>CAWUFW010001737.1:90033-2624575 GCA_963921515.1 Calotriton arnoldi | reverse complement strand
TGTGCTGGAGAGGCAGATACTGTCCCTTGTGTCCAAAGTGATAGGTCCAAGTCGTTTGCATCTTCTGAATCTGGCCAATCCATGGAATAGCAGCACCAAAACACGCCCACAGCATCCTTCAAATCTTCAACTTCATGACATACATGATTTTGCAACATTGTTGTGGGTGACCAACTGAATTTACAGCAACCGACTCGTTCGAAATTCAAAACGCGTCCGTTGCCAGGCAAAGCCCATTGTCAATGGGTGCGCACCGATCGGTCCATTGCGGTACAACGCGCACAGGGGTACAAGCGCGTACCCGCACACATTGAATGCAATGGGCCGGCCGGAGGCACCGATCGGTCCATTGCAGTTCAACGCGCACAGGGGTACAACACGCACCCGCACACATTGAATGCAATGGGCCGGCCGGAGGCACCGATCCTTCCATTGCAGTTCAATGCGCATAGGGGTACAACGCGTACCCGCACACATTGAATGCAATGGGCGGCCGGAGGCACCGATCGGTCCATTGCAGTTCAACGCGCACAGGGGTACAATGCGTGCACTGCAGCACATTGAATGCAATGGGCCGGCCGGAGGCACCGATCGGTCCATTGCAGTACAACGCGCACAGGGGTACAACGCTGTACCCGCACACATTGAATGCAATGGGCCGGCCGTGGGCACCGATCGGTCCATTGCAGTACAACGCGCACAGGGGTACAATGCGTACCCGCACACATTGAATGCAATGGGCCGGCCGGAGGCACCTGATCGGTCCATTGCAGTACAACGCGCACAGGGTACAACGCTGCGTACCCGCACACATTGAATGCAATGGGCCGGCCGGAGGCACTGATCGGTCCATTGCAGTTCAACGCGCACAGGGTACAACGCTGCACCGCACACATTGAATGCAATGGGCCGGCCGGAGGCACCGATCGGTCCATTGCAGTTCAACGCTAGCACAGGGTACAACGCGTGCACCGCACACATTGAATGCAATGGGCCGGCCGGAGGCAACGATCGTCCATTGCAGTACAACGCGCATAGGGTACAGCGCTGCACCCGCACACATTGAATGCAATGGGCCGGCCGTAGGCACCGATCGGTCCATTGCAGTACAACGCGCACAGGGGTACAACGCGTACCCGCACACATTGAATGCAATGGGCCGGCCGGAGGCACCGATCGGTCCATTGCAGTACACGCGCACAGGGGTACAACGCTGTACCGCGACACATTGAATGCAATGGGCCGGCCGGAGGCACCGATCGGTCCATTGCAGTACAACGCGCACAGGGGTACAACGCGTACCCGCACACATTGAATGCAATGGGCCGGCCGGAGGCACCGATCGGTACATTGCAGTACAATGCATCACTGTACATGTGACTGGCATATGTCAGCATGCCTGTCTCAGATGGACATATGCCAGCCACAGATAGCTCCCAGGGAGTGAGGGGCACACCTACATCACGACAGCCTGTCCAAACTTTATCATAAGGCATGTAAGGCTGCATTTCCTATTGTGTGTATGTTGGTGTACATGTTGTCCTGTGGGTGTCACCTGTGGGCAGCCACCCCCAGGCTGTGCACGTGTTCATGGGGACAGGATCCTGGGTGTTACGTGTACATGACCACTGTGATGTGCAACTGTTCATATCTGTGCATGTGCCATGGTCACATTTCACAGTGGTGTATGTGTATGTCATGTCACATACCCCGTGAGTCCCATGTGGGACGGTATGTTTGAGCCAGGGTGTCCCAGTGGCACAATAGTGATGGTCCTCCACAGTCTTTGTGCATGTAGTGTTTACAATGTCTCTGATTTCATGTGCACAATGGGAGACAGTCTCCACATCCACGTTGTGTGTGCATGGACTCTGATGTTGTGCGTGTGTGTGTCACAGACGTCCATGTCTGTCCTGCCGTGGCAAGTGGGGCCACTACCTGTGGGGGTCATGGTTGTTTTGCTGTGGTGTATACATGATACTCCATGTAATGCCAGTGTCCATGTGGCATTACAGGGTCCCTGGGAATGTACCTGTCGTTGAGCTGTGGTGCCTGGGGCACAACTGTCCTCACATGTCACTGTGGGGGTTATTGTGACACGGCAGCAGGAGATGGGAACTGTGACACGGCCTCATGATATCCAATGGGCCAACCTGGGACTAATTGATGCCACCTGTTGGACCGTGTTGACAGATGTTGGCCATGTATGTACCATACATGTCCTTCCGGAACTGCACACTTCATGTAGTTGTGCCTCATAATGATGTATGTTGGGATCTTGAGTGTGTTCAATGCCGCATATGTGGGGTGACTGACAATCTTGCTTACTTCTCCTCTGCACTGCAGGGCTCCTGCTGTCCATCGACCATTCCCAGACCTGGCAACGATGGTGGAACGGGACAGCATCCGACGGTACCGCTTCACCAGGCAGCTGATTGAGGATTTGGCAGTGCAGTTGTCCCCACATTTGCAGCCTGGCCGGCCGTATCCTACAGCGCTGACCCCCAAGGTGAAGGTGATGGCAGCCCTACACTTCTTTGCCACCGGTACCTTCCAACATACTGTGGCGACTGCTGGTGGGATGTCACAGACCATGTTCAGCCGTGTGCTCCGCGATGTTTTGGCGGCAATGTTGCTCTTCCTGAACCGGTACATCTATTTCCCTAGACTGCGACGACTCACTGACGTGAAGAGTGACTTTTATGCCCTGGGGAGGATGCCGCATGTCATTGGCTCCATTGATGGGACACATGTGGCTTTGGTACCACCACAGGCCCAGGAGCAGGCCTACAGGAACCGCAAGCACTACCACTCGGTCAATGCACTGGTGGTGTGTCTTGCAGACATGACCATCACACACGTGTGTGCCCGTTTCCCTGGTTCGGCACACGATGCCTTTGTGATGAGGAGTAGTCGCATCCCCAGGATGATGGCACAGATGCAGAACCAGCGTGCCTGGCTTGTCGGTGTGTACTGACTTTGTGCCATTGTGTGTGATCTGATCTGTAGTATTCCGCCCACTTTTCCAAGTCAGCTAATGTGCACTTGTCTGTCCGTAGGTGACTCGGGATACCCCAACATGCCGTGGTTGCTGACACCCTCAGGAACCCTGTGACACCAGCCCAGATGCGCTACAATGAGGCACATGGTCGGACCAGGAGAGTGATTGAGCGGACCTTTGGTCTCCTGAAGAGCCGCTTCCGCTGCCTGGACAAGACCGGAGGGTCCCTCCCATATGCCCCTGCGAAAGTGTGCAAGATTATCATCGTCTGCTGCATGCTCCACAACCTGGCAGTGCGGAAGGAGTTGCCTCTCATCCAGGATGACAATGACCAACATCCGCCACCTGTGGAGGATCCTGGCCTGGACCACGATGCCAGTGACGATGATGATGATGATGGTGATGGTGATGTCCGCACACAGCTCATCACCAACTTCTTTAGCTGAATGTGAGTATCCTGAGGTGTCATGTCAATGATGTGAGTTGGCATGATGTGTGGGTGGTGCTCTGGTGCTGTTGGAGTGTGTCCATGGGCTACTTGACTGGATGTGTGTTGCGATGTGTGGTGACAGGTGGGCTGTACTCCCCAACAGTGTTGACATGCTAACTTGGTTCTGGGTGGGTATCTTGTAACATGTATTGTGCATGAGTTTTGCTGTTCTGTCCTGTACTCCATTGCTTTTGACTGTGTGTCATTTCTGTCCTTCACAGGGTACTTTCAGATTCGTTTGGTCAACTGTGTCCACCGACGACGTGATTGCACATCCAGGCTGGTAGCTGTTGTGTCCCTACAGGTGATGTGCGCCACACCCATGGACTTCCTTCCGTCTACAGTTGTTGACTGTGTGCCCGCTGCCAGGTGGGATTACCTTGCATCTGTAGTGGTTACGGCATGTTGCAACTGTGTAATAAACCTGTGCTCCACTTTGTGATGTGCGTTGTCTGTGGTCACACATTTGACTGCCATTTGCTTACTGCACCTGTGGGCTACTTGACTACAACTGGGAATGGGTGTGGTGTTTGTGCATTGCACCGTCTTCCCTGGCAACATCAGTGTAGGCAATGAGTCAGATGGCCTAGGTGTGTATGTGTTGTGTAGCCCTGGTGGTGTGTCTCCCTCATGTGTGTCACGTTGCCTGTACTCACATGCCTGTGTTGTCCTTGCTGTTGCAGTTCGCATACACAGTGTAATTTTGCAGTTCATCATCCCCATAACAGCACCCACGTTGGAATCACGACAGAGGCAAGTATGGTGTATTAGTGTGTTTATTGTGATACATTTGTGTTAATAGTGCATGGGATGGGTAGTGCTGTACATAAATCTTGCAATCCCAAGTTCCTAGGTGAATTGAAAGTCCTGGTAGACAGGATCCCCAGTATCGGGGCCACAGTTGTCTGACACATTGGTCCAACTTGTACTCCCCATGCAATGTGTGGGAGTAGTGTTGCCGTCAACAGGGTGAACAGTCTGTGCACAAAGGCGAACATCCAGAACAGGTTCAGGCTTCCTGGGAGTTGCGCTTGGCCATCGGCCTCTCACTTTTCCCTCCTCAGACGACCCCTCTTCTTGGGGGGGCCTCAAGTACAGGCTGCTGCGGTGCAGGGGACTCTCTGCCAGAGTCCTCCTCCTCCCTGTGGCAGTTGCAGTTTGTTCGGCACCAGATGTTGTTGGCACACAGGGAGGTGTGGACTGGTTGCTGTTCATCTGGCGGAGGCATTGTAAAATGTCCCTGTGCACCGCCGTCATCTCATTCAGTGCATCCCACTTGGACTCCACGCGGACATGTGGGCACATGACATGTGACTCCACGTGGGACATGTGGGAGTCCAAGCGGGCATGATTGGCAGCCTGCTGCTGTTTCATGTCTCTGAGGAGCCCCACTACCTGGCTGAGCTCTCCGGTGCTGGACTGGTACGCATCAGCTATGCGTACCAGTTGTGGGTCATCATGCACACCAGCAACGTCTGCAAGCAGCGACCTCTGTCTCCCACCCCTCCCACCACCCCTGCTGACATGTGCAGTGTGTGCAGTGGCACGCACAGATAACCCTGGTCCACCTTGGGGTTAGTGGTGGTGGTGGTGTCCATGGCCCCAGGTTGGTCCAGGGTCCCTGTGCTGGTGTTGCTCCTTGTTCTGTCCATGTCGGCAGGGATGGTATTCGTGGTGACAGTCGTTGGAGGGGTGGGTGCAGGGGGTGCAGCTGGTGGTCCTGCTGCTGCTGCAGCTGGTGGTCCTGCTGGTGCTGCATGTTGACTTGCACCGGATGTGCCAGGTTGTTCTTCATCGTCCGAGGAGGACAGAGGCTGTACTGACGCCAGTGAGCTCGGCATCCTCTTGAGCCTGGGACTGGGACTCCTCAGCGTCTGCTGCTGTGTCCCCATCATCACCTGTTTTTGGGAGATACAAACAATGTGTGTTATGTTTCTGCAGGCATCAATGGTTGACACACATGACAGTTGTGACTGTGCCTCTGGGTGCGGGCCTGTACATTGCATTGTCCTAAGTCGTCACAGTCAGGGGTTGATATTGGTGTGGCACATTGTCCTGCATTATTTGGGCATGTCTATGTATTTTCTGGGGTGTGAACATGGTCTGCATTGGTTCTGTTTGGTTGACAGCCGGCCCTCCTTCCCACCCACCCAGCCAGTCAGTTATCCCACCATGGAACGTGCTTGCATTGCAGGGAGTGTAAGTTGTCTCTCAGGATGTCAGTCAGTGGTGTCCTGCTGTTTGTTGGTGCACAGTTGCCAGCAGGGCCTTGTGCTCCCCACAGCAGTAGCCAGTGTCAGCCATCTTGTGAGTCCTTCTCCACTTCCTGTGAGCATGGTTCAGGGTGGTGTTGATGGGACAGTTGTGGGGGTGACCAATATCAGTGACTACGACTCCCATCATGCCATTGCCTCCACCCCACTTCCCAGCATTCCCATACTTACTTGCTTTTGTGTGGAGTTCAGTGTGTGTGGGTGTGAGAGCAATGGCAAGATGGCTGACAGTGGTGTCCTGCTGTTGGTTGGTGTGCAGTACCCAGCATGCCCTTGTGCTCCCCACGACACAGCAACAGTGTCAGACATCTTTGATGGGCCTTTCTACTCTCTGTGGGATGTGCATGCGTGAGTGTGAGCTTGCTGGGCCATGTGGTGGGGGATGTAGAGCTGTGACTATGACTCCCATCATGCTATTGCCTCCTCCCCCTTCCCAGCATGCCCATGCTTCCTTCCTTTTGACTCTGCTTCCCTGTGGGGTGGGCTGGCTGTGCTGACAGGATGGCTGGGAGTGTTGTCCTGGCAGTTGTTTGGCTAGAGGTCCCAAGAGTGTCCCTGTGCTTCACACAACATAACCCAGGGTGGTGGTTCTTTGTGGGATCTTGTGTTAGGATGGGGGGCATTGCATTCTACCAGGTGGGTTCTGTGGAGTTTGTGTTGGGGGTGTGAGGGGAGGTGCTTGTGACTATGGTCAGTGCTGCAAGTCCCCCTTCCCACCCAGCTAGCCAGATATCCCACCATGGAACGTGCTTGCATTGCAGGGAGTGTAAGTTGTCTCTCAGGATGTCAGTCAGTGGTGTCCTGCTGTTTGTTGGTGCACAGTTGCCAGCAGGGCCTTGTGCTCCCCACAGCAGTAGCCAGTGTCAGCCATCTTGTGAGTCCTTCTCCACTTCCTGTGATGGGAGCATGGTTCAGGGTGGTGTTGATGGGACAGTTGTGGGGGTGACCAATATCAGTGACTACGACTCCCATCATGCTATTGCCTCCACCCCCTTCCCAGCATGCCCATGCTTCCTTCCTTTGACTCTGCTTCCCTGTGGGGTGGGGTGGCTGTGCTGACAGGATGGCTGGGAGTGTTGTCCTGGCAGTTGTTTGGCTAGAAGTCCCAAGAGTGTCCCTGTGCTTCACACAACATAACCCAGGGTGGTGGTTCTTTGTGGGATCTTGTGTTAGGATGGGGGGCATTGCATTCTACCAGGTGGGTTCTGTGGAGTTTGTGTTGGGGGGGGTGTGAGGGGAGGTGCGTGTGACTATGGTCAGTGCCGCAAGTCCCCCTTCCCACCCAGCTAGCCAGATATCCCACCATGGAACGTGCTTGCATTGCAGGGAGTGTAAGTTGTCTCTCAGGATGTCAGTCAGTGGTGTCCTGCTGTTTGTTGGTGCACAGTTGCCAGCAGGGCCTTGTGCTCCCCACAGCAGTAGCCAGTGTCAGCCATCTTGTGAGTCCTTCTCCACTTCCTGTGATGTGAGCATGGTTCAGGGTGGTGTTGATGGGACAGTTGTGGGGGTGGCCAATATCAGTGACTACGACTCCCATCATGCTATTGCCTCCACCCCCCTTCCCAGCATGCCCATGCTTCCTTCCTTTTGACTCTGCTTCCCTGTGGGGTGGGGTGGCTGTGCTGACAGGATGGCTGGTAGTGTTGTCCTGGCAGTTGTTTGGCTGGAAGTCCCAAGAGTGTCCCTGTGCTTCACACAACATAACCCAGGGTGGTGGTTCTTTGTGGGATCTTGTGTTAGGATGGGGGGCATTGCATTCTACCAGGTGGGTTCTGTGGAGTTTGTGTTGGGGGGTGTATGAGGGGAGGTGCTTGTGACTATGGTCAGTGCTGCAAGTCCCCCTTCCTACCCAGCTAGCCAGATATCTCACCATGGAACGTGCTTGCATTGCAGGGAGTGTAAGTTGTCTCTCAGGATGTCAGTCAGTGGTGTCCTGCTGTTTGTTGGTGCACAGTTGCCAGCAGGGCCTTGTGCTCCCCACAGCAGTAGCCAGTGTCAGCCATCTTGTGAGTCCTTCTCCACTCCCTGTGATGTGAGCATGGTTCATGGTGGTGTTGATGGGACAGTTGTGGGGGGCAATATGTGTGACTGCGACTCCCATGATGCTATTGGCTACACTGACTTGGCCAGCATACACAGAATTCCTTCCTTTGAGTGGCCTTCACTGTGTGTTGGTGTTGTTGTGGTGGCTACATGTGTGGATGTGTTTGTTAGTTCTATTTGTGCCACTGCCTAGCTGTAGTTGTAGTTGTGTTTGTACATGTGTTGGCACAGTTGGATGTGACTTTTTGGATGGCATGTGTTGTGTTTATCTGACTGACATACACATTTTGGGATGATTCTGTTCTGGTTGCTGTGTAATTGCTATGAGTGCATGGTTTGACTCTCCCCTTGACAGTGATGTGTGTGTTTTGTGGCAGTATATTGTGTACATTTGTTGTGTACTCACCAGGCTCTGGGATGTCCTCTAGTCCATATACGCTCACTGGCGGAAGGATGGCCCGCACCTTCTCCTCCCAGGGCCTGAGGTATATTGGCTTGGCAGGAGGGCCACTGCCGGTGTATTGGCTGTTGATGTAGTCTTTCTTCAGCATGTCCCGTACCCTCCTGCGCACGTCATACCACCTGTTCTGGATGTCGGTCTTTGTGCGCCGACATGGTGATTGTGCGTTCACCCTGTTGATGATCCTCTCCCACATCTTGGTTTTCTGCGACATGGGGGTCTGTTGGACCAGTGTGCCAAACAGCTGTGGCTCCACCCTGAGGATCTCGTCTACCATGACTTCCAATTCACTATCTAGGAACTTGGGATTCTTCTTGGGGGGCATGGTGATGTAGGTGTATGTGTGTGTTGGTGTGCAGGTGAGGGTGTGTGAGTGTGTGTTTTGCTGGGTGTATGTGAGGTAGGTATTTGTTGGTGTGCTGATGGTGTGTGGCTTGTGTGAGGGATGAGCTGTGGGTGTGTGGTTGCTTTCTCTTGGGTGCTGGCAGTGGAATGGCATTTGCAAAGGCTCATGGTTGTGATTTGTGTCCTTTATATAGGTGGAGTTGTGGGTGTGTCTTTATTCTCTGTCCCCACCCCCCCAGTATTTATTGGCTTGGTAATTGCTTGTTTGGCCTTTTTTTGGGTGATTTTTCCTTTGTGCTGTTTGTGCATGTTGGAAACGTTCTTGTGACCGAGTCGGACCCTGCATTAGTCTCGTACGGTGTTCTCCATTTCGTTCGCGCTGTGTTTGTGCAGTTTTGTATGCTGCGTACGCGTCGGTCGCGGTGTTTTGTGTTGCTTCGGCTCGGTTTTGTATGCGTGTCGGTCGTACGGCTTGGCCTCCGTCCGACTCGGTCGTGGTTTTCGCGCCTTGCATCGTACTTTGCGGTTTGGAGTTCGCGTGTACGTTTCGGGTCGGATTTGTTCCGGGTGCGTGTCGGTCGGTTGGATTCGGCGTGTTTTTCCGGCCGGATTGCTGTTTTCCGTGCGGCTCGGTCGGTCGACTTGGTTTAGGTACGTGTCGGTCGGATTTTTCGCGCCTTGCATCGTACTTGGCGTGTCGTGCGCCACGGGTACGTGTCGGTCGGAATAAATTCCGGCTCCGAGTCGGTCGGTGCTTTTTCCGGCCCGAATTGGAATCGACCCCAGAGTGTGCAAGATGATCGTTGCATGTTGTGTGTTGCACAACATATGTGTACGCACCAATGCCCCATGGTTACGAGTGCCAGATGCACCGGACGTTGATGAGGAAGATGAGGCAGGTGGACCACACCCCACTGCAGCTGCAGCAGGAATAGCCCGTAGGAACACCATCATTGACAATTTCTTCACATGAGGACGTCACATTGTGGCAGTCCTTAGCAATCATGAGACAGTACAAAATGACCACAGGCACAGCATGTGCAAATAAATTATTTTCAACACACATTCCCTGAGTTTCTGTATGTGTGCTGCAGTGTGCACAGGGGATCAGGGACATGATCCAGAGTCATTGTGGGTGTGCAGTGTGCTCTACTTAATTGTGCATGTGTGCCATTGTGCCCATCTCCCCTGTCCCCCAGTCCCTGGTCGGTACTCACCCTGTTGATGTTGTGTCAGGTCATGTTGAGCAGTGTCCCGATCCCCGACTCCTGGCACCGTATCCCGACAGATGACTGTGGCCACCATTTTCTCAATGTCATCCAGCTCCTGGTGTGCCGCTGGTCCCCCACCTCCAATCTGCGTTGCTGCTTTCATGTTGGCATCGGGTTTCTTCTTGGTTTTGCCCTTCACATCATTCCAGCGCCACTTGACCTTTTCCATTGTCCTCCTCGACACTCCGACTGCATTCACGTTGTTCACGATGTGTTGCCATATTTCCGTTTGTGTGGCTGATGACACAGTGGAGGTGACGGACAGTTGTTGGTAGTGTCCTGTCACCTCCGTGACGATGATCCGGTTTTCCTGCGGACTGCCCCGTCTTCCTCTTCTCCTTGCCCTTCCCCGGCCCCGGGGGTCGTGGCTGGTTGTCTGTGGGGCTTGTGGGGTTCGCGTTGTCCTCTGCACTCGGTCCGGGTGCGTCCATGGTGCTACGCAGTTGCATTTTTTCATCTTTTTTTTCTCTCTGCTTTTATAGTGCATTTTCCCGCATGTCGCGTGGGAATTGCAGGCCTGTCGCTGGTTAACGCTGCTTTTTATTTCGCGATTTGGGACTTTGCAACTTTTTGGGCGTTTGTGTTTCGCATTTTTTTGGCATCGCGTTAATTTTAACGCAGGCATTTGTTGCGTTAACGTGTGACTATCGCATGGTGCTGCCGGGTTGGGAATACTGCGTTAACGCGTTGTTATTTTCCCGCAATAGACTGCGATGTGAGAAGTTGCGTTAAGCAAATTTGGCGATAGTTAACACACGTTCTTGAGAATATCCCCCAGAATGTACAGTTGCGGCAGTTGCTGCCTGGGAGCTGCCTTGACGGGACGTATTAAATGAAGTACTTACCAGTGGCTGCTGTACTTCTTTTCATTGGCGACGAGTTGTCCCGTCTTCGGCCTCCCCATCTTTTCATGGATCTTGGTTGCCTGCTGGCCTGCTTTCTGGAGCTCCGCCCCTGCAGTTTCCAATGTGGCGCTGTCGTCCCTTTGCTGTCGTTCCTCTGGTGATTTGACGGTCTGTGGGGGATCTTCATCGTGGTGCTTGCCGTGCTGCCGCTGCTCTGACGAACGGAGCTGGTCTTCTGTGCATTGAGGTACTTTTACTATTCATTGGTGGGACGTGCGTGAGGCTGAGGCAGTCCTCACAGATGCTGCTCGCGCCTTCCATGCCGGTGACGTCGTCTCTGCTCGAGACATGCTGTAAAGGAGACGCGCTTACAACGGATTCTTTGCCTGGTCTGCCTGGCGCTTGCTTTCACAACGTCGTAACGTTGCGTGCGGCCATTTTGAATAGCCGCATTACGCTGCAAGCCTTGTTTGTGCACGGCCACCATAGCAACGTGAGTGTTGCTTGTGTCGCTGATGCGCACAGCTGTTTCACATTTTTCTGCAGCACTTTCATGGTTTCAGCTTATGCGCACAGCTCATATGGTAATCGCTGATGCGCACAGTTTGGTCTACTTTCATCTGCTTCGCTGCGTGTCTTCTGCTTCCTCGCTGACACGCACAGCCCATCATTTTATTACAAATCACACAGGTTTCTGGATTCCTTCCTTCTGTGATCCGCTCACAATGCGCATCATAATAACCTGATTCTTGATTTACAAGTCTTTCATGCTATTCCTGTTTTCTCTTGTGTTCACAGTGTATTAATTTTCTTTACATTAATCACACTGTAAATTTATTTTCTGTCACATTTGTTATAATTGTGTGGGCAGCAACTCACCCACGCACAGCCTCATTATGGATCGAGTTTTAGCTCCGCCACCCTTTTTGCAATCTCCCGGTACTCCTCCAATTTTGTGGCAACAGTGGAAGGATACATTTGAAAGTTATCTTGAAGCCATCGACGGTGATACTTTCACTGCAAAGAAAAATAAAGCACTCCTCATTTACAATCTTGAGGCTGAAGGTAGAAACATTTTAAAGACTTTACCTCTTGAACTTGTTAGCACCCATGTAAGTGGTGGTGATAATGGTGAATCCTTAATCACCGATGATTATGCATCTGTAATCAAAACTTTGGACAAAAGATTCAACCCCAAGAAAAATGTTGTGCTAGAGCGTCATAAGTTTTTTGCAACGTGCTCAAGTTCCTGGTGAATCCATCAATGATTTTATTGCTGCACTCAAGACTCTCGCTATCACTTGTAATTACAGAGAATTCAGAGATGAAATCATTCGTGATCAGCTTATTGAACACACCTGTAACGAGAATTCAAGAGAAACTCTTATCATCAGACGACCCCGATCTTGAAACAGCTCTCACTCTTTCCAGAAGCATTGAATCAAATCGTTATCTGCAAAACACAATGTCAAGCTTACCAAAGCCACTAATGAAAATTCGACGCGGAAATCTTCATCCTTACCTACGCCCAAGATTAGGTCTGAGAAGATGCAACTCTCTTGTTTTCATTGTGGGAGCAAATCCCATTTAGGAAATGCTAAGTTTTGTTTTGCCTTAAACCAAACTTGTTTTAAATGTGGCAAAAGAGGACATCTTGCATGTGTCTGTAAAGCCTTTGGGTCAAACAAAGGCATCACACACACTGTTAGGTCTATCGAAGAAGACTTTGTTGACTCAAGTGACGAGAATGATAATCTTTTATTAATGTTGTCTTCTTCATCCTCGCAATCCGAGGGAGTGGTTGAGATTGCATCTATGGTTGGTTCACGCAAAAGGAAATCTCCTGCATGTATTATTTGTGTGAATGGAAAAAATGTGAATTTCTTGGCTGATTCGGGTTCTCCATTTACTCTTATCAATGCCAAGGATTTTGGTGGGTTAAAAGACATTCAATTACACCAGTCTAACATTAGAATTTTTGCGTATGGGGCAAAAGAGTGGAAGTTTCTTGGCAAATTTGAGGCCAATTTGGAATTTTGTGGGGATTTTGCCACCCGAACTGTGTACATTGTAGAGAATGGTGCAAATGTGTTGGGGTGGGAGGAGCAGGGAGAGCTTGGCATCATACTCGATCCCAACCATCCTGACAAGGTTTTGTCTAGACGTGAGGCACGTAAATTTTACAACCCATCCTCATCTTCCAACCCTTCTAGCACAGTGATGGTGGGGCACTTATCTGGTGAAGAGTGGATCCAGAAGTATCCCGAAGTTTTCAACGATAGTCTAGGTAAGCTGAAGGGTTTTCAGCACCGCATTATCCTTAAGAATGGTGCGAAGGCAGTTACACACAAGGGGCGCAATGTACCTCTGAGTTTGCGTGTTGAACTAAAGCGTGAACTGGAACGTTTGTGTGTTATGGACGTAATTGAGCCCATTGCGGGGTCTGAATGGTTAGCCCCTATAGTTTTTGCACGTAAGGCTGACAAATCCCTTAGGATGTGTGTGGACTTGCGCGATCTTAATGCCAACATTTGGGTTGATCGCCAGCCTTTGCCCAACATAAATGAAATGCTGGAAACATTTAATGGAGCCAAGTATTTTTCTTCATTCGACATTGCCTCAGCTTATCACCAAGTTGAGTTAAGTAGAGACTCCAGACACCTTACTTCCTTTGTGACACCGGAAGGTTCTTTCTGTTACAAACGCATGCCCTTTGGTATCCTCGTCTATGCACAAACTGAGTTGGAGCATGACTGCAGAGTCAAACATGTTCTGGATACTGTGAAGCAGCATGGCCTGACTTTAAGGAGGGACAAATGCAAGTTTTTTCTGGAGGGTGTGGATTATTTGGGTCACCACATTTCTTGTAATGGAGTGGAACCCAAAGTAAAAATTCTAGATGCCATTCAAAATGCACCGGCACCTACAAACAAAGATCAACTTCGCTCCTTCCTAGGGCTTGTGGAGTACTATGCCAAATTTGTGGAAAATTTTGCTGATAAAACCGCCTGTTTGCGTGAACTCCTAAAGAAAAATGACAGGTTTGTGTGGTGCGACAAGTGTGATGATCAGTTTAAACTTCTCAAAAAGGAAATTGTGCAGGCACGCCCCCTGAAATTATTTAACATTAACGACCTGTGCATTGTCTCTACGAACGCCAGCAACGTTGGGTTGGGTGCTGTCCTTATGCAAAAGAGAAGTGATGGTCGCGAGGAGCCCATTGCCTTTGCCTCCAGGACTCTTCGAGGTGCTGAGAGCACTAACTCCACCATTGAGAAAGAGGCATTAGCCTTATGGTGGGGTGTTCAGTACTTTCGGAATTTTGTTTGGGGGAATGAATTCGTTCTTAGGACCGATCACAAGCCCCTAGTTGACCTTTTTACCACCAAGGGTGGCAGCCGTACCACACCATGGATAGCTAAATGGCAATATAGATTACAGGAATTTAATTATCGTTTGATGTATGTGGCAGGTGCTAAAAACAACATAGCTGACTGTTTATCCCGGTTACCCCATGTCGAAAATATCAGTGAATTTCCTGAGGATGATCTTGACATTGTGTGTGCTGTTGGTGCTGTCGTAGACACTGTGAAAGGTGCACTTTCAGAGCGGGAGTGGTTACAGGCTGAGGACAACGAGATTAAGATGGTTGTGGATTTTCTGGTTCATGGTTGGCCCATCAACAAGGATTTGTCCCCTGAACTAATTCCTTTTAAAAGAGTTTGCGAATAGTTGTCCTTGGTTGATGGAATTTTACATAGGGGTGGTCTTTTGGTTGTTCCGCTATGCATGCGCAAGAAAATTCTAGATCTGGCCCACGAAGGTCATCTTGGTATTCGTGCCATGAAACGCAGAGTCAGAGAGGATTTTTGGTGGCCCGGGTTGGACAGATCCATTGAGCATTATGTCAGGGACTGTTGCACGTGTGTTTTGAGTGACAAGATGCAGGTAACTCATCCCTCTCCTATTGATCCTATTGTTGTGAAGGATTCACCTTGGTGCAAACTAGCTTTGGACGTCACAGGTCCTTTTGGTATCACTGGGAGTTTTCCCTTGTATGCACTAGTCTTGGTGGACTACATGTCCAAGTGGCCTGAGGTGAAGTTTGTGGAGTGTGTTAAGTCCTCGTCCATCATTAATTTTTTCAAAGAAGTGTTCCTCCGAGAAGGGTTTCCAGAGGAACTGGTGACTGATAATGGCACCCAGTTGGTTTCCTTGGAGATGCAAAATTTTCTTAGGGAACATGACATCAAACACGTTTTAACTTCTCTTTATCACCCCCGCAGCAATGGTCTTGTTGAACACATGAATCGGGTTATCAAAGCCCAATTGCAATTGGCTTTGGTAAACGGTTGGCACTGGAGAATGGCCATTGCTGACATGCTGTGGGCAGTCAGGACTAACCCTCATACCAGTACCGGCATGTCTCCCTTCACTCTTCTCAGGGAGAGGGTTGCGGGTTCCAAGTTAAACAAGGATTGGATGTCTAGGAAAGAGGTTGATCAGCGTAAACTTGGCAAAGTAGTGGATGTGAGAGCAGCTGTACAATCAAAGTATGCTACTGCTTCTAGGAAGGTTTCTCCCGTTTGTGTTGGTGATTGGGTGAGAATCAAGAAGCCCGGTTTTGTTCGCAAGGGGACTTCTCGGTTCTCAGCTCCGGCAAAAGTGAGAGAGGTGAAAGACCGTGTAGTGGTGTTAGAGAATGGGAAAATATGGAATAAATGTACTATTTCCGTCGTTCCCCAATGCAAGATTGCGTACGTTGGAGGGAAGATGGGTCTTCATTTTGATCATGATTCTACCAATGCAACTCCTGCTCATTCAGGTTCCTCTACTGCTGGTGCAACTCCTGTTCATTCTGGTTACTCTTCTACTAATGAAATTCCTTCCAGAAAGGGTGTTTGTCCGGATCGCACCACTTCCAGGAGTATTCCTTCCATGGTAAGAGCTGCTCCTGTTAAGCTTCGTGATTACGTTATGTATTGATTATGTTGTGTTTGCCCTGTTGGTTGTTCCCGTTACTTTTATTGTTACATTGTGAAGGAAGGGGGGTGTGTTGAGGATCTGCATTAGAATGTTTCTTGTTGCCTGGTTCCCTGCGTGGAACACAGAATGTACTGTTGCGGCAGTTGCTGCCTGGGTTCTGCCTTGATGGGACGTATTAAATGGAGTACTTACCAGTGGCTGCTGTACTTCTTTTCAGTAGTACATTGATTATTGGTAAAGAAGGTATAGTCCAGGAAGGAGTCGATTGGAAAGTACAGCAGCACTTGGTACAGAACGGGTAGGACATCAAGTACGCAAGGGTTTGTGGGCATTACACAAAGAACTTTGAGCAGGCCATGAGATTTTTGCAAAAATCTACCAGTGTGCCGGCAGAGCAGATGGGTGCCCATGCTACGTACCTTTCGCCACCACAAAGTACTGTCTACCGTACCAGAGGCATCAAGGAAGTCCAGAGAGCAGCATGTTAGGGCATAGAAGGATGCTGCATGTCTCAGAATTCTTCACACACATCAGAAAGACTTGCTAAGCGCGTGCATAAAAAATTTGAGATGAAATGGTGCATTCAAAGGGTAACACATACACACCTTTGAGTAGTACTACTGGGATTAGGCCATTCTGTGGAGCTTTCTGCATATTTATAGATTTACGACACCTGCCATATAATTTACCTGCTGCTGCAGCAATTTTCAGCAAAAAAGTTTTCAGTTCAAATGTATTAAAAGTTTCTAAAAGAAGTGCTACATGTGGCACCACACAGCGTAGACTTTTGTTAAAGTTTATAGTTTACCTGGTCACCTTTGAGGTGCTGATTCCTGTATCATAGGTGTTGAACTGGTACTGATTCAGTGAAACTTTTGTCCAGACAATATTTATAGTTATATACATCTTAATAAGTGTATTTCTACAGCAAGCACCTAACCGTGCATTGCTTTGGCGTAGGCTGCGAGAGATGCAATATTAATGTCAGCCATGCAAATGTTTTTCAATGGAGAGTGTGATATATCTGACTAGCTAGGATGTCAAGCTGCACCTGAAACCTTTCACTTTAACTGCGAAGCGGCATATCTTACCAATGTTACTTAGAAAATTGTGATTCACATTGAAACATTGGAAATAAAAAGTTCGCTGGCAAACAATATTAGCGTGCAGTGTTTCTGCCAAGTTAAAGTCAATGTGCTCTATTACAACATTATTATGCACCAAAGTTTGAAAATAAAATATAATCATAATCTTAGTTTAAAAACTGCCGAGATACCCAGGAGGGGATGCAATTGACAGTATATGACAGTGCTGAAATGCAGCAGTAATCAAATGACAACATTTAGAGACAATCAGGCACATGCATCAATGTTGGATTTTGCGATTTCTTAATTGCGATTTTTAAGGATTCGCAATTAAGGAATTGCAAAAGCCTATGCATGTAGAAATCGCTTAAAAAATAGCGATTTCTAAACATTCCTTAATTGCGACTCGCAAATTGCAGTCGCAATTAAGAATACCTCCTCATTCATTCCTATGGGCCTAGAGGCCCATAGGAATGAATGGGAAGACATTCTCAATTTGCGATTCTCAATTAGAGAATCGCAAATTGAGAATGCAATTTCAAGGGTGCCAGGGTGTCAAAGGACACCCTGTTGCACCCTGAAATCTGCATATGAGTACATCTTGCAACACACATGCCCCAAGGGCATGTGTGTGTGTAAATGGAACTTTGAAAAATGCACTTTAGTGCATTTTTCAAAGTTTTTATAAATTACCATGAAGTTCAACTTCATGGTAATTTGCGCCCCTATTAGCGAAATCGCTATTTTTTTACTTTAATGCATTGCATTTAAGAAATCTCAATTTGCGATTCCTTAAGTGCAATCGCAATTTGAGAACTCAATTAATTGCGAATTCTCAAATTGCAAGGGCCTTGACCCTTGATGCATCGCAAAAGCTAATTTTGCGATCGCAAACGGCCGATTTTTGCGAATCGCACCGTTTGCGCTTGCAAAAACCTTTGATGCATGTGCCCCTAAATGTGTTTTGCCTTCTTTACGGATCAAAAAAGTTGATTAATGCATGAACAAGCGAATTTCAGTAGGTTTGTGATATCTACCATTAGATAATAGAGGTCGTAGAATGCGGGGAGGGATTGTGGATTCTTGAAATGGGGAGTTAAATGCTTGTTAATGGTGGATATGCCTTCTGTTGCTCCCTATATGTACCTGACTCACCTGGAAATAAAATACTTGTATCCTTCAGACGCTTCTGCTGCTATCCTTATTGGCAAGGAAGACAGGAAAGATTTACGACCATAACAAGATGGCTGCATATAACAAACCCTATGGATGAATGGTACCAGTGCCAGCAATAAAAGAGGCTACAGTAGAAACCTCCTACTTGTGTGGAGTGCTCTCTTCACGAATGGTGACTTCAGGTGGATCTTGTACAGGTGAGGAACTTCACTTTTGCTATGGATGATTGAAGGCAATCGTGAGCCCATGGCATTCGCTCTCAGGTCAACACTCACTGGCAAGTACCATCATTGTCCAGTGAGACGAGTGGCAACACATTCTGACGAATGAACATCAAGTGCCTTTAAGCATGCTCCAGACACTCACAGTGGCGGCTCCTCCTGTATGGCAGCGGAGTGACGCCCCACTGCTTTTAAGCAGTGCCAAGTAGAAACATAAAATTATAATAACTTAGATTTATTATCATTTTATGCTTCACATCCTGCTGGTTGCGGGTGGGAGGGTGGGCGGGACTGCTCTTCTCTCGGAACAGGGGAGGAGTGGTTTGCCCACTCCTAAGTGTGCAATGACTGTTTGGTCGGCCCTCTCGCGCCGCCCAAACCAGCCATGTCCACTTTTCCCATTCTCCATGCAGGCTGCATTACAGCCTGCATGTAGAACATGTCCACCCCTCCAGCCCCTGGCTGAGCGCCGTGTTACGGCGCTCAGACCAATCACAACACCGCATTGCAGCGTTGTGATTGGCTTTGGGGAGGGAGCCTGGCTGCCTGCTTCCTGTTCCTAGAGTCGGAGACAGGAGAGAAGGAGCAGAGACGTGGGACCCGGCCTCAAGGTAATTTTTTTTTTTTTATTCCTCCCCGAGACACCCCCCGTGACCCATCCCGACCCCCCACGCCCACCTCCCCACGCGCGAGCCATGCCAGCCGCCACTGGACACTTGCAATGTTGCTGCAACAAATTTCAGAGAGGTGGTGCTGCCATCAATCTTATCATTGGTGGCCGGTAAGTACAACTTAGAAGGGGACAGGGGGCTGGGGGGCCAATACACATGTATGCACACTCACTTACACCCATGCATTCACATGCAGACACATGCACACACACCCATTCACAGAACTCACTCACTCACAAATACACATACATACACACAAACAACAAACAGTCAATAAACACACATTTACCTGTTGCAGCTCTCGGGGAGGCAGCAGTCCCTACCTCATCACAGAGTAGGATGGGGTCAGAGAGACTGCTGACCCCACCCATGCTGTGACAAGGTGTCAGTGATAGATTCTCAGCCCTGGGCACTTCAGGGCTTAAAATCTAAGCTACTAGGCTATCACTAACGCTCCCCCTCGTCATGAGAGGGCCTCGAGGACCTTTGCCGAGCTGAAGAGGTAATGCCCACATGAGCTGTGACATCCTCAGCCAAACAAAGTTCAGCTCAGGCAGCCAGGAGCCTGTCATTTAGCACATGTCTAGCTCCTGGCTGCCTGTCCTGAAAATAAAGAGTGTATGTTAGGCTGACCTTTGCTCAGCTGAACAGACACTATTTATGTCCAAAAGGTGAGGAGGCGTGGCCTCTCTGCCCTTAAGCTTGGACTGCTGCTGAATGTTACACCACCAAATTCATAGAGATTGTGAAAAATCCAAGCGTCACACAAAGAACAATTGTAGCAAATGTATTCAGCAAGAGTGGGAAGGATGCAGTATGTAGCTGGTGGTGAATTTTGTAGCACATTGTCACAAAAATATTACTAAGCATGGTGTGGTAGCGCATTGTCATTTACAGGCAGCACACTTTCCATTCAAATGACCAATAATATGTGGAAATCACCAAGTAAAGTTTCTTGTTTTATTTTGATCCTATTAAAATCTTTGTTTCTTTCACTCTTCAGAATTGAAAAAATGTGCTTTATTTGTGCTTGTCTAAATGCTGATGTATTCTGAAATATTTGTACAGTTCATTGTTCAGGTGTATCGAAAACACTGTCATCATTTGTGCTTTTGTAAATGCTGATATGTTCTGGAATATTTGTAAAGTTAATTTACAAGTATTTAGATTTTGTGGTGTGTTAGAAAAAAATGACACCCAACAGCCTTTCCTTTGACACTCCCTGTACCCCAGCAAGAGAATAATTCACTTTTCAAAATCCTCTCACTCTGCAATCCGAGAAAGTAAACACCAGTCTCCATGTTAAAAGAATAAGCAGCAATTTGTCAGAAGACATTGCCTGAAATTTGACCTCTGCCTTTGAAGCACAGCAAAAGTGGCAAGATTTAAAGGCATACTTATAGCTCAGTCACCTTCTGAACTACAGCATGGATATTTTGAGGGTGGTGCAGCACCCCCACATCCCTACTTTCAGCATCTAAGGACACTCGAGTGAGTACACATTCTGATGAGTGAACCTCAAGCAACATCCAAATCATATATGTTCTACAATGAGTTGCATAGCAACTCCTCACTGCAGTCTTTGAAGGGAAACGTGGACCAAGGCTTGCAGAACAATCTTCACATTTAAGAGGTGGCGACAAGTAAAGGCGGGTGGAGGAAACGAAAAGCAGCTATAGGTAGAGCTTACATGGAAAAAGAGACAGGTGTCTACATTAAGTGCACATATGTGAACAGGGGACAGTTACAGCACTGAAGGAGCACAGCATAATAAAGGAGTAGAGCAACAAGGCAGAAATTGGAGGAAAATTATGCTGTTCTGTTCCAAAGACCCCCGCTTAAATTGATAGTTGATTCACCCTACTAAAGGCTTGGGAAGTGGGACAGTGCTTGAGTATCACTTCGGATATTGGTGAGATGATGGGGAACCCTCAAGTATCATCACATTCCGCTACTGGAGTCCATATCTATTTGTCTTGGCAATGTTGTCTGTAGTAAAATGCCGGGTGGGTTTGAGGTGTACCCAGTATAACATATAAACTATGAACCATAATATTGCAAACAAGTCTGCAGCTTGTAGGGCATACAAAGGTTGGACAATATGCAAAACTTTATTGCACCACCTTTTTTCCTCACATCCCCATAGAAACGGAGCAACAAATGGCAACATTTGCTCACTATGTGAGGGTCTGTGTTAACACCTATGTGAGGGTCTGTGTTAACAGTTTGTCAGTGAAGATGAAAACCTCTTTGCTTATTCACTGTCTCTGAAAGGAAGGGCAGGAAGTATTTGACAACCTACCTGATTTGCAAACCAACAAAGCTACAGGGTTGGAGTACGAGACATGTTAAATGAAAATGGACAAACACTAAGGGCCAGATGTACACAGCATTGTTCCCATTGCAAACAGCCTGATTCAAAGAATAGGGCTGTGTGCGACCAGAAAAATGTTTTTTTTCTGTGGTACAAAATGCAAACTGCAATTCGGTAACTTGTTACCAAAAAGCAATTTGCATTTGCGATTCGGTATTTGGAAGGGTCATGTTTTGGGCACCCCTTTCAAATACCCAATATGTATGGTATCTATTACTGTTTTGTGACCGAATTCAGGAACCCCTTCACCTTTGGGAATGTTGAAAAAATATTTTTAAGAGCAGGCGGTGTTCCTATGGACTATTGCTTACTCTTAAAAAATGAAAATTAAACGTTTCATTTTTTTCTTCTTAAGCACATCCCATTTTCTAACTAGAAGTTGTACATTTTCTTATATAAGGAATTGCGATTTCCAAATCACAATTCCTAATTTTTGTACATCTGGCCCTATCTTCCTAAGGTGAGCACTGTACTGCAGGTGCACCATTTTTGAGCTAGTGACAAAGAAAAGAGGAAAGTGTAGAGGAATGTCACAGCACTAAAAATCTAGACTCTTCATGTAAGTTTGGATCAACCATGGATGACAGAATAAGAGAATAAGGGACAGATGTACTAACATTAGGAATACCAATTTCCTAATTGCGATTATCTCCGAATCGCAATTAGGAAATTAGGAAATCGATATTCCTAATGTATAAAATGCTTTATTTCCAAATAGCGATTCCTACTAGGTCACAAATCGACCTTCCGCATGAATATTAATGAGGTACATCTCAATTTGCGACCCATTAGGAATTGTAGCCATCACAAGGATGGTGGGCTGCTGAGGTCAGCAGACCACCATGTCTGTGATTCCTTTTTAATAAAGCAATCTTTTTTTTTTAAATGACAAACGTTTTCCTTAAAGGAAAATGGGATGTGTTTAAAAAGAAAAAAATGAAACTTTCATGTTTAATTTTTTAAGAGTAGGCAGTGGTCCGTGGAAATCAAGAGCCGCCAACTGACTTCGCAACTAGTGGGAGACACCTAGGCCTTTAATGTACTATTCACCCTCATGCATTGCTCACTTGTAGAATTTGCCTTTGGCCTTATACCTTAGGGCCTGGTTCAGAGCGCACATTTCGTCATACTTAGAAGGTCATCTAGGCTTCAGGTAAATGAATGTTTTGATTCCATCATTCTCTCGACCTGTCAAAATCCAGGCCAAATGGCCATCCTGAAAGTTTGTGGTCAACGTGGAGGTACTAGTAAGGTGCCAGTGTGGTGATGGTTCTTAGTATAATCTAGCAGAGCTGGGAAGGTTTTGACCTCAACAGAATGTTATGATGAAACTACTCACTGTATTCCTTGGGTGACAGTTTACTCAGACCCCCTGCTGTGCTGGTTGTATATTACATTTGTCATTAAACTCTTCTATTTCTTCCAAGATTCATGTGGATTCTCTTACTACAATGTTGACTATGAGGATCAAAACAAGACTGCTTCGTTCCTGTCATTAATTTTAAATCCTCTGTGAGTATCCACATCGTCTTATTTACTTGACTGTTGTCAATGCATTTCCTGCAGTGTATTTATTGGAACGTTGTGATGTATATTTTGTCTCCAGGGTTTTTGTGGATTAAAAAATTCACACTGATTTTTTTATTGTTCTGCTCAAGCTCTTAAAGATAGTTTTTCTTTCAAATGACATGGTCTCAGCTAATTCATTCGGTTTGTGCATCAACCGGCCTGCCATCTTAATTAGTGTTGCTCTGCAGTGCCTATTGGTAAAAGGGATGGAGAAAACAAAACGGAAAGCAGAATTTAGCTTAACTATAAAACCTGGATTAGACAAATCTATAATTATCATTGAAAAACATAGGAATGTTTGTACTGAAGATTTTTGGAAATAATGTCTTTCAAGACAAAGTAGGGAAAATTACAAATTTTGTACATGCCACAGAGGTCAAACAAGGTGTCTTACTGATTAAACAGAAATGACTTAATATTCCGTACAGATTAAGAAATTATTTTTCAGCCATGTGGAAGAATTATGCACACAAGGCATTATTGAAAAAGTTGAAGTAACATTGTGGTTATTTCCAATCATTTTTTAGTACAAAAGAAATCAGTTAACTACGAATTTGTGTAGATTTAAGAAGCCTTAATGAAGCCACTTGGGTTGACAATGTTCCATTGCCAAAAATTGAAGATCTACTAACAAAGATAGGATAATGAAGCTAGTTCACAAAATTGGATTTAAGAGCGGCTTAGCATCAGTTCGAGCTTGATGTTGATTCTCATCCTTTGACCGCATTTGATATGCCCGATGGAGTCTTCCAATTTTTCTGACTGCCATTCGGACTTGCGTCCACAGTGGCTATATTCCAAAGGCTGATATCAGTCATGTCTCATGGAATTTCAGTCATGTTTCATGGAAAGTTCCAGGTTTTAGTCTCTCAGGATGACATTTTAGTTTTATCTAAAAGTGAACAAGAGCATGATAAAATTTTGGATGAAATTTAGCATTTATTAGAAAAGAGAGGAGAAACACTTAGGTGAGACAAATGTGTCTTTAAAAAAGAGAAATTGGGCATTTGGACAAAAAATTTGAGTTGTAAATATCGGGATACAGAAATGTCAGAAAAAATATTGGGAAATAAAAATATTGTGATGCAGAAATATAATTGTCAAGAATATCGATTTTTTGAGGTAAGTAATATCGTTGTTAAGAATGTCGTTGTTGTTTGTATCGTTTTCAATAATACAGTTGTTTTTTAATTATCTTAATGTGTTTTAGTTCATATATTAATTTTGTGTCTTATTATTATTTGTATAATTGTTCATAATATATTTAAATATAGTTTGTAATTTTAATTGATTTATAATTTTTAATTTAATTGCTAATAGTAATTTATTGAGTCGTAGTGGGTTGCTAGGTTTGTTAGGGTATAGGTTAAAAAATAAATTAAGTAATAATTAATTAAGAATTCATTATTACTTTATTAACAATTATCTAATCGATTAATAATTATGTACATTTGGTTATATTTATATTTTTATGAGGTGCAGCCTGCTGGGTTTGTAGGGGTATAGGGTGGAAGTTAATTAAGTAATAATTAACAATTAATTTATTAATAATTATTTAATTATTAAATATATAAATTGTGTAATAACTTTGTATTTGGAAGGGTCATGTTTTGTGCACCTCTTTCAAATACCAAATATGTATGGTATCTATTACTGTTTTGTGACCGAATTCAGGAACCCCTTCACCTTTGGGAATGTTGAAAAATATTTTTTAAGAGCAGGCGGTGTTCCTATGGACTATTGCTTACTCTTAAAAAATGAAAATTAAACGTTTCATTTTTTTTCTTCTTAAGCACATCCCATTTTCTAACTAGAAGTTGTACATTTTCTATATAAGGAATTGCGATTTCCAAATCACAATTCCTAATTTTTGTACATCTGGCCCTATCTTCCTAAGGTGAGCACTGTACTGCAGGTGCACCATTTTTGAGCTAGTGACAAAGAAAAGAGGAAAGTGTAGAGGAATGTCACAGCACTAAAAATCTAGACTCTTCATGTAAGTTTGGATCAACCATGGATGACAGAATAAGAGAATAAGGGACAGATGTACTAACATTAGGAATACCAATTTCCTAATTGCGATTATCTCCGAATCGCAATTAGGAAATTAGGAAATCGATATTCCTAATGTATAAAATGCTTTATTTCCAAATAGCGATTCCTACTAGGTCACAAATCGACCTTCCGCATGAATATTAATGAGGTACATCTCAATTTGCGACCCATTAGGATTTGTAGCCATCACAAGGATGGTGGGCTGCTGAGGTCAGCAGACCACCATGTCTGTGATTGCTTTTTAATAAAGCAATATTTTTTTTTAAATGACAAACGTTTTCCTTAAAGGAAAATGGGATGTGTTTAAAAAGAAAAAAATGAAACTTTCATGTTTAATTTTTTAAGAGTAGGCAGTGGTCCGTGGAAATCAAGAGCCGCCAACTGACTTCGCAACTAGTGGGAGACACCTAGGCCTTTAATGTACTATTCACCCTCATGCATTGCTCACTTGTAGAATTTGCCTTTGGCCTTATACCTTAGGGCCTGGTTCAGAGCGCACATTTCGTCATACTTAGAAGGTCATCTAGGCTTCAGGTAAATGAATGTTTTGATTCCATCATTCTCTCGACCTGTCAAAATCCAGGCCAAATGGCCACCCTGAAAGTTTGTGGTCAACGTGGAGGTACTAGTAAGGTGCAGTGTGGTGATGGTTCTTAGTATAATCTAGCAGAGCTGGGAAGGTTTTGACCTCAACAGAATGTTATGATGAAACTACTCACTGTATTCCTTGGGTGACAGTTTACTCAGACCCCCTGCTGTGCTGGTTGTATCTTACATTTGTCATTAAACTCTTCTATTTCTTCCAAGATTCATGTGGATTCTCTTACTACAATGTTGACTATGAGGATCAAAACAAGACTGCTTCGTTCCTGTCATTAATTTTAAATCCTCTGTGAGTATCCACATCGTCTTATATACTTGACTGTTGTCAACGCATTTCCTGCAGTGTATTTATTGGAACGTTGTGATGTATATTTTGTCTCCAGGGTTTTTGTGGATTAAAAAAATTCACACTGATTTTTTATTGTTCTGCTCAAGCTCTTAAAGATAGTTTTTCTTTCAAATGACATGGTCTCAGCTAATTCATTCGGTTTGTACATCAACCGGCCTGCCATCTTAATTAGTGTTGCTCTGCAGTGCCTATTTGTAAAAGGGATGGAGAAAACAAAACGGAAAGCAGAATTTAGCTTAACTATAAAACCTGGATTAGACAAATCTATAATTATCATTGAAAACATAGGAATGTTTGTACTGAAGATTTTTGGAAATAAAGTCTTTCAAGACAAAGTAGGGAAAATTACACATTTTGTACATGCCACAGAGGTCAAACAAGGTGTCTTACTGATTAAACAGAAATGACTTAATATTCCGTACAGATTAAGAAATTATTTTTCAGCCATGTGGAAGAATTATGCACACAAGGCATTATTGAAAAAGTTGAAGTAACATTGTGGTTATTTCCAATCATTTTTTAGTACAAAAGAAATCAGTTAACTACGAATTTGTATAGATTTAAGAAGCCTTAATGAAGCCACTTGGGTTGACAATGTTCCATTGCCAAAAATTGAAGATCTACTAACAAAGATAGGATAATGAAGCTAGTTCACAAAATTGGATTTAAGAGCGGCTTAGCATCAGTTCGAGCTTGATGTTGATTCTCATCCTTTGACCGCATTTGATATGCCCGATGGAGTCTTCCAATTTTTCTGACTGCCATTCGGACTTGCGTCCACAGTGGCTATATTCCAAAGGCTGATATCAGTCATGTCTCATGGAATTTCAGTCATGTTTCATCGAAAGTTCCAGGTTTTAGTCTCTCAGGATGACATTTTAGTTTTATCTAAAAGTGAACAAGAGCATGATAAAATTTTGGATGAAATTTAGCATTTATTAGAAAAGAGAGGAGAAACACTTAGGTGAGACAAATGTGTCTTTAAAAAAAGAGAAATTGGGCATTTGGACAAAAAATTTGAGTTGTAAATATCGGGATACAGAAATGTCAGAAAAAAATATTGTGAAATAAAAATATTGTGATGCAGAAATATAATTGTCAAGAATATCGATTTTTTGAGGTAAGTAATATCGTTGTTAAGAATGTCGTTGTTGTTTGTATCGTTTTCAATAATACAGTAGTTTTTTAATTATCTTAATGTGTTTTAGTTCATATATTAATTTTGTGTCTTATTATTATTTGTATAATTGTTCATAATATATTTAAATATAGTTTGTAATTTTAATTGATTTATAATTTTTAATTTAATTGCTAATAGTAATTTATTGAGTCGTAGTGGGTTGCTAGGTTTGTTAGGGTATAGGTTAAAATATAAATTAAGTAATAATTAATTAAGAATTCATTATTACTTTATTAACAATTATCTAATCGATTAATAATTATGTACATTTGGTTATATTTATATTTTTATGAGGTGCAGCCTGCTGGGTTTGTAGGGGTATAGGGTGGAAGTTAATTAAGTAATAATTAACAATTAATTTATTAATAATTATTTAATTATTAAATATATAAATTGTGTAATAACTTTGTATATTAGCTACGTTTTAGGTGTGGGCTCTTCAGTTTGTAGGGTATAGGGTGGGAAGTGAATTAAGTAATAATTAATTATAAATTATTTATTTGTTAATAATTATTTAATTTATAATTAATTATGTACATTATGTAATGATGATTAATTGTAATTTTATTTTAGTTGTTGGTTGCCAGGTTTCTAGGGGTATAGAGTTGGACATTAATTAAGTAATAATTAATTAACAAATAATTATCCATTCTTAATTAATTAGTTAGGTTTGTGGGGGTATAGTGTGGGAAGTTAAATAAATAATAAAAAAACAAAAAAAAAAAAATGATAATTAATTATTAAATTGTTTGATAATCATGCCAATTATTTAATTGTTTTTCATATATAGTGCTCGGTGCGCTTTTGGTGGACTGGAGCTTTGAATTCGAATAGCGCAAGAGCACCACCGCACATCCATACGATTAAAGACAAAGGCAATCTTCAAAATGGGTGAGTCGGAGGAACCGCAAGTCCCCGTTATGATTGCGTGATACTGACTGAATTATAACATTTTCAAAACAGCGGTTGGTGCGAGGATGGTGAATGGTGTTTAATTCACACGTAATCCCTTTAACAAAGTTATCATGTTTACTGATGCAGCACGCCAAGAAGCGGCAGTTGGCATATTTAAACGTGGCAGAACGAGTGACGAATCAGCAAAAGAAACATCACTCAGTAAACATTGAGGGCTGAAGGTTCAATTTGGTAGACCAGAGAGACTGTATGAGCGTGAAATTCGAAAGTGGTGGGAAGCAACATCACTTCAAAATTACATAGAAGTGAATCGTATTCCGCGCGGGTTACGTATATATACAGTCCTTGCCTACGAGAACCTTGACCCTAATCTACTAGATGAGTGGGCAGCCTACACAACAGAATCATCTGTGGGCATGTTGAAAATACTGATTAAATTCGCTTGGAGCGATAGAGAGAAATGTCTGAAAGAAATTGAGGAATTGGAAACAATATTACTGAACAAGATGCAAAAATTAGAGAAGAATTTCGTGAAGCTATGAATAAACGTCTCATAGCCTACGAAGAAGAAATTAAACAACGCAAGCATACCAAATTGAATCGTGATGCACATGATTACGAGCAAGGGAGAGTGCTCACTTTTGCACGCAAGTTTGATGCTCCAAGAAGAGCACTTAGGAGCAATGTTACCCGGAAAACCATAGAACAAAAAGATACCTCAGAATCAGACACCACTACTGATAATGAACAATCAGGTGAAGAAGGTGCGGATCAAATCCCTAAACGTTCCCTTTTTCACGAGGAATTCCAATTACTGAGGCAATCGTGGCAACGGGGAGGCAGAGGCAAGCCCCCGGAATGCAGTGCACAGGAAAGACAAGAAAAACGAGGCGAGGAGGCTACAACAAGCACAGGCATAGCCTCTCAGACAAGAAGCAAACGAGGGTTCAGGAAATAAATAAAATGGATGAATTAACTATAATTAATCTAACCCCACGGAAACTTACGAAAATTGAGGAATCGACACTGAAGAAAGGACTGACGTTTTGTCCAACACAAAACTTTGAGTATACTCAATCTCAAATTGATCTTTACCTATTTACACGCAAATTAAAGCTGCATAAGTTTTTCAAAATGCGAGGTCTCTCTATGCAACCACAAACAACCGTGATTCCGGAAGGGAGACAGATACCCACTGATATCCTAACAGGAGAAGATCTCGAAATCCTTCGTGCATTGGCTGATCAGGAGTCCACCCCTGAAACAGGAGACATAACCGATAATGAAAGTTTTGGTATTAAACAAAAAAACATCAAAACTGGTTTTAAGATGAAATCGACTTTTGTCTCCACTATGCAATTTGACACCATAGATGCTTTCGAAGATTCAATTAAAAGAGACACAGCAAATAAGAATCAAAAAATTAAAGACAACTAAATCGAATTATATCAAGTCAAATTTTTCGCATGAACAGAAAAAGGCGATTGCAGGAATTCAACAAGACCCCAACATTGTATGCAAACCATCTGACAAGGGGGGCAATATCATATTAATGACTAAGGATTATTACAGCAAGGAAGCATTGAGACAATTGTCAGATACTGTATGCTATGCTAGAATTACAAAGGAACGATACAGTCTGAGTATCATTGAATATCATGACATGATACAAAGATGGTTTATGCAGGGGATGCTAGACCAGGAAGAAGTACGGTTTTTTAATTGCTCTCATCCTGTAACACCAACATTTTACCATCTTCCAAAAATTCACAAAGACGCTAGCACACCACCGGGGCGCCCGATCATTTCTTCCAAGGGCAGCTTAACAGAACATATGTCTCAATTTATCGATCACTTCCTCATTCAATTCGTCAAGACATTGCCATCCATCGTCCGTGACACGAAAGACGTTATCAGAATTATTTCCAACATCAACTGGGAGCCAGACATGTTGCTGGTAGTGCTGGACATAACAAGTCTTTATACGTGCATAGACCACATACAAGGCATACAGGCAATTAGATACTTTTTGAAGGGCAGATCATTGAAACTGGCTGAACATAATGAGATGCTAATTGAATTCCTTACATTCTGTTTAAACAATAACATCTTTCTCTTTCAGAAACAATTGTATTTACAACTTAAAGGCACAGCCATAGGCACCTGCTTTGCCCCCAGCTATGAGAATTTATTCGTAGGTTCGTGGGAGAAGCAGGTGGCATGGGCTGACAACAACAATAGATGGGTTTCTTGCATCGTAGGCTGGTATCATTATATAGATGATCTATTCATTTTATGGAAGGGACCACAAGACGAGGTGGAACAGTACATTGATGCCTTAAATGACAACGTGGTCAATCTGCACTTCAGTGGAGAAATTAGTGCTACTGAAGTAAATTATCTGGACCTAAAAGTATTTATTGCAGACGGTCAGATTTGTACTTCCCTATTTCGTAAGCCTACTGCAGGCAATTCGGTTCTAGAGGCACATAGCAGCCACCCCAATCCATTGAAAAAGAGCATTCCTTATGGGGAGCTGTTGCGTATGAAAATAAACTGTACAAGGCAACAGGATTTCGAACAGGCAGCTGGTGAGGCCCTAGATAGAGTGTGGGTTTGTAAGAATAGGGATACCCCTGACTAAATTTCCTAAATCAGGGTCTGAATTCCAAGTGTGAAAACCTTTAGGAAATGCAATAAAAAAGTGGACCTTCAAATTTGCAAAAACAATATGTGAACAACCAGATATAGTGAAGTATCAGAAATAAATGTTTATTTATACCAATATAATTTTTTATATATTATTATATCTTTAGGTTCAAAATTGAGAAAAATATATCATAAAAACAGTTACACAATGTGTGCAATATAGATATTCAGTAATCAGCACATTGTTGGTCCATGGTCCCTACTATAGGCATGCAGGCATTCTTACCCACTCATACAGTACCTATTTCTACATAAATATTCTGTAGAAGTATTATACACAGTTTATATGTAGGTTAAAACACAGCATGGACTAGACAGTAGAATAACTACAATTCAATTGTTTTAACATGGTTTCAATATTGAAGAACATTCATGTTGGTCATGGCTGAAATTTCATATCCTACGCGCGTTTCGGCGTTACACCTTCATCAGGTAGCCATGTATATCATGAAACCTAAAGAAATATGTTTAAAGAAAACCTTATGAGTCACATATTGAGGGTCCTACTCAAAATTTCTGCTCAGAAAAGAGTCAGATCTAATATATAAAATGAGAAGATTAAAATTTGTCACAGGACAAAAACGAAAAGAGAAAAGAAAGTGATCTTTGTTTAAAAAGGTCCAAAGGTGGACTAGATCATGGGTCTATTAAGAAGTCCTTTGAATCACCGAATACTGTGCATAGTGGAAAACGAAAATAAGAGGGAGTGGAGCCCGTGAATGGAAGAGCACCAAGATAAAAAGAAAGTGTTGTATATACAAGAAGAGTCTTTTTATGCGTGCAAATAACGCTCAGGTCACTAATAAAGTGAGGCCACTTAAAACATGCATATAATTTTGATGCCCGGTTTGCAATCAGTATTACTAAGAACCAGATGTACATGCCGTATTATTTGTATAGAAATTTACCTTTGTCAGATGCAGGGGGTCATCTGACCTTTAGAAATGATGGATGGTAACTGCGGTGCTGGGATATTCAATGCACCTTGAATAAAAAACGAACATGATGTATTTATTATTGGGGACTGTGTACCAAGGTTTGGTGATGAAGAGATGATATAGAAGTTTAGAGGCAAGAGGGATAGATTCAATGGGCTTACCTACAAATACGATGTATGGATGCGCTCATCTAATGAAAGTGGTTAAAAACGGTACACTGTAAAGGGAAAAAGTTAGGAACTGTCATTACTAAAGACGTGCATACAGGGCCAGCCATACATTGTGTGTATAGTTATATGTGCCTTGGAAATATCCAGGTACATATCGCGACTTAAGCATTGCAAACTTACCTCTCTTGGAGGTATGTTCACAGGTCTGTGAGCCCGCCGCTATCCCAGAAGAGGTAGTAAGGGGATCGATGTCCCGCACTGGAAGAAAAATGGTGGGAAATGTAGTTGTTACTGAGTATCCCTAGACAGGACTGCAGGGTTATCTATATCTATGCTATCGGTGCCCCCCTGCTGCTCATACCTGCAGGAAAATAAGTAGCGATGTTCCAATAATGAGCCATTCTACCATATGGCAAAGGGGTCGGTATATCACGGTCCCGGGCCGTAGGGCAATTTCCCTGTTGTTCGCGTCCTGCGCTGCATGCCGTGCATGCGCAGTGAGAGTATCTCCGTGGCTTGACAGCGTGCTGCCGTAACACTAAGGGATTTTTTAAAAAGCAAAATAACGCGCCAAAACATGTGGGTTGTCACATGAGGGATGCTAAAGTCCCGTCATAGGTTGTAATAAGTCACGTGACCTGACCATTGTCGTACCGGTGCCGTCCCAACCTGATCTGTGAGCTGTGAGGAAACTATGGCGGACATCTAATGCTAGTTTCCGCTAGTGCTGGAATAGATTGCAAAATAACACTGCCTAATATAAAGGATGTAATAGGCAGTGGGGAATGAGGCACAACAAGTTCAAACTGTAAATTAATGATAAAGGGATGTAAAAAAAGGTATAATTAGAAAAACACTACTATGTACGTGGTGGACAGTAGGGTAATCTGTAGTGGATGATAATACACTACAAAGGTATGGGAGACCCAGAAACTGACATAAAATTTACATAAAGAAGGGCCTAGATAGATCCAGAACACGGAGATATTCTGATGGCTTATTGAAAAAAACTTTAGATAGGGTAGACAAAATTCCAATAAAATGTCTGCTTAAAGACAGGATAAGTAATGAAGACGAAGATGCCCAGATAAATTCAGAATTTAAATTGATCACAACCTTTTCTAATGAAGCACACAATGTTCAGAACATTCTTAAACGTAACTGGCATGTTCTGAAAACTGATCCGATTATTGGGAGTCATCTACCCTATTATCCAAAAATCACATATAGAAGAAGTCGGTCATTAAAAGACAGTCTAGTACAGAGCCATTTTGAAAGCAATCCTAGGAATCCACGAATCAGTGACCTCACAAGATTCTTTCCTTGTACTAAATGCAAGGCTTGTAAAAATAGTCCCAAAACTTTGACATATGCCATACCAGGATGTAGGAAACCCAGAGTGATAAACAAATTTTTGACATGCAATACTCCTTTTGTGTCTACTGTTTAGTGTGCCCATGTAATCTCATGTACATCGGTAGTACTATTCACCCCACGAAAAGAGAATTTTGGAACATGCCAGGGCAATTGAAAAGAATGATCCAACTTATCCAGTTGTGAGACATTTTGCGAAATTTCATCAGAGCAATAGAAAGCTACTACGATTTTTTTGCCTTGACCATGTCCCATACCATGAAAGAGGGGGCATTAGGGAACTTAAACTCCGGAGACTTGAGTCTAGATTTATCATTGATTTCCAGACACGTGGTCCGATGGGACTCAATGTAGAAGAGGAACTAGCAATTCACTTAGGTTGAGTTGCTGTGAGCATCCCATTTGAACACAGTGAATGGTTCCCGAGTTGAAGTAAAATTGGTGTATGTTTACTGATGTTGAATTCAGTAATGTAGATATTGCTCATACAGAGCACGATGATTCGTTATGAAATGTACTCTTTGTCACTATATTAATTTGGTTTAACCGTTTATATTAATTAAATTGATTTATTACTGCCAGCAACTATGTATTACCATGAACTATGTAAAGCAGCACAGTTGAATAATTGCTCATCCACAGCGTGATTGATTTTATTTCTTGTATTAGGAAATTGGTCACCACAAAAATGGCGATGACAATCAGGTTGGTTTTTGTAAATAGTCTGTTCTTTATGTTCATGAATGAATGAAATTATTATATGAACTATTAGGACTAGCCACTCCAAGATGGCGGGGACAATTTGACTATCTTTGTAAACAGTTCTCTATGTTCATGAATCAATGTAATTGCTATATGAACTATTAGAACTAGCCACTCCAAGATGGCGGTGACACTGTATTATCTTTGTAAATAGTCTGCTTTCTATGCTCATGAATGAATTGCATATGCGCATTCGGATATTTAAAAAATGGTGTTGCTGCCGATAAAATTCATAGTTGAAAAAGGCACGAGCTGAAACGCGTCCTGTTTTTGTGGACCCGGTAAAATAAATACCGAGTCCCTTCACCATCCACGAGTGCGGTCTCTTCATTTGGTTGGAGTGTGAGCTGGATATATATATATATATTTTTTTGGGTTAATTAATCATGTTCATATTAAGAGTTTTATGTTTGTTATACATAAATAAATAGGGTTATTCAAATATGTAATGTGTTTGAAATGAAGTACCTTCTCTACTATTGCACAGATTGCAGTGGGAATAGTAAATTTAACCCCTCAAAAGTCCAGCACTTTCCCTACTGTTGCACAGACTGGAGTTAGAATAGTAAATGTATCCCCTCCAAAGTCCAACGCTTTCCATATGGTTGCACAGACTGGAGTGGGAATAGTAAATTCAATTCCTCCGAAGTCCAAAGCTTTCCCTACAGTTGCACAGACTGGAGTGGGAATAGTAAATCATACCCCTCCGAAGTCCAACACTTTCCCTACTGTTGCACAGACTGGAGTGGGAACAGTAAATCTTATCCCTCCGAAGTCCAACGCTTTCCCGACTGTTAACACTAACTGGAGTGGGAATAGTACATTTAACCCGTCCAAACTCCAAGGCTTTACCTACAACTGTCCAGATTGGAGTGGAAATAATAAATCTTGCAAAAACAACAATTGATGGACAGAATGCAGAACAATGTCATACATTCACCCCAGTACAGAGATCTGGGCCTAAATCCACAAATCAGTCTTGACCCTGTGCCTCATGGGAACAGTCCAGCCCGAACTGCCAAGCCAGGTCCTCCCTGGACTGGAAACAAGCATCCTAGGACCGGTTTCGGGTTTCACCCCTCTTCAGCCAGGATAGCTTGATTCCAGTGGCATGGAGAGCACGGGACCCACGTCTGGGCATACCCGTCCCACTCGGGGTGACAAATGCAAAAACAACAATTGATGGACAGAATGCAGAACAATGTCATACATTCACCCCAGTACAGAGATCTGGGCCTAAATCCATCGTTTTTTTGCTCACCATGCCATTCCAGTTTGAACCCAGCCATATGCAAATCAGTCTTGACCCTGTGCCTCATGGGAACAGTCCAGCCCGAACTGCCAAGCCAGGTCCTCCCTGGACTGGAAACAAGCATCCTAGGCCCGGTTTCGGGGTTTCACCCCTCTTCAGCCAGGATAGCTTGATTCCAGTGGCATGGAGAGCACGGGACCCACGCCTGGGCATACCCGTCCCACTCGGGGTGACAAATGCAAAAACAACAATTGATGGACAGAATGCAGAACAATGTCATACATTCACCCCAGTACAGAGATCTGGGCCTAAATCCATCGTTTTTTGCTCACCATGCCATTCCAGTTTGAACCCAGCCATATGCAACATCAGTCTTGACCCTGTGCCTCATGGGAACAGTCCAGCCCGAACTGCCAAGCCAGGTCCTCCCTGGACTGGAAACAAGCATCCTAGGACCGGTTTCGGGGTTTCACCCTCTTCAGCCAGGATAGCTTGATTCCAGTGGCATGGAGAGCACGGGACCCACGTCTGGGCATACCCGTCCCACTCGGGGTGACAAATGCAAAAACAACAATTGATGGACAGAATGCAGAACAATGTCATACATTCACCCCAGTACAGAGATCTGGGCCTAAATCCATCGTTTTTTGCTCACCATGCCATTCCAGTTTGAACCCAGCCATATGCAAATCAGTCTTGACCCTGTGCCTCATGGGAACAGTCCAGCCCGAACTGCCAAGCCAGGTCCTCCCTGGACTGGAAACAAGCATCCTAGGACCGGTTTCGGGGTTTCACCCCTCTTCAGCCAGGATAGCTTGATTCCAGTGGCATGGAGAGCACGGGACCCACGTCTGGGCATACCCGTCCCACTCGGGGTGACAAATGCAAAAACAACAATTGATGGACAGAATGCAGAACAATGTCATACATTCACCCCAGTACAGAGATCTGGGCCTAAATCCATCGTTTTTTGCTCACCATGCCATTCCAGTTTGAACCCAGCCATATGCAAATCAGTCTTGACCCTGTGCCTCATGGGAACAGTCCAGCCCGAACTGCCAAGCCAGGTCCTCCCTGGACTGGAAACAAGCATCCTAGGACTGGTTTCGGGGTTTCACCCCTCTTCAGCCAGGATAGCTTGATTCCAGTGGCATGGAGAGCACGGGACCCACGTCTGGGCATACCCGTCCCACTCGGGGTGACAAATGCAAAAACAACAATTGATGGACAGAATGCAGAACAATGTCATACATTCACCCCAGTACAGAGATCTGGGCCTAAATCCATCGTTTTTTGCTCACCATGCCATTCCAGTTTGAACCCAGCCATATGCAAATCAGTCTTGACCCTGTGCCTCATGGGAACAGTCCAGCCCGAACTGCCAAGCCAGGTCCTCCCTGGACTGGAAACAAGCATCCTAGGACCGGTTTCGGGGTTTCACCCCTCTTCAGCCAGGATAGCTTGATTCCAGTGGCATGGAGAGCACGGGACCCACGTCTGGGCATACCCGTCCCACTCGGGGTGACAAATGCAAAAACAACAATTGATGGACAGAATGCAGAACAATGTCATACATTCACCCCAGTACAGAGATCTGGGCCTAAATCCATCGTTTTTTTGCTCACCATGCCATTCCAGTTTGAACCCAGCCATATGCAAATCAGTCTTGACCCTGTGCCTCATGGGAACAGTCCAGCCCGAACTGCCAAGCCAGGTCCTCCCTGGACTGGAAACAAGCATCTGGGGTGGCTGAGTGAGCTAAAGAATGATGATGGATTAAACCCAGATCAGTTGACTGGGGGAGAGTGCTTGCAATGTTCAACACTCCGTCCATCATCCCCTTTGGTTTTGCTATGTTCGCCCTAAGTTGGCAGGGTATGCCCAGACGTGGGTCCCTTGCTCACTTTGCCACTGGATTCAAGATAGCCTGGCTGATGACGGCTGTAAGCCAGAAACCGGTCCCAGGATGCTTGTTTCCGGTCCAGGAAGACATGGCTTGGCAGTTCGGGCTGGACTGTTCCCATGAGGCACAGGGTCAGACTGATTTGCATATGGCCATGTCTGAACTGGGGTGGCTGAGTGAGCTAAAGAATGATGATGGATTAAACCCAGATCAGTTGACTGGGGGTGAGTGCTTGCAATGTTCAACACTCCGTCCATCATCCCCTTTGGTTTTGCTATGTTCGCCCTAAGTTGGCAGGGTATGCCCAGACGTGGGTCCCTTGCTCACTTTGCTACTGGATTCAAGATAGCCTGGCTGATGACGGCTGTAAGCCAGAAACCGGTCCCAGGATGCTTGTTTCCGGTCCAGGGAAGACATGGCTTGGCAGTTCGGGCTGGACTGTTCCCATGAGGCACAGGGTCAGACTGATTTGCATATGGCCATGTCTGAACTGGGGTGGCTGAGTGAGCTAAAGAATGATGATGGATTAAACCCAGATCAGTTGACTGGGGGTGAGTGCTTGCAATGTTCAACACTCCGTCCATCATCCCTTTGGTTTTGCTATGTTCGCCCTAAGTTGGCAGGGTATGCCCAGACGTGGGTCCCTTGCTCACTTTGCCACTGGATTCAAGATAGCCTGGCTGATGACGGCTGTAAGCCAGAAACCGGTCCCAGGATGCTTGTTTCCGGTCCAGGGAAGACATGGCTTGGCAGTTCGGGCTGGACTGTTCCCATGAGGCACAGGGTCAGACTGATTTGCATATGGCCATGTCTGAACTGGGGTGGCTGAGTGAGCTAAAGAATGATGATGGATTAAACCCAGATCAGTTGACTGGGGGTGAGTGCTTGTAATGTTCAACACTCCGTCCATCATCCCCTTTGGTTTTGCTATGTTCGCCCTAAGTTGGCAGGGTATGCCCAGACATGGGTCCCTTGCTCACTTTGCCACTGGATTCAAGATAGCCTGGCTGATGACGGCTGTAAGCCAGAAACCGGTCCCAGGATGCTTGTTTCCGGTCCAGGGAAGACATGGCTTGGCAGTTCGGGCTGGACTGTTCCCATGAGGCACAGGGTCAGACTGATTTGCATATGGCCATGTCTGAACTGGGGTGGCTGAGTGAGCTAAAGAATGATGATGGATTAAACCCAGATCAGTTGACTGGGGGTGAGTGCTTGCAATGTTCAACACTCCGTCCATCATCCCCTTTGGTTTTGCTATGTTCGCCCTAAGTTGGCAGGGTATGCCCAGACGTGGGTCCCTTGCTCACTTTGCCACTGGATTCAAGATAGCCTGGCTGATGACGGCTGTAAGCCAGAAACCGGTCCCAGGATGCTTGTTTCCGGTCCAGGGAAGACATGGCTTGGCAGTTCGGGCTGGACTGTTCCCATGAGGCACAGGGTCAGACTGATTTGCATATGGCCATGTCTGAACTGGGGTGGCTGAGTGAGCTAAAGAATGATGATGGATTAAACCCAGATCAGTTGACTGGGGGTGAGTGCTTGCAATGTTCAACACTCCGTCCATCATCCCCTTTGGTTTTGCTATGTTCACCCTAAGTTGGCAGGGTATGCCCAGACGTGGGTCCCTTGCTCACTTTGCCACTGGATTCAAGATAGCCTGGCTGATGACGGCTGTAAGCCAGAAACCGGTCCCAGGATGCTTGTTTCCGGTCCAGGGAAGACATGGCTTGGCAGTTCGGGCTGGACTGTTCCCATGAGGCACAGGGTCAGACTGATTTGCATATGGCCATGTCTGAACTGGGGTGGCTGGAGTGAGCTAAAGAATGATGATGGATTAAACCCAGATCAGTTGACTGGGGGTGAGTGCTTGCAATGTTCAACACTCCGTCCATCATCCCCTTTGGTTTTGCTATGTTCGCCCCTAAGTTGGCAGGGTATGCCCAGGCGTGGGTCCCTTGCTCACTTTGCCACTGGATTCAAGATAGCCTGGCTGATGACGGCTGTAAGCCAGAAACCGGTCCCAGGATGCTTGTTTCCGGTCCAGGGAAGACATGGCTTGGCAGTTCGGGCTGGACTGTTCCCATGAGGCACAGGGTCAGACTGATTTGCATATGGCCATGTCTGAACTGGGGTGGCTGAGTGAGCTAAAGAATGATGATGGATTAAACCCAGATCAGTTGACTGGGGGTGAGTGCTTGCAATGTTCAACACTCCGTCCATCATCCCCTTTGGTTTTGCTATGTTCGCCCTAAGTTGGCAGGGTATGCCCAGACGTGGGTCCCTTGCTCACTTTGCCACTGGATTCAAGATAGCCTGGCTGATGACGGCTGTAAGCCAGAAACCGGTCCCAGGATGCTTGTTTCCGGTCCAGGGAAGACATGGCTTGGCAGTTCGGGCTGGACTGTTCCCATGAGGCACAGGGTCAGACTGATTTGCATATGGCCATGTCTGAACTGGGGTGGCTGAGTGAGCTAAAGAATGATGATGGATTAAACCCAGATCAGTTGACTGGGGGTGAGTGCTTGCAATGTTCAACACTCCGTCCATCATCCCCTTTGGTTTTGCAATAATAAATCTTGCCCTCCGAAGTTCAACGCTTTCCCTTCTGTTGCACAGACTGTAGTGGGAATAGTAAATCGAACTCCTCCAAAGTCCAATGCTTTCCCGACTGTTGCACAGACTGGAGTGGGAATAGTAAATGTAATCCCTTCGAAGTCCAACGTTTTCACTACTGTTGCACAGACTGGAGTGGAATAGTGAAACACACCCCTCCTAAGTCCAATACTTTCCCTATTGTTGACTTGTTTGGAGTGGGAATAGTAAATGTAACCCCTCTGAAAACTTATGCTCCTACTACTGTTGCATAAACTGGAGTGGGAGTAGTATATCTATTATTTCCAGACTTCAATACTTTTCTTAATATTGTTTAAATATATCTATTATTATTATTTATTTATTTTAATTTATATCATTTGTTTATATGTGTATATTTAATATTTATAACATTTATAGTAAATGTCTTTTTTTGGATTTTGTATTATATATATTTAATTAAGTCTGTAATTTATGTAATGTTTTGCAGTTGATTTGTTAATATTTTTTATGTTTCATATATATATATATATATATATATGTATATATGCTTTTATAGTAGTACATTTTAGAAAATAACCCAATCAAATTATTGTAATGTAAAATATATATTTTTAATAATAGTGTTACATCATATATATGTATATATGAACATACACACATATCTGTGTGTTTAAATTAGTATATATTTATATATAGTATTAAATATTATTTACATTTATTTGATTTTCCCTTATATTATTGTTATTAATTAACAAATTTAAGATTTACTATTTTAAACTATATATATATATAAATATATATATTGTGGCAAAGTTTGTAACCTCTAAAAACATTTTGGAAATCGCCGAACCACCGCGCTCTCGAAATCTGCTCAACCAACATTGTTTGGGACTGCAACTTTGCGGGAGGTCTTCACTTACTGAGGCGCTGGCCTGGGCACGATGCAGAAGTGGTGCGGTGAGATGAGGATTCCTATCGGCAGCCCTCCACCCTCAGTAAACATCAAGGTGGGCGTGAGGTGAGAGCGGACACCGCCACTGGGGCAGTACTTACGCTGAAGGTCCGCTCTATGCAGGCTCGGTGCTCCGGGCTTGAGACATCCCCCTCATTGCCTGTCATCAATGCCTCAACCAATTGAAGCGGGCATGTGACTATATTAATGTGCGTGTGGTACTTACCTGGTGTTTGGCGGGCATCTGAGGAAGCTATTTAAGCAAAACGCGTCATGCTGTGAGCCAAATAAAGGGGCTGTTGGAAAGTTGAATCCGTGTGTGCTCGACTTCTCTTGAAAAACGAGGGAGTGTGGTTTGGTGTTTTAGGTGCGGTCACAGCACCTGCGAGCACCCGTCTCCAAAGTTGTTCGGCGGATTGTGGCAAAGTTTGTAACCTCTAAAAACATTTTGGAAATCGCCGAACCACCACGCTTTCGAAATCTGCTCAACCAACATTGTTTGGGACTGCAACTTTGCGGGAGGTCTTCACTTACTGAGGCGCTGGCCTGGGCACGATGCAGAAGTGGTGCGGTGAGATGAGGATTCCTATCGGCAGCCCTCCACCCTCAGTAAACATCAAAGTGGGCGTGAGGTGAGAGCGGACACCGCCCACTGGGGCAGTACTTACGCTGAAGGTCCGCTCTATGCAGGCTCGGTGCTCCGGGCTTGAGACATCCCCCTCATTGCCTGTCATCAATGCCTCAACCAATTGAAGCGGGCATGTGACTATATTAATGTGGGTGTGGTACTTACCTGGTGTTTGGCGGGCATCTGAGGAAGCTATTTAAGCGAAACGCGTCATGCTGTGAGCCAAATAAAGGGGCTGTTGGAAAGTTGAATCCGTGTGTGCCTGACTTCTCTTGAAAAACGAGGGAGTGTGGTTTGATATAAATATATATATATATATATATATATCTCAAAAACAATATTTGTATTTTTTTAACCATATTAGTGTGAAATGATACTTTTTAAAAATATTTTTGTACTTACCATTATAAGTATAGGGCCTCGATATTTTTTAAATCAATATTTTTGACACAATATTTTTGTATCACAATATTGTTGTTTTTGATATTGTGTCAGTGATCCAGAAATTGAATACCTTGGTCACATTTTATCACAGAAATGAGTAAAACCTAAACCAAGCTATAGTGGAAGCTCTTGCACCAAAGAACAAAGAGCAAATGCTATCTTTCTTAGCACAACGTGGATTCTATGTGAAGTGTATGGAGAATTTTGCAAAACTAATCGAATGTTTCTGTGTATTTTTAAAAGAAAGGAGCTGTATTTGAGTAGTCTCATGAATGTTAGAGTATGTCTCTAAGATTAAATAAGAAATAGTACAAGCCCATTTGTAGAATATTTTCTTACATGTGTTTGGACTGTAGAAAAATTAAACCATACTTGTGGTGCAGACCGTTCACTTTAATAACAGATCATCTATCTTTGGTAGACATTTTAACTGGCAAAATGATTAAGCGTTCCTCATCTCGTCTTGCGAGGCTCTTTGCTAAACATTTGGAGTTTACTTTTACTGTTGAATAAATACCTGGTGAAAAAACATGTAGGGCAGACCGTCTGTCAAGATTGCCTATAGAGGATACAGATAACCAAGACTGGAGACAGAAATTAGAAAATGTTTTGTGGCATGTATTGGTGATATTAGTGTTCATGGAGGTGAGTATGAGTGGATAAATGAAGTTGAACAAGATAAGATTTTGAATGAAGTCATGACATTTATCAAATCTGGATGGCCAAAAGAGAAAAAAATTCAGGCACTCTGCAGATGTTCTAGAAACTGTCAGATAAACTATCTATTGAAAGAAACAAATTGGTGCGAGGTGACAAATTAGTACCTCTTGAGTTTTTTTAATTCAGATTGTTAAAGCTCCTCATTAAGGGAATTTAGAATTAACTGTAACAAAAAGAAAAATACATAATGATTTTTGGCAGCCAAAAATGAATGGATAGATTATTGAATTTGTCAAGAGGTGTGAAGTGTAGTAGAAGTGACAAGGTTTTGATAATCGCACCTTCTCCAGATAGAAATTGGTTAAAGGTAAAGGTTGATTTTTTGGGACCTGAATCTTTTACTATAAAAAATTATATACTTTATTGCCTTAATTGATCATCTCTGTTTAGGTGGGTAGAGCTTAAACCTAATAGTATTCCTACAATCACGGGGGTGATTGAATGCTTTCAAGAAATATTCATACATGAAGGCATTGCTGGTGAAATTATGATGGATAATGGGGTACAACTTGTTTAATTAGAAATGCAACAATTTTGGGACAAATTAGGTGTTTAAACATATTAGAACTCCTTTGTATCACCCACAAAGAACAGAAAAGTTGAATGTTTTAACAAAGTGTTGGTGCAAAGTATTTTAATCAGCTTACAGAAACTATATGAATAAGAATATAGCTACCAAAGATTTTGTGTGGTTCTATCGTACCACACCGCATGTGGCTACAGAAGAAACTCCCTATAAATTAATGAGAGGGGGGAAGCTATTATGGTGTTGTGTACTTTTTGGGTGGTGAAGTTATTTTCTAGAGAAGGAGACTTCGGTTAGTTATGGAAAACAGCTAAAGATAACTCCAATGAAGTTTGTGTAAAGGGAATGTATGCTGAGAAGAATAGCAAAATGTGCACAGCGAAGATTGGTGTTTGGGTACGGGTCAAGAATCCTGTCCTTGTAAAGAAAGGCTTATTGAGATTCAGAGAACCTGCTCAGGTGTGTGAGGTATGAAGAAATTCAGTAGGAGTGCCAGATGGATGTTGGTGGAGCACTACTAAAGGGGATTTAGATCCCAGCAATGGGACTAAGATGCTGGCCAAGGGCAAAGAACAAGAACTAGATATAAGGCTTAAGAATGATTCAAATAGGAAACATGAGCCTACCATCTATAATGATACAAGCAGAAAAAGCTCACGTTTTAAGTGTTAACCAAGAAAGTTCCAAGCTCTTGTTCTATCTCGATTTATTAATTTATTTACTCTTCATTTTTTCTTTTCTTTATTTTACTACTATTTTTCTCTATCTCAAAAAGGGGAGATTAGTATGTCAGAGCAAAGTTGTTAATTATTATGGTGGGAGAAATGTGGTGATGGTTCTTAGTATGATCTAGCAGACCTTGGAATGTTATGACCTTAACGGAATGTTATGATGAAACCAGTCTCTGTATTCCTTGTGTGGCAGTTTAATATGTGCCCCTGATGTCCTAGTTGCATTTTACATTTGTCAACCTTCTTCAATGATTTGTGTAGATTCCCTTACTACAAGTAGTGAAGCCTGTTCACCACTATGTCGGTTGAGGAACTACAGCGGATCTGTCCTTTGCTCTTTGGAAACAACACCCATGTTGTCACTTCCACTGGTGCCTTGACAATGTCATCCATTTATTGCTCTCTAATGGAATATGAGGTTGGGGAAATAAATGAAATCATAGAGAATGCTTCCTGGACTTGGAAGATGTCCACAACACAATTTGTGGGCTTAAAGAAATACCACCTACTGTGGGTACGTGCCAGAGAGAAGACTGCATTTACCAGAGGGAGACTGGTGAGCTGCCTGAGGACGTTTGCTTAGAGCCAAAGGTATCCTCACTACTAGGACATTCATTTGTCCATTTTGCCCTGGGCAGTACCAAGACCTTGCTGAACAATCCTATCAACTCCACTCTATACCACAAAAGGTGGATCGAAGAATTAGAAAGAGAAAAGTAAGGGAGTACGTACGGAAGACGAGGGATAGGTTTGGAACAATGTAATGGCCACGCCCCTCATCTATTTATAAGTGAGTCACTTTTTAAAGGTAGTGGAAGGACATTTCACTGAGCACTACAATGTCGGGCAAACTGTACAGAAGAAAAGATGGTAGAACTGCTTTGTTTTCAGGGACAATGGGAAGTGGAGTCCTACTTAAAATAAAATCATGTATATTAATTATTTGTTTTGCATCACACGGGTGCTAAGGGTCATAACAGGCTACCTATGTTGTAGAACAAAAAGGGCGTGGAAATGAATTAGATGACTTTTACAAGAGATGATAGATTGTAAGCAGTGGGAGCAGTGGGAGCCAGAGAGAGATGTAAGGAAAATATGGAATTGTTCATGTTGATTGCAATTCATTGTACAAGATGGGAGACTGTGCAAGTGGAGAACATACTAGGTCTGAAACCATGTTCAGCACCCTGTTACTTAAATAATGTATATGTGTAAGTTCAAACAAGAGGAAGGAGGGGGAGGTTAAGACATTTTATGAAGAAGATCCAGTCCTGACCAATTGCACACATTTCAAGAAAGACCTCTGGCCAGGGACTGCTCTCTCCCCCAGCAGCTCCGCCGTTGTTCCGCTGCCGCTGAGAGGTGGCTAGTGGGGGTTTGAGCCTTGCCTCTGCTGTTCCTGATTGCCCTCTGCCTTGGGCGATCGTTGTGCCCGCTTGTCTGTCCTCCTTGTGTGAGTAGCCTCGTATCTTGTAGCTCTGTGCCCCTGTGCCCTTGCTCATTTGTTTCTTTGCCCTTTTACTGTGCCCTTGTTCATTGTCTCATTGTCCGTTTACTGTGCTCTGGTTCATTGTTGCACTGTGCTCTTGCCGTTCTCCCGTCTCCCTTTCCCGCCACTGCTCCCCCACGCACCCTCCGCCTTGCCGCCCCCGATCCCGCCTCCCAGCTGAGCTTCCCTCCCCCTCCACTATATAATGGTGGCCGCTCGAGGGTGAGCATGCACGACCTCTGACCAGGGACTGCTCGCTCCCCGAGCAGCTCCGCCGTTGTTCCGCTGCCCCTGAGAGGTGGCTAGTGGGGTTCGAGCCTTGCCTCTGCTGTTCCTGATTGCCTTCTGCCTCGGGGCGATCGTTGTGCCTGCTTGTCTGTCCTCCTTGTGTGAGTAGTCTCATATCTTGTAGCTCTGTGCCCCTGTGCCCTTGCTCATTTGTTTCTTTGCCCTTTTACTGTGCCCTTGTTCATTGTCTCATTGTCCTTTTACTGTGTCCTGGTTCATTGTTGCACTGTGCCCTTGCCGTTCTCCCGTCTCCCTTTCCCGCTGCTGCTCCCCCGCGGCCCCTCCCCCTTGCCGTCCCCGACCCCGCCTCCCAGCTGAGCTTCCTTCCTCCCTCCACTATATAATGGCGGCCGCTGTGCGGCCGTGCAGCAGGCATGCGCAGTGGGCGTGCCGCTGACTCACCAAAGGCGTGCCAAAGGCAAGCCTGTCTGCGGCCGTCTGCGACCCCACTGCGACCAGCGCCAGGGACCCTGGACCTCCGAGCATCCACCGCTTTGGCCCCGCCGCCCTCCTCGCTCTCAACCCCGGAAGAATCATCAACTGTGTGCTGACCACGCCGAACACCACCCCCGGCCAGTTCTCATGCCGCCACTGCCGCCAGAGCTTCACTACCCACCACACCCCCACGGGCACCAGCCCGACGCCAACACACCGAAGCCCTGAAGTGCATCCTCCTCAACGGGCGCTCCCTGCATAGACATGCCGTAGAGATCTGGTACCTCCTCGACACCCTCTCGCCAGATGTTGCCTTCTTCACGGAAACCTTGACCAACACCTCCTCTGCCCCGGACATCGCAACCGCCATCCCAGACGGATACAAGATCCAGAGGAAAGACCGACCAGACCGCCCCAGAGCAGAACTCACCATCGCACACAAGAGCTCCCTCCAAATCACCACTTCCTCGACGAACAACCCCCCAGTCCTCCACTGAACACTTCCACTTTCAGATACAGACTAGCCCCAGAACCACACTGCGCGGCACGCTAACTATCAGGCCACCTCGAACCGCATTCACCACCTCCATTACCGACCTCGTTGCACCCCACGCCATCGCCTCCACAGACTACATACTCATTGGAGACCTCAACTTCCACCTCGACAACCTCAGTGACCGCAACTCCTCCACCCTCCTAGACAACCTCGCCAACCTCGGACTGAAGCAACTCGTCTCCACCCTCGACCCCATCTTCGCAGGAGGCAACAACATCCACTTCAGCCATACCACGCAACCCCCATGGACGGACCACCACTGCGTACACTTCAACAAACCCACCGCCCCCAATCCCGGACCCTGCCTACCACGAAGGAACTGGAGCAAGGTCACCGAGAAGCACCTCAACTCCACCCTCAACCGTGACGCCCCCCCCTTCGACAGACACCAACCTCGCAACCAAAGGACTACACAGATGGATCTCCAACTGCACAGACGAACTCGCACCCCTCCACACCCCCGACAGACTACGCCCCAGGAAGACCACCTGGTTCACCACTGATCTCCAAGAACTCAGACGCACTTGCAGATATCTCGAGAAAAATTGGCAAAACAGCAAAATACGGGAAAACCGGACCTCCTACAAAAACGCCATGACGGAATACCACCACCTCATCAGGTCAACTAAATGAACCTTCATCCAGAAAAAGATCTCCACCAATGCCGGCAACTCGAAGGAGCTCTTCAGCATTCCAAGAATTCATCAAACCCCCCAGCACAGCCTCAGACATCACCCCTTCCCAGGACCTCTGCAACAAGCTCAGCTCGTATTTCCACCTGAAAATCAAGGCCCTCTACGACAACTTCAATGAGCCGACTCCGGACACCGAAACCACACTTCCCTCCAGCGCCACCAACTGACCAGCCATCTCCGCCTGGACCCCAGCCACCACCGAAGACACCGAAGCAACCATAAAGGGCATCCACTCAGGCGCACCCACGGGCCCCTGCCCATCTTCCACAAAGCCGCCACCACCATCGCACCAGAACTACAACGCACCATCAACACCACCTTCATAACCGACCGGCACATTCCCCGATGACTGGAAACGCGCGGAAGTCAAGCCCTTGCTCAAGAAACCCTCGGCAGACCCCTTGGACCTCAAGAACTACCGACCCATCTCCCTCCTGCCTTTCGTGGCCAAAGTCACCGAGAAGGCCGTCAATGCCCAACTAACAAAATTCTTTGAAGATAACACCATCCTCGACCCCTCCCAATCCGGATTCCGAAGCAACCACAGCACCGAGACCGCCCTACTTGCCGCCACTGCCGACATCCTCACCCTCCTCGACCAAGGGCAGACCGCGGCCTTGATCCTACTTGACCTCTCCACTGCCTTTGACACCGTCTCCCACCGCACACTCACCACCAGACTCTTCGATGCCCGCATAAGGGGAACCGCCCTCCAATGGCTCCGCTCCTTCCTCACCGGCAGGACCCAAAGAATCAGACTGCCACCCTTCCTCTCTGAACCCACAGAGATCAACTGCAGAGTGCCTCAGGGATCGTCACTCAGCCCTACACTCTTCAACATCTACATGGCCCCCCTCGCCGCCATCGTTAGACAGCACGGACTCAACATAGTCTCCTACGCCGACGACACCCAACTCATCCTCTCCCTCATCAAGGACCCCATCACCACCACGCTCAGCTTTCAAGAAGGAATGAAGGACGTCGCAATATGGATGAGCAACAGCTGCCTGAAGCTCAACTCGGAGAAGACAGAGATCCTCGTCCTCGGACCCGCCCCCACCACCTGGGACACCACCTGGTGGCCCACCGCCCTCGGCAGCCCACCCCCCCTACCGACCACGCCCAGAACCTCGGCATCGTACTCGACTCCTCCCTCTCCATAACCTGACAAGTCAACGCTGTCGCCTCCACCTGCTTCAACACTCTCCGCATCCTTCACAAGACCTTCAAATGGATCCCCCCGAATCAAGAAAAACTGTTACCCATGCACTCATAACCAGTAGACCAGACTACGGAAACGCCCTCTACGCCAGAATCAACAAGTCGCTGCTCCCCAAACTTCAGACCATTCAGAACACCGCAGCCAGACTCGTCCTCGGCGTCCCACGACAGGAACACATCACCCAACATCTGCAAGACCTCCACTGGCTCCCCGTCGAGAAGAGAGTAACCTTCAAGCTACTCACCCATGCCTACAAATGCCTCCACAACACCGGACCCCAATACCTCAACAAAAAAATCTCCTTCCACACACCCAAGAGAAACCTCCGATCTGCTGAACTCGCCCTCGCTGAAACCCCGCGCATCCGCAGAGCCAGAACGGGTGGAAGGGCATTCTCCTACATCGCGGCCAAGACCTGGAACGAGCTCCCGATCGACATCAGACGTGCCTCCTCTCTGAGCATCTTCAGGAAGATGCTCAAGACCTGGCTCTTCGACATAACGGAGCTGCTCACCCCCCCCCCACCCCTACCCCCAGCGCCTTGAGACCCTCACGGGTGAGTAGCGTGCTTACAATTCCCTGATTGATTGAAAGGCAGGTACTGTTTGTTTTACTGATAAGCAAGTGCTAGTACCCTGAGAAATGCTGAGACACCTCTTTTGTATAATAGGAGATCTCTTCAGCCTTGCAATGTTTACCTCTAATTTGTTTGTACATTAACAGATTACTAACTTCATTAACTTATTTATAAATGTGGCATAAAATATATATTTTGTCAGCAAACTTCTTTGCCTTCTAGCTATCTACGAACAGTAGTCTCCATGCAATTTGCTCGAAAATAGACTTGTCTAGTGGCAATTCATTCTTTAATAGAAGGATGTGGAATCTCAGCAGAGAGGCAAATACAAGCCAGTGGTAGCAGAGAAAACAAGAAGTATGGAGGTCAGAGATGCCATGGGAAAGAGAGAAGTCTCCTCAAGGAAAAACCCATACGAGCCCTAAGATCTAGATGACCACGCTGGGTGATAAACCTTTGTACTGGCACTAATCCATGGATACTTCTAATTTCTTTCCTGGGAATCCATCTAATATGAGAGCATTACACCGTAGTTTTTTTAGATTTTCTTAGTGTTGTAGTAATTTTACTCTTAGCTTTACACATCTCTTTAATGAATTTTCGGGCTTTTGAAAAAAAAATATTTGTTGGATGTATCATTCAAGAAAATAGAACATGGAATGTGGGGAGAGATTGTGGATTCTTTGAGTGGGGAATTAGGAGGAGGGGTCCACTTACGCTGGATCTGTTTTCCTGCTGCTCCTTATAAGTACATGACTTACCTGTAAAAAGAGTACTTGTATTCTTCAGACGCCTCTGTTGCTTTCCTCAGTGCCATGTCCCATGTACATTCTATCACTAATCAAGTGCAATGTTGGGCACTGGGTCAATATTTAACAAGCATTGGCATAGCCAATAGGTCTCGCTTTTGGGACCTTATAAGTGCTTAGCGATGCAACAGTTGATGTTGTTGTACCAAGGATATTGTGCTGCATAACTAAACACTTATAAGGTCCCAAAGGCGAGACCTATTGGCTATGCCAATGCTTTTTTTTTCTTAAGGACAAGCAGTGCTATCAGGCTCCGGCTGCCACTTAGTCCACCGCAGGGTAGAAGAGGGATAGAAGAGGGGTAGAGGGGTAGAAGAGGGGTAGAGGGGTAGAAGAGGGGTAGAAGAGGGGTAGAGGGGTAGAAGAGGGGTAGAGGGGTAGAAGAGGGGTAGAAGGGTAGAAGAGGGGTAGAAGAGGGGTAGAGGGGTAGAAGAGGGTTAGAAGAGGGTTAGAAGAGTGGTAGAAGAGGGGTAGAGGGGTAGAGGGGTAGAAGAGGGGTAGAAGAGGGGTTGAGGGGTAGTAGAGGGGTAGGAGAGGGGTAGATGGGTAGTAGTGGGGTAGAGGGGTAGTAGTGCGGTAGAGGGGTAGAAGAGGGGTAGAGGGGTAGTAGAGGGGTAGTAGAGGGGTAGAGGGGTAGAAGAGGGGTAGGGGGGTAGAAGAGGGGTAGAAGAGGGATAAAGGGGTAGAAGAGGGGTAGAAGAGGGGTAGAAGAGGGGTAGAGGGGTAGAAGAGGGGTAGAAGAGGGTTAGAAGATGGGTAGAGTGGTAGAAGAGGGGTAGAGGGGTAGAGGTGTAGAAGAGGGGTAGAGGGGTAGAAGAGGGGTTGAGGGGTAGTAGAGGGGTAGAGGGGTAGTAGTGGGGTAGAGGGGTAGAAGAGGGGTAGTAGAGGGGTAGAGGGGTAGTAGTGGGGTAGAGGGGTAGTAGTGGGGTAGAGGGGTAGTCGAGGGGTAGAAGAGGGGTAGAGGGGTAGTAGAGGGGTAGAGGGGTAGTAGAGGGGTAGTAGAGGGGTAGAGGGGTAGAAGAGGGGTAGAGGGGTAGTAGAGGGGTAGAGGGGTAGAAGAGGGGTAGAAGAGGGGTAGGGGGGGTAGAGTGGTAGAAGAGGGATAGAAGAGGGTTAGAAGAGGGGTAGAAGAGGGGTAGAGTGGTAGAAGAGGGGTAGTGGGGTGGAGGGGTAGAAGAGGGGTAGAGGGGTAGAAGAGAGGTTGAGGTGTAGTAGAGGGGTAGTAGAGGAATAGAGGGGTAGAAGAGGGGTAGAGGGGTAGAAGAGGGGTTGAGGGGTAGAAGAGGGGTAGAGGGGTAGAGGGGTAGAGGGGTAGAAGGGTAGAAAAGGGGTAGAAGAGAGGTAGAGGGGTAGAAGAGGGGTAGAGGGGTAGAAGAGGGTAGAGGGGTAGAAGAGGGGTAGAGGGGTAGAAGAGGGGTAGTAGAGGGGTAGAGGGGTAGCGGGGCAGAGGGGTACAAGAGGAGTAGAGGTGTAGTAGAGGGGTAGAAGAGGTATAGAGGGGTAGAGGGGTAGAAGAGGGGTAGAAGGGTAGAAGAGGGGTAGTGGGGTAGAGGGGTAGAAGAGGGGTAGAGGGGTAGAGGGGTAGAAGAGGGGTAGAGGGGTAGATGAGGTGTAGTAGAGGGGTAGTAGAGGGGTAGTAGAGGGGTGGTAGAGGGGTAGTAGAGGGATAGAGGGGAAGTAGAGGGGTAGAAGAGGGTAAGAGGGGTAGAAGAGGGGAAGAGGGGTAGAGGGGTAGAAGAGGGGTAAAGGGGTAGAAGAGGGGTAGAGGGGTAGAAGAGAGGTAGAGTGGTAGAAGAGGGGTAGAGGGGTAGAGGTGTAGAAGAGGGGTAGAGGGGTAGAAGAGGGGTAGAGGGGTAGAAGAGGGGTAGAGGGGTAGTAGAGGGGTAGAGGGTTAGAAGAGGGGTAGGGGGTAGAAGAGGGGTAGAGGGGTAGTAGAGGGTTAGTAGAGGGGTAGAAGGGTAGAGGTGTGGTAGAGGGGTAGAGGGGTGGTAGAGGGGTAGAAGGGTAGAAGAGGGGTTGAGGGGTAGAAGAGGGCTAGAAGGGTAGAAGAGGGGTAGAGGGGTAGAAGAGAGGTATAGGGGTAGAGGGGTAGAAGAGGGGTAGAGGGGTAGAAGAGGGGTAGAGGTGTAGAAGAGGGGTAGAGGGGTAGAAGAGGGGTAGAGGGGTAGTAGAGGGGTAGAGGGTTAGAAGGGGGGTAGGGGGTTAGAAGAGGGGTAGAGGGGTAGTAGAGGGGTAGTAGAGGGGTAGTAGAGGAGTAGAAGGGTAGAGGTGTGGTAGAGGGGTAGAGGGGTGGTAGAGGGGTAGAAGGGTAGAAGAGGGTTGGTGGGGTAGAAGAGGGGTAGAAGGGTAGTAGAGGGGTAGAAGGGTAGTAGAGGGGTAGAAAAGGGGTAGAAGAGGGGTAGAGGGGTAGAAGAGGGGTAGAGGGGTAGAAGAGGGTTAGAAGAGGGGTAGAGGGGTAGAAGAGGGGTAGAGGGGTAGAAGAGGGGTAGAGGGGTAGTAGAGGGGTAGTAGAGGGGTAGAGGGGTAGTAAAGGGGTAGAAGAGGGGTAGAGGGGTAGTAGAGGGGTAGAGGGGTAGTAGAGGGGTAGATGAGTAGAAGAGGGGTAGAGGGGTAGAAGAGGGGTAGAAGAGGGGTAGAAGAGGGGTAGAGTGGTAGAAGAGGGGTAGAGGGGTGGAGGGGTAGAGGGGTAGAAAAGGGGTTGAGGGGTAGAAATGGGGTAGTAGAGGGGTAGAGGGGTAGTAGAGGGGTAGTAGAGGGGTAGTAAAGGGGTAGTAGAGGGGTCAAGGGGTAGAAGAGGGGTAGAGGGGTAGAGGGGTAGTAGATGGGAAGAGGGGTAGGGGGGTAGAAGAGGGGTAAAGGGGTAGAAGAGGGTTAGAGGGGTAGAAGAGAGGTAGAGGGGTAGAGGGGTAGAAGAGGGGTAGAGGGGTAGAAGAGGGGTAGAGGTGTAGAAGAGGGGTAGAGGGGTAGAAGAGGGGTAGAGGGGTAGAAGAGAGGTAGAGGGGTAGTAGAGGGGTAGAGGGTTAGAAGAGGGGTAGAGGGGTAGAAGAGGGGTAGAGGGGTAGTCAAGGGGTAGAGGGGTAGAAGGGTAGAGGTGTGGTAGAGGGATAGTAGAGGGATAGAAGAGAGGTAGAAGGGTAGAAGAGGGGTTGAGGGGTAGAAGAGATGTAGAAGAGGGGTAGAAGAGGGGTAGAAGAGGATTAAAGGGGTAGAAGAGGGGTAGAGGGGTAGTAGAGGGGTTGAGGTGTAGTAGAGGGGTAGAAAAGGGGTAGAAGAGGGGTAGAGGGGTAGAAAAGGGGTAGAAGAGGGGTAGAGGGGTAGAAGAGGGGTAGAGGGGTAGTAGAGGGGTAGTAGAGGGGTAGAGGGGTAGTAGAGGGGTAGAGGGGTAGAGTGGTAGAAGAGGGGTGGAGGGGTAGAGGGGTAGAAAAGGGGTTGAGGGGTAGAAATGGGGTAGTAGAGGGGTAGAGGGGTAGTAGAGGGGTGGAAGAGGGGTAGTAAAGGGGTAGTAGAGGGGTAGAGGGGTAGAAGAGGGGTAGAGGGGAAGAGGGGTAGAAGAGGGGTAGAGGGGTAGAAGAGGGGTAAAGGGGTAGAAGAGGGGTAGAGGGGTAGAAGAGAGGTAGAGGGGTAGAGGGGTAGAAGAGGGGTAGAGGGGTAGAAGAGGGGTAGAGGTGTAGAAGAGGGGTAGAGGGGTAGAAGAGGGGTAGAGGGGTAGAAGAGAGGTAGAGGGGTAGTAGAGGGGTAGAGGGTTAGAAGAGGGGTAGAGGGGTAGAAGAGGGGTAGAGGGGTAGTCAAGGGGTAGAGGGGTAGAAGGGTAGAGGTGTGGTAGAGGGATAGTAGAGAGGTAGAAGGGTAGAAGAGGGGTTGAGGGGTAGAAGAGAGGTAGAAGAGGGGTAGAAGAGGGGTAGAAGAGGATTAGAGGGGTAGAAGAGGGGTAGAGGGGTAGTAGAGGGGTTGAGGTGTAGTAGAGGGGTAGAAAAGGGGTAGAAGAGGGGTAGAGGGGTAGAAAAGGGGTAGAAGAGGGGTAGAGGGGTAGAAGAGGGGTAGAGGGGTAGTAGAGGGGTAGAGGGGTAGAGTGGTAGAAGATGGGTAGAGGGGTGGAGGGGTAGAGGGGTAGAAGAGGGGTTATGGGGTAGTAGAGGGGTAGAGGGGTAGTAGAGGGGTAGAGGGGTAGAAGAGGGGTAGAGGGGTAGTAGAGGGGTAGAGGGGTAGAAGAGGGGTAGAGGGGTAGTAGAGGGGTAGTACAGGGGTAGAGGTTTAGAAGAGGGGTAGAGGGGGTAGAAGAGGGGTAGAGGGGTAGAAGAGGGGTAGAAGAGGGGTAGAGGGGTAGAAGAGGGGTAGAAAAGGGGTAGAAGAGGGGTAGAGTGGTAGAAGAGGGGTAGAGGGGTGGAGGGGTAGAGGGGTAGAATAGGGGTAGAGGGGTAGAAGAGGGGTTGAGGGGTAGTAGAGGGGTAGTAGGGGGTAGAGGGGTAGTAGAGAGGTAGAGGGGTAGTAGAGGGGTGGAAGAGGGGTAGAGGGGTAGTAAAGGGGTAGAGGGGTAGTAGAGGGGTAGAGGGGTAGAAGAGGGGTAGAGTGGTAGTAGAGGGGTAGAGTAGAGGGGTAGTAGAGGGTAGAGGGGTAGTAGAGGGGTAGAAGAGGGGAAGAGGGGTAGAAGAGGGGTAGAGGGGTAGAAGAGGGGTAGAATATGGTTAGAAGAGGGGTAGAAGAGGGGTAGAGTGGTAGAAGAGGGGTAGAGGGGTGGAGGGGTAGAGGGGTAGGGGGGTAGAGGGGTAGAAGAGGGGTAGTAGAGGGGTAGAGGGGTAGTAGAGGGGTAGTAGAGGGGTAGAAGAGGGGTAGAGGGTTAGTAAAGGGGTAGAGGGGTAGTAGAGGGGTAGAGGGGTAGAAGAGGGGTAGAGGGGTAGAAGAGGGGTAGTAGAGGGGTAGAGGGGTAGTAGAGGGGTAGAAGAGGGGAAGAGGGGTAGAAGAGGGGTAAAAGAGGGTTAGAAGAGGGGTAGAAGAGGGGTAGAGTGGTAGAAGAGGGGTAGAGGGGTGGAGGGTAGAGGGGTAGAAGAGGGGTAGAGGGGTAGAGGGGTAGTAGAGGGGTAGTAGAGGGGTAGTAGAGGGGTAGTAGAGGGGTAGAGGGTGTAGTAGAGGGGTAGAGGGGTAGTAGAGGGGTAGAAGAGGGGTAGAGGGGTAGTAGAGGGGTAGAGGAGTAGAAGAGGGGTAGAGGGGTAGTAGAGGGGTAGAGGGGTAGTAGAGGGGTAGTAGAGGTTCTTGTTAGTTAGTATAAGCCCTTTCACACTGCCAGTCCTGTGTTGTGCTTGAGAATACAACTTTTGCACTCGGTATTGAAGGATCTTGTGCAAATAAGCGGCTACTAGATGTTATGTGCAGCAATGTAATTCTGTATGTTGACCAGCTAGCCTAATCTCTACCAATGAACTAAACACTCTTACCTCATGAAATTAAATGTAATCGTCTCTTAGTTTCCTGGTAGAAACATGCAAGCGTAACAATGTCTTTACACAAAATAAAAAATATTTTGTGACTTTCATCTTGAAAGCCATTGAAGTTGGCTGTTTAGAGAAAATGATCTCGCTACTGCAATACAATACATGAAACATACATTAGCAAAAAAACTAGGTTAAACCAATAAGAACACTTTGAAACGTGACCTTTACTGCACCCCTTTTTATATTAATGAGGAGAGAGTGGCACTGGGAGCGAGGAGCGGCGCGCGCAGTTGCCAGGGGCTGAAAGTTGAAAGACGCGCTCTGTGGTGGGGGAGGGGGAGGGAGTTGAAGCGCAAGCAAAACAGAGAGGCAGAGTGAGGCGCGCGCGCCTGGGAGAGCGAGAGGAAAGCCAGATGGCGCCTCTGCTTGTACCTGTGCGCATAACCGCACGCTCTATGCCACCCAAAAAGCTGTGGTCGGCTTTTTAAAGCCCACTCAGTAAATGTCTCGCCAGAGCAGCGCATGCGCTGGCTCAGGCGAGACCTAAAAAGGGGCTTTGAATATGGGATCAACTCTATATTTAGTGATCACTCATGCACATTTGTATCCTTAACTTGATTAGAGCTAACAGTCATGGGAATAGTTTCCAAAGAGATTCAACTTGTAATGAAGTGTGACTGCATTTTTCATTCCTGAATTTAGCCGCACATGCTTGAGGGGAATGTAAACTACTAGAACTCGTGTTGCTGTAATTATCAGAGTACATTTAACTATTATTAAATAACTTTATAGAAATTATGCCTGTGACTGAAATTATCTAAAGGTGGTATTACAGTGTGAAAACGCACATACTTATATACAAACCATGTTGAATGAAAGAGGGTCTCCAACTTTCATCGAGGATCTGCATTCATCAACATGATAAAAAAGAAAAATGCAGGAGAGACTAATCAATTGTAAATGCCAAATGATGTTGGGCTGTCTTATTGTTCTTTGTGCCAAAACCTTATTTCTACCCCTGGGTGATTTTCAGCAAAACATTTCAATTAAAAAGGAGAGTAACAGAAAGGTAAAGACTAAAAACGAAAAAAGAATTAAACTCCCAAAAAATAGATCATACAAAAGAACCTTAAAAAAAGTAGTAAAAAATGCATGGACAGAGGGAAGAGATGGGGAGGAGAGAGGGTAAAGGTTTGGTTTAGAGTATGTTGCGGATTAGGGTTAGGATGTGAGGAATAAAGTAAGATCAGATGTAAGGGTTAGGGTTGTGGTAAGTAATGGAGTTAAGGATAGGGTAGGTATTGGACTAGGGTTAGAGTATTCGAAGTTGTAAGGGATGGTGTAGAAAGGAGCAGGAGAAATTTGGCACAAGCAAGAAAATGTGTATTAAAATGGCATAGACAACATGCTTGGGTCTCACAAGGTAGAGGTAGGCAAGCATTACATAAATGCTAATATAATCAGTATAAAAGTGTAAGTGAAAAGGTGCAGTTTTAGGGTTAAATTGGGAATAACAGTTAAGGAGCAGTTTAAGAATTGATGTGTGTCAACGTAGAATTTACACATTGGGGCCCGATTTCGATGTCGGATGGACCTGTGTCCATCCGACATTGATTGGGTACTAGGACCGACCGACCTCCTGTCGCCGGTCCCAACCCAGCAATTAGGATGCGACGAACGCTGTTCGGTCGCACTCCTATTCTTTACAATGGGAGCATGCCTTCCTATCGGAATGCATGCTCTCATTGTAAAGAGAAGAGGCGCAGCTCATCCCTGCACCCCATGGCAGGCAGCTCAAGGTGCCTGCCACGGGGTGCAGGAATCAAAAGGGTGCCCCCTCAGCCTCCAACCGGAGGTCGTGCAGTCATGGGGGCCCTGCTGGGGGCCCCCAAAGTCGACTACTGACTATGTTGTAAAGGCCGCCACAGAAAGGCTGTCGGAACCCGACATTGTAATCCCTTGGGATTACTGGAGGCTTTACGAATGGCAGATGGGCTCTCCGAGCCTGTCGGAAACCATTCGGAAATCCAGTTCGGATTACTTTCCGACCGACTCCATCCAAATGGGTAGGTCGGAAATGAATCCCAACAGCTGATTACCATGCAGTAGGAACGGGTCTGACCAAGAGACGGAACCGTTTAATACGGCATCGTAATCGCCGCCTTTGTACTAAAAATCAGACTTTTTTAACCTCTACGTTTTTGTTCTTTCTGTAGACTTACAAATAATCCACAACTTTGTCACCTCTGCATTTTGACCGCTTGCTTTTTTTTATTAACTTTTTGTGTTAATTTTTTCACCTGCAATCATCCCCTGTTCACCTTAAACTGCTACTTTTAATAATAGGGAGGTGGTTGACTGGGTCTCACTAGAAATCCACGAGCTGGATTGAATGTGCGTTTGGCATGTAGTACACTCCCAAATCACAGAACACGCCTTGCTCCTCATGCAATAACTGCTGGTGCACGAGATGCAAACTCTTCCCTTTACTCGGAGCAGCGCGCCAAATTTCATGGCCCACTGCCTCCACAGTACAGTTTGTGATTACAAATTGGTCAATAGGGGAAATAGTTAGGATTCTGTTCTTTATCTTTCCTCGGAAAAATTGACTGACCACTACGTTCCACTGAAAGACATTTTAACCTCAAATACTTCTGTGCTGTACATCATCGTCACTTTAAATGGCTAACGTGGACCAGCAGAATAAATTTTCCAGCGTGTCTGAAACATGTTTTTATTTGCTTTACTGAAAAAGCCACCCTTCCGGAAATATGTCAGTGTATTCAAACGTTTTTGATAATTTTCTGGAATTACAATTTTGGCACCTTCCCCTCCACACACAAAAGGAGAATGCTTTCTTGTGAAGTGTGGGACCTTGGTGTGTGGACAATCACGTTGTTAATGGTTAGTTTCATAATTATTTTACTCGTAGAATAATGTTTTATTCACTACAGTACCCTTGTAATGTCGGAAGCAGGGTTTATGTTTAAAATGATGTATTACGGTCAGGCCTTTCAAAGCATCATCTGGAACTCTAGGCCACACTGTATATAACACAAAGGTTCTACGGGAAAGTAGTTCACGTGAAGGGGGCACCAAGTGAGCACAGCGAGGGCATCAAATAAAATCTGGAAGTGACATCTCCTCAAATACAGACTGACATAATTCTCTCCATTTCAAAACAAGAGCACTCTTACATGAACTACGTAGAACGTTTTGCACTTCTCATATTTTGTTTTCTAATTATTATAGAACGCATGTATAAAAAAAGTGAGACATAGCAAAATTAAATAGTTTGTACAAATTAAAATGTTTAGGTTTGGTTCATCTGCCAACTCCCTTTGGAGATATAACCATACCAAGGGTCTAAGCTTTGCAATTGCCTGAGCAAGAGTGGTATGAAAATTTGAAACTTCAGGACTAGAATTTCTCCACTGCACCATGTTCTTCCTAGGGTACCTCTGTTTTCATTGGTCTGCTTCTTATAGAAACCATATTTGGTGTTGAAATGTTAGAGCACTTGACTGACCATTGTGAAGTCATGAAAGGTATAGTTCTCGCCCATCGATTGTATCTCATATGACATTTTTTTTAATATCACCTGTTCTGTGCTGTCGATACAAGAACAGGCAAATGAAAATGGTTGATAACTCAGAACAGTGAAATAATTTAAAAGTATCATCCATTTTTCTAAAAACTATCATGACACATTTATTCACTTGAAAAGAGAAAAACTATTGATTTAACTGGCAATACAACACAGTAAACACCAAAGGTATGTTTAGTGTAGAAAATGAAAACTTGGTAAACATAATGCATGCAAAATTAGTGCATGCATCTACAAGTACCAGAGCAAAATACAAGGATGTATACCATATATTTTGTACATGGTTTTCAATTAACAAAACAGCACATTGTTAGAGGAGAGTCTTCGCTTCGTTTGATCACTAATGTACTTGTAAAATGATTTATGAATGGAAAGTTCAGGGCGGGATACACTTTGTTCAGTGTACATGCATTGATCTGCAAAACCTAAATGTGAGATATGTTGGCCCTAAAGTTGGTCTTATAGAAATGCAAGTATTGAGAAGCGCTGCTACAAATGTAGTGTTATACCAAAGAAACCAAGGATCAAATGGACTCACAGAGTCCTCTGTATTCAAAGATTACAAGAATGGGAAGGCTATGCATTGTGAACTGTATTGTTTCTTACAGGCGATTATTCCAAAGAGGGCAAGGATTGGATGACCGTGGAGACTGAAGTGGTTTCTACAAGGAGTAGCCAATGATTGAGTGAGTGCTGACACTACACTAATTTCTCCACCTCAAATATGATTACCTCTTTATATGACTTGGCTACTAACAGGGCTTGAGGCCCGACACAGCCAAGCACCAATTCAGTAGCCATCCATGAAATTGTACCATAATATTTCAGTTTAATATTGACTACAACTACATTGTCAAGGTAAGTAGATGTAGAGTTAAAATTTGTAAATCTATAAGTCCCTTTCTTTGTTTATCTCATGACTTCAATATTTTGACATATAACCCCATCCCGTAGCCCTCACTTTCTGGCTCGATTCACATATTTATAAAGACAACAATGCAAAAATCATCAGGTGTGAGGGGCTACTCATAGAAGTATGAAAGGCCATAGCAGATCAAGACTGTTGGTCTTAGCTATTTCTATCTTGTGCCATCTTGATGTCGGAGTAACTTCTAATACAAATGCAACCTCTTACACGGCCCCAATTACTCAGTAATAATAATTGCTGCACGCCCAAATGTGTACCCCTTCACACGTCAAGGCCAGCTACTACTGTCAACTGCTATCCATTAAAACATAATTCTCAGTGCAAGCTCAGGCATGTATGTGTGGTGGTCTGTGTTTGCCAGTTCCTGTAAGTGCTTTGGCCTTTGTCTGCATGCATGCCTTTAGGTGTGTTGTTCTGTAAGTGCATGAATGTTTTATTTGTGGTGCTTTGTCTGTACATATGCATATGCTTATGTTCTATTTCATCATGCGCATGGAAAGTTTGCACCTGTGTATATGATACAAAAGCTGTGGTTCTTGGCTTCACCATTACGTCTTTGCACATTTAACATATTTCGAATTTTTTGTGCACCATACTCTTATAAAGTTATAGGTAACTGAGGAGTAAAGCCTAAACTACCAAAAAAGTTGTCTTTGTGCATCAAGGGGCATGGTTGTCCAATCCGGGGGCAGGAAGATTTATTGCCATGCACCTTGGCGCACGGGCTGCTGCTTCTCTGGGACAATCCCCCGAGCATGAAAGCACTAACTATGTAAACCAGACATACTCCTGTTGGTGGGAGGTGAAAGTTTGTGGAAGTAATTAATTGTGGGGAAATCTGTTCAAATTGTGACCTGCACCATGGGCACAACTAGACCTGAACTACCGGGTTGGAGGCTAAGATGTTAACCAATGGAAGCGGGGCTAAAACTTCAAACAATGGGGTGGAACTATCCTTACAGCAAATTCCAGAAAATAGAGTGATAAATTGTGTATTTTAGACATTTTGGTCAAGTCTGAAACAATTGCAACAAATATGTGGATTTGATCATTTTTATAGGCTCCTGACAGAGTTCTTTAAAAAGGAGAATGAGTAACAATATAATAATTCCTACTTGTAAAGCACGAATATATCACTCCCTTAAGGGTTTCAAGGCGCTGGGGGGCGTTGGGGAGATTAAGTGAGCTATTGCCTAGAGTCACATGATGCGGAGCTAAGCTGCCGGCGGCGATCGAACCGTAAACCCCGGGCTCCGGAGTCAGCCGCTCTGGCCGCTGCGCCACACCTAAAACCTACTGACAACTAAAAAGCAGCTTCTACACATTTAAATACAAAGCACTTCAGAACCAGTTTTGCAAAGTTATTTCAAGACAATGACCCTTTTTGCCAATTTTCCAAAAATGTTTTCTCTGAAATGACAATGAGCTCATGAAATATTTTTTTTCATTTTCAGAAAGGCGCTCCTGTCTGGCTGTTATTAAAAGATCTGTTTTCAGTCTGATCATCGGGACAATGCTACATATGCTGGTTTGAGGCTGCACACATATACAGGTTTGCAGAATATTGAGCTTAATTGTTTTACATACCAGATTTCGGGATGAGTGACTGGCAAGTCTCGGATTTGATTCCTAATTTATCTTACATTCCTCCTGAGATTGGGTATGTGGCAATCAAATGACAATATTACTACCTGTTATTTACTATATCAGAAATATATGTCATTTTAAATCAAAATATAATAGTTGTTGTTAGCACCCCACATTGATCAGTTCTCAGATGAGATGACTGAGCTACATCGATGCAGGAAGCTACCAGGCCTAAAGAACTGTCAAAAAGGTAGTTGCCTTGAAATACCTTTACAATGAATGGGGTTCTAGAATGCAAAGGATACAAATATTCCTTCAAGCTCCAGAACACATAGAATGGGGAATTCCATACAAAGACATCACTCCAACAGAAACACAGATAGTGCCCCTTAATTGCATATATTAGAATAACAACAATCATGCTTTCAATTCTGAAGCCCATTGAACAAAATGGGGCCTATTACGATGGCAGGCGGACCTCGGAAACGGGACAGACCGACCTCCGTTCGGCAGTCACGACTGCCTCTTTATGATGCGACCGCACATGGTGCGGCCGCACTCTGCCATTCCCTATGGGCGCATGTGTTACGGCTGTTAACCGGCCGTAGTACATGCTCCCATAGGGAAATGTAAGGTGGAGTTAATCCCTGCACCCCGTGGCAGACACCTTGAGGATTAACAGGGGGGGGCACCATAGGTGCCCCCTCGTCCACCAACTAGAGGCCGCAAAGGAAAGAGGGCCCTGCTAAGGGCCCCATAACATGTTTTCCGACAGGGTTTCCATGTCGGAAAGGCCGGCATGGAAACCCTGCCGGAAACCGTGCATCGTCATCAGGACGGCGTAAACCGCCATCCATTTGGATTACGGGCCGGTTCCGACTGGCCGATGGGCTCCTTGAGCCCGTTGGAAGCCAGCCGGAATACACGGCCGGTTTCAATTTCAACCGGCTGAATCAAAATCAGCCGGTCAGAATTTGAACCGACGATGTCGGTCATAAGCCCTCCGACCTGCTAAAGTGATAAATGTTGTTCAATGAGCATTTTAAAATGCAACATTTGTTCAAAATTTCCACAAACGCCCTTTGAGAAGAAGGACCATATTCTCTGTAATGATTGTTCCTAAACATCTATACTAACTGTAGCAATTAGTTAGGCCTTGTTGGAGAAAGGGGCAGCCATAAATGGGACACAAGTGACACCAGGCAGGCAACATGTTTACTAGTTCGGGATTGTAATAAAATAGTGTCTGATGTTAGAATGGGGTCAAAGCAAAGTGCTACATAATTAACAATACAATACAATATCACTGTCTCTCTCTATTACATTCTAATGAAGTTTTGCATTCTCTGTCTTTAGTTGAAGTTAAAGTGTGGTGAAGTGCCCCCGCTGTGTATTTGAAGACATGGTGGCATGTGATAACTGGGCCTTTCATTCCTATTGCTCTATCTTCAATAGCCCACCATGATCTAGATTAGAAGTGACGGGCATGGTGCAACCTCCACACTAGTATTTAGCAGCACTGTGTGGTAATATCCCATCAGTGCTGTGCAATTGTGAGTTAAACCAACAAAATTAGAAATTACTATGCAGACCCAGATTTACCTGGCGGTTTTCCACATAGTATCCCGGTTCCGTGGGGTTTGACATACACATTTACGACCCACTCAGAGCAGGTGGTAAAAGTGTGCTTCTAGCTATGGAAATAGGGTGCAAGTGCTGTTGTAAGGTGGGGGTGGAGGGTGGGGCTAAAGTGGGTGAAGGAAGAATTGGAGAGTGTTGGCTGGCAGGGTGTAATGCCCTTCTAGCGCCTTGATGAGGATTGGGCAGGGGTCATGGAAGGGTTCCGGTTTACAATGCACCCTTCTCCCAGAGTGATTTTATCTGCTGGATTTTCCTGCTGGTAAATTAGGATTTGGTAAGTCTGCACCCAGCATATCCAGGTACAAGAACACTGGACCTCTTGTAATGGTGCAGAATGGAATTCCACACAGGGATGTATATTATGGGCACCATGCAAGTGGACTGATTAGCCAGAGAGAGCACGTACGTAAAGCAGGGAAAAAACAAACAAATCCTCCTCTACCTGCAAGTAGCTTTTAGATGACCTCAGTTGTTGAAGGAGTAAGGATCTATGGGAACAACGTTATTTCATCCAAACTGGATAAGGCCAACCTTCAGTTGCCTCTGACTGAAAGGGAAGGGAGGGGGTCTCTTGTTCTGTAAAGACAAGGTAGAGGAAGACAGCGAGAAACAAGACTCATCATCATGGTGTTTGCTACCACAAAGGAATGTAAATGTGTGCAGTTGGTCAATCAGCAAATCTAAAGGCTGCTTGGTAGCTAGTATAGGCTTTTATTTATGGAGTCATTCTTTTTGAGACATAATGTAAGGGGTTTTCCAGCTGAGTTTTCGAGTGTGTCCTTCTAATGGAAACTTACCAAAAATAAAGGTTTGCACTATATTCTACATGCACTTGTTTTTATCTTAAACAGTAAATCTCTTGGCACATTTTACGGCAGCCTATCTTATACTGTGTGTAATATAATTGTAAACTATTCACTTGCATATTAACAGTGATTTTAGTCCTAGGCTGGCATCTTGTAGCACTATAAATGCACATTATAATTCCCTTTTGCATCTACCTTGATTCTGTTTAGTTACACATACATAGCTCTGCAGTGAGTTTTCATCACATAAAAGAAAGCATTTTCCACCGATTACTTTAACTTAATTTAGATTCCTTATGGTGTGTGGGTTATTTTTTATGTGTATTTAGCTGAAGGCAAAAGACCAACACAAGAGTTGCTGAGTCTCTGGCCCCGCCCCCTTTGCTGTGAAGTTCACATTTCCCTTACTTTATGCACTTCAACCTCTGGATGATCCGGAAAATACTGAGGCTGTCATTAGGCCCCATCGCCAGTATAGCCCAGCACACATCAGCTGAAGTATTGTGGGTATCCTGAAAGTTGAAGCAGCCCAGGATCAATCAATCATTTGTAAAGCGCACTACATACCCGCGAGGGTCTCAAGGCGCTGGGGGGGGCCGCTACTGATCGAACATCCAGGTCTTGAGCATCCTCCTGAAGGTCAGCAGGTCTTGGGTCTGTCGTAGGCTCAGTGGGAGGGTGTTCCATGTCTTGGCGGCGAGGTGGGAGAAGGATCTCCCGCCGGTGGTTGTTCTTCGGAAGCGCGGGACAGTGGCGAGTGAGAGGTCGGCGGAGCGTAGCTGGCGGTTGGGGATGTAGAAGGAGAGCCGTCTGTTGAGGTAGGCTGGGCCGGTCTTGTGGAGTGCCTTGTGTGCGTGGATGAGGAGCTTGAAGGATATCCTCTTGCTGATGGGGAGCCAGTGCAGGTCCCTCAGGTGGGGGGTGATGTGGCTGTGGCGTGGTACGTCGAGGATCAGTCGTGCCGAGGCGTTTTGGATGCGTTGTAGTCGTTTGATGAGCTTGGTCGGGGCTCCCGCGTAGAGGGCGTTTCCGTAGTCGAGTCTGCTGCTGACGAGGGCCTGGGTGACTGTCTTTCTTGTGTCTGTCGGGATCCATCTGTAGATCTTGCGGAGCATGCGGAGGGTGTTGAAGCAGGAGGAGGAGACGGCGTTGACCTGCTTGGTCATTGAGAGCGTTGAGTCGAGGATGATTCCCAGGTTGCGTGCGTGGTCGGTGGGTGTCGGGGCTGCTCCCAGTGCCGTCGGCCACCAGGAGTCGTCCCAGGCTGAAGGGTTGGAGCCGAGGATGAGGACCTCCGTCTTGTCCGAGTTCAGCTTCAGACGGCTGGTCTTCATCCAGTCGGCGACGGCCTTCATTCCTTCATGGAGGTTGGCTTTGGCGGTGATGGGGTCCTTGGTGAGGTAGAGGATCAGTTGAGTGTCGTCGGCGTAGGAGATTATGTTGAGGTCGTGCTGTCGGGCGACGTGTGCGAGCGGGGCCATGTAAATGTTGAACAGTGTCGGGCTGAGGGAGGATCCCTGGGGTACGCCGCAGATGATCTCGGAGGCTTCGGACCAGAATGGGGGGAGGCCGACGCTCTGGGTTCTGCCGGAGAGGAAGGAGGTGGTCCATTCCAAAGCCTTGTCTCGGATCCCTGCGACGTGGAGGCGTGCGCGTAGTGTGCGGTGGCAGACGGTGTCGAAGGCGGCGGAGAGGTCTAGGAGGATGAGTGCTGCGGTCTCGCCGTTGTCCAGCAGGGTCCTGATGTCATCGGTGGCGGCGATGAGGGCGGTCTCGGTGCTGTGGTTGCTGCGGAACCCTGACTGGGAAGGGTCCAGGATTCTGTTTTCTTCGAGGTATTGGGTTAGCTGTCTGTTGACGATTTTCTCGATGACCTTGGCTGGGAAGGGAAGGGGAGCAGAGAGATGGGCCGGAAGTTCTTGAGGTCTCTTGGGTCAGCCTTGGGTTTTTTCATTAGGCGTTGATCTCAGCGTGTTTCCAGCTCTCTGGGAAGGTCGCGGTCTCGAGGGAGAGGTTGATGACGTTGCGCAGGTGGGGTGCGATGGAGCTGCTTGCTTTGTTGTAGACGTGCTGCGGGAAGGGATCTGACAGAGAGCCGGAGTGGATTGTGCTCATGGTCTTGGTGGTGTCATCGATGCTCACGCTGGCCCAGGCTAGCAGGGGGTTGTGGTCAATGGTGTGGGGAGGGTCTGTTGTGTTGCTGTCTGTTGGGTCTGTCTGGGTGTTGAAGCTGTCGTGGATGTCTGCTATCTTGCGGTGGAAGAAGGTGGCGAGGGAGTCGCACAGGGCTTGTGACGGCGGGATGTCGTTGGTGTTGGAGCTGGGTTTGGAGAGTTCCTTCACGATGTTGAAGAGCTCCTTGCTATTGTGTGCGTTGTTGTCGAGGCGGTCTTTGAACGAGGTTCTCTTGGCGGCCCTGATGAGGTGGTGGTAGTTGCGGATGGCGTCCTTGTGTGCTGCGCAGTTGTCCGGAGTTTGTTCGCTGTGCCATTTCTTCTCTTGTTGCCGGCAGGCTTGCTTGGAGGCTTGGAGTTCTGGGGTGAACCAGCTGGTCCTCTTGCTGGTGTCTCTGTGGGGGGGGCGGGGCGAGGGTGTTGGCGCAGTCTTCGAATCCAGCGTCTGAGGCTGTGGGCAGCGTCGTCGGTGTTGGATGGTTCGGTGGGTGGGCTGAGAGCGAGGTTTGCATGTAGTTGGTCTTCGGTGATTTTGCTCCAGCAGCGGCGGGGGATCTGTTGGGTGTGGTGGTGTGTGGTGGGTTTCTGGAAGGTGAAGTGGATGCAGCGGTGGTCGGTCCAGAGAAGTTCGGTGGTGTGGCTGACGGAGACGTGCGGGCTTGAGGAGAAGACGGGGTCGAGCGTGTGGCCGGCGGAGTGGGTGGGTGTTGTGACGAGTTGCTTTAGTCCGAGGTTGGCGAGGTTATCGATCAGGGTTGTGGAATTGTTGTCGTTGTTGTTCTCAAGGTGAAAGTTCAGGTCTCCGAGGAGGATGTAGTCGGTGGAGGTCAGGGCATGCGTGCTGATGAAGTCGGCGATGGAGTCGCTGAACTGGCGGCGGGGTCCGGGGGGTCGGTAGACGAGGGTGCCTCTGAGGGTGGAGTTGGGGTCTGTGTGGATCTGGAAGTGCATGTGTTCGGCGGTGCTGAGCGCGTCGGCGGTGCTAGTCGAGACCCTGATGCTGTTCTTGTGGACGATGGCGATTCCTCCTCCGACTCCATTGGTGCGGTCTCTGCGGGTGATCTTGTAGCCGTCTGGGATGGCTATGGCGATGTCGGGTGAGGAGGAGTCGTTCAACCAGGTCTCTGTCAGAAGGCGACGTCCGGGGATGTTGTGTCGAGCAAGTCCCAGAGCTCGACGGCGTGTCTGCGCGCGGAGCGGGTGTTCAGTAGTATGCATCGCAGGTGGGTGCGGTCTTCCTTGGCGGGTGGTTCGTCGGTTCTGAGGCTGGTGTAGCTGCAGTTCCGGCAGGTGAAGGGACCGTGTGTGCGTTTCGGGGCGGCCTTGACGCAGGTGTTGGTCCGTCCGGGGTTGAGGGCGTGGAGTGTGCTGGCATCATAGCGGCGGCGGTCGTCGTGGCGGGAGCTGGGACCAGGGCTTCTGGCGCTGGGCGTGGTCCAGGCACGGACGGGCGCAGACGGGCTTGCCTTAGGCGCGCCTTCGGAGCGCCAGCGGCGCGACCGCGCAGCGGCCAGCATATATGGGGAGGTGGGAGGGAGGAGCAGCTGGGAGGCGGGGGCAGCGAATGGGCAGTGGGCAGTCAGGGGGGCGGGGCCACGGGGGACACAGCGGCGGGGGCGGTGAGGGGCGAGGGAGGGAACAGAAGGAGAAAAAAGGGCACAAAATCAGTGAAAAAACGAGAGGCACAGAAGGCAAAAAGGGCACAAAAACGAGTGGGGAACGAGTGGCACAGAAGGCATAAAGGGCACAAAATCAGTGAAAAAACGAGTGGTACAGAAGGCAAAAAGGGCACAAAAACGAGTGGGGAACGAGTGGCACAGAAGGCAAAAAGGGCACAAAATCAGTGAAAAAACGAGTGGTACAGAAGGCAAACAGGGCACAAAACGAGGGGGGAACGAGTGGCACAGAGGCAAAAAGGGCACAGAAATACAGGGGCAGCTAGGAATCAGTAGGCAAAAACGGGCAGAGAGGCACGGGGGCAGCGAGGGGAACATAAGGGAAAACCGGGCAGAGGGACACGGGGCAGCGAGTGGTACAGAAGGAAAAACCGGGCAGAGACACGGGGGCAGCGAGGGGTACAGAAGGAAGAAAACGGGCAAGGACTAGGTACAGGCAGCGGGGGAAGACAGAAGACAGACAACAGCAGTCACAGACTCAACAATGAAAGTACAGGCAATACAGTAAAAACAATAAGGGGGAAGATGAACAAACTTACGGCCTACCACTGGCCACCAGGGATGAGGCGCAGGTGGTAGCCTGCGGGTGGAGGAGGGCCTCGAACTTCCTCAGCAGCGGCAGCTGGGGCAGGGACACACAGGCGGAGCTGTGCGGAGGGGAAGCGACCTACCTGGTGGGTCAAGGGTCGCTCTCCTCACCGCGCAGCGGCTGGCATATATGGGGAGGTGGGAGGGAGGAGCAGCTGGGAGGCGGGAGGCGGCGGCAGCGAATGGGCAGTGGGCAGTCAGGGGGGCGGGGCCACGGGGGACAGCGGCGGGGGCGGTGAGGGGCGAGGGAGGGAACAGAAGGAGAAAAAAGGGCACAAAATCAGTGAAAAAACGAGAGGCACAGAAGGCAAAAAGGGCACAAAAACGAGTGGGGAACGAGTGGCACAGAAGGCAAAAAGGGCACAAAATCAGTGAAAAAACGAGTGGTACAGAAGGCAAAAAGGGCACAAAATCAGTGAAAAAACGAGTGGTACAGAAGGCAAAAAGGGCACAAAAACGAGTGGGGAACGAGTGGCACAGAAGGCAAAAAGGGCACAAAATCAGTGAAAAAACGAGTGGTACAGAAGGCAAACAGGGCACAAAACGAGGGGGGAACGAGAGGCACAGAGGCAAAAAGGGCACAGAAATACAGGGGCAGCTAGGAATCAGTAGGCAAAAACGGGCAGAGAGGCACGGGGGCAGCGAGGGGAACAGAAGGGAAAACCGGGCAGAGGGACACGGGGCAGCGAGGGGTACCTAAGGAAAAACCGGGCAGAGACACGGGGGCAGCGAGGGGTACAGAAGGAAGAAAACGGGCAAGGACTAGGTACAGGCAGCGGGGGAAGACAGAAGACAGACAACAGCAGTCACAGACTCAACAATGAAAGTACAGGCAATACAGTATAAACAATAAGGGGGAAGATGAACAAACTTACGGCCTACCACTGGCCACCAGGGATGAGGCGCAGGTGGTAGCCTGCGGGTGGAGGAGGGCCTCGAACTTCCTCAGCAGCGGCAGCTGGGGCAGGGACACACAGGCGGAGCTGTGCGGAGGGGGAGCGACCTACCTGGATAGGACACACAACGTAGTGGGAGTGAAGCTTCTTTAGCCGAATGGATGTTGCATGTCTGACTCTCAGAGTTGGGGGTCTCATAGATACCATGGAGTTCTTGCATCAGCTCTGGCTAACATTTCCCCGGTTGACCGGAGCCATTTTAGGTCTGTTTTGAAAGACCAGGATTATGGCTGGAACCTCTGTCACTTCCCCCAGCTCCCCAAGATCAAGTTGAGCAGGCATGGGGAGGAGGGGGCTTCAGGAGAGAGGGAGAGAGAGAGAGAGAGAGAGAGAGAGGAGGCTTAGAAGAGAAGGAGAGAGAAAAAGGATGGATTGGAAGAGAGAGAGATAGAGGAGAGGAAGGGAGCATAACTGGTATGAGTATTTTTGCCAAGGCTGCTTTTAGTTCCTCAGTCCAGCCTTGGTACTGGTACGTGGCGTGCTAATGTCCCAAGGTGGAGTCCAGTGGGCGTTGTTACTGTGATCAGGGTGGCTCCACCTTGTCCAATATTATCAGTGAGCTTATGAATCTCCTCTGCCCATGACAATGCTGGCTGCCCAAGGCGTCCAGCCAACGGCCATATTCGGGGGCAGTGGCAGTGGAAAGCAGTTCAATGGGACAGAGATTGGTGTGACCAGACATAAAGGCATGGATAAGCCACAGAGAGGAACCTTCAGCAGTCGGATGCACATGAAGGAATATTTCCGCTGCAGAACCCAGTCCAGTTATGAGACATCCTCTTGGGATGGTTTTAGAGGTGATACTGTCTGTGAGATACTTAGGGGTGAAAAGGTGCTGATGTTGCTCGTACGTCTACGTCTTCAAAAAAATGTTGATGGAACAGAAGCTTGAATCACAGCAATGGAGATGAGATAGGATGCAATGCCAAAAAGAGTAGCAGGAGCAGAATCAACCTTACAAACTCTAGAAAAGAAGCCACATGAGTTTGAAAAGCCCCCATCTGTACAACAAGAGTTCACTGATTCATCCATAGTGTTCAGATATTCGCTGTTACCTCGATTTTGAAAGTGGAGGGCCATTTGGAGAAGTTGGAACATGCCAGGGGAGAAGCCAGCCTTTGATTTCTGGGCATGCTAGAGCAAGAGGCTGAAAATGATCAATGTGGTTCCATCAAAACCTTTCTACATGAGTCTATGTGTCTTCTGAGTTATCCTCAGATTGTGCTATCAAAGCGATTACTACACCTTCCTGCAAGGCGTTGAAAGGAGGAGAGGGCCATTTGTGGTACTGTGTCTCTGGTCTTGTGTGACGGAGACCAATATTTGAGGCCGACAATGTGACATGGAACAGTGTATTGCAGACGAAGGGGCTGATTTAGAGGGGTATGGCTGAGTACTTTACTCTCGACATCTACCTACCAAATTTAGAGTTGTTCACCAGCAGTGAGGACAACTCTAAACTTTGGCAGGAACAACTGTCATGGCGGTTCCTGTCAATGTATTGGGCGTTTGACAGACAGTGCCATCAAAATGACAGTACAGTCCATCAAAATTGGAACGTGTTTTTATTTCTACAAAAATCTAAATCCCAAAGTGGGATTTAAAAAAAAAAAAACTATTTAGCACACACCACAGGAGTTATCTTCCATGATGTGGGGGTGATTTAAGTGTTTTTACTGTCCCTTACTGCCACGTTTTTAGGTCTCGGCCTAGGCACTTGCAGACATGCTGCATTCAGGATATGGGCATTAAGCTCTGGCCACTTTCCGCCCATCTTTTTAATTGGCTCCTGTTTTCATGTCCTTTGTAAATGGTGGCTTTTCATTGGTGAATAGGCTTAGTAGTCCCTCCTTAGTACTGCTGTGTCTCTTCTTGTAACCTCCCATGAGGACACCCCTGTTACATGTGTTCTTACTCCCTGGGTTTTAATTACAGACTCAAGGCACTATTTTCTTAAAAGGCTTCAGGCAGGACACACACTTGGTCCTAAGCTAGGCTGGCAGTGGTTTCTTCACTCACTAGAACATCTCACATTTATATGAGACCGTCTATAAATTTCCCTTTATCAGCTCTACACAGAGTACAACCTAATCTGAAATTAATGTAACAATTCTTTTGTCACATTTCAAAGCTAATAGTTGTATATATGGCTATTTGAATGTACCTGTAGTACTGTCCTGTATGCAATGCATTATGGGTAGGTTGGATTTACCATATCTTCTGCAGGGTGCAGTACCATATGTGACCATAAGAGGTCCCCTTTTGGCCACATATGCTAGGTAAAAAACATTGCCATTTATAATGCCAATAACTCCAACTTTGTAGACATGCAGCGCTGGTGCCTTGCTCACTAGGGACGTCTAGGAGCAGCTTGCAGTACTGCACCTAAACATGCAGTGCTGGTGCCTTGCTCACTAGGGACCTTTAGGAGCAGTTTGCAGTACTGCACCTAGACATGCAGTGCTGGTATCTTGCTCACTAAGGAGCTCTAGGAGCAGCTTGCGGTACTGCACCGAAACATGCAGTGCTAGTGCCTTGCTCACTAGGGACCTCAAGGAGCAGCCTGCGGTACTGCACGTAGACATGCAGTGCTGGTGCCTTGCTCACTAGGGACATCTAGGAGCAGTTTGCGGTACTGCACCTAGACATGCAGTGCTTGTGCCTTGCTCACTAGGGACCTCTAGGAGCAGCTTGCGGTACTGCACTGAGACATTCAGTGCTGGTGCCTTGCTCACTAGGGACCTCTAGGAGCAGCTTGCGGTACTGCACCTAGACATGCAGTGCTGGTGCCTTTCTCACTAGGGACCTCTAGGAGCAGCTTGCGGTATTGCACTGAGACATAAAATGCTGGTTCCTAGCTCCATTTGAAATGCATTAGATCTCGTATTACTGAAAGTATGAGCTATTGGCATTGCATTATTATTTCCAACGCCAATACCTCAAACTATCAGTAATGCGAGACCTTTTGCATTGTAAATGCTTGTTTTCACAGCACTAATACCTTATATTTACTAAACCACGCAGAGCTACGCAAGGTAGCTTTGTGTGGCTTAGTTAATTCCACTTAAGGTCTTGCATTGTCTTGCGTCGACCTGCATGACACAAGGGTAACACAAGACTTTGTAAATCTGGCTTGAAGCCTGGACCCCCATATAAAGGCTATTGCCAAGGGTGCTAACCATCATCCCAGGATCACTAGAAGCATCGAAGAATTACAGCTGAGATATGACTTGAAGAACTTAGTCTAAGGTCATATCCGGAATTGCATACTGCATACTGCAATGCGCTAATCACCAGCTTCCACATAAACTGTCATGTACCATTATTAATTGTCTTGTACTCTGCCACCCAAATCATCTCCAGATGAATGTATTTCAATTACATTATTCCTGTTTTGGCCTCAATAAACTGGTTCCCTCTTGAGGTTCACACAATACTGTCTGTATCACCTACAAGGCACTACATATAAGTACCACAAATGACCTGGTGAGTAAACTATCAATAGCTAAAAGAAGCAGAGACTCAAAAGGAATCCATATGCATTGATCTTCTCAAATTCAAATAAAGTAGTCCTATGAAATGTACATTTCCTGGCAATGTCCCTAAGATCTGAAACTCGCTTCCAACTGAGATCCACAGGGCCTCCACCTTCACATTCTTCAAAGGATCACCTACTGATCAACCGTTGATCCTTCGCTCATGATTCTTACATCTACATCTATCGATAGTACCTAAAAATCTGTACCTGTGTTAATGCACTTATGCTTTCTCATAGTATTTAATACACTCTTTCTTGAACAAAGCGCTCTGACAAACCAGGCAGTTGTGTCTTTCTACCTTAGCACTATTTTAAAAAGCGTAACAATTTGGTGAAGTCTCTGAATTCAACAATTGAGACTCTCCACAATAATACATGGTACATTAGCTTATCTGCACCTCAATGTCTTCATTACACACAACACAATCCTACTCAACCACTCAAAACTTTACCCAAACACCAAAGTAATTTCCATTTTAAGAGATTGCTGCTTTTACCCTCTAACAGTGCATCGGCATCATCCACCCAGGTAGAATCCTGATATTCTCATCATGTAGGAGAATGTACATCCCAAGCTGCAGGACCAAAATAGTCTTTACACTGCATTTTGCTCTAGTAGCACTAAAGCAGTAACTACGCCAGAATGCTATAGGTGAGTAATGCAATTCTCACACACTGAACCAGGCCCAAAATGATGGTCAAATACACAGGAAGCAATAAGCAATAAAATGATGTCAGTCTTACAATTGAAAGATCGACCATCACTAGCCTCTGGTTCTACATATTTGAGATGTCTTTACGACAGCAAACCTCAGTTAGGCCTACAAATTAAGAACACTGGAAAGTGGCCCAATATCAACTTTGCCTAAAATGATGGATAAAGAACCAGCTACCTGATGTACCTGATGTACTTATTCTTGGCTCGTACAGTCGTCTTTGTTTTTTCATAGTGACTAGTTTGGGACCCCAGAATATTGGGATGGAGAACTGATTTGCAAAATGAGGAAGGATACCCTTTGTGAATCCTCCTGAACTGCTGTAAATGCAGGATGGGGGCCAGTTGGTGCTGCCAACGTCAATTGTTGCATTGGCAGTCGAAAAATGCCGAAAGTGCAGCCTAGTCTTCAAAGGTGACAGGGGCTTGAATTTAAAAAAATGGCATGATGCAAAAGTCATTTGGGGGAGCACACAGATATTCCCTAATGCCCACATCCCACAGTCATAAAGTGTAAGCTGTACCCAAGAGACATCTTCTACTTTGTGGCTGGATGCCACTCCCTTTCATGTATCAGTATCCAATCATTGGTTTCTGACAGCAGTGATGGTAACATGCTATTGATTTATCTAATTCCAAATTGCTAGGAAGGACAATGCCCATTTCATGTCCTCTTTTCCTATTGGGTGTCCAACTTGAATATTCTATAAAAAATATCAGCAGTCTTTAACCCCTTCGATGCGCGTGACGAGCTCAGCTCGTCATGCTGCGCGGTAGCGCTGTGCGCATGACGAGCTGAGCTCGTCACGACCACACCCGCGATCGGAATGTCCAGCACACGAGCGGAATTCCGATCGCGGTCAAGGGGTTAATATCATTCCTGTAATACTGGGCTATTATTTATGTTGTGGTATATTTTATTGCAAGTAAGAACATCATTTTTTACTTAATTGGGAATATTGCATTAAATATCAAGTATTAAAATGTTGTATATAATGTTGTTTATGATTTTTTTTAACTTTTTAAGTCATAGTATAATTGTTTTATGTAATTTATTTAGTATGTATGTTATTTTGATCCATATATTGTATAAATTTTAGGAACGGGTTGAAGGGTTAGTAGGGGAGTAGGATGCAAAATGTGTTTTTAGAAGTTTTTCTAGTTGTTTATTTAACTTTTTTATTGTACATGTTTAATTTAAATATTTTTATTCTATATGTTATTTAACAATTATATTTAAAATTTTATTTTGCATTTATATTTAATGCTTTTGTTTTAAATTTGTTTTATTTGTAGGCTGGTTATTATTTTTTATGTATACTTTTGCTAATTGTAATTTATTATTTAAAACAATTGTAACACTTTTAATGTGATTTTTTAATTTAGTTTAAAATGCTTTAATATTTCAGTTTTTAAAATTCATAATATACAAATTGTTTCTTTTGTGCTTTTGTTTAGGATTTTTCTTATTTCATTTAGTATTTAAATTTAGCTGGTCATTTATTTGTTTTCATGTAACTTTTTGATTATTTGTTTTTTTAAATGTTTTTTGTAACTAAATGTCTGTCAGATTTTCTTATTGATAAGAAATTGGGTTAGTTTTGAAATGTAATAAGAAATTTGATCTTTCTTTAAAATTCATGAATTTCCCTAATGTGGTTAAGTTTGGAGTGGGAATGGTAAATCTAACCTCTCCATGTCCACCCCAAACTCCATGCTTTTGCCACTGTAGTTAAGTTTGAAGTGGGAATAGAAAATCTGACCTAACCAAAGTCTAACACCTTCTCCAACACCATTTAGTTTGGAGTGGGAATAGTAAATGTAACCACTCCCAAAGTCCAATAAATTCCCCAATGTGGTAAAATTTGGCATGGGAATAATACACGTAAGTGCTCTTAAGTTAAACACTTTCCCCAATATGGTTGTGTTTGGAGAGGAAATCATAAATCTAAAAACTCACTACCTCCCAAATTGCAACACTTTTAGAATTGTGGTTAATTTTGGAGTGGGAATAATAAATGTAACAACTCCCAACGTCAAACACACTCCTCAATTTGGTTACGGTTGCCGTGGAAATAGTAAATGGAATATGGAATACATAGATCAGTATAGTAAGAAAGACTTTTTTCATTTCCTTTTTTGTAACACATGGTTATTTTGTAGTCTGTTTTCATTGTTTTTCGATGCAGGCGTCTCTGTAGGTTAAAGGTTCCTTTTTCTGTTCTATGTTGAAGGTAAGTTTAGTATTAATCTATATTCTATAGTTAAAATGTCTGGGGGTGATGTGATAGCTTGTTAGTAAGGTTAGTCTGTGTATGTTAATGGGTTTTTTAGGTTATAGTTAGTGTGGAGCCTCTAACTCTAATTCTTTGAGGTGCATGCAGTAGGCCTAATTCTGTTTTATTGTATGCATATTTTTACTGTAAGAAAGTATGCTATACTTGAATGTATTTTTAGGTATTCTAACTTTTGTGTTAGTATTTACATGGGATATTATTGTTTTGAGAGCAGGTTTTTCTGTTTTTTCATTTACAGGTATTTTTATTGAAGCCAAAATTCAGTTTTTGTGGATGGTGTATGCGTTTATTTATTTTTAACAGGGAAAAATAGTTTGGATTGTTGGGGTTTTTGTAGCTAGCCATTTATTTTAGTTCAACTTGTTTTTTGCAGTTTCCCTGGAGTTGTTTTTATCTTTTGCGTTCTTGTATGACCTATTGTCTACAGAAGACTTCAGCTACCAAACTGTGATGTGACTTATTATTACATTTGTTCATATTTTACTATTTTGTAATTATGTGTATTATTGCGTTATATTATATAGTATTTGTGATCTATGTATGTTTTATATTATTGTATGCTAGTTTTATTAGTTGAAGAAAGTGTTTTTATGAATGATTATTATGATTTTTTTTCATCATTTTGAAATAATGTTTCCATTTCTTTTAAAATTTAATTCAGAGTAAAAAATACTATTCAATAAAATAATATTTATACAATTGTGTACATTTTGGTTGTTTCATTATTTAAAGTTAGGTTTTAGTTTGAAACATTTCTGGTGGTTTATTTACATTAATATTTTAGCTATTTATTTTAATGTAATGGTACGCCTTGGTTGTTTGTATAAAGCTGCAATTTACTTGCTGCATTTCTCACATTTATTTAGTTTGTTTTTAAATTTTTGTTTTCAGTTGTGTTAGGGTTTGTTCTAGTCTTAGTTCTCTGTAGCTTTGTTCTTTTTTGAGTATTTCTAGAGATTGGTAGCAAGTCGGGTGGCTTCTTCCAAGTGTTTTGTGTGGGTATTTTGCCATCCTTCCACTGCATTGTCAGTTTTTGCTTCGTGAGAGATGGTGCTCCTGTAGGCATTCCACCATGGACTGTGAAAATTGGATTGGAACATTAGTCATAATCGGTGCAGGTGACCAACTCCAGGTATAGACAACTAACCTAAATATTTTTTAAATAGTCCATTAGAGGCAAGACTTTGGTTTCGTCCCTTCAGTAGCATGGAGATTCTATCTAGTGGTGTGTGCAAACTTTGCGTATCACGTGAAATGTGATTACGTCATTTCGTATCAATTTTTGGCAGAAGGATGCATTTAGACAAGAGCACTGTGAATAACAGGCACTCGTGTTCATTTGTTCCTGTGCGTTTTTGCAGGGAATTGCGCCATTTGTGGCAAATCCTTACAGCCAAATTAGGAATTTTACGTGAAAGAATAACGGGAAATTCCCAAAGTTGCGCAAATTAATCTGGCATAATCAAAATTTCGTCCAAGCCTAAATCTATTAACATGTCATACTGTTCCCTTACTTCTGCGAGAGGGACACAGGCTAATGCTATTATTTGATTTCATATGCAAATTCTGCATTTGTGGCATATTCTAAAGTAAGGGTAGATTTTTGTAGATGCCTCCATATACCTTCGTTCAAGTGGTAGTAGCACCTTAGTATTGCTTTGTGTGGGTAATGTTTCAGCTAGTTGAAAGCTTGGCTTGTTCAATATTAGTGATTTTTTGGGGGATTGTAATTATATTTTTGTTTGATTAGTGATAAAAGTTTATTGTCCTGGACACATGTTCTAGAGTAAAAAGCATGGTTTATGAGGTCTCGTGCATTAGGAGAGATATCATGTGAAGTCCACACAAGTCGGTATAAGATTCTCAAGTTATTTAATCCTTATCGTGAAAGAACATAACCAGCCAACACGTGTTTCGTCACAAAGGAAAGGGTCCGTGACTTCTTCAGGGCTGTAATAGAAGCGTGGATGTCTTGGGAAATCGCTCCGCCGGTGATAATTCCGACCCGGCTGGTCTGAGGCAAAGGAAAATCCAATAAGTAGAGTATCCTTAGGACTGTTTAAGAAGGAAACGGGAACCTCCGAAGTAACGGGGATTCCAGGAAATCAGTGCCTATTGTCGTGTTGAGGGGCGGGTTCGCCGCTTCAACCGAAGAACTCTAGCGTGTGTGCTATGTAGATTACAGGCCCCTCAACACGACAATAGGCACTGATTTCCTGGGATCCCCGTTACTTCGGAGCTTCCCCGTTTCCTTTTTTAAACAGTCCTAAGGATACTCTACTTATTGGATTTTCCTTTGCCTCAGACCAGCCGGGTCGGAATTATCACCGGCGGAGCGATTTCCCAAGACATCCACGCTTTCTATTACAGCCCTGAAGAAGTCACGGGACACTTTCCTTTGTGACGAAACACGTGTTGGCTGGTTATGTTCTTTCACGATAAGGATTAAATAACTTAAGAATCTTATACCGACTTGTGTGGACTTCACATGATATCTCTCCTAATGCACGAGACCTCATAAACCATGCTTTTTACTCTAGAACGTGTGCCCAGGACAATGTTCTTCTGAAATTTGTGCGGGTTCCTACTCACACACATACAGGGGTTATAGGGTATTTCCCCTGACCTGGTAGCACCGTGTCACATGATCATCACACATAACATACGCATACTAAGCAAGGCGCCACACTTCCTGGCACATCAAAAACCCTACTCTTTGACAATAGTGATAAAAGTTTGTCATAGGTTCAATGATTCATTTGTTGTTATTTTCATTTAATGAGGTAAGAAATCTTGGTTAGTGTGTGAGATTTTTAACTCTTGGGGTATTCGTATTTCTTCACGTGCACTCGGTGCTCTTTGTGTTTCTCTAGTAATTCTCCTTGTTCTACTTATTAGCCTTTTTAAATTTCTATTGGAGTTGGGAGTTGCTCAGTCACATCGTCAGTAACTTGGGGAATTATATCTTTTGTGTGGTTCCTGTGGGCTCTTGGAGGGTAATTGTGTTCTCTTACACTTTCAACAATAGCAAACATTGGGGTAATATTTAGTGCATTTCTAATGCGTTCTTCACTAAAGTGCTTTCTTTGCTATAGGTGTATCCTCTATAACTTGATAGTAGTTTTCTCTCTTTGTGGTTTAATATATTACATTTGAATGTTAGAAGCACCAAACACCTTAAAGGCACAAGTGTCAGGCAACACGCATCAGGGAAAAAGAGAAATTCCCAGCACCTAAACGAAAAGAAACAATTGAAAAACTCAAAACCAACATTTTCTACCTGGCTGTAAGAGAACAATTATAAGCTATACAGCTGGGTTTTCATGGCCTTTCAGAAGTGCAGGTGCAGAAATGTTTTCTGCAATGTAGTAGGAAGAGTGTTCCATGATTTCACCACCACCACAGAGAAAGCCCTATCTAAGCGATCTTGCTGAAATTTGGAAACTAATAGAAGATAGGCATCCAGAGAACGAAGGGACATGCTCTTGATATAGATATTAATGGCCTTATTATGAGTTTGTCGGTCTGTGGACTGCCGTACCGGCAGTGGCGGTCCGAGCGTGGAGAGCTCGGTGGTCTGACCACCGTATTACGAGTTTGGTGGATTGGCTTTGCAAAGACCGCTTCTGAACCGCCAAGACCGCCAGCAGACTGCCGACTGCGGAGTTCACGGTCGGGGAAAGACAGCCACCATAGGGTGTTACAGAGGAGCTGCACTGCCGTCTGTATTATGAGTTACCTTTTCCACGAGCTGACCCTGGTGGTCTGACCGCCTGCTTCAACGAGGCAGACACAAAGGATTTGGGATGCGTACTCATCCCTTTCTTGTTCTTCCAGTCAGAGGCCAACGTGGATCCCATTCTTCAGGTCCTCCCTTCACAGCAGGATCTCCACCCCGAGGATTACGACAATGTTTGTGACGATCTACAGGTGAGTCCTTTTCATACCATATACCGACCATAAGGTGGTCTTTAGACTGCCAGCGCTGTGGGCTACTGGCAGGCACAGACGCAGTTCTCAGATGGTTGGACCGCCAAACTTGTAATTAGGCCCTTAATCTCTTCCTCAAATAGAGTGGGTAGAATTATGTATTGCACGATGGATAGTGCATAGAGACTTAAAAGTAATCCTTTTAGCAACCAGAAAGCGATGTAAAATCTGCAGGGAAGAAAAGGCATGCCAGAGCAGACCAAGATCTAGCTTGGCTGCCATGTTTTGGAGCTTGTTCAACACACACTGTGAAGCCCCAAAAAAAGAGAGTTACAGTAGCTGAAGAAACTGAGAATAGAACCACTGTCCGTCAGGCTGAAGGAGGTAGAAACTGAGCGATTTTCCTGAAAACTGTCACAAGGAAGAAACAGGATTATGCTAGATGATTGGCATGCTTACCAACAACAAATTTGCATCCAAATGGAAACCTAGGTTTTTTAGAGGCTTGACTGGAAGAGGGGGCGGTCAGCCCAGGTTGTAGATCAGAACATTGAAGGAAAAGGTCTGGCTAGAGAGGAATGAAAAACCCACACAATCTCAGTCTTATCAGTGGTAAACTTCAAGGCATTAGATTGTAGCCAAGAAGATACAGAGGACATACACTGTTGGAATGCCTCAAGTGAAACTGCCCCTGTCCTGTCCATGGTAACAATCGAGTGTCATCCACATAATTCATATAAGTGACACCAAACTACTTAACGAGACTGACCAGTGGATGTTAGTAGATATTAGGCAAGGTGGGGGCTAAGTACAGACCCCTGCAGGACCCCTTCACCACACGCTGTAAAAGATGACATAAAAGGATGAAGATAGACTGCTTGGTGTCTGTCCTGTAAATAGGATTTGCACCACTGGTGGGTTGCTCTTCCAATTCGGACCTCTAATAGTGTGAAAAGGACAATGAAATGAGACACTATGACAAATAGGAAAGAAATATTGAAAATAACTAAGTGAATAGGATTTGCCTTATCTGTTGGCAAACTCAGGGCATCTAAAACTGCTAATAAGGCAGTTTCGGAACCATGAGCAAGATGAAACCCTGACTATACAGGCTCGAGAATATGGTGTTGTTGCAAGAAGGCAGAGAGAAAAGAGTTGACATACTTTTCCAAGATTTTAACAGCAAACAGAAGAAGAGAGATGGGACAAAAGTTGGAGAGAACAGCCTGATCTGCACTGGGTTCTTTTTAGTAGACGGACAATAAAAGACCATTTTCACTCTGTCAGTATCCAGGCATTGATTAAGGAATTATTGCAAACTTCCAACAAAGGCTGTGCAAATGCTTTCTTAGCCATATTCCAAAACTTAGGAGGAATTGGATCTAAGGTTGAGCCTGATGTGATAGCTGCTGCAATAGATGTAAATTGTTCCTGAGGCAAGGTTTTAAAGTGGTTTAATGAAGGGATTGAGTGTGGCTCATCCAGGCCATCAACAGAGCTAGAAACACCTAACTCACATACGATGGCAGGAGGAGGAGATGGATAAGTGGAAACCTCTCTAGGTTAGGAACAGACTCAACACCTGAGGAACCTAGTGAGGTACAGATGGTACTTAATTTATCATCAAAGTACTCAGAGAACTGATCCACAAACTCTTGCAAGTGCCTAATAGCAGAAGTCCTGGAACTTGGTGAAAACAGGGAACTCACTGATTGGGATATTTCCTTAGAAGAATTTTCTTCAGCTAAATTTTGTTTGCAGTAGATTTCAGCTTTTGCAGAAGCAACCAATTTTTTTAATAGTCTGACAATGCCCACTTTATAGAATATTCAATTCGCCATGCCCTCTCTCATTTCTTAATTCCTCTTTTAGCCTCAGATAAGGCTTCATTATACCAAGGGGCTGAAAGTCTAGTACCTTTTGGGCTGACTTAGATTAGAGGCAAAACCACATTCAAAGCTGCTTTCACTCACTGAGTATAACTCTTTAACCTATTTGCTATCGGATAAGATCTAGAGGGTCTCTCTCTCTCAATCAGGTGACTAATAAGTCTTGGAATAGAGAGATTAATCCAGGAACTTTTATTTGGCATATGCTGGCCTATCTTGACCCTGACAGCTATCAAGCACTGGCTTTAGGATGAATTTGAAGGGGCGTGGTTAACCGCCAAGCATGGCGGACGTGTTTTAACCAAGCTCCGAGCCGGGCCCAGAATCCTGAGATTTACTGTGCTGTTGCTGGCCATCCGACCCCCTACGTGGCACGGTGGGACCCCGGACACCCCAGCAGGACACTGTGCAGGGCTGTGGAGTGTGCGCCTCGTACGGAACCCAAGATCGGCGAGGACGGCGCTGGGGCGGTGGCCTTGACTGCGAGGGAGGCAGGGCCACTGTACACGTCCTCGCTACCCGAACGCTGAAAGGAGGCAGCGGTACAAGTGGGCGGCAACAGCCAGGAGGGCGATCCACACCACCACTTCAATCACCCATGCTGGAGGGCTCATAGTGAGAGAGCCGGTGAAGTCTGCGGCGGACACTGGGCCTGGAAGTTACACCGAGGAGCACCGTGGGGCGGTCCCACTGCGAGGCCTGTATCACTCGGCTGCCACGTTCTCGAGCTGCTGCGGGCGTTCGCGCCCTTGTGAAACAGCGGGGGCTACTGAGACAGCGGCCGTCACCACAAATTAACGACTTCCCACCGGGATCAGCGGGCACTGCGCTGCATCGGGAGGGCAGGGCGGCGCCGGGGGAAGTGAGAAGGCCCCGGGTGCAGAGACGCAAACGTGTGGTGCACTGGGGGCGGGAGTGAGATTTGCGCAACAGGAGTTGTGAACACTGCTGGAACAGGCCACAAACACACCGGGAGTCCCCCCCCTCCCGCATACAGAAGGATTACTAAAGTCTGTAGCACAGTGAACTGTGAGTACAGGGCCCGAATGGGCTCAGGCTGATCACTACTCGGCCCAGATCACGCAATTGCTGTTTGTCGACCTGTCTAGCCTAAGATACCCTACTAGGCGTGTAGTGGCTTTAATACGCTGTAAGGAGGCCAGGAGACTGTGACTGTAGCCGGGCGGTGTCCGCTGAATCCAGAGGTTTATGTTTCCCCCTGGAATTGGTGAACAGAAAGTGTGAGGGCGATACCGGGGTTGTGAACTAGTGCCTAGCAGAACCTACGACACACTGACCCGGTGTGTTAAAATGGGGCGCACCAGAGGGAAGCAAATGGAGCCCCCGGTCACAGGAGGGGCTGATCAACACGAGCAGGAGGATGTCCTCAGCGCCCCTGACTTAAGCTGTATTCCACCGACAGAAGAGGGAGGCAATGTAGACAAACTAGTTCTAATACTGCAGGAGGTGCGCAAATCCAGGAAGGCCATCGAACAACAAGTGAGAGCACTCACCACAGGTTTTACTTTGCTAAAGGCTGACCACACCAAGCTGGCAGAAACGGTCCGCGCCAACAAAATGCACATAGCTGAGATATTGCCACAACACAAAACACACTTGGCGCAAATTGAACAACTGCGTCGACAACTCTCGGGACTGCAGGACAGGGTGGATGATGCGGAGGGGAGGGCTCGGCGCAACAACGTGCGGATAGTGGGTCTACTGGAACGCAGCGAGGGGTCCAACCCCACTCAATACATAGAACAATGGCTAAAGGTCATGATAGCGCCTGAGGGCCTTACCGAATTCTTCAGAGTTGAAAGAGCGCGTAGGATACCATCAAGGCCCCCACCCCCTGGTGCTCCGCCTAGGCCAATGATAGCACGTATCCTTAATTTTAAAGACCGAGACACCCTGCTCCGTTCAGCCCGGGAGAGGGCCCCGATTCAGTTTGAGAACAAGGGCATATCTCTATACCCAGACTTCACATTGACAGTGCAAAAAATGAGAACATCGTTTCAGGGTGTTAAAAAACGACTCAGAGACTATAATTTGAAGTACGCTCTCCTCTTCCCAGCTAAGCTAAAGGTAGTACATGAGCAAAAATCACTTTTTTTTTACAGCCCTGAGGAGGCGGAAGAATGGATTGAAATAACACTGTCGCCGGGCCCGTCACAAAATGCATCGCAAGCCGCGTCACTGAAACCGCGCAAATCGCTGAAGGCAGGGCGAGGCAAACTAGACCGCAAGACGCCGCCCGGAGGGAAACAGCGACGAACCCCTCTCCGGAGCAAATACTAGAAGGCCAGAAATCGGCGATACAAGCGGTGGCAGCACTAGATGATCAAGAAGCACAATCGATAGGCGGGTCGCTTGACTCATCAGAGGACTCTACGATACACTCAGACTCCGACAATAGTCTGGCCCTCTTTCCATCGCTCACTCCGCAGACTGTAGATGACTTCCTGGGTTGAAATAATGGGTTTGTATGGTGTCCAGGAGAGTACTGTATTGACCTGAATTGATGGGTGTGGAGAAAGGTAGTCGGGCCGTGCCATGCTGCACACATTGTACCAGTAATGCTTACCTACATGTTATGTACGGGCCCGTGCTTGTTTGGTTGGGACGATAATTGCGGGGTATTTCATCCTTATATCTACTACCGCCTATGGTTCCCACCCCCCTCAATGCAACTGCTATATTGCACCAAATGTTAGACTTCTTAATTGTTGTTAGTGTTATTGTTTGGTCCTCTATTGTTCAGAGGGGGAACCTTGGATTGGGATTAGATATAGTGTTGGGTAGGCTCACTTCATGCCAAGGCAGTCTTAGCTACACTGGGGAGCACACACATAGCATACTTCTAACACCTCATGACTCTTCATGGCTCACACTGGGAGGTACAAGACTTTGACCTGGAATGTTAGGGGGATGGGGTCAATACACAAGAGGCATAGGATATACGGTCAACTGACAAGGAGAAAGGCTCACATCGCACTGTTACAGGAAACACACCTAACTCGCTCTGAAGCCGACAAGTTAAGGAAAAAATGGAGGGTACAACTATACTGTACCTCTTATTCTGCATTTGCGAGGGGAGCGGCCATATGGGTGAGGAACGGCACTCTGTTAGTGGTCCTGGAGCAGAGAATTGATATTAATGGCAGATATGTATTGCTCCGTGGCACCTTAGATGGGGAACTTTTAGTGCTCGGTAGCATATATGCTCCCAACACGGACCAGGATAAGTTTTGGGGAGCACTAAATACGGTCTTGGCAGACTGGGAGGGGTATCCCTGGATAGTTGGTGGAGATTACAATGCAGTACTGAATATAGAGCTAGACCGCTCCCATCCTCCTATATCGGGGACTAGCAGCAGGAAACAAGCAGAAGCACTGGAGAATTTGGCGGCTGGGTGGTCGCTGGGGGACGCCTGGCGAATACGCAACCTGACAAATCGGGAGTATTCGTTTTACTCACCTGCACATATGCTACATACACGCATTAATAGGATATTCTTTACCATGCTGTTAATTGCCAAAATCACCCACACTACTTACCTGGGGAAAACGCTGTCAGATCATAACCCCCTGGAAGTGGAGCTCGAGTGGGGGAAAATCCCTACGCCAGTGCCGACATGGAGGCTGCAGTCGGTAGCCCTTGAGTATTCAGTGTTCCGGGATGCCCTCTCTACGGCCATATCCCATTACTTTACAGAAAATACTGGTACTGCAGGATCCCCACAGGTAGAATGGGAGGCCTTCAAGACGGTTATTCGGGGGCGGCCTTAAGTACCAGGGTGGGAGCCGTGCCATAGTACACAGAGAGCTGCAGGAAGTTGAGGTACAATTAGGTGGGCTTGAACGGGAGGCATTGCAAGATGACACAAAAAAGGCGGCATTACAGGAAGCGAATATAAAATATGCAGAACTCTTAGAACAGTTGCGTACAATTGATTACAGAACGTATACACAGAAACAGCAGGCCGAAGCAGATAGGGCTGGCCCGCTACTAGCTAGAATTATACGGGATATACCGACTAACACCCCGACGCAAGAGGTTCATATACCAGGCGGTGGTACGGCAACCACACAGCTAGGAATTAACATGGCATTTCATCAATATTATGAGGAGCTGTACGCTGCACCAGTAGAAATACTGGAAGAGGAACTGCTTGATTTCCTTGAGGGTCTGAATGTCCCCCAGTTTTCGGAGGCCCAGAAAAAAGAGCTAGCAAAGCCCATAACACGATCTGAAATCCGTTCGGCAATAAAAGATCTCCCACGTAACAAGACCCCAGGGCTTGATGGCCTACCTGTGGAGTTCTACGAGACATTCTCAACACAGTTAAGCCCACACCTAGAAAAATTATATAGTGCTGCGCTAGAGACAGGATCACACCCCCCACTACACAACATGCATCTCTATTAAAACCAGGTAGAGACCCCAGCGATATGTCGAGTTACCGCCCCCTTTCTCTTCTGAATACGGATTATAAAATCCTCAGCAAAATTCTGGCACGAAGGTTACAACCATATCTCGCAGAACTGATACACATAGACCAGTGCAGATTTGTACCGGGTAGGAGTACGTCACTAAATATCAGGCGACTACATCAGATACTCACCTTGACACCCGCGGACGATGTAGACGCAGGCTGTATCTTGCTGGATATGAGACAGGCATTCAATACATTACACTGGTGCTATATGTTAAGATCTTTACCACTAGTCGGGTTACAGGAGGAAAATGTAAATTGGGTCAGGCTACTATATACGGACCCAACGGCCCGGGCCAGAACAGGAGCCCATATCTCACCGCCCTATCCTATAGCTAGAGGCACACGGCAAGGATGCCCTCTTTCACCCCTGCTATTTGTATTGGCGCTCGAACCATTAGCTATTAAGATATGTACAGTGGCGATAGGAAGAGGCATCACGCTAGAAACCATGACTCACACTATCTCCGCGTATGCGGATGACATCATACTGTATCTCAATAATCTCTGGGGTCCTAATAAGCCTCTCCCCACGGTGTTCAGACAATTCCAGACACTCTCTGGCCTGTCGATCAATGAATCCAAATCATATGCTTATTACTTCAAGGACTCGACCCGCACTGAACCTGTTTATTTTGGACAGTGGACGTTTCCTGTGGCACCTACCACATTTAAATATCTCGGCATACAAATATATTGGGAACCACAGGATATGTTAGATGGTAACGTGGGGCGCACGATCAAGGCACTTAAATCCCAGATAGCGTTTTGGACCTCACTGCCACTCTCTGTAGCTGGAAGAGTGGCCATCTCCAAAATGGTCATGTTGCCCAGACTGTTGTACTATTTCACCAATTTGCCGATATTGATCCCAGTGCATATATTCAAAACACTAAACACAATGCTTTCTGAATTAATCTGGAGCAAGGGGCGTAAAAGGGTGGGACTCCAGAAATTACAGTTAGTTACAGGTCGAGGGGACCTGGGGGTTCCTGATTTCCAGGCATACTGCTATGCTAGCCAACTCCAGTGGCTCTCCTACTGGACAGCGGGCCGCAATTTGCAAGAGATAGGGATGTCCATGAAGGATTGGGAAAAGGGATTGCTCCATACTCTACTGCTGCCGGGGAAGAGATCTATCTTGAAGGCACCACCACTTCTGAAAGTGGCCGTCACATACTAGAAAAGGGCTATAAGGTACACTGGGGACCTGGGTCCGTACGCCTCTAATATACCGATGCTGGGGATTCCCACGCCGACTAAAGTAGTATCAACGAGATGTCTGAGTAAGTGGGCAGATGAGGGAGTGAATACGGTAGGGATGCTGCTCGCAGACCATACGCTTATGGACCATAACACATTTGTGAGAGAGCAAGGCGTACCCAACACATTATAAATCCTCCATGCCAGTATCACCAGATTTGTAAGAAGTACCTGGTCGCCTGACGGATCTGAGCCCAAGACACATGAACTAGTACACATGCTGTATCTAATGGGTAATGGGGTGACCAGATGGATATATAGAAGTATCCGTACCCATGCAGCTATACCACTATTAGATCTACGAGATAAATGGGCCAGAGACATTGGGCATGAATTGTCGGACAAGGAATGGGGCAGAGTGCTCGAACACCCCAAGAAAGTGTCCCGGAACCCTAAGTTTAAGATGATACAACTCATGCTGGTACACAGAGCATACCTGACACCTTACAAATTGAGCAAAATGTTCCCTGATGCAGCAAATTCGTGTCCTAGATGCCATGCACAGTCGTCTGACCTAATGCACATCATTTGGGCATGCCCACGCCTAATACCCTTCTGGGAGACGGAACATAAACTCCTTCATGAATCATCTCCCGAAGCTGGGGGAGATTCAGTAGAGAGCTGCATCCTGGATCTAGGCAAGAAGCGCAAAACACAAGGAACGCACACTAGATTCGCCAATTTGGCACTAATATTGGCGAAACGCTCAATCACAATGAAATGGAAATCTGCAAAGCCTCCAGAGGCACTGGCCTGGCATGAAGAGGTAGTTCGATGGGGCAGGGCTGAAAGCATGGCAATTAGGAGAGAGTAAAATAGAGGTTTGAGGAATAATCCGATTTCCTTAGAGTGGGATGCTATACTTGAATCATTTGTCTCTGCGGAACCTTCCCTGCATTGAATAATGCATAGTATATACACTATTAAATGTGCCGAGTAGCCGTCAACCACAGACCCCGCATGAACCCTACAGAGTCATAATGTGTGGAGTTGTAAACCGAGCATTTAACATAATGGGAAAGTTATGTGTGACCTGATACCCATAAGACGTGATACTACAGAAGTGAGCCGGGATAGGGAGGGGGAGGGAGCTAGATAGTTAGAGGATGCGGGGAGGTGGGAGGGTGTTGGTTCATTGGTCAATATTCTATGATTGTATGCACAACATTTTAACTTTGATACAATACGTAGATGCAAATAAAGGATGCTAATACTGTGTGTTGGACGATATATATATGTATGTTGGCCTATATCCCAAAATTAATAAAATATGTTTTAAAAAATAGGATGAATTTGAAGATACATCATAACCTGAGGAATAGTTTCCACCCATTCAACAGAAGTAGCGGGTCCAAAAACCAGTACTAAAGTGTGACCTTTAACATGTGTGAGCCAGAAACTTTCTGAAAAAGTTCCATCAATAACATACCATCAATAAAATGTGAATACAGATAATCAGATGTAGCTGTTTCCAACATCATATCTGATTACAGAATTATTAAAAGATATGTTATTTTTCTGAATATTTTGTGTTATTGAACAAATTGCATATTATTTTTACCACAAGGTTTTAAAATATTTACTGACATTTTGGGCATTGCTTCTTTTTTGGGTTGGGTGGTTCGGTGTTATTTGGAGGGCTGTTCATTTTCTTCTTCTCATTCTTCTTCTTTTATTAATTGTACTGTTGAAAAAAAGAAATATTTACGTTTTAGTTTTGCACTTTTTTTAGGGCTATATTTAATTGTCTTTTTTTATTATATTTACATTTAATTTTGTCTTTGTTGTAATTTATGTTTGTAATAGGTTTGTGGCTTGGTTTTCTTTTTATGTTTTTTGTTGCCATATTTTGGCATTCGTGTTACCTGTGATTTAAACACATAGGGGCTGATTACGATGCCAGTCGGACTGGCTTCCACGGTCCTGTCGGAGGCGTTCGGACCGTCGAAGGTCTCTTCGGAAGTGGCCGGTCTGACCGCCCAGTTACGATGCATGCATTGTGTATTCCGACCGACCCCTGAAAGACCACTGACTCCAACACCATTGCTCCAACCGCTGAGATGGTGGTCAGAGACAAACTGTATCCATAGAGCTGTACAGGGGTCTCTGACCGTCGTCTGGATTACGATTTGGGTTTCTGATGACTTGACCATGGCGGCCCGACCGGCTGCCTCGAGTCGTCGGAAACAAAGGATTTGGGGTGCATACTCACCCCAATCTGCTTCTCTCCAGCAGTCTCTGCCATGAATCCTTTCCTCCAGGTCCTCCCTTCGCCTCGGAAGCTGAACCCCGATTACAAATGATCCTGGGGGCGTCGAAATCCAGGTAAGTCCTTCTGCGGTATGTATGCCCATTGACTGGACTGTGCACATTCTGCTGCACTCCAGGAATGGGGTACGGGGTGCACAAGGCATATAACCACATATGTCAGGCATGTGTGTACAATTCACATGTTTTCTGTGAGTTTTGCATACATTTGCAGCAAATTATTTCGGGGATATATGCTCCACCGTAGCTGAGACCGCTGCAGTAGCATGGTAATACGGCGGGCGAAACTTCCCAGTCTTGGCGGTAGGAAAGGGCCCACGAAAACGGCGGTTGAAAGGTTGGTCCGACCGGCATCGTAATCAGGCCCACAATTTTTAAATGAAAATGATGCACTACATCGACCAAGATGCCCAGAGGTAATGACGCTGAGACGTGATGACAGTGTGCTCCTACCCCCTTTTACTGTTTAAAAGGCTCTTTTGAGCCGCCTGAGCTGACGAGCTTGGGAGCGCCTGCATGCCCTGAGTGGAATCATGCCTGTGAAAATTAAGTGGCAGCATGTCCAGCAATCTATGACCTTTTCCCTACTGATGACGGAGGAATCCAGAAACACGTGTCTAGGGATACGCGATAACAAATTAAGGCATTAGCCTATTATTACTACGAACTTTGTACTGAACTGAAAATGATGCACTACATCGACCAAGATGCCCAGAGGTAATGACGCTGAGACGTGATGACAGTGTGCTCCTACCCCCTTTTACCATAATTTTTAAATAACTGTTATTTATTTGTGTGTATTAAAATATTTATTTTTTTGTAGTTAATTTGAAGTTATGTTATAATTTAGTACTTACTTTATAAATGCAGGGACTTTATTTTTTGAGAGTGTTGCAACTTTTCAGGTTGTAGTTTCATTTGGGCAGAGTGACACTTTCTAGCAGTGGTGGCTTCTTCAGCAGTAGCTAGGTGCATGTTTTTGTTTCCTTTTTATACTATTTTTTAATTGGGAACTTGTTTCTATTTGTCGCCTGTTTTAAGCTTAAGTGCATTGGTTGCTTGTTAGGTTTAGTTTTGTTTATTTTGTATTTTATATTGCATGTCAATGATTGTTTTTAGATTAATCTATATTTAACTCAGATTTATTTTATTTTATTTAAATTAGAATATATGAATATTTATATTTATATATCTAAATGATTGTTAGCAATGTTTTGGTCCATGATATTTTTGTTTTTTTAGATTTTAGTAGTATTTCTTATGTTTAGTAGTGTTGATGATATTAAGTATTTCTTGATTTTTGTTTTCAATATGTATTGGTAGTGTAGATATTTTATATGGCTATAACTTTGTAGTTGATATTTGTGTTTTTCTGTTTTACGTATAGGACATCAATATTTATGTTCTCAATATTTTTTGGACAATATATTTCTATGTTAATATTATTTATCTCAATATTATATCATAAAAGCATCATACTGATTCACAAGAAATTTCAACATGTACATTGTGACTTACAAAGACAGTTGCAAATTGTTATGTACCTTTGGTACATTGTAAGGGAGGCTTTCGTGGTTGCAAATTATGGAAATTTGCGAGTTGCAGGCTGTTCGACCATGCCTGGCCTGTCAATACCAGACTGCTACAGTACTTTTCTGACTGTTTTAAAAAGTAATATTGGCTCAGTCAAAGTCTATACAACATCCAGCAGCCCAACTGATTTAGGGTACTTATCTCTTTGATTGCATTACTCTGATCTTAATCTACCTACTCATGTTCCTTGAGGGAGTCCGATGTATTTAAAAAAATAGTGTGCCTAATTATGGCTCCCTACACCTCCTCTACTCATAGGTTTACCACTTCAATTTATTTATATGTCCACCTACCCTTGTTGTCCTCTCCATCAGAGAGTGCTCATTCATCATGATCCTCCGTTGGTCATGATTCTTGTCCGGGCTCGAACTATAGGGTAATCAGTCATTGCCCGAGTCTAGGGCTAGTCAGACAGGTCAGTGTGTGGGCCTTTTTTTAGCAGTTTGTGGTGCCTGTTTTATGGCCAGGTTGGTCGGTTCTTATTGTTGATTTCCTTGATATTACCACAGGAATGGCCCACAGCAAATACAAATGCATGCAATCTCCCATACCTTGCAATATACCCATGCAGAGTGTCTTTGCAAGTTCGAAACTGGCCTGATTTGCAAATGTGGCCCACTTTTTTAGTTCTCTGATTTACTTATGGGGGCCACTTTTATTTTGGTTCCTGGAACTATGCTTTTTGTCCCAGACCGACCCTGTTCTTGAACATGGCAGACAAACCTCTACATGTTACGAATTCCCAGGCTGCTGTACATCAATGCCCACTCAGCCTGTGGGAAGTCCATTCTTCTCACTTATATTTGTGAATTTCCTCTAAATACTACTTCAAAGGCTCATGAACTCTGGCAACCTTAAATGTACCCACATAGCCACAGTTTGTAATATTAGAAATGATGGACTGTGATGCCCTTGTATTACTCCATTCATTTTAGCAGATTATTTTACCCTGGATTTGCCCTTATGTTATACACTAACACAACTCAGAAGTATACGGCCCTTATTTTTACCCTTTATTGATTCATATCCCCTGCTATCTCTTACTCCGCTTGTACAGTGCAGTGAGTCTCCCCCGTGCACCATTGCACTTTTCAAAACTACAAATAAATCATAAGCCGAAGGGGCGTGGCTAGCCAGCCAATATGGCAGAGGCGAGCTTCTAACGCTCCGCATCCGTATCCTTGATTATCCTGTAAATCACCACACACTCACTCCATCGACCCCTACAAAAAGCCACAATCGGCTCCGGAATGCAAACTGACCTGTATAGGTGAGCGGGGAAGTGCGAGAGAACTCTGGGCCTCGACGACGGGGGAGACTCGTCAGCCACCATAGAAGTGAGCGGAGGAAACCTTGCACCGGGGGCCGCCGGAGGAAGTTGAGGAAGAGCGGAGGAAGCGGGCGGCAGGCAACTGTGTTGGAAACTGAAGTGCGAGGCAAGAGGCGGCTCCGTGCCACCATGCAGAGGATAGATCCGAGAGGCGGTGAGTGGGCACCTCCCTCGTGCTGTACGGAGGCCCGAGCAGTTCCCAGCAATGCCCTGGGAGAGTGAGAGAGGCCGCCCGGAGAGCTCCACAAAGGGGAAACAGGTACGCGGCATATGAAAGAGTACAGTGAAAGAGAGGTGGCTGGCGATTCCCCATTGGCAGTCCTGCGGCCTCGATCTGCTGTAGAACCGAAGCACCACAGAAGCAAGGTAGCCGTGCCGGGGGAGGCACTGAGCCGTAGAGGAGGATCCAAAGAACGGCAGCGGGCCCACTCTGGGGCACTCACGCGGCCCTATAGCAACGCCCCAGGCAATACAGCTGGAGCGCACGACCAGGACGTGCTGCAGGCTTGTAGGGCAGAAATACAGGGCACATTCTAGTCGTGCAGAAGGGAAGCACGTTGGGGCCTGGATCGTCCTCCGTGGAGTTTGCCGCAGAGGCTCAGAGCACTGTACCTCCTATGTGCGTGAAGGCCTAGTCAAGCACGCAAGAAATTACAGGGAGGACAGAGCCCAGAGCACGAACGCAGAGAAGGGAGCAAGGGAAACTGGCTTCCCAGAACGAGGCAGTGAGCCAGTGACAATACAACCGGTGGTGATCAAGGCAGAGAAGAGCAGCCACGCCAGGGCCTAATCGAATGGTCAGACCATGTGCCTAGCGGGCAGACCCTGGCATTGATACAAGGCATTGTACTCAGTCACCCTGCTGGTCCATCGACTGCTCGTCCCATCTGCGAGGAATCCCGGCCGGGTGTCTGCGGCTACAGAAGTGAGCTCAGATCTGTGCCACCTAGTGCACGAAACAGTGAAGAGGGAGGGAGTGGTGAAGAGTCAAGAGCACATACTATCCCTGCAATCAGACAACGAGATCCCCTTCACGGACGCTATATAGGAGAGAGCCCGGCTCTGGTCTCGGAGCTGACCCTACCTCAATAATAACCAGAGCACTGCTCAAGATCGGACGCAGCCGATTGGGCACGGCAGACTGGACCTGCAGGTGAAGGCATCCCACACTGAATGCCTTTGGCGCAACGCCTTGACATGGGTCGAGTGCTCACTAACACACAACAAGCCACAATGCGACCCGAAATGCAAGAAGCCTCACGCACTGAGGGAAGTGACACTAATGAAGCACCACACGCAGCAATTGCCGCCAAACTGGATTCAGCCTTAAAAGCGGTGGAGAAAATAGGGACCAGATTCAGACTTCCCTGGAGTTTAAAATAGAAAAAGTCACATCGGACTTTACACTGTTGCGAGCCGACCATCGCAAGCTGACAGACAGGACTCAGGCAATCGAACAAGTGTTCTCCGAGCTGAAACCAATTACACATAATCATACAGCAGCCTTACAAGACTTACTGAACCGAGTGCACACACTAGAAGATCAATTGGAAGATGCGGAAGGGCGATCGCGCCGCAATAGCATAAGAGTGGTGGGTCTCCCAGAAGGAGAAGAAGGGGGCAATCCTGTAGAATATGTGGAACGGTGGATGAGGACTACTCCCGGCAGGGGTACTGTCGCAAGAGTTCGTGGTTGAGCAAGCGCATCGAGAACCAGCCCATAGACCGCCGCCGGGCTCCAGGCCACCACCGTTCCTCTTTAAAATACTCAATTACAGGGACCAATACACAATCCTCAGAGAGACACGCAAGCTCAAGACGATTATGATTCAAAACAGCCAAGTCCTGCTGTTCCCGGACTATAAAGCACAAGTACAGAGACGACGCGGGACCTATAATGCAGTAAAACGGCAACTCAGGGAACTAGATATCCGCTACTCGTTGATATTCCCAGGTCACCTGCAGGTGGCCACAAAAGACTCCACCCGTTTCTTTGATATGTACTCTGATGTTTGGGACTGGCTGGAAGAATCAGGCCTGATGTCGGGACCTAGGCCACAGAACGACAATGTGCCGCCGTCACCGGGCAGGAGAAGTCGCCGTCAAGGCAGAGGTCGAGACCCTGAATGCAAGGCACTGTCAGTGGTGGCCCCAGACTATGAGCAGAGACTGCAAGAGCGGCAAGATGCAATACATGTAGCAGCAGCAATCGGAGCCCATTCTCAATCCTCTTACCCAGACACAAGCCCGGCCCGCTCAACCAGCACGAGCGGACTGACACCGGCCAGATTCGAAGATTTGGAATGTCTGCATCCCTCAGATGTTACACCACAGACAGCGGACAATATAATATGAGTACTTGCTAGTCACTAGACTGGGAACTGTTAACATGTGGACCTAAGTTATAAAACTGGCATGCCCCATTCTAATGTAATACACAACACCGCGCGAATAGGGTGTAGAAAGCTGTAGTGAAAGTAACAAAACACGCCGTCCGCAACTGACCTGCTATACCTGAGAAGTAAGTTGCACGTACCCCTAGATTAAACAATTGGAGTGAGCTCCTGACTCACCTGACAGAGCACCAAGGGGGGACAACCACAGCACACAAGCTTTTGCAGCGCGCACCCACGCACAGTTGTTAATAAGTGCAGTTGTTGCCCGTATTGGGAGTCCCAGTTTAGACGAACATCACTCGAGAATTCGCCCTCATACAGTTATGCATGTCACAGTTGAAATCCCCGTTATAATATTAATTTGGACATCTCAGAGGGCTTCCGACGAGACCCGACTCCCTGTCGCCCATCATTCTTCCCACACTATGAGAGAAACACTATTGACACAAGACACAAGTTAACATCGTTACATGGAATGTAAGGGGAATGCACACACCATCCCGCCGTTACTCAATATTCTCCTATCTGCAGCGCAGATCCACAAATATAGCCCTGTTACAGGAAACGCACCTGACCCAAGCGGAGCTAGATAGACTACGCAGACGGTGGAGGGGACAAGTATTTGGCACTAAATATTCCTGTCAGGCACACAGGGTCCTTGTATGGATAAAAGCAGGGGTTCCATATGTCGTAGAGGAGACATTAGCAGACCCAGAAGGCAGGTATGTAGGGTAAGCTAAATGGCCAAACGCTGCTCATAGGCTCCATTTCTGCACCTCACGTAGACCAACCCTCCTTTCTAGGCAAATTGACAGGAGTATTGGCTAAATGGAGCGGTATACCGTGGCTAATGGGGGGAGACTTTAATTCAGTGCTTAATGTAAACCTAGACAGGTCGTTCCCGCCTCTGATGAGAACCACAGTGTTATCTAATGTACAGGCCTTAACGAAATGGCTAGAGCACTGGTCACTGACAGACATAGGCGCTCCCTCCACCCCAATGCACAAATTTACTCGTTTTACTTGGCTGTACACAGGCTACATGTTAGGCTAGACCGTATGGTGGGATCACACATCCTTTCCCCACTCAGAAAGAAGATAGCGTATTTAGGACGTACACTCTCCGATCATAATCCACAACTATTAACACTCACCTGGGATGTAGGCCCTCCCCCAATTCCCACTTGGCTGCTTCAACCAGCAGCGCTGGAAGATCAGGCATTCTGATCCTCACTTGGGACCGCAATCCTTGAATACTTTGAGACGAATGAAGGTACAGCAGGTAGTGCGCAGTTAGAATGGGATGCTTTCAAAGGGACTGCGAGAGGTCACTGCTGGGGACCACCTGGAACATTAGAAAACAACTGACAAACTCACTTAATACCATAGAAGGGCAGTTACTGCGACACGAAATAAAAGCAGGGACAAACACGAGGGACGCACAGAGATTACCAGAACTGCAAGCAGAGCATGCGGACCTTTTAGAAAGGCTCCGTTGTCATAATTATATGGCAAACACTGTGCGTACGCACTCCGCAACTGACAGAGCAGCCCGATTATTAGCATGGCTTATACTGCAGGAACAAACTTGCCATCCAATCAGCGCGCTGCGAAATGAAGCAGGAAACACTATGTACATGCAGCATGAAATACATGCAGCCATGACGCGTCACTAAGTTGTACTGTATCAATCTAAGGGGCGCTGTGACAAGCAGAGTTTGGCTGCCTTTTTAGATGCAATACACCTCCCTGAGGCAAAATCGGACCATAGGGAGACATTAAATGACCCCCTTACGCTTGAGGAGATCAGAGCTGCCATAGCAGCGCTGACCACTGGGAAGACGCCAGTATCAGGCGGCTTCCCGGCAGAATACTACAAAGCATACTCGACATCACTAGCCCCACATCTACACGTGGTATACACCACGGCTCTAAGTGAGCGGCGACTCCCTCCCTCCATGTGTGAGGGCAATTTAGTGTCATTGCTCAAACCAGATAAAGACCCCAAGGACATGGGCTCTTATAGGCCATTAGCTCTACTAAACGTAGACTATAAAATACTGGCGAAAGTCTTAGCAGAACGGCTAGCAAAGGTGGTTCCATCTCTAGTCCACAGTGATCAAAACGGCTTCGTTCCCACCTGAAGTACTTCCCTAAATATACGGCGCCTATTTAGAATAGCGGCTGATGCTCCTCCAAAATGGCCACGAGCAGAATGCTTGACATTGGACTTGAAGAAAGCGTTTGACTCTCTTGAATGGGAGTTTTTATTCGCAGTGTTAGAAAAATATAAGCTAGGCCCGGTGATTCTCCAACTGGTTCGACTGCTATACACAGAGCCGACAGTCCGGGTCAGAGTGGGTCCCTATATATCGGAAAAGGTACTAGTACAGAGGGGAACTTGGCAAGGGTGCCCCCTGTCCCCCCTCCTCATTTTCTCGCTGGCCATAGAGCCACTAGCAGAGACAATACGCACTCAGCTACAGGAGGGCATACCGCTGGGAGATGGCATACACACAGTGTCATTATACACGCAGATGACTTATTGGTATATGTCAAGGACACTGGAAGAATTCCCCATCAACTAGCACAAATTCTTAAGGATTTTGCCGCTCTATCAGGACTGAAAGTAAATGCTGCTAAGTCCTGCCTCTACCCTTTCAGTGAAACGAATCAAGACCCAGAGTGCAATGACGGGCAGACACTTTCCGATATCTGGGAAAAGGATATATAGGCAACCTGCGGACCTAATTGAGGGTAATTTGGGCAGAGCACACACTGAAATCCGTTCCCAGACGTCATTCTGGAGCACCCGTCTGCTGGCAGTGACTGGCAGAGTAGCTTTGGTTAAAATGGTGGTTCTCCCGCGGTTCCTTTATTATTTTATGAACCTACCGATTTACATCCCCCCCTCCTTTTTCCGATCATTGGAGAGATTACTCAGAGACTTTATGTGGGGCAACACTCGACACCGGGTAGCAATCAAGAAATTATATCTACCCACGCACCAGGGAGGCCTTGCAGCCCCACATTTTGAACAATATTACCTGGCCGCGCAACTGCAATGGGTCACTAGATGGTTGGCCGATCGGCAGCGCGATGACACTGCGTCAATAAGCCCGCCCTACACACTCTCACAGCTGATCGTGACCTTTCACCCTAGCACGAGAACCAGGCAGCCAAAACCGCTGCTGCTCGCAGTGGCATATAAATGCTTTCCTAGAAGTTTATATTTAACCCGAAGTGTTGTACCGTATGCACCAGCGTTACCTTTAGAAGGAACACCTAGGGGCCAAACGGCAGTTACGAAATTGGCACGAGGCAGGGATTCAAACCATGGGAGATTTATATTGGGATGGCACACTAATCCCTTACATGACACTAGTAGAAAACGATGAGTTACCCCAAGGGCAGTTCCTCTTACACCGGGCATTGATAGCTACCCTCGCGGCTAAGTGGGGCAACCTAGCAAGGGAGCCGCAAACTCACCTCACAATGCAATACATACATGTTATGGGACAGGGTAGACATCTCACGCGGTGGTTCGCAGCCTCACTGAGGCAACATACTGCAATCGACTTTACCTCACTTCGAAGGCATTGTGAGCAGGACATGAGCCGCCCGTTCACAGATAGAGAGTGGACCTCAGTGCTAGAGAGCCCGGTGCGCATCCCCAGAAATGCACGACTCCGCCAGATCCAGTACTACATCACACAAATGGCATATCTTACACCGGGCAGAATTAACCGATACTTCCATCGCACAGATGCTGCTTGTCCCCGCTGCACCCTCGCAGACGCAGACCTGTTACATAAGCTCTGGGGATGCCCCCGCTTACAAACGTACTGGACGGATGTGGCGAGCGCACTGGCTAAGTGTACGGAGCGCACACTTCCATTCGAATGGTACACATACATTCTGCATTTATATCAGAGGCGCCGGAGCACCAAAGTAACCTCTAGATTCCTATACCTAGGCATGATAGTGGCCAAGAAGCTAATTGCCAGGAAATGGAAAGCACAGGCACCCCCCTACGCACTAGCATGGCAACACTCTATGCTTGCATGGGCAAAAGCAGAAAGCGTGTCGCTCCGTAGAGAAGATACCATGGGTATACGTAAAATCCCTATAGCAGCAAACCAAGATGCGATACTGACTGAATTAACGCACATGCACAGCGCTATTAGTGGAGATACACACACGCCTGATCCGGCAGATCAGGAAGACGCGCATGAGCAACTAAACGAACCCTGATATGGCAGGCAGGGTAAGAATAGTGGGCATTTGCTGCATACATACCCCCAGGCAAGGTTACTGAGCAAGTCAATATCAAAGTGACCATCACACGAATTGATATCGGAGGGCGACTGAGGTGGGGGGTCGGGAAGAACTCTCAAGATCTGTCAGCTAACACCTGTTATGATTTATGTTGTCCCTGTTATTGCCCGCCTCCCTAATGCAAGGTACTACAATGATTATAACTAGTTATAGTAATGATAAGCACAGATCTCTAAAATCATAGAAAATGTATAAGGCTCTGACAATACAGGAATGTCTCTAATGACCAGTCGCTATGTACTAATGCCTATCATACTGAAGAACATGGGAAATACCTGTCAATCTTTACACACTGACCATCTGTTATCGTTTGAACTGTTGTATATATAAAGACGAATCTGTATAATGCTATATATATATATATATATATACTGGCAAAATACTGGAAAACTCAATAAAAACAGATTTAAAAAAATCATAAGTCTAAGGGGTTCATATGGAATCACCCACTTCTGGGTTCCTTATGCGTCAAGGCCCAGATACACTTCTTGTGCTCTTATTTTGTAGAATGCTGACATGTCACCAAAGCGAACTCGAAGGGTCATCCTTATTTCTAACTCATGAGAGTTACTTAAGAACAAGCTCTGGTGAAAGACTACACATATAGCAATTCCGTAGTAGCAATTCCCTTTTTATTTCAGTCCTAACTGGCAAGCACAACGACTTCCAGCTATCTTTTCCATCAACTGCCCCCCGTACAAGATTCCTACGTCAAACCTCAAGAATGGAACCTCGTGACACAGTACTACGGTAGCCTCAATGGCTCATACCTACCAACCAATATAAACAACAAAAGCATAAGCTCAAGATCACTGCTGGATGTTTAACAGAGTTTTAACTACTCTCATTTTTGTTGATACAGCAATGCATATGTCACAAGGGTCTTCTTACATACTGTACATTTAACATATGGAGCTCTGCACGTTTGTACAGTATTTGGAGAAGCAGACTGTACTGTAGATACTGGTTGATGAGTAAGTCTGCCAGCGCTTTGCACTTGTTATTCCTATGGATACCAAACAAATGTAACTGCGATGAAGACTGAAAAATGATAGACCAAGACTCTTTGGCGGGGTTTAGAAGTGCAAGGGTGTAGGAGTTGTACAGTGCAAATAACTGGATTAGAGTTGTTTAAAGAACTGGAAGAGATCACCAAATATTTGACTTGTCACTGTTTGACCTTACTGCTAAGCATACAGTTTACATCTACTGCTCGCTTATTTGTATTGGGCTACGTTTCCGTATGAAAACTATTCGCTATTATAGAATGGTACATTTAAAGCAGTTAATCTGTTTTAAAGAAAATTCAATACTTTTTCTCTCACATTCAGTTCCTGAGAATTTTGTTTGAGGGTTTATGTGATATCCTAGGCTGCCGCTTTAGTAGACAATGCCAATGCTTACAGCGAGCTTCGGACCAGGCTTTCTTGTCAATCTCATGTACTTGCTTCTTATTCAATAGTATTCCTTCCTCTTCCTGAGTTGGACCCTCTTCTGGAGCAGAGCTTATTTACCATATTTTTGACTGGGTGCCTTGCATCCTACCACTACTTGCACTCAAAGAGCCACCTTTTTCATTTTATTTCAACAATTCATTGCTATTTTCCTCACGGGGTGCTTTTCCCCTCTCAAATCCCCACCCTGAGCTTTCTATGCTGCTTCCCCAATATATCGATTACTTCCTCTATCTCTTTTCCTTCCCACCTTTTCTAATTTTATTTTTCACCCCCACCCACGTTCCTCCATTGCTCCCCCTCCAGTCTGCTGCCTGTTCTGGCATTGTCTGCTCCCCCGTCCACCCATTCACTCTTCCATTGCTCCCCACCCCTCACCATTGCATTCTTTTAACAAAAAGATTTAAATTGCTTTGCTGCACTTTTTGTAATTTACTGGTTCAAAATGGGCATCTGCCTTCTTGGAATGGTAAATTAAATGTAATCAAAAACAAATGCCTGCTGCATCATTATACGTGTGTTGTGACACATACACCTGCATGCGTGGTGACGCTGGTGTCACTGTAGCATCATGACACATATGCGTGCATGCCTCATGATGCATGCATATGCACCATTGCACTTTAAAAAAAACTAGTTTGGGGGGTGCTGTTCAATATCAGCAATAGGAAAGTAACCATTCTTTACTCTACTGATCATGCGCACTGGGTGATGATTACATTTGATTACTATTTGTCATATTTCATACTATTGATGTAACTACAAACAAAATGTACATGTGGCAATGTATTGTTACTAACAAAAAATGCTCAATAAAAAGATCTTTTTAAAAAGCACACAGATGTGGAGTTAAGAATAATAAACCTATAATTACCTACATATTCTTTCCTTCACATTATGGTGGTCATCGATATTTGTGCCACAATATTTTGGCTAGATCCTGCTCACTTCCTGCACTTTTTGGCTGTGAGGAATTTTAAAATGTTTGTGCAAGGATGAGGGTCTTGGCTTCAGTGAGAGGTTGTCAACACTGTTGCAAGGCAGCTATCTTTGCTGCGTGGTGAGTGACTTTGCTGTCTGATGCATGTCATTGTTTTTAGATGGTTGGTGCCTTGCTGCAAGGTCATTGGCCTTGCTGTATGGTGGCCTGCTATTGTTGTGAGGATTTCAGTTTAGAGAGAGAGTGTGGAATTGATTGGTTACAAGGTGCTCGGGTTGGCTGTCTGGTGGTCGATTTTGCTGCAAGATTGATGACCTTGCTGCAGGGTGGGCAGCTTTTCAATGAGGTTGTCTGAGTTGCTGAAGTTGTTAACGTAAAGGAACTCACCTGCAAAGTGCCAGCCTCCTGCTGTGGGCTTGTGGGATCTATAGAAGGCTTTTGAGAGAGAAGCATATGGTGGATCAAGGGTTGTGGCCAATTTGTTGTTGGGGATTTTTTTTACTGTTTCAGGAATTAACGGGGAGCTAGACCAGAGACTTAATTGTTGGTGAGATGAAGTTGTGGTACTGCTTTCCCACTGCTGTCATGTACCTTTGTTCTGGATCACTTAGAGGTGGGAGGTTGGTTGTCTGTAAAGTGGAGGGTAGAGTGACTTAACTTAGTTGGGAGTCGAAGGTGGACCTGTTCTCTTAGGTGGCTTTTGGAGAGGAGGTGTTCGAGAAGGTAGATGAAGTGATGGACCAATGAGGTGATATGCGTGTCAGGGGTGATCTTGGAATCAAGGAATGACTTATTTTTTTTGCATCTTTTTGCAGGGGATTGACTGCCCAAGGTTGAGTGCAGCGGCTTGAGTTAGTTGAGGGGTGGTTGTCTGTTTGGTGTCAAGCTACAGAAGTTCCACTTTGTTTCCAGCAACTATCAATAAAACTCTCTGCCAAGCATGGGCCAGTACCCTTCTGGCAGGCTTCCTGGGCATGTCATTGGTTTTGCTTGCTTCTGACTCTGTAGAATTAGACACCATCAGCACTGGTGTGGTAAAGTGAATCAGCGGGTATTCAAGAGGGGACCCATTCTAATGAGCTGCACTTCATGGGGTATATCTAGAAACATTAAACCAGGACCTTAATCACCCCCCTCAATGGTGACTAGGATGTGGGGGAAGGAATTTGAAAGGAACCCATTGTTGCATAAGAGGCACAACCAATCAAAGGAAGCTTCCCCAGATGTCTATTCTACACTTCCTTTCCTTCAAGGAATTTAGTCACAATGCTCTGGTCCTGGATAGCACAATGATTATTTACGTTTTTAATTTGGTGAGCTTCACACTGATGAGTTTCACAGGCCATGTTTCCACATTGGTGGGTTTGCAGGACATGGCTCTACATTTATGGGTAACCCGTAGTGTAATATATATAATCTTTATTGTTTAGTTAATTAAAACCATAACAATTTTTTCTATGAATATTGACTGATTAAAAGCATACATTAAAATTATTTCATCAACCCAATATGTCACAGTGTAATTTCACACAATTATAAAACAAAGATCTTCCATTGTCAATGTTCTCTAAAACCCTATAAAATATTATCTAAAATATGTAAAATTATTGATTTGATTGGGACAGACATGGAAAACCATCTAATAGTGGGTTACAAACTTATTAACAGTAGCGACCCGTGGTGGGAGTGCTGCCGGGCGCTGACGTGGGGCGGAGGAGGGGCAGGGTGGGGGGTAGTAAACTACAGATTACGGCCGATTAGAGGTAAGTAAACATATAAATAAAACGAATTTCGTTGCGCGCGCTGCATCGCCAAATGCGATGCAGCGCGCGCAACGAAATTCGTTTTATTTATTTATATGTTTACTTACCTCTAATCACCCGTAATCCGTAGTTTACTACCCCCCACCCTGACCCTCCCCCGCCCCACGTCAGCGCCCGGCAGCACTCCCACCACGGGCCGCTACTGCTTATTAATTTAATTTACAATAGGAGTAATTTGTGAGTTAAATGTTAGGGTCGTAGGTCTCTTATATTACTACTAGTCATTAGGTCTTTGTGGGTCATTATTGTTTCCTGACTGGTATGTAAAGCAGTAGGTTCAGTCACTAAGATGACAATTCAGCAGACTAGTAGCAGCAGGCGTTGTTTCTTCAACGAATAGACCCTCGCTTGGTGGCTTAGACTTCAGTGACCCGTAGTGCATTTTCTTGTTTAGGGTTTATCTGGTGCATGTTTCCAAGTTGTTTACCTTGTGAGTTTGCTGGACATGGTTCCACATTGGTAGATGACCTGGAGTCCAGTTTCTTGTTGGTGGTTTATTTTGTGCATGTTTTGTTGTTGAATACCTTTTGGTAGATCACCTCTCTTACATTTAAACATTAGCTGAGACTAGGAGCTCTTATCCTCTTAGGCTATTAAATAGCATATGTGCCCCTGGTGGTTGGCTTCCTAGCATATATTTCCTTGATTGGTTACCTTGAGCTCTCTGTAGATGATTACCTAGCACATATTAACATGTTGGAGAGCTTTCTGACCTGTGCATCTCCATTGGTTGGTTCCCGGTTGTGTGTTTCCATTTCGGTGGGATACTTGATATGAGTTTTCCCACTGGTGGTTTCTCTACATGGACTTCAATATAGATAAGGACCTGGTGTGTGCAACTCAGTTGGCCTGTACCTAGTTGCATTCAACTGTTGGTCAACTGGCTCAGGTTTCCTGGTTGGCACTTATCTATTGAAGGGGGTACCTGATCATTTCCCTATTGGTGTTCACTCAGGTTGGTTACCATGCGGATGAAGGCCTTTAGTCGTAGCCCCCAAGCCTACACCAGGTGAGGTGAGTCCAATCTTATGGCGTTATGCATTCTATAAAAGATATAAGAGAGGGGAAGTAGGCTAAGGCGTATATGTAGTTGTCTGCTATGTTTTTAGTCTTTAGGTCGTCCTGCTTCAAAACACTCCGCCTGCTTCGAAAGACCTTCAGATGGATCCCCACCGAATCCAGGAAGACAGTCACCCATGCCCTCATCAGTAGCAGACTCGAATACGGCAACACACTCTATCCCTGCATCACCCAGAAACTCCTCTGAAGACTCCAGAATGTCCAGAATGCTGCAGCAAGACTAATCCTCAACATCCCCCATCACTCAACACCTCCGCGACCTCCACTGGCTCCCAGTCAACAGAAGAATAACTTTCAAACTCCTCACCCATGCATACAAGGCCCTTCACAACGCCGGACCCGCATACCTGAATCACTGTCTCACATTCCACGTACCCAACAGACACCTCCACTCCGCCCAGCTTTCCCTGGCTACCATCCTACGAATCCGCAAGACCAGAACCGGAGGAGTGCCCTTCTCCTACCTCACCTCCAAGACATGGCATACCCTGCCCATCCACCTCAGGAAATCACCCTCGCTGACACAATTCAGGAAGGACCTCAAGACCTGGCTCTTCGGATGAACTTGGCACTTAGTCTGATCCGCTGCACACCCCCACACATCACCTTGAGACCCTCACGGGTGAGTAGCCATGCTTTGCAAACCCCGATTGATTGATTGATAGGTAAGCCCAGTTACATATGAATATTTACTCAGTACTGCTATGTATTACACAAACAAAATAACATAGATTTATTTTGGCTTGTACCAGTGTCAGCTTGCTGTTTGCTTACTTTTATATTATTGTTTGACATCCACAGATGGATGTTTAAAATTGGCTTCTTGGCCTGAAATGTTATCCTCCATTTGTCCACTTGTCCTGAATTTCTAACAATCACTTCTGAAAATTTGCCTCTTTAGTAGGTGGTCAATATATCACTAACACATAAATATGCACACACAGACATGCATGGTCCGCCATGTTTCACACTCAGAAATTGAAGGTTGTGACACAGACACAAACACCCGTGCTGTGACATACACATTAGCACGGACATTCCCTCTGACGCACATGTAATGTAAAATAATGTACATTTATGCTCTAACATGACCATGCTATGGCACATGTACATTGTAACACGTATGGGATCCACATATTGCATAACGGAGAACGTTCCTGCGTATGTTGTGCGCACGGAGACATGACATGGCTGCGATAGCAAATGTCAGTGACTAGTGAGCTACAACAATTCACAAAACGTTAACTAATGTTGGAGAAAAAAAAGAAGCCACATATAGGCCTTAAGATACTTCAAAAAGTTGAGTAGGAGGCCAGAGCCAAATTCCTCCGCTCCAGACACTGGAGAGCTGGCGGCGGGAGTGTGAGGACTGCCAGCACAACGCAGGCTTAGAGGCTCCTGAATCATGGGAAGGCCGACGCCCCGCGCACCGGACCGTCAGATCCCACTCATGGTCTCATCCTGGAAGCCTTCGTGTACTTCTCTGGCTGCCGACTGCATGGCAAGATCCAGGTCACTGTTTGTTTAATGGTTCACCAAGGAGATGCAGAAGCAGAAACTCCCGCCTTTATTCAGGGGAAGGAGGTGAGCGAAGTAAAAATAAGACTATGTGAAAGAGACGGGTGCAAGGGGAAGAGAGAGGAAAATACCGACAGAGAGAGGAGAAAAGGAAGGGATAAAAAAGAAATGGGAGAGGAGGGCAGGAGAAAGAGAGGGTAGAAAGTGCAAAGGGGGAAGAAGGGAGATGGGCATATATAGACCCCACCCCCCCATATTGTAAATTTGTAAGAGAAATAAGGAACGTTGCCAACCAGGTCCATGCCTAGAATTTTTACTACTCTAGGTAAAAATGCCCAGGTATGTCCCATCACACTTCCCGAGCCCGGGGACCTGTTAATATGTGTGCACGAAACACGCACACACACACGCGCACTCACTCTCTCTCTTGCTCTCTCTCACGCACACACACAAAGGCAGGAGCAAAAGAGCAACTTGCTTAACGTATACAATGCTCCCTTAACTAGGGCTAGCAGCAATATTATTGTTTGCAAGGCACATGCTGACTACATGGCTCTTTAATAGTAGCCACATCTCTGCAGCCACAGACATGCCTCTGGGTTTACCTGTTTGTTAAACACAAATTCATGAATGAAAAGACTGCTTAGGAACTGTGCAATCTTGTGGTCTGAAATATATTTCAAACTCATCTAGTGATGTTAGGGATACATGAGACAAAACATGACATGGTATATGAGACATGTGACTATTTAATGTGTTTTTATTGAGATAGCGTCCTGACTGCTTGAGAGATGCACGGAAACAACAACTACTGATGCAATTTTGACATATTTTAATGACACGTCTTTTTTCACTAAAAGGAATATTTGAGCTGAGATCAAACTCAAGGGGAAAAACTTGAAAACAAACACAAAGGTGCCTTGATTAGCAAATTAAAATCATGTATTTTTCTCTGCCATTAAGTAAATGAAATTTGCTACATGCATTTTTTAAAAAAGGTAATTGTTTTCTGTTAAGAGTGTGGGGTCGCCATGAATTAGAGCCATATATGCGATTTTGACAGCTGCCTGGGCTAATCGCTTTTACATATTCTTTGAAAAACACAAGCCATGCAATAACGCAATCATGCTGGGACGAAATGACTTTCTTGAATGAAAAGATTTTGCTGCCCCTTACCTCTTACCGCCACAGCCAAAGGTTGTGGAGCCGGACAACTTTTCTGGATTAAAGTGCTTAATTTTCATTTAATACCTCACATGTGCTATAGTCTGACCAGTAAGTGCAATAATACTTCTATGCCCGTCTTCAAGCAGTTCAGAATAATGAAGCTACATTGCTGGAGAGCATGACAAGGCTTAGACCATGGGTACTGGCAAACATTTGCCCAGGGGCCACAAAGTACAGTCTGTGGTGTGACTGAGGGCCACAGTCATGCCAGCAGGGTGTCAGTAGTGGGTCAGCGATTGTGTGAGGAGGTCTAAAAAATGTTAAATAAACTGGCAAGCATTTATTTGCAGGTTAATAAATGCTTGCCCTTTATTTAACATGTTTTTCTGAATATTAGTGCTCAGCATCTAAACAGCAGCTCGTACGGCTGTACACCAGGGGGGCCGCATGTAAAGGACAAGAGGGCCGCAAGCGCCCCCCGGGCCGTAGTTTTATTATCACTGGTTTAGACCAACAACTTCCATTTTAAAGCTGCTCCACTAGTTACCAATTTTAGGAAGCAATTAAAAACCAACAAGAGCAATGAAAACAAACTATTTCCCCTCTTTAGCCAAGACTGGGGTGTTTGAGGTTCAGCATTAAGCACCCTATTGTGCCCATTTATCAGGCTCATAGTAACACACTTCTAATAGCACGTGGGCACGACCTGGAGCTTTGCCAGCTTTCCGCAGATTTGGTACATCTCTAATTCAGCTAATGGAGAAGTGAGTGACGATCTGCTCAACATCTGAGAAAATACCTGTCACCTCCAGGAGACTTTCATTAGTGGTGCTTTAGTGGTGCAAACCTTGGCAAGATGTTGAAACCAAGGCCAATATCTGCTATGCTTTAGCGCTGCCTCTCATGAGACACAAAGCACTGCTACGAGGTGCAAAGATGGCACCAAGGGCAACATCAATCAGTTTATGCGTGCTAAAAGATTTTTTCACTGGAAGTTTATGTGAGCACAACATTGAAAGGCTTTGCATTGCATAGCAACAAACCCATGATAGTTAATGCAAAATATGTGAAAAGGGGCAGCAACAATGGAAAAAAACTCTAGATTTCCACTCAAAACCGTATTAACTGAAGTCAAGGAAAATAGCACATTGTGGTTGTAGCGAGAATCCTAAGGCCAAATGCAAACAAATCTACTAGACAGCACATGCAATGTCTGTTGCAATATATATTGTGGGCTTACCAAGAACGTACAACGGCTTGGAGCCCGCAAATTGCTTACCATTGTTGGCTTTCCTATCACTCCCATTTGCCTGCTTCTAATTCATGTCCCAGATCATCAGTCTTGTGTTTGTCCCTCCCATGGAGCATTGCCTCTTTACAATCACTTTTGACTAACTGGCTCCTATGTTTCCACAGCTTATTTTTCAAGCACTTCTTTTGCCTTTTTGGTTAAGCACTCCATAAGAGTGCATGTTTTTTGCAGCTGTCTCCCTCTTGTACTTCTCTCCCCCTTCACTCGATGTTGATCTCTGTCGTTCACTTGTTTCTGCCCACCCCCTCCATGTTTCACTTGCCCTCATGCCCTTTCACCATTGCTTTCCTGCCAGCTCCAAATTGCTTCCTCCCCGCCCGCTCCATATTTCTCTCTCTGGCTCGTTGCTTCTTCTTCCCCCACCCGCGCCCTCCTCTCTTACCCATTGCTTATCCTCCACACCCATACTCCCCTGTTGCCTGCACACCTGTGTGCTTCTCACCCTGCCCGCTCCATGTTGCAGTCTCGCTCATTGCTTCTCCTTTCCATCACCTGCGCCCTCTGTGTTGCTTCTCCTGAGTTGCTTCTGCCCCCTGTTACTTCCCCAACCTACTTTTTTAAACAAAAAAAAAAGCTTTCACACGTTTTGTCTTTTTGGTTACTGATCCCACTCAGACAGGTAACAAAACAGAAAAAACAATGCCTGTGCCATTTTGTAGACACACGGATGCATGATGCTTGTGCCTACAAAATGTCAGAGGCTTTCTTTTTTTATACTTTAGCCATGCTGTGATATTGCAAAAAACAATCGGCACAGCCAATAAATAGATCCCAAAGGCAAGATCTATTGGCTTTACCAATGCTTGTTTCCAGTTAGGCTTGAGTGGCTCATCCTTCTGGAAGGTAGGTGTCCATCTCTGTTTTCATGTCCTCTTTGGTTCATCGGTTTGTCTTGCTGTACTCTTGTTCTTGGAGTGTTTATATATTTCTGTCAAATGGTATAACTTTATTGTCCCTCTTAAAGTTTGTCCATGGGCCGCTGAGAATCGCAGGTCAGTAGAGTGGTAGCAGAGCTCAGTATTGTTACAGGCTTGCCTCTCGCTTGTGAAGTCTTCATCGGATCATGAATTTGGCCCCTTGAACTTTTGGTCACCTCAAATCAATGTTTTGAATTGTTCTGTGCTTGTTATTTTTCTCCTCTCAGTGTTTGGTGGCATTTTCTGCAGAACCTTGGCTTGATTGACTCAATGTGTTTCGACCTTCTACTTCGGGGTTTCCCTGGAAGGTTAGCATTTTGGTGGTTCCTTGTCCTTCTTTTTTCTTCATATTCTCCTTCCTGGTTAAGGGTTGGTGGTGGACTCCTGCTCCTTGTGTCCATGTGTATTGTCTTTTTCTGGCTCCCTGTGGGTGAACTGGTTCTGCTTTGGTACATCCTCACATTGTAAGGATAGGAACGAGGAAGATGGACAAGGACCTAATGCCCTAGTTAGTTACAAGAAATCTTCACTACTCTGAGTCCCAATCTTCCTCATCACAGTCCTGAATTTCCACCCTCCCTGTCATTTGGTGTTCGACCAAAGGTGCAATGGGGATGCTTGGACGTCTATTATGATGTATGATGTAGCCTCTATATGTAGCTACCAGAAGTGGGAGGAGCTAAATTGGGGACTATGTGTACATATTTGAAACATTATTTTTAAGGGCTAGTATAGGTAAATTCTGTCTTTTGTACAAGGCAACCCGCCTATTGCATGGATTGGGATGAGGAAGTCGGTCGAGGAGTAAGTAATCTTTCATTTACACCACGTATAACGTCAGCCATAAACTCTGAAATTGACCATGCCAGAAAATATGTCAGAAGGGCAGGTCCAGTATTAGCATTAGTGGGAGCCACTAAAACTTATTTATACTTTTTTTTGAGTTTTGGAGAATAATCCGTAGAAACATGTTTCTGTCGGCAATTACTACATATCTCCCTTTTTTGTTTTTATTGATTTTATTAGGTTTACATTTTGATTACCAATAATCAGTACATTCTGCTGCAACAAGCAGCAATATCACCGTCTACACTTCTGGGGTTAACAATGAATCTTGCTTCGCATGCATTAGTTCAATAGGCATGGTGACTTAGCAGAGTTCGTCTGTTGTATTTGCTTGACACATGTTCAGTCTAACTAGTTCGCCTGTGTGTAAGTCATGTAGCAAGCAACATGTTCAAGCCAGTTTTTCTTCGGCGAGCGCAGTGTACCATTTATTCAACAGCAACTGGGGATTGGGAAGCGGAACTTGGAGCTGAGTTGGAGTGCCTTCATGTTTCTGCAGATGTGTGCGTGTGCAGCCTGGTGTGCCCCCGCCCGGTTGGTGGGTGCGTGCACTGGAGTGCCAGTGTAATGTTAGAGATAACTGGTCTAGTGCCTATAAATGACCTAAAGGTGATGGACGCATGTGCAGGTCTGCCCCACCGGGTCGGGTGACTGCATGAGCTAGCCCGGTTGGTCCTCGCCCAGCTGCAATACTGCCAGGATGGCGTCCCAATTTGTGGAGATAGGTATTTTCCTGAGGCCTATGGTTTCCTCTCGACGTATCGCTATGCTTTCGGCTCTAGCCCACGCGAGGACAGAACGCCTCCATGCTTGTATGTGCGGTGGGTCAGGTGCCTTCCACCTCTTTGTGATCAGCCGTTTTGCCGCCACTAACCCAGGTCGAGGAATTTAGAAGTGACTTTGGTGTTACGTGTTCTATGGAACGTGTGCAGTAAATACGTTGGCCAATCAAAGGGTATCTCTCTGTCGGTGCAGGTTCTAAGTGTGTCCGCCACCCCTCTCCAGTACGCGCTCAGGCTGGTGCAGTCCCAGAGCAGGTGCACTAAGTCTGCGTCTATGGCGGCGCATCTGGGGCAGGTTGCGTCGGTGTGGTGAAAATATTTATTAATGTTGGCTGGCGTAAGGTACGCCCTCTGTGTGATATAGTATTGTATCTGCCTAAATCAAGCGTTTCTAGGGATCTGAACTGGGCTGGCTAACACCCGTTCCCATTCTTTATCTGAGAAGTGTCGGCCCAGGTCATGTTCCCACTTTTGTCTTAGAGGGTCTAAATTGAACGCTGCATGTTGGCGCAGTGAAGCCGCAAACCACTGAGTCAGGTGCTTGCCCCGTCCCATGACATGTAAGTATTGCACAGTTAGGTGCGTTTGTGGTTCAGCCGCAAGATCTCCCCACTTCAACGAGAGCGTGGCCACCAGAGATCTATGTAGGAGAAACTGCCCCGCGGGGAGCCTGCCGTTTTCTACCAGTGTTGTGTAGGGAATAAGGATGCCTTCGTTATAAAGATCTCCTAGTGTTTGTATCCCCGCCTCTTGCCACTGTTGCAGTTCGGTAGTTGTGAGTGTAGCTTGTCCTCTAGGGGTACCGTCCAGTGGGAGTGCAGGAGCATAAGGTGGTGTGTCTCGAGTTAAGTAGAGGCTCCTGCAGTAGCACCTGTAGGCCACGTTTAGTAATTGGGGTTCCGGGGGCCGTGTCCGCGCACCAGGGTGGAATAGTGCAAGGATCTGGGATAGCGTGTAAGCCAGGCGTGTGGTTGCTGTATCATCGCGCTGGCGGTCCACCATCCATCGGGCGATCCATTGAAGCTGCGACGCCAGGTAATAGTGCTCAAAGCAAGGCACCGCCAGGCCCCCCTGATCAGTGGGCAAGTACAGCTTTTTAACTGTCACCCTATGTCGGTTGGGGCCCCAGATGAAATCTCTGACCGTTTTTTCCAGCGCAGTAAAGAAGGAAGTTGGTACATAGATGGGCAGATTAGCGAAGTAGTACAGAAATCTCGGGAGGGCTACCATTTTAAGCAACGCTACTCTACCCACGACTGCGAGGGGGAGTGTGCTCCAGAATTGCAAATGGGATCTCACTGCCGCTAACGCCCGTCCCAGATTACCATCGAAGAGGTCTAGTGGTTGGCGATACACTTGTATGCCTAAGTAGCAAAATGTGCCCTCACACCACTGCACTCTCATGCCGTTGAGCATAAGGGATGGGTCGTGGCATCCCTCTCGAAAGGGGTATAGTTTAGATTTGGCTACGTTTACTTTCAACCCGGAAATGGACGCGAATTCCCGCAGAATTTGGGCCAATCGTTCAGGTACCTGATTGATGTCTCTGAGGTAGATTAAGAGATCGTCAGCATATAATGACACTTTGTGTGTGCCATCGCCTAATGGATTGCCATCCTGCAGGTGCGTTCTCAGCGCCTATGCCAGTGGCTCCATCGCGAGCGCGAAAAGAAGAGGGGACAACGGGCAACCCTGTTTCGTCCCCCACCGCACTGGAACCACACCCGAAACGTATGGTCCTACCTTCACCCTCACTGCTGGGTTGGTGTAAAGTAGGCGGGTCAGCTGCAGGAAAGCAGGGCCCAGTGTGTATCGTTCGAGGGTCACGAACATATAGCCCCACTCAAGAGAGTCAAAGGCTTTCTCAAGGTCTAATATGAGATAGCCTGCTCTCGGCCATTCGTGCGTGGTGTAAGTTGCGATGCGAAAAAAGCGTCGCAGATTGAGTGAGGTATTACGGGACGGCACAAAGCCGTTTTGGTCCGAGTGCACGAGGGTGGGGACAGCTTGTGCTAGTCTGTCTGCTAGGATTTTTACTAAAATTTTATAGTCGGTGTTGAGCAGGGCGAGGGGTCTGTAGGAGCCCACGTCGATTGGATCCCTGTCGGGCTTGGGCAGTGAAATCAGGTGTGCCTCGCACAACGAAGGGGGAAGTCGCCCCTCTTCTACAGCGGCCGCCTGATACGCCTTGTAGAATTCCACCTGGAGTCCGTCTGGCCCTGGGGTCTTCCCTGTGGCTAGGGACATGATTGCATCCCTGATCTCCTCTGGCGAGATCTGCTCGGCCAGGATTTCATTCTGTGACCGCGTCGCTTCGGGCAGCTGCACCTGATCTAGGAAGGTGAGGAGGGTGTGTGGTTCCTGGTGACTTTGGCATTGGAATAACCGGCTATAGTGTTGCGTCAGAGCTGTGTGGATGTCCTGTTGCGTATACGCCAGAAGCCCTGTGTCGTCTCAAAGCACCACTATAGGTTTGTGGGCGTGCTCTTGGCGGATCAGCCAGGCCAGAAGGCGGCCTGCACGATCTGCCTTGTAGTGTGTGCGGGCGGTGTGTGCAGTATAGTTATGACAGCGGAGGTGCTCCATCAATTCAGCATGCTGCGTACGTAGTGTCTCCAGTTGCTGCCTGTCTCTACCCCCGCCCTCCCCTTCTACCTCGTACTGCAGAAGTTTCCTTTCTTGTTTGCTCAGATCAGAAGTTAATTGCTTACTAATGTTCCAGGTCGCTCCCAAGCAGTGTCCCCTCGTCGTGACTTTAAAGGCTTCCCATTCCACTAGTGTGTCCCATGCTGTATCCTCATTAAGCTAAAAAAATTCAAGGATCGCTGTGCCTAGAGAGGAACGGAATGAAGAGTCTTCTAATGCCACTGTTTGGAGTCTCCATGTGGGAGCAGGAAGGCGTTCCGGCTCCCAGGCAAGTTGGAGTAGCTGGGGGTTGTGGTCGGAGTGTGTCCGGCCCAGGTATTCTATACGGTGGACTAGGGGGAGTAGCGCGGGGGTTCCCACTATTTTGTCCAGTCGCACATGCAGCCCGTGTACTGCCGAGTAGTATGAGTAGACCCGGGCATCCGGGTTGATGGAGCGCCATATGTCTACTAACGCCCAGTGCATTAGCCAGTCTGTTAGAGCCTGCGCGTTGGACACTGCTGTGGTCCTAGTCAGGGGTGGGAATGATCTGTCCAGATCTACGTTAAGCACTGAATTAAAATCCCCTCCCAGGAGCCAGGGGACCCCGCTCCATCCAGCTAAAATCTTTGTGAGGCTTTCTAGGAAGGAGGGTTGGCTGACATTCGGGGCATAGATGGAGCCGAGGAGGATTGGTTAGCCATTTAGTCGCCCGCTAACCAATGTGTATCTTCCTTCAGAGTCGACTAGCACCTCATCGCTTGTGAATGGGACCCCAGCTCTAACCCAAATGAGAACCCCTCGTGCATGAGCTGAGTAGCCGGTGCCGTGCACTTGGCCTCTCCATCTCTGACGCAGACGCCCCAATTCTACGTGAGTCATGTGCGTCTCCTGAAGTAGCACAATGTCGGAGGCTCTGCGCCGCAGGTATGCATAGACCGAATATCTGCGCGTCGGGGTGTGCAGACCACGCACGTTCCATGTGACTATGTTAACCTGCACCATGTTTCCCTTTTACATTGACCAGTACTGTATGGGTGGGGTGGCAGGTGCTGCGTACTTGGATCTGTGAGAATGTACTCCAACTCAGTGTTGCTAACAACAAGATGTTGATATAAACTAAACTGTGCATAACTAGGAGGGCGAGTTCCAGTGTGGTAGTCGTCCAAACTATAGTGCCCGTTCAAGGTCTTAACTGCGTCAAACTGACGTGTGGTATGGGTATGTGTGGCGTGTGAGTAGTAGGGAATGTTCTCCCCTCATTGCCGATTTGTGCTCATGTATCCCTACAGCCATTCCGTGTCGCAGTGTGAAGTGTACGCTGCGCGCGGCGGTGTGCGGGTCAGCACTGCGTTGTACAGGGGACCAACCGTTGCTGATGCTACATAGTGTCACAAATCATTGTTGTGCAAGTATGGTAGGTACTTGCGTGGACTGCATTCAGCCGGGCGCAGGATGTCGTGGAGAAAGTTCATATGATGTCATCTGCTGTTTGCGGTGTAACTTCTGGCAGCGGAAATTCTTCAGGGTCGTCAAGCCTGGAAGGCGTGGAGTCACCAGTTTCCGATGATCTGGATGGGCTCGATAGGCGTTCCGGAGGTTGTGGCGCAGCTCCCAGAGTCGCAGCTACGTGTAGAGCCTCTTGTCTCTCCGCCCTCCTCTGCTCTGGGTTGGGAGCAGTGGAGGCCGTGTCGGCGCCTGTTTGGTAGCGGTTGCGACCACCATGATGGCGTCTTTTCCTGGTGAATTTTCTGGGCTCCTCTCCCGCAGGTGGCCTGGGCCCCATCCACGTTCCCGATTCCTCCAGCCAGTCCCACACTTCATCAGGCGAGTCAAAGAAGTGCGTCGACCCTTTTGCGACTACTCGTAGCCTGGCAGGGAATAGTAGCGAATAACTGAGGCCAAGGTCACGTAGCTGCTTTTTCACCGCGGCGTACGCGCTTCTGCAGCGCTGCACTTGTGCTGTATAGTCCGGGAAGATCATGATTTGGCTGCTCACGACTTTTATGTTCGCCAACTTACGGGTTTCGCAGAGTATCAAGTCCCTATCCCTGTAGTTGAGGACCTTGAACAGTAATGGGCGCGGGTAGGATCCTGGAGGAGGTCTTTGCGCGGGGCCTCGGTATGCTCTTTCGATAACAAAGTGGGGGGACAGGGCGCCAGGGGGGAGCAAATCCCTGATCCACTTTTCGGCATATTCCTCTGGCTGCCGCCCCTCCTCGCCCTCCTGTCCCACGACGCGAATATTGTTGCGACGTGAGCGCCCCTCTGCATCCTCCGCTCTATCTTCTAGGGCATGCACACGGTCTATAAGGTCCTATGTGGCTTCGTATGACTGACTTGAGCTCTGTGAGCGACTGTTCGTGCAAGCGTACTTTGTCCCCAAGTTTATGGTGGTCGGCCCGTAGAAGGGTGAAGTCAGAGGTAACCTTGTCGATTTTGGACTCCAATGAGGAGCGAGTTTGGTCTAGCGTGGCTCCTATTTTCTCTACCGCTGCCAGAACAGAGTCCATCTTGGCTGCAAATGTCCCGTATGGCAATTTCCGCGTTGGCATCTCTTTCCGCGGTTGCCGAGTCTGAGCCGCCAGCGCGCATGTTTAACTGTTGAGCGTTTGTGCGTAGGCGGCCCATCACCAACTGCTGCGCTGTCGGCATTCGTCACCAGTGTGTGTAACTGGTGTCGGGTGCGGGGTCCCTGCATCTCCCGCGCAAAAGGTTTAGGCCTGTAGAGGAGCTGTGCATTCGCTGTGCTGGGCTGGCAGGTGCCGGAGTGGGCGTCCCGATCAGGTCTCGTTTCTAGGTTGGGATGGGCCTGTGACAGTATTCAACTTCTCCGTGATGCAGTTGTGGGTTTGTTGGCTTGCGCATGAGTGCCTCTGATCACAACCTGACGGTTTTGGTTCCCGCTCGCACACCGGGGCTTTGGGTGTGACTTAGCTCGCGCACCTGGCATAGGGCGAGCTTGCGTTGTCTCCTCCCACCTTGATTTCAGCGCTGCCGGTGCGCCCACGCATCAGCGACGACTCTGTGTTCAGGGTAGGTGCTGGGAATCACTCGGTCCTTAAGGGTGGGGACGGACCTCTGTATTGTGCTGTGACTGTGCAGCACCACCCAGTGTTGCGTCTAGTGCCATGCAGGCGAGGCCTTCAGCTGCATTTCACGTATACGTGCGCTAGTGGCCCAGGCCCGATCCGACCTCCGAGCCCAGCCCAAAGCTAGTCAGCGCCCCACCTCAGTTGCAGCTGCGTGGTCCAGGCCCAACTCAGACCACGACTTCTGTTCAGGGTCGGTCGGCGGCAGCGCTGCTGTCCAGGCCCCAGCCCCACGTATGCAACACCAGTCCGGCAGGTGGGAGGGGGGAAGGTTTTTGGGGCCGCTCACCTCCGTATGGCTATGGCAGTCTTTGTTAATGGTTCCGGCATCCTGCAAGGCTGTTCTAGGAGAGGCGGGGTTGCTGTGCTAATTCCGCGATGGGGATGCCGCACCTCGTTCTCTCTCCCCCTTCGCCGGCCCCCACGATGGCACACAGGCCCTCCGCTCACCTTCAGCAGCGGCAGTCATCTCCTTCAGGTCGGAGGGTGTTGAAGTTTCCTCAACAGTCGCAGTGTTGTTTTTTCGGTAGGCCCAGCGGCACGGGCCCACCCCCGCAGGCCTCAGCGCACCTCCGCCCGGGGGTGTCTCATGAGGCCCCTACAGGGTTCGCGGTGAGCCCAGGAATACGCCACCGCTCCTGGCCGATATCAGGCGTTCTTCGCTCCCCCGTGGCTGCAACCACTCCGCCCTCTCGGTCGGGGGAGCTCGATGTTTCGCAGCCACTATTCTGACTCTCTGGAGAGCTTGGCGATGCAGGTCAGTGTTCCGTAGGCCGCGGGCCGCGGCGCTGCACTGTCCGAGAACGCCTCGTCATCGGGTCCTGCGGGGCCTGTGATCACAATTTTCTGCGTCTCTCAGCGGGCTCAGAGGCGCGAGCCCGCGCCCACAGGCCTCAGCCCGCCGTCCCACGGGGGCGTCTCAGGGGGCCCGAACTGGATTCAGGGTTGGCCCAGGAAGGTGCTGCTGCTCCGGGCCGCGTCAGGCGTCCACCGCTCCCCTCAGCAGCAACCGCTCCGTGCACACAGCCGGGGGGGGGCTCAAAGTCTCACAATCACCGTTCCGGCTCCCCGGTGAGCCCGGCAGCGCAGGTGAGTGCCTTGCAGGCCGCGGCCGCGGGACGCAGCATTGCTCTGCGCAGGAGTGCCTCGCCGTCAGGCTCTGCGGGGCCTGCAATCACAGTACTCTTTGCTTCTTCTGCCCCTATCAAGGCACGACTGCAGGCTGCCGCCGCACAGTCACGGTTCCGCTGCTGGATTGCGCCCGGATGGCGGGGGATATCGATGTACGGCAGGATAGTTAGGGGTACTCGGACGGAGCTTTAGCAGTTTGCGTCCGCCATGTTTGGCTGGCTGGCCACGCCCCCTACTACATATCTCCCTTGATAACAAAAAGAATGTCAGAGACTATTCCGGAAAATAACCAAAGGTGTGTAGGAACACCTGCTGCTAATTATCGGTAAATGTTGTAAGGGTGCGGAGGAGTAAAAATGGCCAGTCACCGGGCATTTCTTTCCTTCTGCAGTACTAGCAGCAAGTTTGACGAGAGGGCGATAGTCTCGTCTTTTTTGCTCTCGATTGGTAGAATTTTATTTGTAACATAAAATAATGCCTGAGTATCACTTTTGCTGCCTTGCTTCTTTTTGTTGTATTCCGCATTCGGACAGCCGAGTGTATTTGTCATTTTGGCCCCTTATTGATTGATTGTAAAATATTGGCGCCATCTCTTACCAGAAGGGGGCCCCTTTCCCTCCTCTTTTTGAGCGAGATGTTGCCACAGCTTTCCCCACCACACTCCTGCCAGCGTTGGAACAGACTTGAAAGGGTCCAGGCCTGCACACACCTCTCACAGGGCATTTTGTAATATGGCCTCGGGGTGGGAGAGGATCGGGCTAGGAAAGGGTTGTGGCTGCTGGCCACTTCACTGGGCCATTCGTGTGTACATGATCCTTAAGCACAAGCACTTCATCTGTCCATTCCCCCAGTCCCTGTACGTGCTCTTAATTTATTTTCTTTTTTAGGGAGCTGGTCCTTCTTTTTCTAAAGTAGAGTTGTGGGAAGGGAAGTTAATTAATTGCTGAATCTGGGGAACTCTCCCTTTGATTTTGCGGCCATGAAGCCTTTTCTCCTTTCCTGAAGAAATGAAGCTCGTTCTGCTTTTTGCCACTTACTGCCAAAGATCAAGAGCTGTTAACTTTTTCCATCTGGGAGCAGACGTAAGAGCATTAGAGGCAGCCAAGCCCCCCCCCCCCCCTAACCCCCCTTACATGGAGGTGTTTACAAGGGAGCAGCTGATGAGGCATCTTTCCACTGCACTCAGGCAGCAGACTAGTCCACTCCTCCCCCTTGCTCTCTTCCTCTCCCCCTCCTTAGCACAGTCTTTGCTCTCTTCCTCTCCCCCTCCTTAGCACAGTCTTTTCTGAGCAGAGTAAGATCCAAGTTTCTAAAACTCAGTTGTACAGGGGCTTTTGCAGTACTCCCCATGGGCAGAGGCAACCAAAGCTTCCCTCGCACACAAGCACAGCTCAGTACAAGCTTCCCTCACACACAGAATTGGTATAGTATGAATCCAATAAGAAATGTTGGACACACACGCAGAACTGGTAGAGCAAAGTCAGGAGCAGTGCCACGAAGACACACACAGCCACACACACAGGTACAGCACACATCATCCATGCCAACAAAACTCACAAATAAAGTAAAACATTAACACATAAGTAGAGTTGTCCCTCAGAAATGGAGGGAGTACAGGGCTGGAAACAGCAGTGCAGACGTGAACCACAGACAGAAAAATTATGGCCTAGGCAGACATAGAGCAAGTTTCCTTCACACGCAGAACATGTGCAGCGCATATGAGGCAGCAGTTCAAACTTCTCTCACACAGAAGAGGCATAATAAAAGGATTACAGTGCCCAAGTACAGTATTGGCAGCAGAATTATAAGCTCCACACACAAACTGTCTTGTGCACTTTTCACCAAACTCTTCCTTGCACACACCACTTCCTTGCACACACCACTTTGCACTGCTCCATGGTGCCTAGACCTAGCTGCGCCAAGTATCATGCTGCGGACAGTCCAGCCTCAGATGCCAGGTCCCCAGCATGCTGGGAAAGTGACAAGGGAAAAGTAGAAGACACTGGTTAACCTCGACAGGCATGCCCATAGATTGGTGTCCTCCAGTGTTGTGAAAGACATTAGGTACCTCATCGCTGAACTGTTTAGCCTTTTATTATATATTGGGCCCGGCCATAGCAGTAAATAAACCACGGAGGCCAGGTTTAGTGGTCATGGGCCGGCACATCACTGTACCCTTCAGCCACGCCCCGGACTATTTATTCTCGACTACGCACACTGCGTAGGAATAAACCATTACTCCCATGACATGGGTGAGCACCACACAATCACCTCGTGATGCACTGGGAGTTGGAACAGTACATTCCTCTCCAACTATAATAAAACATAACAAGAACATTTGACATCATACTTCATAACTACACATTACAGATAACGTTACCATGCCTTGGTCACAGTTCTTTGTCCTGGTTGTGCATCTGCGGGTGCCATTGGGCTATCAGACCAGAAAGTCCTTGGGCTTGGGTTGGCTCGCAGGTGATTCCTCCTGTAGACACTTTGGCTGGATGATCTTGGAGTGGTGGGACCGGATACATCATTACCTCCCCGGGAGGAACCTGATTAAGCCACATCCGGAGTTGGAGGAAACTCTCCTGGGGTTGGGGCTGCTGACGGTGAAGGCAACCTATCCTCTAGCTCCGCCTCATGCTCAGTGTCTGAGGAGGCGTCGGTAGTGTCTAAAGGTGTCGTGTTGACGTATTTGAAAAAGGAAACTTTGCGGGTGATTTCTTCACGACCTCTTTGGGCAGTTATCATGGTGCCATGGTGCCTTGTCACTGACCAGGGTTGGCACTCAAAAGGTAATCAGAATTTGCTCCCTGGGTAGCTGTGCTTGACGAACGCCGCATCTCCTGGCTGAATGTACAAACTCTGGGCTCTCCGCTTGTCACTGACTCGCTGGTTGGTCGCGATTCTTCTGTTGAGGACTCTTTCTTCGCCAACGATACCGGGGTTCCATTCTGGGTGATGTGGAATGGTGTCCCTAATAACTTGCCCCATGCTGACATGCCCCGGAGCTTGCCCGGTGTTTGCCTCTGTTCTCGTAGGAATCCATAAATCGCTTTCTCCAGTGGTTGGTTATCGGCATGAGCAATACGGATCACCTTATTTAGAGTGTGCATGAACCTCTCCACTTCTCTAATGGCTTGTGGCCATCTCGGGGTTATCTTGTGATGTTTGATGCCCCATGAGCGGAGGCATTCTGGAAATTCAAGGCTTTGAAAGGGAGGACCGTTACCAGTCCGTACTTCTTGCATGAGACCATGAGTGGTGATTATCTTTTTTATTTTGGCCGTGACTTCAGAGGCGGACTGTGATCCGATGAGCTCGATTTCAGGGTATTTGGTCAAGTCCTCAATCATGAAGACGGCATGTCTTCCATCTGGTAGATGACCAAAATCCAAATTGGCACACTCCCAAGGTAGCCGTGGGCCTTCCTCGGTGATTACTGGTGCGGGAGCTTCTGGAGATCAGGAGACTTGGCACCAGGTGCAGGATCTTACTGCTGTTTCCACCAATTCGTCCATACCTGGGAACCATACTTTGCTGAAAAGTCTATTTTTGGTCTTGACAATTCCCTGGTGGCTGACGTGAGCAAGTTGCACAACTTGCCCTGTGAGGCTGCTTGGGATTACCAGACACGGTCCTCTGAGCAGGCATCCACTTGCATCTGTTGAGAGTTCTTGGCGAACATCGACTAGAGACTCGAGGACTCTTTTGGCTTCTGGAGTTCTGTGTGACAGGTGTGTCTCCAGGGTTTTCCATTCTCCTGATCGGACTGCAGTGATTGCTAGCTGGAGGCATTCATCTTCTCGGGTGGCTTGCCTGAGGGTGTCCTGCGGCTGAGGAAGTGGCCAGGATAGTTCTGCAATACAGCAGACATATTCTTCAGTCTGTTCAACTTCTTTGCAGTTTGCTGCACAATGTGGCGTGAGAGATAATCAGCCGGATTGGTGATACCTGGTCGGTATTCAACTCTACAGTCATATTCCTGTAGCTGCAACATCCATTTTTCGATGCGAGGTGGCGGCTTCAAAACAGGTCCTTGGAACAGGGGCCCCAGGGGCTTGTGGTCTGTCATGACTATAAATGGGTGCCCATACACATAGAGATAGAAATGACTGCATGCCCAGTGTATGGCGATGGCTTCTTTCTCTATTTGGGAATATTGCTGTTCAGTCTCCGTGAGCGAATGGCTTTCATACCTGACGGGAGTCTAACTTTCGTCTGGTTGTTGTTGGGCAAGAACAGCCACAAGTCATTTGTGGCTGGGATTTACCGCGATGTTGCTGGGCTTCTGCGGATCAAAGTAAGACATTTTGTTATCCAGGGATAGAACAGCTTTTGTCCTTTAGAAAGCCTCTTCCTACTTGATGTCCCAAGTCCATGTAGCGTTTGTTTTGGTGAGCTCACAAAGGGGTTCAGTGAGGCCCGTGAGGTCTTGGATGAACCTCCCACAGTAATTCACCATACCCAAGAAGCTTCGTACTTCTGAGATGTTGGTAGGCTCCGGGGCTTCTTGTACATCTCAGACTTTCTCTGGGTCTGGTGCTATCCCTTACACCAAAAACGTGTATCCGAAAAAGCTGATCCTTTGTTTCAGAAACTTGCGTTTTTCACGATGGAGAGTGAGTCCGGCCTCCCTGATCCTCCGAAGGACTCCAAGGAGGTGTCTGTAGTGCTTGGCCCCTGTCTTGGCATGTATGAGGATGTCATTGCTGACACTCGTGACTCCAGATAGGCTGCTCAGCATTTCCTGAATGGTGTTCTGGACGACTTCAGCGGCACTTGATATGCCAAAGTTGAGGCATCGATATCTTCGTAGGCCGACATGAGTGGAAAAGGTAGTGTTATACCCTGATTCTTTGTGGAGCTGCAGCTGATGGTAACAGGAGCGGAGGTCAACCACCTTTGAGACCCACTTCACTCCATTGAGTTCTCCCAGGATGTCGTCTACTGTGGGAGTTAGATGGCATGTGATGGCGACGTTGGGGAGTTGCATATCCACACAGATGCGGACCTCCTCTGGCTGTTTCTGTTTCTTCGCAATGATGATGGGCGAGAGCCACGGGGTGGGGCCCGTCACCTTCTCAATTATGCCTGCACGTTCCAACTTCTCCAGTTCTTCTTCTACCTTTGGCCGGGGATGGAAAACGATTTGTCAATGTTATCGAGCTATCAGTTGAATGGATCGGTCAATGTGCAGTCTTACTTATTTACCTTTGAGACAGACGATGCCTTTGAACAAGTCTGCAAACTCTTCGAAGATGGTGGATAGTTCCTCCTCTTGTTCTCCACAGGCAAATGAGATCAAGTCGAGTGCTTTGGCGGTCTGTCCACTGACCAGCATGCCTTGTCCTTTCTCTGCTACATAGATGATGGTGTTGATACTTCCCTTTTGTAGGACACCAAAGATTTGAAGCATCCAAGGAGGGGTATGGGACATGCCTGTCCATACGTGAAGAATTTGACTTTTGCCATTTCCAGCTCCGGGGGAGTGGACATGTGGGACATTAGTTCTATGGACGCTCCCATGTCGATTGTTGCTGTGACTCTTTGAGGCCCTACAGGAAGTTGGCACTATGGGTGCAGGCGGCGAGATGACAGGAACCCACCAACTGCAAAGACGGTGTGGACAGTGTATTCTTCCATGTCATCATCCATGTCTTTTGGTGTGGTGGGGCTGCTGGCGATAGCCTGGATGGTTTCTTTCGGGGGCTTGATCTATGATGACCTGCAGACTTTGGCAAATTGGTTGCATATTCCGCAGGCGGAACATTTTTTCCTTTTTGCAGGGCACTCCGCTTGTGTGGAGGTACTCCCCAATACCCACAGTCATTTCGTCTTTCTGGAGGCTGTTTTCGTGCCGCTGGACTGTGGCTAGGTTGGACGATATTAACTGGTTCGGTTTTAATTGGTCGGTGAAGTGCAGCCTCCATATGAGATGCTCTCGCTTTGGACCGCTCTTGCAACCACCCAAGTGTCAGGTTGCCCTGCTGCGATCTCCTGGATTCTTGGAGGATCATCTCTCTCAGTTTGGATGAGGAGCACCCTTATGTTACCTGACCTCTTATTTCTTCCTGTTCATCATGGAAGTCACAGGTGCTTGCTAACTCTTTGAGGCAACAGTGGAAGGTGTCTGTGGATTCGTCTGAGCACGCTTGGCGGAATACAAAGCATTTATAATCCATATTCGCCATCGGTTCGAAGTTTGCGTTGAGAGCCCTGGTTAGTGTTGCATATGTCTTTGGCGCAGCTACGAATAATGTCTTGTGTACTTTGTGATTGTCTTTTCCTCCCAGGTGTAAGAGGAAAGCTCTGCGAGGTTCAACAGCGATTTTGGCGCCCTATAAGTAAAATTGAAGGCACTCAACCCAGTCCTTCCATTTCGGGGCTAGCGCGGCGGCGCTCCGTCTACTATAAAGGGCTCTATGGCCGGCATGGAGGCCATCGTGTTGTATGGACCTGTGGGATACCAGGGTGTCACTCGCTATGTCTTTGGCACCTCGCGGCATGAGCACTGGGAGCCATGAGGGGTGGAGTGGCACAACCGCCTGTCCGAGGGCCCCTGTTACTCTGGGTGAGACACAAAATAGGGTTGCAGTTCACTCCGGGGGATGCAGGGAAGGCAGTACAGTCACTTGATGGTATTGGCTGGGGCTTTTAGCACTCTTTCACCAGCTTTTGTGCCCTGACTAGGAGATGAGCCTAGGTTCACCCAAAAGCTACTTTGCCCCTGCTGGTGAGCTGGCCTAACAAAGGGAGCAGCAGATGCAGGGGGCTGGGGTAGGGCTGACGTGTACAGGGCTTATAGATGCCAGGATCGCAGCCTAGCATAGCCACCGTGGGCACAGCAGATGCCTTTCGTGGTCCACGTGGTCATAGGCCTGAGGAACCGTGGCATTCACCACATTAATTGAGACGCTGCTGCACGGCGCACCTGACAAAAGGCTGGATACGGCACGGCGTGAGCCGTGTGCTAAGTGCAGGATTCTGGGTGGGGCCGGTCAAGGCACTGCAACCGCTTCTGGTGGGCCGGCTAGGGTCCCGCGATGTGGCAGACGTGCAGCCTCCCCTCGCGGAGACAAGTGGCAGCAGATGGTGGCCGGACGTGGGGTCGAACACCCGCCTTCGTCGCCAGTGAACTGTTTAGACTTTTATTATATTTTGGGCCTGGGCGTAACAGTAAATAAACTACGGAGGCCAGGATTAGTGGTCACGGGCCGGCGCGTCACTGTACCCTTCAGCCACGCCCCAGACCATTTATTCTCCCTTACGCACCCTGTGTAGGAAAAAACCATTACCCCCATACATACGTGTCAGCACCACACAATTATTATTTCCACTTATAGAGCGCATGTCTATCTAATGGATTTCCCGCCACTAAGCATAGGCAGAGATGCTGCTGATGACCCTGGTATGCGTTGGGATTTGGAACAGTACAGTCGGGTTACTGGGGGTGAGTTGACTTTTCATTTTACATGCCATGGCAAACGACCCCAGCTACCCTCCCTTGTGATAACTGTGCAGGGCTTTGCCATCCTCAGGTCATACACCTTCTCTTCATAAGATAATTTTAAGATTGTGATTTTATCTGATGCACCCCCGATATCATTTCAAACACCCACAGACCGACATATTTAGCACTGCTACCTTGTTGCTGTTCCTGGTAATGGTCTTTACAATATGTGCATTTAAGTATAGTAACCCTATACTTACCTTCTTATACTTACGTTCAAAGTATTTTTGTTGATTTTCTTTTAACTATATTTTTGAAGCATGATACTTAAAACTCAATATTCTGGTAGACTACCATTTCGGGGCAGGGAAGCACACATGCCACAAATGGGACCCCTCAGTTATTTTCCCTCTCTTCGTTTCAAAGGATTCTTTCTATCTCAAAGTTTCCTGGGGCGGTGAGATGGAGACTACAGTTGTATGGGAATTCTACGGAATCGTGATCAGGGGACCAAGAACCAGTGCAAGCAAATAATCAGAAACACGTCTGATTGACCTCCAGCTTCATCTGGCAAAGAAAACACCGGACGTAATTTTAGCATTTGATGTTACCTTATGAACTCTGATTTTCTGCACAAGGGTTTTGAAGGAGCTTCGATTTATTCCAACCTGTGGATTGCTGTCATGGGTGTTCTCTGGGTGTTGGTCCTAGAGAGATTGATGCCATGCAGCCATTGCCTGTTGTTCATGGGTTGCATGAAATGAGGATTTGGGATCTGGTAGAAAGTTCACGCCTTGTCTATAGTGTTGTCAATTCATCTACCATTTCAGACCTTCCTCTGGTGCAAAGTTTCCCCATACAATGCACTGGCATATCATTCTATCACATGCTGGTATAATACTTCACTTGGTACATTTAAATACTTTGTTCTGTGACCTATAGGAGGTTCTCCCAAGGATGTAGCAGCACCTTGCACCCGTTCTTTCTTACAGTGATGATCAGTTTCTAGAAATATTTATTGAAGTGTGTGTCCTGACTTTCTGTTCTGAACAATGTGGATGTAGAGTACCTCTCATCATCTGGATTTTGCCACATCTTGGTTGTGCGTTTGACTTGTGCCATCTAGACTTTCTGCTGGTTTTATGGTATCGTGCAAGGGTTCAGAATATTTTTCTATATGCTTGGTTCCTTAGTCCAAGTCTCCCTTGAGGCTATGAATGAGTTTTCTAAGAAGAATTGCATTCTGGAGACAGTCTAATTTCCTCAAACTCAATGGCAATGGACATGTGGTGGTTGTGCAATGCGTGGGTGAGTTGGATGGCTTGATTGGTCATTGGTTCAAATGTTTCTTCTCTTGAACATTTGTGCAGTGCATTTCAGGTACTAACTCTTCTGTTTTCATTTGGCTATTCCTCTGCTGATGCACATAACATCTCTGCATTTGTTTGGATTTGATTTTATAGTGATTTGACTTCCTGTCTTCTGTTTCTGCCATGCCGTCTCGGTGACCTGGCTTCCTATCACCTATATTGGTGACGCCATGTGTTGAGTGTGTGTGGTGTCATGCTCTCACAATAGGACCTCACTGAGAAGGTTTCTCTTCTGCAGCAATTGATTTGGTGAGTAATCCAATGCATGCTTATGTTCCTGGTGGATCTGTTGTAGTTAGTGTTACCAGATGCGTCATCATTTTTTTGCATGGCATGGGAGAAGCTGCCAAAGGGTGTGGGACTTGCTACAGCTTAGTAGGTATGTCAGATATTTTTTCAAGGCCTGGTCAGAAAACTCAGAGCACTTGGCTCCAACTACTGGTATTATCCATGTTAGATGCCTCATCATTAATAAATAGAGCAGGCGTGCTTTAAAATCTATAAATACATTTTGCAGCACGAGCACAGGACCCTAAAAAAGAGTGTACTTGGGAAATAATGACCTCACCCAACTCTTCCTTCAAACGTGATTTCTGCTTAGCATCTCTTTATAATGCAAACTGGTACAATGTGGTAATGCTTAGGTTTCGTAAGGGCAACAGTGTATTAATGAGTCTCCCTCTTTTTTTCCTCACAATTCCAGGGCGTCTCCTCTCTTCTCGTCCAGTGGCTTCTCGTCCCCTTTTCTGCCACTATCCCACCTCTGAAAGTGGGTGTTCCACAGGGCTCTATTTTGAGCCCAACTCTGTTCAATCTGTATATGGCCCCTCTCGCCCCTTTGGTTGACGCTTGTGAGGCAACTATCATTTCTTATGCTGATGATACGCAGCTGTTGTTCACATGCGAGAAGGGAGAAGATTTTGACGGAGAGCTGATTAAAAATTGCTTGGAAAAAGTTTTTACCTGGCTCAGACTGAATGAACTTAAATGTAACCCTGAGAAATCCGAAATTATTTTATCGGATCACCACCCCAGGATGTATGGAAACAATGGTGGCCAGCTGATATGGCACCCCCTCAGTCTTCGGTCAGGACAGTCAAGAATTTGGGGGTGAAATTGGATGATTCCTTGTCCATGAAATCCCAGATCCAGTCTGTCGCAGGTTCTTGGTTCGGTCTTCTTAAAATGCTTAGAAAATTTCTGCCCATGTTATCTTTCCCTCATCGAAAGATCGTGGTTCAGGCCCTCATTACCTCCAGGCTGAACTACGTAAATGTTCTATACTTAGGCCTTCCGGAGTTTCTGATAAACAAGCTTCAGGTTGTCCAAAATGCGGCAGCCAGGGCAGTTCTCAGGATTGGCCCCAGAACCCGGATTTCCCCCCACCTGATTGCTTTGCATTGGCTCCCTATTCGAAACAGAATCCTTTTCAAGGCATTAGTTCTGGCTTTTAAGGCCCTTCATGGTTTGGGGGCCCATTATATCAGGAAGAGAGTACTTCGTTATGCACCAGGGAGATCTTTAAGATCCTCTTATCAGTATCTCCTAGCGGTCCCTAGATTCTCCCGTGTGTGCAGAGGGGGCCGCTCTTTTCAAGTTCAGGTTGCCCGTAGCTGGAACAGTCTGCCTCAGCATCTCAGACAAGTTCCCGATCTGTTGACTTTCCGTAAACAACTTAAAACCTGGTTATTTCAGTAGAAACGTTAGCCTGGTATTAGCAGGGTATTGTAGGGCTCCTTCCAGCGCCGGGACACTCTTTTGAGTAGCTGAGCGCTTTATAAGTTCACTATAACATAACATAACAGTGGCTCTCTCCAATCAATGTGGTACTGCTCAGGGTAAGCAAATAGGACTGCTCGCTACTTGCTGATTTCGATGGTTCACACTCAAAGGAGGAGGCTAAGAAAGTGTAGGACTCATAGTAAATATCCTGTAAATAATCAGAGCTGTATCTTGTTACTATCTAGACTCGCAGAAGGATTGATGTCTATGGTTACCTGCATAACAATGGTCTCAACAGGTAAAGGAACTGGCTATATAACAAGGCCAATCCAAAGGTGTCACAGATGCTGAAGTGCACACTTATTTGTAGCTTTCATCACGGTTGTTATTGAAAAGCCTGAATTCTTACATTTGATGAAAAGCGGGTTACCTCAGGCAAGCCAGAATAAATATGTAAGATCTTTGGCGGAGTCAAACTGTAACATTAGCTTGAACTGTATGAAAGTTGAAAGTCTGTTCAGCAGTTGTTAATGTCTATAGCACATTTTAGAGATATCACAATGACTGTTAGTCAACTGCACCTCAGTTGATGTTTATTGGTTATGAGGCACGAATTACAGTGCATAGTTATTTCAGCTCTAGTGGTGTACAATCAATAACAAACACACAATAACCCCACTGGCACTCTTATCAGATATACGCATGCACAAGTGCCACTTAACAAAGGACAGTGATAGATGCTTACCTGTGCAGAATGGAACCAGAGGTCCCACCTCTAACCAGTCGTTGAATCAGTGTTGTGGTGTCTGAGCCACAAGAAACCTGTTCTTCCATTGAGCTAGCACGACCAGTGCCTGCTCCAGTACACACCTGCAAACAGCTTCCTGCAGAGGAACAGCCATTTCCGGAGAGTAAGACTGATCATTTCAGATACATTCCAAAGCAGGACTGAGGTGCTGTACACTCCTTTCACTGGCTTGGAAAAGACAGAAAAGGGTGGGGAATCAGTCCAGATGGTTAAGTTGGAACAAACCAGGAATATTTTTGTCATCCGTACAGGCACTTCCATCACATACCATCCATATAGCACTTTATCTCCAGTTTTAATAACCTTTATCCTCAGATGAGGAATTTTCAAAAGAGAGGGTTGCCTTGTAAAATCCACATGGAGGCATTTTCATGATTCCATTGTTGACAAACTCAGCTGTCCTAATCCTTGCTTAAGACAGCTGGCATCAGAGAGAGCATCTAGATAGGGTTTCAGTATACAGCACCCAAAATTAGATATATACCCACTTAATGCATTCTTAACATATAAGAGCCTAACCTGTAAGAGTTTAACTTTAAAGAAAGAGTACTTCCGTGCCCGAAATGACGGGTTGCATGCTTAATAAAAATCACACATAAAAGATTAATAATTCAGGGACTGGGACTTGGGACTGAAATTCTTTCTCCCTTGGAGGACTAACATAAAAATAGAATAAAAAAGATAGAGCAACAAAAAAGTAGAGACAAAAAAGTAGAAAAGTGAACAATTAAAGTACAAAAATAAGATACACTTCACAATGAGTATCCTACTGCTATATTGTAATGTTATTATTGTAGCATCGTCCTCCTGCCCCTGAAAGAATATTCAGTATTTTTCTTATGAACACTCACACACCCCATTGGTGTCATACTCCATCATCGGGTTGCACCCTGGTCCCTAAAAACCAGAGTGGGCTCAACCATCATCCAGGGAGCACTTTGGATAATATTCTAATCCTAACGGCGAATATGTATAGTGAAAATACCTAGTGGTCACCCTGGGTTCCCTTTATTTTGGGTGCCACTGGTATGATTAAAATGAGAATGAGTTACCAGAGAGAATCAAGTGGAGGGTTACTACCCCTATACCCTCATACTAAGTTGATATGTTTCATCCTTTCCTCACGGCCCACAAAGGAACTCGGGCTTTTGTCAGGACTAATTGTTAATCCCTGTTTCCTATTATGTGTCAATGCCACTGTTTTGTCAAGGAAGTCGGGACTATCACACCTCAATTGTCACATCACAAGATATAGAATAAACATCAACAGATGAGGCTGGCCTACTTGCCTGTGCCCCAAATGGAGAGGCATGTGTTGGTGCCTGTTCTCATCAAAACCATAACAGAGCAAGAGGACAAAGGAACATAAAAAGAGAATGGTGACATGGGAGATGGTACAAGGCACCGGAGTTATCACCTTCAAAATGGCCACTACAACATGGTGTATGGGGAAAAAGGTAAGAGTTAGGATTAAGCAGAGTTACAGGAGTTAGAGCCAGGGTTGATGTATAGTTATTTATAAATCACAAATATAGCTATAAAATCCAACTTTTTTCCTCTACATTTTTGTAGTTTCCATAGATATACATGTTGGCCAAAATCTTTTTCTACTCATTTAAATATACATTCTAACTACACTTTTTTCAGTTCTAATAATTTCCAAATAGTTGTCTCGGAAAGGTCAGGATTTGCTGCTATCTCTCAGTAAGTCAGACTAACAGCTAGGGTGTCAAGAGCCTTGCTTGAACATATGCTGAAGGCTTGAACATGTCATGGTTTCCTTGTGTTTCCAAGCAAAGGAGATGTGGCCAACGCGTTGGCTCAAGTATTCTATGCTTCACTTTTTCCGTCTGGTTGAGTCTTCCTGGGGTTGAGAGGTGTGCCAAAGCATGCAGCCTGAGGTCATTGTGTATAAGGGTTCAAGCTAAACCTCATTTGTGAGGCTCAATAAGGGCATAACAGTTATGCAGCTCCTTGTGCTCTAGTTTCCGGGGGTGATACATGGCCTACAGTTTGTATTCAACAATTTTTAAAACAGATTAGCATGTGATTGCCACCGATAAGCTAAAAAAGTAATGGACTGTGATGCTACACAGAGGAATTCCCAATAGTTAAGGATTACTTTTGAGCAGAATTACCAAGCAGCCTTGTCTCTGAGGTAGCGGCATCTCCTCCTCCTTCCTTTCTTTGGTGAACAATTTGTTCCTTTTTTTTCAGTTTTTATAAATCGGGAACTTATACCATCGTCATTAGAGTGCTTTACATGAGAACTATATTGTTACTCCTCCATGTAGTGACTTTGCCGGAATCACAGGATGTTAGGCCGAGGCCACAACTCAAACCTGGATCCCTTGATCCAAGGTCGTCGTCCTTCTCCTCCTCCTCCATCATCCTAAAATTTGGGCAAATTGCAAGAAGAGACCTGGTACATTAATACATCTGTCATGTTTGAAAGACCCCACCGAAGTTTAGATCCCCACGTTCAGACAGGCACTTCATATCGGAGAAAGAGAGAGAGCCCCACCATGCTTTACTGAGGCTCTGAGCGAGGACATTTCACAGGCGCCTCAGACTTTGGGCCTGATGTATATGTTGGCAGTAAGCACACTCCGGGGCATTGGAGATAGAGGTTGCTTACTGCCAACATAACAGACTGCCCGCCATATTTAGATGTGGGCAGACCTTTGGGTTAAACCCCTCCAACAGCCCTGTGGAGTAAGAGCCACCGGAGGCACACCTCTATTTCTGCCCTCCAAATTTAGATGGGTGGAATTAGAGGTCAGTTTTCACTGCCTGGACCAGCCAGGAGAACCCTGGCAGCAAGGGGCAGTGAAAACGCCAGTAAAACCCTTGTAGTAAGGGGCAGTGCAAACTGCTGAATGCTCCCCTCTCCATCGTAGATCACTCCCAGGGTGAGGGGAGTGTTTTATTTGTTATTTTCAAAAAGAAAATACTGCTTCAGGAGTTTCTTTTTAAAAAGAAAACAGTTTGGCGCAGAGCTTTGTCATGTTGATGGAGCCCTGCGCCAAACTGCAAAAAACATTGACAGGAACTGCTTTGACATCAGTTCCTGGCAATGCTTTAAGAAAAGGCCGCTTGCTTGGTGGTCACATCTAAAGCTGGCAGACGGAACCTCAGCCAGGGTGACGGAGTAATTTATTCCGTCACCCTGGTGGAGAACCTGGCTGTCTGCCAGATTATAAACCTGGCCCTTTGTCTCCAAATCTGTAGCTGTCCTCATACCTCTTCCTATTCTTACCGCTCCTTAGACATCACCTCCTATCCAGCTGCTTAGGCCTTCTCCTGTCTTGTACCACTCCTCAGATCTCCTTCAATGGCGTACAGCTCCTGTTCCTGCTTTGGTCTCCAACACAGCCCCCCCCCCTAACCCCCATCCTGTACCGCTCATGAGGCCTGCTTGTATCTCGTACATCTCCTCAGGCCTCACTTCACATGTGTATCTCCCTATAGACCTGTTACCATGTGCCGCTCTTCAGGCTAGTAAGGAGCAAGTAGGTGGCACATGCGTTACTGACGCAGTCAGATATTGGGATTCACAGCTAAGAGTACCTCCCAGTCCTTAGAGAAGACACTATTGAGCTCACTGCAGCGTTGACTGGCTGAAAATTGCGTCTGAGTTATTGCACACTTAGCTCTGGAGTAAAACGGATATCTGGGTTTTTGAAAGGGAATTATACTACATAAGGCTGATAATGTGAGTAGTCCAGTCACACGGTGCTCTTGCTCTTTACCTACCACAGTTCCTGCAGTCAATATACAATAAGCTTATAAATAAAGCCTCCCTGGGGTACTTTAGTGTAAATATTTGGGTGTAGGCCAGATGCACCCTGTTTATTCCTTGGACCACCCGGGGAGGCGGTGTCACGGCATCCATGTATGCGTAAGACTCGTTCTGAGTGGAATGTACACAGACTGCATCCTGTGTGTAACACTGAGCTCCCCCTGCTCAGGGCCCAGAGGCTGACGTTCCTGCCTTTATCCCTCATGCAGCACAGGTCCCAGATTCTGACAGCTCTCGCGTCTGCTGCTGACCTTTTTGGGACAAACCACCGGAGATCCGCGGACACCATGCTTGTTAACAAGGCTGTTATCTGCAGTGCTAAAAACCTAACCAGGAAACCCTCTTCGCAACATGCACTGTGTAAAGCCCTGAACCAGCAGGCTAAAAACCAGCTGCTCCTAGCAAGCAGGGAAAAACTATCGTGGTCTCACAGACCCTCCTCTCGAATAACAGCCACCCCCTTCTAAGGATTAATGGAGGCGCTGCATGGCAGGAAGGGCAGTGACACAAAGCAGTGTAAATCGTCTCTCCCTAAACACTTGCCAGGCCATGTTTCAGTGTGTTGTGATTGAGCATAACAGTTCCTTTCACTGACAGCCGAGCCCCTCTCCAGCAAACAGGAGGTGGAAGAGGAGTCTGAAAAGGAGCAGGAGGAGAGACTGTAGAAAGCAAATAATGCCCTGTTACTCACGGTAATCTTCGTTACTCCGAGTCCTGGTCTACCCGTTCCATTCCTGAGCCTGTCCGTCCCTCCCTGGTTTCTGTTTATGGTGATTGTTTTTTGTTTTTTTGTTTCTTATGAGTTTCTTTGGTATTCTCAGGATGTCCGGATGATGTGCTTCCCCCTTTATGCATACTGGGTATTTTAACCTCAGCTAGGTAACAGTTTCCGTGGAGCAGGCGAACTGCTCATGCGTAAGGAATGGGACGGGAAGACGGACGAGGACGTTATGGATCTTAGAATGCTTCAGACCTTGTCAGGTCTGAAGCATTCTAAGATCCATAGCATTCTAAGATGTTAGCCTGACTTCACGGACCCCAGGTGACATCACGGTAGCCTTCGAGGCTTAATTGTCTGTTGCCTCTTTAATTCTATGTGACAAAATGATGAGACCCAGAACAGCCATGGATATGGTTCCAGCCACTGCCACGGTCAAACTACGAGCAATCTCCTACTCAGCCACTGCAAGATACAGTGATGCTCAAGACAAGATGCAGGGACCTCAGCTGATATAGCTGCTCTCATGTGGGTCTCCAACACAAAGCAATAAAGAAGCAGCACTTTGCGGCTGCCCGCGGCCCCCGCAGGGGGCCACCCTAAACGGGCGGCCCCTTTAGTGCCATTTGGGCACTTCCCCACCCCCCAATGATGTGCGGGACTCAAGGAGGAGTCCCCCTACCAGACGCGTCACTTCCGGCACGCAGAGGAGGTGGGGAGGTATTTATGCCTCCCCCCGGCCATCTTGGCGTCCTCTTTGCGCCGGACACGCCGTCTGGTCGGTCGTCTCCCGCCGTCTTTCCTCGTGCTGAGATAAACGCCGTCTGAGGGAGCTGCAAGTGAGGGTGAGTCGTCTGTCCCCGTCCCCCCCACCCCCCCCAGCCTCTTCGGGTTGGCGCTGCCCGGCATTTGCTGGACTTGTGATGCCTAAGGAGAGGGGGGGGGCGGATTTAGGAGCTCCCCCGGTAGTTGTCAGGCTCCCTGGTTTTGCGGAGAGGTATAGACTTACAGGAGGTAGCGGGCGGCCGTAAATTCAGCATCCGTATGGCATGCGTACATTTTCGGTCACGAGGGTGCAGGTTCGAGCCCCTGTTCTGCGGGTGCAGGCAAGCGTCGGGGTAATGGGGCATGGCGCCGGGTGTGGGAGCGCTCCCCTGCCTAGGTAAATTGGGAGGCAGGTGAAAGATTGCCTTAGGGATGTGAGCGAGACCTCGCGCCCTCCGCTTCCCCCGCAAGAGCTCCGAGAACTGGGCACTAAAGTTATGTCCTTCCGTCCACGGAAGGTCATGTATTAGCATTGACCAATCTGTCATGCATAGTCAGAGCTCCCCGTTTGCGCCGGACACGCCGTCTGTTTGTAACGGCTCGCCGGGGTCATCGTCGTGCCCTCGGTGTTAGTATGGTGAGTCAGAGTTTGTGTGTCGCCCCTGCCTCTCTCGGTGTGACGTTAGGCTGTAGTGTGTATTGGCTGTGGTGGCGTGGCGCGAGAGACCCCTGTGGTGAACCCGATGGTATTGGTGTGTCCGGGAACTAGTCGGGCGGTGTGCGTGGCTTGTTCCCTGGTGCAGAGGGGGGTGGGGATGGAGAGGCATTCCATCTTGAATTTGCCTGGCTGGTGCCCCGTGAAACTTATGGGTTGGAACAGCAGGAGCAGGCTTTGAAGGGCTGATAACCGGAAACAATTCAGTGCTGAAATGCTGCGTCTGCGTTCAGCCATTGTTTCAGCGTGGTTGTTATCTACCCCGAGCGTAGCGGTGGCCGTGGAGCTTGTGTGGGGAGGCCTGTGGCGCGTTTTCCCCGGAAGTGGGGTTGTTTGGTGGCCGTGGCCCCGACTGTGTTGGCGTGGGCCACCACTTTTGGGCCCAACCCTCCACACCTCCCGGCATATTCTGACTGCCAGCAGATCTGGCCTGGTCCGCTGCGGGTAGACAGTCTTCTCTGAGAGGCTCAGTCCCAGCACTGACCGCAAGACATCTTCGCGGCCGCCGAGCTTTTAAATGGGGGGATGGGGCTCGCGAAAAGAGCTACGGGCCATAGTGGGGGCGCCGAAACGATGCCTGTGGCGCACTGGGCGGCTGCTCATGATCCCTGGGCCTAAGCGGCCGCGTGCGTGCCTTTAGGTCTGTCCCTCGCTGCGCATCGCGTCGGGAGGCACAGTTTTCGGCGGTGAGTCCGTGCCCTTAGGGCACTTTTTCTCCCCGACGTAGACATTGTTTGTCTAAGGCACTTGAGCACAGCATGGGTGGTTCGCAGCCTGGTGGCGCCTCTCCCTACGTCTGCCAGTCCAGATCTCCACGGGGGGCGCGGTGTACTTTTGCTCCACCCTGTACAAGGTGGCTCGCCCCGTAACGATCCAGTGGTGGATTAGTCGTGAGGATGTGCCTCCACCCCCCCCAGCTTCTGACCTTTTGGCTCTGACTGCACGTTACACAGCAAAACTGAGGTGCTTGTAGGGCGTCGGCGGTTTGGTGGTTGAATCCACGGGCATCCTCCGTCGTGTGGTGGCGGATGTGTGGCAGCGCTTACCGGCCTCTTCTGTTGTGGTGACTGTCTGGACCCCTGCCGGCCACGAGTCCGAGTCAACGCCTTCGGTGGGCGGGGTGGTGCGTCAAGGCACATGGTTTCCCGGTCTGGCCGGAGGCACGCAGGTTTGGTCACTGGCACCTGGAATCTTAACAAGGAGTCGAGCATTTTACCTGTTCTTTCCCTAGCCATGATTAAATGCCCTGTTAAGAGCACAGTATCCAGCCTTTCTGCGTGCTCAAATTTTCATTATCAAAGCATGAGGCAATTATTCAAGTATAACAGACTGTCTAAGCGGAAACACACTCTGGCATCTTGTCAAGTTTACACGTTTGCTTCTGCAGAGAAACAAATGGCGTGGTATGTTGTGTTACACCTGGTATCGGTACATGGTTGGCATCAGTGAGACACACCGATATCATTATGATCTCAATCCTTTTTGTGTCTTTGAACTCTCCTGTTCTTCAGACAGGCGCCGGTGTACAAATACAGAAATCGGGTGGTGAGCCCAGGTCTTTAGCTTTACAGACTCGTGTAAACAGCCACATGGATAGTCTACGATTCAAAATTTACTCATGTGTGAAAATGCACGTTTGTTTCACACCACTCAATCTCGTGTATGTGAGTTTGTGTACGTGCTCGTTTGTCTTGGTTTGCTGTGCTGCATATTTAAGGGTCGGATATTAGGTGGGGTTGGGACAAGGTTGGAAACCCTTGGATTTCTTGAAACAGGTCTTGGTCATAAAGACAATTTTGTATTTACTAAATTGGTTTATCAAGTAGGAAAAGTGTTTCCGAACCTGTTTAGGAATTACAACTGGCTAGCTGCGCTATTCACCCGCGCACCTGCCACAAATATGTCCTACACCCCGTCACGGCTGCGGGGCACAGGAGCCGCCATGTAAGTTATACTGTGTCTGTTGTGAATTGCGTGCTCCCTGGCGCGTGTGCTCTTAAATGTGAGAACGGGAGGAGCTGCGGGTCTCTGGTGGCTCCTATCCCACCGCTGCTCCTGGGTTACAGTGGGGGTTACGAAAACGGGAAACACAGAGCTTTGTACTTTGGAAATGCGCACATTTCAAGGGAAACACAACGAGTCCTTCGCTGCATTGTTCTGTTGAGATTGATGTTTGGGGCAGTGCAGCAACATTGTCATGGTGTCATGGTGTCAGCGGCGTTAAGTGAAAGCTTTTCAATATTACATACAAGTCAACGCAGGAACCAACTCCTCTATGGGGTCCATGGCGCCCTACACGTCTTATTGTGTCTCGCTGAGTAGTGCGTTTCGTCCTCAATAAGAGCAGTGGCGATGGGGCACGGGTCAGGGCTCTGGCGGAAGTGTCTCGTACAGCAATATGCCTTGAGCGCGATGCTTAGACACTGCAGGAGTCAAGGTAGCAGTGTGTCCGGCAGAAGTTGTGCATTGGGCAGGAAAAGCACCCCCGGGGAAGACCCGGCTGTGGGGGAGTTGAGAAGCAAACCTATCCCTGTGTGATTCCTTCAGCCCGTTTTGCCATGTGTCTAAGACGACAAGAGTCTAAGACATTTTATGCAGTACAGCTCGATTTTGATGAGTCTATCGTAGTTTCTGATCGATGTTTGGGTTGTTGGGCTGCACTGATATTCATGCTGATCCCCTGGGGCGAGCTGCGTGCTGGAGCACATGTCGCCATCAGATGGACAAAGGCCCTCAATTTTTGATGCTTGAACCTGGCTTTATAAGAATAGGCATTCCGTATGGAAAATGTGGTGTAGGCTCTTGGGCCAAATGTGGCATAGTGTACAGGGAGACGGCTCAGCAGGGAGTATACTGCCAAATTACCATCACTGTATACTAATTAGTTGGTTCTAAATAAAGTCGCATTGTGAGTTTCTGAAGGATGGAAAGAGAACACCTCTGCTGGTTTTGTGTTCCAAGGAAAGCACGGACCTATGAGACTCTTTACCCTCTATGGTGCCGTAGGTGTTTAGGCCACCACATGGCTGGGGGACAAGGCGAGAGTCGCGGCCTGGGAACTGCGCCACGGGCCAGGGTTTACGCTTTGAGGCAGTGATTTCGAATTTTAGAGGGCTATGGGACGGTCAAAGGCATTGCCCTGAGAGTACTATGAACGCCTCATTCAATGGGTTTCTCCTGAAAATATTTAAGGCGCACCTCATGCCTCGCTTTTAGTACCATGCTTGCAGTTGTATAAGGGCGCCGCTCCGGTTCTGAGGTCGTCTGGTTATGCTGGCGACGTACTCTCCTGGTGGGGCTGCCGTGTGCCCCGAGGGGGCCAAGTTCCTGGTGGCGGGTGGTGCGCGCCTGCTGCCTTGTGCCTGGTATATATTTTGGTTAGCTTGTCGCACGGGCCATTAATTTGGGTGCCGCCCCAGAGATAGTTGTGCCCACTGCACTTTCCCTCTCCCAGTTTGAGAGCAGGGGCTTAATTTGTGTAATAATTGGCGGGGGCCACTGCCATGTAGAGCTAACTGTGCCTGTAATATGGCGTAGGTCATGGTATTACGTGACGGGTGCTCATGCAAGGCGCCTCGATAACTTCAGCTTGAGTATGTGCATGAATGAATAATGCCTCCATTCACTAATACCGATAAGGGGCATCGCTCCATCCTTCTCAGCTAAGTAGACATAAGTGGTTTGATATGTCCTTTGGCTTTGAGCGGGTCATTCAATGCTTTTCTTTCATAGAACTATTCTCGCCAATTTTAATTCGGCAGTTTGGATGGGGCATAGGTCTCTAATCCATCAATATTTCTTTGACGATCTGGTGACCCGCATTCAGGAGATGTCCATGGTTCTTGGTGGGGCTAAGTAATGTTTCCAGTACACAAAGACCCCGTTGCTTAAGGCCTCATGCTCCTTTGTTTCAGCCTTGTTTTGGTCACACCATATTGGGGGCCAGTCACTTACACGTATAAACTGTTGGTGGGCTACGTCAGAAAGACCTTTCTCACACCCTAGATCTGGAGCCCCTATAGCTGCGTATTTCGGAGGAGAGTTGGTAAGACCACTGCGTCCAGGGGGTGTCTGCCCACTGTAGCACCAAGGGGCTAGGTCATGCGGGCATGTAGCACATTTGTTAATGGTGCAGGACAATCATTGTTTTACTCTAGGAAACTGGGATCTCATGACCAGGTTCTGACTTGTTGGATGTTAGTTACCGGCCCAAGGGGGGGGAAGCACAATTTTTATTTACTCTGTGCTGTTATGCGAAGTACAGTTGCTGCCAACAACTACGGGGTTGTGCTATCTGAGCTGTAGGACGGTGGCCCGATTGACCTAGTGAGTTATATAATACCGGTGAGGTCATGATAAGGTTTGGTAGCACAGAGTAATAGGGGCAGATGGTACTAAGTCTCTCTTGGGTGGACGATACGCAGGGTATTTAGAATTGCCTGGTATGGAATCTCTGCTGCAGGTGCCAATGTGGGAGTGCATATGGCACATCAAATTTAAACTGCCTCTGGGATAGCCAGTCTCTGCCTAGCCACCTAAGGGGTGGGCAGGAGTCAGCATAAGTGTGCACCCCCTTCCCCTGACTAGAGGGGTGGCTTCGGCCAGGCTTAGGTGCATACCCTAGCCTACCTGAAACTCCATTTACAACATGGGTAGAGAACGCCTAGGAGTGGTTTGCAGTCAATTCGCATCCGCCCCACAGGGCGAATGTTTTAGGCCACAAGGTTGTGGATGGCTCTTGCGAGGGAGCCTGGTGAAGAGCCAAGGTCAGGCTAGGAAGTCTCGCGCTTTCGCCGCACTTTTGAGGCCCAGTCACGAGCGCATTGTAGCAGGGTGAGCTGGCTGTGGGGCATGAAGCGCCAAGGCATCAGTAGCACTGAGCGGCTTGCAGCCGGAGGCGGTATCCGATGCATGGGGCACTTGTTAGAGTAGAGCCCTACTCAGAGGTACCGCCTTTAGAGCTAGGAGGTCTGTTGGCACCGCCTTTCAATGGAAGCCATTGTCTAGCGGGCTGCTCTGTGCAGAGCATTTGCAGGCGTAAGTTACAGTATCCGCTACCATTTCAAATGTGCATCTTTCACAATTTACTCAGATAACTGGGACAGGAAGTAAGGTGGGCTGGATAACTCTTGCTTCTACCTGAGTGGCACATCTTGGCAGGAGTGTTTGTCAAAGGGATTGCACTTCAGCCAGGTAATGTTAGCACCCATCCACACCAAGCCGATCGTCAAGGTCACCCTGGGCCTCACTTACACAGCCCAGTAGGAGCCCCTTGTGGTGGTCAGTGACAGGAATTACTAATTTGAACTGACAGGAGGCGTGTCCGTGGGTTTCAACAGCAGAAGTTTGGGGAGAGCTAGACTCCACCCACCCATGGTCAAGGTGTAAGTTTTATTAGTTGGAGTGGCACTCTTATTTGACCAGGGGTTCATTGCCACACGAGGGCATCGCTGAGTTGTAGCCAGAGCACGGGCATTGTGTGTTTCCCAGGGAGCAGCAAGTGAAGGCAAGACTCTTCCCAAATCTAGCACCAGAACACAAAGTAGTCAGGGTCTACTTGTCTGTTGGGTGACTTGTGTAGGCACTGGTGTAGTTGTCACTCCACAACTACACATGAGGGGTGAGTTGTCTCCAATAGAGGGCACAATGCATATATATTGTTTCAAACCAGAATTGAATCCATCAATGTGTTCTCCAGGGTCTAGCAATCAAAGAGGCCTGTGAAATTCTGGTCAACGGCGTGGATTAAGTGCACTCTAGAACCGAGGTTAGGTGACACAGGAGGGTGATTCAAGATACACAGGTGGTGTGACGGCAACGCGAGACTGTCCGCTTACGCTGGGTAGGAGGTTCCATATCACCAACCAGAAGGGTGACATGTGGCAAAACCGTGAATGTTTAAGAATGGCATAGATGCCAGTCAGGAGAGGTTTGTCAAAGGCATTACACTTATTGCCAGGCATTGCTAACTACCCATCCACACCAAGCCTATTTTTAGGCTTCCTGGGCCGCATACACACAGCCCGGTATTAGGCACCTGCAGTTGTCAGCGGCAGGAGGTATTAAATTACAACTGTACCGTGGGCGTACTTGCCGACCGGGCAGTACTGCCACGGCCTCCAAGGGCCAATTAGTCAGACATCAGTAGCAGTGAGTGTGGCTTGCCCCTGTGCAGTTGGCGGGGGAATTTAATTCCATGTACAGGCTACACTAAACTTGCTTCTAGCAGGTCTCGTGGGTGAGCGAGTTCACTGCTTTGAACAAGGAATAAAAAGGAGCATGGCGTGACACATAGACTATTAGGAAGTAATTCAGGGACCGGGTACCTTTACACACGATTCCGGGGGAGGGCAATTAAGTTCGGGATAACCAAGTGTACCGGGTGTAGTGCCTTGCATCTTGGGTCAAAGCAGGTTGGCTCACAGGGGGTGTCTAGGATCGTCCAGGCACACCCTGCAGGGTAGAATGCTATAGAACTGCACGTTGCCACTAGTTTGAGTGCAACAAAATTGATCCCTCTCAAAGCAAACCTAGGTTTTATGGTCAGTGCACAACATACAACCGTTCACTCCAGCTTCCTGAAGGCAGTCTGTTAGTAGAGGTGTCGATCGGGACGTCCTGCGCCAGGGCGCGGACATTGCACGGGCGACACAGCAGATAGGGTGCTGTCAGACGAGGGTGCTTGCGGGCTAGGTGGCCAAGCAAGATAGCAGAACCAATTCTATGGACCTCTCTTCCCCCTCCTGACTGCCCGAGACTGTGAGTGCAGGGGGATTTGCAATGTTACGGGTATTTTCCCGCCCATACAGGGGCAGAGGGGTACATTGCAGGTATCGGCATAAATAGAGTGGAGGCAAGACCTACAGACTATGTGCACCAGTAGCCGCAAGAGGTTGGCGTTAAGAGCAAAATCTCGCAGCGGCAAGGTAGCCAGGTGGCATGCGCCAGCTGGTTAGGCCAGAATGTGTGCTGTGGCTCCAATAGCGGTTTGAAATGTGTTTGGAGCACCATCACTGACAATTCCAGAGCACACTATGCACCTCGGCCCAGTAGGTGTAGGCCATAGGCTCATGTGCGGCTTGATCTTGTGGAGGGCAATATTCCCTGGAATATCAAGGTACTAGGTCATTAGCTGGGTTGAACATCAAGGGTCACAGCTGGTTAGCAGGTATGTGTGCATCTGTCATCGAGCTTTAGTTAAGCAAGCCTGGCAGGTGGCGAAGTTGTCACTCCAAATGGTTGATGTACTGCAGTAGTGTGCGCTAGGCGATCAGACCTGTTCGCCATGGTTTATTAATCACAAAGGTCGGTGCACATGTCTGGTCAACCTCAACAAAGTAGGTGCACCCTGCTCCCTGGGCGGGTTACGGGTTGCTTCAGTTGAGCAGGAAATGCCCCGCCCGCATAGCCAGAGTATATAGCCTGGTTGTGGAAGCGGTCTTCAAGCATGTGTGCTGCTGTTCCAGGTATTGGGGAAACAGGTGTTAGGGAGCACGAACTGCTAGAAGGCCTGCAACTTCAGGTTGCAGGAGGTGGGAGCCACATCAGCTTGAAGGGTAATACAGCGATGTTTAAGGGTAGAGCTCCCTCCTGGGAGGGCATCACATTCTTGCAGCGCATGTGAGGCACTGGTACATTCCCAGAGAAGGATAAACCGCTCCATGCGCAAGTTTGCAGAACAAGGGGATTTGGCTTCATCAGGCATGAGCTATGCCGGGCGAACACCAAAGGTTAATTTGACAATGTTGGGGTGCACTTGCACAGGTGGGCTTGGATCTGTTCCTCTGGACATGAATGAGGCCCGGGAAATTTCAGGTTGCAGTGAGAAAGGAGCTGTTTTGGTGGGGGGCTCTTTAGGCGACGGGGGCCGCCTCCAGAGCTGTGGAGGAGTTACAGGGCGATCTGGAAGCAAATGGGTACAGAAGAGTACCTCTGCAAGAGCACAATAGGGGTGCCAGAGCCAAATCCCAGGAGCCTCATGGGAGGGTCCTGGAACAATTACGTCGGCGCCCCGTTAGTCCTTCGGGCGGTTGTGGGCCTGAACAACCGGGGGCTTGCCTTGCTACGCTACGCCCTGAAAGGGGCGTGAGTAATAGGGACCAATGTGTCACGTGATCCAGTAAGGGGATCACCCCCATAAGGGTAGCGCTGATTGGTTACTCCACAGTGCTTGGCTCATCAGGCGGGCAGGGCAGCATAGGTTGGTACAGCTGCCTGCCCTTGGATCGCCCGTAAGATAACCCAACATATTGCATACTTTTGTATGGAATAAACCTGCAGCACTAATTTTCCCAAACAAAAGTTGTGTTGTGTATTTATTTATGCATGCATACTCTGTTGTGGTGTGGGTGGGGTGTGTTGCCAATAATGGGACTATGCGGCTGCCCGCGGCCCCCGCAGGGGGCCACCCTAAACGGGCGGCCCCTTTAGTGCCATTTGGGCACTTCCCCACCCCCCAATGATGTGCGGGACTCAAGGAGGAGTCCCCCTACCAGACGCGTCACTTCCGGCACGCAGAGGAGGTGGGGAGGTATTATGCCTACCCCCGGCCATCTTGGCGTCCTCTTTGCGCCGGACACGCCGTCTCCCACCCTACCGCTTACCCGGCGTGGGGTTGGCAGGCGAAATACATAGAACGTTGTAATGTTTTCTTTCTCGTTGCAGGAGGAGTTACAGGGCGATCTGGAAGCAAATGGGTACAGAAGAGTACCTCTGCAAGAGCACAATAGGGGTGCCAGAGCCAAATCCCAGGAGCCTCATGGGAGGGTCCTGGAACAATTACGTCGGCGCCCCGTTAGTCCTTCGGGCGGTTGTGGGCCTGAACAACCGGGGGCTTGCCTTGCTACGCTCCGCCCTGAAAGGGGCGTGAGTAATAGGGACCAATGTGTCACGTGATCCAGTAAGGGGATCACCCCCATAAGGGTAGCGCTGATTGGTTACTCCACAGTGCTTGGCTCATCAGGCGGGCAGGGCAGCATAGGTTGGTACAGCTGCCTGCCCTTGGATCGCCCGTAAGATAACCCAACATATTGCATACTTTTGTATGGAATAAACCTGCAACACTAATTTTCCCAAACAAAAGTTGTGTTGTGTATTTATTTATGCATGCATACTCTGTTGTGGTGTGGGTGGGGTGTGTTGCCAATAATGGGACTATGAACAGTGACACTGTCAGTCACATGGGGTGTAGGTGGCAGGGAAGTGGTCGAGGTCGGCCTCCCCTTTGACACCAGTCCAGTGGTGTAGCTAGGGGGGCGGTGGGGGCAGGCCGCCCCAGGCGGCACGAGTTTTGGGGGTAGCGGCCGGCCCTCCTACCCCTGCTCTCACCTGCGGCCGCAAAAATCGCCGTGCCCCCCTCTCTTACCTGCGTCCGTCGCGGTCGCATGAATCGCCAGGCCAGCACCCCCCCGCTCTTTGATCAGGTCGCCGCAGGCGGCAAACGCAGAGGCTTCCACGGGCGGCCTAAGGCCTAACTACGCCCCTGCACCAGTCTGTCTCCTTGTCAAAGAAACAAAACAGTGTGTATGATGCTGTCCCCTGTACACATGATGAAATTGGGCAAACCTCCCACCAATCTGGCCCGGCAATCTAGTTATCCATGTTTTAAAAGCAAAACTTGGAGCAGTGAAAAGCATATTGATCATCTCACCAAACTACCAAACAATCATTGGCAAAGGCAATAGGTTTCGCCTATGCAAAATTTATTGGCTTAGTCAATCTTTTTTTACATTGTGCATCATGGCATAAAGTTTTATTTTAAAAGCCCTATGCATCATAGCCTTTTTTTCCCCTTTAAGCCGTGTTGCACAGCAATCCATGCTGCTGTGCTATGTCTAAAAACAGCACAGGAGTGTGGGGGGGAAGCAACAGGAGGGTGGGAAAGAATGGAGAGTGACAGGAGAGCGCGAGTGGGTGAAACAGGGGAGGTGGATGAAACAAGGAAAAGCGGGAGAAAGGGTGGTGGTTGAGACAACTGAAAGCGTGAGGAGTCAGGGTGGATAAAAAGCAAAGGAGAGTTGGAGGAGGGCAGGGGTGGGCTAAAAACAACAGAGAGCGGGAGAAGGGCAGGGGAGGATCAAAAACAACAGTGGAGAGTGGGAGGAGGGTGAGGGATATATTTAGAAACAATGGAGATCAAGAGGAGGGTGAAGCATGATTTTAAGAACAACAGAGGCTGGGAGGAGAGTGGGAGTGAAGGAGAGACACTGCAGACACATGTAGTCTCTAAGAGTGCATGTCGAAAATTTAAAAAAGAGCACCTGCAGGAGCCTGCAGCCAGTGGATGGACACTGGCCACAGACAGGGAGCTGTATTTGGTCCATGCTCCATGGCAGGGACACACGGCACCACAGGAGGAAGCAGAGGCAAGGAGTAGGCTCTGGCCAATGAGAAGCAAGTAAACGAGAGTGACATGGGAGTCAACCAGTGGTAAGTAATGGACGGGCTCTAAGTCAGTTTTAAGATTTCTTTTTTTATTTACAAGAGATTTCGCAAGCACAGCACAAGCGTTGTTCAGGTGAAACCTAAAAACTGTCCTTTTTGGCAGTGCCAAGCCATCTATGGCACCAATCTTTGCAACTCACTAACAAAAGAAATTGAATCCAAATAAGTCTTTTCATTACAAAAAAGGCACACAAGTGCTTGTGTATTTAGTCTGTGGGTGAAAGCATCACAAGTTCTGGTTGCCAGTGTTCTCAATTGGAATTTTTTTCCTAAGGGGCTCTGTGGTTAGTTATGGGGCCAAAACAGTCATCATGAAACATACCTAGAACTAGAAGTGGGTGTAATTTATGTAATTCTATGTAGTGTAATCAAACGGAATTACAAAAAAATCTGCAAGATTATGTGGAATTACACGAGAAGAGTAATTCTGCATTCAATGCTATTTTCTTTGAACGAAAATGCTCCCTCGTGTCCAACATGAACACAAGGATGCATTTTGCTCTAAGAAAGGGCACTAAATGTAACAGACCATGAATAGTGAGCATTAGCAGCTGCTCGCTCTCAGTAAAAGTACAGCTGGGGTAGGATTTCCCCCAATTTACTCCAAGCATTTAGAGCTTGTTTCTTAGCGCAAAATGCACCCTTGCACACAAAATGGACATGAGGATGCATTTTGCACTAAGATATTAGCGCAAAATGTAACAGAACATAAGCAGCACCACAAGCATTCACTCACACTCATTAAATGTGCTCTTGTGATAGGATTTTTTTCCCCACATTTTACACTTTATTAGGAGAGTGGGTGTATTTGTATTATTATTGTTAATTTCGTGTAAAAAAAGTAACACAGAATTGCCAAAATTACTCCGATTAATCCAGCATAGTTGAAATTCTGCCCATGCCTACCTAGAACAACAAAAGTTGGGACCTGTCAGACTTCATAGATCAAGTGAAATTGTATTGCACAAGGGAGCAGAATGGAGATGCAATTTGCGATGCATTCTATGCATTAATAGGTAGAATTGCAAATTTCTCATTCAAAGGTTGTGCCACATAATGACATGTCTAATGAAAATTAATGTGGCCTCCTGCGATTGGCTACCACAGGGGTGGTGGGCTGTAAGGGTCAGCAGAATCCCCTCTTTGCATGCACATTCCCAATTGGTAAATATTTATTTTTAAAGAAGACTGCGTCCTTCAGAGGAACGGACACTGATCTTAAAAAAATGTTTACCCATCGACCACTGTCTGCTCCCCATGAGGCAGACCAATAGCATTCCGAAAGGTTAAGCTGTCCCTTGGAGATAGCTATCCCTTTGCAAATCAGATAACACTCAGGTCAATGAGTTATGGCTGCAATTGAGTCAGTGGTGTAACGAAACTTGAGGGTCCCTCCTGGAAAGTGCATACAGGGACCCAGGCCGGAGCTTACAAAAGAGGGCCCTGCCACTGCCGAAGAGAGCCGCCGGAGCTCGGGGGCCCCACGCCCCAGGGGCTGCTTGGCCTTTTATTACGCCACTGTGTGGTCCCAAATCATTGATACATCCCTTTGCAACTTTCAATTAGGAGGGAGATGTTGCTTTCACGCCTCCACCTAATTGAGATTCAGAAAGGGTCGCAGAACCTGAGCTGTAGGTGTGGCTAAAGGTTCCTATGGGAATTAACATTACAAACACAACCTTATTTCACACCCCAAATTCTCGGTCCCCACTGCACGAATTACCCCCAAACTTTCCATAACAATAGTACCCACAGTGACACTTTTTGGGGAAAATTTCATGCAGTTTGTTCAAATGACGCCAAAGTTATAGCCAAGTCAAAAAATGCTTTTCCTATGGAAACTAGGTCCTAACTGCCAGTAGGTAACATATATATATATATATATATGTATATATATATATATATATTCAAACCAATTCTGAACTCCATACAGATCAGACACCGACACAGGGGAATCATTGCTATTCCATTCTTCTATTTATTTCGAAATTTCCGCTATGACGCGTTTCGGCATACCTGCCTTGTTCACATTGGCAGTCGTCAAGAAACAGAATGCTTTATTTAAACAGAGTACTGCGGTCACATGACCCAGTCATTGGATAGCTATGGAAGACAGACTCACATTACTGCTTTAAATTAGAGATATATACTTTCTCCTTACCAATGTTTTTCAATTGTTTTTTTAAAACAAACATAACCACAATTGCATCATTGTCATTAGTACAAAAATTATTATAATTGCAACATCATATCTGTTGATTAAATACTTTAGACAATAATGTGTCAATGTAATGCTCATTTCTCATTACAACATGAGGCACTGATATTCAGAACAAGTGCTCTACAGCTCTCCACTTGTTTATAAATTCTCACAAGTGGTACCTGCTAACTTAGCAACCTTTACAATAAATTACATATCATCATTTTATACATTAAAGTCATATCAGTAAAAAATCATGATGTTTAAAAATATGATGTTAAAAAATCAATATATATACATTAGTAAAAGAGTTAAAAAATGTATTTTACTTTTTCAGCAGCATCAAAAATAAAGTGCAAGTGCAAGTTTCATTAGTCAATTTTTCATCAGAATTACTTTTCATTCTACTAATTTAAGAGGTGTTCTAAAAATATCTCCTTTTCACTTTCCACCATTTCATCCACCAATATAAACCAAAATCATGTCTCATTTAAATATACAAGTAACCTCTTTCATAATGCAAATCTATTGCAGAACTTGAAAAGATAGATGAATTAAATTTAATTAAAGTGCAAGTGCTTTACAGTACTTAGATAGTAATCTTCTCTGCCCTCATTGTGCAAAATTTGCTTTTGAAAGTGCAAGTGCATTTGTTTAAAATGTTTTTTTTTTCCATTGGTTCTTGGTGGATTAATCATGATGTTTCTTAAATTCAACTTTAAAATACCTCATCCATTAAAGATTAAACTTTATAATCCCATTTAGTTACTTGATCTTACTAATCTGTCTTCCATTCTCTGTTCTATTTTAAAAATTGTTTTAAAAACAATCTTACTACAATGGATAACTCCTTTATGACAAATGGACATGCAGATCCTCTTCAGCATTTAATCCATATGGATTTTTTGAATTAAACAACATTATGTATTTTGATTCAAGCTGGCGGAGTTTACCTTCTCTATTTCCACCTCTTTTCATTTTTTGTACTTGATCAATAGCAAAATACACTAAATCATTGATATTCCCTTTGTGCACCTCATTTATGTGGCGGGCTACCACATAGCTTTTATCATTATTCTTCACTGCCCTAAAATGCTGCAGAATACACACGTGTACCATATGAATTGTGCTACCAACATAAACTTTAGGGCATGTACATTGAATAATATATACCACATAATCACTTTTACAATTTAGTGAACACCTTATTTTCCATGGGTTGCTCATCAATGGAGTTATAACTTGTTTTTCGTTTTTTCCAAACCTGCATGCTTTACATTTAAAACATTTACGAAAGCCAGGACTGGCCTTTAGCCATCCTCCCCCTCTTTCTTTTTCTGGGTTAGTATTGAATAAATCATTTTTCATAGATTTTGCTTTATTAAAAGTCACCATGGGTCTTCGTGGTATCTTCCCTTGTAATATGGGGTCTTGTTTCACTCGATACCAATGTCTACACAGGCTATCTCTCACTTTAGCCTGGTAGGCATTGTATCCAGTGATCATCCTAATCTGATTTTCAGTATTCTTCTTCTTTTCCTTTTTCTCTAAGTCAGATTTCAGTAATGTATCCCTTTCTATCTTATCAACTTTGTTTTTAGCCTGCTTCAATACATTATGTTTATACCCTCTTTGCAAAAACCTCTCAGTTAGGGCATCTTGTGCTTCATTTAAGGCAGTACCTTCACTACAGTTTCGCTTCATTCTCAAATGCTCCGCGTATGGGATACTTAATTTCAACCGTGAAGGGTGAAAACTCTGAGCATGCAAAATTGTATTCCCAGCTGAGGGTTTCCTATATGTGCGAGTATGAATCATTCCTTGTTTCACATAAACCTCAAGATCCAAATATGTAACACTAGACTTACTAATGTGTTCAGTAAATTTCAAATTTAGATCATTGTCATTTATATCTTGTATAAACCCTTCTGCCAATTCTTTTGATCCATCCCATAGAATGAAAAGATCGTCTATGAAACGAATCCACATAACTATGTGATCGTCCCATATCTTACTGTATTTGGTTTTGAGCACCTGCTCCTCCCACCAGCCCATATGCAAATTAGCATAGCTGGGGGCGAAGCAGGTGCCCATCGCCATACCTTGTAACTGCCTATATGTATCTCCTCCAAACATGAAGTGACTATTTGTCAGGCACAATCTACACATTTCAACTAACATGTTTGTGTGTTGGTATAAATTGATAGGTCTTTTATTTAAAAAGTGACGTATCGCTCGCAGGCCATCTTCATGAGCTATGCTAGTATAGAGACTAACAACGTCCAAAGTAATCAAAAGGTATGTTTCTTTCCAGCCCATTATATTAACCTTATTCAAGAAATCTCTTGTGACTTGTATATATGCAGGTAATGCTTGTACATATATTTGTAAGAATGAATCAAGGTATCTCGAGGTTGGCTCAAATAGACTACCAATGGCAGAAATTATCGGCCGTCCAGGTGGTTTTTCTTTATTCTTATGAATTTTCGGGATCAGATATAGGATTGGTAATACTGGATTTTCTACATTTAAAAACAAATATTCTGCTTGTGTGAGTAAACCTAATCCTCGCCATCTTGCTAGATCTTTTGAGTATTTATGTTTAACCTCAAATAGGTTACTTTGTGGGACCTTAAGATAGCATTTTTTGTCCCTCAATTGAGAATTTGCTTCAGTATTATATGCTTCTAATGACCAAAGGACAAGGTTCCCACCTTTATCGGCCTGTCTCACCACTATATCTTGTCTGTCTTTTATTTTGGTAACTACCACTTGATATTCTTTTTCAAACTGGCTTTCATTTTTTAAAAAGTCTCTACTTGACTTTAAAGATAACTCTTTTAAATCTTTAATAACTAGATCTGAGAATATGTCTAATGCATCTCTGGGTGTATTGGGCGTAAATGTAGATTTGGGTCTAAATGGTGTTTTAGTACTATCATATACATCTAAACACAATGAATCTGTCATTTGACTCACAGTTTCCACTCCTTGCAATCCCTCACCCTCCCGATGCAATTGATGCAAATCAAGTAATAATCCCATGTCACCAACCTCAAGATTATCTACTCCTTCTCTTTCTTCTGGCATTCTTTCTACATTGCTTTTATTGTGAAAGAATTTTTTGAGCTTCAATTTTCGTATAAACTTGAAAAAGTCAATGCGCGTTTGAGCATAATTGAAATTAGTGCGCTTACAGAATGAGAGCCCCAACGATAGAATCTGTGTCTCTTTATCCGTTAAAATCAAATTTGTCAAGTTCACTACTGTTACTGTTGCTTCTTCCACCCTCTGCGTTGGTATGAATCCTTTTTCCTCGTCCCTGAACGAAGTTCCATTCCCGCTCCGTCTGTTTTTACGTTTCCTTGGTTTTCTTTTCTGTATCCCTGCGGGTTTGGTCTGGTATTTTGAGTCCGGTCTATATATAAAAAACCGAGTTCTTCAATTACCGATGGCGGATTATCAGGGAGTCCCGTATTTGGACGTCCATCTTCAGAGGCAGTATCGGCATCCGAACTTGTCCGAGAGCTCATATCCGAACTTGTTTCTCCTCCATCTAAGCTTGCAACATTTATAACCTGTTTTCCAGCTGCTTTAGTCGATTTAGATAATCTTTGTTTGCGTATACTGTCAAATCGGCGAGCAAAGGTATATATTTGCCCCCGCATATAATCCAGCCTGTCTCTTTGAAACTTTATTGCTTTCCGGTCTGTAATGACTTGTTCATGCTTTTTAAGACGGGCGCTTAAATCCAATTCAAATTTAGTAATGGCATCTTCACTCATTAGTTCCTTTAGTTCTGCCTCTAATGTGGTGATTTCATCTATAATTTTCTCTCGATCCTTAGATGCGTATTTAATTAGTATTTTCATCATATTCTCTGATGAAGATGCATTGTTAGCTGCCCATTCTCTAAGCATCTCCGGATCTGGATTTTCATAAGTGGGGGCTGTTAGCACTCTTAATCCACGTGGTATTCTACCCACATCGAGATACTTGCTCAGCGATTTAACTTCCCACCACTTGGAGATCTCATTGCGCTTTAGTTTCTCTAATTTCCGTTTTAAAATTTGAGCGTCATTTTCCTTTGTAGTTGATTCAGATACACGTTTTTGTTCCACAATAATCGTACTCTGTTCACTGAATACGGAGTCTGCTGTCTCCTCCCTTTGTTTAGTTAAAATATCCATTGTAGTATGTTCGATTGCAGGAACGACTGCCTCACACACCTCTCGAAAGCTCGTTGTAAATAGCGAACGCGCTCTGATTCCCCGCCGGGTTTTCTTCCCAACTCCTCACCCCGCTTATCTAAGTTTCACGTACCGTATCAACAATGGCCAGTTTCCTCGGCATCCGGCTTCTCTCGAAAACTTTAAACCAAAGACTTCGCCACGTTACGGTTGAGATTAGTGTCTCTTGCTTACATCTGCGGGGAGCGTCTCCGCTTGTGCTGAAAAACACTCCTTCCACCATTTGCCGGAAATGTCGGAGATGCACCAAATCAAGGTTGTGTCGATGCAGCAGCTCTTCCAGCGTTAGCGGCTAAACATTCAAACCAATTCTGAACTCCATACAGATCAGACACCGACTCAGGGGAATCATTGCTATTCCATTCTTCTATTTATTTCGAAATTTCCGCTATGACGCGTTTCGGCATACCTGCCTTGTTCACATTGGCAGTCGTCAAGAAACAGAATGCTTTATTTAAACAGAGTACTGCGGTCACATGACCCAGTCATTGGATAGCTATGGAAGACAGACTCACATTACTGCTTTAAATTAGAGATATATACTTTCTCCTTACCAATGTTTTTCAATTGTTTTTTAAAACAAACATAACCACAATTGCATCATTGTCATTAGTACAAAAATTATTATAATTGCAACATCATATCTGTTGATTAAATACTTTAGACAATAATGTGTCAATGTAATGCTCATTTCTCATTACAACATGAGGCACTGATATTCAGAACAAGTGCTCTACAGCTCTCCACTTGTTTATAAATTCTCACAAGTGGTACCTGCTAACTTAGCAACCTTTACAATAAATTACATAACATCATTTTATACATTAAAGTCATATCAGTAAAAAATCATGATGTTTAAAAATATGATGTTAAAAAATCAATATATATACATTAGTAAAAGAGTTAAAAAATGTATTTTACTTTTTCAGCATCGTGAAACCTTCATGAAATGTCCGTGGCCAGAAATATCACTATAATTTTAAACTTACATTTCTCAACAACCACTGAAAGGATTTACACCAAATAAGCAAAACGCACTTCCTTGAACTGACATCTACGTTCCTGCCAAATTTGGGGTAAGTCCGTTCAGCGGTTCGGGCTGTAGGTGTGGCTAAAGGTTCCTATGGGAATTAACATTACAAACACAACCTTATTTCACACCCCAAATTCTCGGTCCCCACTGCACGAATTACCCCCAAACTTTCCATAACAATAGTACCCACAGTGTCACTTTTTGGGGAAAATTTCATGCAGTTTGGTCAAATGACGCCAAAGTTATAGCCAAGTCAAAAAATGCTTTTCCTATGGAAACTAGGTCCTAACTGCCAGTAGGTAATATATATATATATATATATATATATATATATATATATATATATATATATATATATATATATATATATATATATAAATATATATATATATATATATATATATATATATATATATATATAATGTAACATGTTTATAGGTCACTTTATAGTTTTTATATAAGTTATTTTATTAGATGCTTATGGGACAATATGTGAATATTATCATAACTGTTTTACCTACAAGTGCTTTACTATTAAAATATTGAGGAAAAGAAAAAGTAAAAATACACAAATAAATTAGTTTCAAGTACAGCAACACTTGAAAGCCTGAGTTTATACAATACAACTTTAAATATCAATATAGCATCTTCCTTATGCATGTATACCCTTTCTATGTAGTAATGTATCTAAGTAGTTATTACTTTAGTCCTACTGTACAAATAGAAAAATAAAGATAAAAAAACAACTTTGACTCTCTCCAATGCACTACCCTATATTTCACCCTATACCTCTCTCAATATATCCTCTACCTCCACTCACTGACACATCCCAAACCTCATTCTACTTCTATGATCTCCAAAATAACCTTTTCTGGACTCATCCCTCCTCTATCCCTCCTGACTCCCCCCAAACCTCACTGTACTACTATGATCTCCCAAACAACCCTTTCTCAATCAATCAATCAATCAGGTCACTTATAAAGCGCACTACATACCCGCGAGGGTCTCAAGGCGCTGGGGGAAGAGGGGTGGGGGTGCTGCTACTGATCGAAGAGCCAGGTCTTGAGGAGTCTTCTGAAGGCCAGTAGGTCTTGGGTCTGCCGAAGGTTGGTGGGGAGGGTGTTCCAGGTCTTGGCGGCGAGGTGGGAGAAGGATCTGCCGCCGGCGGTCATTTTCCGGATGCGGGGGACTGTGGCGAGGGCGAGGCTGGTGGAGCGGAGCTGGCGGGTGGGGGTGTAGAAGCTGAGTCGTCTGTTGAGGTAGGCTGGTCCGGAGTTGTGGAGTGCTTTGTGTGCGTGGGTGAGGAGCTTGAAGGTTATCCTCTTGTTGACAGGGAGCCAGTGCAGGTCTCTCAGGTGGGGTGTGATGTGGCTGCGGCGGGGGATGTCGAGGATAAGACGTGCAGAGGCGTTCTGGATGCGTTGCAGCCGTCTCAGGAGCTTAGCCGTCGTTCTTGCGTAGAGGGCGTTTCCGTAGTCCAGCCTGCTGGTGACGAGGGCCTGGGTGACTGTTTTTCTTGTTTCGGTGGGGATCCACTTGAAGATCCTGCGGAGCATTCGGAGGGTGTTGAAGCAGGATGAGGAAACGGCGTTGACCTGCTTAGTCATGGAGAGTGTGGGGTCGAGGATGACCCCTAGGTTGCGTGCGTGGTCGGTGGGTGTCGGGGCTGTTCCCAGTGATGTCGGCCACCAGGAGTCATCCCAGGCTGAAGGGTTGGAACCAAGGATGAGGACCTCCGTCTTGTCCGAGTTCAGCTTCAGGCGACGGCCTTCATTCCTTCGTGGAGGTGGGCTTTGGCGGTGTGAGGGTCTTCCCTCATGTAACCCCCCTTTGACTCATCCCAAACCTCATTTTACTACTATGATTTCCCTAATACCTTTCTAGAGACTCTTCCCTCCTCCATCTTTCTTTTTACTCATCCCCAACCTCATCTTTCTACTATGATCTTCCAAATAATACTTTTTTTTTCCCTCCTATTCAGTCCAACTAACAGACTTGCACGTCCACCGCTTAAATTAACTCATATTTCCCTATACTAATCCACCACTAATATTTTGGGTTCCGGAGTAGCGTGCTTCTTGCCGGAAAGTGCTTCCACGCCTTATCAGGGGTAGTAAGCTAGTAAGCGATATATAAATACAATACAATACTGTTGCTCGAATAGAATTTGACCTTAAATAAATTAAAAGACAAGAGACGTTTGGCAAAACAGGAACAAGTTGGTTTAATTAAACACTGCAGCTGGGAGAGACTGGACAGAGTTCGTCTGCTCAAAATCTCTTGATGTACAAAGTTTTGGCCATCAATTTATACAGTTCATGAAGTATGATAAAATGTTTTCTACGGGCCCGATTCACAGAACTAACTTAAGACAAAATCCTAAACTTACTATATTTTGGTATTCACAGAAGGCACTTACTCATTTTGGTATTCACAGAAGGCACTTACTCATTTTGGTATTCACAGAAGGCACTTACTTACTCATTTTGAGTAACTTACTCATTTGATGAGTAAGTGCCTTCTGTGAATACCAAAATGAGTAAGTTACTCAAAATGAGTAAGTTACTCAAAATGAGTAAGTAAGTGCCTTCTGTGAATACCAAAATGAGTAAGTGCCTTCTGTGAATACCAAAATGAGTAAGTGCCTTCTGTGAATACCAAAATGGTAGTAAGTTTAGGATTTTGTCTTAAGTTAGTTCTGTGAATCGGGCCCTACATTCGTAAAGAGCATCTTAGTCGTAAATCAATCAAATGTGTGCGTCTGATAAGGACACAGATGGCTCTTGACCTCAGGGAGAGCTAATTTGGGCCAGTGTGTATAGGTCCAGATGTCCGGCATGAGGAGCGCGTGATCACTACGTGTGGTGAGCATGTTGTGTCCTGATTGATTGAGTGTTCCTATCTACATGTGGTATCTAGCTTTGTGGTATTTCTGTGAAACTTGAGCCTTTGGCCAAACGTGTTTTATTGGGGCCAATTACCTCGAACTTGTTTGTGGTGCAACTATCTATCTGTGGAATCGATCAGAGTTTTCCCTGGGTGCGTGTTTGCCTTTAGTTTATGGGAGACCCCACCTGAGACTTGTTACTCGATAGGTGTGGGTTGCAGGGCCTGCCTGACCTCGTATCTCTGACTCGGGGTTGAGGGGGAAGTCACCTTGAGTGAATCCGACAGCAATGATGTGAGTTCATTGGAACTCCTAAGAATACTAAGGTAGCCATAGGTATCCTTTTTATCAACATTGTGCATGCAGTTGTCACCTTGTACATTGACATCGTTCTTACTGGTATTGACAAAGCTATGTTTGCTTTGGTCTGAACGTACATTGACATTGTTCTTATTGGCAACAATAATATTATCCTACGAGCATGGATTCTAACATACATTGGTATCAATTTTGCTGATGTTGGCACTGCTGTGCGGACACAAGTTACTGTATACTTTGACATTGCATTGACAGGCATTGACGTGGTTATATCATGTGGGCACAGGCTATGGCATACGTTCACATTGCATTTACTGATATTGCCATTGTCGGGCCTGCACGTCATGACATTCATTGACATTGTATTCACCCGTTCCAACATTACAATTACATTTTTCTTTATATTGAGACTGCTGAGACTACTATAATATTTACCATCAAGATATTCCATATCAAGTTTTATGGTATCATAAATAACTGTGGGCCAGATTAAAAATTTGGTGGACAGGGTGCTCCATTCAACATTCTGAAGCCTTGATTTGCTGGTAGTGCATTATAATTGATAAATAAATAAATAGTAACCAACACCGGCTACAAAATAGTCTATAATTGAAGAAACTAGGAACATATCCCAGATTTTGATCTTCCGGGATGCGCAATGGCCTGAATGTCTGCTTATAGTCCTGTGGAAGTCAAAAAGTTTAAAAGAAGGAATAGCCTGAAGTATCTTTAAAGTAAGGTCAATCCAAAACAGAAGTTTGGCCTACAACAGCAAAGTAAATATGAGGCAGCATTCAAGGAAGCAGACTGGATTTTTGTCTAATAGTTGGCAGTAAGGGTCATGGAAAAACAATTCAAATATGAGACCAGCATGCTCAGCGTCAGCCTTCAACGCTTTCCTAGTAGCACTCAGGCATTGGATTGAAGTCTGTACTTGTGTGCCAGATCCTGAATGCAGCTGGGAGGAGTGCTGTCTTCCTGCTCCAAATGACGTAGAGCTAGCACAGACTTTCCTGGCAGAGTTCAAGAACAAAAGGCAGTGTTGGCCTCTGTATGATAGGTTTTTATTACTTCCAGCTGCAGGCAGTAGTGCAGCACAATTAGTCTACTTTGGACTGGAATATTACTCCAGATCTGGGGCAGGACAAGCCGCGTGCATTGCTAGTGCCCTTTGTTATGCGAGCCATATGTGTGCATGGCACTACTCCAATGATGACACAAATGTAATGGCAAGGCCCTTTGTACCAAAACGTCCTGCTCTGGCTACCCGTTGCAGATACGTGTCAGAGTCCTCTGGCATATCATAATTGAAAGCGATGTTGACTCGTTCAATGTCCCCACCCCACTTTATGGTGTTCAGCTGATCTCACGATCATAGTCTATTTTGTTTTTTGAACCACCTTTATTGAGTTTTCTAGTAGCATCATATCTTTGTATGTCAAATGTGTGGATCAGTGTCCCACACTAATGCTTAGCGACTCCACCATGGTGCCTGTACATACATTGTGTTACATCACGTCTAACAGGAGTGAGTGGTTCAATATATAACAACAAGAATATATTTAACAATAGGCCACAACAGTTATAGTTTTGAGCAAATTAAATTGAAAACAGGGCGTCAGTCACCCCATTATATGCTCACCTTCTACGTGTGCCCACCCCAGTTCTAGAATTTGTTTCCCATACTTAGGTAATATGGCCCTGCATCTCAGCGCCCCTGTGCAGCACATCTGCCACCATTTATGCGAACTAGCTCGGGGTAAAGGGGGAGCGAGGTGATGGTATCCTGGAACGTGGTATCTGTTATCAACTGGATAAGTGTCTCATTCTCACTCAGGGAGGTCCTCTTCGAACGAATGTTCCTCGTCCAGCAGTTTGTCCCAGTCTGCTGCTATACGGGTCCTGCACAGTTCTTGGGTCTCCTCTCAACTTAGCGCTCCCGATACGGCCCTGTTCCACTTAAATGTCACTGTGCACCAGTGTCTCAACCGCAGTAGTATGGTGGCTTTCCAGTGCATGGCTATCGACCTGCGAACCATGAGCAACACTAGGTCGATGAAACGATTACTGGCGCTCCCTGCTTTCTTACGCCTAAACAGCCCTAAGACTTCACTTGCCATGGTGTAGAGGCCCTCGTGTCCCGTGATAGCAATCAGTCTGTCCCTGGCCTCATGCTACAAATCAGCTACCACGGGGCAATTCCAGAGTATATGTGCCATTTCTGCATCTGATTCATGGCACCGTGGGCAATTTGAGGTGGATCCAAATTTTTGGTGTAACCTCGACGGGGTGAGATAGGCCTTGTACAGGATGTTATGCTGAATGTATTGAAACTTGCAGTTGGGGGAAACTTTGCGTGGGTATAGCAGTACCCTATCCCATTCCTTCTGGGTCAAGTTCCGGCCTATATCCCGCTTCCAGCACCTGCAGGTCGACAGCAGGGGGTCCTGTATAGTGTGTGAGAAGGCTAATTTGAGCCAGATTATAAGTTAATGGCCCTTGCCTATGGTGTGTAAGGTGTGGACCAACGGGTGCTGATCTGGTTTTGTGTCAACAATTTGCCACAGCTGACCCATCTCAACCAACAATCGGCCATAAGCAAAGAAGTGGCCCACCGGAAGTCAGTAGTGAATCTATATTTGCTCAAAATGGATGAGCACGCCATTTTGGAACAAGGCGCCCAGAGTTCTCACTTTGGCTGTCACCCAGGTCATCAGACCTTCCCTTCCGGCCAGGTCCCTGAATGGTCTGACTGATCCGTTCTGGATCTCGGAGGAGTATTGCGGCATAGTTGGCATTAGTCACAGGCTTCTGTGGAAACTGTCATGTGCTCTGCGTAGTAGGTTGTATGCCTCCTGTGGCATTCCTGCACATGGTAGAAAAACCTCACACATCACCCCCTGTGCGCATTCAACATAGGGCATCCCCAGTTCATCTGATAGTTGCCGCGCCAACCAGGGAGCAGGCCACTGCAGTTGCACTGCGAGATAGTAATGTTTGAAGTTAAGGGCCTGAGGCCCCCTTTCTCAACTGGTAGTTGCAACTTATGTTGTTGCAACTTATGGAGAGCAACTCAGCACCTGCCCTTATTCCAGAGGAAGCCTCCAACATGGCATGTAGGGCGCGAAATGTACTCCAGGGAATGCCCACTGGAAGGTGTGAAAGAAATATAGCAGGCGTGAGAGTGGCACCATTTAGGACAGTGACACTCTGCCTTTCACTGTTAGTGGGAATGTGCTTCAAAATGCCATTTGGGGCGAAGAGAGGCAATGGCCCTTGTAAGGGTTGCCATCAGTGAGGTCCTGGGTGGTGTGGTAGATATTAATGCCTAAGTACTGGAAGGTGTGCAGCTCCTAGTGGAGTAGGTGCGTGTCCACCACTAATTGCCGCGGTGGGCACTCCGGGTGAATCAGGAACAGGCTAGTTCACTCCCAGTCCTGAGGCGATCCGGAACTCCTATAAGATACCCGTTATCTCAGATATGCCTTCTCGAATATCAGGGACGTAAATTAGTACTTCGTCAGCGTATAGGGAGACAACTTGTGTCACCCCCTCCAGTGGCATGCCTGACATCTGACCTTGTTGTCTGAGCCTTTGTGCCCGTGGCTTCATCGCCAGAACGAAGAGAAGTGAGGACAAAGGGCACCCCTGGCTTGTTCCCCTGCTCACCGGGAATGGGGCTGAAATGCACTGCCCAATTTTCACCCGAGCTGTGGGCTCAGTGTAGAAAAGTCTAATAAGTCTCTGCAGCCTGCCCTCTATGCCCATGGATGTTAGCGTCGAGAACATATATCCAATCAATAGTGTTGAATGCTTTCTCAAGTCTAGCACTACACATGCCGCGTAAGGCCATTGGGCAGGAGCCAACTCCATCAATCTGTGGAGTCTGCGGGTATTAAGTGCGGTGGATCTGCCCAGAATGAAACCATTTTGACGCAGATGGACCAGGTGGGGGAGATGTTCCAGCAGTCATGCTGCGAAAATTTTGCTTAGTATTTTGTAATCTGTCCCGAGCATGGACAGGGGCCGGTATGACGACAACCCCAGGGGGAAAATGCCAGGCTTAGGAAGGGAGACAAGCAGTGCCTCGCAAAACATTGGTGGGAGCCGACCCTCAGTAAGCACAGCCTTATATAATTCTAGCACTATAGGATCTAGAAGGCCTTCTTATGCCTCATAAAATTCGACTGCAAATCCACCTATCCGTGGGTTCTTACTGGTGGCCACGTCCCTGATGGCTCCACGGATTTCTTGCTCTGTGATAGGGACGTTAAGTTCCTCCCTGTCTGTTGGTTCTGTAATAGGCAATGTAATCCTACCAAGGAACTCTCGGATTTGGCCTTGGCAGTCTACGGGTAGGGGATTGTAGAGTGTTTGATAATAGGCTGTGAACCATGTGTGTAATTCCACCTGGCTGGTGACTAGGCGGTTCGGGGTCTCACCCTTATGGAAATTAGGGCGGCCGGTATCACACTTCTCAGCAGCCATACCAGTAACCGGCTGGATTTATCACCCTCCATATGCAGTTTTGCGTGATATGCCCTATAGTCTACGCATTGCAGCTGTTCAGTCATTTGGGCATGGTGCTCATTCACTGTTGCTTGTGCCGATCTTTCAGTGGGAAAGTGAAGGGGCCGCCGTGGTGAAACGAGACAGCAAATCATTCTGCTACTGCGAGCATGGCTGAATGGTCACCACTTACTTCAAATTACGCGGGTGTAGAACCTCGATCAACGGCCAACGACTTCTGACTATTGGTTAGGTTTGACTTGGACCATTTGCGCGCTATACCCATACTCTGGATGTTCCACATTAAGACACAAAACCTAGCCATGGTGCTCTACCTGGAAGTGGTGGGGGGGTCTGTGTTACCCCTCCCAAGGGAGCTAGCGTGGAGGGCAGGTGATACGAAGGGCTGGCTAAAGACACTGCATGGCTGTGCAAACAAAAAAAACAGAACTCCCAATCCAGGATGGCCGAGCAACCTCCAACTGCCCAAACAACAAACAGTCCCATAGGTGGGGTTCTCCGGGCTGTCTATTAGTATACAGAATGTCTTCAAAGGAGAGTGTCAGGGGGATGGCCGGTGTGCTGCGGCTGGATGTAGCACAGTTATAAAGTGTTGCAGCCATGGACTAGGAAGTAGGGCACAGGGGTATGGCGTTCAACCCATTTCATAACGGCTAACGTAAGGAATGAAGGAAATCTGAAAGGGTCAGGCTCAATCCAGCTGCCGGTTACAACCCGTACAGGCATCAGTCAGGTGTGAGAAGGATCGAGTAGTCAATTTCGTATTACTGTTGCAGGAAGACAGTCAGGCACCTGAATGAAAGTCGCGTCCGTCACACGGCACATGCCCTTATTACAAGCACCTGGGCCCTGCAGGGCCTCCTCATTTCGTCCACCGGTCAGGTCCTGGGTTGTGTGTTGGGTGCAGTCCACTGGGCCATCACCTGGGGCCAGAAGAGCAGTCAAGGTGCTGCTCTGGTTGCTGCAAAGGTTCCCGTGGCCTGCCCAGGTCGCACAGGCCTGCCCTGTGCTGCCGAATGGCTCGCAGGCATGCCACGCGTTCGCGGGCGGGTCCGAGGTGCTGTGACGGCTTCCCTGCAACCGCACAGCCCCAGAAGCAGTTCAACAGTTGCCGCTCATCTTCCTCATCATGGGCCTCCACTGCCAGGGCAGTAGCGGTTCGGATCGTGGCAGGTGATGATGGATTGTGGGTCGCTAGCCAGAGTGATTCTAGATTGCGGCTGCCATCTTGCCGCGGCTAGCCACCAATCATAGAGTCTATTTACCTAGAGCTTTGCAACTATCTTGTGATTTAACAGGGCTGGCACTAGGACCCTGCAACAGAAGAGGTAGCATGACTACTGTTAGGTTCCAAGAGATCATAAATTTTGAGAGTACTGGACTTGCCATTAATACGCATAAATTAAATAATGGATGCTGAACTGAGTTCATCCTGCACCCTCCTGTGTTAAAGGTCCACATGCCACTTCTTCCTCACAGGAATAAGCCATTAAGGAGTGCTACTCAACACAACAAACACAAAGGGCAACCTCAGCTTCCTTCTACATCTTTAAGCTCCTGGGTTTGGGGTCCAGGTTAGCATCTTTTTTACAATGTTATGATTCTTTTTATTTATGATTCATGCAATTTTTAGCCACCTCATCCTTTCGCTTGTAAGTTATTTGGAGTTTTCAATTGACCTCCATTTTGCAGATTTGCATTGTATAGAAAACACATGTCTCTCCTTTAAAGATATAAGCATGTCCTCTCTCCAAATGAATGGAATGTTCTTGCTTCATGCCCAGTGGATGATGTTTCCCTCTCTGAATGGGTCATTCTGTTTCTCATCTGAAAGGGCGAGATTTCCCCATCTGAATGGATGAGATGTCACCCTCTGAATGTGTTATGTTTTTTCTTAATGACTGGATCAAGACGTGTCCTTTCTGAATGGATCAAGATGTTCCTCCTGTGGACGTGTGATACCTACCATGTACACGGGCCATGATTCCCTGCATGAATGGAATGGATGTTCCTTCTTTGAGTGAGTGTTCCTCTCTCTGAATGGGTGAAAGGTTGCGTCTCTAAATGAGTTTAAGACGCCTCCTGTTTGACTGGGTCATGAATGATGCTTCCCTGTGTGAAGGGGCCATGTCGGTCTTCCATTTAAATGTTCTGCTTCATGTGTGCAGAATTCTGTACGCCTGCTCTGTTTTCTTCCCCTTACCCCTTTCATTCTTTCAGAAATATATAAGATGTAACAAAGCCACTGCAAGAGACTCCAGATGTGAGCCAAGTAAGATGACTCAGCCCTCAGGGATGAGGCCAGATGTGTTCCATAACAGCCATTTCCTCTCTATTCTTCAGAACAGTGAATGTGAATGCTCCCATGTCCCGAGTCTAGAATCTGAGGTCAGAAACCTTTCTCCTTCTCCCTGAGTATGTGCTCTCTAAAGTTTGGAACATCTTTACCCTTCCTTATTCAGCAGATTCCCTAAAACGTTCTCCTACTTCACTGGGTTTGGACTCGCCAATGCATTGATTGTTCTCATCTTTCCAGATCTGAATGTGGCCTGTCCCAAGCCTAAAACACTGCATCGACGTTCTGAAGTCAGAGACTTTCTTCCTAAGAATGAAAACAGTATGTGTGTTCGTTGAATATGGACTTTATCAAACAAAAGCATCTCCTCTCTGAAATCCGAAACCTTCTCGTGGTCATCAGAGCATGTTTTCTTTTTAAGTCTGGTTGTGCCGTTGAGAAATTCTTCTGGGGACCTGTCCTTCCCAGAATTTTATTTTCAGAAAAATGTTGAGACCTAAGTTCTCTGCAATGTTTATTGATGCCGGAATAATAATTTACCCATGTGACACGGTAATATAAAGGCAGAGATAAGGCCTGTTTGACCTGCTCCCCTATGTAGAGATGTCCAGCCTCCATGTGAAGTCTATGTAATCTTCATAACTGAATACCTTGACTTCGTGAAGCTGAGACGTGCATAATGGTTGCCTGGGGGGGGAAGAGGGGGGTGTCTGTGTGTGTGTGTCGTTGTGTGTGTGTGTGTGTGTGTTTGGTTTCACATGTTCTGAGACATTTCTTGAGGTTGTTGAACACTCAAACAACTATTAACTGAATCGTGCTTTTTTGATGGCACTAGACAACTAATTTGAGGTAAGCTTACTAAATTTTGTAATGTTATTGTCTGAAACCTGAAAAAAATGATGGTCACGTTGTCTTTCTTTTCCACACACCGAGTTCTCACCATTCTTGCAGTTCTTTGCACAAAAGCTTGTTAATCCAGTGCTGATGGTCTCCTTTGCCTGAAAGTGGACAGTGCACTCTGAATCTGGACACTGCATTCGCCATGTTTTGACTATTTCAAGAGCTGAATATATTGTTAAATCTACGGGTGCTGGTGCTTTTCTGTACAGTTCGACAGAGGCATCGCAGTACACTCCTTTCTGCCGGAGACCTCCACGCCTACCTTGTGCAGCCATGTTCTCTCTGCAGATGATAGTCTTCCCCCTTCTGCATACCTAGCCCATCCAAAGATATGTAGTGGTCCCTCTGCTGAGTTCCAGAAAAGCATCTCAGGACCATTCAGGGTCACATGTACTCATCATTATACCTCTGTAATCAAGTATAGGTGCCAGCATGATTCGATGACCCAGTGTGTCGTGAGAGTATTGCATGTTTATTTACATTTCAAGCATCTGATGTACACGAAAATCAGATGCATCCAGTTTTGTTTTTGAACTAATTTATTACACGTTGATTGGTTGGTGAATCAGGAGCATGCAGCTGATTAGTCCTACTGCAAAAGGTAGGTGAACGCAGTTTGAGAACCCAGAATGCCCGGATGAGTCTGAAGAGGAGCCTGTGATCAATTTGTTTTAAACAATTTTGTTGAATTATTTTCAAAATGTAAATCAATAAAAACAACAGCAACAACATAACACATAACTTAATTACAGTTACACATGCAAATACTATCTCATGTAAATAGAAAAAAACCCCATAGAACAATTCTATTTTTTTTTACCAAAAGACTTGTCAGTATTTAGTTGGTAGAGGAATAGTCAGTTGGTACTATCTTTTGTAAACGAAGTAAGGCCTTTGTAAGTAATCAGTCCAGTAGCCAGTAGTGTAGATTATAAGAACAGGTTTATTCAGTCTCAGTTAAATCAGTTCCAGGTAACTGGTAAGATGGTAAGTATGCCCCCACTGGGAGCAGCTCCTGCTGCTCAGTCCCACTCATTCCAATTGACACTCACGCAAACCAGGCACTCATGAACATTCTATTACATCACATACATAACACCCGCACTGTTCCCATTCCAGGATGGAATGCAACCTTTTTCCATATGTAACACTAGAAGACAGCCAACGCTCATGTAGTTTTGTGGACGTTGTTGGCCGCAGTTTTTATTACCCTTATATACATACTCTTGTTTTGCAATCCCCTGGACCTACTTTTAGGGCCAGGGTCATAAATCATTATCACGAACCATAAATTTGGGTGTCATAAATCATTTTGCTCATCTTAAATCATATGTCATAAATCATTCGGTATCGTAAATCATTTGGGTCATGCACATTCATAACTGGTGTCATAAATCATTCTGCATTGTTGGTCATAAATCGTTTGCCATAAATCATTCGTGGGTCATTAATCACCTGTTTGTCATTGTATTGCATTGTATTGTATTGTAATTGCATTTATATAGCGCTTACTACCCCTGACGAGAGCTTTCCCAACTCATTACAGGGCGTGGTGGGACCCACCCTGTGACGAGTTGGGGCAGGGGTGTGGCAGGAGGGAAGCCGAGGATTCGAGTCTGCGCACAGTAGACTCAACCCTTCCCGTGCGTGTCCTCCTGTGGTGGAACTGGAACTTTCTGAAGGAGGAGCACGTTCCCTTCCTCCACTCTGGTCAGTGAGAAATGAGAACAAGTGCAATCTAGACTCGAACCTTCCAGGAGAGACAGAGAAGAGCGCGTGCTGCTGAGGGTGCACCTGGCGCCGCTTCTTCCTGTAGCGTGGTCTGTGGTATGCAAGACGGGATGGTCATGCCAGAATAAACAGTAAGTCGCTGCCTCAGAACACTTTTAAACCTACTCCTACTACCGCTGAAAGCGTTTCAGCTGCTGTGATCCGTCACTCACTGCAGACAAAGAAGAGTTGCGGGACTATATTTGCAAGAGGGCAGAATTTTTACGTGGAAGTGTGCTTCTGAATGACGAATAATGTATACATGGGGGTGTGCTTGCACATGACGCTGCAGATGCAGAGTGTGTTTGCATATGTGGAACTGCATTCTCACCTGGGAGTTATGTTTGCACATGAGCTGTCCGTGCACATGACCCTACCAATGGGGAATATGTTTGCATACCGGTCTGTATTTTCACAGGGGAGTAAGATGTGCTGCTGTGCGGTGTGCAGGTGGAATTCGTAAAATCGAAGTGTAGCTTTTTCCAGTCCAGAGAGTACAAAGAAGGTAGGGGCGGGGTCAAATTTAAGTTTAACCGATTTGTGGAAAATAATTTTGTCATTGTGGCTGGAATGTTTGTAAAACACAGGGAGCGAGATCTTTTTGTTAAATACTGTATTATGATTTGGAAATCTAATGATTGGTTATGCAAGCTCACAACATGTTGTCACAATCTTCGCCATTTTTAACAACCAGTAAGTCATTTTGTGCGGTTGTTGCAGCCAGGTGGTGGGCGCTGCCAGTCATTTTTAGGAACTGGAAAATGCACCATTTGCCCACTCATTTTTCAAAATTTTCTCAGGGGGAGAACCCCCCCGAACCCTCCTTAGGTCGTTCGGGCTCGCTCGCAACGCTCGCCACGGTGTGATCCACCACTAATTTTACGCTTCACCACTTTCAAATGTCACCAGCCGCCACTGACTACTGCATACCTTGCAGGACAAAGGAACTAGCACACTCCCACTACTGCATACCTTGCAGGACAAAGGACATTACGCTCTCCCACTACTGCACACAAAGGAGGCTTTCACTACTGCACATATTGCGGGACAAAGGAACTAACACACTCCCACTACTGCATACCTTGCAGGACACCACTACTACATACCTTTCAGGACAAAGGAACTAACGCACTCCCACTACTGCATACCTTGCAGGACAAAGGAACTAACACACTCCCACTACTGCATACCTTGCAGGACACCACTACTACATACCTTGCAGGACAAAGGAAACTGATGCTCTCCCACTACTGCACACACGGTTTCACATCAGACCCAAACCCAACAGACTCACACGCATAGGGAAACTTCACAAAGCAACACAAAATAATAACCACCCCATACTGTATAAGACACACGCACAAATCAGGAGTGCAATACTCACTACAGCAGACAGCAGCCCATTAAGCATGGTACACAATAAATACCACAAGACCTTCATGACAACATGCATAGGCAGAGGCATGGCATTAGAAATATACATAGTGTGTCACATGACAGTAGCTACCAATAACCGTCAAGTGTTCGGTGAGCGACCTCTCACCCAAACCCACTGGCAAAGCAGCACCAGTATGGGTTCTCCTCTGACCAACGACGTGAAAGGAAAATCTGGGAGAAAAAAAAATACAACAGCTCTACAAATAAGTAGATGTGCAGACAGACCTCAGACCAACATGCCCATCTCTCTATAGTGCTGTTTACGTCAGCACTTGTGCCACTACTCCTCTTGCCAACGAACCCTGAGCACCTCCGTGCAGTCACATGCCGCTGAATAACTCTTCCTCATGCTGACTCACCAGCGCAGCAGGCTAGCATAACCAGCGTTGCTAGGATATGGCGCTGCGCTCACCACGCCAGGAATGTCCTGCGCGGTCTCAATACCCAATGTGCTGTGCTCGAGGAACACACTGATGTCACAGCATGGTTGCGTCCACAATGCAGCTTCCAGTGTGGATGCACCAACATCTCAGCAGGGTCTCGCAGTCGGATTGCGCCTACAGTGTTGCTACCAGAATGGCCGGACACACATCACAGCAGGGTCTCACAGCTGCAACGTCCCACCCATCGTGCTGCTTCCAGAATGGCTGCTCCCATGTCATAGCAGGATCTCGTAGCTGTGACGTTGCCATTGAGGGCCCGCTGGTGCGTCCTTCAAATTTTCAAGAGCACACAAATGTCTCTCGAACCTCGGGCTCACAGTAGACACACTTTCCCATACAAAGACTCTGCTCAACTCTGCCCAACTGCTGGCTCACCTCCTCAGTTGCACCGCTGCATAGCCACATTGCCGATTCTCACAGCCAAAATTTAAGTGGTTGAATTCACAAATCCTGACGATCATGATAGCACTAATCCAACCAGACCTTACAGTGGTCCCATCGGTCTCATTCCGTGTTCACAAATTGCCGAAAGTATTCGTTTGCTGTCAGCTGTGTCAAAGCAGGTCACAGAGCCTAAAGTCACTCACAGTTCGAGTTCTTCACAACTTGCTTAACTATTTATATAACAGCGCTGCTGGTTCATTGTAAGTGCACTTCCAATTCAATGATGCCGGTAGGTCCTAAAATAAATGCTGCCAGTTCACTTCTAATGGCTTCTGTAACTGCAGTCACCAACACGATCATAGACTTTCAAATGACGTTTCCATACATCAGATGACTGCAGGCTGTCTGACTTCAAAACACACAGGTCAAACACCCAAAACTTAAATTCTGTAGGCTGTGTGTTGCAGTAGACACCGGTGGGGCATTCAGGGCATTGCTCAGGCTTCTCTTCAGACTTCAACTAGCTTCTCTTGGTTTCTTGTGCAATTTCTTAGCTCCTTACGCGTGGTTCTTTTACTCAATCATCGCCACTTTTGTAAACAAAGTAAGGCCTTTGTAGGTAATCAGTCCAGTTGCCAGTAGTATAGATTATAAGAACAGGTTTATTCATTCTCAGTTCCAGGTAACTGGTAAGTATGCCCCACCAGGTGCTGCATCCTGCTGCTCAGTTGCACTCATTCCAACTGACACTCATACACAGTCTATTACATCACATAACACTTGTATTTGTAAAGCGCACTTATCACCCATGGGTCTCAAGGCGCTGAATAACAGATGTTTATTGTTACCCAACGGTACTCATTTTATCGACCTCAAATGGATGAAAGGCTGAGTGGACCCGCCGGGATTTGAACCTGTGACCATGAGGTCGAACACAGGCCCCTGCAGTGGATGCATTAGTCCACTAAGCCACCAGACCCGGCTATTACATCACATACACACTGGCTGAGCAGCAGTGAGCTAAGAGATAACAGGCTACAGCTCTATCTAATCTGCTGTGATGAGGAGAGCCCTGGCCTCATACGACGTCCTGGGGTCTCATGTTCAGGTAGGATCATGCTGCCTCTTATTTTCATACATGGCTGATGCCTCTGGCTTTTTCTGATGCAAGGCAAGACGTCTGGCAGCCAAAATGTATGTTTTGGCTGGGCACGTTGTGGCTACTGGGGCTTGAGGGAGAAACATGTCAAAGAATAAAAAGCAAACCTCTCACCGGTATCAGAGAGCATTCGAGGCACTTCTCATGCCTCTATAACTGAAAGCTGCATGCTGTTTATGAGTAAGTCGATTACAATAAGTATTGTATCACTGGAGGGACACTGCACATGTAGAAAATTGCATCCTTGACCTAAAAAAAGGGATATTTCCGAGGAGGGGAAATACGTATTTACTCCAGCTCACATCTGGATTTTCTTAAATAAAGCGAAAATCTTGGTTTAATTTAAACGCAGAGACATGTATTGTGTTTTCTATCTTGCTGTTTTATTCCAGTAGCTAGTTAAAAACAAGCATTGGCATAGCCAATAGGTCTCGCTTTTGGGACATTATAAGTGTTTAGCCATGCAACGGTTGATGTTGTTGCGCCAAGGATATTGTGCTGCATAACTAAATACTTAAAAGGTCCCAAAAGCGAGACCTATTGGCTATGCCAATGCTTGTTGTTGTTACCGGGGGTCGGAAATATCGGCCCCCTGTAACAAAATCGGCCGAAACCGGCCCTCGCAAACTGCTCGGCTTTACTCCCTCTCACCCCAGGGGGGGGGGGGGGGCGGCTGAGCAGTTTGCCAGGGCCGGTTTCTGTTCCCAGTCCGGCCCTGGGTGTCAGTAAACACACCCACGGGTGACATGTTAAAATCGCCTCACCGCATGTGACTAGGTATTTAAGGAAGCGGGTCAGTGAGTCACAAGCACTTCACCGACACCCGCTGCAGCAAACACAACTATTAACAACAAGCAAACAGCTACTGTTGTAACTGTGGAAAAGAGCAAGGTCTCAGTCCAAGCAAATCCAAGGCCTAAAGCTGTCATCCAACAGCAGTCTGCAGAGAACTCCCCCCGCCCAAGCAGCGCCTAGAGCCGCGCTGCGCAGTGCAATCTGCGAGGAGCTACACTTCTAACCACGGAGAAGAGACAGGACAGGAGGGCGCGCAGCCGCCCTCACAGAGAGCCCCGCCCCTTCAGGAGACAGAGGAGGGAACATGACCCCCACACCCAAATAATGCCCAGCGCCCCCCAGGGTGCCCTGGAGACCATCTTGCAGGAACTGGAGATGTTGGTTTCTGTGATTAAAGTCATAAGAGATGTGGCGCAAGTCCTGCAGACCTTGTGCTCTGTCACAGACTCTGTTGGCAGGCAACTCTTTGAAATCTACAGATGGGGGCGACAATGAGCTTCAGAGGGGTCTGCTGGTCGGCAACACAGAACAGATCACACCGACCTCTTTGGGGACGGACGAGCACCTTCAGGAGAACTTCTGTCTCCGAGATGGAGCGACCTTAACGCTCAAAGAGCACTTGTACATTCTTTCAAAAAATGGCACTTTATTTTCAATAGTGAAATGTACTGCGGTCCTGAAAGTGCTGACTGCAAGAGTGAAAAAGGCTTCATTCACTGCTATTGAATAAAAGCTGGAATGGTTGCAATATTTCTAAATTCTGTTTGACTGCAGTCTTATAATCGGCCTCATTTCTTGCTGGTGGGTGACTGCCGTGTGGAGAACGCAGCCTGGTCCTCGCCTCATTTGCATACCCATAATGCCATGGGCCGCAATGACAGCTTTGGTATGCTTTCTTCTTTTTAAGTGTCTGTTTGCTATAGCAGTGATATGTTTGTGAGTTGGGAGTGGACAGCAGAGAGTGGTGGGCAGTGGGCCTTTATTCTCAAGGTCACTCTGACTTTCAGGTTTTTCAGATGAGGGGTTTATATACCGCGGTGCTGGGACTTCCTGTCGTTTCCATTCTGCCTGCAGTGCATTGGAGCCTTTCAGGCCCAGTAGCCGCTAGAGACTTCCTAGTCTCGGGGTGGTCTGAGGAGCAGCTCATTCTCCCCGTGGGTAACTGGGTGAAATTTCCACGACTGCTGGTAGCTGCTGAACTCTGCATTCGGTGGAGACAACTCGTGCAACTGGGTGATACTTCCACAGCTGCTGGAACCCAGAATTCAGCGCAGGGAGCTCAGTCTCGGCTTTCCTTTTACCCAGGGGTAACTGGGTCATACCTCAACAGCTGCTGGTAGCTGCTAGAATCCTGCAGTGGGTGGAGGCAGCTCATTCTCGGGTTACCCGTGGGGAACTGGGTGAAATTTCCATCGCTGCTAGTAGCCGCTGGAACCCAGAATTCAGTGGAAGCATTTCAATCTAGGGTTTCCAGTTACTGGCGGGTAACTGGGTGAAATTCCCACTGCAATCCTGGCAGCTGCTGGAACCCAGCAGTCTGGAACCCAGCAGTCACTGAAGGCAGCTCAGTCTCTGGAGGCCATTGCGATAAAAAAATAAAAAATCATGGACATTTAAGAAAGATCAGTCAGTCTCAATCCCACCAGCTTTAGTCTCACTCCAGGAGAGCTCTCCTATTAACTACAGGCAAAGAGCGGGGGAGCGCTCCAGCGAGACCCAGCATTTACCTAAACTCTGGATTTGGGGGGCACCTTCAGAAGGGACAGGACACACCTGGGGCAGCTACAGTGGGTACAAGTGAGAGGACCTAACTCCAGATACAGGCAGCACCGACCCAGGAGTGGGTAAAAACAGGAGTAAAAAAGCACGCTTCGCGCGGCAGCAGGGGGGAGTGGGGCCTGCCGATTGCCTTGCGGGAGCCAGCGGCGATAATTGACACCATATGGCGCTGCCGCTCGCTCCTGCAAGGCAATCGCCACACGTGCACGCGTTGCCATTGAAGGCAATGGAACGCGTGCACGTTTTTGGGGAATAAAGGGAACCGACGGCTAAAGGTCTCCTATGCAGCGCATGCGCGCTGCGTAGGCGAGACCTAATAACATAAAATGTCTTTCACAAGAACCTTGGGGAAACAAAAGCGCCAAGGAAGCAATCAGTGTACGCCTCACATTATAGGGTAGCAACCCTGTCAAAACTCCTTACTGGAGTCAGCAAGTGTTTTCTCTTCTTGCGAATAGACTGCATAATACGTGAAAAAGAAAAAAAGGAGAGAAAATGACATCAGTGGGCCAGGTCAAATAGTGATACAGCTCCACATGCAACCAAAGCTGCTATCTTTTTAGTGTTGACAAGGTACTGCAGATATAGTATTAACAAGGAAGGGTTTTGGTTCACAGTAATGTTGAATAGAGATAGAGGCAGAATAACACTTGTCTCTGCCTTTTCTAAAATCAGGACTTTCCTTGACTTTAGTTCGGAGAGACTGGAATGAATGGAAGCTCCTATTACGCTTGTTTGAAGGATGTTGACAAGTAACACTGAGGCATGTGCTGCAGGTTTGGAATAAATGTTCTGAAAATGTTCTCTCTTGATCTGTTTACTTTTCTAACAATGTCTTCCATTTTGACCTTCAGGTCAGAAAGCTTTTGATGTCACCGCACCTCTAGAGAAAAGGACCAAAGACTTTTATGACATCAACAGCCACCTGCCTGACCCTTTTAACCCAATGTGTGAGGTTAGGCGGTGGTAGGTAGCACTGAGAGCCATAGTGCACGTCCAATCTTTGTCCCTACCTATCATTGGAGGCACCATATAAACACTCACCCATAAGGCCTTGTTAAAGAAAAGGTGGCACCTGGAGATTGTAGCAACAGGGAAAAGTTCAATGGAGGCTATGGCCAATGAAGGGGGAGGCAGCCCACACAGCAATGGTGTACAGGATACACCAATGCCATGCAGGGAGTTGGAGGCAGCTGGAAAGCAGGCTCTGCTTTTGTAGTGCAGCTCAATCTGGTTGAGTCCCACCCACTCTCAAATGGACCTCGCATACCTAAAACAAGTTACCAATCACTTAAAAGCTAATAAAAAGGCACAGCCCAAGAAGGGCAATGTCTCAGGTAGTTAGACTTTGCACTCGCCCTGTTCCAGTTCCTGCCTTACTTCCCTTGTCTCTTTCAGGTTAGTTGCAATGATTTTGTTCCTCACTGCTCCCCCCCCTCATTATTATTTTGAGTCAATTCCACTCCTGATTCAGTTGAGCTAACCTTGGGGGTTTGCTCTGACACATTATCCTGACTTGCAGTTGTGCCAGCTTAGAACATTCAATCAATCAGGGAGTTTTCAGCGTGCTACTCACCCGTGAGGGTCTCAAGGTGCTGGGGGCGGGGGGAGGGGGGCGGAAACAGCTCCGGTGAGTCGAAGAGCCATGTCTTGAGGGTCTTCCTGAAGATGTGAAAGGTGGGGGCAAGTCTGATGTTGATCAGGAGCTCGTTCCAGGTCTTGGCCATGAAGTAGGAGAAGGTTCTTCCACCCGTTCGTGCTCTGTGGATGCACGGGGGTTCGGCAAGGGCGAGGCCGGCGGTTCGGAGGTTCCTCTTGGGTACGTGGAAGGAGATTCTATCATTGAGATATTGGGGTCCGGTGTTGTGGCGGCATTTGTAGAAGTGGGTGAGCATCTTGAAAGTTACTCTCTTCTCAACGGGGAGCCAGTGGAGGTTCTGCAGGTGTTGGGTGATGTGTTCGTGTCGAGGGATGCCGAGGACGAGTCTGGCTGCGGTGTTCTGTATGGTCTGGAGTTTGCGGATCAGAGACTTGTTGATCCCGGCGTAGAGGGTGTTTCTGTAGTCCAGTCTGCTGGTTATGAGTGCGTGGGTGATGATCTTCCTTGATTCGAGGGGGATCCATTTGAAGGTCTTTCGGAGGATGCGGAGGATGTTGAAGCAGCTGGAGGCGACGGCGTTGACCTGTCGGGTCATGAAGAGGGAGGAGTCAAGTACGATGCTGAGATTTCAGGCATGGTCCGTGGGGGTGGGAGGGCTGCCGAGGGCGGTGGGCCACCAGGTGTTGTCCCATGCAGAGGGGGAGGGTCCGAGGACCTCTGTCTTCTCCGAGTTGAGTTTCAGGCAGCTGCTGCTCAGCTGCTGCTCATCCAGGATGCGACATCCTTCATTCCTTCCTGGAAGTTAAGTCTGGTGGTGATAGGGCCCTTGGTGAGGGAGAGGATGAGCTGGGTGTCGTCGGCGTAGAATACTATGCTGAGTCCGTGCTGTCATCGGAGCCAGTCAAGGGCGGTTCCCTGTATGCCGGCGTTGTGGAGTCTGGCGGTGAGCGTGCGGTGGGAGACGGTGTTGAACGCTGCAGAGAGGTTGAGTAGGATCAGGGCCGCGGTGTGTCCTTGGTCGAGGAGGGTGCGTATGTCGTCTGCGGCGATGAGTAGAGCGGTCTCAGTGCTGTGGTTTCTGCGGAATCCGGATTGGGAGGGGTCGAGGATGGAGTTTTTTTCGATGAATTTTGTTAGTTGGGTGTTGACAGTCTTCTAGGTGACTTTGGCCGCGAAGGGGAGGAGGGAGATGGGTGGGTAGCTCTTGAGGTCCGTGGGATCTGCTGAGGGCTTCTTGAGCAGGGGTCTGACTTCTGCGCATTTCCAGTCGTCAGGAAAGATGCAGGTTTCGAAAGTGGTGTTGATGGTGTGTCGTAGTTCCGGAGCGATGGCGACGGTGGCTCTGTGGAAGATGTGCGGGGGCAGGGATCCATGGGGGCTCCTGAGTAGTTGCCTTTAATGGTCGATGTGGTGTCTTCGGTGGTGACTGGGGTCCAGGAGGAGATGGTGGGCTGGCTGGCGTTGCTGGAGTAGAAAGCGATTTCGGAGTCAGGTGTCTGGTCGTGAAGTTGTCATAGAGGCCCTTGATTTTCAGATGGAAGTAGGAGCCGAGCTTGTTGAAGAGGTCCTGGGATGGGGTGATGTCCGTGGTTTCGCTGGGGGGCTTGGTGAATTCCTGGATGACGCTGAATAGTTCCTTGGAGTTGCTGGAGTTGGCGAGGATCTTGTTCTGGATGAAGGCCCTTTTGGTGGATCTGATGCGTTGGTGGTATTCCGTCATGGCGTTCTTGTAGGTGGTGCGATCTTCCGACGTTTTGCTGTTTCTCCAGTTCTTCTTGAGACGTCTGCAGGTGCGTCTGGATTCGTGGAGGTCGGCGGTGAACCAGGTGGCCTTCCTGGGACGCTGTCTGTAGGGGTTACATAGGGGTGCGAGCTTGTCTGTGCAGTTGGAGATCCATCTGTGGAGTTCTTTGGCTGCGAGGTTGGCGTCGTTCGAGGTGGTGGGGGCATTGCGGTTGAGGGTGGAGTTGAGCTGCTCTTCGGTGTCTTTGCTCCAGTTTCTTCATGGAGGGCAGGGTGCAGGTTTGGGTGGTGTGGGTTTGTTGACGAGGAAGTGTACACAGTGGTGGTCTGTCCATGGGGGTTGCGTGGTGTGGCTGAAGCAGATGTTGTTCCCTCCTGCGAAGATGGGGTTGAGGGTGTGTCCTGCCTTGTGGGTAGGCGTGGTGATGAGCTGTTTCAGTCCGATGTTGGCAAGGTTGTCCAGGAGAGTGGTGGAGTTGGGGGTCGCTGGGGTTGTCGAGGTGGAAGTTCAGGTCTCCGATGAGTATGTAGTCCATGGAGGCGATGGCGTGGGGTGCGATGAGGTCAGCAATGGTAGTGGTGAACGAAGCGCAAGGTCCGGAGGTCTGTAGGCGAGGGTGCCGCGAAGTGTGGTTCTAGGGCTGGGCTGAATCTAGAAGTGAAGGTGTTCGGTGGTGAAGGAGTCACTCGTGGTGGAGGTGGAGAGTCAGAGGGAGCTCTTGTGTGTAATGGCGAGTCCTCCTCCTGGGCGGTTGGAGCAGTCCTTCCTCTGGATCTTGTATCCGTCAGGGATAGCGGTGGTGATGTCGGGGCAGAGGAGGCGTTGGTCCAGGTTTCTGTGAAGAAGGCAACGTCTGGCGAGAGGGTGTCGAGGAAGTCCCAGATCTCTACGGCATGTCTGTGCAGGGAGTGCACATTGAGGAGGATGCACTTCAGGGCTTCGGTGGTGTTGGCATCCGATGTGGGGGCGGTGCCCGTGGGGGTGCGCAGGGTGGTGAAAGTCTGGCGGCAGTGACGGCAGGAGAACTGACCGTGGGTGGTGTTCGGCATGGACAGCTGGCAGTTGTTGTTCCTTCCGGGGTTGAGTACGAGGAGGGCAGCTGAGTCGCAGCGGTGGATGGTCAGAGATCCAGGGCTCCTGGCGCTGGTCAGGTCACGGACGGGCGCAGACGGGCTTGCCTCTGGTGCACCTTAGGCGCACCAGCGGCCGCCATTAAGTAAGGGAGGAGGGACGGAAGCGCAGATGGGAGGTGGGAGCAGGAACCGGCAGGGGGGAAGGGCCACGGGGCAGCAGCGGCGGGAAAAACGGGTGGCGAAAATGGGCAGGAGGGCACAAAAACAAGGGCACAGGCACAAATAGGGAGAAGACAGGACAACGTATTAGACAGGCAATAAACCGAAAAAACAGGCACAAAATGAGACAGGCAACATGGGCACAGACCCAAGACAGACAAATACCTTGGCAGGGCAGCGGCACTAACAGCGGAGCTGCAGGGGGAGAGAGCAGGTCTCTGACCAGGAGGTCAGAGGTCTTGCTCGGATCCCTTTGCAGCAGCCGCCATTAAATAGGGGAGGAGGGAGGGAAGTGCAGCTGGGAGGAAGGAGCGGGAACCGGCAGGGGGCAGGGGCCGCGGGAGCAGCAGCAGCGGGAAAAAAGGCAGGAAAAACGGGCGGCAAAAACGGGCAGGAGGGCACAAAAACAAGGGCACAGGCATAAATAGGGAGAAGACAGGACAAAGTATTAGACAGGCAATAGACCGAATAAACGGGCACAAAACGAGACAGGCAACCCGGGCACAGACCCAAGACAGACAAATACCTTGGCAGGGCAGCAGCACTATTAGCGGAGGTCAGAGGTCTTGCTTGGAGAGATTTATCACCGTTTCTCTGATGTTGCTGCTGGGGATAAAGCTTATCAGCAGTATTGCATTTTGGATTAGGTAGTTCACTTGGGAAGTAGGCAGTGTGGTGGGCTACCGAGTGAATTACCAAGAACATATGCTGATATTGTACTTTAAGGACATTTTACTTGTTATTCAATTTTTCTCATTTCTGCTCTCTTACTATCAACATTGTCCATTTCCGTACCCCTGGAGGTGGGGGCTGGGGGGAAGGAGGGCACACAATTGACGAAGGAGTTGCTGTTAGAATGGTGAACGGTACAAGGGTGATGAAAGTAATATCAGGTTCATGGGACAATTTCATTGGGGTGGTTTGGTTGGGCATATGACAAACAACCAGGAGTGTCCCACATTCGAAAAAACATGTAATCAGTGCTCAAAGAAGGGTCATGTTGTCAAATACTGCCAGGGCACCTATGTGGCTGCAAATAATGCAACAGAATGTGAGGTAAGTATGTGCATGGCCAGACTGTGAACACAAAGCAGCCCTGGCTATTTTATCGGACCGGCCCGGGAGGGTGGGTTGGGCGAGGGTGCAAGTGTGAAAAAGTGCTGCTTAACTAAACTGGCCCCCAGCACTGCTGCTCTTGTTACTGGGGGCCGATATTGCAGCACTGCTGCAAAACCGGCCCCCAGTAACAAAACCGGCCCCCCACCGCTACAAAACCGGCCCCCACCCCTCCAGCCTCCCAGGAAAACACCCAATGCCCGCTACCGCCAGTCCGGCCCTGAATATGTGAGGAGGTTATCTTACAAGCAAGAGCACGAAGTGACAGTAATCCTAAAGACTTGGTGAAAATTGATCAGGTTATGTTCAGAATGTTATTTTATTACAGCTCATGATTAACCATAAAACAGGCCTTTTACTAATGTTTAAAGAGATATGGATGTGAAGCCCAGTAGATATGATGGTCAGCCCATTAGTATGGTAGGATACTTAGAAACCATATTAGTATACAGCAGTGCTAGATTTGAAAAAAGTGCCAGAGCCCTCATCAGGAGGCCACTGCTGCTTGCTCCACCTACTGCTCCTGCCAGCACTGCCAATGACAGTACCAACAGAACTAATAACCATCACACTCCTACAAGTGTGACTATTTAGACTATTCCAGGCCCCCAAAGGTATTAGAATAGCTTGGGCAGCAGGTATTAGTCATTTTTAATGTATATTATATGAATAATAAACTGTAGTTGTGCTCTTCTCTAAATTAGACTGACAGCTTCACCATATGGCAAACTGTCATAAGTGCTTCTGTTGACAATTAAGTGCTGGTACTGAGCACTGGAAACCACCGGCTCAAATTAAGCACTTATATTCTGAAACATTGTTCTGAACCTACATTTTTCCTTAATAAATCACATAAAGCCTCCTTCTTAAAGCCAAACTCTCAATAAATCATGCATAGTATTCTACCATTCCAAGGAAGGAAAGGACCTCCTCTTTGCTGTCAGGTTCCTCCATCCTCTTTGTGGCTCTATGTAAATTATGCTAATCCCAAGTAGTTCCATAGACACGCACACCATCCTGGCAAATTTCCACTCCAATTCTTTTCCTAGCAAGGATGATATGACCATTTTGAAGAACAAAGCCGCTGATAGCAGCTCAAATGGCATAATGGGAAATAAGTACACCTCCAGGGCTACTGTGAGTCCTTTGGTATCTTGACCATGGTCTGATCTAGAGCCGTGAAGATCGTGGCCCCAGCCAGTAGTGTGAGCATCTCTGTGATGTTTGGCAAAGGAAACTTATCAACAGCAACCTTCTTATTGAGCACCCAAAGAGCAACACATAGACATATTTAACTATTAGACTTCTTAGCCATCACCACAGGTTCAAGCAGTCAGTGGCCTTCACTGGCATGATCACCCAATCTCATTTATAATACATGATTTTTTATATCAGCAATGTAAATGTTTTGTTTTTTAATTATGTAAAATAGAATTTTTTATATATAATGTTTTTTACATTTCTTATAAAAAAGTATCAATTTATAATTGGTTTTGCCCCTTGATAATTAAAATTTCTTTTAGATATTTTTAATTAAAATTATTTATTTAAATTAATGTTAATGTACTTATTGATTTTAAATAAATACGTTTTTGTAATTTGTATTTTTGTACATTGGCTGTTTTCAATGTATGTAATTTAATTGCATAGTTTAAAAATTGGTAATTTTTTTCTGATTAATTGTTTATTAATGTAACAATTTCTTTAACAATTATTTATATTAATATGCATAGTGAATATTTGTTTTTAAAAAAAATTGGGTAGCACTCTTTACTTTTGATGCTGCGTGGTTTACTTTTTTGGGATAGTTAAAATGGATTGCTGTAATTTATTCTTTTGGTGTAATGTCTATTAAAATTTTTGGTAGTTGTTGAATTCTAAGCGCCTGATTCACAAAGGCAATCTGAGACAAAAGTCTAACTTTACGACTTTTGATATTCACAGAGGTCATTTACGAGTTGTATCTTTACATCATCAGTCAGGCCGCAACGTTCCCCTTAGTGTTGACTGTAATGTTGACACTACAGCCAACACTGAGGGGAGCGCAAATTGTGGACTGCATGTACCATGATGCAAAGGAGCAAACTTTTCTGGGATATGATGTAGTGTCCGGCCACACCCATTTCTCCGCCCAAACTGATTTTCATGACCTCTTCTACCATTTATCACACGTTCCTAATGCTCCTTTTTGTAAAAATTTCATTCCGGCCCACTGATTACACTTTATCTGTCCCAAGACTGAGAGTACGGCCCGGGTGCGGAGAGTACGGCCCAAGCTCGGAGATTACAGCCCGACTGCGGACGTAAAGATACGACTCGTAAATGACCTCTGGGAATACCAAAAGTCGTAAAGTTAGATTTTTTTCTCAGATTGCCTTTGTGAATCCTGCCCAAAATCTAAAAGGTCATAACTTTCTGTAATGTTGTTAGGTTTGGACAGTGCATAGTAAATTTGCCCCCCTCCCCAAAGTCCAACACATTTCCCAATGTGGTTAAGTTTGGAGTTGGAATAGTAAATCTGAATCCCTCAAACTCCAACACTTTCCCCAGAGTGGTTAGGTTGGAAGTGGGAATAGTAAATCCACCCTCCACACAAGCCCCACAAAAAGTTCACTCCCTTTCCCCAAAGTAGTTCATTTTGGAGATGGGATGGTACATCTAAACCCTCCCAAAGTCCAACACTTTCCTTAGTGGGGCTATGTTTGAAGTGGGAATAGTAATTTTCAAAGTTCAGTACATTCCCCAATGTGATAACGTTTGACATTGGAATAGCCATTTTGAACAATTCCAAAGTCCAAGAATTACCAAATGTGGTTAAGTATGGATTGGAACAGTAAATGTGATATCCATACACTGTTAGCATTTGTTTGTATTTTTTAATTGTGTACATTACAAATTTAAAGCCATTTATAGTATAGATTGTTTTTAATGTACTTTTAATAAATATCATTTGAACGTTCCAAATGCTTCTTAACACATTCCATTTTTACTAGGCATTACTTTTCAATAATTGCAAGTTTATAATTTTTTTTTATTTCTGAGAAAAAAAGAATTTTCTTCAGAATATTTATAAATACACATACAATATAGTTGTAGTGTAGATACATTTTATCTATAGTTGTGCCATTAAAAAAAAAATCATGTACAGTAATTTTTAACAAACATCATTTTTTTACATTACTTATGTTTTTATATCATTATAATATTCTAGTCAAAAGAAGAGACTAAAATTGATTATATATTTGTTATCAGTGTTGTTTGATATATAATTATTTATACATAAAATGTTTTTTTATTTTTTTTTAACAAAGACACTTTTTTAAACATTTTGTTTGTTATTTCATAAACATTAATACATAAAATGCAGTTTTACATTGATATCCATGGGGTGAAACTCTTTTTAATTGTTATATTCTGCCATTTTATTTCTAGTTTCTTTGATTTTGTGTGCTTTCTTGATCATTTTGAGTGTTCTTAGAGTTTGCGGTTGTTCGGCTTAGGTAAGACTATTTTAATCTTATTTTCAAAGGGTTTCATAGTAGGGAGAAGTTCTTTAAACTTAGTTAGGCTATTGTAATTGGTTGTTGTTTTAGCCTCTTTTTCTTAAGTGTAGTATGTGTTAGTTTACAGTATTGTGGTAAGCCTCTTTGTGTAATGTAATTTTTAGATGTATTTTATAGGTGTATTCAACATGTTGGGCAATTATTTTAAAAATATTTTTTTACTGTGCTTTGTTTTATACTTGGGTGGTAAGTGTTTTTTGGGTGAGTGCATATGTATTTTCCTTACAGGTTTTTATTTTTGGACATTGGACTTCATTTTTGAAGTTTTTTCCAAGGAAAAAGAGTTAATTATTTTTTAACCAAAATTAGTTTTGACTTTTTCCTTGATTTTTTGTTTTTTACTGAAGTGCTTATTTATTCGTTTTATAATTCTTTGAGCTTTGGATGGATTCCATGGATTATTGTACTCATGTTTCATTTTTTTGCAGCTTTTATTTAATTTTTTGTTTTTAGATTGTATTTATTGGATCATCATTTCTCTGACCAGGCCTTCAGCTACACAATCGTAACTATTCTCTTATTTATTTATTTGTGTTACTGGGAGGGCAATGGTCATTTTTATGATCTTATATTCTTATATCGAAAATGCTTCCAATTCACAGCGTATACATGCAATCACTGGGCTGCTGCACTAAGTATCTTTTTAATCAGGATGGAAACACCAATTTATGCAATGGGTTTCGGCCGCACGGCCTTGCTCCGCATAAATGTTCAAGAGAAAATAACCATTTATAATATGTAAGGACATGGTAAAACAAAGAGGATTGCATGGGACTAATACAACAGAACATAATACAACCATGGTTGCCATCTTGGAGGTACCAACGATTGAATATGGTGTAATGCAATATTGGGGATGTTACACAGTAAGAGCATATCATAACAAATAATTAAGTCATCATATCATATGACAGTGTGTGACAGTGCTACCACAGGCAGATAAAAGAAAAATAAAACACCAATATTGCATCTGTACAAAGACATGGGTGTATTGGACAGTACTTTCCATTTGCAATTCTCAATCTGGCCTATGTGGGTATAAACAATCATTATTTTCTCTAGTTTATAGTAAAGTAAACATGATTATTCAGAGATAATACTGGAACTGAAAAAAACTATGAATAATATAAAAATGTTAAACCACCCTTGTCAATAGCATGATGTATATATGGGGAGCCAATACAATTACATTCAGTCCAATACCCCAATGTAATAATATTTAAAAAAATCCAAGTGAGCATAAAGCCCAATAGCAGTCTCTACTATGCAAAGGTTACAAGTGAAATCTAATCAAAGTGAAATAGCCAAAGGGAAAAAACAAACCCATAGAAGTTTTTCTCCAACAGAATAGTAAGTTAGGGTGCCCTAACAGGGGACAGCCTCTCGTCACCTTTGCAAGGGTCAGGAAGTTCCTTCCACTATCCCTAACAAATTATATAGTCTAAGAAAGTACATTAAAACCACAACTACTCACAATAATCTGAAAACTGAACAAAATGTTAAAATCATATAACTCATGAACCAAAGGGCAAAGAAATAGCATATTTATACATCTATTGGATGATTAATCTGAATGGGCATATAATTCTTCGTCAGAGTTAAGCCCATTTGAGGATTTAGTGTCTAAGCCAATTATATAACAGGATTACTTTCTTCTGAGTTTTAGGGCCCTATCCCCTCCCCTGGGGTCAGCTTCTACCTTCTCAATTCCAAAGAAGTTGAGTAGATTACGGTCACTATAATGAAACTGCTCAAAATGCCTTCCCACTGGGTAGTGTTTATCATTGTTTGTAATCGCTTGCACACGCTCATGTACTCTCTTATGTACAGAGTGAATAGTGCTCTCCACATATTTCAGTCCACAAGGACATTGCAACACATAAATAACATAGTTGGTAGCACATGTTATAACTTGGGAACTTTTCCTGCTTGTCTTGGAGTTTGGTACATCAAATTCTCTACGGGATGGGTACTCGCAAATATTTTCCCAGGGTCTGAAAAGTTTGGTCTATGGTGTGATTGAGCGCAGCACTGATACCAGCAGGTGGTGGCCTAGGGGCATAAAGTGGGTGTAGGGTAAGTGAAGCATGTACATATAGTGACTGAATTGAATTGCACAATGTGGAACCAGAAAACCTGGGATTAATCCCAGCTTCCCCACTTGACCAAATTGTGTAACCCTGGGCAATTGTTTTATTTCAATTTCCTTCCTTTTTCTTCATTATCACATATAAGAGAACCTCGAAATGCATGACTTCTGGATGCGTGCTGCACAAAACCTTCTCCTGTGTTTGGTTTTAATCACTAATGGAATTGTTGTCGGGGGGAGGTGGGGAGAAGCATGAACATTTCTAAATTCATGTTTAAAAACTACCACTTTAAAAAATACTTCAGAATGCACTGCTATATTCTGATTTACTAAGGTGAAACGGTTCTGCAGGCTAATGAAATAAACTTTTTGAATTTTGAAGAGAATATAATATTTTTATACGTTTGCTGTCTTTAAAAATGAAGTTGTTCCCAAAAAGGGGCGCAGTACACCCATGTTACTTCCTTTCTTTAACTGCAATTAACCTTTAAATAGATGCTTGCTGTTTATTTCACATTTGTTCATGTTAGTGTGGAGTCGAGTAAACAGTAGCCCAGTGCTACTGTTGCCCAGGGGGACTCATTAAAAGGCCAAGAGGGCTGCATGCGGCCCCTGGACCATACTTTGAGTATCACTGCTCTACGGCTAGTGAAATTAGAGCATGCCTTGCACTTGCCACAAATGTGAAAAAAACACTTAGATCATTGTGTAGCCTACCACTCCCAGTTGTAACAGTAGTAATGTCAGCATTTACCAGCATGTCCTTGAGAGATCAACTCTTACGGTAGGTAATGGCTGGCCTATCCCCAACTAGGCTGCCTATGGTGGTATCACATTTGAGTAAATTCCAGTTTTTAGTCAAAATCTTACTGACGGTGTTTGATTCACTATTGTGAGTGGTAATGAGCCTCAAATTGCTCTTGACATCAAGTATGACTTCCCTTTTGGGACCAAACAGTATCTCATTTCTTGATTTAATGTGGACCCTTTTAACAGTCTTATTCAGTACCCAATCCCAGTAACCACATTGTTTAAATCTTTCAACCATCCTCTTCTGTTCTGCTAGAAAGTCTCCCTCATTATTGCAATTCCTCTTTGCCCTGATGAGTTCCCCTTAAGGTATACTCCATTTGAGCTGGTTCGGATGATTACTTAAAGTGTGAAGCAGGCTGTTACCATCTGTGGGTTTCTTGTAAAGTTTAGATACTAGTTTGTTCCCTGATACTTCAACCTCAACATCAAGAAAGAACATCCTAGAATTGCTCACAGTGCAGGTAAATTCTAGGTTGTACTTATTAACATTCAACCATTCAACAAACCTCCTAGCCTGTCCTTCTCTATCATGCTAGATTATAAAAAGATCATCAATGAAATTGACCCACATCACAAATTTCTCCATATCTTTTTCAAAGTCTGTGGTCGAGGACACCTGCTCTTCCCACCGGCCCATCATTAAATTTGCGTAGCAGTGGGTGAAGCAGTTGCCCATCACTTTTCCTTGTGTCTATCTATATAGGAATCCATTAAAAGAGGAATATATTGTTGTTTAAACAGTAGTCCATCATCCTAAGGATCATCTGTGTGTGGGCATAATAGCATATGGGCCTGGCTCTAAGGAAATGTTCACATGCCTGTATCCCATCTTTGTGTTGAACACTAGTATATACCTAACACCTAACATCCAGTGTCATCAGTAAAAAGTCATTTTACCATTTAATTTCCTCAATCCTTATAAGGAAATCTTTGGTGTCCTCAATATGGGATGGAAGCGCACTTAGCAATTGCCTTAAAAACAAGTTTATGTAGCAAGAGGTGTTTTCCAAGAGACTATTTCTGGATGATATCATCAGCCTCCCCGGGGGGGGGCCTGCGGGGGTTATATAGGGACTTGTATACTTTAGGCAACAAGTACAGGATAGGCAACCTGGGATGACTATTTCTTTAAAAACTGGTATTCTTCAAGGTCTATAAGGCACTTGTCCCTCCACATGGCAAGTAAGCCCAAAAGTGTACTATAGCAGTTTTGTAATTTGCCAATGGAAATGTATCTAGCAGAAGCTCAGAGACAGTTGGGGGACAGCAACGGCTATGAGGTTATCAACCAATCAGATTACAAAACTGCTATAGTACAATTTTGGGACTTAGGTGTGGTAAAATATTCCACTTTACATTCAACGGAAATACCGAAGGTTAAAGGGACGATATAGTTAGGTGAAAATGTCAGTTAAAACATACCGTTTTAAATTAACTAACCCACTGACTGAAATTCAACAGTTATAGTTATTCAAGTAAGTATAACTTGTGCCCTAAAGTAACTATGACTCACAGCCTTTCAATGCATTGCTAATTACCTCACATATTATATCACTCACGACATGTCCTATCACACCATTGATAGCATATAACATCAATGCCACATCTGAAATGACATAGTTGATGAACACTGTGCATTTCAGATGTGGCAGCCAACCCCCTTCCAAGCACAGCCTTTTTTTTTTTTTTCCAGTGGATATATATATATATATATATATATATATATATATATATATATATATATATACACACACACACACACACACACACACACATGCAGGGTCCAGGGCTCCCTTTTAATGGAGAAGTTTTGACTGGCTGTGAAACAGACCTTTGAGACCACGACCCGCTCACCTTCGTTTCTATAGAGGATTTCCCCAAAATTATGAATTCGGTGAGGTATATATATCTATATACACACACGTTTGCTTACAATTTTTAAATCTGTCTTCATATGTATATATCTATACATGTATATGTGCAATACACACATACATACAAAGCCAGATTCAATTATTTTAATCAAACAATATTGCTTTGCAATAAAAGGTAGTAATACAAATTAATGTGTGTGGCAAGGTGGGGTGTTTGCTTTTACTATGTCATCTCCTGGTACGTTCAGCAGCTGGGGTGGTTGGGCACAAGGAAGTGCGGGAAAAAAGGCATTGGGACACAGGCCCTATCTGGCCCCTTTGAAGATTCCAGTGAAGATTCTGGAGAAAAGTAATACTACCTCAGGGGCTGGGGGTTCAGGATGATTTACTGGGGGAAGAAAGGCAATGAGAGCTTAAGATGAGGGATCCAAGTTCCATACCATGACAGGCTACAATAGAGCTGTGGAGCCTGCAGTATTTTAAGAGCCAGACGCTTCACTCTATGACCTAGTCTGTGCCAGATAGAGGGGGATCATAGTGCTAGATGAGAAAGCACTGGGGCCACTAATCCAAGGGCATATCTATCATTGGCACAGCCACTTCAGTGGCACTGCAGCCCAGAAGCGAGGGGGTGGGGGTGCAGAGTGCATTGCACCAGCTGTAGTTTATTTAAGAGACCATCCTTCCCATTCAGAATGTTTTTGTACTGTGATTGTCGTCTTCTTGGTTCTGTTGACTGTTTCTGGGGAGGGAGGGGCAAGTGGAAGATAGTCAGTGAGAACGAGACAGACATGGACCCACCCAACCACTGGAAAAGTGAGAAAGTAGAGCAGCGATAGGCAGACATTTAGAGGCTGTATAAATGGGGCTCGGCATGAAAAAGATAGAACGACAATTACTTATAGAAAATAGGAGAAACTGAAGTATAGAGGGTGCTAGAGGAGGAAAGAAGGAAGGAGCGATGGGAAAGAAAAGGAAAATGGCAAGAAAGTAGGAAGGAGATACATGCAGAAGGAAAGAGGTCACAAAGTTCTATGAAGACGAGGACACTGGAAAGGTGTTAGAGAAGAGAGGGTTGGGATTAAAGGAGAGAGAAAAGGTGAGAAGGAATGGAGAGAAAGAGAAAATAGACCAAGGGGATTACGAAAGAGACAGCATAAAGGAAATACAAAGAAAGCAAAAGAAATAGGGCAAAGGAGATCAGAAAAGCTGTGGGATGGGAGAGAAAATGAATGACAGAGGGAGAGAAAATGAATGACCGAGAGAATGGAAAGAAAGGGAAAAGCTGGGAGAAGAATGGAGAAAACATGGGATGGTCGGAGTTAATGGAAAGAAAGAGAAGGAAAGCAATAGAGAGGAAACAGAAAGGGAAGAGAAAGAGCAATGGAGATCGGAAATGTGAGTGTGCAGAGAGAAATGAAGTGCACAAATCAGGAGGGCAAAGAGAAAAAGAAAAAATTAGATGGGAGGGGAGGAGACAGAAACAGAAAAGGAAAGATATATTGGCCTGGGAGAAAGGAAAAATGAGAAGGGACTGCACAAAAAGAGAGAAACAATATGAAGGACAAACATTAAGGAAGGACGAGGATAGGAAGCGAGAGGTAGAAATTTGATATGCAGAAAGAGGGAGGGAGAGGAGAGATGAGCATAGAATCAGTGTAGGCAGAAATGTAGAGAGCAAACAGCAAGAAATGGAGATAAGCTTTGAAGTTGAGGTAGAAAGGAGAACATAAAAGAAGCCAGGAAGAACATAAGGATGAGTGAGAGGGATGGTGGAAAAGAGAGAGAGTGGAAGCACTGAGAAGAGAGCAAAAGTTAAAGGAAAGAGTGCAGATAGAAAGTAAGGGCCATATGTATCAAAGGATACATTAGCGATTCTCAAATAGCGATTTTTAGAGAATCGCTATTTGAGAATCGCAAAACGCTATGTATGTAGGATTTGCAATAAATTTTGCGAATCCTACATATTCCTTAATTGCGAATCGCAAATTGCGATTCGCAATTAAGCAATACCTCCCCATTCATTCCTATGGGCCTAGAGGCCCATAGGAATGAATGGGAAGACATTCTCAATTTGCGATTCCCAATTAGAGAATCGCAAATTGCGAATGCAATTTCAAGGGTGCCAGGGTGTCAAAAGGACACCCTGTTGCACCCTGAAATGAGCATGGGTGCAGATGTGGCGCACATACATGCCCTAAGGGCATGTATGTGAGTCACATGGCACTTTGAAAAATGCAAAAAAGTGCATTTTTCAAAGAAATCGCAAATTACCACCAACTTGAAGTTGGTGGTAATTTGCGATTCTTTAAGTCCAAATTGCACTTTTTCTGTGCTTCTTACATTGCATTTTAGGAATCGCAATTTGCGATTCCTTAAATGCAATCGCAAAATAGGGAATCGCAAAATTTGAGATTCCTTATTTTGCGAGGGGTGTTTTGTGTCATACATTGGACACTGCAATTTTGCGATCGCAAAGCCGAAATTCTGCGAATTTCGGCGTTTGCGATCGCAAAATTGCCTTCATACATATGGCCCTAAGAGACCTGTAAACACAGACGGGTGTTGGATGCACTGGTGCTCTGAGGAGTGGGGGGCCCGCTACCCAAATCATGGCTGTTTTTAATATGGATCTTAGGTGAAAAGGGGCCTATTTTCTTTGTTTGCATTAGGCCTTGACATAACCTTCTTGCTACACCATTGCTCTACACTGTAAGTAAACAATACCTTCACACAAGAGGGCACGAAGTCCTAATCCTAGATGGGCTACATGTGCACAGTATGATTTTCAGACAAAATGCGTTAGAAGCTGTGGGATAAGCATGGGGCACAAGATGCAAAGATGCAAGAATTAGCAGCTTAGCCTATATAAAAGCTCAAAGATGACACAAGCTCAGCCTCTAGGGTAAACATGCTGGGTGTATGTTTCCGAGTGAGTGTGTCTTGGACACACAGGTAGCCGTGCTGTCTGACTGCATCTTTCAGACTCTTAGGGGCTCATTAGGATGGCGGAAGGACCGCCACCACCGGGCCGGCGGTGGCGATCCTTCCGCCATCACGAATCGTTTTACCCACCGCCCAATTAGGATGGCGGTGGGTACCGCGGCGGACGCAAAGTCCGTCCGCCGCTTCACTGCCAAAGGCAATCGTACCGATTGCCGGGCGGACGGTGCAGGGCACCTAAAATGGTGGCGGTGCCTAGCAGGCACCGTCTACCAAATTAGGATGTGGGAAAAGAAAGGCCTTTCCATGGCGGCGAGGCCGCCATGGCAAGGCTGGTGGGGATTGGGTTTGGGGGCCTGTTGAGGGCCCCTCTTGTGTCGGGGGGAGGTGGGGTGCACTTGGGGGGTACATATGGTACCCCCCTACATTCCACTGCACCAAGTGGCAGGCACCGTGTGGTGCCTGCCATGTGGTGCAGTGAAATGCTAGACATGCGATTTTAACATCACGGCGGGTGCTGCTGTCAGCAGCACCCGCCACAATGTTAAATCTCAGAATGCGACTGCCTTGGTGGCGGTCGCATCCTAATTCGTGGTGCGAGACCGCCGCATGTCTGGCGGGCGGTCCAAACACCGCAAGGATGGCGGGCGGACTCAGGTCCGCCCGCCATCCTAATGAGCCCCTTAATACCTAACATCACTCTGAGACCTACCATGGCCTGCCCTGCCTGGTTTGTAGGCATGAGGTCTCTAGTTAATGTGCCAAGGCACCAAAACATCCACCCGCAAAAGGCAGTAGCATGAAAGATATCAGAAAACATGGAGTATTCAAGAGAATAAGGCCTTAGAGTCAGTAGGAGAGAGGCCACTTTCATCCAATGTGGACTGACCTTTATGGAAATCCAGAGGTTTTTCACAACATGCTGGTACCTCTGAAAGGGCAGTAGCGGTGGAGTTAAGTCAGTTATATCTAAAAGACTCTTCCTACATATAACTTATTCTGGCCCAGCCCTACCAGCATTTTAGACGCATCATATTCAGCCAGTGTCCACAAAACCTATTGAAAAGTCACTGGTGGTGCGACACTCATTCTTCAATAACTTTACGAAAGTGGCCACAAGGACTGCTAACACTTTCTCAACTTCTAACCAAGGTCTACAGGTAGTTGGCAATGCTAGACTCTTAAATCATTCCTTCATTGCAAGGGATAATATATCTGTGTCCTCTGCATAATCAATCACTTGAGAATCATAACAGAAAAGTGAGAATGGGCAGGGTGAATGAATAAATTGCCATAAATGCCACTATGTTGGAAATATTAGAAAGTAAATTGAAAATACTACTATTAAATGCTCACATGGTAGATTGTCATGCCACCACAGCCCTCATCACTGCATTTCAGGCGCCTGTCATCTAAGCATCGATTTACATATTGCTATTGAAGTTAGTGAGAATAGCTGTTTGGTGCCAGTGATATTTACTAAAAACACAATTGTTTGTTCTCCTTTTCCAATTTAAAAAAAATAATGAATAGTGAAGTAAAAACAGAACAATACAAAATATAATAGATTACATGATATGATTTAATTCTTGCTCCTGACATCACAGTTACAAGCTGCCTGGTCTGTTCCTTCTGTCACGCTGCCAACGAGAAGCTTGACAGCTCTAGATAGAAGATAGATAGAAGCCCTAAACAATTACTTCTCCTTAACCCCGCCCTTTTCTACTCAGTACAGAATGGGTATGCCATCGATGTTAGCTGAGCCCATCCCAGCTAGTAACTAGAATAGACATCCAGAGGCGGCTCCTCCGTTATGGCGGAGGAGCATCGCCCCGCCTGCTGTGAGTGCAGCAGGTACAGACATTAATAAAATGGTAATAAATAACATTTTATTAATGTGTCCCAAGCTAGCGCTGTTACAGCGCGAGGGCAGTGGGTGGGGCTGATAAGTGCAATTGCACTATTGATGCAGCCCCCTGCCAGTGCGCATGTCAGATTGGCCGGCTGTCTAGAGCTGGATAACCTGACATGGGCACTTCGGAGACTGCAATCCCAGGGCTGAGAAACAGCTGAGGGATTGCAGCCACAGAACCCCAGACTCAAAATGAGCGCTGGGTGAGTGTGCTCCAACCGAAGTCCCTCCCTTTACATCTGAGGCAGCGCCGAGGAGGAGAGCTCCAGGATGCCAGGATGGAGACCGCATTCAGACCCTGCAGCCGGCATATATGGTGAGTGTTTTGGGCATCGAGCGCCCCACCATATTGTAATGTTGCCGGCCTCCACTGTAGGAATCCACTTGTTTCTGAAAACCATACACAAGGGAGATTTTTTCCTGTAATTGGGAGCTAATGTTGATTTTCCCTGTTTTACATGGCAGACCCTGAGATAAGTCTGCATCATGAAACCCATCTAAAATTGGGAAGACCTCGTTGATTACTGGTGGCAGGGACCCGCTGGTGGTTAGAACACCACCTATGATAAGCTTCTGGCAGACTTGGGGTCATCTTTTAGTACCCATGAACTCTACCCTCAAGAATTACTGGTAGAACTCGTATTAGTAACACCAGGATGTGGAATTACTGGAAATACCAGGTGCTATACATGGGCACTCCAAATAAAGCAGGAAAGGGGAACTGCCAGTCTTGTAGAATGGGAGATCTGCAAACGTATGGTAAATTAACTCACTTTGTCAAAACATAAATGACCCGCTTAATCTTCACCTTTAAGTGAGTAGATTTAATTTGAATCTGCACATCCCATACTAATCTCCTCCCTTATTTAAGCATTAGTGAGGGGAACATATACTAAGCCCCTAAAGTTCAATTTTGCAAATAAAAATGATTATATTATATTAAAAAGTATTAACACAACTCGGTTTTTAGTGGGTGTGCATGTATGTAGAGCATACTCACACCACAAGGGTAACTTGTTTCTCTTTGACGCTAGATATATCATGAAAAACTTCTGCTGATGTCATTTGGATGCATGCAACAAAGGTGAAGTACTTCTTCAGGGTGGTTGGCAACTGTGAGTGTATCGGCATTGTGAGATCCCCTCTAACCATTCCTTGCAGGTGGGCATCCTAATGTTTTGTTATGCCACTGCAGCTAAAGCATCCGTAAAAAATAATCCATTAGTGGAGCTAGTTTGGTTTCATGTTGTTGGTATTAGGGGTATTCAATTAGCATATAATAACATTTAATGACGTGTTGCAGGGACTTATTCTAAAGCTATCAGCTTTTTTATTTCATGTGCAAATACTATGTTAGTTGCATTTTCTATACTAGGGTGGATTTTTTTAAGTGTCTCCATATGCTCTGGTAAAAGTGATAGCATCGCTCATGAAGTGCAGTGCATGGATAGATTTTAAGTATGATTGCTTGTTTAAAATTTATGATGTTTTTTGTGTTATAACTGTTAATTTGTTGTTTTATATTTGTTGGCATTTCATTGTAAGTTGCACGTTGTTTGTTAGGTAACAGTGCATACACTAATGGTAAGTTTTCATTTTGATATTGACCATGTATTGTCTATATTTGACTGAATGATTGCGGGCAAGACTAAAAAACGGCCATCTATCATCCATGTTCATTGCCTTAAAGTTAGTAAATTGTTATAGGCAGCATAGATTATTATTTTTTATTGTTATTGAGGTTGTAATATAGGAAAACGTTGTCTTTTGTATGTGTTTTTATTAAGTGATGGGTTGTGTCTATATCTTCATATTTTTATGTGCTAATGGTGTTTTCCTGGATACTATGGGGCCGATTCCGATCTCGGCCGGTAGGGCTCCGAATCGGATTCGGCTTAACCGGATCCGATTCGGAGCCCTATTTCCCGACCGATTCGTACGCGCGTCTGGCCGAGCGAGTACGATGCGAAATCGCCGACCGACTCGTTCGGGCGTCCCAACCGCTCCGACCGACTCGTTCCCGGGTCGGACCGCACCGACCGACTCGCTCGGACACGACTCGCACCGCGCAATGGAGACGTTCCCCGGCCGGGTAAGTACGATGCGCGCCGTGAGCAGTCCGACCGACACGCGCCGTCCTGCTCGAAAGAGCAGTCGGAGCCGTACTTGGGGGGTCCGTATCGGACCCCCCTGTACGCGTAGCCGCGCGAGTCGCACACAGGGGGGACCCATGGGTCCCCCCTACCTGTGCATGTACGGCGCGAGTCGCTTCGCCGCGTACCCGCTGTAGGGGGCGCCCCTGTTCGCCTCGCACCCATTGAGTCAATGGGAGCCCGCGTACGCGTTGTACGACCGGCTCCCATTGACTTCAATGGGGGTCCGACCGAATCGATGTCCGATAGCATACGGACGCATCGTACTCGTTCGGTCGGGCTGCACGGGTCCGATTCGGTCGGAAATCTCTCCGGGTCCGGCTCGGTCGGAGAGATTTCCGGCCCGAATCGGAATCGGCCCCTATATGTGTTCTGCCAATAAATCTTTTTAGAGTTGGTATGCCAGGGACTTGACCTGTAACTTGTTCAGGAAGGTTTGCTATAATATTTTTAAGCATTGTTCCAAGTAGCTCTTGTGATCTCATACTGGCATCTTCTAGTTCCTGCAAAATATTTCAGATTTCTGTTTCAGTAATACTATGGAGAACGTTAGGTTCCCTAATTCTTTCAACAATTTTATTTTTAGTGAGATCTGTTTTTTTGTCACTGGTGTTGCTCTCCATATAAGTGTATACTCTATAATTTAATAAAAGCTTCTCTTTTTGGGATCTGAGGTATTTTGCTATTTCCCAAATTTTGTGTGTGTGTTTTAGAGTACACAAAATATTTTTAAAAATTAGAAAAAATAAGTGCAGTTATACTTATTTTAACATTTTTACATTGGAGGTGTATATTTTAACTTACATTTTGGATGTTGAGTCTTCTTTGTTTCAGGTGTAGATTTTGCTTTGCTCGTCGGTGCTGCTGTTGTTTTTGGCACAGTTTTCACCTGTTGCTGTCTGTTGAGAGGAAACATTTGTTAGTTATGTCGGTTTATTTTTTTATGTAAAATTTAGTTAGTGGTTTGTTTATTTTATTTTTAAATATGTTAACACAATCTTTTTAATTAATTTTAGATTTGTGCTTTGGCTACTTACGTTCGAGGTGGTCTTATTTTATTTGGAGTAATTCAGTATCTGTGCCTTTATTTTCATTTCCTTATAGCGTTTTTTTCTTTGTGTTAGAGGATGCACCTGTAATTTGTATATATAAACATGAAGCATCATTTGAATTTTTTGCTATTTAACATACTTTTCAGTTTCTTTAACATACTTCAGAGTATTTTGTGGTTTGTTATAGCGTCTTCTTTGTACCTTTGCAATCCAGCAGAGTGACGCTGTCATGCTGCAATTCTTTTTAGGAAGCATTTTGTTTTTGTGTTTTTTTTATATTGTTTGTTAATTGGAAATGTGTTTCTGTTTACAAACTGTTTTTAGGTTTAATTTGATAGGTTGGTTAGATATTAGTCTGAATTTTATTTGCACCATTTATGATAAATGCTAATTTGTCTTTTTATTTAAAGTACATTAATTTTCTTTTTATATATTTTTATATGTGTGTGTATATATATATATATATATATATATATACATGGCTGCTAAGGTCTCCATGAGCTAAAATAAAGACTTTGGAATCTGCAACGAATTGTGGTCCGTGCTCCATTTTCTGGGTGAAACCGGCGAGGTAAAGGTGGAGTGCAGCTAATATATATATATATATATATATATATATATATATATATATATATATATATATATATATGTATAATATATATAATGTAATATCATGTGTTTTATTTAGAATTATGCCAGTTTTCTGGTGTTCAATATTTTGGTTTTCATGATTGGTGTGTTATTTTTTTTAGGTTTTAATAAGGCAATATTTGTTATTTCTTTATTTTTGTTTACAATATTGTTGTGTTTTATATATATTTATATTTAGAATCTGTTTTTTGTGTTATTTGCATATCTTGATATTGTTTCTCTTGATATAGTGTTATTAAACCATTGAAAGATCTGGGGGTTGACCAGCTTGACCAGAAACTTTCCATGCCAGCACTTATCCTTGTGAAAATTATATTGTGAGATTGTCTCTATGGTTTCAGGTGTGCAGTATCTTCCTGAGTACAATAGCAGAAAAAATCCAAAAGAGAGAAAAGATAATTAGAAAATGTTTCCTTCTCATTGAAATTGAATAAGCATTCTGCAATTTTTTAGGGATGCAAAGTTACACAGACCTATGCATTCCTGAGATTAAATCTCACCATCCCATCTCCCAGAAAGAGAGAATTCCCACAGATAGATGATCATCTCCATCTTGAAGTGCTGATGAATGATTACATTTTTCATGTTGTTAAATTGAATATAGGACATACTTTTTTATTTTATTTTTAACCAGAAACGCATTGCTCAGATAATCCTTTGAGTGTAGAAATTTTGTACAGTTTTGCAACACAATTGTCCTCTTCACATAGGAGAGTGCATGTGAGTAAAAAAAGATGTGGAGGAGGAAATGACATCTGCAATGGATGGGCATATAATTCTGCGTGGAAACCCTGCATTGTTTGGAGAGCACAAAGGGCCTGATTACAATGTTGGTCAGAGTTGCCTCCAACCGACACCATTGCGGTGGAGGAACCGCCTGACCATAGGTCGACGGTTCTTCACACCAAATACGGAAACCGCCCACAGCACAAGCTCCCATTAAGAATTGGGAGTTTGTGAACATCCCTGCAACATGTGGCAAGCACCCCAGGGTGCCTGCCACACGGTGCAGGGATGTTCAGGGGGGCACCATAGGTGCCCCCCCAAGCCCAGATGACGAGGGCCAGGAGGGAAGGGGGCCCTTTTAGGGGCCCCCAATGTCGCTTTCCAACAGCCTTTCCGTGTTGAAAAACCTAACCTTGAAAGGATGTCGGAAACCGACATCATAATCATGATGGCGGAAACACCGTCCGTAAGGGATTATGGTGAGTTTCTGACCAACCGACGGGGGAAAGCATCGGTCGGTCCCTCCGACCGCATGCATCGTAATGCATCGGTCAGATGGCAGCAGTAGATGCGGTTCGGACCACAACCGAAAAGCCATCGATTGCGGTCCGAACCGCCTCGTACTTAGGCCTAAAGTCTTGACAAACTATTTTGCAAGTTTTGAAGAAAAAGAAACAATACACTCCATCATTTTTACTCGATATGTATTAAGACTAATTACTCTTGATGTGGGCAGCTCCGATTTGTCCTCCGTTAGTCTGATGACAGAATAGCTTTATGGGAAGATTGTGGGTTCCTTTGACTGATACCCGCCCAATTGCTTCTGGTTGAGAATTGGCACCTACGTTTGTGATATAGCATTTAGTAAGCCTGGGCGTAGTTCGCGAAGTAGCGCTACGCGAAGCTACGCAAAGTGCAGTTCGCACTACGCGAGCTACGCGTAGCACTACGCGAACTGCGTAGTGCACTGTTCGCAATGATTGCACAGTGCCGGATGCTTGTCCGCACTGTGCAATCATTGAAAACGGCATCTTGCACAGTGCGAGCTGTCTTTTACTGCCGCTCGAGTAGATTTTTACTCGAGCGGCAGCTTCTCAACGCAGACTGGTAGTTTCTCATCGCGAGCGGTCGCGAGCATACGCGACCACTCGCAATGAGAAACCTGACCTCCCCGCGTTGAGAATCTCGCCGGGAGGTTTATTTTCCACGCTCGCGATCGGCAACTTGATGTTGCTGATCGCGAACGAGGAAAAAGTCTCGCCGGGATGTCATTTTGCTTGCTTGCAGTCGCCAACTTGACGTTGAGGACTGCGAGCAAGCAAAAAATGACCGCTGCACTACGCTACGCTACGCGTGTTTGCACTGTGCTACGTGCAATTCGCGTTGTGCGAAGTAGCTCAAACTTCGCAAACTACGCGAGCGTAGCGTAGTGCTTTGCCCAGGGTTAGCATTTAGTAGATTGACCTCTGCTTCTACTAGTCCTGGAAAAGATTAGACTTATAAGAACTGATCTTCTTTTGCATCTCCCCAAGAATCTTTTCATTAAAACTAATGTTTGAGTTGAAGAACTCAGTGTTTGAGGAGACTACATTTCCCATTTTGAAATCTATTTTTGGAAGAACCCTTTTCTATGTCGAAAAGGTATGTAGGAGTTTGCATTGCCAATGAAACCTTTGGGTTCAATTGAAGAAGACTTCAGGATCTCGTTATGATTTGTTCTTTTTGCCTACTCTAAAGCCAGTAGTTTTGTGAGAAGTCCCACCATTTTCAGCAATTTATCTTGGAAAGCAATCAGGTCTGAACAATGTCTTTTTACATGGTCTTTACCATATTTTGTTAAGAATGTGAGGAGTTTTGGGTCTAGGTCTGGGTGGTGTGGCAAAGAACTGATTGGAAATGGAAAGATGGGTGCACTTGGCCCTCAATTTATGTTTAATTTCTGTATCCTGGGGAAAATGCAGTCAATGATTTAGTAAATACTGCTCATAGGAGCCAACTGGCTGGCTAGATTTTGACTCTAAACACAAAGAGTATGCTGTTCCTAGGGATATGAAAAAAGGGGGGGCGCCCGGTGTCAGACCTCGCCAGTTATCGGTAGGTGCTTGGAAGGGCAGGGAAGTTAGTGCTCATCCAGGGATAGCTCCAATAAGGAGCAAGGGCCCTCACACACCCCAAGGGGTGTCATGCTTCATCATAGGGCAGCTCCTCATTGGACCGGCGCTGCAATGCCCACGGGCCCCGCAGGGGGCTCTTTGCCGGAGGTCTTCTAGGTTTTGCCGTCGTGAAGCTAGATGGTTTATGTGAGGGCAACCTATGTGAAGTGAGTAGAGGTGTGTTAGAAATGCGATTTTTGGTAGGCTAGGGCATGTGCCAAAGCCAGGCAGAAACCACCACTCTAGTCAGGATAAGGGAGTTACACTCCTAAAATAACCCCTGCTCACCCCCTTGGTAGCTTGGCACGAGCAGTCAGGCTTATCTTAGAGGCAGTGTGTAAAGCATTTGCACATAACCAACAGTAATACAGGGGGGCGTGGCCTGACAACATGGCCGGCTAGTCGCATACCTGCGCTGCTCCTGCCCCAACGGTCGAAATCCTGCAAGAATCCTGGCGGAATCGTGACCTCCGACACACCGAGCGGCGGCGGGGGCCCCCCCGACCCCGAGGGTCCCGGTCGTGACGAGAGAAGACGGCCCGCGGTCGGAGAAATCACCCTCGGGCCTCAGGAGACCAGTCGGGATACTGTTCTTCAAAATGGCGGCCCCGGCTTGTCCCGAGAGGTAGGGATCGCCGTGTTCGGCCCCCCGTTTCCTCGCGGGCTGAAGGCTTGCATTTGGGACCCAGCCGGACCCTCTGCCCTTGCTGAGTCGCCTGGAGGCCGCTGGGGGAAGTCCCGGGGTGGAGAGACTGCTGTGGTTTGCCCGGCCGACGTGACCCCAGAGGCCCGGGCGCGCGATCCACGTGAGCCCGGTGCTGTGTGACTGCCGCGATCGGCCTGCCCTGCCCTCTGCCGAGGACGCCCGGGCGCGTCGCGGGGGGCCGCCGCGGAGTCCGCGCGGCTGAATGGACGTTTGGAATGCGGGATTGAGGCTCCTGTCCAAGGGGTGAGGATACCCTCACTCTACTGCGGCATTACCTGCGATGAGGGGGCTGTGCGGCCCGGGAAGGTGACCGGCGGCTGGGGGCACCCGCTCCGCGGACCGGCGGCGGTCCTGCCCGGCCGCGAGCCTGGAGAGGCGACCGGAGGCATGAACAAGTGGCACAGATCAAAAATTAGGCCGGTGGTGACAACTAACTGACCCTGGACACCGAATGAGGCGGACTGAGAGGCAATTACCCTATTGAAGCCTGTGGCTCCAGACCAGGGACTGCGCAGAGCGCCTGAGCGACATCCTCGAATCCAGGTTGCCCTCTGGGCCGGTCCTTGCATCATCATCCTCCGAGTGGGAGATCACCAGGGAGCGCCTTGTGCCATTTGCGCTGGACATGGGGAGAGATAGAACCCTTAGAGGCGCCCAATCCAACAAAATTATGCAGTACACGGTGCCGGGCCCAACCTCCGCTGACCGCCTCAGAACAGATCCGGAGCAGATATCACACTAGGGTACAGCGGCCCGCGACAAGTCCGACATTCTGGAAGCTATACGGGAATCCCGAGTGGCGCTTGAGTCCAAAATGGATGGGATGGCCATGGACATCAACCATCTGCGCCTGGATCTCAGAAAAGTGGCGGATTGGGTTACCACCACTGAAGGAGACCTGAACACATTGCAGACCGAGGTCCAACAACTGAGGGCGACAGTAACGGCCCTCCAGGAGCACACAGCCCGTCTTGAGGACAGAGCAGACGATGCAGAGGGGCGGTCAAGGAGAAACAACCTCCGTTTTTTGGGCTTTCCGGAAAAGGCGGAGGGACCGGCAGCAGACCTATTTCTGGAAGGTTGGATTGGCTCAACATTCCCAAACCTAAGACTCTCCAAGATGTTTGCAGTGGAAAGAGCCCACCGCTCCCTCGGCCCCCCGCAGAAACCGGGGTCACCACCCAGAGCCCTGATTGCTCGATTGTTCAACTTTAGGGACCGGGACACGATCCTGCAATTTATTCGCACTATAGGCCCGCCCCGGTTTGAGAACCACGATATCCACATTTACCCGGACTACACGAAAAAAGTACAGGATCTACGAAATGACTTCTTGGGTGTCAAACGTCGATTGCGAAACCTCAATATCAAATATAGTTTATTGTTTCCGGCCAGGCTCCGTGTGCAATATGAGGACAAGGTTCACTTCTTTGGTAACCCACAGGAGGTAACGGACTGGATGGACTCGCTGGGCCTGGCTGGACGGGACCACAACCAAGGCTGGCAAGAACAGAGGAGGAGAAGTGGTCGACAACTGAACCAGCGACGTCACAATGAGGAGCAGAGACCCAGGGTGCGGGACTTGTCAGACGGAGGGCGCATCATGGTGGGACCGGATGGCACCCTACTAACGGAGATGGAGGCGATCCTGACGCAGAACCAGTTCTCTCCATTATGTCTGGTGCAGTAAACGCAGTCCGAGCTGGGGGGCGCCACCAGCCCAGTCGATGGGGGCTCCTGAGTCACTTGAGGGACGGACACTGAATTGAGACCTTAGGGTTCGGGGTCATTGCAACTGTAAGTACGGGATTTGGCCCGAAGGGCACTTGACTCTGATGCGGGGCTCATGCGAGAGGGCCTCGAGCCCAGAGACAATAGGGGGGAGGAGGGGCTGGAAAAGTTTTTGAGGAGGGAGGCACTATTCCGCCAACCTACACTTTAGATACCCCAGCTGTAGTGCGCTGAGGCGGCCCGGCTAGACCACCAGTCAGGTGGGGCCGCGCGGTGCCAGTCAGTTTGGCTGTATAGTTGAGACCGGGAGGGTTACCTTGCTTAGGAACGTTCTTCAGTTCATAGTCGTTACTTCAAGTTGGGGAGGGTGATCTAGGGGGTGGGTGGAGCTATGGGGCGGGGTCCTGAGTCCTCAGACCATGGTTGGGTTATGAGAATGAAGTACTACTGCCTGTGGGTGGGGGATATGGAATGGGGGCGCAATGTTGTGTTTTTCAGTTTAATGCCGGGTCTGGTCTATGCCGAGTCGCTAGAGGTCAGGAGAGAATACAGCGTGGGGGGGTCACACTGCAACACTATTGGGGGTCCCCCACACGACCGACGGGTGCCGCCACACCCACAGCCGCCGACTCATGCCAGGTGACACACAAAAGTATAAATTTATAACGTGGAATGTCAGGGGGCTCAATAATGTGGTCAAACGGATTCGGGTGGCGACGTATCTCAGGAGGTATGGGATAAGTATAGCCCTGCTCCAGGAGACGCACTTATGGGGAGACTGTCTTAAATATGTCCAACGCAGATGGAGAGGCCAGTTTTTCGCAACCTCCTATTCAGGGTTTGCTAGAGGAGCGCTTATTTGTGTGGCGTCAGGAGTTCCCTTTAAGGCTATAAGCACTAGACAAGATCCAGATGGGAGATACGTGATCGTGGAGGGGACACTAGATGGGCGATGCTTATGTTTGGTAAATGTTTATGCCCCGAATAGTGATGATGGAGAGTTTCTGAGTCGAGTCTTGGGGCAGCTGGATATGGATCCAGATACAGAGTTGATTGTTGCAGGAGACTTTAACTGTGCCCTTGATGGGGAGATAGACAGACACCCCCCCAAACTGGATGCCAAACCTAAAGTGAGAGAGGCTATAGGCCAGATGCTCCAAAATTATCACTTACTGGATATATGGCGACACCGCAACCCCTGCCGTCGGGTGTACTCGTGCCACACACCTGCTGCCAATACCTATAGTAGGCTAGATTATTTTTTTATTCAAATGACTTCTGCTCATCAGATAGGGGAGACGCAATACCTGGCCCGCTATCTGTCCGACCACTCCCCCCTGTTAATAACGTACTCTCTGGGCCGGCCGAGATCCAAGGTACCACTATGGAGGCTAAACACCGAAGCCTTTGCAGACCCGACCTATAAAGATGCAATAACAACAGGGCTAGATGTCTATTTTGATGTGAACTGGGGCACGGCCAGCACTAGGGCATTTGAATGGGATGCAATGAAGGTTGTGATACGGGGGGTCTGTATGTCCACGGAGGTGGGGGTTAAGAAAGTGCTGGAACGGGATCTACACCACCAGGAGAAGCGCTTGGCAGCTCTAGAGAAAGAACTTCCCACGGACAGGGAGGGGCCGGCTAAATGGGCGGAATTGCGACAGAAGATAGGGGACATTTGGGACTCACTGGGCAAATTTAATAGAACTGAGAGCAGACGCCGATGGTATACGGAGGGGGACAAGGCCGGGCGCCTTCTAGTGCGCCTCATTAGGATGGAGACTCAGCCTCACCCGATTTTGACAATAAAAAATGAACATGGCCATATGGTTTATACCCAACACGAGATCAATAGGGCATTCGTAACCCATCTGCAAAGAATATATTCCGAGCCCCAATCCCCCACCATGCCTCAGATTGTGGAGGCCTATCTTGCCGAGGTGGCACTGCCCTGCATAGACCCTGAGAGTCAGGAGTCCTTGGGGGCCCCTTTTCGAGGGGAAGAGATACGGGCAGCGATCGCCCATTTGAAGACCGCTAAGTCCCCCGGGATGGATGGCATAGCGGCTGAGCTCTATAAAGAAGATGGGGGGGGTCTTGATTCCTAAACTCCTGGAAATCACGGTGGAAGCTGGCGAAAGCGGCATACTCCCAGATTCTATGCGCGAAGCATTGATAGTGATGATCCCCAAACCGGGGAAGGACCCCCTGCTCCCTAGTTCGTATAGGCCAATTTCCATGCTGAAAGTGGATCTTAAAATTATTAGCCAAGTGCTGGCAAGTAGGCTCCTCCCATATCTCCGGCAACTGGTGCATGATGACCAGTCAGGTTTTATGCCGGGCAGGAATACATTAAGGAATATCCGCCGCCTCGCACACGTTATGCAATCATTGGAGGGAAGTGCCCAACAGAGCGCCTTAGTGTTCCTAGATATCGAACAAGCGTTCGATTCGATCCGCTGGGAATATTTATGGCAGGTGCTTCTAAAAATGGGGGTGGGCGAGGGTTTCGTAAATTGGGTAAATTTGCTCTATGCTCGGCCGGTGGCGAGGGTTCGCATGGGACGGTACGTGTCGGACACAATGTCCATAGAAAGGGGGACGCGGCAGGGATGGCCGCTCTCCCCCTTGCTGTTCGCACTGGCAATGGAGCCATTGGCATGTCATCTCCGTGGGGTACTCCAGGGGCGGGGCATTCGAGTGGGTGGTACGGAACATATTTTATCACTGTACGCCGACGATGCTTAAGTATACTTGCGCCAGCCGACACAGTCATTGCCGTTATTGTTTGCTGCACTGACCCAATTTGCCGGAGCCTCCGGGCTTTACATTAACAAAGCAAAATCACAACTATACGCGATTGGGTCAGCGGACGAGTGGGACGGAGTCCAGCTCCCTGAGATGGGACTTCCATGGGTAGCGGACACACTGCGCTATCTTGGGATATGGATCAGCAGAGATGAGACCACCTTTTATCAACACAATATGGGGAGGATATCAAGGGGTCTCCGGGGCAGTATTGCCTTCTGGAACACACTCAAACTCTCACTGATGGGAAAGATCGCCTTGATAAAGATGGTGGTTCTGCCTAGATGTCTCTTCATAATGCAGGGTTCCTTTTTTGAACTCCCGCATCGGGTATTTAAAGAATTGGATGCACTGCTGATCCTACTGCTCTGGAACGGGAAACGCTGTCGGGTTAGCCTAGAGGTCATGAAGCGTAGGTGGGGCAAAGGAGGTTTAGAAATCCCAGATTTGGAACTTTATTACTTTGCATCGCAACTACAACATGCTATAGCCTGGTTGGACACGGACCCCTCCTTACTGGTAGACACTTAAGGAGACCGACAGTTAGGCGCACTTCTCTGGCGGGCGAGGGGGCAACGGGAACACTGTCCTCCGCTGGTGCGGCTCTTAGCTGCAATATGGAACCGAGTGGTCCGAAGACTTATCCAGGATCGGCCGTTTGCCCCAGAGGCAGATTTCTGGCTCAAATTGAGCGGGTTATGTCGACTGACAAGTGGAAAGATGGGGGCTGACTCATGCTGTCTGACCTCTATCCGGACAACAAATTCATTACCTATCAGGAGGCAGCGGCTACCTTTGAGCTGGGGTCAGGGCAATTCCTGCAATATGCTAAAATAGCGGCTACGGCAGGGCAATTATGGCCTTCGTTCCCGGAGGCCCCGGGGCACACCCATACCCTGGTCACTATGATCACCATGGCTGGGGGGCGAACGTTTGTCACCCACCTATATAGGGCGCTGAGGGAAGATAAAAAGTCTGGACCCCTTAAAATAGAAGAGAAATGGCAGCAGGTGTGTCCGCAGGAGATTACGCCGCGGGACTGGGAGAAAATTCATGAGAGTGTGCGGAAGGTGTCGGTATGCAATCGATTTAAGCAAATCCAGTATAACATAGTACATATGACCTACCTCTCACCCAGGCGGCTCCATGCCATTGATAGTTCTAGAGATCCACATTGCCCTAGATGCCGCCACGTTCGGGCGGGCTTTCTGCATATGGTGTGGAGCTGTCCAACAATTCAGACGTACTGGATGGCGGTCCTAGAGGACCTAAACAGAATAACAGGGTGGACGATTGCCATGGATGCGCGCTCTTGTCTCCTGGGCCTGACTCCTCGTGATCCTAAACGCAAGACAAGTAGGCGGTTCCTGGTTTTGGGACTTGTTATAGCTAGGCGGCGTATTGCGATCCATTGGTTAACCCAGCAAGGGCCCCTAGTGGCGAAATGGAAAACTGACTTGAGGGAGTGGGCTCTGGCCGAGGAGGGGCATATGCATAACACTAGGAGAGATGACAAACTACCCAAGGTACTGTTGGCGTGGGGAATGATGGTCCAGGAGATAACGGGACAGGCCCCACATTCCACACAGGTATCATCAGAGGGGACGACTTCCCTCGGAAGGGAGTCCCAAAGCCAGGGGGGGAGGCGTGAGGAGACCCAGAATGGGCTTTGAGATACAGGGACCTCAAGTTATACAGACCCGGCAGGGGGGGTGGGGGATGGAGAGGGGGGATGTTGGGGGGATTGGGGAGCTGGGGGGGGTTGAGGGTGGGTTTAGTTACAGTTGGGTTATCATGAAACAAAGCAACGAAGCAAACCATGTTAGATTGGAAAACTTCAGTGGAAAAGTGTATAGGTTTAAATTCCTGAGTTTATTGTTGGAATGTTCACTGAATCGGCTGATTGTAGATGAGATGTGTAATTGAATATGAACATGGTCTACAGATCTGGCAGAATAAACTAATAAAGAAATTTAAAAAAAAAAAACAACAGTATTACAGTGTAAGCATTACAAAAGGACACCACACCAGTTTAGAAAAATATCCAATATTTTTATATACTTAAGACAAGACCAAAAACAATAAAAATCCACAATACAGTACTTAAAAATCTTCAGTTATCAAAATATGCTTGAAAAACAGTTCCTTGATGTCGATCGCTCCGTCCGGGGCTATCACGGCGTCGTGAACAAACAAATCCAAACAGTTCTGGCTGACCGCGGCGTCGCGGGCCAGCTACGGTGTCGGGAAGACCCGCAAACAGTAACTTTTAGAAATGCAGGGCGTCGGCGACCTCTCGTTGAGTTTCCAAAAGCACAGCGTCCGCAGGCGTCGGTTCCGGAGGTCGGTGCAGGAGTCGTCGGGCCCTCGAAGTCACACGCGTTGCAGATCGAACTCCTCTCTGTTGAAGTCAGGAGCGCTGGTGTCAGTAGGCGTTGGGTGCTGCAGTGCGAAGTGCAGCGGTGCGGCGTGCGGTGCCCTCAGGTCACGGTGCGAGCAGCGGCTCGGTGGCGGCATCAGATGGCATCGTCGGTGAGACCAGGGTCGCGGTGCGAAGTGAATGCGGTGCTCGTCGCGGTGCTGGCAGGTCGCGGTGCAAGCAGCAGCGGCGTTGTTGCTGAAGCGCTGTCGTCGGCTGACGAACAGGAGTCGATGGTGCTGGCATCAGTAGGCCATGGCTGTGGTGCGGGATGAGGGCGGTGCGTCATGTAACTTTACGAGCGGTGCCCTCGAACCACGGTGCAAGCAGCGGTGTAGATTTCGGCGTAGAGCGGCGTCGTCGGGGATACCTAGGCGTCGTCGTGAAGCAAGGCAGTGCAGAGTGCGGTGCCCACAGGTCGCGGTGCGGTGGCGGCATCAGTAGGCGTCGTCGGTGAGACCAGGGTCACGGTGCGGCATTGCGGCGGCGCCCTCTGCGGTGCCTTTAGGACACGGAGTCGGCAGTGGCGTCGTCGACATCGTCGGGTTGCTTTTTCTTCTGTTGCAGCACAAAACACACAGTCCCCAGTGCTGAGGGCAGAAGAGCTTGAAGTCTTTGCTGTTCCTGAGACTTCTTGAACAGAGGGCAAGCTCTACCTCAAGCCCTTGGAGAAACTCACAAAAGTAGATTGCAGAAAGTCCAGTCCAGTCCTTTCACTGCCCAAGACAGAAGCAACCACTGCAGGCCAACACAGCAAAGCACACAGCAAAGTGGTAGTTCCTCCTCACAGCTTCTCCAGCTCTTCTTCTTGGCAGTCTTCTTGGTCCAAAAGAGTTCTAAAGTTCAAGGGTCAGGGCCCCAATATTTATATCCCAAAATCCTTTGATCTCTTAGGCAGAGAGTGTCTGTGCCCAGCCAGAACCAGTTCTGCCTTCTCTGGTGTGACTTCCTGGCAGGAGGTGGAGACGGCATGGGCAGAGGCAGACCAGGCCCTTTGAGGTGCAAGGAAATCTCCTCCCCCTTCCCCAATTGCAGCCCAGGTCTATTCAGCCCTTTCCTGACCCACCTAGACTATCTGGAGCCACTCCTGTCATCCAAATCCCAGACAGGCAATCCACATTCCAGCAGAGGCACACGGGATGACTGAGCAAGAAAATACCTACTTTCTAAAAGTGGTATTTTCAAACACAGAATGTAAAAATCACCTTCACTAAAAGATGCATCTTTAGATTCTGAGTTCAGGCATAATAAACTTTATTTTCCTACCTAATTCCCCGGGCCAGTTATGTTTATAAGATGTTATAAACAAACTCCCCATTCTATCCTATGGGGAACAGATAGCCTTGCAATAGCGAAAAACGAAATTGGCCATAATTCGCTATCAAGACATGCCACACACACCAGGGCATGTCCTACCTTTCACATACACTGCACCCGGCCCACAGGGGTACCTTGGGCCTACCTTAGGGGTGACTGACATGTAAGAAAAGGGAAGGTGAGGGACTGGCAAGTGTGTGCACTGGCCAAGTCGACATGGCAGTTACAAACTGCGCGCAGACTCCGCAATGGCGGGTCTGAGTTACCTTTTCAGGGCTACTCACGTGGGTGGGGCAATCAGTGCTGCAGACCCACTAGTAGCATTTGATTCACAGGCCCTGGCACACTCAGTGCACTTTACGAGGGACTAACAAGTAAATCAAATATCCAATCATGGAAACACCAATCCATAACACAATTTACCACAGGAGCACTTGCACTTTACCACTGATCAGCAGTGAGAAAAGTGCGCAGAAACACTACGCCAGCAAAAACAGAGTCAAAACCAGGAGGTCAGAAAGCAAAAACTCAGGGGAAACACGCCAAAAGATGCCAAGTCTAACAAGGTGGGACTATGTGAAAGTGATTTAAAAATGGCTCCTGGATTCTCGAAGAAAAATTTATTAGAGGAGTACATAGGCCATGAATAAAAACAGACTCAAAAAAGTTGTGAACTGAGTGGGGAAACTTAGACCCGTATCAGTTCTGGTGAGTTGTGTGAAAATTAGACCCATATCAGTTCTGGTGAGTTGTGCACAACTCACCAGAACGGATACGGGTCTAATTTTCCCCACTCAGTTCACAACTTTTTTGAGTCTGTTTTTATCCATGGCCCAGGTACTCCTCTAATAAATTTTTCTTGGAGAATCCAGGAGCCATTTTTAAATCACTTTCACATAGTCCCACCTCTACTCACTTCACATAGGTTGCCCTCACATAAACCATCTAGCTTCACGACGGCAAAACCTAGAAGACCTCCGGCAAAGAAGTCCCTGCGGGGCCCGTGGGCTTTGCAGCGCGGCCCAACGAGGAGCTGCCCTATGATGAAGCATGACACCCCTTGGGGTGTGTGAGGGCCCTTGCTCCTTATTAGAGCTATCCCTGGATGAGCACTAACTTCCCTGCCCTTCCAAGCACCTACCGATAACTGGCGAGGTCTGACGCCGGGTGCCCACTCCTTTTTTCATATCCCTAGGAACAGCATACTCTTTGTGTTTAGCTACTGGTTGGGGCCTATATGCTGGACCTACCAAGGCCCTCTGTCCCTCCCTGTGATATTTTAGATTTTGAATCTGTCAACACCGTCCTAGGTATTCCATAACAGGAATTTGACACAGCCTTTTCTTTGTTGTTTTCCAGTTGTCCAACCAGCTGAAGACATGCTTGATACCCCTTACTCTCAATGACACTATACGTCTGTATCAGCAGTAACAATGCTCTGTCATTTAGACACCCTTTTTCAACCTTGGGCAAGAGCATTATCAAATGAACAAACCCCATTACTAAATTGCTAATAATATATTACGAATAGCATGATGGATGGACTTGGAAATCAGACCAATGATTTCCCTATTGGCTAAGGAACCATAGGAAACCTTGTGTTTGTTGTGTAAAGCCTCAGCGATCATGAATTGCAATGTGTCAGTACTAAGACAGAATTCATCTGTTGAAGATAGATACACTTTGCTTCCATCAGCTGAAATATCCTGGGAGGCATGGATATTGCCAATGCCATTCTTTTTCCATTGGCTGTATCAATATTTTTAGGTCAAGCCTGTGGCAGCACATGCGCTTCATGTGCTCTTGCCAGTGAGACACTATTGTTTACACTAAAGGGGTTGGCGTCTGCCCATTGATGGCTTCTGTGTCACTCTACTTTCAGCCTCCTAATTAGCCAGGCAGGCCAAGCATCACTTTGGTTCCTTTCTGTGAAGCACAGACCAAGCACAGATTGATTCAACATTATCAACGCCTGTCCGCTGCTCCCAAAGTGATTGAGGCACTATTTCTCCACCCCCTGCCCCTGTTTGGTACTGCCTCCCTCCTTCCTTGTTTTGTTTTTCCTATACCATCCCCTCCCACTATCCATTATTACTGCTCTCTCCCTCTCCCTCTCCCTCCTCGTGTTGCTTCCCCCATCCCGCTTTTTTAATATGCTGCACAGCAGAGCGGCCTGCTGTGCAACATGGTTTCAAAAAAAGCACTATGACGCAGTCAATGCTAGCCGAGCCATTGCATTTTTTAGAGGGACTTTAAGCCATGTTGAACAGCAGCTCGGGCTGCTCTGCAACATATCTTAAAAACATTGACAAAGCCAATAGATCTTGCATAGGCAAGCCTTATTGTATTTGCCAGTGCTTCTTGATACAAGCTGACATTGCTCTATGGACAGAAAATGCCAAAGATTTTTAAATAATATAGTGCAAATAAGTTGCAAATTGTTCCTTGTGAATCTCCACTTCATTAGAAAGGTTGAAAGTCTGTGTTTCTATTCTAGGCAATGTTTGCCATCTGTAAATGTTATCATTAAAACTGTCTGAATTTGAAAAAAACAAAGGTTTCTAGTTGCTAGCTTCAAAGCCACCAAGAATGGCTGTGTTCTCCCTTCCCCCCTTTTAGGAAACATAAGTGGAGTAAGGCACCAGGAAATGCTCTTTATTCCTTTTTTGTTTTTTTATTGGTGGCAGGCACAGTAGGGTAACAACCCAGGTAAGCAACAACAACAACAACAAAAAATGTTATGTTATGTTAATATAACTTTTAAAGTGCACGAATACCCGGAGGTGTCTTGGCGCTGACCCTGAACGTAAGCCCTGTGGGAAAGCGAAGAGAAATAAATTAATTTAAAAATAACCAAGTTTTCAGGATTTTTCTAAAGTAGGCAAGGGAGTTGGCAGCTCTCAGTTCCCCCGGGAGCGTATTCCATAGTTTAGCCGTGCCATGGCCTATGCTTCGACCTCCCCAGCTCGAGGTTCGAATCCTTGGTACCAACAACAACCTGGCATTTGAGGACCTTAACTGTCTACCCGGGTGGTACCAGGAGAAAAGGCTTTTCAGAGATACCGGTCCTATATTACTCAGGGCTTTATAGGCTTAGCAAAGTGCTTTGAACTTAATACGTTTTGCCACTGGCAGCCAATGAAGTTTCCGAATGTCTTCCGTAACTGATTGATACTTTGGTAAGTTCAATAAAAGCCTGGCAGCTGCATTTTGCACCATCTGAAGTTTTTTCAGATGTTGTTTCTGTAACTCAAGATAGAGGCCATTACAATAGTCTAATTTCGATAGTACTAATGTAGTTACCACCGTCCTCCTGGAATTAGGGGGGATGTAGGGCAGGACTTTCTTCAGTTTCCTAATCAGGTAGAACGAAGCCGAAACTGTGGCATTGGTTTGTTGGGCGAAGGTGAGTTTACTGTCAATCAGAACCACAAGGTTCTTTGCCTTTTCTACCGGTTTTGGTAGCTCTCCGATTTCAGCCGGCCACCATAGTCCATCCCATCTTGGTCGGAGGTTACCAAAGATCACTACTTCGGTTTTGTCCGAATTCAATTTGAGGCAATGCCTTCCCATCCAGATACTGATTTCCCTCATGCAGTTTTGAAACTGCATTGCAGGTGATGCTTGATTTTTATGAGCCGCAATCACGATCTGAGTGTCGTCCGCGTATGACGTTGAGTTGAAACCGAAGTGTTGGATTAAAGAAGCCAGTTCCGACACATAGATGTTGAATAGGGATGGGCTCAGCGACGAACCCTGAGGGACCCCACAAGGGAGCACGTAAGGAGTCGCTTTGAACTGGTCCAGGGTCACAGTCTGTCTTCTATTCTTCAGGAAAGATGATATTAAAGACAGAGCCTGATCCTTAACCCCTAATGTTTCCAGACGCTGTAGCAGTGTGTCATGATGGACGGTATCGAAGGCCGCTGACAGATCCAAGAGGATCAGTACAGCCGCACCTCCTTTATCCATCACTGCTCTAATCTCCTCAGACGACTGTCTCTTAGGGACTAGCTTGTCCTCTGTGTTTCTTCTTCCTGCTTCTCGTTATGTTCTCGCTAGAGGTGCCCTTGCTCTGTGGTCAGGCTTCCAGGAAGAGAAGACTTGGGGTTGCCCTCAAAAGAAGCAAAGAGGGGACGCCATGCGTAGACTGTTCTTGCAGCAACTCTTTTCTACTGTTTTGTGCCTCCACCACCACACCTGTGACTTCCAATCACCTCTAGTGTTTTCTTTTCTTTACACTACCAGCAGTGTGTGGTCTCCCGCCACCACCTGTTGAAGGAAAATAAATTTATGAAGGGGACTTGCCTGCAGCCACAGCCCTCCTGGTTCGTGGCAGACTGGGCACCAGCGGTCTCCTTCACCTGGAAACCATCGGAGTTGGGAGCATTACGATCTTGCCCTTCGCTGGGAGTTGGTGTCAGGTTTTCTGTCCCTCTGTTGGCGTTCTCTATGTTGTCCCTCCTGCTCCCGTCCATGCTGCTGTCATTTCTGTGCTCTTCTCCTCCCCGTCGCTGTGGCCCGTATCGTCTTCTCCACTTGGCTCCCTGTACGTGAAAGCAGGTCCCTCTCTGTGGGTTGCTTCCGCCTTTTCTGCGATGCACGCCTGATAGACTGGTGCGCTGACTACAGGGGAACTTCAGGCGCTATGGGAAGGTTCAATTATGCCTGCTTTTAGCATGTCTTCGACTTCCTTCTCCATGGCCTGTCTTCTGGCAGCAGGAACTCGGTAGGGTTTTAATCTGATGACTTTTCCATCTTCGGTAACAATATCATGCTCTACAAGGGTAGTGCGTCCTGGAGTCTTAGACACAACTTTCGGATACTTGTTTAGCAAGGCCATTGCTTGTTGTTTTTGGTTTTGAGTCAACATCTCACTGATGTTGACATCTTCCAGGGAGACTTCATCAAACAACTTAGGAGGAACTTCGGTGTACTTGGTGAGGGTTATATTCCCTATCGATATTACCAAGTCCTCCTTCTTAGCGGGGGGTTCTTCCCATTTTTTAACACGTTTATGTGGTAAACTTGTCCCTTTGGCCCTTATTAGGAACCGCCACCCTATAAGTTACTGGGATTATTTTGGCTAGGACCAGATAGGGTCCTTGCCAGGTAGCTAAGAGTTTTTTTCGATAGTGGGTAGGAGAATGAGAACCTTTTCACCTATGGCAAATTCTCTTAATGTTGTCCACCTATCATACTCCCTCTTTTGCTTTTCCTGAGCCTTTTCCATATTACAGTGTACAGTTTCCCATAGGGAAGATGACGTCTCCTTAAGTGAATTTCTATAAGTTAATAACGGTTTCCCTTCATCTTCTTCCTCCACCCACTGCTCAAAGGCCATGTCAAGAAGGGTAAGAGGTTTCCTTCCAAATAACAATTCAAATGGGGAGAAACCGGTAGATTTCTGCTCATAGGATCGGATAGCAAACAATACTAGGGGAGGTTTCTGGTCCCAGTTTTTCCCGATATCACTTACGAGTTTTTTCAACATTGTTTTAATAGTTCTGTTATACCTCTCCACCAGTCCATCAGTCTGGAGATGGTATACGGCTGTGCGTATCTGTTGTATGCCTAAAAGGGTACATACTTGTTTCATTAAACGGGACATGAAGGGGGTTCCCTGGTCCTTTAGGATTTCACGCAGGAAATCTTCTCGGTAAAAGAACGTTATCATTGCCTGGGCAACAGATGGAGATGTTATGCTTGTCAATGATAGGGAGGGGTCTTAAAGGGGCTTTCTGTACACGGGTGGATTAATTAGTTGACACCTAACAGAATTTAGCTACTTCATGATATTTGCCAGGCCAATAAAAATGGTCTAATATATATATAAGGGTATGCTCCTGTCTGTAGTGGCACCCACCTGTTTTACTATGGGCAAGACACATAACTTGCTCTCTAAAAGCTCAGAGTACTAATAGTTGTTCAAAAGATTGGTTTATATCTTGGCAGACCCTATACAGTAAGCCTCGTTTGATACAAAAATAGGGGCCCACCTGCTTAGGGTTCTCCTCCTGTGCTCTCTCCCAAGCATACTTCAAGGTGCTGTCCTCTTATTGCGCTGTCCATAAGCTTCGGGGGGAGGGTGGGTTTGGTATCTCCGTCTGGAGATTAGAAAACACAAACGATAGGGTACATGGCTGACCTTTGATAACCCATTCGTTCCCTTCTTTTTTTCCTTCGAGTTTGTGGAGCCTTCACTACTAGGGTTTCAATCTCCATCTTAGAAAAAGGGGCTTCTTGTAACCAACCTATCATATTAGCCTCTTTTGTTAGGTCTTTTAAATAGTCACTGAAGTGGGGTAATTCGGTCCCTAGTATCACCTTTTCTGTTAGTTAGGGAACAAATCCTACCCTGTGTAGCTGGGATTCCCCATCTATTGTCAGAAGTACTTTTGCTACAGGGTAGGTCTTTACATCACCATGTATACAAGACACTGATACTGTTTCCCCGTTTTTTATATGGGTCCTAGGTACTAATTCCTGACAAATAACTGAATGACGACACACAGTGTCTAATAATGCATCGACTGGCCTTTCATTAAGGTAAACAGTCTTCTTATAGTGATCCCTACTACCCCCTGTTACTAATACTCTTCCCTTTGTGTAACCCACTTACATCGGTTCACTAACGTCTGTTTTGTGGGGACAGTTCCTAGATATATGACCCCATTCGCCACAACGAAAGCACTGGGATCCCATATGTTGCATAGGACTTTCTGACTCAGGTCTCGCTGTACTCTTTGTGCTGCCAGGGTTCTGAGTCTCTCCTCCCCGAGGCATGGGGCGTGGAACCATTCTGGGTATCACTAATGGGTTTTTGTGTGACTGAGTACGAAACCTGGGAGAGCGGTGGTAGGCACAAGCCAGTTCTATCGCTGACTGTACCGTGAGGTTTGGATGTTGCTTCACCCACAAGCAGGTGTTATAAGGTAACTTTCTAGATAGTTCTCTAGGTATGTTTTATCGGTGACTTCCTCGATAGAAGTCGTGGTGGGTTGTAGCCACTGGTTCCCCAGATCTCTTATTCTAAAGTATAAGGCCCTCGGGTTGTCCCCTGCGACCAATTTTTCGTTGCAAAATCTGGTGCGGTAATGTTCTTCATCACAGCCGCGTCGTTCAAGGATAGCTTTCTTTATCTCGGGATAGGGAGTCGTACCAGCAGGGTTGGCTGCCTGATATGCGGCCTGTAGTTCACCTGATAAGAGGGGAGCAATATATTGGCCCCACCTCCCTGGAGGCCAAGCAGCGGTGGATGCTACCCTTTCAAAGTTCACAAAAAAGTAGTCCGGGTCATCCCCCTCCTGAAACTTTTGTAATACTGTGCCTGGTACATTTGGGTGAACGCGGGTGCCCGAAATGGCATCAGTGAGGCGGAGAATGGGAGTGTCTTGTATCTGCTGGTTGGTAGTAAGCAAAGATGCTTGTTCTTTTAGGGCCATTTGGAAAGCTTTTCTCTCTTCTTGTGCTGTTTTTGTCTGTTGTCCCAGGACAAGTTGCAGGTGTTGCTGACCCTTGGCCAGCTGGGCTATCATTGCCTCCATTCTGATGGGTTGTGTCATATTGGTCTAGACACAGATCCCACTTCTGACACCACTGTTGTCCCTTCCTGTCACGATTCACTCCCTGTGCTCTCGTTCCCACCACCAGGGGGCCGAATTGTGGGGCTTTCCAGTATTCTAATATGCTTCCAGACACTCCCCTGTATGCATATCCTGATTTTCAGGCATTTGGACATCATTTAGGAATTGACATCCATTCCCAATCCATGCCGGGTTTTGTGGAAGCCAGTCTGCTCATGCTGGAAACTCCATTACGTATAATCCCCTGCTCACTGCTTTGCCTCCACCCCTGCAGGCCAAGGATGGGTGGAGGAATTCAGCTCACCTGTGGCTGGCTGCTGCTAGCCTGCTCACACCTGATGCGCATGAATACTGTGAGCTCTTTTAAGCCCCAGCTCTGGGTTGGTCATTGTAGCTGTATACCGGTGAGACCAATGCTTGTTCCAGTGTTTCCTGAGCCTTTGATATCCTTGTTTCCAGTGTTTCCTGAGATTTAGTTATTCCTTGTTCCTGAACTGCAGCAATTTCCCTTCTCCTGAACTAGCACTGCCTGCAGTGCTACCTTGACTCCCGAGCCTTAGCATTCCTTGTTCCTGAACTGCAGCAGTTTCCCTTCTCCTGAACTAGCACTGCCTGCAGTGCTACCTTGACTCCCGAGCCTTAGCATTCCTTGTTCCTGAACTGCAGCAGTTTCCCTTCTCCTGAACTAGCACTGCCTGCAGTGCTACCTTGAATCCCGAACATTAGCATTCCTTGTTCCTGAACTGCAGCAGTTTCCCTTCTCCTGAACTAGCACTGCCTGCAGTGCTACCTTGACTCCCGAGCCTTAGCATTCCTTGTTCCTGAACTGCAGCAGTTTCCCTTCTCCTGAACTAGCACTACCTGCAGTGCTACCTTGACTCCTGAAGCTTTAGTAATTCTCTGTTCCTGAACTAGCACTGCCTGCTGTGCTACCTTGATTCTTGAGCTTTTGTTCAACTCTTGTTCCTGCCCCAGCACTGCCTTCAATGCTACTTTGTTTTCTTGATTCCTGAACCTGCACTATTCTAGTATACCTTTGTAGCCTCCCCTTCAGTATATCTTTTTCCAGTCCCTGCCTTTCTTCCCATTTCCTTGGTTCCAGTTCCTAGTTTGCTGTCTGTCTATTCTGCTGTCTTGCTTCGGTTACCTTTTATGTTTGTTACCTGCTTTCTGCCAAGTGTGTCCTGTGATTTCTTCCTTTCCTGTTAAGCACTCCTCCTTGCTAGCTCCTTGTCTATTGTGCTTGTGTTTAGTTCTACCCCCTTGCTGTTACTGCCTTGCGTGTTCCTGTTTGATCGCCAGGATCCGTGGGCACAGCTGACTACTCAGGTGGTGTTTCTTGTTCACTGTGAGCATTGTCTTTGAGTTACATTTATAACATCACCATAGGTATAAGCTCCACAGACCCTCCTTTGCATACATATCCTATATGTGGGTATTTTCAGTCAGTATCTGTAACAGCAATTGTGGGTGAGGAACTTACTGAGCTTCAGTCTTACCGTGTGGAGCTCCTAAGTGCTTTACCTCACATTCCCTTTATTGTTAATGTTGTTTTATATATATGTCTTGCACGTCCATCCTGGGTGTAGTTAGTCTGAATGCTAAATTGCCTCGTGAGTGCCCTTCCTTTCTGTGTCTTGTTCACTTGTACAGGCTTCCCCTTTGGATCCCTTTTTCTCCTCTGACTCCCTGTGTGATCCTGGGCAGCGCTGTACTCCTCTTTCTGTGTACGTTTTCTATCCAGTTCCCAGTCCTTGCCCAAGTCCCTGATTGTGTCCCAGACAGTCCCGGACAGTCCCTGACACTTCCCCCCCTTTCAGGGAACATAAGAGGCAAGCACTGTAGGTTACAACCCAGGTAAGCAACAACAACAACAAAAATAACGACTGTCCTTCTTAGGGACCAGCGTGTCCTCTGTGTTTCTTCTTCCTGCTTCTCGTTCTCTTCTCGCTAGAGATGCCCCTTGGTCTGCGGTCAGGCTCCCAAAAAGAGAAGACTTGGGGTGGCCCTCAAACGAAGCAAAGAGGGGACGCCATGAGTAGACTGTTCGTGTAGCAACTCTTTTCTACTGTTTTGTGCCTCCACCACCACACCTGTGACTTCCATTCACCTCTAGTGTTTTCTTTTCTTTACACTACCAGCAGTGTGTGGTCCCCCGCCCACCACCTGTTGAAGGAAAATAAATTTATGGAGGGGACCTGCCTGCAGCCACGGCCCTCCTGGGTCGTGGCAGACTGGGCACCGGCGGTCTCCTTCTCCTGGAAACCATCGGAGTTGGGAGCGTTATGACATTACCCTTCTCTGGGGGACTGGTGTCTGGTTTTCTGTCCCTCTGTTGGCGTTCTCTTTGTTGTCTCTCCCACTCCCGTCCGTGCTTCCCGTTGATTCTGTGCTCTTCTCCTCCCCGTCGCTGTGGCCCGTATCGTCTTCTCCACTCGGCTTCTTGTACGCTAAAGCAGGTCCCTCTCTGTGGGTTGCTTCTAGCTTTTCTGTGATGCGCGCCCGATAGACTGGTGCGCTGACTTCGGCTCCGTTAGTCCCGCTACTGCCCGCCATATTGGAATTCATGGGTGCGGCCGGTGCGGTACTATAGGCTCCTGTCAGAAAGGATGTCCCCATACATTTGTGCGATGGCAGAAAAAGTTTTTGCAAGCAACCCCAGGACGTGTGTGCTAGTCAGCGAGACTTCGAGCTAAGTGTTTATGTGTGATGTGGTAAATCGCAATGAACCTCTCATTACATACAAGGGAAAAAGTACAGTTGCACCATATGGAACGGAGCACACACTCACCCTCACAGATGCCTAGGCTCGCAGCTAAGACAGGTCTCATAATGTAACTGCAGCTCTGCACATGTTTTGGGCAGCACCTACTGCTCACAAATTTGGAAAAGCCAGGCAACCCAACGAAAGGCATGAGTCCCAAAAGGTACGGGCATTGGCAAAACCAATAAATCTGGCTTGCATTTTGAATCTTGATTGAAAATTTTTAAAAATCAAGCTGCTGTGAAAAAACAAAATAACTAATAATTGTTTTCTGTATACAATGAATGCATGATATAAAGAATTTAATGCACGATGATTCAGTATACATTTCAAGATGTAAAAGAGTCCCAACGCGTGCCCTTCATGAGCAGTGAATGGATACACCAAATAGCCAATACCATGAAGTGAGAGAAAAATACTACTCTGGGAGGAGCCAAAGCCTACTCTATGTATATTTAAAAGCATTGGTAACACCAGATCATAGAAACAGATCCACTCTCAAGCTAGAACTAAAAATGATCATGAGAAATATTTGGGAAATGAAGTAGGAACACTACAGACAACAATTGAAAAATATTCCCTAATCATTACCACTTTTCATCGATGCATTATTATAAATACCCATTGGCATTTTAGAAATTTCTAAACAGGAACATTGCACTTAACTGAGGGAAGCAATTAAAGTGAACGTTCTTTTTCCATTCAGAAGTTCTAATGAGAAACTTATCAGATGATTGGTGGACTACTCTGATCCCTTATTGGTGGCTTCACTTTCCTAAGGTTCATTGAAGAGGTAGTAATTCTTAACAGGCTGCGGGATTAAAAAAAAGAAAGGTATCTTATAGTACTCAATTGTATTTTTAAACCCTACCTTCTTCTGCTTAAACAAGGCAATATTGTACATGGATAAACAATCCTGTTTCCTTGATTGAATTCACTTCCATTACAAATGGATCAATATTCTCTTTTTTTTATCAATACTTCCCACAGAACTGAGTAACAAGTGCAGAATTGAATTAATAGTTTATTTTGCATTCATCGACAGCTATATTTTCATTCATAAAGTATGCTACAGACTAGCTCTTGTATTATATACCCTTGAACCTCTATTTCTCCCAGTCTGTTGCGATAATAAATGTGTGTTTTCTGAAATGTTACTTAATAGAGGTTTCCCATTTGCCCTATTAAACAAACAAATAGAGGCATTAGCAATTGTCAAACATTTTTAAAATATTGTTATCCTAAAATATTATTTTCATAACAAGTAACTAAGCTATGTCAATAGGAAAGATAATCTGAATGTCTGCGTGCCATGCTGTAAGCGCTTTCAATATGCACACAGAAATAGATGAAGGAAGCCAAGCGGCTATGCCCACTGATGGAGAAAGACATATCTGCAAAATGTATTTTGCTTGGATATGAAATGAATCCAGCACAGCTGGCTCTCCCTGGCCATTCTAGTCTACCCTGGGCGAAGTGCTACGCTACGCTCGCGTAGTTTGCGAAGCTTGCGCTACTTCGCACAACGCGAATTGCACGTAGCACAGTGCAAACACGCGTAGCGTAGCGTAGCGTAGCCTAGTGCCGCGGTCATGCTTTGCTTGCTCGCGGTCCTCAACGTCAAGTTGGCGACCGTGAGCAAGCAAAATGACATCCCGGCGAGACTTTTCTTCGTTCGCGATCAGCAACATCAAGTTGCCGATCGCGAGCGTGGAAAATAAACCTCCGGCGAGATTCTCAACGCGGGGAGGTCAGGTTTCTCATTGCGAGTGGTCGCGTATGCTCGCGACCGCTCGCGATGAGAAACTACCAGTCCGCGTTGAGAAAGCTGCCGCTCGAGTAAAAATCTACTTGAGCGGCAGTAAAAGACAGCTCGCACTGTGCAAGTTGCCGTTTTCAATGATTGCACAGTGCGGACAAGCATCCGGCACTGTGCAATCATTGCGAACACGCACTACGCAGTTCGCGTAGTGCTACGCGAAGCTCGCGTAGTGCGAACTGCACTTTGCGTAGCTTCGCGAAGCACTACTTCGCGAACTACGCCCAGCCTTAGTCTACAACCCTTTGGATTGATCCCATCTTAGTCTTCCACACCTTTTGTTCCTTTAACAACACATATCCTGTTCCTATTCCCACCCCAGGCTAACACTGCTCATACTTTCTTATCAACTCACCCAAAGGGTCATTTAGAGTTTTGCAGAACAATGTCAAACGACAGAATTACTGTTCTACTACCTCGTGGTTTCCGTGCCCCACTTAGATGGGGGAGAATCTCTGGATTTCTGCTGGGCAAGCCTTAGCTGGCTTTGCTGTCAGCAACTCATGACCCCGTGCTCCATCCACCAAAGACTGGTAAGTGATATTGGTGGTCTATTAGGGTGGGTCGATCATCACTCGTTTTCAGCGGTGGCAACACAAACAAAAAGTGGTGGGGCGGGTTGATTGTGGGTGCGGGGGGGAGCACAGGACGGAAGCACGGGGGGGGGTTAATTATAAAAAAATAAGATTTACCTGAAGCTGCTGGCTGTCTTGCGCCTCAGTGTTCCTCTGCTTCCTGGTCCCAGTAAACACTGGGACTGCATCAGAGACTCCCTGTGCAATCCTTGCGCTGCTCTCATGCTATTTCCAAGCATGAGAGCAGTACAGGGATTGGCCTGAATGGGCTGGTTAAATGCTCGAGGCACAGGGAGTCTGTGATGTTTCTCCAACCCGGCTGTGCATTACAGCTGGGTTGGAGAAACCTAACTGTGCATGTCTGTTTGGCTGGCCTAAGACGGCCAGCAAAACAGACATGAACACTTAGAAGTGCACATGCCACTCCATTCCTCCTCCCTCCCATTGCCCGACCCCACCCCTCCCTACACACGCTGCCTCAGTCAGCAGCAGAAAAATAAAACGCTAATAAAATATCATTTTATATTTCAGCTGCTGGTTCTGAGCCAGTGGGGCGCCACTCCTCCGCCATTGCCGAGGAGCCGCCGCTGCACGTTTTCCTATCTCATGAATGATTAACATGCAAGATATGTTCATCATGGGTAGGGAGATCACACAATGCCGTCACATGCAGGCGCGGAGCTCTCTGCCCACCAGGACCATTGTTATTTTGCAAGAACATTCTCTCTCTTTGGAGAACAAGCTGCTTTGTTGAGGGGGTGCGTTAGGCATGGCACCAGCTCTGCATATAATCACTCCCTTCAATTGAGACGCAGCAGTGGAGCCACTGAATGCACAAAGATCTATGCTAGGCGGGTGGGCATCTCTAAATATGGTAGGTGGTCCTCCACCAGGGGAGCGGAGGCTATAACCTCAATGCTGAACACCCTCTTCTCTTTCGCCTCAATCTCACACACATTTGCAGGCCATGGGCAGTCTACCGGACTTTAAATGAGTTCCCTAGTGTTCAATTTCCCACCTCGAACTTCCACGTCTGCGGATCAGTCTGCACTGTCTGTACTCTTTGATGTCAATCCTGCACACCAGAGGCCCTTGAGTATCTCAATCCTGAACACCCTGTGATAACTTCCACCTCAGTCTTGCACATATTTGCAGCCCATGGGCACACTGTAGGACGTTAAATGAGGGCCCAACTGCTCGATTTCCCACCTCAAACTTCCACATGTGCTCCTTTTCACCCAAGATCTCACACTTTTAAGAGATTTCGCTTCCATTGGTGCAGCAGGGGCAGTGGCACCGGGGGCCAGTGGCCGGAGAGGCTCCCTGAACCCTGATTATTGCTGTATTTCACAGATCAAACAGCGGCTAGGGGGTCCATTTCCTTCCATGCACTAGGGGCCATGAGACACACTTGCTGCGCCGCAGCACACCTTGTGCACACCTTGTGCTCTTTCACCTCAAACTTGCACGTGTGCTGAAGCAACACATCAGTTGCGCACACTTAGCTGTCTCTGGGGTCTCCGTTCTGTGTGTTCGCTTCCTTCATCACTGGCCCTTCAGACGTGGACTCGGGCCTGACAAATAATCCCCGTCTGGGCTAAATCATATGCCGCAGATTTCAAAGGTAGTGTGGAATGGAGAAAGGCTGGAGCAAAGCAGCAGCAGATGTGGGAAGTGATCACCAGGGCCTGGTGATGCGGGGGCAACCAGAGGTGGAAGAGGACAGGAGGGGGGCTGGGCTGCAGACGAGCTGGGTAGTCACACGACGGCATGGACACAGCAGGGTGCATAGATGGAAGAGAGCATGCGTGTACTTTACCTGTTCTCTGAGACAGGGAAGCTTACATCCATGCTGCCTACTAAAGAGAGAGGGAGATAGAGAAAGTGTGAGTGTGTGTGTGTGAGAGAGAGAGACTGTGTGAGAGAGCGTGTGTGTGAGAGAGCGAGAAAAGGTGTGTGAGAGATTGTGTGAGAGAGTGTGTCTGTGAGAGTGTGTGAGAGAGAGCGTGTGTGTGAGAGAGAGAGCAATAAAAGGTGTGTGAGAGAGTCTGTGTTTGAGTGTGTGTGTGAGAGCACGTGTGTGAGAGAGTGAGAAAAGGTGTGTGTGTGAGAGTGTATGTGTGTGACAGAGTGTGTTTGTGTGAGAGAGAGACGGAGGGAGTAGTTTAGGCTGCTGCTCCTTCTGCTCTGTCGTGTGCGCGTGGGCCATTATTTGCATTGCTACTTCCTGTGTCTCTGGTGAGTGAGGGTAGTTGTCCCTAAGCATCTGGAAGAATTGCTCTCCATGCTGCATCTGTTTGTAGGGGGAACATAGGGTGACTCTTCATATCCAGTGCCAGTTTTGTGTGAGAGGAAAGCTTGCACTGTAAAGGGTCGTGGTTCTTGTTCTGTGTGACAGGAAGGAGCTTCCACTTCTGCTGTCCATGCTTCCCTTAGCCCTGTGTGTAAGGAAGGAAACCGTGACCTACTTCTGCCCCTGCCCCTCTCTTCTGTGTGAGGAAAGTTGTCTCTGCTGCAACCTGTGCATACCCTGTGTGTGCATCGGAGGAAATGTGCCGCTGTCCTCTAGCTGTCCTGTTGGTGAATGTGATCATCAAGTCTCCATTCCATTCGTTTTATTGAGTAGAATAAAAAGTAAAATGCATCTTTTGCACAGTTGCTTTATCTTATCTCTCGAGTCTCTGTGTCTCCAAAAAAATAGCTATTAAGAAAAACACCCATTTCCTTTTGCTTTAGGTTATTATTTGAAGGTTTGTGTTTTTTCCTACTGAAAACTGAGATTCTGCAGGGAATTATTTGGCTGACGTAATTTTAATTTCCCTATTTAATACTTCACAGGAAATTCTCCAGATGTGTCCACATGTGGACTCCAGGTTGCAGCAGACACAGTCTTAACAAAGAGAGGAAGGAGTAAGCTTCAGTGCGAGAAGCGATGCACACAATCCAAGCCCTGCACCCAATTCAGGCCCTGCACACAATCCAAGCCCAGCACACAATCCAAGCCCAGCACACAATCCAAGCCCTGTACACAATTCAAGCCATGCACCAAATCCAAGCCCTACACCCAATCCAGGCCCTGCACACAATCCAAGCCCTGCACACAATCCAAGCCCTGCCCACAATCCACGCCCTGCACACAATCCACGCCCTGCACACAATCCACGCCCTGCACACAATCCACGCCCTGCACACAATCCAAGCCCTGCACACAATCCACGCCCTGCACACAATCCACGCCCTGCACACAATCCAAGCCCTGCACACAATCCAAGCCCTGCACACAATCCAAGCCCTGCCCACAATCCACGCCCTGCACACAATCCACGCCCTGCACACAATCCAAGCCCTGCACACAATCCATGCCCTGCACGCAATCCACACCCTACACACAATCTACGCCCTGCACAAAATCCAAGTCCTGCACTCAGTCCTAGCCCTGTACACAATCCAAGCCCTGCACAAAATCCAAGCCCTGCACACAATCCAAGCCCTGAACACAGCACACACTCTAAACGTTGCACATTTAACACGCAGAACATGAAGTATGGAGCCCAATGCACCATGCACATAGTTCACACACAACTGTGCACAGCAGAGAGCATACTGCACAAAAAGTGCTGCTCACACAGACCTCGCATAACACCCTGCACACGGCCAGCACGCAATTCAGTGCACATAATACACTACACTCACAGCATAGAGCACACTGGGCACAGCAAAAACATACTGTATACGGCACTTGCACACAGACTTGGTACAATGCACAGGACATACTGCACGCATAGTAGAGCATGCTGCATACATCACCTTGCACTCACACAACAACAACACTCAAGGCAACAACCTGCTGCATAGCCGACCTGCACACAGCATATTGAACACACAATGCACTCAACAGATTGAATGCACACGCAAATATACAATATGTAATACCGACCGTGCACACAGGCTGCATCTATAACACTGCATACATCAGTTACACCCTGCACAGTCAGCACACCAAATACTGTACACCCAGACCACACAAAACATACTACACACAGATTCCAGACAAGACATTTCATACAGAGACGGCACACAAGATAAGACAAAGTGCAGCAGATATACTGCACACAACTCACTGTACATACAGACCTCGACAACACCTTCAAACAAACGCCGCACAACACACTGTACCTAAGTGCATACGACGCACTTCGCACAAACTGACTGTACACACAGTTCAGCGCATATTGTACACAAAACACTATATACACAGGCACACACAGATCCCTTTGGAAATTCAGATTAATTAATTGGCAGATACAGAAGGAATTACATTTCATTTTTCACACTGTGCATATTAAAATAAACATGGAGGTGTCTGCATGTTAGACATCACTTTTCCAGTCTAGCTTGATGACAGGAGGCACAGTAACAGCTGCAGGCACGTCTGACGTCATTCTATGCTCTAAGGCAATGCATAGTTCTACTTTAGCTTGTTTCTTTGGAAGTGTTTTGTTCTCAGGGAGCTCCAGAACCATTACTTCTGTTTCTCTCATATCCCCGTGTCTTGGGACCGTGTAGGAGGAAATACTTCTCCGTTCTCTCCCCCACTTCTGCACCAGGTGCAGATCCTCATCTTTAAGGTCCAACGTGTAAATGTGCTGACCTGCTTTGAGCTCCATTTCATGGCCATCAAGCCTGTATGTGATGAGCATCTGTGTTATGGGTTCCTGATGTTGCCGATATCAGTTATCCGATATCAGGCATTGCTACAGTCCAGCTTAATGTGCGTTTTCCAGTGCTATATGGCAGCGGCGGCTCCTCGCAAATGGCGGAGGAGCGTCGCCCCACTGCCTGGCTCTGAGCCAGCAAATGTAAAATAAAGTGATGTTCTTGCACCATTTTATTTTATATTTGCCGGCTCTTAGCCAGCGTCTGGGAAGGGCCGGGGCCTAGGCATGGAGGGGGAGGAGTGCTGCGTGCACTCCACTCCCTAAGCGCTTATGTGTGTTTGACCGGCCGTCTCAGGCCGACCAAAACACACATGCTCAATGCAGCTGGGCTGGAGAAACCCCCACAGACTCCCTGGTCTGAGCAGGGCGTCTTTTCAGCACGCTCAGACCAATACCTACGCTGCTCTGCAGCTCAGGAATTGGATGGGAGTCTGTCCCAGGGGCTGCTGGGACCTAGGAAGAGGAGAGGCGGCGAACACGACGATGAAGGCGGCCAAAGGTACGTTTAAAAAAAAAATCTATTATTTCTAAGTCATTGACTTGGGTCACTTAAATACACGCTGCAGCCCACATATGACATTTAATTCCATACCAAAGGTGCAATTTGTGTGACAACTTACAACGGCCTTCTGGAAAGTTAAATGCACAATTGGGTGAAACCAATTTTACAGTACCATTTTAGGGTAGAGCACCTTAATTTTCTGCTTTTGTAGTTGTACTTGTGTGTACCTTGCCCATCTGGACTTACATGTCAATCAATCACAGAATTTGTAGAGCGCACTACTTACCCGCGAGGGTCTCAAGGCGCTGGGGAGAGGGAAGGGGGGGGTGCTGCTACTGGTCGAACAGCCAGGTCTTGAGTAGCCTCCTGAAGGTCAGCAGGTCTTGGGTCTGTCGTAGGCTTAGTGGAAGGGTGTTCCAGGTCTTGGCGGCGAGGTGTGAGAAGGATCTGCCGCCGGTGGTTGTTCTTCGAATGCGAGGGACGGTGGCGAGGGAGAGGTCGGCGGAGCGGAGCTGGCGGTTGGGGACGTAGAAGAAGAGTCGTCTGTTAGGTAGGCTGGGCCAGTTTTGTGGTGCCTTGTGTGCGTGGATGAGGAGTTTGAAGGTGATCCTCCTGTCGACGGGGAGCCAGTGCAGGTTCCTCAAGTGGGGGGTGATGTGGCTGTGGCGTGGTACGTCGAGGATCAGGCGTGCGGAGGCGTTTTGTATGCGTTGCAGTCGCTTGATGAGCTTGGCCGGGGCTCCCGCGTAGAGGGCGTTCCCATAGTCAAGTCTGCTACTGACGAGGGCCTGGGTGACTGTTCTTCTTGTGTCTGTCAGGATCCACCTGTAGATCTTGCGAAGCATGCGGAGGGTGTTGAAGCAGGAGGAGGAGACTGCATTGACTTGCTTGGCCATGGAGAGCGTTGAGTCGAGGATGACTCCCAGGTTGCGTGCGTGGTCGGTGGGTGTCGGGGCTGCTCCCAGCGTCGTTGGCCACCAGGAGTCGTCCCAGGCTGAGGGGTTGAAGCCGAGGATGAGGACCTCCGTCTTGTCTGTGTTCAGCTTTAGTCGGCTGATCTTCATCCAATCGGCGACGGCCTTCATTCCTTCATGTAGATTGGCTTTGGCGGCGAGGGGGTCCTTGGTGAGGGAGAGGATCAGTTGAGTGTCGTCGGCGTAGGAGATAATGTTGAGGTCGTGCTGTCTGGCGATGCGTGCGAGCGGGGCCATGTAGATGTTGAACAGTGTTGGGCTGAAGGAAGATCCCTGGGGTACGCCGCAGATGATCTCGGAGGCTTCGGATCGGAAAGGTGGGAGGCGGACTCTCTGGGTTCTGCCGTCGAGGAAGGAGGTGGTCCATTCCAGGGCCTTGTCTCGGATCCCTGCGTCGTGGAGGCGTGCGCGTAGAGTGCGGTGGCAGACAGTGTCGAAGGCGGCGGAGAGGTCCAGCAGGATGAGGGCTGCGGTCTCACCATTGTCCAGCAGGATCCTGATGTCGTCGGTGGCGGCGATGAGGGCAGTCTCAGTGCTGTGGTTGCTGCGGAACCCTGATTGGGATGGGTCCAGGATGCTGTTTTCTTCGAGGTATCGGGTTAGCTGTTTGTTGACGATCTTCTCGATGACCTTGACTGGGAACGGAAGCAGGGAGATGGGCCGGAAGTTCTTGAGGTCTCTCGGGTCCGCCTTGGGTTTTTTGAGTAGGGCGTTGATCTCTGCGTGTTTCCAGCTCTCTGGGAAGGTTGCGGTCTCGAAGGAGAGATTGATGACGTTGCACAGGTGGGGTGCGATGGAGCTGCTGGCTTTGTTGAAGATGTGGTGCGGGAAAGGGTCTGACGGGGAGCCGGAGTGTATTGTGCTCATGGTCTTGATGGTGTCCTCGATGTTCACGCTGGCCCAGGCTGGCAGGGGGTCGTGGTCGATGGTGTGTGGCGGGTCTGGTGCATCGATCTTAGTTGGGGCTGTCTGGGTGTTGAAGCTGTCGTGGATGTCGGCAATCTTGCGGTGAAAGAAGGTGGCGAGGGAATCGCACAGGGGTTGCGACGGCGGGATGTCGTTGGTGTTGGAGCTGGGATTGGAGAGTTCCTTCACTATGTTGAAAAGCTCCTTGCTGTTGTGTGCGTTGTTGTCGAGGCGGTCTTTGAAGGAGATTCTCTTGGCGGACCTGATGAGGTGGTGGTGGTTACGGATGGTGTCTTTGTGGGCTGTGTGGCTGTCCGGTGTCTTATCACTGTGCCATTTCTTCTCTAGTTTCCGGCAGGTACACTTGGAAGCTAGGAGTTCCGAGGTGAACCAGCTGGCTCTTTTGGTGGTGTCACTGTAGGTGAGCTTTTTCAGCGGGGCGAGGGTGTTGGCACAGTCGTCCATCCATCGTCTGAGGTTGCAGGCAGCGTCGTCGGTGTTGGATGGGTCGGAGGGAGGGCTGAGAGTGAGGGTTGCCCGAGTTGGTCTTCGGTGACTTTGCTCCAGCAGCGGCGTGGGATCTGTTGGGTGCGGTGGTGTGTGGTGGGTTTCTGGAAGGTGAAATGGATGCAGCGGTGGTCGGTCCAGAGGAGTTCCGTGGTGTGGCTGAAGGAGACGTGGGAGCTTGAGGAGAAGATGGGGTCAAGCGTGTGGCCGGCGGAGTGGGTCGGTGTTGTGACGAGCTGGCTCAGACCGAGGTTGGCGAGGCTGTCGATCAGGGTGGTGGAGTTGCTGTCGTTGTTGTTCTCCAGGTGAAAGTTCAGATCTCCGAGGAGGATGTAGTCGGTAGAGGTCAGGGCGTGCGTGCTGATGAAGTCGGCGATGGAGTCGCTGAACTGGGGTCGGGGCCCAGGGGGTCTGTAGACAAGGGTGCCTCTAAGGGTGGTGTTGGGGTCCGTGTGGATCTGGAAGTGCATGTGTTCGGCGGTGCTGAGAGTGTCGTCGGTGCTGGTCGAGACCCTGATGGTGTTCTTGTGGACGATGGCGATTCCTCCTCCTACTGCGTTGATGCGGTCTCTGCGGGTGATCTTATAGCCGTCTGGGATGGCTATGGCGATGTCGGGGGCGGAGGAGTCGTTCATCCAGGTCTCAGTCAGGAAGGCGACGTCTGGTGATGATGTGTCGAGCAGGTCCCAGAGCTCGAAGGCGTGTTTGCGTGCGGAGCGGGTGTTCAGTAGGATGCACCGGAGGTGGTTGAGGTCCTTCTTGGCGGGCTGGTGTAGCTGCAGTTCCAGCAGGTGAAGGGACCATGGGTGCGTTTCGGGGCGGCCTTGAAACAGTTGTGTGTCCGTCCGGGGTTGAGAGCGTGGAGTGTGGTGGCATCGTATCGGCGTCGGTCCTCGAGGCTGGAGCGGGGGGCGCGCGGCCCAGGGGTTCTGGCGCTGGGCGCGGTCCAGTCGCGGACGGGCGCAGACGGGCTTGCCTTAGGCGCGCCTTCGGCGCGCAGCGGCCGCCATATATGGGGAGGTGGGAGGGAGGAGCAGCTGGGAGGCAGGGGCAGCGAATGGGCAGTCAGGGGGGCGGGGCCGCAGGGGACGCAGCGGCGGGAATGGAGAGAGGCAGCGAGGGGCACAGAAGGCAAAATGGGCACAAGGGGGGTGGGGGCAGCGAGGGAAAAACAGAAGAAAACACGGGCACAGTACAGTGGGGCAGCGAGGGCACAGAAGGCAAAATGGACACAAGGGGGGTGGGGGCAGCGAGGGAAAAACAGAAGAAAACATGGGCACAGTACAGTGGGGCAGCGAGGGCACAGAAGGCAAAATGGACACAAGGGGGTGGGGGCAGCGAGGAAAAACAGAAGAAAACATGGGCACAGTACAGTGGGGCAGCGAGGGCACAGAAGGCAAAATGGACACAAGGGGGGTGGGGGCAGCGAGGGAAAAACAGAAGAAAACACGGGCACAGTACAGTGGGGGAGCGAGGGCACAGAAGGCAAAATGGACACAAGGGGGTGGGGGCAGCGAGGGAAAAACAGAAGAAAACACGGGCACAGTACAGTGGGGCAGCGAGGGCACAGAAGGCAAAATGGACACAAGGGGGGTGGGGGCAGCGAGGGAAAAGCAGAAGAAAACACGGGCACAGTACAGTGGGGCAGCGAGGGCACAGAAGGCAAAATGGACACAAGGGGGTGGGGGCAGCGAGGGAAAAGCAGAAGAAAACACGGGCACAGTACAGTGGGGCAGTGAGGGCACAGATGGCAAAAACGGACACAAGGGAGGTGGGGGCAGCGAGGGAAAAACAGAAGAAAACACGGGCACAGTACAGTGGGGCAGCGAGGGCACAGAAGGCAAAATGGACACAAGGGGGGTGGGGGCAGCGAGGGAAAAACAGAAGAAAACACGGGCACAGTACAGTGGGGCAGCGAGGGCACAGAAGGCAAAATGGACACAAGGGGGGTGGGGGCAGCGAGGGAAAACCAGAAGAAAACACGGGCACAGTACAGTGGGGCAGCGAGGGCACAGAAGGCAAAAACGGACACAAGGGAGGTGGGGGCAGCGAGGGAAAACAGAAGAAAACACGGGCACCGAGGTCACAAACGGAGGGGCGAGCTTACCAGCAGCAGCAGCGGGCGGACAGCACAGGCGGAGCTGTGTGGTGGGGGAGCGACCTACCTGGCAAGGTCAAGGGTCCTCTATCGTGATCTGCCCTAGCTACTAAACGTGCCACTGGGGAACCCTCCTGCCCATCTGTGAAAGGACGAACACTACCCTGCTCATAGATGCATCCTAGGATGCAAACATTACTTCAATGACCAACCAGGTTATGTGGCCCATTTAACCTCCTGTTGCAGATCTCTGTCCCAAACCTAGGGTCAGTTCTGACCACAGAGCAACCACCAAGCATAGATTATTGACAACTGTCAGAATACTGCATCAGGACACTGGCTATCCACTCAAGGTGAATGTTAAAATCCAGTGCCTTAGTTAGGTCTTATTTCCAGCCTCTGAACTAACAAAGGAGCACATGTAGGTTACTGGGGCCTATCTGACACTGTCCTAGCCCTTCGAGCACACTCGGCCCTTGGGGAAGAACATGACCCAGTGCCAAGCCCTCTAGGACAGAGTCAAGTACAGGCCCTGGTATTCCCTTCTCACTGCTGGGCCCACACAATGGTCCCCAAAGGTCACAAAGAAGGTCAATGCACACAACTCTCACAATCCTTCCCCTGGGTAAACTCTTCTGTCCCTAAGCCATTGGCTAAGGATCCTCCCTGAGGCCTCTCAGACCTTTTAGTGCCTTGAGAGTGGGGCTACTACCTCAAGTTGCAAACACACTCCTTCCACTCACACTCCTACTATCTCAGGGGTGACACTAAGGACCTGATTCACAAAGGTAATTTAACCCTTGTGTGTAAGTTTACGATTGTTTGGTATTCACAAAGGTATTTACGAGTAGTATCTTTACGAGTGCGGAGTCTCCACACTGAAAATGACCTATCTTTTTATGTGAGTAGACTCGGCACTCATAAAGATACTACTCGTAAATTGCTTTGCGGATACCAAACAATTGTAAACTTATACACAAGTGTAAGTTTACCTTTGTGAATCAGGCCCTCAGAGACTAACCTCAGCTCAGAGTTTGTACCTTGAGACTGAACACTTGCCTGGCAATCCAGGTGTCCCAATGGACACACAGCCCACATCAAGGGTTGCGCACACTGTCTGTGCCATGCAGGGGTCTGTTGTATCCAATTTTCCTTTGCCTGTATCATTGACAACGCATACAGCAGCTCAAAGTCAGCGGCATCACCAGTCTTAGGGCCTTTGGGTTCTCCCAATGTGGATAACACTTGCCTCCTACCCCTTTCTTTACCTCTTGGTTTCCTGCAGACTACATTAGGGTCAGCACCCATGCAACTGAAGGTGAGGAAACCTGGATGCTCCCACACTCTTATTCTCCTCTGCCCTGTAGTAGCTCATTGCCAAGGATGCAATCCATAGTTAAGCAAGGATATACAGCAACGTCCTCCAATCCAAGAAGACCAAAGCATAATGTGCTCACTCTGCTCCCATAGAGATTCCTTACTTTACTGATCTCTTGATCTCTCCCTGCGGGGACTATTCGTGGTAGATTAGCTGTTCTACCACCAGGATCCAGCTAGCACAGTTTTCCAACTGAGCAGTGAAATTGTTCCCTCTCACTGTGACCCTCTGGAAGGAGTTCCTAAAATACTTAGAATTCACCAGCTCACCTTCAGGGTTCCCTTCTGAACTAAGGAACACTAAGGCATGCTCTACCTTATGCTCCTGGGAAATAACTACTCCCAGCATTACACTAGCCAACTCTGTGAAATGTCCCCTAGAGAATGCCTTCCTGGGGCACGAGAAGTTTCCCTTCTTACGTCTTGATTGGAGACAGTTAATGCACTTTACCATCTCAAATGGCTTCTTCTTCCCATGGTTCCCTCCTTGCTGCTTCTTTGAAGTGAGAGGGGACACTTTCTCCTTGACAGAAGTTTGGCCCTAATGGGTTTTCAATTCAACCTTCTGCTCAGGCCCTGATCTACACTTCTTTTGGTCACTCACACAATATGTTTGTGGACACTTTGATGCTGGATCAGAAGCTAGCCTCTTTCCCAAGCTTCCCGAGATCAACAAGCTTGGAGTCTATCAGGTGCTGGTATACCTTTCAAAAACAGTAACTCAAAATGTGTACCAGCAGAACTTAAATAGCCCATTCTAGTCATTTACTTTTCTGCCCTTCATCCAATCTTCCATTGCGTTCAAAGACACATCCACAAAATCCTCTCAAGACTGCTGTGACTCCTTTGAGGGTTCCCTAAACTCCTCTGATAGTTTTCAAGAGTGAGACCAAAGTTGCAAACAAGGGCTGTCTTTTGTGTGATGATACTGATTGTGCTTTGATTCCTTCACATTGAGGATGACATCCCTACACTGGATATATGCTTCTACAGGCTGCCCCCAAGCCTCCTTTCCTATTTTGTGAATTTCAGGGCACAGCCATAAGCAATAAGCCACGTATGTACATCATCCCTAACACAACATCCCTAGGAAAACTATAGTGTGATTGACCCCTCTTGGGGTCGCCATCCTCACTGGACTCTGATGCCTTCACCAACCTCAAGTCTATCTTGCTCTAGAACCTTTCTTGAGCCAGAATGGCATTCCGAGGCAAATCTTCTCTCCTCCAGTGCAAGATGTTGCTGCCTTTTACTTCTCAGCAGGCATGGCTTTAGCTACTTTCTTATTCTCAGATGACAACTGCAACTCTTTAATGACCACTGCTGCCTTTTTCTCCTCTAAAGCCCGCCGTCCTTTTTTCTCCTCAGCAACCATGGCAACCCTTTTTGCCCCAAGGGCAAGAGAAGCCAGTTGCAATTTCTAACCCCTCTCACCTTCTTCTTCTCATTAGTCAACCTGCAGGCCTCCAACTCTGATGGGGACAAACTGAAAGAGTACATGCTGCTCCAAACTCTGGATAACATAGGCAAGTTGTTCCTTGATGTATTTCTCACCTCTGCTCTAGTGCCTCTTCAATTTCCTCATCCTCTTTCTCCTCTGAGGTGATCTGTCCATGAACATAATTTAGTGGTTGTATGGCTCGCGTCCTGCGATGCCTAGCGCTATAATTGTGACCCCTGACCTCAGAAGAAAGCAACACACTTGCAGAACAATTGTTGCAAGTAGAGAAATGAGGGGGACAATAACAAATCAAAGTGCAGGAAGGGGACACCACAAAGAGACTGGTGAAAGATAGAGCGACAAAGGGGTGTGTGTGAGAGAGTGTTCAGTATTCCCAGAGTTTCTAAAAGACTCCGATTTTCTCTGCATTAATATGAATTGTAGCCAACTTCAATTAATTCCATTCAACTTTCCTTATTTCCTTTGTATAATGTTTGAAGTTGGGTGAGTACTGGGATTTTCAGTTTCTCTTAGTTATAATCATATAACAAGGAAAACCAAAGCACTCAATATGTACAAAAAAAAACGAATACCAATACTCCACCCTGTATTCCATCAGATACAGGGGCTTATCAAGGTCCTAGATTGTGGCACATTCCACGGTGACACTACACAAAAACGTTTTTAAGTGTTGTCCTTAATATATTTGTTGGAAAACGAGGCAGTATCTGTGAGGCCTGCACAAATAACATGACTACATTTTTCCTTTACTGGAAACCAAACACTCCATTGTAGCGCTTGACTCTCAGAGGGTAGCGTTGCAGAGCAGTCTAAGGCTTACTCAAGGGAGGTGGTGTGGGCTAGTAATCGCCTATTACCAGTATGCAGAAATAACACTCAATAATTGATTGTCCAGTCTGTACTTTGCTTTATAAAAGGAAGAGTACATTTATTAAACACACACACTACTCAATACTATGCAACAATTTACAAATATACATAAGCTGTTGGAATTACTTTGTGACATTGCATAACCTCCCCACCCCTCACGCACGGGGGGTGGGGTCTAGTACCACCACTCCCATGTATGCACATCATCCTGCCCCCTAATGCAGTAGGTTGACCATAACCTGGAGTGAGGGCCTTGCCCGCTGGCACCATCCCAGTGGCGACCCACCCCATTATCCCAACAAGCATTTAAAATGGGCACGCCTGCCATGGTGACACATAACCCTGACTGAGCAACTCATACTGACCATGCAGTATACACCTCTACATCTAAGTGGCTAACAGTCTGGGTTGTTCTTCACCTAACGCAGCAGCAAGAATACATGTTTAGGCATCACTTAAAATGACAGTACTTATCATAGCTGATAACAGTTATAATGCATTGCAATTAAAGCCCCTAAAAGGTATCACAGTTATAATCACAGGATTAAGCATGTACAGCCAGACACCCTAGCAGGAATGTCCAGCAACATAACCTCAGCTTGCTTATGACTTCACATTACACACCTGACTTTCAGTCCCTCAAAAAAAATAACATTAGGTAAATGCACTTCTCGTGCATTTGCACCTTTTCATCTCCAGGGAATGTCCTTCTCCAGACATCCCCAGTTCAGCCCTTCACACCTTGGTGCAGTCCTACACAAACCCCCAGCTGAAGAACAAAAGTTCCAGCCACAGAATGCTGTTGGCGCATAGCTCAGCCCTTGAGGGGTTGTTTCTTTCAAGTCCCCTAGAGACTTAGGGAGGGACTTTCCTCACATCGTGCTGGGGGAGTCTGCGGGCTCCTGCAGCTCCCCGTGCACCTTTGCATCCCCTTAGTGGTGACCCCGTCCTCCTGGGGCCACCACGCACAGAGAACCAGCCATTTTTCCTTGCAGGCCAGTCCGGGCCTGCAAGGCATTATGGGGCGAGGTGCTCCTGATCCATGCATAACAGAACAGCGGCTCCCCCGCTGCTCGGGGAGAGCCGCGTTACCATCGGGGACGGCCTCACGCCGCAACATCTCTTCTGAGGGGGGCTGGGTCCCACCCGGACACCTCACCTCCACAGGTAAGTGTCCTTGCAGCTCGGGGAGCCCACCCCCGGCTGCTCCTGCCGGCTCCCCGCATGGCCTGCACCTTTGTGTGCACCTTTGTGTGCAGCCACGGGAGCCGGCGCGTCCATTGTGGTTTGCCCGCTCTTGCGGGCAGACGCCAAGACGGCCACTGGCCCAGCAAGGCCTCGGGGGAGTGCGACGGCACTCCCCCCCTCCTTCCCGCTGCTCCGGGGAGTGGGGCGGGACTCCCCCTCTCCCAGCTTCACACCGGGGCCCAGAGTTGGGGATCCCGGGCCCCCCTGGGGGCCATCTTCACGGGGAGCGCGACGGCGCTCCCTGACCTCCGCCTCTTCTTCGGGGCCTGGAGTTGGGGTCCCGGCCCCCAGGCCTTCTTTGGCAGGGAGCGCATCGGCGCTCCTCAGCTTGTCTTCCTGGCTTCGGGGCCCAGAGTTGGGGTCCCCGGCCCCAGGAAATTCTTCACGGGGAGCGCAATGGTGCTCCCTGGCTTGTCTTCTCCCGCAAGGGGGACGCGCAACAGCACACCTCCCTCCTCCTCACCCACGTCACCGGGGCCTGGAGTTGGGGGTCCCGGGCCCCAGAGGTCTCCTCGTGGGGGGGCACGACAGCGCTCCCCGCTCTCCAGTGTCATCGGGGGCCAGGGTGGGCTCCTGGCACCCCTTTTGGGCATCTTCACGGGGAGCGCGATGTCGCTCCCCGACTTTACGTCTTGTGGGGGCAGACCCCGGGACCTGACCCACCCCGGGGGCAAATCTAAGACCGGCAGCTGAGCCCCACGTGCTTCGTCGTCGGTCCCAGTAGGGGTGAAAGCTCGCCTACCTTCTGGGGGGGCATATCTCAGTCCCCAGGGGACTGATTCTCACCATCTTGGCCTCCTCGTGCTCCTGGTTGCCCGCCCCAGCCACTGGGAGCACTTTCCTTCGTCCTCCTAGCCTCTTAGAGGGGGAAATCAGCTGGGAGCTGTCTTCACTGGCTCCCTGCACCAGCCTTTCACCTGGCTCTCCTCCTGGGCCTCTCTTCTCCTTGCGCAGAGGCCCAGGCTTCTGCTCACTGGTCCTGGACTCCCCCACAGGCACAATCCAGGGTCCTGGGACAGTCAGGGGGTTCCTCCTTCCAACTGCCCATGGTGCCAGGCTCCAGCACCAGTCTTCCTCAGCAGACCACACCCCAAAGAGAGCTCCTCTTCCTGTCCAAGACCTTTTAAAAGAATTTGAAGGGAAGGCTCGTCTACCCTATCCTGCAGCGACACCTCACCTCTCTGCCCCTGCTCCCTCCTTCCTGCACAGGCTTCTGGGATAGTTCAAAATGGCATCATCCAGGGGTCTCATGCCACATGGTCTCTGAAAAGCTCCCTTCCCCCCTGGCTGCCTTCATGGCCCAGGACAGCTGCTGATGGATAACCTGCAGCTCCACCCTTATCTCTCCCTCTTGGAGAGAAGACCTTCACCCTTGGAATTCCTGCAGTGAAGGGCTAGGCCTCTGATGCTACAGCTTGGGGAGGAAGGCAAATAATCCAGCCTGGCAGGGTCACACCTAACCCTGGGCGGTGAACTCTGCTCCGCTCGCGGAGTTTGCGGAGTTTTCTGCACTCCGCGTTACGCGGAGATCGCGGAGTTCCGAAAAACTCCGGTTCGCGTTGTGGAGCGAAGTTTTTTTCCTCGCTCGAATTCGCCAATGTCAAGTTGGCGCCCGCGAGCGAGGAAAATCAACCTTCCGGCAAGATTTTTCCTCGTTCGCGATCGTCAACATCAAGTTGGCGAGCACGAGCGTGGAAAATCAAGATCCCGGCGAGATTTCTCAACGCGGGGGGGTCAGGTTTCTCATTGCGAGTGGTCGCGTATGCTCGCGACAGCTCGCATTGAGAAACTTCCCGTTCGTGTTGAGAAAGCTGCCGCTCGAGTAAAAATCTACTCGAGCGGCAGAAAAGGAAAGCAGGGACTGCTTGCACTGTGCATGGTGCCGTTCGCAATGATTGCACAGTGCGGACAAGCATCCGGCACTGTGCAATCACGCGAACAGCATTTTTTATCATACTCCGCCGCTCGCGGAGCTCTGCGTAGTGCGACTGAGTTTTTTTTGCACTTCGCGGTGTTCCACGTAGTGCAACTCCGCGAACTCCGCCCAGGGCAGGTCACACCCTGCCAGGCTCTGGTTATGAGCTGAGTCAGAGGAATATGACATTTCTGAATGACCCATAAGCAGTACAGATATGGCTTTTGACTCAGCAGAATACTTCTTTTTACACAACTTACATTGTACTTTGGTGTGTGTCTGGAATTTGTAGGCCCTAGGGAAGTGAAACTACCCCATGTGGTCCCCATCTTCATAGGAGAATAATGGAGTGTTCCTTCAGCGAAAACAGTAAAGCACACTGACTTTCCTTTACATGTGTCTTCACATAGTATAAAGCCTATTCCATGTCACCACCCAACTCTGCATAATTCCTGCCACACCATTCTATCTGTACCTGCTCCTGGGCAGCGCACGACAGGAATCTCCCCCGCGCAGCCCTTTCACATGTGCATACACATGTGCGCACGTGCCTACATGTTACCAGTCAGGTGCCCCTTGCTCCGGCTGCAGCGCAGCGGCCTTCTCTCACAAGGGGGACACCGATAAAATCCACATGCAGTCTCTTTCATCATGAGTTCACTGTGGGTGAGTCCCAGTTTATGGGGCTCTCCCACAGAAAAAGCTCAAAAATTAGATGTTCAAAAAGCGAAAAATCTGGGCGGCTCAGATGGTCAGAACCACCTTCTAACAATATTGAATTTGTTTCTGATGTTTAAGAGAAGATTTGCCGTCTACATCACATTTGCCTCTTTTGCACTTCTATGCCGTCTACAACTCTTTGTAGCAATAGCAATGCGTGACTATTCCTCAAGTGTTGCTCTCTGAAATAGAATTAAACACCAGTTACCACTTGGTTTCGGCATTTTCTTCAAAGTCTATGAATCTCTGCCTTGAAAAAGTCACTGTGTGATGAAACACGTATCGGGTGTTATCCAGCATTCAGAACTGAAGAAATGTGAATTGTGTGAAACCTGAGTGTACTGAAGATCACCTAATCTACGTACCTCTACAATAAAGACAATTCTCTTTTCAACACAGGTCCTTACTGTTTGGACCATATGCGTTTTTTTGTACATATTGAGTGCTTTGGTTTTCTTTGTTATATGATTGTCCCATTGGATCTTTGGTCCTATTGTACACTCACACCTATGGTAGTAGGGTGTGGGATAACCTCAAAAGCACCATCCTGAAATGTGCTGTTCTCTGTATTTATTACTGCATTCCCACTACAATTTGTAGATTGATACAAGGTGCGATATTCAGTCCACTACTACCTTCTCTTCTATCTCTTAGTTATAAGCTTAAGTATAATTATTACTGCCATAATCAGTGTACGTGATCCTCACTGAATAGTGATGTTTAGATTGAACAGTAATGCAGTATTGTTTAAATCCAAAATTTTGCCTTGTTATTTTTTTAAAAATGTAGATGCTTTCTGCCAGAGAATGTCAATATTGGGACATACAATAAACATGTGAAGATCATAAGCATCTACTAAGTTGCATTTTAGGCATTGGTAATTTTTCCGTCCCAGTATTTTATTTAGCATGAGTGATTTAAGAATGGTGGAGTGTCATAAATATTGTGTCCTGTACATGACGGAAATGAACATGGAGAGATTTAGTGTTATTGCTCAATTCCACATAATACCAGTGGCTTTGATACCCTCCCTCTCCTACCTGATGCATAAATTGGTCTTCCAGTCATTATTTCAGGGCGGACCAAATTCTTGTAATTTCTGATTTGGACATAACTTTCATCGAATATTTGTGGGCATGAATTGCTGGATGAAAGGGTGTTGAGGTTTTTGTAGCTCACTGTTATGTTATGCAGGTCTTTAGAGCACATTATTACCTGGGAGAATATACTAGCCCTGAACAGGTGTGAGTCTAGACAAACCTTGGGCCTAGTGGGACTACTCAAAAAGCCAGGTCTTCAGCTTCTTGCAGAATTTAAGAAGTGAGGAGGAGGTTCTTATCTGTAGTGTTAGGTCGTTCCATCCTTTAGAAGCCTTGTAGGAAAATATTTGACTGCTGCATCTGGTAAGCCATATTAGTGTGGTGTGTGGAAGGCACACGGCCGCCACATCTAATACCAAGGGCTTAGGAGAGTGGCTGCACCACTGGCACCTAACTGACATTTGGTGGGCGGTGTACTCAAAGACGCAGATCTATTCCTTTTATTCCCCACCACACGGCCTTCATGTTCGAATCGACCACTTTTTGGGGTCAGCAGCCCTGCTTCCTGGATGCCACCGAATAGATTACCTGGGGCGGACTCACACGGATCACAACCCTCAGCTTCTCCAGGTGGGGTGGGAATGGACCGGGCAGGTCACACATTTGTGGTGCGTCCAACCGGTAGTGCTCGAGGATCTGCCCTTCCGGGAGTCATTAGGCACCACTATTAGCACCTTCTTCGAAACTAACACAGACTTGGTCACTGACAAAAGGGTAGAATGGGAAGCATTTAAGGTTGTAGTCAGGAGACAGTGTCTGGGCCTTCCGTAAGCAGCTGGACCGAGACGTAACACGCCTTGAACGCTCACTCCTTCAGTTGGAGTCTGATGTGGTGGCAAATTCGGATGGCGCGTGAAGGCTAGATGAGGCAAGGCGTGAGCATGCAGAATTAATGGAACGGCAGTGATGCCTAAATTATGCCGCACATTCTGGCCACACCTATGCTGCAGTGGACAGAGCGGGCAGGTTGCTGGCATGGCTGATCAGGCAGGAACAAACACTGAGACCGATCCTTTCGCCGCGCTCAGATTCAGGTCACTTTCTGAACACTCAATGGGAGATACACCAAGAATTTGTCAAACACTACACAACATTAAAAAATCTATCATTGATGTGGACCCAGACGCGTTGGAGGCCTTCCTCTCTCCTCCCTCCCTGCCAACTGTGGCACCTCCGCAACGGGCAGTGCTAGAAGAGACAATCACGCTTTTTGAGGTCCAGAAAGCCATAAAGGTGTTGGCCACGGGTAAGGCATCTGGGCCTGATGGCCTACCAGCTAATTACTACAAGGCATATGCTTCGGTACTGGCCCCTCGTCTACTGACTCTTTAAGAAAAATCACTGGAGGCATCTATTTTTCTGGAAACACTTAATGAGTCCCTACTCGTCTCATTGTCCAAATCAGATAGGAACTCCCAACTCTTGGGATCGTATCGCCCATTAGCACTCTTAAACACTGACTACAGGATCCTGGCCAAAATACTAGCAGATAGTTTGGCCTCTCTGGTATCCCAACTGGTGCACGCCGATCAAAACGCCTTCATGCCATCTCACAGCACGTCCCTAAATCTACGTCACTTCTTCAGAGTAGCTAAATACTCCGCAGATGGTTGACCACATTCGGGCTGCCGGTGCTCGGCTTGGAGAAAGAATTCCATGCGCTAGAATGGGAGTTCCTATTCTCCACGCTATCCAGATATGGGCTGGGCACTCATCTTCTTTGCCTTATCAGGTTACTATATACCCTTCCTACTGCCAGGAGCAAGACAGGCCCTTGCCTGTTGGAATCAGTGCCCATCGGTTGTGGCACCAGGTAGGGATGCCCGTTGTCCCTGCTACTGTTTTTGCTGGCCATAGAACCACTGGCGGAAACCCTCTGGTGAGATGGGGAGGAATGGGGGATCCCCCTAAGTGACAGGACATGCAATTTTCCTATATGCCGATGACCTGCTTCTATATCTTAGAGACATCAGGCAGTCATGCAATAGCATAGCAAAGACGCTCGCTGACTTTGCGTCCCTATCTGGCCTGCAAATAAATTGGGCAAAGTCATGCCTATACCCATTCAGTCCATCTGCCCCATACCCAGCACTGGTAGCTAATGGCATGGCGGTACAAAGGCAACCATCTGTTTTTCGCTACCTAGGGGTCAGGATTTATCACCGACCAGAGGAGCTGCTGGAAGGGAACCTTCTACGGGCGATAGCCACCATCAGGTTGCAGATGGCCTTTAGGCAAAGCCTCCCCCTGACAGTTATGGGTTGCATAGCGTTACTTAAGATGGTGGTCCTGCCACGGCTCTTGTACTTCTTCACTAATCTGCCGATTTATATTCAGCCCCAGTAGCGGCCCGTGATGGGAGTGCTGCCGGGCGCTGACGTGGGGCGGGGTAGGGGTAGGGTGGGGGGTAGTAAACTACGGATTACGGCCGATTAGAGGTAAGTAAACATATAAATAAATAAAACGAATTTATGCGCGCGCTGCATCGGCAAATGCGATGCAGCGCGCGCAACGAAATTCATTTTATTTATTTATATGTTTACTTACCTCTAATCGGCCGTAATCCATAGTTTACTACCCTTCACCCTGCCCCGCCCCCGCCCCACGTCAGCGCCCGGCAGCACTCCCACCACGGGCCGCTACTGTTCAGCCCTCAATCTTTTGCTCCCTTGAACATACTAAGCAAGAGTTTATCTGGCATGGTTCACGATGCTGGGTTGCGTTATCCAAGCTATACTTACCAACCGGTCACAGGGGCTCGCTGTGCCCAACATGTAGCATTTTTACTTGGCAGCACAGCTCCAATGGATATCTAGGTGGGCCAGCGGACTATATCTGGAAGACACGGCCATGCACTTACCAGCATGGACACACTTGTCAATCTTAAGGTTATTTCACCCCAGGAGGAGGGGAGTAATACCCACCCAACTGATGCTAGAGGTGGCCCACAGATGCTTCCTCTGCAGCTTATGCCTTACAGGCAACACAATCCCATCTGCGCCTTCCTTGCCTATACAGGGCACGCCAAGAGGACAGCATGCCACTACCAGGGCAGAACTCTCAGCCTGGGAGGGGGTGGGCTTGAAGACGCTGGGTGACCTATACCGTGACGGACAGATGCCACCCTTTGACGTCCTAGTGGATGAGGATGGTCTACTGCGAGGCCAGTTCCTGCTACATAACTCGCTGATCATGGCGCTGTGGGGGACATATATATGCATGTGATGGGCATGGGGAGACACCTCACAAAGTGGTTTGCTGACTCACTACGAACACACAAAGGTCAACTGCTGACATCCCTCAGACACCACTGGGACACAGATCTCCACTGACAATGTACAGATTGAGAATGGGCGGCCATACTAGAAGGATCCAGAGGATGTGGTCTGACGGCTAGATTGCCGACTTTGGAGCTGGAAACCAAGGTTCGAGCCTCGGGGTTGCGTCCACATACTGTGATTCTGGGCAAATCACTTAATTTCCCCATGCCCACCAAAAACATGAATATGTCTTTGTGTAACGTAACCGGTGCTCATATAAAGCGCTCCAATACCTTTGGGTCGAGTTTGCGCTATATAAATCTGCATAAAAAAAAAATACCCCCAGGAATGCCAGATTTTGCCTCATACAGTATTATATAATACACAGGGCATACCTGATGCCAGCCAAAATAGATAAATACTTCCAACGCACTGACGCCCACTGCCCCAGGTGCAATTTGGTGCAATTTGGTGAATGCAGATCTAATTCATAAGCTATGGAGCTGTACTGCTCTCACCTCTTATTGGGAGGCTGTTGACACTTACTTAACGAGCTGCACCGGATGTACAGTGGAGGGCACCTGGGAAGTATGCTTCCTGGGACTCTATCGCAAATCTAAAAACCGCAAAGTAACGTCTAGGTTTATAGACCTGGGGTTACTTGCAGCTAAACGCTTGATTACTAGTCGCTAGAAGCGATCGGAGCCCCCGCTCATAATAACGTGGTCCCACTCGTTGACGACCTGAGTGCAAGCAGAGAGCATCGCCCTACATCATGAGGACACCCAAGGGCTCTGCAGACTCCCGATGGCAGCCGCATGGGACACAGTCCTCCTGGACCTCCCAACGCCTGACAAACAAATGAGGTGCCCCATGCGCCTGCCATGAGAACTGACAAAGCGCCGGTAATGACATGCTGTGAAGCGTAACAATGACACCTATAGGACCCAATAGGTGGGCTGCCAGACGGCCCACTATCCTAGAACCTCACGTACCCAAGACTCATAACAGCTGGCGGGAAAGGTGAATATCACCGCTGACAATACCTGTGGGTGGAACGGATGTGCTGGGGAACGATAGAGAGCTAAGTTGGGCAAAAGTTTATACCGTTCATACCCTGACCCCCTCTTTTTCCCCTCCCCGTCCAAATCCCACCTGCCTGCCCTTCCTCACCCATACCTAACATGTTGCATGCAAACATGGGAATCGACAGCACTGCCAACAATGCACAATTCGTGTCAGTCATGTTGCCCAGCAGTGGGCATTACGATAACGCTAACTCTGGAAACTATTAGTGAACAGAATGTCTATTTTCCGAGTCTGCTCGTAACTGATGTATGCACATATGTAATACCTGTTCTTAAACCCAAAAATTATTTTAAAAAATGTAAACAAAAAAATGTGTGTGATGTGTGTAAGTAGGAGTCCAGGCTAGCACACGTGTCTGGAAGGCTTGTGAAAGCAGATGCAATTGTTAAGGCATGGTCAGCCAGTGTTTTATAGTGCCTTGAATGTGTGGGTAAGGAGTTTGAATGGCGCTTGCTTGTGTATGGGGTGCCAGTGGAGTGCCTTTAGGTGTAGTGTGATGTGAGTGTGGCATGGGAGGTTGCGAGTGATTCTGGCTGCCAAGTTCTGAATGGCCTGCATCATTCTGGTGAGTTTTTTTGTTGATGCCAGTATAGAGGGTGGTCCCGTGTCCAGCTTTCTTGTGATCAGGGCATGCGTGGTTGTTTTCTGGGTGTTGATTGGGAGCCACTTAAAATTCTTCCCCAGCATCTTCAGTATATGGAAGCATGGGAAGATGACAGTGTTAACTTGGGCAGTCATGTCAAGATTGCTAATGATGATGACCCGAGGTTCTTGGCGTGGGTGGTGGGGGTTGTCATCTATCTCTGTTGGACACCAGTTCATATCCCATGGTGGCATGCTCTTCCTGAAGATCACAATTATGGTCTTGTCTGTGTTCAGCTTTAGACAATTGGTCTTCATCCAGTGGGCAATTTCAGTTATGCAGGCACTTCATCTGGGTATTGGATTTATCGTCCATGAGAGACGGAATGGGCATGTCATCAACAAGAGGAGGCTGATGTTGTGAAAGCAAATGATGCTGGCTAGAGGGATCATGTATGCGTTGAAGAGGGTAGGGCTTAGAGAGAATCCTTGTGGAACTCCGCAGATGAAGTTATGGGTGTCTGAGGTGTGCTGTGCAGGGCTCACTGACTGAGTCCTTCCTGTCAGGAAGGAGAAGATCCAGCATAGTGAGTGTCCTTGGATTCCAATTTTGTGTAGGCATTGGATGAGGATGGGGTTGAAAACCATGTCAAATATTGCAGAGAGGTCCAGGAGTGTAAGGCCACCTTCTCTCCTTTGGCCAGGGTCAGACGGATGTCATCCCTGGGGGTGATGAGGGCAGTTCTGTGCTGTGGTTAGGTCTGAAACCAGACTAACTGGTGTTAAGGAGTTGGTGGTTGTTTAGGTATCTGGTTAGGTGTGTGTTGATTGTTTACTCTAAGACCTTGGCCGGGAATGGGAGCAGGGAGACCTGTCTGTAGTTGGTGAGTGTTGAAAAATCCGCAGAGGGTTTCTTCAGCAATGGGAGGACAGTTGGGTGTTTCCCAGCATCTTGCAAGGTCATGCAGGAGGTGGAGACATTCAGTATGAGCATAGTGCTGATGGGTTTTAGTCTTCTAGAGTAGGTGTGGTGGAAACAGGTATCAGATGGGGCTCCTGAGCGGATGGACTTCATGACTGTGGTGGTTTCTTTCTGGGGTGATGATGGTCATGTGGTTAGCATTAGTTCTTTGGATATGACCTGGAGGCATTTGGCAAAGTCTGATGGGTCTGGCTGTGGGTTGAAGTTGCTCTAAATGGCAATGATTTTGTTGCTGAAGACTTGCGTAGGATTGTTGCAGGGGGCCTGTGAAGGAATGATGGAGCTGGTGGCAGCTGCTGGTGAGGTGAAATCCTTCACCATGCTGAAGATTTCTTTGCCTCTGTTGGTGCTGGCCTCGATGCAGTCCACCAGAGGGACTTGTTTGGTGGTCTCAATCATTTGGTGGGAGCGTCTCAGGGCAGATTTGAAAATGCTCCTGTCTGTATTATCCTGGCGTATAAATTCTTGCCTAAATACTGCCTTAATTTGACTACTGAGTAGAAAGGTCTTCTATGTATGTGTTATTGTAGTCCATTTATCAAATGATTTAAGAGTACCTTGTGTGTCAAGCAAGTCTTTTAAAACACCTAAGCTGGCCCAAAGTACTGAGTCTGTCCAGTCCATTCTAAAGGGAATAGTAGATTGTCCCATATACAAGTGTGTTGATGTACCTGTGAAAATTAAAATACACTTGTATATTCCACTACATGTCTGCAGTGTCACCGGTTGATTTTAGTCTTATTTTTTGAAGAAATCTAGTTAGGTACATTTAGTTAAAAATCCTTCTGCAGATGAGGGAGAGATTAAGGAAGCCGGATATCTGAATTTAGAGTTTGTACACCTCTCTGGTGCCAAAAGAAATTGCATTGAATGTAATCTGCTCGCCCAGTAATATAGAAAGAAATATGGTGGCGCCAAACCTACTTGTAGTAGAACAAGGGACAGCTTTTTTGGAGAAATTGATGGGTAGTCCATCATCCCATATGAAAGAGTCTAATCTATGTTGTGTGTGGAATTTCTTGGTGGCATGCATCCTTTGGGTACTGATAACCAGCTAAGTGTTGTTGGGAAGTACTGGTGTGGACTCCGAATTAACTGACTACATGGCTTATCTACGCTATGCTGAGTGCATCTTTGGAGATTCTGTACAATGTTTTCAGTTGAAGGTTCAGTTGTATTACAATGGGAAGCACTGAGAGTCACAGCTCTACTTCTAGCCCCCATGGGATGGTCGTCTTACATCTCACTACACATCATGTTATCACCGTGTTGCGACTTTAACCTCTGAGGGTGCGGTAGTATGACAATGTGGTGTTGGCTCTGAGTGGAGCAGCAGTTTCATAGTTTTGTATTTGTAGATTCCGAGGAGAGGTGGCAGAAGTGGTAAGGTAGAATTTTCATTAGCTCAGAGGGGGCAGTACTGTGATACTATTGTGCCTTTAGGTTTTGAGGGGGTTGGTGGTCTAATGATGTTGAAGGTGTTGGTTTTAAAGGAAGGTGTATTGTCGTGGTCTTGTGACTTTGTTTTCTAACATAACATAACGTGTATTTGTTCTGATGGTATGCACAGTGCCACTGTGTTGTATCTTTAGATGGAATTAATATTGTTGGTGTGTCTGTAAAGGGGGAGGAGTGGCAGTTGTGTCATGCTGTTGCACCCACTCCACTAAGTCTAAGCAGGCCAGTAATCTCGTGGCGGTCTGATTGCCAGTGGCGGCTGGCAGGGAATGGGGGTGGCAGGGGACAAAATATAAAAAAGAAAAAAACACTTATCTCATCACAGCTGCTGTCTCTCCTCCGTCACTGCTTCGCTTCCTGACGAGTCCCGGAAGCAGGAAGCACACAGGCTCCCCCAAGCCAATCACAACGCTGTAATGCAGCATTGTGATTGGTCTGAGCGCTGTGGTTCAGAGCTCAGATGGGGACTAGGGGCCTGTGCATGTTCTTCACCCAGGCTGTCTATGACAGCCTGGTGGAGAACAGGCTAAGTGCGCATGACTGTTTGGCCGGCCCAAGATGGCCGGCCAAACCGTCATGCCCACTTACTGTGCACAAACCACACCTCCTCTCAGGCTGTGACACCAGCCCCGCCCCGCCCTAACCCAGTCCCATAGCTACCAAAAATAAAATGATAATAACGATCTTATTATCATTTCCTTTTTCCTGTTCTGAGAGCAGTGGGGCGATGGCCTTGGCAGAGGAGCCGCCCCTGCAGTGACGGCTGACTCTGAAGGATCTTGTAGTTCTGTGATTTGGTAGGTTCCTACTTTTAATGTTAGGAAGATGTAATTATCCAAGTGAAACGATCTATGCATGATGATCCCTCTGGCCTGCTGTACTCTTATCACTAATTATCAGTGTCTGAATTTGTCTATCTATTTCATTCTACATTTTTTAGCCAGTAGAAATTCACTTCTTTTCCTACTGGACACAAATATAGTTCAAGTATTCGACTCTTCTGGATTCCGTTGAAACCGTTTGCACCCGTCAGCGTAAATTCTACCAGGGTTGCCAGTGGGTAGGTCTGGAGGTGTGCTCGCTCGCCCTTGAAAGGAATGAGGTCAAGGGTTGCAGCCTTCTTTGGAAGCCCTCTGACCCTGATATGGTTTTCATGTGGAGAAGGTCAAACCCTGGAAGTCATTAGCCAGAGCGCGCGCCTCTGGAGTCCCTGGGCTGGGACCTGAATGAAGCACAGCAATTGACCCCAGCCGCCTGGAAGGATCGGAAACATGTGTCTGGTGTGTGAGGGTAGCTCACGCCCTCCACCCGCCCGCCTGTCTCCCCCTCTCAGCAGGTCTCCTGGTCTTCCGATCCCCGGCTCCAGAAATTGTATTTTACAGAACATCTGGGTTGGCAAGAAAAGTCCCCGCCTGCCTGAATTCCCCGCTGTCATTTCCTAACATTATTAATCAGTACAGAACACTGTGCACAAAAGTTAGTCGGCTTAAAGGGGAGATGCGAAGAGCAAACGGTTCACATCTTTCCCCACTGCAGATCCCCGTTTCCCTCCCAGAACTCCTCACTGTACCAGCTGGAGCCAATATTTCCCCCCAGGTTGTGGTGCGGAGGCACGTGGAGGGCGCTGCATGCTAACTGATTCCAGCACCTTCCGACATCTGCTGAAGTAACATCTGTCAGAGACCAAAAGTGTTTGAAAGTCGAGTGTTCTTAAGAGCAGAAGGACGGGGGAGGGTAGAGAGCCTGCTCCGCATTTCTGAGCAATTTGGGTCTTTGGACTACAATGGATTACATGCCTCATGGTCTCAATAAATAGATTTTCAGTGTCTTTAAACCGGTGTATCTGCGATCCCAGTCTGTCTATCAGGCATGAATGGATTACAGTGGTCGCCATCATGAGCCAGTTTGTAACCCATATTCTTCTTTACAGTGGTTGTTGGTACAAGGTGTGACCACACTGCCCTCTGTTCAGGTGATACTGTGGCGTATGGTCCGAGTAAAACTGCACTAAATGGTGTCACAATGTATGTTTGATTCAGTTCTCCTCACCATGGGACGTGAAGGGTGACCCCCAACAATTCAGGAGCCCCCAAACCTCAGAGAGGCCCAATTCAGTCCAGGGCCAACGAATATCTATGAGATAAGGTAGAGTCGGGGGCCCCGCATCACATTCTACAGGGGGCCCCATCATTTTGCACTACGCCTCTGCTCATCACACTGGTTGGTGATGCACCGGATGGTTCATCATGAAGTGCGCTCTGCACTAGCTGATGATGCTGAGAGAGCATTGCTTGCTCTGGGTGATCAGTGTGTACATGGCCCATGTGACTCAGAGAGCTACCCCTGAAGAGATTCCTTGTTCCCCATCACCATCTCCCACAGACCCTTCTACTCATCATCTTGCCACCATGAAACCACAACGCCTCCTGAGGAGTTAGCTCTTCCCGCTGCTGCCATCTTGTCTTTACCATTGCCCGTCAACTCACAAAACAAGACAGTTGTATGTGAGCATATCATTGACCAAAATATAATTTACGATAAAGGTCCGATCCAAAATATTGTTTACAAAAACATCGCCAAAGTGGAGTTAGTAATAGGAAACCTACACCTGAATGGGACGATATTTTGTAAACAATATTTAGGACACAACATTTTTGTTAGACGATATTTAGAACACAATATTGCAGTAGGAGACCAGTAGGACCCTGCCTCATAGTATTGTATCATCCCCTATTGTTACACTCCAAAGTGTTGATCCTCTTGTAGAGTGTTTTATTACTAGTAGCTAGGTTTTAACTCTATACGTCACATACAAACATGTATACCTAAACCTGTATTGGGCAATAATACCACTTATGGCCCATGCGCTGCTCCCTGCTCTTTGCAATAGGTGACGATGATGTATTAGGTGCACATACTGATACCCCCTGTTGGGCTAGAGTCAGAACCATCCAGATCCCTGCTCCGGCAGCTCTTCTTGAACCATAACTGGGTTCAGGGCTGGCCTCAGGTGCACACATATTCACTGTCCTTTGCTGGACAGAGCAAGCAGTGGAACGAGGCCTCTTATTTTCCCTCTCCAGAACAAGCCAGTAGTAAATGCTTCCCTTCAAGGACAAACATGAATTCCTCGGAGTTGGAGTCATAGCTGCAACCACACTACTTGCTATGGGTTCAGCAGTTCAACAAAGGTGCACAGAGGATGTCACTTTACCAGTTGCCAAGAGGAACAGTGAGTTTTAAAATGCTTTTACTCAATCTCTGTATATGTACATAGTAGATCTGCGTGTGCTCTATTAGAATGTCACAAATATCTACTTGTGTGTTATTACACTAATAACCATTTATGTAGCACGCAATATAAACTAATTTGTTTAAACGTATTAATAAATATTAATGACTCCAAAAGTACACTCATTTTATCAATTCTAACCAACAAAAACTGAGGTAACCAACAAAAATTGAGGTAAAATCAGCAAGATTTCAAACGTATGCATAGCATAGCAGGCTACAAGTAGTTGTACGCAGTGGGTGCTTTAATTACTAAGTTGTTTTATCAGAATGTAATGTGTGCCATTTAAGTTAAATATAGATATCTGCAACAAATGTATTAACTTACTGATATTTTTTTATATGAATCAGAAAAGGATGACCTACATATTATATGCAATTCTCTCCAGCAAAGAAATTATCCCTCTCCGCCGCTTAAAGATTCCACGCTGGGGCCAGACATTACACACCGAGCGCTCTAGGAAGTGCGTTTACTATCTGAGTTATCTTACCAGTATCATAGATAAATATATAGGAGAAGTGTTGGCTCCAAATGGGCAGACAATCACAGTGATGTGCTAGTGATGTTTTTCAGCTCTGGCCAAAAAACTTCAAAGTACCTACTGCTAGAACAGTGAGGGAGCGCAGAGCTCACCAGCCCAGATGGAATATAGGCCCTAATGGATGACAAAATAGTGATTTGCAAGTCACAGACTCGTTTGTAACCACTAATAAAAAGGCGCTTTCGATGTATTAAAGGGCTAAAAATGTTGATTTCTTAAAAATGCAAAGCAAATAAATAAGAAATCACGCCAATGAAACTCCTTTTTGAGTTTCTCAAAATACAAATTGGTAATTGTTTCAATGTACAAAAGAAAAGAGTCGCAAATTGCGGCTGTTTGCACAACAGCCAAATCACATGTACAAATTACCATCAAGTGGATTGTAAAACCATGTGGTAGGTATGAAAGCACACCTAAAATCAAGCACACACATCCACAGTGGCTGAGCTGAACTCTATGCAATGGTGGTGTGGAGGTGTGCACAGGGAGCTCTACTATCGGCGGATTCTTCTTGAGGGCGGAGGAGCGTCACCTACCCGCCCGCTGTGAGCCGCGATAAATGTGAACAATAAAATGGCAATAGCCATTTTATTTTTCATGAGGTGCGCCGCAGCTGTCAGTCAGCCTGCCTGAGAGCAGGAGAAATGGGGGCATGTCCTGTCCTCTGCTGCCGACTGGCAGCATGAAGGACTAGAGGAAGGCTGGCCAGACACTGCAAAGTACGCATGTCAATTTGGCCGGCTGTCTTGTGACAGCCAGCCTCACATGCATGCTTTGCAGGTCTCCAGTGGAGACCAAGCACAGGTCTCCAGGGCCTGATGGAGCGTTTTACCAGCCCGCTCCATCCAATCCTGGCACTGCTCTCATGAGCAGCGTCAGGATTGCTTAGGGAAGTTTGCACTTCGAATCAAGTACGGAGCCACAGGCAAAACATGTAGGACGCAGCCTGGATAAGTACATTTATTTTATTTTAAATTTTATTGTAATGCATGCCAGTGTGTTTATTTTGCATGCTTGTTTTATTGTGTGTTTTGGGAAGCAGTGGAGCACTTCACTCACCCTACCACTTTCATATGTTACCTGCCGCCCCTGATCTCTACAATGGATAACACATTTGTAATAGTGAGCCTCAGCAAAGCCTACCAGTGCTTAGGGGTTCTCCCTTCTCTGCACAGAGTCCTCAGACACTTAGGAAGAAGTTGGCACAGAAACTGAAATATAAAAGACAGAGTTTATTAAACCTTATAAGGTGGAGCTAACATTCACACATCACCCTTCAGTAATGCATGAAGTAGCACACTGAATGGAAGGATCCTGGTCCTTTTATACCCACACAGGGGCTCAAATGAAGGCGGTACAAACACAAATGCTGGTTGTAGGTACATATAAGGTCATACAGAGAATGCACAGTCGACAAGTGGGTGGAGCTAACAGTTTCTACTTTTAGTAGACACATCCTGACATTTATAAACTTGAAACAGCTGCAAGCTCAACTGAGCATGTGCAAAGCAAGAGGAACTAAAGTTAACTTGTCTCTAGGCAGATTTCAAGAGCAGTTGACAGGAAGGTAGGACAGAGCACATGGTGAGCACATGGTAGCACATGGCAGCCAAAATGGCTGCCAGAAATACAAAATGGATTCCACAAAGCGGACAATTTAGCCTCTAAATACAGGCTGTCTTCAGCCAATGCTTAACTTAAGTGCTGCCAAATTACAACAGACGGCCCTTTCAGCATTGGCTGAAGACATTCGTTTATCTGGGGTAATCTAGATATTCATCCCGTACATCTATTAACATTATTTCGGCCACCTCTTTATTCAACATTTGTTGGGCCTTTGTTTCAGCAACGTTCCCTCTTCCCAGGTATACAAGCAGAGATGCAAATGGAGCAAAGCATTGGACCACATTGGATACATACACAGCATGTAAAAAGTATTAATCATTACACACAGGATAGTCAGTAGCTTCCAGCTCCAAGCAGAAACAAGAGTCCAAAATCATCTAGTCTAATTCTAAGTTTCAGGGCTCTGATGTATTTCAGTGACTATCTATTTCAATTAATAGCCAACAGCACATACTTAATAAAAACATTTTCAATAGACTTTTCCAGTATTTCTTTTGTGAGGGCTAAAATATCAATTTAATATATTTTTAGGAGGAGGGCAAAGTAATATTTGTCAACTGCTCAGGAAAACATTTTTCGTGTAGAATAAGCATTATAAGTAATGCAAATATTAAAGAAGTCAGACAGATTATTACAAAAACCATCCTGGCTCCAAAGGACCAGGAGGACCACACAGGGCCATAGGAATTAGGACAAGGAGCCGCAAAGGGCTGCTCCTCCTCAAAAATGGGACGACCAAAGGGGTACATTACTAACAAAAAAAAGAGTCCTTGGGAAATTTTAGCTGCTGTGGAACCAGCCAGAGGGGAGTCTTCTCCCTGTGTCCGTTTGAGCCTCACAGGCAGGCTCTTGTTGTTCCCACGGTGGAGCTGCACAACTCGCAACTCAAGAATCACGGCCCAGTTTGAGAAGAAAAAGTCTTTCAACGATCCTGTCCAGTGTCTCAAGCAGTGCACAAGTTCTCTTCACTTTAATCTAACAGGCACCAGAGGCACAGCACCTGTACCCTAAACTCAAGTCCTTCCCTAACTCCTATATTGCTCTGCTGGCGCACTGCTCTTTTGTTAGGGCCACAAATTGCATCCAGTGTGCCCAGGTATCTCTTGATCAACAAACAAAGGTGCAAACTTGCATTCACTTTGGGACCAGGATTAAGAGGCCTGATGCTAGGATCTCTGAAGCAACCCTTGTTTCAAAAGGGGTCACCTCAAGCAAAGCCTCCTTGCCGTTCTGGTCGGTCTGTGACTCTCTCAGCTGGGCATCAAAAACTTGATCCATGATTTCTCCTTTCTGATTTGTGACCCCGTCTTTCGCCCAAGACAGTGGCAGGGGTACACAATTCACATCCCAGGGCTTCCGCCTTCACTGAGGTCCTAGTTGCCAGCAACGCCTGTGCTGGTTACCTTCACTTTGGCTTCAAGCTGCAGTGGCGCTGACTCCCCAGGCTGGATCTGATGTCCGGGCCCCTCTGGCAATGGTTGTAAGGCAGCAAATATCTATTGGTGGACAGAACAAGAGGTCTTTAGACAAGGCACAGAAATAATCTATCAACAGAGAGGATAGTCTCAGAATACTTTCTTAGTCCTGGGGCACCCCATACATTAGCAAGGCACCCAAGAACCACTTCATCTATCTAAGAGTAGAAAACCCTGGACCTATTGGCAAGTATAAAAGGAACGTTTTGGTGAACTGACAAGAGTAATACATCACCCAATCCCAAACAGCCAAGGAAGTCTGTGTTCATTTACTAAATTCTGAGGAAAAGAGAAAAACAATACAGACATACTCCAAATACTTACATTGGTGTATTCCTATATTACTAATCTGAAGAACCCTCAAGAAAAAGGAAATGTTCTACACTTTTACTCATAGATTTTACATTACTTATACAGGACTGCAGACACTTGTAAAATAATTTCTCTTACATGTTATGCTTAGGACCATGCTCTCATGTTATAGGCGCAGCAGGAAAATCTAAAACTGCTAATTTAACAGGGATTCTTATTGCAAAAAGAACTAAACTTCAACATAGTGGGTACATTTTCTTCAGCAGAACATGTTATGACAAACAAACTCCTATAAAACAATATTTTCCTTCAAAATGTTTGCTAAGGATCACATGAGCGTCTTTCCTGCATTGTACTTTTCACGATCTGGACTATGTAACATCATTTTCAAAAGGAAAAAAAACCCTATCTCCAGCTCTAATAAGGGCTGTCAGCTTATTGACAGAGACTAGCTAATAAAAAACTAGCAATGCCCTTGCAAAACTGTATAGAACATGAGAATAACATAAACAATAATAGTGTTGCCACCTGAGATTTTTGAACAGAAACCGCCACTATACAGTTCTCCTTAAAGATCAAATAAGGGAACATCAATCTGTTCTACTCATTCTTTCATACAGGATGGGCAGTAACATAGCTTAGATTGTATCATTTTATTAATGCTAACAATTTTAAAACAGTATTACAGAATAGCCAATAACTGTCACATGGCCATTTCCTAGACAGCTTTAGACAGACTCAAAAAGAAGTGAGAAAAAGAAGAGAGAAAACATAATTTTGCCTACCCTTAATTTGTAGAGGAGCTAGCCTCCTTCCCCCATTTTGACAGTAGGAAAACCTGAAACAGGTTTTACTTCTGTCAACACTTTCAACCCCTATTTGTAGCAACTGGGCACAAACAAACTTGTAGGAGATATCTTAGAAAGTGGCTGTTCTCTGATTCAGCCTAACACAAGCAAATTGAGTTAACTTTAAACCAATTCCTACAGCAATTGTACTAGATTAACATGAGGGCGCATGAATGCAAACTAAAATCCATTTCCTCCTTATCTTAGCCCCTACACAGTATTCTTTAAACTAAAACCATTATTTTTATATACATGGCAGATCAATGCTCAACTGAGGATTGTTTTTCCTTCGTTTCATATGACTGCGCGTGTTTGCCAAAAATAGGAAGCAAAGCTTCTCTTCCTCTCTTTGCGCTATCATCTCGTCTTTCAAAAACCTTTCGGAGGTCGAAGTGTCCCAGCAAACATTACCCTTCACCCTGCTAAGTTGCTAAATGCAGAACTCCGACCTTTGACCCGTTCAGCAGCTGCTCATTTGTGTGTGCAAGGCTTGCCATGCGGTTTTGTAATGCAAAGCAACTCTGGAGAATCACAGCTAAAAGGCAGTCCTGTCCGATCCGTTTGCCAGTAATTTAAAGGTAGGATAATAACGTCTGCTGGTTTCTGTATACTTATTTTCATTTGTGTACAGTGTGTGGTGTGCAGTCTAGTAAGACAGAGGTCAGCTGTTTGTTCTATATTTGCATATGTACTAGCTCTAGCTTGAGAATCAGTTTGAAACCTGCCCTGAGTGGTAGAACTGCTTGTAAAATAGTGACTTTAGCTCAATTTCGACTTTGGTGGTAGGGGCACTTAAAAATGAATATCCTACAATATTTTTGCATAATAGGAACCCCCAGAGTGTTCTCTAGATAGCCCAGGAAGGGGAAATCAGAAATGTATAAGGTATACCCTTATAAAAAATGAGTTTTGTACGGCTGGGTAAAGTGACATTTCACATTTAAGTTCCCTTTTTTCCGGTACAGCACTGCTTAAATTCAACTTTGATGCTAGGAATTCACAGTATGATGATTAGGCTTTATAAAGATTAAAAAACGAATTTAAAGCATTTATTTTTACTAATATATTTTTTTCATATAATTAATTTTTTTTTTTTTTTTTATCAAAACCAACCATTTTGATGATTCCACATTGGAAAAGCAAGCTTCATTCGTAGCCTATCATATTTAAACGCATTCATTCATAACCCTAAGCACAGAAGCCTTACTTGAAACATGAAAAGTCTGCGCCACTTTTAATGGACAGTTATCATTTAACATCAGAACCACAGATGTACTTATGTAAAAAAGGCATTAAGAAAGGAAATCCCTACTTTCAATTTTGTTCTCTGTTATCTAAAATAATGAAACTGGTGTTTTGAAACTTTTAAAATAAGGCAGGCCTGTATACCAGTTTTACACTGACTTAAAATTGTGCTGACTCAGCATTCCTGTCTGTGGCCGTGAGCAGGAATAGCCATATGCTATTTATGCAGCTGTTGTTTGTCAGCAAGCGTCGAATTTTCACGCCTTTCTCAGGAAAAAAAACCCTTTATTATTTGAAATACCCTGACAGAGTTAAATCCCCATTTGCTGTGTCAAACAGTTTCTTTTCAGTTAGTCAGTTTAAACACAGCTGTTGGAAAGCTTTTTTTCTCGGGTGCTGAAAGAAAGCATGTCACAGTCTATTTAAAAACTGAGGCATTTCAATGCAGTCAAATCTATCTTTCTATAATGTGTATTTAGTTCAGCAACGACCAAATTCACTCAGGTGATGTGCATGCCTTTTAATGTCTAATACAATGTATTTAAGGAAAATGCTGAAACATTGTGTATTTTAGTCTATTGATTACAAAACACACAATTTCGTTTTTCTTCCTCTGTATGAGGCCTATTTTAATCCTATTGAATACGAATTCTAATTTTATCTTTAGCATTGTGGCAATTTGCACACATGTATAGTGTCTTACTCTGTCAATTTAATAGTAACATGCAGCTGTTTAGCGTATGTTATATAATTCATTTCTGGATTTTTATTTAATATATAAGTAACTAAATGACAGTTTGCATAACAGAATGATGACAGCAAAAAAATATAAACAAACTCATTGAGCTCATTCCAGACTTTTACAAAAGGGGGTCATATACTCAGAGCACACAATACAGCGCGCTTAAAGCTAGCCATTCTTACACAAAGAGCGCAATCGCTATTTACTCACACAAGTATCACCAATGTCAAACCACATAGACATTTAAACACACATTTAACCCACAAATCAACACTTAGGACTTTAAGACAGCTTACAAACTGTACGCAAAAACCAAACTATTTGTAAATACTAATTGTAAGTCATATTTACAAGAAGAGCTCTCAAAAGTAGCCCAAAAGACTGTTCCATGTTCAAGAAGCCAAAATACACCAAATTCGCCAGTTTTGGCTGGTAGAACACTCAAAAAGCGCTCTGCATATCACCACTTATGAATGTTACTAAGTGCGCAGATCCGGATCCGTTTTATGTACATATTTAAGTCCATGGGGTACTTAGTCACCAAGGAAGAAATATCTTTTTACTATACGTAAACCTATTTAGGTATCCCCTCTGAGGGGAGTCAACTAAGTACTTACTAAATCCATATCGGTACCTCCAAAACAGCAACACTTTCTGCGAAGTGTACTGGAAACAGGCATGCCAAAAATAGTGCAGAATATGCAGTATTATAATCAAAGTAGCGCTTAAGGTACTCTTTGTACGTTGCGCTGTTCAAACAATTTCAAATAGAGAAAAATCTCCTCATTACCTGCCTATATGTATTGCAATGCATATATAATTACAAAACAAATTCCAAAATTGGCCAATCATACAAACAAAGCCACAGTAAGTGTTTACTAAAACTACCTTACCAATCAAAGGCATCAAACCAACAGCAAGTGCCGCAAAACGGCTCTTACCAATCAAATGGTGTCCAGGTTCCAACTGCCAAGTTCTCAAATTGACCAAATGGTCACTGCACGGCAAATCAACAGAAGAGATCTCAGTCAAGGACCGGCGCCGCCGGGATGGTCAGATCAGAAAGAAAGGAAAAACGCCATGGGTGCCAAGACTCAGGTCTCCTCAGGCAGCGATCGCGTCCAAAAGCGAGATTCCAATCCTTCGTCGCGACCAGTCCTTCGGGCATCCGAGTCTTTTGATGAGTCCCACGTTGGAAGCGCCAATTTGTAATAGTGAGCCTCAGCAAGGCCTACCAGTGCTTAGGGGTTCTCCCTTCTCTGCACAGAGTCCTCAGACACTTAGGAAGAAGTTGGCACAGAAACTGAAATATAAAAGACAGAGTTTATTAAACCTTATAAGGTGGAGCTAACATTCACACATCACCCTTCAGTAATGCATGAAGTAGCACACTGAATGGAAGGATCCTGGTCCTTTTATACCCACACAGGGGCTCAAATGAAGGCGGTACAAACACAAATGCTGGTTGTAGGTACATATAAGGTCATACAGAGAATGCACAGTCGACAAGTGGGTGGAGCTAACAGTTTCTACTTTTAGTAGACACATCCTGACATTTATAAACTTGAAACAGCTGCAAGCTCAACTGAGCATGTGCAAAGCAAGAGGAACTAAAGTTAACTTGTCTCTAGGCAGATTTCAAGAGCAGTTGACAGGAAGGTAGGACAGAGCACATGGTGAGCACATGGTAGCACATGGCAGCCAAAATGGCTGCCAGAAATACAAAATGGATTCCACAAAGCGGACAATTTAGCCTCTAAATACAGGCTGTCTTCAGCCAATGCTTAACTTAAGTGCTGCCAAATTACAACACGAAGACATGAGCGAAATGTCAGGCAGAAAGCCACCATATTTGATCAGACAGAAGAGGAGGTCCAGATACAAGGTTGAGCAAGAAAGTCATCCTTGATTTAATTAACGTGTTGGAGACTTTGCTATTGAGGCAGATTGAATGTAGCCAAAGCGCCCCTGCACATGTCCAGGTTTTGTGCTCTCTTTATCTCCTAGCATCAGGGAGTTATTCGGGCGCTATTGCAGAAGATATATTACAGAGTGTGCTTTCAAGGATATCCAGACATTTCCTGAATATAATGCTGACTAGGATCAATGTACATATCAGTTTTTCGGGGACCCAGGAGATTTGCTAACAATAAAGGTATTTTTTTTTAAATTTATTTTATTGAGTTTCTTAAAACGTACAACAAAGAGACTCAGCATGTAGCATCATATTATACAGAGCACCCAAATCAAACATATAAACGATAGTATCGGCTTGCCGAAAGCACCATGTCCTGCTAGCAACACTACACATGTACAAACCCCATGTTCGTTTAATCATTATAGGTAGATTACAGATGTCCCAGCAATTATGGAGCACACACCTAGAAAGCAAGTTCAGCTGAGCGTAGAAGGCAAAAAGCAATGACCCCCTGTCACAAACAATCTAACTCTGCGTCGGTAAGGGTGGACCACTAACACCACTGTCAGATGTAAGCTTGTAAGTATTATACAGTTCCCCAAAAATTTTTGGCGTGCTGCGTGGGGGGGAAAGCTCGCTGAAGACCTCCGTCTGTGTACAGCAGAATGTCATGTCATTTTTCCATTGTGCGAGTGTAGGGAGCGGACCACGAAACCAGTTAATAGCCACCCTGCGCTTGGCCATCAGCATTCCCATGTCCACCAGCCGCCTTACCCCCTTGGGAATAGACTTAGAGTAACCTAACAGTGCCAGCGTAGGGTCAGGATTGAGGGGCAAGTTAGTGATCAGACCTATTTCCTTGAAGACGGAGACCCAAAAGGCTGCGATTCCCGGACATGTCCAGGCCAGATGGAGGAAGTCCACCAACCCAGCATGACATCGTTCACAGTTCGCAGTCTCCCTTAAACCGTACCTGTGCAGCCTCTCCGGTGTATAATAAGTCCTATTTAGGAACTTGAAGTGTACCAGACGGTGCCGGCCATTAAGTGAAATCCGCTTGGTACTGGTACAGCAATAGGACCACACCGTGTCTGCAATTTCTATGTTCAAGTCGCTTTGCCATGCCAAATGTGCCTTTATGTAATGGTTAGCTCTATAGGACATGGATGAATTGTAAATGATAGCCACTATGCGCTTGGGGGATTTCGCACGTATAGTGAGTGTTAAAGCCGCTAGTTCAGGTGGTTCCAAATAGTCGTCACCCAGTTGCTCTTTCAGAGCATGTCGCGTTCTATGAAATTGGAATCTCGTCATTATAGTAGGTTCTGCTTCGTTGGTAGCAAACTCCTCCCACCGTCTAGCCACTCCATCGTCAAACAATTCCCCCACAACACGGACGCCCAAGTCATGAATTGCTTGTGTGACCCCTTTTTCTTTGCAGGGGGGCAACCATGTACACCATTCTACTAAAGCTAATGGGGAATACAATATAGCACCGGCCTGTAATTGTAATAAATAGTGCCAAGCATGTGTTGTGGCATTAATAGAATCCAATATGCAAGTCCTGCGATCTGCAGGTTGAAACAACAGGGCAGGGAGCGGGAGTGGTGCCGCTACATCCGATTCAATACGAAGGTGAGGTATATCTGGGGGGCCATGCATCCAGGTATAGGCGTGAGAACATTGTGCGGCCCTATAATATAAATTGAAATCCGGAGCACCAAGTCCACCCATAGAATAGGGAAGCACCAAAACCTGACGCTTCACGCGCGGCTGCTTACCCGCTCACGCTAATCTAACCATCAAAGAGGTGAGACGGGCAAAGAAGGCACGAGGCAGAACCATGGGTATATTAATAAATAAAAACAAAAGCCTCGGCAACACCACCATTTTCATGATGAATATTCTACCGAGAAGTGATCCATTTTTCAACATCCTCTTCCAGCTTGCTAAACACAGTCCCGTAATTTTCCTTAAATACCGTGTCAGAATCCGTGTGAATTCTGATACCCAGATATCTGACCGCATCCGTGGTCCATCGCAGCGGATAATCAAGTTCAAAACGAGGGGTATTCGGCGTGAGGGGAAAGATAATAGATTTTGACCAATTCACATGCAGTCCTGAAAGCCCACCAAATCGCACCACCTCCCGTAAAACAGCCGAGAGGTTAACTTCTGGATGTCTGACGTATAGGAGAGTATCATCAGCGTACGTGGACACTATAATTTTGTAGCGTGGAAAACATATACCACGATTTAGATGATATTCCCGCAGCGCGCAAGCCAGCGGCTCCGCCACTAAAGCGTAGAGCAATGGAGATAACGGGCAACCCTGCCTCGTCCCCCGGGTTATGTGTATAGAGTCCGTCACTATATTACCTATCTTAATGCGGGCCGTGGGTTTACTGTAAAGTGTGCCAACTAGTTGTAAAAAGACCGGGCTCACTCCCATCCGAGACAAAACATGCTTCATGAACGACCACTCCACAGAATCAAATGCCTTCTCTATATCTAAGAAGACCGCCACTGCGGGCGTTTCCGGCTTGATATGCTGTAAGGCTCCGAAGACAGTGCGTAAATTGTAAGTTAAATTTCTGCCGGGAACAAACCCCGCGTGTTCTGGTGCTACCAAGAGTGGGACCAAGGGGACTAGTCTGTTTGCAAGGATCTTTGCAAATATCTTCGTGTCTACGTTAAGTAGAGACAAAGGACGATATGATGCGCAGTCCTCCGAGGATTTACCGGGCTTAAGAAGTGCTACTATTACTGCCTCGGACATGGATGGTGGCATATTACCTGTCACACACATAGCGTCAAAGAGCGTGGATAACTGTGGGAGCAATAAATCTATAGATGCCCTGTAGAATGCGACCATTAACCCATCCGACCCTGGAGCGCTCCCTGCCCTCATGCTAGTTAAAGCAAGAAGAATTTCATCTTTCTCTATGGGCCTCATGAGAAACTCCCTATGTGTGTTAGTAAGCCAAGGGAGTCGTATATGGGACAGATAATCAATAACCTCATCGTCGGTCGCAGTGTTCCTAGAAGCATAGAGCTCAGAATAATATTGTCGAAATCTGTCAGCCACTTCCGCAACTTCAGTTAAAAGTTCGCCCTCAGTGGATCTGACCCACACCGTATTCAACGTCTCTCTGCGTTTCTTAAGTAGTTGAGCTAAAACCGACCCGGGCCGCTCGCTCTCACCGTACGCCCTAGCAGTGGTGTATTTACCAAGATACTTGATCTCTTCGTCAGCTGCTGTGTTGTATTCACGTAGTAGTTCCACAAGTTTCTCCCCATCGAAACTGTCAGCACGGGTCAACAACCGTCGCTCAAGAGTCTTGATTTCCCCCTCTAAGTCCGCAAGACGTTTACGTATGGAGCGGAGGACCCCTGAGTGCTTAGATATAGTGATCCCCTGATATAAACTTTGAAGGTTTCCCAGACAACCTGGTAGTCGTCCACAGAGCCCACATTCATCACAAAAAAAGTCTCAATAGCCTCAGCTAATTCTTCCTTGAAAACAGCGTCTAATAAAGAATAGGGAGGAAAACGCCATGTGAATGGGGGTATGCGTCTGCAAGGTGTGTCCAGCACCAATAAAATTGGCGAATGGTCTGTAAGTGTTCGTGGCAGCACCTGGCATGATCGAACCCTGTCACAAAGTGGCCTAGCTGCAAGCCAATAATCGATTCGGGTGTGTAGCTTATGGTAGGCGGAATAGTGTGTATAGCCACCTGTGGTCGGATATTTCAAACGCCACACATCTGCCAGGTCGAACCTAAGCAACGCACAATCAAGCTTCCCTAGCGGCAGCAGAAATGTTCCTTACAGGCCCACCTGACCTGTCCAATGAAGGACTTCGAACAAGATTAAGGTCACCCCCCACAATAGGTGGCCCTCGCTATGGCCGGCCACCTTATCCGCCAACCCTGCAAAAAAGTGCGGGCAGTCGAAATTTGGGCAATAGATATTGACAACTAATAAGGTCATACACTTCCCATAACACCTAGTGATGACGTATCTGCCCTCAGCGTCAGTGAATAATGGGTCTATGGTGAGTGCAGTTCTAGGATTGGCCCATGTAAGCACACCACGTGCGTGCTTGGTGAATCCAGCAGCATGTATGTTACCCAGCAGGCCCCTGCTCCGTAACATAGGGGAGTTAAGCGGGAGATGAGTTTCTTGCAGCAGGGCAACGTCTATATTATGTCTCGTCAGGTATGAAAGGACCTTACGGATTTTTCTATGATCGTTTAACCCCCGGACATTCCATGTGAGCACTCTGAGTGAGCCCACTGGTGACTCACCACCACCTCCCTCTGTACGTGAACTAGGGCCAATCATCGCTGCCATACGTCAATTGTGTGTGGTGCTATGTTACAATGCAACAAATGTACTTGTCCAATACCTTGCATGATACAACATCTGAGTCTCAACAGCCCTCCACCCCCCTCCCACATCAAGATCCCCCCAACTCGGACCTGACGAACCAGTACCCCAAATTCCACATTAATACAAATCAAACATTGCGTTGCTCTGGACCGAAAAGTAACAATCCCTCCTGCCAGAAAACAACAATAACAATACCCCAAGTGTGTGTACCACTCGTAGGCGGAGGTTGCCAACTATGTACCGTCGACCAAATGGACGACAATCTACGGCCCTCCGCATTCCATCTAGCACATTATCAGCGTTTACAAAAGACGCACGCACCCCGCTTATGTTGTATACGTGAAGCAGAGCGCACAGCCCAACCAGACCCTCAGCCCAACACTAAAGGGCAAACTTGTGCAAAAATATACGAAAAGCAAAAGCATCACGCAACCAAAATATATTCAAAAACTCTCCCCCATCTTGCCAGTGTCAATCACCTTCGGTAAAGTATCTGGGCAAAGTGACATCCCCCCCAACACATAAGTCTTATCTGTGAGGCGAACGACGAGTTCAGTCCTATTCCTCCAAGGAGCCTCCGACCGCACCAGTCATGGCTTCCTTATCTGGGCTACGCCTCTGCTCCTTTGCCCAGTCCTTCATGGCCTTTTGAAGCGCCTTGGGGTCCGTGAAGATATGCGACTGCCCTGGCGGTTAACACAGAGTCGAGCCGGATATAACATCGCATAATCAAGGTTCTGGTCACGCAATTGCCTCTTGAGTGTCACAAACTGGCGGCGCGCCTCCTGCACCTTCATCGTGAAATCCGGGAATATAGCAAGTGTAGAACCCTCGTAATGCAATGCCTGCTTCTCCCTTGCGGCCCTTAACGCGGCATCCCGATCACGATAATTAAGTAACTTTGCTATAATGGGCCTCGGAGGCGCACCCGGAGCCGGACGCGGGCCCAAGGAGCGATGTGCCCGTTCAACCACAAACAGGGGCGAAAAGGTGTCAGAGCCCAGAAGTGTAGTTAACAGTTTCTCGATGAACTGTTCCATGTTGCCGATAGATGTCGATTCCGGCAGACCAGTAATTCGCAGGTTACTTCTCCGAGACCTAGCCTCCAAGTCCTCCGTCTTATCTAGTAGCACTTGTAGCGCCCGATCCATACGCTTATGACCGGCGTCCATTTCGGTCTGCGCCTCTTCCACCTCCGTGATGCGTCGTTCCGCCATGTCAAGGCGTTCCACCTGCTTGTCCAACCTTTCAGACATCCGGTCCATGCGGTAGGAAAGGGAGTCTATCTTCGTCCCCAGTGCCGTTAGTGAGTTCTGCAGACCTTTTTCCATGGAAACCAAAATGGCCTTCAGATCGCCACCCTGCAGTGCTTGCTCCCGATTTTCAGCTTGCTCCGTTTCTTCAGCCGTCCGAGAGCGATCCCTGGGATTGCGTTGTTCAAAGGACAGTTTTTGTTGCGTTTTATCCGTTCTGCCCATAGCTGCGCGCAACACCCACCAGAACTGGAGCCGGTAGATCAAGCAGCTAAGAGAAGCACACTGTGCGTCAACCGAAAGCCGAGCTGAAAGGGCCAGCAATTGGTCACAGTTCTCCGGGGCTCCTTTAGGAGTGGCAGCCCAGCACCTGAAACAGCGCGTGAATCACTCAGTAGAAAGGTATGGGCGTCGTCTGTGCCACCAGCCCTACACCCCTCTCAGCCTTGGTACGCACGTCGTGCGGCATTCCACTATGAAGTTAGTGCGAGCCCCAGGCGCTATCTTGCTCAACAGTGGCATCCGCAGCAGCAAGAGAAATGGGGGGGGGGTCGCAGGGGACATCCACGGGCACAGCAACCGGCTGCCAGCAACCACAATAAGCATCCGCAGGAGGAGAGAACGCCGAGCACTTTCATGCAGCCAATGGTACGACGAGCAAAACGATGGGGGGTGCCAGATGCCGCTCACGCCACCATCACAACCATGCCCTCCGGCTGTGGGGCGAAGCAACATAGGCCAGGTCCTTCCACAGATCCAGCAAAGTCAAAAGGAGGCCCCAAAGCCGCTATGCCTCACCGCCAGCACCACTGCTCCCGGCCTGTCCCCTCCAGGCGCCACAGACGCGTAAGCTATTCGCAGAGGCAGCGCCCTGCTGACTAGGCGCTCCACCGTATCTCTGCAGTTCGCGGGTGTGTAATCTGTGTGTCGCTTACTGCAAGCGACCCCCTACTGATAGCAGCAGCCTCGGAAGGGCACACCAGGCTCGCAGAGCCCCAACCGGGACGAGGCGGCACGGCCGACCGGCTCGGCAGCACCTCCGGTCAGCAGGCGGCAAAATCGAGTCCGGGGATTTGCGGCCCAGGCAGCACGCCGCATGGACTCACGCCGCTCTCCGCTAGCTCTCGTCTTTGTCGCAGCCGGGGACCCGCGATGGAAAGAGGGTCCTCACAGCAGCACCAAGCAGCAGTTTGCGGGAAAGCAGACCCAGGTAAACGCAGGATTTCCTTAAGGATTGTTGATGGTAATGCGGAGCCCTACACTCAGGCGGCCATCTTCGACGCCGGCAAGCTCCGCCCCCCCCAACAATAAAGGTATTTGTTTTACCAACTCACACTTTTTCCTAAAGTTATAGGATTAGTAGATGGTGCACAGGTTCTCATATGCTCCCCTCTGCTACAGAGTATTTATGTAGAAGTAGGAAAAACCAGCACTCACTGAACATCCAGATGGTGTGCAATGCAGAATATATCAGTACAGACATTGTTGCCTATCACCGTCGTAGGGCTGAGAGTGGCTTTACAGGAGACGCCGAACCCTTGATGAATGTTTGACTACAGGGTGGTGTTCCCACTCTGGCCCTGAGTTGAGAGAAAGCTAATGCAACTCGGGTAAGAAAGACAAGTGTGGTTACATTACAAAAACCAAGTAAGGCAAAAATTCATTGTTTAAATTGCTGACTAAAGCCAAATTATTGAAAATTTCAAGAAACTTAGAGGGATCAGGACCCTGAGGAAGGCCAGAGACCCATTAGGGCTAGGATGATTGGCTGAAACATGTCGGTAGGAGCAGAAGGGGTGTTGGAGAGGTAACTTCTCCTACACACCCAACCTTTATTTTTAACCCTGTCAAGTGGGACCACGAATAAAATAAGTATAAAGGTTATCACTTAGGCAGTTTTATTATTCTCTTTTCTCTGCATTTTGGGATCCCTCATTTGGAGTACTATCTCCTTTCTCTCTTGTTTCTCTAAAAAATCAGCACTCCACCCTGAGTGTTGGTCTGCACCAGGGTGTCTGTAGTGGCCCAATGATGAAGCATGCCACTATTTAGTGGGTGAGGGCAGTCTTTAAAAAGCCGGTGGACTTGTTTTTAGACTCTGGTTTGTAATCGCGTATCACCATTATCTGTCTTTTTAGGTCGAGCCTCGAGTAGCGCGCAAGCGCTTCTTAGAGGCGAAGACTTTTAGTAAGCGAGTTTAAAAGCAGTCCCAAAAACGCTCGTGCGTCGTGGCTGGCCTTTTTGGGATGGGTACGCGCGGCAAACATGTGTTTCCAATTATCGTGCCCAGACGCGGGCGCGATAATTGGAAACACATGCCGGCAAAGGGCCATGACGCACGAGCGTCTGGTCAGCTGAGCAGGCTGCCGCGCTCGCTCGCCTCGCCCCCGCTCCCGCTCCTCTCTTGTTTCATTTCCACTGGTTCTGGGGACAAAGTGGGGCTACTGATATCCACAGTAACGGAGCAGCTTTCTGGGTCAGCAAGGCTAGAGGTAACCCCATGGATCTTGACTATGCAGCACTGAGTCGATGATTTCCCTTTTATCCCTTCAGTAGTCTTTATACGGGGGCTGCCTCGATCGTCCTCAAAAGGGTGAATAGCATGTATTGTTTCTCCTAGACCCACCCCTTGACCTAAAGAGAGCCTGCGCTCTGTAAAGGCTATTTCAGTGCTTGCCACCCCTATAGCTCTCTCTAACATAGTATCAATGCTTGTTGGTTTGTGTGGTAACATGACAGTTCCTGTAACTTTCCTCTTCCCCATGATACTAGATTGTTTATAGGTAAAAGGAAAGAAGATATTCACCTGCAATAGCTGGGTAGAGTTTGTCCCACGATGTCCAAGTCAGAGGGTTGGCATACCCCAGCCTCGGTCGGCCGCGGACTGGCGCAGACGGGCCCGGCCTGGGCCCGGGCTTTGCCCAGGCTTCGCCCATGTGCGTCCATGCATGTTCTGTGCAGCGCAGATTGACGGGCAATAGTTAGATCAGGCAAGTGCTCCCACGCCGAAAATCCTCTTGAGCATGCCCCGAGCACACAGGCACGCACAACAGCCCACACGACTGTGGGACCGCGGCGCTCGCTCCTACATAGCGCAGATTGTCTGATTGCCTGGGCAGGTGTGTTGTTGTGGGGATCCTGGGACTCACAATCTCCAGCGGCTGCAAGCAGCAATCGGCAGTGGCTCTCCCCGCATTGTGGCCCCTCGCTGGCAATAGTAAGATCAGGCAAGTGCTCCCACATTGAAAATTCTCCTGAGCATGCCCCGAGCACACAGGCACACACGACAGCCCCCTGTGTGTTTTGTCGAAATGGGAATCCCTTACTAATGCATGCTATGGCAAGGAAAATGTGGTGGCAGAAATGATTTAAGAAAAAAAATTAAAATCCACAGTGGTGGGCTGTTCAACAGCAAATGTCAGTGGTGGAAAATTAACGTATGTTTAAATAAATGCTACTTCTAGTTGGGCACAATAAAAGATTCTCTCCTCTCTCTGAAAGTAACTGGATTAGGTGACAAATGTTAATAAAACGTAACATCTCTGACAAAGAAATCTAAAAAAATTATATTTATATACAAACAGTATTTTTATAATGATTTCGTTTTAAAAATCACATACGACCACTTACATATGTGTGCTTTTGCTTGTAAAATCTTTCAGAGACATAGGCCCAGATTTACAAACCTTACACAAGCTTGCAGCACACTACCCGAAAATGCTGCACTGTGATGCACGAGAGGGAGAGAGAAGGACAGTGCCATATCTACAGAGATATGGCACTTTCCTCCCCTCTCCCTAGTGCCAGTGGACAATCAGGCTGCTGAGCACCACATACACAGACCTTTGCGACATAGCGCAAGGGTGTGTGCATGAGTCTAGCATAGGTGTTGTATGGGAAGGCTATCCTTCCAGTACAATATACTATCCTACTATCCATAGACTACCTTTAAAACATTTCCCACATTGAATATGTTTTGTACAGTGCATCACACATACAAAGGGGGAAGCGTTAGGAGAAATAAAAGCATTTTTCCTTTTGAAAGCCTGCGTCACAGTGGTGTAATTTTCTGGCGCAACACTGTCTACTAATGTTAGTAGATATGGTTTTACGTCAAAAAGCATGGGTGGTTGCATGGGGACGCCATGCACCATCCATGTAACGCGCATTTGACGCTAAGTAACACAAAGCGCTGCTTTGCGTTATTTTTACTTTTGCACTGAAAAGTAAATAAAAAAACATTTTGTGCAGGGTTTCGTCAGTTTTGTGAGGCAAACGCAACGCAAAATGTTTGTAAATCTAGGCCATAATGTGCTTTGGCAATCTGTAAACTATGTTTAAGCTTGCAGGCAAGTTTCCTGGGTCTTTGGTTTATTGCCAGATATGTTGTTAATTTAATGCTAATTTCTGCATCGAGCTAAAAGTGGAGGCATATTTTAGTGTTATATGTTATCGGATTTTGCTGGAACAGAAAAACCATGCACAGCAATGACTGATTAAAGGTTACGGCTGAAAAAAAGTATTTATCCCAAACTAGCCTTCCAATTTCTCCATTTATGGCACCACCCACAGGTCTACATGGGGAAGTGATCTAGAGTTGGATGGTACTGTAAAACCCTTCTCTTTATGCAACTATGGAATTTGCACTTCCTTTATAAATTACAAGTTGTTCTATTGCCAACCAGCTGCGATTTTATTGGTCGCTCTTCCTTGTCATGCACATTTTTCCATTCCTCTCTGTCTGTATCAGGATGCTTATGCACACTAGGACTAGACATATTTGTGATAGTTCACAGTGACATATTTCAACCAAGTTAAGTTCAATTGTTTTTATATGTACTCATAAAGCTGTGTGTCACTTTATACATAACCATAGCTTTTCATTGGTGTAGCTCCCAGGTGGTTATTAAAGACTGTTCAGGCGGATTGAAACCCTTCTCGACCACAGAGAGAGCTAGAGACCTGTCTTGGACACCTTTAAGATAATTGTATCTTCTGTCAAGTAGTGCCAATCACTCTCTCTTCCTTGATACTCCCCTCTACCTGTCCTCCTACACTCCTCACACTACCCTCCACTCCTTGGAGAGGTGTGGTGCAGCGGCCAGGGCAGCTGACTTCGGAACACAGGGTTCACGGTTCGATCCCCGGCTCCGGCGGCAGCTCAGCTCAGCACCATGTGACTCTGGGCAATAGCTCACTTAATTTCCACTCCGGCCCCCAGCGCCTTGAGACCCGTAAGGGTGAGTAGCTGCGCTATATAAAAACGGACTTACTCCTTATGCTTGCGCTTCAGCTCTATGTTGATTTCTCCCACACACTGTTTTGCCCGTCTCTACAGTCCTACGATGCTTGGGAGTTAGGTCCAGTTGAGTTAAAGCCTCATGCGTAGATATACCTATGTTCTAGATTAATGGGACAATGTCACTGCATTGTGTTGAGATTTTCAGATAGGTAGACATATTCAACAATACCAGATATGCCATGGTATCGTAGTTGCTATGCACAGCACTGGTGCTAAAGTAATATCTGCCGGTGTCAGAAAACAATTGCAAATTTATACGTTTTCTTCACTTTGTTGGTGGATATCGACCCGAAGATATAAAAAACAAATCAAAGCATGCTTAATCTGAATCCACACACTCCAGACTATCCATAGGTTGTTAGCGGGTCCTACATCTTCTTATTGGCTGACTAGGAAGCCCCTCTGAATGATTGATACTTTACTGTTCACAGGAATTTACACATCATGGCATTTCTATTAATATTTCCTGACACAGGTACATGGCTGGGCGAGGATGAGACCACCTTCGCATTGCCCTGGGTCTCATAACAAGTCTAGGCTCGTCCATAATCTGCTGCCTCTAAAATCTGTAAAGCCCTAGCAGCAGATGTCCCACTCTGAGGGGTGAATGAATAGGAATCCAAGATTAAGGGTGCTTAATGAACTGGGCGATAGTTTGTCTGTTCTCAAACGGCATGATATCTGTGTGATAAACAGCATGATAGACTATAATTCCTGTTAGAAATGGGGGTCTCTAGTTGGCAGTGGCTTGCACCCTGTCCAAGTAGGGACCCTTCCTTCTAGTCAGGGTAAGAGGATTACACAGCTAAGATAACCCCTGCTCACCCCTTGGTAGCTTGGCAGGAGCAGTCAGGCTTACTCAGAGGCAATGTATAAAGTATTAGCACATAAACACACAATAACATAATGAAAACACTTCAAATGGACACCACACCAGTTTAGAAAAATAACCAGTCTTTATCTAAACCAAACAAGACCACAACACAAAAATCCAATATACACAGATCAATATATCACTTTAAAAAGGTTTAAAACAGTTCAGTCCATATAGAATCATAGATGCATCACTTTTAGCACAAAGTACCTGGGATGTGTCAAAATCACAAGACAAAAACAGGCGCAAGGGAGGTGAGGCGCCAGAAAGCAAAGCGATGCGTCGGTTCCTTACACACAGGGAAGTTGATGCGTTGGTTCCTTGCTCCCAGGGGAGGAGATGCGTCGGTTTCTTACTGCTATGCAGGGGAGGTGATGCATCGGTTCCTTACTGTGAGAGGAGGTGATGCGTTGGTTTCTTACTGTGCGGGGAGGTGATGCGTCGTTTCTCTGGACACGCAGCCTAGGTTCCTTACTGAAGCCCAGCGTCGATGTAGACTTGCTACGCAGGTGTGAATGCTTGGAAAATCTGGACGTGCTGGAGTCGATGCGGCGGCAAAACAGGCGCTGCCTTCATTCTTTCAGCTGCGAGCAGGTGATGCATCGATTCCTTCAGTCGCACAGCAGGGTCTGAGTCAGAGTTGGAACTGGGGTCTCTTTTTAAAAAATAATTTTAAAAACGTTTTTATTTCTTTTTATTGGCATTTTAAAATATTGCAACAAACATTGCGAACATCTAGCCAGTGGCTTATCGTTACATAATTAACTGCACAACTGCATACCGTGTCAATTACAAATGTTGTTGCCTGCATGCTCGATTCTCTGTGAGATACAGGAGGGAAAAATCACAAACAAGAAAAACATCGACGGAAGTCCAGGTGATAATTGACAAGAGATCTACAGCATCGACCACAAAGTTATACATATCAGGTTTGTTTCCTTAACATAAAAACAACATCTATTTACCCCCATTTGCCCTTTCCACGTATTCATCCACCCTCCCAGTTTTCTGTCCCCTTCCCTGAGTGCCCACGCTAATTCACACAGACCTGGGTTCCGTCGACCCATCGGCATTCTCCCTCCGTTCACGGGCCCACTGAACAAACGGTTCCCATATGTCCCTGGGTCTGGACGTTGAAGGCATTAGTTCCCAAACGGTGGTCAATTGTGAGTGCCCGTGTGTGACATCACGGATCCACTCATTTAGAGAAGGGACTCTCCTACGCCCCCAGTGTATGGCAATTTGGCATTTAGCAAAAAGAAGGAGCATCGCATGCAATTTACGGACCTTAACTGGTGTGTCCTTCACGTAGCTCAGCAGGCCTAGCAAGGGATTGGGGTCTGCGGGCGTGCCTACGATCTGATGTATCACAGTAAATATAGTGGACCAGAATGATGCCAGCCTTGGACAGCTCCATGCCATATGTAACAAGCATTGGCATAACCAATAGGTCTCGCTTTTGGGACCTTATAAGTATTTAGTTATGCAGCACAATATCCTTGGTGCAACAACATCTACTGTTGCATGGCTAAACACTTATAAGGTCCCAAAGGCGAGACCTATTGGCTATGCCAATGCTTGTTTCTCCATGATGTGGAAATTAACAGTCACTAGGGGGATACTTTCCGCTTTCAAGTAGGTTGTGGTGTGCAGCACTGAGCATAGTTACTTCTCTTTTTGTGAGATTTGAAGTTTGAATCAGGAGAGCTAGAGAAGGCTCTTTCTTCTTTCGCCTGTCTCGTCAGTAGTGTGGATTTTGTTGCCTGTAACCCTGCGAGGATTACTCTCAGAGTACACACGTCTCATTCATTTTTAGGGCTAGCATTCACCAAGACCTTTTGATTTTACTAAAATTGCATGTATAATATACTTCAGTTAGCCCTTTTCATCGATTGGCTTGTTATTGTGTCGTTAAGCATTTTTCTTCAGACAGCTACAGGAGACAGCATGGGGCAATGGATCAGTCTACTTCAGCCATTGGCTAACTTCACTGTGATTGATGGCATTCTACTCTTTCACAAGGAGCACATCCACTCACAAAGTAGTCTATTTCTATGTATTTTCTATTAGATCTGTCAGCTGCGTTTGACACGGTCTCACGTTCCATCTGATTAACCAGACTCCGTGACATAGGCATCCAAGGTAATGTACTATTATGGTGTGAATCCTTTTGAGGTCTAAAAAAACAAGCAGTTTAATTTCCAACTTTCCGTTCAAAGGTCAGTGATCTAGGTTGTGGGGTCTCTCAGGGCTCTACCCTTAGCCCGACACTGTTTAATGCGTATGTGGCCCTTCTAGCAAATCCTATATCCTCCTTTGGGTATCAGTTTTACGCTTATACTGACGATACTCTGGTTATTGTAAGCCTAGAAAGTATTTTTGATTGTCCATAGGAACATTTTAAAAGCTGCTTACTTGAAGTAGAAAATTAGATGAATACCAACTCACTTTGCCTCATTGCTGACAAGACTGGGATCTTGGTTTTGGGAGTGCCTCTTGCTAGTCCCCTTCTTTGTGGCTGGAAACTTGGGCACCTGTCCCATGCTAGCTACTAAGGCATGGAATTTGGGTGGCATTTGTGACTCCAAACTCTTCTATGAACCTCATATCAAGAAATTGACAGCTGCTTGTTTTATTTTTACCAGAAGGATTCTAAAGACATGTTTTCCCACCATACCATAGACATATACAAGCTTTTATTACTGCAATGTGCTATATGTTGACCTTTTCACCGATGTAATGCATAAACTGACACTAATTTAAAATGCAGCAGCATGACTAGTACTGGGCTTCATAAATGTGATATTATTTCAGTACAGCTTTAAACACTACCCTGTATCCCTGTCCAGAGGAGGAGCCCTCTTAAACCCCTTTGCTTTTGTCACAAGTCTATGTTTCCTACCCACTGCCCCACATACATTTCTGATATGTTCATACAATACAGACCAGTTAGACTGTTGCGTTCCTCCTCATCCAATCAGGTGATTGGTCCCAAGTTTTGTAAACCTAGATGTGGTGAACACGCTTTCTATGTTATTACAGGGCAGCTTAGAATAAACTTCTTTCTGTTATTCGGGCCTAATCCAACCTGTTAAGATTTCGTAAATCTTTGAAAACATTTGCGTATATACTCTCATTTTCAATGCTGGGACACCTTCAGGTAATCATGTGCTATAATAAAAAAAATAGAAAATACAAAATTGTGATTCTTACACCATATCTACATCCAAGAAGACTAAGGGAGCATTATTACAATACAGCACATAAGCAGACAAGAACAGTCATTGAAAGAACCTTTGGTTGGCATTTTAAAAGATATATTTTGCTGTTCACGTAAAAGTGGAGGTACCTTGGAGTGCAACTCTGAAACATGTTGTAAGATGATTGCAGGTTGCACACTGCTACACAACATTGGCATACACAGGAGTGTGCTACAAGAACCTGAAAAAGATGATGCTGATGAGGAAGAATGTCCCACCGCCTATGATCACACATCTGGACAAGACATTTTACATTCTGCTGATGCAAGAGCACTTGGAGCAGAAATTACAAACAATTACTTTTATTGTATAGTACTTGTATGTTATTATGAATAAAGTAAAATATATTTTTATTTTGAAATAATAATTTCTGTTTACTGCACTGCAGCCAACAGTGCTGCAGTGCAGTAAACAGGAATTATTATTTCAAAATAAAGGTGGCATCGTTGTCCCACTATGTGGGCGATGCGCGGGCCATGCCCGGCCAAAGCCCGAGCCAAGGGCGGACCTGTCCGCAACCATCAGAGCCAGGATAAGGCAGGGCATGACCACCCCGTGGCTCTGGCTTTCGAGGATGAATGTAGCTACTCACTTACTGGGAACCAAGGTACTGTGATTATTCCCTCTTATTTGTCCCGGTTAGAAAAAAATAATATAAGGGCGACGTCAGCTCGAGCTTTTCCTTTTCTTGACTTATCTCCTTTTAATTCTAATAGCTTATATTTCTATTTCTTCGCCACCAACTTTAATCTTAAATGTGGAAAAGCAAAGGGGTATTAGTTCCCCAGGTCTACTTTTCAGAATAAAACAACCCAAACATGCGGCAGAGAACTACACGGTCAGAGATATAGACAACCTAATAGAGGATATAGAATGTATACTGAAGACTAATACATCTCATAAGGAGGGCTTAACCAGAAGGGAAAAAGGGGCCCAACATTTTTGAGAAATAGATTAAGGCACGCAGGGCAAGTGAACAATCAGCCAAACAGCAATCTAATGAAAAATCGTCCCTCTTGAACTCAGGTGAATGTTGATCTTCCCATAACACTGATATCATAGATTCAATACCTAATGTAGGTTTCTCAAATAGATATGACGTCTGCAGTTTGAAACCTCGTTAGTTCAATTAGTTCTTGAGCACCGAACGAGCTCCTCTAACAAGCACAGAGCTGATGAGTTAGCTGTTGATGCTGGATCGACAACACTTGCAGAGGCAGTCAGTCTCATCAATGTTTTGAGAGGGGAGATAAGTGATTTAAAACAAGCAATCTTCAGGCTTACAGACTTATCAGTCATAACACCCTGGGGGTCTTGTAAAAACCACAAAACATTGGATAATTCAAACAACGACCCTAGTGCTATTCCCGGTCCCAGCTCAAATTCGAGATCCATCAAGAAAGTATAACAATAGCAACCATCAGAGGGGTTGGAAACGTTGACTGTGCCCACATGGGGAGGAATAATCTACACTTGCAACCCGGAAGAATATTCTCCGCCTCCATGATTTTAGGTGCCCTTGTCTGTTCTCATAATCATCGTTCTTTTTCCGAAGCAGCTTTTAATGTTCACACATAGGGGCCGATTCCGATTCGGGCCGGAAAATATACCGACCGACTCGGTACGGGAATGTAGTCCGACCGACACGTACCGGCGCTGCCCGATCCGCGTAGTACAATGCAATGCATGTGAATTACGACCGACTCGTACGGAACACAAGCCGAATGACCGAACCGCACGGAAACCAGCTATCCGGCCGGGAAACTACGCGAATAGAACCGACCGACACGCACCAGGAATGAACCCGACAGAAACGTACCCGCGAACTCCGACCCGCGCAGTACGATGCAATGCGTGTAAAACCAGACCGAGTCGCACAGAGCCCAAGCCGTACGACCGACAAGCATACAAAACCGAGACGAAGCAACCCAATACTCCGCGACCGACGCGTACGCCGCACATGAAACCCATCAGGAACACAGCTTGAAAGACTCGGAGAAGCCCGCACGAGCCAACTGCAGTGTCCTACTCGGTCAGAAGAACGTCTCCTACATGCCTAAAACCTACAAAGGAAAAATACAAAAAAAAGGGCCAAACAAGCAATGACAAAGTCAATAAATACAGGGGGAAAAAAACATGGAACAAAGACACACCCACAACTCCACCCATATAAAGGCCACAAATCACTACCATGATCCTTTGCAAATTCAACTGACCTGCCAGCACAGAACACCATCAGACAGCAACCACAGACACACTCACAACTCATCCATCACACAAGCCACACACCATTAGCACCTCCCAAATAGCACCCTCACATACACCTAGCAAAACCGACACTCACCCACCCTCACTTGCACACTCACACACACACATCAATACCCACCACCACCCATCACCAAGCCCCCAAAGAAGAATCCAAAGTTCCTAGACAGTGAATTGGAAGTCCTGGTAGATGAAATCCTCAGGGTAGAGCCACAATTGTTTGGTACATTGGTCCAACAGACCCCCATGTCGCAGAAAACCAAGATGTGGGAGAGGATCGTCGACAGGGTGAACGCACAATCACCATGTTTGCGCACAAAGGAAGACATCCAGAACAGGTGGTATGATGTGCGCAGGAGGGTCAAGGACCTACTCAAGAAGGATTACGCCTTGAGTCAGCGCACCGGCAGTGGCCCTCCTGCCAAACCAGTATACCTCAGGCCCTGGGAGGAGAAGGTGCGGGCCATCCTACCACCAGAGAGCGTACATGGACTATCAAACATCCCAGAGCTTGGTGAGTACACAACCAATATACCCAATATTGTGTGACAATACACACACATCACTGTCAAGGGGATAGTCAAACCATGCACCCTTAGCAAATCCACAGCAACCAAAAGATAATCATCCCAAGATGTGTATGTTAGTTAGATAAACACAATACATGCCATCTCATAGTGATATGTAACTGTGTCATGACGTACAAACCTAACAACAAATAGAGCAAGGCAGTGGCACAAATCTAACCAACAAACACTGTCAGATATTTTGCCACCACTAGAACACCACCTCACAGGGAAGCTCACTGAAAGGAAGGAATTCTGTGTATGCTGGTGAAGTGAGTGTAGCCAATAGCATGATGGGAGTTGTAGTCACAGATATTGGTCACCCTCACAATTGGCCCATCAACATCACTCTGAACCATGCTCACATCACAGGGAGTGGAAAAGAACTGACAAGATGGCTGACACTGGGTACTGCTGTGGGGAGCACAAGGCCCTGCTGGGAACTGTGCACCAACCAACAGTAGGACACCACTGTCAGCCATCTTGCCATTGCTGTCACACTCACACACAGTGAAGTCGACTCTAAAGGAAGGAAGTATGGGCATGCTGGGAAGGGTGGTGTAGGCAATAGCATGATGGGAGTTGTAATCACAGATATTGGTCACCCTCACAATTGGCCCATCAACACCACTCTGAACCATGCTCACATCACAGGCAGTGAAAAGTCACTTCAAAGATGTCTGGCACTGGCCTCAGCTGTGGGGAGCACAAGGCCCTGCTGTGAACTGTGTACCAACAAACAACAGGACCACACTGTCAGCCATCTTGCCATTGCTGTCACACTCACACACAGTGAAGTCGACTCAAAAGGAAGGAAGTATGGGCATGCTGGGAAGGGGGTGTAGGCAATAGCATGATGGGAGTTGTAGTCACAGATATTGGTCACCCTCACAATTGGCCCATCAACACCACTCTGAACCATGCTCACATCACAGGGAGTGGAAAAGAACTGACAAGATGGCTGACACGGGGTACTGCTGTGGAGAGCACAAGGCCCTGCTGGGAACTGTGCACCAACCAACAGCAGGACACCACTGACTGACATCCTGAAAGCCAACTTGCACTCCCTGCAATGGAAGCACGTTCCATGGTGGGACATCTGGCTGGGTGGGAAGGAGGACTGACAGCTCTGACCATAGTTACAAGCAGCTTTTCTCACACACCCCCTTAACACAAACGCCACACAACTCACCTGGGAGAATGCAATGCCTCACACTCTAATTAAATACCCCACAAAGAACAACCACACTGGGTTATGCTGTGTGAAGCACAGGGACACTTTTGGGACTTGTAGCCAAACAAACGCCAGGACAACACTGTCAGCCATCCTGTCAGCACAGGCACACTACCCCACAGGGAAGCAGAGTCAAAAGGAAGGAAGTATGGGCATGCTGGGAAGGGGGGTGTAGCCAATAGCATGATGGGAGTGGTAGTCACAGCTCAACATCCCCCACCCACATGGTCCAGCAAGCTCACACTGAAGCATGCACACCTCACAGGCAGTGAAAAGCCACTTCAAAGATGTCTGACACTGGCCTCAGCTGTGGGGAGCACAAGGCCCTGCTGTGAACTGTGCACCAACAAACAACAGGACCACACTGTCAGCCATCTTGCCATTGCTGTCACACTCACACACAGTGAAGTTGACTCAAAAGGAAGGAAGTATGGGCATGCTGGGAAGGGGGGTGTAGGCAATAGCATGATGGGTGTTGTAGTCACAGATATTGGTCACCCTCACAATTGGCCCATCAATACCACTCTGAACCATGCTCACATCACAGGGAGTGGAAAAGAACTGACAAGATGGCTGACACTGGGTACTGCTGTGGGGAGCACAAGGCCCTGCTGGGAACTGTGCACCAACCAATAGCAGGACACCACTGTCAGCCATCTTGCCATTGCTGTCACACTCACACACAGTGAAGTCGACTCAAAAGGAAGGAAGTATGGGCATGCTGGGAAGGGTGGTGTAGGCAATAGCATGATGGGAGTTGTAGTCACAGATATTGGTCACCCTCACAATTGGCCCATCAACACCACTCTGAACCATGCTCACATCACAGGCAGTGAAAAGCCACTTCAAAGATGTCTGGCACTGGCCTCAGCTGTGGGGAGCACAAGGCCCTGCTGTGAACTGTGCACCAACAAACAACAGGACCACACTGTCAGCCATCTTGCCATTGCTGTCACACTCACACACAGTGAAGTCGACTCAAAAGGAAGGAAGTATGGGCATGCTGGGAAGGGGGGTGTAGGCAATAGCATGATGGGAGTTGTAGTCACAGCTCAACATCCCCCACCCACATGGCCCAGCAAGTTCACACTGAAGCATGCACACCTCACAGGGAGTGAAAAGCCACTTCTAAGATGTCTGACAATGGTGCTCTGTTGTGGGGAGTACCAGGCCCTGCTGGGAACTGGGCACCAACCAACAGCAGGACACCACTGACTGACATCCTGAGAGTTAACCTGCACCCACTGCAAGGGTGGCATGCTTCATGGTGGGATAACTGGGCTGGGGAGAGAAGGAGGTCCGGATGTCAACCAAATACCACCAATGCTGGTCATGCACACACCTCAACATCCACTTTGAAAAGCTTCAGGTTGGCAGGACAATGAGCCACACCAATATCAACCTCTGACTGTGACAACTTAGGACAATGCAATGTACAGGCCCGCATCCAGAGGTACAGTCACAACTGTCATGTGTTTGAACCATTGATGCCTGCAGAAACATAACATACATTGTGTGTCTCTTCCAAAAACAGGTGATGATGGGGACACAGCAGCAGATGAGGAGGAGTCCCTGTCCCAGGCTCCGGTGGCCCCTGAGCTCTCTGGTGTGGAACAGCCTCTGCCCTCCTCGGATGGCGAAGACCAACCTGGCACCTCCGGTGTGAGTCATCATGCAGCACCAGCAGGACCACCATCTGCACCCCTGCACCCATTCCTCCAACATCTGGCAACACACAGACCACCCCCGCCGACACGGACAGACCAAGGACACTGAATGACAACAGCACAGGGACCCCAGCCCACCGTGAAGCAACAGACAACAACCCCAGTACCAAACCCCAAGGGGGCCTAGGGTCACCTGTGCGTGCCACCGTAGGTCCCGCACGTGTGGCCAGGGGTGGTGGGAGGGGTGGTAGGCAGAGGTCGCTGTTTGCAGAGGGGTCTGGACTGCATGATGACCCACAACTGGTACGCATTGCTGATGCGTACCAGAATAGCACCGGAGAGGTCAGCCAGGTAGTGGGGATCCTCAAGGACATTCAACAGCAGCAGGCTGCCCATCATGCCCGCTTGGACTCCCACATGTCCCGTGTGGAGACACACATGTCTGGCATGGAGTCCAAGTGGGACACATTGGAAGAACTGACAGCGGTGCAGAGGGACATATTGACATGCCTCCGCCAGATTAGCACCAACATGTCCACACCTCCCTGTGTGCCCGCAACATCTGGTGCCGCAACAACTGCAACTGCCACAGGGAGGGAGAATGACTCTGGTGGAGAGTCCTCTGCACCGCAGCGGCCTGCACGTGAGGGTCCCCCCAGAAAGAAGAGGGGTCGTCCGAGGAAGGACAACTGAGAGGCCGATGGCCATGTACATCCCCCAGGAACCCAACACCTGTTCTGGAAATTCTCCTTTGTGTGCAAACTGTTCACCCTGTCGAATGCAACCCAACTCTCCCACATGACATGGGGAGTTTAATTTGGACTAATGTATCAGATGACTGTGGACTTTACTCAGGACATTTCTGCTACCAACACTTCCAACTCATCTGTGAACTTTGGATTCCAATCCCAATGTACAGCACCCACCATCCTGTGCACTATATTCACACATGTATGTAAATAAACTCGCTAATACACCATACTTGCCTCTGTTGTGATTCCAATGTTGTTTTTGTCATGGAGATGATGATCTGCTAAATGACACTGTGCATGCTAACTGATACAGCAAGTTCAACATCGTCATGTGAGTCATGGCGACGTGACACATATGAGGGAGACACACCACTAGGGCTATACAACACATACACACCAGGGCCATCTGACTCATCACCTACACTGATGTTGCCAGGAAATACAGTGGAATGCACAGACACCACACCTATTCAGAGTCTGTGTTAACTAGCCCACAGGTGCAGTAAGCAAATGTCAGTCAGATGTGTGACCACAGACAACGCACATCCCAAAGTGAAGCACAGGTTTATTACACATTTGCAACATGTTGTTTCCACTACAGATGCAAGGTAATCCCACGTGGCAGTGGCCACACAGTCAACAAGTGTAGAAGAAATAAAGTCCAGGGGTGTGTGGCACATCACCTGTAGGGAAACGACTGCTTCCACCCTGGAAGTTGAATCATGGTGTCGGGGGATCCGAGTTGACCAAACAACTCTGAAAGTACCCTGTGAAGGACAGCCATGACACACAGTCAAAAGCACTGAAGAACAGGACAGAACTGCAATACTCATGCCCAATACATGTCACAAGATACCTACACAAAACCAAGTTAGCATGTCAACACTGTTGGGGAGTACAGACTACCTGTAAGGACACATCGCTGCACGCATCCAGTCAAGTAGCACATGGCCACACTCAAACAGCAACAGAGCACCACCAACACATATCATGCAAACTCAAATCATTGACATGACATCTCTGTATACTCACATTCAGCTGAAGAAGTTGGTGATGAGCTGTGTGCGGACATCACCCTCATCATCATCATCATCACTGGCATCGTGGCCCAGGCCAGGATCCTCCACAGGTGGCGGATGTTGGTCATCGTCATCCAGGATGAGAGGCAACTCCTTCCGCACTGCCAGGTTGTGTAGCATGCAGCAGATGATGAAAATCTTGCACACCTTTGCAGGGTCATATGGGAGGGCCCCTCCTGTCTTGTCCAGGCAGCGAAAGCGGCTCTTCAGGAGACCAAATGTCAGCTCGATCACTCGCCTGGTCCGACCATGTGCCTCATTGTAGCGCATCTGGGCTGGTGTCACAGGGTTCCTGAGGGGTGTCAGCAACCACGGCATGTTGGGATATCCGGAGTCACCTACATACAGACAATTGCACATTAGCTGAGTTGGAAAAGAGGGTGGAATACAACATTGCAGAACACACACAATGGTAGAAAGTCAGTACACACCGACAAGCCAGGCACGCTGGTTCTGCATCTGTGACATCATCCTCGGGATGCGACTACTCCTCATCACGTAGGCATCGTGTGCAGAACCGGGGAAACGTGCACACACATGTGAGATGCTCATATCTGCAAGACATACCACCAGAGCATTGATAGAATGGTAATGTTTCCTGTTCCTGTATGCCTGCTCATGTGCCTGTGGTGGTACCAAAGCCACATGTGTCCCATCAATGGAGCCGATGACATGTGGCATCCTCCCCAGGGCATAGAAGTCACTCTTGACGTCAGTGAGTTGTTGACGTTTAGGGAAATAGATGTACTGGTTCAGGTATCTCAACATCGCCTCCAAAACATCGCGTAGCACATGGCTGAACATGGTCTGTGACATCCCACCAGCAGACGCCACAGTGTGTTGAAAGGTACCGGTGGCAAAGAAGTGTAGGGCTGCCATCACCTTCACCTTGGGGGTCAGCGCTGTAGGGTATGGCCGGCCAGGTTGCAAATGTGGGGCCAACCGCACCGCCAATTCCTCAATCAGCGGCCTGTTGAAGCGGTACCGTCAGATGCAGTCACGTTCAACCATGGTTGCAAGGTCAGGGAATGGTCTATGGACAGCTGGTGCCCTGCAGTGCATAGGTGAACAAAGAAAGATTGTCAGTCACCCCACATATGTGGCATTGACCATACTCAAAATCACATGATACATCATTACGAGACACAAGTACTTGATGTGTGTGCTGTTCTGTATGGACATATATGGCACCTACATGGCCAACATCTAACATCACAGTTCAACATGTGTTGACAACAAGTTCCAGGTTGTGCTATGGGAAATCATTAGGCTGTGTCACAGTACCCATGTACTGCTGTCACGTTCCAAACACACACCACAGTGACAAGTGAGGACAGATGTGCCACAGGCATCACAGCTCTTTCACAGGTAGATTCCCAGGGACCCTGTATTGCCACATGGACATTGGCATGACATGGCGTATCATGTACACGTCAGCAAAACAACCATGACTCCCACAGGTAGTGGCCCCTGTTGCCTCTGTAGGACAGACATGGACGTCTGTGACACACACACGCACAACATCAAAGAATATGCACAAACAACGTGGATGTGGAGACCTTTTCCCATTGTGCACATGGAATCAGAGACATCTGAAACACAACATGCACACAGACTGTGGATGGCCATCACAATTGTGGCAATGGGTCACCCTGTGACGTACATACCTTCCCACATGGGACTCAGTGTGCATGTGACATGACATACACATACACAACCTGGAAATGTGACCATGCCACATGCTCTGAACTGATCAGTTGCACATCACAGTGGTCATGTGCACAACACACAAAGGATTCTGTCCCCATGAACACGTGCACAGCCTGGGAGTGGCTGCCCCCAAGTGCCACCCAACAAACCACATGTTGACCCCCATACACACACAGGTAATGCAGCCTTACATGCCTTAGGATACAGTGTGGACAGGCTGTGGTGTTGTAGGTGTGCCCCTGAGTCCCTGGCAAGTAATTGTGGCTGGCATACGTTCACCAGTGACAACCATGGTGACATATGCGAGTGACTTGTACAGGGACGCGTCGTACAGCAATGGACCGATCGGTGCGCACGCATTGGCCATTGCATATGATGTGGACGGATGCGTGTTGTGCTCCGAAATACGCGTCGTACAGCAATGGACCGATCGGTGCGCACGCATTGGCCATTGCATATGATGTGGACGGATGCATGTTGTGCTCCGAAATACGCGTTGTACAGCAATGGACCGATCGGTGCGCACGCATTGGCCATTGCATATGATGTGGACGGATGCGTGTTGTTTTTCGAAATACGCATTGTACAGCAATGGACCGATCGGTGCGCACGCATTGGCCATTGCATATGATGTGGACGGATGCATGTTGTGCTCCGAAATACGCGTTGTACAGCAATGGACCGATCGGTGCGCACGCATTGGCCATTGCATATGATGTGGACGGATGCGTGTTGTTTTTCGAAATACGCGTTGTACAGCAATGGACCGATCGGTGCGCACGCATTGGCCATTGCATATGATGTGGACGGATGCGTGTTGTGCTCCGAAATACGCGTTGTACAGCAATGGACCGATCGGTGCGCACGCATTGGCCATTGCATATGATGTGGACGGATGCGTGTTGTGCTCCGAAATACACGTTGTACAGCATTGGACCGATCGGTGCGCACGCATTGGCCATTGCATATGATGTGGACAGATGCGTGTTGTTTTTCGAAATACGCGTTGTACAGCAATGGTCCGATCGGTGCGCACGCATTGGCTATGGACTGACATGGTAACGGACGCGTTTTCGAAGCTTTTACGAGTCGGATGCAGTGAATTCAGTTGGCCACCCACAACAATGTTGCAAATTCATGGGTGTCATGAAGTTGAACTTTTGAAGGATGCTGTGGGCGTGTATAAGTGGTGCAATTCCATGGATTGGCCAGATTCAGAAGATGCAAACGACTTGGACCTATCACTTTGGAGACATGGGACAGTATCTGCCTCTGCAGCACACATATAATGCTGGCTGTTCCCCTGAGAGATCACTTGCCTGCACTACATGCTCCAGGACGACATCTGCCACCACCACTGCTGCTGTCTCTGCATCCTCTGGCTACTGCAATGGCACGTACTGTGGATAGAGCCCCAGCCTTCAGCACTGAGGAGAACCAGGCCCTGCTGGACAGCCTCCTTCCACAGTACAGCAAGCTGTATGGGAAACCAGGGGAGCAGGTGAGTGTGCTGTCCACTGCCTTACTAATTGTGCATGTTGTCTGACTAGCAAGACTTACAGTGTGTACACCAGTGGCTAGCATGCTCACTGAGTAGTTGTCACCCCCAAAGTGTGTAGTCACATGCACTGAACAGGTATAGTGCAGTAACAGTGCATTCCAACAAGGTTTGACTTCCCAGGCAATGATACCATTTAGTAACTGCTGGACAACTGTTCATAGCCATAGTTGCACTACCTGTGTACATCATATGCCCCTGTGATTGAGACATGTATATCCAACTGTGTGATGCACGGATATGTTACATGTGTAGTAATGGCCTTTTCACTTTGTCATCCTCACAGGTTGATGCCCACCAGAAGCAGGAGATCTGGCTGACCATCGTCCGGGCAGTACGATCTGTGGGGGTCTACAGGCGCAGGATCCGCAACTGCCAGAAGAGGTGGCAGGACCTTCGGGGCTGGACCCGGAGGATCGCAAGGGTCCAGCTGAAGCTGTCACCTCCTCGCAGGAGGGGCGGACACCGGACCCTGACCCCCCACATGCTCCGGATTCTGGCGGTGGTCTTCCCTGACCTGGATGGGCAGCTGAAGGCCAGACAGCAGCAAGGAGGGGGTAAGTGCTAGCCTTAACTTTGTACTATGACTAACATGCTCCATGCACTCCTTTAGCCTGGTTCCACTTCCACAGTACAACTGTCATGTCATCCTGGACTCATATCCCTCACTTGTGTCATGCCCCCTCCTCATCTGATACACAGGTGTGGCCCTTACAGTCTGTGACTTAGGTCACTTGGGTACTGTGTACTTGCAGTTACCTGTGGTTCAAGTTGGGGACAGCATCAGTTACAGGAACTTTGTGGTGGGCTGCATGGGTGGTACAATTGCTCACAATGCCTGTGATCTGACATGTACTCTGGGTATGGCTTTAATATGTGTTCCAATTGCTGCTCTGACTCACCACATGTCTGGGGTATGTGCCACACACCCATGCTGCAGCAGAGACCAAGGTAGGAGCCTCAGAAGTATGTACATCATGTGTGTGACACATGCATAGCCACCTGCCTAGTGTTCAGGGTAATACCATGTTGCACATGGACCAGGACTGTAATGCCTACTCCGTACATCGAAGGCACTCTGTTCTCCCACTCCCGTGTGTCAGCATACATATTGGGCATTGTGAAGAGTGCACTCAGGTGTATGCCTCTGTGTCACCGTGGTGTGGCCTTGCTTTTGGACTCCTGGAGTGTTTAACAATTTGGGGTGGCCAGCCATCTGAGTTGTGACTATGGGATCTGCACATTGGTTAATGCATAGGTCTCTGATCCCTTGACTGTGCACAATGTTGTATGAAACATTGAGGTGCAGGCAGCTTTGGTTCATTCTCATCAGACGGTGAAGTGCTCATGTGTATGGATTTGTGTTTGCAGTCACTCAAATGTCTCATTTGATTGACGTGGGATCATCTTAGTCCTCATGATGTGGGTGGCCAGGGGTGCACATGTGCACCTGTCAGCTACAGGGCTTGCATTCCCAAAACTTCCATTATTGTGACACAGTGTAGACTGGTGTTGTGTGTATGCACTGCCCCTGTGACAGGAGACAGTTATGACTGACTTGCCAGACAGGCCTGTGCCATGACATTCAAATCGCAAAGGGTGATCCAGCAGTAGTGTGATATGTCCTGCATGCACACCATTGTCGCATTGTCTATCAGGACATGAGGACATCATTGTGTCTGGTGATGGAAGCAAAACCCGCATATCAACAGAGACTCTGCCCATCACTTTTCCTGACACATGTACTGAGTCAGTGGCAGGAGATGGCATGTGTTTGGAGTGACACATTTCCATATGTTCTCTTGGATGTCCAACAACTGTGTATGTGGTGCATGTGTGCACATATGATTAGTCGCATACAACAGGCAGCAGACAGATGGGTGCATGGACAGGTAGGATATGTGTGGCATGACTGACTGTCAGGCAGACAATGGGCTTCTTCAAATCAGTGTCAGCACTTATTGCAATGTCTAGCAACTGATGGCAGGGCTTGCTCTGTGATGTGCTGTACTTACTGTGGTGTGTGTGGTCAGTACAGGTGACTAATGTTGCTCTGTTTATCCTGATTGTTTGCAGATACATCCACGGCCACAGGAGGAGACAGCTCCACGGACCAAGAGGAGCGGCAGAGCCAGACTGGGTCCACTGCAGGGGAGACCGAGGGACCCAGTGGCACGGAGGGTGAGGGGAGCCACACTGAGGAGACCTCAGCTACGACCACCTCGGCTGTGGAAAACAGCACTTCCAGTGAGGACTCCCTTGTGGAGGTGGGTGTCAGCAGACCAGAGGCAACATCAAGCAAGTCTGTCCCCGCCACCACCACCATCTCCACCCTCCCATCTGCTCCCATCCCACATGTCCGTGGAGGCTCCTGTGTAGGGGAGCGTGTCTCCTTCATGCCAGGCACCGCACCCCCTGCCTCTGTCCCGCCTGCTGCCCTGAGTGTGGAGTCTGTGGACTTGCTGAAACAGATCCATGTAGGGCAGACATCAATGCTGAGTGTCCTCCATGCACACACGGGCCTGTTGACACAACTGGTGTCATTCATGGAGGGCATGTCATCTGGCATGTCTGCCCTACATCGAACCAATCAGTCCATGGCCTCCTCACTGACGGCAGCAGTGTCCCTCCTGCAACAGTCCCTCACCCCTCCTACCTCTGCCCCATCCACAATCCCCAGCACCCTACCTGTCCCAAGCACACACACACCGGCACCGGCATGCACCAGCACAGACACAAGCAGCACACACACACACAAGCCAAAATCCAGGCACACACGCACGCACAGTCAGGGGACTGATACCTCACTCACAGGGGATGGGGCCCAGACACACACACACGCATCCACGAGCACTCCGCAGTCCTCAGATACCTCTCCCTCCAAAACCCCTTCCCTTGCCTCACCTGTAACCCCCCCCTCCCAGAAGCTCTTCCTCTGTGAGTTTGGCCTCTTCCCCACAGATTCATCTGACACGAAGTCCAGGCGGAAGAGGCGACCACCACACACAGAGGGGAGTGCCCCTCACACCCGGACACCCTCCCCCAGGCACAGGCAGACTGAGGACCCCATTCGAAAGTCCCCCCGGACCAGGAAGGGCAAGACCCCAACACCACGCAGCTCCACCACACAGTCTCTCTCCTCCATCCCCCAGGCCACCACTCCACAGGTTCCACCGCCACACCCTGCCCCAGGTTCCCCCACACACCGATACCGCATCCCCAAACTGCTTAGGCCCTCCCCCCTACCACTTGCTCTTCCACCCCCAAACCAGACGCTCTGCCTGTTTGTGCCACTGGTGTGGAGACCGGGTCCCCCCTCTGTCCTGCCCACCTCATCTGCCCCCCTTCCACTCCCTTGGAGTTATGCACTGCAGTGGAGTCCACAACCACCCCGTCTGACTCGGGCACTGCAGTGGGGACCCAGTCCACTCCATCTGACCGGCCCACTGCAGTGATTGCAGCACCCACACCATCTGACTTGTGCCCTACAGTGGTGCCGGCCCCCACTGAGTCAGACACCTCCACTGCAGTTGCCGGTGACACTCCTGCACCCACCACCCCTTCACTGCCTCCTTTTGGCATTCCCTGATCCTGTCCCTGCGGTGCCTGGCCAGCCCCTTGTATGCCCCTCCGAGGGGGATGTCCCCTGTCCGTACCAGTGCAGGCAAGCAATGGGTGACAAGTTGTCACATATCACCCTGTTGGGACTGTGTATTTGGACTGGCCATTGGCCTTAGTTTCTTTTGGACTTCAAATTTTAGTTTCACATTTGCTGAATAAAGCCTCTTTTTGTTTACTTGTGGTTTTTCTTTTGATGTACATGATGTAGATGAGTATCATCATGCATTTGCAGTTGTAATAGTGTTCAGATCAGGAAAATGAAGTGTTGCTGTGATGGACTCCATGTGGTCCATGGGATATGTGTCCTAATGTAGTCTGGATCTAAAGCATCCTTTGCTGCAGTCTGAGGGTGTAATGTTCAGCATTTGACACAGGGATGTACGTTTTGCATTTGTAAATTAACATCTTTGGCTTACACTGATGCACATCTGGTGGGCTTACCACTGTTCAATGTTTCTATTTCCCTGACTGTGTGCCCATCTCCACTGGACATGCAGTTTACCACATCAATGTTGAAGGACTCATCTGTGTATACAGTGCAACTTGCTTGACACGTGTTTTGGGTGTATGCAGATGACTGACGTGACACTCCCGTACTCCAGGCTGATGTGAGCAGAGCCTTCAGTGTGTTGTAGTTGTTGACTCACTGACCGAGTGTTCTGCTGACATGTTTGAGTCGTGCACAGACAAGGTTTGGCACAGCGGACCTTCCACAGGAGTGGAGTGCCCTCATGGCAGTGTGTAATCCCGTGACATTGCCTGGGCCCGTGTTGTGTGTTGTGTGAGCATGTCTGTGTGTGTTCCCTTCCCTTTTCCTACACAGGCTGTGTCCGTACGGATGTTCCTGTTTGTGATGCTTGCTGAGTTGTCCTGTGTTCATCCAGCATCTTGGACCTGGCTTCTCCGGGATGTGGGTGCATGGCAAACTAATGTTCATCAGGTTGTCATCCCTAGTTGTCTTTGTTGTCAGGGCTGGGGATGTGGGCAAACGCAGATGGGACACAGTCAGGATTCCCCTTGGCACTTGTTGGTTACACAAGTCATGTAATTTACAGTTTGTGGTAGCTTTCAGTGATTGTGACACATTGTGTGTGTGACTGCTGCCACTCCTCAGGGTCAGAGCTGCAATGTTGGAAGTTGTCTATGTGTGTTCTTTGTGGGTCACCTTGGCTTCTTCATTGGTGTGTGACTGTGGCCGGGATCCCATTGATTGGGGTGGATTTCACGTCATGCCCATGTACCGCGTGCTGTGCAGTGTGTCAGACGTTCACGAGTCTTGTTGACTGGCCATGTGTGATGGGTTTCTGCACCTTAGTTCCCACCACCACCCCTGGGATTGTCATGGGTGCATGTGCAATGTCACCAGTCCATGTGAGCTTCACTGCTGCACATTGGTGGAGATCAAGGTGTGTGGTGTTGAGTGTGTGCAAATGTGAGTTGTTGCACGGCTAGACCCCTACCTCCATATTGACCTTGGCTGACAGGCCGTGCTGATTGATTTGTGCTTGTGTAGGTGTGATGTTAGTTTGTTGCTCAGGACACATGGCTGTGGTTCACAGTGTGAACGACATCTACCTTTGTCATCACAGTGGGATTATCATGCAGGCTAGTGTCACCATAATGTGGGGTCCCTGGGGGTAGTGCTGTGGTGGGTCTGTCTCTTGCTGTGTTAGTTGCTGTTCCTACAAGCTTGTGTGACATGTGTAATTTGGGCTCCCTCTCATCTAACAATGCCTGATTGCCCACATAGGGGAATCCGATCCATGAGTTACTTTTGTATGGCACTGTATACACATCTGTGTAATTGGGATTCAGGCCTCCTCATGTGTTGTGTGGTTGCCTGGGGACACTGGCACACCCCCCATCACCTGTTGTGTTTGATATGCAGTGTGAGGCTGCCTGTTTGTGTTTGTGCATCTGCACCACTGCATTGGCATATCTTTAGTGTGCCATTGGCTGTATGTTGTTTGGAGGATTTCCCCTGCTGTCCCTGGGACTCCTAGGTCATCAGTCAGCACAATAATCATGGTTTGTATGTCCCATTGCTGCCATGGTATGGTATTTGTTCACCTCACATCTACAGTCTCCACAGGATATCTACATTTGTGTGTCCATTGGTGCAGATATGTGGGTCTGCATTATGATGGTCACTTCTGTCATTGTGTAATTGATAAATGTTGACAATGTCAGCCCCCATGGGTGATGTTTGTGTGCACATGGCCAAAGGTATGTTTTATTTGCACTGCACGCCTCACCCAATCTATGTTGCTATGGGACACAACCACTACTTTGCCACTGATGTGTTTGTTGTTGTGTGACCAGGAATCATCCTTGCTGTTTGGCAGTTGCAGCTTTTTCCATGACAACACTTACCTTTTGGTCACTGTGATGATGGGGGTTTAGACCCCATTGCCACAATGTTCAAAATGTGCTTCAGCTATGGACCCCACACTTACATTTTGGTCACTGTGACGATGGGGGTTTAGACCCCATTGCCACAATGTTCAATATGTGCTTCAGCTATGGACCCACACTTACCTTTTGGTCACTGTGATGATGGGGGTTTAGACCCCATTGCCACAATGTTCAATATGTGCTTCAGCTATGGACCCCACACTTACCTTTTGGTCACTGTGATGATGGGGATTTAGACCCCATTGCCACAGTGGTCATGGTCTGCTTGCATTGTGGAGGCCACACACATTTATGTGTTACACATGTGATAGGGGGTCACATTGTATATTCAATGTCATGATCAGTGTTGTAGGCATTTGACACAGACTACACACTCTTGTCATGATGTTAGGGGGATGTCTTTTTCTGACATTCCTTATGTTGGAGTATGCTGGTTGTGTCATGCATTACCCGTCCTATGAGTGGGGATGGTAGTAGTGGTAGGCATCCAGCCCCCTATGAGTGGGGATGGTAGTAGTGACAGGCATCCAGGCCGTCATGAGTAGGGGTGGTGGTAGTGGTAGGCATCCAGGCCCCCATGAGTAGGGGTGGTGGTAGTGGTAGGCATCCAGGCCCCCATGAGTAGGGGTGGTGGTAGTGGTAGGCATCCAGGCCCCCATGAGTAGGGGTGGTGGTAGTGGTAGGCATCCAGGCCCACATGAGTAGGGATGGTGTTAGTGGTAGGCATCCATCCCCCTATGAGTGGGGATGGTAGTAGTGACAGGCATCCAGGCCCCCATGAGTAGGGGTGGTGGCAGTGGTAGGCATCCAGGCCCCCATGAGTAGGGGTGGTGGTAGTGGTAGGCATCCAGGCCCCCATGAGTAGGGGTGGTGGTAGTGGTAGGCATCCAGGCCCACATGAGTAGGGGTGGTGTTAGTGGTAGGCATCCATCCCCCTAGGAGTGGGGATGGTAGTAGTGACAGGCATCCATCCCCCTATGAGTGGGGATGGTAGTAGTGACAGGCATCCAGGCCCCCATGAGTAGGGGTGGTGGTAGTGGTAGGCATCCAGGCCCCCATGAGTAGGGATGGTGGTAGTGGTAGGCATCCAGGCCCACATGAGTAGGGGTGGTGTTAGTGGTAGGCATCCATCCCCCTAGGAGTGGGGATGGTAGTAGTGACAGGCATCCATCCCCCTAAGAGTGGGGATGGTAGTAGTGACAGGCATCCATCCCCCTAGGAGTGGGGATGGTAGTAGTGACAGGCATCCATCCCTCTAAGAGTGGGGATGGTAGTAGTGACAGGCATCCAGGCCCCCATGAGTAGGGGTGGTGGTAGTGGTAGGCATCCAGGCCCCCATGAGTAGGGGTGGTGGTAGTGGTAGGCATCCAGGCCCTCATGAGTAGGGGTGGTGGTAGTGGTAGGCATCCATCCCCCTATGAGTGGGGATGGTAGTAGTGACAGGCATCCAGGCCCCCATGAGTAGGGGTGGTGGTAGTGGTAGGCATCCAGGCCCACATGAGTTGGGGTGGTGGTAGTGGTAGGCATCCAGGCCCACATGAGTAGGGGTGGTGTTAGTGGTAGGCATCCATCCCCCTATGAGTGGGGATGGTAGTAGTGACAGGCATCCAGGCCCCCATGAGTAGGGGTGGTGGTAGTGGTAGCCATCAGGCCCCTAATGGGTGTGTATGGCATTGGTGATAGCCATCCCGCCCCTATGGTTTGGCTGTTGCTAGTGTATGTCATTTCTGCATCCCTATGTGTGGGTGACATATGTCGGGTACGTGTCGTTTGTTTGTGTAGTGGGTGTCTGGCTTACCGTCTGCGCCGAACGCGTCCGTACCGGTTCCGGTAAAAGATGTAGAGTATTGGTAGGACCTGCACGATGGGATTCATGGTTGGGTCGTCTCGTTCGGGTTTCTCGTGGCTTCGACTCGTACTCGTCGCTGGCTTGTTCGTCTCGTAGCCGTGGATCATCTTGTGGCGCGAATCGGAGCTTATGTGCAGCTCTCCCGGATGCTCTGACGTGCCGGACGTAGCGACGGGTTCGGTGCGTACGGAAGGCGCATCGTACTAGTCCGGCCGGAAGGTGCTGTATATTTACTTCCGTGCGACTCGAATCGGCGTTTACGGATCCGGCTCGGGCGGGGAACAGGAGCTGGAATGGGTACGTATGGCTGGGACGGAATCTGAGCAGTTATGCGCATCGTACTTGCTCGTTCGGACGACTGTTCGAATCGGTCGGGAAACACGCGTTCGGCTTGTTTTTTTTCCGGACGAATAGTGTTAGGTGCGCTTCCGGCCGAGATCGGAATCGGCCCCATAGTTCTTGTATCCCACAAGCCCAATTGGAAAAATCTATGTATATGATTAAAGTTCCTAAACTATCTCAGGATGCAACTGAAAGCAGACTCTCTTTAAGAAACAAAGTTTTCCATTAGGTACACAATGTTTGACATTTTTACTCAATCAATTACTCTGACATTGTCTATGTAAAACACCATGTTGTGTATGGGGATCGGTAGGATTGCACTGAAGTTAAATTAATTGATACAAGGCTTGTTGAAGGCTTGATTATGTTAGATCAACGTACTCCCCCCTGCCCCCAGGGTTCCAAAATCCTATTTAAGCTGGCACTCCTGAGCAATAGCCCAGAGAGATTAGGGCACAATATTGGCAGTAGTTGTGAAGTCACTATGACACAACCAAGGGTTGTAACAGCACCTGCAGGAGGTGATATAACAGCATTAGATTGACTCCATTCTGTACTTTCGGTTTCCAGGGAAGATAAGGACCCCATGGTTTATGACCTAGGTACCTTTTGTACTAACCAGAGAGGCGGATGCAACTATCTTGGTACCTATACAAGAAAATCTAACCAAAACCAACATACCCATGGAGAATAAATTGGTCAATGAAAATGTGCCCTACACTAAGAATGGTGTTCTGGGGAAGCACAAGAAGAAAGCATCTTTAGCTCCACATAGAAGGCTATTGAACTGAAATATCACAGGAATTAAATCAAAATTAGCCGACAATGATTGGGGCCAATTTATTGAGGACCATCATTTATGCCTCTTCCAAGAGAGTTGGGTCACTAGCCAAATGCATAGATTAAGCTTTAATACACATAGTATTGAAGCCCAAGAATCCAAGGCGGGCAGACCATCTGGGGGCTAATTATTTGGGTAAAATCGTCCCTTGATTGTTCAATCAAGAAAGTAGATATAGTCTACCCGGATTTACTACTATTCAGATTGATACCAAATCAAGGGAATCCTTATCTTCTAGTAAATATTTACAATAGAAGAACTGTACGTAATAAAGAATCTTCGGCTCTGAAAATCCAGGATAATATTTTAAACAATTATTGTTAAAAGTACAACATGATTATGACGGGAGAGCTAAACACCTGCTTTGAGCCCTATGATCCCATTCTAGATTTAATAAAAGACGAGGATGAGAATTGGGGAATTCCACCTTTATCTAAACCCAGGAGAAAGACAATGAGTGTGGCTGCCTTACAAGTAGTAGACCTTGTAGTTTCCCAAGAGCCTGCAATGGTCGCTCTCCATCCAACCAATGTGCTAAACCGAATTTTAGGAGAGGCGTATATGAAAGCATAATTGATTATATTCTGATTGAGCTTAGAATTTGACACAAAAATGTCAATATGAAAGTCATCGAAAGAACAGAAAGTGACCCTGATCCCCTCTTTCTAGAATTAAAGGGGTCCCAAATCAGAGACTTGACATGTCCTGATGCATTTCCTTCTGAAAAAATAGTGTTAACTAACAATAGACAAAATGTAAAATGGATGGATATATAAAATTCGGCGAATTCTATGCAAGTGATTTATTATACACTAATTTCAGCTTTTGCCTCTATAGAGGATCAGGCCTGTACAATCTCTCAAATTAAGGTCTTTTATGAAGAATTATCTCTCTAATTGCAACAAATCTTTCAGAAAGATATTAAAAACCGTAAACATCTTCCCAAAACACATGAATGGTTTAACTGTGATTGCAGAGATGCAAAAACTGCACTCATTAAGGCAATAAAAAATAAAGGAAGGAATAGCATAATTGAAGGAAAACAGAAGTGCAAAAAAATCATTAAAACCTGTAAGATCAATTGGGAAAACAAAATCTGTGAGGATTTACCAGAGACGGTCAAGACAAAAGACATGATTAGGGGGTTCTGGCACCTAGTGACACATGGAGGGCGCAGGTACCATTCACGTCTGGAAACTCACTTACAACCAGGGCAGTGGGTAGAATATTTTTCAGCACTTTAGTCTCAATCTCCACATGAAGGTAATACATAAAAATATACTGCCCAAAGCATCTAGAGAAATTAAGGATAATAGAGAGTGTGATGTTTACGCAGAAAGAAACCGTATATGCAGTACATGCCCAAAAATCTGGGAAAGCCCCTGCTCTTGACATGATCCCTTCAGATCTATATTGTTCAGAACAATTGAAATCGGGACCGTACATAAAGAAATGATCTAATTCCATGACTGCACCAGCACAAATCCCTAACTCTTGGAAGGGAGCAGAAATTATACCGATTTTTAAGAAGGGGACTACAAAAACACTATTCAACTGCCTAAACATAAACTTTATTGATACCATTCAAAAGATTTACAGCAAACAAACTCTTACAAGACTTTGGGAGTGAATATCTGGAAACAAGGTGCTTACCCACTTTCAAGCCAGCTTTAAAGCAAACACTAGGACGCTAGACCAAGTACTACCCTTCCTGACCATAAAATGAAAAACAGTGGACATAGTTCGAGGCAGCCTGTATGTCACTTTTGTAGACTTGCAGGCTGGACTTGACCTAGTTCTGAGGGGAAATCTGTGGGAGGTATTAGATAAAATGTGAGTTAGTACTAGCCTCCTGCACTTGATTCAACAGCTATATATGGATAACTTCACCAAGGTCAGGTGGGTCCCAAATGGGGAAACCACAGAGGATAGTCGAATCAGAAGAGGAGTGTTAGCCTGACGAATCCTCGGGATCGGTCTGTAGCTCAACATGTCCACCTCTCGATAGCCTCAATTCTGAAGGCTGTAATAGCGCAGAATCTTGAGGTGATCAAGAAAGGGAAGAAAAGGAAGGAAGGGAGACCTAAAAAGAAAAAATACATCAGCATTTCCCTATTTTTAACAAATACTGTCTCATTGTACTATACACTATACCTTAAAAATAAAATACAAGTCCAGCCTCTGGGGTATGCTGGAGGGGAGATATTATGGGCTTTCCCAGATTCTTCTATGATGCTTCTTTGTAATAATCCAATATTGGGGAATAATGTTATGAACCTATCTATCACTCTTGATGAGTGCTAAACATCAATAGCGACTGGAATGTTATCCTCGGCACCTACCATAGAATCAAACGCGCCTAGCATCACAGGGGAAGAGTATATCCAGGAACTCTAAAGTAGGACTCATGTGAATGCAGCAAACAAAGTATACACCAATTAATAAACTCTAACTGATACTAGCGCTTATTATTTGGATAGCACATGAAAGGCTTAACGGTTGCAATCCACTTGTCAATAATGCATAGTTTTTCCATATATAAATATGTAATTCAGTTCAGTTCTTTGCCGTCAATAGTGCATAGTCATCATCATAGCACACTGAACACAAAGTCAAACATAAATGTGAATCAATCGTACTCCAGGAAACTGTGGGGGATATTCACAAGAACGTGTGATAATCATCGCAAAATTAGCTTAACGCAACTTTGCACATCGCAGCCCATCGCGGGAAAATAACACCGTGTCAACGTAGTATTCACAACCCGGCGGCACCATGCGATAGTCTCACGATAACGCGCCAAATGACGCATTAAAATTAACGCCACGCAGAAAAAATGCGAAACACGAACGCGAAAAAAGTTGCGATGCCCCAAATCGCGATACAAAAATCAGCGAGAACCAGCGACAGGCCTGCAATTCCCACGCGTCATGCGGGAAAATGCACTATAAAATCACCGAAAAACGCAAACAAAACAATTCAAACTGTGTAGCACCATGGATGCACCCGGACCGAGTGCCGAGGACAACGCGAACCCCACAAGCCCCACAGACGACCAGCAAGGTACCCCGGGGTCGGGGAAGGGCAAGGAGAAGAGGAAGAGGAAGACGGGGTTCAGTCCGCAGGAAAACCGGATCATCGTCACGGAGGTGATAGAACACTACCAACAACTGTTCGTCACCTCCACTGTGTCATTGGCAACACAAACAGAAATATGGTAGTCGATCGTGAACAACGTCAATGCAGTCGGAGTGTTGAGGAGGTCAATGGAGGAGGTTAAGAGGCGCTGGCATGATGTGAATAGCCAAACCAAGCAGAAACTCGCAGCCAACCGGAAGGCAGCAACGGCGACTGGAGGTGGGAGTCCTGCGCCACTGGAGGAGCTGGATGAGCTGGAGGAAATGGTGGCCACAGTCATCAGTGTGGAGACGGTGGCAGGAGTCGGGGGACCGGACACAGCTCGACATGACCTGACCCAACAGCAGCAGGGTGAGTAACAACCAGGGACTGGGGGGACGGGGGAGATGGGCACAATGGCACACATGCATAATTATGTGTAGCACACTGCACACCCACAATGATTGTGGAACATGTCCCTGATACCCTTGGCACACTGCAGCACACATAGAAACACCAAGTAGGCTCTCGTCCACTATGTGCACAAAGGGGCCCTCCTCCCTATCACCAGTCTCACAACCAACCCAGGCACATGGGCTGAATCCAACAAAGTAGCGGCTCTGTGAGCCACACTGACAATGCAAGTGACACTCCATGACCAATAAAATGGCTGCAGTCAAAATACATGACATGGTGCAAGACACGACACTGAGGTGGCCCAGTGTGGAACACATCCTCAAAGGAGCAGGTGACACTCTGACACATCCATGTGCACATACAACCCCTGACGTCAACAACACATCTGCAGACAAACAATGCACAAGAGTACAACAACCGTCCAAGAGCACAAATGACCCAAGTCGCCACATCTCAGCACCTTAAAAGCACACAAGTCAAAGGCACACCGCAACAAAGGGATAAGGGGCCGCTAAAGAAGAGCTGCAGGGGTGACTCTCCCACAATGCAGCACACACACATAGCAATCACAGCACATCAACATTGACGACAATGTGGTACAAAGTGCAACACTTTCACTACAGAACAGAGGACACAACTGGTGCCGCTTGTGCGTAGAAACTGGCCAATCACATCTGGCATAGCAGGAAACTGTGAGATGAAAATGTACGAGTACAACCTCACATCCGCCATGTCGTCGTAATGTCCACTGTCTCCCATCAAATAGCCAGCTCAGCCAAAACAGTCACAATGTACATTGTCATGCAGTCTGTATGTAAACATGTCCAATGCGTCAACATACATGGAACACACTGTTAACCTGCATCTCCCCTTGACATTGCAGAGGGACAATCAACACCACCTGCAGAGCAGATCAGACATCTCTTCAGTGATGATGAGGAGGACCCCCTGGCTATCTGCCCCGACACCCTCCAACGGCTCGTGGACAGCCTCCGCACCCCACCTCTAGGAGCAGGGCAGCCCAGCTGCATCGGGGTGACCCCACCCCCTGCACAGCCCACACAGCAGGAAGCACCCACCACCACGGCTGACTCCCAGCACCTCATGGAAAGACACATGGCATTCCAACGCCGTGTGTTAGACTGCCAGAGGGTGCTGGCCGAACAGGTGCGGGTGGGTTTCGACCTCATGGCAGCCAAACTTGATGCCATACGTGGGTGTGTGAGTCCCATCAGGGACCACTTACAGTCCCTAACGGACACCCACAGTCCGTTCCATGCTCTACAACAATCCTTGGCTGACCTCGCTGTAGCCATTACTCGGATACAAGAACTGTCCAGTCAGACAGGCTCCAGCGATGACAGCACAGAGATGGCACAGATGCGGAGGACAATGGAGAACATGGAGCGGATGCAGGCTGGAAGGATGGCTGCCACAGCTGTACACCAGCAAGATGTAGCTAGGATCTTCCATGCCCTGCAGGACCTCATATTGCCATTGCTGCCACAGAGCCTGTCCCAGATGACTGCTGCAGGAACTTCGACACACACATCTCCGCCCCCTGACGTGTCAGTGGCACACAGTGATGCAGCCATACCACCACTGCCCCCTGATGTGTCAGTGGCACACAGTGATGCAGCCATACCACCACCGCCCCCTGATGTGTCAGTGGCACTCAGTGATGCAGCCATAACACCACCACACACACCTGACACACAAGACACAGAAGACATATCAGACGACTAAGATGTGGATGGCAATGACTCTGTGTGAGAAAGGAGGTCGTAGCATACAACCCCGCCATATGGCCTGTTCCTGCTTGGTTCAGCCCTCTGCATCATGCCCGGGAACAACACCTTCCACTGTCTCCCGAAACACTCTGCGACATTCACCTGGACCCCAACATGGACTGCCAAATCTGCTTTGCTTACCAATGACACAGCAATCAGGCTGCGGATTGAACTCCTCCTCTTCCGATAACAATGTCATTCCACAAAGGACTCTGGTTGGCCCTCCACTGGGCAACCATGTAATGTGGGGTTTGCATGGCCATGTACTGCTCCAGCTCCGACACACCACACAATGTGAATAAAACATTCCAAATCACACAGATGTGTCATGTCTATGTCCAATCAAGTATAAAAGTATGGATGAATGTAGGGACAATGATTGCACAAAAAGGTACACCCTGGGAAATGACATCAATGCGCATGTTTGACCCTGACCCACATGGCCAATCAGATGACTGTGAAGGTGTGAACTAGCTGTGGCCTCATTGCTCATGAAAAATAATCTCGCAACCCCCCAACGTAGCCCCACATCCATGTATTAAGTGGGGCTGTGTGTAAAAATGTCTAATTCGGTAGCAGGCCTAGAGTTGTGTCCCCCATCACATGTGACAACAGGACATCTCTGCGCATACCTACTCACACTCAACTGTGTGGACACAGCCTGTTATGATGGATCACATTGATCCACATGGCAAGAAGTTGGACACCATACTCACATTTCTGAAGACACGTAAGAGCACAGGTCTACCAGCAACTATCCCAACCACAACGTCTGGCTCACAGAGGTGGAGCTGGCAATAGGGACACACCCCTAAGTGAAATGCGTCAGTCAGCCCCTCCCGGTGTACGAACAATGCTCATTGAGGCACACGATTAGTCATTCTAATCAACACTCATCACAGTTGAACACTAGTGAAGTGGCGTAGACTTCATTAGCATGTGCGTGTCAGTACGGGCAAGACAAGGGCCACAACATGCAGACCATACTTCAGACACTAACAGGCAGCATGGGAACATGTAGAGGTGCAAGAAATGGGGAGGCAAAAATGAACACCAATCATTACGGATGGCAACGGTCTCAGCCCACCTTGCCTTGCTGGACGAGTCATGTGATGTTCGGCGTATGCTCATTGCCCCGTGTCAGGGGACACGACTCACATGGGATCTGCATAGGGCTGTACCACCGGACTGCGCAGACTGTCTGCACTGCTGACAGTGAGCAGGTGAAAGGGTCCAACAAGGTCACATGTAGTACTACATTGCCATGTGTGTACTCTCCCTCCAGCAGTATGTCAGATTTAGGAACCTTGCCAAGCGACGCTGTGCAGCTCCGCCCATGGGACTGCCTCACCTTGCACAGGTGTGTGTCAACACGCGTAGGTGCACGCACATGCATTCTGAGTCCATGCGAATGCAGCCATGTCCACTGTTGTGGTGGGATATGTGACCATTTCTCCAAGAGGCAACAAGGTGTTGGGACCTGTGCTCTGGGTCACAGGCAGTTGTGGCTGCAGGAACGTAGTTACTCGTCCATGAATGCGAGTGCAGCTTCCTGGCCAATCAGTTCCAAGAGTACGTCGTTGTCGGCTTCAACGAGCACGAGGGCGAGCCAATCCATTAACTGGTCCGCACAGATGTGCTACGTCCACGCAGTTTCACCAATCCGCAACACAGCCCAATAGGGGAGCGCCTCGATGTGGTCACTGCACACGAGGACTTGTGCAATCTCCCATGCCCAACTGCCAGCACATATGCCAAATATCAAGGCATCCCATGAACGGGTATCACGGTTACACTCCTGGTCGTGGGCCAACAGGAGACGCACACACAAGTCATAATCCAGTTCAGCTACCATTGTGTTGGATAGGCAGACATCCATGGGCCACTCGAATATGCATGATCGACAGTGGAACCAGGGCTGGACGCAGGTGACGTACGCAAGACGGAAGTTCAGACGGTAACTGATGCGCAACACTGCCAGTGGCAGTGCCTCCAACAAATGCAGCATACGTGCACGGTACAGTTCCACGTGACAGGGGTTGTGCATGTGCCCGGGATGTTCTGCCATTGCGTTGGTGGCTCTCGTAGTACCGGCACTCTTCTGACCTGCGGCAGTTATGTGGATAATATGCCACAGCTTGGAGCAATGAGCCGTATGTGTGTGCAACGTTTGGACGTATGGGTAGTTGTGTACGTAAGTGTCAAGGGTATTCCATGCAAGAGTACCTTGAGCAAGGACTTCTGTGTGTGGGGTGTGGATACGTTGGTCTGTCATTAGCGCTGTGCGTAGTGTGGGAGTCGTCATCATCTACTATGGTATCTCTCTCAGGGGGTGCCTGCCGCATGCAAGACCAAGGTCGGAGGTGCAGGTGTCCTTCCGCCTCATGTATTGAGACAAAGGAGCTTTCATCCCTAATGTTAGTCTGACTACTGCTTGCATTCTGGAAATGTGATGTGGCTTTTGCGCTGCAATTGTGGCTAGGCCTTGGGCTTATGGTGCACCAATAGCGATGCACACAGAACAGTTGCCATGCATGAGCCCGAGCGGCCTTGCGCTCCTTGTGCAATCCCTTCGTGCCCGGCCGCACTCCGGGTGCATGCAACCTTGCAACATTGTCGATTGCGGGCCATGTGGCGCAGACACTGCAACAGAGACACACGCATCAGTTGGTTTCCTGTCCAGCCCAGAGATGAACCACACCCAGAGCCCAGGGATAATTGTTCACACCCCTACGCTGGCCTGGCGTACGCCGAGCCAGCCCACTCGGCTTACGTATAAAGGGGGGGACGACGGCGCTACTTGTCCCAGTTCTTCCCCACTGCCGGAGGTGACATGGCTGCGTCCGCCTGGCATATCACGGGACTCAATCATAAAGGGTCCATGACTTACGTTGCACAGAGTTGGTGGCACCGGAAACACTGCGGCCGGCACGGGCCTACCGCCACAGGACGGTGACTTTTGGTGCACTGAGGTAGGGGCCCCTTAGGTGCTGAACGGGTGTGCAGCCTGAGATGATGCGCCGTCCTGGCGGGCCGGACTGGTAAGGATTTGTGTGAGCCCTGCTGGACCGCAGTGTAGGCCTGAGGCAGCGGGCAGCGCGGGCCTACTGCCACGTGGCGTTGCCTCGCGGTTCACAGAGTTAGTGGCACCTATGGTGCTGAGCGGGTATGCAGCCTGCGATGATGCCGTGTGCACTGATATGATCTCTGCCATTGCGAAATCAAGACCCAGAATCACGTGTGTGACCTAGTGGCCCGCGGGGCGGGGCTGCATGATGTGGAGGCTGCCAAGGTCGCGGACCCCGGGCTTGGAGATTGCACCGGCACGTGTTGGGCCCTCTTGGAGACACGCTAGTGGCGGAAAGTGAGCAGTGGGGCCTGGGTGCGCAGGGGCGGGCAAACACCGCTGTGCGGCGGGAGGGGCTGGGGTGCAGCAGCCTGTGTGCGCAGGGGCGGCCAAGCGATGATGGCGTGTGCAATGATTTGTACTCTGCCATTCATGCATCTGGACTCTGTTTCAGATAAGGGACCTGGTGGACTGCGGTGTATGCCGGCACGTGGTTGGAGACACACCGGTGGCTGCAGGTGAGCAGTGAGGCCTGGGTCCACAGTGTCGGCACTCTCTCTCCCTCTCCCTCTCTTCCTTTCACTGTCTCTCTCTCTTCCTCTGTTACTCTCTCTCTCCTTCTCCCTCTCTCCCCCTTTCACTGTGTCTCTCTCTTCCTCTGTTACTCTCACTCTCCTTCTCCCTCTCTCCCCCTTTCACTGTCTCTCTCTCTTCCTCTGTTACTCTCTCTCTCCTCTCCCTCTCTCCCCCTTTCACTGTCTCTCTCTCTTCCTCTGTTACTCTATCTCTCCTTCTCCCTCTCTCCCCCTTTCTCTCTCTCCCTCTCTTTCACTCTCTTTCACTCTCTCTCCCTTTCTTTCTCTCTCTCTCTGTCCTTTGATGAGCGCATGACACACCTTCTTATCTTGTGTTTTGTCTTGCAGGCTGTGTTTTACAGATTGTCCAGAGGAGACCCGCCATGACTCTTCCGAATAGTTGTTTTGAGTTACATTTGAATAAAATTATTTGTTTGGAAATTCTATGATGAATGTATGATTCTCCTTTTTCTGACCACACATGTATGTTGATTGTTGTACTTGTGCGACATCAGGCGAATTGTTTTGTTCATGATTTCGTTACGTTGATGTGAATTATCTTTGTCCGGGTAGGGCCCGGGGGATGGGGGCAGGGGGAGGTCCAGTGGATGTTGTGGCCCTCTTGGGTGTCCGGCTGCGTGATCAGTTGCTCCATGGCATCTGTTGTTCTTCTGGTGTGGCTGTGGGCTGGGCTCCCATTTCTGGTGCAGGTTATCGTCCGACTTAATACCAGGAAAAAGCAGGTGTTAATTCCCTGCTGCTAACGTGCCTTATTGCATGTTTTGTGCTCATCTGGCTGGACGTTGAGAATGTTGCGGAGTGGTTTATTCGCGGCTTTTTGCACAGGAACACCTACTCTGCATCTCATTAGCGTTAGTTGCCGGTGTCATCCGTGGCGATGTTTTTTGCTGCTGCTATCGCAGGATAACTGGCGGTATCGGCTGTTAGCACCAGCTTGTGAATGAGGCGATAACTCTATCGCCACTTTGGCTGCGATAAAGTGCTGCTAACTCGGCGATGAGTCCTTGAGAATATGCCCCTGTGTATTCACTACAAAGTGCAGCGAGTTCCTCTGTGAGTTCAGAGGCAGTTGTGACCGCCTACGGAAATCTTTTAATGCAAATGAGCTCCCACTCCCTTCTGCACAACTCCGACTATAAAAACCGGGCTCACCAACGGAACGGAAAATCAGCTTGTAGGAGAGTAGGATCTGCCTCTTATGTTGCCCCCACTTTTTTTTCTGATGTTTACACTGGTTTCTGGCTATAGTCAGGCTGGGACCCTGCCAATCAGGGCCCCAGCCTCTCTGTTCTCTCTAAACGACTTGGAGTGCACTCTAGGTGCACTAGTGATTGGATACTGTGGTACCTTATGAGTCCCTAGTATATGGTACCTTAGGTGCCAAGGGCATAGGTACTTCACAGGCCTACCAGGGGCTGAAGCATGTATTATGCCACCCCTGGGAAGCAGACTAAATCTGACACCACAGGCCTGCTACTGCAGCCTGGGTAACGTGGTGCATGCACCCCTTACTGTGATATAGGCTACCTATATCACTACCTAGATACACACATATACACCTATAAGTCACTCCTATGGCAGGCCTTATCAATCCTGAAGGCAGAGTGCTTGGTTCCTATGTGAGGGGGTGCCCCTGCATGAGCAGAGCCCCTCTGCAGCATTCGGAGACCCTTCTCTGATGCTGTTTGTAGTGCAGCCTGACCATATACTCTTAAGCGCATTATAACCTCGCGTTAAATGCTAACTTTGGGATGGCTGCATGGAAACATGTCGTGTTTGGTGTCAAACATCTTGGAATACTACCCCCCCCCGCCAGTTCTGGCAGCGGGGGTAGCATTCCACCCTTCTAGAGGGATAGACGTGTACCTACTGTGGAAACGCGGTAGAATCCTGAAGAGCCCTGGCATCACAAAATGGATGCCACCAGTCACAGACACTGGGCTGCCCTCCTGCTGATGACCGAAACTCGCAGTGGAGGAAGCCCAACAATAGGTATCCTGTCACAGGAGGGTGTGACCACCTTCCAGACAGGGTTTAGTGTATTGGGGCTGGGTGGGTGCACTCCTAGAGTGCTTTGAAGTCCTGCACTGGGGGAGCAGAAGGCTCCTCTGTGCATATGCCAGTTCAAACCAGCTCAGGGGCTACCTGCCCCTGCTCTGGCGCGAAACTGGACAAAGGGAAGTGGGTGTAGCCACCCACTCCCCTGACCCTCCCATAGGTGGGGTCATAGAGCTAGTCCCTCCCTTTCTTTTAGTATAAGAGGGGGAACCTGTGCATTGCAAACTAGATACCCCTGGACGACGCTCTGAAGAAGAATCCTGGACCTTTGACATTCCACTACCTCTGGAAGACTGAAGAATCTCCCTTGGAGTCAAGGAGTTACTCCCCTGCTTGGCAGGCACCAAAAACTACAACGACAGTCGCAAACTACGCCGCTCCCGCTGGAGCCCGAGGTCTCTGCAGCCCAAGATGAGGATTTCCTGACTTCTCAAACGCCATTGTGAGTCTCCAGAGAAACTGAGGCCAGTGGACCCCACGAGTGATGAGGAACCACAGTCCCTGGGTACCGTGCACTATTGTCAAGTGCAACCCCTTCACGATGATCTACGAACTTGTGCTTTGGACCACGTGTGATCCCAGCCTCTAGCAGGAAAGCCTCCAAAGATCAGAGGCCTACCCTATCCCGAGTGACCGTGGGTCCCTGTTGAAGGAATCCCCCCGAGGTGTCTTTGCGATCCCTTGCCAGCCGGCTTGTGGGTCCCCAGAAGACTTTTCTAAAGAACCAAAGGGCTCCCTGGTTGCTCCAGGCCTGCCCTGACTTACCCTTGCTGGGTGAGTTCCCCAGACCTTGCTGGTCTGCACCATTGACTTTTTACGCTTTCCACAAGACTTGCTGCTACCAAGGCTTGTTGGCTCCAATCGGGTTGCCGACACCGCAGTCAGCTGCAAACTTTGTGGGACACGCCGAATCCAGCTCCTGCTTGTTGTCGACGCCTCCTGCACCTCGTGGCCAAAGAGTCAAAACACCCGTGAACGACCTGAATCTTTCGACGGCGGTGGGCATTCATCTTCCTTGCCCCGGGTCACTGCCCAGTGACTTTGAACACTGTCCCCTCTGCTTTCAGGTCTTCCTTCTTCCGAATCCAGGCTTGGATTCCACCGGACACTTCTTCGGACTTCACAAGCAGCAAGTCTTCATTGGCTCCCATTGAAAACGACGCCGCGACCCGACACCAAAGGACACCTATGCACCCGGCTTCCCTGGGTGAGGTAACTCCAGCACTACGGTGCTCCTGTGGGTGTTGGCCCTAGAACTACTTACCCTGTAAGTGACTTGCTTGTAGCTACTCCCGAAGTGCCCTTAAACTCTTAATTTCCAACCGCGACTTGCCCCATTGAAGTCTACGGCGATCCGTGCCTGTGTTCACGCACTGCACGCGTCCCCGTGGGTCCTTTACTTACCTGCCTTGGGTGGTTTCATGAGGCCCCAACACTTCTGAAGGCCCTAAGCCTTGTCTCCTTGCAAGTCGTTGTTCTTAAGTCTCTTTTTTAGTATATGGTCTGGTACGCCCCTAGGGCCCCAGCCATATTGTGCTTAATTTATTGTGAAATGTTGATTTGTGCATATGTTCCTGACTTCTAATCTCATAAAGAGATTAGTAGAGAGTTGTTTAGTAATAAATACATATATATTTGATATCATAAAATCAAAATATGCAGATGTATTGGCAAAAAATGTGGTAAAGTGGGTTCGTTTCATAGACGACCTATTTGTGATATGGCAAGGTGATAAACGAAGTGCAGAGGAATTTATTAATATGCTAAACAACAATGACATAAATGTTCAACTCACATATGAAATCAGTGACACATCTATTTGCTTCCTAGATGTAGAGGTATATGTATTTGAAAACAAGGTGGAAACAAAACTGCACCGAAAAATTACGGCTGGCAATACCATCTTACATTCTAACAGCTTTCACCCCAAACATACAATCCATAGTATACCATACGGTGAAATGTTGAGAATACGGCGTATCTGCAGTAGGGAATTAGATTTAGTAAAAGCACAGGAAGAATGTAAATCTCGTTTCCTGGCCAGAGGTTACTCAGAACGTATTGTGGATAAGGCCATCCGTAAAAATAGAGCCCAACCACGTGAGGACTTATTATCCAAACCATCGGCAGGCAAAACCAGGCAAACATCAAGTGCAATAACTACTGTAAGTAGCCCCAGACTAATTCTCACCTATAACAAGCAAAGAGACAGCATAAGAAAGATGGTAAAAAGAATTGGCATTTAGTACAAAGTGATCCTATTATAGGGATGAAAATGCCATCAACCCCTCTATAACATATAGAAGAGCTTTAAGCACAGGAGATTGCTTAGTAAGCAGCAGTCCGGAAATAAAAAAGAATACCAATTGGCTGTCCAACCGCAAAGGTTTCGTGGAGATGCCTGTCATGTAAAGCATGTAAATATGGGGAAAGCAAAACCTCTTATCAAACAGCATTCAAGGATAGTCCTACTACAATAGAAAAGTTTCTAACATGTAAGACTGAGTTCGCCGTATATGTGCTGGAGTGCTCTTGTGGACTGCGGTATGTGGGAAGCACAAAATTGCAGGTCCACAAGAGAATACTCCAGCACATACGGGCCATTACTAACAATGATACTACGTATCCAGTGGCCCGTCATTTCAGAGAGGGGTCCATGCAAACAATCTAGACCACCTGAAATATTATGTGATAAATGGCGTTCCCCCATTGAGACGAGGAGGGAACAGAGAGGCTATACTAAGGCGACTAGAAACGAGGCATATCCTAGAAATAGACAGCAAAAGCCCACATGGGTTAAATACTACAGAGGACTTGCATACATGGCTCTAATGATAGGTTTCATAATTATTCTGGTGGTAAATATACAAAATAAACAGAGAACTAGTATCACATGGTTTTAATAAGCTGAAACTCTTATCCCTATTAAAACTTTTTTTCTTGTTTTATTGATTTTGGTGACATGGGCTCATGTCACAATAAAAATATTTTGCACTAGCACTTTATAGGTGTGACTCATACTCTGGAAGTATGAGACAAATGGAATATTGTTTACAAATTGCACTGTAAATTGCACTTCGTAATGAATAATGGACATGTTGACATCTACTGTGAGCATTTTGAAAAGCTGATCAGGTTGGGTTAAAATGATGCGAATGATAAAACCAAGTGAGGTAACAACTGAGACATGATAATAAGAAATGCTTTGTTTAGGTGCTAATGAATGAAATGTATTTATACAGCCATGAAAGTACTGCGAATTTTGCACATAATTTAAATGTCATGATCTTAACAAAAAAATTTTTTTAATATATGTATATAAAAAAGTTGTTTTAGATAAGTATTTATACAGAAATAAAAGTAATTATGCACATGGTTTTAAATAATAAGCATCAGACCCAAGAGTAAAACCAAAAGGAAAACTATGACCTCTGTGCCTTTTTCAATTAAATGTATTTAGACAGTGAAATGATGTAGGGCTATACAGAGGTCTTGTTTCTTTTTAAATATTCATGGATATTTATAAACATTTTAAATATTTACGAATCGGTCACAGAGTCAATAAGCTATTGTGGAACTATTCAATGTAATGATGGAATGTAGACGGGTAGTCTTTTGTCCATATTCATGAATTAACTATGCACCTATCACTTTAAAAATGGGGAGAAAAAAATGTAGCATGTCATGTGATCAAGGCCCCTGGTGGGTTGAAACGCGTCATGGCGGCACAGCACGAAAAATAAATAATTGCACTGAATAAGAGGAGTCCGTGCCTTTTTTGATTCCTGGTTGTGGAGAATCGAGTGAAAAAGGAGTATTGGATATATTTGATATATATACCTGTGTGGTGTCTTTTCATTTGGTGATTCAAGAGATTGTGTGGTAAAACAAGCTGCTTTACATTCCTCCAAGACTTAGCCTGAAGGCTGCTCTCCACAGCTACCACTAGGATAGCTTTCTATAAAGGTTGTCTTAAACCTATCTACCATAAGAGTCGAATTGTACTGGTGCAAGGTGTCCACTTTAACTAGTGAACAGCATATACCAGGCCAACTTCTCACATTGGTGGCAGCGTGTGGGATTCCAGCTTGCTATTGTTTTACCAGAAAATCTCTATTTGAATTACTAACTGAAAACCACTATAGGTACTTAAGGTACATATAAAGTCAAGCTTAGTATCAATAAGTTCTACTGAACTTAGAGCTGTGTGCCAAGGGATAGCACACCCTTTCTACAGCTCAAGCTAGTATCAGTAGGCCACAAACTAGTGTAGGTAGTACAACACTGCACAACACTAGAATGTCCTTAAAGGGTGGACCCAGTGGATCCACTCAGCCTCAGTATAAGGACATGGCTTTCTCTGAGTTGAGAACCATGTGTGCTGCAAGGCACCTGAAGCTAGGACAGAGTCCCTCCACACTACACCTGATAGATCTGCTGACAGCAGATGATCTTAGATTAGCTCTAGGAGCTAATGGGTCTGAATCAGTGGGTGGGTCAATTACAGTGTCTGGGTCAGATGATGAAAATCAGAATGACCAAGACTCTGTGATTGAAGGGCCAGGTCCCCAGGGGCCTGAAAAGGACAGAGGAATTCTCCCTAAGAGAACTGACCTAGTGGAGGAGAGGCACAGGTCCCTTTCTAGGGAATCTGAACACTCCTATCACTCTGGCAGAGAATCTGTCTACCAGAGGAACTCCTACTACCCAAGAAGAGAGACCTCCTCTGACAGAATGTACAAACTGCTGCAGTATGAGGAAGCAAGGTTTGCCCTCAAAACCAAGCAGTTGGCATTAGACAAGGAAGCCCTGGAGCTCCAGAGAGCTTCTAGAAAAGAGGGGTTAGAACCCCCTGGTGGCAGCAACAGTGTCCCTAGAGGCAGAGAATATATTCCAGACCATAGGAACCTGAGCAAGGTTGTTCCTCCCTACCAGAGTGGGGATGATATCCATAAATGGGTAACTGCTATGGAAAGGGCCTGTAGAGTACAACAGGTCCCCCAAAAGCAGTGGGCAGCAATCTTGTGGCTCTCCTTTTCAGATAAAGGTAGAGACAAGCTCCTCACTGTTAGAGAAGAGGATGCTGATGACTATGAAGTCCTGAAGAGTGCACTGATAGATGGGTTTGGCTTAACCACTGAGAAGTACAGGTTGAAGTTCAGAGACACCCAGAAGGCACAGACTCAGGACTGGACTGACTTTGTAGATTGTGCAGCCAAGGCTCTGGAGGGTTGGCTGGTTGGCAGTAGGGTTACTGATTTCAAGGGATTGTATAATCTAATGATGAGAGAACAGATCCTTAATAATTGCCAGAACCAGTTGTTGCATCAGTACCTGGTGGACTCAAATCTGACCTCTCCCCAAGAATTGGGAAAGAAGGCAGACAAGTGGGTCAGAACCAGGGTGAGGCAGAAAACCCAGAACCAAGGGGGTGAACCCCCTCTTAAAGAAACCCTCAGCGGACCCCACCGACCTCAAAAACTACAGACCCATCTCCCTGCTCCCGTTCCCAGCGAAAGCCATCGAGAAAGCCATCAACAGCCAACTCGCCACATTCATTGAAGAACACAACATCCTCGACTCCTCCCAATCCGGCTTCAGAAAAAACCACAGTACGGAAACCGCCCTCCTTGGCGCAACACACGACATCCGCACCCTACTGGACAAAGGAGAAACAGTAGCCCTTATCCTCCTCGACCTATCAGCGGCGTTCGACACAGTCTCCCACCGCACCCTAATACGCAGACTCCACGACGCAGGAATCCAGGACAAGGCCCTCGACTGGATCCGCTCCTTCCTCTCCGGCATGACGCAGCGGGTCAGACTCCCCCCTTTCCTCTCGGACCCCACACCTACCACCTGCGGAGTCCCCCAGGGCTCCTCCCTCAGCCCGACGCTCTTCAACGTCTACATGTCTCCACTCGCCCCCATCGTCAGAACCTACGGACTCAACATCGTGTCGTACGCAGACGACACCCAGCTCATCCTCTCCCTATCCAACGAGCCCAACACCGCCAGACGCAACTTTCGAGAAGGCATGGAAGCCGTCGCCATATGGATGAAAAACAGCTGCCTACAACTAAACACCAACAAAACAAAAGTACTCATCATGGGCCCAAACCCCGATGCCTGGAGCGACACCTGGTGGCCCCCCGCCCTCGGAAACCCCGCCAACCCCCACGGACCACGCACGCAACCTGGGAATCATCCTGGACTCCGAGCTCAAAATGGACCGCCAGATCAACTCTGTCTCGTCTTCCTGCTTCCACACCCTCCGCCTCCTTCGTAAGACCTTCAAATGGATCCCCCTCGAACACCGAAAGACCGTCACTCACGCCCTGGTCACCAGCAGACTCGACTATGGCAACGCACTCTACGCCGGAATAAACAAAAACCTCACCCGCAAGCTACAGAACATCCAGAACGCCGCCGCAAGACTGGTCCTCAACCTGCCAAAACACTACCACATCTCCCAGCACCTGCGCACACTCCACTGGCTCCCTGTCGAGGCGAGAATCACCTTCAAGATGCTCACCCATGCACACAAGGCCCTCCACGGCACCGGACCAGCATACCTGAACAGCCGACTCAAATTCCACGCACCCCAAAGGACCCTACGATCAGCCCAGCTCTCCTACGCCGTTGTCCCCCGCACCAGAAAGACCAGATCGGGAGGCCGCTCCTTCTCCTTCCTCGCGGCCAAAGCATGGAACGCCCTTCCGCTCCACCTCAGTTTAGACAACATCGCTCCCCATCTTCGCAAGAAACCTCAAAACCTGGCTCTTCGACAGACCCCCTCCTTGATGGATGGAACCTGCTCCCCCCCCCCCACCCCTAGCGCCTTGAGACCCTTACGGGTGAGTAGTCGCGCTTTAACAAACCCCTGATTGATTGATTGACACAAAGAAGCAGGATTCTAAGTGCTCTGAGAAAAGTGGGGATAAGTCAAAAGACCAGAAGTCTTCACAAAGGCCCCAAAAATCTGCATCTGGTGGGGAGTCACAATCCAACAAGGGAAAAGGCCAAAAGAAGCCCTTGTGCAAATTCTGTAAACAGAAAGGACACTGGACTTCTGATTGTAACAAGTCCAAAGACCAAACCACCACCACTCCTGCCCCTAAGGCAACTGTTCCCCCTAGTTCAGCTACTGGTGGAGGTGGTACTCAGAATAAGGGTGTAGTAGGGTTGACCCTGGGTTCTGAAGTGGACTCTGGCCTAGTCAGAGTACCCACTCAGGCAATGCTGATTTGTGATGGAGACATGGACATGTCCTTCCTTGTGAGCCCCAGTAATCTGGGCAAATACAAACAGCAGCCTGTAATAAATGGCAAACAGGCTTTGGCATTTAGGGACACAGGTGCTAGTGTCACCATGGTGGCAGAGGATCTTGTGGACCCTGGGCAGATCATCCTGGGCGAAATGTACCAGGTGACCAATGCAAGCAATGTCAGGACCAACCATAGTCTGGCAGTTGTGAATTTCTCCTGGGGAGGGGTAACTGGCCTCAAGAAGGTTGTAGTCAGTGCAGACCTCCCTGTAGAATGTCTATTGGGCAATGATCTAGCCTGGTCTGAAGTAGAGTTATGGACTCATGCTAAGATGTTAGGCATCCCTGCAGAGGTATTTGCTGTGACCAGGTCACAGGCCAAAATGCATGACACTGAACCAGCTCTGGATCCTGAAATTATGGACCAGATGCTTCCCAAGAAGAGGAGCAGTAGGGTTAAGGCAGTGCCTTCCCCTCTGTCTCAGATCACAGATTCCCCTCTTAAGGGAGGAGGAGCAGATCCTGAAGAAGGAACTGCCCCAGAGGAACTTGAGCCTGATCAGGTTGAGTTCTTGGGGGCAGGAGGCCCTTCTAGGGAAGATCTGAGTAAGGAGCAACAGTGCTGCCCCTCTCTTGAACCCCTCAGACAGCAGGCTGCTGCTGAGGCTGCTGGGAGTGCTAGTGGGTCCCATAAAGTTTATTGGGATGAGGGACTCCTATATTCTGAGGGTAGAGATCCAGCCCCTGGAGCCACCAGGAGGTTGGTAATACCTCAGAAGTTTAGGGGTTCATCTTGACCTTAGCACATGACATCCCTTTAGCAGGTCACTTGGGCCAAAACAAGACCTGGGACAGGCTTGTTCCACATTTTCATTGGCCACATATGTCAGAGGACACAAAGGAGTTTTGTCGCTCCTGTGTCACATGCCAAGCCAGTGGCAAGGCAGGTGGCACCACAAAGGCCCCCTGATACCACTACCTGTGGTGGGGGTACCCTTTGAAAGGGTAGGGATTGACATTGTTGGTCCCCTTGAACCTCAAACTGCATCTGGGCACAGATTTATCCTGGTGGTAGTGGATCATGCCACCAGGTACCCAGAGGCAATTCCCCTGAGGACCACCACAGCCCCTGTGGTGGCAAGAGCCCTCATTGGAGTTTTCTCCAGAGTGGGTTTCCCAAAGGAGGTAATCTCTGACAGAAGTACAAACTTCACGTCAGGATATTTGAAAGCAATGTGGAAGGAGTGTGGTGTAACTTATAAGTTCACCACCCCCTATCACCCACAATGCAATGGGTTGGTTGAACGTTTCAACAAAACCCTGAAGGGAATGATTAAAGGACTCCCAGAGAAGCTTAGGCGGAAATGGGACCTTCTTCTTCCCTGCCTGTTGTTTGCATACAGAGAGGTTCAACAGAAGGGGGTTGGTTACAGCCCATTTGAGCTTCTGTTTGGGCATCCTGTAAGAGGTCCATTATGTTTGGTAAAAGAGGGCTGGGAGTTACCTCTCAAGCCCCCCAAACAAGATGTGATGGACTATGTACTTGGTCTCCGCTCCAGGATGGCCGAATACATGAAAAAGGCAACCAAAAACCTGGAGGCCAGCCAAGAATTACAAAAAGCTTGGCATGACCAAAGGCTGTGCTGACTGTGTACCAGCCAGGACAGAAAGTGTGGGTGTTGGAGCCTGTGGCCCCAGCCGCCTTCCAAGACAAGTGGAGTGGCCCCCATACAATTGTTGAGCAAAGGGAGAAGTCACCTATCTGGTGAATCTTGGAACTCCCAGGAGCCCCCTGAGGGTACTCCATGTCAACAGATTAAAGCCATATGTTGACAGGGCTGACATGGGCTTGCTCATGGCAACTGATGAGGACCAGGAGGAGGAGAGTGACCCTCTCCCTGACCTGCTCTCACAGAACCCTGATGATGTGTCAGTAGATGGTGTTGCTTTGGCAAGCAGCCTCACTGACCATCAGCAAACTGAGTGCAGACAGGTTCTGCAACAGTACAGACATATGTTTAGCCTGACCCCTAGTCAGACTACCTGGTGCACCCATGAGGTGGACACTGGAGACAGTCTGCCTGTCAAGAGTAAAATCTACAGGCAACCTGACCATGTCAGGGACTGTATCAGGACTGAAGTCCAGAAAATGTTGGAGTTAGGTGTGATTGAGCCTTCAGATAGCCCTTGGGCTAGCCCAGTAGTCCTAGTGCCCAAGCCTCATACCCAGGGTGTAAGAAAGAAATGAGGTTTTGTGTAGACTACAGAGGCCTCAATGCAGTCACCAGGACTGATGCCTATCCCATACCAAGGGCAGATGAGCTGATTGATACTTTGGCCTCAGCCAAGTATCTAAGTACATTTGACCTAACAGCTGGCTACTGGCAGATCAGGTTAGCTGATGATGCAAAAGCCAAAACAGCATTTTCGACCCCTGGTGGGCACTACCACTTTGTGGTGATGCCCTTTGATTGAAAAATGCACCTGCCACTTTTCAGAGGTTGGTGAATAAAGTTCTGGCAGGGATGGAAACTTATTGCTCAGCTTATCTAGATGATATTGCTGTCTTTAGTTCCTCCTGGCAGGATCACCTGGTCCACCTCAGAAATGTTTTGGAGGCCCTGCAGAAGGCAGGCCTCACTATCAAGGCCACTAAGTGCCAGATAGGGCAGAGTCAGGTTGTGTACCTGGGCCACCTTGTGGGTGGAGGCCAGGTTCAGCCTTTACAGAGTAAAATCCAAACCATAATGGTATGGGTTGCTCCTACCACCCAGACACAGGTGAGAGCCTTCTTAGGCCTGACTGGGTACTATAGGAGGTTTGTCAAGGGATATGGATCTATAGTGACCCCCTTGAATGATCTGACCTCAAAGAAAATGCCAAAAAAGGTTCAGTGGACAGCTAGCTGTCAGAAGGCATTTGAAGACCTAAAGCAGGCCATGTGCACTGCCCCCATCTTACAGAGTCCAGACTACACCAAAAAGTTCATTGTCAAAACAGATGCTTCTGAGCTGGGTGTGGGAGCTGTACTGTCTCAACTGAATGATGAAGGTCAAGACCAGCCAGTAGCTTTTATTAGCAGAAGGCTGACCCCTAGAGAGAAACGTTGGTCAGCTATAGAGAGGGAGGCCTTTGCTGTGGTGTGGGCCCTGAAGAAGCTGAGGCCATACTTGTTTGGCACTCACTTCATAGTTCAGACTGACCACAAGCCCCTCCTATGGCTTAAACAGATGAAAGGTGAAAACCCAAAACTTTTGAGGTGGTCCATTTCCCTACAGGGGATGGACTATACAGTGGAACATAGGCCTGGGACCCAACATGCCAATGCAGATGGACTCTCAAGGTATTTCCACTTAGAGCACGAAGACTCAACTGGTCAAGGTTAGTTTAATGTCCCTGCGTTTGGGGGGGGAGGGTTGTGTAGGAGAGTAGGATCTGCCTCTTATGTTGCCCCCACTTTTTTTTCTGATGTTTACACTGGTTTCTGGCTATAGTCAGGCTGGGACCCTGCCAATCTGGGCCCCAGCCTCTCTGTTCTCTCTAAACGACTTGGAGTGCACTCTAGGTGCACTAGTGATTGGATACTGTGGTACCTTATGAGTCCCTAGTATATGGTACCTTAGGTGCCAAGGGCATAGGTACTTCACAGGCCTACCAGGGGCTGAAGCATGTATTATGCCACCCCTGGGAAGCAGACTAAATCTGACACCACAGGCCTGCTACTGCAGCCTGGGTAAGGTGGTGCATGCACTCTTACTGTGATATAGGCTACCTATATCACTACCTAGATACACACATATAAACCTATAAGTCACTCCTATGGCAGGCCTTATCAATCCTGAAGGCAGAGTGCTTGGTTCCTATGTGAGGGGGTGCCCCTGCATGAGCAAGCCCCTCTGCAGCATTCGGAGACCCTTCTCTGATGCTGTTTGTAGTGCAGCCTGACCATATACTCTTAAGCGCATTTTAACCTCGCGTTAAATGCTAACTTTGGGATGGCTGCACGGAAACATGTCGTGTTTGGTGTCAAACATCTTGGAATACTACCCCCCCCGCCAGTTCTGGTGGCGGGGGTAGCATTCCACCCTTCTAGAGGGATAGACATGTACCTACTGTGGAAACGCAGTAGAATCCTGAAGAGCCCTGGCATCACAAAATGGATGCCACCAGTCACAGACACTGGGCTGCCCTCCTGCTGATGACCGAAACTCGCAGTGGAGGAAGCCCAACAATAGGTATCCTGTCACAGGAGGGTGTGACCACCTTCCAGACAGGGTTTAGTGTATTGGGGCTGGGTGGGTGCACTCCTAGAGTGCTTTGAAGTCCTGCACTGGGGGAGCAGAAGGCTCCTCTGTGCATATGCCAGTTCAAACCAGCTCAGGGGCTACCTGCCCCTGCTCTGGCGCGAAACTGGACAAAGGGAAGTGGGTGTAGCCACCCACTCCCTGACCCTCCCATAGGTGGGGTCATAGAGCTAGTCCCTCCCTTTCTTTTAGTATAAGAGGGGGAACCTGTGCATTGCAAACTAGATACCCCTGGACGACGCTCTGAAGAAGAATCCTGGACCTTCGACGTTCCACTACCTCTGGAAGACTGAAGAATCTCCCTTGGAGTCAAGGAGTGACTCCCCTGCTTGGCAGGCACCAAAAACTACAACAACGGTCGCAAACTACGCCGCTTCCGCCAGAGCCCGAGGTTCCTGCAGCCCAAGATGAGGATTTCCTGACTTCTCAAAGGCCATTGTGAGTCCCCAGCGGAACTGAGGCCAGTGGACCCCACGAGTGACGAGGAACCACAGTCCCTGGGTACCGTGCACTATTGTCAAGTGCAACCCCTTCACGACGTTCTACGAACTTGTGCTTTGGACCACGTGTGGTCCCAGCCTCTAGCAGAAATTCCTCCGAAGATCAGAGGCCTACCCTGTCCGGAGTGACCGTGGGCCCCTGTTGAAGGAATCCCCCCGAGACGTCTTTGCGATCCCTTGCCAGCTGGCTTGTGGGTCCCCAGAAGACTTTTCTAAAGAACCAAAGGACTCCCCTGGTTGCTCCAGGCCTGCCCTGACTTGCCCTCACTGGATGAGTTCCCCAGACCTTGCTGGTCTGCACCATTGACTTTTTACGCTTTCCACAAGACTTGCTGCTTCCAAGGCTTGTTGGCTCCAATTGGGTTGCTGATACTGCAGTCAGCTGCAGACTTTGTGGGACACATCGAATCCAGCTCCTGGTTGTCGTCAACACCTCCTGGACCTCGTGGCCAAAGAGTCAAGACACCCGTGAACGACCTGAATCTTTCGACGACGGTGGGCATTCATCTTCCTTGCCCCGGGTCACTGCCCAGTGACTTTGAACACTGTCCCCTCTGCTTTCAGGTCTTCCTTCTTCCGAATCCAGGCTTGGATTCCACCGGACACTTCTTCGGACTTCACAAGCAGCAAGTCTTCATTGGCTCCCATTGAAAACGACGCCGTGACCCGACACCAAAGGACACCTACGCACCCGGCTTCCCTGGGTGAGGTAACTCCAGCACTACGGTGCTCCTGTGGGTGTTGGCCCTAGAACTACTTACCCTGTAAGTGACTTGCTTGTAGCTACTCCCGAAGTGCCCTTAAACTCTTAATTTCCAACCGCGACGTGCCCCATTGAAATCTACGGCGATCTGCACCTGTGTTCACGCACTGCACGCGTCCCCTGTGGGTCCTTTACTTACCTGCCTTGGGTGGTTTCGTGAGGCCCCAACACTTCTGAAGGCCTTAGGCCTTGTCTCCTTGCAAGTCGTTGTTCTTAAGTCTCTTTTTTAGTATATGGTCTGGTACGCCCCTAGGGCCCCAGCCATATTGTGCTTAATTTATTGTGAAACGTTGATTTATGCATATGTTCCTGACTTCTAATCTCATAAAGAGATTAGTAGAGAGTTGTTTAGTAATAAATACATATATATTTGATATATATACCTGTGTGGTGCCTTTTCATTTGGTGATTCAAGAGATTGTGTGGTAAAACAAGCTGCTTTACATTTCTCCAAGACTTAGCCTGAAGGCTGCTCTCCACAGCTACCACTAGGATAGCTTTCTATAAAGGCTGTCTTAAACCTACCTACCATAAGAGTCGAATTGTACTGGTGCAAGGTGTCCACTTTAACTAGTGAACAGCATATACCAGGCCAACTTCTCACACAGCTGCACGGAGATTAGCCACAACTAAGGAAGGTGTCTCATAAGGGAAGGGAAGGACACCTTACAAATGATACATGGGTATCCAAACAATATTGTGCAGAAAAACAATAGCGGTGCAAGCGCACCCTTACCACACTGGCCATGTGACTCCCGGGACTCGAACTTCAGGAAGCTGCCATAAATGACAGCGAGCGGCTGAGCGGAAGTACCTTTCATAGTCTGGCCCTGCCCCTCCGTGCTGTGATATTATCATTACATGCTTGCAAGCTCTCACACAGAGTCATGGGGAATGTAGTCTATGCATGACTTACAATGTTCTTGTTCTGTTCATGAAACACTCCTCTTCCATTCATGTCTCACTCAGCGCCCCTTAGTTTTAACCACTCAGCCAAATAATGAAACAATATTTGTCCTGTTTTACATGCCTCATGGTTTCTGCATGTTCCTCACTCATGACTCCTGAGTGCACGGTTTGTATCTTCCTGACAGTGTTCACCATTCCCACATGCCTTACCTTTTTGCCAGCTGTGAGAACTTGTCCACAAGGGCAGAATTCTGGCGGCCACCCTTTTCTTGCTGTTTATTAATGGCTGCATTACATATTTGATGGATTGTGAAAATGACTCACCAAAATTGGCTGGTTCGAAGGTCCCAGGACTATTATTTGCTGATGACACCCTTCTCCTCCCAAAAACTCCAAATGGCTTATGTATCCTCCTGGAGGGATGCAACCTTTTTTGTAAGAGGCATGGACTGGAAAAAAATGGAGCTAAAACCAAATACATGCCGCTTACCACCCGAAAAGAGCAAAGGGTAGTGTAGCTCTGGAAGATAAAGATTTGGGGGCATATTAACAACGGCCAGCGATAATTATCGCTGGCCGTGCTTAGCGATAATTATATTATCGCTGGCTATCTCTGGCATTTATCTCCCTGGTAGCGCGTTATTAACAACGCGTTACTCCAGGGCGATAAAAATACCAGAGATAGCGATATGATCGCCTTTTGCAGGGAACATCGCTGGTTTTCCAGCGATGTTCCCTGCAAAAGGGCGATAACCTTGCTGATACGACCCACAGGGTCGTATCAGCAGAATCCACCTCCTATGGCTAACATAGGTAAGTCGGGATTATAGCAGACGTTAGATTTTGGCGAAAACGGCCGTTTCGCCAAAATCTAACGTCTGCTATAATCCTGTGGGCTGCTTTGTAAATATCGCGATGTGCACATCGGCGATATTTACAACGTAGCCCATCTGGGGTACGCCAGTAACGCCCACTTTGCATCTCATTAGAGATGCAAGGATGGGCGTTGGGGGAAAGGGCGATAGTGCAGGGATTCACGCGATAGCGTGACCTTGCTGATTAGGCGATAGAATTATCGCCGCTTTCCGTCCGAGAACGGACGCTAAAGCGGCGATAATTGTCTATCGCCTCTTTGTTAATATGCCCCTTGGAGAGGATAGCCAAATTTGACTATCTTGGGGTGAGACTTACTGGTTCTCATAACTGGAAAGCCAAATTGAGAAAAGCACTCTAATCCTCAACCACCAAGCTTCAACAATTAATAGATTTGTTAGTAGAGCTTCAACTTAACCTTAACCAAGCTGCAAGCCCTTGGTGCAGCCATCTACGGTGCAGAACTGTAGGGTAGCTGAAAGCTGGACACACTTGAGAAAGGAGAGAATACCTTTATTAGATAATTGCTGAAACTTCCAACAAGTGCACCACTGATCCCGCTAAGACTCAATCTGAATCTAAAATCAGTTACTATTATAGCCAACTTAAAGCCAATTCTATACTGGGTCTGTAAATGGACAATAAGGGATCTGGAAACTTACAGAAAATGCATTTGTGATATATTTGGTCATTCTTTGTCTCATTCAATCCCCTGGTTGGGCTGCATAAAAGACCTGGCTTTGTAGGCTAGGGTTAAGTGAGCATTAACTACGTGCCTCATCAATTCCAGTAGGTGCATGTAAAACTGTGAAATTGAGACTTTGGAATACATTATCAAGTAATTGGCTCTCTGCTGTTCTAAATGGTAGCTTTTCTGATCACTTTTTATCAGTCAAGTGTGACTTCCAATTTGAGGAATTTATGGATTATATTAATCCTATGCCCACAATGTGATGTTTATAAGATTTAGATTAAGGATGCTCACACTTGCTGGTTTTACTTGCACATGGGCCACAGGCAACAACCCAGCTACGTTATGCCCTATTGGGTGCCAAGCTGTAGAGGACGAAGAGCACTTGTTATTCTTTTGTAGAGCCTATATGAAACAACGTGCTTGCTGGATCATTCCACTCTGCCTCATACTGGCAATCAAAGACCGACATAATGCTTTGACAGCATGCAAGACAGAAAACAGAAGTTGCATTGTTTTCTCTGTTTCAAAAAGTTTGCAATCAATCTGGCGCATTAGAGCAAACCCAAAGGGTGGGGTTGTAACAGTGTGATTTTTAGACATACCACATTAGCACAGTGCACCTTGGTCATTAACAATTTAATGAACTTTGCTACTGTATTTTATTACGTAAATGTTGGCAGATCAGGATGTGTGTTTCTTGCATATAAGCATATTACTAGAGGTTTTTATTTAGTAGAAGTAAATAAAAGTGAAATGGTTATTAGCAAAGTTGCACAGGCTAGACTAATACCCCTGTTAAATTACCGAGTTGTCCCTAACACTAGCATTATAGAGAGTTTTCCAACTACTCCCTGTGAGCATATCAGACCCTTTTTTTAAGTTTTTGCTGACTGGTACAAGCTTTATTTAGCTTATTTGTTTAGGACTTTCCCTCTCTGTGTTTAATTTTTTTGTAATATTTCTGTGTCCTGAGGATGTTTTCTTGATTCAGCAAATTGTGATATTGTATTTGTATTTTTATGAACTGTTAATATTTAATAATCCTTTTAAATGTTTTAATGTGTAACCAAAATAAAGTCTTTGAATTTAATTCCTGTTTATTCACACATAATTTTCATATTTTGAAATAATGAACATTAATTGCTGACAAAGAATGAAATATAAGTTAAAAAAATGTGAAGTATTGTTATTACATAATCCATACATAGCTTAAAGAAAAATATGTTTCTTATGTATTTTTTACCTACCACCTTGTAATTCACCACTCCTGTTCATGCTACTGGTACCAATACTATCCTCTTGCACTGACACACTACTTACCCTGGACCCTTCCTCAATCTACTCACAAGTGATAAGGCAGCTCTAATTCCTGCATCAGCGTTTCTTAATTCCTCTAAGACACCTAGTGACCTAAACTCAGCTTTGTGTGCATTCCCATTTTGATGAGTTAACTCGACCTGTTGGTTTAAAGAACGTCTACACATGGTAGAGGTACTTGCAGCTAAATGCTCCACAGAGCAACCAAGGGCCATATGTATGAAGGCATTTTGCATTTCCTAACGGTGCAAATCGCAATTTCGGGCCATTAGGAAATACAAAATGTAATTTTGGTATGTACAAAAGGCATTTGCTGTGGTGCAAAATGCGATTTCTATCTAGTAGAAATCGCATTTTGGAAATAACTAAATAGGAAATCGCTAATAGGGATTTCCAAATAGCGAATCGTTAACCTCACGTACAATGGATTTCCTAATTGTGAATAGTCGCAAAATGGCCATTTAGGAAATGCAATTACCATCAATCTGGATCAGGTGGTAACCAGGTGCAAACTATAAAAAGGCACCCAAAAAGCATCTGGCTCTTTCAGAATGATGGCCCTCTATTTTTTGGCGAGGAGGATGAGGATTTTGGCTGGCAGGCAAGAAGGAGGAGGAGACAGGAAAGGATATTTAGGGTGAGGGTCACCGTTTGAACAGACATAGGAGGAGATTTTCGAGAAGTACAGAATCAGTAGTGAGGTAATCCTGAACTTAATTGCTGAATTACAACCTAAGCTTCAGATGCCAATACTCAGGAGCAATTCAATCCCACCACATGTACATGTATTGTGTTGCCTACACCTCTTATCTTCTGGCAGTTATCAGGTGGTCACAGCAGTGGCAGTGGGGATGTCACAAATTGCCTCGTACAGGTTCTTTCACAGGTTTCTGGACATCATGATTAGCAAAGTTAACCAATACATATATTTCCCAAATACCCCCCAATTCTTGCAACAGACCAAATTAATGTTCTAATGGATAGTACAGTTCCCCAATATCATTGGCTGTGTTTATGGCACACATATTACCATATGTCCTCCTCAGCAAATGAATTTATATACAGAAACAGGAAAAGCTCACACTCACTCAATGTGCAGGTAGTGTGTGATGCCTCCTGTATAATAACAGACCTTGTGTCTAGATTCCCAGGCAGCACCCATGAGTCCTTCATGTTCTGCCACAGTGGAATACAAAACTGACTGTCACAGGGTGAATTTGACGATAGTTTTTTACTAGGTAAGATAATTTGTGATACAATGAATACAGTGGCCAGAACTGTTGTGTAATGTGACCTAATGGTTTCCTTCTCATGCCCCTAAGGAGGCAGTGAATATGCCTTGAGTCCCTGGATGCTCACACCACACCTGACTCTAAGGACAAGAAGTGAAATTCAGTACAACAGGGCATACAGGTCTCTGTTCTTCATCATTGAGAGGACCCATGGGATACTGAAGTCCTGGTTCCGCTGCCTCCAATAGACTGTCAGAGCACTACTGTACAGACCTGAGACGTGCTGTAAGATCATCGCCACATGTGCCATACTACACAATATCACCATGAGGAAGGGTCTGCACAACATCACCACTGAGGATGAATCTGACTCAGATGATAAATTACAACCATTACAGGTGCAGCAGGATGGGACACGTGCAGCAGAGGGTCGTGCACGATGCACAGAGAACAATTATTTTAGAGTGATTACAACATCCAAGAAATGGACATCACACATGATGGTAATGCATGGTGCATAACTGAAAGATAACCTTTTATTCAGTTTGTGACAATGTTATTTTATAGATATTTCTAAAGCGCAGCGGTTACCCAAAGGTGTCCTGGCGCTAGCTACTGTCCTCTGAGCAAAGAGCGCTGTAGACAAGTTTACATTGCAAAGAGCCAGGTTTTTAATCCTTTCCTGAATGTCAGGAGGTCGGTAGCATTCCTCAGATGGAAAGGAAGGTTATTCCAGGCCTTTGCAGTGCAGGCAGCAAAGCTTCTCCCTCCCCACATTGCTTTTTTAGTGGGTGGTACTGTCACCAATTTGGCTCCAAGAGAGCGAAGAGTTCTTTTGGGCATATACCACCGAAACTGTCGCTTCAGATGGGCAGGTCCTGTTCCTTGTAGGGCCTTGTAAACGGTGCAGAGAGATTTAAAACGCACCGGATTCCTAACAGGTAACCAGTGCAGTCTTTTGATTTCCATGGAAATTGATGCAACTTTAGATGTGCCGGTAAGCAGTCTAGCGGCCGCGTTTTGCAACATTTGAAGTTTGTACAATAATGTATCGCTCCTAAATCAACAGTATCCATTGTGGATGTAACATTGTGTCAACTAGGCAACAAACTATGTAATTACAAACAAAAAAACAGTAGACTCATTACTCTGCGTGTTCAGTGGATTCACTTCTTCTGGCCTCTGGAGTTGGGTGCCTTGTCAGCAACACTGGCCTATGGAAGTGTGAACATGTCAGACCCAGAAGTGTTTCAGCATGTACGCCTGATACTTTATGCCTCCTCCATAGATGTGCTGTTGAGGTTAGAGCCCTCTTCGCTCTCAGGTAGGGGCAGAATGTTGGGGACACGGAAGTTGTGGGTCTGTATAATTTCAAGGGCTTTGGTCACTTGAACTAGCCCACGTGCAACATCCTGACAGCAGTCTGTATGTTTACAGTTCTCCTTGCTAGAGTTGTTGTGGCTACTGCCAATCAATTTATGGGAAGGGTGAAGGCATCAAAGCGTGCCTGTGTCTGCACACAGTTCTCCTTCTCAATGGCAGCAATACACTGGTCTTGCCCTTTCTGTGATTGCTGCATCAAGCTTGACATTCTTAGCAGATGCCTATTGACAGTCCTGATTTGTTTGGTTTGCAGGTGTTGTACAGAGATGATGGACTTCTCCAGGCCACCAGACACAGGAGAACTCTCTGCCATGCCATCTGACACATTCTTATTTTTGACTGTTGCTGTTTGGCCTCTACGCTGTCTGTGTGTCCTTCCCACACAGGTTGTTGTGTTCCAGCTTTGGGATTGTCCTTCATCACAGTCCACAAAGTCTGGTAGTGGTGCAATGGTTGTTCTCCTAGCAGTTGGAGTTGGAGTGATGTGCATAGGAGTTGGTAGTGGGCTGTCCTCAATTTCCACATGTGTGTGTCAGTTCTTCAACCTCAATTGTTTCTGACATGTCCTGGGTGTGATCTGTGGAAATGCATGTATATAGTTAGTGTAAATAAATTGCTAATGTCTGTTCACTACATTATGTAACTGTGCATTATGTGTTTATAACATGCTTGTGATGTACAGGTAGGTGTAGGTGTAGTCATCAGCAGACAGTACAGCATGCAACTTTGGTGTACTACAACCCCCATGATGCATTGCTAAGGTAGGGCAAGTATCTCAATGGAGTTATTTATGCTGTGATGTTTTATTTGGGGAATTGCAAACATTATGTTATGTTAAATAAGTAAAGGGGAGTGGACTTACCCTGGCTGGTGTCTGCAGGAATGGAGGTGTCAATGTCTGACACTCCCACCACACAACAGTAAATGATGCCTTTCCAAAGAACTGGTCCATGTGTGCCACACATTCTTCTGTTAGAAGCTCTAACTCCTTCTCGGAAAATTTGACCTTCCTCTTCCTGCTGCCAGAAGCCTTGTTCCCATCTTCCTTGGACATGGTGTTGTACAGGAATTGCCAAAAACCACTTGAGATAGTGAGTCAGGTGCACCCCTTCCTTCCAGCAGCTTGTTAGGCTTCAGAGTTGTGGCCACACACTGTATTTGTAAACTTTCTGGTCTGACATCATCATTCTGCATCCAAAATGCGACTTTTCCTAATTTGCAATTACTTATTAGGAAATCGCAAATTTGCCATTCACTAAATAACGATTTCCTATTTGCAATTGCGAATCTGTAGAAATCGCTATTTGAGGAATCCACTGTTACATACATCTCATTTTGCGATTCCCTAATAGTGGTTTCTACAGATTCGCTATTTGGAAATCAAAAAACATATGTTTCGTACATATGGCCCTAAATGCCTGAAGGTGTGGGGTTGTCATCAGCTCTTTGCCTTACCTACTTCTGCTATACCTCGACATAATGTTTCTATTGCATCAGGTATGTCTATCATACTGCATGTCATGGATTCAAATCCATTATATACAGATTTTTGTATTTCTCCCAACCTACAGGTTAGTTTACCAATAACCTTATGCAGATTTTTCTGATCTCTATAGCTTTTGAAAATGTTGTGCCAATGCTGTTGCATCTTTTCTTTCTCTTGCTATTCCATGTGGTTCTCAAATATGTGGTTTATCAGTGTTTATTAATGACTGAAGTAATGGGCGTTGTCAAGTGACACGAACTGTGGCAGTTGGGGTTGTGTCTGTTGAAAATGTAACGCAGTACTTGGTGGCTTTGCCATTCCCTCAGGTTCATCTATATATATGACTTCCTGAGACTTATGTATTTGCTCTAGTTGTGTGGGGTTGCGTACAGGGCACTGCCCCAGCCTCCCCTTGTGTGTGTCAATAGTGACGCTTTGTGTAGTAGGTTCTGTGTGGAGAAAGAGTAGCCAATGAAAGTGTGTATGACACCATTATATTTAATATTAGATATATTAACAATGCAAAAATCAAAGAATATGATTGAAAGGTACAAATCTGAGGATGGCTCGTAAGATGTCAAAGACTTATGAATAATGAGCATGAAACATAAGTTATTAAATTGTTTAATCTGTCATTTGAAATAAATGGATGTTGATATTAGCACTAAAAGGCCATGCCATCTTGAAATGTATTTTTGTTATGTTATAGAATTTTATCGACATGTAGGTAAAGTTGGAGCTATGAGTTTCTATAAATGTAAAAATGCATGAGTGTGGATTTTTAAAGTATGCTTAACTATGTATGCTCCTCGTTTTTACCCACCTGACATACTTGAGTGGTGCCTTGCCTGGTGCCATGCCGCTGTGGCTGAAGTGTTGATAGTGACACCAGTGATTGCCTCTGGCTGAAATATAAAAACAGTCATTTCTTCCCTGGGTGTCAGGAGGGGGCCTCAGTACTGTAGTGTAGCTCCTATTTCCTTAATAGGCTCTGCGCATTGGAATAATATATCCTATAGGTTTGACATAGGACTAAGGTCGGTATGTCCCTATCGAGTATATTAAACTTAATTACTTGTGCCAGCTAGCTCAGAGGCCACTAGAAACTCCTTGACAACAAGAAGGGAGTAGTTTCTGGCAGCCGCAAAACATGACCAATATGTTTTCCTTTTAGAATCAGAACATGTCCCAGAGTCGTGGAAACACTAGATAACTATTTCACTCAGCTCAGTCGTGCATGCTTAGTTTTCCTCAGAGTTACACAGAAATAATAGACGGGCGTTTTCAATAAAAGATTTATTGAACAGTCTTGTTTCTGGTGTAAGTATAATGTGCTGTTACGATCACAAGACAGTATGCGAGATAAATAATGTACAGGGTGAGCAGTAGAAATAAATAATACTGCGATAGTATTATTTTATAGTACAAATGCTGTTACATAAATAACACAGACTAAAAATGCGAGTACTCATACGATGCGGTGCTAAGCTAGTTCTACCCCAGTGTACCTAACCTAACCTAGGTGTAGGACAAGGTATGAAGTAGGTGAAGTATTCCTTAGTATGGTATACTAAGAGTATGTTAAGTCTAGTATGCCTAGTATGCCAAGAGTCCCTCTAGGTTCTTATCAGCTCCATACCTGAAGAATGAGAGAGGTTGGAATCTCTTTGCCAGACTCGAACTCCAACACCCCGCAAGGGAAGTCAGATCACTGGAAGCTGGAAGCTGGGCTCTCTGCGTGCAGGGAATGGCAGCGTCTTCTCAGTGCGTCAGGCCGGGATACGGGCTCCTCTGAAGTCTAGGTCTCCTCTGGTTTACAGGGGCTAGGGAAGGTATATTTATACCTGAGAGTACCTTAGGAATGTTAGCATTGACGTGAATTGGACAACGAAAGACGTCATGAATGAACCCCTAAGGAATAATGGTTCATGCATAATATATGAGTCCTTGAAGAAATCAATAGTCCTGGACTAGGGAAACTCCCGCAGCCTAAGGGTCTGTTCTTCATGAACTCGTTGTGACGTTAAGGTGGACGGATGTCAGAGACCATGCCTGTATTTGGAGTGCACGTTTTAATGCCTAAATAAGGCCTGGGATTCTATGCCTATATAAGGGCAGGGCGAATTGTGCCTATATAAGGACAGGATATTGGAAAGCCCGTTATGGACACCCTAAGAGGAAATACAACACCCACTCCTCTTTCGTGTGTATGATAATACTAAAATGCTAAACATTAAAAATGCTTAAACATTAAGAATGCTAAACATTAAAACAGAGTACCGCATATTTCTAAAAATTTTCATAAAACCATTTAAAAAAAAGGTATTTCTTTAAAAAACCTATTAGAATGCAAAAGGTACTGTACATTTGAAGCATTGCTTTTCATTACAGGCATAAAATTCGAAAATAAATGCAATTGAAATGAAATAAGCAGTATTATTTACATTTGACAAAAATTGATCGATAAGTTATTCAAAAATCAAAGTCATTTTATGTCATGAAAATTAAATGAACTGTTTTTAGACACATAAGATGACTAAATGTCTTTGGAAGGACCGCCAAGTCTGTACTATAAGGCTAGTTCTACTTTAAGCAGATTGAAGTACCATTTTCGTTCGAAAAATGGAAAAAAAGTTCAATTTTGGTAGAGTTCCAAGTTTTTTTGAAAAATGAAGGCCAAATTGTTGCTGTATTTCTGGAACACTGTATGCTGAATCAGAGTCAGTTTACGGGTCTGGTGTAAACATTAGATCATCTATTTCTATAGACAAAACATCATCCACTGTAGTTGGTGTGAGTTGGAACACCTCGTGAAGTAGGTTAATTGCACAGAGATGTGAAGCATTGCTTTCAATTGTTGCAACGTTCACGTCCGTTGTTACCTGTGTGCCTGTAGTTCTTTCTCGTACCTCAGCAGCAGCCGGAAGCGTCTGTGAGATCTCAATGAATGCTGTCATCAGGATTGGTAGCCTCTGGGGACAACACATAGCATGGGCTGTTATCTGGTCCAGCAGAGTATTGACGTCCGTTGGCGCATCCGATGGAAATGTTAGACAGCTGTCCAACACGCATTCTACACCGCATAGCAGGCATCGTAGAACAGGTAAGATGCAATCTTGCCAGATTGGTCTAAATGACAGGAACCACGTGGTATTAAGGTCCCGTAGACGATTTATGCCCAAAAGCTGTACTATTTGCTCACGGCACTTTCGTTCAAGGAGAGCTTTCTCCATGTCGCTAGGAGTGATGTCGGCGAATTGGCTGGCCATAGCGAAATAGCAGGAAGAGAAACGAGTGCTAGAATTAATGGTATGCCACCAAACACCGAATGTGCAAAGTTCGGGATGATTCCGAGTATTGCCTGGAAAGGTGCTAACAGACCCGAGCAGATGCCCTTAAATACATGTACAATTCCTGTTGTATCAGACATGTTAAAAATTCGTCCTATCATTTCCACGAAATGTATAGGGCAGTTTGTACGTATTAAAGTCTGTATCTCAGCCGAAGTCCTTGCAATTTGCAGATCATAGGTTTCTATGGCCGAGTTCAGAGGCACTGTTTGTTGTAAAAGCATGGCTTTCATTCTGCTTAAAGTATCAAATCTTATAAAAGAGACGTTCAGCGAAGGCCATAAAGGTGACTCCCTGACTGTGTCTATTGGGGCAAACAATACTTGCATACAGCAAGTGACCCTGGAGTTGACCGTTACTAGATATGGGATGCCTGGCAGCATGCCACAGCAACTCTGATCATTCAACATGAGGTAACTCCCATTAGAAAGTTGTCCGAACGTTGGATTAATCACAGCAGCTGGTGTACCCTGCTGATTGCAAGACAAATTTGCCACAGAACCATTACAAGCCCCGTGCAAGGAAATGTCCTGACATACTAGTGAACCGCTTAGTGCACGTTTACAGTTTTTACCGCTTAAAAACACTTCACGATCCCCGCTCCAACATCTATATGTATACGGTAAAGCCCAAGATGTCTTAATGTATTCCTTACCCAACCTTTCATATTTGCCTGCTTGCATTTGTCTGAGGCAATACTGAAACTGAAAAGTAGTCACAGGTAGTGTAATTTTGCCATGAATAAGCCATTCTGTAGCTGGTTTTTCTGCCACTGTGAATGGTAACTTTTCCAGTTTTTCACTGCTCAGCACTGTATACTTTGCTCCTCTCTGTGCCATTTCGATCTGTTTATCAGTTAGATTGTATTCTGCAAACAGAGCCGTTGTGTTGATGAAACGCCAAGGCACATAGCCCGCTCGCAATGATTGCAGCGTCCAGCTTAATAACATAATAGAACGTATTTGAGATTGGCCTTGTTGTAACATCGCCAAATCTTGTTCTAGAATGTCGATAGCAGAGGATACAATGCCGTCCAATGAATATATTCTGGAGGACAAAGTTGTTAACCCATTGTCGACCACAGAGAGTGTTTTCTCTAAATTAATACGATCAAGTTCACGTATTCGTTCTGCGGCCTCTATCTGTGACACCTTCCAAGCTTCATTATAAGCAGCATAAATGCCGGCATATATGAAACGCTTTTGACGCGGTTTTCTTGGTCCAAGCAAGAAATCCCTAAGATCTGCGTCTTTGCAAGTAAGGATAAGTGTTGTTTCACATCCTGTAGTGTAGATGTATGCAGCCAATCGAGGCATAATTTCCCTACACTGTATGTTGTTACTACCCCCGGATGTTGTCTTTGGACGTATCTTGGGTCTGGCCTATGAATAGTAAAGCCCTGAGTTTTATTCAGGAATCTTTCCTGACAGTTAGTCGTGTCTATGGGCCAGATCAACCATTTTTTCCAATCAGTATTAGATCTGTTGAGTTGTAGTATATTGTCGACTGTCACCACTGCTTGTGTTACATTATTTTTTGCAGGAGTTGGTACAGAAGGTGTGTTCATCTCTTTGATCTTGGCTAATCCAAGACAAGATGTTTGTTGGATAGTTTCATTCAAAAACATTATTTGTTCAGGGATGATGCAGGCTCTGAATAAAGCTTCTATCCCCTGTACTTGCCATTCTTTAGTACCCAACAACGTTTTTGTATCTACTGTGTCTTTCCAAAAGTCGAAACCCTGTCTACACAGTTGGGCATTGAATAATGCAGAATAAATCTGTTTTGTATTTGTTAACATAATTTTCAGTCCTGTTTTGTTTACATTTTTATAGTAAAACCTTTCTGGATCAGATGTATTGTAACCTGAAAAATATGGAAATTTACTGGCAAATGTTTGTGAACTACCTTTAGGTGGTGTAGGACAATGTTCCCATTGGTTAAACATAAACACATTTCTTGGATATGCAGATTTATGCAAAAAATTATGACCATAGTGATTATAACAATACAGTTCTTCATAGTCTGATGAACCCTCTAAATATTCATTTTTAGAAAATGCAGCAGATTTTTCTAGGTCAAACATAATATCAGTCACAGTCTCAAAGTCCCAATCATCAGAATAGGTACTGGACGTGATTAGATCACTTAGTGAAATTTTAAACAAATGTGGAATGTTCAATTCTTCCGTTGGACCGAATATATCAAAATCTGTTTTGTCCCACACTATACCATCGTGTATAGGAACAGCTGTGATGTTCACTGATGACAAGTCTCTTGCTTCACGATGGGAAGATTTATGAGGTTTCAAAAGTACGTTTACGTCTTTTCCTTCAGTGTTCACATGGATGTATCTGCCACTTATAAGCACGCTTACAGTTGTTACCAAAGCTAGCCAGAGCAGGAAAACAAAAAGTCCAGATGTAATCCAGAGTTCAATCCATGGAGAAACCAAATAAGTCTTTTTCAGAAAGTGAAGAAAGTCTTGTATTTGCTGCTTGAATTTCAATGACACTGGCGTCGTTTCAGGTTCACTCGGATCTTCTGAGAACGTATCAAAGTTAATGAAGTAGCCAGAAGCAGTTCTGTCAAATGTTGGAATTGCATCAGGATTTGTTGAAATCACTGGAACCAGTTCATCACTTGTTACGTTGGTGTAGACAGGTGTATTTGGACGAACTGTTACTTGTTCTTCAAGAGGGATGAGTTCCATAGCGTTGTTGCATAGTCCTTCATTTGTTTCAGCTGAATTCTCGATTGTTATCAGTCTTTCAGTATGAACCTCTTGGATAGTAGCGAGAGGAGTGCGTTTGCTACTAGGTCGGAGTCCACGAGGCCTACTATTTAGTATTGGCCACATACTGTGGTTTGATCAGGTCGATGGACACAAATCTTTTCTCCTTTCTTCCAGCAAGGGGCGGCAGTAGTACTGTTCTTGTTCCTTGAACTGCTAGGACAGGTACTGGTTGTCTGTAAGAAGGTCCAAATTCCTTCTTGTCCGCAATTTTTTCTCTGACTAGATCCCCAACTTTAGGATCCCCAACTTTAGGAAAAAAACTTTTGCTGGGACAGCCGGTTGATCCCCAGTGGTGGTTGACTGTAGGAATACGTTGCTTTGTTTCGTTCTCAATTTGTTTAAGTCCTGTAAAACAGCCAAACGATCTTTGATATCAAAGGGTTTATTTTCCACCACTGTGCCTACGTTTTCTAAGTCCGGTACCCACATTCTTGTCCCAAATAGGACCTCATATGGAGTGACCCCCCCCTAGAGAACTTCTTGGCAGGTTATTAAGTGCACGTTGAACTCCACTAAGGTGTTTGACCCACCCGTCACCTGAGCCTAATACTCTAGCTGTTATAGACTGCCTTATGTCCCGGTTTTTCCTTTCCACAACCGAATTTCCCTCAGGATGGAATGGAGAGGAGTACCGCAATGCAACGCCCAGACTGGCCATGGCGTCTTTGTTAGCCCGAGAGCTAAACGCAGGACCCTGGTCAGAATGTAGCGTGCCTATTGCGTATATGCCGATAAAGACTCGCAAATCTTTTATAACAGTTCGAGCGTCAGCTGAGCGCTGAGGCCATAACCATAGGAACCTAGAGCATGAATCCACTGCTACCATGATATATTTATAATTACCGTCCCTGTGTAAGGGACCGCAGTGGTCAAGGTAAACACAAGCTAATGGTTTATCTGAAATTAACAGGGGTGTCTGCGCAGGACGTTTCACTGTGGCGACTTTCATCTGTTGGCATATATCACATTCTAAAACATAGTTCTTTGTTTGTTTTCTAATGCCAGGCCACCAATATCTTTGCTTGAGTAAAAATATTGTTGCAGAAACACCTGCATGGGCAGAAGCTATCCCTTCGTGTGCTGCTAGGATTAGTCCTAATCTGCGTTCCTTGTTTGGTATTACCCTATCCCCCACTCCAGGGATTCGAGCAAAAGGAACGTTGTTCGCATCAATTACATAAGAGTACTTAAGTGGAAACTTTTTGGTAACGCTGCACTGCTGCCTTTGCTTGATGCATTGACAGCCAACATTATCTCACCGTCTATTTTTGTTTTTGAACGAGTGATCGCAGCTACGGAAGCCGTTTGCACAGCCCCCTTTGCGGCTTCGTCAGCCAATGAATTCCCTGCAACGTGAACGCCATCACGTTGATGACTCAGTGTGTGGATCACGTGAGCCTTTGGTAGTTCGTTTTTCAACTGAACTACTTGTTCCCAAAGCAATTTGTGCTTTATTGTGCCACCTTTCGCATCTTTGAAATCATTTTCAAGCCAGTTTTGTATATATTCATTATACGACTGCACACAGTAAAAGGAATCGCACACGATTAGTGTGGGGAATTCTCGATCTGTACTTTCAAGTGCCAGTTTGAATGCTTGTAGTTCAGCTCGCTGAGCTGTACAATCTCCTAGAGTCTTCGTTTTAGTGACCATAGGTCTGAAGATGCCATTTCGCATGCGACCTTTAACGATAGCACACGCTGCACTGTAAGCTTGCTTACCCCCTATTGCGGGTTGTGCGGATCCGTCAGTGTAAATTATGAATTCGTACTGATCGAGAGGCAGAATTTCAGTAGGCAGGGGACATTCATGTTCGTACTGCAGGAAGGCTTGTGTTTTTAAATCTGGATCAAAAACATATTCAACATCTGTTGCAGCAAGAGAATTAACCCATTGTATCCATCTTGGATGCAATGCCTTAGCATTTGAAATGCTTGCTTTTGTAACCGCTTCTAAAGCAGGTACTGGGGTTACGATAATAATGCGTTTCCCTTGGGCTAAGGCTCTTTCTTTTGCTACAGCGGTTTGAACTGCTGTTAGAATTTTTTCAGTAGAACTAAAGCGCATTTCCGCTTGTGTGTACAAGTGTGATTTATATTCTATTGGTATTTTTTCACCCTCATTGAAAGTTAAGTAGGTGAATCCGTATTGACCCGAAATTATTCGGATCACCAAATTTCGTTCACTTACGCGTGTTTTTAAGTGATTTGTTGCTAACATGTTAGCCTGGAGTGAACGCAAAATTTCTGTGTGTTCCTGTGTCCAGTTTTTGATTGAAAAATCAGGTTTGATTAATGCGTAGAGAGGTTTAACCCTTTCTGCATAGTTTATAATGTATGTTCTTCCAAAATTTAAGAAACCCAGGATGGATTGCAAGTTTTTTAGCGTTTTTGGAGGTTGGAGCAGCGCACACTTTTCTAAAAAGTTAGCTGCCAAGCTCTTGCCTTCACTTGAAAGCTCATATCCTAGAAATAGGACATTGAGATGGGCAATTCTGGACTTTTTAAAGTTGAATTTGTAACCCTCAGAGGCGAATCCCAGTATAATGGTGCTCACCCTGTTCAAGTGTTTTACTAGGTCATCGTCTGTCAGATATATGTCAACGACATAGGACAATGCCTTATTGTCATAAATTTATAGTAACTCCATTACCCTCGCTGAGAATAAACCGGGGCTATTTTTGAACCCTTGTGGGAGTCGACAAAAGTGACGCTGGGTCCCCATTATGGAGAATGCTGTTAAGTACCTGCTTTCAGGTGCTATGTTTTGACAAAAGAAACCATTTGAGATGTCTAATGTTGTTTTATATTTTTTACGCACAATGTTATTCATTAATGCTGTGCTATGTGCATTTTGCACTGCAAAAGTTTTAGAACAAGTGTTTAGGTGTCTGTAGTCCAAAACTAGACGATATGTTTTGTCTGGTTTGGAGACAGGAAACAAAGGATTGTTCATTGAGGAGGTGCTTGTTTCAATCACCCCTTGGTATTCAAGTTGATCTAAGATCTCCCTGACCTGTTTTTTAGCTTATTGTTTAATAGGATACTGCCGTTGTGCAGTTGGTTCATGTTTCAGATGTATTTTATGGTGAGGTGAATCCTCATCCCATCCTACAAGATTTTTATATAATGCTGGGGTCATTGAACCAAGGCAGACAGACAGATGCTGTTCTGCTCCACAGATATCCTTGATGCAGGCACGAACATACTGATTCTTGAGTAAGACCCCCATTACTTATCAACTGGCGACACAAAGAGGCGCATAGCCGTCTTAAATAATTATCAAGAGCCATAACACATGGAAGAAGCCTGCTACTTCTACTTAAAAACCCTATCGGCTCGTGCTTGATCTGCACACTCACCGTGCCCTTCTTTTCCATACCTGCGGAATCCTCCTATTGTGCTAACCGAATTTTGCCAGCCGACAGCTACCCTCACATGGGTGCCCGGCCGGGTCCCATGTGAGTATCCTTCCTTTTCACTTTACTCACGGTGCCACAAATTCCACACGAGGCTGCGCAAACCCTTCCTTCAGGTGTCCCTACTATCTTAGGTCCTGAAGAGACCCTACATTGCACACAGGGTCGAAACGCCGTCGACAGTTTTTTCAAAGCGAATCATTACAAGCCAGCACTTATCATTGTATAAAAGCGTGGTTTATATAATATATATCTTTCAATGGTCGCTTTCATGAAATATAGGAAACCTTGTATATATGTCACGAATATGTCACAAATTATTTAGGTTTATTTGTTTAGGTTCCTTTTTTTCACTGGGACACCACTCACTACAATCAATTGATTGTTAAATGTCATGAATGTAATTTTGCTTCAAAGAACTATATAAACAAGAATTATGAATGAAATACTAATCTAAGGTGTGTTCGACTCCTTCTCTTTTTGACATCACAATAACCCATTACATTGCCATAGTGCGTTATTTTATTGAGATTTTCTTGCCATTAGTCCACAGGAGCCATTGTTTTTGATAATCAATCTGCCCATTTCCTGGCATATGTATATTTTAGGTGAATTGGAATATGGTTGGAGAAGGCAGGCATAATTATGTCCTCGCCGTGTGGGCACTCCCTGACAAATTGTGGTGGCCAGTCCTTTTCTGCTAGAAGTATGTCATAGCCCTTTGATAGTCTTTCCCAAAAAAGTGCTTTCACCTGTCTAGGTTTGTCTCCCTCCATCCGGAGTGTTATTTCAAATAACCTTTGTGGAGTACTAACCCTGGTGTCTACAGTCTCTACTGTGATGTACTCATTCAAGTCCACTATCTCCAGAAGTTCCCTCAGGTTCTGGCGAACTATTGTGACTTCTGCTGCACTGTCCAGCATGGTCTGCGCCCATTCTCCGTTCTTGAGTTGTGATCTCAGTATTCTCGGCATGTCTTATTTTTAGACCTGCTACTTTCTTTTGGAGAATTGAGGTTTTACTTTAGTTTTTGGAGCGTGTTTGTCGTCTTTCGATGTCACGCGTTCTTCTCTGTGTTCCGTCCGTCCTCTTCTTTCCGAAGTCTGTGGTGAGATCTGAAAGGGACGAGAGGAACGTGTATCAGTATCATGATACCTATCAGGTTTTCTCAAATTATCCCTATTCCTGAGGTTATACCTCCTTTCAGAGGGCTCCTTTTGAGGAGACCTACCTCGGGATTGAGAACGTTTCTCGTTTGATTTTTGTTTAGTAGACTCCCACTTCTTTTTAGAAGATGTAGGAGTTTGTTTTATTGAGTCCTTCTCAGGACTTTCAGATAGTTTCGGCTTCAGTGGTCTTCCACCCAAACTATCTCTGCCTAATTCTGCATAAGATTGTTCTATAATTCTGGGTAGCTCAGTTTGATGTTCTGTAACATCGAATTCCCTCAATTTTTGGCGGATCGCCACTGCTGCTGCCTCCCCTTTAATATTAGATAATATTATTGTTGATACCTGCTCGAAATTTTTTAGTAACTTCATACCTAAATTTAGAGCAGGCTCTGCCCCATATTCATTTTGAATTTGTTTTAGGACATCAGGTATTACCGCAATTGACGGAATACCATGTGTTTTAGTATAGATGGCAGCAAAGACTGAGCCCCAAGTGGTGCAGTCTTCCAGTTGTGGTGTGATCCCCATCGGTAAACTGATTGTTAGGATTCTGTGTTTCTCATGTGGGCTAGTATTTGGAAATACTGCTTCGATTTGAGTAATTTGTTGAGCTATCCAAAACGGAATTTGCTCACGTTTTGTGGGCATTTTACCCATGACTGAGTTGAGAGTCTGTGGTATAATTTTTAGTGTATTCCCCTGTTGGGGAGTTGGATTTGGATATGTCAATGGTGGTCGGACTGTAAAAGTCCACATGACATATTGGACCAATTGTCTGTATATTTTTATTAACTCTTTTATTTGAGTATGTAATTCCTCATCTGTCATTATATCCAGTTCAGGATGAGGTGTGTAGCCGGCTAAAATCGGCCATGTTGCTCCTGGTCTACCTAGTGGACCGAGCCTGGTAATGTTCTTGTGATGTTTTAGGGCGCCTTTAAACCAGAGCTGATGCTCTTGGTATGTTAATGGAATTTCAATATCCTCGAAAGGAATGTATTCCTCTGGTAGATCATCTTCTTTGTAGAAGTGAAATGTTTGTGATGTTGGATTGCATTCCGGAAGTAGTATCCATGAATAGAATACCTCTGTCTGAAATGATTCATGTGCCTCTATCACGAAAACTGCTCTACCTCCTCTTGGCGATAGGCCATGTTTTATAAGTTTTAGAGTTATGGCTCTTCTTAAGTTTTGAGGGATGTGTACCACACCCTCCTCGGTTTCATTTAAACCTGTAAGGTTAAAAAGTGCTGCTTGGGCTGCATCAGCCGCAGCTCCACCGTTTCCGGCTTCATTGTCACCGTCAGGCATTTTTGTTGTTTGAAAAATGTAGAACAAGTTTCAAGGAAACAAAGATTAGGTGCACAATATTTTGGAACACTGTATCCTTCAACGTTGAGCAAACCAAACAGCTAATATATATAGGGTGCTTCCCTATGTAGCCTTGGTGGATACTTAACCCTGCCCACTCCAGACGTCTTTTGGAGTATATGGGTAGGGGTCTTTGAGAGGAAATAGCACGGCTGAGTTACTCAGTATCTAAAGTTGAATTACTGCCTAACCAAACCGTTGGGCGCCATGTAGTGTAGCTCCTATTTCCCTAATAGGCTCTGCGCATTGGAATAATATATCCTATAGGTTTGACATAGGACTAAGGTCGGTATGTCCCTATCGAGTATATTAAACTTAATTACTTGTGCCAGCTAGCTCAGAGGCCACTAGAAACTCCTTGACAACAAGAAGGGAGTAGTTTCTGGCAGCCGTAAAACATGACCAATATGTTTTCCTTTTAGAATCAGAACGTGTCCCAGAGTCGTGGAAATACTAGATAACTATTTTACTCAGCTCAGTCGTGCATGCTTAGTTTTCCTCAGAGTTACACAGAAATAATAGACGGGCGTTTTCAATAAAAGATTTATTGAACAGTCTTGCTTCTGGTATAAGTATAATGTGCTGTTACGATCACAAGACAGTATGCGAGATAAATAATGTACAGGGTGAGCAGTAGAAATAAATAATACTGCTATATTATTTTATAGTACAAATGCTGTTACATAAATAACACAGACTAAAAATGCGAGTACTCATACGATGCGGTGCTAAGCTAGTTCTACCTAACCCTGGGCAAAGCACTACGCTACGCTCGCGTAGTTTGCGAAGTTTGCGCTACTTCGCACAACGCGAATTGCACGTAGCACAGTGCAAACACGCGAAGCGTAGCGTAGTGCAGCGGTCATTTTTTGCTTGCTCGCGGTCCTCAACGTCAAGTTGGCGACCGCGAGCAAGCAAAATGACATCCCGGCGAGACTTTTCCTCGTTCGCGATCAGCAACATCAAGTTGCCGATCGCGAGCGTGGAAAATAAACCTCCCAGCGAGATTCTCAACGCGGGGAGGTCAGGTTTCTCATTGCGAGTGGTCGCGTATGCTCGCGACCGCTCGCGATGAGAAATTACCAGTCCGCGTTGAGAAAGCTGCCGCTCGAGTAAAAATCTACTCGAGCGGCAGTAAAAGACAGCTCGCACTGTGCAAGATGCCGTTTTCAATGATTGCACAGTGCGGACAAGCATCCGGCACTGTGCAATCATTGCGAACAGTGCACTACGCAGTTCGCGTAGTGCTACGCGTAGCTCGCGTAGTGCGAACTGCACTTCGCGTAGCGCTACTTCGCGAACTACGCCCAGGCTTAGTTCTACCCCAGTGTACCTAACCTAACCTAGGTGTAGGACAAGGTATGAAGTAGGTGAAGTATTCCTTACTATGGTATACTAAGAGTATGTTAAGTCTAGTATGCCTAGTATGCCAAGAGTCCCTCTAGGTTCTTATCAGCTCCATACCTGAAGAATGAGAGAGGTTGGAATCTCTTTGCCAGACTCGAACTCCAACACCCCGCAAGGGAAGTCAGATCACTGGAAGCTGGAAGCTGGGCTCTCTGCGTGCAGGGAATGGCAGCGTCTTCTCAGTGCGTCAGGCCGGGATACGGGCTCCTCTGAAGTCGAGGTCTCGTCTGGTTTACAGGGGCTAGGGAAGGTATATTTATACCTGAGAGTACCTTAGGAATGTTAGCATTGACGTGAATTGGACAACGAAAGACGTCATGAATGAACTCCTAAGGAATAATGGTTCATGCATAATATATGAGTCCTTGAAGAAATCAATAGTCCTGGACTAGGGAAACTCCCGCAGCCTAAGGGTCTGTTCTTCATGAATCGTTGTGACGTTAGGGTGGACGGATGTCAGAGACCATGCCTGTATTTGGAGTGCACGGTTTAATGCCTAAATAAGGCCTGGGATTCTATGCCTATATAAGGGCAGGGCGAATTGTGCCTATATAAGGACAGGATATTGGAAAGCCCGTTATGGACACCCTAAGAGGAAATACAACAGTACTAGGACCACCCACTGTGCCAGTACCCTCTGCTCTTCTTTCTGCTAATCTTTCCTTTGCACAAGTTCGTTAGTCACACCACCGCTTTCTAATTTCTTCTGTGGTCCTGCTTGTCGGTCTCAGAGTGCAGATGCAGCCTCTAATATGTCCCCATATCATTTCTTTTGGTGGCTTCTGTTCTGCGCAGGCAAATATAATGCTTTCATTTGTGAATCGGGGTGCTGGAACTAGATATGTCGATACAAAAGGGGATGATGGACGGAACGCTTGAGCCAATCAAACACTCACCCCCAGTCAACTGATCTGGGTTTAATCCATCATCATTCTTTAGCTCACTCCACCACCCCAGTTCAGACATGGCCATATGCAAATCAGTCTGACCCTGTGCCTCATGGGACCAGACCAGCCCGAACTGCCAAGCCATGTCTTCCCTGGACCAGAAACAAGCATCCTAGGACCGGTTTCTGGCATTCCAGCCGTCATCAGCCAGGCTTGCTTGAATCCAGTGGCAAAGTGAGCAAGGGACCCACGTCTGGGCATACCCCCGCCAACTTAGGGCGAACAAAGCGATACAAAAGGGGATGATGGACGGAACGCTTGAGCCAATCAAACACTCACCCCCAGTCAACTGATCTGGGTTTAATCCATCATCATTCTTTAGCTCACTCCACCACCCCAGTTCAGACATGGCCATATGCAAATCAGTCTGACCCTGTGCCTCATGGGAACAGTCCAGCCCGAACTGCCAAGCCATGTCTTCCCTGGACCGGAAACAAGCATCCTAGGACCGGTTTCTGGCATTCCAGCCGTCATCAGCCAGGCTTGCTTGAATCCAGTGGCAAAGTGAGCAAGGGACCCACGTCTGGGCATACACCCGCCAACTTAGGGCGAACAAAGCGATACAAAAGGGGATGATGGACGGAACGCTTGAGCCAATCAAACACTCACCCCCAGTCAACTGATCTGGGTTTAATCCATCATCATTCTTTAGCTCACTCCACCACCCCAGTTCAGACTAGATATGTGGCAGATGTTACAGCATCCTACCACTAAAGGTAGTTCAGAAAGATAATGGGAAACAATGAGGCCTATCAATCAGTTTTATTTTCACGCAGCATTTTCTCTTTCTTCAAATGCAGTGAAAGGTCAGTGGTAATTAAGGAGAACCTAGAGAACAAATTTTAACAAACCACTTCACATTCGCTTGCCACATATATCTAAGTTTACATTATGGAGATGTCATTTGCTAGCTAACTTTTGTCAATCTGGGAATAGAGTCATATGGTGAAAGAAAGAGTGATGCAAGTGGAATAGTTCCTCCTTTTTGAAGTTTCTAAATATTAAAAAACACAGGCCCATTTGGGACTTTTAAATTAATTGTGAAACGTGATGTCAGGCAAATTTCGAATCCGGATGAGAAAACAAACCATTCTCGTGTGTGCATTCATTTGAATGCACGGCTAAAACCACTCTGGTTAATTAATGGACTCTATTATATAACTCCTTTGTTAAATAAAAAAAATTACCCGATTAATTCATATAATTATAAATATTTAATCATGATCCAGCTTTGAACCATATTAACACACAAAATGTCCCTGCCGTGCCATCTACCTCCTCTTCTCCCACAAACACACGCTCGTCACTTAAAGTTTTTTGCTCATTTGGTGCACCCTTTCGTTCAGCAACACCAAGATTTTTTAGTAGCTTTAGTGAGCTGATGGCCCGGATGACATGAATTTGCCATAAGTACCCAACAGCTTCTCCGTCATACATTTGACAAGCAACACTCCCCACTGGGGGATTAACATAAACACTTTTACCCCAGAAGAACTCTGTTAGGCACCTCTGCTTCCTTTCATGGGAATGGCTTGATATGACTTCTCAGGTGCAGCTCGTGAGAAGTCCCAAACTTTCTCTTGCATATACACCTTCCAGATCTTTTCTAGAAGCTGTCAGAAGACTTCCCTAATTCAGGGGTCTTGAACCAGTCAGCCCAAGTCAGAGTATTTCCTTCACCAGGGCTGCTTAAAGGCCCTTTGAAGGGAGTCTTCCTAATATAGTTATATATTTTAATTACATTTTTTGTTCAGGCTTGCGGTACCGATTCTTTGCCTTTCCTGAGGATGGTCCTTATAGCCAGATCAGAATAAAGGGCCCGATTCACAGAACTAACTTAAGACAAAATCCTAAACTTACTACCATTTTGGTATTCACAGAAGGCACTTACTCATTTTGGTATTCACAGAAGGCACTTACTCATTTTGGTATTCACAGAAGGCACTTACTTACTCATTTTGAGTAACTTACACATTTTGAGTAACTTACTCATTTTGGTATTCACAGAAGGCACTTACTCATTAATGAGTAAGTGCCTTCTGTGAATACCAAAATGAGTAAGTTACTCAAAATGAGTAAGTTACTCATTTTAGTATTCACAGAAGGCACTTACTCATCAATGAGTAAGTGCCTTCTGTGAATACCAAAATGAGTAAGTGCCTTCTGTGAATACCAAAATGGTAGTAAGTTTAGGATTTTGTCTTAAGTTAGTACTGTGAATCGGGCCCAAAGTTTGTATAAAAGTTTGACATGTGCACCCTAAAGTTCTGACCAATTGTTGAATGTATGTTAGAGAGTCGGTTTTATTGCAAGTTGTACTTTTAAAAATATTCCAAATAACTGCAAGGATAGTACCAATGCGATTCTCCAATGTACGTTTTCATTTGTTCCTTGCTTTACAGATGTGTCCATGCATATATAGCTGTTATTCCTTTAAAGGCGGCTGGTTACACTCAGCTCTTATTTAGGTTCAAATTGAGCAGATGAATTCAAGACCTAAACCAGAGAGATCAAGTGCCCACAAAGCCAGTAGGTCTATCCTTGACAAGCTGGTATCATACTTATTATTTTTATTGTAAGCATATGCCTCAAAAATGTAATGAAGAAAAAAGAAAATATGCTCCCATCTAAATGTGATGGCCATTTGCTTGAAATATAAATGTTAAGTTAAAAAAACTATTAACCATTGCATATATATATTTTAATAGAACAATATAGGTGCTCCCAGAAGGCAGAAGCACTTGAACATGTAAAGAAACCCTTTTTAAGTTTAATGCACATCACATGAAGATATGATTCTTATTGGCACAAAGATGATGTACATTTGGCTTTGAAATACTGTAAACTGAAAAAATAGTTTAAAGATAAAAGGATGATCACAACTATTAAAGCGTTAAGAAGGAAAGAAAGAAGCATTGGCAAAGTAATGTGTTGACTAACCAAACCCTGTCATTGAAGTGCACTTTTTATAGTGATGTGCACACATGATCTGGCACAATGTTGTCACTTATAGTCAGGGCCACTGAAATTATGGGCGGAGATGCAGCTGTGCCCCGTGCGGTTGTTTAGAGTCTAGGCGGTCTATGTCACTCAGTTCAGATTCAATACAGGCTAGGCTGTTACGTATATCTCCCAGCACCCCTGCATGTCTGGAGATGCAGACTCCTCATATGTAAGCCTTGAAGGCACCCCACAATGTAGCTTGCTGAGCAACTGTACCCTCATTTAGCTCAAAATATTCCACAATTGAGTCCCGGAGCTCAGAGCAGAACACCTCGTCATGTATGGTGGTGCTCGGGAATCGCCATTGGTACTTCCAGGACATCACCCACAAATGGTGTGGCATTTGCTGATATGAACCAGTAATCTATGCATGTCCACACATTGTGGGGCGAGGAATAAAAAGTGTACCCTGGAGTGACACCGTGTTACAGGTACCATGCGTCTTTTGGGAGATGTGTTATTAATATCCCAGAGGACTTGTACAGACCACTGCTTGCCACCTGCTGCTATGCCAGTGGAGTCCAGCAGGGGGTCAACTATCATGTTGAGCCCCCCCCCCCAGTAGAATAATGGCAGCATCCGTGCACCCCATTGCGGACAAGAGTTCTTTAAAGAAGTCCAAGGAATCCACATTTGGGGCATATATGTTGAGCAAGAGCAAGCATTGGCCTTTCATGGTTACGGCCACCATGATATATCTCTCTCGCTTAACTATAATGCAAGCAGTATGGTGGAAGGGGACGCTTTTGTGTATGAGCATGCAGACTTCACGAGAGTAAGAACTGTAGCTTGAGAAATATCTGTTAGGGCCCCACGAGGATGCAAATGTGGGGGAAGTCCCTGGGGATAGATGTGTCTCTTGTAGAAATGCAATTGTTATGTCTTGCCGGGTAAGGTAGGAAAGTACTTGCTTGCATTTGTGAGGGTTGTTAAGGCGTTGAACATTTCAAGACAAGAATGTGAGCTTACAAACGGAGTACAATTTACATGCTGCATACCACTTGGATATGTTTGTATTGCTCCTTGAACGCTCACCTGTGTTCAAAGCTCTGTTGCTTCCCATCTAGGTTTGTGTTATATAAGTACTCATGCATACATACATGACACTAACAAGTTTACTCGCAGCACTGCCTAGAAGGATTGCCTGCTTTTTCTTGTTTCCCTTTGGCGGGCTCTGCCAAAGCGAACCTTGTAACAGATTACATACAATTTATTGTCAGCGGCAGCAAGAGCCTTGCAGATGGGTGTCCTTGTTTTTGCCTGTTTCGCGAATAAGGCACTCAAAGTGTGCTGTATTTGAGCATAGGGTTACTCTATAATTCCTTGCCACGAGGACATCTTGTTTTCGGCTCTAGACTTTTATTTTCATCATCAGTTCATTCTGGGACCCGTAGTCTTGGTTTAGCTGAGTTAAATTCAACAGACAATCATACCTGAACATAGTGTTCCTCGTTTAAGATGCAGTGGTGTGGTGAAATGTGCATCATTATCACCACCAAGGAGCTGCAAATGTGCTGAATTCATCACAATCAGTCATTTGATTTTACAGGAAGATTTTCCACATCTCTAACACCTGGAGCTAGATAATGCTGTAATACCATGCAGTACTGCCAGTGGGCATTACTGCTATATCTTTGTGCTCTGAATTAAATGAAGATCATTTACAGAAATCTTTTTCTACCCTATTTTTAAGTGTAACCTACCAGTCAACACAGTTGTATGGTTGCGAAAGACATTCTGTGGGCTTGCCGGGAACATACATGGATTTAGAACCTGCTAATTGTTTACCATAGCCGGTTTTCCTGTCACTTTTATTTAGCTGTTTCTTATTTGATGGCCAGGGGCGTAGCTTAGTCTGTGAGATTCAGAGGATGGTGCGAGAGGGTGAATCTCAAATTTCCCAACTAAAAAAGTAGTGTTTGCAGGAAGAATGCTTGAGATGACCAAGGTTCGGAATGGACTGTTCCCATGATGAGCAAGATCAATACGTTTTGTATTAGATGGGCCTCTGGGGCTGATTTAGAGTTTGGCAGACAGGGTACTCCAGTGGTGGCTCCTCCGCTAAGGCAGAGGAACGTCGCCCCACTGCCAGGAGCTGAAAAGAAAGGAAAAAATAAAATGATAATAACGGAATGTTATCATTTTATTTTTTCCTCCTGCTGTGGCAGTGCGTGAGAGGGTGGGGCGGAGCTGCAAGGGAGGAGTGGTAGACACTCCTGTGCACAATGACTGGTTGGTCGGCCCTCTCGGGCCGCCCAAAACAGTCATGCACACTCCCCTGTTTTCCATGCAGGCTGCATTACAGCCTACATGGAGAAAATGCCCACCCCTACAGCCCCTGGCTGAGCGCCGTGTCATGACGCTCAGACAAATCACAATGCTCCATTGGAGCGTTGTGATTATCTTAGAGTGGGAGCTTGGCTACCTGCTTCCTGTTCCGACCTGAAGTCGGACACAGGCAGCAGGAGAGAAGACACGGGACCCGCTGGCGGCGGCAAGGTAAGTTTTATTTTAATATTTTTTTTTTTTTAAAGCATCCCGCAAGCCAATCTACCCAATCCCACCCCCCGGCCCCACCCCCCACCCGCGAGCCGTGCCGGCCGCCCCGGGGTACTCCATCGCGACAGTGACGGAGTACCCTGTTCGCCAAACTCATGGTCAGCCAGCCAAATTTTGAGTCGGAAAGAATGCCAATTTCAACCTAAAGGTGTACATTTCCTCTAACGGTCCAATGGAGGTAAGCCATCTGACCGTCCACCCTATTTAGAGCGGAAGGTCAGATGGCTTTTTATTGTCCCTCACCACCAGGTATACCCTGGCCATGAGGGACAGTTAAAAAAGAAAAATTACCACCATAACATTGACAAAAACTCCCATAGTGTCATTAGTTTTCTATATTTTAGAAATAAACTCCCACTTTAGAAGATTCTTTCTGAAAATAAAAAAACTTTAGAAAAGTTTGACGGACGGCCATCATGTTTGACAGAGCTGTCTGTAAAACATTTCCTACATTGACAGGTACTGCCATGACGGTTGTTACTGCCAATGTGTAGAGATGTCAGCAGGGCCGATAGATATCTCTAAATTTGTCAGGAGAATTAAAGGCAGGGTGGCAGATGTAAAGCCCACACCATTCTGTCTGGATTTACTCCATCCACCAAACCTTAAATCAAGCCCTCTGTCTAGTTTGTTAGAGTGGGCGTTACACTATTTGTAAGCATTCGTCCCATCACCTTTTTAGTGTTTAATTGTCAGGAGTAAGCCTGGCCATCTGAGACAGGCACAGCTATCCAAGCCTACTACTGACACTGTTTGTGAATTCCAAAAAAGTAGGAGATTTGCACCGATTCAAGGAGTATTTCTATGGGTACAAATTTACTACTTTCTTGGTAAACTGGTCACAAAATAAATTTAAGTTTGTAATCCAGAATGAACAAGTTAAAACCTCTTAGTGAAATGAGGATGAGGAATAAACAAACATAGCAGATCCAGCTCAGAGCCTCCAGACCCAACTACCAATCCAAGAATGCATTTATTTGGGGGTTTCACACCCCAAATACCCTTTAAAGATACACCCCTGTTGGTGTCTTTTTGGGGTCGAGCCTGGGAGAGGATGCACTAGCAAATGTGTCTCGCTTGCGAGACACTCTTGTATCAAAAAGGGTTTGGAGTCCGACCATTGCTGACCATTTGTTGGCTTGCTTGGCACTTTTCTTTACAGCCCTGTAATTCGTCAAGGCAGGCCTAACATCAAGTGCCCTTCAAACAGAAGGCGTGTGACTGGAAAAAACATGTCCAGCAGGACAAACAAAATTGCATACATTTATTTTCCATACTAAGCATTCTTTTGTTTTTCCAAGTCTTCTTTTCTCACTTTGCACTCATGTTTTCTTTTGTTTTTGCTCATCGGTGCTTTTCTCAAAAGATGAGAATTTTCTTCTTGCAAAGCAACATTGTTTCTTTCTTATGTGTAGTTTCAGAAATTATGCTTTAACACATAATCATGCAATACACCCCAATCCACCTCACTCCATTCCACCCCATTCCGATCCACGCCAATCCACCCCACACCAATGCAATGTACTCAATCTAATCCACACCAGACCAATCCAATCTACCCCACTCCAATCCAAACCACTCACCCCAATCTAATCCACTCCACCACACTTCAATCCTCCCAACCCTCTGCCCACTCCAATATGCCCCACACCAATCCAAAACAATCAATGAATGAATCAATCAATCAGGGAATTGTAAGCGCACTACTCACCCGTGAGGGTCTCAAGGCGCTGAGGGGGGGTCCGCAGATTTGTTTAGCCGAAGAGCCAGGTCTTGAGGGTCTTCCTGAAGGTGTTCAGGGAGGGGGCGCATCTGATGTCTGCCGGTAGCTCGTTCCAGGTCTTGGCTGCAATGTGAGAGAAGGATCTTCCGCCTGCTCTGGCTCTGTGGATGCGCGGGGTTTCGGCCAGTGCGAGGTTGGAAGATCAGAGGTTTCTTTTGGGTACGTGGAAGTTGATTCTGTCGTTGAGGTATTTGGGTCCGTTGTTGTGTAGGCATTTGTAGGTGTGAGTGAGGATTTTGAAAGTGACTCTTTTCTCCACGGGGAGCCAGTGGAGACTTCGTAGGTGTTGGCTGATGTGTTCGTGTCGGGGGATGCCGAGGACGAGTCTGGCGGCGGTGTTCTGTACTGTCTGGAGTTTGTGGAGTAGGGACTTGTTGATGCCGGCGTAGAGTGCGTTTCCATAGTCCAGTCTGCTGGTGATGAGTGCGTGGGTGACTGTCTTCCTTGACTCAGGGGGATCCACTTGAAGGTCTTGCGGAGGATGCGGAGGGTGTTGAAGCAGCTGGAGGTGACGGCGTTGACCTGTCGGTTCATGGAGAGTGATGAGTCGAGTACAATGCCGAGGTTCTTGGCGTGGTCTGAGGGGTAGGTGGGCTTCCGAGGGCGGTCGGCCACCAGGTGCTGTCCCATGCAGAAGGGGTGGTACCGAGGACTTCTGTCTTCTCGGCGTTGAGCTTCAGGCAGCTGTTGGTCATCCAGACTGCGACGTCTTGCATTCCTTTCTGGAAGTTGAGTTTGGCAGTGGTGGGGTCTTTGGTGAGGGAGAGGATGAGCTGGGTGTCGTCGGCGTAGGATACGATGTTGAGGCCGTGTTGTCGGACGATGGCTGCGAGGGGGGCCATGTAACTGTTGAAGAAGGTGGGGCTCAGTAATGAACCCTGTGGGACTCCGCAGGTGATTTTCGTGGGGTCGGAGAGGAAGGGTGGGAGTCTGATCCTTTGGCTTCTTCCGGTGAGGAATGATCGGATCCAGCCCAGGGCTGTTCCTTGTATGCCTGTGTCGTGTAGTCTGACGACTAGTGTGCGATGGGAGACGGTGTCGAAGGCCGCTGATAGGTCGAGTAGGATGAGGGCTGAGGAGTGGCCTTGGTCCAGGAGGGTGCGGATGTCGTCTGTGGCGGCGAGTAGGGCGGTCTCTGTGCTGTGGTTGCTTCGGAATCCGGATTGGGACGGGTCGAGGACGGCGTTTTCTTCAATGAATCGTGTCAATTTCCTGTTGACTGTTTTCTCTGCAACTTTGGCTGCGAAGGGGAGGAGCGAGATGGGCCTATAGTTCTTGAGGTCGGTGGGGTCAGCTGTGGGCTTCTTGAGCAGGGGTCTGACTTCTGCGCGCTTCCAGTCGTCTGGGAAGGTGCCTGTTTTGAAGGTGGTGTTGATGGTGCGTTGTAGTTCGGGTGCGATGGCGGCCACGGCTCTGTGGTAGATGTGAGGGGGGCAGGGGTCGGTGGGGGCCCCCGAGTGGATGCTTTTCATGGTCGAGGCGGTGTCTTTGGCCGTGATCGGTGTCCAGTTGGAGATGGTGGGCTGGCTGGTGTTTCTGGGGGGCGGGGGGCCGTCTGTGGCGCCTGGTGGATGGTGGAGGGTCAATGAAGTTGTCGTAGAGGTTTTTGATCTTGAGGTGGAAATAGGTTCCAAGCTTGTCGCAGAGGTCTTGGGATGGGATGATGTCTGTGGCTTCGCTGCGTGGGTTGGTGAATTCTTGAATGACCCTGAAAAGTTCCTTGGAGTTGGTGGAGTTGGCCAGGATTTTGTTGTGGATGAAGTTCCTTTTGGTGGCTCTGATCTGGTTGTGGTAGTCCGTCATGGCGTCCTTGTAGGTGGTGTGGTTTTCGGTTGTCTTGGTGTTTCTCCAGTTCTTCTCCAGGCGTCTGCAGGTGCGTCTGGCATCTTGGAGAGCGGTTGTGAACCAGGCGGCTTTCCTGGGGCATTGTCTGTCGGGGTTGCGTAGCGGGGCGAGCTCATCTGCGCAGTTGGAGATCCAGGTGTGGAGTTCTCTGGCTGCGTCGTTTGCGCTGTTTGCGTCGGGTGCCCAGGTGTGGTTGTCTCGGTTGAGGGTGGAGTTAAGTTGCTCGTCGGTAACCTTGCTCCAGTTCCTTCGTGGTGGGCGTGGGGCTGGTTTGGGTGCTTTGGGTTTGTTGATGGCGAAGTGTACGCAGTGGTGGTCGGTCCATGGCGGCTGCATTGTGTGGCTGAAATGGACGCTGTTTCCTGCCGTGAAGATGGGGTCGAGCGTGTGTCCTGCTCTGTGGGTCGGTGTGTTGACGAGTTGTTTAAGTCCGATGCTGGCAAGGTTGTCACGAAGGATAGTGGAGTTGGGGTCGCTGGGGTTGTCGAGGTGGAAGTTCAGGTCTCCAATGAGTATGTAGTTCTGCCCCACTTCAATCCAAAACATTCTGCCCCACTCCAATCTGCCCCACTCCAATCCAAATAACTACACTTGATAGGGTTAGCCTATGTTATTGTGATCTCTTCTTCGCATGGTTGAACAACCAGGACAGAAACCTTAAATGTACCCATAACATGAGTAACAAATCCCTGACCTTCTTGGATGTAGAAATATTCCCTGAAAGGGGTACATTGCAAACTGATACACATCACAAACCAACTGCCAAAAACAGTCTTCTCAGCTTTGATATATTTCATCCCCATCCCTTACTGAAAAACTTACCCTATGGTCAGTTCCTCCGTCTCCGACGGAACTGTAGTCACACAAAACTTTAAACGACAAGCAGACAACCTAGCAGATAGACTAGGGGCACGGAATTACCCAGAGCATATAATCCAGGAAGCAAAGAAAAGGGCAAGAAACCAAAACCGTGATGCATTGCTTTAAACACCAGTGAGACAGAACACAGAACCACCCCTAGTTTGCATCACAACATATAACGTTGCTTCAGATAGCATAAAGAAAATCATCAAATGCAACTGGCGTACCCTCAACGCAGGACCCAGACAATGGGATTACCCACTGTTCTCTCACAAAAGAGCTAGAAGCCTAAGAGAAACATTGACCCAGAACAATAATAAGACCAACCGAAACAATACATAACCCTTTAGGCCTACCAGGAGTAGTAGGACACTACCCATGTGGCCAATGTAGTGTGTGCCACCTGACGACACCCACAAAAGAATTTGACCTGGGTCTACATTCCCCTTGGAAAATAAGAAAACACACGAGTTGTAATACCAAACAGGTAATTTACATGATAACCTGTGCTTGCAATCTAAAATACATAAGCATGACAACCAGGAAAGTGAGCACATGAATAGGTGAGCATAGAAGTAACATTTGCTGCAGATGCAATAGTACCAAAATGGCGGAACATTACATAAACATTAGGCACTCGTCAGAGACCTTAAATGGGTCTTACTAGAACATGTTACCGCAGAAACCAGACTTCTGGAGAAAATCCTATTTGAGAAGGAGCAGCAGTCGATTTATAAACTGTCCACGCACATAAAAGGACTAAACAATGTCATCCCATGGTGGAATATTTTATCCGCCCCACTCCAATTTGTCCTACTCCAATTCAAAACAATCTTCCCACTCCAATCAGCCCCAGTCCAATCCATCCCACTCCTATCTTCCTCAATCCAACATTTCCTACTCCAATCCAAAACAACCTGCCCCACTCCTATCTGCCCCACTACAATCTACCCCACTACAATACAAAAGAATCTGCCCCACTGGAATTCACCAAACTCCAATCCGCCCCACTCCAATATGCCCCACCCCCAAACTACCCCACTCCAATTTGCCCCACTCTAATCCAATCCATTTTACCACAATCCACCCACTCCATCCCAATTCACCCCACTCCAATCCACCACAGTGGGCCTTACTCCATTCAAATCCGCCCACACCAATCCAATCCACCCCAATGCATCCCAATCCAATATACCCCACTCCAATCCAATCCACCTCACCCAAATCCAATCCACCCCACTCCACTCCAATCCACCCCACTCCGCTACACTCCAAAACAATCTGTGCCACTCCAATCTTCCACACACCACTCTGCCACACTCCAATCCAAAACAATCTGCCCCACTCAGTCCAAAACAATCTGCCCCACTCAATCCAAAACAGCCTGCCCACTCCAATACAAAAAACAATCTTCCCCACTTCAATCCAAAACAATCTTCCCCACTCCAATTCATGCCACTCTAATCCACCCCACGCCACACCAATCCAGTCCACCTCACCTCAAACAAATCACCTCTCCCCAATCCAATCCAATCCACCCCACTTCAATCCAATACACCCACCTCAATCCAATCCACCCCAATCCAGCCAAATCCTCTATACTCCACTCCAATCCACCCCACCCTATCCCACTTCAATCCAATCAACCTCATTCCAATCCACACCAACCCAGTCCAGTTCACCCAACCTAAATCCAATCCACCTCAATACATTCCATCCCTACCTAATCCACCCCACTCTATCCAATCCACCTCACTCCAATCCACCCTACTGCAATCCAGTCTACTTTGCTCTGATCAACCCCACCCCATGCAAATCCAATTCACCCGTCCATTCCACCTCACTACATTCCACCTCAATACATTCCACCCCACTCCATTCCACCTCACTCATTCCAATCCATCCCACTCCAATCCGCCCCACTCCAGTCGACCTCATCCCCATCCAATCCACCCCACCCCATTTCAATCCACCCCATCCAATCCACCCCACTTAATCCACCCCAATTCACTGCAGTCCAATCCACCCCACTCTACCTCAATTCAATCCATCTCACACTGGTTCAGTGCACCCCACTCAATCCAATCTATCCAGCCCACTGCACTCCAATCCACTGCACTTCAATCCACCCCACTCCAATCCACCCCAGTCCAATCCGCCCCTCTCCAGTCCAATCCACCCCCTCCAGTCCACTCTAATTCACCCCACTCCAAACCACCCTACTCCAATCCAATCCACCCCACCCCAAACCAATCCAATCCATCCCACCCCAAACCAATCTAATCCACCCTACTCCAATCCACCTCATTTCAATCCACCCCACTCCAATCCACCCCATCCAGTCCACCCACCCCAATCTAACCCACTCCACTCAATCCAACCCACTCTACCCCAATCCAATCCACCCTAATCTGCTCCAATCCAATCCACTACACTACCTCAGTCCACTCTATGACACTGCACTCTTCGACTCTCTCTGCCTCTGAATCTCTGAACTTACTCCCCTCTACTCAACTCTACAACACTCCACTCCACTCTAAAACACTTTACTCCAACAAATCCAGTCTACAGCACTCAACTCCACCCACTCCACTCTAGGTCACACCACGCCTCTAACTTTTAGCCATGCTGAACAGCAGCCATACTGGTGTACAGCATAGCAAAAACACATTGCCAAAGCCAATAGCTCTTGTATGAGTGAGACCTATTGGCTTTGCCAATGCTTGTTTTCTCAATCTTGTGTTTGTCTCTCCATTGGAGCATAGCCTTTTTACCAATATTTTTGACTGACTGATTTCTATGCTTCCATTGCTTGCTTCTAGCGAACTACTTTTTTTCTTCTTCCTGTGAGTGCATGTGTTATCAAGCTGCCCTTGTATGCTTTTCTTCCCCATCCTCGTTGCTCTCTCACCTATGTGCTTCTTTCCCCTCACCTGAACTCTTGTGTTGCACTCTCTCACTTCTGAGTCCCCATGCTGCGGTCCACATTGTTCTCCCTTGTTCCTGTGGCTTTTTTCCCTGCTCGCCAAGTTGCTTCTCTCCACCCCTCCTCCCGCTTTTTAAAAAAAAATGTAAGTGTTTTTGCGCTGCTTTTGTTTACACCGCGCTTTTGTGCTACTTTTTTTTTATTTAATGATCCTTCTTGGATCGGTAAATTGGAAAAAAACCTATGTCCTTTGTAGGTGTGTGCTTGTTATGTTATGTTAATATGTTTTTTATTGCGCGCAACTGCCTCAGCAAAGAGGCTTCCCAGCGCTGAAGCAGAACATAGAGGCTGGAAGTCAGAAAGAACACTAGGCTGTGGGGAAGAGATGGGTTTTAATAGCTCTGCGAAAGACCATGTAATTCTCCATAGCACGAATGGAGTATGGTAAGGCATTCCAAAGCTTGGCAGCCAAGAGACGGAAAGAGCGTCCGCCCGACCGTACCCTCCTCATACGAGGCACAGTCGCCAGGTGTTGACCAGTGGATCGAAGCTGGCGCATAGGGTGGTAAGATGACAGCAAATTGGACAAGATGGAGAGTTTCAGGATTTTGAATGCAGTGCAGAGGACCTTAAATTCCACTCGGTTGACGACAGGAAGCCAGTGCAACCAACGGATAGCCATAGATGTGGGGCAGGTTCTGGGGAGACCCAGCAGTGTTCTAGCCGCCGCGTTTTGAACTCGCTGTAATCTCAGGGTTTCGGACTTATTCACCCCTAGGTACAGTGCATTGGCATAGTCCAGTCTAGATAGAATGGAGGCCTAGATGATCATTTGCCTGACTGGTGGGTCAAAGAACTCAAGCAACGGTTTAAGCCCCCTAAGTATGCCAAAGCAGGTCCCTGCGACTTTTTTAGTTTGGAGCTGAAAGCTAAGACCCGAATCTACCCAGACTCCAAGATCTTTCACCACCTGCTTAGGGGTGGGTGCGCATCCCAATATGGCTGGCCACCACCAGTCCCCCCATAGTACTTCATGGTTTCCCACTAACAGGACCTCTGACTTGCTGGAGTTTAACTGGAGACAGTTATCAGTCATCCACTCGGCAACAGCCGTGAGATCTTCCCGAAACTTAGACGCTGCACTCCCAATGTTGTCCGAGAGGGACACCACTAGCTGTGTATCATCAGCATATGATACGATGGTAAGCCCTCTGCTCCTTGCCAAGACTGCCAGGGGTTGACCATAAAGATTGAAAAGCAAGGGGCTCAATACAGAACCTTGCGGGACCCCTTGCTTGTTGGCATGGGACGTGGACGCGAACGGGGGGGCTATAAACTGGAAGGTCCTATTTGAGAGAAAGGAAGCACACCAGGTCAAGGCTGGGCCCACAACACCTGCCTCTTTTAGTCTGCATAACAAGATCTGATGAGAGACCGTGTTGAATGCGGCACTGAGGTCTAATAGAATCAGCGCCGACGTACGTCCCTCATCCAAAGCGAGCCTAAGATGTTCAATGACAGCCAGGAGAGCAGACTCCGTACTGTGACCTGAACGAAAGCCATTCTGAGAGATGTCCAGACAGTTGTTTTCTTCCAGAAATCTGGCAAGAATGGAATGGACATAGGTCTCAGTGATCTTAGCAATCCATGGGAGGAGGGAGATCGGGCGATAGTTTTCTAGTTTGGCAGCATCCAGGGTAGGTTTCTTAAGCAGAGGAACCACCTTTGCTTGCTTCCAAGAATTAGGGACAATCGCACTAGATAAAGAATTATTAATCACCTGTCTCAGAGGTTACAAGAGCACAGGTAACGATCTCATGAACTGGTCAGGTTTGAGAGGATCGGAAGGGGAGTCGGATTTAATCTTGGAGCACACTAACCGTAGCTCCTCCGAGGAGACCAGCGGAAATGAATCCAGAGTATGAGCAGGAGGTGGACTCGACATAAGGTCGGAGCTCATAGCAGTGTGAGTGAAGGACAGGTAGATGTTCTCCACTTTTTCAACAAAGAAAGTAGCCAGAGCCTCACACTGCTCATTAGAGGAAATAGAGGGCACTGCCGGGACCCCGTGCTGTTTTAGACTTTTCAGTATGGAAAAGATAGTTTTAGAGGGGTTGCCACTACTCCTGATTTCCCCGGCAAAATAGGCTGCACACGCAGTGTGAATGGCCCTGTGGTAGCTTTTCATTGCTGCTTGATAACACTTCTTCTGTGAGGGGTCATACTCCCGTCTCCAAGAACGTTCCAGCCTTTTACAGGTTTTACGCATAATGGCTAGGTCATCGTTATACCATGGGTTAGATTTGGAGGTACGGCTGACTGACCATTTTGCCGGGATAAGTGCATCAAGAGGGCTGCAGATCCAATCTGAGAGTGCTTTATCAGCAGCATCAGGGTCGTCTGGCAGACTGAAAGCAGTCCTAGAAAGAAGGTCATGGAATTGGACAAGATCAAGTTTATGCCAGGGGCGTTTAAAAACAACCTTCTGACACTGCTTCCGCGGAGGGAAAACCCCTGAGAGAGACATAGAAATCAGATAGTGATCTGACCAGCAGACCGGAGTGGGAGTGTGGACTGATAGAGAGGGGAGGTTTGAGAACACCGGGTCCAGCAAATGTCCTGCAGAGTGAGTGGGACCCTGGACCAATTGCATCAGCTGACAGGCACCCAGGTCTGCCAGGAAATTGCCGAGCTCCGCTTCCTGGGGGTTTTCTAAGTGCAGGTTCAGGTCTCCGATGACACTGAAATTGACTGTCCTTGTGGCCAAAATATTAACAGTATCCACAAGCGACGACCTGAACTCTTTGGAGGGGCCGGGTGGGCGATAAATAAGTAAACCCGACATTGTATAGCAGGCGTTCAGAGCGAGCCCGAAGCGAGCACACTCACAGCCAGCTGGAGTATCTTTAACAAAAGAGCAGGTGTAGCAAGATTTAAAAATCATGGCAATGCCTCCACCTCTAGACTCTCTACTGAGGTTAGCAATGTTAAAACCCAGAGGGAGGGCCAGTCCGAGCACAGACTCGGAATCGGCAGATAACCAGGTCTCAGTTAAAACAAGCATTGGCATAGCCAATAGGTCTCGCTTTTGGGACCTTATAAGTATTTAGTTATGCAGCACAATATCCTTGGTGCAATAACATCAACTGTTGCATGGCTAAAAACTTATAAGGTTCCAAAGGCGAGACCTATTGGCTATGCCAATGCTTGTTTTAATTGTTTGAGAGAATATTTGTGCTGGTCATGTTTATGTGTGTGTTCGTTTTTTATTTTGCCTAACAGAGTCTTTTTGCAGTAATTTAAACTTCAGCGGGGGCGGCTCAGGCCCGAGGTACATCTTTTAAGAGTCTTAGCGGGATTGGATCCTGGGCCGGCCATTGTGTCAAGGATCACACGGCTCGACTTAAGTCCGCCGTACAAAAGTAGTGATAAGGAGGTGAACTCGGAGCTGACTGGCGAGATTACAGGCCCTGGAGACGGCGGTATCAGCAGCAAAGCTCCCGCGGGGTCCCAGTCACAGAGAGGGGCTGATCAGACAGCTAAGGTTCAAGAAAGGGAGGCCCATGGAATGGAATGTGAGAGCAGCGCCGAGGAGACGGAGAGCAGAGCGGTGTGTGCTGAAGAACACAAGCAGAGCAGAGTGTTCCCCCGAGCTAGACGGTTCTGAGACAGTGACCGGCATGGCACTGAGGCCTGGAAAGTAACTTCAGTAACGGAGCAGAGAGGCGGAGAAAGCGTGACGTAGACTCATGGAAGAGAGAGCGGAGGCCCCTTCTAACACTAACGTGACAGCAAAGAGAGGGGGGCTGCCGCGTGTCACTGAAGGAGGGGCCACCTCCTGAGTAGGATTAAACTACGTACACTGGGCATGGGGGGAGGGAGTGGGAGAAGGGAGGGGTGTGTGAGAGCAGAGAGAAACCATTAACAGCGCGGCGCTCGTAAAAGGGCGCTGTGCTGATTATGTTACAACAAGCCAGGACTATTGTCTTTGTCAATGGCTGTTAGATGCATAAGATAAAAAACAAGCCAGCGAAGGTCTGGTGTAACAAGCATGGAGGAGCGGGGGCGAGCGAGCGCGGCAGCCTGCAAAGCAGTCCCAAAGCGCTTAGTGCGTCGTGGCTGGCCTTTGGATGAGTACGCGCGGCAGACATGTGTTTCCACTTATCGCGCCCGCGTCTGGGCACGATAATTGGAAACACATGTTTGCCGCGCGTACCCATCTCAAAAAGGCCAGCCACGACGCACGAGCGTTTCTTGGACTGCTTTGAAAACTCACTTACAATAAGTCTTCGTCTCTAAGCAGCGCTTGCGCGTTACTCGAGGCTCGACCTAAAAAAGGGCGTCTGGGGATTCCTCATATAGCAAGTTGTAGTTATCAGCGTGATGTTTTACTAATGAACGACAGTTGCGGCTGAGTAGTTTGATGACATTGTTGGGACATAGGGTGGGAGAAGGTAATGGGGGGGGGCAATGACCAAGAGTTGAAACCACAGTACAGGCAGCAGAATGGGCCCTCTGGAAGAAGGGATAGGGGGTGGTTACAAGTACCGACAGCTTTCCTGATGTCCATAAGATTAGTTGAGGAATAGGTGAGCCTAATTTTGGTGAAACTAGCAGCATGTCTGGCGTCTGGCGACGTCCAGGCGTGGACGGGCATAGACAGGCTTGCCTTAGGCGCGCCCGCTGTGCGGTCGCGATCTCCTCATCTGAAATAGAGGAGATCGCAAGCTAGTCCCGCCCTCCTGGAGCCCGAGCGGAAGTGCGCCTCAATTGGTGTAAGCGCCGCAAAGGAGGAAAGAGTCCGCCCTCCACACAAACGGCAAAGCCGCGGTGGACCGGAGCGAGGCTCTCAGGAATGGAGGTATGAGAACTAGTACTGGGGGTCACACAAAGTATTAAAAGTTATTTAAAATGATAAAACACTTGTCATCAACACACGATAAAAAGCGCCACAGTGAGCAGTATTAAAAAAAGATCAATGTTTAAAGTGCTAAGTGCAAAGAAGAAACTCGCAGCCTCTTCTGTATCCGCATGTTGAATGCAAGTGCGTGCCTACAAAATGAAGCGGTGGGCGCGTCATTCCACTTATTGTTTTAATAGCCATGCTGCACAGCAGTCGCTATGCTGTACAGCATGACTAAAAAATGCTGACATAGTTCTTAGGTCTAAAAGGCGACACCTATTGGCTTTGCTAATGCTTGTTAGCAAAGCAGAGTTCTCAAGCATCCCAGGTTTAGTATGCATGAGTAGCTCATTCAGTTCTGGTTTTTATTACTTCACATTATCGGACTTGTAGTCCTGATTTAATAACGGTGAACAGGTATACAAGTCCCAGAATACAAATCATGAGCCTGGAGTGGATGAGCTGCTTTCCATGTACCAAGGTAACATGAGAGCATTGCTTTCCTACCCTGAATATGGTCATAGGCAAGTCACGTTAATGATGGGGTCAGTAAAACTGGGAAAAACCACCACTCAGGTGGGAAGTTGAATTGATATATTTCACATCATCCACTTTACATTTCGCACTTTGATCCTGGCCTTGCCCCTGCTTCACATCCATCGTCTTTTGGGGCGGCGAGTAGGGATTTAGTTGGAGAATGGGCCTTGGGGGGCAGACAACCGAAAGCAGGTTTACCCCCCAGGGAATTTGGGCAATTGGTCAGCCCAGGCGACATTTGGGCTTGTTGGAGTTGTGTTGGGCTATGCTTATTCGGGCATGTCCAGGGCCGGGTGTTTCCCTGGTGGGCCGCCAGGGTGGGGGCCCATTTTTGTTACCGGGGGCCAGCAATTCCGTCCCCTGTAACAAAATCGGCCGAAACCGGCCCTAGTATACAGCTCGGCCACACACCCCCTCCCCACCAGGGGGGCCAGCCGAGCAGTTTGCCAGGGCCGGTTTCGGTTCCCAGTCCGGCCCTGGGCGTGTCATTTTATATTTAACCGCCCATCTTACTTTCATGGCCACCATTTTGTGGTGACACAGTGACCATTACAGCAGGCAGCGATTTTTGTGTGAGGCGGTTAACTTAGCTGAAGATGGCAGGCATTAACGAGAAAGTGTAGGAGGCCATACGCCTGCTATCCGAGGCAGGGTGCATGGACCTGCTCACACCGGGAGTGCGTGGGCTGGCGCATCCGGTGAGGCGTGTGGCTAGCAGAGTGGCAGCAGCAATCCTCACCTGCTTGCCTCCACGTCGGGCCGTGGAATGCCCCAGATATCACAGGTGAGGTCCAGACAGGCCCGGCTCCAGGAATTTTTATTTGGGTGGGCCAAGGGTGCATTTGGGTGGGCCACTGCAGGCCCGATTTGTCACTGATATGTCTAGCCAGGCCTGCTTCTGGGCCCTCCTTTATCTCTTCTTAGTCATACAAGGCCCAGTAAAACACACTCTTTTCCAAATCTCTTTCTAAATGTTATCGCTCTCAAAAAGTGTTTTTTTCCATGTAATGTCCCTTTGATGGGAAGAGGAGGTTTCTGAGTTGGGTGTATCAGGCAAGTGACACATCTCGCACTCCCTCTGTGCGAGCCTTCAGGGAGAATCCCTCTTCATTATTACCTCCACCTGACCCCGGACTCTGCAACGCACTCCCTTACAGGCTTGATTATCCACTTTTCTACCACCCCTTTCCAGTGCACCTTATCTCACAGCTGACCTTGGCCCGCAGCCCATATCAGCCACCATCCGGTTCCACTTTCATTATTCCCGATAAAAACTGTAGTAAAATCACCTCCAAACTTGAAACATTGAATATAGCAGTAAATATAATTAACACACACTTTAAAGTATGTTCCACAGTTGCCCTAATAACCAGACTGCTAATTAGATAAACACGGATTTGCAATGCAATAGGTCTCGCATTTGCTAGATTTTAAGCTATTGGCATTGTAAATGACAATGCCTTTTATTTATGTTTTAAAAACCAACACATAATTAAAAGGCATTGTCATTTACAATGCCAATAGCTCAAACTCTAGCAAATGCAAGACCTATTGCATTGCAAATGCTTGTTTTAAATCTCGCACCTCTTCTGGCCATGACGCTTCCTCATCCTGTGAGTCTTCAAATTCTTCACTCACAACCTTCGTTCAGCGAGAGAGCTCTTCTGTAATGAGGACACGTGTGGATGGCAATTTATTTATATAGCACTTACTACTTCTGATGAGATGTCGTGATTTAGTTGTTTCGGCTCTGAATGTACATAATGTACAGTGTGTATTGTGCCTTTTATTAAAGGGCTCCGACGTCAACTCGAACTACATGCGCACTATATAAAAGAAAATAAGTATTTCTGCAGTGTGAACCCTCTGGCTTTCCTTCAGATAGACCCTGTCCACCACCCGTTCCCAGCAAGCACTTAAAGACATGCCCGCTGTGCAGGCTTTCAGCACAGAGGCCATGCAATGAATGAACATTACTGCCCCTTACGTATGTCTTCCCCGCATGTCCACATCAGTGTTCTGACCTGCCATTGGTTGTGAAGGGCTTGTTGGGTGTAAAGTGATAGGTGCAGCATGCCAATGAAAAGCACTGAGTAGATAGACTTCTGGACTGAAAGTACCTGTGTAAAACATTTTTTTTTTTAAATGATGTTTTTAATATGTGTTATCAATTGCATGACTTTGTAAAAAGTAAAAGGTTATTGGTTTTTATGTATATTTTTGTATGTTTGTACCCGTAGGGGACAGTAGTGCAGTAAATCTTGCGTTTATTTTAAATTAAAATGTCTGTTTTGAAGGATGTTGGTTTGAATGCGGAGTGCTGTCTAGAGGGATTTAGGCGAGCGCCACGGCATTGTTTCACATTGTAACTCATTCTCAGGGGACGACCATACAGGACTAGGTCATCTGTGGGTACATATCACCCCGAATTCACAGTGCCCATTTCAAACTCAGAGGGATGAAAGGCAAAGCTGGTCCAGTAAGAATGTCCGTCTAAGCTGAATGTTGCACACAGCAGCAACAGGCGCGTTGACATGATGGGCTATACTGCCTCGCTTTGTGTCCTATTAAGTCCACCGCATTTTATGGTTTCACACAAGCCTCGACTTTCTTTTGATATGCAAATCTCCCCACTCTGAACCCCATGTAGGACGTAAACAGCCTCTTCGTGTTGATTGTTCAGGACGTAGGAAGAAGGGGGAACGTGCAGAGTCAAATTAAAGGTGTAGGAATCACGTCATCCATACTGGTGGGCAATATATTTTAAGAGGGTTTGGTCCGGAGAAGCACAAACTCAGGATTTAAAGAGTACTCCAGTGGTTGGGGGTTGGCTTTACTGATAAAAATGTATAACTGCCCAAACAAACTCTTTTTAGCAACATTAGAATAATGAAGACTGGGGAAGTTCTAGCTATATAACAACACAAAAAAGCGAAGTTTGTATGCAGCTCTTTGATGACAGTTCATAGGTCACTGTCCTATTTTAGGATTGTAATTTCTGAACTGCAAGCAACACAAGGATCTCTGTGACAAAGGCAGTAACCCACTGAGCAATCCACATAACATTCAGTTTATCTGCATTTAAAAACTACCAACAGACAAATGATTGCTCTCCAGCAGGACCATAAATCACCAGAGTTATCGATACATTTTTTATTATCGTTGTGCATTGTTTGCAGATTCACTGTAAGGGCCAAGGATCATGTTTGGGTGGGCCAGGCTCATGCTTGGGTGGGCCTGGCCCACCCGGTCCACCTGCTAGAACCGGGCCTGGGTCCAGAGGCTACTCAGTAGCCAGGAGAGCAGCCCCTAGGGGAGCGCGAGGCCTGCATGCTGGGCGAGGCCCAGCATGCTGGACCGTGCTTGATTTTATAGCAGGAAAAGCGTGCAGGGCTTCAGCAAGGCTGGCCGGTACAGCGGGGGATGCTGGTATGAGCATTGGAGAGAGTGCTCGGGTGGTTATGGCGAGACAGAAAGGCTGATGTCAGAGAGAGGGGAGGTGAGGAAAGTGTCACGGGAAGAGGAATTGCACGAATAAGCTCTCCGCTGTAGGGCAGAGGAGAGAGAGGAATGCCTCTGGCATTGGCAGGCTGGGCGAAAAGCTCGACGGGGAGCTTATGGGGCAGTGGCGGCTCGCATAGGGCGTGCTGCGGGGTGGGGTGGGGAGGGGCAGGGTGAGGGGGTAGTAAACTCGGACATACGACGGAACGTAGGAACGTATTAGTTCCTCCGTTCCGTCGTACGTCCGAGTTTACTACCCCACCACCCTACCCCTCCCCTGCCCCACCCCGCCCACCACCCCGCAGCATGCCCTAGGCGAGCCGCCACTGTATGGAGGACAGTAGGGAAGAACAGAAAAAGGGGAGGTTTGAGGAGGACGAGGAGAGGGGGAAGGCATGGAAAGGGGGTCAGTGGGGCTGGCCCCGGTGCTGCTTGTGGCAGGGGAGGGGGTTAGAGAGGCCCCACGAGAAAAGAGGGACAGGTGGAATGAAGAGTGGGGTCCCTCTCAGACACTCAAAGACCACCAGTACAGGTGGGGAGGGGCCAAGGAAGATGAGGGTGGCATGCGGGCCCATGTGGAGGGCTCAGTGTCTGCGCTGATAGCAGCGGCACTCGGTGGAGCGAGGGGGAGGGACAGGAGGAGGGGGAAGGGAATGGGGGTTTGCAGAGTGGGAATGGATGATTAGTGGCATGAGGCCCCCTGCGAGGACATACTCGGGGAGAGTGGGGCATGGCGCTGGCAGGGCGACAAGGCCATTTGGCAGGAGGGGCGGCAAGGCGGTACAGTTCGGAGTAGGGAGGCTGGGGCACGTGGGCAGGGGAGGGGGATTAGGGTGCGTTACGGAGGGGAGTTGGCTTTGGGTGCCAGAGCAGAACGAGGGGCAGGTAGATAGGGAAACTAACCTCAGCATAACGGTCCTACCTTTCCTTTTTCAGGGTCAGACTCACGGGGGACATATGGACTCGGGTAAGTCACATGCTGCTCATACACGCCGAGGGGAAGAGATGGCAGGGTTTTGGGCGGCCAGTCGAAGGTTGGCATGGGACAGCTACAAAGCTACCACACGAAGGTCCAGAGTGGCCTCGGTAATGCATCAACCAGGATTGCACACTGCGGCCCCTGGAGACTGCGCACGGCAACAACAGGTGGGGGCGTGGTCAAGAGTGTGATACAGCACCCTGGACGCCCTTAAGCAGCACAATAGGTTCTGCATGGAAGGATGAAAATGGTATGGTCACACAGTGGGGGAGCCCACGGGGCTGTTGTATGAATGTGGGGAACACGCACAGTTGGATTATGATGACAGAAGTTTGGAAGAAGGTGAACTGGTGGCTGATGAGGTGCATGAAGAGCGTGAGTGGTGGTCCAAAGCTGCAGGGTGGGGACAGGGGGTTAGTGAATTACAGGAGGGTCATGGGACCAAGGGCAGTTGGCGGAGATCCGCATGTGGCAGCACCCCTTCACAACTGGTTGGGCGGCTGGATCGAAAGTGGAGGCCGACCTTGATGCCAGGCAAGGGTACAGGAGGATCTGGGTGAAACACACTAAGCACAGGCAATGTGTCTGTGGGGGTCAGCGCAGGGGGGTAGTGAAGACATGCGGTTAAGGAGAGGTTTGTAACTAAAGGATGCCAGAGTAAGTCCACAGGCGCCAACAGAGGAGAATAAAGCTGGAGTGGGGCAATTTCAGACGGCAGGTGTAGGGGAACAGGCACAGCAGACAGAGACCAAGCAGGATGGGGTAAAAGGTGGGCTGAGCACTCTGCAATAAAAGCGGGTTGAAATGGGGGGAAGGACAAGACAGGGGCAGGGGACGCTGGAGGTGCAAGGACATAAAAATTAATAAACTGCCCTACATGGGGGTGACAAAGCCTCTGGGAGCCCACCTAATGTTGCTAACCAAGGAAAAAATCTGGAAAGGGGAGTTTGTTGAAATGCTTCCGCTCCTCCACAGGGAACTCAGGGCAAAGGAGGAACTGAAGGGGGAAGAAGTTGAACTGTTAAAATGACTTAGGAAAAGTGGACAGCGGCATTTTTGATTTTCGCAAGCATGTACTGTGAGTAGTATCCAGAACAGTGTGTGTCGCTATTCAAATATATGGACGTGGTATGCAGAGCACACATCACATATGGGGGGGGGGGTATGCATGGGCACGTTACAATGAGGAGTTTCAAGCAGGCATGACATGGGATCCAGAGACGAAATGGGGGGAAATTGACACTGACTTATAGCAACAGACCATGGTTTCTGTGAAGTTTGGTTAGACTACATACACGGCAAATGGTTTACCATTTCAGTCCCGCCCCACCCAAGGGGGAGTGGAGGCAGCAACCAAGGCGCAAGGAGGAGCCATTGGCTCATGTTAGGATTTCAACAACATTTTGTGTGCTACAGAGTACTGCAAATACTGACATGAATGTTCCAAGTGCACAGGTAGGCATCCCCTCGTGCTGTGCTATGGAGCAGGTAATATTGGACAGGGGACACAAGGGGGACAATGGAACCAGCACCAAGGGCAGTACGCGTGGCAGCTGGGACACCAAGCGGTGGGCAATAGGGGAGGTTGGTGGGCACATGGCAATATGAGAAATGCTTATAGGTGATGGATTGGAGTTTTGGCTAGCTCGTTATCACAAAATATGGGATGAGCGCTTGTTGCGAGATGGTTTCTGGGAGGGGTTCAGACTGGGGTATAATGGTTCAAGGGAAGCGAGATTGGCAGAGAATCTAAAATCGGAACGGTCACACACACAAGTAGTGAGGGAGAAATTGGGGAAGGAGGTACAAGAAGGTAGAATGGCAGGGCCATTTAAGATATGGCCTCTACCCAACTTGATCGTATCCCCCACTGGGGTGGTGCCAAAAAAGGAAAAAAGCCAGTTTCACCTTATAAAACACTTGTCATGGCCAGAGGGCATTTCACTGAATGATTTCATCCCAGAGGACATCACTTCTATGTCATATTCCTCGGTGGAAGCTTGGCCATGGCCTTGGTGGAACACATCGGTAAGAGTGCTCTAATGGTGAAGTGTGACATCAAGTCAGCTTTTTGGCTGCTGCCAGTACACCCGGATGACTTTCAGTTGTTAGGCATACAATTTGAAGGCCCATGGTATGTCGACAAGTGTTACCAATGGGTTGTGCGATATTGTACACAGTGTTTGAATGATTCAGTTCCTTCTTACACTGTTTTTTTACATCGCACATGGGGAAGATGACGGTGACACACTATCTTGATGACTTCTTCTTCGTTGGGCTACCAGGTTCTGTGGACTGTCAACAACAGTAGGCTAGTTTTCAAGAGCTCATGAGTGATATCGGGGTGCCATTTTCTCCCGAGAAGGCGATGGGTCTGACAACAGTTATCTCCTTTTTTGGGCATTGAATTGTACTCTGTGTCCATGGAGGAATGCCTCCCGGTGGAAAAAAGAATGCACATGCAGCTGCTGCTAGACGCTATGTTGGAAAAACCAAAGGTGACTATCAAAGAGGTGCACGTATTGTTGGGCCATTTGAACTTCGCGTGTAGGGTAGTCAGAATGGGTAGGATGTTTTGTATACGATTAGGCATGTCTTTGGTGAGTATGTCACTTCCTCTTCACCACATGAGGTTATCGGCAGGGACCAGAGAGGATCTGCGCATGTGGCGCAAATTCTTACAAGATTTCAACTGCATCCCAAAAGTAACACAACGGGAATGCGAATGGGACGTGCAGATATATTCTGACGCACGGGTGGAGGTGGTTAGGGTTATATTTGCAGGTCAGGTGTTGGGCAGAGGAATGGCCCACGGGATGGAAACACAGGGGCAGAAGCATTGCTTTCCTGGAGTTTTTTCCACTAGTGGTAGCAGTTACACTTTGGGGGCAGGAATTGACTAACAAACGAGTGTTGTTCAGAGTAGACAATATGGCAGTGGTCCACATAGTAAACAGGCAGTCAGCACAGGATGAACAAGTGCTTAAGCTGTTGAAAGTTTTTGTGATGGGTTGTTTCAGAAATTACGTAACCTTCAAGGCGAGGCATGTACCAGGGGTGGACAATGACATTGTGGATGCTTTGTCTCTTTCACCATGGGCTGGTGACGGAGGCCGACAAAGGCAGGAGCTCTGTGCCAGAGGACATGTGGAACATAGGAGAGAGAGAATGCTTCAGTTGGTGGTAGGGTAGTTAGCGGAATCCATCAGGAAATCATATTGGCAGGTGTGGCGGGAGTTTGTAGCAGGGGGTCAGCATAGAATGCGGAGCTTTGGGGCAGGGACGAGGATGTAGTGCAGTACAACCTGAATATGGCAGAAAAAGGTTTGTCAAAGGTTACAATAGGCTGGGATTGCATTCATGGGCAAGCTATTCTGGGGTTATATGCTAGGATGTAGGATTCTAGCGGGGTGGGCAAGAGAAAGAGGTTGCAGGCTCAGGGTAAGGAAGTCGTTATCTAGGCCATTGTTAGGTCAGGTCGTAGGGGGTCTGTTAGCTGTGTGCCGGAATGAAGGGGAGGCAGTGCTGTTCTCGACACTCATGTCGTGAATGTTTTTTGGGGCCTTTAGGGCTTCTGGATTGCTGAGGCAAAGAGTGTACACAGGGGTGCAGTGGGCAGATGTCACAGAGTTGGCGGACAAGATTGAATTGCACATTCAGCATTCGAAAACAGATCAGAAAGCTAAGGGATAGAGGGTTTCCTTACAAGCGTTCCCAAGCAAGGAGGTATGCCCAGTTTGGTGGGGAACTCAGTGGAAAGAAGTAAGTGGGGGGAGGGAGGAGCAGTCTTTCTCCAAATGGATGGGGCACGGGTGTCGGAATACCAGTTGCTGTGGGTGTGGCGGAGACCATTGGCAGACGTGGGAGAAGTGCCAGGAGAGTATGGGAGACACTCTTTCAGGATAGGAGTGACTACGTAAGCAATGCAGCAGGGTTGGGGGAGGGATAGGATTATGCAATTGGGCAGATGGTCATCTGAGTGTTTTAAGCTGTATGTGCGTATGGAGAAATTGGGAAGGGAACACATCAATTGGCAGTATTTCATATGTGTTGTTCTTTTCAGGTGCAGTAGCGGGGCCGGAGGTGATTGATTTATCTATATAGATCGTAGGACATTCATTTATAGAATTGGCAAAAAGGCATGAACTCCAGAAGAGAAAAGGTCCTAACCGCGGGCTTGACGAACGCCTCTTTAAAGTAAAATGTCATGGAAAAGGTGGTATGAAATGGCGGGAGTTGTTGGGATGTTTGAATTCGTTGGTAAGGGGAAATATATGTCCGGATATTCTCATTTTGCACCTGGGCGAAAACTATTTGGTAGTCTGCAAGGGATTGGCATTGATAAAAAAAGATGAAGCGGGACATGCTGGATATCAGGAGACAGTGGGCAGGAACTTTCGTCATATGGACGGAATTCATCCCAAGGCAACAATGAACGGGGACACATAGGCCCGCCGCTATTGACAAGGCCAGGCGCAAAATAAATAGGATATGCGAACTTTCTGCAGAGGTGAAAAGTCTGGGCGGGAGGAATATCAGGAGTTGTGGAATGATGCACTGGAATTTTCAGAATGTGATGGGGTGCACTTATCCAAGTATGCGACAGAGCTATATTTGATGCAAATCAAGGCGGTACATGGGAAAACATTGAATGGAAGCGAAAGTAGGAGGGGATAATGGGGGGGGGTCACAAAAGGGGGTGGGGAGTAGCCATTTTCTAATTGGCTGTGGAAAGTTTCAGTTGTCATGGTTATACATTAAGATGTGGGTTGTGAACATAGCGGAATCAGGACAACGAGGGGTGGTAAGAAAGTTAAACATGGAGGAAGCAACAAATTTAAAAGTTAAGAGGTAGGATGCTTAGATAGTTAGATGGTAATAGATGTAGGTTTAAGTGTTATGGATGTAAATGTTAACAGTTTAATGCCAGGGTAGGATTTCCAGTTGCAAGGTAAAGATGTTAAGGGGACGGGCACTTAGGGTTTGGGGGTAGGGGTAAGTGGGTAAATTAATGTATAGTGAGGTATAGTTTTGTGAGGTGAAGGCCTAGGGTTTTTTATGTTGTGTGATGTGCACCTGTCTTCAACAAAGTGGCCTTTTATGCAATACATTCTTGTATGCGGTCTGTGCTGCCCCCGCTATGGCCCAATGAGAACACAGGTTGAAACAGTGAGTACGAAAATCTCCCCTGAGGAATGTCCACTTTTTGGCTTTGAAGATAATGCTGAAAAGCTAAGCAGGACGTCAGGTTCAAGCAGAGCGGCTTTAAATCGAGTTTATCTAAGACAAACGTCTCTCAAACATGTTCAGCAATCGCATATATATTCCGCCCCATGCGAGTCTCATCAGTGTGATTTATCTGACATGCTTTCAGGGTAATGAAGGTCGAGGGGTGGATAATTCCAGGAGACTTCAACAACATGGGCATTAAACAAATTGTGCCCAGGAAATTTCATGCAGAGCATGCACGTGAGCCACGTGCAAGATCAAAGCGAGGCCGCTGCGCGTGACAGGCCCCAGGAGATCCTCTAAGAGGCCCCGTCCTCCCCTTTAGATGAAGACCAGCTGCTGGCGCGAGCCCTGTGTACCATCCCCGCCTAATGTGAACCAGGAACCTGTGAAACCGCTCGCCATCAATCACGGAGAGCACGCTCTCACATGGACTTCAAAAGAAAGGTGCAGTACCCACGCTCTGGCTCGCTAGCGTTTTAGAACTTTCACTCCAGCCTCTGTAATTCACCCGTTGTTTTCTTTTTTTTATGCTTTTCATGTACAGTTCCGTGGACGCCACGTCACCAAAATGCTACAGGTAGTGGAAGTGACAGCTAGCCCCCTTGGATTGCCAGTGACATCATAGGTTTGAACCACTGTCACAACCTTAGGACTTTAAGAGCTCCCCTATGTGTTTGTTTCTAAGGGGCTGGCGAAAGGGCAGGACCAACTAAGACCTATTTACTTTGTCTTTCTGACCTACCTTCATGACCTTTTGGGTATGATCACTCCTGGCTCAGGATCATGTGGAAAAGGCTGCTTTATTTGGAAGCAAGCAGAGCTCACAGTTTCCATTCCTTCGGCTTTAGCCGCATTTTCTAAATAACCTGTCAACGTTTCTAACATACATGTGTAAAACAAGGCGTTGCCATGGTGATGCAGGGGAGGAGGGACATCGGACCCCAACCACCCCATATTTCTGCCTGCCCCACTCCCCCAAAGCTGAGACCACCGTGTTGTTAAATGAGCCTTTACGAGAGATTTAATTCACATCAGTTTGTGTTAGCCAGCCTTTTGCTCTTAAGCGTTTTTGTTTTAAATTGCACAGTGGTGGTAGACGTAACTTGAGCCTCGTCACAGAGGAATGGCCTCCAGCACGTGGATTTTATTGCTGTGCCTGCTCGCGCCATGTTTCACTGACTGGCAGACACTAGGGCACCACGCCTTCATTCGGGTAATAAGGCAGGGGTGGTGCCCAGGGCAGAGGCGTTTTAATGCATGGGCAAAGTGGGCTCTGGCCCAGGGCCCCAGCCTTTCAGGGGGCCCCTTGATAGAACCAGATTTGTTCTGCAGAAAGTCTTGCCCTGATCTTGAATTCTTAAACAGATTGTTTCAAATAGCGTTTTCATTTAATGTATTTTTAATGTGGGTGATGTGTGAGATTCTATTGCTGGCATTTTGCAGAGAAATGTTGTGTTTATGTTTCCTGCAACAACCATAAAAACAATTATTTTACATCAAAACAGGACCTCATATGTGAGAAATGGGAGGGGGTCACAGAGATTATTGGCAGTAATATTAGTGAGCTGCTGCTGTGTTACAAAATTGAAAACACACATTTAGAATTTGGACGAGTGTGCCTGTGCACTCTCAGTGACCTGGCCAAAGAGGGCATGAACAAGCTGAAATTGGGTAGTAAATTCAAAGTTGTTCAGAACAGGCACCCCCAAAATATATTTGGCCCAGGGCCCCCAAAATCCTAAGGCTGGGCCCCTGGGCCAGAGCCCACTTTGCCCATGCCTTAAAACCCCTCTAGTGGTGCCACCGTACCAGACCGGAGCTTCATTGCTTTCTTCCTGTTCAGTGCTAGATCACGTGCCACTGCCCTCTTCAAGTGGCGCAACAGAGGGTACGGGAGCATAGAGCGTGGACTTCACTGCAGCCCTGTGCTGGCGCTGGTTTGCTGTTGCATTATGTTTGCTCATCGTGTCTCAGAGTTGGCATTACAACAGTAAGTTCCAGGAACATTGTAGCAGGAACATCTCTAGCATGAGATACTATACATAGGACAGTATTGTGTTTGGTTTCTAAGCACCTTCCCCCCTTCTTCCTGTGGTATAATTTGAATAGACATAAATGATTAGAAAAGCAACAGTTTGGTGATCTTTTGTTCTTTTCTTTCCCCCACTGCTCCCCACCCGGTGCCCCATCCCAGACCCCACCCTGGGAAACCTTCCCACTACAAGCTGGAATGTTGAATGCCTAAGAGCATTCCCTAGGGAGAGAATGTTGCAAACAAAACTGTAAACAGTGCACCCGCCCCTCGCCACACCCGGACCTTATATGAAGCCTCACCTAGAAAAACCTCAGGAATTTGTACTCTTTTGATGGGGGCAATCAGTGTGTCAACGTCTTCCAAGGCACGATAGTTATACATCTGATTGTTCTACATAATGCATGGCATCGCAGGGAATTTTAGTTGCTCCTTGGCACCCAGTTTGTGCAGCTCCTGCATTCTCCTACCGAGCTCCCACTGATGACGGTCTGTAGCCTTACACACATCAGACCTAATAGTAAAGGAAAAACCCCTTGCTTCAGAGCAATACTCAAGATGACCTCTTTTACTGCGAAGGAAAGGAAACTTACCAGGTCTGTCTGTGTTTTTGGCGCTACAGATTTCTTTTAAATGGATCCCTGTGCGCTCTCTGGATCTCCTGTTTCAGGTCAATATCAGGCCTATCTTTGAGAACTGTGCCCATTAATAATTCTGTGATAAAGGTCTTCATGCACGACCTTCCTCTGTCTCCCGGACATTTTCGATCCGGAGATCATTCCTTTGAGAGTGATTCTCAATCCTCTCCAAATCCTCCCTCAGACCTTGATTTTGCTTGGTCAACAAACTTATTCTGGTTGCATTTTTCTGTATATCTTGTTTGACCAGGATGACCTCTTCCTCCATTTCTCTAGTCCGCTCGGCCACCTCATCCAATTTCTGGCATAAAGCCAGGCAAGAAGCTTTAATCCCTGAATGGCTAGCCTCGGATACCTGAAACCAACTCTTGATCTCTGCCTGAAGGGCCAGTAGGATAGTCGCTAGCGACTCCTCTGCCTGTACCCCAACCATCTCAGCTCCTTCTGAACCGCTCAGGGCTCCAGAGGAGGCAACCCTGTTAGAAATGGGTTTTCTGGCTGGCTAAGCACCTAAGCCAGGCAGAATCCACCACTCTAGTCAGGATAAGGGAATTATACATCTAAAATAACCCCTGCTCACCCCCTTAGTAGCTTGGCGCAAGAAGTCAAGCTTATCTTAGAGGCAATGTGTAAAGCATGAGGCACATAACAAGCAGTAATGCAATGCAAACACTACAAAAGGACACCACACCAGTTTTAGAAAAATATCCAATATTTATTTGTGTAAAACAAGACCAAAATGGTTAAAAATCCAACATACTGTTATCAGAATATGAATAATGCAAAAATAGGTTTTATATACAGTTCCTTGAAGTCGCTAACTCCATCCTGGGCTATCACGGCATTGTGAACTAACAAATACACGGTTCCAGCCTGTCGCGGCATCGCAGGCCAGCTACGGTGTTGACGAGACCCGTAAAACAGTACCTTTGGAGATGCAGGGCATCGGATCTTGTGGTGAGCTCTGGGGGAGCGGCGTCGGCAGGAGTCGGTTCCAGAAGTCGGTACAGGAGTCGTCGTCATATGAAATGGGTTGAAACAAAAATGATTATGAGATAAAATCATTGTAAAGGCTAATTTTCTCAGTCATTTTTGTTTATGTGAACTGTCTTTTGTACCCTCATCTTATGCAATTTATTTATATAAATTTGTATAGACAACTATAACCCATTTTCAGCATCATTGTGATAAAGCAGTTGATCATCATGTGTTTAATGACAACTTCTTCAAATATATGAAATGGGTTGTTACAAAAATGATTATGAGATAAGATCATTGTAAAGGCTAATTTTCTCAGTCATTTTTGTTTATGTGAACTGTCTTTTGTACCCTCATCTTATGCCATTTATTTATATAAATTTGTATAGAAAAAGAATACACCTGTCTGTCCTATTTTGTTCGATTTTGTTCGATCTTGTTTTGTTGTGCTTGTTTGTTTTATTTAGATTTAGTCCTTTGTAATTTCTTTTAAAATTGAGTTTAACAATTTATTTGATTGGGGGGGCGGAGCTTGCTCGCGACCAAGATGGCCGCTTGAGCCCTTAGCTCCGTAACGCTGTATAATTATCCTGAAATTATCCGACAGCATTACACTGCCTTTATTCTTCCCTGCTGGGATCTGGCTGTCGGAATACGCCCGCGAGGCGGGGAGCGAACTCTGGCCCTTCTCTGGCCAGCCTTTCTGGAGATATGAGCGTTGGAAGCTGGTCGTTGGTAAGACCTGAAATCCCTGAGCCCGAGTAGCATTGAGGGCGGGGCCGCGTCTGCTGACGTGCCGCGAGAGCAACTGGGATCCGACCGGCACTGTGGAAGACCGGGAGACCAGTAGTGATCTTCTGCCAAAGCGGGCTCCGAAACTCGGAACGGCACTGAAGAGATCGTTGCCCCTGAGAACCGGTGCAGCAGAGAGACAACGGCAGCGCTACGACTGGCGCTGAGCGACAGCATCGGTATTCCCAGCCGCGTGGATATGCGCGCATGCAGCTGCCAATTGGAGATCGTCTGCGTATTGGTGGGCGCTGCGGGGCCCCAGTGAGATTGCCTGCGGCCCTAAACGGAGAGGCCTTAAGCACAGTGCACCGGGCGAGGGCCATTACACAGAGGGTCCGCCATTTTGCGGCGCGGCGCCTGGAGCGAGGAGTCCCTAGACAGGAGGAGAGGCGCTGAGGTCAGAAGCAGTGTATGTTGAACCTGCACCTGGAGAACCAACGGCAGTATGAAGCCTGCTGCAGAGTGCCGGTTTGAGCTTTGACCGAGGTGTTCCACCTTGTGGTGTTGGGGATCTGGCAGTGCCGCACAGGCGAAGTAAATCGGTGAGCTTTCGGACAGTGCTGAATAGGGGCCCACGCACGCCCGGGGCAGCAGTACTGGGGGCAGGAGGCTCAGACTCGTGAGGCAGGGTGCTGAATCTGGGCCGGATCATAGTCCGCCTGCGGAGTGGGGCCCAGGAGGTGACTTCCAGAAGGGGATAAAGATCTGAGAGAGAGCCTGGGAGCAACAACGTTATATCTCTGCTGGCGCTCAATCCTTGAACAGGGTAAGCAACTTGGGGCGCTGCAGGAGCACACACAACCCTGTGGTCTGGGAGGTTGGGACTGGCGGCAGGAGTAGACCCCTGAGGACGGACCTGCTGAACCACCCTGATTTAGGGGACGTCAGCATTGATAGCCAGTGGTCTCGGGGTTGGGATCGCCTGACGTACACCACGATCACCCTGACTACTCTGAGACCGGGGCACTGGTGAGGAGGAATCGCGAGCTCTTGATTGGTGGGCCCAACCAGAGGCAACTATGGGCAGAGTGGATAGAGCGCAACCCAAACTCTCCTTTGAGCAGAAACGCTCGAAATCACATGACGCCACTACAAATGAGGCCTCCAGGATGCACACCCCTGTAGCCGAAGACCCTAGCCCGGACATTCGTAGTATGCTCCTGTCCATGGAAAAGAGTTTGCAAAGTGGTATCACCTCCCTGGGCACAAAAATGGACGCTCTCTCCTACAGGATGGACAGAATGGTGGAACGTATAGACAAACACGCGGAGCGATTGGATATGTCCGAACGGGAGGCTTACGGAGGTAGAGGAGGCGCACACCACGTTGGATACGGAACACAATCAACTCGGGAGGGTCCTACGCGTTCTACAAGATAAAACAGAGGACTTGGAGGCCCGTTCGCGTCGCTGTAATCTAAGAATCACAGGCCTTCCGGAGACAACCTCAACTGGTAATATGGAACAATTCACTGAGAAGCTGCTGGTCAACCTCCTAGGGGAAGGAGTCTTCTCCAATATGTTTGTGGTGGAGAGAGCGCATCGTTCCCTGGGGCCCCGTCCGCCTCCGGAGGCACCACCGCGACCAATTATTGCAAAACTGCTCAATTACCGGGACAGAGACACTGCTCTGCGTCTGGCACGTGAAAAGCAAGCATTGGTGTACGAAGGCTCTACGATATCGCTCTTTCCGGATTTCACTACACGTGTGCAGGAGGCACGCAGACAATTTGTTCCCATGAAAAAGCAATTACGTGACTTGGGCTTGGACTACGCCATGCTGTATCCTGCCAAGCTACGAGTCAACAGACAAGGCCGCTCCCACATCTTTACCGACCCGAAGGCCCTACAGAAGGCCCTAAAGGGTTGGTCCAAAGAGCAACGCCGGAGCCCGGAGAAGCACCTGCTTGACGAAGCTTAACCGGAGGATCGTTGGAAGAACAGGACTGAAACAGACTTGCACCCATTAGACGATAAGTATAACAGGGGGGCGTCGAGTGATGGGAGGACGGGCGGCCCTGAGGGTGGAATGTGTTGTGATGCATCTCATGCATTGTATCTTTTAACATGCCTTATGATGTATTTGCCTTTAGAATGTATGTGTCTTGGCAACAGAATGTACTGATTCATTCCTCTGAGAGCTGTTGGCAGAGCTGGTCTTCCTGGCTCTGCTGTCCATGTAGCCAATAAATAACCAGCTTCTAACCTAGTTCTCAGCTTGGTTACTACAAAATTATGGCGACGATCCTTGGCTACATGGAGGAACCCACGCAGCTGTCTTCATGATATCTAAACTTACTCGGCAGCTGTCTTCAAGATATCTGAACTGACCTCGGTTTCCTGTCTCAACTTGTTTCTACACAACTGCTGAGCAACAACTATCTGGACTTCTAATACGAGGTATTTTGTGTCTGCTTCATGACTGCTTACTCTCCACCTTTGTGTCTTTTAAAGACGTTTCGTCTTTTCAACAAAGAGAAAGTGTTTATTTCTGTAGCGCTAGCAACTGCCGCTTGCTGTGCACTCCATGCTGGACAATTACCTTTTGGGCTGTTTTGGGTTACCTTCGACATTGTTTCCGGCGCGAAACAGAGAGACTGTGTATTTTTGGTGTCAAGCAACCGCCATTTCTCCTCGCGCATTTAAACCCTAACCCAGTTAGTGCCTACCTTGTTCCAGCCTTCGCGAGCCTATTTTTCCTCCGTCCATTCACGAGATCCTTCACGTCTTCTGGCCGTGACATCATCGCGTCACATCACGCTGCGTCAAGGCGGCCATCTTAAATCATCGGGAAGCTCTTTTCTATGTGCACGTAACACGGTTGCCATTTTGGTTAAGTCGGCCCAAAAGCATTGGGTTTCCACGACAACGCGCAACGCTGTTGCCATTTTGTTGAAGTCGGGTTTCCACGACAACGCGTGTCCTTTCATCGGCGGTGACACACACACCATTTCAAGCATTGATTACCTTCACAACGTGTGTCAATTCATTGGCGGTGACACGCACACCTGTTTAAGCATTTATTGCCTTGACAACAAGTGTTTCTTCATCGCCGGTACACGCACACCACTTCAAGCGTTTTCTTTTTCCGGATAGTGTGTGTTGCTTTTGGTCGGTGACACGCACACCATATACATTCAGTGTATAAATTGTTGCTATTCTCCTACTATCATTTTGCGCATTTGTGCTGCACTTATGCTGTGAGACACTGAGTTCATTTATTCACCAGTGTTCATTATCAGAGTAAGTTGTGTACAATCTGCATACAATTTTCACTGCAGTTCTCAGTAATAGTGTAAATTTTAGGTCGCATTTTGTTAATTACTTTTGTTCTTTTTAATTCCATTTTAGCTTTGTTTTTACCCTCTGCACCATTTCTTTCCCTCACATACCATCTCTGACTGAATTGTGCAGTATGCAATCCGTTAACCCACCACCTTCATTTCTTGACTCTCCTGGTGATCCCCCAGTTCGGTGGGAAGTCTGGTATGATGCGTTTCAAAATGTACTTGGGTGCCATCGGTGCCTTTGCGTTTTGGTGCAGAAAGGAAGAAATGTCTTCTTCTACACTCACTAGGATTTGAGGGAAGATCCATATTTAAACATTTGCCACCTCTTTCGCAAGAAGAACTCAACGGAATCGACGAATATGAAGAAACTATCATCAAGCTGAGAACTAGGTTCGACAAACAACCGAGTCTTATGGTCTTAAGGCATAAATTTTTCAAGAGAAAGCAAACCGAAGGAGAAGATGTGGATGCATACATTTCTGTTTTGCGAGGATTAGCTGCTGATTGTAAGTTTGAAAATTTTACCGAGCAGCTCATCAGAGACCAATTTACTTGTCATTGCAAAGACAAAAGCATACGTCAAAAAATTATTGAGTTTGGGTAATCCGTCTCTAGACGAGGTTATTAAGATAGCCAAAAGCATTGAGATATCCATTGTTTCGCTCAAGGAGCTAGAGGACAAATCCCACAGATGGTGTTAATGTTGTTAACACCAATAATCTTGTAAGGCCACGGGCAAACCAATGGCATCATCCAGTCAACTCACTAAACCAAAACCTGATATAGGGAGTTTTTCAAATGGATATGGTAATAATAGGTGCATCAAGTGTGGTAATCCTCCACATAGCAAAGGTTCACGATGTCCTGCAAGCAATGTTATGTGCAATTATTGCAAAAAGATGGGGCATTTTGCCATGGTCTGTTTAAAAAAATAGGAATTCAAGGAAACCAACAGTCTGCACTGTTGAATCTGACTGTGAATCTGATCCTGAAGTTATTTCTGTTGTCAGTTATCCTGTTGATGTCAACCCTTCTGAAGGTCATTATGATCAAGGTGTTGTGGTGGGTGACCCTTCGTCATGCATTGATCCCATTGTGGACATCAATGTTGGGAGTCACAAGGTGAAGTTGTTAGTAGACTCAGGGGCAAAAATCACCATGATTACTCAAGAATTGTTTAATGAGACGTGGAATGGTTCTCAAGCTCTTTCCCCTCCTGACCGCTCTCCTGTTTCGTATGAGGGACGGAAGATAGATTTAGTGGGATTCTTTGAAGAAGAGTTGGTATTTAAAGGCAGGAGGATAAAAGGAAAAATATATGCTGCGGTGAAAGGCCTCAACATATTGGGTTGGTTTCATCAGGGGCTTTTTGGGATGATATTGAAACCTGGAACCAAGGAGCAGGTATTAGTAGTCAACTGCGAAGATGCTAGCATCACTTCGAAAAACAGATTTCCTGATGTCTTTAGTAAGAACCTGGGAAAAATCAAAGGCTTTAGACATAAAATTATTGTTAAAAATGGAGCGATTCCCATTAAGCACGAACTTAGAGGGATACCGTTTAGTGTGAGGGAGGACCTAGAAAAAGAATTAAAGGGGTTGTGTGATAAAGGGATCATCGAACCTACTGACTCCTCATTGGGGCTCTCCCCCTTGGTGGTGGCAAGAAAAAGGGGAGGTGATCTTCGGGTCTGTGTGTTCTTGAGATCACTAAATAAAGAAATATGGGTAGACTCTCACCCCTTACCAAAAATTAGCGACTTATTTTCTTTCACCAAGGGAGCACGTTATTTCACCAAACTAGATCTAGCCTGTGCATACCATCAGGTGGAATTGGACCCAGAATCACGTCAGCTGACTGCATTTGTGTCGCCTCTGGGAACTTTTCGCTACTGTCGCATGCCATTTGGTCTTGCCTCAGCCGCATCTGTTTTCCAGAGGATAATGAGCAACATACTCAAGGGTGTTGATGGCGTCCTGGTGTTTCAAGACGATGTACTCATTTTTGGAAATGATATTGCATCTCATGATAATGTCCTAGAGAAAGTGTTAACACTGTTCAAAAAACGTGGTATAGTGTTAAAGGAAGAGAAATGCAAATTTCTGTGTTCAAAAGTTGAATACTTGGGGCATGTTATATCTCATGATGGAGTCAGTCCTCATCCAGGATTACTTCAAGCCATTTTGGATGCCCCCGAACCAGTGGACAAAGCTGGGGTCAAGTCGCTATTGGGATTATGTGAGTACTACTCACAGTTCATTCCCAACTTTGCGTCCATGGCACGTCCCACAAGTAATCTACTCAAGAAGGGAGTCAAGTTTGAATGGGGAGAAGAGTGTGTTGTTGCTTGTAGGTTGGTTAAGTCGGCCTTGAAAGATGGACCCATTTTGAAACCTTTTGACCCTAGTTTGTCTTGTTGTGTCACAGTGGACGCGAGTCAGGCAGGTATTGGTGCCACCTTAACCCAATGGGACAAGAATTGTGAAAATACTGTATGTTTCGCATCCAGGGTGTTAAGGACTCCTGAGCTCCAGTACTCGGTCATTGAGAAGGAGTTGCTGGCCTGTTCCTGGGCGATAGAAAAGTTTCGACCTTACATCTGGGGGAAGTGGTTTTTACTCTTAACGGATCATAAGCCACTTGTAAACATTTTGGGGGGGAGTGTGAGTAAGTGCTGTTCCCCGGGAATTATGCGTATGGTGACGAAACTTTTGCAGTACCAGTTCAGAGTGGAACACATTTCTGGTGGGAAAAATGGACGGGCAGATTTCCTTTCCCGTTTCCTTATCAAGGTGAGCGAACATGATGAAGTCAATCTAGATGACTTTACCAATGAGGACTGTGATGACTGTCTAGTTGCTGTGTTAGACCTTCCTGACCTTGATCTGGGTTCTGAGACTGATTGGGTCCAGGCATTGGAATCTGACTGTGTGATTCGTGAAGTTTTTACTTATGTCAGAAATGGGTGGCCGAGAGAAAAAGCTCTTCCAGCAACTCTCCAGCCTTTCTGGAAGGTTGAGGATGAGCTATCCATAGAAGATGGTTTGTTGCTGAGGGGGGACAAGTTTGTGCCTCCTGTTGTTTTCCGAAAAACTATCATTGATAGGGCTCATGAAGGCCATCTCGGCTCTACTCTCACCAAACGACGCATCCGGGACACATATTGGTGGCCAAGTATGGACGCCGAGATTGATCTGGTGGTCACTAATTGTTGTGTCTGTGGTGCGGCTGACAAAAGCTTGAAAGTTTCTGTTCCTCCTTTGATCCCTATTGAGTATCCCAAAGGTCCCTGGATGAAACTGGGTATCGATGTCATGGGGCCCTACGAGTTCTTCCTGGGGGTTCTCGCTTCATCTTGGTCCTCATGGATTATACATCTAAATGGCCAGAGGTGAAAATGGTGAGGGAGGCTAACATAAAAACCGTTGTGGAGTTTCTCAAAGAGGTGTGGTTGAGAGAGGGTGTTCCTGAGACTCTGCTTTCGGACAATGGAAAACAGTTTGTCAGCACGGAATTTGAAGCTTTTCTTGTTGAGTCAGGTGTCAAACACCACAAGAGCTCTCTTTACCACCCACAAACTAATGGTTTAGTGGAGCGCATGAATCGGGTGGTGGGGAGTGTATTAAGTGGGCTAGAGCTGGTGGTCATGACATTTACAAGGCTCTGAACACAATGGTGTGGTTTTATAGAACTACGCCACACTCTTCTACGAAGATTTCGCCCTTTGAGCTTTTATGTGGACGTAAGCCCAACACCAGTTTTAGACCTGCCTGGATGAGCAAGTGGGTCAGGTCTGAATCTGATGTTGCCAAGCTGATGTCCTTAGCGAGTGAAAACATGTTGATTACTCAAGCAAGACAGAAGCAATATTTTGATTCACGGAAAGGTGCTAAACTAGTTCCACTTAACGTGGGAGACATGATCAAGATTAAAACTGCTGTGCATTCTAAGAAAGGGAACAGCAAATTCAGTGAACCAGTCAAAGTTAGGAAGATTCTTGGAAATGCTGTAAAAGTTGATGGTGGTCATTGGTGGAACCTTAATAGGGTGGTGAAGGTTCAGGTAAAAATACCACATCAGGTTCAGCGGAAGATGTTCCCTTTGGTTCCGATCAAACACGTTACAGGAAAAGCTCTAGAAACATTGTTAGACCTTCTAGATACAAGTTGTAAATTTCTTTGTTTCAGTTTTTTGTTGTTGTTTGGTTTTTCGTTTGGAGGAGGAGAAGATATGTTGTGATGCATCTCATGCATTGTATCTTATAACATGCCTTATGATGTATTTGCCTTTAGAATGTATGTGTCTTGGCAACAGAATGTACTGATTCATTCCTCTGAGAGCTGTTGGCAGAGCTGGTCTTCCTGGCTCTGCTGTCCATGTAGCCAATAAATAACCAGCTTCTAACCTAGTTCTCAGCTTGGTTACTACAGAATGCTTTTTGACTGACGATACCAGATCCGTTTTATTACCGGTGGATAATGCCAGTGACTCATCTGTGGTATGATGTAACTGAATCCGTCTCACAGGCAGGGCGAGATCCTACGGACAGTAAAGGATACCTGGCAGAGTTGCTTGGGAGTATGGCTGGGGGGTGAACAAAGCTGGGCGAGGGTACCACTGTGAATATCCCAGCCTGCACGAATACAACAGTATGGTAACTTGGTACGCTGAGCACCAGCCAGGGAAGAGGGATAGCCTATGTTATTTTACACTAGCCGGAGCAGCTGAGGATTGCTCAGTTGAAAATGCTGTATATCTTAGTAAGACAGCGTACGAAGGACGGGACAGGAGAATGTTTGCATTTTTTTTCTGTTAGTCGAGCGACCTCTGCCCACGAGTGACACACACTAGAGTGGTAATTTTTGTTCTGGGGGTAAAGGGGGCTGAGTGGGTATTTTCTGGGATGCTACGCGACCAAGTTGTGGGTGGTCTGCTGTGGGTGGGGGGAGGGAGGGAGGGAGGGGAAGTTGTAAGGCTGTTTTGGTTGTTTGAGGTCTTAACTTGGTCATTACATGGTGTACACATTGCACACACGCTGCACAGGTCAGGATGCATTATGAGATTTGAAACACAAGATGACGACACCTAGTGGGGTTAGCGCTCCGAAGACGATAGACTCCCTCCGCGCACTGACGTGGAATGTTCGAGGGCTCAACAATCACCGTAAACTACGCAAGGTGTTGAGCTATTTGAATAGGCAGAACATAGATATAGCCTTACTCCAGGAGACACATCTCCCACTGACTAGCGCTATGTTACGCAGTAGGGGCCTGCTTGGTAATATTAATATCTCAGGATTTACGACTCATGCCCGAGGGGTGCTGACCTGGGTTAACCCTAGATCTGACTACACGATTGAGCAGTTGATTTCAGATGGTGAAGGCCGCTTTGTGATCTCTAAATGTCAGGGTAGGGGCGTGGACCTGATCATAGTGAATGTATATGGACCCAACTATGACTGCCCGGAGTTTTTCACAACATTACCAACACGACAAATGGATACCCGAATGCACAGTTCCTCTGGGGTGGAGACTTTAATTTGGTCAGAAGTCCCGATCTGGATAGGTCTGGAGGCCCGGCGAGGAGGCCCGTGGCAGCTGCTAGAACATTGGAGAGTGTTATGGTTGGAATGGGCCTGAGTGATGTATGGCGAGTGCGTCACCCTGACAAGGGAGGTTTCACACATTACTCCGCTTATTATAATCTACACACTCGTATAGATTATTGGTTAGCTACTACATCACTCATTGAGCAGATTCGTAACTGTCTGGTACTCCCACGCACTCTCTCGGATCACTCACCACTTCTGCTGGTTCTTGCTACACCTAAGAAGTATATACCGCCGTTCACATGGCGGTTTCCCCCTTACTCACTACTTGACCCCCTCTTCAAAGATGAGCTTGCAGACGCCATAGACACATTTTTTGCTACCAACGTTGGTTCGGTGGACAGCTTCCAGACCGTTTGGGAGGCCTTCAAAGTGTATATACGGGGTGTGGCCATGGCGAAGCGCTCGGGGGTTCTCCGTTCTATACGTCAGAGACTGGCGGACTTAGAACAGAAATTGGGAGCCCTTGAAGCACGTCAAGTGGCTGGTGAGGGCGAGGAGCTCACAAGCGTAATAAAAGATGTGCTGGGTGAATACCAGGAAGCTGCAGATAGTGAAGTCAAACATCTGGGCAAATACGCCACAGCCCGTGTTTACGGGGAGGGGGACAGACCTGGTTCGGTACCAGCACAAATTTTGAAGGCTAAGCGCAGCAAGACACTGATCACTGAGCTTAGGTCGGCGGAGGGTGAGACGCTGACTGAAGAAGCAGACATTGCGGATAGGTTCAAACAATTTTATTCGGAATTATATACTTCCCGCTCTTCAGGCACGGACGATGTAATTCTCGATTATCTAGAACATATCAAATTGCCACTCCTCACCAATACGCACAGAGAGTTCCTTATGCACCTCATTGAAAAGGACGAAATTATAGAGGCCCTGGCGGGAATGAAAACTGCTAGCGCCCCAGGGGCGGATGGCCTCACGGTCGGCTTTTATAAAGCCTTTTACTGACTTATTGCTCCCCCATCTTTCAGAACTATTCGACGATATGTGTGTATCAGGCACGATGCCTCGGACTATGAGGGAGGCGATTATAGTCGCCATCCCTAAATCGGGTAAACCTCCAGAGGAATGTGGGTCATATCGGCCCCTTTCATTGCTTAATGTAGACACCAAGTTATTCGCTAAGATATTAGCTAATCGCTTAGCCCCCCTGGTTCCGGTACTGGTAGCTCCGGAGCAGGCGGGGTTCATTCCTGACAGGAACCTTACTTACAATCTATGCACAGTATTCGGAACTATGCAGCACGTTAAACAAGATACTAAGGCGGTTGCGGTCTTCCCTAACATGGAGAAGGCCTTTGATTCAGTCGAGTGGCCTTTCATGCGACAAGTATTGACTAGGATGGGACTGGGTACAGTCTTCCTACAATTGATTGGCGTATTGTACAATGCACCCACGGCGCAAATACGGCTGGGCATCTTGGTTACGGATTCCTTCGCTATATCCAGAAGGACTAGGCAGGGATGCCCATTGTCCCCTATACTATATGCCTTGGTGGCTGAACCTCTGGCGTGGGCACTTAGAGAGTATCATGGACATAAAGGTATCAGATTCCCGACCTATAAGATCGTAGTGTCTACATATGCGGATGACACATTATTATACGTTCGCGACCCGGAAAACAATCTTTCCTCAGTCCTCAGGGAGGTAGTACACTTTGGGGCACTATCGGGTTTGCGGGTCAATTGGCCTAAATCCATTGTCTTCCCGCTCACCCCTGTGACGGCACACTTTGAGATGGATTACCCTTTACAATGGTCCACGGACGCGATTCGGTATCTGGGTATTCGACTGCACACCGATTCAGAGTAGTGTTCAGATAAAATTATGGTACTCCGGTTGCTAAATTGGAGGATGACGTTGAGACCTGGATCAGGTTCCCGTTGTCTTTAATTGGCCGGGTCTCCATTCTGAAGATGGTGATATTGCCCCGATTCCTGTTCCTTTTTACGAATATCCCTATAGTTTTGCCATGCTCGTTTTTCCGCAGACTCAATAAATCACTGATAAAATTGGCTTGGGCGGGTAAACAAGCACGAGTACAATGGCAGGTACTCACATTACCATATCACATGGGGGGACTGGGCGCGCCAGATTTTGATCTATATTACAGAGCGGCACAAGGTGCACAAGCTCATTATTGGATCCATGGCGCGTCGGACATACCGTTTATCCGTATGGAGAAGCTCTTTGCTGATCCGCTCCCCCTCCCGGCCACGATATTTGAACCCACAGACCGGAGAACGGGGATTCTAGACTCTATTAATTCGACACGTCACGCCTGGCATAACCTGTTGAAACTGCAGGCGGGAGCACTGCTGTACTCACCGGCTATGCCGATTGAATGGACTCTTTGGCTAGCCCCCTGTAGGGACGGGGGGTTACGTGAGCGATGCACACATTAAACATTACAACGACGGGAGACCTGTTTCAGGACGGAGTGGTTAAGACGTGGGAGGAAGCTGCGGGCACGGCAGAGGCAGGCACCTTGTTACAACGCTTTCAGTTTTATAGAGTGCGTAGGGCTCTGCGCGACTTGTTGGGGGAGGATCTGAACGAACCCCCAGAGGTGCTGGAACTGTCTTATATTATAAAAACGAAGTCTCCCCTGAGGAACCGGAATAACCCACTTACTGGGTCTCGGCGGCGGGGGAACCGCCCAAGTCTTCCATACCCTTCATACGTAGTAAAAGGAGACACAGGAGCCTTCGTCTGCAGGAGGAACCCAGATTTATTCAAATAGCCCGGGCTATGGAACAGAGTCCCAAGCTCGTTAGAAACAAGACAGAGGAGGCTGCTGCTTTACTCCGCAGCTTACAAGCCTTTTATACTTTTTCATTCCAGTCTTTTGGCTGTTAGTCCATTGTTCAATCAGGGCAGTGTTTGCAGTTGATAACCAGATCCAGATGGTGTTTGTAGTTGGTGACCTGATCAAGGCTTGGTACTCAAATTATTGTTCACTCAGCTTGATCAAAGCACGGTCATTCAGGTCATTGTTCGATCAGCTTGATCAGCTTGATCAAAGCTCGGTCATTCAAACCATTGTCCAATCACCCTGATCAAGGCCCAGCAGTCAGACCATTGTCCAGATAACCTGATCACGGTGTCAAGGATGTTTACCAGGCAGGGAGCAGGAGATGGGAAACAAATCATTTACACAGGGCGTGAGTGTCTCATGGTTTTCTGTCGAACTGCAAAGAACAGGGGGTTGGGTGTGCGACAGTTCCTGGGCAGAAATGCAGGCTGCAAGATGGTTTTTGTCGTGTTAGTTAGGAAGTTCCTCAGGCATCAGCAGAAACGACCAGGTGGGTCGTGTGGAAGTGTTTGACACGAAATGGCAATGAAAAAACAATGGAGTCCTGGTACAAATGATACCGATCAGAAGAACACTTTTCCTCACCCCGCAAGATGGTCTCTAACATATATAAGTTAGCTATGTCCCACAGAGCGAATCAATACACTAAAGCCAGGCTGGCCTGGCAACGAGACCTACAACTTACAATAGATGACTCTATGTGGAACTACTGCTGCACTAACACGAGGTGCATCTCATTACATGGCAGGCATAGACTAATACACTTCAAATACGTCAATAGAGTGTATTATACCCCAGAGAGACTACATTGGTACGGTTTGAGGGAGGATTCAGCCTGTGACAGGTGCCACGCCCAAGCAGCGGATTTTATGCACCTGGTGTGGCAGTGTCCGGGAGTATTTAAATACTGGGAGGCCATCTTCCGGGAATTGGGTAACATCGTAGACATGGAGCTTATTCCTGAACCTGCAATCGCACTTTTGGGATATTCTAAAAAGCTGCCTAAGGCGATACGCAGACTGGTAGACATGGGTCTACTCATGGCAAAGCGCAGGGTCGCAATGTGTTGGATGAGAGGCCCCATCCCTACTATAACACAGTGGTCACATGATATGCTTTATTGCTGTACTCAATCGGAGAATTTCAGTGAACTGCTCCCACCCCGGAGCAGGCCTAAGAATTTCTGGGGTCTATACACAACATATCTGCTTAGTAGGGCTGAGAAGCTTGACGATGAGACAACGGCAGAACCTGAGGAGACCATTAGCACCTCAGCCCAATAACAAGTAGTTTGTGGTACGCAAGCAACGGTGCTCTCTACAGTGCGAGATCAGAGGTGCGCCCAGACTTACAGAAAGTGCAGCTGGTTTAGATGGGAGATCTGATGGGTTTGGAGACAATTGATATGAGGGATGCGATATCTATCGGTAACATTCTTCTGCTATAACCGTTAGGTTTTAATATATGTTGAACAAATTCCTGACTGCAGTAAACAATGAAGGTTTTTATGTTAACTGGTTTTCGTACACCAATGATATGATTCATATATAACCTTTGGACAATTTCGGATATGTAATGCTGCCTGCCCCTTGGGATGTTGGCCTCAAAGCTGTGTAAAGTGTCTCCTAATATCAAGCCGCCGGCCCCAGGGTTGTAGGCGTGAGGCTGTGTATGACTACGTAATTTATATTCAATTAAAAAAAAACAACAAAAAAAAACCCAATTTATTTGATTGAGGCCACTGCTTTGGGTCCTCATAATTGATCTATTAGAAATTAAACAGAACTGTGTATAAAAGAAATCACTTTCTAAAAGTGGCATTTTCAAACACACAATATAAAACTCATCTTTACTAAAATGTGTATTTTTAAATTCTGAGTTCAAGAAGCCTAAACTCCCTTTCTCTATCTTGTCCCAATGTAAAGTTACGCTTGTAAGATGTTATAAGGCAGCTCCAATGTTAACCTATGGGGCAGACAGCCTTTCAATAGTGAAAAATGAAATACAGAGTATTTCACTATCAGGAAATGTAAAACACAAGAGCACATGTCCTACCTTTCACATGCACTGTGCCCTGCCCATGGGGGTACCTTGGGCCTACCTGAGGAGTGCTTTACATGTAAGAAAAGGGAAGGTTTGGGCCTGGCAAGTGGGTGCGCTTGCCAGGTCGACATGGCAGTAAAACCTGCACGCAGACAGTGCAGTGGCAGGTCTGAGATACCTGTGAAAGGCTACTTGTGTGGGTGGCACATCCAGTGCTGCAGGCCCACTAGCAGCATTTGATTTACAGGCCCTGGGCACACATCTGCACATTACTAGGGACTTATTAGTAAATCGAATATGCCAATCATGGATATACCAATCAGTAACACAATTTACCTGGAGAGCATATGCACTTTAGCACTGAATAGCAAGGGTAAAGTGCCCAGAGTCCTAAAATCAACAAAAACAAGGTAAAAAAAAGAGGCCCCAAAAACAAAGAATCTGGGGGTAAACCTGCTGAAAAAGTCAAGTCTAACAAACCCTCTCCTACTGATCTCCTGGCAGAGCTCGCCTCCCTGCTAGGGTCTCTCTAGGGGAGCGAGAGCTTCAAACCTGTTCCTGGTATTTATCTGTGGGACATGCTGAGTAGGACTGTTTATACCTGGACTGTTAACTGACCTTAGTGTATCCATACTATTTGCATATGAAGAAATGTGGGTAGATTCTGTATCCTGGCTCACTCTTCCCATTAGCCCCCTCAATTAAATGGGAGTAGACAAAGAGATATGGTTTTAACTTGGAATGTAAATGGCCTCAGGTCAAAGGGGAGGCAAAGATTGGTGCCCTGGTATCTTGAAGATAGTATTGCTCATATTATGATTTTGCAGGTGACCCATTTAATGGCAATTGAGAGTAGAGCCCTCTAATCTAAACATAGGTGGATTGAGAATGATGTAATTTCGGATCAAGTTGAGTATTGCAAAGGGGTCGCAATCCTTATGAGGAAAGGAGCAAGGGTGGAGGTGCTGCACTTGAAAACCGACAGCTCAGGTAGGTGGGCCTTGGAAGGGGTGAGATGCTCCGATTATGAATTCATATGTGAGGGTTTTAATGGTCCGAACACTGATGACCCATCCCACATTTCGACCCTGGAATGGAACCTGGTGGAGTCTTCACTGCAGGTGGTCCTGTGGGGTGATTTTAACACTCTGTTGGATATCCGTCTCAATAGATCCACCAGGAGAGATTGTATCCTGCACCCAAGACCATGCAGGCTCTAAGAAGTATGCAACAGGGCTTGAGATTGATGGATGTTTGGCGCCACCAAATGGGTCAGAAAAGGGGTAGACATTTCATAGCAAGAAATATGGCCACTTTTCAAGTCTCAACTATTTCTTTGTGGATGCCATAGTAGATAAGGTCAAAGAGATCAACCACCTGCCAGGGCATATCTCCGATCATTCAGCTGTGACCATGCTTTTTCAGTGTCCTGGTTAAGGGCAGAATTCTAGGTGGACGGTCAATTGTGCCCTTCTCTTGGATGTAGGCTTAGGATCAACTTTGAAGAAAGCTAGTGGTGATTTTTTCATAGATAATATAGGATCTCCCACCCCCCTCCAACCCCCAGGTATAGCCTGGGATACTTTTAAGGCCTTCATATGTGGGGTCTTGTGAAGTAAAGTGGTTTTCAGAATAAATCAGATAAGGCAGAGCTTATCTCCCTGGAACAAGAAATAGGGACATTGTAGGCTTCCTTGCAGTTGCAGAATTTTCCTCTGGGTAGGAATCAAGCACTGAAAAGGCTGTAAGGGGTGCAGCTGAATTTCAAAATCAAGCTTAATAAGAAGTGCAGGGAGAAATGACAGGCCAAGTGTCTGAATCTTTTTGAGTATTGGGAACGATCAGGAGCCCTCTTGGCATGGAAGACAAGATTAGAGAGGTCCAGGAACAACATCAAGTTGTTGATTATTTATTCCTAGGTGGGAATTTCCAAAAGGCAGGGGAAATGCAGAAACACCTGCTCACCCTATTATCAGTGCTGTATACCAAGGAGGTCCATCCAGACCTAGATAAGCTTAGGGAATGGTTGAGGGACAGGGACCTTCCTGGGCTCATGGAGTCGGGAAGGGAACCCCTTGAAGTGCAGATCACTGAGGCAGAAATTTCGGAGCATTTGAAACATACTAAGAATGGAAAGGCTACAGGTCCAGATGTCATTCCCTCAGAGCTTTATAAGCTATTGAAGGAAGTGGTTGTACCTGTCTGGGGTAGACTGTTTAACTCTATTTGGAGAACACCCAGATTCGTGAAGGGAAGCCGTGTTAGTGTTCATTTTAAAATCTGCTAAGGATCCTAAAAAGGCGGACTCATATCGACCTATCTCTTTACTAAATGCCAACTATAAGGTTTTTTCCAGCATTTTGGCTGGTAGATTGGCCAAACTAGCCCGTCAATTAATTCACCCCAATCATAAGGGCTTTGTCCCTAAACGCCAGATCCACAAGCTCACTCAACAACTAATTGACTCCATAGACCTAGCCACTACCAATTCGGTCCCTTTGGCAGTGGCTACAATAAGTGCTGCAAAGGCCTTTGACTGAGTATGCTGGGCATATCTCTGGAAGGTTCTGGCAGTACTAGGTTTTAACCAGTGTTTTATCTCGACCCTCCAGAGATTATATGGAAACTCATCTGCCCGAATCCTATTTAATGGGTTCTTGACTAGGAGAGTCATCATTTTTATAGGTACAATGCAGAGTTGCCCTTTTTGTCCCCTACTGTTCAACAACTATATTGAACCATTTGCGGAGCTACTTAGAAAGGATCAACAGGTAATTCCCTTTTCCTTGCAGCACTATAGTAACAAGATAGTGCTCAAAGCTGATGATTTTATAATCTATACTTTGGATCCTGCCCAGACTATCCCTCGAGCAGAAAAGCAAGTTGAGGAGTACCGGGCTCTATCAGGATACTCCGTAAATAGCGCCAAGTCAGAGATTATGTGTTGGAACATCGCTAATTGGGATGGAGAGTTTAAAAATGAGATCAAATACCTGGGCACCTCCATAGTCCATTCATTGGAGTTAATCCACGACACATAATTTAGGGAGGGGGGAGGAGATTGATCTGCTGCTTACCAGGTGAAGAAATCTGCCACTGACAATTTATGGCCGAGTTAACTTGATTAAAATGTTGACACTCCCTAAGACGACATATGTTTTTAATTCTATCCCACTTACATTTCCTAGAATGGTTATAGCTAAAATCCAGGGGAAAATAACAAGTTTCATCTGGGCTTCTGGTGGAGCCAGGCTCTCTTGGAAAAAAGTGATGCAAAGGTTAGAAAAAGGTGGCCCGATGCTACCAGACTTGGGTTTTTATTGTATGACTTTCCAAATCAAGAACTGTAGGATGCTCCTTGGGAGTCCGGACAGTTCAACCTGGTGTAGGGTCTTAGCAGAAATTATTACAAAGCTGGGACCTACAGGTTTTCTTTACAAGTTCAGGGCCCCGAAGTTTTAAAAAAAAGTCAGTCTGAAAGTTTTAAAGACTGCACTCAGCCTTTGGTATAGAGTTAGGAATACTCTGGGTATTAGCTACTTTTCAGATTTCTCACCAGTTTGGTACTCCCCAGGTACCCCAGAGTGCGCATTGGATGAGTTGACCTATCCACTGAGGAAGGCTGGAATAACAACTTTGGGGGGAACTATTCACAGTACATGGGTTATTACCTTGGGAAGCACTTAAGGCTAGGATTTGGGGTTCTCTATCAATATTTAAATATTTGCAGCTCTCCTCTTGGTATGCAAGTGCTGAACAAGAGATCGGAGGAGTCTGGGAAGTTGAGTCACTCCTGCAAGACATGCGGCCCATGAAAAAAGAGATTTCCATATGGTATTGGAAGCTTTTGGATGCTGACAATGGAAAGCTGGAGGCATCTTATGTGGTTTGGGAGGAGATGATCCCAGGATCTGAGATATCACATCTGTGGCAGGTATCCTTAAAATTGCTGGACTCTATGGTTAAGCTGGCTAATCTGAAAAGGAGCCATTATTTCAACCTTAACAGAGCATTTTGGGCCCCCCAAAGGATTGCAAGATTTGAAAGAGAACCCGACTCCAAGATGCAGAAGATGCAGCGCCTCGAAGCAAACGAACACATGTTTGTTACCGGCCCTTCAATTAGTGGGTATTGGGAGACTGTGAGTAATACTATTGCGGAAATTCTGGGAGTTACAATCAAGCTGAGCCCTATGCTGGTGTTGTTTTGGGAATATACGGTATCACAGAGCCTCTTGGACAGACCTAAGAGGTGTTTTTGTTTTATCTATTACTTCTTGCTGCAAGGGAGATCTGTAAACACTGGCTAGATCCAATACCTCCCTCCCCTGAGGCTTGGCTGAAGGCTTCGCATCGGACTTGCAGGTTAGACCTAGGGAGCAGTCCAGGCAGGGCTGATGCTATCTGGGCTGATTTTTCGAGGTGGAATGGTATGTCAGTTCCACCAAATCAAGCAGTCTCATGATTACACCCAATCATCAATGCAACATGGGCTTCTAGCCCATGTAGTGGGGCCAAGAAAGTGCATCAGGCTAGTGGCAGTTCCGCGTCGTAGTACAGATTAAAATTGCAGCAGCAGCCTTGGTGATATGAGGACAAACTTAAAAATAAAAATAATAATAAAAAACAGTATTGTGTTTGAGGTGTTGATGACACCAGATTATAGAAACCATAATCTTGCTTGAGACGAGGAGTGGGTGGGACATTGTACTTAAGAACATGTCCTGTGCAATTGCTCTTTTAAATTTTTACATTACCCAATTGAAAATATTTGCAATTTAAGTTAAAGAAATAAGTTATTCTTTCAGAATTAGACAACTTTTTGGTGAAGTGAAACAGAATCACCAAGACACCCCGACTGCAAACTTGTAAATTTGTTTTTAAATTGCAAATACATTTTATAAATGTGGTTAAAAATGCAACGTTCCTGACGAGCAATGATCTTCACAAGCCAAGAATGACATTATTCAACACATTCGGTCCCTGGAAGGAGAACGCTCTACAGCCGGCTCCCGGCCTCCATCCCCTTGACTGTCTGGAACCTCATCCCTGCAAATGGCAGAGTACGCTGACGTTAGAAATTGTCTCACAACCCAGAGGGGTTGGCGCCCAGCCCCTGGAATCGGCCCCACCCCAGCTCCCTACCTGCAGTGTTGATGGTGCTGGACTGTCCACCCAGATGACACCACATGTGGCTGACGACCCGCCCCCTCCCTGTTCTTGGGAGAGTGACTTCTCCGGGATCACCCGAGCCTTAGGGTCTCGACTGACCCATGACTGGAACAGGACACTGTGGCCCGGTTGGCCAATGTTGGTTATATATACTTTGACTGTACATATCTGTTTTCTTTCCTCCCTTTCTTCCTACTTTCTCTGTGCCCCTTTCTATGGTGGGCGGGGGCTCCCCTCTAGGCGATCTCTCCCCTTCGGCAAGAGCGACATGTATCTGCATCTTCCCCCCAACGCCCCACCTTGCTCTTTACAGTGGCGTGATGGATTACACCAGGCTTTGAAAGAACCATGGCTGCTGCCTGCCCCCTGAAGATCTTGTCCCTTAATGTTAAGGGACTTAACTCCCCCAACAAACGACATCAAATATGGCGTTACCTTTTACAACACAACCCAGACATCATCCACCTTCAGGAGACCCACCTTCTAAAAGCTGATATCCCTCGCATGGCCCATCCTAGATACCCTCTTCAATTCTGGGCTACGGCCCCTACTAAAACGGCTGGGGTAGCGATACTCTGCAGATCTGGCATCAGGCAGGGGGAATCTAAGGTCTTCCGTAGCCAGGATGGCCGCTTTGTCAGGGCTGGGGACCGGATTGGACAACGCCTCTTCACACTGTGCAATCTCTATGCGCCCAACCAGGCGCAAGACTCCTATCTCCAGACGATCTTGCGGGAGCACGTCCCACAGGACGACCCCTCGCTAATCATAGGGGGAGATTTCAACATGGCATGGGACCCTAAAATGGACCGCAGTGATGCCTCCTCACATGGGACAGGGGCTATGTCCTCGGCTCACAGGAGGCAAATATCGGACCTCGGCCTACTGGACTCTTGGCGTTATCACTCCCCTGATACACGCGACTACTCGTATTACTCACACGTGCATCGCTCGTATTCGCGCATAGATTATATTTTTATCTCTCAAACCTTGATTAGCGAAACGCTCTCATCCATGTCTGCCATCTCGATATCCGACCACGCCCACCTCGAACTCTCCTGCAAGACCCGGCCGCTTGTGCCGCTCGAACCCCACGTTGGCGTTTACCACCGCACATTCTGCGGGACCCAGTGGATGTGGCAAGCCTACGGGCCGCTATTGACTCCTACTTCGTGATCAATGACATTCCCGAAACTCCCTTCCCTGTAGTGTGGGATGCATTCAAGGCCACGATCCGCGGTCATATCACATCTCTTGCAATCGCACGGGCGCGTGAGGCCCACCTCCTGGAGGATAACCTCTCCAAAGACATTAAGAACCTGGAAAGACAGGACCAGGAACAACCCACACTCGCACGCAAACGCCGCCTCGCTAATCTTCGGGGGCAACTCATGCTCTCTTCGAACTAACAAGGCTGAGAGAGCCCTCTTAACGTTGAAACAGCGCCACTTTGAGGGGGGGACAAGGTGGGTAAGGTATTGGCCAGACGCTTGCGAGTGCGTACTGCTAAAGCACACATCGCCAATATTCAGACTGCTGATGGCGAGAGGGTCACTACAGAGCGGGCTAAACACGAAGCCTTCCACGCGTACTACTCGGCTCTCTACACCGCGGACGAACCACCCCCGGACCGGGTAAATGATATTCTAGACAAATGCTCCTGGACCCCAACCAGTCCATACCACGCATGACAGTTGGAGGAACCCCTCACTCAAGAGGAGCTGGCAAGTGCATTGAAGGACTTGCCCCTCGGGAAATCACCGGGCCCGGATGGCCTTCCATTGGCCTTCTATCGCCTGCTATTGCCGCAGCTCCAACCTTACCTTTTAAGACTGTTCAACTCCTTCTCCGATACAGAGGGACTGTCGTCCTCTATGGGATTGGCAGAAATAGCCCTCATCCCCAAACCGGGTAAAGACCCCACCCTGTGCTCCTCCTTTCGCCCTATAGCCCTCTTGAACACAGACCTTAAATTCTAAACTAAAATACTGGCCAAGCGCCTTGACCCACACATGCCCGGACTTATAGAACCGGACCAGGTTGGCTTTTTCCGGCACCGCCAGGGAGCGGATAATGTGCGTAGAATTGCTCATCTAGTAGGGAAGGCACACCATTGGAACATACCGGCATGCCTTTTATCGCTTGACACGGAAAAGGCGTTCGATCGGGTAGATTGGACCTTCCTACGAGCGGTACTGAACAAAATCGTATTGGGCCAGACCATGATAGCCAGGATCATGGCCCCCTACCTCTCCCCACAGGCCCGGGTGCGAGTCAATGGCCAACTCACAAACCCCATCTCCATACGAAGGGGCACGCGGCAGGGCTGCCCCCTGTTGTTTGCCCTCGTGGTAGAACCTTTGGCCATGATGATTCGGCAGGCTACGAATATACATGGCATCCTCCTTGCAGGTCAACAAAACAAATTGGCGCTCATCGCCGACGACCTTATAGTGGAGAGGTGTGGTGCAGCGGCCAGGGCAGCTGACTTCGGAGCACAGGGTTCACGGTTCGATCCCCGGCTCCGGCGGCAGCTCAGCTCAGCACCATGTGACTCTGGGCAATAGCTCACTTAATTTCCACTACAGCCCCCAGCGCCTTGAGACCCGTAAGGGTGAGTAGCTGCGCTATATAAAAACGGACTTACATTTTTTACCTTATCCTCACGCTGTCTCGCCCGCACGTCTCCCTCCTGGCGCTTCTCTCTTTGTTGCAATCCTTTGAATTGGCCTCTGGTCTTAAAATTAACCATGAGAAGTCCTGGGCCTTGAACCTTATGATCCCTGAGGAGGAGATACCGGCTCTGCAAGCCCTCGTCCCTTACCAGTGGACTACTAGCTCCATCCGATATCTGGGGCTTCAGCTGACCCCTTCGCTTGCCACATGGTCCCAAACGAACTGGCGGGAGTGTAGAAGAACCGTCCTGGAAGACCTGAGGGGTTGGAAATCCCTTACCCTCTCCTGGCTGGGCTGCCTGAATGCTATCAAAATGTCGGTGCTCCCAAAAATTCTATACCTGTTCCAATGTTTACCTACCCCCATCCCGCAGCGCCAGATCCAGAGCCTTCAGTGAGACATCACTGGCTTCATTTGGGGCGGGCGTAGACCACGCTTCTCCAACAAAGTTCTTATGCTCCCGCGGGATAGAGGAGGTTTGGCGTGCCCTAACCTACTAGAATACTACTGGGCCTCCCATCTTCGCGTTGTTTCTGAGTGGACAGCAAGAGAGAGTGAAAAGGTCTGGTTCCATATGGACAGGGCGGTAACCGGACAAACCATTTGGGATCTCTCCTGGCTCCATCGGAATGCACGCTCCCGCAGCGCTTACATTGCCGTGCCCACCAAGACAGTGCTGGACATCTGGGACAAGGTAGCTGTCTCCAAGGGGCTCACGACCTTCCCTTCCCCTCACACCCCCCTCGCAGGTAACTCACTATTCCCACCGGCTCTCAACCCGCAGGCGTTCTCTACATGGCTAGAGGGCGGCTGCAGAACGATCCGAGATCTGTTTGTCGGGGACACTTTCAAAACCTTTGCTCAATGCAAGGAGGAGTTCCAACTCCCAGAGGGAGCTGGGCTCCAGTATGCACAGCTTCGACACTGGCTGTCCACGCCTGATATGTAACAAGCCACCACCCGCCCATTCACCCCTTTTGAGTGTCTGGTACGCTCCTTCGATGATTCAAAGGGACTTATCTCTCGGACTTACCAGATTCTGCAACACCCCCCGCTGGTAGCCACCCACCCATACCAACGCCAATGGCAGTCGGCGTCTCCCACTGAAATTACGCCTGCTCAGTGGAGCCGTTTGTGGCGGGACATACCGAAGGTCTATCGCAGTACATCACAACGAGAAACCGCGTACAAGATCATGACGCAGTGGTATTATACACCCTCTCGATTGCACAAGATGTTCCCCACTTCCTCCCCGCTGTGCTGGAGATGCTCGAGCGCTCCCGGGACTTTATTCACATCTGGTGGGCATGTCCGCTCCTGACCCTGTTCTGGAAGGAGGTTCTTAGTCATATTAAAGAGGTACTTGGCTTCCCCTGCCTGAATCCACAGCCACAATTCTTCTAGGCCTCAAGCCCGACAGCCTGAGAGCGCTTACCCATAGTGATTGGCACATCGCTCTCCACATGCTAGGGGCTGCCAAACAACTTATCGCACTATATTGGAAAAGAGCAGAGACACACCCTATTGCTGCTTGGTTCGTGCGCCTATGGCACGTAATGACTATGGAACTCTTTACAGCGCGCCTGCAGTCCCGCGATACCCGCTTCACCAAAATATGGCAACCATTGGTTAACTATCTCTGTAAAATAGAGCACGCGCGTCTTCTGCCTCCGAAACTCCGGGCTCTACGCCTCTTCGAAGACGCTATAACCCCACCTGAACCCGACAGACTGATTGTATAACCACACTGGCCCTGCCCCTTGCTCCACATGGTACATGCGCCGGAGGATGACCCGCTTGGTGCGCGCCATCGCCCCCCTCTATCCCCCCCCAGCCCGCCACCATCTTTCTCTTCGCCACTGCCTCAACCCCCCACTATTTGGAACTACATGCAATGCGAGTCTCTTCCCTCTTTCCGCACTATCCGTCATAGCCCCCTTGTCATAGTTCCCTCTTTCCTACTTGGTTTCCCTGTCCTCTCAACGCTCTCTATTCGTTCACTTCTCACTGTCCTCTCTTATAGGCTCTTTGCCTCTTTTTCTCATCTCCTTGTTTTGATAATATGCATGTTGAGCATGGGTCTTGAAATTCCCCCACATTGCACTCCACTGTTACGCCTCTTGCAACACGCGGCCGGCCCACCAAGGGTTGTAGGCGACATGCTGTGTAAAATATGCATAGATATGTGTCCCTGCAATCGCCCGTCCCTCCCCTAAACAACGCAACCGGCCCTACGTAGGGTTGTGGGCCCTATGCTGTGTATACATAGACCCTTTCTATGATTCCTTTACGAAAATAAAAACAGATTTACAAAAAAAAAAAAAAAAATGCAACATTTTCCTTTAAAAAAAATCTTGAGCTGCAATAATACCATTATCAAACAAACATTGGCAAAGCCAAAAGATTTTGCCTATGCGAGATCCATTTGGTTTGTCAATGTTTTTAGACATGTTGAACAGCAGGTTGGGGTGCTGTCAGGGTTGGATTGGTAAGGCAGGCACTCGGGCAGTGGGCCGGTATCGGAGTTGCAGCTGTGGACCGCTTTTATGGCCAGAGTGGTGGCCGATTTCGGCTGTGTCTCTGCTGTTCAGATGCTGCCAGCTGCCCAGTGGGTCCTGGGCGGCCTTTCTGGGGGAAGTTGGGCCTCTATTTCCTACCTTTTACTAACGGGCTGGAGGTGTAATTTCCAGTCTCTCACTGAGCTGGCCCATTAATGAATGCAGATTGAGCAGGGGCAGGGGACATGAGCAGTAGTGGCCTTACTTATATTCAAGAGTGGTTCACCATTGCGAACTAATCCGTGCACAATTAGCCCCCTGGCAACATTTGCATTTTTTAATCTCATGGAAATGAAGAAACATGACTCTTTTAGAGACCACCCCCCCCTTTCTTTTCATTACACTTAGAACACTGAAGCAGTATATTGCGAAAAGGCGCAATACGCAAATGTGGACCACTTTTTTTTATATAGTTCCCGGGCATATTTTAGGTCCTAAACGAACACTGGCTACAGTGCAACATGACTTCAAGTCAATGAAAACAAGCATTTGCAATGCAATAGGTCTCGCATTTACGCGAGTTTAAGCTATTGGCATTGTAAATGACAATGCCTTTTATTTATGTTTTTAAAACGAAAACAAAAATAAAAGACATTGTTATTTGCAATGTCAATAGCTCAAACTCGCGTAAATGCGAGACCTATTGCATTGCAAATGCTTGTTTTATAGATAGGTTCACGCTTGGTAAGTCTGGTGCATACATATAACTGGGGAAGGGGGTGAGTGAGTAAAGAGTTCACTGAAACTTACTTAAAACTAGTCCAATATAACCTCTATACAAACAATAATAACATGTCAGCAAAAATAAAACAACAATTTCTGAGTTAAACAACATCACTGCAGAGCTCAATTGATGAACTAAAATTAATCTTTCATCACAGGGCTTGGTTGGATAAAAGAAAACAAATTTGTAAACAATGTGTTTCTTTGTAAAACTGCCCAGCAATTAATTCCCTCTGCAAATCTCATAAAGTAAATTAACAAGCCACCCTCCCCCTAAATAAGGTTTGAACTATTTTAGTGTTTGTATGCAGACCGTGGGCCTTATCATGTTCCCATTCTTTACGCAGAAAGGGTCTGCACGTCTCTTTCTCCTGTCCACAGCACATACATTAACTAGAAAATTCCCTGAGTTAGTGCATGTGCTCTTGACACCAAAGTTCGGTAACATGAAGAGGGAAATTGTCCCCTCTATTTGAGCTCTGCTCTGCAGTCAGCGGCACATGCACGAACGTGTAGATTTTAAGAGCCAATGTATGTGCTGTAGACGAGAAAATGAAACAGAACCCCTCTGCGCCGGCGCAGCACAGAGGATGGGCTCGTGATAGGCAATCGGTCTGCGCACCTGCAAAAAAAGATCAGACCTTATTTAGAGGGGAGGGTGGCATCTTAGGCACAAAGCATGGGATCACGGCTTCTAATGTATGCACACGGCAGCATGTAAAGGCGGCGCAGAACAAACGCTGGACAACACCGTACAAAAGGGCTGTGCTTTCAATAAAGAAATCCCAAATATGGCATCTGCTGCTTGGACAAGCATATTCCCACGCCTAATTACACCATCATCAACTTGAAACATCATTGAAATAATTTGACTGATATGAGCCTATTGGATAAGAATGCACCATGAACCTGTGCGCAGGCGCAGAATAGAGATAGGCACCTACCTGTGAATCCTAAATTGCTGCCGAACAGCGCGTGCACTATGGGCCTGATTAGGAGCCGTTATTGCACCCGATAAAAATCGGACACCCAGGTGTTAGGAATGAGAAATAATGATCATCTAATCTGACTTTTTGGGCTCCAACATGTAGATTTTGGTGGTTGCCACTTACCACACCAAAATCCAAATGTTCTGGTACATTTCAGGCCCCTTTCCGCTCATCAAATTCCACCAAGTTTGACCTGCTCAAATGTTATTGTAGCTGGGAATTACCGGTGCGATAAACACCGAGCCACATTTCATTGCCACGCCTACGGAAAGAGGTGTTTGCCCCCTGTAGTCAGGCCAAAGTGGGAAGCTCGGAGACTCTCTGAGTTAATGCATGAGCATGAATTCTGCTGGGCTCGGGAAGGAGCAAGCACTGCTCCGAGTTCTTGAGCTGTTCTCTCTATGGCTCAGGCACTAACTGCTAAAGAGACAGAGTAAGTGCAGGCATAGACCGACAGCACGATTTTGTTAAAACAATGCTTGTTTTCTGCATGCAGGACTCGGAGGAGGGAAGTCGGCTGCCTGCTTGCAGCAGAGAAAAGAGAGGAGGGAGGAGGGAGGCAGCGTCAGCACAGGTGAAGCGCTGGACAGCAGAGACGTCAGCAGCGTCAGAGAGGAGCGGGGGCGAGCGAGCGCGGCAGCCTGCTGAGCTGACCACACGCTTGTGCACAATGGCCATGTGTTTTCAATTATCGCGCCCGCGTCTGGGCACGATAATTGCAAACAGATCGCAGCCGTGCGGGTAACCGCACGGAAAAGGCCATGACGCACGAGCGTCTGGGCAGCTTTTTGAAGCCCCTACATAAAGTCTACGCCAGAGCAGGGCTTGCGCGCTACTCTAGGCTCGACCTAAAAAGCGGTAAGACGAGGCCAGCATTGACCGCTTCATATCGCTTTTTTCTTTACTGAAAGCCATGTTGCACAGCAGTGCGGGCTGTGGTGCAACATAGCTTAAAGGAAATCGATATGATGTGGCCAGCATTGACCCCGTCATAGCTTGTTGCCCCTCCATTGTGGCCAATGGGCAATGAATGAACATGAGTTTTAAAAAGCTTGCAACCCACAATGAGGAATAGTAGATGGGGGAAGTTGTAGAGCTGGGAACTGATATAGGCAGGCTAATAGGTAAACTAAGTGGGCCTGGTGGTCCTTGTTTGGTCATCAGATTGTATGTTACACTTGCCTGCAATCTAGGAAGTATTACCGAGATAGACAAAGGGAAAAATCTAAAGCGAGAAGTGAAGTACTTCAGCTCTGAGGTCTTGAATGCTGTGAGAGCCTCCCAGGGTGCTAATTCAAGGCAGAGCAGAGATGAAGTATCAGGCACTGCAGAGCAGAGACTAAGGGGCACATGCATCATTGTTTTTTGTGGTCGCAAAGGGGCAGATTCGCAGAATCTGCCCCTTTGCGATCAAGAACTTTTGCATTTGGGATGCATCATCCCAAATGCAAAAATCGCTATTTAAGTAATCGCAAAATTTGCGATTACTTAAATTCATGACATTTAGGAATCGCAAATTGCGATTCCCTAAATGCAATGCAACAATAAAAAAATAGCGATTTCGATTTTAAGAAACGCAAATTACCATCAACTTAAAGTTGATGGTAATTTGCGAAAACGTTGAAAAATGCACAAAAGTGCATTTTTCAAAGTTCTATGTTGCACACAAACATGCCCTTGGGGCATGTGTGTGTGCAACATGTTTTTCAATTGCACTTTCAGGGATGCATCAGGGTTTCCTTTTGGCACCCCAGCACCCTGGAAATTGCATGCCCAATTTGCGAGTACCTATTTGGTACTCGCAAATTGCGCATGCAATTCCCATTGATTCGTATGGGCCTTTAGGCCCATAGGAATGAATGGGAAGCCATTCCTTATTTGCGATTCGCAATTTGCGAGTCGCAAATAAGGAATGTGTAGGAATCGCAAATTTGTTTGCGATTCCTACATGCATAGCATTTTGCGATTCCCAAATAGCGAATCGATAAAATTCGCTATTTGGGAATCGCAAAATGCGGGCTTGATGCATGTGCCCCTAAAAGCGAAAAGCAAGAGAGCAGGCGTGAGGAGTCAAGAACAAGGAGCCTCAAACAAGAAATCAGCCCAAGTATAGCAGTCACCAGCGAGGACAGAGCGCATCCACTCATGCAGGGGTGCCTAGGACGCGTTCTGCACATTCAAGGGTGCTGCGCACAGTAGCATGCCAGGCTCCTCTAAGAGAAATCATTCTCAGTACCATGTATTTTTTGTATTGCAACATTTATATAGCACTCGCTACCGCTATGTGGGGCACTAAAAAGCTTGCTTACATGGGTAGCATGCTGCACCATGTAGGGTGTTTGGTTGGAAGTGTGTTGTGGGGTGTGAACATCTCCGAGGGGAGAGGGTATGGGGGGCTACACCTGGGTACCTCAGCCTTGTGTGCCCAGAAACATGCCCTTTGCAGAAACAGGTAGCCCTTCACTGGGGCTCTGCACACAGGCTGCACCTGTGTGAGACTAGTATGATTTTTTTTGCTGCAGTTGAACAGAGGGCTGTATGAGGGACTGTCGCTGGGCTGCTCAAAGGGTAGAAACACACATGCAGTCACATCCGGGCACCAATCTGTGTCCTGTGCAGGTGGACTGCGAAGTCAAAGATCCCGCGCCTTCACGTCCTCTGCAGGTGTGCGCAAATGTGCGTGCCCCAAGATGCGTGTTTAATAGGGGCTCCTGGGAAAACACTAGGAAATGCCGAAAATCACAGACTTGCCAAAAGGAAGAGTGACCCTGTGGCGGCGATATTACCTCCAGTGAAACAACAATGGAATACTCCTCTATGAACGGGTGGGAAACAGACCCACGTCTCACTGGTTAAATGTGAATTTACTTTTGTTCACATGAAACATCCGCGTGGGACAATTCTCACTCATGTCCAGACATTGGTTCATATCTTTGTAAAGAAACAGTAACTTAATGCCCCCTTTGTTTGGACCGCATGATGCACCGGGAGTAGGAAACTAGTCCTCGGCAGAAACTCAAATGTGAATAAAGTAAACAGAAATTAATATGGGAATACAGACGCCTCTTCTTGCAGCCTTTGATATTTGGGGGCCTTTTGGTTTAATCATGCACTCCCTGTCTTATGACGAATTCTCTGTTAATATTGTATGGGGTTGTGGCTATGATACTTTAAGTTAATAGACGCCGATGTGTGTTTGCCTGCAGCTCTTCAGCGGGTGAGATGAACACACAGCATCGGTGTGTTCGTTCATGTACATGCATGCACATAGAAACATACATATTTGAGTATTTATCCTTCACAGAAGCACTGTGTGAAATGCTCTTTTTAGGCCCTAGAATATTGTTTCGCGTTTTCTGTGTTTTCTTCTTGTTTGGCAAAGATAGGAGAGAGGCTCGCCTTAATGTCTCCCTCTCTCCTAAGGCATGGTGGCCCTAGCGATGGAGAGAGGGAGGCCCTGTACATGTGTGCAGTCACCTCCTGCAGCCCCTGGGATCACTCATCTCTGGCCGTGGAAGGCGACAAATACAATACCCTACTAGAAGCCCTATCAAGAGCCATAGGCGCCGTATTTAGTAAGGGAAATTATTTACAGGTGAAATGAGGATGATTGTAAAGAACAAGACGCCCGAGAAAGGGCGCTTTATAGCTCAAAGTCTTTTTCACGCTGCGCCCCTCGGACGGTGGGGTGGGGAATGTTGGGGGGAGGGAGGGAGGGGGGGGTCTGCACTTCGATTTGAATATACACAGATCTTTCTAGCAAGTGCATTAACCACAAAGTTATCCACTTTATTGCTGCTTATGATGCCCCCGCGCTTACTTACTTAAGAGAAGGAATGACTTCAGGGGCAGATGTATCATTGTAGCAGTTTGCGAGTCCCTAATAGCGATTTTTAGCGAATCGCTATTAAGGACTCGCAAAATGCTATGGAGGTAGAAATCGCGATAATAATTGCGATTCCTACATATTCCCTAATTGCGAATCGCAAATAGCGTTTCGCAATTAAGGAATCCCTTCCCATTAATTTCTATGGGCCAAGAGGCCCATAGGAATGAATGGGAATTGCATGCGCAATTTGCGAGTACTCAATAGGTACTCACAAATTGCGCATGCAATTTCAAGGGTGCAAGGGTTCCAAAAGGACACCCTGTTGCACCCCTGAAATGTGCATGTGTGCACATGTGGCGCACATACATGCCCTAAGGGCATGTATGTGTGCCACATGGCACTTTGAAAAAAGCAAAAAAGTGCTTTTTTCGAGGAAATCGCAAATTACCACCAACTAGAAGCTGGTGGTAATTTGCGATTCTGTACAGCAATATCGCAATTTGTGATGGCTACTAGCATAGCATTCAGGGACTCGCAAATTGCGAGTCTCTTAGGGGCAGATGTATCATTGTAGCAGTTTGCGAGTCCCTAATAGCGATTTTTAGCGAATCGCTATTAAGGACCCCCAAAATACTATGTAGGTAGAAATCGCAATAATAATTGCGATTCCTACATATTCCTTAATTGCGAATCGCAAATAGCGTTTCACAATTAAGGAATCCCTTCCCATTCATTTCTATGGGCCAAGAGGCCCATAGGAATGAATGGGAATTGCATGCGCAATTTGCGAGCACCCAATAGGTACTCGCAAATTGCGCATGCAATTTCAAGGGTTCCAAAAGGACACCCTGTTGCACCCCTGAACTGTGCATGTGTGCACATGTGGCGCACATACATGCCCTAAGGGCATGTATGTGTGCCACATGGCACTTTGAAAAAAGCAAAAAAGTGCTTTTTTCGAGGAAATCGCAAATTACCACCAACTTCTATTCCTTACAGCAGTATCGCAATTTGCAATGGCTACTAGCATAGCATTTAGAGACTCGCAAATTGCGAGTCTCTAAATGCATGCGCAAAATAGGGAATCGCAAATTTTGCGATTCCTTATTTTGCAAGTAGGTTTTTCTTTCCTACATTGCACACTGCTAAATTGCGACTACAAATGCTGAAATTCTGCGAATTTCAGTGTTTGCGATCGCATTTTAGCTTGATACATCTGGTCCTCAACTTCCAGTTTCTTACGATTAGTGAATAAACAGCTGCAACTAGTGAGCAGTTCATCGGGCACTCTTTTTATACTCGCTATTATTAGGTGTTTCTGTCAAACCTGGAAACCAGAGTTGCTTTCCTAGAGACACACTTTGTATAACTTTAGTGAAAAGCATATTCTCTCTCTCTCTCTCTCTCTCTCTCTCTCTCTCTCTCTCTCTCGCTGCCACTGGATGAGAAATGCTGACACAGAGACACTGTCGATATTGCTTTTGGTGGCTTAGCCTTTCAACATTCCATTTTATGTGGTTGAAAAGGAGTGGTGGACGGAGTAAACAAGTTGCAGTTGTGATATCAGAAAGAACAAGGTATCTACTGGGCTGACATGTATATACATACCATGATCCCAAGTGTGTTAATTCAGCTAATAATTTATATTATATGCCTCATATGCCTATTATGCTTCTTGTACTGAATGTGAAATGTATGCTTGTGTTTGCAATTGTCGATGAAATAAATATTAAAACGAAAAGGAACAGGCTTTCAAGTCACACTACAAATGGCAGGATGGTCTTTCTGAATCGAAATATGACCATTGACATGAAGTTCCAGTCAGGAGACGGGGCTTATTACAAATTAAATATGTTTTCTGTGCTTATACCAAAATAAGTTGTATAGACAACCACCTGGGAGCGCAAAATAAATGAAAAAGTTCTGCTTTCCAGCTTTTGGCATTCGATCACAGTGTGCCGTAAATTGCAACCATGAGTGTGAATAACACGCACCTTACTAGCCATTCAACACATTTATTGGATTTTGATAACAATACGGCCCTGTACATTCATGTGACATGTAAGCCCAGGTGGTTTAGCGCTGGCTGCAAACATCTCTGTTCAAAGAGCATATCACATTTCTCACTCGACTTACCCTCTTCCTTCCAAGGTTGATAAAATAGAGATCAGCGAGTTTGGTAACAAGATCACTTATTATTTACACATGGCAATTCTGCTGTGTAGTGATGGTTAGAGAACGTGAAAGCAATAGTAAACGTTCTTTTGTTCTGTCCATGGCATATTCTATTCTGAAGAGTGCGTTCCACAGCTGCACCCATTAGATTTAACAGCCCCCTCTCTGTCCTCACTGTGAAAGATCAAAGGATAAACGAATCCCCCTGCAGTGACACCCCTGCTCTGATGATTTCCAGAGTAGCACACACTATGTCCTGGTGACAAGAGCTGCTGTTCTGGCGTTCTTGTGCTAGCTCAGCCCAGGCTTCCAACGTGATTAAATCCATGTTGGTACCAGTTGATTGATGAAGGGAGCACTGGCTGGGGCGAAGCCAGGCCCCCATGAGTACCGGTACTATCCTTGTTTTAGGAAAAGTGCTGGTACTCAGGCAGAGAAAATGAAAATGTGCTGGAGGTCAATACAGAGTTGCAGTGGCGTAACATAAGCCTCCTCAGCCCCTGCGGTGCTGGGCGGGCAGCTTCAGGGGGATCCCTCTGCATAGTACCCAGGCCTAAGAGCTCCTGATTGAGTCCGAAGGGGGGCCCTCCATGCACTTTGCAGGAGGGCCCCCTCAAGTTTCGCTACCCAACTGCAGAGTTGGGGTGGCAACACGAAGGAGGTACGTGAGAGGAGGTAGGGGCAGGAGACGCACTGCAGACATGCATGCACTCTTGGATGGTGCATGTAAATCAGGGTTAAAAAAGTTCCTGCAGGAACCTGCGGCCAGTGAAAGGACACTGGTTGCAGACAGGAAACTGTAGTAGGTCTATGCTCCCCAGCAGGGATCGACCGTGGAAGGCCTAGACATTGGCGTAGCTGGGGGGGGCGGGAGGGAGTTGGTCCGCCCCAGGTGTCACCTTTTTCGGGGTGGCGGCAAGCCACGAGCGCAAGGTAAGTTCGGCACTCATAAATGTCCCCCGTTCGTTATCGCCAGCACCCCCCCCCCGCCCCTCGGCATGGTCGTTCGCAATCATTCCCCCCGCTCTTACCGGAACTGGGCGGTGGCAAATTGATGTATCGCCCCAGGCATCAAAAGCCCTAGCTACGCCACTGGTCCTAGAGGAAGCAGGAAGGAGCAAGAGGCACGGACCAATCAGCACCAAGGAAAGGAGAGTGATTGGCAGTCAACCAATGGTAAGTAATGGGCCTGTTTTCTGTAAGCTTTTTTTGTTAATAATAGATTTTGCTGACAGCACATGCGTGCTGTAGGCAAGCCTAAAAATCCAAAATAATATGCATCATTTATGTTAAAACCAGTGCTTAATTTGAGCCGGTGGCTGCAAGTGGAGCCTATAGGGTAGCAACGCTTATTTTTCCTCATCACACTTCTAACCCAGAGCAAGAGAGAGAAAAAGACAAAAAGTGGGAAAGGTGGACAAGAAAGAGGGAAAAAATGTGACAAATGGAGAAAGCAGAGAGTGCAGGGCACAAGTCCTAAAAAAAGAAGTGGGGGGACGCTGACGTCACGACAGGAAGTGACGCCACGAAAGGTGGCTTGCACCATCAGACTCATTGCCTCCCCTCGCTCACCCCTTAGATGCGATTGCATCAGAGAAGCCAGCGCGTGAGCAGCGTTCTGAATGAGCTCCGATCTCGCCCCAGAGAGGCCAAAGAGTGAATGTGTGGCTCCATTTGCTGCAGTTATCGAGCTCCCGGTAAAATAAGTGGGGGGACGCCGTCCACCCGCGTGGTACCCCGACTCGAGCCCTGAGAGAGTGGCAAGAGTGAGATTAAGGAGCACGGAGTGCCTGGGGTGGATTTAAAAGGGAAGAGGTAGAATCAAGACTACGCAGTCACCCGCAACATGTAATGGGAAAAAGGCTGCATTATTGAATCAGGTGCATATTCTAAAGCGTAATATAAACCTAGGCCACTTGCCTTACAAAACTAACCGCCTCACTACATATCAATAACAACTTGTGCTTATCTGATCCCCCCTAATTGTCTCCCTCACAATTCCCCACCTTAACCATCTGTAACTCTCTGTACTGTACATACTAGATTAACTAAGTAACTTTGTTCTTAAACATTACCCCTTCACTTCTTGCCTTCTGGCAGTGTAAACTTACTCCCAGCGCCCCCCTTTCCAACTGGTTCCCCCACCCCAACAACAATAAAACCGATTCAAATCATGAAAACATTTCATCAAGCAACCACCTGACCAATAGTGATGAACCTAAACCTTATCCCGACCTATGCCCCTGATCCAATCATTGCTGCCCAACTTATCACCCTTCCTACCCTAAATATAGGGAGATGAGTGGGCAGATTCAAAAACACCCTGCCTATGCTACCAGCAACGTATCGATACCACAGAAAATGGTGGCTGATAGCCCAATTTCCCTTAACTATATAAGCACCCCTTCCACCCTACCAAAAACAGCCCAACTTCCAACGAGCAGTCATCTGGACTGCACCAATGCTCAAAATCTCCCGGGGCACACCTTCCCTATCGACTGCCCCCCAAGCCCCTATTAGGCACTTCGACATACAATAGCGCCGGCTGCAGGCTCCCGAGCAAAACATTTGGCTCCGGCACATACTCTTTTACAAATTAAGCACTGGTAAAAAGCTAGCCTTGCAGTGCAGCATTTTTGTACAAAGATTCTCTGCCCTGTGTCCTCGATCAGCACTAAACCTTAGCCTTTGTTGTTATCAATGGGGCCAGTCACACAAATGATATACTTCTGCTGGTAAGGCCTGTAAGTGACATTTTGGGATCCTGTGTTCTACTAGCAGCAGCGGGACGGACGGTTTGACATCTCCCCACTAGCGAAGCTGCACAGGCTGTAACGGAACCTGCCTCTACTTCGGGCACGACATTCCCTGCCTGTTTCCAATCACTTCAGGGGGGAGGGGTGAGTGCCACGTGTGTCTGGGAAGTGGAGACAGAGTGATTCATTTGAGCTTGGTTTGTACAATTTAAGAGCAATTGATACTAAAAGCACTTCTATTAAAATCCTGACCGTAAGATAAGCAAAGTAAAACAGCCAGTAATGCACAGGGGTGCTGTAAAAGGTTTAGGAGCAGCTGTAACATGATATCAAATCTTTTAAGGGGATACAGCTCTGTTCTTTGCATGATGTCCATACAGCCTTAATGTCGATTCGCATAAATGTACTGGGTAGAAGATGACGTCATACAACCTTTGCACCAAAAAAACCCAAACATGAAACAGCCCATTGTCCCACCCATTGCACCAACGATTTTCTGTTTGCTGCTGAAAAGCTGCTGAGCTGAGGGTGTTAATAAAGAAAGACCACGCATCTTCTCCCAGTAGCCTCTATAACAAGTTTGCAGGCCAACAAAGGAGGCCTCCAGGTTTGAGGTGGTGGTGGTTATGAAATAGATAACCTTCCAGGGAGGGAGAAATAACTGCCCCAGGTTTAAAGCACCCCTACTACATTACTACATTTTTAGGTCACGCCCAGAAACCGCTTCTGTTTTTTGGCACCTCATGTTATATGTATTTCCTACTTCTATTGGCGGTTCTCCGACATGCTCTAAACCGGAGGTGGTGCTCGGCTTTTCTCAGGGGCCACCACCCACGAATCGCCTATTGCACTCAGTCTGTCCTCTCCCTAAGAGCCCAGCACATTAATAAACGCACTACGCACTTTAAACAGCCATGTGGAGTGCTGGTGTCTTTCTTAAGGAGAGAAGAGACTAAGTGCAATTTGGTGTAATTCTGTTCAGCCGTTTTTTCCTGTATCGTTTCCCAAAATTCTTTTATATATAAATAAATACTGGATGCTGCAGTCGCGAACCAAGAATCCATACGTCTCCTCAGCTGTTTAAATGATGTATTCAGGATGCATAAACACTGGTAATCTCCCAAAGCAGTCAGTTAGTCAGAACATTTTATTCACATTGTTTTTTGGTGCATAAAAGTACATAAAAACTTGCATCATAATTAATTAGCACAACCATTTATCGTAAAATGATCAAATTAAAATGATTATCTAAAAACATCACAAAACAAGAATTAAGCCCAATTCCCTTTGTCTGATTGATTCCGTGAATCATATATAATTATTAGAACATCTTAAAACTATTAATAAATTAGATAAGAATGACTAGAAATAGCAATTTATACTTAGGTGTTCACAGGTTCTTTAATGATCAAAATCTTACCAAGCCGTGGTACATAATATAGCCTTAGAGCCCGACCTAGCAGGCACTACTGCTTCCATTTCTAACGATAATGGCATTACTCCTAGTCCTACTCCCTCGCCTTCCTTCAATACAAATGAGGCCCCGCCTCCCACCCAGACCCACCCCCAGCATAAAAACTCTGCCCGCCCCCACCTCCACCTGTACGTAAACAAGCCGAGCTAGCACTCAGATGAACCGCACCGGGAGGGAGGGAGGGTCCTGAAGGAAGGCGAGGGAGTAGGACTAGGAGTAATGCCATTATCGTTAGAAATGGAAGCATTACCTCCCGTCCCTCCTCGCCTTCCTTCAATACAAATGAGGACATAGCAAGCAGAAGAAAACAGAGACGGACAGCTGAGTGCGAGAGAACACCAAAACAGAAACAGTGCCCCAAACACAGCAGATCAACATCCCAGGAACCCAGCGGCCCAGAACAGCAGACAAGCGTTCCAGACACGCAAACGGACAGCGACAGTCAAACGGAGAGGGAGAAGACCAGGACGCAGTCCAACAGATCCCACAGAGGAGCCCACCCGACAGGACACCACAACCGGCAGGGACCACAGCAAAGCACGCTGGACATCAAGCAACGCAGCCACCGAAACCGCCAAACAGCGTGAGGAACACCCCCAAACCCCCACAGGAGGAACCACCCCAAAAGACGGACAGTCAGCAAGACCGGGGACCAAAGCCAACGACCCAACAGAGCAGAGGAAGGCCAAACAACCACCGCAACCGGATCAAAGCAAAACGAGAACCCACAGCCGATCCAACACCCCCAAGCGCCGCGCAGAGGGGATGGTAACCAAAAACAAGGCCCAAAAGACAAGAGCCGCAACCCGAGACCCCCAAGGGGACCAAAGGGAGGACAGCCAATACCAGCAGCCAAGACCCCGAAGGGAAGGATCAGACAGGGCGAGGGGGCAACAGACCCCCGCCAACCCGCAAGAATGCCAGGAGCATCAAGAAGCCAGAGAGCCGCCCACAGCACCCGCAGAGGAGACACCGACAAACCCAGAAGAGCCCCACCAGGAAGGAATCGCCACGCCAAACATAGGCCAGCCACCGAGGTAACAACCCCAGAGCAGAACACCAGGCCGAAAAGGTCCGCCCATGCCAAGCACAGGACAGCAGAGAGGAGGACCGACGGGAAGGCAGCCAAGCAACCGCCAAACGGACAGGAGCCCCCAACCCAGCAAAGCCCAGCCGCACCACCACCAGGCAGCAGGCGAAATCCCAGCACATAACCCAGGGGAAGGGCCGGAAACAGCAAGAGAACGGAACCACCGGAAGGACCCACACCCGAACGCAACAGAAGGCGGACAGGAGAGGAGACCAAGGCACCCCAGGCCAACGGGGAGCAACCAACAACCCCCGAGCACAGAGCCACCCGACCAGAACCATAAAGGCCCGGAGCAGTGGAAAAAAGGGGGGGGGGAGAGGAAGGCACCTAGAAGACCCCGAGGCACAGGAGAGGGAAGGCCAACGACCCCCCCGAGCCCCGGGACCCCATCCCAGAGACCAGAACCGGGCCACCAAGGCCCACCCCGGAACCGCAACAGGACCACCACAGGGAGGCCCCAACGACCCACCAACAGGCAGGCCACACGGGGAAGAAGAGAGAAAACGCGGGAAGAAGGAATGACCCAGCAAAAACAGAGCCGCCAGCCCAGAGGCCACTCGCCGAAGGGAGAGAGCCGACAGCCCCAGTCCCCAGACCGGAGCCAGGGAAACAGGACGCAGGCAAACAAGGAACAGAACCGGGACCCACCCAGAGGGCGGACAGAGGACCACCTCCCCAGAACGCCAAACTGAACCAACACCGCATGGGCCCCGCAGAGAGCCACGAAAGAGCACCAGGGCAAGCCCCCAACAAGCGGCAGCAGGAGGAACTCCGGGAGACCAGGGACCAGCACCCCTGAACCCGAATAGACCCCAGCCAACCCCGCACCCGGACAGGCCGGTGACCAAAGCCACCACAAGCGGAGCCGGAGGAGGCAGCAAACAGCCAGCCAGAAAGCGACGGCGGGAGAGCCACCAGGACAGCTCCCCCCCCAGACACAGACCGACACGGGCAGCGGGGACAACAGACCCCGGAGACCAACCCAACAGGATCCAGACGGTCAGGCGGAGAAGTAGAAACGAGCCCCGGAACCTGAAAACACCCCAGAAGCCACGAGCCCCTGCAGCCACAGGACCGCCGGAGGAGCCCCCGGGACAACAAGGCCCGATCCAGAGAAGGAAGAGAGACCAGGTGCAGGCAGGACAAGGGAACAGGGCCATGCAAAGGCTACAACGAGCCTCAACGAACACCAAGCCCCGAGAGGGGACCAGAGAAGACACACCCCAGGCCACCAACAACCCCGATCCCCAGAAGAACCACCAAGGTCCCCCCGAACAGACCGAGCAAAAAAGACACTCCGGCCGCACACAGCCAGAGGCTGACCGACAGAGAAGGATGAAGGAAAAAACCCCGCACGAAGGAGAGCCACAGGAGGCACCAGGACCCGCGGGAAGACCCAGGGCGAGGGCCGGAGGCCGAAGGGAAGGACTCAAAACCGAAACGGGCCTCACCCACAGCGAACCGCAGAAAAGAAGCGGCGACTGGGAAGCGGAGAGAGGCGTCCCCGAGACCCACGGCATGCCAAAAGAAGCCAGGCAGAACCAGAGGAACGACGGCCGAAAGGACCAACACACGGAAGGGAAGGGGCCGAACCCAGGAGCAGACCCACAGGAGAGCCAGTACAGGCCGAAGCCACCGGACACCCCGAACCCCAGAAACAGAACGGAGAGGGGCCCAGGCCCGGGCACCACGACAGGAACCCAGCAGACCGACCACCTGGCAACCAAACTGGACACCCAGTCCAGCAGAGCCACCCCGCGGGGACCGGAGACAGGCAGTGGAGGCAACCGAACCCCCGAATCCGGAGGAACCAGCACCAAGACGACCCTGTACACAAGAACCAAAGTACACAGGACCCAACCACCAGAAATGGGCCGCCGCCACCGAGGAAAAAAAAGGCCGAAGACGACCACCCACCGTAGGGAACCGAACAGAGAGCAGCGACAGGGACCCAGACGGGTAGGGCCCGCAGGAGAGGAGGCAGGGAGCCAGGGCGAAAAACAGGCCAAACCGCACCCAACCGTAAAGGCGGAGGAGAAGCCCACAACGGGGACAAAGGAGAGACCTCAGGACAAGGCACCCCAGAAAGGCAGGACGCCCCACACAAGTAAAGGCACACAGAAGCCTCAAGGCGGCCAGAAGGACAGAGGACCTGCAGCCCACAGCACCGAATAGTCCCAGGCAGCCACCCAGCCAGGCACGAACCAGGCCAGACTCCACCAAACAGCAGAGAACCGACAAGAGCAGGGGCCCACCAGGCGCCAAGGCCGGAGGCTCGAACAGCTGCCGCCAAAGCCACGAAACCCCACACCAAGGAGGGCATAGAAGAAGCTGAGAACAGGCCATCGCCACAGCAACAGCCAAGGAGAACAGCCGACCCACCAAGCAGAGCGGCCAGGACAGAGACCAACAGCCCAACGGGAGGAAAGGGGCGAACACCCCCAACAAGCAAAGCCGCCGGAGGAAGCAAGGGACCCGCAGCACCGCAGGAAAAAACCCACTGATGCAAAAGAGGGCGTAAAGGAACCTGAAACCAAACAGGACCAACACAGCACAGAAGGAACGCCCAGGGCGGAGGAAAAGAGACCGCACACAGCAGGCTCCGCAGGCAACCGACAAACAGCCGCCAGCCGGGCGGCCCACAGTGGACAAAGCAGCAAGCACAACGTACACAAAAGCGGAAACAGCAAGCACGGGCAACGCACGCCACTCCCACAGCACCTATCCCCACACCGGGACAGAAGGGCAAGCCCAACCAGGCGGGCCAGGAACACCATGAACCCCACAGGGCCCGTCCAGCAGGGAAGAGGAAAGCCCAGCCGACCAGCACAGGAGCCCAAGCGACCCTCCACACCCCCCAGAGCCAAAGGCAACGCCAGAGGCGGGAGAAGGCCCAGCACCCCAGGACCCAGACGGAAACCATCCGCCCACAGGCTCCGCCGGACGAGGACGGGACAGACCAGAAGGCAGCGGCGGAGCCCGAAGCACCGGACAGAGCAGCCACAGCCAAGTCCTGCACCAGCCACAGACAGGAGAGGCACCAACACCCCCCGCGAAGTCCATGCAGCCAGGGCGCCCCAGGGGGACCGGTGACCAAGCAGCAGAGGAAGAAGACCCCAGAAGGCCCCCAACAACCTCAAACGACCCAGGGCAGCAAGTGGAAAACAGCCCCCAGCAGCCCCAAGACAAGGCGGACAGACCCCCACGCCAGTCAAGGGAAAACAGCAAGCCACAGCACCCGGTACCCCCATACAGCGTAAAGGAACAAACCACGGGTCAAAAACTCGTCCTACCAGGACACCGTGAAGAGTGCAGTCCGGGAGCAGAGGCAGCCAAGCAGGCCCGACCCGGAAACACAGCCCCAGCCACAGGAGGGCCGCCAAACAACGCAGCGGCTTCCTGAGCCACCGCTCCGCCCCCATCCACGAGGGAGACGAGGAGAGGAGGCAGCGCCAGGAGAACTCCGTCGAGGGCACCGCCGTCGCAGAGAACCAACTCGAAGACTCCCGGCACCGCCACAGGGAGGAACTGAAGGTAAGTCTCACTAGGGAGACAGAAAAAAACAGGTGGAGGTGGGGGCGGGCAGAGTTTTTATGCTGGGGGTGGGTCTGGGTGGGAGGCGGGGCATCATTTGTATTGAAGGAAGGCGAGGGAGGGACAGGAGGTAATGGCCATTAAAGACCTGCTCCAGCGTTAAAGGCCCTCACCATAATGTTCTAATTGGTAAAAAACAAAGGCCTCTCGGAGCCCGAGGGGATTTCAATCCCTCAGGCCTCGAGAGGTCTTTGTTCACAGCAGCAGCTGTGAATGAAAAACAACATTAGAATGTTATTATGTGGGCTTCTACTGGCCCAGAGTACTCCACTGTCTGAAATGGAGAGCTCAACATTCTAATGTTCTAATAGAGGGTACTAGACAGTCCATGCAGCTAATACAACTTCACAAGGGACCTTGACTAACCATTTTCATGGATCACACATTCCCTGGTCAATACATCTCTAATTCTTTCCTATGCTTCACGGCTAACCAAAGGCAAGTGGCTGGTGCATAGCACAACAGAGGTCTCCAGCTGTTGAAAATATGTCAGTGCCGGCCTATATTGAGTAACGTTAGCACTACGCAGATATGGTACAATTAATCTTTTCCTTTGTTGGGAGCAAAATGGGCAAAAAAAGCAGGTGCTGAACTGACTGAGCAGATACTCTGTCACAAGGGCATGCAGGCAGGTTTTTGTGTGAGTAGATAGTAGCCAGGAATCCCAGCATGAGTGGTATAAGTTTTAAACGGACCCTAACCAAGATGAAGCTGAGGGAGCTGTGTTGTATAGGCTAACACTGCTTTTATTTTTATTTTCCTCCTATCTAGTGGCCGCTGCATCTACCGGGAAGATCTGCCTCAGCTTGGCCTTGGAAAACATAATGCACTCTGCGGGGGAATCAAATAGTTCTTGCAGGCCCAATCTTGCCAGTGTGGAACCCAGGTACCTCAACCAGGGAATCTTTTTAGCATGATCTCATTTAAGGCAATCCCTTAGCACGGCTTGATTTAGGGGAACCGTTTCCCTCCTCCAAAATGGAGTGCCTTAAAAGCAATGGGGCCGTAATTTGAGCAACTCTGGGGCAGAGAGAGCAAACTTTTGGCAAAAGCATCCTCCAGTCATTGTAGTGGATCTATGTCTGCTATGCCCCACACTGCCGCCCAATATGTGGCTATGGCCTTTACTGCGTAGATCTGTAGGATTTCTGAGACAGGCTTATTCCCTAGCTTCTTTGAGAAGTTAGAAAGAGCTTCAATGTTTCTCTCAAAATGCGAGGCTCTATTTAGGACTATGTCTTTCCATGAAAATTTTCCACCAAAAAGTATCCCAAGGTGTAAAAACGAGTCTACCACCTCTACCCTATAGTGAGCTAGTTTAAAAACCAGGGATTTCTTCAAAGGTGGGCCTGTGTTTAAAAGATATGATTTTGTTTCATTGACATGTAGATCCAAAGTGTCCACAAATCTAGTGTACTCCTCTATGAGTCTCTGTAGCGCTCTGGGGGTTCTCGCCAGAAGCACTGCATCATCTGCATAGAGGAGTATCAGGAGGGGGGACGCCTCTATCTGCGGAACATCCTTGGTATATTTTTAGGTCTCGCCTAGCGACGCAGAGCAGGCGCTGCTCATTTTTAGGTCTCGCCTAGCGACGCAGAGCAGTCGCTGCTCGCTTGGCGAGATCTATTGTTGTCGATTTCTTTTGCGAAGGGGGACAGGACATGTGCACGAGTACGGAGGACAGGAGATGTGCACGCATACGGCTCGGGGCGTTAGCACAAGGGACAGCAGATGTGCACGCGTACGGAGGACAGTGGCGTTAGCACAAGGGACAGCAGATGTGCACGCGTACGGAGGACAGGAGATGTGCACGCGTACGGCTCGCGGCGTTAGCACAACTCCTGCTCGCTCGCTCCCTCCCTCCCATTGTCTCCTGCTGCCACAGCACGATGATGATGATCATAATATTTGTATTCTTTTATTACTATTGTATTATTATCAACTGAAAAATGATGCTCGTGAACAATCCCCACGCCTGTGTATCCCTCAATTCACAAATCTCCAAATTATCCCAAAACCTGATATTTGATTTAAGGCGTTTAATCGCCCTGTACTATAGAGCCTTTCGCCGTCCTGAATGCATGGCTTGTGTTCATTCACAAATCCCCGAGACGGGCAGACAGCAGCCCCCGGGGGGCGGGTGATGCACAGATACCATGCCAGGCGCGTAACACATGCCCCTGCATCCCCCGCGGTACGGGGGTGCCCCGAGCTGCAGGCGGGGCCCCTTAGCACAGTACTCAGGCCAGAGAGCTTCGGATTAAATCCGGAGCGGGGCCCCTCCATGTACCTTGCAGGGGGGGCCCTCAACTGTCGTTACGCCACTCCTTGCTACTCTACTTCCATCTACATATTGTATGGACAATCATTGATATGCAAACTTACTTTGTAGATGTCCACATTAAATCTCGAATAATAACGTGTTCTTAAAGGAACCCCAAGTCTCTGGCAGTAAGCACTGTAAATCACAGGTGTTACCACTGTCCACTTTAAGGTTGTTAAGTTATCGGCCTCGGAAATATAGAGTGCGCTGAGGTGAGCTCTTGAATTCCTCACTCACAGATCACCATAGATGCCAGCGGCCAGCGGTTAACTTACAGAGTTTTAGCTTCCTAAGACATGGTTGCGAATATGACGCAGGGAGTACCGTGAAGGTGTGCTTTTACCCCAGGGCACAGCTGTGAGCTTGTTTTTATTCGATTGAACTTTCTAAACACACAGTTAACTTGGAATTTCTCAAGGCAGCACAGCGCGGAAATAGAAGCCACTGTTTAGGGGGAGGTCACAGATTATCTTGTAGAATCTCTGCGCTGCTTCAGAATGTACAACCGCATAAAAAGCGGCGCAAAGCTGCGCAGTATGGCAATACACTCGCTCGCGATGCGGTCCCTGGTCCCCCCCCCCGCGTCTTTAGATATTGCTGGGCAATTCGAATACTGCATTTTATTCCAGACGCTCTTGCTTCTGTGTGGTTATTCTAGGCGTATAAACAATAATATGTTTTGATGGGGGTTGATAACTAGCTACGGAGCGCGAGGAAGTGAAATGAGTTGCTATCTGAAGCGCCTCGAAGATTACTAGGAAAGTTTGAATTACTTATGCTGCATGGGATCACAAATTATGCGGCATGTTATCCGATTAAATAAGATTTGGCTTTATTACGTAGCTACATTTACATTTAAATGTCCTCATTCGGGAGAGAGCGGAGTGCTATACAGAATACACACACTCCTTAAGAAATAACACTGCACTAGAAGCAGATCCTCACAAGCATATGCTATTTACTAAGAGTTTATAGTACTGTCTTGCCTGATACTGATAGCACGGGAACACACATTTATTATCAACGCCCTTCCCCTCTCCCCTCCCCCCCCCCCCCCCACCAAGAAAAACGGCCTTTGTAAAGCATGCGAAGTGTTTCACACAGCAGGCACTAAGCGCAGGTGTACACACGCCTTGTGATAAAACTGTTTTATTTGCTCTTCGAGTCATACTTATGGGGTGGTGGTTATGGTATGTTAATTTGATCTTGATATAGCGCAACGACTCGACCCTGAAGGGACGTATTGGCGCTCTGACACATAGGAGATGAAAGAAGCAGATAGTAAAACAGCCTCGTTTTAAGGTGTATTTAAAACCAGAAACAAGGGGCCATGCAACAAATCATCAGTTGCTTTCAATCGCCGATCAATGCATTTTGAATCAAAAACGTTTTTTTCAAAATCTGCAGTCGGTGGCTTATTTTGTATCAAGATCTGGAAATGACCCTTTGCAGAATAAGCTGCAGTGTAGCATTTAATAGGCATGACTATTGCTTAATAAGGTGTTTTATATGGCTTTTCGAACTGCTCTTATTTTAATTGTTGTAAGCGCTCTAAGTAACTTTTGTTATTGTTACCCAATGTAATAGGTCTGAATTTACCAACCTGGGAAGGCTGGAAGGCTAAGTAAGCTTGGCCAAGATTCGAGCTTCCAACCTGTAGGCCACCCCTTGTTTCAACAGCGAACATTCACCCCACTCGGCCATCCTGCCAGCCCTACCGCGTTCAAACCAGGACCAGTTCTGTTCACTTCAGAAGGATGAGAGCCAAGTCAGCTCCGTCAGTGTTTGAACCCGATACTTTGAGGTCACTGCAAGAGGAACACAGAGACACTTGGGCATCTCACTTCCATGCTATTAGTAGACAAATTTACAGGAGCTATGAGTAGCCAATTCTCAGGATCAAAGCAAGTTTATTCTTCCGTAATTGGTATTTCAACCAGGTACTCAACAGCCTCGAGATGGCTGCAATGTCAGGACTGGTAATTTAATAGCATACTCTCGACCCTGCCATGGCTGATGTAGAATGACCCCTATTTTACAGGGTAATTCTAGCCCTTTTACAACTGATGTGTAATAAGGCATATTCTAACTCGGTACACTCAGCCTGTCATGCATGATGTATACAAGCCAATATTTTAACATCTGGCTATAAGCATGTTTTAACAGTGGAGCCAGTATATGCTGCTATAGGTGGTACACAATGAAATAATCACAAAAGACTATTACATGCTTTTTTTGGGGGGGGGGGGGGGGTTGTGCGAACTTGACCCAAAGGTATCAGAGCGCTTTACATTAGCACCAGTTGTGATACAGACTGACACGTTCATTTTTGTTGAGCACGGGGAGATTAAGTGATTTGCCCAGAATCACAGGATGTTGAGCGTCGTTGCCGAGACTCCAACCCGGTCCCCCAGCTTCGAGGTCGACCGCTCTAGCTGTAAGGCCACATCCTCTCCCACTGTTTAGATAGCAGATGCTGTTTTCCTTTCTTGAGCCAACCATGTGCCATGAAGGAGCCCTTTGCTAGCATGAAACGTGTTAATTTGTTAAATGTTATGAATCCTTGCTCGCCAAATAATAGCTTGACAGAATACATGGGGCTCAGCCTTTTTTCTGAACTTTTGAATCCTCTCTGGTCTCCTTTGAACCAAATCAGCTCAGCTCCAGCAGTGAAATATTCCCCCTGTGAGGTCGAGGAGGCAAACTAACAAGACGAGGTGTGAATGACGCACTCGTTGAGCTCTCCTCATTTATGCATTGGTGTCCAATATAGGTTCAGGATGTCACGACCATAGTTTGATTACAAGGATATCCAGGTACAGTAAGTCCACATACAGTGAATCTAAATAGAACTCATTTACATATCCAATCGTTCTGCTGCATGCAAAGCTGGCATTGGCTGAAACTCTTGGATACACCATGAAATAGCAAACGCATATGTTACTGCTAATAACCGGGTTCTGTGTAACAACAGGGTTCTGTATCTGACATGTGAGAAATTGTATGTTTACAGGATTATGATGTCCTGTCATAGAGAAGGGAATATTAAAAGCTGTTTAAAATGTGTTTATTAAGGAGTTAGACCAAGGAACGCCATTGGCTTCTCTTAGATACCTCTGTCTGTTGTCATAGAGATGCCACAGGGTTAACAGTATTTCAGAAAGTACAGAGAGTACTCCAGGTGCTGGCATAAGTGACATACTTGAAACTATTTTTCCAAAGATGTTGTGGACACTGTGCCTGAGACATCCTAATACCCTTTCTGTCTGAAAGTTATTTTAAAAAAGCGTTATGACGCAGCAGTTCTCTGCGTCACAGTATTTTTTGCACACCAGCTGCTGTACAACATGGCTGAAATAAAACAAGCATTTGCAATGCAATAGGTCTCGCATTTACGCGAGTTTAAGCTATTGGCATTGTAAATGACAATAGCTTTTATTTATGTTTTAAAAACGAAAACAAAAATAAAAGGCATTGTTATTTGCAATGTCAATAGCTCAAACTTGCGTAAATGCGAGACCTATTGCATTGCAAATGCTTGTTTTAAAACCGTCTCCACTCTATTTGTGTAGAGTGAGAACAGGAATGGAGTGAGGACGCAACCCTGTCTCACTCCTCACCCAAAACAAAATGGTTTTGTACATTCCTCCGCTCTACCGTACCTGACACAGGCAATTGCCCCAGCATGAAGCTGTTTTATGGAGTTAATTATTACTGGATCTAATTCAATGGTCTCCATAATAGGTTACTCTGGACCACGCAAACGAACGTAGCAGAAAGGTTCATAAATGCCAAGTAGAGGTGACCCTTCCTTGCCCCTGCATATTGGCGATCACCATGCTTAAGTTAATACATTGGTCAACGGTCCCTTTGCCCTTCCTGAACCCATACTGGGCTGTTGTCAGACTACCAACGTGTTTCGAAGACCACCATCTCCTTGCTCGCGGGTCAGGACATGGACACTCCGCTCTTCACTTAATAAATACTTGCACATGTTAACAACACACATGGAGAGAGGACTCAGTGATTGTGAAACATTACAATAGATCGTACTCGTGGGCGCCATTTTAACAAGGGGAGAATAGGCAGTATAACTTCAAAAGAAATAAAGACAATTACAGTTTGTATTCATTTTCACATAAAATTAAATTAAATAAGAACACATTCTGCATATCAATAGTTTTACCAAATTAAATCCAACACATTTCCCATGTTCGTGGATCCAAATATATACATTTTGCCCAAGTGCACAGCAATAAGGCTGGCTTGCATAAGGGCATGTACACATCGTCATTGCACCTCGATTGTGCGAGACCCTATGATTTAAACCCATGAGTATTCTGTCATAGTATCGGGCAATTATTTCTCACAGGGACTAACCAGCACTAGTTTGACTTGTTTATAAATAAATTACTTTCATCCCATGTAAACAGTTTAAGTCTTATAAAGCGTGTATCGCAAAGATATCTGTATGAACATCAAATCCTCAATGAAAAAATATGCATAGACATTCAAATATGATCATGCCACTCTGAGTGTGCATCGATTTCAGGAGTTTGTTGAATTGTTTTTTAATATTCTTCATTACCTCTCTTCAGTAAATTAAAGTTGAGGGATTACAATTATCCCCTTGACCGAAGAGCGAGAATAAAGCACATTAATATCAAGAAAAGAAAAAAGGAGGAGAAGAAAAGGATGTAGAATTATACAATCCCGCCCAAGTGGGCTTGCTAATTGCTTAGAACTTTATCTACTACCATACAGTTAGAGAATATATCCTGCTCCTAAACAACAAATCATAATTCATCAACCAAAGGGGTTTCATGCATAATGACTCCAGTCTAACAGAGTGTTGTGCATATATATATATATATATATATATATCCAAAATCGCAGCTCAGTGCAAACGCACTGAAATCGCCTTTCCCCTTCCCTCTCACAACGGCGGTCCGTGGCAAGGGGGCGAGCCTCATAACACCAAACAAAAGCTGCTACTCGTAACTTTACAGCAGCCGCGGACACCAAACGTCTTTCAAGCAGTTGTTTATTCAGCAGATACGAACAACTCGACGCGTTTCAGGACCCAGTCCCTTGTTCACGAGTGCTGTGACTTACTCTCTATTGCGTTTAAATAAACATGTGACCACCACCATAATAGAGCCTGAAAACAGACTTATCATGAAAAGAGGAGTTAACTCACTCCTACCTCACCCAAATGTGCTTGCAAGATATTTTTACAAATATCGTTGTAATTACACCTTTACATGAGCGACAAGTCTATATGGCAGTTCTAAACATTTAACACGCTTAAGATAAAAAATGACTTTTAAAGTGCCTACTCATATGCTAGGACAGAAAGCATGAAAAATACATGAAAAGAGACTTCCACAGATAGCACTTCCTAAAATCTTTATATCTCAATGCTTTTAAAAAAATCATCTATTTCATTTCATTGTCTTTCTTGGATAGTGGAGCTGCTCGAAATTTACTGTATTTCATCTAAGCCTCAAGTGGGCATTAAATGTAATCTATAAAAATTTGAATAGAAGCCACTTCTTCAAAATTCAGTGCCTGTACTGTAATTATACTGTGGATTAATAATTCATGTTATTTTAATGTCCTAGCCTTCTTTAGCAAAATAGATTACTGATGTATCTCCTCATCTTCAATCTAGTTGTCATGCCCTAGTGGGCCTACCAACTACAAGTAGATATTTTCGCTCTTTGGCATTTCTTCATTATAACAGCAACAACAGATATCTGTAATAAAACAAAACAAAACTAAATAAATATCACATCTTCAAAACCAATAAACATAACACCACAGTGACATTAAAAACACAAGTATCTCTTCAGCATTGGCAGACTTAATTCATCATTATACAACAGATTTACTCAATCCACTTCAGATCACTAATATGCATCACTTTAGAACAAAAGATATAATCATTGATTAATAAACGGTGAACTCCTTCACAGGTGAAAGATCAGTAAAGAGTCGCTGCTCCTTACCTTAGCCACTATCAAATCTACATCTAACCTAAATGTACCGCTAGTTCTTCATCACAGTTATGACCTATCGGCGTAAGTGTTCTATATTGAATGATCAATTCTAGATTCTAAACGTCGCAGATTTTGCACTCTGTTCCTCCCTCTCATTCATTTTAACTGTATCAACACGCAGAAGCTTAAAAGGTTGCTGCTTTGATCATGGTGACTTTGAAAATGTCGCGCAACTGGGTACTGTTTATCTCCATGTTTTATTGCGCGAAGATGTTCCAACACCCTTTCTTCGCCTTGTGAATTGTGCTGCCTATATATGCCTTCTGACAGGGGCAAAAAGAGCAGACTGCATAATCAGTGTTGCATGACGTATGTTTCAAAATTCGAAATGGCTTACAGTCAGGATAGTCTACATTCTCTTTCTGTTTTTGCTATTCTTACAAGCTTTGCAGTTTCTACACGTAAAAATCCCTGTATTCCTACGTTCTTATGATAGAGGGCTCTACCGCTCTACATAAATTGTCCTTAAGGGATTTGGCTTTCTTAAAAGTGATCTGAGGGAAGTTTTCACACTATCTGCTATGTCTTTGTCTGTTAATAACACTGGCCAAAATTTGTTTAAGCTTTTTCGCACCTCTCGGGCCTGTCTATTAAAGGTGGTGATAAACCTTATCTTTTCTTGAGACTTACCCTCTTCCTTCTCTCTTTCTTTCTCAACTACTAGAGAAGCTCTTGTTCTTTTTGCAACTTCAATTCTAGCCTTGTTGATCACTGATTGTGGATATCCTCTTCAAGGAACCTCTTGGTCATTGTTTTCTCTTCTTTGTCAAAACTCTCCACTGTACTGCAGTTCCGCTTAGCCCTTAGTAGCTCTCCCAGTGGTATACTATTGATCAGCTGAACTGGGGTGACAGCTCCGGGCATGTAAGAGACTGTTCCTGCAGTGGTTTTCCTAAATAGCGCACTTTCTAGAGAGTCTCCTGCAATGTGAGTCTAAGATCCAAAACTCCAATGACTCTTTGACCACTGACTAGTAAATTGTAAATTGTAGTCGCTTGTGTTCAGAGTGACTTACAAACTCATTTGCTTCATACTCAGTGCCCTCCCACACGCAGAAGATGTCATCTATGTAACGTATTCACAAAGCCACTTTATCTTTGAAAACAGGCAATTCTCTAACTACTTTTCTTCCCAGTGCCCTAGATACAGACCTGCAAAGCAAGGAGCAAAGCAGGTCCCCATTGATGTTCCGAGGGTCTCTTTAAAGATTTTGTTATCAAAGAAAAAGTAGCTCTGTTTAAGACAGACAGACATCATTTCCATCAACATCTCTGTGTAAAGAGATACGAAATGGATCTTTCATTGAGAAAATATCTACATGCTTGTAAGCCCAGGTCATGGGGGATGCAGGTGATAAGCTCATGACGTCTAATGAGAACAAGAGTAACTGCTTTTCCATTGAAGGTTCTCAAGACATCTCAAAAATCTCCGGTATCCTTGACATACGATGGAAGTTTTTTTACCAAACTATGCAAAAGAAAATCCACATACCTGGAGATGTTTTCCAAACAGCTCCCCGGGATGAGACAATGGGTCTCCCGGGGATTCTGTTGGTTTTATGGATTTTGAGCAGTAGGTATAACGCCGAAGTTTGGGAAATTTACACTCTAAGAACTTAAACTCTTCCTGTTCAAGTAATCCTTTATCCTCCATTCTACCAGCTGATTTTGACAAATCTTAATGGAATGTTCATATTCCATTCTATTACTCCTATTGTACTTGTCCTTTTCTGATAGTTGTCTCATCCCCTCATCAATATATTTTTGTTTAGACAAAATCACTACGTTACTTTCTTGTCTGATTTTTTAATGACTATTGTTTTATCATTTTTCAAATTTTCAATAGCTCTCTCTGCGTTTTTGTAACATTGCTCCACCGTGCCATTTTATGCGGCTGGAAAGTCTAAGCAATTCCTGAGTTACTCCTTTTCAAAGACATCAATAGCTTCGTTTTTAATTTGAGGAACAAAAATAGACTTGGGTTTAAAATTACTGGGCACTTAAGTCTAAGGGAACATTTTCATTAATCAGATTCACAAAGGGATCACTTCTACATCTCCTTCATCAGCTAAGACATTCATGATGTGGAGCAACTCAACATCTGCAATCTTAACATCACTAGGATACTCTCGCTGCACATCAACATCTCTTGCTACTTTGTTGCGTACCACTTTTAATGCGTAATTTTCTTGTGAAATAAAATAAATCAATACGACTCTGAGTATAATTAAAATCATTAGAAGGACAAAAGTAAGACCCAAAGATAAAAGTTCTACCTCAACATCGCTGAGTATACGATCTGATAAGTTGACTACGGTTTTCTGTCCATTAGTTCACCTTCGTTTGGCCTCTTGTACGGCTTCCCACTGGGCTTCCTAGTTCTCCTAGCGTCGAAATGTTTCCTTCTTCCGCCTTTGTTTCCTCTTCCACGATTTTGAAATCCTCCCTGCCTGTTGCCCACCTGTCTTCCTTTGGCAACTAGGCTGAACTCTGTTAAAATGCTGGTTTTTACTCCTTCGTGGTCTACGATGTTAGAGAAATCACTGCCACTAGTCACACTTCCATCTGATTGATTCTCTATACTGGACTGGTCTTCAAGTTGCTTGCTGATACTGGAGGATTAGCAGTTTTAGAGGCTGATGTAACTATACTTCCTCGCAATTGGTCATATTTCTTTGCAAAGTTAAAATCTGACCTCTTTGGTAATCAACCAGTCTCGTTGGAATTTTCGTTGTTTTTTCATTTTTATTTCTTCTTCAATCTTGTCCAAACTTTTTCCATTTTATCCATTTCCCTCTGGAATTCTTCTACTCCACAAAGCGTTTTTAGTTGTTGCGTAATGTCTTCAATAGTGACAGTTAGTTTTTCACAATCCTTCCTGGCATGTTTAACCAACATTTTCAGCATGTTGGTTGAACATTGGTGATTATTACTAGCCCAGTCGTTCACCAGTTCGGGTCCGGGTCATTAACGTTGGCGTAATAAAATACGCAATCCTCTCGGTATTCTACCGACGTCGATGTATTTTTGAAGAGTGGTTGCCTCCCACCATTTATTCTGTTCTGTTTTGAGGGCTCTCCACATTTGATCCCATAATATTCTTTTATTCGGCGTGGTAATTCCACTGCTTGATGCAGTGATTCTTTCTGTTGTGTCATTCTTCGTACAGTTATCAAACATTCTGCCCCCTGCCACCGAGCGCTTGTCATTCCTCGTTGCCATATTCTCTGCTGTTTCGAAATATACGCGATACCGCTGTCACTGCTTACTGAGCGGGGCTGCATTTACATTAAAACACAGTCTCGCTCAGCCGTCTGCTAAGTGTCAACCGCTCACAAACGATACCTTTGCTCATTCCCTGAAAGCACAAGTGCTCGGACGATCAGCTTGTCCTGTCTCGTCTTTCACGGTGAGTTTCTGTACCGGATAAAAACACTTAGCGGGTAAGGGTTGTTTCAAATATCCAAAATCGCAGCTCAGTGCAAACGCACTGAAATCGCTTCCCTTCCTCTCACAACGGCGGTCCGCGGCAAGGGGCGAGCCTCATAACACCAAACAAAAGCTGTTACCTCGCAACTTTACAGCAGACGCGGACATCAAACGTCTTTCAAGCAGTTGTTTATTCAGCAGATACGAACAACTCGACGCTGCTCGGGACCCAGTCCCTTGTTCACGAGTGCTGTGACTTACTTCTATTGCGTTTAAATAAACATGTGACCACCACCATAATAGAGCCTGAAAACAGACTTATCATGAAAAGAGGAGTTAACTCACTCCTACTCCTACTCCTACTCCTACTCCTACCTAGATAAAAAATGACTTTTTAAAGTGCCTACTCATATGCTAGGACAGAAAGCATGAAAAAATACATGAAAAGAGACTTCCACAGATAGCACTTCCTAAAATCTTTATTAATCCACAGTATAATTACAGTACAGGCACTGAATTTTGAAGAAGTGGCTTCTATTCCAAATTTTTATAGATTACATTTAATGCCCACTTGGGCTTAGATGAAATACAGTAAATTTCGAGCAGCTCCACTATCCAAGAAAGACAATGAAATGAAATAGATGATTTTTTTTAAAAAAGCATTGAGATATAAAGATTTTAGGAAGTGCTATCTGTGGAAGTCTCTTTTCAAGTATTTTTTCATGCTTTCTGTCCTAGCATACGAGTAGGCACTTTAAAAAGTCATTTTTTATCTTAAACGTGTTAAATGTTTAGAACTGCCATATAGACTTGTCGCTCGTGTAAAAGGTGTAATTACAACGATATTTGTAAAAATAACTTGCAAGCACATTTGGGTGAGGTAGGAGTGAGTTAACTCCTCTTTTTCATGATAAGTCTGTTTTCAGGCTCTATTATGGTGGTGGTCACATGTTTATTTAAACGCAATAGAGAGTAAGTCACAGCACTCGTGGAACAAGGGACTGGGTCCCGAAACGCGTCGAGTTGTTCGTATCTGCTGAATAAACAACTGCTTGAAAGACGCTTGGTGTCCGCGGCTGCTGTAAAGTTACGAGGTATCAGCTTTTGTTTGGTGTTATGAGGCTCGCCCCCTTGCCGCGGACCGCCGTTGTGAGAGGAAGGGGAAAGGCGATTTGCGATTTTGGATATTTGAAACAACCCCTACCCGCTAAGTGTTTTTATCCGGTACAGGAACTCACCGTGAAAGACGAGACAGGACAAGCTGATCGTCCGAGGCACTTGTGCTTTCAGGGAATGAGCAAAGGTATCGTTTGTGAAAGCGATTGACACTTAGCAGACGGCTGGCGAGACTGTTTTTTAATGTAAATGCAGCCCCGCTTCAGTAAGCAGTGACGCGGTAATCGCGTATATTTCGAAACAGCAGAGAATATGGCAACGAGGAATGACAAGCGCTCGGAGGCAGCGGGCAGAATGTTTGATAACTGTACGAAGAATGACACAACAGAAAGAATCACTGCATCAAGCAGTGGAATTACCACGCCGAATAAAAGAATATTATGGGATCAAATGTGGAGAGCCCTCAAAACAGAACAGAATAAATGGTGGGAGGCAACCACTCTTCAAAAATACATCGACGTCGGTAGAATACCGAGAGGATTGCGTATTTTTATTACGTCAACGTTTAATGACCCGGACCCCGAACTGGTGAACGACTGGGCTAGTATTAATCACCAATGTTCAACCAACATGCTGAAAATGTTGGTTAAACATGCCAGGAAGGATTGTGAAAAACTAACTGTCACTATTGAAGACATTACGCAACAACTAAAAACGCTTTGTGGAGTAGAAGAATTCCAGAGGGAAATGGATAAAATGGAAAAAAGTTTGGACAAGATTGAAGAAGAAATAAAAATGAAAAAACAACGAAAATTCCAACGAGACTTGGTTGATTACCAAAGAGGTCAGATTTTAACTTTTGCAAAGAAATATGACCAATTGCGAGGAGGTATAGTTACATCAGCCTCTAAAACTGCTAATCCTCCAGTATCAGCAAGCAACCTTGAAGACCAGTCCAGTATAGAGAATCAATCAGATGGAAGTGTGACTAGTGGCAGTGATTTCTCTAACATCGTAGACCACGAAGGAGTAAAAACCAGCATTTTAACAGAGTTCAGCCTAGTTGCCAAAGGAAGACAGGTGGGCAACAGGCAGGGAGGATTTCAAAATCGTGGAAGAGGAAACAAAGGCGGAAGAAAAGGAAACATTTCGACGCTAGAGAACTAGGAAGCCCAGTGGGAAGCCGTACAAGGGGCCAAACGAAGGTGAAATAATGGACAGAAAAACCGTAGTCAACTTATCAGATCGTATACTCAGCGATGTTGAGGTAGAACTTTTATCTTTGGGTCTTACTTTTTGTCCTTCTAATGATTTTAATTATACTCAGAGTCGTATTGATTTATTTTATTTCACAAGAAAATTACGCATTAAAAAGTGGTACGCAACAAAAGTAGCAAGAGATGTTGATGTGCAGCGAGAGTATCCTAGTGATGTTAAGATTGCAGATGTTGAGTTGCTCCACATCATGAATGTCTTAGCTGATGAAGGAGATGTAGAGAGTGATCCCTTTGTGAATCTGATTAATGAAAATGTTCCCTTAGACTTAAGTGCCCGAAGTAATTTTAAACCCAAGTCTATTTTTGTTCCTCAAATTAAAAACGAAGCTATTGATGTCTTTGAAAAAGGAGTAACTCAGGAATTGCTTAGACTTTCCAACCGCAAAAAATGGCACGGTGGAGCAATGTTACAAAAACGCAGAGAGAGGCTATTGAAAATTTGAAAAATGATAAAACAATAGTCATTAAAAATCAGACAAGGGAAGTAACGTAGTGATTTTGTCTAAACAAAAATATATTGATGAGGGGATGAGACAACTATCAGAAAAGGACAAGTACAATAGGAGTAATAGAATGGAATATGAACATTCCATTAAGATTTGTCAAAATCAGCTGGTAGAATGGAGGGATAAAGGATTACTTGAACAGGAAGAGTTTAAGTTCTTAGAGTGTAAATTTCCCAAACTTCCGGCGTTATACCTACTGCCTAAAATCCATAAAAACTAACAGAATCCCTCGGGGAGACCCATTGTCTCATCCCGGGGAGCTGTTTGGAAAACATCTCCAGGTATGTGGATTTTTTTGGCAAAGTTTGGTAAAAACTTCCATCGTATGTCAAGGATACCGGAGATTTTTGAGATGTCTTGAGAACCTTCAATGGAAAAGCAGTTACTCCTTGTTATCATTAGACGTCATGAGCTTATACACCTGCATCCCCATGACCTGGGCTTACAAGCATGTAGATATTTTCTCAATGAAAGATCCATTTCATGATCTCTTTCACACAGAGATGTTGATGGAAATGATGTCTGTCTGTCTTAAACAGAGCTACTTTTTCTTTGATAACAAAATCTTTAAACAGACCCTCGGAACATCAATGGGGACCTGCTTTGCTCCTTGCTTTGCAGGTCTGTATCTAGGGCACTGGGAAGAAAAAGTAGTTAGAGAATTGCCTGTTTTCAAAGATAAAGTGGCTTTGTGGATACGTTACATAGATGACATCTTCTGCTTGTGGGAGGGCACTGAGTATGAAGCAAATGAGTTTGTAAGTACTCTGAACACAAACGACTACAATTTACAATTTACTAGTCAGTGGTCAAAAGAGTCATTGGAGTTTTTGGATCTTAGACTCACATTGCAGGGAGACTCTAGAAAGTGCGCTTATTTAGAAAACCACTGCAGGGAACAGTCTCTTACATGCCCGGAGCTGTCACCCCAGTTCGCTGATCAATAGTATACCACTGGGAGAGCTACTAAGGGCTAAGCGAACTGCAGTACAGTGGAGAGTTTTGACAAAGAAGAGAAAACAATGACCAAGAGGTTCCTTGAGAGAGGATATCCACAATCAGTGATCAACAAGGCTAGAATTGAAGTTGCAAAAGAACAAGAGCTTCTCTAGTAGTTGAGAAAGAAAAGAGAAGGAAGAGGGTAAGTCTCAAGAAAAGATAAGGTTTATCACCACCTTTAATAGACAGGCCCGAGAGGTACGAAAAGCTTAAACAAATTTTGGCCAGTGTTATTAACAGACAAAGACATAGCAGATAGTGTAGAAAACTTCCCTCAGATCACTTTTAAGAAAGCCAAATCCTTAAGGACACTTTATGTAGAGCGGTAGAGCCCTCTATCATAAAGAACGTAGGAATACAGGGATTTTTCACGTGTAGAAACTGCAAAGCTTGTAAGAATAGCAAAAACAGAAAGGAATGTAGACTATCCCCTGACTGTAAGCCATTTCGAATTTTGAAACATACGTCATGCAACACTGATTATGCAGTCTATGCTCTTTTTTGCCCCTGTCAGAAGGCATATATAGGCAGCACAATTCACAAGGAGAAGAAAAGGGTGTTGGAACATCTTCGCGCAATAAAACATGGAGATAAACAGTACCCAGTTGCGCGACATTTTCAAAGTCACCATGATCAAAACAGCAACCTTTTAAGCTTCTGCGTACTTGATACAGTTAAAATGAATGAGAGAGGAGGGAACAGAGTGCAAAATGTGCGACGTTTAGAATCTAAATTGATCATTCAATATAGAACACTTACGCCGATAGGTCATAACTGTGATGAAGAACTAGCGGTACATTTAGGTTAGATGTAGATTTGATAGTGGCTAAGGTAAGGAGCAGCGACTCTTTACTGATCTTTCACCTGTGAAGGAGTTCACCGTTTATTAATCAATTATTTTATCTTTTGTTCTAAAGTGATGCATATTAGTGATCTGAAGTGGATTGAGTAAATCTGTTGTATAATGATGAATTAACTCTGCCAATGCTGAAGAGATACTTGTGTTTTTAATGTCACTGTGGTGTTATGTTTATTGGTTTTGAAGATGTGATATTTATTTAGTTTTGTTTTGTTTTTATTACAGATATCTGTTGTTGCTGTTATAATGAAGAAATGCCAAAGAGCGAAAATATCTACTTGTAGTTGGTAGGCCCACTAGGGCATGACAACTAGATTGAAGATGAGAGATACATCAGTAATCTATTTTGCTAAAGAAGGCTAGGACATTAAAATAACATGAATTATTAATCCACAGTATAATTACAGTACAGGCACTGAATTTTGAAGAAGTGGCTTCTATTCCAAATTTTTTATAGATTACATTTAATGCCGACTTGGGCTTAGATGAAATACAGTAAATTTCGAGCAGCTCCACTATCCAAGAAAGACAATGAAATGAAATAGAAGATTTTTTTTTAAAAAGCATTGAGATATAAAGATTTTAGGAAGTGCTATCTGTGGAAGTCTCTTTTCATGTATTTTTTCATGCTTTCTGTCCTAGCATATGAGTAGGCACTTTAAAAAGTCATTTTTTATCTTAAACGTGTTAAATGTTTAGAACTGCCATATAGACTTGTCGCTCGTGTAAAAGGTGTAATTACAACGATATTTGTAAAAATAACTTGCAAGCACATTTGGGTGAGGTAGGAGTGAGTTAACTCCTCTTTTCATGATAAGTCTGTTTTCAGGCTCTATTATGGTGGTGGTCACATGTTTATTTAAACGCAATAGAGAGTAAGTCACAGCACTCGTGAACAAGGGACTGGGTCCCGAAACGCGTCGAGTTGTTCGTATCTGCTGAATAAACAACTGCCTGAAAGACGTTCGGTGTCTGCGGCTGCTGTAAAGTTACGAGGTAACAGCTTTTGTTTGATATATATATATATATATATATATATATATATATATATATATATATATATATATAATAAAATCACCAAAATCCTTCGTCTGCTCGCAGCGCCAATCCACACCACTTCAGCAACAAAGGATTCACGAACCACCAAAACTGCAGGCAAGTCAAAGCTTTATTCCTGTTTCCTAATCCTGATTACGCGGTTCCGGCACCACTTGCCCTTGTGCACACTCCTTCACCCGACTATTGGCGAGTCCCTACCTCCGAGAGTTACCAGGCGCTGCTCCGGTCGTCCGACACGGGCTTCGTCTTCTGCTCCGGTGTTGGGACTGTTCGGCTGTCCGGGGGCTATATATACATATATATATATATATATATATAAAACATACTGACATTCTTCACCAATAAGTAGTTATAGCTAGGACCAACTTTTCCCATAGACAAAGCGCTTTTCTTTTGCTAATAACTTTGGCACCGTTTGACAAATGTTAACGAAATTTTGAAAAGTAGTTTCCCACTTACTTTATCTGCTGTCTAGAAAGTTTTGTGGTGATTCTTGAAGTGGGAGCTGAGAAAAAGGGGGTGTCCCAAAGCGCTTTTGGATGGATGTTTAGTGGCGGTCCCAGCTGCCGATTCAGCAGATCAGCGGCGACTTCAGGGAGAAGTCGCCGATTGAATGGAGGGTCCGTTTTGAATGACGGAATATGGGCAGCATCTCAACAATTTTCACCTCAAATTCACCCACTGGGGTAAGAGATGGCGTAACATTGGGAAACATGGCAGCACCCACTTGGGATAATTAATTTGTGGAACTGCAACTACCAGCATGCAACTATGCATACGCCCACTAGGGCGGGACTTTAAAGACAGTGCAGGTGTTTCCGCAATATGCTGGCTGTTCCTGTTTGCTTTGAGCCTGTGAACAAGGACGGAGGCGTCCTGAAACGTCGCCAGGCCTTTGAATTATGAATTGACGTGCAATGCTGACATGACTGCAGTCTTCAATTAAAGGTGATAACCTTCCATGAGTGGCGTCTTCATTTAGGGGCAACTTTTGATGGATGGATATATATATATATATATATATATATATATATATATATATATATATATATATATATATATATATATATATATATAGTCGTGATCAAGGGAGTGTATCCCGAAACGCGTTGAGTTGTTCCATCTTTGCAGAATAAATACTGCTTTGAAAGCCTATGGTGTCCGCGGTTGCTGTTGGTGTTACGAGGTAACAGCGTGTGTTGATATATATATATATATATTTTTTTTTTTTCTTGCTTTGCCACAAACAAATCCTTTGAAACAGGAACAGACGAAAGTGGACCCAAATTCTGGTGCAATTGAACTTTTATTTAACGCCCTGCACCACCGCCATAACGCGTTTCGACCTTCTGGAGGCCTTGATCACATGACGTGCATGTGGAGTGCCTTCACATTTTTAAAGTGCCAGTGATCAAAAAAACCTCGTGACATTCAAATGAGGTTGCCATAGACATAGAAGAGTAATACTAGCCGTCTCAACAGAGTTACACATTGATACTCATATACATAGTAACCATAGTGATTATATACAACAGCAAGAGTATAAATATTTATAAATACTTAAATATTTAAATAGTTAAAATAGGCAATGCATGATTAAAATTCAAAATGCAAACAAACGAGCTAAGAAACGACACTGAATAAAAGACATGTTAAAAATTAGCATAGTGCATATTTTTTGTATGTAAAACCACGTCTTCAATCAGTTAATTAAGCTCTCATACCTATATCAACCCCAACAATTGATCTTAATGATTGGAAATTGCTGTTATATTCAAATGCAACAGTAAGACAATTCCGCCCAAGTGGGCCTAGACTGATTCATATGGCTAAAAAATATAATAAAGCGCTAGTGCTAACAACGTGCCACCATATTAAACCACATACGGTTTATAAAGTGCAAAAGTGCAAAGATTACTGTAGTGAAGACTAAAAACAATGCAGAGGCAGAGGTAAAACAACTTCATGAAAATCTATATCAGAGCTCTCAAAGGCAGGTGAAAAATCCTCACTGGAGTTGAGGCCTTGTAGTGCCTTACAGTCCAACTCCAGTATGTACCTGGTTTCCCGAGCTTCCTTAGGAGGGCTTCCCGATTGCCTCCCCGCCTAAGAGGGGGGACTGTATCCACGACAAAATATTTAAGATTATCCAAATTGTTGCCGTGGAAGTCCTTAAAATGTCTTGCAACTGGGTAAGTCATGTCACTATGTGCTGGAGTATCCTCTTGTGGACCTGCAGCTTTGTACTTCCTACATACCGCAAGCCACAGGGACACTCCAGCACATATAATGCATATTCAGTTTTGCAGGTCAACTTTTTGTTAATGGGCACTAGGTCTGTTTTGAACGGGGTAGCATAGGCAGATTTGTTAACCCCATATTTGCAGGCCTTACATGTTGTGCAACTAAAGAACCCTTTGCTGGAATTTAGCCAGGATTTGTTGGTTCTTACTTCAGGACTGCTGCACACCAAAGAGCTACTCATCGAGCGTGCTTTTCTGAAAGTAATGTTTGGGGTTCTTGTCACTTTTGTCCCTAACACAGTATCGTTTATTACCATGGCCCAGTTCTTATTAATTATCCTATGCAGGGTTTTATGTTGGTTATTGTATGTCAAAATTAGTCTGGTTGGCTGTTCAGACAGTATTTGCAGTTGGATTTTAGAACTGGATCTACACACCAGAGCATCAGATCTGCCCATCCTTTGGGTTTTGTCAATGGCTTTAGCAATCTCAATCTGAGAGTAGCCTCTGGCCAGAAATCTCTCTCGGCTTTCTCTTTGTGCCACTTCACAGTCATCATCCAAACTACATATTCTCCGAATTCGCAGCATTTCCCCGAAGGGAATGCTGTGAATCAGGTGTTTAGGATGGTGGCTGGTGGCATGCAAAATTGTATTTCCTGCAGTTGGTTTCCGATGCAGCCTTGTCTCCAACCTATCCTCTACAACTACTATTTCAACATCCAGAAAACAAATGGACTTCCTGCTCAATTGGGCCGTGAACTGCAAGTTAAGACTGTTGTTATTGATTTGTTCAATAAAGTGGAGAGCACTATCCTCCGTGCCTCTCCAAATTAAAAACAGATCGTCAATGTACCTGTACCATCGTACAACATGCTTAGACAGAATTTCCTCAAAAGTTGATCTGAGGACTTGTTCCTCCCATAGTCCCATATGCAAACAGGCATAACTAGGGGAGAAACAAGCCCCCATAGCAACACCTCTGACTTGATGGAACACCTGGTTCTGAAATAAAAGAAGTTATTCTCCAGACAAGTTAAAATCATGGTAATCAATATTCTGTTATGCATATACAGTCACATAGGTCTTGTACTTAGGTAGTGTTCTACTGCTTTAACTCCATCTTGGTGATGGATACTGGTAAACAGTGACGTGACATCAAGGGAGATGAGCACACACTCCGAATCTCACTTAACATCACTTATTTTTCTCAAAAGGTCACCAGTATCCTGAATGTAGGATGGGAGTTTTTTCACATGCTCCTGAAGGAAAAAGTCCACATATCTTGAGGTGTTTGCCATTATGCTGTTGCATGCAGATATGATGGGCCTTCCTGGAGGTTTTGACAAGTTCTTGTGAATTTTTGGGATAAAGTATATCACAGGCATAACAGGGTGATCATTCTTCAGGAACTTGAACTCGTCATTGCTTAACAGTCCTGCGCTCTTCCAGGCAAGGAGTTTTGTGTAGAAATCATTCCACGAGCTCTTTACTGTTTGCATTGTACTCCTCCTGTAGCAATCTCTGCCATTAAGCTGTTTAAGCGCTTCTTCCATATAGAGGGCACGCGGCCACAGCACCACGTTACCGCCCTTGTCAGATTGGCGGATAATGACGTTGTCATCAGCTTGTAGTTTCTTCATAAGCTGAAAGTATTGATTGTCCTGTTTAGTGTATTTACTGTGCGCACGTGCACATGACAAATAGAGTTTTTTGAGTTCGTATGTTAATTTGTCATTAAAGAAATCTAAGTTATCCCGCAACATAATTGGGCAGGAAGTGGACTTTGGTTTAAATTGGGTCTGTGAAGTGCCTCCAAACTCAGACAAGCCTTAGCTACCACCTGATTCCGCAGTGCTACTTTCGTTTTGAAGTTGTCGGAGATCTTGCAATAGTTCAACATCACCTGCTGTTAAAATAGAAGGGCTTTGTGTAGGTACCTCTGTTTGTTTGTAATTTTGTGTCCCTTGCAGGAGATGATATTTTCGTAATTTCAATTTACGGGCAAATCTGTACATGTCAATGCGCGTCTGAGCATAATCAAAGTTGCACTTCGGTCTATAAGAAAGTCCCAGCGCTAGTATCTGCCATTCATCTTCACTTATTGTTATTTTAGATAAGTTGATAACTGTTTGGGAGTCACTGCTTGTTGCCTGTGTTTCTACTTGCGTTTCCATCTGTTGTTTGTTGTTGTTTTTTTTAAATTTATTTATTTTTAGAGTTTTCTATAGCGCGGACCAGACCCAGAGTAGGGTATCAGAGCGCTTTACAATGAGAGCACAGTACGAATGACAGTTAGCAAAGCATAGCATACAAAGAATCAACATAACATGTTTTGATAAAGTTCGGAGGGTCGTAGCATAGTTCTGAGCCCTAGGCACAGGTCGAGAGGCAAGGGTATCCTTATTGGGATAGAGGAGGCAAGTTTGAAGATGTGGAACTGGAGTGTAAAACTGGAATGGTCCATGTGAGAGTTTATGGGAGGAATTTACACATCAGGAATGATTTTGCTTCCCTTTTGAATAGGGGAGTAGAAGAGATTTTTCTGATGTATACGGGAAGCGAGTTCCATATTCTTGGTGCTGCTCCGGAGAATGCTCTGTCATAGGTTTTTTTCTTGCTGAAACGCGAGGGTTTCAGGAGTAGGTTATCGGTGCTCCTTGAGTGTCTAGGTCCCCCAGATTTTTTGTTGCTTTGCTTGCCGCTGGTGGTTACTCTGTCTTCTCTCACTGCGTTTTTGGTTGCGTTTTTGTTGGTGTTTGCATTTGGTGCACGAGGACGCAACGTTTGCCTTTTGTCCTAGCGGAGGCAATCCACTTCCTGCACCAGGGAGAGTTTTTGAAACCCCGACCTTTGCGATCTAACTTGTTCATTATCCGATTCACTTTCCGGCGCTGAACTGAGGTCCGAGGCCGAAGTAAACACAGGTGCACTATTGCTTATGTTGGGTTGTGCATTCACGAGATGTACAGCCTTTTTAGATGCCTTGACTGAGTCATATTTTTTAGAGAAGGTAAACACCTGGCCATGCTCGTAGTCCAACTTATCTCGTTGGAATTTAAAAGCCTTGCGTTTTTTTATGACTTCCTCCTCCCTTTGCAGTCGAGTCACCATCTCCTCACGGTATTTGTTAGTCACAGCCGTGACTTCCATTTTGGCAATATCTTCATTCAATTCCTCAATTTTAACTTGAGCGATCACTTTCAGCATATTTTACAAGGATTTGGACCAGTTTCCGTGATGATTCAAGATTACAGTCAGCCCATTCAGCAAGCATGCCCGGGTCGGGATTCTCATAACTGGGTTATAGCATTATCTGTAATCCCCTCGGGATTCTTCCCACTTCTAGGTACCTTGTAAGGGATTTGTGTTCCCACCACTTTGATTGTCCTGCTTTCATGAGCTTTCTAAGCGTTTGTAGAGTTCCCTGGCATTCGGATTCCCTGTTTGCGCCATGCTGACTTGCGCGCTGATAACCGTCTCCCCACTCGGGGAGTCGTCAAACATTTCGCTTGCCGCTGCCTCGCGACTCCGCAGCGCGTCGGCGGACATGGTGCGTTCTTTAGGGCAATTTGCAACTTAGAGATAAACTATCAGATGAATGCCTAAATCTTGTCGCTTGCACACTCCTTCACCCGACTATTGGCGAGTCCCTACCTCCAAGAGTTACCAGGCGCTGCTCCGGTCTTCCGACACGGGCTTCGTCTTCCGCTCCGGTGTTGGGACTGTTCGGCTGTCCGGGGGCTATATATACATATATATATATATATATATATATATATATATATATATATATATATATATATATATATATATATATATATATATATATATAAAACATACTGACATTCTTCACCAATAAGTAGTTATAGCTAGGACCAACTTTTCCCACAGACAAAGCGCTTTTCTTTTGCTAATAACTTTGGCACCGTTTGACAAATGTTAACAAAATTTTGAAAAGTAGTTTCCCACTTACTTTATCTGCTGTCTAGAAAGTTTTGTGGTGATTCCTGAAGTGGGAGCTGAGAAAAAGGGTGAGATGATTGAGTTTGAAAAAATGAATAACTGCAATAAAAGTGACTGTAAACATTAATTCACATTATTATGCTTATTACATTATTTCATCTTACCTTCTGTATTGAAGTATATATCAAACTCATTGAAACTATTTTACAGTTGTTTCATTGTAAAGTAAATTTAAAATATTTTCAAACTTTAGTTTTACTTTCTGTAAAAGAGAAGAAAAATACTGTTATTGCAAATAATATTATAGGTTTAAGAACACAACATAATTTTAGAATTACATAACATATTCAGGTTCTTTTTTTGCTGTTTTCAGATTCTATTGAATTTCACCATACACAGTGATTTCAATGTTGATCAACATATAACAGCTGGCAAAAAATACAATCAATAAGATTGTAAAAAACAAATCTATTTTCAAAACATTTACAACAAGTTCAACTATCCGTTTACAATTTCAAAAATAAACAGTCTCATTTACATTGCATATAATACAAAGATCAAATATATGAACTACTTCTTTCAAACACAATTTTCCAAATGCAATATCAAAGAACAGAAACGATAATTCAAACATTAATTGTTCACATCTTCCCAATAGGCCGAATGATGTTTCCGAAATCATTTGCATTGAAAATATCCAAAATAAACTCGTTAATTCATGTTTACATCTTCCCAATAGGCCGAATGATGTTTTCAAAACTTTGGCATCAAAAATATCAGATATGAATTTGGTAATTCGTAAGGCAACCGTCATTTGAATTCTTTTTTTTTTTTATTGCATCTTAAATACACAGTATAGTGTCCAGATGTTGTACTAGGTCCATCATGGAAAATATTAGCCACTGCTTTAAAAGTTCTTCCTGGAATTGACACTTGACTTGCCAACATTTTTTTAATTTTGGTTTCCAATTTTCTTCTATCTGCTGTACAACGTTGTAGCATTAAAATGACATATTGTCCAAATCTTTCTATAAATAATGTTGACAACATTTCTGATTTGCAGTGAGTACATTTCATATCTTGATTAGCTGATTTTACTAATTTGTTAAAAGACACTGTTTTGCAATCTGGTATTGTCAAATATATGAATCATTCAGTGTCTATTTCAGTGGTAGAAGAAAATGAACAGTCTTCACATTTATGATGCCATCTGTAACGTAGTCCAAACAGATTTTCAATTTGTATTCCTTCATCTTCCAATACTGCAAGCATAAACATAAGAAATTCTTGAGCATCTTGTTGTACATTAAGTGTAAATTGTGAAGAACCAGAACATATATCCAAAAGATGCCGAATGCCAGAAGCAGTATGGATTTTAGTTTTATCAGTTTTCAACTTTTCAAAAATATAATGTAACAAAGAACAGAATCTTTTTCTCGATTTTCCATAATTTGATGATGAAGATTTTCTAGAAAAACACGACGTTCACAATTACATTAGCATAGCAGTTGATACCTGAACTATTTTCTAACTGGTATCCTACAATATCATCAACAGTGTCCATTTTCATTTTCTTTACAGCCTCAACATTCTCTTGAATTGTTTTCTTCTTTCCAACCTCACTAGAGTGTTTCTCATATTTTCGTTTTGGACATACTTACACGTTTTTCATATATGGGATATTCACCTAAGTTAGGAGCATACAGTCTTCTTAACCGATTATACTCTCTTACACAATTTGCATCTGCACTAACCTTTTTCTCATCAAAATCAATCAAATACAATCCAGATAATGTTCTTACTCGAGACAATGCAACATATGCCATACCCTCTTTAAAAACTGTACTTCCAATATTTACCAAAGCACTGTCTACACTTAAACCTTGAGATTTATGAATGGTCACCGCATATGCTAAAGAAAGAGGAAACTGTTTTCTACGAACATACAAATCTTTAACAAGCAAAAAACGAACAGCACAACGTCCAATCTGTTTTACCTCTTCAATCTGATCAAATTTAATCTTCAAAAATTCAATTCCATCTCTGTTCTGAAAATTTACATAATCAACAACTTTTCCCATTGCTCCATTCACTAAACCTTTTTCAACATCTAAATTACGCCGTAATATTACCTAACAGTTTACACATACATATAAAGTCTTTTCCAAACCAGCAGTCTTAGATACAGATTTTTCCAAAGAATCTAATTTTGACTGTAATTTCTCTGACAGAAGAATAGTAACTCCTTCGTGTTCCATTTGATCAATGGCTTCCATTTTCACTATTGGTTGTTTCTCCAGTTTCAAAAGTTCTTGATTGAATGTAGAGCACTCTTGCAGTGTTGGCATTAGACAAACTATAGACTTCTTTTCTCCAATTTTTTTGTACATTATTTCAGGTGCAATATTTTCATTTGGAAACAAGTTTGTTAGTAGTCGACTTTGTAAAGCTTCTTTACCATCTTTTGTCAAGACACCAATTCTAATATCTTGAAGAATGTTTCCATAATGTTCATCACTTGCTTGTCGCATATTCTTAATAAGTTCTTTATATTCAAAAAGAGACCAAATGTTCACATTTCCAATACTTCCCAAAGATTTCCTAGTGTCTTCATGGACAAGTGTTTTAAAACTGGTTGCCCTTTCACAGGAGTAAGTTGTAATAGATCGCCGAATACAATTACATGTTTTCCTCCAAATAAAACATCATAATCTGTTTTTAAAATCTGTTGCATTCTTAAATGTACAAAGGCAAGCATTATGCTTGAGACCATGCTCACCTCATCAATTATCAGAAGTTTAATTTTCTTTAGTACTCTTGAAACTTCATAACAAGCTTCTCCAGATAGCTTGTGATATTCCAACTTATTTTCATGTTCAACTGGTAGCATCAGTAAACAATGTAATGTAATCCCTTCAATGTTGTGTGCTGCTAACCCAGTTGGAGCAGTTACAACACAAGATAAATGTGATTCAGTGGTTTTCGTAGATAACTGGTCAAAACTTTAATTAAGAAACTTTTTCCTGTACCAGCTTGACCACTGATATACATTCGAATAGGTTTAAATGATGTGCAGTTGCATTCTTTTTTTCATGAAGTAAACCATGCTCTATCTGTTGTGTAACTTGCTGATATATTTCTTTCTGTTCAATATTTAGTTGTTCTTCCAAGTTTCCCAACTCCATAATATCCTGTTGTGCTTGTTGCATTGCCGTTTCTACTTCACTCATGGCTATTGCTGCTTCATTTTCAAGAATTGGTTGTCCTAGTGGATCTTGACTTAGTGGAGCAGAACTTTGACTATCTTGAGAACTGTCTCTAGCAATTTCAGCTGCAATACTAGTTTCTTGTTCAATCTCTTCATTCAACATTTGTAGATAATTTGGAAAAACTGTGCATTCAATGCTATCTTTACATGCATTAAAAGAATCTTCATAGCACTCAAAATCTCCAAGTAATTCCATTTCAGTACGCCAAGGCTTGAAGAGTTGCAGAAGTGCTAAATAGAAAAATTCCCTTTATCTACAGTATCACAACTGAGTTTCCTGTGATTAATAAGATTTCCTTTGGTATGTTTTACCAAACATCCATCACATCCAATTACTGCATATTTTTCTTCATTTATATTTTCTGTAACATTTCTCTTAAAGCTGTAATATTGCAGTACTTCATAGAGACATATGTTTTCCAGATGTGGACTTCTTTTAGGATAGTACGTATCCAACATGTTTGTTTTAACAATATCTGTACTTTCCGGTTCATTTAATGCTAAGTATTCAATTTCTTGTACAGATTTCAATACTCGATTTCGTGTTGCAGCAAGACCTAGACTTACCCAAATGATTCCTCTTGACTTTGAATATAAACTTGCAGATGTCAACCGATCCGAACATTCGTACGATCCAATCTCTCGATGGGAAAGCATCTTCAAACTAAAGCTGTACAATTTGTTACTAAGAGTCTTCTCTTGTGAAATTTCTTCCCACATTTCTTTCAACTCTGTCTTTTCAGATTTTGTTATATATGATGTAACATAGCGAGCAACAGCAATTGAATTATCTGCAACATACTGGATATCCATATTTGCATTCCACATCATCAAAATCACTGGATTGTAATCATTAATATACTTTGAATCTTCACTTCTTTTTATATTGTAAGTATTCTTTGGAGATTTTCGAGTTATAGTATGCCTCACTGCTGACATGAAACTGTTGACTCTTCCTTTGGAAATTACTGGACGTGGGAATCCAAAACGACATTTTGTATAAAATGCTTTCCTTTGACTTGTATTTCCGTCGACAATATTTCCCACATCGATGACTTTGAAACCGTAAAACTTGTTGTCTTAAGGTATTTTCTCCTCCTGTTTTTGGAATAGCACAGGTAACATAGTCTTCAATGAAAAGATAAAACAGTCTCATCAGAATCGGTTCCAAATTTAGGTGCATCCTTGATCCATAATAGCATATGTATATGAGGAGCACCTCTGGCTTGGTACTCCTTTCTCCAAAAGAAATCAATAACTTCTCCAAGAGGTGGGTTATTTTTATTGCAGATAAAAGACATCATAGCTTGAAACCTATGATTAAAATATCTGCACACATTTACAGGATCCAAGGAACACAGTTCTCCAGCTGTCTTCAATTCAATGTTTTTAATATTTGAATTTGCTTCTCGTAGAAATTCAAGTAAATCATCCCATGCGTATTCAGCACAGCTTAGCGTAACAAACCACGTAGTGGTTCCTAAGTTCCTTAACATACATTTAAGTTCTCCGTGACGACGATACCAATACTCATTAGTACCACGTTGACACGCCATCAAATTAATCAACTGAGATTCTAAATGATCGTCTCTTTGTTGTACTTTGTCCATGAATTCCTATGCAGAAACATGTGTAAGATGAACTCCTGTTTTTAATATGTGGTTCACTGCATATGAAAGTCCAGACAAGTCACTTTCAAACAGAAGATGAAATATATATGGAATACATTGTCGAAATCTTGGATCTTCTGAGTACAATCTTGTTGTACGATATTCTGAAGCTGGAATCTGCACGGGTCGTTCATCATATCGTCCACCTTTTCCAGTGGGGAAGAGCTGTGGAAAACAACGGGCTTCTAAACTTCTTTCCCAAACACTCATAGGAGTTCCCTTCGCTTTCTTCATTTGGAATAATTCAATAGTATTTCCAATCACTTCTTTTGAATGTAAAGGATGTATACTATAATGTTCATAAATTTCTTCACTCCTGGAGACATCCACATTTTCGATTTGGCCAGTTGAATTTTCTCTATCATCTCCTAAAGACATTTCTTCTTCGTCCACATGTATATTTTTAAAATAAATATTGTTTTGTATAAGATATAATGTAGCTTTTTGAAGTTTGGTGACATCTACTAACTCTTGCCATATTTTCCGACTCTTTGTTGGTACACCATTAACTAGAATAACTACAGGTTCACTTTCCTCTCTCTACACCAACAGTTTCAATATTTTTCTTAAAATCTAAAGGTAAATACACAACTCTTCCTTTTAAACCTCTTTGTAAATCTGTTGGAGGCAGCTTACCTGTTTTAGGCTCCATACGAACAATAGCCTGAAACGGGTGCACAGATTGAATAAGAATAGATTCATATGTATTTAAATCTACTAGTTCTGAAGGAATACCTACCAACTCTAGGTTATTATGTACAGCTCTAGCTGGCATTTTATTCTCTTCTAGTTTGCTGTAACAATATTTACAAATACGTTGATCACTACCCAACTCAAAACGACCTTCCACCAACAAATAAGCACCAAATTGCTCCCACTTATCATTGTTTTCCTTTTCACTTTTTAAATACACATCAACATTCCTAGTTTGACTTCTATAGTGAGTACGTCGACAAGAGATACAAACATAGTTTGGTTGTTCACAACAAACTACCTTAAACTTTGTAATTTCTTCTGCAAACTTCTGAGTACTACTATCTTCCACCTCTTCTTCAACACTTACACTTATGAAACTCTCACTTTCTCTACACTCCTCTTCAGGACCAAAGAAACGAAACTGTATATCATCACAAACTTTTTTTACATCCAATACTGAGCCATGCAAAAGAGCAGTGTTTATTTCACTTAAACATAATGCAGGACTCTTTACATAGTACAATCTTCTTACTAACTTCCGCATTTTTGAGTGATGTACTGCTAACATTCTCAAATGATGAAAAGTACTTTGACACACTTTTCTCGAAAGACAAGCCAGAGAATGACCCTGCAAGCCAGTATATTTTCTCACTTTACAAGGATCTAGTCCTTGCAACATCTTAATCTTCTGTTTAACACTTTTTTTTTACCATACTCTCTTAAGAAATTTCGTAAAATATCAATAGATTCCTGTCGTATACTACAAATACTACTACAATCCCACCTATACACTGGAGCTTGTGAACGTCTCCTTGAACTTCTTCAGCTATTACTTCTTCTACATTTCTAGGAACCATCTTTTCTTTTTCAATTGGACAACCATTTTTAACCTCATAAGAACGACCATTGGTATCAACTGCGTGAACTAATGTATTTTGTTGAAAATAGCTTTCTTCATTAAAAAAAGGTTCAGTACTAGAAGTGTGCTTCCATTCACCCAAATTTTTTTTGCAAAAGTTAGTTCTATTGACCAGTCTTTTTCTTTTACTTTTCTCCTTCATAAAATGCATTGTTTTATTCAATGTTGTCATTCTTTTCAAAACTAATATAAACAATCTTCTTTTCAATTCAAAAGCGTTTTCGACTACACTTTCAATCTGTTGCTGTTTCTTGTAAAATGCAGATCTTCTTTTATATTTCTTTCAATCTTTCATTAAATTTTGCAGTACTCTACTTTTAAACATTCGTTTCCTAATATCCTTATACTGTTTCATCCTTCTTTCATCATAGATTATTTTCCCAAAACATGATTTTCTATTAATATCTCCTTTTTTTGTTTCCTTCTGAATGGTTGTACTACTTTTCTTTTTCTTTTCTCCATTTTCTAAATTCGTAATCTTCTTTAAAACTCTTTTAACAAATTCTTTAGTTCTCTTACCAGAAGCCTTTTTCTTCAATGTCACATGTTGTACTTTGTCTGATTTCTCCTTTTCTGTTTCTTTTAAATAGTACTATTTTCTTTCTTTTGATCCTTTTGATCTTTTCTTGCCATACTCAACCTTTATTAATAATAATGGTGAGTATCTGAAAAGAAAGAAAAGTTTAAATACTTTCATTAAATCATTTAATATTAATAAAATAATTATATACAAATATTCTCATATATAAATAAAAAAATATTTTTAATTGCATTCCAAAAGTATGTCAGACACTGCAGACAAAGGTCCAGAAAGAGGCAAGAGGGGTGCAGAAAGACCGAAGAAGGTGTGAAAGATACATGAGCGGTGCAAAAAGAAGCAACTGAGGTGTACAAAGAAGCAAGAGGAATGCAGAAAAGAAGCAACAGAGGTGTAGAAAGAGGCAAGAGGGGTGCAAAAAGAGAGGAGAGGTGCAGAAAGAGGCATAAAAGGCACAGAAAGAAGCAAGACATGTACAGAAAAAACAAAAAAGTGCAGAAAGAATGAACAGAGGTGTAGAAAGAGGCAACACAGATGCAGAAAGAGGAAACAGGGCTGCAGAAAGACCTAAAAGGAGTACAGAAAGAAGCAACACAAGCAGAAAGACACAAAAGAAGTGCAGAAAGAACAGAGGTACAGAGTCCATGTGTTCTGTCTAAGTAATTGAAAGAGTGCATGGGTAATGCCAGGGTGATTGCATAAGTGCAGGGGTAATGTCTAGGAGATTGGCGGAGTGCATAAGTAAAGTATGGGTGATTGCATGAGTGCAGGAGTAATGTGTGTGAGGTTGTATGAGTGTAGTAGTAGTGCCTGGGTGATTGGAGGAGTGCAGAGATAGTGCATGGGTGATTTTATAAGTGCATAGATACTGGTTGGGTGATTCAAAGAGTACAGGCCTAGTGCCTGGGTGATTTGAAGAGTGCAACGGTAGTGCCTGGGTCATTACATAAGTGCATATGTACTAGCTGATGATTTAAGAAGTGCTTTGGTAATGCCTGTGTAATTGTATACTACAGCAATAATGCCTAGGTGATTCCATGACTACAGGGATAATGCCTGGGTAATTGCATGAGTGCAACGGTAGTGGCTGGGTGATTATATAAATGCATGAGTAGTGGATACATGATTGAAAGACTGCATGGTTAATAACTTGGTGATTGCATGAGTGCAGCAGTAATGCCTGAGTGATTACAGTAGTTCATATGTAGTGCCTACATCATTGGAAGACTGCATGGATAATAGTTGGGCGTTTTTATAAGTGCATGAGTACTGGCTGAATGAATACATAAGTACAAGAGTAGTGCTTGCATGATTGAAAGAGTGGAAAGATAGTAGCTGGCTGAATGAAGCACTGTATACCTAATGCGTTGGTGATTGCATGAGTACAGGGGTAACATCTGGGGGATTAAAGAAGTACATAGGTAACGCCTGGGTGATTGCATGACTACAGGAGTAATATCTGGGGATTTACATGACTACATAGGAAGTGAGTGGGTGATTTTATAACTGCATGGGTACTTCTTGGATGATTGCAGGACTACTCAGGTAGTTCCTGAGTGAATAAAGGAGTGCAAAGGTAGTGCCTGAGTGATTTCTTAACAGCATGACTACTGGCTGAGTGATTACATAAGTACAGGGGTAGTACCTCTGTGATTGAAATAGTGCAACAGTAGTGGCTGGGTGATTATATAAGTGCATGAGTAGTGGCTACATGATTGAAAGAGTACATGGGTAATACCTTGGTGATTGTATGAGTGTATAGGTATTGCCTGTGTGATTGCATGAGTGTAGCAGTAATGCCTGAGTGATTACAACAGTGCATATGTACTGCCTGGATTATTAGAAGACTGCATGGGTAGTACTTGAGTGTTTTTATAACTGCATAACTGTTGGGCCTAGCAAAATATAAAGCAGCAGACTATTACATCACTCAAATACAAGTCTCTCCATATTCTAAAAAGCATGCATACATATGTCTCTACGTTTTCAAACCAACATCATATCTAAAAGAAATATGTATACAATATTTTATAACCCTATGAGTACTGCCTGGGTGATTACAGAAGTACTAAAGTACTACCTGAGTGATTACAGGAGTGCAAAGGTAGTGCCTGGGTGATTTTATAAGTGCATGAGTACTTCTTGGCTGATTGCACGACTACTGAGTTAGTGCCTGAGTGAATAAAGGAGTGTTAACATACTGCCTGGGTGAATTCTTATCAACATAGGTACAGCCTGCATGATTGCATGACTGCAGGGATAGTACATAAGTAGTGACTGGGTGATTGCATAACTGCAGGGGTAATATCTGAGGGATTACTGGAATATATAGAAAGTGAATGAGTGACTTCATAAGTCCATGAGTACTGCCTGGGTGATTACAAAAGTACTAAGCAACTACATGAGTGATTACAGGAGTGCAAAGGTAGTGCCTAGGTCATTTTATAGGTACATGAGTACTGGCTGAGTGATTACATAAGTACAAGAGTAGTGCCTGCATGATTGAACGAGTGGAAAGATAGTGGCTGGCTGAATGAAGCACTGTATAGTTAATTCATTGGTGATTGCATGAGTACAGAGGTAACGTCTAGGGGATTAAAGAAGTACATAGGTAACACCTGGGTGATTGCATGACTACAGGGGTAATATCTAGGGATTTACATGACTACATAGGAAGTGACTGGGTGATTTTATAACTGCATGGGTACTTCTTGGATGATTGCAGAACTACTCAGGTACTGCCTGAGAGAATAAAGGAGTGCAAAGGTAGTGCCTGAGTGATTTCTTAACAGCATGACTACTGGCTGAGTGATTACATAAGTACAAGGGTAGTACCTCTGTGATTGAAATAGTGCAACAGTAGTGGCTGGGTGATTATATAAGTGCATGAGTAGTGGCTACATGATTGAAAGAGTACATGGGTAATACCTTGGTGATTTTATGAGGGTATAGGTATTGCCTGGGTGATTGCATGAGTGTAGCAGTAATGCCTGAGTGATTACTGGCTCATTGTCAGTGAAATTTCTCTCCCACCCTCGCAGCTCCACCATAAAGTGAGGCCTGCCCCTGCACTCTCGAGTGTTGGTGATCGAGGCCCTCCTCCACCTGCAGGTTTCCCTGCGCCTCATCCCTGGTGGTCCAGTGGACCTCTGTTTCCTTCCTCTCACTCTGCTCTTTCACTCGTTTTTCTACCCTTTTTTATCTTTCACCTTTCTGCACTTTTCTGCATCTCTGCTCTTTTGTGCCTTATTTCTGCTCATTTTCCCTTCCTCTCGCTCTGCTCTTTCACTCGTTTTCACTCGTTTTTCTACCCTGTTTTAGCTTTCACCTTTCTGCACTTTTCTGCATCTCTGCTCTTTAGTGCCTTATTTTTGCTTATTTTCCCTTTTTTCTCTATCCCTTATTTCCTCCCTTTACCTTTCCCCGCCGCTGCTGCCCCCGCGGCCCCTCTCCCCCAGCGCGACGGGCCCAATACAGCTCCCCTTACCGCTCCCGCCTCCCAGCTGTTCAGCCCTCCCCGACCCCTACTTAATGGCGGCAGCTGCGGGGACAGGCGAGCAAGACCACTGACTCGTCTGTGAAATTTCTCTCCCACCCTCGCAGCTCCACCATTAAGTGAGGCCTGCCCCTGCACTCTCGAGTGTTTGGTGATTGAGGCCCTCCTCCACCCGCAGGTTTCCCTGCGCCTCATCCCTGGTGGTCCAGTGGACCTCTGTTTCCTTCCTCTCACTCTGCTCTTTCACTCGTTTTCACTTGTTTTTCTACCCTTTTTTATCTTTCACCTTTCTGCACTTTTCTGCATCTCTGCTCTTTTGTGCCTTATTTCTGCTCATTTTCCCTTCCTCTCGCTCTGCTCTTTCACTCGTTTTCACTCGTTTTTCTACCCTCTTTTAGCTTTTACCTTTCTGCACTTTTCTGCATCTCTGCTCTTTTGTGCCATATTTCTGCTTATTTTCCCTTTTTTCTTTATCCCTTATTTCCTCCCTTTACCTTTCCCCGCCGCTGCTGCCCCCGCAGCCCCTCTCCCCCAGCGCGACGGGCCCAATACAGCTCCCCTTACCGCTCCCGCCTCCCAGCTGTACAGCCCTCCCCGACCCCTACTTAATGGCGGCCAAGCGCGGCCGCGCCGCTGGCGCACCGAAGGCGCGTCAAAGGCAAGCCTGTCTGCGCCCGTCCGCGACCCGACCGCGACCAGCGCCAGGAACCCTGGACCTCTGCCCCACCAATGCTACGACCCAGCAGCACTCCACGCACTCAACCCAGGCCGCAACAACAACTGCAAGCTAGCATCACCAGCCGACACCCACGGACACTTCAGTTGTCACCGCTGCCGGCACACCTGCAGCACCGCCAAGAACACGGATCCAGCACAACCCGCCCACAAGAACACAACCGAACCGAAGACCCTGCAATGCATCCTCTTCAACGTCCGATCCCTCCACAAACACGCCACCAAAATCTAGGACCTCCTCGACAGCACCACCCCGGACGTAGCGTTCTTCACCGAAACATGGACCAACACCACCTCGGGACCGGACATCGCCATCGCCATCACCATCACCATCCCCCAAGGATACAAGATCTCCAGGAAGGACCGCCGCACCCGCCCAGGAGGAGGAATCGCCATCGTCCACAAATCCAGCCTCCGCCTGAGCACACTCCCCGACGAGCCCACAGAACTGATTGAACACCTTCACTTCAAGATAATGGCCAGCCCCACCGCCACCCTCTGAGGAACCCTCATCTACCGACCCCCTGGACCCTGCGGACCCTTCGCCAACTCCAACACAGACATTATCTCCCCGCAGGCCATCGCATCCACCAACTACACCCTGCTGGGAGACCTCAACTTCCACCTCGACAACCAACTGTACCCCAACACCACATCCCTCCTGGACAACCTCCACAACATTGGACTCTGCCAGATCTTGACCGAGCCCACGCACTCAGCAGGACACACCTTCGACCTCCTCTTCACTACAGGAAACTCCATCACCTTCAGCCACACCACCGAACTCCCATGGACCGACCATCGTTGCGTCCACTTCACCTTCAGAACACCCACCATCCACAGACACAAGCACCTGCTCCCACGAAGAAACTGGACCAAAATCACTGACGACCAGCTCACCTCCTCACTCAACAACTCCACCCCAACCATCGCGGAAAACGACGACCCAAACACCGCAGCCCGAACCCTGCATAGATGGATCTCGGACAGCACCAACACCATAGCCCCCCTCAAGAAAAACAACAATACCCGCGCCAAGAAAGCCAGGTGGTTTACCACCGAACTTCAAGAGTCCAGACGCACATGCCCGCCGCCTCGAAAAGGCCTGGAGGAACACCAAATCCACAGAAGCCCACAACAACTTCAGAGCCGCCACCAACGCCCACCATCAACTCATCAGAGAAACGAGGAAAAAAGCAATTGAAGACGGAATCTCCACCCACGCGCACAACAGCAAGGAACTCTTCAGCATCATCAAGGAGTTCGCCCAACCCACCAGCGAGTCTACCGACATCCCTCCCTCACAAGACCTCTGCGACAAACTCAGCACCTTTTTCCACCATAAAATCAAGAGCATCTACGATAACTTCGACGAAGACAACCAACACACTGAACCCTTACCAACCACCCCCAGACACCCGGAAACCAGCGATTGACGACTGGACAGCCCTCACCACCGAAGACACACTGAAGACAATGAAGTTAATCCACTCAGGGGCTATCACGGACCCGTGCCCCCACCACATCTTCAACAGAGCCGCCAACACCATCGCACCCATGCTCCGCCACACCATCAACCGCTCCCTGGCGACCGCCTCGTTCCCCGACGACTGGAAACACGCTGAGGTCAACCCCCTCCTAAAGAAACCCTCAGCGGACCCCACCGACCTCAAAAACTACAGACCCATCTCCCTGCTCCCGTTCCCAGCAAAAGTCATTGAGAAAGCCATCAACAGCCAACTCGCCACATTCATTGAAGAACACAACATCCTCAACTCCTCCCAATCCGGCTTCAGAAAAAACCACAGTACGGAAACCGCCCTCCTCGCCGCAACAGACGACATCCGCACCCTACTGGACAAAGGAGAAAAAGTAGCCCTCATCCTCCTCGACCTATCAGCGGTGTTCGACACAGTCTCCCACCGCACCCTAATACGCAGGCTCTACGACGCAGGAATCCAGGACAAGGCCCTCGACTGGATCCGCTCCTTCCTCTCCGGCAGGACGCAGCGGGTCAGACTCCCCCCTTTCCTCTCGGACCCCACACCTACCACCTGCGGAGTCCCCCAGGGCTCCTCCCTCAGCCCGACGCTCTTCAACGTCTACATGGCTCCACTCGCCCCCATCGTCAGAACCAATGGACTCAACATCGTGTCATACGCAGACGACACCCAACTCATCCTCTCCCTATTCAACAAGCCCAACACCGCCAGACGCAACTTTCGAGAAGGCATGGAAGCCGTCGCCAAATGGATGAAAAACAGCTGCCTACAACTAAACACCAACAAAACAGAAGTACTCATCATGGGCCCAAACCCAGACGCCTGGAGCAACACCTGGTGGCCCCCCGCCCTCGGAAACCCGCCAACCCCCACAGACCACGCACGCAACCTGGGAATCATCCTGGACTCCGAGCTCAAAATGGACCGCCAGATCAACTCCGTCTCGTCTTCCTGCTTCCACACCCTCCGCCTCCTTCGTAAGACTTTACACCAGAGGCCTGTGCACACGTAATAGTAATTTGCAGAGCAAGATCTGCGTCAATGGAACCATACAGTATTCAGAACAACACAGTTGTAAAAAAGGTTTTAATATGAATGAAGAACACTCCAGGTATCACGTGTTCTTTATTGAAGATCGATTGCCCAGCCAACACGTGTTTCGTCAGGGTGGTTAAACCCACGACTTCTTCAGGGCTTTTAGGCAAAACAGTAGAAAATTGGTCAATCTCTCCGCCGGTTGTACTTCCGTCCCGGCTTTATCTAGGAATGGTGCATCCAAAAGTTAAACGGAGAAGGATTCGTGTACGTGTCCGGTGGGGTATCACTTGAGACACGTGGTTTGCACTCCGCAACGTATATGAACATCAAAGCTGAGTAAAGCTCTGTCCACGGTACGAAATTCTATGAGGTAAAAATAATTAAATCAAAGCCATGGCGCGGTAGGGCAGGCGTGCAGGGGCTACGGAGGACAGTGGAGACAATCCTCACCTCCTATTACGTGTGCACAGGCCTCTGGTGTAAAATTAAGTGACCTTGTGTCTGTTGAGGGGTTCAGGGTAATCCCCTTGCCTGTAGCACCGTACTCCACTAAGAATCTTTTGACACACATGTACACATGAGTAGGCGCCGACGCATACCGCATTAATTCAAACCCTTCTCTCGCATTCTCCTTCGTAAGACCTTCAAATGGATCCCCCTCGAACACCGAAAGACCGTCACTCAGGCCCTGGTCACCAGCAGACTAGACTACGGCAACGCACTCTACGCCGGAATAAACAAAAACCTCACCCGCAAGCTACAGAACATCCAGAACGCCGCCGCAAGACTGGTCCTCAACCTGCCAAAATACTGCCACATCTCCCAGCACCTGCGCACACGCCACTGGCTCCCCGTCGAGGTGAGAATCACCTTCAAGATGCTCACCCACGTACACAAGGCCCTCCACGGCAACGGACCAGCATACCTGAACAGCCGACTCAAATTCCACGCACCCCAAAGGACCCTACGATCAGCCCAGCTCTCCTACACCGTGATCCCCCGCACCAGAAAGACCAGATCGGGAGGCTGCTCCTTCTCCTTCTCCTTCCTCGCGGCCAAAGCATGGAACGTCCTTCCGCTCCACCTCAGACAGACAACATCGCTCCCCATCTTTGCAAGAAACTTCAAAACCTGGCTCTTCGACAGACCCCCTCCTTGATGGAATGGAACCTGCACCCCCTCCCCCCCACCCCTAGCGCCTTGAGACCCTTACGGGTGAGTAGTCGCGCTTTAACAAACCCCTGATTGATTGATTGATTACAACAGTGCATATGTACTGCCTGGATTATTAGAAGACTGCATGGGTAGTACTTGAGTGTTTTTATAACTGCATAACTGTTGGGCCTAGCAAAATATAAAGCAGCAGACTATTCCATCACTCAAATACAAGTCTCTCCATATTCTAAGAAGCATGCATACATATGCCTCTACGTTTTCAAACCAACATCATATCTAAAAGAAATATGTATACAATATTTTATAACTCTATGAGTACTGCCTGGGTGATTACAGAAGTACTAAAGTACTACCTGAGTGATTACAGGAGTGCAAAGGTAGTGCCTGGGTGATTTTATAAGTGCATGAGTACTTCTTGGCTGATTGCACGACTACTGAGTTAGTGCCTGAGTGAATAAAGGAGTGTTAACATACTGCCTGGGTGAATTCTTATCAACATAGGAACAGCCTGCATGATTGCATGACTGCAGGGATAGTACATAAGTAGTGCCTGGGTGATTGCATAACTGCAGGGGTAATATCTGAGGGATTACTGGAATATATAGAAATTGAATGAGTGACTTTATAAGTCCATGAGTACTGCCTGGGTGATTACAAAAGTACTAAGGTACTACATGAGTGATTACAGGAGTGCAAAGGTAGTGCCTAGGTCATTTTATAAGTGCATGAGTACTGGCTGAGTGAATACATAAGTACAAGAGTAGTGCCTGCATGATTGAACGAGTGGAAAGATAGAGGCTGGCTGAATGAAGCACTGTATAGTTAATGCATTGGTGATTGCATGAGTACAGAGGTAACGTCTAGGGGATTAAAGAAGTACATAGGTAACACCTGGGTGATTGCATGACTACAGTGGTAATATCTGGGGATTTACATGACTACATAGGAAGTGACTGGGTGATTTTATAACTGCATGGGTACCTCTTAGGTGATTGCAGAACTACTCAGGTAGTGCCTGAGAGAATAAAGGATTGCAAAGGTAGTGCCTGAGTGATTTCTTAATAACATGACTACTGGCTGAGTGATTACATAAGTACAAGGGTAGTACCTCAGTAATTGAAATAGAGCGACGGTAGTGGCTGGATGATTATATAAGTGCATGAGTAGTGGCTACATGATTGAAAGAGTGCATGGGTAATACCTTGGCGATTGCATGAGTGCATAGGTAGTGTCTAGGTGATTGTGTGAGTGTAGCAGTATACCTGAGTGATTACAACAGTGCATATGTACTGCCTGGATCATTAGAAGACTGCATGGGTAGTACTTGGCTGTTTTTATAACTGCATAAGTGTTGGACCTAGCAAAATTTAAAGCAGCAGACTATTACATTAATGAAAAACAAGTCTCTCCATATTCTTAGAAGGATGCATACATATGTCTCTATGTTTTCAAACCAACATCATATCTAAAAGCAATATGTATACAATATTTTATAACTCTATGAGTACTGCCTAGGTGATTACAGAAGTACTAAAGTACTACCTGAGTGATTACAGGAGTGCAAAGGTAATGCCCGGGTGATTTTATAAGGGCATGAGTACTTCTTGGGTGATTGCACGACTACTGAGTTAGTGCCTGAGTGAATAAAGGAGTGTTAACAATACTGCCCGGGTGAATTCTTATCAACATGGGTACAGCCTGCATGATTGCATGACTGCAGGGATAGTACATAAGTAATGCCTGGGTGATTGCATAACTGCAGGGGTAATATCTGAGGGATTACTGGAATACATAGAAAGTGAATGGGTGACTTTATAAGTCCATGAGTACTGCCTGGGTGTTTACAAAAGTACTAAGGTACTACCTGAGTGATTACAGGAGTGCAAAGGTAGTGCCTGGGTAGTTTTATAAGTGCATGAGTATTGGGTGAGTGATTACATAAGTACAAGAGTAGTGCCTGCGTGATTGAAAGAGTGGAAAGATAGTGGCTGGCTGAATGAAGCACTGTATACCTAATGCATTGGTGATTGCATGAGTACAGAGGTAACATCTGGGGGATTAAAGAAGTACATAGGTAACGCCTGGGTGATTGCATGACTACAGGGGTAATATCTGGGGATTTACATGACTACATAGGAAGTGTCTGGGTGATTTTATAAGTGCATGGGTACTTCTTGGGTGATTGCAGGACTACTCAGATAGTGCCTGAATGAATAAAGGAGTACAAAGGTAGTGCCTGAGTGATTTCTTAACAGCATGACTACTGGCTGAGTGATTAGATAAGTACAAGGGTAGTACCTCCGTGATTGAAATAGTGCAACATTAGTGGCTGGGTGATTATATAAGTACATGAGTAGTGGCTACATGATTGAATGAGTGCATGGGTAATACCATGGTGATTGTATGAGTGTATAGGTATTGCGTGGGTGATTGCATGAATGTAGCACTAATGCCTGAGTGATTACAACAGTGCATATGTAGTGTCTGGATCATTAGAAGAGTGCATGGGTAGTACTTGGCTGTTTTTATAACTGCATAAGTGTTGGGCCTAGCAAAATATATAGCAGCAGACTATTACATCACTGAAATACAAGTCTCTGCATATTGTTAGAAGCATGCATACATATGTCTCTACATTTTCAAACCAACATCATATCTAAAAGAAATATGTATACAATATTTCTGGAATATAGTGAAACTTAGAAACGAAAACATATAATAGAACTGCCTGAGTGATTACTGAACTACTAAGATACTACCTGAGTGGTTACAGGAGTGCAAAGATAGTGACTGGGTGATTTTAAAAGTACATGAGTGCTGGCTGAGTGATTACATAAGTACAAGAGTAGTGCCTGCGTGATTGAAAGAGTGGAAAGATAGTGGCTGGCTGATTGAAGCAATGTATACCTAATGCGTTGGTGATTGCATGAGTACAGGGGTAACGTCTGGGAAATTAAAGGAGTACATAGGTAACACCTGGGTGATTGCATGACTACAGGTGTAATATCTGGGGATTTACATGACTACATAGGAAGTGACTAGGTGATTTTATAAGTGCATGGGTACTCCTTGGCTGATTACAGGACTACTGAGGTACTGCCTAAGTGAATAAAGGAGTACAAGGGTAGTGCCTCCGTGATTGAAGGACTGCAATGATAGTGCCTGGGTGATTATATAAGTGCACGAGTAGTGGCTACATGTTTGAAAGAGTGCATGGGTAATACCTTGCTGAATGCATGAGTGCATAGATAGTGCCTAGATGATTGAATCAGTGCAGCAGTAATGCCTGAGTGATTACAGCACTGCATATGTAGTGCCTGCATCATTGGAAGACTGCATGGCGAGTACTTGGATGTTTTTATAAGTGCATGACTGTTGGGCCTAGCCAAACATAAAGCAGCAGACTATTACATGACTCAACTATAAGTCTCTCCATATTGTTACAAGCACACATACATATGACTCTACCATTTCAAATCATCATCATAGCAAAAAGAAATATGTATACAATATTTCTGGAATATAGTGAAACCTAGAAACTGAGACATGTAATTGATCTGCTTGAGTAATTGCATAACACCATGGGTAGTGCTTGGGTGATTATATGAGTGCAAGGGTAGTCACTAGGTAATTGCAAGAGAATATGAAAAGTGACTGACTAATTGCATTAGTGCAGATATAGACGTTGAGAGCACGGATAAGTGTATAAATAGCAACTGAAGGCATAGATGAGTCATTATGTACTACGTATGTGAATAGATGAGTGCAACAGTAGAGCCTGCATGATTCTATGACTGCAAGAGTAGTGTGTGGGTTATTACATGAGTGCCTAGATACACACTGCATGATTACATGACTGCAGAGGTAGTACATAACTAGTGCCTGGGTGATTACATGACTACAGGGGTAATATCTGGAGGATTACTGGAATACATAGGAAATGAGTGGGTGATTTCATAAGTTCTTGAGTACTACCTGGGTGATTACAGAAGTACTAGGATACTGCCTGAGTGATTACAGGAGTGCAAAGGTAGTGGCTGGGTGATTTCAAAAGTGCATGAGTACTGGTTGAGTGATTACATAAGTACAAGAGTAGTGCCTGCGTGATTGAAAGAGTGGAAAGATAGTGGCTGACTGATAGAAGTACTGTATATCTAATGCACTCATGATTGCATGAGTACAGGGGTAACGTCTGGGGGATTAAAGGAGTACATAGCTAACACCTGGGTGATTGCATGACTACTGGGGTAATATCTGGGGATTTACATAACTACATAGGAAGTAACTGGGTGATTTTCTAAGTGCCTGAGTACTTCTTGGCTGATTGCAGGACTACTGAGGTACTGCCTGAGTGAATAAAGGAGTGCAAAGGTAGTGCCTGGGTGATTTCATAACACCATGACTACTGGCTGAGTGATTACATGAGTACAAGGGTAGTGCCTCCGTGATTGAAGGAATGCAACGATAGTGCCTGGGTGATTATATAAGTGCACGAGTAGTGGCTACATGTTTGAAAGAGTGCATGGGTAATACATTGCTGATTGCATGAGTGCATAGATAGTGCCTAGATGATTGCATCAGTGCAGCAGTAATGCCTGAGTGATTACAGCACTGCATATGCAGTGCCTGCATCATTGGAAGATTGCATGGCGAGTACTTGGATGTTTTTATAAGTGCATGAGTGTTGGGCCTAGCCAAACATAAAGCAGCAGACTATTACATGACTCAACTATAAGTCTCTCCATATTGTTACAAGCACACATACATAAGAATCTACCTTTTCAAATCATCATACCTAAAAAAAATATGTATACAATATTTCTGGAATATAGTGAAACCTAGAAACTGAGACATGTAATAGATCTGCCTGAGTGATTGCATAACTCCATGGGTAGTGCTTGGGTGATTGTATGACTGCAAGGGTAGTCACTGGGTAATTGCAGAATAAGATGGATAGTGACTGGCTAATTGCATAAGTGCACACATAGAGTTTGAGTGCATGGATAAGTGTAAAATAGCACCTGAAGACATAGATGAGTCATGGAGTAGTGCCTAAGTGAATAGATGACTGCAGTAGGGCCTGGGTGATTCTATGACTGCAAAGGTAGTGTGTGGGTTATTACATGACTGCATAGATACAGCCTGTATGACTACCTGACTGTACAGGTAGTACATAACTAGTGCCTGGGTGATTGCATGACTGTAGGGGTAATATCTGGGAGATTACTGGAATACACAAAAAGTGAGTGAGTGATTTTATAAGTCCATGAGTACTGCCTGGGTGATTTTGAGAACAAGAGACCTAGGCAATTAACTGGTCATGAGTCGACCTATGTTAAACACATTGATATACACATTGACTCAGTGTACTCGACAATTATGTTAAAAACTTCATTTTATTGATATAAATTCATGATAAGAAAGTAGTGAAGCAAATAAGACAAACTATACTTAAACGCTTCGCTGCGGCCGGAATTCCGCCCAGGTGCTGGTCATTCCGATCGCGGGCGTGGCTCGGACGGCCCGCGCGTCGTGAGCACACGCCCACCGTGACTCATGACGGCCGGGGGCCGTCATGAGCACGGAAGAGGTTAACAACATAACAAAAACGTTGATATATTTATATACAGACAAATATAAAACAATACAATACAGATAATTTCTGACGTACAAAAATTTAAACATGAATAAAGGCTGTTTTAATTTATGTTAAAACATAGTGGCTAGATGGTAGACAAGTTCTTTATTTCTCTACGCGCGTTTCGGCGTGCTTAGCGCCTTCTTCAGGACAGCCACAATTTCCTAAATAGGTATGTGGATGGGACCAAAATGGATGTTTAGAACCACCGGAGGTAATTAAATTACATGTGGGGCAATTGGAAACCACATTGGTGGTGGAGTCAAGACTTCTTTATAATAAAAATTTCTAAAAACAGTGCATATCTGAGGTCCTTCTATAGATCAGTCCATGGAGTACTGGTGCTTGAACCCAAGGCTCCAGGGGGAGGACCACCCGGGCTAATATGTCTATGGAATTCGTAAATCGGGAACCTTTCTTTATTAGGCTTGGAAAGCAGTCCTGGGTATGCTGAAAGTCTTAGAAAAGTATGGTCATCTCAGGATGTAAAAGAGGGATCATTGGGGAAGGAGAAGATTTCAGCCGAACAGCCGTACGTCCGGTGATGCTAGATAGCGGGTCACTGCCTGGGTGATTACAGAAGTACTAAGGTACTGCCTAAGTGATTACATGACTGCAAAGATAGTGCCTGGGTGATTTTATAAGTACATGCGTACTAGCTGAGTGATTACATAAGTACAAGAGTAGTGTGTCCATGATTGAAAGACTGCAAGGATAGTGCCTGGGTGATATGAAGCACTGTATAGCTAATGCATTGGTGATTGCATGAGTACAGCAGTAACGTCTGGGGTATTAAAGAAGTACATAGGTAACACCTGGGTGATTGCATGACTACAGGGATAATATCTGGGAATTTACATAACTACATAGGAAATGACTGGGTGATTTTATAACTGCATGGGTACTTCTTGGGTGATTGCAGGACTACTGAGGTAGAGCCTGAGTGAATAAAGTAGTGCAAAGGTAGTGCCTGGGTGATTTCATAACAGCATGACTACTGGCTGAGGGATTACATAAGTACAAGGGTAGTGCCTCAGTGATTGAAGGAGTGCAACAGTAGTGCCTGGGTGATTATATAAGTGCATGAGTAGTGGCTGGGTGATTGAAAGAGTGCATGGGTAATACCTGGGTGATTGCATAAGTGCATAGGTAGTGCCTGGGTGATTATATAAATGCATGAGTACTGACTACATGATTGAAAGAGTGCATGAGTAATACCTTGGTGATTGCATGAGTGCATAGGTAGTGCCTAGATGATTGCATGAGTGCAGCAGTAATGCCTGAGTGATTACAGTAGTGCATATGTAGTGCCTGGATCATTCGAAGACTGCATGGGTAGTACTTGAGTATTTTTATAACTGCAAAACTGTTGGGCCTAGCAAAATATAAAGCAGCAGACTATTACATCACTCAAATACAAGTCTCTTCATATTCTAAGAAGCATGCATACATATGTCTCTACGTTTTCAAACCAACATCATATCTAAAAGAAATATGTATACAATATTTTATAACTCTATGAGTACTGCCTGTGTGATTACAGAAGTACTAAAGTACTACCTGAGTGATTACAGGAGTGCAAAGGTAGTGCCTGGGTGATTTTATAAGTGCATGAGTACTTCTTGGCTGATTGCACGACTACTGAGTTAGTGCCTGAGTGAATAAAGGAGTGTTGGGCCTAGCCAAATATAAAGCAGCACACTATTACATGATTCAACCATAAATCTCTCCATATTGTTAAAAGCGTGCATACATACGTCTCTACCTCTTCAAATCTAAAACAAATAGGTATACAATATTTCTGGAATATAGTAAAACCTAGAAACTGAGACATGTAATAGATCTGCCAGAGTGATTCCAAAACTCCATGGGTATTGCTTGGGTAATTGAATGAGTTGAAGGGTAGTCACTGGATAATTACAGGAAAAGATGGATAGTGACTGGCTAATTGCATGAGTGCAAACATACACGTTGAGTGCATAGATAAATGTATAAATAGCACCTGAAGGCATAGATGAGTTTTTGAGTAATACCTAGGTGAATAGATGAATGCAACAGAAGGGCCTGGGTGATTCTATAACTGCAAGGATAGTGTGTGGGTTATTATATGACTACAAAGGTACAGCCTGCATGATTGCATAATTTTAGGGGTAGTACATAACTAGTGCTTGGGTGATTGCATTTCTGCAGGGGTAATATCTGGGGGATTACTGGAATACATAAAAAGTGAGTGGGTGATTTTAAAAGTGCATGAGTACTGCCTGGGTGATTACAGAAGTACTAAGGTACTGCCTGAGTGATTACAGGAGTGCAAAGGTAGTGCCTGGGTGATTCTATAAGTGTATGAGCAAGTAGACACATATCTCAGTCACAACACCATGCACAGCTCAAAACTTCACAGAGTACACTTCAGTTTTCAAATAGACACTGAAAATTATGCGGTATATATGAAATATTACTTTTTTCACATCATACAAATTACTCTAATAAATAACATCTCTACAAACATCTCAAACCTCACTTTCAGGCTACTGCTTAACCATTCTACAACTACTTATAATATTACACCTACCCAAATAGAAAGTAGGAACCCTTCACATATCTTTAGTAAAAGTCTCACCACATTACTAAAACCATACATGAATATGTCTGTACCATAACACTATCCAAACCTAAAAAAAAACACAGAACAAACTTCCAATTTCAAGCAAACATCAAAAATTATGCGGCATACTTCAACTGTACCTCTCTAGAAACTTAAAAAAAGAAGCCTAATTAATAACACCTTATGTCACCATCTTTTACACCACACTTTTGTGCTGCATCTTCACCATTCTACTAGTACTCACAGTCTTGAGCCTACCACATAAAAAGCAACAACACCTCTTTGTTATACATCATGCACCTCCAAATGTATAAGACATATGAAAATACATATACAAGTAGAAACATACTTTAGACAGAAGTCCATGCACACCTTAAAATTTGACAGACTCCACCTCCAAATTTAAAGCAACAGCTAAAATTATGCGGTATACTACAAATATACATATCCACACACTAAAACAAACTACCATAATCACTAATCCATATTCCAATATACACATAATACTATACAGAATCTATTTCAAACAACATTTAACTACAATAAAACAAACTACAATAAACATCTCTGCATTTAATAATATATTTCAAACATCAAAGTTCTTGATTAATTATGTAACTTGAAAAATAAAGCTTACACATAATACACCTCACAAATTTATAACTCACCTTCCAAATTGATTTGTAGAATATAAAATATCAGAAACTCAGAAAAGATTTTCTTATGCACACAATAAATGCAATGCACTGCTCTCAGCAAGGCAAAACCAGTAATGGCAAAGTTTCCCTCTCTTTCTCCACACAAATATATGTAAGTAACAAATCACATTCCTTCCTACATTATTTCAAATTATAAAACACATTTCTATTGGTTAGACATATTAACCCTTACCAACTGACTTCTAAAAGTGCCCAAACTGGTTCTGGAATTTTCCACACTTCTGTCATTGGGCTATACGTGGGCTACATCTGGGTGATATTTGTGCTACATTTGGGCTCCTTTTTCACTGGTGGCCATCTTGGGAGACTTCAATTCAATTCAATAAACATTTTTCGATCTGATTTAGAAACATAGATCATAAAAGTGTACATAAAAACAGTAAATCCTCTTTCTTAATTCAATACAATGAGAATTAATTAAAACCAGTATGTAAAAACGGGTGTTACAAAGCCCAGCTCAGAGCAACTTCAGGTTAACAGAATAGTAAAGTTCAATGTTTCGCAAGATCAATCTCAAGTACTTTGTGCAAAATACGCATTACGGGGTCCAAGTAAGATGCAACGCTCCAATACCTGATCAGTCGGCACTATATAAAACTGCAAAAAAATAAAAAGTTTTTTGCACACTACTGTCATTGGGCTATATGTGGGTTACATCTGGGTGATATTTGTGCTACATTTGGGCTCTTTTTTGTCCGGTGGCCATCTTGGGAGACTTGTTTGTTATGAAGTTTCCTAATTTCATTATTTACTACAGTTTTGTCAGTAGGAAATGCTTTCAGTTTTTTACTTTGAATCCATCAAGAAGACATTCAGATGTGTCACACATTTGCCATAAATTCAGAATGTTAGCACTCTAGTTGCTCATTAGATCACTGTAGTAAAGCTACTGCTCACCAGGGAGTTGACTGGAAGTCTGCTGCTGGTATTGAAAGTGCATGTTTCAGTCTGCATGTCAGAATTTTTTAATGAAATAGAAGAGGATTTGAGAAGTCACTCAAAATGTGCCCTAATTTTTCTTTCTGCAGCACTAACCATAATTTCTATGGCAAAATGAACCCCCTCATTTTATTCCTTTTCAAATGAAATGTTTTAAGTGTTACCAGTTTATTCCAATCAAGATGGCTTCAGGTGTGCCATAATTTTGTCATAAGTAAGACTGTTAGCGCTCTAGTTGTTCTTTAGAACACTCTTGGAAGCTGCAGTAGAACACAAAGGAATCAACTGACAGTCTCTGCCCTTGTTGGATGTACATGTTTTACGGAGAATGTCAGACTTCATTCTCACATGACTGAGAAAGATAATGGGAATTTACAGAAAATATGCTCTCATTTTAGCTTCTGGAGCACCTTCCAAACCTCTATGGGACAAGCATGAGAAAATAGTGCTCTGTCAAACATGATTCATGATATCCCAGCAGAAGGTTTTTCACATGGTAAAATCACCTTAGAACACACCACAATTCCTAAAATTAGTATGGTACCATCAACAAATGAATTCTAATGTAACTAAAGTCTGTTATCCCCCTTTATGGTTCTCCTTTTGGTGACCCTCAAAACCTTCTATTCACTACAATGCATTTCAATGGGGTGCTATCATGTATATTGGTCCCAAGATGGATGCCAGCAATTCCAGGATGAAGTGCTGACAGCCAATTAGATCTCACGATGGGAGTTGTGGTTAGGCTCTGCCTAGATATCGATATTTTTTTATTTTTGAATTTCTTAGAAACTACTAAACGGATTTACACCATTTAAAAAAAAGCACGCTTTCTAGACCAAGACCTACCTTTTTGCCAAATTTGGTGTAATTCCGTTCAGCAGTTCGGGCTGTAACCTGTTTCAAAATTCCTAAGGAAATTAGCATGGGGAAAACGCGCTTTGGGACCCCCCTTTTTTCTCGGCCCCCGCTTGACGAATCACCCCGAAACCTTCAACACAGAAGCTGACCAGTCCGCCCCATTAGTTTTTAAAATTTCGCGAAGATTCGTCAACCAGCGCCAAAGATATTGACAAAAGAAAAAACACTTTTTTAATAGAAACGAGGTCCTAACTATAACTACCACATTACAAAGCATTATGTTGCAAAGCACTATGGATTTTGCAGTCCGATCTCGGACATAATTAATATTGGAGTCTCATGAATTTGAACACTGTTTTGAAATGACTGCACTATGCAAATAACGTATTGAAAGCACTACCGAAAAGTGAGCTCTGACTGCAAAGTGCATTTATCAATGAAGAAATCATTGTAAAGGGGTTACTTTAAATCCTATGTTTGCGCATTGTGTCCTCCCTTGCTGTTTACTACCTCAGTATATTTAAGTTGGACACAGCTTGTCCCCGTGGCTGCATATGATTAAGACCGCCTCTCGGTCGAAACACGTAATGCTGCACTATCTCAACTGCCTGCCATGAAATTAAAATCACCTTTTACCTGCTTTTCCGAATGGAGGGCGTTTATTGTGCTGCGAGTTTGGCATGATGTTCATATGGAATATATATATATATATATATATATATATATATATATATATATAACCTACTGGCGGTCCCCAATAGGTAGATATAAGCAGGACCTAGTTTCCATAGGAAAAGCGTTTTTTGACTTGCCTATATCTTTGGCACCAGTTGACAAATCTTTACAAAAATATTTCCCAAAAAGTCCCCCACTGATTCTAGTTGTGCATGGAATGTTTTGGGGAGATCTGTCAAGCAGGGACCAAGAAAAAGGGGGAAGGTCAAAAATTGTTAATTCCTGTAGGTATTTTAGACACGGCTACAGCCCGAGCCGCTGGACAGATTTACACCACGTTTGGCAAAAAGGTTGCTCTTGGTCCAGAAAGCGCCCTTTTTGTTAGTTGGTGTAAATTCGTTCAGTAGTTTTTGAGAAATTAAGGGAAAAACCCATTTGTATATATTGTAATTGTAATTGGATTTATATAGCGCTTACTACCCCTGATGAGGAGTCGAAGCGCATTACAGCGAGTAGCACGCTACTCTGGAACCCAAGGTTAGTGGTTAGTCCACTGGTTATTGTTGGTTATTGTGATTAGTAATGTGCTCTCAAGAAAAATTGCATCCATTTATTCCAGTTACTTTGTTAATACCAGGTAGTGTTCCAAAACGTTCACTACAAAAATTAACTCAGATGGTGTACACAAAAAACTGAATAAGACGTGCAGAGGTTACAAATGATGCACTGCCCTGGTAAGCAGACATAAAATATTTGTTTCCCTGGTATTGTACGATAAATGTCTACAACTGACACATTTCAAAGCATTAATGGACAAACATAGCGGCTAGTGAGTTGTGCTACTTTTGCCACAATAGTATTTGGGACAATTTGAGGATATGTCAAAATAGTGACTGTAAAAAACTTGAAATTGTGTCAGCAAGTAGACAGAAAATAACCTGAAAAGTGTCAAGGCATGACCCAATGTAATGATGTCAACAATACGTAAGATGGTGCTTTTTTCTAGTTTTGAGGAACATTATACTCGCCGAATGCTAACATGTGACAGACAATATTATAATTTTTAAAATGGACAAAGCTTCGAGCCACTTTCCATAGTGTAAAGCCTGCCATTGCAAATGAGTGCCAGTACATAACCTGAAGACTGCCAAGACACAGTAGAGGAAGAGCTTGGACATACACCAAAGAGTGCATGGTATATCCATAAGAGTGCTGGGGTATGCACTGAAGAGCGTCAGGTTATAATAGAAGCATACATCCCAAGGAGTACCTGGGCATCCATGGACCTGGCATGGTGACAAAATAGACAGTGCTTCAGTCACCAACTTCTGATGACATTGAAATGGCATTGGTGTCACCACTGCTTGCACAGACAGGATTTGTACCCACCCATCAGTGCTACGCATAGCTAAACATGCCACTAAAATCGAGTCTGACAATATTCGCATAATCAAGGCAGCACATTCCCAAAACACACCAAGGGTTGCAAAAACAAACAGTAGAATGTCAGATACAGAAGGGTCTCAGGGCACTGCAATGAAGAACGGTAGGACACATTTGCAGGAGTGGCACTCGCAGCAGGGTTCTAGGAGATACTCAGAAGTGTGCCTGGACGCATTCAGCAGACTTGAACATGCGTTCTTTCATTTCAAGCTGTGTTCTAAAGCTTATCCAGCACATCCAGATGTGAGAATGGAGCTGTCTGGCTAGGCTAATCTCCTCTTCCTCTAGAGAGAAACAGCCCTGAAGGTACCTGGCAGTAACAAATGTAGCCCAGTACTGTATTAAAATAGCAATATCTATCCTCTTCCGCTGCCCTCTGGGGGAAGACAACTTCAAAGAAATCTCGACTGAAGAGCCATCCCTGGTTATAGGGCAACAGTTAGCTTGGATGGTTCCTTTTATGATGGGTGATAAATCTTCCGCTGCACTGGACAAGGTTATAAACGCGTTAGATTGTTTTCACTTTAGGTGTAACACAAACCCAGCCATCAACACAGGGTAATCATGGATACTGGAGGGCAGTTTAATGGAAATTAAAGCGGGCTAGCTATATGACCAACACTTTTTAATCAGACTAAGGCCGCTCTCTACCACAATTTCTCTAACTGCAATTTTCCAGACTTGCCTCAGCCAGAATTATTAACTCTTCATCGAGTTGAGTAAGATTGTCTGAGGAGAGGAAGCTCCTCAATGTATTCTATTTTTCCTTTACCGCTTTGCTGAAGCCAATCCTCAGAGGAATCGACAGTCCCCGTATTGATATCTGATAGGCTGCCAACACTTCAAGCAGGAAGTGTTGGCAGCTATCTTGAGCCTCGGCTTCAGCCAACTCCCACAAAGAAATAAAAAATAAAAAAAGGTACAGGGTAAGAATACCCTGACCCCCTAGGCCTGGTCCTAGGGGACTTTTTTTTCTTGGTGGGAGTCGTGGCCAGATTCAAGACTCCCGATGATAAATCAAAAATAAAGCAAGTGCAGGTTCCTGCACATGTTTTTCTTTTAACCCCCGGGTGGGCCACTTCCTGGGGCTTTGTAATTATAGGAAGAGGGGGGCGATGCAGACCTCACCTCCTATTTCCAAATTGCCCCAGGGACCAGCACCTCCCCAGGGCACAAAGGAAAGGTGAAAATGGAAGGGGGGCCATGCAGCCCCCTCACTGGCCATATTTGGCCCCAGGGACCACCACCAGCCTGGATCATGGCCAGTTTAAAAGTAGGAGGGAGGCCGGGCCATATACGACCCCGAGGACCACCACCTTCGCCTGGGCCAGCCCATGGAAACAGGAGGGGGGCCACGCAGCCCCGCTCCTGGAGCCATTAATGGCCCTGGGGACTGCCACCCCCCAGGGCTGGCCCCCTATATACTGAGGTGCCCAGCCCCAGTACATAGCTGTTTGTCCTCACTTGTTGGGAACTGTGACAGCTCCCGCCAAGATAGGTCAAACATAACTCTGCTTCCAGCAAGCAGGAGTTCAAACCGCTCTCACTTGCTGGAATCAGAGTTTTCATCTGTCATGCGGGCAGGGAAACAGATGAAATATTGATCCCCATGCAGGGAGCTGCATACCTCCACAGAGTGCAAATAAGGTGGGAGTTCAGCTGCAACTGAGTTAATTGTAGAAGAGTAATAGGTTATGGATCCTTTCTGATCCCAATAGTTTTGTACCAATACACCAAGTGCAAATCCATCACGTTCATGCAAAAAAAGATAAAAGGTTTCTCATCGTCTGGAAGGCCAAAGGCAGGGGCTGTAGTCAGAGCTTGTTTTATCTTTACAAATGCATTCCTAGCCTTGCTAAACTACTGCAAGGACTCCAGGGTGTCTTTTATGACAAAATGGGCACTTGAGACACTGTCACAGGGCAACTTACCGATGGCTTCAACTCTTCTTAGGGATAAGTAACATGCTCCTATCATTAATTCATGACCAAAGTTTTTGATTTGAGAAGGCAAAATTACTTTTTTTCCTTTAGACGGTTTGTGCTCTTTATTACCCAATTTAGTAAGAAGATAGACTGAGTCTGCCTTAAACTGGTGTACCATAATAGAGACCAATAAAAGGTAATTGCCATATTGAATTAGGATGGACCGCTGAGGAAAAATCAACATGTCTAAATTCTTTTTTCGGACCTTAGAGAAGACTGAGGGAGACTCTGTAAATCCTTGTGGGAGATGAGTCCATGAAAAAGGAGTTTTTGCAGAATTTGAATGAGTAGAGGTATGACTATCTTCATGTATGGGAATAAAAAAGAAAGCCAAGGAAAGGTTAACCACAGTAAACCACCCGACACAGTCCTTTGTACAGGAGAAGATTTTGGCAAGGTTGGAGACCACTGGAAAGTGTGGTACAACCACAATATTATTTGCCCTAAGCTCCTGCATGAACCTATATACGTTGGTCTTCCTCGCATTTCATATCTGGAGAATCGGGGTGTTAAATATGTTAACAATGGAAACAAGAAACCCTTGCTTAATTACATCTGCTGTTACTGGGCAGATCCATTCCTCTGCCACATGCTTCCTTGGATACTGAGGTATTCTTGGTAACTTGTTTTGTGGGTCTACCTTCCCTTTTACTGGTTCCATTAAAGAAATGAACCACATTACCTACAGTAGACCACTGAGTGGCAGGTATCTGTAAAAGCTATGCATTTAGTCTGGTGACATAACAGCAGGGTCAGGACTCCTACTTCAATATAAACTCATGTACCACACCACAAGCACTTGATTTCTTGTTTCTGAGGTATATTTATGAACACTGCATAAGCACAGATCACTGTAGAGTTAAGCTTACAAAGAATATCCCTTCCTAATAGGCTTTTGGGGAACTGGGGCTGAGTGGAAAAGAGCGTTTGTTGCTAATGAGTGCTACGGAAATAATCACAGAATTCATAGAATGGTAGGTGATTCATTCACTAGAAATACTAACTGTGTTAGTGAACAAGTCCTAGAGTGATAAGGAGGGTAATTCAGAAGGCTTAAGGGATGAGCGACTGGTGCGCTTGTAAAGGAGGCAAGTTGTACATTTACCATTAATGGCACAATCAACTTAAAGGTGATTCAAGTACTAAGGTATTCTTTCACAGTCTGGGCCTCTCTGGCTGTCCCAAAAGTCAGAGTAGAGGTTCAGAACTGCTTGATGATACCCTAATCGGTCAAAAGGCACGGCTGCACTGTAAGCAGCTCTAAGACAATCCCTCTCAAAATGCCGCACATGCCCCACTCCTGTGACCTCCTCTTTACCCATTCCATTTTACTCTCCCCGCTCATCCACTCCTTTGACCTCCTTGGCTTGACCCACATTTGGAGCTGTCCTCATCCCCCTCCCATAACAACTCTCTGCATGCTCTGTAATTTTAAGGACACCAGTTTCGACTCCACATTTTGTGTCTTTTTCTCCTGTGATGCAGCACAGTGGTTCACAATTATCACTACTTCCTTGAGTTTTTATGTTTGCCACCAAATACATATTGTAGTCAGTGGATTTTTTTTTAAAATTTGAGTTTATTAAGAACATCAAAGAAAAAGAACAGTAATATAATGAATATAATAAGTCCTACTTAACATAGAAAGTAAAGAGAAAACAAGAGTATAAAGCGGTTATAGCTATCATGCTATGTGCAATGGAAAATATACTCAATATAGGACAATAAAGGGAAGGGAGGGGGAGACGGGGGTATGGGGGAAGGGAACAATATACCATTACTTTAAAATAATAAGAGTAAAAAAGATGATAAGAGATTAAACACTGTAAGCATAATAAAATGAAAAACTAAACATAATTATAAATATACAGGCATAAACAAGCTTCTAATAATCTAAAGAAAAGACAACAGGGTGAAATTACGGTGGCTTCTGTACATCATCTGACACATTAATAACTTTAGCAGCAGAAGAGGCAGACAAATATAAATACGTAGTTATTGGAAGCCATAAGAGATCTCTCTTAATCGCCAGATATATAGGGGAAACATAATTGGTGTCTAGTCTGTGATGAAAACACACAGCATTCCACCAAGATCTAAAAGTAACTTTATCTGCGCTTGTTTCCAATTTAAGGTTATTAAGTGAAAAGCAATAGCTAACAATAAATCTAACATCTTAAAGTTCGATGGTGACTGAGGCCATTTGGGTGACAGAGTGTCTAAGAATATATTGGTTAAAGAAAAGGGTACACTAACTCTGAAAAACTTCTTGATTTGGGTCCAACCCAACTGCCAAAACTGGTGACTAGAGGGGCACTCAAATTACATGCGTTTTAAATCGGCAGTATAACAGGAACAGGACCAACATGAAGAAGGTGTATTTGATTAAAAAGATGCTAATGTCACAGGAGAAAGCAACAAGCGTTGATAAACAAAATAAAGGATCTGTGTGGTGTTTGCAGCTCGTGAGGTTTTGTGAAGCTTAAGCCATAATTTATACCATGTATCAGTAGACCAACTTTGTAATAAGTCTTTTTCCCAGGCCAATTCAGTCTTCGATTTGAGTCTGATTGAGGGTAATTGTAAATATTTGTATAAAGTGGATGCAGAAGGGGAAGTGTCTAATAATGGAGAAAGTGTAGTGCACTTAGCGGGGGATTGGAAGTGCTTGGTAATGCAAGAAGATATTGGTCGAGGGAGCGACGTAAAAGATCATATGGCGAACTAAAGGTAACTGGTAATGAAAATTTTGTTTGGAGATCAGTAAGTGATAAGGGTTGATTGTCAGCCAAGAGTTGAGATATCCAAAGTAAGCTCTTAGATCTCCAAGACTTTCAATATATGGTACGATTCTTAATTTGCAGTGATTTATTGTGCCAAATGGGTTACTGGTGATAGGAAATAACTGAAGGGTATGAAGATGGTAAAGAGGAGCCAAAAGTTTAGTTGAGTGGGATATAATCGGAGAACGTAATAATGAAATATTATTAGTGAAAGCAAGAATTTCAAGAAAATCAAAGGGGGAGATAAGAGATTTTTCTATTTTTATCCACAATGGAGGATGTAAGGGGAGCTCAGAAGAGAGCCAAAGGGTAGCCTGTTTTAGGGAAAAAGCAGAGTGATAAGTTTTGAAATCGGGGAACCTAAGACCTCTGTTAGGTTTATCTTTTTTTAAAGAGGATAAAGATATTCGAGGGGGTTTGTCTTTCCAAAGAAACTTTGTTAAAAGAGAATCAATTTTCTTAAAATAATATCCAGGAATATGAACAGGAATCATGGAGATAATATATAATATCAGAGGGGTGAGCATAATTTTAATCGAATCAATTCGACCCCACCAAGAGAGAAAAAGTGGATGCCAGCATGCAATAGTATCATTTAAAGTTTTGATAATGTGATCAAAATGTAATTTTAATGTCTCAGGGATTGTCCGAGAAAACCACAGGCCCAGATAATTTAGTTTAGAAGGTTGCCATGAAAAACCTGTGTGATTAAAAAGTTGTTTGTAACATAAAACATTTAGAGGTAAAACGTCACACTTTTCGGTATATTAAGCCAATAACCTGATAACTGAGAAAACGTAGCAACTTGTTGAAGGAAAGGAGGAAGAGAGGTTACAGGATTAGAACACTATAGAAGAATGTCATCAGCATATACAGACATTTTAACCTGATGAGGACCAAACTGGAAACCGGAAATATGAGCATCCTGTCTAATTTTAGTTAAAAAGGGCTCCAACGCTATGACAAACAAGAGAGATGATAAAGGACACCCTTGCAGTACCCCTCTAAGAAGAGAAAAGTAATCCGAAATGTTACCATTAACAAAAATTGAGGCTCTGGGACCTGAATATAATAAGGAAATTAGAGCAATCAATTTAGGTGGAAAACCAACCCATCTTAATGCATGAAACATAAAATCCCATCCAATCTAACAAAAGCTTTTTCTGTGTCCAAAGCAATAGCAGCAATAGGTTAATCTAAAGAGGAGGTCTTGCCAAGGACATTAAAAAAGACTTGAGAGTTATCAGAAGCTATTCGTCCCTTAACAAAGCCGGATTGTTCAGGACCTATAAGATCAGGCAAGACACAGTCAATGCGAAACGCCAAAATTTTGCCAAATGTCTTGTAGTCAGTATTAACTAAGGAGATGGGATGGTAATTCTTACATAGGGAAAGATCCTTATTATCTTTTGAAACTAAACATATCATGGCTTCCTGGAAAGTACCCTGAGAAGTACCTTTAGTAATAAAAGAATTAAATAAAAGTAAAAGATTGGGAAGGAGGAGGCTAGCAAAATGGTCATAGCATTCAACAGTAAATCCATCAGGCCCAGGAGCCTTCCCTCGCCATAACCCTGAGACTGCATGAGTAATTTCCGCTAAGGAAATATCGGTTCCCAGTGAATCAAAATAAATGTGGTGGGAGGGTGGAGAGGCAATGGATTGGAAATAAGAGGATAAATCTGACTGCACTGGTTGTGTTTCCGGAGAATATAGATTTTTATAAAAAAGAAACAAATTCATTTAAAATATCATTGTCCTTAAACAGAGGAACCCCATTGTGACCTTGTAAGGTTTCTATTCTAGTTCTGTCCCTCCTTACTTTTAAATAATTAGCCAACAATTTCCCCATTTTATTTTGACCCCCATATAAGCGAGTGCTGCTTTTCAGTAAATAGGAGGAAGCAGCTTCCGTAGATAATCAGTTAAAAGTAAGTTTAGCGTCAATAAGATTTTTCAGGGAAGACTCATTGTTGGAGTGATAATAAGTATATTCTAGCTGTTTAATTTTATTAAGTAGTTGAGTAGCTTGGATATCTATTGATTTTTTTTCTTTTGCGAAACAAAGTTCATTATAAAACTTCTAGCAGCTGCCTTAAAAGAGTCCCAAATCATTGCAAAAGAGGAGTCCGGGGTTGAGTTGATAGCAAAAAATTCAGAAGCAAAGGAACTGAATTGGCCGGAGAATTTAGGGTCTAAGAGTAAGGAATTATTAAAGCGCCATCTACCTGCGTGTGGTGAGAATAGTATAAGGTCAAGATCAACATGAACTGGGGCGTGATCCAATATTAAAATTGACCCAATTTCAGACTGAAGAACATGTTGAGCTAAGGATTTGCTCAGAAAAAGGTAGTCAATACAGGATTGTGAGTGGTGTGGAGCTGAGTAAAAACTATACTCCTGGAGGTCTGGGTGGCAGAGTCTCCAAATATCAATTAGTGATTTACGTCGTATTGCAGAAGTGAATTGTGAGTGCATTTTAGTATGAACAAACCTAACTGTTGAGTGCCTGTCTAATATGGGATCATGAATTTGATTGCAGTCACTACCAAATATAATATAGTCATCATTATATAAAAGCAGTTTGTCAGAGATTTTTGTCCAGAATACCTTATCAACAGAGACTGGACCATATACATTAAAAATAACTATGGGTATATTATCAATAAGAAGTTTAGCAATAACCCAACGACCTTCAGAGTCAGATTCCTGATGAACAACTGAAACATGTAATTTTTTATGGCAGAGAAACGGGACTCAATTTTTCTTTCCTAAAGCAGGAGAAGTAAACACATTGCCTACCCAACATTTCTTCAATTTGGAAGCCTCAGACTCAGAAAGATGTAATTCCTAAAGCAATGCAATATAAGTTTTTAATTTAGCTAAATGAGATAGCACCCATTGCCTTTTAATAGGGTTACCTAACCCTTTAAATATTCCAAGTAGTAACTTGAAATGTAACATGAAGGTAATAACATGAACAATCAATAAGCTTACAGTAGCGAAATTGAGATTAGGATAAAACAGATATGAAAAGGAAAAAAGATAGAAATAGGGCTTTTGTTTGATAAGAAGAAGAAGGAAAGAGGGTTCGGTAGAATAAATAATAGGAAGGAGAATATAGTAGATAATAACCATATCAGGAAACGCTAAAAAAGAGGAAATAAAGCAAGAAACAAATAGACAGTACAGATCATACAAATGACGACTGAAAAACATACCTACAAAACACAAAGACGAAAGGGGGGTGGCGACACCAGACGACTACGACGACAGCAGTCGAGCCCCACCGGACATCAGGGCAGCCTTGAATTAAATAAGGACATCAACATACTGAGGAGAACATGTGGGGAACAGGGAGCGAGAAATACACCTGTAATTAGAAGGAAGAGAGACAATATGATAAGAGAAAGAACAACTTAAAAATTAAACCAGAATGAAACAAACTTTCAGCGAATTATACAGAAAGAAGAGCAGGCAGAAAATAACAAAATAACAATCAAGTAGACTTCGAAGTATCTGCTCCAAGTTGTTGAAGACAGTCGATGACCCTCCCAATAGATTTCTTTTTTGGATTTGACAGCTGACATGACTTGTAGCAGGTCAGTATATTGCAAGAAAAACAAGATGGCACCACTGGGTTTTGTTGAAATTCTGGGACCAAGTCTGTGAGCCTGTTGTATGTTAAGTGGGGCAGAGGTAGACATATCCAGAAGCTTAGGCAAAAAAGATTGAAAATAAACTGTCGGGTTAGAACCCTCCGTATTTTCAGGAAGTCCACAAATGCGGAGGTTATTCCTGCGGTTTCGATTTTCCAAGTCCTCAGTGTGCTTCCTGAGAAGAGTTATTTCTGACTCACAGAAAGGAAATACGAGAGCATGTAGACTGAAGAGATTCCGTAGTTTGTTCTAAATGAGAACACGTGATTCCAAAGTAGACCATTTGTAATCCAGGTGTTGCAAAGTCTTATTAGTTTCCTCCAAGAAGGGTTTTAATGCACAAATTTCCTCAAGAATCATATCCATGGAAGCTGAAGAAGGGTCTTTTTTTGGTCGTTTAGTGGAGCCCACAGGCGTCTTGCTTGTAGGTGCGATTTTGGAATGGCACCTGGTAAAGATTCAGGTTTGTAAAGTGGGTTGTTCTCCATGTCGTTGTAAATAGAGCCAGAGTCTAGGTGTGTAATACGTTTGGGGAGACTGAAAGCTTAAGATTCCTTAGTCTCCCCATATAAGGGAAGAGGAACTTATATAGAGCACTATATACTTGCAGATCAAAAATAGAACGTTCAATGATGCAAGGCAGACTCAGTCATACAGTAAGGAGTATTAAACCACAGTTCTGAGGAATTGAAGCACTTAGGAAAATATAAAAAGAAAAACCGCAGGGCAGCCTCTCTCTCAATGTAGTAAAAATTTGGTGTCAATAACGGTGTTCAGTATCAATATATTTGATGCCATCGACATATCAGATAGAATGAAGAAAAAAGTTCCATAGAAGCTACTGAAAATAAAAGGGTCCCAAAACACGAAGATTGAGGCTTATTTTGCATAGGGTCACTCAATAACGTACAAAAAAGGAAGAGAAAAACTAAACAGACATGAGTCTTGAAGCATGGTGTTGTTTAAATTGCTTGTAAAAGCATGAGCGCAGTAAATTAAGCCGCCTCATAGAGAAAAGGGAACGCGCCCGTCATTCAAAATGGTGGACGCAACCTTATTTCTGTAGAGAAATCCCCTGGGGCTGCTATGGCCAGAAAAAACACAGAGGCATGTATTAAGTAGGACTCCAGCGACTCACCGCATCATGAGGGAGAGACGCCGTGAAGTCTCTTCCCTCGGCGAGCGCTGGAGTGGTCTCCGACAGCGGACAAGCTCTCCAGTCCATCGGAGCTCAGAGCGGCCCTGCCATCTTGAAGCGGTGCCGAAACCACGCCCTCGTCAGTGGATACTTAACGTTGGGTAAGAGCCCCTGCACAAATGCAACCCACACAGCTTCCAGAGCCATTTATGCCCACATATCTCTCAAACATTTCCTTTAGCCTATCTAAATAGTTTGCCAGAGCCTCACCTTTATTTTGCTTGCAATTAGAAATCTTAATCCAATCTACCGTATATATCTGTAGTACAGCATTCAGAAACACATCCTTAGCAGCAGTAAGTTCTCTCTCATTTCCTGGGTCTTATACTGGCCATGATGTCTTTTCTGCTATCAGTTGTAGCAAATTATTCATATTCGCCCAGTTTGGTCTGTACACTTCAAACACACTTTGCAATTCCTCTCTGAACTGTGTTGGATTTTCATGAATACTAGGGAATTGTTTCTTTATACTCATAAAAACAGAGGTCGTGCAACGTATGTGGACCATACCTCTAACCCCGGCCTCTGGAAAGTCCCTCAAGTCAAGAATAGCTGACAGGGACGGATCCTTATTGTTTGCGTCACTCGAGTTGGGAGAAGTTAGAGGGTGTCTCAGCAGCCGTCCTGCGGTTTGTCTTAAACTCTTAACATTTATAGTGGGACCTCTCTCTCTACAGTTCCTACACCCCATGGATGAGTGCTCTCCTTGGCAGTTGAATCAGCCTCTATCCTACTCGCTCTGCTGCCTGTCGCTCACATTGCAGCACTCACTTGTGCATTAGCTCTTTGTGCTCCATTCGCCGGTGGTCCTACAGGAGCTGCTCCTTTTCTGGGTTACTAGAAGATGATGGCCACACTGGATGCTCTTTGAACGAGCTCCGTGCCCGGCCTTAATCCTGTTAACGGCAGTCCCAGCCGGTCGATGGGCCCCTCCTGGCCCACTACGGGTTTAAGAGGATGAAGGGGAGAGGATGTAGCCTAATGGCTAAGGCGATCAATATCAAATCTGGGGAACAGGGTTCGAGTCTCGACAATGACGCTCAACATCCTGTGATTCTGGGCAAATCACTTATTCTACCCCTGCCTAACAAAAATGAATGTGTCCTTGTGTGAGCAGCTGGTGCTCATGTAAAGTGCTCTGATACCCGATACCTTTGGGTCAAATTTGCACTATATAAAACTCATAAAAAAAAAGAGTCTGCCCCCGAGGTGGAGTTTGGGGCCGGAGGTGCTGACTGGTGTGGCCTTCGGCAGGTCTAGCCTACACAGGTGCCTGACCGCGGACACAGCCCAGCAACAGCATCAGGAGGCCGTGGACGAGCGGCAATGCTGCTGCTGAGGGGGTGACCCCCGGGGGTGCCCGGTCTCTCAACCACCGGATCGGGTGGAGTGCCGCACCCGGGGGCGCCATGCTTACCTGCATGGAGACTGAGGAGCATGTGTAGGGGGGGCCTCCGGGGAGAAGCCAGTCTGGCCTGGTGATGCCGGAACTTTGAGCAACCGTGCGGCACCTGCGCCATTGGAGGTGTGGGTGCCCGTAAGGCGAACTGCACACTGGGCGTGGTGCGACAGCAGGTACCCGCGCTGTGGCCGGCGGCCAGCACCAGGGTGACTGTGGCCTTGGAGTGGGGCACAACGGTGGGAGCTGGAGCTGAAGAGGCCACGTGTGCCGCATGCTGGGCGGCTGGGGGAGTTCTGACATTACGCTGTGGCTGTGGGAGCGCCGGGGGCCAAGAGGAGTGCACCTGAACATTAGATGAGTGACTGGGCCCTTGTTATCGGGCACTGGATAGCCCCCAGCTGGTGAAGTGTGGAACCAGAGAACAGCTGCAGAGTGGAGAGAAGTACCTCGGTCGTCGGGGGCCCCACCTGGTGGTGAGAACTGCAGGTGATTGCGGATGTCAGGGCGACCCAGGTGGCCCATAACCCCATCTGAGGTGCGAGTTGGTGCCGCTGCTCCAGGTGTACCTCGAGGGCGGATGGGTGCCTGCACACATTATGGACCATGTCCTTCAGTGTGGGTGCCATAGGCTGGAGCAGTGTTGATTGGCCCCAACTGCCATTATGCCTGTGTGCTGCGCCTGGGCCGCAAGCCGCCTAACAAACTGGTGTGGAGGGATTGAAGCAGGGGTGCCCCAGTGCTGGGCCTACCTCCTGGGTGCTCCCCCTATAGTGACTGCCTGTGTGTGGAGCCCACCTGGGGGCTGCCGTGTCGTGCTGGGTGACCCACTGCGAGATCCCCTGCGGTCTGGCTCCCATGGCTGACAAACCTTTTTCTGGACTGGCCCCCCCGGACATTGGGGGGCTTGAGAGGGAGGCTGCCCACACAGGTGGCGGCATGATCCTCAGGGACGGTCGGTCTGTGGTGTTCTGAATGGATGGTGTTGTGCCGCCACGAGTGTCTTTGTGGCTGGGCCTGACTGGCCCCTGCCTCATGGTTGTCCTGATGGGGAAGCCATGGAGAGAGGAGTTGGCCTAACGGCTAGGGCGGTCGACCTCGAATCTGGGGAACCGGGTTCGAGTCTCAGCAATGACGCTGAACATCCTGTGATTCTGGGCAAATCACTTAATCTCCCCGTGCCTAACAGAAATGAATGTGTCCTCATGTAATGCAACTGGTGCTATGTAAAGCGCTCTGATACCCGATACCGGGTCAAGTTCGCACTATATAAAACTCTGTAAAAAAAAAAAAAAAAGCCTAAAACTAGACTGACAGGGACGAAACCTGAATCTATGGACCAAACCCGTCACCCCTCGATGGATGAAGAGGATAATGGACAGGCCACCGATCCCATACGTCTCCAGCTCAATAAGATACTGGTGGCCATTACAGACACCAAAAGCACACTCCAGCAGGACATTGGTACAGTGTCAGTGGGTCTTGGCCTGCTGCAAACCGAACAACACAAACTGGTGGACAGAGTGAAGGAGGTGGAGACCTCAGTGAAAGACCTCTGTCCTTAATGCTCAGCACTCACAAGCCAGGTGTCTGAGCTGCGGGACCGAGTCCAGGTCCTGGAAAGGCAAGTGGAAGATGCTGATGGGCGCAACCGGCGCATCAACATTTGAGTGGTGGGCCTTCTGGAGGGTGTGGACAAGGTAGACATGGCCGCACACCTAGAACAATGGCTGATGTCGGAGGTGGCCCCAGGCTTATTGACTTCCTTCTTTGCACTGTAGCAGGTGCACTGGGTCCCGGCGCGTGTGCCGGCCCCGGGTAGGTCTCCTAGGCCAGTGGTGGCTAAGTTATTGCACTACCGGGACAAGGACATCATACTGCAATGGTCCCGCTCAAAAGGGCCCTTCACTGTGGAAAATTGCAACGGATCAGTTTTCCTGCTGTGCAAGCATAGAGGGCCTCCTTTCTGGAGGTCAAGAAAGCTCTGCAGGATAATGGCATCTAATACTCCGTGATGTTTCCCTCCAAACTCCGGATTGTTCTCGATGGAGCCACGCACTTTTGTGAGGATCTATAGTCTGCCTGGACCTGGCTGGAGGCTTACAGGATGGGGACTGCCCTCCCGGTGGCATCCAATCCGCCTGAAGGACAAGTACGACAGCATCAACGCAGGGCTTTGCGGAGTGGCCTAGGGAATGGTCCGTCTCTGTCACAGACTGAACTGGAGAGGGCGGCGGCCCTACAGGCAGTGGCATGCATTGCGTTGGCACAGGGATTGGCCTCAGGGGCGGGATCCCATTTGGAACATAAATCAGTGGTGTCGGACTTGATGTCCTCACAGGGCGAAGACACAGGCCTTCTGGTGGTGACCCACCCAGACGGCGGATGATTTGGCCCGATATCCTTTGCATTATGTGCTCTGCATGGTGTGGGAGGATGTAGTCATTGAGGGATGGGATGGGTCTGTTGACCTCTGATTTATCCTGATGGACCTGGTGCACGAATGTGGGCTGGATGTGGTTGACTGCCGAGGGGCAATGGACCTGTTGATATAGGGCCATGAGGGCACTGTTCGGAACATGTGAGTCTATCTTGGTTAGCTCCCTACTGAAAGGCCCTTGCGAGTAGACTGGGGGAGTCTATCATGTAGACAATGTTCCATATTCCACTGTTTGGACGGCCGGCCGTTGATGCGCTGCACATGGGAGGGGGAGTTTGTGGTTGTGGGATGTTTCTGGTTTTCCTTTTTTCATTTTAGTTGGAGATGCTGCTCATTCCTTGTGGTTGGGATGGTGGGGGGGAGTTGAGGAAGGCCGCCAGCTCAGGCGCTTTTTGTATTGTCACATGACGGATCGACAGCAGACACTCTCTTTTTTGTCCTGTAATATTAGAGGGATGGGTTCGGCCTCCAAACGACCTAACATACACTGATACTTGGGGAGAGGGGGAGTGCAGGTGATTATGTTGCAGGAGATACACCTGGTGGGCAACAAAATTGATAGGCTGCGTCGGAGATGGCGGGGCCAGTTGTATGCCACCACTTACTCCGCTTGTACCAGGAGTACCCTGATATGGATATGGCCGGGACTCCCTTTGAACTCACCCATTCTGTCATTGACAAAGAGGGTAGATTTGTTTTCCTTGAAGGAAGACTGTTTGGAAAGGAGGTTATCCTAGGGAGTATTCATGCTCCAAATCGGGACCAGGTGCCATTCCTTCAATCCCTCTCAATCACATGGCAAATCTCCTTACTGACAACCTGCTGCTGGGGGGGCCGACTTCAACTATGTGCCAGATGTTGTTCTGGATTGATCCCCCCCCCATTGTTGGGAGCTTTGGCTCATAGGTTAGCTGAGGGGTTTCAGGACTGCTTGGAGCATTGCGGGATGGCAGCTGTTTGGAGGACCCAACATGGGGAGGACTGGGACTACTCCTATTACTCCCACATTCATAGCCTGCACACCTGAATTGATCGGTATGTCTGTTTGCATAGATTAAGCCCAGGTGTTGTACACTCTGAATATCTGGGGTGCACCCTGTCAGACCACAGCCCGATCTTATAGGGGTACATGCCAGTAGGGGTCCAACCACCTGTCCCCACCTGGCACCTTGCCCTGTCTTCCCTGTAGAACGCGTGCTACAGGGACTCTTTGGTGGCGATATTTAATGAGTAGTTCATTAGGAACCGGGGCTCTGCCTCCTCATGTGTGGTGTAGTGGGAGGCCTTCAAGGTCGTGGTGCGAGGACACTGTATTAGTGTCATACTAGAGAGGCTGTGTAGCCATGATTATCGCATTACATTGCCAGGACCCACGAGGAGGAGGGGAAGTCTGGGAGATTGCTGACATGGCTTATCAGACCCGAGTCGGGGGGGCCTATTACACACACTAAGTCAGGTGATGGCTGTTCCTTGTACTCTTCGCCTACATCAACACTGCATTCTATGAATATTACAGTGTCCTCTATGCTACCCCTGGACCCCTGCGGGCGTGGATCAGAATGGCTTTCCTGGCCAATCTGCCGCTGACTGTGCTGCCTGCTGAGCACCTAGGGGAGCTGGGTGGGTGGCGGGGCTGGGACCGTGCAGGAAATCCGGAGTGCCATTAAGGAGATGGCGGGGGCAAGACACCAGGCCCCAATGGCCTCGCCGCTTAGTTCTTTGCGGCATACGCAGGGACCTTGGCTCTGCTCCTTGAGGAGGTGTATGCTGACTCGTGGCACTATTGTGGACTCCCAGAGTCCACCAGTGATACTGTAGTCATCCCCCTTCCCAAAAACAAGTCACAGGGAGCCCGGGTAACTGAGTTCTTCCCCCTCTCTATGTTGAATCTCGATTTCAAAATTCTGAGTAAGGTGCTGGCACTCCGGCTCCTTCCACACATGCCGACACTGATTCATAGGGATCAGAACAGCTTTATCCCTGCACAAAATACTTAATTGAACCTTAGGAGGTTGTACCACATATTCTACCACTCTGAGTCCCGTGCCTACAGTGACTCGGTATTGATGTCTGTGGATCTCGAGAAGGCGTTCGATACGATGCTGTTGGACTTCCTGTTCAAGGTGATGGGGCGTATGGAACTTGGAGAGAACTGGGTTAAATGGGTTAGACTGCTGTACACTGCCCCGATGGCCCGGGTCAAGACTGGTGTCACATTCTCCCCCCCAATGTAGGGTGTGCAGGGGTATGAGACAGGAATGGCCACTATCCCCATTGTTGTTTGACTTTGCCATTGAGCCCCTTGCTGCACTTTTTAGATGGGCAGGGGGTGGTTCTGGTACAGTGGTCGAGAAGCAAAAGCACATCATTTCCCTCTACGCGGATGATATATTGCTTTATCTGGCGGACAGCGCTGCGGGTGTTCTGAAGGTGATGTCCCTTCTTTGGGAATTAGAGGAAGTGTCTGGTCTGCGGGTTAATATGGCCAAGATGCATGGGTTTCCAGTGTCCCCTGGGATGCTCCGGCCGCCTGGCCTCCCCTCGGAGCTGATGTGATCACCCGCTTACCTCCGATACATGGGTATCCAGATTTTCCACTCTTTGGATGACATTCATGAGGGTAACCTGGGGAGGATCCTCCGATCCCTGAGTTCAAGTTGCCCATTATGGCCCGAATTGCTGTCTCCAAGATGGTTAGGCTTCCCAGACTCATCTATTTTTTCTACTGATTTACCGATCAGAGTGCCGGTCTCCTGGTTTCGACAGCTGGACACCTTACTGCGCAATCTGATATAGGATGGGGTCCAACATAGAGTGTCTATGGCGATGTTCCATCGACCCTCCGGAGGAGGGAGGTCTGGGTGCCCTGGATTTTGAATTATATTTCCTGGCCTCCCAGCTCCAATGGGTCAGAGCTGGGGGAGATGGGGCAGACGGCTCACATGGGAACCTTATTGACGAAACTGCTGTGCCCTGCGACGCTGATCCCACGCCCGGGTGTGCTGCTGACTGTAGCACTGAAGTACTGGTGCCGATGTGTCTTTAAGACCGTGGGGACCCCCCTTGTATGCTCCAGCATGGCTGTTAGTGGGGCTACCCCATGGTGAACCTCTCTCCAATTTGACCTCTGGTCAGCTGTCGGCATGGACGGAGGCAGGATTGGTGGCAACTAGTATTGCTTCCAACAGGGTGTATTGATGCCCCTGGAGGATTTAATGGAAAACTATGATTTGCCACCTGGGCAGTTCCTTGTGTATGAGGCAATGACCCAGACATTCTGGAATCTGTGGGCAGGGAGTGGGAAGAGCCTGCGACTCACGGGGTTTTGCAACTGCTGGTCACGATGGGTGCCGCCAGGCATCTGGTGATTGGTGCTACCGGTCTCTCCCGAAAATGACTTGTGGCCTCCTGCTCACCCTGCGGGAGCATTGGACACGGATCCTTCAGCGGGACATAATGGACTCTGAATGGGGCAAAATACTGGCCTCCCCGAAAAAATCTCAAGGAACACTAGACTGAAATATATTCAATACAACTACATTCACATGACGTATCTGATCCCCCATAGAATCCAGGTGATTTATGGGGGAAAGTTGAATCTCTGCCCGAGACGTGGACTCCTAGACACTGATTTCATTCACATGGTTTGGCATTGCCCCCGATTGCTCCCCTTTTGGGATGTGGTGATGGGCGCTCTGGACTCTGCGCTGGTGCGCTCTTTCCCCTGTACGTTAGAGACCTGCCTCCTGGTGTTGTATCAGAGACCACCTGCACGTAAAGTGGGAACACATTTTGTTGACCTGGCACTGGTGCTAGCCAAAAAGCGTATAGCTCTGTCCTGGCAGTCACCTATTGGCCCTGGGGTCGGTACCTGGAGAACAGATGTGACCCAGAGGGCGAGGGAGGAGGAGTGTGTCCTGGTTAGGGAGAAGGTGCTGGGAGTGTGGTGACGCCCCATAGCGTATCTGTGGACAATGATGCTGGTCACCTGGGAACACCCTGAACATGATCTGGGAAGAGACTCTGAGGTTAGTGGTGACCACTCTAGGATCAGTGAATGGGGGGGGGAGGGATAGGCAGGGTGTTGATTAGAGTGTGACCCTGGGGTCCCTTGTTTTCTTACTTTGCCGCCGTGAGGGGGAGAGTGTATACCCCTGTGCCTTGTATCCGACCCTGGGTCCGGGGCTGTGGTTGGTGTGGGTGGTGGCGCCGGAGCCTGGGGGGTGGGGCTTAGGGGGGACCTCTTGGCCCTGGCAAACTGGAGGTGCTAGTTAGAAGCACCACACCCGTCTCACGGTTACCGCTTTTGTTACAGGGGGCAGATATTGCAGCCTCCAATGGGTCCAAAACCGGCCCCCACCCTGGTGGCCCACTGGGGAAACGCCCTGTGCCCGCTTCAGCCAGTCCGGCCCTGCTCTCAGGGGTGATAAGCCACACTTAACAAAAACTGATTGATTGACTTTTATCTACATTTGGTTCAATCTGCGCCCCACATTACTGCCAAGTAACCAGGTTAGGTGCCAGGCCTTTCTCCACCCCAAATGCCCTGGATACATTTCTCCTCTTCTCTCTGGTGCCTAGGGTCCTTGTGTGAAGTCTGGTTATGTGTCTTTCTGTCTCTCTCCATGAAAGCAAGCTTCCCCCGCCACAAAGCGTCATCTGTCAGAAATTAAACACAAAATATAGGGAAGCCCAAGTCCAAACAGCATTTAATATAGCAGGCAGCAAAGCAAAAAACCAATGACAACTGTCATTTCTACTGACCGGGGCTCATGCTAGAAAAGGGTCAGTTGGAGCAGAGCACTAAAACATGCGAATTTTGATCTGTGATATATACATTTTATTTATATAACTTCATCTAATACCAGTCAATGTGAGAAGGTCATGTGACAACAGTTAATTCGTTTTAGCAGAAACGCATCTAACATGCAGGTGTCCGGAACTTTTCCTCGGAAGAAGGGCTTGAACAGCCTTGGAAAGAAGATAGCATTCATATCCACAAATACTGACTCTATTCTTTCACAAAACCCTGCTTTCCTTGCCAGGTTTGAAAACAAGGACATGCTTGCTAAAATGTGCAATGTACTTCACGAGAACATGATGTCTCCTGGGCCTACTCTGGCCTAGCAACGTCGTCAGTGAACTCAATACAGCATAAAGCTTTATAACAGAATGAAGCGATTGCTTCTGGTTGCACACAGTATATACGTGCATAGAAGTGTAATATGTTTTCAGACACTTTTTTGTATTATTATACTGAATATAGTCTTATTCTTCTCAAACATACAGAGTATAATACAGCATGATAAAATATGTTTTCACAGTTCCTTCCCAATTTTATTCTTCTCAGAAAGTTATCCTTTTAGTTTTTCATTCAGACCCTGAAGCTAGTCCTCCTTCAGTATTAAATATAAGAAGTGCATTCTAGTCTACCTTGCTAGGACAATAGATTTTAGAAATGCATAGTCTATTTTTATTTCCTGTGGTTCAGGAAACAAAGAAATGAAACCCTCTACAGCGACTCTAATTGGATGGTTGCGCCAAGATATTTCTCAGGCTTACTTATCTATGGAAGTTTAAATTTTGGGAATGGACTGAAATTAAATTTCTGAAAAGGGCTGGATTAAATCCATTTCTAGGGTAGTAAGGAGAACTGAACAGTCCCAAACTTAGTTGGCTTGCAGGGGAATGGACCTCTCCCTGTAGAGAAAAGACTGAAAAAATAACAGAATTATAGATGGGTAACTATGAATAACAAGTCTGTTTTCACTTCACGGTTCCGAGTGACATCAAATAGACAACCAGGGCAATGCTTGAGTTGTCTATGATGTCACTCAGAACCCTTAAGTAAAAAAAAACATCCGTTTTATTACCTGTTACTCATTTAGAGTTTTATGTTAATTATGACTCCCATGCCCTATTTCCCAGCCCACATGAGTCATGCAGGTATAGAAGAGTCATAGGAGAGCCACACATAATCAAGCACCCTTCTAACCAACTCAATCACCATTGGCATTAGGCTCTCCTCACTCACTCAGATGTTTAAAAATGTACCTTGTGTACCACCATCCTCCTCCACTACAAAAAGACCATACCTGGTGTCCTGTATCTTTACAAATATTCTCTCCGCCACATCCTGCACATTCCTCCTAGTCACCCTTCTCTCATACAACAAGCATTGGCAAAGACAATAGTTTTCGCATATGCAAGATCTATTGGCTTTCTCAATGTTTTTCAGCCCTGTTTGTCCAACAGTGTGCCTGCTGTGCAGCATGGCTGAAAGTAGAAAACCAAAAGTGCTATGAGGCGGTGAACACTGTGTATTCATGGAATTATAACCACATCTAATTATATGATGACATGTGGCAGCATTATGCATTATCCCTTTTATTCACCACTTTAAGTAGCACTTTTAAACAATAACAGAATTCAGAAAATTGAATGAGACAAAGCACAGAACCTCCCTTGGTTATTCTATGTTAAGGAGCAGCTGGCACTGTTGGGGAGAGAAGACTGTTACTCCAATCCACTTTTAATAGCATCCATCCCAAAAATGCAGGTCAAACATGATTTGTTTGCCATATTTTCCCAACAAAGGTGAGTCCAAAAAGAAGCGGGTAATGGAATTTCTACCTCTTATGACCACAATTTCTATTGAACCATGCCTGATGTTTCCCCTTTCCCATCCACAAAGATTTTATCTGATCAGATTTAGTTTTGGTATTGCTCATTATTGGTTCTCTAGTTCAGCATATCACGATGCACACTTGAACCTTTGTCCTTGCGATTCAGTATCGGCCCAGTCTCTTTTACATCTTTTCTTTTTTGTAGAATATATACTCTCCCTCGAAAACAATTCTTGATTCCTTTACTGAGGCACCTGAATATTAGAAGTTGTAGATCTGCATCGTGTTATTTGCAACTTCTTTAGTCAAAGTTTATTTGCCTGATGGTTTATAAATTTGGATCTACTGTCACCCATCTGAGGAGCAAGTGGGGAAGTAAATAACAGCATCTTATATTTCCTGTAGTTGGAGCTGTTTAATAGGGATAGGCTGCACTTTGCCTAATGAGGAAAGTCCACTCTTTGATGTTTTTTCTTTATCTGCACTAAACACTTTTTTCATATGGTTGTTCTTTTAGCCTGGGGATTTCTCTGGCATATTTTTCTATGGTGGTCATAATAGTAATTCTATGTACTCTGTCTTTCCACAAAATAATGAATTTGGACTGTGAACATCTGTCTTAGACTATGCTAAGTAAATCTTGGGATGTGATAATTAGCTACCCTGTTATTTTAATTCCCTATGGATGTTTATGGATTTTAATATATATATATATATATATATATATATATATATATATATATATACATATATATATATTATTGTGTGCTTTTATGGTTATGCTATTTATTGTATACCGAATAAAGATTAACTAACCTTACCTGAATGAGCACAGAAAGAAAACTCTGTAGCCCTATATAAGCCCTTGGCCTCCATCCGCGTTCTCTTTTGTTTGATGGTCTATACAGATAAATGTGACTTTAATTTAGACTGCTGATTTGCAAGAGAATATGTTTGCTGTTTTAAGTTGTTTGCTTTAAATAATTCTCCTAATGTATGGGCTTTCTGATTAGCTGTTATAAGCAAGTTTATTTTTAAATAACATTTATTTATTTGTGGTACAATTATTAGGATACTAAGTATAAAAATATGCCATTGCGGATTAAACATTACCCCTTAGAATACTTTTGATGAAGAGTGTATTTGGTCAAGAAAGGTTTTTACTATTTCAAGTTAAATATTTTAATAAATTCCCTTAAAATACGATTGGTATGGTGATTGGCCTGCGTGTGTGAAGCCAGCAGCACCAATATGACAAGGGAAATTGTGTCAGCAAGTTACATGGAGATGCCTTTGTTTTTCATAGCCAGTGGGTACAGCTGATAGCACTCTGAAAAATCTTTCATTTGACAATTATGCTCGCATAAGCTGTGTCTGGTTGATTCTATATAGGTTTGAGAATTTAGCACAGGGGTAACTAGTATAAAAAAAAATTTACCTCCTTTTGAGGATTACATGTTTATGTCAATAAACTGATGTCAGAATTTGGGATAATGTTTCAATGTGATGAGTTAAGCCTTAAAATAAATTGGATAAAATTGTAATATTACAAGTTGATGAATTTAAACCATTAAAGTTTACTTGTGTTTTAGAGAATTCTTTGTACAATTTTGTTTTTTTTCTTTCAAAATGTCAAAAGGAGATTGTAATACTGTAGCTGTTGATACACAAGAGAATAATATTAAAAGGCTAATTAGTAAAGAAATTGGAAATGTTGAATAGGTTTCCTAAGTGACCCACAGAGAGGGCAGGATATCCCTGCTCAGGATGTGGCACTTCAATGGTCATTGATGCAAGATGACCAGAATAAGGATATAGTTGAGTTTGTTTTGGATTTGAGTACATAAGAGTTTTTAGGGGAATTCATTTGGTGAAAGTGATCATTTAAAATCACAAGCTCTCAGAATTGGAAAAGACCCTTTAAGTCATAAACTGTTTTATCCAAGGCATATTAGACATCACCATAGTTCAGACTAGTGACCTTTGTAACTTGTGGCAGAATATGTACAATTTGGGATTCGGAAGCCCTTGGAAAAAGAGGAGCAAGGTGTGATGTGGATAGTGTGCTTGTTGTACACTGTTCTTGGTGAAACAAAATCTGTGAGACCTTATCTAGCCCTGTAATTAATTATGTATTGAGTTAAGCTTGACATTTAATGTCAGGGAAATAAACAGCAAAAACCAAGCTAGAAAGGGTTTGGAACTTTCCCTCAAACAATGCAAGGACATAACCTGTATATTTGTAAAGCACACGTTCACAAAGAAGGGTATCTTGGCGCTGAATAACAGATGTTAATGGTTACCCAACTCAATGGTACTCATTTTACAGACATCAGAAGGATGAAAGGCTGAATGGACCCACCAGGAATTTAACCTGTGACCATAAGGCCAAACATGGGCCCCTACAGCGGACACATTAGTCCACTAAGCCACCAAACCCGGCACAAGTTATTGGGTGTACTGGATCCTCTCGCCCAAATTGTAGATTTGGTAGAGGAGGCATATATTAAGGGCGTAGAAGTAGATTTTAACTTTCTAAGAGGTTGGTGTCAAAGAGTTATATGGTTTTTGGGTAATGCATGTCCAGGTCTTATCACAAAACAGGTCTTATCACAAATTGGTGTTAGTCAGTTGTGTTAAGGATCAGCACTAAATTGGGATATCTGGTTAAGAGGGAGTCTAGCAAGGAAAACAAAAGGACTCGTGTTTAGTTAAGAAATGGTAAAGTCCATAGGAAAATATTATTAAGCAAAGCACAGACAAGCATGAGGAAGGTGTTTGCTGGGAACAATTTATATGGTAGGGCCGTAAGGAGAGGATAGCCTTTCAGCCGAGGATATTACGAGTTCCAAAATGTTCAAGGAACAGGTTTATATAAAAGAAGTCAGGGCACATCAGGTTTCTTTTCTCAAAGAGACACAGGTGGAAGAATTAGACACTCAAGAGGCTGGGGCCAATAATCAAATTCAGGTCAAAGCGAGTATGGAGACTATTTCTGGATTGTGTCCCATGGAAAGGTAAGAGACAGGTTAAAAAAACATTTAGAAGAATGGCAGAAAATTACAGGTGATCCATAGATGCTAGAAGCAGTGACAGGTTAGCTAATCAAATTCTGGTCTCCCCCATTACAGTCAAGGAAGCCAAGGGAGTTGGGTTTTTGAAAGGAGGAGCTGAAGGCAATTGTAAACACTGAAGTGTGTAAGATGTTGGAGAAACGTACCTTAGTAAAGGTAAATGAATGACAAAAGGGTTTTGTGAGCACACATTTTTGGTAAACAAAGAAGAAGAAAGGTTGGTGACCTATAATAAATTTAAGGCAGTTGAATTGATTTGTTGTTTACAGTCATTTCAAGATGGAGGGCATGCATTTACTGAGAGATTTGTTAGTGAAATTAGACCTCACAGATGTGTATTTCACAGTCACGAATGTTATGGAGAGTTAGACTTTTGTACAGTTCATTTGTTTAAAAAAAGAATGTGAGTTTGAGGAAGTTTTCGCGGGTGATCATCCTGTTAACTTGTTCAGTCCAAGCGGTGTGCCCAGGTCGGTTGCATTACAAGGCATTACAGCATAAGAAGAATACAGGTTTGTCAATGGGTCTTTTGGGATTGAGAGAGAATAGTTTTTTTTCAGAGGAAATTTGTTTGTTTCCCATTTAACATTTCAGATGGACAAATTCATCAGTTGGCATCAGGATCCAGGGGCTCAGGCAGTGGATGCACTCAGTCAGAATTGGGGGGTTTAAAAAGCTATGCTTTGCCTCCTTTCACAATGATACAAAGAGTGTTGTTGCATGTGAGAAGTCAGCAATTGAAATAATTCTAGGGACTCCTTTTTGAACATGGTTCCCTTCAATTCTACAATTGACAGTTGAAGTTCCTTTTCTAATTCTAACTTGCAAAGGTTTGATGGTAGTTGTAGATGGAGAGAAATAGCCCTTAAAAGACTAAGAAAGACTCAACCTTTCAGTTTGGAGGATTTTAGAGATTCAGGAAGATTCACAGACCTTTCAGGAAAGGATTTGGGGCACCAAATCTTGGGTCCCACAGACAAGGAAAAGACACAGAGGGCCCCTGAATGTCTACTTACATTGGGTGCCAGACAAGGTAACTGGATGACCTATAGGCTGATGAGGAAATGGAAGCGAATTTTCGATAGAGCTGTTTGGAAAAGGTATAAGTTACCAAATAGAAAATTGTTACAGTTCAACTATAGTGGCTGGACAGTCTTTTTTGGATGATGGTATATGTGTAGGGAGGAGTCCATTGATTTACAGGGTTATGAATGGAATTCGTTTCAAAAGGCCTCTGTGGACTTGGTATGAAAGTCTGTGGGCTGTTGGTTTAAATTTCAATTTATTGAAGAAATGACCAGAAAATATGTGTTTTGGTTCTCAGACAATCACATGGAAATTAGCTACATTTCTTTTTCTGACATCGTTCAATAGGGTCTCTGATGTGACAGTTTTGAAGTAGAGCAATAGATTTTTTCAGCCAAGTGAAATTTGAACAAGAGCCAAGTCCATGTCTAAATCAGATTTTTGTCCTAAATTTAATGACCATCCTGAAGTGCATGTAGTCAGATGTCTTAAAGAGTGTGAGAGCAGAGTTCAAGACAACAAAGGTGCAGTTGTAGATCAATTGTTAATCACGTGAAGTCATATGGTCTGGTTTCTTTAGTGACTATTGTAGGATGGGTTAAAACGGTGATACAGGAGGCTGGAGTCAATTTATCTCTATTTAAAGCATGTTCTGTGAGGGGTTGCTATGGCCTCTAAAGTATATTCTGCAGGAGGTAGATTGAAAGAAATTATGAAGGCGGCAGATTGTTTGAATGCAGGAGTTTTCAATAAGTATTATGTTAAACTTCTAAACCATGTATCAGACTTTGCTTTCAAAACTATAATGCCAGCCTCCTGTCTTGTCATAAAATACTGATTATCAAATTTAGAGTATAAGGAGTATCATGATTTTATTAAAGACTGGGAGGCCAGCATTATCCCTCCCGCCCTCCCCTATCTTTTAGTTGGTGAAGGTATTTTTCAGTTGAAGGACTCAAATGAGTTTTTATTTGTAATTGTTTAATGTTTTACAAAATATAAAAGAGTGAGAAAAGGGAAAATAATTACCAAATTTTAGAAAGGTTGATAAGGGATGTTTTTATACATTGCAATTAAAAGAGAGTATAGGTTTTTAATGTTAACGTTTGATTTTGCTGAGAATCAATGAAAAATATATAGCATTTGATAGGGTCTCCTGGCAGTTCCTATGGCAGGCTATGCACGCGAGGAACTTCGGCCCGGGTTTTGTGCAGGGAGTTAAGGCCCTGTATCATAATGCTACGGCAAGAGTTTGTATCTTGGGAAGCACGACAGGAGTAGTAACGATCACTTGGGGAACGCGACAGGGGTGTCCTTGCCCCCAACTCCTGTTCGCGCTGTATATCGATCCATTTTTAAGAAAAATAGCGCAAAACACTGCTATTCCATCAATAACCACGCATGGCCATGAAACAAAGATCTTGGCTTATGCAGATGACGTGGCAGTTGTAACAACCAGCCCTCTAGGTGCTATCAAGGCAATAGAGACAGAAGCGGCTGCGTTTGGGGGTATATCTGGCTTCTCGCTAAATAAGGAGAAAGCACAGTTTGTTATCAATGAGAAGATTGCCTTGGTGGATGAAAGAGTAGTTGAAAAAGCTTTATATTTAGGAGTTTACATTTCTTCGAAAGTGGAATCTATTGTTAACATAAATTTAGATCTTTGGCAGACAGAACTAAGAAAGGGCTGGCAAGGTTAAACAATTTGCACCTTACCATGATAGGCCGTTGTAATCTGATAAAGATGATTTATTTTCAAAAAATGTTATACTTTTTTCGAGCAATCCCAATAGAATTCCCTAGTGAGTGTTTTAAACTTTTTGAGACAATATTTACTAGATTTTTATGGGCCTACTCCAAGCCAAGAAGAGCGTTGAGGTATCTCTCACTCCCAAGAGAAAGGGGGGGAGCCTCCCAAATCTTAGACTGTATTATTGGGCTTCAGTATTGCAATATAGCCGGATTTTGTTGATGGAACCTCCACAAGAGGCTTCACCGAACATGCTGGGGAGAGAGGCCTGGTGGTGTTTGTTAAGACAAGTGGAGTATAGTTATTATAAAAAAGTTAGGTTCAAGTGCCTTTTGGGCACTGGAAAGGCTTGGATTGCAATACGGAAGCTCCTTGGTCTGGGGAGACTGAACTTTTATACTCCAACTCTGAACAACCCAAATTTACCTGGAATCTTTAATGACGGTTACATGCATGTATGGTATTTGGCAGGTTTAGAGAAATTGGGTAATTTTTTTTCTTCGGTGGGTATTGTTTCGTTTAACGAGCTAAAGGCAAAATTCGGCATCAACAACAGAGAGTTTTTTAAATAGCTGCAAATAAGAGATTATCTTCATAGAAAAGTGGGGGGGACGAGTGGCTTTGATAAGAATGCATTGGTGGACAGGTTAACAACAGAGAATTCAATTCGTATTGGGGCAATCTATCAGCTGCTGAATAGCGAAATGAAAGATGATCTTGACAAACAATGTGTAAAATGGCAGGGTAAGCTGATGATTACTGAAAATGAATTTGCAAAAGCTCTCAGCCTATCCCAAACTGTCTTAAAGTCGGCCAATTTGCAAGTGCAGTTTTTAAAAACTTGTTTTATGCTCTATTACACGCCTGAGAGAATTGCTAAGTGGAGCTCAGGGCATGGTACTAAGTGCCCGCGTTGCTCCACGTCTGGTGCTGACATTATTCATATGTTTGCAACATGTCCATCTTTGAATCAGCTTAACAATGAAATACAAAACGTTTTTCTTACTAAACTAGATATTAATGTCATACTGAGCCCAAAGGCAAATTTACCTGGGGTTATTAACGAGAGGTCATTTCCTGAGATAGATTATTTTTTGGTTGCTGCTATGACAATTTTTAGACTGATAATTGCCACAGCATAGCTAGATCCACAACCTCCGCAATTTCAACATTGGCTGGCCCGCTTACTAGCTATCTCCAGTTTGGAGAAAGCAATCTATGGGGCTCATTATGATGGCGGGCAGACATCAGTACGCCCGCCATCATAACTGTGATGGGACCGCCTGCCAGACGTGCGGTGGTCCCACCAGCCCAATTAGGATGCACCCGCCAGTATGGCGTGCGCATACAGGCCTTTTAACATTGCGGGCGGTGCTGCTGGCTGCAGCACCGTTCGCAATGCCAAAATGCCACGATGTGCATTCCCATGCACAACGTGGCAGGCAGCACGCGGTGCCTGCCACCTTGTGCATGGGAATGCAGGGGGTACCATGGGTACCCCCCAGTGCACCACCCCCACATACAGAGGGGGCCCGCAACGGGCCCCCAAAGCCAGTCTCCGCCTGTCCTTTTGCGGCGGGATATCCGCCGCAAAAAGACAGCCGGAAGGGCACATCATAATCATTACGGCGGTGCCTGCACGGCACCGCCGCAATGTTGCCCTGGTTCCGGGTTCCGCAAGGCAGGCGGAAAAGGACCGCCTTGCGGGACCATGGCGGACGGACTTTCCGTCCGCCGCGGTACCTTCATGATTCCCACCAACATCCTAATTTGGCGGTGGGAATTTTCATTGTGATGGCGGAAGGACTGCCACCGCCGGCCCGGCGGTGGCGGTCCTTCCGCCATTATAATGAGCCCCTATGCCAGGAAGGGAGTTAAAACATAGAAAAAAGGTCAGCTAATATGGGCACCCTTATCTAGATTAGAAAACTGAGGGGGTCTGAGCATATAGGAGGGATCGCCCCGGCGTCTTTTAGATCTGCATTTTGCACTTTAAATTACAGCCCGATTGTGATTCTTGAATGTTCCCGGGATTTAGTTTTTATTGTGATATTATTGTGCTGAAGGGAATAGTATGTTTAAAGGCGGGAAGCCTGGTTAATATTTATTATTACGGCCAGCCCTGTCATTATATTTATTCCGCACGTCGCACTCTATACAAATGCGTAAAAGCTGGAAGCTTGGTTAATATGTATTATTGTTAGCCCTGTCATCATATTTATTCCGTACGTCGCACTTTAAATAATGGTCTGTTGTTGATATTTGTGTCGTATCACTCCATTTATTCTATTTGCCTATCAATTGATATTTTTAAAGATGATTTTTTTGTATGGCTTGATGATCTGTTTTTCCCTGACCTTGGGTTGGGTGTTTGGGTACTGTGGAAAAGGATAAAAAATGCACAATAACGATTATTTAAAAGAAAAAAAAGAAAAATATATGGGAGTTCGGAGTATGGAAGAGCTTGTTGAATGATTATGTCTTTTCTTATTAATTAGCAGCACCAAAAGAGGAAGCAGATGGGACGGGGTACTTAAATGTGGCTGCTGAGTTCTATTTATTTATATGTGCATTCAAGTATTGCTCAGGGTGGTGACTAAAAGAGATAATGCATAGCACTAACCTCTTAATCTTTAATAGAATGACAATTTTTCTTATACTCTAGCTTTGAGAATTGGCATTCTCCTCTGTGGAGATGTCCCTATTGTGGGATCAGACCCTGACATTGCTTGAGGCACCCACGGGTTATCTCTTGAGGTTGGTGTTTGCAAGCTTTGCACTTCTCATTTCTACTGATCTGCTGAGATTACTTTTAAGTTCTCTCCTTACAGCTTTTTATGTTTGGATCATATGCCCGTCATAAAGAACATGTTAGCTTTGGTCTCTTGTTGGTCACTCTAAGGGATCTGAACTCAATTCTCAAATTCTTGAATAAGAATTTTCTGTAGCATTTGCCATTGGCTTTCTTGGTTGCAGTGGGTGTCACTTTAAACTCTACTTTTCTGATGATGGGCCATGCTATTCATTTTCCTGGAGCAAAACACCAATAATTTATGGTTGGACCTGGTGGCTAATTTACATCAATTTAGAGATCAGGATTTGGTCAACCAAACTGCTTTATGTTTCGTTCAAATGCATTGTGCTATTTTTTATAATTAATATGGGGTCTTTAGTTTTCCACACCACTCACTTTTATGACATTGACTTCGAACAAGATTATGTATCATCTGTTTCTTTAAAAAAAAAAAAAACATTGACTAAATTCTAGGTTGGGCTGAGTTCGCGGAGAACTCCACGAAGTGCCGAAAAAACTCCGCTGCTCTCCGCAGAGTTCCACAAGCAGCCAAGTGAGGTAAGCCGCGCTACTCGTGCTGATTTTTAGCGCTGTAAGTTTGTCCCGCACTATAAAATCAGTGCGAACGGTACCACATGAAGTGCAAGAGGACGCAGCTTCTTTATGCCACTCGAGTAGATGTTCTACTCGAGCGGCAGCTTCTTCAACGCGAGTGGCAGGTTTCTCAACGCGAGCAGTAGCAACCTGCCATGACCGCCCGCGTTGAGAAATTTTGCTGGGAGGTGGTCTAGCATGCGATTTTCCTCACTCGCGCTCGCCAACTGCGAGAGAGGAAAAACTCTGCTCTGTGCCGCTACACAGAGTTTTTAGGAACTCCGCACTGTTCAAGGAGCGTGGGGTGAGAAAAACTCCAAGAGCAGATCGGAATTTTACTCACAGGCCTACTAAATTCTCTTTATCTGTTTTTGAGTCTTGTCAACTATCTGAATCAATTCAGAATTGTGAATGCGTGATTTGCATCTAGATATGTGTGGAATCAAATAAGGTGGCAGGTGATGCTGCAGAATGTTTGAAAATGTTAACCCTAGGAATCCCTTGTGCTGTTAATATGAACCCATGCACCACAACACATACAAAAGAAGCTTACATTAGTGGTACCCACCAAATGTTAGGAATGCTCACCTCATGCCAGGATGCTCACAGAAGCCATATATGCGGGAGTTGACATAATGTATAGGAACAGGATGTGCACAGTATGCCAAAAAGAACCACGTTATGCTAGCACATCGTATGGCATAGATAGCCCTCAGTGAAAATCTTGTCATTTCCTTTTCAGGAATTATCTGAAATGCCCATAAAAATGGCACTAAATTACTGGTTATTATGAATAATGTCAGTCTGGCATGTTGTGCTGTTCTTTAGCTTGAAATGCACCCTGGCATCCACTTTGAACATGAGGATGCACTTAACACAAAAAAGTGCAAAAGAATATGTGTCACAAACAACAGCTACTCTGTTCTGTTAGTTCGCATTGTTCTCGCTCTCCTGCAACAGGATTTTTACCCAAATGAAATCTCATTTATGCAACTTGCCATAATGGCGTATTCTCGAGCATTTTGCTTTTCAAGAATAACTCAGAGTGCTGGAAATTATGCAAGGTTAAGCCAGTGAAGACGACATTTCATCTGGGCCTACATAGAATGTCCACAATATGCCAATAAAAAGGATTACAAATGCACTGCCACCATATGCCAGGCTTACCACAATGCCTAGAATGCTCGCAGTGTGCTAAGAAGAGGTTCTACTTATACCGGGGCCAATGTAATGCTCCAAATGCTCAGACTATGAGAAGGAGAGGTCCTCCTTATCTTAGAGCTGTTATATATATATATGTATATATATATATATCTATTTATAGATATATATATATGTATATTTATATATATCTATATATAGATATATATATCTATATATATATTATATATAGATATATAGATAGGTATAGATATATCTATCTATCTAACTATCTATATATATATTTATATATATGTGTGTGTTTTTGGCAGTTTTGCAGTTTTATACAGTGGGAACTTGACCCGAAGGTATTGGAGAACTTCACATGAGCACCATTTACCTTACACAAGGACACATTCATTTTTTGTATGCATGGGGAGGGTAAGTGATTTGCCCGGAATCACATGATGTTGAGCCAACAACAAGAGTCGACCCCAGTTCTCCAGTCCTAAAGTCGCAGCTCTGGTTGTTATGCCACATCCTCTCCCTCGAATGCCCACAATATGCTCGGGAGAGGGACACCTTTACCATCTGCCAGGATCCCAAATATACACAGGATGCTCACATAAAACCAAAAAGAGAACTGTCTTATGCCAATACCACAATACTGCCTAGCATGTTCACAACATGCAAAGAAGAGAAGACTGTTTAATACCAGGGCCTGAAGTAAAGCGGATTATAGGATTTGAAGAGTGCTTTGTTTCAAGTTCAGTGACCAGTAAGGGAATTCAGTTGTTGCTATTGATCTATGCTTTCTGTTATAAGCAGCCACATTTATATTAGGGGAAATATATGTTACACCACAAGACACATGTATATCAGACCATGTCATAATTGCTACTTCTATGTACATATAGGTGCATATATAGAGGGGTTTGTACCTGCTACTAAGACTTTAAGAAATGTCATGTGTATTCATGTATGTATCAGTTAATTAAAGTTATTTGAAAAAAAAGTCTATACCTCACCACAAAATAAATTTGCACATCATACCATGTAAATATTGCTGCAGCTATGTCCATATAGATATTTATATCCAGGGGTTTACTCGGGCCACTAAAACTTTACCAAGTGTCATATGTATATATGTATGTATAAGTTAATTTCAGTTTCTTTTACATAAAAATACTCCTTTCAACCATTTTCCCATCCCTCCTCTCTATGCCTAATCCCCAAACCTTTCTGACTTCTATGAACTCCCAAACATCCTACTCAAACTTCACCCTGCTTTTTAGGTCTCGCGCCTAGCGTTGCAGTGTGCAACCCTGCTCGCGCAGCGCGAGACCTCTAGAAAGGGCTTCTGAAAGCTGCCCACACGCTCGTGCGTGTGGTTTTGCTTTGGGAAGCCCACATTGGCTGGAGCGTGCGTTTTTTTTACAAAAACGGCACGCGATTGGGCAAAGGCGGGCGCATGTCCCGCCTTTGCTCCTCCCATTCCCGTCGGTGGCCAGCACGCGCAGCGCGCGGCGCGTTCGTCTCGCTGCCGCTGCCGCGCTCCCTCCCCCCGCTCCTCTGTGGTGCGCGTGCACCACTGGTTGTCTCAGTAGCCAAAATAAAATCCCATTTCCCACATGCGTTCAGGGAATTCGAACAAATTTGTTTTAGAACTGCACCCGTGCAACTCTCTCTGATTCCGCACTTGCTGAAAGAGGAGTCTGTTCTAAGTTGTTGAAAGCCTCCACTATTGATCACAGCAACCCGGTGGTTTTAGACCTATCCCCAGCTTCCTGCTTCTCTCCACAATTTAGAGGGAAATAGTAGCGGGTGAACAACTGCTCCTTAAATGCCTGGATTCTAAGCGCAGAGCACAGACGCCGGTCCAAGTCACAAAGACTGCTGTGACTTACTCTGGCCTTATGGATTCCAGGAGTACATCAGGATTACACATGGCGCACTCGAGGAATGTACACCAGACCGTGGTGTACAAGAATGAGTGATACCTGCTCATGGGAACATCTTTGAGAATTGGGCTCACAGTGTTTCCATCGCCGAATTCTAACTGAAAGCTTGAAGACCAACGAAAGCACATAAACATGGGAGGTAGAAGACTTGATTCACAGAGATTGATGTACGAGTGTGACTTACTCTTGTAGTAGTCCTGGCGTATTCATGAATTTCAGGAGTAAGTGAGGAATACTCCTGGCATACTCCTAGAATTCAGAAATACAACAAGAGTAATTCACAGCAAAATCTTGGTGGCTCTGTCCCGCAGAGTAGTTGTGATGCTGCAGTGCAGTGACCCTGCAGATGAACATTAGAGCTAAAAACACTTTCAATATCTTAATACCAAACTGCATGTGATTGAGAATTCTTTCTGTGCACGACTACTCGATATCTTGCAAGTTTCGAAAATGTGAAATAGTTTTATAGGGTCTGAGCTTTGCAAGCACATCATGAACATGTATCATGTGCGGCTGAACCCAGAGTAGCTATTAAATCTCATGACGAAGCACACATGGCATTCTTGCTTTTAACTTTTATGGCATGCTGTTGCGGTAAATAGGCGGCGGGTTCCTCTCATGTCAGCAAGACTGCAGCCGCATCTCAGCCTCTCACATGGCCACTAAAATACTGCTGTCTATAAAGGTTAGAACAACTCCCCAAGGTCATCTGTATGCTGCTTCCGTGAAGCTTGCAACTGCCGACGGTGCGCGGCATGTTGACTGCAGCAAACCCCGCTAAAAGCAAAAGGAACCACAGGCTACAATCACCCTGATGTCCTGGGGGCAGTTGCACTTTCCCTGGAAATACTTTCATTTGCCGATAGTGAACTCCGTACCGTTTGAAATCATGCATTGTGGCTTATTGCGCTGCAGCAAGAGCTTGTGCCTTAATCAGAGTCATAATTGAGGAAAAAGATAACTTTTGAAAGTGAACTCATTTTGTACCGGGAACTTCATCCACGACACTAGAGCAGAATCGCAAAGACTTGTATAAATAAGACACCGTGTGGGACATCCCGATTCACGAAGGCTTGGGCCTGCACATTCAATCAATCAATCAGGGGTTTGTATAAAGCGGCTACTCATCCGTGAGGGTCTCAAAGCGCTGTTTGTTGGGTGAGAGGCTAGGCAGGTTCCTCAGCGCTGCTTTTCCTGGCTTCCTAATGAATGGTTGATTGGTCAACAGGGATAATAAATGTGGAAAACTGCAGAGACAGCACCTCTCCTGCACCCCTATGAAGGATTGAATTTCTTGGAGGGGGAGTTATTTTCTACTCTTGCAAAGTGTGAAAAATAAATACAGTCAGGCCAATAAGCATCTAAAATGAAGATATTCTTGAAATATTTATTTGGAGTTCATACGAATAGAGCGGACTGTGTGCCCTCTTTGCACTTTTACTAATAGGGTGTTGGACATTTTGGGGCTGATTCCCAAAAGAGCCTATGAGTATATGAAGTAGTATCTCTGTAGCATTCCTTCAGGTACTCACAAATACCTTTGTTGATTTGGCCCCAAAATATATCCCTTCATGTTGAGCATGAGCATATTTTCATTACAGTGGTGTGTGCATTAGTCCGTAAGGGGTGGGCGAAAGGCTGAATATCCATTGATAAAACAAGGGTGCTCCAATATCGCCCGAGGCTTGGGCCCTATTCACAGAGCCATTTTGGGGTATGAAAATCAGTTCTCCTGTAGTACTCTTGTTATATCGTCTTACGTGGTTTTAAGAATTTGCCCCAAAAAATCTAAAATGGCAATATTCGGACTTTAGTAACATACAATGATTGCACATCCAAAGGACTGTGCTCTCTTTGCACTTTTATTAACAGGGAGTTGGAGATTTCAGGATGATTCACTAATTCATGTAAAAGGAAAAGTAGTACTCCCGTAGTACTACTTCTTGTACTCACTCATTAATGCTTTTGTGAATTGGCCCCAATGTCCTTATTTCTCACCCTTTTCAACAAGCCAACAAGAATCTACTTCCACACACTTGCACCTGCAAATCTGCATATATAAACCCACAAGTTTACATATGAAAGGGGGAGAGGAAATGGAAATCTGAGTGAGTGGCTGGATGCATGGCGGATGGATGGATGGATGGCCAAATCCTCAATTGATGGTTGAAAGACTTGACTGATGGATGATCAAGTGAAAGGATGGATGGATTTATGGGCGTATGGATGAATGTGTACATAGATGAAGGATGTGTGAATGGATGCATTGATGGAATGGCCAATGGATGGATGGAATGGTGAAAAATTTAATGAGGGGTGAAAGAATAAATGAATGGTAGAATGTTAAGGTGAAATGGTGAATATGAGTAGGTGGATGGAAGAGTGAAAGGATAAATAGATAGATGCATGGATGAAAGAGACAAGGGAGCTCTTCTGGGTCTTGGAAGGGTGAGGCTCTCTTGCTTCACTTGCTTAGTGCCATTAGAGCATTGGCTCAAAGTGGGTGGCATTTTAATTCACTGGCTACCTGCTTGAACAAGAAGGGCTGTGCTCTGCTGGCTCCTTGTGTGAGGTGGAAGGAGTCAAAGTGGACAGCCTACTCCATTGCTGTCCCATTTAGACTCTGTTGGTTCTTGTGCTTCTTATTGAGAAGCACAGCTGGAGAGTCTCACCTACTTTTTCACCTGCCTCAGCCCAGATCAGTTGACTGGGGGTGAGTGTTTGATTGGCTCAAACGTTCCGTCCATCATCCCCTTTTGTATCGCTTTGTTCGCCCTAAGTTGGCGGGGGTATGCCCAGGCGTGGGTCCCTTGCTCACTTTGCCACTGGATTCAAGCAAGCCTGGCTGATGACGGCTGGAATGCCAGAAACCGGTCCTAGGATGCTTGTTTCCGGTCCAGGGAAGACATGGCTTGGCAGTTCGGGCTGGACTGTTCCCATGAGGCACAGGGTCAGACTGATTTGCATATGGCCATGTCTGAACTGGGGTGGTGGAGTGAGCTAAAGAATGATGATGGATTAAACCCAGATCAGTTGACTGGGGGTGAGTGTTTGATTGGCTCAAACGTTCCGTCCATCATCCCCTTTTGTATCGCTTTGTTCGCCCTAAGTTGGCGGGGGTATGCCCAGACGTGGGTCCCTTGCTCACTTTGCCACTGGATTCAAGCAAGCCTGGCTGATGACGGCTGGAATGCCAGAAACCCGTCCTAGGATGCTTGTTTCCGGTCTAGGGAAGACATGGCTTGGCAGTTCGGGCTGGACTGTTCCCATGAGGCACAGGGTCAGACTGATTTGCATATGGCCATGTCTGAACTGGGGTGGTGGAGTGAGCTAAAGAATGATGATGGATTAAACCCAGATCAGTTGACTGGGGGTGAGTGTTTGATTGGCTCAAACGTTCCGTCCATCATCCCCTTTTGTATCGCTTTGTTCGCCCTAAGTTGGCGGGGGTATGCCCAGACGTGGGTCCCTTGCTCACTTTGCCACTGGATTCAAGCAAGCCTGGCTGATGACGGCTGGAATGCCAGAAACCGGTCCTAGGATGCTTGTTTCCGGTCTAGGGAAGACATGGCTTGGCAGTTCGGGCTGGACTGTTCCCATGAGGCACAGGGTCAGACTGATTTGCATATGGCCATGTCTGAACTGGGGTGGTGGAGTGAGCTAAAGAATGATGATGGATTAAACCCAGATCAGTTGACTGGGGGTGAGTGTTTGATTGGCTCAAACATTCCGTCCATCATCCCCTTTTGTATCGCTTTGTTCGCCCTAAGTTGGCGGGGGTATGCCCAGACGTGGGTCCCTTGCTCACTTTGCCACTGGATTCAAGCAAGCCTGGCTGATGACGGCTGGAATGCCAGAAACCGGTCCTAGGATGCTTGTTTCCGGTCTAGGGAAGACATGGCTTGGCAGTTCGGGCTGGACTGTTCCCATGAGGCACAGGGTCAGACTGATTTGCATATGGCCATGTCTGAACTGGGGTGGTGGAGTGAGCTAAAGAATGATGATGGATTAAACCCAGATCAGTTGACTGGGGGTGAGTGTTTGATTGGCTCAAACGTTCCGTCCATCATCCCCTTTTGTATCGCTTTGTTCGCCCTAAGTTGGCGGGGGTATGCCCAGACGTGGGTCCCTTGCTCACTTTGCCACTGGATTCAAGCAAGCCTGGCTGATGACGGCTGGAATGCCAGAAACCGGTCCTAGGATGCTTGTTTCCGGTCTAGGGAAGACATGGCTTGGCAGTTCGGGCTGGACTGGTCCCATGAGGCACAGGGTCAGACTGATTTGCATATGGCCATGTCTGAACTGGGGTGGTGGAGTGAGCTAAAGAATGATGATGGATTAAACCCAGATCAGTTGACTGGGGGTGAGTGTTTGATTGGCTCAAACGTTCCGTCCATCATCCCCTTTTGTATCGCTCAGCCCAAGAACTGGCCATTGTCTCCAAAAGAAATATGCCTGCCATTCAGCCTACTCTCCTTCCACAAGGACTTTAGGACTTACCTATCCCTGATATGCCTTCTGTCCTCTTATCCCGATCTCTTATCTCTACTTGAAACCACTGTATGTAAATTGTTTCTGGATTATTTTCTACTTATTTCTTAAGGTGGCCTTCTGTGCTGTGGCTGGATCAGTGCTCTAAAATTGCTCATCATAAATCCAAATAAGAGTAGGCATAACTTTTTTCAAAAACAAATTATCTCTTGAGACCTGGCTCTTTGCCTCTTAGCTGGCTGTTGCTGGTCTCTCTTCCGCCCGCCCAGCGCCTTGACACCTTTTGGTTTTAGTGCGCTCTATAAATATTATCCTATCCTATCCTATCTTCCCTTACTATTAAAGTATCATCTATTTATTTTTATTGTCAAAGAATTTATCAATATGACTTGCGTCTGACTGTCCTTTTTTGGGAATTGCCTTAAACGCATGAAATGGGAAGTGGCATCAGAAAAGGAGATGAAGTACAGTCTCAGAGTGTACAATAGCAGCACATCACCAAAGTAAAGTTTAATTTTGTATTTACTTCCCCGCAAGATGTTTACACGCCTGTACTATTGGCCCCTCACACTATAGACTTTTATGATCTGTGATCCATTCCCCTTGCATCTTCACAGCATTATATACTGTGCTATCATGTCCTAAACCCTAGAGAGACATCATTGTCATTACCTACTCCCTACCTTCTTTAACAAGCATTTGCAATGCAATAGGTCTCGCATTTACGCAAATTTGAGCTATTGGCATTGTAAATGACAATGCCTTTTATTTAGGTTTTGGGTTTTAAAATATAAATACAATGCATTGTCATTTAAAATACTACTAGCTTAAACTCTCGCAAATGCGAGACCTATTGCATTGCAAATGCTTGTTAGCCATGTCACCCAACTAACAGGCACACACGAACACTACTTACAAAAACAACATATTACTTCCAGTTGCGGCCGGCATGACTCGCGGGTGGGGGGGTTGGGCGGGGAGGGATGTGCGGGGAGGTCGCATGGGCAGGTGTCACGTGGGGAGGGAGGGGTTAATTAAAAAAAAATTAAACTTACCTTGGCCTCCGGTTCCGCATCACGTCGCGTCTCCTCTCTCTGCTTCTACAGGAGGCAGGCAGCCTCCCTCTCCTCCCCTAAGCCAATCACGACGCTTCAATGGCAGCATTGTGATTGGCTAGGACGCCGACCACACAGGCATCTATGGGGAGGCCATTTTCTCTATGTAGGCTGCATGCAGCCTACATAGAGAAAATGCAGAGTGTGCATGACTGGTTTGGTCGGCCCTGGGGCCGACCAAACAGTCAGCGCCCACAACAGTGGGCAAGTCACTCCTCCCCTGCCTGGAGCATGAACGCCCACCCAACCAATCCCTACCTTCTGCTTCTCGCAGTGCGAGAAGCAGAAACATAAAATGGTATTTAAAATACAATGGCTTACTGCTAACACATTTTGTAGGTGTATCAAGCTGTAGAGGGCTCACGTTTGAAGGATTACATATTCAGGGGTTATGAGTGTCAAATGTTAGCTTTGTGAGTGAGTCTGAGAGTCTTAGAGTACATTAAAGATCCTGTGTATTGGGTTGTGTTGTGAATAGTTCCAGGCCTTTTTTTGAGTACGTCGATGAGTAGTTGCTTGAAGGTGTGGTAGAATGCCTGCATGGTATGGGTTGTTTGTACTCGGTGTGGCAACAATGCTTCCAGAGTTTGGCGTGTATGTCATTGGTGTGTAAGGATCAGAAAAGCAAAGAGATCTCTCTAGTTCAGTGGCAAAGGGGGTGGCATGTAGGAGCAGACCAGACCTACATTGTTTCCTTTGTAGTGGGATTGTTCAACCATGCGTTGCTTGAGATTCACTGTGTTGATTAGATTCAAGAGTGCCGGTTTTTTTTAGTTTTTTTTTTAGATAAATCGTCTGAGAAATTGAAGGCTGTATGGGAAGATGTGGTTGGAGTTTTGATGGCTTTCGTGGTGAGGTTGTCAGCACTTTCATTAACCATTAAATGTTCTAAAGATCAGGTGGAAGGTCACAGTGTGGGAGCAGAGGGAGTGAAGTAGCAGGTGACAAGCTGAAGACATTGAAAGTTAGGGGAGTGCATGGCAATGAGGACCTGTGGATGACAGGGAAGGAAGCATCTTTATTGCGCATTCGATCTGTATTGTTTGTTGTAGCCTTTGGGGTGAAAACGTTTAAAATGTGCAAGCAGCAGATCAGGTGCATTCCTCTTAAAGTCCAGCAGACAAGAACTACCCAGGCTGGTTACCTCCCTCACTTAAATAAGAACACCATATAACTGAGTCAGCTTGGCAAAAATCCACAACCAGAGTGAAAATCAAACACTAAAACCACCGCCTTTTCATAACATAAACAAGTAAAAAAAATACTCTTTAATTAGTAAAGATTGAAACCATCCGTGTGAATTATTTAACTTATTTTGTCCTTCGGCAAGTTATGGTCGACAGACCAACCAGAATTCACCCATTCCCACTCTCACCCATCTTTCTCTTTACCTCTGAGAGGATGATTAACAAAACATTAAGTGCACCTTTCTCAGTGCACGCACCTACCTCGAATCCACTACACAGAGGCGCCCCTACATCTTAGGCACTACATCATAGTTGCCAATAATGAAAATATCACAACTGGATGTGACACTACAGTCCCGGATAGAACTGTAAATACAGTTATAGCCATGATCGTCTATCAGGCAGAAGGGAATTCGTCCATCAGCAGTAGGCAGTTTTATGGTCTTGTTCTGTACTAGGCAGCTGTTCGAGAGGGATCACGCAGGGGATTTTAAAAGCCTACCCCAGTCAGTAAATCAAGCAAGTTGCATTTTACTCACCAAAGAGTTTCAGCAAAGTGACTCAGTCCTATTACTGCAAAATGTCCATTTGCACTGCAGCAAACCAAGAGATCAGCAGCCTGATTAAGTGCTGTTCCTCTCTCTCCCTCTGAAAGCTTGTTCCAAGACTGGGTCATCCCTGCCTTTCCAAGGTAAAACAAAATGTCACCCTGCAGGTGCCTCCCATGCTTTGAAGGGCTCCTCTCGCTGGGGATGGGCCTTTACAGGGAGAGACCCAGTGATGTTGTTTTCTTTGACAGAGAGATGTGCCCTTAATGGAGAGAAGAGCTCTTCCCTCCCTTCCCAGAGGTCAACGTGTCAGTAGGCCTTTGGAGCCAGCAATTGCTACTATTGTCCAGGGGAAGATGAGGTGTGAGGAGACAGGGAAATCACAAGAGGTTCAGCAAGAGAAATGTGATCAGCTTGTTGCTAACAACACTATTACTAAAACATATAAGGAGCATGAACTAAGGAAAATCTAATGCAGCCATTGATTTTGTAGTATTTGGCATGAATCCTCACTTTTGGCTAAACAGATTCTCTATACCAGCCTAGTAGAGAACTGCAGCCATGATGAAAGGTTTCTGCTTCTTCTCAAAGTCAGTGGGAGAAGAGCTTTTTCCTTTCTTGTCCCGATTTTTTCATCTCTCTCCTTGTGCAGTTTCGACTCCATCCTTCTGTTCTGGATTCAGAAATGAGCTAAAAATCTTACTTTTTCTAGAGCGCCAAAATTCCTTATGTAGGTAGCGAGTGGCTTATAGCTATTGTCATCCATTCGTTCAACCATTATTTTCCTAACTGAAGCTACCAAAAAAGTTTTTTTGCCAATTGCCATACTTTAAAGCCCACTGTCCTGTCTTTCAGTCTAATCCATTGGTTTGCTGAAGTGGAATGTAAAATAGTTTGTTTACTTGTTTATACTTTTCTATGGACGATTGGGCTTCCCCCTCTGCAAAGCATCTGGTGTAAACCTCCAAGGGGAAGGGCTCGGTTTTTGACTGCCCTCCATGTAAGAGGCATCTGTGGCTGGGGGTGAGTTTCGGGTGGGTAAGGGTGTGACTTACCAGGACACCAAAACTCTGGAGGGACAGAGAGCTGGTAGTCACAGGATGCTCTCTGAGCGCGCCCATAATGGTAGTAATAGCCCAGAAAGGGAGAATTCTGATTGTCTGGCCAGATCCCAGCATTTCATCCTGGGTGCTAATAGGTTTTAGGATTTTTTTTTTTTTTTTTAATGAGCCAACATTTTTTGTTTTGACCTATCAGAACATATAGTTGCATAGTGTGACTACCGTATCAGGAGCCAACCAAAATGACTGTGCACATTGACAGGGAGCATTGTTCATCAATTATGCCATAATAATCCCACAAGCTCCTTTGAGTCTTGTAGCATTTATGTGGGGAGCCTTTAGCCTTTTAGATGGACTGTTCCAACTTTGCACAGCTTTTCGCCACTAAATTGTAGGAGGGGCTACTGGGTATTTCCAAAACTAGGCAATATCCCTTTTAATAACTGCTGTACCAATTCTCGCCATGGTACGTTCCCTCATATTTCCCACCAGATCATAAAGGATACCCTGGAGGGCAATGCAGGGAAAGTTATCCATGGTCCTGCCAATTAAGCTAGAGAGAATGGTAAGTATCTTGGACTAATATTTTGCTATGACAGGACAGTGCCAAACAAGATGTAAAAAACTCTATCAGCAGCATTGCATTGAATACTGAAGGGCGGGGAGATCTTGCAGCCATGCCATAGTTTCTCAGGAGTGACGTAGTTACTGTGTAGTAGATAGTTTAGCTGCAAGAGGCACAGCTGAGAGGAAATAACAAGCTCACGTGGGCTATATTCACATCCCTCCAATCATATTCATCCATGGGACCCACCATAAACATATCGGGAGCTTTGATAATGACCGATTGGTATATACAGCATACTGCCCTTTCCCTTTAGGTCAAGAACTTCTCACCGGCCAAGAGCTTCTGACGAGCTATATTCTTAGGGGGGTCAACGGGGCAGAAACGTTCCTTCCCCTGTGGCCTGTAGGCCCGCACACAATAAGTCGGGGAGAGAAGTGACTTACATTTTTTGTGGTATTAAAGTACAAACTCATCTGGACCAGGTGTTTTGCCTGGAAGCCTCTCGTTAATGGCTGCTCCAGTCTCCTCCACGGTGACCGGCTGCTCAAGCTCATCTCTCTCGTGGTTTTACAACTTTACCAAGAAAAGATCATCAATAAGGGGGTGGAGGACTCACTGTCAGACAGTTCCCGTTGTGTGCGCGGTGCTTGGGAGTAAGAGGCAAAGGCAGATGCAATGCCTACAGCTGCGTTGGCCACATTCCCGCTGCATCCCTCACACTTGGAAGTGCTCTGGCGGCAGTGTCTCCAGTGGCTAGTCAGTACACAGCAGTTTGCTGGATGTCTCTCCCAGGCCATAGACCCGCCTGTCAGATCCAGCTCTGCCGTGCTTCGTCCAAGTAAAACTTCCGAAAGGAGTCCTTGTCTGAAACCCATCCTCACTCTTGGTGAGATATTCCGGTTCCAGTGTAAGAACTCTTGCCTCCTAGTCAGAGATACATTGTTTTTTCTCCCTTTATTTTCCTCCCAAAATGCTTTTAGCCTTGCAACGCAAAGTGGTTTTGCCCACCTCAGTCCCGCAACATGCCAGGAGACTACACCGAACCTTTGCCGCGCTCATTCCCTGCACAATAAATTGAGTGAGCTGCGCATTCGCCAAGCACCCGGCGCCACGTGTCGCTTTCCTTTCCTAGGGGACCCGATTCTAAAACTAATAACTACAGATGAATGCTTAGATATTCCCCGGGGTAGGCTGTGTACCGCTGTTCTGTACACAAAAAAAAGAAATAATTCTGAACATAGTTTTGTGGGCGGCTGAGATGTGAGTGTGTTGTTTAGCACAGTGGCGCCAAAACCGCCGTACATGCACAAGGACTCCATCCAGCCGGCCAGGACGGTGCTCTCACAGGGCCCCTGTTGTGTCTGGTTCTGGGTTTATGATTGCATCACATTTCCTCCTAAAAATAGTTAAACTTCATGGAAGCCCTTTCGCTACCTTCTTCAAGCCATTAAAACCATTCTGGGGGCTGTGAGAGAATGTAGGCGCTAATCACGTTATGTTGCTTCCCATCCAGCCTTCTCTCTATGGCCACAAACCTACCCCTGGCAACAGTGGCCTGAAAGACAGACAGGGGGAAGGTTTGTGCAATAGTATGGCAGTGCCCCTGGCATGGCCAGCCCGGAACACCATGTTGTAAGCGAGTCTGCCCGGGAAGGGGCAGTTGGAGCCAAGCAGATGGGTCTCCTGAAGAACTAATACTGCTGGAAAGTGGGGTTTGGCAAATCTGAAGACTGCTCCCCTCCTAATACCATTGCTAAGGCTGTAAATGTTCCAGGACATCAGTTCAAAGGAGGCCATGTGGGCCATGGTACCAAACATAGTGGTGTCACCCCATTAGAGACAGAATGTGCATAGTACTCCGCAAGAGACCGTACTCTGGGATACAACTGAGACATACACCACTGAATACAGGAGCACCGTGACCTGAAAGGGAACATAGTTAGCATACAACCTACAGATCTAATAGCCTTGAACTCCTCCAGCAACCCCCACCCTATACTTCAACCCCAGAAGCATCTGACACCCTCACAAGTTCCATTTATCATATGAAACTAGGAACTACAGTAAGAATGGAACCTCCCCTGTACAATGAAAGAGGATAGCTTGTTGCTGACCAGACTTGTGATGGAGAAGGGGGTCAGCAGTGCCTCCAACCAAAGTGCCCTCTTAAAAATACATTATGTGTCAAGCGGATGGACAAATACGGAGCCCCATCTGGGTGCATGACCTGGGAGTCTGAAGTATGAAGTGGAAAAGTCGCCATAATGATGTCTCTCTCTCAGTGGGCGGCTTCCCTTAGTTTTAGAAGAGTCCATGGTACCAGGAGGCAGTGCCGCCCTTTGGCGAGAGTGCCTCCTCATTTGTGGTTTACCACTGCCACAGACCTTACCCCCACGTCTGCCCCGGACAGATTCTCCAGCAAGATGAATGGCACACTGCATCAGTCCCTTTTTCTCTACCACACAGTCCAATGATGCTTCTAGTGAATCAAAGAAGTTGGAGCAAGAATAGTGGATGGCTTTGAGTCTGACTGGAAACATGAGCAGTCATTTGAGTTTAATTTCTAGCATTTTTTGTTTGACTGCAATGAAGGTCTTCCTTTGTTTTTGGACTGAGTTGGTGTAGTCTGGGTAACCAAGATCAGGACGGACTGAAACAACAGGCTTTTGACAGCTCTGGCACCCCTGAGGATTGCATCCCGGTCTCTATAAGTTAAAGGATTCAATATTAAAGACAGATCTGCTCCATGCAGTACAAAGTATGACACTTCGCTCCTGATAGTTCAATATCCAGGCTATCATGGTCCTAAGTGGTGCTCCAGGCGGAGGATTAGGTGTTAGAGCACAATGTGCTGGCTAGATTGTGAAACAGCCAGATGTACTGGGGCTTCCTCGATGTCAGCTAGTTAGACATGAAATTCTCAGGGTGCAGTCCCTCCAGCCCCTCAGGCAATCCCGCCAAGCACAATTAGTTCTGCCGTCACTTGCTCTCTGCGTCCTCTGCTCTTTTCTCTAGTTGTGTTGTCTTGTCTGTCAGGTGGGTTTCTTCTGTATGAAAGTTCTGAAATGTGTCTTCTTTTGTAGCAATTGTGTCTTCGCCTTTGGTTATATGTTCCACTACTATTATATGGTCTTGATGCAGACAATCCTATCCTCAAGGGCTGCGTGTGTGCCATAGATTGCTTGAAAAATGTTCCCAGAGATAATGGAGGGTGGAATGAGCTTGCAACTTAGGGGTCGATTCCGATCTCGGTCGGTAGGGCTCCGAATCGGATTCAGCTTTACCGGATCCGAGTCGGAGGCTTTGTTTCCGACCGATTCGTACAGTCGTCCGAGCAAGCAAGTACGATGCGAGTGAACGTGAAATCGCCAACCGACTCGTTTCCGTGTCCGACCCGCTCCGTCCGACTCGTTCGCACTTGATTCATGGCGCACAATGGAGATGTTTTACGACCGAGCCAGTACGATGGACGCGTCGGACAGCCGGATCGAGTCGGAGCGTCCGGCTCAAAAAAGCTCCCGGAGCCGGACCCTCCTGCACCCGTAGCCGTAAGAGTCGAACACAGGGGGGACCCAAGGGTCCCCCCTAAACATGCATGTACTGTGTGAGTTGCACCGACGCGTACACACTGTAGGGGGCGCACTTGTTTGCGACGTACCCATTGAGTCACTGGGAGCCCATGTACGCGTCGTACGACCGGCTCCCATTGACTTCAATGGGAGTCCGACCGAATCGAGTCCGGCAGCATGCGGCCGCATCGTACTCGCTCGGTCGGACTGCAGGAGTCCGGCTCGGTCGGAAATCTCTCCGGATCCGGCTCGGTCGGAGAGTTTTCCGACCCAGATCGGAATCGGCCCCTTAGTCTCCAGTTTAATATGGTGGTGGCAGTTGACCACACATGAGTTTGGTATATTTATCTATTTTGCTCTGTTGGGAGGGCATTGGTATTTGATTCTTTCCCATGTGGCATCCAGTAGTTCATAGGTATCTGGGTTCAGACTGCAGAATGCAAAGGCATACGATTAGTTCAGTCGATGGTCACAGGTGCAAGGAGGGCCAGTGATGTAGGACTTCTTGGTTGGAGTCAATGTTCATCTGCCACATACAATCAGGCAGGCGTTAATGTCTGGGAGATGCTTTCTGTGCTCAAGGCAACCCCCAGGTTGGGGAGAATGTTGGCTGCCTGTGGTCCACGAAGGGGACCCCCCTAAGAGGGCGGCCGCCTTAGTGCCACATGAGGGCACACAAGTCAGTCCAGTTGTCAGGGACCCACGATGGGTCTGCGTGGCTCGTCACTTCCGGTAAGGGGTGGGCGGGGGATGCAGTATAAGTGCTTCTCCCCGCCCATCTGGCGGCCTCTTTGTGGCTGCCCGTTATGCTGTTTGGTCGCGCCATCTGCCGTGTGTCTTCGAGTCCCAGAGGTTCCGCGGGCGTCGTTTGGTTGGGGTGAGTTGGGGCTTCTAGGCCTGTTGCCCCTGTGGTGTGCACGGCAGGGTGGACTGGGCATGTGCTAGGATGCGCACGCTGCACATGCAGTTGTTTTCCGGGGCATTGTGCGCGGTGTCCGTCCGTTGGTCCCGGGACGGAGTTGGTCGTAGGCGTGGAATTGTGTGCGTGTTGGTTCCCGCCCTATCCCCCCTTTAAGTCAAGGCACGTTCGGTTTCGGGCACTTTGAGATTCGCCCGGTGGCGGCTTTGAAGTGTAGGTGGCTGCCCCCTTTGAGTGCACCTTTTCTGGGCTTGTACAGCGTGTAGTGGCCCCACAGGAGTTTGGTGGCCGAGCTGTTGTATTTTGTGCGCATGGAGGGTGCGCGTGAGGTGGTGGCATGGGGGGAGCTTCCGACTTTAGAGCCGGGAGGGCGGGTGCGAGCCTCCCGTCGGCTCGGCGTCCTGTGATTCAGGACATGGGCATGTTTGTGTGAAGTGGACTCGCTCCTAGGTTCAGCTGTAGAGGGCCGAAAGGCGAGTTTGTTTCCGGTTCCATTGGAGGCAGTGAAGGAGGCAGAGTTGGGTTTTCCACCTTTGATCCGCCGGGGAAACCCTGGGAGAGAAGAGTCCCTCTGTGGCCATTGCGAGGTGTATATGTCTTTCTGTAATTGTCACGTTGAGATGTTGTTTTGCGGGAACTGGATTAGGCTTGCCCGGTGGTCTGTCGGTAGTGCCTGCATTACTGCAGTGCTCTTCCACAGTGGTGTTGGGACTAACACCGGATTTTCCGCTTAGATACCTGTGCTACCAGTCCTTCCATCTTGGTTGACCTTTGGGGGATTGTCCAAGGCATCGCAGTGTCTATGGTTTGAACAATATACTTTCTCTGACGTTTCACAGTGTGCCTCGTGTGCCCTGGCTTCCTGTTTTTCCTAAGACGTCTCCTGCTTCAAGCATTCCGCTGCGACCATTGTGATTCACATGGTGGAGAGCCCAGCGGGAGTGTCTGCATGTGACTTCTTTGTCCCTCCCTGGAGCGGTTGCTCTGAGTGTTTAACGCTTTAGTTGAAGGGCAAGAGAGCCTGGCGTGCTTAGGCCCAGCTACACTGTGTAGGTTAACGTCGACAAATATTTGTAGAAAGGGATGCAGTGAAATAATACTTGGAATTGTCACTGAATACTCAGCTGAAGACTAAAATCACCATTAAACCCCCTTTTATGGCCTCCGTTTGGATTTACCTCTATTAGGGTCGAGAAAAACAGTAATCTTGCGGGGCTCATTCCCACATCCCTTCGGAGCCCTAGGAGTGGTCACGGTTGGCAGCAGGAGAGGCCGCCCCGCCGTGTGTAGCCTCCACCATGCTGCGGGGGAGGTGGTCAGTGCGGGAGTGGTCCCAATCGGGACTGGCTCCCTGGTGGGACAGGTTCGCGGACCAGTTGCCTGGCAGTCGCACGCATGGCGGGGTTTGCGCTTCGGCCGCGTGGCGCTGGAATTGATGTTGGAGTGGGTAGCAGCTGGTTTCCGGTGGGTGGCGGGGGAACCGGGGTGAGGCCCAACATCTTGTGATCATGTACTTGCTTTGGGGGGGACTCACCGGAGTGAGGATTGGTGCGGTGGCTCGTCGGCTTGCAGCGCAAGCATCCGGTGTGGGGTGAGCGGGCGACGCCATGGAGGCCTGGCTGTGCCCCGTCGGGCTGAGTCTCCAGTGTGTGAAGTTTACAACGAAGCAATTGTTTTACGGGCCGGACTGGTGCATTAGGCCGCCGGGTTGTCTGCCGCCTATCAAAGTGGGGAGCGGCATGGGTTTAAGGCCCGCGGCCCAATCATGGTCAGGTGAGGTTGTTGGATGCCATGGGCGCCCAACCAAATCGGTGTTACTGGCTCCTCTTCTGCGGTGTCGTCACGGGCCCTGCACTGGGGGGTCAATGCTATGTGGCATTGCAGCCCCGGGTCAGGAGGTTAAACAAATAAAGGCATAATTTTGCACTTTCACAGGATTGCTTAGGTTTTCGCCGTGGTCTGGTGGGTCAGGCCAGGCAGTGCACACTGTACGCTTGGGGTATACCCCTGTAAGGGGTCGTGGTTTAGGAGGGACCAGGTCACGTCTTATCGGTTACGGAGTTTCCGGTGAGTCCAGGACCCCCCCTTCCCTGGCGGCCATGGCTCTTGCACCTCGGGTGGCCTCCTGCCAGGCCGGCTGGCATTCCCCTGGCTGAGGGTGGTGCAACTACTGGCTGTGGTCATCTTATACTGTACAGTTTGTCCGGGGGTGGGGGTAACAAAGAGCAACCAATTCGCTTATTTAGTCATGGATTCATTGAATGTGACTTTTATAGCGCAAACTTTACCCGAAGGTGTCGGAGCGCTTTTCAATTGGACCAGTTACTTTACATAGATGCTTCAGAGTACAGGCTTCACATCTAAGGGACAAGCAGAAACGCTGTAAATGCGCAGAGGGCGGCACAGGACCTCAAAAATGAGAAGTGGTAGGGGGTCATACATTATTGGCATTAATATTAGTGAGCTGCTGCTGAGTTCCAATGTCGAAAACACGAGTCACTATCCCTGAATATTGACGCAAACACAATTACAACTTGGCCAAAGTGCTCGTGCAGTACCAGCAACCTGGCAAAGGAGGGGACTTTGGATAACGGCGCAAGATACTTAACACTTAGGTGCACATGGGCCAGCAGGCGGGGACGATTTCGGCACTAAGAGGAGCAGGCGTGTTAATCTATACGATGTCTCGATCTGTAGGGATACCTGTGCTTGAGCTATGAACTGACGGATTTAACACTGCCCACATTTACATAAGTTGTCTCACAACATCACCAGTTTCTGATACTCAGGGCCATTGGCATGATGGTGATGCAGCAGCAACTTGCACAGATCTTTGGGCCTGCATTAGCCACACATATACCTCCTCCAGTCTGACCCACACTAAGACCTTCTGCTTGACTCCACTTTGGGTCTGGCTGATGCATTAAAGACTTTTACTTGTGTAATCTCATTGGACACATGTTGGCACGTTAATGGCCATGTAGTGTTGTGTCATAGCAGGAGGGCCTGCGATTGGTTCGGCTGGTTTACTTGAAGGGTCCGGATGTGGACAGGCAAACACAACAGTCTAAAACGCAACGACAGGGGTTCACACGTAGTGGAAGGCCTTTGGCAAGGTGCACTGGTAATCTTTGTTCCCTTATACAGTATTTATGTATGTGGTTAAACAGGTACTAAGGTGGGGATACCGTTGGCAGTATTTCCATGCCTGAAAGTACGTAGTGATGAAGTAATAGTGTCCCAAGTTGCGCAACATGATATATACATTTGTATAGGGTGCTTGTGAAAAGCTTCCTTTGGTCTAACGAGTGGCAGGCAAATGGGGACGACTTATACAAGAGACGAACATGAGTGGTTACTCAACACTGTTTGTTAGAAGGGATGTTGTATAAAGCAGAACTCAACTAATTAGCCTTAAACGCATGATGGAGACGATTTAAGTGACATGCCTAAAGCTGTAAACGGTGTGCTAAAGGGATGGCATGCCAAGGGAGATATCTTCCATATTTCACTGGATCCCCGCAATCCAACACGCCTAAAGTAAGCAGAGGATGCCCGACTGATTTTGTTAGACCTGTTATTAGTTTTATTAAACACACCAAGTACTATGAAGTAGTGACAGACTTAAATCATAGGTACTTCCAGGACACATTTCTTTCAGTACACACACCTCCAGACAGGACTGCTCTCCCCTTGAGCAAAGGGAAGTAAAACACCATATACGGCATATGCCAACATCAGGAAGCAAGAAAGATTGTGGATGGAGTGGGGAGAGATGAATCTTGGTCTGCTCGCGCAGGAGGCGATTTCTGAGGGGGCTCAGCTTGGCTTGCTACCCGGTAGTGGTCTTTTCCGAATGATGTGATAATGTTGAAAGGGTTATCATAGACAAGAGAAGTAGTATGCAGTTCCTGTAAAGTTCGTATAAGTAACCGGCAGAGAGAGGCTACGAAAAAATTAATTTAACCAGAAAGGGGACGGGGAATTCCTCCTTTCGGAAAAAGTGCCCTCACACACCCAGCCCGCTGGGTGTCATGCTTCATCATCGGGCATGCTCCTCGTCAGGTCGGCGGTGCAATACCCGACGGGCACCCTCTGTGGGGGCTCTTTGGCGGAGATCTTTTTATCCTTGCCGTATGGTGCGTGTGTGTGAGGGGCTCTAAAGTGTAGAGGTGTAATATGTGAAGAGGTGCATTAAAACAGGGGACGGTGGTCAGGGCCACTAATTTAATAATCCTGCCTCCTACCCTGATTAAAAAGGTGTATAGCGGTTAACTACAATAATATTGCAGCCAGTGGCTATAATAAGGTCAACATGTTTCTTGCCTATCAGTCCCGAAACGGGATCAAGCGGCAATTCTTCAGGACCAGGGAATGAATAAAAAAAAACCCGTGATACAAAATCTACACTAGTGTCTGGTATGATGGTCTAATAACCTAGAAATTACCAGTTCACTCACACCTTCGGCTGGAGGTCCGTAGGTGCTGTAGCCAATCTAATCAGTAATTGGAAATGGCCTCATCGGTCGTCGGCAATGAAATGGGCGCGTTTAATCAACGCGTGGTTTCAGAAACTCGCGCCCACTCGGCGGAGAATTTAACCCAGACTGCCGGACCCGGAAGGTTACTGCCAGGGTTGCAAGCATGCGCCAAGAGATGGGTCCTTCAAGACCATCCAGGATTTCAACATGGTTGGATTCAGGCCAAGGAGTGGCCGCTTGCCCCCCGAGTGCTGGAGATGGGTTGTTGGGTTGGCATGTTTTTACGGAAGTTTGTGGCAAGCTCGCACATGTGGTTGTTCCGCTGAGTTTGGGGGCAGGTTAGCATGCTTCATCTTGTCTCGTGTGTCTGTCAGAGCCAGCAGACCCCCAGGGTGACAGCGCGCTCAAATACATGTCATATTGGCACATACATACACTCGTAGGCATAGCCACAGGTTCATGCGTCAAGGATAGAGTCAGAGATCTGAAGGACCAATTTCAGCTGCATGTGTACCATCAATTGGTCAATATGAGTATAGATATAACTGATTTCAATAGGGCCGAGTATTGGAGGCGCCTAGACAGCTGCAGCAGTGAGTGCCGCTATGCAAGGATAGGAAGGTTAGGACTGGCAGGTCCTGTTTGGGCCTGCCATATGGCCACTTGCAGGTTTCAGGGTGCTTTCTAAGGGCATAGGAGGGGTCATGCCAAAGAACCTGGAATGATTCACCTGCTGGGTGTGGTGGTGGTTTCATCTGCAGGGTCAAACCCCTGGAACCTATCATCCTAAAATATGAAGTTACTGATAGAATTTAATAGGGTTAAAGGTGCAGGGGACTAACGGACTTGGTGAGGCACAAAAAGAAAATTCCCCAAGGGTACGGGACTATGACACAATATTGGTTCAATCAGTTTTATCAATAATTCAGGGGAGGTGCAAACTTAGTGGCCAGTTAACGGGAATGTCCCTCAGCATAACCGGTGGGTACCACAGGACGGTCATCAGTAGAAGGGATAAGCGAGCACCTGTTACAGTTTGCCCGCCTTACCGCCACGCAGCTGGGCCGGTTGCTTAGCTGGTCATCCTAAACCTTGCGGTGGTTCCAAAGCGCTGGGAAACACTGGGTTAGATCCTTTCCTAACAGGAGAGCTCACTGGGGTATGTGCCTGCTGCAAACCTCATCTGTAATGGGCAGTGCATAAGTAGCTAGCTCAATGTTTCACTTTTTGAGTGTGATAAAATTAGTAACAGTAAGTTGCATTGCAATTAACAGCTTTATTATGTATCAAGACAAAATTACAATTGTGCTGGGTGTGCTATGCACAGTTATGGGTGTAATGATTCCTCTACACCTGCACAACATCTCATGTATTGTGCATTAAGGGCACATGCTATATGTTCCACCTACCCTGAGGAAAGGTACCACACATCTTCAGCAATGTTGAACACTACTGGTCAAGAGGGGCAAGTAGTGGTTGCAACAAGTCACCTGCAGCAGTGAGTGCCGCTATGCGGCAAGGAGATGAAGGGTAAATAGGTTTGGCAGGTCCCGCTGGGGTCCTGCCACCTGGCCACTGGCAGGTTGTTAATGGTGATCTCTAAGGGCATAGGCGGGATCAGGGCAAAGTAAACGTGGACCGATTCACCTGCTGGGTGTGGTGGTGGTTCCAACCTCATTTCACAGGATCACTCCCGGTTGGGTCTATCTAACGATCATCCCAATTAGCATGTAGTACTGCAAGATTTTAAACAGGGTCAAACAGGCAGGGGACTGACTTGGGGGAGGCACAAAAGACAATTCCCCAAGGGGCGTGAGTGTGCCTTTCCCATGAGGGTGCGGGTTGTCTTGATAGTGCTGATTTGGAGGGGATGGAGCACTAATGCGGACAACCACAGGAGCGCATGTTGCAGTAATAGTTAAGAGGGTGCATGTACATTACTCATAGGTTTACTCCATGTCCCCTGATCAAAATTGATTGCATGTTACCAGTTGCTCCAGTTAAGCGAATTTTCCCTGGGAGTTGACAGCTAATACTGGGACTGCAATTTTGGTGGTCAGCCGGTTGGCAGGCCTTTTAGATGTGGGTTTCTAGCTCAGGCATGTCCAAGTAAGGGTTAAGGTGCCTGAAGTTTGCCCTGGGATACAAGTTCACAGGCATGTGGAGTGGCAGAACTGAAAGGGGCTTGTGTTCGACCTCTGGTCGCAGGTTCAGATCCTGGTAGGTCCACTTAGCATTTCATCCTTCTGAGGTCGATAAAAACGAGTACCATTGAGTTGAGTAACAATAAACGTGTAAATTCTCCCGCTTTATAGCCTTGGCTGGCAGCCATGCAGGTTGTGGAAGTTGCCATCCATCGAGTGGGCTACGGTCCAAAATTGGGGGAACTCTGGGTTAAAGCACAAAAAGGGCTGCAAAAGATTAAAAATCACTTGGCATTCCCAGTATTCCAAAAAAAAAAAAAAAGCAGGTATTTATACATATGGTTCCCCTCCGGTTCACTGTCTTGTCTGCTCCCTGGGGTACTAGCAGAAGTTTGGGAGGGCAAGGCGTCACCTAGGGTGGTGACTGGCTGAATTCGAGGGACATGCTCCGACAAGCGCTATACACAGATAACTGGGTGAGAGGAAGTAAGGCAGGCTTGATAACTCTTACTTCTACCCGCATTGGCACATCTTGTCAGGAGTGGCTGGTCAAAGGTATTGCTCTTCAGCCAGGCAATGTAACATCTAACCAACACCAAACTAATGGTTTTAGGTCATCCTGGGTGCATATACACTCGCTGGGGGTAGGGACACCAGGGTGGCAACACAGCACCGGTTGGCAGTTGCCATTATACTAAATGGGGGTGGGGGGGCCAGGTCGATCCTACTATGTCTCTCCTTTTCAGGGCAGTACTGAAGGGCTGGGCGAGGCAAGTGCCCCGGATACTGGGTCCCCTTTCGAGTGTCAGACTCGGCAGGACATGCTTGCAGGTTGAGCGAAGGGAATCTCAAGGCGTCTAAGGGTACAGCCGGCCGTAGGCCACCCTGGAGAGGGGTAGTGTTATTGTGCAGTCACGGGAACAGCTCCTGTAGAAGCAGTGGCACGGGCGGGGGAGGCTCCCCTCCCATCACAGTGGTCTGACACCTGGGGAGCAATTATTCTACTTTCCAGGGTAGGAGGGTCATGCTGCCTGAATTGAACTCCTCCTGGTGCAAGTTATGCAACCATTGGGGGGCATGTGAGTTTGATGGTCCGAGATAACCAATGTAGTAGGGGAGGGGCCCGGCCAGGGGATGCCGTGGAAAACTCACGCAGGAGAGTTAAGAGTGCCAGGTGTGGTGGCCCTGAACAGAGGGGTTTGGTTTTCTCAGGCATGGCCGGCCGCATACTAAAATCCACAGGGAGTTTTAAAAGGATGGGGGCACCTGTCCAGAAGGGGCATGCTGTCCTCCGGTCCAGTATGGGCTTGGACTTGTTTTGCGGGACCTGGGTCAGGCCCTCGAATCATCAGGATGTAGGTAAGAATGCCTACCTTGGTGGGGGGCCCTGGTTGTGACGGTGGCCACACCCAGAGCTGTGGCGGAGTTACAGGGCGATCCAGAGGCTGTAAGGTACAGACGGGTACCCTCTGCAGGAGCACAAAAAGGGTGCAAAAGCCAAGTGTACCCAGGGATGTCCTAGCGTTGTCCCCTGGAAGAGCGATGGCGCCCCGTTAGTCCTACGGGCGGTTGTGGGCCTGAGCAACCGGGGGCTGCCTGGAACGCTCCGCCCCCCTTTTGGGGGCGTGAGTAAGGGCGTGGACTGGCGGTCCACCACTGGGAGGGTTGGCCCCTCCCAAAATTGGTAAGCACCGAATGGCGACGGCCACGGTGTAACTTGGCTCATCAGGCGGGCAGGCGGCGTAGGGGGGCTGGCCTTCCCTTGGATCGCCCGTAAGATAACCCACCATGTTGGCATATTTGTTATGCAAATAAGCCTGCAGCAATTTTCTCCACAAACAATGTGTCGTGTGGTTTATTTACTGATGTTATTGCTGTATGTGGTATGGGGAGTGTTGCCGATATTGGCACTATGGAAACATACCATCCCGGGACTAGGAGGGAAGAAAGGAGGGGGAGAGGGATAAAAGGTAAGTATCTGCCAATTATTCTATCATGCCATAGACATGCACAGTTGATGATTAAAGACAGTGTCTTAATGGCATGGAGAAAAGGAGAGGAGCATGCAACAGAGATTCTGAAAAGGGACTCTGTTGTTACCTTAGCCTCCAGTTTCAGGGTTAAAATGCGTCACATCAGCATCTGTGCATCATTCCTAGGCCTACAGCCTATTTCTGTTATCCAGATGAAAGTGTTGTTAAATTGTTACTGTTCCCATCTGCCACACTTCTCGATAGATGTGTTCTGGCATCAATCATTTGCAGCTGAGGGTGCAGGATTGTGATGGTCGAGTTAGTTTCAAAGGTTTAGCAGGAGGTTTTGTGATCATCAGGTTGAGGTTCCTCAACTGAGCTCATTGCTGCACGTCGATTATGTCGCTAAACTGTGGAGGAGCGGGTCTTATTATTTCATTCAGGGGGTGCCAAGAGGCTTGTTGGGTGATCCTCCCTCACCGATGATTGCTTTGAGTTGCTGAGCTCTGACCAGGAGCCACAGGCTACAAGTCCTTGGGAGTGGCCTCCTCTTTCTCAATGTCATGCTGTGGCAGAGAGCTCAATGAAGGGGAGGATATTAAGGGGAGTTTGGAGGAGGCGGACCGGAGCATGAGTCTGCAAGAGCCTGGGCTGAGCCACTCCCTTGCAGTCATCTCTTTCTCCTTGAACTGCAGGTGATGGCCCGAGGCAATTCTTCGGCTAAGTAAGGGCTGCCCGCTCAGTGAGTAGGCTGATGTCAAGTCACCGGGCCCTCTCACTTGCAGTGGATCTGGCCGTGGTTGACTGCAGGATTTTTCACAGGAGCTCTGGGCTTCTAAATATCTTCAGACAGTCACTCACACAAGCAGAAGCTGTCAGCAGGTTGAAATAGAGTCAGGTCTGGCTACGCTGACTAGGATGTTAGGATTTTTCAAGGCCTTTGCTGAGGTAACTCAGTTTGTGTCCGCCATCTTCAGCAGTTAGAACACACCCCTCAGTCTGGTGCCTTTTTGATTATTTCATTGATAATGGACAAGGTACACTTTCATAAAAAGTCACAGCTTTTGTTTTGGAGTGAATAATATTGGAGTGCACTTACAGCTCAACTACACCTCTTGCTGTGTCTCAAACACATGTGGGTTTACCTTCATAGGTCTTATTGGAAAAACAATCTATCTCCCTGAGGATGGAGATTCCTCTTGATGTCTGGGTGCTCAAACAATAATGTCTACTCACTTACCCCATTATTTTAGGAGCCAGTATGAAGATTGCGACATTATGGGTTAAGGGCAGCTTGGAACTTTAGAAATGTCACATATGTGGCTCAATTGCAATTTAGTGGATCTATTAACATATCACAATTAGTTAGACATGAAACCTGATGTTCGTTAAATGAGTACCTTTAACCACACCTTGTATAGTATGTCACCAGGCCAAACATAACCTATTCAGAACCGAAAGACACCAGGCAGAGAAAGTCAGCAAATGGATGTTCCACCGCAGGATGCTTGTAACCACCAATTACAATAGACTTTGCCTCTTTCTGCACAAAAGTGTTTTAATAATGAGGAGGGGGTGAATGGCACATGACTCATTGGCCCCATTTCATCCCTTAGCAATGACTATGTTGACGCAACCAAATTGAACATCCACCCTAGACTAACGAGCACATGCAGATGAACTGAGAAGAAGATGCTGCCAATAATTAGGCAGGACCCAACATCTTAACCAGAACAGAGTTGTGGCTCAGATGAGCAGATAAACTAGGACTACTTTTTACATTATATATGTGTAGGGTTAAACAGCCCCCGTGATGTAATAGCAGCACTTGTCTAGTAAGCACAAACCTCAGTGCAACCAATAGAAGTCAGTTCAGAATCATACTCAAGAGGCCTCTGCAATATTTATAAAGTCTAGATATTAGGATGAGATCTACCTGAAGCCAAACAAATGAAAACCTCACCAGTATAAATTGATGTTGAGCGCCAACCACCGGAAGAACAAAACCAATAATCTTTGTCTGAGACAGATATTATCCACACCATCAACACATGTTGCAATCAAAGACCATACCATGCCAAGGCCCTGATTCTGCCAGGAAAGGAAATACCATTTAGAATCATCTGGAAAGCCACGTTATCTGCACACCATATTTCCCCAGAGCAGCAACTGTGCATTACATTTGGAACTGACCACGATAATACCAGCATCAACCACTTATAAAGTATAGGCCTGAATGCAAGTCAGGCGGAATGAAATTAATAAATGCTTTCACACTGGCGTTTTTTTTTTAAATGTGTAAATGTGGAATGTTGGGTGGAAATGGTTTTTGAAGTTTGAAGGTTTAAATGTTGCATATAGTAGTAACCGATGAATAAATGGTGTTGTACTTGAAAAGAGTTTACTAAGTCATTATGAAATGTAATTAATACCATGAAGTAGTTATACCACGTTTTCATATGAGTACGCCATTTATTTTAATATGGATGCAGTTTTAGGTGTTCCGCTCATCTCGCTCCTGCTCACTCCCCCTCCCAGCCAGTGTCCTGTTTCAAACCATCTCTCCTCTTGTTTCGGCAGAGCATTGAGTGATTGATGTCAATAATATAAAATTAACTGTTATGTTAGGAAGTTTGTATTGTGAATGACGCTTCCATTCTTGTACCCATACTATCATATTCAAGGACGTCCACTGGAGGTTCAGTTGGAGGTGTGTTAATTCTATGATCCACTGTTTGAGAAATGTTTCATTTTGTGCTGATCATCTCCGGAGTGAAGTTGCTGGAGAGTAGGTGGAAGATTTCTCTAGCCTTAAGACATGCGATACTGTTAAAGATTTAGGGGCATATTAACAAGAGGGGGAGATAAAATTATCGCCGCTTTAGCGTCCGTTTTCGGCCGAAAGCGGCGATAATTTTATCGCAATATTAGCAAGGACACGCTAGCGCGTTTTTCCGTGATTTAGCACCCGCTTTGCATCGCACCGTTAATGAGATGCAAAGTAGGCGTGCCTCAATAGACTACATGGGTAAATATCGCGAAGGCAGCTTCGCGATATTTACAACAATGCCTCGGCCGGCGTAGCGATAAACAAAATCGCGCTAACCGGCCATTAACGCTGGATTTTAACGTCTGCTAAAATCCAGTGTTAGGCATACTTTGCATGGGAGGTGGAATGTGGGGTTACGACCACAGGGTCGTATCAGCAAGGTCATCGCTGTTTTGCAGGGAACATCGCTGGTGTTCCAGCGATGTTGGGACATTTCCCTGCTATCGCTGGAATTTTCATCGCCAATGCGCTAAGCGTTGTAAATACAGCGCTAGCTTGGCGATGAATTCCAGCGATAGCCGGCGATAGAGAATCTCGCGCTAGGCGCGGCCAGCGATAATAATCGCTGCCGCTTGTTAATATGCCCCTTAAAATATTATGTTGCATTTCTGATCTGCCACAGCGACCCAAACTATAGTTATACCATGCTGAATTTGCAGAATCTATTAATAGAATATGTGATTTGTGTATAAAAGCTCTTGGGTTTTAATTCTGCAGGGGTGATTTTTATGTATTTTTCAGGGTGCTGGGTGATTTTCACTTTTCTCCTGGGACTTTGTCTGTTTGTGGTAGATATGCCTTCTAAGGTTGCTGTCAGTACTATTTATGAGTTTGACTCTTGGGGTTTTTGCTCAGATTTGTTTAATTAGGGCTACATTTTATGATTTTGTAATTCTGTAATTGAGCCTTCATGGCATTTCTATGCTATTTTTCTCTGTACCGCATTTACTACAAATTCTTTAATAAATCTATTTTTGATCTATTACTTAGCTATTAGTGCTTTCTCGTTTATTTTGTTTTGCTCTGCTGAAATGTATACTTTTGGAAAAGGAGTGTAGTCTCCAACTGCTAAATCTATTGAATATTCTGGAGCTGACTTGATTGGGTAAGAATTGGGATGATGAAGAAATCGGGTTTCAGATGAATATCAGGGTTTGGCTCCCACAAATCTTTGGTAGCAAAAGATGGGTCATGTTAGAGCACCTTCTCTTTAGGGAGTTCCCTGTTTAGATTCGATAGTTTTTAGATCATTTTCGCCCCGATCGAAGGAGAGCAAAGTTTTTGCAGTTTGCCAACTTTCTAGTCCCGGGCCCTCCTGCAGGGTGACAAGCAGTTACTGTGCTGTGCTGAATGATCTAGGAGTGTAAGTATGAACAGGGAGATACTGAGTTTGTGAATGAGTGCTGAGATAAATTGTGATAGTGCATTTCTACTTCTGTGTTGAATTATTTGGATATGTGATATTGATCGTTGGCCCAATTGGTGTGTTGATTATTGTTGTGATGTATTATTCATATTTGTAAACCCATTTGAAAGATATTTGTTATTCAAATAGAATTGAGTTGGCTGTTAGATTTCGTTGAAAATCCAAGATCTCAAGATATTGATTATTTGTCTACATTATGGTGTGAGGAGCGAGGTGCCACTTACACATCGGTAGGGACTCTGAATAGGGATGGGTGGAGCTCACAGAGTTGCACTACACGGAATGCCTGAATCTGCCTGAATAAGGCCTTTCAACAGCAGTCACACTGGTCATCTCTAGAACTAAGTATTCCGTGCATATCATGATAGATATTCAGGTATGGTCCACTGAAGAAAATCTCGCCATGTTGTGGTTGTCCAACAGCGCTTGAGGTACAAGGCAGGCCATAATAATTTGGACAGCACACTGTACCAAATTCTAGTCCCAGAATACAGTTTGGTTCTGCCAGCGTATTTTTCTTACGTAAGCTGCTGGCGAACTCTTCCATCCTCCTTTGGGAGCAGCAACTCGCCTCAGCTCAACTCGGGGAACAGAAGCGATGCATCAGCTGGGTGGCCAGAAGCTGCACCGGTTGGGGTGCAGGAGCCTGACGGTGTGTCAGAGGGTCTGGTGCTGGCTCACACTCTCCATCTGTAGGGGGTGTCCCCAGGTCTCCCATAGCTGGCCTGTGTACCTCGAGCAAATCCTTCAGCGTGCTCAGGCTGCACACTCTCACCATTGCATACAATGGACCAATTAGACTGGACTATAATTGAACATATGAAGTCCATTGGGAATGAAATACTCAACATCATGGGTAATGCAATCTGTAGTATAGAATATGCCTCTATAATATCACTCTAAGGAACTACATGTCCCATGAATGTTACTATCCTCCCACAAACTCTTGGTGTATGCCACGCATTCCTGCTAAACTTCATTGCAGGAGTCGACCGCCTCAGGATTTTTCTGGTCTGTCTCCTCTCCCTGCAAGGTATGCCGTCTGTACCAGGAAACCATGGACAGCAAGAAAGGTACAGTGCAAGATATGCAGGTGCTTTTTAGCATACACCATGTGGAGACCCTTGTTAGGTGGGATTTGTTTACCCAGCCTGCTTTTTAAGTTTCCTTTCTGGTTTTAGTCGGTTTATTACAATCTATTATAAATTTAGAACTGTAATTAGCAGCATGCAATTAAGAAAAAAAACTGTGTAGGATTGAATGAGATACCCTAGTTCCGCCATGTGAACACCCTGAAACCGCTTCCGCATTCCGTGTCACTTATGATGCAGTGTTTCCCCTGTCATGTAACAGCCTACTGCACTCTGGGAGCTGGGATAATGCTTCACTTCAGTAGAATGAATTTAGTTAAAGTGCAAGATTACTGTGCTTAGTAAAAGAAAGCCTGAATCAAAACTGTGTTGGTACGCTGAATTAAAGCCACATGGCTACCCTATTCAGAAGGCTTTTGCCCTTCCATTTCACTCAGTCTTTTATACTCCCAATTGTGTTTTTAAGCATTGAATACAGCCGGGGTGGGCCTGCGCCGGTAAACTCCACTACGAGGGAGGTGGAGTTGTTGCCAAACTCTACACTCCAAGCGGAGCACGGAATGGCAAAAAATCCGAAAGCTCCACTGGAGGAGCTGAGTTCACCTCTCACCCCTAATTCTGAACTAATAAGGCTTCCTTTCCAAAGTTGAGAGTCTAACTTGGGTTGTTGTGCTTACCCTGAGTGTACGGGGTGACATATGATAACTCAGAGGTGGATTTCTGATGGTCAGAGATTGCCAAGCAAGGCTTTACTAGATTTACTAGGTTGTGGTTCTTTCTCTTATTGTTCAAATTCAAAACCTATGGGTTGCTATTGAGTTGTCTAACTAGTTGACTGAGTTTTATTTCCTTTCTAGGATAAACAGGCAAAGGTTTATTGAATTAATGAAGTTTTATAAAAATGTTCCTGTTGATGAAGAAATCGTGTTGTGATTTGTTGTTTAGCCAGGGAGCCACACTGTGATTTGTGTGACGTCACCACAGGTTGTGTTCTGATTAGTTGTCTAATGACACAGTCGCCCTGAGATAGGTTGACCTTTGTCAGAGCTGCGCAGCTTTCAGTGGTTGTTTGTTAGTTTTTTGTTTACAGTATTTTGACTTCATTTGACTTATTTTGGTTGATTTGAGCTTGTAAAGTGTAAAACATGGGTGGAGTATTTACCAAACCTAAACTGAAGAAAGAGGAGCTACCTAAAGAGGGGCAGAAGTTGCAGAGTGAGGTCACACCAGCATATTTAATGATGGAAGAGGTGAAGTATTCCACAGTGTCTGGATTCCTGAATTAAATAAATATACAAAGTATGATGAGGCTTCACAGTTTCCAATGGAGAACACCTTTAATATTAATAAATTAGATTTTCTGAGACAAATGATGCATAATATGGTCCCAATGCTGAGAACTACACAGTTAGGGCACTTAATAAATGGGTTTGCATAGTAACAGAGAAAGAGAGTGACATAAAAGATAAAACTATAAAGAAGTCATTTAGGAGTTGGTTGGAAAGCAAACTAGATCGCCAAGAGAAAATGTGGAGGGTAGATATGATGGAATGTGTCAAAACATTTCCAGCTGTGTTTATAGAGACAGAACAAGACAAAACTAAAACGAAAGACGAAAGAAGAGAATGAAAAATTAGATAATGATGACAAATTCATAAATTAATTATTGATTTTGAGACCTTCTTTCTAGACAGATAGACAGATGGAATTGACCCAGACTCCTGTCAGGGTTGCCAGAGATGGTAGGGGGAGATACTGCATCAGTGCAAGCTCCTGCTGAAGCTGTACCTCATGCCCCATCAGAAGTGACAGTAACAATGACAATGTCTAGTTTGAGTTGGACTATGGTACAAGAAGACCAGGCACAACTTATATCTGAAGACACAGAATTGATGGACGGAATGCAGAACAAATCAAAACATTCACCCCCAGTCAAGAGATCTGGGTTAAATCCATCATTCTTTTGCTCACAATGCCACCCCAGTTTAGACCTGGCCATATGCAAATCAGTCTTGACCCTGTGCCTCATGGGAACAGTCCAGCCCGAACTGCCAAGCCAGGTCCTCCCTGGACCGGAAACAAGCATCCTAGGACCGGTTTCGGGGTTTCACCCCTCTTCAGCCAGGATAGCTTCATTCCAGTGGCACAGTGAGCCCAGGACCCACGTCTGGGCATACCTGGCGCACTTAGGGCGAGAAAGCAAAATACACACAATTGATGGACGGAATGCAGAACAAATCAAAACATTCACCCCCAGTCAAGAGATCTGGGTTAAATCCATCATTCTTTTGCTCACAATGCCACCCCAGTTTAGACCTGGCCATATGCAAATCAGTCTTGACCCTGTGCCTCATGGGAACAGTCCAGCCCGAACTGCCAAGCCAGGTCCTCCCTGGACCGGAAACAAGCATCCTAGGACCAGTTTCGGGGTTTCACCCCTCTTCAGCCAGGATAGCTTGATTCCAGTGGCACAGTGAGCCCAGGACCCACGTCTGGGCATACCTGGCGCACTTAGGGCGAGAAAGCAAAAGACACACAATTGATGGACGGAATGCAGAACAAATCAAAACATTCACCCCCAGTCAAGAGATCTGGGTTAAATCCATCATTCTTTTGCTCACAATGCCACCCCAGTTTAGACCTGGCCATATGCAAATCAGTCTTGACCCTGTGCCTCATGGGAACAGTCCAGCCCGAACTGCCAAGCCAGGTCCTCCCTGGACCGGAAACAAGCATCCTAGGACCGGTTTCGGGGTTTCACCCCTCTTCAGCCAGGATAGCTTGATTCCAGTGGCACAGTGAGCCCAGGACCCACGTCTGGGCATACCTGGTGCACTTAGGGCGAGAAAGCAAAAGACACACAATTGATGGACGGAATGCAGAACAAATCAAAACATTCACCCCCAGTCAAGAGATCTGGGTTAAATCAGACGTGGGTCCCGTGCTCTCCATGCCACTGGAGGCAAGCTATCCTGGCTGAAGAGGGTGAAACCCCGAAACCGGTCCTAGGATGCTTGTTTCCAGTCCAGGGAGGACCTGGCCTGGCAGTTCGGGCTGGACTGTTCCCATTGGGCACAGGGTCAAGACTGATTTGCATATGGCTGGGTTCAAACTGGAATGGCACGGTGAGCAAAAAAACGATGGATTTAGGCCCAGATCTCTGTACTGGGGTGAATGTATGACATTGTTCTGCATTCTGTCCATCAATTGTTGTGTTTGCATTTGTCACCCCGATTGGGACGGGTATGCCCAGACGTGGCTCCCGTGCTCTCCATGCCACTGAAGGCAAGCTATCCTGGCTGAAGAGGGGTGAAACCCCGAAACCGGTCCTAGGATGCTTGTTTCCAGTCCAGGGAGGACCTGGCCTGGCAGTTCGGGCTGGACTGTTCCCATTGGGCACAGGGTCAAGACTGATTTGCATATGGCTGGGTTCAAACTGGAATGGCATGGTGAGCAAAAAAACGATGGATTTAGGCCCAGATCTCTGTACTGGGGTGAATGTATGACATTGTTCTGCATTCTGTCCATCAATTGTTGTGTTTGCATTTGTCACCCCGAGTGGGACGGGTATGCCCAGACGTGGGTCCCGTGCTCTCCATGCCACTGGAAGCAAGCTATCCTGGCTGAAGAGGGGTGAAACCCCGAAACCGGTCCTAGGATGCTTGTTTTCAGTCCAGGGAGGACCTGGCCTGGCAGTTCGGGCTGGACTGTTCCCATTGGGCACAGGGTCAAGACTGATTTGCATATGGCTGGGTTCAAACTGGAATGGCATGGTAAGCAAAACTCGATGGATTTAGGCCCAGATCTCTGTACTGGGGTGAATGTATGACATTGTTCTGCATTCTGTCCATCAATTGTTGTGTTTACAACTTATATCTGAACAAATATTGGTGGTAGAGCCACCGCCTAAAGGAATTTGTATTGGATTTCTAAAAATAGAATTTGGGGAGCTATTGTGGGGAAATGTAGATTTGAACAGATTATTAACCTACAATGCTAATGAAATTAGATATTTGATTAAAGAAGCAGTGAGATGTGCTAATAAAGCTACGACAATTTGGAAGAATTGGCTGATGAGTTAAAGGTTGATATTAGTGAAATAAAAACTGTAAAACAAAATTACAAAATGGATTTAACACATGATGAAATCAAAGAGATGGGTATTATTACTTTGAGGACTCCAAATAAAGACTTGATTGACAAGTCTCGAGATTGGGAAGACTTGAAGAAATATCTAGATAAATGGAGAAAAGGGACAATGAATAAGAGGAAAATAAAAGCAATGAGGGAAAAGGGGCCATAAATATGGCAAGGGATTCAGAAGCAGGAACAAATCTTGTTGCTGAGTTTCCTTTAAAAGAAGTACATGGAGGTAATTTGGTGCATGCTCCTTGAACAAGGGTAGATCTGTTTTATATGCTTTTGCACATCATTTTCCAAAATTTAGAGAAGATCCAACAAGTGGTATGATGAAAACTAAAAACGAACACACCTTCGCTCCAATGTTGTGTACTGATTTAAATACATTATATGAGATTCTTGTTCTTGGAGGTTTGTGGTTGGAACGTAAGGTAGCTGTTGGATGGCCAGTGTAGGAACTGGCTAGACTTGGTCCTAATAATGCACCATCTGCTGATGAAGCAGAGAAATACAAGGCAGTGATTGAGCATTTGAAAAAAAGAATTCCGGAAAAGGATATAAACTGGGAAAAGATTTTGAGAATGACACAGGAACACAAACGGTCACTACATTCCTATTATGAGAGATTGAAGCAGGTATTTAAAAAACATTGCAGAGTCGAAAATCCAGAGAAAGATGCTGTTGGAGTTTGGTGTATGCTTTTGTGAGTAGACTAAGGTCAGAAATAAGTAATCATATTCAACACAGTGAGTTGTGTGGTCGACAAAGAGTATTGATGAGAATTTGAAATTAGCAAAGAACAGTTATGATTATCTTGAGAAGAAAAATTGAAGGAAAAACCAAAGATTGTTCAAACAAAACAATTTGAAAAAGAGTTGATGAATCAAATAAGTTCAAACATGAATTTTGTGCGAAATAGTATGAATGGATGAATCCATCAATGCAAGGAGATTAAACGAATGGAATAAATGGAAATGTTGAAGAAGAATATGTCTTGTCATATCTGTGGCCATATCGGGCACTGGAAGAGGGAATGCAGGCAGAATCATGATAATTCGGAGTGAAATCAAATGGTACAGAGAAATAATATGAAGTCAAATTTGCTGAATTTTGGACCAGACATACATAGTCAGAAAACATTTTGAATGCTGATGCGAACAGCTTCAATTATGCAACAGGAACATGAGAAATAAAATGCCATACAATGCAGGCTATCAACAGAATGCTATGTTTGTTACTGATGAAATGGCAGGAAGCAGTTCACAATGATGGTGCCTCAAGGGGGAGGCGGACTGCTTACTTGGAGCAGTTCTGGTGGTAGACCAAAGTGACCCATACATTGACGGAGAAGTCAATGGCCATCCCATTTAATTTATGATTGATAAAGGGCTAACTGTTCTACAGTTCGGTCTGAGGAAGTTACAAAACTACCCCTCTTAGGAATAGAAGTCCAAGTTGCAGGAATTAGTAATAAGCGAATCGTTAATCATTTTTCAGCAAATGCTCCTGTTAAAATGGGACAGATGGAAAATAAACATGTTTATTTTGTATGATTCAAGCCCATGGGAGCCTCTTTACAAGTTGATCTGCTTTATTTATTTTACACTTGATGGTGTTGCAGTAGAAATGCAGGATGAGGATTTCATTTTTAAATTAAACTCAGAGGACACCAGAGTGGAAATGTGCCCAGTTTTGACAAGAGAAGGTTTACCTCTAGATTTAAAACATTCAGTTAGAGAAGAGGTATGGGATTTCACTGGAAAAGAAATGTATGGATTAAAACAACAGAACCAGTAAAGATTAAAGTAACACCAGATGTGATTTTCCAAGAACTTGACAAAACAGACTAATTAAAGAGGGTAAAGAGGGAATGAAATCAGTAATTGAGAAAATGATTGAGCAGGAAATTATTTGAGAAGTGCTTGGTAGTCCTTGCAATTCTCCAGTGATGGGAATTTAAAAGCCTAGTGACAAACGTAGGATCGTACAAGACCTCCGAAAACTATATAAAATTGGGGTTCCTTGTTGCCCAGTGGTACTGAACCCAGCAATAATATTGTTTCAGATACCAACAGAGGCAGAATTGTACACAGCCATTGACTTGTGTCAAGCGTTCTTTTCAATAGCATTGCAAGAGGAGTCTCTGTACCTTTTTGTATTTCAATTTTTGAATAAAGTTCTTGTGTGGTGTAGGATCCCACAAGGGTATACAGAATCTATAAATTTTCTCGCAAATACTCAAGAAGGGTTTGGAAAATGTAAGATTGCCATGTAACTCAACTGTAGTCCAGTATAAAGATGATCTCCTGACAACATTTAAGACAAAAGAGGATTGTAAGCTTGATACCATTACATTGTTGAATCACATGGACATAAAGTATCCCCAGCACAAATGCAGTATTGTAAAAAGGAAGTTATTTATCTGGGACTCAATATTAAACAAGCATTGGCATAGCCAATAGGTCTCGCCTTTGGGACCTTATAAGTGTTTAGCCATGCAACAGTTGATGTTGTTGCACCAAGGATATTGTGCTGGATAACTAAACACCTATAAGGTCCCAAAGGCGAGACCTATTGGCTATGCCAATGCTTGTATTTCATGGCGCAGAAGATGTACGGCTACCGGGCTGCTGTGTAGCGGAGGGTGTGACAGGAGGTTCGGGTCAATCCTTCAGTCCTTGCAGCCATGTCAACTCCTGGGTCTGGCGAGAGGAACCCGAGGCGTGCCTGTAAGTAAAACTTTTTATTTACTCGTACCCAGTAACACCAGTAATTACTAGTGGGGGCATGGCATGGGCTCTCATGTGTGTAGCAGCAAAACGAGCTCCTCTAAGGGACCGGGGTTACGTTACAACTGTTTGCACAGGGCTTAGCTTTCAATAGTGCAGCGGGTGCAGTGGCACCGGAACCAAGCAGACCGCGGGCACACTTTAATCCCTATTAGTGGCTGGGATTTTACTATGAAACCAGAGGATGGAGGGTTGGTGTGGGGTACTTCTCACTTGCTATGCCACCGTGTGTCCGCTGCACAGTGGGAGGGGAAGCGTGCTGTCACAAGAGCTCGCGCTTGTTCCTGCCGATTGTTAATACGGTAATAATGCGCATCACAATGGGGTGTAATGAATGAAGAGGAAACAGCTAAAGCAGAGCAGAGGAAAGTGGGAGGCTTAACGTGGATTTGTTTCTTCGTTATGTTGTGCTGTAAGCTGTCAGGCAGAAATGCGATTGTGGGGGGAGAGCGAGGGTGGCGATTACAGAGCCCTGCTTCTGAGGTTTGTGATTAAAGCAGCATGTTAATGTAAGCTTATAGAAACCAGGCGAGCTCTATCCCTGCCCTGATTAATGCAAATGCTGCGAATATCTGTAACTCGGGTAAAAGCAGAGAGTTTCTTTATGCTGAGATGTCAGCGCGTTCTGGCATTTTTCTGCCACTGTGTTATGAAATTAATGTGTAAACGATCCGGTCAGGCGGTATTGGTTTGGAATGGGATTCCCAGTCCTTGTGTTGATCTTTCTCATAAATAACATTTTGCCTGAGGTCTTTTCGGGACACGTCCTTTTCGCGGAGATGTGCGCGGCAATGCACAGCACTTGCATGAATGGCTCAGCGAATGAATGCCGCTTTGTGCACCATTTATTCCACTGCGTGAAGTTAATCTCGATAGAGCTTTCTGACAGTCCTAACTGACACGGCCTAACACCTCCTTGACTCATTTTATTATGATCGCCACTGGTAACGGGGTTAATGCACCAGTTTAGGAGTTGTCTACATAGTTTCACAGAGACATACTGTGTGATATCAGACAAATTAACTGAACTGACAGATGTCTAACCGCGAAGGAGGGAGCAAGAGGGGTTATGTGGCGAGTGCATCTGAACGCGCCGCTGATCAAAAAACAACAAAAGTGAAAGCTCATTAGAACAAAAAAAAGTTGGCCATGTAATTGTGAGTATGTGAATACGTGCACTGGTGTATACATTTGGCTATGTGTTTTGTGTGTGTGAAAGCACGAACACGAAAGTTAAAGCACATTAGGAAAAACAAAAACAGATGGCCCCTGAACGCGCCGCTGATCGAGTTGCCAAGGGGCATTAGGAGAAACAAGCCCACGAGTGGTGCGCGCGCGCTGCATCCCCTCGTGTGTTATCGACTGCATGAGAAAACGAATGGTGTGCGCACGCACGCTGCTCGGCTGTGAAAGATAACGCTCATTAGAAAACAGGAGCGTCGAACGCGCTATTTAGAAACAGATGGCGCCCCTGCTCATAACCGCGGACATAGGCCATGGGCGGAAACATTTTCTGGGAAAGGTGGGACATGCACCCGCCTTTGCCCAATTGCGTGATGTTATTTTTAGAAAGACGCATGCAAAGACCAATAGAAAAAAGACTGAAAAAAAACCACATGCACAAGCGTGTGAAAAGTCCAGAGCGATTCCAAGAAGTCGTTTTCCTAGAGAAGCGCATGCGCACTGCGCTAGGCTCGACCTAAAAAAGGTGTGCAAAAAGTCTCAAAAAAACAAATTTCTGCAATTTTGAAATTGAATCCTCCAACCACCCAGAGGGAGGTTCGGATGTTTCTTGGACTTGTTGAGTATTGTCGACAATGGATCCCAAACTCTTCTCTGATTGTCAAGCCTTTAGTAAGGCTGACCTGTAATGATATACAAGATCTTGTACCATTTAATGATGAATTTCTTGAAGCATTTATGAAATTGAAAGACAGTTTGTGTCATGCCCCCGCACTCGGGATCACTGATTACAGTACATGTTTTATTTGTTCTGCAATGAAAAAGATGAATGTGCATTTTCAATCCTTATACAAAAACATGGAGGACTCATGCGCCCAGTGGCATATTTTTAGGAGTGTTGGTTCCAGTGGCTGTAAGTCTTTCTGAATGTCTAAACTCGGTTGGCAATTGAACAAAGTGAAGGAATTGTGATGGGCCATACTTTAAATGTCTATGTCCCACATTCAGTTGAAAATCTTTTGACAGGGGCAAAAACACAACACACGACAAACAGAATTTTAACACTGTAAGAGCAGGTGATTCTCAGAGCAGGGAATATTTATATTCGAAGATGCAATGTTTTGAATGCCACAACACTGCATCCAATTTCAGACAAGTGTAAGGACAGGGATAGTTGAACTAATGACAAATTAGAGCACAATTGTATTAAAGTGATCTAATTTTGTACAAGACCAGACATTAAGGAAGATCCATAAGAATTGTCAGATTTGACATTATGCGTTGCTGATTCTTGTCTGAGTGACCAACACGTGGGATTGAGAGCTGCCAATGAGTTGTATTCTATTACAGACACATTAGAAGCATTGGGCCCGATTCACAAAAGTAATCCTAACTTTACGACTTTCGGTATTCACAAAAGGCATTTAGGAGTAGTAAAGTTAGGATTTTGTCTTAAGTTTTGGTCTTAAGACAAAATCCTAACTTAAGTTTAACTTAAGTTTAACTTAGGATTTTGTCTTAAGTTTGTCATAAGTTTTGGTTGGGAGAGATTTGCAGGAAGGTGTTCCATCAAATGAGAAAATGAAAAGGGAAAGATTATGCTATAAATAGAATTATCAAAATTTGTATGTGAATGTGGAGCAAAAATATATTTTGCCGAATTTGAGTTTGCAGCCCATGTGTAAATATTTGCATAATCAAACTCATGCAGGAAGAGATAGTTTGGTTAGGTTGTTTAAAAAATATTGGGAAATACAGGATTTTGACATGTTGCTAAAGATGTATGTAATCGTTGTTTAGTTTGTCATTTAAACAATAAGGGTAAAAAGAATGTTACCATTATGAATCAGAATGGCATATCCGAAGGTCCACTTTTGAAATTAGAGCCTGAATTTATTGAGGAACCACATTGCAATGACCTCAAGTATATCTTAGTAGTAGTTTGCCTGTTCTCAAAATTGATTGATGCAATTCCTACTAGCAAGCAAATAGCCTTACAGTTGCCAAATTGCTGTTTAGGGAATTAATACTGTGGTTTGGCCTCCCAACTTCTATTGAGACAGATCGTGGCACACACTTCAGAAATGAGGTGTTACAGATAATCTGTACAATTTTTAAAATCAAGCAAAGATTCCATTGCAGTTATCGACCACAATCCTCAGGTATTATGGAGCAAACTAATGGGACTCTTAAGAATAAACTGGCAAAAGTTTGTGTTTCCAGAGCATTGAAGTGACCAGATGCAATACCCCTTGTGCTAATGAACTTCCTCTGCATTAGTTTCTTTAACTGATGACATTGTACTGGATTATTGCAAAGGTCTGGTTGATGTGATGAAATCTGTCTCTTATCAGGTGAATGCAGTTACAGAAGACTACAAAGATGCACTCTGCCATGGTTTGAACGCAGGTGACTGGGTGTTCATTCCCAAGCATGTCCGAAGAGGTTGCCTAGATGAACGCTGTAGTGGTTCTTTCTGCGTGATCCTGACCACCAACAGTGCAGTTAAGTGTGCAGGAGTGCCTCCATTGACTCACACTGCTCATACAAAGAGAGTAAGTGTAGCTGAAACAGTGGAAGAGGCAAGAACAGATTATCCAAATGCACAGTCTGCTGAACAAAGCCAGAGTCAAACTCAGATTCGCAGTGTGTGTCCAGAGGAGGGGTGGGGTGAAGAATTATTTATAACTGGTGAAGATCAAGCAAAAGTTGCAAAGATCAAGCAGAAAGTCAAAGAGAAAGGTTTCAGGTGATCGAAAGTTTAGATGAAGAGTCTGAAACTTCTGAAGTCCAGTTACACAGTGATCAGAGTGAAAGGCTGTGGCAATACTAAAGCACACAAAATGAGAGGCAGCAAGAAGAGGGAGTCTCTGATCAAAGCAGTGATAAGTTGCAATTGAAAATCAGAGTCAACAAGACCCCTTTTTGTGAGACGAAAAATTGCTGTGAGAAAAGATAACAAGGGAGAATTTGAGTCAAGTGCAAGTTCAAGTTTGAATCAAGATCTTGAGGAAGAAAGAGACCGAAAGACTGCTGCTGAAAATTACCCAGGAAAAGAACTTGCAAAAGAAAACACTATCAATCAGAAAAAGATCTGAAGAGACATTTAAACTGGCAAACTGATGAGAGTGAATCACCAGCTTCCAAAAGACCAGTGAGAAAGAGAGTTCTCAATTGGAAATATTGTTCACTACAGTGGGTGTACCCAGCTACAGTGTCGGAGGAAGACACAGACGAAGATGGTTATTTCCAAATAAGTAGGTACCACCATATTTCTGAAAAAGGATCAGATCTAGTGACTGACACTGAGTAAGAGTCATGCTGAGGGAGGAAAAAGAGACTTAGAGATACTGAATTTTGAAGAAAATCAGAATATTGAGATAGGAGAAGTGTAAAGATAGTCTACAGGAGGATAATGTAAACACTGGTTTATTCAAGTTGAAACACCGGAGGATCAGAGCGGACAAAAGACACAGCCTTCGTTGCTCCGTCCTCCCAAGACTCTCAATGTTCCAGCTTCAAAAGGAATCTGGAACACTAAGAGACGCACACATTAAAATGCCTTCTTACAAATAATAACAAGGCACAACATGGCAAAAAGGACACAAGGAAGCATACCAATGAGAAATATACTAAACAGAACACATCTTTACCCTCTAATAAAATATACGACTCTAAATAGATGCAACAGAAAATAAGAAATAAACATTTACAAAACCAAAGTAAATCCAAAACCCTTACATACTATCCAAAACATCTTCACTCACAGATTCAGATATCCAGAACATCATCACACACAAAATCAGATATCCACTTAGATTTCATATGAGTACTTCTATTGCTACCACCTTTATCGTTACTGACAGCCTCCAGTTCACACCCGGAACCTTCTTCCACTCTTCCATCACTTCTCTTTACATCATCTTTCAATGCCATTTCTCTATTTCCCTCTTCTTCAACATCTACACCATGTCCTTCTGTTTGCACACTTAAGTCCTCCTCACTACTGTCATTTTGTGTCCTCATGTGTTCACTATCCTCTATACACTTCTGTGATCTAATCTGGCATAACTCCTGTTCACATGATCTAGAACTTCTTCCTCAAAGTTATACTTAGCATTGACATCTTTGTCATATTCATCAATTAATTTACAATTACCTTTTAAAACTGCAATTCTTCTAAGATTCCACACTTTCTCGCCACTCAAACGGACAGCATTACGTAAGACCTTAGTTACCTTCAACGGATAAGAGAACTGACTTTCACCTTTCCTAACCTTCCAAGGTTTATTAACTTTGACCCAAAAACCTTCCTTTAGCTCCACATTCTCTGAACCTCTCTTAAGATTGAGCTTTTCTTTATATTTCTGGTGTTTGACAAGAATTCTTTCCCTTATTTCGTCTACTAGCATGGTAATATAAGATACTTGCAACAACCACTCAAGGTTGCACTTGGTCCTTGCTCCCCTTCCTCTCATAACTTCAAATAGAGATACCGCCAAAGCTTCACGAGATGTAGTCCTATACATCCACAAGGTCTTAAAAATGTAAACCTCCCAATCACCTCCATTTTAAGTAGCCAGTTGTACCACATTTTTCAACACTCTGTTGAATTTCTCGATCATACCATTGCAATTTGGATTGTACAAGGAAGTGGTCCTATGCTTAACTCTCACTTTTTCAAAATATTCCTTGGCTAATTTAGGCAAAAACTGTACCCAGTTGTCACTAATTATTTGCACTGGTAAACCCTCACACATAAACACCTTATCAATAAACTTCAATACTTCCTCTGAATCCACCTTTTCCACCACCTTAATCACAGGTCACCCTGAGAACAGGTCAATAAGTGCAATAATATACTTAGAAAGGCGTACCAATAAGTCCCATTACATCTATAGCCACAGATGGGTTCACACATTGTGGGTCTTCGGGTCCTAAGAGATTTATCAGAGTTAGTACACCAAATATAATTCCTTATCATTCCCTCAGCACACATGTCCACACCTAGCCACCAGTACAATTTTTAAAACCTTTGCTTGGTTTTCACAATACCACCATGACCCTCATTACATAATTTAACAACCCTGGTTCTTAATGCAGAGGGAGAAATGATTCTATCACCTGTATAAGCACTCCCTTGTGACACAGATAACACACTTCTTATTTCCCCAAAAACACTAAAATCTTTTGAAACCAGGTTTCAATGAAACACATTTGATGAGTTGCTGTAAATTTGTATCCAAAGAACATTGATTTTTCCATTCCTCTTCTTTAAATTGTGCCATTCCCTAATCAGGGATTAACGCAATCTTAAAATCATCCCAATCATTCTCATGACATTTTAGCATATCAGTAGGCATATAGAAAATCTACTAACACATTCTGGCACATTTTCAACGGTGTATATAAAATCCTGAAGCCTCATTGGCATCCTTGCTAGTATGACAGATGCGTTGAGTAAACCCTCAGTAGTCAATAGTTTTACTAAAGGTTTATGGTCAGAGCGTACCTTACATTGCCTTCCAGACACAAATTATCTAAAATGCTCCAAGACCAAACACAAGAAAGAGTCTCTTTTTCAATTACAGAAAATGTCTCTTGTGCAGGGGACAACACACAAGAGGCGTACGCAATTATATTTTCTTTACCCTCTGAATTTTTCTGTGAGAGGACACCCCACAACCCTTTATTATTAGCATCTTCCGTTACCACATTCTCTAACTCAGGGTCAAAACTTTTCAATATAGAAGCTTCCTTGATAGCTCTTTTTATGTCTCCAAATTCTTTCCTGCAAACTTCTGACCACTGAAAACTTACTGAGTTTTTTAACAGTTGTCTTATGTTAAACACTCTATTTGCGAACCTCATTACAAATGTAGAATAGAATTCAAATAGGCCAAAGAATGACCTCACTTCATCTTTGCTAGTTAGATGTGGAGGATTTTGGATGGCTTCTGCCATTAATGGTTTGGTGGAGACAACTTCTCCTCATAGAACGTGGCCAAGGTACGTCACAACCTGCACCGCAAACTTGTACTTCGAATGCGCAGCAGTCAAACCACTCCATCCCAGAATACCTAGGACCTCTGCAAAAATCTTGTCATGTTCTTGCCAAACACTAAATATCATCCTGAAAACATCGGACATTCTTGTGTTTGCCGAAAAGCCTGTGCATGAGTCTTTGAAAAATGGCAGCAGCTCATGCCAACTCAAAGGACATTCTTTTGTATTGAAAACACCCTGTTGTTGTGATAAAAGCTGTATATGGTTTACTCTTTCACTCAACTGGATTTGGTGATAAGCTGCAGAGCGATCGATCATGAGAACCAACCTGCATTTTTCACTAAGGCTAACATTTCTGAGAATTTTGGAAGTGGAAATTCATCCACCACAATGTTATTGTTCAAATGACGAAGGTCAATTCACAACCTAATCTTGCCATTGCTCTGTCTTGCTACCACAACTGGAGAAATCCACTCAGAGGATTCGATGGGCTCAATAATATCTGCAGTGATAAGTTTTTCAAATTTCTTTTCCACCTCCTCACTGAGTAAATTTGGCATGCTCCTTACTTGGTGTACCTTAGGACATGCATCCTTTTTTAAAACTATGCAATGTTCAACATTTTAAGTTTCTCTATTGTACCACTAAACCCATTTGGGACGTTTTTTTACATTTCAGCTCCAATAACCTCACATTCATCCATTATCATGACAGGTTCAGGTTTATTGGGGGTTAAAACAATGTTGAACTCTCCTTGATCCTTTCATCCCAGCATTGAAGGACCCTTCTTTGAGATATGCAATTTCCCGCAGGATTCTCTATTCTTAAATCAGAACACCAGAGGTCTATAACCAACTATATTTAACTTTTCACCCGAAAATCCTTCAGGGTGAATATCAGTTTCCAGTAGCTTCCCCTCTAAAAGTTTAACAAATTTCGTCCTCCTAATATCTTCATTTACAAAAGTATATGGGACCCAGAGTCCACATACATTTGCACTTCCATGACCCCAATAGTCATTAGATACAAATGTTTCTTCCTTTCACATCCAACCTTGTCATTGACATTTAGAATAAACAGCTCTTTAGATTTAAAACTCTGAGCCTCATTTTCAGAATTATAAATGGTGAGTCTCTCCACTTTACCTTCATCATCAATGGAACATCCCTCATCCACACACTTCACCATGTAACCTTTCTTATTCTTACAAGCCTTGGCAAAATGACCTAACACTCCACAAGCCAAGCATTACAGTTTAACTGCAGGGCAAAAGTTACTAGACGCAAGTTGTGAAATAATATCACAGGCGATAACACCTAAGGGTAATTATTTTTAGCAGATTTATGACGTTTAGTATTCTCTTTCTTAGATTTACTGAACCCTTTACCTTTAATTTTATTTGTTATCTCCTCAGAAGTATCTATTGACTCTGTCTTTAAGGCCTTAGCACTGCGATTAGACAATTCCGCCTTTCTCACAATAGCTAGAATATCTTTGAGGTCCGCATCCTCATTGATTTATAACCTTTCCTGGATAGCTGCATCCCTAGTATGCATGTCTACTTGGTCTCCAATAAGCTGCACCTGTAAATGATCAAATGTGGGGTCTCCAGCAAGTTTCATAAGCGCCACAACATACTCATCCACTGTTTCATTCGTTTCCTGTTTCCTCCCAAAAACATATACCTCAAAATTTCCATAAATATTTTCACTGCAAAATGGTTATCAAAATCTTTGAGAGCCTCCTCAAAAACACTCATATCCCCGCCCCCAGGAGTTTTTATCATTTGCTCGTAAAACTTTAAACTTTCTGGCCCCACAGAATGTAAGAAAATCTTCTTTTTCCGTTCCAGAGCCATTTTTCTATCTTCATCAATAGTTTCAAGGAAATTCAGGAAGTAAGCTTTCGACTCAACCCATTTCATGCATGGGTTTCCTCCAGCAGGCAAAAATACTTGAGGTGGTTGAAGTGAGAAATGTTGTGGTGCCATGGTATAACCATTTAAAGTTACAGCGCCCCTTCTTCACCCTGGGGTGGGACTAGTTCGCTTATACCTGTAGAAAATGCCACACAATTACTAGATAAGTGTCCGTCCTTCACCCCAGAAAGGACTAGTCCACCATCTAGTTAATTGCAGCAATAACCATTAGTACTCTTTGTACCCAAAATCACCATGGAAATGCACAAATACCCAAAGAAAATAATAAATATACTTCAAAGTAAGCACTTCACTTAAATCCAGACTGCTTTTATGCCGCTGTAGCTCGAAACACGACACAATGCTTAAATTGAAACTCGTGTGCGCTGCCAACGAAGCGAGTGGGGCAACTTGTGTGTAATTACTTCAAAACGAAGAATACAAAAAAAAGATAGCAGCCTTACATTGTGTTACCTCGCAATGCGACTTCAATGTAGCATTAAGCATCAGTTGCACGTCACAAACGCTGCGTTCCAGCTCATGGCAAATATCTAGTGCCGGGAGCAGCAGCACGCTAACGTAGTAGAGGAATAGAGGGCTGCCACAAGCTGCAACGTTCACGCAGCTTCAAAAGATGCTGCCACATCGCTCTGTTGCAGGGATTCTGCACATACATAGAACTATGCACAGGAAAATGGGACCTCGGTGTATAGGGGCTAAGCCTTCCCACCACCTTAGTGCCCACGAACCCAGGACCGACTAGCTATAGTGTCTCACACACTCATGAAGAAGCAAATGATTAGACACCCCAGAACACAACACTTCCGGATCTCTCAGGAATCGCGGTAACAAGACATACCTTTTCGCTCACACTCTCGTACCTGTCCACAATAAGAACTTACTGAAACACGAATATAGTTTAAAATGTTTATTTCAACTATCGTGCTCTAAAGCGCAGTATACGAGCCACAACCAGCAGCAAAATGCATAATATCAATACAGTTAGCAGTGCAGCAAGGTCATATATCATAAATGGAGATGTCATCATATAAAGACTGTGGATAAAGGACTACAAGGCCTGACCACCCTCCCCTTGGCAAGAAGAAGTATTATTATATAATAGAAGATCTCTGGGCTTTTGTCAGCAGACCCCATACCTTAGTGCCTAGATGGTATATCTACATCACAGGAACCGCATGGCTCCTCACCCAGGAAAGCTCCCTCTCCAAGTGTCTGTTCCCTAAACATGCATCCCCGTAATATCAAAGCACGAGTTTTCAGCAGCAGCTGTATCAGGTACTAGGGACTGACCAGAACAGAATAACAAGGGGGATTGTTTATCGTCCTTGCTCACAGTGTTCAGACTAAACTCCAGGAATAAGCAGATGGTTCTCATGTGAAAAGCATAAACAGAGTCTTGCAAAAACAAAGCCATGTAGTAACGCGTGCAAAAGCAGCATCATGGCTGCTGGGCTCATGCTAACTTAGCTATGTCGACAATGTCCCTATCGGCCACGTGACACCCTCCCCTTGGCCAGATCGTAGCAAATAGAAAAACAGAGTCCAAAAGTAAGCAGAATCCCAAAAACATTAATAAAAAAAAGCCAAATTAAAAAATCGAGTTTAAAATGTTATCAAGGCGAGTCTGTAAAATTCCTCAGACTGCGTGAACCGAGGAATGCAATTCGTTCCAAAAGGTCATCCCTGTCGTTCATAGGAAAGAGGGATGCCATCCAGTTGAGCTGATCGAAGGAACACACGTGCTCCTCATCCGATGCTTCCAGGAGCATATCCGTGCAACTTGCGTGATACTCGATGAAACTCCGTTGCAAGAGGTGCTGTGCAGCCTCACAGGTGTTCCAGTCTGCCAACACTCCAAGTGCAGCCGCACACATCAAACGGCTCTCCCCAGAACACGCCTGGTCATGGGCCAGTAATGGACCCATTAACAGATCATAATCCGGGTCAGTGCCGGATGCATTGGAGAGGCATAAATCCAAGGCCCAATAGAAAGGGCACCGTCGGCAATAGAACACAGGTTGCATGCAAGTGAAGTAGGCGAAGCGGAAAGTAAGTCCGTAACTCACTCCAAGCGTCGCCAATGGCAAACATCCAAACAGTTGTTGCATTCGGTCACGGTACAGTTGCAACTGGCCGGGTCTGTGCAGTACCACAAGATGGACAGCCATTGCGTAACAGGAGCAGAAGTACCAGCACGCCACACGCCAGCAAGAGGATCAATGGGAACCCTCCGAGTGCGCTGGAAAAAATAGAATGGATAAATGCCGGTATTACTCCAAAAATCATCTGAAAAGAGGACACAAGGCCGGATCCCACAAGTTTAAAAAAATGAGCAAGGCCTTCAGTATCAGACGCATTGAATATTTGGTGTATTAATTCTCCAAAATGGAGTGGGAGATTGGTGTTTAGCAGTGAGTGTATCTCACTTGCGGTTCTCGCCACCTGCAATTCGAAGGTCTCTTTCGCTGATGTGAGAGCCACTTCTTGTTGAAACAATAGCGCTTTGAGTCAGCTTAGTTTATTGAAATCTGTTTTCAAAGTTAGAATGGAAGGCCAAAGCGAACTATCTACAATCCCATGCGGGGGTGGAAAAAGGATATTGCTGCAACAAGTAACACGTTGCGAAACCGTTACTATATACGGAATTCCGGCTCGTAAGTCGCAGCAGTCGTTGTTTTTCAAAATAAGATAACTGCCATTTGAAAGCAACGTGAGCACGGGAATTATAGCTGGGACCGGCGTTCCTTTAAAAAAACAAGCTAGATTGGGCGCCGACACGTTACAGGCACCGTGCAACTTAACTTGTTTACAAACAAGGGAATGTCCTACCGTGGAATCACAATCCTCCCCTGTTAGGAAAACCTCCTTATCCACGTGCTGACATCTATATGTGAAGGGGAAAGACCACAATTCATGAATAAAAGCACTGCCCATGGGTTCAAAGTGGCCAACCGGGAAGTGTTTCATGCAAGAAGTGAACTGAAATAGTGAGAAGGGTAGGGAAATAACACCATGTATTAACCATACAGCTGAATCAGTCTCAGCTACAGAAAAAGACAATTGTTCTAATTGATCAATATGTAACAGTGTGTAAGTTGCGTCTTTCATGGACATAAATCTCTGTTTATCAGTTAAATTAAATGGTAAAAACAGCGCAGAAGCATTTAAATAATCCCACGGAACCTTTCCCATTTTGAGTGTTTGTAACGTCCATGCATATTGCATTACAGAGCACAATTGATTTTGCCCATGATACAAAACAGAAACATCATTTTGTACAATATCTATAACAGAGGATACAATATTGTCCAAGGTGTAAATACGTGAAGATAATGTATTGATGCTGTTATCTACAACAGCAGGGACTTTTTCCAAATTAGCTTGGTCAATTTGGTGCAGACGTACCGCAGCTTCCATCTGCGATAATTTCCATAACTCATTATATGCCTCATAAATAAATTGCTTTGATCTAGGTGATTTAGGACCTAAAATAAAATCAGCCAAATCGATGCCACTTGACAAAAGTGACAAGTGTTGTTTCACAGCCGACAGTGTGGAGTGTCCCAACCACTGCTGACAAAATCTCCCCACCGAGTACGTGGTTACTGAATGAGAATGCGGAAAACGAGGATCAGGTCTACTTTGTGTGAAACCCGTGGTGGTATTAAGAAAACGTAGCTGACATGCATTGGAACTTATGGGCCATAATAATCATCCCAAAGGGTCGACATCAGAAGCATTTATACTACCATTTCTGAACAGGGTAAGCAGTACATCAATAGTATGATTGGTGTGTTTAAAAAAGGAATGGAAGGAACATTCAAATTTTGGGCCGTAGCCAAACCAAAACAAGTAGTCTGCTGCACCGTGTCATTTAAAAACAAAATTTGAGTGGGAATTAGACATGCACGATGCAGAGCTTCAGTACCTTGGACCTGCCAATCCTTAGTGCCCCAAATGGATTACAAATCAATGGTATCTTTCCAGTGTTCATTACCATGTAAGGCTAAAATAGACCTAAAGGAATTAAAATAAATGAATTTTGTGTGAGTTAACATGAATTTAGATTGAGATGGTAATTTTAACTTGTAGAAATAGGACCCTGGATTGGACGCATTGTAATCTGAAAAGTATGTGAACTTACTTCGGAGAGTATTAGAACTCCCCATTAAAGGAGTCGGACACTGTTCGAACTGGGTAAAATTAAAAATCGGTCTTAACGTGTTTGTTTTATGCAAGAAATGATGGCCATAATGTTGGTAACAGAACAAATCCGCATAATTGGCCGAATCCAAATACAAATCCTCAGCATCAAAGGCAGCATAATATTTTAAATCAGAAAACAATTAATAAACTGCCTGAACATGCCAGTTATCTGAATGTATGTCCTGTGATACCACATCTCCTAGTGAAACGCGGAACACGTATGGAATGTTCCGGACTTCCGTCTGACCATGGCTATCGAATGCAACTTTATCCCAAACGATGCCATCAGCAACAGGGAAGGCCGAAATGTTCATGAGGGCTTAATCACGTTTCATGATATGGGATGTTGTATGTGGAGCAAGAATTCCATCAACCAACTTTACAGCACAGCGTTCTGGCAACGAATGACCATTGATAAGTAAGAAAAACACAGTCACAAACCCAATCCACATGAAATGGAAGATAAGTGTGAGCACTATCCAGATGTACGTCCAGGGGGGAACCAGGTAAGTCTTTTTGAACCAGGCAATAAACAGACTTCTACGCGTCGGTGGAGTTGACACAGATATGGACGAAGAAGATGAATTGCAAGAGAAACTTGTACGGTCCATGTAATAACCGCTTGCTCCCAAGCGCAACATTGGGGGCTGTGCCACATCAGAGGGTGGATGGACAGTACTATCAGGAACGTCAACGAGGACCTCAATAGGGGGAGAATCATACTCAACGTTTGCATTGGAGGGAGACGAAGGGGCAACGGGCAAGAAGTCAATAGAAGTTTCTATCTCCCCCTCCAGAACGCGGGTACTAGTCGAAGAAGCTGGAGCCATCGGATTCAGTGAAACAGCTCGGCTTGGACTACTGGGAGTCACATTATTCTGTATCGGCCATATGGTGTAGCTTGACATTGTCAATTGAAATAAATCTGTTTTCCTTGCGACCAGGCAAAGGAGGCAAAATCGCTGTACTGTTACCCTTCAATCCAAGGACCAGGACAGGTGCACGATAAGAGTGACAAAATTCTTTTTTGTGCTCCAGCTTCTCTCGTACCAGATCACCGACTTTAGCTAGACAGCAACAGGAATCAGCATCGCTGCTTCGGTGGACGAGGGTGAATGATCTTTAGCCAGTGTGTCACTGGTATTTTGTAGTTCCTGCAACATAGTAGAATGGTTATCTACGTCACATGTTGCGGCAGCCACTACAAAGTCTAGACCATCAAGGTCTGGCACAAACATTTTAATGCCAAAGAGCATTTCGTATGGGGTCCACCCACCCAGAGATCTTCTTGGGAGATTATTTAGTGCACGTTGAACCCCATACAAATGAGTCAGCCAACCCCTGCCAGTACCTAAGACTCTAGCGGTCAAAGATTGCTTTAAGTCTCGGTTCATTCGCTCCACTATAGAATTGCCCTCAGGCCTGTATGGAGACAAAAACACCCCTAGAGACCTCATCGCGTCCTTGTACGCCTTAGAGGCAAACGCTGGACCTTGATTAGAATGGAAGGTGCCACAGGCGAAAGTCCCGACAAAGACACGCAGATCTCTAATGACATTTCGAGCGTCAGCACTGCATTGTGGCCAAACCCAAAGGAATCTAATGCATGAATCAACTGCAACCAAAATATGTTTATATGCAGTGTCTGATGTCAAAGGACTGCAGTGATCAAGATAAATGCAACCAAACGGTTGATTTGAAATGTATAGCTGTGTATGCGGTGGACGTGCAACCGTAGATGGTTTAATCTGTTGACAAATGTCACAAGATAGTACATAATTACGAGTTTGTTTGCATAAACCACGCCACCAATAACGTTGCTGTAAAATAGAAACAGTCGCAAAAACTCTGGCATGTGCAGAAGCCATGCCTTCATGTGCGGCTATGATCAAAGAAAGTCTGTGGTCCTCGTTGGGAACCAGCCGATCTCCAATGGACGGTATAGTAGCAAATGGAATTTGCTCAGGTGAAAAATGATAAGAATACTTAGAAGGGAAACCTTGTGGGACGTCTGTCCCACCCTTCGTTGCAGCAATTGCCGCAAGAATATCATAATCAATTTTAGTCATGGACCTAGTAACTGCTGCTACTGAACAAGTGGCTACTGCAGATTTGGCTGCCTCATCAGCCAAAGAATTACCAACAGCATGTGCTCCCATACGCTGATGGCCAAGAGTATGAATAACTTGTGTGAGCGGCAAACGTTCTTTAAGTTCTGCCACTCGGACCCAAAGCATTTTATGCTTTATTGCGTTACCTTTAGAGTCTCAATAATCATTCTGAGACCAAAAGAACAAATTGTCATTGAAAGCCTGTACACAGTATTAAGAAGCGCACACAACAAGAGTGTTCACATCACGATCTGCGAATTCTAGAGCTAAAATCAAAGCTCCGCCAATTGTGCAGTACAGTCTCCTAGTACCTGCGTATGGATATAGAAGACTTAAATTCACCATTTACAATCGACCCAGCTACAATAGCGCAAGCCGCTGAATAAGCATGCTTTGACCCGATGGCCGGTTGAGCAGACCCGTCGGTGTAGATGATACATCTGTACTGATCCAAAGGAAGTAACGGCAACGGAGGAGGATGAACATGTTCATATTGTAAAAACTCCTGTGTCTGCAATGAGGGATCAAAGATAAAAGTGAAATCAGCCGATGTCAAAGAACTCGCCCATTGTTTCCAACGGGGATGCAAAGCTTTAGAATTCGGTACACTCGCCTTTGTCACTGCTTCCAAAGTAGGTACAGGCGAAACCATAAGAATTTGTTTACCCTGCGCCAGAGAGAGTTCCTTCAGAATCGCCATCTGAACCGCAGTCAAAAAAATTTCAACTGTGGAAAATCGCATTTCAGCCGATGTGTACAAGTACGATTTATATGCTATTGGTACTGTGTCACCTTCATTAAAAGTCAAATAAGTGAAACCTACTGTCCCCGGTACAATTCGTACAACCAAGTTTGTAGAATTATCACGTGTTAGCAAGAAGTTGGTCGCAAGCAGATCAGACTGCAAAGACCGAAGACTCGTGGTATGTTCCGGAAGCCAGCTGGCAGACGAAAAAGATGGCTGTATCAACGCTTAAAGCGGTTTGATATGCTGGGCATAATCAGGAATGTAAGTCCTCCTGAAATTCAGAAATCCCAGCAAAGACTGTAATTTTTTTCAATGTAGACATAGGTTGCAATTGTGCGCACTTCTTCAGAAAGTGGGAGGCCAACCCCGACCTTCATTATTGAGCTTATAGCCCAAAAAGAGAACCGCCAAACAAGCGATGTGTGGCTTGGCAAAATTAAATTTGTAACCCAAGTCTGCAAAAGAGAGAATGATGCGATCCACACGCACAAGATGCAGGATCAAATTGTCATCTGCCAAATAAATATCATCGACGTATGAGAACGCATCGGAGTCAATGTCCTGCAATAGAGACCCAACACGTGCAGCAAAAGCCCCTGGACTATTCTTATAGCCCATTGGCAAACGCATAAAGCGCTTTTGATTGCCGACCGCGGTAAATGCGGGTAAAGTCACGGCTACCAGGAGCCAAATTGTGACTATTAAAACCATTGGAAATATCCAGAGTCGTTTTGTATTTTTTACGAACAATATTATTCACTAACGCAGAACTGTGTGTATTTTGTACTGCAAATGTACGAACGTGACTGTTTAAATGTCCGTAATCCAAAACTATGCGATATGAACCATCCGGTTTCAATATCGGAAAAAGAGGATTATTCATGGATGAAACACAGGGTTCAATGACACCCTGTTATTCCAATTGGGTAAAAATTTCACTTATGGAAGTTTTGCTTCACGCCTGATTGGATATTGAGCCTGCGGCTGTGACATAGACCGTAAAGGTATTTCATGTGCCGGCGAATCATTATCCCAGCCCACCTGTTTACTATACACAGCCGGCGCTAACGCCAAAGCCCATTCCGCAGCGTATGCAAGTTTAGTCTCTTAAGGGACGTAACGGAAAAAACTCTTCCACGTCTTTCACGTCTTCCGCTCGGGAAGAAGCCAAAACAAATGGAGGAGGCCAATCCGTCTCCACCAACAAAATGTCATAGGAAGGGTAAAGTTGTCCCAAAAGATTCCCTTAATAGTGCGTTTAATATCACCCTCAATTTGGAGGTCTATCTCATAAAGCCTATCAGGGGGTGATACTCTGGTGTCTTCTGTTTCCACTGTGATGAAAGTATCAGTTGCTCTCGCCCACAGACAAGGATGGAGTGCCTCCCGCACTATGCCGCGCTGTCGAGGAGTGTCACTGCCCATCTCCAATCGAGGAGCAGGGTTCTCACCATCTGAGGCATACTTTGCTGTCAAAGAGGCAACTTTCTTTTTCTGAAACGGGGCTCGGAAAGGAGGTAGACCCTCGGGGTTGGCTTTAACGGCAAACTGGCATGGCGGATCACATCTGTGCTGAGTGGTCTTGCCTTGTCTGCGATCCTGGCGCTCGCCACCACCGAACTGTGAATCCGATGAGTCCTGTAAAGAACGAGGAGAGCGCGGATCAGGAACTTGAAACCTCTCTGGTGTTTTAATTTTAGAGCGGTCACGCAAATCATATCTATGCTCAGAAGCTTCAGGTGTCGGTGAGCCTGCACGCGACCCCTGCTTCTATTGTTGCTGCCGCTGATTTCTATTCCACAACTTTTTAGGAAATACGGGACGCCCGTCCTTTTCAGTTTGGGTCTTTTGTTGCGTTTGTGTAAAAGGCTTAACTCCCAGATTATTGCGCCCTAAGGACTTATATACTTTAGCAATATTTTTCGGCAACTCACGTTGCTTGTCGACATCCGCAACCGCCTCTAGGGTCTGACTCACCTGTAAGCTAACTGCTTTCCCCTTCACATTAGCAAGGATCATATCAGAAACAATAGGGAATACCCCTACCAATCTCATCCCCAACTCCAGGGAAGCCTCAGCCCCGTGTTCGTCTTGCACCTTTTAAAGCACGGTCATGGAGGGGGTGCCAAAGCACAGTGAATACACTGCTTCAAACACTTAACCCCAGTTGGTGCAATCAGCTAGATTAGGAATAAGCCCTTTAGGTAAACTCATGGTAAGGATCCTGTGTTTCTCCATAGGCGAAGTACGTGGAAAGACAGCTTCGAGTTGTTCAAATTGTTCTGAAAGCCAGTAAGGGAAATCATCCCTATTCTGGGGACGTTTACCCATCACTGAATTAATCATGATGGGACTAATAACCAGACCACCACCATGTCCTGGTGGTTGAGCAGCAGCCCCAGATGGAGTCACTTGAATATTAGGTGACATAAATTGTATTACCGCTCTATGTATATGTATCAACGTTGTATGCAATTGTCTTAGTTCTGCAATAGTAACATTATGGTAATTTGGATGCGGTGTAAACCCAGCCAAAACGGGCGGCCCCATCGACTGATAAGGGGCCAAAACGGACCACAGAAACAGGGTGAGGAAGGGCGCCATTAAACCAGATGGTATACTGCCAAGCTGTTAAAGGAACTTCAAGTACTCGATATGGGCATTCATTTTGCTGAACCGCAGAGGCAGTATATTAGTGAAACAAATTGTCATTCCCATCCACTGCCGCAAAGGTAACCCAAGAATAGAAAACTTCGAAGCGGTATGCTGCATCCGCTTCTACAACAAAAATTAATGCAGCCCCTCCATTAGGGACTCCATGCTGTGACAAATAAGCCGTGACCGCAGCGCGGTTCGGCGCCACAATAGCGACCACCATAAGAAGAAAAGTTTCAAAAGGTAGCGCTCAAGCGGGTCTATATAGAAAGAAGAACCTTTTAAAATACAAGTTTGAAAAACCTATAAACATCAAATACAGGAGGCTAAGCCCTCACACCACGCACGTCTCTAGAAACTCGTGAGAGGGTATTGTGGACAAGCACAAGCACGACTCAGGGGTCTCGCGAATAAGTACCAGACCAAATGTTGGTGGCGCCATGTTGCAGGGATTCTGCACATACACAGAACTATGCACAGGAAAATGGGACCTCGGTGTATAGGGGCTAAGCCTTCCCACCACCTTAGTGCCCACGAACCCAGGACCGACTAGCTATAGTGTCTCACTCGCTCTCCTACACACTCATTTAGAAGCAAATGATTAGACACCCCAGAACACAACACTCCCGGATCTCTCAGGAATCGCGGTAACAAGACACACCTTTTCGCTCACACTCTCGTACCTGTCCACAATAAGAACTTACTGAAACACGAATATAGTTTAAAATGTTTATTTCAACTATCATGCTCTAAAGCGCAGTATACGAGCCACAACCAGCAGCAAAATGCATAATATCAATACAGTTAGCATTGCAGTAAGGCCATATATCATAAAGGGAGATGTCATCATATAAAGACTGTGGATAAAGGACTATAAGGCCTAATCACCCTCCCCTTGGCAAGAAGAAGTATTATTATATAATTGAAGACCTCTGGGCTTTGTCAGCAGACCCCGTACCTTAGTGCCTAGATGGTATATCTACATCATAGGAACCGCATGGCTCTTCACCCTGGAAGGCTCCCTCTCCAAGTGTCTGTTCCCTAAACATGCATCCACGTAATATCAAAGCAGAAGTTTTCAGCAGCAGCTGTGTTAGCAGGTTTTGTCTAGGTGCTAGGGACTGACCAGAACAGAATAACAAGGGGCATTGTTTATCGACCTTGCTCACAGTGCTCAGACTAAACTCCAGGAATAAGCAGAGAACGAACCAAGCAGACGGTTCTCATGTGAAAGGCATAAACAGAGTCTTGCAAAAACAAAGCCAAGTAGTAACACGCGCAAAAGCAGCATCATGGCTGCTGGGCTCATGCTAACTTAGCGATGTCGACAATGTCCCTATCGGCCACGTGACAGCTCGGTTCCAACAATAACTCTTACGACCAGTAATACTGGTTTATTCAAGTTGAAACCCCGGGGGATCAGAGCGGACAAGAGACACAGCCTTCCTTGCTCCGTCCTGGAACGCTTCCCAATGTTATAGCTCCTAAAGGATCTGGAAAAACTAAGAGAGGCATGCACTAAGAATGCCTCCTTATGAATAATAACAAGGCACAGATGACAACATGGCACAAAAGACACAAGGAAACATATTCATGAGAGATATACTAAACACAGCAAGAAGTTTTGCCTAAAGTTTGAAATTTAAAAAAAGAGAAAGAAACCATGTACAGACACTGATAAAATTTTGATGAACCTGATTTGTACAAGAAGTAAGAAGTGAATACTCAATTCAATTTCAATTTCAAACTTTATCCGGATGCAATGTAGCGTCAATAAAAGCACCACAGAATGTAAACAATAATATCATAAAAACATACTTTTCATGAAAAATACAAAGTGCAAGATGATTAAAAATATAAAAATATAATGGTAACAGAAACAATGTAGCAGTATGACCAGCAAACGTTAAGACAACATAGACCTACGAGCTCATACAGCAGATCTTAAAAAGGCCCTAATGTGACAGCTTCCTCATTAGATATTTGAAGTAAGAATCTAAAAGCAGGCCTACATTGTCTAACATTGTGACAATTCTTTTTCAAAAATGGAATTAAGGAGAGTCTGTTGTACCTTACTTACAATTTACAGAAGAATGTAAAATGTAACCTTGGTTGGCCTGATACTTCGTCGCAGGGGCAAAGCCTTGCATCAAGATTCTCTGAGAAACCCAAAGGAAAACATAACAGATATTTTATTGTGTCTGCTCTGATACGAATAGTAAAGAGCGTTCCCACTGGTCCCGTGCACACCAAATATAATCAGTGGTGCAGTCAAATTCGGTCAGACTTAAGTAAGCAGTAATATTGGTTTTCCCTTCTACTTCCCTTAATCATCGGGACTCCTCAGAGTTATAAAGCGCTTATGTAACAATCTTTTTACTTCAGCTGGTACAAGTTAATGGGTCAGGAAAGGCAACCCCCCTCTGGTTGTGGGAGGCTGCATAGGAAACCAATAGCCATGGAACAATTTGGTTCAGCGATGCACAATGTTGGGAGTCCATGACCCTCGGGCAGAAAAGATAACACCAAGGTAAGGAAAGGTGCTAGTACTGCTCAAACAGTTAGAATCAATTGAAATGATTGAGAGCTGTTTGCACCTTGGGCCACAAGACATAATATGCAATTTTGTAAAATTGGTCTGCAGATCCAATGAGGCCATAAAATCAACAAATGCCAACACCAACAGACGCAGCGCCCTTAGTGTGCGTGCCATGAACACTGCATGGTCCGCATGGAGAAGTGTGGGTAGTGGCTTGCCTCTGATTTTAGGTATGTCCTTGAGGTGCCTACCACGGGGTGCAGGGATGAACAACACCTCTCATTTCCCTATGGGAGCATGTATCACAGCTGGTTTATGGCGTAATGAATGCTACCATTGGGAAATGTAGAAATGCCACCGAACAGTGTTCAGTCACATGCTAATTAGGCAGTCGGGACCTCCGACCGGAGGTTGGTCGGTCCCAGGACTCAGACGGTGTCAGGCGGACTTAAGTCCGCCCGACATCGTAATTAGGCCCCTAATGTTAATTGAGTTAGGTTCCTACGCTAATAAGTCCCATTGTGTCACAATTACCTCCTGCCACTGTTTAGCAGTGACTTTTTTATATTGCTTGTGCAGGAGGGCCACTAATGCTGAGTCCATGGGTTTAGAGACCAAGGCCAGACGTAGCACACGATTAGCTGCTGAACATTCATGATTAAACTATCTTGGTAAGTTCACTGTGGTACGTGTAGTGGCCTGGGTGGAAGGCACTAGGACCCTGCGCTGGTCAAGAGGGCAGGGAGGCAACTAGACACCACTTCCGGTCAAGGGGTGGACGGGAGTCCAGGATGAGCAAGGAACGAGAACAGACTTGCATGTGGGCAGAGAGCGCAACACAATAAATAAACAAGCGATCAAGCATACCTGGTCTCCTGCGTGGTCATTGTGGGCAGAGAACACGACAACTGGCGACGAGAGTGGTGGGACTTCGAAGCGCCATCAAACGAGTGAACCGCGGTCCCTCGCAACCACCGAAGAACGGAAGACCGGAACCAGGAGCCCACCCTGGCCTGCCCGCTGCAGGAGGGTACTGAAGGATCAGCTGCGACGTCCGGAGCCCACCCGGTCGCAGGACAACGGAGCCAGGAGCCCACCCTGGTCCGAGCGCGGAAGACAGAGGAATCGCCCAGCGCCTGAAGAAGCGCGGTAAGAAGCGCCCAAGTGACTGAAGTGAAGCAGAAGCGTGAAGCAAAGTGAGGGCATCACGGTGCACCCGACCGCGTCCCTGCCGCCACTGCACTGAGAAGAGCCCGGTTCGCGCATAGATTTAAGGCCAAATCTCGCGCGAACGCGGCGGCCATCTTGGGGTCAGGCGGGAACACCCAATCAGCGCGGAGGAAGGCCGGGAGGCCATTTTAAAGTCAGGCACCAGAAATCTCGGTCTCACGAGATCCGGCGGCCATCTTAAGGAGAGGCAAATAAGCCAATAAGGGAAGAGGAAAGCCAGGAGGCCATTTTGAAGTCAGGCAAAAGCAAGAAAAAGTGCTGAACAGTGAAGAAAAAGGCCAGGAGGACAGTTCTAAGTGGAACGACAAGAAAGTGAAAACAAACAACACAAGGGTGCATGAAAGAAATAGGAACAGAAAGGTACATCAGAACGAGAAAGTGAATTAAATAAATAAAGTGAATGTAAAGTGGAAGTAAAAGCGACAAGACGGAGAGTAAAAGTACCGCTGTCGCCACAAGACAGGAAAGGGCTACAGGAAAAGCCTGCACAGGAGCTGCACCCCAGTAGAGAAAATGGTTGACACAGAAAGCGAAAAGAAGAGTCCACAAGCAATATTTAGACGACCGCTACCATTCAGCTTATCAGAACCACAAGCTGGCATCAGGTGGGAAAGGTGGATTAGGCAGTTTGAGCGCTACATGCGTGCCACAGATGTGGTAGACAGCAAACACCTGGACCTCTTTCTAAATCTCGCAGGGGATGAAGTGGAGGATTTGCTCATAACATTTCCCAGCGAGCAGACAACGACATACAAAGGGGTGATACAGTGTCTCACAGCGAAATTTGACCCGCAACGGAACATCAACTTTGAGAGATACACTTTCAACACAGCGTGTCAGAGAACCGAGGAGTCCCTTGATGACTTTGCAACACGACTACGGAAACTGGTCACATACTGCGAGTTTGACAAGTTCGACAATGAGCAGGCAATACGACTGCGCATCATTGAAGGCTGTCAGTCTGTAGAGTTCTGTGCACGGGTCCTGAAAGAACCGACAACGCTGGAAAAGATACTGACCATGGCTCGTGCGGAAGCGAGAGCAACAGCACATGCCAAAGAGATGCAGCTGGGAAAGGAGAAAAGAGTAGAACAGGCGAATCGTGTCACGGGAAATGTCAAGAAGAAAGAATACCCGGTGGCCTTGACAGCAAAGAGAAATAAACAAACCTCATGCTACAGATGCGGACTCGACTTTCCGCAGGTTGGTGCGTGCCCCGCAATGGGCCAGAGATGCAGGAAATGCAACAGGGACAATCATTTCGCAAGCGCCTGTATGAGCAGGCAGTTCAGGAACGAGCGGGGCAGAGCGGCGAGACCACGGACAACCGACAGTCGATACACCCGGCACATGGAAATGGCGAACCGCAGTTCCTCTGATGAGTCAGAAGAAACAGCAGCACCTGTGAGTGTGGCACGACTGTATCTCATGGCTGACGCCCCCAAGGCGGACCAAGAACCAGAGCACATTCACCTCGTAGAAAAAGATAAAATAAAGAAAACCGCAACAGTGGACATTGCAGTGGGACAGCATAGTACTCAGTTCGTGCTTGACAGCGGGGCCACGTGCAACATCATGTGCATGTCAGAGTATGTGAAAATGAAAGTGAGGCCGCCACTATCACCGTCCACGGTTGATGTGTTCACGTGGGGATCCAAGAAGCCGGTAGAGAACATGGGGAAGTTCACAGAGACGCTAACGTACAAGGAAAGGTCCTGCCAAGAAGAGGTACATGTGCTAAGAGGTGACGTCCCAGCACCGTGCCTACTAAGCAATGTCACGGCACAAGTGATGGGTCTACTGGCGATGACATACCACATGTCGGCAAAAGGGAACATTCTGCAAGAACATCCGGCCCTCCTGAAGGGCCTAGGAAAATTGAAAGGAAAACAGATAACATTGCACATTAACGAAGCAATCAAACCGGTTGCACAACATCATCGGCGAGTGCCGATACACCTACAACCACAAGTAGAAGAGGAAATTAAAAGTTTACTGGCCCAGGACATCATTGAGCCTGCGAAAGGGCCGACACCATGGGTGTCTCCGATAGTGGCAGTCCCGAAAAAGAACACCTCCAAGATTCGCATCTGTGTGGACATGAGGGTACCAAACACAGCAATCGAGCGAGAACGGCACCCAGGGCCACATCTAAACGAGATGATCAGCTGTCTCACGGGTGCATGTACATTTTCAAAGTTAGACTTGTGCAAAGGGTACCACCAACTAGAGCTGGACCAACAGTCACGATACATTACCACATTCTCGACGCACATGGGGCTGTTTCGCTACAAGAGACTGAGCTTTGGCATTTCGTCGGCTGCAGAAATCTTTCAAGAAACAATAAGGCAGGTGATAAGGCCGGTGAAGAACAGCCTAAACTATAGTGATGACATTCTAGTATTCGGGCGGTCAGATGAGGAACATGACAGAGCACTGCATCAAGTATGCCTACAGCTGGAACAAGCGGGACTAACATTGAACGCAGACAAGTGTGAACTGGGGAGAAGTGAATTGGTATTCTTCGGTCACATTTTCTCCAAGAAAGGGATGAGGCCGGATCCCAGCAAAGTAGAAACATTGAAAAACACGAAGTCTCCCAAGGATGTCGCAGAAGTGAGGTCATTTCTAGTACTTGCCAGCTACTGTGCTCGGTACATCAAGGACTTTGCCACGGTGAGCACACCGCTCCGGGAGTTAACAAAGCAAGGTCAGAAGTTCTTGTGGTCTCAAGAGTGCAGCTGGGCATTTGAAGCCATCAGAGAGGCCGTAATGACTGTAGATCACCTTGCCTATTTTGACCCGTCGCTATGCACGGAACTAACGGTAGATGCCAGCCCAGTGGGGCTAGGAGCAATACTAGCGCAACACCTGCCGGGGAGAGATTCACCGAGAAGGATTGTTGCATATGCAAGCAAAAGCCTGTCCGACATTGAGCGAGCGTACTCTCAACCAGAAAAAGAAAGCCTGGCAGTAGTATGGGCGTGTGAACACTATCACATGTTCATCTACGGGAAGTCGTTCACCATCATCAAAGATCATCAAGCTCTGGTGACAATCTACGGCAATCCAGCAGCGAAGATGCCGCCACGCATTGAGCGCTGGGGCATAAGGTTGATGGACTACGACTTCAAAATTGTGCACAAGCCGGGGAAAGAACATAACCCGGCTGACTACATGTCGAGACACCCTCTACCACAGTCACCAGAGATCACATCAATGGCTGAGGAATATCTAAATTTCGTCTTGAAGCAAAACACTCCGGCGCCAATAACAGTAGCGGAACTGGAGCAAGAAACAGCAAAAGATGCCACCTTGCAGCTAGCTAAAGAAACGACAAGGATGCAGAGATGGAGACACATCAACAACAACTGCACCTGGGGAGAACAAGTAAAAAGGAGGAAATGCTGGCGTTAAAGAAAATACATGAAGAACTGTCGGAGACAGAAACAGGAATAATGATGCGAGGAACAAGGATAGTGATACCAAGTTCACTAAGGAGAATGACTGTCAACGTGGCACACGAGTCACACCGTGGAATGGTGGCAACGAAAAAGATGCTAAGGGAAAAAGTATGGTTCCCTGGCCTGGACAAAATGGTGGAAGACACCATCGCGACGTGTCACGTCTGTCAGGTAACAGGACAGCCAGCTAGCCCAGAACCGTTACAAATGTCAGAACTTCCAAGGGCAGTGTGGACAACGCTAGCGGCTGACTTCTTCAGGCCACTAGACACGGGCAACTACCTGCTCGTGATCATCGATGAGTACTCACGATTCCCCATAGTGAGACCAGTGTCATCAACGTCAGCAACAGCGACGCTACCAATCATGGATGACATATTTGCAGCATGGGGCTCCCCAGAAATACTGAAAACAGACAATGGTCCTCCATTTTCAGGAGAAGAATTCAGGAAGTTTATGTCTTACCTGGGCATTCATCACCGGAAGGTGACACCGCTGTGGCCACAAGCGAACGGCATGGTGGAGCGGTTCATGGGGAACATCAAGAAAGCTGTCCAACGAGCAAAGCTGGCACAGATCTCCATTGTACAAGCGCTATGTCAGGTTCTGCGAGACAGTCATGTCAACAGAACGTGTTTCCTTTGGAAAGACCACTAGACTAATACTAATAACTATATGTCCTGTTATGCAACACACTCACAAGCATTCAATCTATCCTCATACAAAGAGGGAGCAGTATAATTCCGTGCCCCAAACCTTTTTGCTAAAAAAATGGAAACAATCATTTTAAAATTATTATCAATTTATTACTCAAATGATTCTAAATTAAAATTAAAAAGGCAAATGCTTAACAATACATAAATAGACAGTATATCTATAACATCAAGATATCAAAATATCATCACAAAACAAAGAAATTACATCCAGTTTATAATTAAAAACAAATATCACATAAAAAGACAAGGAGAGTACATGTAGGAGACAAAAGACTATGTCATTAGACGGCTCACATCCGTGATAATTTCATTTAAGGGCTGAGACCTGATACCATACATAAAGTGAGCATTCAGTGGTCCCAGCTTCCTCACAGATTGTGTTCCTTTTGTAAAAGCGTCGACGCGTTTCGAGGGTACCTTTATGAAGCCATCTTTATCAAGATCAAGACATTTATAACTCTCTCATGTGAAAATTAAAAACCTGGAACAATTTGGATCACCTCTTGTTATAGTTGAAATGAACCGAAACTGGAGTACGAAATATCCGATAAGTTTCTAGGGGCTTCTACCTCCTTCTGTCCTAATCGAGTTCTTCCACAACGACATAAGTGAAGTCGTAAAGCGTTAGATAAGGCACATTACAATATCTTAAATTCTTAAGCGTCAGTGCCAACGGTCGGGTAGTAAAGCTAAAAATCGTAAAACGGGCTATGGATCGCTAGATGTAGCACATTGCAATTTATTAAGTTCACAGACATCGGTGCCCTTGGTCGGGTGATGAATTAAAAAACATATATATATCTTTTAAAGAAATCCTATTGTATCATGTATAGGATAGATGTCTGAATGATTGGTTGCAGTCGTCGGTACACCTTATTGAATGCTGGTTGCCTCAACGTGATTCCCTTTTATAATTAGGGTTTTTACGTCTATCGGCTGTCTGTCCGCGTGACTCAGCTCTTCGTCCAGGGTAGAATGACGGTTCTGCGAGACTACAGAAACACACCACATGGCTCCACGGGAAAGTGTCCGGCTGAGCTGGTACTGGGGAGGACCAGCAGAACAAGACTACCACAGATAGAAGCAAAAGGGTCGTCAGAGCACAGCAACATTGCAGCCAAAGACAAGGAAGCAAAGGAAAAAATGAAAGCATATGCTGATGCAAGGCGTCATGCCACCCCGTCACACCTCAAAGAAGGAGACGCTGTGGTAGTACGTCAGCGACAGCAAAGAAAGTCTGACAGCGTGTTCTCAAAGGAACCTCTCACGATCATAAAGGTGAAGGGCCCGATGATTACGGCTGCGTCAGAACATCACCAAGTAACACGGAACAGTTCTCACTTCAAAGGACTGAAGACTTTAAATGAAGATGGCCAAGATACTGCAAGTGGAGGGGATGGAGTGATAGATCACAACGGAAAAGGAAAGGACAAGGGTGAAGGGCGAGCAGAAGAACAACAGGAAGAGACTTGTCCAAAGAGAGCGAGCAGAAGGCCAAAGAGACTTATTGAAGAAATGTAGTGAGGAATGCATACGTGTCGCTTCCCCCCCTGTGAGCGATCTTTCTTTTTCTTTCTCACTATCTCTACAGTTTCTGTCTCTCTTTTCTCTCTTCCCTCTACTGATTTCCTTTGTGACAAAAGGGGGAGATGTAGTGGCCTGGGTGGAAGGCACTAGGACCCTGCACTGGGCAAGAGGGCAGGGAGGCAACTGGACACCACTTCCGGTCAAGGGGTGGACGGGAGTCCGGGATGAGCAAGGAACGAGGACAGACGTGCATGTGGGCAGAGAGCGCAACACAATAAATAAACAAGCGATCAAGCATACCTGGTCTCCTGCGTGGTCATTGTGGGCAGAGAACACGACAGTACAAAAAGGCTTTAAAAGAGCTTTCATAATACCTGAACATAGGGCAGTAAAGACCTGCACCACCTGGCAATCAATGACCTCCTCAGATAGGCACAGGGCCACCAACCCCAAAATCCCCTTAAATATTACATTGAAGAAATCACGCATTCTCCTCACCAACCTTAGGTTCTCAGTAGACGGTTGCAAGTTGCAAGCCCTTTTATCATCTTAAATCTTTCCCTTGGAAGGAGTAAAAGTGCGATCTCAATAGGGTTGTGATCACTGTAGCTAGAGAGAGCAACTGCCATGCAGAAGTATGGTCTCTAAATTTCGAGTAACAAAGACATAACCTATTATAAAGGGGGCTACCTCTACCCCTGCAGGAGGGCACTTCACAGCTAGTTGAACCCGCAACTTCCAATGCATTAACTAAATCAAGTGGAGCAAGGAAGGAGATCATTTCCTCATATACGGGTCAGGACTGACCAGCGAGCACAACACAACATTTGAGACCCCAAGTTCGGAAGCGAGTCTCACATTGAAATCACCAGCCAGACAAAGATACACTGGGTGCCCTGACAATGCCAAGCCATCCTCCAAGTTAGCGATGTAATTAAATAATGGTGGAAATTTAGTATTCAGTATACCGGTAAAATCATTGTAGGAATTCACAAAATACAAACTCAAGTGAGTCTTTACAACTATGATTTGGAAACTACTCTTTTAAGTCTCCACGGACTAAACATGCCCCCTGATGGCTATGCTCAACCAAACAGCTGATCCCCCAGAGGCATACCCACAGCAAGAGGGAATAGCAGGTACACTAAAACACTGGTAGCAGCCAACTAATAAGGAGGAAGTGTCCCAGATTTCTTGAAATAGGACAATATCATAGCCTTTGATAAAATTAAGTCAATCAGGTATATTAATCTTTGATCGGAGGCCAGCCATGTCCCAGCTTAATATTTTAAGTGGCAAAACCCCCTTTTCTATGGGAAGGGCACCAGGGGTGGCAATAGAAAAATGTATTGCAGATGTATCATTATGGGTATTGTTTTACAAATATTTTATTTATATGCATTTTCACACAATATGGCACATACAGGATAGCCCATTTATGCATAGTGTACATAACATCTCTTTGCTTTCATAAACGTAACAGTTCGCAAAACTTTAGGACAGTCATATGATATCATTAAAAAGAAACAGTGATATGCATTTTATAACAATAATAGCAGGCTCAGCCTTGCGAGCATCCCAAGCGCGTAGCTTACCACAATTCAAAATACATTTGTCACAGCATAACATGCCAATGATTTATTTATACAATTGGGGGGCTTGTATTGATAGTACCTGTAGCAAGTGAGACTGTATCTGTGTCGTCTGAATTGTGTATTTGGAATCACTCCAATATAGGGCTCCAAATGTCTTTAGGTCTAGACGCTGTGGGCATGAGTTCCCAAAATAGCGAGAGCTGAGTTTGACAATATGTAACACAGGGGCGTAGCTAGGCCTTAGGCTGCCCGTGGCGGCCCCTGCATTTGCCGCCCCTGGCAAAATGATAGAAGAGCGGCAGGGGGGGGGGGGTGGTAGCGGCCGCAGGTACGAGCGGGGGAAGGGGGGCTGGCTGCAGCCCCAAAACTCGTGCCGCCTGGGGCGGTCCGCCCCCATTGCCCCCCCCAGCTACGCCACTGATGTAACATCTCGTAGCCACTCCTTTACCGAGGGGGCATTCAGTTTCCTCCAATGGATGGCTACTCTGCGTTTAGCTAATAACAATAGCATGGCATGTAGTTTCTGAAGGTTTGCAGGAGTGTCCTTTACAAATCCCAATAATCCTATCAACGGATTGGGTGTCGTAGGTGTATTCAGGATTTCCCCAATAATGTGAAATATGTCTACCCAATACTTTGCAATAGAAGGACATTCCTAAGCAACATGCAAGAAGGTTACTGATTCCGCCCTACATCTCCAGCAGTTAGCATTGGGCCTCAGGCCCATGCGGTGCAGCTGTGAGGGGGTACGATAAAATCTACGCAAATATTTAAAATGGATCAAACGCAATTTGTAATTAGGGGATAGCATCTTTAATTGGCCACAGCAATATTTCCAGTGCTCTGCTGAGATTTGGGGATTTAATTTGGTGTTCCAAAGCGGTAGTGCTTTGGGCTCCACTATAGCAGCCGTATTTTGCGTATTACTATACAGCCTCGTGATCAATCTGCGTGGTGACTAGTTAGTTAGCATTTGCTCTAAGGCATGCAATGTAGGTGGCTGATTGGGAAAGGAAGCATGCCGTTGGTGGCAGGTTGCCCTTACTCGGTAATACAAAAACAACCCAGAGAAAGTGAATGCTGCATCTTGTTCTGTGTCAGGGGGAGGTCTGAATGTGCCCTCTGGGTAGAGGTCTGCGAATTTATTCATACCCAACGTGGTGGCCAACATTACATTTCCTTTATCCTCCAGCATTGGCATCTGGGGGTTCTGCGCCAGAAAAATCGAAGGGGCATATAGAACCTCCAAACTTGCTCTTTTTCGCAGCCCTTCCCAACTCCACCTTAGCATTTCAACCGGGTCAATTTCATCCCGGGGGCGTTTGTATGGCTGAAACAGCGCAACCTGGAGTGGAATTGGAGCTGTTCTATCTGTCTCGACCCCCACGTGCAGTTGAAAGGGTGTGGGATATATCCAGTGATGTAAGAATTGGGCTTGTGTACAATATGCATAGAGCGGGATGTCTGGTGCACCCAGTTCACCCTGAGCTAGGGGGAGAGTGAGGAGTTCCCATGATACCCTAGCTTGTTTGCCTGCCCACACCATGGATATCATCAAAGAACGCATAGTTTTAAAGAAGGCTTCCGTGAGTGGGGGCGGGGGGAGATTTGCGAATAAATATAGAAACTTGGGGAGGACAATCATTTTAGCAATAGCTATGCGCCCAGCCAGAGAGAGCGGGAGATGGGTCCAGATCTTGATTTTGTTTTCTAGCCAAGTCACTGCCCTGCCGTAGTTTTCATTCCAGAGTTCCTGTGTAGTTTGGCAAAGCCAAATCCCTAAATAGCGGACCAGACCAGTAGCCCATTGGAGAGGATATTCTGATGGATAGGGCAAGGTGCTTTAAGTTAGTGGAAACAGAACTGATTTAGACCAATTGATCTGAATGCCAGACAGCCCCCCAAATTTTAGGATCTTGCGTATTACTGGATTGAGGTTTACCGCAGGGTTGTTAATATAAAGGGTGATGTCATCCGCATATAGTGAGAAAATGATGCTGTGAGTGGTAAATACTAGACCTCTTGCAGCATGATGCTGTCGGAGTGCCGCAGCTAGCGGTTCCATGGTGATCACAAAAAGTAAAGGGGATAGGGGACAGTCCTGTTTCGTGCCCCGGGTAATTGACAATGGTGGTGAAATCAGACCGTCTCCTTTGATCTCTTCTCTAAATAGGGTGTCTATGAAGACGTGTGGTGGTAGTCTCCAACAGGCCGATTTTGGCGGGCCGTCTGGAATAGTCAATGTTAGCTGGACTGGGGCATGGTCCGAAAGTGTCCTAGGTAGATGCTGTAAGGTTGTGGTCCAAGCTGCTATATCTAGGGAGATCAGCCAGAAGTCTAGTCGAGACCAAGAATGATATTGAGCCGTGATGCAAGTTTCCTCATGTAGTGTAGGATACCATTTCCTCCATATATCTGTCAACCCAGCCTCATTGATGATGTCATTTATAGCTGCACTGGATCTTGGATGCAGTTTGCGGGATCCTCCCTTCCTATCTAAGGATTCGTCTACTATCGCGTTGAAGTCTCCACCCCATATTGTGGTGTCATAGCCTACCGTTTGTATTTTGGCCCAGACATCTTGGAAGATCTCGGGCTTGTCTACATGCGGACCATATATTGCCGCCAGCGTGACGTACACCTCGCCAAGTTTCCCTCCTAAGATCACGTATCTACCTTCCGGGTCAACCTGTGACGTAGTCGTCTTCCAATTCACACCACGCCTGATCAGTATGGATACCCCTCTGGCATAATTGGAATAAATAGAGGAATAAATAGCTCCCCAGCGTCTGTTGTGTAACTTGGTGTGCGAAGTGTTGTTCAGATGCGTTTCTTGCATGAAACAAATATCAATAATCATAATAATAAATGACATTTTTAGAGCGCACGGCTACCTCCAACGGAGGTGTCCCGGCGCTAAATGCAAAGAGAGATGTGAGGAGAGTTAAAGAGAAAAAGGATGAGAGAGAGATAGATAGATGGATGAAATTACTGCAAAATCAAACAAGAAAACAAAAGAAACAATATGCCTGACTAAATATGATTGAACAAGTCGAGCTTTCCGAAAGTTATTTACCCCCCTGATGTTCCATGTGAGGAACTTGTAGACTGTCATCTCAGATTGCTGTTAATTTTACCCATATTAGAGAAATGGCTTGGATTGGGTCTTTATCTGGGCACCTGCAAATTGTGTGAGCTTGCTACACGCTGGTGTAATCTTGAGCTGGCAACATGTGGATAGCTTTGGCTATGTCGCAGTTTGATGTTTCTACCATTTAGATGACATGCAATAAAGCTGTCCTGTCTAACCTTATTAACTTCCCATTCCCTCCCCCCACCCACTCCAACCCCCCCAATTAGGTTGAGAATAGAAACCCACCCCAACATACAAACTGTAAATTGAGTCCCGGACTTGTGCCAGGGGACTAGTACTGGGAGATCTCCCTGGGGGCATGGTTTAACCTGCATTTAGCCCCGCTCGGTGGCAGGGTGGCCGCATTTAACAGGCGAGAGCGGCGCAGACGCCCTTCTAATGCAATGTTTAAGAGGAGGAGGCCGCAAACAACAACAATATTACATTAAGATCGATTATAACGCTAGCCTCTGCAACACAGTTAAGATAAAGAATACCTGGCAGCACGACCCATAACAAATCAGTCATTATCACTGAGACTAGCTACAAGAGTATCTTTGGAGGGCGATTTTGCTGCATTTTTGGCATTTCCAATGTGCTTGGCGAACTTCAACTCAGATTTGGCGTCCGTGAAGTGATGGACTGACCCCTCATGATTAATCTTTAATTTGGCCGGGTATAGTAGAGCGTATGGTATTTCTGCCTGATGAAGCAACCTTTTAACTGGCACAAATTCACGCCTGGCTTCTTGGTCTGCTGGGGTAAAGTCAGGGTAGATGGAAATGCTGTTGCCCTTATGATTGATATTTCCTCTCACTCTGGCCAGCCTGAGAATAGCATTGCGGTCCCAGTGATTCAGTATACGTGCTAATATTGGTCTCAGTGTGGATCCCACCGGAGGTTTAGGCCCCAGTGTGCGGTGGGCTCTCTCTACTATAATGAGTGCTGATAGGTCAGGATCGAATAATTCGTGCATCAGGTCCTCCATGTATGTTTCCATCTTCACGATCGCTGCTGTTTCTGGGATACCCGTGATGCGTAGGTTATTACGGCGAGAGCGGGCCTCTAAATCTTCATTTTTGGCCTTGATAATATTAAGCACTCTGTCCATATTAAGCAATTGTTCCTTTGTTTCTACCTGAAATTCGTGGTGCTTGGTAGTGCGATTATCCAGTACATCCAGGCGTTCCTCATGGGAGTCCACTGCCTCTTAACCTGGGCCAGCCTCTGTTTTTAGTATGTCCAATTTATGATCGATAGTCTTTAGGCTGGCTTTCATATCAAGTAGTAGGGCGCGGAAATCATCACTGCCCCCCTCAGCGCCTTCTTTAGTGCTAGTTTTGTTATCAGTGTCCACCTCATCATCTTTGTGCCAGGTGAATCTTTTGTGTTCGAAAGTAAGTTTGGCTCGTTTGGCGTCATGCTTGCCACTGCTGCTGACAGTTGCCACACAAGACTCCAGATGTGCACCGCTGAGGAGTGTGGGCCCAGCTCGGTCCCGCTCTGAAGCAGCCCGTGCACCGGTTTATGGATAGCCCACAATATACACTCTGGATCTCACACAAGACACAGGTTACAACGCAAATACCCAAGAGCGCACGTCGCTGGGCCCAGTAATGAGTATCTGTATCACAAAGTATTGCCTTCAATCGCACCTAATTCGGGACTGCCTGCGCGGATGGGCCTCGAGCCAAATGAACCAGGAGACTTTGAAAAAATAACCTCCGAGCAGACAGGGCCCGAGACAGGGGACCGAGTGTCTTTCAATTTGACTGTCTGTCGCTGAGTCTCAGCCTCTGGTCCGGGTCTATAAATCCAACCCAGAACTATCCGCAGCCACTCTGAACCGAGACTGACCTGGCGATTTAGTGTGTAGGCCCAAGAAATCCGGGCCTTCCTGATAGCTCTGGGGGCGTGATGGCAGCCTCGGCGCTCCTCTCTTCACTCTCGGGCCTACACGGCACACTGTCAATGTAGCTCCATGCAATTGCGTCCGCTCCGCAAGAAGGTTTCAGCTCAACCAGGCCTGGGGGCGCCGCCCTCCATAGCAAACCTCCTGGGCCCGTCCGCTACAGCAGCGCCTCACAATGCTCTCTGCGTGCGACTGTCGCTCCCCTCCGCTTCTCACCTCAGGATGTCTCCGGTGGTTTCCGCGACTCGAGCCCTGCCGCCCTTCGATCCACACGGCCTGTGTGGGAACATGCAGTGAATTCAGGTGGGCCTTGGCACATTCACATGATGTGCACTCGAAATCTGCCGCCACCCGCAGCCAAATGTGTTGTTTCAGCAGCATGCAGACAGCTTCACCGCTCCTGGTAGCCGCGCCCCGTTGTCTCAGCCGCGGGCAGGGATCTTCGCCACGAGGTCGCCTCGTGCGTCCCGGCAACCACTGTAGGCCTCGCGTCAGGGCCCACTGCATCACCACTTTCACCTTCGGATTTTTCGGCTATGGGGGCTTCTTGGCATATATATTTTCCGCCTCCACCTCTCGCCTCTTTTGGCTCGCTGTATTCGGGCGACTGCGAACGTCCTTAAAGGCAGGATTATTGAGGATGTTGTTGTGGCTGGCGGAGCCCTCTCAACGAGCGGCCATTATGCTGCTCGGCAAGCCATGCCCCTCATCATTATGGGTGTATCAGTAGTAGAATGTCTTATGGAAGTGTTATTGTAAGTGATTGATTGCTGCAGCACTAATGAACCTCCATGAAATAATTCTGCATTCTCAAGGTTGCTAAGTGGGGAAAACATATTTGTGCAGGGAACACAGGGTGCCTGAGCTGGATCAACACAGTCACGTAGGGAAGAGGCGTTTGACTTATATAAATACCCAAGAGACAAGGCAACAACTTTAGTTTCAGTTGAACAATTAAATTCTTTTGCTCTCACTATGTTCCTTATACATGCAGGTCTCCGAAAATGTATAACAATACAATAAAATACAATACAATACAATACAATACAATCCCCTGCAATATTTTTTCTTGATTGTCCAAGCCAACCTATCCTCCTCGCCATTATGATCTCATTATGGCCCCATGCGTTAAAATGTTTACCTTTACTCAGCCAATGAGCAGCCCTATTCTGGAGCTGGTCCCATGACTCCTGTTGGTCGGATCTAAGGGGGAACCCCAGACAGAATTAAAACATAGGGGCAGGCTGAGGGGGGGAAGACTCAAAGTGTCCAGGCAGGGAGCAAAGCAGATCCCTCAGCAGCCTTAGGAGGTGAATTAGTGATCGGCAAACAAGGACAAGCTGAAGTAGTAGACTGACCAATCATGTTTGAATCCGTTGTCCTCAAGGTATCCGTACATCTGGAATTCACATTGGGTAAAAGATTGCAGTTGCCCACAGAGTTCTCAAGAGGGCTCTTACCCGCAGCATGCAGATTGCCATGCATAGGGTTGCACAAGGTTATGTGTTTGTGTACAGATTGCCCACTTCCTTTGTTCCCCAAATGCTCCACAGCTGGGTGTTTAAAAGCATTGGCCAAAAGACCCTCTATTCGATCCAAACAGTCCGTTTTCGATTTTAGTTTCCCCTCAAGAATGTTTCTAAATTTCTCACTCACGTCGGCAAGTGAAGAAAAGTCCTGCAACAAAGGTTTACATGTGTGGCTTGCAGAAAACTGAGATTGCGGTAGGGGCTGAAACCAAGAGAGTAGCTGGTTTTTAGGTCTCGCCTGGCGTTAGCAGCGCGCATGCGTTGCCCTCGCCATGCGAGGGCTTCTTGGAATCGATACAATTCCAGAAGTCGTGTCATTGCTCCGCCTACAATTTTGATTGGTGCGTGTCGTTTTGCGTCATGGATGATGCGAAACACAGTGTAATGATTGCACCGGAGGCAATCATTACACTGAGGGTTGCCACCCTGTCCGCTTTTGGCCCCGCCCACCTGGATTCGATCTTTTACTTGCGGCGGGAGACAGTGTCTCTTAATTAGCCGCTAAGCACTTCTTTTTCGTATTACCACATTTGCCTTCAACAATGGCTGACGCGCTTTTCATTTCTCTGTTCTCGGCTTGTTTACTTTAGTAGACAACACCCCTCTCCCCCCCTCCAAGCACTCGCGGGACAATGGCGTGCGTTTTACTTTAGTAGACAACACCCCTCTCCCCCCCCACCCCAGCAATCGCGGGACAATGGCGTGCGTTACTTGTATACACAATCCGTGATTGGATGTGTCCATGCCCTCGAATTCAGCGGTGCACTCGCGGGACAGTGGCGTGCGTTTTGCTTTAGTAGACAACACCCCTCCCCCCCCAGCACTCGTGGGACAATGGCGTGTGTTTTACTTTAGTAGACAACACCCCTCTCCCCCCCAGCACTCGCGGGACAATGGCGTGCGTTATTTGTATACACAATCCGTGATTGGATGTGTCCATGTCCTCGAATTCAGCGGTGCACTCGCGGGACAATGGCGTGCGTTTTACTTTAGTAGACAACACCCCTCTCCCCCCCCCAGCACTCGCGGGACAGTGGCGTGCATTTTACTTTAGTAGACAACACCCCTCCCCCCAGCACTCGCGGGACAATGGCGTGCGTTATTTGTATACACAATCCGTGATTGGATGTGTCCATGTCCTCGAATTCAGCGGTGCACTTGCGGGACAATGGCGTGCGTTTTACTTTAGTAGACAACACCCCTCTCCCCCCAGCACTCGCGGGACAATGGCGTGCGTTTTCATTTAGTAGACAACACCCCTCTCCCCCCAGCACTCGCGGGGACAATGGCGTGTGTTATTTGTATACACAAGCCGTGATTGGATGTGTCCACGTCTTAGAATTCAGCGGTGCACTCGCGGGATAATGGCGTGCGTTTTACTTTAGTAGACAACACCCCTACCCCCCCTCCCCACCCTCCCCAGCACTCGCGGGACAATGGCGTGCGTTTTACTTTAGTAGACGACACCCCTCTCCCACCCCCAGCACTCGCGGGACAATGGCGTGCGTTTTACTTTAGTAGACAACACCCCTCTCCCTCCCCCCACCCCCCCAGCACTCGCGGGACAATGGCATGCGTTATTTGTATACACAATCCGTGATTGGATGTGTCCATGTCCTCGAATTCAGCGGTGCACTCGCGGGACAATGGCGTGCATTTTACTTTAGTAGACAACACCCCTCTCCCCCCTCCCCCCCCAGCACTCGCGGGACAATGGCGTGCGTTATTTGTATACACAATCCGTGATTGGATGTGTCCACGTCTTAGAATTCAGCGGTGCACTCGCGGGATAATGGCGTGCGTTTTACTTTAGTAGACAACACCCCTACCCCCCCTCCCCACCCTCCCCAGCACTTGCGGGACAATGGCGTGCGTTTTACTTTAGTAGACAACACCCCTCTCCCCCAGCACTTGCGGGACAATGGCGTGCGTTTTACTATAGTAGACAACACCCCTCTCCCCCCCCCCAGCACTCGCGGGACAATGGCGTGCATTTTACTTTAGTAGACAACACCCCTCTACCCCCCCCAGCACTCGTGGGACAATGGCGTGCGTTATTTGTATACACAATCCGTGATTGGATGTGTCCATGTCCTCGAATTCAACGGTGCACTCGTGGGACAATGGCGTACGTTATTTGTATACACAATCCGTGATTGGATGTGTCCATGTCCTCGAATTCAGCGGTGCGACTTTTGCCTATACTTGCCGGTACCCACCAAGTACTAGTGAGCTAGTATCGGGGGTGGGGGGCTCTAACACGTAAAGGTACTGCCAGGATATATGTCAGTACGCACTGGGGTGTGCACTTGAGTATCTGGGGATGGTTGTCGCTGACGCGTACTGGTACAGTCAGGATATTGACCGGCACCCACCGGAGTAACAGTGAGCACGAGAGTTTTGAGAGAGGTTGCTGACGCTAAATGGAACAGTCAGGATGACCCCCTCCTGAGGAACAAAGAATCAATAGAGTGTTATGGATGTGCTCCCATCGAAAATCCAAGCAGACCCCACTGCGAGCAGAGTAACAGTGAGCGCTAAAGTATCACGGCCGGGCGCTTCTAATTAAAGAGACGTGAGGCACCTTAAGAGCCAGTGAGCGCTAGAGCCGTGGACCGGTTAACTGTGAGCAGCAGAGTACAAGGGAGGGGCTCTGACTCTTTATGTAACAGCTGGAAAAGCCCGACACTCGCAGAGTAACGGGGAACTCTAAAGTATCTGGAAGATTGTTCCGGACGGCCAGGAGAGTGCACCACAGGCCAGCCACCGTTAGCGGGGTACGCACGGAGGGTGGTTTTGGAGAGGACACAACGGGGCATTCACCAGCAGTTACTAACGTGAATCCTGTCGTCTGCCTAGCCTCTTCCAGGCTCTTGTTATTAGTACTGGAGCCCCCAGTCACCCGAGGGGGCTCCTCATGGCCGAGTACCCGCCAATCCACAGTGACACTAACCCCGGTAGAGGGCGAGACCCGAGCAAGCGCCGCGGAGTAACCAGACACCGCGGTGGGATAAGTGTTAGCACACGCTGCCGGGATTTGCAGTCTGTCAGCTGGACGGTGGTGCTATCCGTGCAGCGCCCCTACCCCTCCGCTGTAACACGAGCCCCCCCTTCCCTGCACTCACAGAGTGCGCCACTCGTTCACTTATCCCACGCGGTGTCTGGTTACTCCGCGGAAAGCGGAGCATAATCCAAACAACTTTAATAGTACTCCCTTAGTCTGTCGGTTTTCAACCAGCGCTGTGATGATCCCTTCGCATGTTGAAGTTGGTCGCTTACAGTCGGAGACAAAGTAGAGGACATCAGATGTTCGAGTTCTGTCTGGGTACGGGAGGTGAGGTCTTTTACCCCCCGTCCCATTTTTTGTCAGGGGTCAAGTGGTTTCTTTGAGAGGTCCCCGACTATTCAACGTATTCCTTATAGCGTTTGCTTTCACTATTGCCATTATGTTTAACCTCTTATACTATAGGTATAAATTATGGAATAAGTTGGCACCTAGTTACCCTTGTTTCTGTTCTCTTTTGTGGTAGAAATGTTTTTTTCGCTCCTTTCTTCAATCTGCTTCATCGTGCTTAAGAACGGATTGGTCAATAAACGCCATAAGGAACACAGACAAATACGTCTAGAGTAGAAGAGACCCATGGCACATCTCCTCTCTGATCCTGGGCAAATCACTTAATCCCCCCGTGCCTAACAAAATGAATGTGTCCGTCTGTAACGCAACTGGTGCTCATGTGAAGGGCTCTGATGCCTTCTGGTCGAGTTAGCATTATATAACAAGCATTTGCAATGCAATAGGTATCGCATTTACGCAAATTTAAGCTATTGGCATTGTAGATGACAATGCCCTTTATTCATGTTTTAAAAACGAAAACAAAAATAAAAGGCATTGTTATTTGCAATGTCAATAGCTCAAACTCACGTAAAGGCGAGACCTATTGCATTGCAAATGCTTGTTATTACTTGATGAGAGGGGAGGTTGTTTCCGTTTTACAGCCACATTCCTCCCTAATTGTCTTTTCTGCTTACCCGCTAGGCCTGGGGCACACTAGAAGTGCCCGTCTCAGGATTAACCTCTATAATGTCTGTGGTATTAGTGCAATTACTGGGGCAGTCGAACACTTGTGGAGGCCCTACCTCTTCCTCGGGAGGCCAGAGTACATTACTGCTGACATCAGGGTGTGCGTGGTCTGGGGGTTTGACTGATGACCCCATAGTCCAAAGAGAATCTGCACTTCGTTAGCTCAGTTTCAGTAGCAATGATCCCAACTACTCTCTCTAGCATGCTGTCATAGTGCCAATATCGGCAACACACTCCCATCATACGTACAGCAATCTCCTGATGAAATAAACACACAAGACACCTTTTTTCGTGGAGAAATTGCTGCAGGTTTATTTGCATACCAAAATATGCCAACATGGTGGGTCAACTTACGGGCGATCCAAGGGCAGGCAGCCCCTCTGCTGCCTGCCCACCTGGCCTAGGCTGGAGGCGGCATGTGTAGTGGGGAACATCTGGACTAGTTGGGAAGCAGAGCTGGGCCGTCCAGCACCAGAGAGTGTCCTACCGCGACCAACTGACCGGATCGGCCTCCGGACCTGGGACCAGAGACGGCCACTACAGCAGGCGAGGCGCTATCCAGTAGGAGGACGCCATGGGCTGGGTCTAAGCACCGGGTCTGGCGAGCCTCTAGACGAGAGTCGTGCAGGGGCGCACTGCAGGCAGTTGAAGTCCACCCCCCACGCAACAACCTGCCCACGCAGGCATGCTGGCCGAGGCCGTGGCACCGTAACAGGCAGAATAGTCGCGCAGCGGAGGGGGGAGCCTCGCGGCGCTCGCTGCCCCCTGCAACAAAATGCCCACACGTGCCAGGGGCCCTGGAACCAGCACCGCCGGAATCATAGAGCTGTGGAGGGGGGAGCCTCGTGGCGCTCGCTGCCCCCCCCAGCAACAGGCCCACGGGGGCTGAGGCCCCGTAACAGCAGCCAGCTAAAGGCCCTGCCTAGCCACCCAATACCACGTGGGCCGAGGCCCTGTAACAGCAGCCAGCTAAAGGCCCTGCCTAGTGATGGAGCAGGATAAATGAAATTTTTTAACCTACTAATAATTTATGTAAAATAATTAATAAACATGTACGTTTAAGTAAATAACCAACAATGTATGTTACATGTGAAGGGTTAAAGGTAACACGCTATTTTATGTGCAAATTAATCTACTTATAATTGTTGACGTGACTAACATAATCTAATATTTGCGTACTAATAAAATAATAAACGCATGATTTGTGCTTTGAAAATAAAACGTGTGGTGGCAAAATAAAGCGATGGTAAGTAAGGGACGGCTTTATATGTTGCTTTTTGCTAGGTAATACCTAATTGGGGTACGTAGAAAGACGGGAGGGAAACGAAAGGGTTTATATTCCTTATTTTAACAATATTTTGTTTATCTTTATAAATAGTGCGCTTAGGCCTGTTGAGCAGCGATATAAAATGGCCGCCATAAGCTAGAGTACGCATGTGCTAGAAGCCGTGTGGAAAAGGAGAAAGGCCGTGAACAAGAATGACCACGTGTTCGTGCTGAGAGCCTAGGATGGAAGTATAGTCAAGGCTATTGTGACCTTAGTGAGCAAATGTGTGCCAAGATGATCAGCAAGAAGCGTGAGAAGTCAAAATGAATAAATGGACAAACGGAACTGTTGAACCTAAAAAGTATCAGAAAATGATACAAATTGGACTGATCGAAACTGATGAGTAATGTCACGAACTGTGGGAAACGATGCAAGCATGGACATTCCACAAGAACTGGTTAAGACAAGGAAGTTTGATAAAAAATGTATATGGACTCGAATGGACCAATGAGAGAGAATCACGCCATAAAGAGGCAACATTTTATTTAGTAAGCGAGAATTAGGGTACAAGAAGACCTACTCCGGGTGGGAGGAATTAGTATATAGTTATTATTGATGATGATGAGCGAGCGTACTGTTAGGAGAAGAGAGAGAGCTGAGATTGCAGATAGATGAGTTGCGGGAGCTGAGTTGCTGTTGCGGATGATCGAAGCTGCTGCTGCTATTTTATTAAGTATAAGATGCTGTTTTTGGAGAACCTTTTTACTCCTGATAGATTTTTCCTTTAGAGCTATTAGATTTTCCAAGAAAGATAGATAGATCTTTTTGGAGTCCTTGCTGTGACATAACTTTATCTTCCATCTAATAGGTATGCATTGTAATTTCAATTTATTCTTATAATGATGATAAATGTAATAATCTGAGTGATAAACTTAAAACTTATGCATTGTTTCTAAAACTTTATATAAACTTTATTATCTTTAAACAAATGACTCAGTGATTCTTTAGCTCAATAATTAAGGTAAAATGTTAAAGAGTTTATTGTGATTGAGCTGGTCTTAATCACCATCAACTGATTCCTACTAGTTGGTCCATCGACCAATGAGCGGAATACCTTAAAAGCAATGAGAATTATTATGTCGTGTTAAAAAGAGGTATCCCGTCTCCTTCCAGGGAATCGTTTTTACTGTTTTTTCTCCTAGGTTAAGGACGGAGGTAATCCAGGGAATAAATGAGTAAGTGAATGTATATGCGGTGTTTATGGGCCCCACCGTCATATGGATATAGTTTGTGTATTGGAGGGATAGTTGTACCTGGATGACCGAGTCATATAGGAGAAGAACTTTTATTGTTAGCGCTGGATCAGATTTCTTGGTAGCAGAGTTATGGTTACTATAGATTAGTTTGGTGATTATTGATTATTGATAAATTCATGTCTAACACTTTATGTTGAGTCACGTTATGTTATATGTAAGATTTCACGCTTCCGGGAAGTAGGAAGTGGAACACGTGTGGCAAGAGAAGTCACATGGAATAGTGCATTGTCTGAGTTCATATTGGTGATAACACAGGTTGTGTTATGATAGGGACATTTTCCGCATAAAAGGTGTGTAAGTGAAATAGTGACCGGTTTCCTTGTGAAACTCTGGCCTTAATTCTCAGGAGCAGTATAGTCTCCACATGTGTTTTATCCCCAGAGAAACGGGTTTACCGCTTGCTTGAAAGAAGGGTAAGGTAGAGGGAAGTGCTACTTTATCGGCGAAACCGAAAAAAGTCTGTGGTAGGATAGAGGTAAGCGCTGCCTACTGGAAAATACAGAATTCTTGTGTAAATGGACAAAGCTATCTCTTTGGTTTAGTGAATCAGACAATGGAAATGTGTTTTAAACGTTGTAACTAACGAAGAATTGTTGAAAAAGAAATTGCCGATAAATTTTGTAAAGGAGGGGTCAGGAGCAGAACTGACGTAGACAAAAGCCGCGCTGGGATTGGACAGTGCGCTAGTCATACAGAGACAGGAGCAGAGCTGACGTAGACAAAAGCCGCGCTGGGATTGGACAGTGCGCTGTAGACAGAAACTGCTGTGATTGAACTGTTGGTGTGAGTCGCGCTAGTATTGGTCGAATAGACTAGTGACGTGGAAGTTTGTGATTGGAGTGTTGGTGTGAGTCGCGCTAGTATTGGTTGGAATAACGCATAGAGAACAGTGTTGAATTGTGGATCGTTTGAGGAGAGAAAGCGATTGTGAATCATGTCTTATTATGAGTATGGTAGAGAGAAAACGTCGTGGATGTCGAAAGTTAAGAACTTCTTTAAGAAAGACAAAAAGGTAGTGACTAGAGAGGGACAAGTAATTCCTCCGCCGAAATCACCAGCTTCGCACATGATGCTGAAATATGGATATCATACATGCATATGGTTAGAAAATTGGACAAAATATACCAAGAATGATGGAGCATTGGCTTTCCCTGAGAATGGTTCATTTAGTGTAGCAGTACTTCGGAATTTGAGAGAGAAGATGGCAATGTTGGAACCTAGACCTAGACCGACACAGTTTGAAGCTTTAAGTGAATGGGAAGATGAGATGTATGAACGAGAGAGATTCAGAGGATTAAAGAATCATGAGTTTGTGCCTGGAAGGTTATGGGGAGTAAATCATGAGGACAGAATAAAGCGTTGGAGATGTGCTAATATGACAGGAGGTTTGTTTCCAGCTTTTACAGTTGAGGAAGAAGCAAAGAGAAAGTGTACAGAGAAAAAGAAACATGTAGTTATAGAAAAGTATGGGTATGGTGGTAGTGAAACGGACGATGAATTGCTGGAAGATATTTTAAACAGAAACCCACCTCCATACCAACAGACTTCTGCGGTGGTGACACCTAATGCACCACTAATGGAAACTGGGAGGAATAAAATTCCCGAACGAAGTCATGAGATAAATAGGTCACAAGATCAATTAAAAACTTCACAAAATGAAGAGATAGAAAGTGACAATGCAACTGAATTAGCAAAAACCACAAGAGAATTGACTGAAAAAATAAGAGAATTGACAAAGAATATGGAAGCTGTAACTGTACCAGTAACGATAGGTCCAGTAATGCCAATTTTTGAGAATCAGAAAATTGATGAACGTTCTTTAGTGATTCCTATGAATTCACATTTGCAAAGAAAAAGAGAAGGGATGGAACTGAACAATGAAGGTGCACACCATTTGGTTAGTACCTATAGACCAAGCCGACCTACTAATTTGACGATAAATGAGAATGAGTTCAGGAGAATACCTATGGTAACGGAGTCTGCATCAGAGACACCAGAAAGAAGTAACAATTGGATAGAATTAAATAGTACGCCTGTAGGTCCGACTTCAGATGAGTTAAATGAATGGATGAAAACGCTAAAAACGAAAGAAACAGAAGTAAAACCATTAGATGTAATTAGGTTAAAAATAGACATGGAAGAATTGATTTTAGGAACGATTGGTACAGAAAAATTGAAAAGTTATCAAGATGATGAGATTATGTTTTTGTGCAAGAGTATTACATGGAGAGCTAGAAATTTACTTGACAAATTAGAAGAAACAGCGATTGAACTAGGAGTAGAATTTGTAAAAGTGAGAACGTTGCAGAAACCATATAGAGTAGATTTTTGTGAGAAAGATATAGAGAATCTGAACACATCAGGACGATTGACCCAAATAAAAGAATTAATTGTTTTGCTGAGAAAATGGGGTGATGTGGATAGATGGAGAAGTAGATGGACGAAAAGGAATGAGAAAGTAACAGATAAAGCATCTTTGGCTTTTGCAGTGACAGATAAGGAACCAATTGTAAGGGAGTACCCGATGAGAGAAACTCCAGGAGGTAGTTATGTGCATGTTCCATGGACTAGACAGGATATACTGTCATTTACAAATGATTTCCCCAAGTTGAGAGAGAAGCCAGTAGAATGGTATAGACAAGTGGAGAGATTTGTTAAAGTTTCAAAGGTGTTGTGGATAGACTTGGATGGATTGTTTGATATAGTAGTGCCAGCTGATTTGTGGACAGAATGTAAGATTACTATTGATTGGCCAACTGTAGAATATCCAAGGGATGCTAAAACAGGAGCGCCAGGACCAGAAGTGATGAGAAAGTACGATCAAGTAATTACCTTTTTGAAGAATAAGATTCCACCTAAAGAAACAGATTGGGTAAAAATAGATAGAACCACGCAGGAAAGTAAAGAATCAGTGCATGCTTACTATAAGAGACTGTTGTTAGTTTTCAAACAGTATAGTGGTTATGAGACACTAAATGAGAAGGATATGAGTCATTTTGAATATAGATTTGTATATGGGTTGAAACCAGAGATAAGTGAGATGATTAAACAGCATATGATTTGTTGGCAGAATAGCACAGTCGATGAAGTTTTGAGATATGCTAAGTATTGCAGTGATGATATTGAGAGTAGACAGCGTAAATTGAAAGAAAAAGCCATGTGGGCACAGGTGAAAGTTGCAGAGAAACAAGAAGCTCAAATGAGTAATACAGGTAATGAAGCAGGACAGGCTAGATTTCGACTAAATATAGGCAAAGGAAAAGGACAAATGAGTATAGATGAGGCAAAGAAAAAGTGGCCATGCCACAACTGCGGAAAGCTAGGGCATTGGAGAAACAAGTGTAAATTTCCTCCAAAACTTAATGTGGAAAATCAATCATTAAATCCACAAGTGCAGAGTGAGGTAGTTACTCAACAGAGTCAGGTGCCACAACCACCACTTCCCAAGAGTGTTAACCAACAGAAATTCAGTGCAGAAACAGGATTCTACGGAGGAGAGCAGGTAACACAGTTGCCGCGTGCAGCTGCCATTTCTCAATATTGGTTACGACAGGATGAGGATGAAACGGATGAAAGCTTCTGACGGTGCCTAGGATAGGGGGAAGAGTGCGTGCTTGGTGCAACTCTAGAGGTAGATCAGTCTGGTCCATTTGTGGATGGAGAAGTGAATGGTGCAAATGTAACATTCCTTGTGGACACTGGAGCTACCAGTTCTACTGTTAGGTCAGTGGAAATTCCAAACCTTCCTCTCTCAGGTGAACATATCCAAGTAATTGGAGTATCGAATCAGCAAATTAAGACGCCTCTTACTAAATTAGTGGAGGTAAAGATTGGTCCATTTAGTGAAATACACCAATTTGTGGTATGTGATTGTAGTCCTGTGAACCTATTAGGACGCGATCTATTGTGCAAAATGAATTGCACTATCTATTGTACTCCAGATGGAATTGCATTTCAGACCCCAGATGAAGATGTATTGTATAAAATGACACTGATAAATTTAGAACCAGAAGTAAATGATTTGTTTCCTGTATTTGATGCAGAGAAAATCCCAATTGAACTGAAAGAGACAGTGAAAGAGGAAGTGTGGGACTTTACAGGAGAAGATATAGGATTAATGAAAGAAGTAGATCTGGTTAAAATCTCCGTAAAAGAGGGAACGAGTTACCCAAATACGCCCCAGTATAAATTGACACCAGAAATAATTGAAGGAATAACGCCAGTAATAAATAAAATGGTTGAACAAGGGATTCTAAAAGAAATCATGAGCAGTCCATGTAATTCGCCAAAAATGGGACTGAAAAAGCCAATCGGAACATATAGAATTGTACAGGATTTGAGGAAGGTAAACAAAATTGTAGTGCCTTGTTGCCCAATAGTACCGAACCCTGCTGTGATTCTATACCAGATTCCACGTGAAGCAGAATGGTACACAGTAATTGATTTATGTCATGCATTTTTCTCTATTCCATTGCATCCAGATAGCCAGCCATTATTTGCGTTCAGGTTTGGAGAGCGTATTTTGGCATGGTGCCGAATTCCTCAAGGGTACACAGAAAGCCCCTCGATCTTTAATCAGATTCTAAAGAAATCCTTGGAAGATTTAAAAATGCCAGAAAAGTCAGTGATGGTTCAGTATATTGATGACCTACTGGTGGCATCAAAAACGAAGGAAGCATGTGTCAATGATACAATTGCTTTGCTGAATCATTTAGCCAAAAGAGGACATAAAGTGTCCCCATCAAAATTGCAGTTTTGTCAACAAGAAGTCCAATATTTAGGGCATAAAATTGAGAAAGGAGTGCAAAAGGTAACGACTGAGAGAATAAAGATGATTCAAGGAATGAGAGCTCCAATGACGCAAAGAGAGGCAAGAATGTTTCGGGGAATGGTTGGATATTGTCGACAATGGATAAGCGGTGTTTCGTTGATCGCCCAACCGTTGCAAAAACAAACAAAGAAGGATGTTAAAGATCCTTTTGAAATGAATGATGAGGAAATGAAAGCATTCAGAGAGCTGAAAAAGAAATTGTGTGAAGCTCCAGCATTGGGAATGCCTGATTATGAGAAAGACTTTGAGTTGTATTGCAGTGAAAGAGATGGGTGTGCGTTTTCAGTCTTGGTACAGAGACATGGAACCATGAAAAGACCCATTGCATATTTTTCAGCTGTTTTAGACCCTGTAGCAAAGGCGTTGCCTGGATGTTTGAAAGCAGTTGCTGCTACTTGTGTGAGTCTGGAACAGTGTGAAGGCATAGTGATGGGATATCCACTGAGAGTATATGTTCCCTATTCTGTGGAAATTCTCTTGACAAGAACGAAAACACAATACATGACACATAGTCGGCTGACTAGGTATGAAAAGGTAATTTTGAGTGCAGATAATGTGACCATTGACAGATGTATGAATGTGAATCCTTCGACATCATTGCCAGATGAAGAGAGTGTGATTGAAATGGATGAAGTAGATCACGATTGTCTGAATGTGCTTGAATATTGTACAAAACCGAGACCAGATATACGAGATGAGCCCTTAAAGGAATCAGATTATATTCTGTTCGTGGATGGCTCATGTTTGAGAACGAATGATGGAGTTCTAAGTGCAGCGTATGCAGTTTGCACAGTAGCAACTGTAATGGAAGCATCTTGTCTGAAAGGGATACGGTCTGCCCAAGTCGCAGAACTGATAGCTCTGATTCAAGCCTGCAAGTTGGGAAGAAATGTACGGGTTACGATTGTGACAGATAGCCAATACGGTTTTGGAGTGGTGCATGATTTTGGTCAGATTTGGTCACAAAGAGGTTTCTTGACGTCTGCAGGAACGCCAATTAGAAATGGAGATTTTGTGAAAAAGTTGCTTGAGGCGATACAGCTGCCTAAACAGATTGCTGTGGTGAAGTGCAATGCACATAAAAATGGGGAAGACTACATAACTGTCGGCAATAAGTATGCTGATGAGATTGCACAGTACTGTGCAAAGAATATGGTCTCTTTGAACAGAAACCGAGAAAGAGAGCATATTTCTTGTCCTTTGCTTTTTACTAACCCTGTTGAGACATGGGATGAGGTGAGACAGTTACAGGAAGCAGCAGATGATGAGGAAAAAGATACATGGATAAAAGCAGGATGTAGAAAACATGAGGAAAATGATGTTTGGGTTTACAAAGAAGAAAGACCAGTTATGCCTGATAGCATGATTTCTGACATGGCACGGATGTACCATGGACAAGCCCATATTGGAAGAGATTCAATGATCAGAAATCATTTCTGAGGTGTAGTGACACAATTTTCTTGTAAATAAATAAATAGGTTATAAAACAAAATGGAGGATAGTAGAGATAGAAAATGTAAATGTGAGTTTTTAAGTAGATGGTGTAAGATGTGCTTCTTTTGTACAGGATTATTAATGACAGTATGGGTGGTTTTAGCAATCACTATTCCAATTAGTTTAGCTGTAGAAGAAACGTCTAATCACACAGAGAAAGAAAAAGGAGCTAACACTCAAGAACCAGTTATATTAAAAAGTAGTGCAGAGTTACATAAAGACAAATCAATAACAGATTTTTCAAAGAATGTTTTTACTAAATTATTATATGAGTATGTAGAAACAATGGATGTAAGAGATTGTTATGTTTGTATGCAATTGCCTGCGTCTGTAGCAGAGGGTGTGACTTATCATCACCTTCCTTTGACGTATGGAATAACATGTAGTGTTTTAGCAAGTTTATTTTATAAAACAGGTAGATTAGAATATTATTACACTGACATAGATAAGATTTTTGCGAAAATTCCTGTAGTTCCCGAACTAAACAAAATATAACAGGGAAAAACGTTTGGTGAATATTTCATAGAAGATAAGATGTTAACATTAGATAATATAGTTAAAAACAACCTTACCTGTGAGTTAAAGAAGGAAGAAAAAGTATTTTTAGAGATGGTTGAAGAAAGAAGAGCGAAATTTCAGAGAAAAGAGATAGAAGAGACAAAAACACCTCTTTGGGCGTTTGAGGAAGACAATCATGACAAGAAAAAGACAAATGCAGCTATGACTCTGGATTGGCCCCAACAGGGAAGGTTGTGCATTAGAAGAAATAGAACAAGATATGACAATTATTTTGTGGGTTCCAGTGATTGCCATGACAATTATCAAATTTTAGGCGGATGGGGATTCAAAGGGGGAAAAGATCCAATATTTCCAGGGATCTATTATGTTTGTGGTAATAGGGCTTATTACAGGTTGCCGGACCATTGGTATGGGTCATGTTATTTAGGTCTGGTCTTTCCAAAGATTTTTCATATGGATAGAAAAGAAAAAGGAACACACAAAATGATAAATACCTTTACACGTGGAAAAAGGGAAAGTTTTTCAGAAATAGTAGGTGATATTTTTGGTGCATTGATACCAGCAGTGGGAATATCTTTGAATGCATTTAAAATTCGGAAATTATCCACAGTGGTAGATCGTTTATCTACAGATACTGCAGGAGGGTTCTTGATGGTAAATACCGAGATGGTTGCCATGAGAGCTATGGTAATGCAAAATCGACTTGCCCTTGACATTCTTTTGGCAAAAGAGGGTGGAGTCTGTGGAAAGCTGAAAGTCCAACATTGTTGCACTTACATTCCAGATAAAAGTGAAAATATACAAAAGTATATAACGAATATTACAAGTTTGCACAAAGAACTTGTTCCACTGGAGGTTGAAAGTGCGTTTGGAAAACTTGGTAGAGGGTTTTCTTCAGTAATAAATTGGTTAACAAGAATGAGTGGATTAATAATAGGGAAAGTTATAATAATATCAACCATGATAATCATAATAATTTTGGTGCTGAAGCTTGTAATTACATGTATAAAGAAAAGAAGAAGACAGAATAAAATAGAAAAAGAAAACATGATAAATAAGGAGAGAGAGAGAGAAATGGGTGAAATAGAGCTAGAAGAGATAAAAGAGGACATGTACAAGAAGACCAAGAGACAAGTTGAAAGGGATACAGTTGTGTAAACTAACAAAAGCAAAACGGATAAAAGAAATATGCTGTCTGAGAGAATTGTATAACTTGGGTTTTTGTGGTGATATTAAAAATCACCAAAGGGGGGAGTTGATGGAGCAGGATAAATGAAATTTTTTTAACCTACTAATAATTTATGTAAAATAATTAATAAACATGTACGTTTAAGTAAATAACCAACAATGTATGTTACATGTGAAGGGTTAAAGGTAACACGCTATTTTATGTGCAAATTAATCTACTTATAGTTGTTGACGTGACTAACATAATCTAATATTTGCGTACTAATAAAATAATAAACGCATGATTTGTGCTTTGAAAATAAAACGTGTGGTGGCAAAATAAAGCGATGGTAAGTAAGGGACGGCTTTATATGTTGCTTTTTGCTAGGTAATACCTAATTGGGGTACGTAGAAAGACGGGAGGGTAACAAAAGGGTTTATATTCCTTATTTTAACAATATTTTGTTTATCTTTATAAATAGTGCGCTTAGGCCTGTTGAGCAGCGATATAAAATGGCCGCCATAAGCTAGAGTACGCATGTGCGAGAAGCCGTGTGGAAAAGGAGAAAGGCCGTGAACAAGAATGACCACGTGTTCGTGCTGAGAGCCTAGGATGGAAGTATGGTCAAGGCTATTGTGACCTTACTGAGCAAATGTGTGCCAAGATGATCAGCAAGAAGCGTGAGAAGTCAAAATGAATAAATGGACAAACGGAACTGTTGAACCTAAAAAGTATCAGAAAATGATACAAATTGGACTGATCGAAACTGATGAGTAATGTCATGAACTGTGGGAAACGATGCAAGCATGGACATTCCACAAGAACTGGTTAAGACAAGGAAGTTTGATAAAAAATGTATATGGACTCGAATGGACCAATGAGAGGGAATCACGCCATAAAGAGGCAACATTTTATTTAGTAAGCGAGAATTAGGGTATAAGAAGACCTACTCCGGGTGGGAGGAATTAGTATATAGTTATTATTGATGATGATGAGCGAGCGTACTGTTAGGAGAAGAGAGAGAGCTGAGATTGCAGAAAGATGAGTTGCGGGAGCTGAGTTGCTGTTGCGGATGATCGAAGCTGCTGCTGCTATTTTATTAAGTATAAGATGCTGTTTTTGGAGAACCTTTTACTCCTGATAGATTTTTCCTTTAGAGCTATTAGATTTTCCAAGAAAGATAGATAGATCTTTTGGAGTCTTTGCTGTGACATAACTTTATCTTCCATCTAATAGGTATGCATTGTAATTTCAATTTATTCTTATAATGATGATAAATGTAATAATCTGAGTGATAAACTTAAAACTTATGCATTGTTTCTAAAACTTTATATAAACTTTATTATCTTTAAACAAATGATTCAGTGATTCTTTAGCTCATTAATTAAGGTAAAATGTTAAAGAGTTTATTGTGATTGAGCTGGTCTTAATCACCATCAACTGATTCCTACTAGTTGGTCCATCGACCAATGAGTGGAATACCTTAAAAGCAATGAGAATTATTATGTCGTGTTAAAAAGAGGTATCCCGTCTCCTTCCAGCGAATCGTTTTTACTGTTTTTTCTCCTAGGTTAAGGACGGAGGTAATCCAGGGAATAAATGAGTAAGTGAATGTATATGCGGTGTTTATGGGCCCCACCGTCATATGGATATAGTTTGTGTATTGGAGGGATAGTTGTACCTGGATGACCGAGTCATATAGGAGAAGAATTTTTATTGTTAGCGCTGGATCACTAGCCACCTAATACCACGTGGGCCGAGGCCCCGTAACAGCAGCCAGCTAAAGGCCCTGCCTAGCCACCCAATACCACGTGGGCCGAGGCCCTGTAACAGCAGCCAGCTAAAGGCCCTGCCTAGCCAGCCAATACCACGTGGGCCGAGGACCCGTAACAGCAGCCAGCTAAAGGCCCTGCCTAGCCACCCAATACCAGAGGAGGGGGAGCGTCGAAAGGTCTACGGTATAATTCCTACTGTGGCTTCGGGATTCGAACTTCCGTCCTTCCCCTTAGGACAGACTCATTTGTCCAAAATCGTGCTCATGCCACCACACCGATTATAAGCGAAGGGAAGGCTCGCTCCACAGCTGGCTCCCCCCCCTCAACCCAGGCACACACACGGCCCACGCGGGGCCGGGTCCTGGCCAGAGCCGACGGTAGCTGGCCTGTGCCCACCGGGAGCTGTCCTACCCCCCCACAAGGCGGACCGCAGCCTCTGCAATGGCCGGGCTAAGCAGCCCTGCCCGGGGTACTGCTCCTGTAATGGGGAGGGGGGGGTAGCGCACTCACCGTGTTACTGAAGATCGGCAGATCCCAGGACACGTCTAAAATGGTGTGAAGAAATGTGGCAAAGAGAGCTCCAGGTGGGCGGGAGAGGTACTTATACCTGGCTCCCCCGCCCACCCGCGTGCCGGAAATGACGTGGGCGCGCCGGCCCCAGAGGGGGTCCCCACAGAACTAGAATGTCGCCGTGTGCCATCATGTGGGACTAAGGCGGCCGCCCTCCTAGGGGGCCCCCTGCGTGGACTGCAGGCAGCCACAATTAACACTGAAGGACTTGTGGCAGAGGCACCCCAGCTACTTTATGCTTCCCTGAGATTTTGAGACAATAAAAATTTCACCTTAACAAAGATGGGCACTTCAACAAAAACCATAGAGTCCACTTTTTACGAGCGTTGAAGAGAGTGGGCCCAGCCCAGCCTCGTCCAGCTGCGGACGAGCGCAGACAGGCCTGCCCTTGGACCAGGCTTTGCCCTGGCACGGCCCAGGCGCTTCTCGCGTGAGTATGGCTCCAGCCAGCAGCAAGGGGTACTGGGGATTGTAGTCCCTAAATGGTATTCCAATTCTCCACTGCTCCCCCTTGGCATAATTGTCATAGCAGCAGGGAAACAGTGTCTGTCAGCATCCCAATGTCCGCAGGACTGCTATGTGCTTTTAAGCACGAGTACGGCTCCAGCAAGAAGCAATGGGTATGGGGGACTGTAGTCCCCACAGATGTGATCCAACTCTCCACGTCTCCCCCTCATCAAAATCGTTGCAGCAGCAGGCAAACAGTATCTGTCAGCATCATACCCATTTTTGTAATAGATTAAAAGAAGAAATTCATTTTTGCCACAGAAAATGTTGTTTTTAGTCTCTAACATGAAGTTGGGAAACCAGAGATGCTGTAAAATTGTAGGGATGGTGCTATTAACATTGGCATTATTAATAGTGAAGTTGTCGGTATGTCTAGTCATAAAGTAATTAAACAAATTGTACCAGCTTGACTATGTCAATGAGCTCTATGCAGGAATCACCTTGCACCTCCAGAAGAGACTACAGATCATACAGACTTCTGCGGCCAGACTCATCCTCGACCTCTCCAAACGATCCCACATCATCCCCCAACACAGGAAGCTCCACTGGCTCCCCATTCAGAAGAGATGCCATTTCAAGATCCTGATCCACACATACAAGGCCCTGCACAACCAAGGACCAGCATACCTTAATCACTGCCTGAACTTCCACCAACCCTCCAGAGACCTGCACTCCACCCCCCTTTACCTCACGTACACCCCTCACATAAGTCGAAGCTACAGCAGAGGTCTTTCCTTCTCTCACCTTGCTGCTAGGTCCTAGAACAACCTCCCTCTGCACCTCTGGACCTAACCCTCTCTGCTGGTATTCAGGAAAGGAATCAAGACCTGGCTGTTCGACTGAGCCTCTGCAGCAAGAATACTCAGCGCCTGAATACCCTTACGGGTGATTAGCCGTGCTTTACAAGTCTTGTTTGATTGATTGTCTGGTGGGTTGGTGAAAGTGTATGCAGCTGTTCAGGTATTCTGGTCCTGTTATGTTGGACTTTGTATGTGTGTGTGAGAAGTTTGAATTGAATGCACTTGTGAATGGGGAGCCAGTGAAGCTTCCTGAGGTGTGATGTGATGTGAGTGCGGCATGGGAGGTCCAGTATGAGTCTTGCAGCTGAGTTCTGGATGATCTGGAGTCTGTGTAGGAGTTGTTTCGAGATTCTGGCATAGTGAGTGTTGTCGTAGTCCAGCATGCTGGTGATGAGTGCATGTGTGACAGCCCATCTGGTGTTCTGACAAATCGTTTTGAAGATCTTTCACAGCATGCATAGGATGTAGAAGTTGGAGGTGCACACTGTGTTGACTTGAGCTGTCATGCTGAGCTCTTCATCTAGGGTGATCCCTAGAATTCTTGTGTGGTCTGGGGTGCGGGTCTTGGTCCCAGGTGAAATCTTCCAATTGGTTAAGATTGGAGAAGATTTTGGTTACTCTAAACTTATTTATGACATTGATAATTTGTTGTTTTATAAATAAAGGTTAGTACATATAAATAGAATAGGTGTACTTTTCCCCATAGGTCAAATTTAGGTCATGTTGATAAATTTCATTTATTTTTCTTTTACTATAGATTTACTGTATTGAATCTGCATTGAATCCTTTTTCTGGAACCTTTGATGGGATGTATTAATTTAAAGTCTGAACAGAAAGATAAGCTACTTCTTTCAAAATCAGTTCAAAGATACAATGTACCTTGCAATTCACTTTTTAAATATTCTTTATCCAGTTGGATATTTAGAGGTTCTTTGTTGATGTTGTTTGTGTTTAAAAAATTGGACTGACTATTTTTTAAGATGAATTGTTGATGTATCCTGTATGTCATTGGTGCTACTATGATCAACTGATGGTTTAAAAACAAAGAACAGAAGGACAATTATTTAATGACAAGAAAATGCTATGTATGAGTGTACAATCTGAACATAGTAAATTGTCCAAGTATCCAAGAAAGGATGGCTTCAACACCGTAAAACACATGTTTTGAAGGCTGTCATATTCAGAACAGCAGAAATGATATAAACAGGTTCAAAACGACTTTAAAAATCCTGAAAGAGATAGCAAACTGAAATTGTTGTTCTGTAAAGGTATGATTGTAAATGTGTTTACTGTTCACAACAAGAGTTGAAATCCCCATAAAATTGTTGTCTATTATGTTCTTGAATATTTCTAATGTTAGTAAAGTTCTTGTGACTAAATGCTCCCCACAATGAAGAGGTTCTTAGGGTAGACTGAATCATGAAAACACATTTTTATTTCAAGTATATGCTGAAAGCTTTTAAAAACAGTCAGCATTAAAATATCTAATATTCATCAATATTCAATGTATCATCAAAGATGATTCATTTGTAGTTTGTGTGTATCCAGTCAGAATATCACTGTAGACTCTTCTGTTGAAAGAGTCTTCACGTTTAGTTTCGCTGCCCTGTCTGCAGTATTGTCAGCGGTAGCCATATCAGCCGAGATACTTGCATTAGAGTCAACTACTAATATATATCTGCACTTATGTTTTTAAAGCATTATTCCTCAAATATTTCCATTATATTGTATTTTATCAAATGTTATTCCTTAAAGCATATGAATATTTATTTGTTTAGTTATCTTTTAAAGATATTTCTATAGTGTGAATGGAGCTATATGGGTAATGAGCCCTTGAAATAACATAAGAAAAACACCATCAACAGTAAATGCTAGCTTAACTAACAGATAGTGGAAGAATAGAATCAAGATGTCCGAGTAGCATGTCAGGTGAGCGGAGTCAATGGGCTCCGCTCCTCTGATGGAGGACTGCCTGCATGTTTCAAGCTCCCTGCCTGTGTTGCAGGGATCTCTCTGCGGTCAGTGCATCCACCACCAGTCCATTTGATTCACTGAGGCACAGATGAATGCCGACGAGGTGACAGGTTTATTTGCTCTCTTGTGTCATTCATTTCATGTTTTTCTGAAACCAAATCCCAAAGCAAGAGTTTGTTTCTAAAAAAAAAGAAAGAGAATTGTCGATGATGTGAAGGAGGTTTTCTCCTTACTCATCAAGGCAGTTGTTTGTTTCCCTGTATAGGTCCACCATACCTGGCATGGACGACCCAGGCAGAGAAAAACAGGCAGCTGCCCAGCCTTAAATAGGCTTTGGCTATTGCCATTGTGACCAGGTGGCACAGTTGCAGTTGGTTTGTCAAGTTAAGGGTTTCCAACTTCAGAGTCAGCCAAGGCTCTGCCATTCAAAATAGCAACTCTAGATGATGTGTCGGAACCACAACATTCATTGACCCTCAACTCTGCCAGTTCATGTTAGAGCACCTGGGCTGCTAAACGCCAAATGTAGCCCATAGACTTTAAGGTAGGCTTTTAATACATGGTATGGAGTCTTTTTACTATGATACAGGATAGGTTTGAACAGAATTCCTCAGGTGAATGGATTCAGAGCCTTGGTGCTTGACAGAAGAAGATTTTGTTCAACCTTTTGGGCAGGCTAGTTTCTGGGATTTCTGAATTTTCTGGGATTTTTAAAAATTGGCGGGATTCACTTCTATAAAATTCTTAGTATTCTTTGATTCATCAACTGCTCTCAGTTTTACTGCCATAACATTGTTCTTCACAATAATAGATCTAATGTGTATGTGAAATAAAAATAATGTAAGGTATCACACATCCATTGTACCATTTTACTGCTGGCTACTTGCAAAATATACAATGATTACAATGCAATTTCTTTAAAAGGCAAGACTCTGGTATGCAAATGATATCTACATTTATATAGTCACAAAGGTGGTTATAATACTCTAAATAGTACAAAATTAATGATGAAAGAATGTTCAGGCGTATTGAATGTTCTTCTCGTTTATTTACGAACGGTTGCCCAGCCAACACGTGTTTCATCAGGGGGATACCCCTAGACTTCTTCAGGGCTGCAAGGATGCACAATAAAACAAATCAAATCCTGCATCCCAAGGGGGATGATTACATTGTAGAAGGCGACCGGTGACATGGTGAGTAAAACACCCTAAGTGACCAAACAGTGTATACAAGATCCATGGGATCCAATTGAATCGTGTGCATACCATGGTGACAATGTTCGTGGCACTGGTGAGCGTCATTATTAATCATGAGTCGTAGGTGCAGCTGTAGTTCATGGTGTCTCAACAGTACGTAATCGTGACGAGTGTAATGGACATGGTGAGGGGGGAAGAAAGAGCCGGAAGTGGGAGGGAGGAGGGGAGGAGAATAAAAGAGGACAAAAGAAGAAGCGAGTGAGAGTGTGTAGCGCAAGCGGAGAGGAACCATAAAGTAGGGAAAGTGAGAGAGGAAGGAGGGGAGAGGGAGAGGCAAGGGGCGCAATACGGGAGAGTGAATGGCCCACAATGGGCAGAACTGAGTGGGGTTCTAAGAGAAAATGGTAGGCCATAAGAGTTCCTACCTTGATGGCAAACTGAAGCCTCCGTGTAGGATCTACAGAAATGGCAAGAGGAAGGGTGATGTGCATTAATAATATGCTTCTGGAGTGGCGAGGTAAATACACGCAAAGCAGGCGAGGAAGCCATAAGTGAGCATACCCGGGCACTGAAACAAGGGGATGAGAGATACCCCATGGCGGTACATGCCATAAAGTGCAAGGCCCAAGGTCCCTATAAACAGTTTTCATTCTATGGTATCAAACAAATCCCACCCAATCACAGGGGTGGTAATAGGGAACTTCGACTGCAGCGCACAGAAGCCACCTGGATAATGAGGTAAAAAGCAGTGGAGCATGGGCTCAACACAGACCACGAGATGCAATACTTCCTGGATGATTAAAATTTGCATACCCAATATCGGATTTTCACATCCACCTTGACACACCAACACAGAGGTGTGACTGCCATTGGCATCTGGGGGTACCACCACATTGGGGTCTGCCAACTAACTATTGCATACGTTGTTGGAAGGTGTTTCCAGCATGAATACAGCATCTGTGTATCTGGACCATATTCACCTGCTACCCAACCTGTATCTGTTATGTACTTTTTGATGTACTTTTGCCTTCTGAACTACTGAGATAGTATTTGTTGACTGTGTCCGATTTGCGGACCCATCTATGTAATATCGCAACCTTCTTTAAACATCGAGATAGACATGATGTGTTTCAATGACTGAGGAGGCCACCACCTCACCTGACTCGGTTATGCCACTACCACATTTGTGAACTGTATGCTGCCCACTGTGCACACGTAATTTGTATTTGTGCCCTTCTCGCTTGCTACACGACCAATTGCTCTTTGCTGCATTTTACCAATAATAGTCGTTGTTGCCACTCGATGTCATGATTGTATCTGCTTCACCATTATGCGTACATCAATTACTGTGTGGGAACTTATTTCACCTAGATACAAGATAACGTGCAACTAATCTGATGCACCCCCACTCCCTTCAATCTCCTTGCTGCACCTATGCTTCTCTTCCTTTCCCTACACCTTGCAGCTATCTCAATATTTTTGTCATATCTATCGGCCTTTCGCTTTACGACTTGGAGCTGAGCTCTGACCTCGCACTTGTAATTTTCCTCTCCACCCCCCTACTCATGGAGGGCACTGGGGTTGTGAGAAACTATTTCGCCAGGATTACCCCTACTGGTGCCGCGTGCACATATGAGATTGCTTCCTCACGTTAGAGTATTGACATGACCCACTTCCGGTTCTGAGCGAGTCGGCGGTTAGCATTTCATTCATTCTACCTCCGCTCGCTACTTAAGAACGTCCGACGTGAATCCATAACTACCGGCATACCGGCGGTCGTCTTTCCCAGCAGCGGACCCACTGCATCAGTTCTTTTCCCACAGGTGAGGTTTACTCAACAGGGGCGCGCTGACTCCTGCGGGCCACCTATTCCCTTGCGCATCTGCTTATGACCTCACATTGTCATTCCAGCTCCATCCGTTGGTACCCCGTCCTGGGCCCTGCACCGGAGCTTCACACATCCCGATATAAATGTAGCAACGGGAGACCTTCTCCCGCTCCTCCTCAAATAACTTGACTGGTACGTTCCGATAGCAACTTACCTGCCACTTCCTGGAAGAATGAAACGCGGGATCAGATTTTCCCTGCCCATTTTTACGTTTAGTCCAGTCATTATTACTTTGTCTCTTCTCTTACAGTCAGCCATAATCGGCCGCAGCCTTGAATCACTATCAAGGACGTTGTCTGGTACTCGAGTTTACCATTGAATTATCCCTATCCAGCCGGGACGGAAGTATAACCGGCAGAGAGGTGAGCCACCTCTCCCTCAGCTTCCTCGCCTGCTTTGCGTGCATTTACCTCGCCACTCCAGAAGCATATTATTAATGCACATCACCCTTCCTCTTGCCATTTCTGTAGATCCTACACGAAGGCTTCAGTTTGCCATCAAGGTGGGAACTCTCATGGTCTGCCATTTTCTCTTAGAACCCCACTCAGTTCTGCCCATTGTGAGCCATTCACTCTTCCGTATTGCGCCCCTTGCCTCTCCCTCTCCCCTCCTTCCTCCCCTCCTCTCTCGCTCACTTTTCCTACTTTATGGTTCCTCTCCGCTTGCGCTACACACTCTCACTCGCTTCTTCTTTAGTCCTCTTTTATTCTCCTCCACTCCTCCCTCCCACTTCCAGCTCTTTCTTCCCCCCTCACCATGTCCATTACACTCGTCACGATTACGTACTGTTGAGACACCATGAACCGCAGCTGCACCTACGACTCATGATTAATAATGACGCTCACCAGTGCCACGAACATTGTCACTATGGTATGCACACGATACAATTGGATCCCATGGATTTTGTATACACTGTTTGGTCACCTAGGGTGTTTTACTCACCATGTCACCGGTCGCCTTCTACAATGTAATCATCCCCCTTGGGATGGAGGATTTGATTTGTTTTATTGTGCATCCTTGCAGCCCTGAAGAAGTCTAGGGGTATCCCCCTGACGAAACACGTGGTGGCTGGGCAACCGTTCATAAATAAACGAGAAGAACATTCAATACGCCTGAACATTCTTTGATCATTAATTTTGTACTATTTAGAGTATTATAACCACCTTTGTGACTATATGAGATAGAGAGATTGCTCCATATTTACTCTCAATGTGTGCACAGACCCATTGTTATCTCATTTACCTTGTGGTTGTTGTTTGGGGTTCAGGGTTAGCCCTAAGTCTGTAGCACCATCAGATTCTGAATCAGTTACACACTAATGCACACTAGGCAGAGGCGCCATCGCATACCGCACACTCTTAAAACCCATCCTGTCGCAAGATATCTACATTTATGTAAGCTTCTATCGCAAATGAAGAAAGATAAATTTGTGGACAGTTGCATTCTAACTAATAAGGTTAATTTAATGGTCTTGAATTCTGTGTTTCTAGCGTTCCTGGGGCTGTTGTTTAAATAACATACCAAAACCATTGAGAGGGGAGAGGAACAGTTTGATGGAAAATGCTCTCAGTTTTCCCCCAAACTTGTATACATAAACCAAAAGTTGAGGTTGTTTCCTAAATCAAGCGGTCACTATGCCCTGCTCCTTAGTGCTCACCATGCACAGAACATGTGTTTTCAGAGAACCCTCACCCACATGCTAGCATAGGCTAACATGCTTCATCACCAGATCCTCACCTGGTGAGGTACTCACCACCAGGTGGGCTCATCCTTGTAGCACTTTGATATTCTCATATTCCTAGTGGGATCTTAGGACAGAAAAAGATTAAAAATATATCCATTACTGAGAACCCTATGTGCAGAGGAGAGGGGCCTCTGTTAAGTTTTGGAGGTCGCCCATAACTGAGACCAGGTTGGTGACCCCTGTGCTGCTGAGGAGAAAGCCACCATGAATAGGAGGCCATCACCTGTAGATGAGAGCAGGTTGAGACTCCTGTGCACAGAGGAGATGGCCCTCTGTAAAGTTTGGCTTGTTGCCTGTGACTGAGATCAAGTTACTGACCCTGTGCTGCTGAGAAGGGGACCACTGGGTAAGGCCAGCTGTTCCCTGTGGTAAAGTCAAGTTGAAGACCCCGTGAGGCGGTGCTATGAAGTCAAGGCTGTTGCCAAGGGATGGCCAAGGTATGCCACCTCTTGTGTAACCATTAGAACGGGGAACTACTGCGTAACCAGGAGAAACACTTACTGAGTCTGACATCAAAGCGGATCATCCAGAGACAGGGGAGGCCACTGTGTGATCGTAGAAGAGATGGCGAGAGGATGTGGGCCCTGAGATTTGGGAGGCCAGCACTTCCGAAGGAGCATCCTGGCCCTCCCGGGCCTGCTGGCTGCCAATGGGTCTGGTAGGACTGTTTCAAGCTTGTGGGCCACTTAGCACTTGCATGAACGTAACTCCTGAGAGCTGCTAACAAACTCTTAAGGCAAAGCTGAGACTTTGGGGTGTGTGGGACTAGAGTGTGCAGCATCGGTGAGTTGCCTCCAGTACAGAGTGGGGAATACCACCAATACTAGAAGACCGAGGGGCTCGGGATTCTGTCCAAGAGTGCACTCGCACACTGAAATAAAGAGGGTTGTGTGGAATATTTTGTGTGTCATACATTCTTTACCTGAGGGGTTTAAAAAGTAAGTCTTCTAATTTTGTCTGTAATTTAGTTTAACATGTATTCTTTATCCTCCTTTTTTTTTAAAGAAAAAAATCTGTTTTTGATCAGCTATAGATGCATTTCCTTTTACAGTTCATCTTCCTAAATAAATTAGAGGTAGATCCTAGTATTCTCCTATAATGCATCTTATACTTGAACTTGCCATTGCAAAGCATTTATTTTTTGCCCTCTGTTAACCTTAGTCTCATTGAATTTCATATTTGGCTCCTTTGATTCTAATTCTCAACCAGTATTTTCTACTCATTGTTGTTATAATGCATTGTCCATTTTAAAAAGTGAACACTTTTTTTTGCTTCAAGTTAGAAAAGGAATAGTGTTTGTGTGTATGTGTGTTTTCGGTTTGTGCATGAGTGTGTTTCTAGGGATATATGAGTGACTAAGTATTGTGAATACAATCTGCTTGAAAGATGCTCAAGGTAATTCTCAACTCTGCACCTGCTAAAGTAGAACTCAAGGAAAAACACCCCAAGCTTAGCTGTGGGAGGAACTCTTTTATTGACACATGGATGAAGGAAACATGGTTCAGTCAAACAAAAAAATACAAACCCTGCATGATTCTGGATTACAAAAAAACCTAGAAATACCATTGATAAAGCACCTCATTCATAATTAAAAGCACCATTAGTTCTGGTCCTGGGACCTTTCCTCGGAATACACCAGAACAAATAACCACTCAAGGAATTGTGAGTGGAACTGTCTGATCACACAGGAAGAGTTGATCTGAGGAGTGGAGAGTTCCTCAATACGAGCAATGGAATATGCAGACTGTCGAGGGGGAGCAGCAGGAAAATCATGAGTCCCCCAGGAAGGGGAAGTGCCATCTGGGACCAATAATACTGACATAATCAATAAGACATTAATCTGGGGACGGGATATAGGGAGAGCACCATTTGTAACTATAAATTGTCATGGCGAGCTATCGCTAATCTGCACCCATTACAGTTAGACCTACTGCCTCGTATATTCAAATCCTTTTGAGTTGTAATGTTTACACAGAGTGTATCAGCATCAGACTCTTTTCAACTATGCAGCAACATTCAATCAAAATAGACCCCTATACCCTATACATAATGATGCATGCCCTTAACTGCCCCAATCATAAGGACTAAAAGTGGCCGCCTCCCATTTACACTCTTCACAGACAGTGCTCATGAGAAGGCTTACCATCTCTACTTAGCTTTCATTGGACCTCCCTGGTTGGTCCCTCTAAACCTGCTTTATGTCAATCAACAACTCAGCTAGTTAGTTTTTCCTTACAGCCAGTACCGGGGCTCTTTCCTTCAAACCGAACTGTCAGTGGTTGGCAGCTTTCCCACTTCGATCTCAGGTCACTCATAGCTTCATATTTACTCCCTCTGTGCAGGAGTTGCCAGTCTTGCTTTAATCTACTCTTTCATAGGCCTCCACTAGAATATCCCTTGCCCAGTGTTCATCTACATGGTGTTTTCTTCTAAAGAGTTGAAATCACCTGTGGCAATGAAAAACAAGCCTCAGGAGGTTCCAGTCTCTTGAGGTGGCTGTTGAAAGATGAACAGAGCATGCAGACACTTAGAGTGTTTGTGAACTCAAATCATTGTTTGAAGGCCCTACATAGAAGACGTAAGAAGAGCTTTCAAGGGCATGGGGTGACCAGGTATAAATTTAATTCCATAACAACGTCTAGTTTTAGACATCTTTTTTATGCTTTTGTGTTTTATTTTTTGTGATTTGTACATTACCACATACCACTTACAGCCATTTGTATTCACAAAAGTTTGATAAAGCACCGTGACAAAAATGGAAATCGGGTGCAGGAAAAAAATGTCCCATTTTCAGACAAAAACAGAAGAAAAACTATTCCTCCCCCAACAAGAAAATGGGAGCCTCCTTTACATACCAATAGAAGTTTTGACCCACCTGTAGATAAAAAACAGCAAATTCAGAACACAAGCTGAAGTACATGCTCTCCTCCCAGCTTGGCCAGCAATTCATTCATATGGAAGCTAACGAGAAAAAAAAAGCCTTACACTTCCTGTTCCCTATTATCATTTGCTACCCTCCACTGACTGCACAACTTGATGAGATTGTGCTTGAATAGGCAAGCCATTGCTTAGTTTCTCTTGCCCCAGAGTATCCTGGTATTCAGATCCCCCTGTTCTATGTCCAACTTTCTAGGCGATCTATTTACAAGAGTGCTGAGAACCTCATTAGCGATAAGATGTGGCATCTTATCCCCACACTTTCGTATAACAGCACCATCACATCTAAGGAGGAGAATCCTGTATATTGCTGATAACACAAAAACATCAAAAGACTAAATCAGGGAAGCTGAATTCCAGCTCAGAGGAATGCTTTCACACTATGGTGGGTGCTTCTTCATTGAGAAAAGGATGGACACTGAAAAACACTCATGCTATGCCTGCTGGATTACTTAATACGGGACCAGGGATACAGAGGGTCAGCCTTGATAGAATGCATTACTCGCTCACCTAGGCTTCTTTTACGCACAAGGAGAGGGTTTTTTCTCATTCAGAAGGGTTGCACTCTTCCCACGGTCCATGTAATTATTTGGGTTGTCAATGGATATGGAAAGTGTGCTCAAACAATATAGGTGAACAGTTGAGATTGCCACTTCGGGGCTCATTCCAGCTCCTCAGTCAAGTGAAATCTTTCTGGAGATTGTTTGATAGAAAACCCCTCTTAGCAGGGAGGGGTAGTCTGCCACTCGGAAGAGATGGCGCTCCCCATAAACAATATCATAGTCTGTGGTCTTCCCTGTGATCAGGACACGTAGGTTGGATTCATTGGTCTGGCTGCCCACAGCTAGCACATAGATTTCAAGGCCTGCCTGTCTGGCGTCTTGCACAGTTCTCTCGAGTATGCTCTGGGTCACCCCTTGGGAGTTCCCATCTGAGAAGATCAGCACTTTTTTCTTGGCTCCAGCCCGAGGGCTCTGGCGGTATATGCGGATGACCTGCTGAAGAGCTGCGTTGACATCAGTAGCATCATTGATGAATGCCATGCTATCAATGGCATTGGCAATCAGGGTGTAATTGGACAGGAACTGTGCTTCCACCTCCTGCTGGGTCCGTCCACTGTACTGGATGATAGAGATACGTACTGCATCATCTGCAGTCTTTCCTGCCGCCAGGAACCTCTCTGCCATGCGCTTCACAAACTTCTTTGTGGTTTCAAAGTTGCGACTCCCAACACTGGTAGAGCTATCCACAAGGAGGGTGATGTCAGCAGGTGATGTAAATGAGACTAGGGAGAAAATAGAATGTTAGTTTTACTTAAAATGTAAAATATGGACTATGAAATAACAGTGACACAAATAGGAAAAATAGTCACGCATGGTCATAGGTGCAAAGGTTTATAATACACTCCTCAATGGTCTTTCACAGGAGGACAATAGGACCTTGAGTTTGACTGAGAAAGAAGACAGAACTGTGGGAATAAACTACAGGAGGACATTATGTGGAGATGGATGGTCAGGAGATAGGAGGATCACCTCTAAACTATAGCCAGTACACAGAAGAGAGATCAAAGGATCATCACTGTGAGGGTAGTGAAGAGTCATGGCTGATCAGAAAGAAAACAGAGCTGAGGGGGGGGACATAGAAAGATGTTCGATATTTTAGACGAGCTCTGTACAAATGATGATCTTTTGAAATCCATTCCCAAAAAAATCTAACCAGCAAAAAACACATGTAAAATAATGATTTTAGTATAATGGAGCCATATATAAATTCTTAAAATAATGATTAAATGTTCATTCTTATTTTCACAAAGTGTTGCGATCCCCCGTCCACCACTCACCCACCGATGTACTTCTAGCTTGATGTAATCAGTAGTTGAATGTCATTAAATTGGAAATTACATTTTGGTAGACAAAACAATTGGAAAAAAAGACATTGGTACCAAAACATTGGTAACAAAACAATCAGGAATAGAACAGATAACTAATAAGGATTAAGGGACGAGGGTTAAATTAGGGAAAGGAGAAAAGGGAACAGGTGGGAAAATGCAAAGGGTAGATGGGGACAGTGTCCTCCCCCACACCCATAATTAAAAAGTAAAAATAAAAAATGAAGAGTTGGGGTGTAAATAAAACATATAGTAGTAACAAAATAGCAAACCTAATGTCAGAGTCAAATAAAATGTAATAATCCAACAATGAAAAACAACACTACAGGGAATCTTCTATTAATTACTTTGAGATTTATCTCCAAAGTAATTAATGAGAGAGAAAAAAATCATATGGAACTGTAAGCACTGACTGCTGTAGAGGGAGGCCAGCTGCACATTAGTTATAAAGAGTAGCCTATATAAAGTAAGAGCTTCCCCCAGGATCCTAAATAACAAATTAATCTACATTGCTTCTTGTTTGCAAATGAGGCTGTCGTGTGGTGAAAGAATGTTTGAATGAAAAAGGCCACTTGCAGGTGAAATATGTCTTATGACAACCATCTTTTCTAAGTATATGGCTTTCTCTTAATATGCATAGTCAACAACAATGGTGCCCCAACCTTGTTTGATGAACCCCACACTAAGCATTGCAATGCATAAATAATATACATTTTGCCTATCATTATTGAAATTGGAAGCGATGCTAGTTTTGTCAAACAAAACTACAGTATAATCATTGGTGATCAAGAAGCATGCAGACTACAACTTGTGTTACTCTGGCACCTGAGCACATCAATGATAGGGTGAATCTTGTAAGGGTTTATCACTCAGACTGTCACTCAGAGTCAGGGCTGCAAATGTCACTCAATCAAAGAGACAGGAAGGGGGAATACTTACTTGGACATGTGTAGTCTGGGCATTTCTTGTCTGTGAAAACAGAGATTAATATGTTAGAAAAGAGAGCAGAAGTCTGAACCATGAGACAATTGAAACAAAAGTACCCTTTAACACCCTAAGTGTCAGGAAGGACGTTAAACCTCGAGTCTGCTGTGTTTTGTCAGATATGTTTTAACCCTTCTCTCTCTCTGTGGTATATGTGAAGTCCTATAACCACTGTAGCCCCTTCTGTCTGTGGTGTGATGTTTTGTAGTTTATTCTGCCTGGCGTGTGATGTTCTGTGGTTCCTTCTGTCTGTGGTATGAACTTCTCTATCCCTTTTATCTGAAACCAAATGCTTTGTGCTGTTTTCTGTGGTATTCACTCCTGCTGCTTTTGGAGCTTTTGCAGCATGTTCAAAAACCCTCTCAAACCTTTTAAGACTAAAACAAAAATCCTGTTTAGATGACTCCACTGCTAATCCCTACTTTTGGCTATTGCAACACCCAGACGTCTTTCCAGTACCTGGGCTTCTAATTCTTAGAAGCCCTCAAAACTTCCTGTATCTCCTAGGATGCCTCTTAGAAACCACTTACCTGCCCCAGTCTCTTACCTTTGCAGATATGAGCAGTAACATTCTCCAGAAATCCATCCTCAAGAAGCTCAGCATAATTATCCTTCTGCAATGAAATCCCTTGGTTGTACGCTGTGCCACCACAAGCAATCTGGTCCAACTGCTCTGGGTTTGGAGGTGCCCGGAAAATATCACCCACTCCCAGGGAGACCACCTGTGATGAGCAAAACCAACCCATAGATGTCAAGTACATTGCAGAGGTGCAATGAGCTTCTTTTAGCAGACTGTGATGTCTGACAAGGTAGACATGTACAACATGTCAGTAGTGAAAGAGATGTTCAGATAATATACTGTAATCTTTGCAGAAACATAAAAACACTGTAACAATATGTCTACCGACCTCTGAGAGTGTCTACCACACTGGAACAATGTGGAAGATCAAAACCACAGTCTCCCAACCCTTGGCTATGCTTATCCATCCCTCAATGGTGACTGCCCACATCCATAACTCTGTACAAGACTGATTTCTTTCATTCTGGTCAGAAGTCTAAAGGGTGTGTTTACATAACAGGGACCTTGGTTTCTGTTTGGTTACTGGATAGGGGCCTGATTCCTTGCTTGGTTACTGGATACGAATGTTACAGACATGGATATAAGCCTTACTGTTTGCTTAGTTGTTAGTTAGATAAACTGTGTCTTTGATTACTGTTATTTTCTTGATTACTAGCAAGGACCTTTGCTGTCAACTTGGTTTCTGCATGTGTACATCACTGTTAAGTTGGCTCCTGGATACAAACCTGCTGCTAGTTTGGTTGCTGGTACAGCGTTTACAGTCACATTGATTAAACAACAAGGGCCTTGCTGCTGGCTTTACCCTGGGTGGGAGTTGTGCTGCTGGCTAGAATGCTATGGGTAGTGGATTCTGTTGTATGAAAGCCCTGAATATGTGTCTGATTGTTTCTTGCACATTCAGGATATGCCATGCTCCCATTTTGTTGCATGACAAGTACTCTGCTTTTGGTTAGGACAGTCTGGGTATTAATGTTGAGGAGGGGAAGCAAGCACACATAGGTGATATAGCGCGGAGGCCAGATCACGACACACTCGACCGAAGGGGTCTGCTGCACTTCCCCTCCTATGGGGCTCCATGTCCCATATATTAGGGCTTTATAATAAGGCCGCTTTTAGTGGAGTGTGATTCTTCACCCCACATAGTGGGAACTCTTCCACCACAATCTGGTAAGAGTTCAGCCCGCCAACTTTTCTTTGAGGTCCTGATGAATGCCGTAGAGCCCTTAGGGCCGATAGGCAGAAACATGTCAACCATATCAGATTCGGTGGAGGGACAATAGAATCCCTACGGCACCGACTTTCTTTTTTAAACACCATATAGATGACAGTCACATTAAAATTAATGTGGCATCTATAATGGCCTTTTAACTCACTTGTTGTTTGTATGGGCCCCCACTTAGTTTAGAAGTGCATCCCTGTCGTCAGGTGTATGCCCGCCCTCTATCAAACCAAGTTTTTAGAGGGCGAGGACTGGTCTATGATGAAGCATGAGACCAGTCCTTCACTTTTTGTGAGATGTCTTCACTCACATTATAAAACACTGTAGCATCTAGAAACATCCAGCTGGGAGCGGCCCTATTTGTGATTATTTATTAATGTCAATGTCACATGGATTCTGAATATTAAGCTTATCTGTAGGTTGTGCTTAGAGATAATTGATTTGTCTGGCACATCCAAGTGGCACACACCACAAACGAATTGGGTCTTGAAATAGTTTGCAATAGGCTGACTAGTTTCACAATTCTATGTGCAAGGTACCATGTATCAAACTCTGGGCATGTCACCTCCTCTTACCTGAGTGTTGATTTCACAAAGGGATGAGAGAGGTGTGAGATCTCTCAGGGTATCTGAGCGCCCATCCGTCAGCACCAGTGCCACTCTCTTCTCAGAAGAGAAACGCTTCAAAAGGTTCTCCTTTGTAAACAAGAGTGCCTCTCCAGTCCATGTTCCTCCTGCAATCCACCCCAGGTTCTTCACAGCTCTATGGGCACAATGGTACAAGGAGAGGACCTGAGTCAGCATAGTCCATATGCATACACAACCAGACTCTATAGATACCTACAGCAAGAAGCCAGCTATCCACAGCATCTCTACAGTCATATCACATTACTACACAGCATCTCTGAGGGACAGCCCTACTCAACATTACACAGTCACATTGCATCCCTAAACATGATCGCTACAGCCAAAATGCAGCCATGCACAACATCTCTACATACACATCACAACCATCCATTCAACCATAGACCATTTCCTATACTCCTCATCAACCACCATCAATTTTAAAGTCCAAGTATAGCCACATCATAGTGAGAAATCATCAAACATCATCTTTAAAACCTACCCCTGAACTTTTCAATCGCATCACAACATTAAGCCCATCTATGGTCATTTCCAAGCCATAGATAACCTATGATATTTATTCCAATATTATATCTTTTCTAAATACAATCTCACCATCCTGGCTAGGGATGCATTGAAGAAGGCTTTGAAGGAATAAAAGAAATTGGTTGTCTCTGCAAAACCTGCTTTCTACACCAGTTAAATTTTGGGGGCTACACATTCAGCCAATGAGAAGCTCCAAACTGTACGGGAATTCTCCTCCAATAAATGTGAGTAAAAATTATCGAAAATACCCAGGAGTTGGTGAATAAGTTGTCTAACGTCTTTGAAGTTAGGATCTCTACCATCCTTCAATCACTAACTCCCTCTAGTGAACTCTTGTCCACTGGAGAGGCTGATGCAGCTGTCATGCTCAGCCTCTCATTACGACGCATGTCACTACAACGCATGCCATTACAACGCAATATAAGGTAAGTAATGGGGATTTTTTAAGTTTTAGTGTGGGTATGGGTTTTGGGGTACATGGGAATAGTAATTTTTACCCCTACACTATCCAACACTTACCCTACTGTTGCACTCACTGGAGTGGGAATAGTATTTTTACCCCTACACTATCCAACACTTACCCTACTGTTGCACTCACTGGAGAGGGAATAGTAATTTTTACCCCTACACTATCCAACACTTACCCTACTGTTGCCCTAAAAGTATTATGCGTTGCAATGGTATGCGTTGTAATGGTATGCGTTGTAATGGTATGCATTGTAATGGAATGCGTTGTAAGTGTAGTTTCTAAAAACACGTTGTGATGGCATGCGTTGTAAAATCATGCGTTGTAATGGATGCTGCGATGTAAAAACCGTGTTGTAAAAGCATGCGTTGTAAATGTTTGCGTTGTAATGTCATACATTCCTTTCACATTAGATAATACAGACCAGTACATTTTTGTACCATTGGGAGCATCTGTCCTTGGGCAAATTCATTTAGGTTGCCACCTTATTAAAATCTAATTCACTTTTAGATCCTCTTCTTCGTCTCCATTGGAAAGCAGCAATTGAGGTTCTCGGACCTGCCTTACTGGAGGTCTGCAATAGTTCCTTAATTAATGATCATGTTCCAGCGGCTTGGAAAAAAATGCTGATAATGCCTATGTTAAAAAAAAACTTGTGCCGACCCCTCACTACTGTTTAATTTTCAGCTAATATCACTGTTACCATTTGCTGCCAAGAGCCTGGAGAAACATGTCAATCAACTCTTATCTGAGGTGTTGGCAAATGGGTAAATCTTACATTCGACACATTCAGTGTCTCGACCACTAAACATTACAGAGACTGCCATGTTAGCCATGGTTGATGACCTTCAAATGCTGACGGACAAAGCTGAGCCTTCAACCCTTGTGCTATTAGATCGGTCTAATGCTTTTGATACGGTATTGCATACTTTGTTACTCACCAGGCTTCAGGAGATGGGTGTTGGAGGCAGGGCCGTAGAGAGGTGTAAATTTTATTTAACGGATAGGTGACATGCAGTATATCTACCTCCGTTTATGTCAGAATGTAAGACACTGCCCCAAGGTATGCCCCAGGGGTCAGCATTTACCCCAACAGTTTTCAATATTTACATACGCCAGCTGGTGAAACTAGTAAAATAATTTGGCCTCTGGTGTATGAATTGTGCTGATGATACCCAACTTATCAACACATTGGATAGATTGGGTGATGACTCCTTTGAACCATTCCATCAGTGTATGGCAGTGGTCTCGGATTGGTTGCAATAAAACTTGCTAAAGTTTAATACAGGCAAAACTGAGGTGCTTATCATGAACATTCTTGCATTCTGAGCCATTTGCAGTCGAACTTCTAAGATGGTCAAATATCTTGGGATATATCAAGAGCCTAAACTTTCCTTAGCTGGGCAGGCTTATGTTTGTATGATACCAATCCTATGCACACGAAAAATAATGTACAGGGTAATGATAAACACTGTCCCAAAGGTACAAAAACCATGAATTCTTCAGCCGTTATAATTCATTTTAATGTTCAGAGTATTTTTCAAGCCAGCCTTTTGCCGTTATAATTTATTTTAATGTTCAGAGTATTTTTCAAGCCGGCCAACGCGTGTTTCGTCAGTGGGTATTAACCCTTGACTTCTTCAGGGCTCAATTATGATCTGACCAACCATTCAGACCTCTTGGCCGGTGATAGTTCCAACTCGGCGGGTCGTCTTACAGTTGTTCCTTACAACAACCAATCGTTCAGTCCTCGGATCCTGTGTGCGTAGCATATTGTCCGAACATCCCATTCACAGCCCGTATATCCCTCAATTACGGCGTCTCGTCCGAGTGCCTTAAAACCATCAATAGACGGAAAATAAGCCGTCTACACCAACTCAATAACGAGCTAATTGGCGAGTACACCAACGCGTCCCGATAGTTCCCGGGATTTCAATCAACCGGGCTTATTTTCCGTCTATTGATGGTTTTAAGGCACTCGGACGAGGAGGGCCGTAATTGAGGGATATACGGGCTGTGAATGGGATGTTCGGACAATATGCGACACACAGGATCCGAGGACTTGAACGATTGGTTGTTGTAAGGAAACAACTGTAAGACGACCCCGCCGGGTTGGAACTATCACCGGCCAAGAGGTCTGAATGGTTGGTCAGATCATAATTGAGCCCTGAAGAAGTCAAGGGTTAATACCCACTGACGAAACACGTGTTGGCTGGCTTGAAAAATACTCTGAACATTAAAATGAATTATAACGGCAAAAGGCTGGCTTGAAAAATACTCTGAACATTAAAATGAATTATAACGGCTGAAGAATTCATGGTTTTTGTACCTTTGGGACAGTGTTTATCATTACCCTGTATATTATTTTTCGTGTGCATAGGATTGGTATCATATTTAACCCTGGGCAAAGCACTACGCTACGCTCGCGTAGTTTGCGAAGTTTGCGCTACTTCGCACAACGCGAATTGCACGTAGCACAGTGCAAACACGCATAGCGTAGTGCAGCGGTCATTTTTTGCTTGCTCGCAGTCCTCAACTTCAAGTTGGCGACCGCGAGCAAGCAAAATGACATCCCGGCGAGACTTTTTCCTCGTTCGCGATCAGCAACATCAAGTTGCCGATCGCGAGCGTGGAAAATAAACCTCGCGGCGAGATTCTCAACGCGGGGAGGTCAGGTTTCTCATTGCGAGTGAGTCGCGTATGCTCACGACCGCTCGCGATGAGAAACTACCAGTCCGCATTGAAAGCTGCCGCTCGAGTAAAAATCTACTCGAGCGGCAGTAAAAGACAGCTCGCACTGTGCAAGATGCCGTTTTCAATGATTGCACAGTGCGGACAAGCATCCGGCACTGTGCAATCATTGCGAACAGTGCACTACGCAGTTCGCGTAGTGCTACGCGTAGCTCGCGTAGTGCGAACTGCACTTTGCGTAGCTTTGCGTAGCGCTACTTCGCGGACTACGCCCAGGCTTAATCATATTGTGCTTTGGACCCTTGTCCTGGTTTGGGGGTTTATGGGATTATTCCCCCCACCTATAGCACCGTTAGAATTGTTAATTTGGTTTGAACTTATCACGTTATTAGGTTTAGCGCCATCCTCTCTACCTGTGAGAATTAATAACCCCCTCCAGTTTTAGGCTTATGTTTGTAGTCCGCCCCTCATTAGGCACAATATCAATTGCCCTGCATTGTATATGACCATGTCACAGCTCTGAAATAACCCCACAACCTCCACAGCACTTTAGAGCAGTGGCGTCACTAGGGAGTTGCGGGGGGGTGCGGACCGCACCGGGTGACACCATCACATGGGGTGACACCTTTCCCAAATGAGACTATTTACTAAATAGTCTCATTTGGGAAAGGTGTCCGCACTGGGTGACACCAACCCTAGTGACGCCGCTGCTTTAGAGTCATGCCACCCAGATATCTAAGGCAACTCTTACACATGTGTCTCAGTACAGTGCCAAATACTCTCACAAGAAGTTGGGTTCAGCTTTGTGCACACTTACTCTTTCAGCTGGCCAATGGTTTGGATATTAGGATCACCCATCGCCACAGTCTCCTGAGTGTTGTCGTGACTGTACTGAACAACTCCAACACGTGATTCCTTGGAGTCAAACTGCAAGAACAGAGTAGAAGTTAGAAATGTTTGTAGCCGTCAAAGAGAAGACATGATGAGCATACGCACTGCCTACTACTTATTGCCTACTGCTTCCCAGGCATCAGACATCAGCCCCCACACCAGATGTCTTTTGAAGGCTACTCGAGCTTTTCTACACAATGAGATATCATTAGTGGCTTTTTTCTATCTGCTGCATGCAGCCATCCATCCATCCATGATCTGACCAATCCATCCATCAACTGACCAAAACACTACTTCCACACATACATGCAACCACACGTTCAGTTTTGAAAACCACTGCATAGCCTGTCAGGGGGTCACCCATGGGCCAGACTCAGTAGGCAGTTAATGTGCAATACTTAATGTCTCATGTCTTTGAAATAATAGTATACCATGCTTCCCCGTTTGTCATGGTCTACAGTCATCAGTCAATGGGCCTAATCACAGCAGAACAGCGGAGGGAGTATGACTGTGTCTTTGGTCAGTTTCATTATCAACATAAAGTACAAATGTACATACATTGTCACAATTCCTAACACACATCCAATATGGCCACTTAACAAAAGTAACTCCACAGCATTTTTCTTATAAATAACCTTTCTTAAACAGAACATTCTAACCATGTCCCCATTACCCTGATGTGCATAACACAGTACCTAGGCTATATAGTAAGCAAAGTGCTGTCAACTCAACAGCACTCACTGCACACCACACAAAGTACATCTTAGAGCCATTCAGAAAACGTCAGCTTAAACATATCAGGCCATTAGACTCACAATACTGAATCATAACTATTTATCTGCCTAGCGGTGCTATCAAGAAGACAAACTGGTTATATCAGGTAATGGGCAACAGATGACCCACCTCAATGAAAAATGGCAAAGTACATTGGCACAATAATTCATACACATAACACACTATAAACTTCTTTAGCAGGATAAAACTCATTGTTCTTTCACATTTACCACCACAAACCATACTCTAGCAAACTCAAATAACCACATAAAAAATGTCTTAAATTTCAAGGTTTAAGCCTCCCCAAACAACTGTCCTGCACTGCCTAGGCCTCCATGGATACCTAGGCTCTGTCCTTGGTCCTGATCCCTGGAAGTGTATGTGAAACTGTGTGCCCCCATTTATCCTCTTATCTAAAATGTGTCTCTACTAGGAATCCATTGGTAAGCCTTGATTACTAGAATGGTAGATGGCACTCTTGTCGTGTTTTTTTGCTGTTGCACTTTACTTGACCCCGTATTCTTGTAGGCCAGCCTCCTGATTTGATATTGATGGGAGCAAAGGGAATGTTAAAACAACCATGTTCTCCATAAGGGCTTACCTTGACATGCTCATCTCTGCTGAGCCGGTCAATAACCTTGATGATGAAGTCTTTGGCGATCTGGAAGTTGGTGAGACCGATACTTTCTGAGCTGTCCACCACAAACAGGACATCTATTGGCCCACAGGTACACTCTGTGTTTAGAAGACAAAACCAATTTTCAGATGAGGCACCCCTTGCTCTTTCACTGACAGGGCTCCCAAGATCTTGAACTCAGACAGCTCGCAAACGATGTCTGCTGATAGCGAGTATGTACTCCCAACATCATCCTCAGCCTTTTTCTGTTAATTTTGAACACACTAACTCTATCAATCCTATCAACTCCGGGCCATTCAATTTACCTGGTGTCTTTGGGCCTGGAATTACTGGGTTGCAATTTTTGGATCCAGTAATTCCAGGCCCTGAAAACACCAGGCCTGTGCATGGTCCTCTGGGGGCTTTTGCATCTAGCCTCCAACGGCCCTGCAAAATGAGAGAAGATACAGATGTTCCTACAGCTCTCACCTCACCTGCACTGCCCTGTCCACAGCCTAGTCACCCATACCAATGGTCTCAACAATGCTCCCTCACCCATTTGCCATCCACCTTAAAGATAGCAAAAGGGTGTGATTTTGGATACGTTATAACCCCTAGAAGGAGGAAAACACATAGGGCCCGATTCACAAAGGTAAACTGTGACAAAAGTCTAACTTTAAGACTTTCGGTATAAAGTTAGACTTTTGTCTCAGTTTAACTTAAGTTTTGGTCTCAATAAAACTTGAGACCAAAACTTAAGTTAAACTGAGACAAAAGTCTAACTTTAATACTTATAAATGCCCTTTGTGAATACCAAAAGTCATAAAGTTAAACTTTCGTCTCAGTTTACCTTTGTGAATCAGGCCCATAGATCTGTTAATCTCAGGTCCACATGTTACTCCCCATTCTGGGAAAAATAATCCATATATTTGAGTGTAGGGGTACAGGTTGAAATGTGAGATTTCAGCCACAGAATCCCCACACCTAACTACAGGAAACTCATAATGAGAACGAGAGAGGAAAATGGTGCTGGGAGCAAAGTACTCATCACAGAAAGAGGAAACAGACCAAGGGCAGGCGTACTTACTACAAAGTGCAAATAGATCATGGGACAGGGTACTCCAAAAAGGTTCAGCAAACATAACATGGGATGGGTAACTCATCTCAGAAGAACAGAGAATAGCACTTACCAGAGAAAGTGAAAATTGATCAGGTAGTTCACACCAGAGAGGGCAGATTGAGCAGAGAAGGGGAACTCACCATCGAAGATTAGAAAAAGGTACTCACCGCAGCAAGCTAGAAAAAAAAGACACATGTCAAACTCCCAAAGCAATCAAAATACTGAAGTTATCTATACGTTTGACTTTCACATTAAAGGCTCTCCCCTGGGCTCACAAGTGGTTTCTATAAAATACTAGTTGTACATGCACTTTCTAGAATGTGACAATGTCTGGACAAGACACAAAAGAAAACAGTGGAAGTGTCCTGCATCAAAGTTAGAGCAAAAATAATATTGGCATGCCCTGTACTGCATTAAGAACAGAACAGGTAATAGAGGTGTGATGCAGCCATGGGGCAGTTAATTGACATACTTGCATTAGAGGAGTAGAGTTACAGGCAATGGATGTGATCTGTAATACAGGGGAAACAGGGACATGTACTTGAGGTGCCCTGTGGCACTAGGTGCATGAGACCGTTAACAATGATGTCTACCAGTCTTGTTCGGCACACCATTTTCAGATTTATCTGCCCTCTCTCTGTGTAGACCAGCACCAATACTTTCCATCCACACACAATTATGGCAGACTAGTAGAGTTAAAGGAATGTCATCATTCCCATGAATAAACTAATTTGAAAAAATAGTTCACTTACAGCACATCCTCATGATGATGTCCAGGATTTCACAATCCTAAAATAAAGGATGCATTAATTGCAGATGCTCTATCAAGAGCAGTTTGGAGACCCATGCCACAGACAATACCCCGCCATGTGATGTAGTGAGAAAACAGAGAAAGATCCTTAAGGCTGATGAGAAGAAATACCAAAGAAATGGTCTGAGAAGGGCTGTAGGACAGAAAGACTTGGAGAGATGGCTGACAAAGGATTATCTTGGAAGAGATCATAGAAACAGGAGATGGAGTAGAAAATATCAAAGATAGAATTTAGTTAACAGATAAGCATAACCCAGAAGCCAAAGGAGTCATTTGGAGAGCTGCGGGCACCAGGCCATCCTGCACAACATTAGAGGCCCTGACATCACAACTAAGCGGGTCTGCTGCTTCTTGAGCTAGGAAGGCAAAGACCTGAGAGAAAGACAGTAAGAAGATTAAGACTTGAGAGAGAAGACTAGGAGAGGAAGGCTGGAGAGAGGAGATCAGGAGATTACGACTAAAACTGGAGTGATCAAAAAATGAAATCAGCTCGCAAGGAGAAAACCAGAAAACAAAGGCTCAAGTATCATGGCCGAAAGACACAGTTTAGGATAATAAAGCCAAAATTCAGAACAAGAGAGATGGAATAAAAATACTAGAAGATGAAAGCCGGAGAAAGCCTGCCAGAAGAAGAAAGACAAATAGAAGAGAAACCCAGAAGAGAAGGTGGAATTTCTAGACCAGACACCAAAAAACATTGACTACTTACATCTGGTCCTGGTGGTCCTGGTGGTCCTTGGCTACCCTAGAAATCAGATGTATTGACAGAGAATAGTATTAGATGTCTATTAGATTGCCTAATCTTGTTAATGCACCCACATGGTATCTACATTATTCAAAGACAAGTCAGCCTACTGGAGTGCGTGTCATCACCTCATCTCTGCGCTGCCATAAAAGAGATGTTTTCTGCAAGCTGCCTGCCAGACAATCTCTATCAATCTGGAGACTCTTTCACTGCTAGAAGGGCCTTTGCCTACCAAGACAAATGCTGTGTGCCGGGACCTCACTTTTTAAGTCAAGAGGCATTTATTCTTCCCGGCTCTCATTCTGCCTTGCCATCCTAGAACATGGTTAGTGCCTGAGCTTCATTCTGTGGTGTTTGCCCACTGCTTCGGTTAGTGACCTTGTCATGGACTCAAGACTCGCGGTGTCTTTTTTCTGGAACAAGCCCCCTCACTAATCTGTCCTCATCAGTGAACACCTCTTTGTCGGAAGACTCCCCCTACCCTAAATAATGTATATTTAAGCTGCCCAGGGCTAATTCGCCATTCATAGGTGAGAACATTCCCACTGCCTTGGTCTCATTCTGCCCTGGCAGAAGTAATATCCAACTAATATAAATTAACCCAGTTGACCAAGAGGCCCTGTCTGAATTTTACTCTTCCTTACCAAGGGAAAAACTGTTGGCCATGATTCACTTTGACACATCAAAGAAAAAAAAATAATGACCTAATGGTTTAACACTTAAATCTAAATGAGGACCAATGTCTTACATGTGCAATGGGGCCATCAAAAAAGGTAGTTGCTTGGTGTTGTAATGTGTGAGTTTCAACACCTTGGAGAAGACCTACTAAAGACTACACAGCACAACTCTGCTTGAAAATCAGCAGCGTTGAGCTAACAATCAAAAATAGCACACCGCCATATTTACAAAGTGTAGCATGCCAATGATGTCATTGGTGATACTTACACAAATAACATGATGCTTATGTAACACTAAACAGTGTTTTGTGCTGACCAATGGTGAACAGGCAGAATAGTTGACACCTATTGGCAATTTTTGTGGCCCTTGTATTTGAGACTAATGTCAAGCATACTTAATTCATGCAAATGAATGTCCAAGGTCAAATTACGAAATTTATGTGTAACGTGATAATATAAAATTTTCTGCATAGAAAAATCATGTGATGTGCATATGCACATTGCTAGCAGTTAGGTTCATTCACTGATAGGGTTCAGCGTAACACTACGTCACGCTACTTTGCAGGATTTTAGTAGGTATAACACTGCTTTGAATCCTATGTATGTTTACGCTATTGCCACCAAGTCAACTCCACTTTGGATGGATTATCAAGGATTTCGACCTGTGCGACACAATGCCATTTACAACTGCAGTTGTGTTGACTTTCAGCAGATAAATCCTTTTGCGCACATACATTGATCAACTCTAATGCTTTTATCAGTGTAGTAATCACACAGAGACAGGTAAGTGTGAGAACAACTGGTTTAATGACTTTCCATCTCCACAGCTTCCAGGTTCAACTGACAACTGCCCCTTGGAGTTCAAACCATCACATTCCATCACCATGGCAGTGACATAATAAGATCTGTGGAGCACATTAATAGAAAGACTACTACACTTAGGGGCCTTTTAGGATGGCGGGCGGGCCACCCTAGCGGTGCTGGGACCGGCCGCCAGTGGTGCGGCGGTCCCGCAGCAGCGATTAGGATGCCACCGCCACCGTGGCATCCTCCATTCCCAGCATTGTGGCGGGTGGTGCACACAGCACCGCCCGCCACAATGCTGGGAATGCACTGTGTGCATGCCAATGTTGGGGGTACCATGGGTACCCCCCAAGTGCAGCCCCCCCCACCCCCCAGGGGGCCCACAACGGGCCCCCAAAGGCATTCTCCGTCTGGATTTCCATGGCGGAGTCACCGCCATGGAAAGCCCTGCACCGCCGACCATCCTAATATGGATGGCGGTGCCTGCAAGGCACCGCCACCATATTGCAGGCCTTTTCCGCCCGGTAGGCAATCGGGCGGATTGCCTACCGGCGGAAAACCGGCGGACGGTCTTTCCGTCCGCCTGGGTCCCCACCACCATACTAATATGGCGGTGGGGAAATGTGAGGCGGGCGGTGGGAAATGGCGGGCGGATCGCCACCGCCATACGGGTGGTGGCGATCCGCCCTACATCCTAATCACCCCCTTAGTTTCCCTAAGTGTTACATAGTCTCACTCTGCTTCGCATGAGCACCCACGCAATACTTTAGTAAACTTGGGGCCTGGTGTGAATTGTGCTGGGAATACTTTTCTTCCCCGATAGACTCCATTCTCCTGTAGTGTTTAGCCTTTCCTCATGTTTTAAGAGTCCCAAGATGCTGAACGTTAGGTGGTTGACCACGAATGATGTCAGAAGAGCACCTGTATTCACACCTCAGCTCCTAGCCTGGCCACATATCTGCAAGATGTGCTTGTGACAATGGAAGATGTGATCTCTTTAGACCGGGAAGACGTCTTCCAGCTAGAAACAAGATAAGGCATTTTAGAGCACGCTGTATTCCCATCTCTAGACCGGCAACAGCATGAGTGAACAGATTGGTTTATGTTACCTAAGATGGCACTGCGTATCAGGGTGTGAATAGAATGTGCAAATCTCCTATGGAATAGCTCGAGGAATGCAGGCTGCAAGGCTCCAAGAGGGATGTTTTGCAAATGGTAGAAGTGACTCTGCCCGCCACTGAGAAATACGCATTGAATTATGAGGCTGCTAGAAGTGATCAGTAGAAAGATTAATTGCCCCACTGAAGAATCCCCTTAAAAGGAATACACAAAGCAAGACATATCTCAGTTCCTGTTCAGAGACAAACCTTTATTCGGTTTCATTTGTAGCAGCCCCTGCAATCTTGTGGGATATGTTTCTGGTGTGATGACCTCATGTCACAGTCATGCTGCCATACCATCCCTCATAAATTGGATTAAGTGCAGAATGGCTCTCAAAGAAGGCTGTATCCCCCAAAAAACAGATTCCGAACAGCAAAGATAGTGAGGCAGCTGTCACTTGGTGCAGGCAGCCTATTAAGACTGCCATCTAGAGCACCACACAGATGGAGGCCAATGGACTTCATCATTCACATGCAGAGGGACATACAAAATCACACACACACATGCAGGTGACCAGATGTTATGGAAACAAAGGACATCCATGACGAAAGACTGAACAAACTATATATATGACGGGACCTGCTAGGCCATCCTTCTGTATAAGGGCAGGCCTCTCCAATCATAGCCTCACTTATAGCCTATACCAGCTTTGGGCCAAGACTGTAGTAGGCAATCTCACAAGGAGGGTTTCACATAAGGTGCTCCCTTGACATTGGAACCAGCTCTGATGTCTTATGTAGAGAAAGCAAATATGACTGTTGAGCTCACAGTGGAAGAACTCACAGATCTGCCCATCCTTGAAGGGCAATGCTGCCTTCCAAGGATAGGGCAGCATTGTTTCAACAAAACATGCTGATGAATTTCGTTCCAATAGATCAATGGTTTGCTCTGATATGAGTAAAGCATTCTTCAACCCTGAACATAATGCAGGTTCATATGAGGCAGATGTTCCCTTGACTGATCTGATGGATCTGAAACTGAGCTGTTCTGGTCAAACTCAGGCAGATGTTATCTTTAACAGGCAAGAGGACTGCAAGCAAGAGACATGCTGCTAATTATCATTTTGCACATCAGGGTGTAACAGTGGAGTTCAGTTTTCATAAATGCTAATAATATTGGTGTTTTGAAAGGCCTCAGAGTGGGACCCTTATGATAGTCGGATGGATTTATAAAGACAGGATACGAAGAATCGCAAGGCGCTGTGATAGTCATAGACAGAGACATGATAGGAAGAAGCTGAGGTTTCAGTTATTAGATTTCTATAGCAAACTCAGTGATCTGAATGCATCATGTCAGGGATATAACTGTAAACCCTCTTGAGGCCGGAAGAAATAAAACCCTGTATTGGAGGCAGCGGTAATGATCCATTATTCTTGTATATGTGAAGAGCATCATGTTCCATTTCTGAAGTAGTAGCTAGTTTGCTTGCGTTAGTGCAGAATATAGCATGTGGAAGCAGACTGTATCGGTTCACTGTTGGCTTCTGAGAGAAGCAGGATTTCCATATTTGGTAACTGCCTGAGTCTACTGGCTTGGATCCACAGGATGTGGAGTTTGTGAAAATTCAAACAAAGCTTGATTCCAACAAAAACAGTTTACAGAATTTACAGTCGGGCGTACAGCAGACGACAAGAAAAAGACACCCATTCCTGAAGCATCGCTTCCTCAGAGACTAGGAGACGTACACCTAATTTGGAACTCCAAAGCCATACTCTCCCAGATTCCAAATCCCGTAAAACACACCCTGCTGGGATTTTAGAGTCTGGGAAAAGTAGTTTTAGTTGCAGTTCCAGAAGGTGGATTTATTCCACAGTCTTGCAGTAGCAACTAGTTCTAGAATTTCAAAGTTTCCAAGTTATTTCACTTTGCTCATTTGAGACTGCAGTACTTCCTTGGCTTGGGTTTAGGAGAACTGTTCTAATCCTGCCCACATATTCCCACAAAATTCTCCGGCCCTGCTCTTAATATCCTAAAACTCTGCCTCTGATATCTTCACACCTTATCCTTGAAGCCTTCCAGCGCTGACACTCATGTGTTCACACTCTAACATATTGCTTCACTTGCCCTAATATGTTGACACCAACTGCTCATAATCTCAGACCTTGCACCTGATGTCATTCTACACTCTGACATATGTCTGTCTAGGTGCCCATCCTCTAAAAATGAACACCTTGCCTGTAAATTCCTTCAAATCAATCCACAGTATGCCTGCTCCATCCATAAGGCATCCCTCACTTAAAAATGTCAAATGCTGCCTCATAAGTTAGACCATTTTTCTCTAATATCTTTCCCTCCTGCTGTTAATGATTCCTACCCTGTCACTGCAATCTTTTCCTGCCCCTAAAATCCTCCTTGTCTATTCTACCCTGCAAACCTGCCCCTAAAGCCCTTCTGCCCTACACGTTTACTATGCTCAAGTTGCCTCTCCAGCCTTCCTCCCTAATATCCTCCTTCTTCCTTCCCCTCGAATTCCAGACTTCTAAAACAAATTTAGCACACCACTAGTCACCCGAGCTAATTTAAAGCTTCCTAGCTTGCTGATGAAGCATACAACCTGCTGTTAAAACTTTACTACTGTGTTTCCTAAAGTCTTCTTAGCTTGCCAAAACACTCTGCTGACCTCTTCCTTAAACAAATTCTGCCTTCTATTGAAGTTGCCCAATTTGCTTCTCAAGTCCTCCAGGCTATCCCATTATTTCTTCTACCAACTGCTTGAAGCTATTCTATTCTCTTCATAAAGTTTTGATCTACACCCTCACTCCCCTGCCCTTTTTTGTAAAAAGTTCTCATATTTTGCTCTCAAAATCTTCAATTGTACCCATGATACCGATCCTCTATCAAGGACTAGATGATGCATCATGGTTTATTCATGTACTTTGTTCATTTAGTGAGGGCACACAGGGTTGGTTACTTACCGGGGGCCCTTCAATGCCTCTGTGGCCCTTGGCTCCCTTAGCTCCTTGGGTTCCAGGGGTACGGTTCTGAAAGAGAAGAACAGGTAGTTACATTTCAGACTCCACAGAAGTAAATCAAACTGTATCGAGTAAGTGCATTCAAGCCCATCCAACTGTTTCTCTCTCACAATTCAGAATTCCAGTGTGACAACCGGTGTCCTAGGGCACCACGGCAGTCAGGGGTTTCTGGGCTCCATTTGCGTCAAGAAAGTGAGGTGGGTTAGACATTCAGAATACAGTTTGCAAGGTGATACCAGCTAATAAGATCAATATCCAGTGGGTGCTTTAATTTATAAAAGAAAAACAACTTCAATACACACAAAAAAATATGATACCCATAAAACTATTATACACAATGAAAACCGAAATTCTTTAGGACCATCTGGACCACAAACAGTTTATTGTGTCTTGATGCCCAGTACAGTTAATAGTGCATTATATAGACCACATTGCATTAGGTTACTCTTCAAAGATAGAGCAATGACATTAATACTTGTATTGCAGTGATGTGGCTTCAGCAGTTGATATGAAGTCAAATGTTCCTGGTCCATACACTGTCCCCCCACCCAAAGCAACAAATGTGCCCAACCTTCCTTCGTGAGGACACTGCTTTGGTGGTGCCATGGGCCTGGTTAAGGGTGCCTGGTGTCTTTGTACAGTTACTGGAATCCCACTCCCACCAGTCCAGAAGCAACTGGTCTAGTTATTGGAGGGAAGTAGCTATCCAGGGTGTCAGTCCACCTTGACGTCCTCAGAAGACACTAACAGGACCTGTACCACAGAGCCCACTGTTGCAGTCTAGAGTTTTTCTGTATGTTCACTGTGTGACGAGTGAGTGAGGAGGGCCTGCTGCTCTTCTCGCTGGTCTCTTGAAACCTATCTGGACTATCCTCAAGAGAGCAATTTTATGTAATTCCAGACCAGGCGGCCCTGACCACCACCCAGCAGAAATAGAGGGTGTTAATGCTAACGCTGAACGTAGATATTCAAGTTTCTACAAGGAGCAGTGAGGGGCACGCGGAGCTGGAAGTCCAGCAGAACAGATGCCAGCTTGGCTCACATTAAACACAATGACTTAACCAGTTGAGCTACTGGCTCTCAAAACAGATATCCCAGATATGACAGACCCAAAATGAACCCAGGTAAGGGATACCAGACAGACTTTACCAGGAGGGAGCTGGTCGGCAATTCCTTCTAAGGGGTACAGAGGTACAGATGCCTCGGAGTATAGATTAATGCTGCCACCACTGTCAGTCTACCACAGCTGTGGTAGCGTGGGCAGTGGACACTCTCTGTAAAAGAGAGGTGTACTGTGCATGCCCCTTGACCTCAGAGCAAAACTCTAGGGTCTCCATTCATATAAATAGGGAGACTCTCGGTGGACACGTGATTCTAATGTTCACTGTGGTAGAGGTCAAGAAAACCTGCAAAAACTTTCTAGTGGCTTGCCAGGAGATCAGCATAACACAGAGAAGCACGTTCTCCAGAGCCCTGCAGAGGACTCTCCATCCAAACATAACCAGGGCAGAAACATTTCAGGAGCTATAAAATGTATTTTATATTTTACATCAAGTGTCTGAGTTATCTGAATTCACGTTGAAGTAAATCCTTAACAAATACACCACTCACTGACTTACTCACTGTGAGGCATAAACACAGCAGGCAAACACCGCAAGGCCATCTCCTCTGATTTTCATATCTACTGCACCACCCCAGACTTTACAAGGTGCTCAGCGTTTCCCTTTCCCCCATTTCCTAGGGGACCTCATTGAGTGAGTGTGTAGGAATACCCTACGTTTGAATATTGTTTTCAGTTCTTCATAACCAACTTTACTGTGATAACCTCCTGTGTACAGTGGTAAGGTCTTAGATTTATGTCACGATAGGGCACAGTGTCTTGCAGATCCTTGATATCAATAAAATGTTTACCACTGTTTGCACAATTACAGCTATTGTTTAAATAACGAGACATAATTCAATCAGTTATATACTCCGTGCAAATGGTACATAATATGTTTTCGCTAAAAGAAACATTTCCTTCCTTTACCCTATTAATTGCCCTCTTCTGCATTATTCATGATCCCATTTCTGAGTTAATATTGTTGCACATGTTCACGGCCCTGAAGAGTCTGAAATACTTCCTCAACCCTCCACCCAGCCAGCCATCATTCAAGGCCCTTTATCCCTTCCACAGGGCTATCGGGGCTCTTATATGATGCGCTGTTGCATATGGACATTTGCAGATCGTATCTACTAGGAACGCTGCATGTCTCAAAGCAGACATCCTGGGAATGATTATTGTTTACCAAAGAGCCTCGGGCCCTGGGTTCAAGGTCAGAAAGCATTGTTCGCAGCATCATACATATCTTTCACTATGTAACTGATTATAACAGAATATCTGCTGCAGAACCTTCTTGTCAGTTTTGAAAGCCAGTTATAGGGTGAATTGTGAACAAATGAGTGCCAATGCAACACACATCACAAGAAGCTCTCAGTTGAAGGTTTAGGGTTGGAGGTGGGTGAGAGTACCATTATCCCTCAATAGGCCAGTGCCACACCCACCCACTAAGTGTGACATACTGGAATTACCCTCTGTCCCTTCCTTAATAGCCTGAATCACATTCACCTGGTTTGCATTGGATAAGCACTGGTCACAGTCACCACCCACCATAGACCACACCCAGATGCACTTCTGAGGGGACAGTCTTCAAGGCTCTGAGTAGGATAGGTGGCTATACATTGTTGTTGTTTTTATACAAATATAGATGTTCCCCTCCTCCACCTCTTCATTTTTAGCACTCACAGCATGTGCTTCAGAACTGTGTGAAAGGGTCAAATCTTGGTACTGAACAAGCAAGTGTTTGCCCCATGCCCGAACAGAAGTGGTGAATTGTGATGTTTGGAGATAAGCATCTGCCAGTGATATGTCTTTGGTGTTCTGTTATGTGCACGGGTTGTAAATGGTCCGACAGGAGGGTTAAGTTGGCACTAACAGTGATGAATGGCAGAGGAGAGGAGGGCAGTTTGCTGCAAAGTGCCTTCTGTATGGCCATGCTCTTTTGTTGATGCATGGGTGCATGCGGTTGAGCTGTGTGGGATAGGTGAGCGTAATAAATGTGTTGTGTTATTAGGGTTGCCATTTGCCAGCGATATGTCTTTGGTTTTGTGTTACACTTGGAGGGGTCTGAGAAGTGTTTTCATTGTCTTTGAGAGACATGGTAGCTAGCTACTGGAGGAACATGGCTTTGTCAGTTTTTTGGCTTTGGAACAGTGTTGTGCCTCAGATGGTGTTGTATGCTTTAATTAGCACATGCTATTGGTTATTGGGGGACTGGCAGTGTGAAGAGCCTGGTCTGCCAGATCTTTGGCTTTGGATCTGTGTTGTGCATGTGATGAAATGGTGTGGTCATGCAAATATATAATTCTCGCTTTGTGAGGGATGCTTGTGTGAAGGTCAAGTAAGTATGGTTAGACAGCCTCTCTCTGCCAACCATAAGACGTTGGTGCCAATATACAGTGTCACTGCCCTGTGTCTTTTTAAGGGGATCAGTGATACAGTAAAAGTGTTCTGCATGGAGGAGTGGCCAGTGCATAGTGACACTACAGCTCGCTACTAGGGGAGCAGACATTGTTCACTGCAATCTTCACATGATACATGATGGTCCTGGATTTCTTCGCTACTCCCCGACTTTATTCTATTTTACAAAATGCATCTAGAAAGCATGCAGACAAAATAATACAACAGTGAAGTGTCAAAGTGATTACAAAGGTATCTTTTCAACATTATTTGTAAAAGAGCTGTTAGTAACTTACATCATCGCCTGTATCACCGGGTTCCCCTTCATCTCCCTTGGGGCCAGGGTAACCTTTAGGACCCTGAAATAGATTGGACAATTATGACAATTTAATGTACATCTCAATCAGTTAGGTTCTGCCAATCACACTCTTTGATACATTTTAATTCCCTCTTACATTGACTGCTGAAATTTGCCTCTCTAGTTGCCATGATTTCCATCAGGTTTTTGTTACTTCTGTCTTTTGATTTCAGTACTTCTCTCCAGAGATATTTTGACTCCCCTCAATAGGTGTTCTGAGTTCCCTGTTGATCTGTTACCACGTTCTTTCCTAGCTTAAGCTGCTCTCATTCCTTGTTGTTGCAATCCCAGTCTCTGGATAATATTACTTGGATCGCTGGCTGTTGTCACTCCCCACCCTTGCTGTAGTTGCTTACTTCCGTAGCTACAGTACTTCAATCTCTGAGTTGCTTCTTTTTTTGTAGCTCCTTTCACATACCATACACAGCTGTTGTGCTTTCCCTCCCTAGCAGTTGTGGATCTCCTTCTTTGACGTAGGTTTTTCCCTTCTTTTGTGTTATGAAGATGCAGATTTCCTTATTTGATGTGCATAACCCCAGATGTACAGTTTTCACTGCAATCTGTTGCACTTTACCTCTGCTGCGATTTCACGTTCCAGATGTTGCAACAGTACTTCCTATCTGTTGGTATTTCTCTTCCTTGCTTGTGATTCCTTCTGCACTTCCTTCTGGTGGATGTATATTATAATTTTGCATTTTGTTGTTAGAAAAAAAAGGTCAAACCGCAAGTGGATCCTGGGGAGGAGCCAGTGTTTAGCATTCTCTGTTGGTAGCTATGCACTATAAAGACACGATCCATCTATCTATATGTCTTCTCACAAAATGCAGGGTCCTCGCTCGCAGTGGGAAGAGACCATTTGCATTTTTCTTGTCAATGTGGAATGTGTGTTGTGCAATTTGAAAACCAATTAAAAAGTGTTTCTACTCTAAATTATGTTCAGGAGGGACCAACTCCATTGCAACTCCAACTATGAATACACATAGACTTACTTTGGACCCAAGGTCTCCTCTGGATCCTGGATATCCCTGGAAGATGAGAAGAGGAAAGAGAGAGACTTAAGTCAGCATCATGAAGCCAGTGCGATTCATTTTAAAGTACAATTAAAGGATGCTTAATCTCCAAACTCACCTGAAATCCTGGAAATCCCTCAGTGCCAGTTCCTGGTTCGCCATCATCACCCTAACAGGAAGAAATAAACAATATCAAGAAATCAGCCAAACAAAAAGAAGAAGCCAAAATACAGCCAAGATCAACCAACCAGCATCAACCAGGGAACATCAACCTACCAATTAAACATCCAGTCAAACTTCTAATGCTAACCAATAAGCACTATTTAATCAACCAACTAGCCAATTACAAAATAACTAAACCACACCAACAAATCAGTTAACCAAGCAACAAAGCAACAGTGCCAACCAAATAGTAACTAGCGAAAGTCTAGACCAACCAACCTACCAGTATTAGCCAAGCAATAAATAAATCAGTGACATGTTCAACCCGCACAAAATAATTCATCAACCAATCATCACCTGCTAAGACCCAGCAATAATACCATAGAACTGTTCAATCAACAAACCCAACAACCAACCTAGGAACCCAAAAACCAGCCAACTAACCAGACAATCATCAGTATTAACTAACAAGAATCCATCCAACTTAACCAGAAAACAAGCCAGTCAAGCAAATAGCACCTCATATATCTAGACGCCAAACAGATTATGTTACACAATCAAAGCAAGCCATGTCATTCAGCAAAGGCACCCTATTTCAAACTGCTTATCAGCCACTAAAGTTAATTATATCATTACCTGTTATTTACAGAACTCAGGAACTTCACGCCTGATGCACTGAGCACAATATAAATTCGAGCTATTATTATTGTTATCATTATGGTTATTAATAGTACTGTTACTACTATTATAACTTTCATCACTCGTGCTACTGGTCAACCAAGTAGCTGGCAATGATTCCACCCAAAACACATCTAAAGAGGATCTATGTTACATTAAATTACTTATTGAACAATCCACTTACCAATTGATCAAACATATACTTTCCCAATAAACACACACTATACTAACCTTTCAGGAAGGGTACCTATCAAAAAACCTGATAACTCACTCATACATTTAACCAGTTAGATTTTTTAGTTAATTGTCTATGCACCTCTCAACCACACATTACCCACCTAAGTCAAATATTCACTCAAGCAAATGCCCAACCAGTTCTTACTACATACTAGCAAATGAATATATGAAGTAGCAAGAATATAGCAAACCCATCTGTCCAATCATTTAATATACCCAATTATGTTATCTATCCAAGAAACAAAACCCATCTTGCAAATAAAGCCATAAACTCATCCAACCTAGACTAACCAGTTTACTACAAATTGATCTATTAAAATCATTCACTAGGATAGTTACCACAAAAAAGGAATCAACTGACAATCAACCATCCAGAGTGTCCTCCTCTTAGACAAACAATCCCAATACAAGCAGATGCTTAGCTCATTGGTCAGCCAGGAGGCAATATATGCACCACTTGCGCCTGACCCATGATATCCTCAACCACATAGAGGCATGCAGGTATTTCCTCATATGACTAATCACAGCTTAGAGGAGTAAAATTACATGCTTAAAAACTGAATGATCAGACTCTGAGGTTTCCCGCTATGGGTGTACACTGTGTGATTACTCTGCTGTGCTCCCAGAAATCCTCCTTCCTCAAAATGCACACTGGAAGAAATTTAAGGAGTCTTTGAAGTGAGAGCTTCACTCACCCTTTCACCCATTGGGCCATTGTCTCCTGGGAGCCCCTTGGGGCCTCTGGGTCCTTTGCCACCCTAGGAAGTAAGAACAACAAAAACAATCATTAGTTAAAACAGAGCAGAAGAGCAATAAGAGGGATGTACTTGTGCTTCCTTCATCACTAAACACTTTGATTGTGTCCAGTCATTCATTAAGTGAGATTAATTTTGTGTATTTCTCTCAAATGAATGTGAAGACAAATTTGGAGTGCAAATATTGGGCCTGGTTTATAATTTGGTGAACGGATTAAACTCCTTCAGGATGACAGGGTATATTACTCCGTTGCCCTTACGAAGTCCCCTCTAGCCAAATTATAAAATGTTCGTCAACCCAGCGGACATTTCAGGCATTTACAAGAATCGTCGTCAAGGAAGTTCCAGCCAATGCATTGTAACGTTGCCAGATGACTCCGTCAAACATGACAAAGCTGTCTGGCGAAGTTACAGTTTTTTAATTTTCAAAAAAAATATCCCAAAGCAGGTTTTTTTTTTAAGTAAAAAAAACAATGCCTCCCACTTGCCAAGAGAGTTTCCTCCCATGTTGAGGGGGCAGTAAGCACTTTTCAGTGCACCTCACCTGCAGTTTTTTCCTGGTGGTGGGTCGGCATTAAAAATCGGCTCTTTGTCCGCCCATCTAATTTGTTGGACAGACATAAAGTCAAATCTCTGATGGCACTTAGTTTATCAGGCCGTCAGAGAAGTTTGACCATGGCAGAGATGGAGTAGTCTCTGCCGACTTCAGACTATGGTCCACACAAACCAAAATTGGGCAGGCGGGCCATAATGTTGGTGGGAGTGATGGAACTTCCTCTCAGCCAACATTTAAATCGGACCCATTGTTTTTTATTTCAGACGATTTTTTCTTATTTTACTTTATGAGCAATCTTTAGAGTTCAATGTGATTCAATGACACAGAAAGCACAAGGAAAGCTTTCTATCAACACAATAATTCCCCTTCAGTGGCAGATTCATCTCAAGAACACAAGTGGTCTTTGTCACTCCTGAATAAGGTCAGTAACTGGCCGCAAACAATCTGAGACCGTGATGTACTCAGGACAAGGACCCAGTGTATTAGAGCTGGGTGTGAACGGCTCTTAAATCAATACCTGACCTTGCCCAATGCTTGCGCAAAGAGTGGGAAGTCTTGGATAAGAGATCCTGACAAATCTCACTATGAGGAAGACTAATGTACTTCCTGATAAAGGGTCAAGGATGCTGCTGCAGTTTTACTCATTTGAAAAAGAGCAACGTGGAGAACGCATCAGATCCCAGAACATAACCACTGGGCCATGCATAAAGTTTCCACAATAGAGCGATTCTTAAACTAGAGAATACAAAATACTGCTTTTTACTGCACCCAGATGACTGAATGGATCTAAAGTAACAGGGTTGGATCACTGACTAGCCACTACACCCTCACCGCTGAATGAATCCCACACTACAGAACTGAACTGTGGTGTGGCACAATGGCACTGAACTAGCAAGGCAATCTTTCTAATCATTCCTAGTCAGTGGTGGATTCCATTTGAGCCCAGAAGTTGTGTGGGTCACAAAATAAACAATGTCAGTGATGGACCACACATAATCTGAGATCCCGAGTTTCAGATGGCTGAAAATAGGACCCATTGTATGAGGGCTTAATCGAAAATCAACTTGAGTGGCAGGACACAAAAGAGTTTTAAATAAAATACTTATACTTGACCAGTGCTGGGACAACAAGAAAAAAGTTCGGGAATTTAAAATTCCTGACAAATTTTACAGGTCTCTAGGTTACCAATTAAACTCTCAGAGAAGGAAATTAGGAAGGCGGGGATTGTAGTGTGAGGCCACTGTCAAATGTGTCACCTACACTTTCCCAGCCTGCAATGGGAGTCATTCAAAAAATAAATGGCAGGAGTTACCTGAACATTTCACTGTAACTAACTGACCAGGTGACTGATCTAGGAGGTTACAGTAGAAACATGTACTTTTTTACTGTAAATGTCAGGGCTGGTTCCTCCAAACTTGAGCTTGGGGTGTGCTTTGGCACATGATAGCAAAGCGAAGTGACATCATCTCCCAAATGCCTGCACTTATGTATTCCACCCCCACATACAGCACTAGGTTAATACCCACAAATTGCCAGCCACCTCTGCAGTGTGATCAATCATCACTGGGCCCAGTGTTGCTCTCCAGAACTCTGGATAGTGTACTGTCATAGAGGTCGCAGGGGCTCTACACACTCCAATGTCAGGATTGGTCAATGAGAAGAGATGCATAGAGACACAGCCACATGACACTGTTGGAATAAGGAAACCTGTAGGCCTGCTGAAGCACTATATGGAAGGAGTAGTTAGTAAGTACAGTCAGCACATACATCTTAGATTGACAGATTGGATGGAGCTCCTTTAACTTATTCTCGGGTAGGGTTATAGGTTCCCTTTGCATGCCCAGCTCGGTGCACCTCTGCAGTGGCCTGTGCATGCATAAAAAACTGAATGACTAAATTAGTAAGTGAATAAATAAATTAATTAAATTATGAACAGCTGGATGGGCAGACTGGAACTGCATATATGCAAAGGCACGCTATCACTCACCTCGGGTCCAGCAGGTCCTTCATCACCTCTGTATCCCTTTGGTCCATTTGGCCCAAGTTCGCCCTGGGAATTACAATCAAATATTGCAGAGGGTTAAACTCTTTTGTTATTCCGTGAGAGAGTGGTCGCCTGTGGCAGAAATATGCCTCCGATGCATCATGCAACAAAGAGGGCTCCTCTCCTATGTTTGTGAGAAGTTCTTTTATGAACTCTGCAGGTCACTCACACTCCTGATATATCTCAGCACTACTTCACACACACCAGGTTAGCATGCGCATGCACAGACCAAGGTAAGGCTGACACACACACACAGACACATACACACACCACTCTAGGACATCCATGTATATGTAGACAAAGCCCTATGAACACATCTTGGTAGACATGGATCAAGGACCAATCCGCCTCATCACACTCTTGCTGAGATGTGCTCATAAGATCATCAGATACCATTAAATGTTTGGGCGAGTGTCATCTTATCATCCTGGATTGCATGGCAAGTAACATTCTAAAGCTTAATGGGAAAAGATGGATCAAAAAGATTTTGGAGAAGTCTCTCAGTCTGACAGAGAAGCTAGCCAGCTGCTTTGGGAAATCATAAGTGTCAGGGCGGAAGTGTTTATCAGAAGCCTGCAGTTGATGTGGCCGAATGTCAAGATTGCTAAATACCAAAGCTGCATATACTGAATTCCAACTCATGCCACTTTCTTCCACCACCAGGCAATGCCTATCTCTTTTTTCAGTCTTACGTGTTCCATTTATCCCTGCTTTCTCCCTTTTACACTGTTTTCCCCTTTCTCCTCCTCCTCCTTTTGGGGTTTTCTGTCTTTGGTCTGGGTTAAAGTCTGATGAGGAAATGTATGTGCTAGTCCTCCAAAATGAGTGCCGGTGTGCCCCACTGGTAGCCATCAGCTCAAATTCAGTACTGCACGTGTGTCTTCTCTATGCCAAAAAACAGCATCTGATCCTCCTGTTACTGAGGAGGATACCAGAGAAGAACCTTCCATTTATTGTGCTAGAAAAATATGCCTAAGTCACGTGGGCCATTATTTATCCAACATTGATTATGTCAAGGGCTCCTCCATGCTCCTCAAACCCTCAATAATAAAACTGCAGAGAATACAGAGCATGGCAGTGTATGTAACTTTAGTTCAAAGTGCTTTGCTTTGTTCATTGACGGCTTACAGAACAAGCTGAATTTTCCTCTTAGTCTTGATCTCGCCATATTTCTTTATTTGGTCCCTAAGATTTAGATCTCCTTTTCTGTTGAAGTTGCTGATTTTAAGAAAGCTTGAAGTGGTGGGTGAGATTTGTGTGTCCTTGGACCTCAAATGCAAAGCTTCAAGAGATCGCTAGTTATTTTTTTTTTTTAAAACACACTAAAAACATGTCCTTTTTGAAAGTCGAAGAACTTTTTTTCTTTGTCCTTCTTGGGATCTAAGCTTTAGCTCTGAAAAGCCGAGCTTTGGATTTGAACCTGCGAGATACAAACAAGCTCTGTAGCAGGTCTGTTATCCACTGTATACAACACCTACACCACCTTATAACCCCTCTTGAAAGTGAGGCTGGGGAAATGTCACTGGAAGAGAAATGGGGGTCTTGGGTAGACCCGTCCATGCTCAGTCCTCACTCTTCGTGCTCATCCACTGGAGCCCCCTGGAGGGCGGACCAGCGGAGGCCTGTGATTGGTGGATCTCTGCGAGTCTACGTGGTGGTCTCATTCCTGGAGAGCATAAATATAATATAGAAGGAAGAGGAAGTGGGCGAGTCAGTGAGGGGGCGTACACGTGGAGGGACAAAAAGGGGAACGAGGGAGGAGGGGAAAGAGGGGAAGCTGGAGAAGAAAAACCAGGAAGGAGTGAATGAGATTAGGTAGAAAAAGAATAAAGGGGAGAGATTGACGGGGAGAGAAACTACACACCTTGCATTAATCACATAACTCAAGGCTGGTACTCTGAGAAATGAATTATCTGCGTAGGGGTAACACAAAAACGCCAATAGGGAGGTACTATGGCGCCACCGAGGCACCACCAGTAAAAGGGGGCCAGACTGATCCTAGAAATATCAAATGAGTCCAATTGTTTTGCTTTGGCATAATGCTGCTGTAGCTAGTGTGTGGAACTCATTTCAACAGAGCATTCTGTGCCTACTTCTGCCACTATTACATTCAAATTAATAGTCTATTTTGACAATTTAAAGCTGGGGCTTAGGTCTGTTCCTGCTCTCTCTCTGTCTCTCTCTCTCTCTGTTTCTCTTACTGCATTTAGGCATGTCACTCTTTCTTCCTTAATCACTTCTACCCTGCTTTCGCTCGCTTTGTCTCTCCCACTCTATCTGCCTGTCTTCAAGTCTCCTCCCTCCCTCCCCTGCTTCATTTCTTGATTTTCCTCAGTTGTTTCTCCTCCCACTGTCTCTTTCTCTTCTCTCTGACCCACTTCTATATAAACTCCGTTACAAAACCCCCTCAGAGAGTAAAAGTATCTGGCAGTTCCTTGAGTGTGGCTTGTGGGTAACATCTGTAAACTTTCACTCGATTATTGCATGGGCCAGGAAAATTCATAAGCTTTCCAAGTTCAGTAACTTCTCAGTTGTACAAGCCCACGCTACAAAAAATCAGATGTGGTAAATTTGCTGGCACTGGAGAGAAAAATAATGTCTGGTGAAGAGTGGGGCAAGGGTGGAGTGACTCTTGTTACAGAGCCTGTGCTGAGCTCCACATAAACAAAGGGTGCCAGACCCAAAGGAGAGACCTCAGGGTCGCAGCATGGTGGTCGATGACACATCGTGGAATTGAAAGCGAGAGGAAGGCCTCAATGAATCACCATCTATACAGACCAGCGTTGTACACCAGTGATTCCAGGCCAGATGAAGCACCCCGGGTCTCTACATGTAAAACAAGCATTGGCATAGCCAATAGGTCTCGCTTTTGGGATCTTCTAAGTGTTTAGCCATGCAACACTTGATGTTGTTTAATGAAGGATATTGTGCTGGATAACTAAACACTTACAATGTCCCAAAGGCGAGACCTATTGGCTATGCATTGGGACGCCTTTTAAGTGTTTAGGTAGAGCTATTGACTTTGCCAATGTTTCTAAGCTGTGCTGTAGAGAAGTGTGGCTGCTGTGCAGCATGCTAAGAAGTTGTAATTAAAAAGTGTAAGAAGCACTGAGTGATGCTGTGGTGTCGTTGAGTGATGCTGTGCTGGCCCTGAGTTATGCTGTTGTGGCATTGAGCGATGCTGTGGTGGCCCTGAGTGATGCTGTGGTGGCCCTGAGTGATGCTGTGGTGGCCCTGAGTGATGCTGTTGTGGCCCTGAGTGATGCTGTGGTGGCCCTGAGTGATGCTGTGGTGGCCCTGAGTGATGCTGTGGTGGCCCTGACTGATGCTGTGGTGATGCTGATTGATGCTGTGGCGCTGCAGAGTGATGCTGTGGTAGCGCATAGTGATGCTGTGGTGTTCCTGAGTGATGCTGTGGTGGTGCTGAGTGATGCTGTGGTGAAGGTGAGTGATGCTGTGGTGAAGGTGAGTGAATTTGTGCTGGCCCTGAGTGATGCTGTGGTGGCTCCGAGTGATGCTGTGGTGGTGCTGACTGTTGCTGTGGTGATGCTGATTGACGCTGTGGCGCTGCAGAGTGATGCTGTGATGGTACTGAGTGATGCTGTGGTGTTCCTGAGTGATGCTGTGGTGTTCCTGAGTGATGCTGTGGTGTTCCTGAGTGATGCTGTGGTGTTCCTGAGTGATGCTGTGGTGGCCCTGAGTGATGCTGTGGTGGCCCTGAGTGATGCTGTGGTGGCCCTGAGTGATGCTGTGGTGGCCCTGAGTGATGCTGTGGTGGCCCTGACTGATGCTGTGGTGATGCTGATTGATGCTGTGGCGCTGCAGAGTGATGCTGTGGTGTTCCTGAGTGATGCTGTGGTGTTCCTGAGTGATGCTGTGGTGGTGCTGAGTGATGCTGTGGTGAAGGTGAGTGATGCTGTGATGGCCCTGAGTGATGCTGTGATGGCCCTGAGTGATGCTGTGATGGCCCTGAGTGATGCTGTGGTGGTGCTGAGTGATGATGTGGTGGTGTTGACTGCTGCTGTGGTGGCGTTGAGTGAATTTGTGCTGGCCCTGAGTGATGCTGTGGTGGCTCCGAGTGATGCTGTGGTGGTGCTGACTGTTGCTGTGGTGATGCTGATTGACCTTGGTTTGCGTGAATCGGAAGTCCTTAAGTACGTTAAGCATACATGCCAACATTTTAGGACAGGGACGTGGGAGATGATCCCGACAGGGGCTTGAACCAAGATATTGTGCTGCCATGAACCCGAATGGAAAACAAATAAACGAGGGACTTTTGCAACGGTGCGGTGTGGAAGCGAAAACATAAATACACAAGGGACTTTTGAAACGTGTGCGGCAGGGTAACAAAAACAACAAGGAAACCCCTGCTACACATGACAATAGGCTGAAAACCTTCAGAAATAGATTTCGAAATGTATAAAAATGTGTGGAAGCTAGATCATTTTAAACAACTCCCAAAAACGCATTTGTTCCTGGTGCAGTCAAAGACCCAAATCAAGACTTTGCATTGAATGAGATAATAGTCAGCATTTTATTGGTGCAGGTAAATCTTGTGGACCGGAGCAAAATAAGCAGACATCTGAACTGGCCGTACTAAGAATATAGCAAACTAAATAAATAAAAGAGCTATTCTCTGCAAGTGTTATAGGACTTTATATCCTGACAGGAAGACGCCCGAGTCAAATAAACGAAAGGCATCTGTCCACAGAGTGTAAACACATCTTAACCTACCAGATGTGTGATATTTCAAATGTCACCTAGGCACACCTTCTAAAGTTAGAACGTTTTACAAAGTTATCAAGTGACCCAAGTTATTACCAAGTAGAAGCGCGTTGCTCAGCAAAAACGGGGATGGTGGAAAGGATATGATGCAACCAAGTTACTGAATGTACATCTGTAACTATATGTCTGTAACTATAAATACTGCCAGTATGGTTACAACCTTAAAATCAAGTGGAGCTCATCCGCCTTCACCGGCTCCTGGTTGTACTCTGCTGGTTAACCTAAGCACTCCTGCGGCACACTTTTCCATGACAGCTAGCGGTTCAAGATCAACACGTGGTGCATTCTGGGAGAGGAGGGTTAGAGTGTGGGTGAGTAGTGGTTTGGGCTCACACAATGCACACCATTCGCTGGGCATGGCTTCTTAGATCACTCTGTGCAAACCTTCACACCTTTCAATAATTGTAATCACTCTAATGAGCGTAATTACCAATTATGTTATATTATTATGTTTACTTCTCTCAACTAAAATAAATCAGCAATCAGTGCAGCATACCCTCCCTTGCCGCGCAGCAGTAAAATACTGACTGCAGATAGGGCGCTTCAGTGTGCCTGCTGCCTCTTTCTGTATGACTTCTACATGAGGTCTGGTGCCTTCCTCAATTGGCTGAGCACTGAGGCCCAGTGCAGATAAACGCGGCTTTAACCCTGTCATAAAGCATCTTTTACCTCTTTTACTTGTAGTAATAGGCTGTGCAGACTTGATGGATGACCCCCCCGGGACTGATGAAGAAAGGTAAGTGCCACCCAGGCTAGGGTTTCGCTTTAAAGAAACCTTACTGGTTTTAAAATGTTCCTGTATCAACTTGCCCTCTTGCTCTCAATTTAGTGCCCGTGTGCGCGCGGGCTCAGAGCGCCGCAGTGTAATGACGGCAGGCTACGGCGTCTCAGAAGGACGGGCAGTCACAGCGCCGTGAGGAATGTTTAAGCTGAAAGATAGACTTCATCGAAGAGTGTCAATTTGTCCTCTCGAGATGGCCTTTGCACCTCATTAAAGCCTGAAAAAGTGTTCATAAAAACCTGACTGTATCGGCACATAAAACACCTGACGCAGTTAGCTGTCTCTGATCTCTTATTCCTGGCCACTCTGACAAACAATGAAGCCATTTTAGGGATCACGCTGTCTTTAATCGTGTTAATTTCTGTGAACATTTTATTAGGGATACGCTGTGTCCAATGGTGTGTACTGCACAGAAATGCTAGCACACCACGGGTTGTTAATATTTATTCTTCTGTATGGTATGTCAGTCCTAAATGTCAGTGTCGTTGGGTTACGCCTGAACTTACAGAGCAGTAACGAGTAGTTCAGAAACTCGAGGGTATGTGGCTGGAAGGCTGTGATCAGGTTGAGAAAGTAGAATATATTCACATTCTGCACAACCTTAACGAGGCTATTGCAGCAGAAAACAAGCATTTGAAGGCACGCGCGGGGAGGAGGGGGGGCGACGCGAGTGGTGCGCGCGCGCGCGCCACAGCGAGACATCTGGTTTTAATTATCGCGCCCGTGTCAGGGCACGATAATTGAAACCACATGGCGCCCCTGCGGGTAACCGCAGGGAAAAGGCCATGACGCACGAGCGTCTGGTCAGCTTTTTCAAACCCCCTACATAAAGTCTTCGCCAGAAGCAGCGCTTGCGCGCTACTCTAGGCTCGACCTAAAAACTAATGATCTGCAAGAGGGATTCTAGGTCAGAATGAAGACAATCCCAGGGCAAAAGCAATGTCTTCAAGATTGCAGCATTTAGTATGACCAATGGTAGTTAATTGGGGCTTCATCTAAGAAAAAGAAGGTTCACAAGGGTTTCCTAAAGTATCAGTACCAGTGATATGCACAAGGAATTAAAACCAAGAGGAAATTCCTGAGACCTCAGCATATTTATAATGCAGTTTATGTTCTTCAAATTAAAGAACAAAAGGAAGTGACCACAGTCCATCATGCATGTCTCATTGCCTCAGGAGTTCAGGAGAACTGCAGTCCTGATGATGCAGCAGTTGCTAGTTGTTGTCCTTTATGATGAATTATGAATTGTGCCTGTCTACGATGCATTGATCAAACTCAAATGTCAGTGAATATTTGTGGTCTATGTGCAAAATGGTGGTCTAGATCTTACTTGACCTATAGTGGTTGACTAATACGTGCTAAGTAATACGGATACCATGTGTGATGGTTTTGGCATGCTATTAAGACTGTGAAAAACATGTAGAACTATTGAAATGCACCAGTGAGGAGGAGATGTGTTCCACACAACAACCTGGTAATGTTCTCCCTTAAAAAGCCAGTTGCTGTAAATTTCCCTGGGGATACAACAGAAGCACACACAGATTTTAGCTAGTCCACATGCTGCTGTCAAAGACCAACCATGCATATCTACCTCAAATGGTGCAAACACAGGAGAAGGTAAAAGTGGAGATGTGAGTTTACGTAGTACAATTGGGCCCTCCTTCTTAAGTCTAAATTACTGCAGTGTGACACACAATCAAGAGTAAGGTTGGGTCGTCTACTTACTGGATCTCCGGAAGCTCCTGCAGGTCCGTCTCGCCCTTGGTCTCCAGGCAGGCCACCTTCACCCTGTGAAACAAGGAGACAGAATGAAGTCAGGAAAGTGTATTATAAAGGGGTATTGGATATTGTGTTCGAAAAAGACGCTTCTCATGATATTTGTATATTATGCACCTTTCTTGACATGAGCCCTTAAGTTATAACCTCAAGTACTTCTGTTTGTAGTTCTGTTTGCTGAAAGTTAATTATTGTTGAGCATTTATTGTGAGCACTGCCCATACTTCTTCAAGACTTAAGATGTCATTGACTGCTCGACAGCCTCATATATACTACTCCAGGAAGAATCTGAAGCACCTCCAAGGTCTTAGAAAGTAACAAGAAGGTTGGGTTCTTCCTCCTCCGAGAATGCGTGGGTGGCACTTACAAGACTGCAGAGACCTCCGAGAGTTCCTCCTACACCCTGCCCTAAGGACCAGCGGAACACATCTCACACCAGTGCCAAAAAAGTGAACTTTCTATACCTTATCTCAAACAAGAAAAAGGTATAGGCACAAATATAGACAAACCCCCCAGAGAAGGAAAAACATCAGAAAACCATGCGTTGGCAATGTGGATGGCCCAGGCCTCCTCGTTCAAGAAAGATGAGGAGAGCTTTGATCAACCAAGTGGAAACCTGCTATGTTATGCTATATTGACAGAGGTTTAGATAGCAGTGTTTTATCATTAGTGTGCCTTTCTCAACTGTCTGGTTTGAATACCTTCACACCTAGCTTACGACAGGCTGCCTCATTCTTTGAAAAAGGCAGATATTCATCTCCAACTTTTAGAGGGTCTAGGAAGCATGCACCCTCCCCACTCATCAGTTCATTTATATAAAGAAGTATCTAGAACACCCCCCAGACTGTAGGTGCCATAAGGTTTCAGATGGGCTGTACCTCTCTGCCATTCCTACCTCCTGCCATGAAGAGCAGTCGGGAGTAGCTACGGGTTCTCAGCACAGATAAAGAATGACCAACCTCAAGCAGTGAGAAAGGATGAGGGCCATCTAATGCCCTCACTCCTTAGTAAAAGCACTTTGGCATATAAATTGATTCTTACCTCATAACTCAATAAACAATAAGCAAGTCTAAGCAAATTTCCAGGTTAAGTATCTGATTGATTTTCGTTTTTGGGACTCCCTGTGACTGTGCAAGGCACACTTCACGCTGCAGTAGAGGGCCACCAGCCATGAGACACAGTGCACACTCGTGAGAACTCGCTCAAAACAACTGGAATAATAGTCTCGGCTTAGAGGCCTTTGTGAGAGCTTAAGACCGGGAATGGGAGCGGGGAAAAGATCCCGGAATGCTTATGTAGACCTGAGGGCTTTCAGCACCAACCTCAATATGTATCCACTGAGGGCCTGCAGGAAATGAGCTGTCTCAGCTTTGGGAGAAAGTTTCGGTCACTGACACAAGATTGATTTGTACTGCCTGCCACATGTGGCCACAGCTGCAGAACTAAAAGCTCCTGTGAGGAGGAGTTCAGGAAATAAAGATGTAAACAGGGAAATCAAATGAAGTCTAAAGAGAATAGCGGATATTGAACTAAACACAAACAGCTGGTCAGCGGGGGTAGGAGTGCGCAGGAAGAAGCCTTGTTTTGGCACTGCATGGGCTTTTACTGCCCCCATCATACAAAATATATATATAGATATATATCATATTATAGGAAGAATCAACGCAATGAACTTCAGTCCCACATGTTTGTACAGATATTATGACATATATCTTGTCCCCTGTTTTGAGCGCCATGAGAGCAGGCCATGCCCAGCAAAGCTATATTTCTTCTTATACGTCTCCTGTGTTTGTCACCTCACTGTAGCATCTATGTCCCTGAACAGCTTGACTGCATATGGCATCACCTGCTCCATTTGTTGGTAGCACAATGCTACCTAGCACTTGCACTTTTATCACCTAAATTCCCATAGCTGTTACTCCAAGCCAAAGGGCTAGGCTTAGAACCAGGTTACTGCATGCTCCTATAAGTGCGTATTTGCAAACATAATTCATGTTCCATAGAGTGCTGTCAGCATTACGAAGTCAGCTCTTATCATTCAACATCTTTAGTGAGATTCTCAGAACCCTGTTATACATACTTTGTATACCCTGGATTTCTACAGATGGCGTTTAATGTCCCGTAGGCTGATCTCAACAGCATTTGATGTCCCATAGTCTGATCTCAACATCGTTTGATGTCCAATAGGCTGTTCTCAACAGCGTTTCATGTCCCATAGGCTGATCTCAACAGAGTTTCATGTCTCATAGGCTGATCTCAACAGCGTTTCATGTCCCATAGGCTGATCTCAACAGCGTTTCATGCCCCATAGGCTGATCTCAACAGAGTTTGATGTCCCATTGGTTGATCTCAACGGCGTTTGATATCCCATAGGCTGAGCTCACCTGAGTTTGATGTCCCATAGGCTGATTTCCACAGCATTTCTTGTCTTATAGGTTGATCTCAGCACTGCCTGATGCCCTTATCTCCAAGGCCCTCATTAGGAATGGCCCATTCTTTCCGAAGTACCCAGCAGCAAGAGTTACCAGGCACATCAGAATGATGATGAGTTCGGGGTAACACTGCTGCTCAGCGGTATACCACCCGAAGAGTTCATCAGCTTCAAGCAGGCAGTGTATTGGTGGAATTCCGGGGGAAAACATGCGGAAATCAGCACAGTAAATCCAATTTCGGCATGTTCCACCCCAGAATCCATAATCTCTGTTATCCCCTCATGACCCCCAATGACAGTAAACGTGCGGGAGGGAAACAGCGGGTGTTTGTTACAGGCCACTCGTAATGTTCATCCCTTGTCCTCTGTGCTGTCTTGGTGCCATTCTAACAACCACACTACTGGAGCCTAGATTCCTATCCATGCTGTTTCATGTCTCCTCTGAACCCTCCTCAGCCCCCTGTTCACTCTCGCTGTTGAACAGATTATTTCATTTCAGCTACTTGTTGACGTCACCTACACTATGCTGTGCTCACCATCTGCACCGACTTAAAGTCAACTTTTCTGTAGTTACATAATGCTAGAGATATATGTTCGTACTCTTCACTTTACTGTGCACAGTATCGGGTTAACTCCTACACTTCAATGCCTTACTGCTGATATAGGTTCATGTCCCCTGGAGGATGCTGTGCTCTGCACCATGTAAAGGTCTGCACTTGTATAGCTCATAATGCTACAGATGTATGTTCACACGCCTCCGGTGCACTGTGCACAGCACCCTGTCAACACTTACACCTTAATGACTTACACCCCTGCTGATATGTGCAGGGAATAAAACATCTATCTCTCTCTACCCTGCCCTGCACCTCTAACATTCATCAACAGCTGGTGTTCCAGAACGTTCCATGCTTGATGATATCTGATTAGGTTTTGAGGCCTACTGTAACCACATGCATAAGGAGGTCCCTTTCTTCTCCCCTCGCGTGTGTTGTGCTCCGCGCCATGTGAACCCCTGCACTTCTCCTGTTTACATCCTGCATATGTGCTCGTAGCTTTCAGTATTCTGTGCTCAGCACCATCTGCATTTTTACAGCTACAAGTATGTGTTCATATGCCCTACAGTGTGTTACTCACGCCATGCCCATACTCCCTACAGTACGTCACTCGTGCCAGGTTAACCCCTACACGCCTATAGCCCACACTTCTAATGATGTGTTCATATCGCCTCAAACCTGCTGTGCACAGCGCAGTGTTAATTCCTACACTTATAAAACCTATATTCCTGCGTAAATTGTTCCATATTTTAAAGGCTTTTATTGCCATCCTGGGGGCATTTTTACATCTGTGGCCTGTATTCCTATATGTGTGTCACTGCTTGCTGGTATTACTGCATTGAGCAGCATGGTTTATCCATGCCCACACCGCACAGAGCAGGCAGATGTTTCAGGGACTCGGCTTTGACAGAATATATTGGACTAAGAGCTCGTGGCTCCTGTGGCCTGTCGCCAGAACAGTGTGCGCTTTACAAGAACACCGCCAAGGGCCCCCGAATGGTCCGGGCCCCGAGCCTTACGTGGGTAGTGGGCGGAACTGTATACCTTTCAGGAGCAAATTTCTCCAGGAGTTGCCCTGGAAGAAAGGAGTGGCTCACAATGACGGTTGGATATTTAAATAAAGCTGGCTTAGAAATCCCGTGACTTCATTTCCCACAGGCCTGGCGGTGCGCAGAACCCACCGAGTGTTGACGTTGGCCCGCGGAGCCCTCTTGGCTGCTACATTGTGGGAATGTTCAGTGACGCATCCAGGTGTGTCAGGCGAGTGGAATTCAGCAAGGCGGTCCCCTTCTGAGGGGGACAAAGAGGGGCATTCTGTCAGAACGAGGCGCTATTTCCAGAACCCCCCCCCAGTGCACTCTCCACCCAAGAGGCAACGCCTCACTCCGTGCTGACAGTCACCGGCAGTGGAACCGCTAACGGGGACAATTATCCGTGTTAGGGAAAATACATAACTTAAAAGCACAAAATATATTCACTCTAGAAAAAATTGCAAAGCAGGGCCTGGACCAGTGGCAGGGAGGTCTGAGCAGAAACAGGGTTTTGAGCCCGTCTTAAAATACCGTTTTATGCATTTCGAGCAAGGTTCTAGTGTGCTGTGCATGAGCTCTGTCCTCTAGCTCTCACTCCACTGGCCTCATGGGCAGCGCCGGACTTGCCTGTAGGGTAACCAGGCAGTGTCTGATGGCCTGGTCTGACGGGTCTGAGTGTGGGCCTGTCTTATGGTCCAGCTGGCCAGGTTTTACTGTTGATTTCCATGATATTGCCACAAGCATTGCCTGCAGCAAGCACTAATGCATGCAGTCTCCCATACCTCGCAAAACGTCTACTCAGCATGTCTTTACAAGTTCAAAACTGCCCCGAATTGTAAATGTGGGCCTCATTTTATAACTATTTGATTCACCGTTGGGGGCCACATTTATTTTGGTGCCCGGGCCCATTTTCTGTCCCTGTCCGACACTGCGTCACTCTACCTTTGAACTCAGTCGTTGAGTCTCAAAGTGTCTCTTAGCTCTCATTGCCCAGTGTTCCTTGCAAGTTATTCTTTGGCCCTAATCCTTACTCGCCAGAGTCTCTCGCCGATTACTCTACCGCTGTCCCCTAGATCTCGCTCGCTAGGGCCTACAGGTCAATCTACCTGTGTTCCTTAGTTCTCGACGGTCAACCCCAAGATGTTTTGATAAATATATTTATGTTCCCAACCCTCGCTTTCCAAGGTCACTCAAACCATTGTTCCTTCTCGTCATTCACAGGTTACTCTACCTCTGTCCCCAAGCCCTCACTCTCTGTAGTTTCTAGGTCACCCTACTTTTATCCCCTACACCTTGCTCCTCATAGTTTTTAAGTCAGTTTATCTACACCCCTTGCTCTCACTCCTCCAGACCTCTCAGAGACCACTATGTCTTCTTCCCCTGCTCCTCCAGGGTTTCTCCCAGTTTACTCTGTTTCCGCCCCATTGCTCTTGCTCCCAAGTTCTTTCCATTAATCTATTTATGTCCGCTAACTCTAGCTCATGAAGATCTCTCGCAATTTACAGTTAACTCTACATTTGGACCTTTCAGATCAGTCGGCCTGTTCTTTGACATGTTACTCCATCTCTGGCCCTTGCTCTCCAGTGTCCCTAGGTCACTTTACCTTTATCGCCTAGCCGTTGCTCTCCAGGTGCTTTAGACCACTCCAACTTTATCCCATAGTCCAGTTCCATGCGGTATCTATGTCATTTTAGCATTTCTGCTAGGTCTTGCTGTCCAAGGTCTCTCACAGGAACTCTACTTTCCTTTTAGTATTTGCCCTAGCCCTTGCCCTCAGGGTGCCAAGGCCGCCCTACCTTTATCAGCTAGCCCTTGCTCCCCACAGTCTCTAGGGCAATCTGACTATGTCCTCTAGCTCTTGTTCTTAAGACCTTTAGCTCAACCTAGCCATGCACTTTTGCGCCATGGTCTCTAAAAGGCTACTCTACTTCTCTCCGATGCCCTTAGACGCAATTTGAAGGTCATCCCACCCCGTCACCTAGCCAACACTCCACAGGCCTCTCTTGAGTAATTCTACCTTCTCTCCATGGTCACGTGTTCCTATATCTCTCATACTTTACTGGCCTTTGCCCCTAACCCATGTCCTCAAGATCCTCTCAGATGCCACACTAGCGCTTTTCTGAAGACACTGAACGCATTCCACAGGAGTCTCTGGTACTATCTGCATTTCTCATGCAGCTCCAAGAGACATTTAGGTCTGTGAGAAGTTGCTTGCGAGCCCTAAAAGCAGAAACAATTGGATTAAAAGGTAGTATGAAGATTCTGTTCAGAACATTACCTTGTCTCCTCTGAGGCCACGCCCCCCTGGAATTCCAGGCGGCCCTCTCTCTCCTGCTCCACCCTGTATAAGAAGAGAAGAAAGCTACGATGAAAAACAACAAGAAGCAAACGAGCCAGAGTGGAGATATGTGGGTGAATGCAGGTTGTGTTATGTGTACATACGTTCAAAAAGAAACAACATCTACTTTGCTCATTTCTTTACTTTGCATTTTGGCAGTTTGACATCTACTGTTTATTGCTGTGTTAGGTCACTTATTTACTTCGCTTAGTAGATTTCGCACCACATAGTGTGCTTTATTCAGCACTTTATTTCACCACTTGTGGTCTTTTATTTATCTAGCATGGCTCTTTATGCATACTTCATTTATCTCATATGGTACTTTATTTTCCTCAAGTGGTGCTTGACATAAACGTTTTTTCACTTGGGACACGTGGGGTGCATTAATTACTTCACATAATAAATGATATGTATTGTATTGATCTCGTGCTGTTCATGATGGAGCACTTTATTTACCTAACGTCTTATATTGTATGGGACTTTGCATGGTTTTTAATATGCCCTTTATTTATGTCACATGGTACTGTTATGTTTACTTTTTACCTCAAATATAATATTGGTGAGGCACACTATATATTCGGAAAGTTAGAAAATAACGGTTGTATGCAATTAGTCAACTTTGGTGCAAGTAGGGTAGCGCCCTCTGACCATAGGGCGTGAGAACCAATAATTGTAGAAAAGCACCGGGTGAACCTCACCCAGTGTCCCCTCGTTGCACTCTTGGGGGTTCGAGGACCTCTGGTTTAAAGTTTTTTTGAACTTTAAACCAGAGATCCTCGAACCCCCAAGAGTGCAACGAGGGGACACTGGGTGAGGTTCACCCGGTGCTTTTCTACAATTACTTTTTACCTCACACAGTACTTCATAAAATACTTTATTCCTTCACAAGATACCTTTCTGTACCTTATTTACCTCACCTGGTCATTTATGAAACTATTTACATCACACACGGTTTATATTCCCTTCATTTGCCCAATCATTTACTTTATATTTACTTCATTTACCTCCTATTGTATTTTTGTGCCCTTTTTACTTTAAATTTTCCTTCATGCAGTACTTGCTTACCTCACATAGAAGTTTAGTTGCACTTACCTCACTTCATTCATTACATTATGTAGTACTCTATTTAACTTACATTTGATTTATATATTTTTTTGCCCCAATTTGTGCATGATATACTACAGCCTTTACCTCAGAGTTTTTCTGTCACGTGTGGTTAATTTACCTCACATGGGGCATATTAGCAAGACCCACGTTAAAATTATCGCCGTTTTAGCGGCAGGAAACTGCCGCTAAAACGGCGATAATGGGCTTGCTAATATGCGTTATGGAATTCCAATAGAGCCCAGGTTAGATGTCTTGCACATCTAACCTGGGCTTCTATTGAATTCCAAACGCATATTAGCAAGCCCATTATCGCCGTTTTAGCGGCAGTTTCCTGCCGCTAAAACGGCGATAATTTTAACGTGGGTCTTGCTAATATGCCCCATGGTATTTTATTTTTAGTTACTTCCCTCTCATTGCACACTGCATATACAATATTACAACAAAAATATCTTACTTATAATTTGGTGCCCAGCTGTAAATTAAAGTATTTAAGATTCCGTCTCATGCTTATAATATTGTGTCAATTCGTAGGCTCTTGGAATTCAAAGTGTCTGTCATTAAAGAACTGTTGTTTATGTGGAGGAGGTATCACAGATCTCGCAGGAGGACCTGCAGCTTTGATCAAACAGGCGGTGGACTCAGCTTTCAGTGAATCAGCTGCAAAGAGAGCCAGGGCAGACGCAGATGAGGAGGAGGAGTCTGACCCCAAAAAGCACTTAGTTTAGGGATCGCACGTTCAAGAAGTGTTGGCAAACGTTAGAGATGTGGTGGGTTTTGAACATACCCAGCAGGAGCAGGACCAATTTTATTTGCAATATAGCACCTATCCGGTTGGCAATCTTCCTTTCCATGACATCATTAAGGATAGTTCCCGCCTTTTGTGGATCCGAAAGGGTTGCACAGCCTTATGCACTAGTGTTTGAATTTCTTCCACTTAAACCGAAATGCATTGGGTGTAGAGATCGTAAATAGAAGAACTCGGAAATCTGTTTAACTGTTCTAGAATAGGCCTGGATGGGCAATTTTGGAATAAGCAACATGCATAAGATTGTGGAATTCCGAGTCTTTGGCGTGATGGATTAATTGTGAATAAAAGCGTGATTAACAAGAATAAAGACTTGATTACTGTGGTTTAAGTGGAAGAGATTCAAACACTAGTGCATAAGGCTGTGCAACCCTTTCGGATCTACAAAAGGCGGGTCCATATTTTTGGAAGTATCATTACAAGTGCTTACTGGAACGGAGCATTATAAGGGTGTATGCACGCCGAACTTGATGAATTCAGAAAAGAACAAGTGAGAAATAATATGGGTGTGCTCCAGACTATTCAAGTGATGTATATTAAAACTGTTCCAGCTCTGGTTAGCACCCCGATGGAAGAAAATAAGCAAAGAGCATTGAAGGATTCGTTTTCACGCCAAAGACTGTTTATGAGAGTTATCGACATGAAGGAGTTAATATATATTAAGTGACTATTGGACATGAGGTCATGTTACAGGGATTCACGCACGTGTTGATTTTGAGATTAAATGAGGATGTGAATTATTTTTAAGCACACGATTTAGGATATGGGTGGTATTGCTTTAAACAAGGAATTTCGGTGGGGCGGGCGAATGTGGACGCAATACGTGCTAATGATGGTGTTCGCAGGTGGGGCTGGTAACGTAGTTTTTAAGTTAGTGAGTGAGCACTGGGTGTTTATTCAGTTATGTTGTTCGCGCATGGGAAGAACAAGGCGCTTGCACATACCAGATTACATCAGGTATGTAAGAGCTTATATAAAGGATAATGGGAGAAGTGACAAGAATGGGGTGTGGGGGTGAGTTTACATACAGCGATGAGCGCACTATATGAATTTGGTGGAAATATGGGGTTGTTTGGTGTAGAGCAATTTGGGTTAAAAATGTGGGGCACATTAATAATGACACAAGTATAAACGCATTTTTGTCTGTTGGATGTTAAACGGGTGGGAGCAGAGGGGTGGATTTATTCACATTATGTTTCAGTTTATCGCTGGGTTATTTAAGCTGATTTTCCTATGTTATCGTTACATGATTTAATCAATGATTGGATGTTATTATTATTATGATCTTGTGGCTGACAGACCTATATATATCTTTTACATACTACAGATACCCCTGAAGAAGGTTTAAAATAAACCGAAATGCATTGGGTGTAGAGATCGTAAATAGAAGAACTCGGAAATCTGTTTAACTGTTCTAGAATAGGCCTGGATGGGCAATTTTGGAATAAGCAACATGCATAAGATTGTGGAATTCCGAGTCTTTGGCGTGATGGATTAATTGTGAATAAAAGCGTGATTAACAAGAATAAAGACTTGATTACTGTGGTTTAAGTGGAAGAAATTCAAACACTAGTGCATAAGGCTGTGCAACCCTTTCGGATCTACAAAAGGCGGGTCCATATTTTTGGAAGTATCATTACAAGTGCTTACTGGAACGGAGCATTATAAGGGTGTATGCACGCCGAACTTGATGAATTCAGAAAAGAACAAGTGAGAAATAATATGGGTGTGCTCCAGACTATTCAACTGATGATCATTAAGGATAGTGTCATGAAAGAGTGGAAAGACATTGATAGGTCCTCTATTTCTCGCTTTATTGGCAAAAGGTATCGAATTGGCTGCTTTGAGAAACAGTTTGTTTTTTCTGAAGGTCAGTTCTCTATGGCTTCCTTTTCTTCATTGGCTACAGAGAATGCTGTATTATCACAAGTAGTGAAAAAGAAAGTGGAAAGCTAGGATACCTGCTACATCATATTTCTCTCCTAGAATACATTCATATGCAGCCTACACAACTAAATTTATTTTAAGTAGTTTTCAACACTCTATAATGCTTTGCAAGATAATTCGGATCATGTTCCAATATTAGCCAATATGGAGCCTTTGGCCCAATTCTTATGGGATATGTCATTCAATAATTCAATAAATAAATACGGTCCTCTGCGTCATCGGCTGGTGGAGCAATTCAAAGGAGGAAGCTGCTTTGGATGCCGCTTTGGAAGGTGGAAGTGGGTCAGACGTCTCTGATCCAAAAGCTCCCTTTTACTGGTTAGAATTATTTGGGGACAAGTTGAATGAGATGGTGTAGAAATCGTCTGACAAAAAAAGATTTTAAAACCCTTCAAATTCTTCCCTGGAAAGAAATCTTTAATTTAAAAATGAGTGTTGCAAATTCAAAAGGATAAATATCCCGTTTGGGGCTGGGCCTGTGGCTGAGGAGCAGCGGTTGCAACAGCCTTCACAGTCCACAGATCAGTCCAAATGACTATATGAAGGTGGGCGGTCAGTTAAAGCTGTTTTATCTCCAATGGTTGGAAACAATTCAAGATGATTGGGTCCTCTCAATAAAAACTGATTAACATCTGCAATTCAAGGGCAGTCCTTGGTTGAATTGGTACATATGTACGCTACTGCCAGAAGACCAGTTAAAAAGGGACTCTCTGTTGCAGGGCATTCAGTCTCTTCTGGCCAAAGGAGCAATTGTGCAAGTTCAATTGAGTCAATTTTTCCGCAGCTTCTATTTTCGACTATTTCTAGTTCCAAAACAGGATGTTCAGATCGTCCAGTCTTTGATCTTAAGGAACTAAACAAGTTTACCCTCCTGGAAACTTTCAAAATGGTGACATTGCAGAACATTATACCATTGATATCAACCAGAGACTTCCTGGCAACTCCAGATCTCCAAGACGCATACATTCTTGTTCCGATTCATCTAACCAGTAAGAAGTATCTGAGATTTTCAATCATAAACAATCATTATCAGTTCCAGGCTCTTCCATTCGACCTGTGCACATCTCCGAGCATGTTCACAAAGGTATTGGCTTCAGTGGTGGCTGCATTGCAATTGAAGGGCATTGGCATATTTCCCTATCTTGGTGACCGGCTCTTGAGTGCTTCTTCCTTCTCTAAGGCACAGCAGAACATGAGGACGGTCTGTACCTTCCTCCAGGATTTGTAGTTGCTGAACAACCTCAAGAACTCTCACTTGGTGGCATCACAGGAAGTGGCTTTTGTAGGTGTCATCTTCAACACCCAGCAAGGAAGAGCCTTTCTGTCACAGAAGCGGGTCATTGCTATCCAGTCGCATCTTCAAAGCTTGTTGGGGCCGAAACAAGCCACGGCCCGGACTTGGTTGAGTGTTCAGGATTTCATGGCAGCAGCCACTGGAGTGGTTCCATGGGCTCAATTTCATTTGAAAAACTTTACTGAATCATCTCCTAGATCACTGGGACCAGGCATCTCAAACATTTGAGAGCATGGGTCCAATGACTTCAAAGGTGGTCAAGGATCTTCAGTAGTGGCTGTCAGAGTCTAATCTAGTAAAGGGAGTACCCTTTAATCTGCTCCTCCATAGGTTAAACAACCGATGCAAGCCAGTGGTGTAACAATATCTCCTGCAGCCCTCATGGTGCGGGGGGGCGAGCTCCAGGGGGCCCCCTCTGGCACGATGTAGGGGCATGCCTGAGAGCTCCTGACTGGGTCTGGAGCCGTGGGGGGCCCTTTCATGCACTTCACAGGGGGGACCCCGCATGTTTTGTTATGCCACTGATGCAAGCCTTTGGGGTTGAGGGGGCTGTGTTTCTCAAATGGGAGGTCAGCAGAGAAAGGTTTCTCTTCCAACTGGAGGGAGGTGGTGGCTGTTTGGCAGGCCATTCAAGCCTTTCAATCCCATCTGAAGAAAGTGAATCTGGTCATTAGAATGAACAATACAGAAGTCAGTTACCTGAACCTTCAGGGGGCACAAGAATTCAGGGACTCAACAACTTAGCAACCAAAATCTTTTCCTGGGCAGAACATTATCTTCTGGTGATGTGGGCAGTATACGTTCAGGGGGAGGCACATTTTTAGATGGACACATTGAGCTGCAATTTGCCTTCCTGTGATCATTCCACCTATCCATTTTCACTTCCAGCAGATAAGAAATCGGTTCTAGACCCCAAAGATATATCTGTTTGCCTCCCAAGCAGATGCAATGCTTCCTCTTTTTGTTGTTATGAGACCTGGTGTTCTCAGGCCTTTGCTGTGGATGCCCTGTCAATCCCTTGGACTCGATATCTGCAGATTGCCTTCTGCCAATTCCCCTCCTCTCGAACTGCTGCAGAAGATTTGGGAGGTGAAGCTTCTGGTGATATTGGTGGCACCATTTTGTCCAAGACTCCCATGGTTTCTTGATCTTGAAGATGGCGGGAGGGGATCAGTTTCATTTCCCTCTCGTTCCCCCTCCTCTACAACTTCCCACCTTTGGATTTCAGGTTCTCAAGAGACTGAACCTGACGGCATGGAAATTTAGAGGATAGGCTTTGAAACGCTAGGGTGCTTCTGGCAGGTGGATAAGGCTATACAAGAGTCTAGAAAGTCCTTTACATTGAAATCATAATTTTAAAAAATTGGGGCTCTTTTCAATCATGGTGTACTGAGAAATTGGCAAACTCAGATTTCATTACTCCATTTGATGTCCAGATTCCATTAATCCTCGTAAGAGAGGGTTTTCTGAAGGGGTTAGTTCCTGCCACCCAAACTGCTCAGTGGGCTGCAATCCAAGCATTAGAAGCACTTCTCATTAAGTTTTTCTGATTTTTCCTTTAGTGGCTTGCCTTCTTAAGAGTGTTAGACTCAAGAAGCCGGTGATTCATAATGTGGTCCTGACATGGGATTTGGCAATAGGTTTTAAGGGGCTTGAATTGCCACCATTTGAACAACTGGAAGAGGCAAGTTTACAGTGCTTAACGGAAAAGGTTGCTTTACTTCTGCTGGAAGATTGGGGGAGTTGTCTGCCCTATAGATTACTTACCCTTATTTGAGGTTTTTCCCAGACAGGGTTGTTCCTCGATTGAATTCTAAATTTATCCCTATGGTGCAGTCAAGATACCATTCTTCCCAGGAGATAGTTCTTCCAGTTTTTCCACCTTCTTTGCAGTCTGAAGTTCCTTGTTCTCTTGACATAAGAAGATATTTGATGGTATACTTGCAAAAGATGAAACCTTTTAGGCTCTCTAACTCTTTATTTGTTTCACAAGGGGGATCCAACAAAGGAGAAATGGTGTCAGCACCCACTTGGAGTAGATGGGCGAAAGAGGCTATTTCTCAGGCCTGCAGGTCAGATAAGCATGACCCTCCTCAGAATTTCCATGGTGGGTCAACAAGGACGGTATCAGCCTCCCGGGTCAAGGCAGGCGGAGCTTCTTTACCTGAGATTTGCAGGGCAGTAACATGGTCAACTCCTCTGACATTTGTTACCCATTAACAACTGGATTTTTCTTGTTCCTTGTAAAGGAATTTTGGTTCTGCAGTTTTGGGAACAGCAAAGGAGTAATTGTTGTACATCCAAATAAATTGTTCTTTCTCTGCATCTTTCTGAAGTCTGTGCAAATTATGTATGTGGTATATCCTCATACTTGTTACAACTGGGACAGAGAGGACATATTATGGGTAATTATACAATTACTTACTGGTAATGTTTATTACCCTGAATCATAGTCCTCAACATCCCAGTCCATTTCACTCCCCCACCTCCCTGGTTTGCACCTCCTTGGTGTTCACATTTACTTGGTGCATACAGGAGGTGAAAGGGAGAGAGGAGGTTTTTTTGTGAATGTCAGGGGACATTGAGGTAGGACTTTCATTTTTCTTTGCAGATTTACTTTAGCAGTGCTCTGTGGGAGGCTGGCTCCTCGTCATACTTGTTACGACTGGGGCGGGGAGGACTATTATTCAGGGTAATGAGGATTACAGGTAAACAATGCTTTCATTAATCCCCTTTGAATTGAAATTCCGGGCAGAAGTTCAATAGGAAACGGCGGGGCATACAGTTATTCCCCATTCCATGGTGATTAACCTGGAGTAATGTGCAGGAGTACTGTGGGAGCATAAGACAAATTCTTAAGAGAATTTAGAGATGAATCAGGATTAACTGAGCAGGTATTTTCATGGTGACATCGATACCAAAATTGAAAATGGTTTTTGTGAGCAGGCCCATATATTGCACACGTCTCATGTCCATACTCAGCACTAGTATTAAACTATTAAGTGTGCAGTGCATGCACACGTACATGACATGTACTCTTAATAATTCGTTTTGCATCAGCATTTTGCTGCTGGTAATTTTTCAAGTAAGATCTGTGAACTGCAGGTCCCTTTCCAGACTTTAAATCAGATGAAAACTGCGTATCACTCAAAATCTGTGGCAATGGTAGAAATGTGTGATTATAGCAATACTACACAGTTTTAAAATTACTGCGGAACTCGGAAAGAGTGTGATAGTAGTTTATGCAGTATTTTATTTACTTTGGTAAACCTTTATTCCACATCACAGTCTCTCAAAAATGTTTGTTAGATGCATTTGTTTCCTCAAAACCACATTGGGTTGTGCCACCATGAGAAATGTTTAATAATATGCATGTGGAAATCTTTGCTGAAGTGTGTTCATTACTTCATTAGAGATAAGGCATGCTCCTAGGGTGATGAGGTGTGGTATCTCTGATATAAGAATACCTATTGTAACATCATAATGCGTAATTCAAACAGGTGCATCTTTTCATTATTTGATCATAAGCCACTTTTTGGCCAACTTCTTAGTGGTATTATCCAATATGTCAAAATGCCCACTTTTAAATATTACTTCTAAAAATAATTACTTCAAAATCTAAATGCTTCTCCAAGTGATTGCTTCCATTGGGCATTATTCAATTGAGACAAACAAAGGTGGTGTGTATTTATATAGGTAACAATTTGTTTAAGTAAAATATACACTATGGTTGTTCATACTTTGTATCTAGAAATGGTGCATGTTCCAATAGTACTTATATCACTTGAAGTTACATTTATAGATGTATTTTTCCTAGATCTGTTTGACTTGCCTGACTTCAACGAGGTGAATTTTACTTGTTTCCCCCCAGTCGGATGTCCTGCTTCTAAAGCACAGTTTTTCCCTGTACTGATCAAGGCCAAGGATGCCAGGGGAAGTAATCCAGTCACCATTTTACAGCAAGTCTAACCTTTATGAGTGGGATTTCCAGAGGGCAAGGAATGCTCTTGGACAGCTGGCTCTATGTAAAAGAAGGTGAGTGGTGGTGGTGCTCTGGTGTGACGGTTAGAATCCCTGAGAGGAATGTTTTCCACCTACAGCACAGGACTTCATTGTATCACTTTTGAGGTTTGGCTTGACAGTGCAGATGTCTGCAAGGCATATTGTTACCAATTCTTTAAAACATACATTGAATGGTCTTTGGCTCATCCCAGAGGAGTATTGCCCTCTCACCTCATGCTATTGGCAAGCTTGGTGCATCATTTCGCCTCCTATGGAATGACTGTACCACAATGCATGAGGGAGTGTTATACATCTCAAATGTACTCTGAATCTTCAGAAAGCAAGACTTTTGATTTACTTTGCATTACAGCTGGCTGTTTTCTATGTTTTGGTTAAGACTCTAATGCAAGCCACACCTACTGGTTTGACAATGATTGGTTTTAATGCATCAGCTTTGAAGTTTGAGAAGGGAGTGAAATTTAAATACCCTTGTAATCTCAAAGTGTTGAGTTTCTCAACACTTCTACCTAACTTGGAATTATTGTTTTAAATTTTCACTTTGCAGTCGTGTAAGACTGAGTAATTGTTCTTTCCACTTTCAAAGTAACATTTTCATTTTTGCCATCTTTCTTAATTTCTGAAAGCTGTTATGATTTCTCTTGTATTAATTTAATTGTGTGTGTGAGAGAGAAACTATTCTGACATTTAATTTGATTGTTGGTTGTAGATATCTGTGAAGTGTCATGCCGCAGGGCTTTTGCCATGAACTGTACAAAGGCAGTAGTGAGTGTCTCCTTCACTGCGTTGTTGACAACTCATATGTTTTTTATTTCTTTAATTTCACAGTATGTAATATTTTACATTAGATTGTGTTTCTGTGTTTCAAATATTGTTTAATTCTAATTCTTCGTGTGGAAAAAATTAGAAATTTTGAATAGGAAATAACACCCATTGAGAGGTCCCTGGTAATCCCAATTTGAATGGGAACAGGAGTTTGCAACATGATCACAAGATCCACAATAACTTAATGGATCTGGTGCCTTTCTTCCGGAGACTTCACGTGCAATAAGCAGATGGCGCCATCTCATGCAAGGTGAAATAGCGAGGCAAATGAGGTATAATCAGGCGTCTCAAGACCAAATTTCTGATTGCCTGGCAATTCAACATTTTTAAGGAGACCCTAAGGTCCCACTTGTAATACCCAATAAATTTCTCTCAAAGAGTTACTGTTGCCATGGAGGGAGAATGTTTAGCCAGTGTTAATCCAGACACTCTAGAATAAGATTCTTAATGAATTTCACTGGCGCGAAGTACCTTTTCAAAAGAGTAACTAATATAAGTATTAAACTGAACACATACAATTTCAAGGTTAAATTTTCAAACACTTTACTTTATCCTGAGTGCACTTTCGACTGGGCCCGTAAGCCAGAGGCATGTGCCCTGCATGGTCGTGGTAGCCAAATATATACCTCTAGTGACCGTCATATTTGCCTAAATTCGAGATGCAACACTCATGATATAAACATCACACTCCATCACAACCTTTATTGTGTGCAAAAGGCTGACTATAATGTTAAGGTAACCGTGCCTCCTTCAGTCTCTCCTTGTGCTTCTCTATTGCTTCCATTCATACCCAGATCCTTAAGTACAACATTGCCTGTATATTTTGTATATTTCGAAAGGCAGTTATCCAAAGTCTGTCGAACTATATTTATAACTCTTGTGTGATTCCAAAACAGTAGATAGTCTCCAGCACTTCAAGGCTTGAACATATTAGGCCATATTTTAAATATCCAATTTTGGCAGAGACTCCTAAGACTGAAAGACAGTCAACTCTGCCATGTGGCTCACTGTGCACCGAGAAATATATAGATAGACTGATACACTGACGTCTTGCAGGACTCCTCTATAGTGCATAACACTGAAGTTATATTGCACTTTAATCTCTTTCTGACTTCACCAGAATTCTCGGTGGCACAGCTATGACATCTTTATGGTACTGCCTATCCTTTTCTCTCACCCCACTTAAGACTTTTTTCTTTAATGCCACTCAGACTTCTCTTTAACCTCTCTAAGGTATGCCTTTAACCACACACAATTCCCTACAACTGCACCCAAACTCCTCTTGAATACCCCTTAGACTTATTTCTCTCCATCAGACCTCCATGTGACACCACTTAGGCCCAGTGCCAGCGGCCACTGCTAAAGCATGGAAACAAACTCACTCATATGTCTCTATATGGCATTACTCATAAATTGATGTACCCAGTTTAGACTTCTCTGTGACCCTACTCATTGGTTAATGCACTATGATTTCACTATGTATTTCAAATGAACTGTGATATCACTGTCATGCTTAGTCAGTGATAAAGACGCTGTGATGTCATCCTGGATTTCCTTTGACGTTCTATTGGCAAAAACACTGCAGTGTCAGAATTATTTTCTTATGAAGTGCTACAATCAGTAAATATATTTCATTATCCCCATTGCCCAGGCTGTCTAGTCATTAGTAGAGGTAGGATGGTGTCATAATGTTCATGTCATTGTGTACTGGTTGGGCTTTTCAAACTCTGGCTAATATTTCCTGAGGTGATGACTGCGGTCGCAGATTCCTGTTTATTGTGTGCCAAAGATGCTAGTCCTACTGCGCACATTGCTGTGGCAGGTGTGATATGAAATTCATAGTCTAATGAAGTATTAGGTGGTTGTGTCTTCTATGTAAAATTGCTGTAACCTTCCCTCTAAGGAAAAGGCATAGCCATATTGCTTCCATGTGCTTCAGTACACCCTACTTTGTTCATGTCAGACTGTGTTAAATTGTGCAAATGTTCCTGACACATTCTATGAGTTGTAGGATCATTAGTAGCCATTATATAGTTGTAGAAATGTATCTCCATAATCAAAGAAGTTAATTTGGGTCTTACTCTCTCGCCTGAAGGTCCATCTGGTCCAGCATCACCCTAAAAGAAAGAGAATGGAGAACAATTGATGATCAGCCTTGCAATTCATGTTACAGTGAGGAAGCTCTCACTTCACAACCAACACAGAGAAAATGCCTGCTTCGCTCACCTCATCTCCAGCTTCGCCCTTATCCCCAGGCTGTCCTGGACCTCCAGCTTCACCCTGTGGTTAAGAAAACACCTTGAATACACTAGCAAGTGAAGAATTAACTATGGTGGATCAATAATAATGAATGTAGCAAATTAAAAGTAATTGAGGACCTGGACAATACAGCCCAAAAACGGGGAGTTCAACAGAAGTTATAAAAGAGTACACACAACACATAGCAGATCAAAGAAAATATGAGTGATGCCAACATGTGGGAAATTTGGCAGTGGAAGCAGGCTGAAGAAAAGCCTCCAGGAGATACAAACCTATCAGTAGGAATGTGACCATTGGATGCAAGCTAAGCAAATAGTAGGAAATTGTTCAATTAATAATTTATAGTAAAACATTGACCAATATTGTTACAGTTGGAAATTGAACAACAAATAATGATTTTATAGTATCAAATCAAACTATTGCCAAACACTTCACAGTACAAAGTGAACAATTGTTAAACACAGTATACTTGGGGACCTAATCAATGAGGAAAGCCTTTATAGTTGGATATTTAATAACAACCACCTTACAGTAGGAAAGTGAACAGTAGAAGCCTCTTTAAGATCAACTTGCCGAGTGAACAAACAATTTTTTAAAGAAAATTGAGCAATAGATAAATACATGACAGTATGAAAAGTAAACAATTAAGAAACACTTTAGAGTATGAAACAATGGATAAACACCCTCCAAAAATAAAGTAACAATGGAAATACTACTTCAGAGTTTGAAATTGATCAATTGTAAACATTCTATAGAATGATATTGATTAATTGACACACTCTGAATATTAGAAAACCCTATAATGACAGAGGCATACAATGGGAAATTGAAGAAATATTTTTTTTTCATGTGCCGAAATAACTGTAATTACCAAGGAAAACACATTGTCTGGGAGCAGTTTGACTAAAGAAAATACATTGTGACCTGCTATTATCTGAACACCTAAAGTCTATTTTAGTATGGTTCACAGTTTAAATATTTAAGAGAAAATTTTGTTTGAGATTGAAAAAGAATTAGTCATCTGTCAAATCCATTCCCATGCCAGGGTTAAAGCAATAGAAACAGGGAAAGGCTACTCTTGAGAACACGGCTTGTCCCCTGAAAGATTACTTTTGTTTTGGTTCCCTGAAATATCACATTCTATCAAAAATGAGAGTAGAAATGTTTAGGGTGAAATGTATGGTGGACATTTGGGTAGCATCTCATTTACCTAAGTCACAACAAAGTTTCTGGAACATAAAGTGAAATTTGTGACTTGTTGGGAGATTTGGAAAAAGGTGAGGACAGTAGAGTGGTTAGAGGAAGGCTTGGTATTTCTACTGCAGTGGCCTACCAGCAGCTCTAAGTCTCATTCTGGAATGCACATGGTACTCTAGTTCGGGCTTGAGGCATAGCCCACTATAGTCACCTGGGTCTTTACTATTAAAAAGAGTCCCAGGGGGGCAGCAGGCATTTACACCCATTTTTACACCTCTGGTACACTCTGGTATTACTTTAATATTACAGAAGGGACCACGCAACACATAAAGCTACACAAACTCAACCGTGCACCTGAGATGCACTTATGCCACAATTTGTGTCCAATGGCGGCCCCTCGACTGCTCCAATAATGTCTCTATCGACCCACTTCTTGGACGCCTGCGATTACCGCGCTGCGATGGACGATGCTCCTCCGCCTTGTAAGCATTAATATGACACACCAATTTTCTAATAATGGCCACCATGAGTGGGCCCCTTTCCAAAGCACTCCTTCTCCCCTTGTTGAGGAGGGATCCAGCATTTATGTCCTGGAGTCTCAGAAACCCCGCTGAGAGAGTCCACAGCGACAAGGGAGTCTCACACAGCGGAGGCCTGGGTTTTTACCCCATTACCGCTGGGAGCACAGCACCGTACACCGTGACCGGCGCGTTAGATGGAACTTTTTGGACTTTGCCCCCCTAGGCGGAAACTATAACCTTTCTGTATGTACTGCGGTGCCCGAGCAACCTCTGGCCGATGACCGGTGGAGCTGTCCCATGCAGCTATAGAGGAGTTTGGCTCTGGTTCACCCCTCGGCCGTCACCTGCCCAGCCGGACGTCGGACACTGTTTTTCCTCGTCTCCCCGTTGTGCCTCCTATACCCTCCCCCTCCTCCTCCCTCCATTATTCTCCTCTACCTCCCCTATTCCTCCCCTCTCTCCCCTATTCTTCTCTCCCCTTGCCTATTTTTTTCCCTCATGTTTATGCTATGCTTTTGTACTCGTGTAATTCCTGTAACTACGCTCCAGTAACTGATGTGACTTTGTAACCATGTTCTGAAACTATATTTTCTTCCTCATGTAAAGCGCTCTGATACCTCCGGGTCTAGCCAGCGCTATATAAAACTCAATAAATAAAAAAATAAAAATAAAAGTAAAGCACCATGGTGCCAAATGCCATACATAGGGAAATGTGTTGTTCCTCAACAGGTTAACTGCACATCACCAAATTAAGGGCCATGAAACATGCAAGGGACAAGGCAAATGAAATCTCTGAAATCAAAGGACATGGCTTCCGCTGCAACACATAATACTGTATAAAACTTTAATCAAACTCCAACCTATTGTAACCCTTGTCAACATGTCTAGTCAATGTGTTGCTATGCAATACTATTCTGACTATTCTTCAGCGAGAATTCGACAGCACTATATATTGTTTTAGTATCATTAGCCTTGAGAAAGTCCTTTGTGATGAAACACTTCAGCTGTAGTAGGTGCATGTTTGCTTGGCCTGAACAATTCTTGGAAGCCACCTATATCACTTCACTGTCTTATATGAAAACTAAAGCATTGGATGCACATGTGTGCTCTTGTCGACCACATCAATATTTCTGAATTGTGCTACTATATCGAATGGAATAATCAAACACCTAATCCAATGCAATAAACACAACTGATTGTATTACTGTCTGATATTATCTCCTACTTACTGTAAAGTACATACTGCTCATGGCATAAGAGATGGTCTTCCCATCACACTGGAGACACTCTCTTGGTAGGCAAGTGCAGTCTGAGTTTCCTACTATTATTGTTGTTCACTATAATCACATTGCTCAAACCCCTATTTGAGATGAGTGGTTGACATGTTTCACTGCTATCATTGTAAACATTTTTACATGAGAAGTTGCAGGTGAATAAATTCTAGGTCATGTCAATGGAACATGTGCTTATTCAAGAATTATCTACTATTAGAAAACAAAAGTGGACAACAGGCCGATGCAACGTTGCAGGAGGAAATAGATGAATATGTTGACTTTACATTATGAAATGCGAATCTAAGTATGAGTGCTGTCAAAAAGCACAATACATAAAATCTGAATAGTTGGATACCAAGTCAAATTGTCTATACATTATAACATCAAGGGAAAGATAGTGTATAGAAGCAAACTACAAAGTGCAACAACATAGCACCGCCATCACACCATGCTGTGCCTTTTTTGCCACGCAGATAAGGCCTTGTGTAGAGTTGTAACCATTTACTCTCTCCTCTGCCGAGATTCTGACTGCCATGGAGCAGTTAATTGTATTCAGGAGTGAAACCACATCCTGATCTCCTCAGGTTTTTGTGTGCCATGCAGCTATTCTTTGGCATTTCTGCCTAGGACTGCAATCCATGCTCTGCTGGGGTAGTGCCACATGCTACTTACTATCCAGTTCAAAAGGTGTCTGGCACTGCAAAGGAGAACTTTTCAAAGTGCAAAAACTGATTTGCACCACTTTGTATCAAGAAGGTGTTAATGAGGTGAATCAACTCAGTCAAGCTCGGTCTACTAGATAGCCAAACCAGGTTTTGCTTCAAAAACTAACACCTACTTGAAGCAAGTACAAACAATGGGAAATATGCTAATTCATAAAAATAAAAAATAAAAAGCAAAAGACAAATGCATTTGTGCTGCAATTAACAGCACACATCCAATGTGAGGGAACCTTCTGAGCTTGTCTACCGAAAGGAATTTGTACTGGAAAGGTGCCTCCAGTACAAATCTTATGCTAGACAGTGCATGCTCAACTTTGCACCATGGTGAAAGGCTATGTGTCGAGCAAGGCAGCCTGTTTGGACACTAGTACAAGGGATGACACCAGCAACAGGTCAGTCTTTGTAGATATAGCACTGCACGGATTTCTCTCTTGAGCAATGTATCATTGAATGCTAAGCTGCATTGATTTGTAAATGTGGTCCTCAGTTCTATGCTGCTCTTCAGATGTGCTGGTTCTGTAGTCCTCAAAGTGCATCTTGGATGTTTTTTATGGGCAAGCATATGACATATAATTTAGTTACTCAAGATTTAAAGACAATGGCCAGCTGGATCTGACAATAGAGACCCAGAATTGTGCCACACGGCTTTCCTTTTCAGCTAATGAAACCTTCTACTCACCCTAGTTTTCAATGTATTTTCATTATGGGGCAGCAGGAACAACACCTGGCTTGTTGCCAACAAACCAGTGTTTCCCTCCAATGCAGGACCTCTTTCTTACCTTATCTCCAGGGTTTCCGCTGTTCCCAACTCGACCTGGGCCTCCATTTGCCCCCGGTTCTCCCTGCACACAGATAAAGGGGTAAGATTTTATGAGTTCATTCTGTGGCCAGGAAACAGCACATCCAAGAATTCTCCATATAAAGGCGGAGATGGATAAAATTCACTACAAGCCTCAAGAAAAACACCCAGGGCAAGAGAATCAGGGAAACCCATTACAAAACCCATGATATTAAAAACAGTAAACCCAGACTAATGCTCTGGATACAAGTTCCTACCAAACCCATAACAACATCCAGCACAACATACTAAGAAAGGTCAGAAGCAGTACAGAGGATCCAGGCCACTGTGAAACCAAAATATTAATGGAAAATACAAGAGTTTGCTACATAGTGGGTGCACTCATAATTAACCTCCTGTAGTTATCACTTGCAATACTATTTTCACTAGTGGCATTCTTCGTCACTTTCTCTGATCCCAAATGCTTTGCTTTAGTAGCACTCCCTGCTTTTTCTTACTAGATCCCTCTAGTCGCTGCCACTGTATTTCCTTTAGTTCATACTGTGCATCATAAAGACATTTAATGTCAATGTTTTGTAATAGGTTCGACCCATACTTGAATGTAATTAACCTCTTCTATATCATAAATGTATACTGTCTGACATCTAGTTCTGACAGCTAGATGTGTTTGAAAGACGTCTCTTGCTCAAACGAGAGTCGTATGTCATAATATCGAGTGATCAAATATTGTCCTACAACAAAATCAAGCATTGCCTTCCACCATATTGTTAAGGAAAGTATATGTAGGTAACAATAGATTCACTTCTGATAACTCTATATCTAGGTACTTTGAATATATATATCTTCAAGGTACATAAATGTAGAGCAAAGAATGGTAAATATATACTTCCCGGCATTTACGTATCCTGATGATATACTGCTAGTCAATATTCTGCAATTGATATTGTTGAAGGTCGATATTAAAAACTCATTATTGTGGTAGATCACCTTGAATGGGTGTAACAGCCTGATATCAGTCATTCTGACTATTAAATCTTAAACACTTCTCTTAACAGCTTCTCCATCACTTGCATTCTTATTAAGGTTCTAATTGTCAAATGTAAATCTACTCATTGCCTTCTACAATATCACTACCAGAAATCTGAATTTATTGTCCTAAAGCTAACTTGCAGAAACGTTGTAGTTTCCCATATCTTGGCCCAATTAAAGGAATCTGAAGTAACATTTAATGGTGCACATGTGAGACCTAAAGCCTAAAAATGTTGAGAACGCAACCTCAGAGGCTTACCTTTCCTCCTTTTGGCCCATATGATCCAGGGTCTCCTTTTGGGCCGGGTGGGCCTGCCTCGCCCTGTTAACATAAGAGGTTAATGTTAGGTGAGATATTTATCACTTATTATGTCATTAATATAATAGACGCTAGCCCTTCCTTCGTTTGCATGTACCGCCACAGACAGCATCCTGTGTTCCACAAGGAAGTACCTCAGCTTGCCCCGCCCAGTCCTTTTGCTACATCTCATCCAAAGAACTATTACTTCATTAACAGCACAGCCTTTCTCAGCCACCCGCCCATAAACGTAGCCTTCTGATGCCATCTAGAAGTCTGTCTTGCTACCAACTCGAATACGTTGCCCACTTTGAATGCATCTGTCCACATACCTCCCACTTCTGAATTAAGTGAATTTGTATGTGAAAAATAGGTGAGCTCATATGGATATATCTCCCATCCTTTATTGCTGATTTGCTGAGAATAATGCATTGTTCATGTACACTAATGTTCAAGTAGACACACATTTACCAATTTTTTTTTAATCTCAATTGTATTTCATTGTAATGTTCTAATAGTTTATTTTTCTTGAAAATTCTTCACCATATGATATCTTGTCATTAATAAAATACCTGTCTTGTCAAATTCCACTGAGATTTTCATGTCTTCCGGAAATTATCTTGTTAAATATTGTTTCTTGCCCAAAAATCTAATCATTTTCTGGTGGACATCCTTTTCACTTGTAGTGTCAGAGTATTAAACCTATCATGCCAGAGACAGTCTTGTGCGTTAGAGGTAAGATTCCTGGGGGCTTTCTTCAGTCAGAAGTAAATATTGTTACACAAGCATTGTCCAAGAGTCAGATCAATCAATACACCCTCCCTGGCCAGTAATGCTACAGTGAAAGACTTATGCATCTGGCTGGAGGCAACAACTACTCAAAAGCCTCTTAGATGCTACACTGACACCCCCTGAAAGGCATTATACAGGCCCCAGCATTTATCATTAGGGCAGAAAGAAAAATGCCTACGTCACCCCTACCCAGATTGAACTCTAATGGCTGCCCCTGCATGCATCATCTTCAAGACCATCTGTATCATCTACAAGGCTACCATGAATGACTATCATGAATGACATCCATGTCTATCTCGCTGAAAACTAGCAATCTCCATTGGGTTTCGACATCCATAGCCAGGACATTTCAGACTGGAGAAGAAGAAATGTAGGAACGAAAAAAAACAGGAAATAGGCCTTTTGAATCTATGCACTCAGAGTCTGGAACAAGATCGCTTTAACCCTTAGATATTCCCTAACCCTTTCTCATTCAGAAAACAGCTGCAGACTGACCTCCTCAACACCATATAAGGTTCCGTCTCTTATGGAGTACAGTGGCCCCCATCCCCTCGTCTGTCTAACTGATCATATATCATATCCTGACCTCTGTACAGTGCTCCATTGGGCCCTTTGATAATTTTATGCTATACAAATACCCACATAGATCTTTGAGTATAGCCTTTTTAGACACAAATAGGTACCTGAAGACGATCATGTTAGCTAGAGTAGATCTTTGAGAATTGCTCCCTTGGCTAAAGAAAGACCCGTGAACACATTTTGATCAACAAGATATCTCAAAACAGTCTTACAAAAATAGAGGATGAACTAGGAGTAGTGCCTCCAACGAGGGTATTATTCTACCAGAGTTATAACTTATACTATTGTGTCCTTAGCTTGAGGTCAGTCTTGTATTAAAACATAATCAGACAGAAAATAGTCTTCTATCAAGAATAAGATCTTTAATGACAGTTATATTAATTGCATGTAGTTTTCAGAGAACAGTATTTTTAGTATGAGCATGATCTCTGAAGAAAGTGCCATCAGCTACAGGTTCATCACTGAGCAGAGCATTCTTCGAACAATGTTGATTTCTCATCAACTACAGATACATCTCTGAGGACAGTCTCCTTATTTATTCTGAAAAGTAAGATCTCCAAGGAAAGTTTTAGTCAATGGACCTGGATCTCAGAGTGTATAGTTCTATGCTAGAGGTATGCCTCCAATGTGAGTCTTAGATAAAGTAGATCCCAGATTATTGTTTCACTGGGTGGACACAGATATTTTATGTTAGCCAACTTAGCAAAATGTAGATCTGTGAATAGTACTACCACTAGAGGTGGACCAATGAGGACAGTGTTGTTTACTTCCGGAAGGTATTAAATAACAGAGTCTTCAATTAACACACAAGTCTCTAATGGCAAACTGCTTAGCTAAAAGCAAATTTCTGATCACCAACTCTTCAGTTAGACTGAGGTTCTATCCCTGTCCCTCAGAGGCTGCACTGTTTCTTAGCCTTCCACCTTTACGCAATCGTATACCAATTACTTACATCAAATCCGGGAGATCCTTTGCAACCAGCCAGCCCTGGAAATCCCACTTCGCCCTGCAAAAGAACAGATAAGTTAGAACCACATAGTCCAAGTTATGGAAAAGACTAGACTCATTCACCACAGGCACCGGAATTCCTTTGCAGGATTAAGATATCATCATTGCAGGCACCAGTCATCCATCACCAGCATTGGAGCCATATAATACAAGACGTAGGGCCAATAACTACAAGGACCAGGAGAGGAAGGGATACACATGTTGAGCACATGGTTCAATTCCACCATCCAAAAGTTGTGTGGATGGTGGGATCGGATTTTAAAAGGAGGTAGTATTTGGAATGTGAGGAGAGGAACACAAAATTGTAGGATTGGGGCAGATTGGAATGTTATGTTAGTGAAATGACAAGATTGAAATTTGGAGGTTCAAATTAAGATGCTGAAGTTAGACTGTGATTGAAGGTGTGGGGAGGGTGAAATAAAAAAAAGAGGGAGGGTGAATATGAAGTTGGGGCTAAATTAATTTGGAGATTAGGTACAAAGTAAACTGTAGGTTTGGGGGTAGGTGGTAATGCAGATTGGATGGAGAGTAGGGCAGAATGTTGGGTTTAGGGTGGGGTTGGAGATTCAATAGAGTTGGAGATTGAGAGTATCATAAAATTGGAAGTTGGTAGACAGTGGGATGATTTCAATGCTGCATTGATAGAGGGTGGATTTGGGCATTAGGTTGACAGTGGTTGTAGAATTAGAGGTTCAGAGAACATGAGGTTGGCTGGTGGTCACACTGGTGATTTCAGATTACATGTTGAGGGATAAAGTGAGCCTTAACCGCTTCCATGCGCGGCCGATTTTCGCCCTGTGCGAGGCGTTTCATTAAGCGGACGGGTTTATGACGAGCTCAGCTCGTCATGCGCACACGAGCACTGCGCAGCATGACGAGCTGAGCTCGTCATGAGCATGGAAGGGGTTAAAGTAGTCTAGATTGAAGTGGTGGGTTAAACTGAGCACAGGAATGTGAATTCCACAATTTTAAGGTTTGGTTACGCAACTCACCTTCAGTCCATCGATGCCATCAATGCCCCTGCGACCTTTGTCCCCCTGTAACAAAAGAGAAGACATGTAAACTTTATTGAACAAAAGCTTATTACAGCGCATAAAATGCTGCATTTAAGGTAACTGTGTCATCCAGCCCACCACACACTTTAAACACATCCACTCCCAAAGAAATTCCCCAAATCTTTGCCAAATCCATGCTAATTTATAGTACTCTACTAACTTCACTGTTAATTACTTCTACAACCCATTTTTCACATTCCCTCTCAGTTCCATACTATCTGTTTCACCCCAGTACTTACCTTTGAACCTTTGCCGCCCCGTCCTCCCTGTAGAATGAAACAAAAGAGTGTCATCTATGTTGCAATAATGTCTTGCAGCTAAAATGATGATGTCAGATCAGGATCAAGCGGCTGTCCATCATAAGATAAGGCACTGTATCTTCAGGTTATTTCTCAGTTCTGGAAAAGGCTTCTCACATCTAGCATGGACATCTTTTATACAGGACTAGTGTCTTGCACCCAAGGTTGTGACAGACATCCCGCATTTAAGTTGGGTAACATGTGTCTAGAACAGGCCTCTACTGTCTAGGGATGACATATAGAATCTACAGCAGGTGTCTGGTGAAAATATCTCACCTATAGTGTGAAAACCTTGTGTCCATAGCAGACTTTTACAGCCGATATCTAAGAGATTTTTTCAGAGTTTGCATCAGGCACTAAATAACCATTTCATGTTATCTAAATTAGGTAACTCCCATGTAGAGTGGGTGTACCATGTCTCTGTGACCCCCATGTATCTGGAGTGAGGTTATGACATTTATAGACAGAGTCAATTTTGTAGAACAGGTGTACAGTATCTGGAATGAATGTCCTGTGTCTTTGGTAAGTGGTTTAAGTTTAGAATGTGAAGCATGTATCTGGAATTGTTCCTTCCTTTAACTACTAGTCAGGGGTAAAAGGAAACTGTATTTACATCCGTAAACCAGGCAATGATGGATACAGGATGCAGCGGTGGCCGATTTCCATAGCATGATTTGCTGATTCCTACCTTGGCTTCATGTGAGCCATTATTTCGTGGATTTTTTGTAGCTTGCCTTGTACAGAAATGTATGATTTAGAAGACAAAAAAAAAACACCCACCTTTTCACCTCGACCACCTCGGTCCCCCTATAAATGGAGAATAATAAAAGAAAGAGAATGTTATACATGAATCTCACACACGGAACACTGAACGATGAAATTTCAGGAATAGAATAAATTGATTAGCACTCACCTTTGGACCTTGGTAACCGACAGGTCCAATGTCTCCTTGTCTTCCCTGTAAAAACACAAGATAATGGTCAGAAGAATCCCGATGATAGTAACAGCCAAATATATGCTGTGTCTACAAAAAGCCAGGGTGACATGACAGCATCATATACATCTCTTTCATACCTTATAGACAGCAGAGCCATTGATCACTTGGTCAGCAGTTCTTGGCTGTGCTATTTGTGTGATTTAAGAATAATCTCATACAAGTGGTATAATAGACGTAAATAATACTGAGGTTTTGGGACAGTGGAAAGTCATGTCTGAATAGTGGGCTCTTCAGTGTTGATAAACGTTCACTACAGGCACATATTTGATAAAAGTGACTACTGGCACTGCAAGCAAATATTTACTGTTGTGAACTAGGGGAAAAATTCCACCATTTCAAATTTTGGGCTAATCTCATCCTTTCTGTGCTACAACTGAAACTCCACATATTGAGGTGCCGTGAATTGGAAGGAAAAGCTGTCAACATCAGAAAGAGTTGTTTTTTTAAAGTTTTGCATGCAATTATGCTACTGCTTCCCCTATTATCGAAATACAAACATATGTAAAATATTTAGTGAACTCTGACACTGCAGCTGAGCATAATCTCATGTAGGAAGAGCAAGAGTTTTCAGGTTAGGAGAGGAAGCTTCTAGATTTCCCTGTCAACCTGTGCTACCTTCCTTAAATTGTTTAGGATACAGAATGCATTTATTTTTTAAGATCTTTTTATTAAAAAGAAACACATAAAACGACAATGACACAAAGCATCGTACACTGTAACATCATGTAATGGCCGTAAGGTTGTATAATTCCATTCCCCAAGTTTCGCCTCCTGCCCCCCCCCCAACAATTCACCGAACGATCCTGAAGTTTGGCCGCCCCAAGCACATATCATCAAGTTCGGGACTCACAATAGGGGCACACAGTTCACCCCGGGAGTATTTCTCCCAAATATTTTCCCTTTTTTAGGACAGCCCCATCACTCGTAGGTCACCCACTCTGCCGGCATGCACCAATCCATGTCACTCTTCTACTCATTCAGTTGCGGTGGGGACTCAGCACTCCACATTCGCGCTATATTGCACTTGGCCACCATTAGTCCCAATGTCATCCAGATCTGGTCCATACGGGTGAGGTCAGTCGCCCCCAGACATTCAGGAGGCACCACTTGGCTGTGGCCTCCATGCGCCCCCACTCACACTATTCAGACAGTGAACCACTGATTCCCAATACACCTGAATGACGAGGCAACTGTACAGCATGTGGAAAAATTTACCTACTTGGCCACAATTCCGAAGGCACAGCAGAGATGCAGCCCTGCCCATTTTTACCATAATGGTATGTGCGTAATAGCATCTATGCAAAATGTTTAGCTGCACCGGGTGGAATCAGGACCTGTTAGCCACCTCATGGGGGTGCCAATGCTTCAGGCCACTCGTCATCATCAGGGCCCTCAAGGTCCCTCTCCCATTTCTCCTGCAGTTTAACAAAAGTATCGGGTGAGTTACTGATGATTTTATGATAGGTAAGGGAGATTTCTGGGCATGCAGTTGTCCAGTAATCGGTCCTCAAGCGAAGAGGATTCGGGCGGTCCTTCCCTTTTTGCAACAACATCTGCAATGCATGGTGTACTTGTAGGTACTTGTAGGTCTCAGTGGGTGCCATCTGATACTCACTTTGCAGTTCTGCAAATGGGATTACCCCTCCTTTTGTCCACAAGTCCCCCACCCTGGAGAGGCTGATCAGATCCCATTTATTGAATCCCCTCTGTGTCCCCAGTATGCCAAGTTGTGCAGTGTCCCATAGGGGAGTGGCCTGTGTACATTTATCCCGCCAGCCCAGATCATTCAGTATTGCATGCCAAAGAGTGAGTGTGACTGCTGTTGGGCACGAGAACGACGTAGCACGTCGCTCTCTATAGATGGCCTAAGGTGGCCTCCCGGTCGCATGACCTGCCTTTCCACGCGGTAAGCTGGTTCCTCCTCCGGGAGATGGACCCAATGATTAATAACAATGAGTTACACTGCCCAATAATATTTCTGCATAACTCCCTCATACTAGCTCCTCGTCAGTTTTTTAAGGGCAATCCGTGCTTGTCACCCATCCCAGACCAATGTACGAGTTTCACTCTCGACCGCTTGAAAGTAGGAAGCCGGGACTGGGTATGGTGTATTCTGGAGGACGTACAAAAGCAGGGCAGAGCCATCATTTTGAATAGGGCGGCTTTCCCCAAGAGCGAGAGAGGAAGGGCACTCCAATGTTTGATGTTTCTCCAGAGACGCGCAAGTGGAGGGTCTAAATTTTGTGTGAAGAAGACCCCTGGGTCAATAGTGATGTATATCCCTAGGTAGCGGAACACATCCCCAGCGATATCAGCCGCACAGTCTCGGGGTAGGCGTGGTGCATTCCCATGTAGAAGATAAATCAGGGACTTGTTCCAATTGATGGTATAACTTGAGTACAGGCAGAACAGGGTGAGGATGTGCATTATTTGGAGTGAGGGTCGGGTCTGAAACATAAAGTAAGATATCATCGGCATAAAAGAAGTTTCTATCCTCGCAGCCCTCAGACCATTTCAGACCCCTGATCAGGGGATTGCCTCTAATCCAGGACGCAAGCGGCTCCAGATCCAGGGCGAATTTTAAAAGGGAGAGCGGGCATCACTGTCTAGTGCTGCACTGAAGTCGAAAGACAGAGGACATGCCTCCATTCACTGTCACCTGAGCTAGGGGAGCCATGTAAAGGAGGCACACCTACGTCGGAAAGCATGGGCCGAACCCCAAAACCTCCAACATGTAAGGCCACTCGATCGTATCGAATGCCATTCGTGTATCAAGTGAGAGCACAAGGGCATCTTCATGAATCTCGACAGCACGTCCCAAAACACCATGCAGATGTCACAGATTGAGGGAGATGTTTCATAATGGCATGAAGCCAGACTAGTCTGGGTGGACAAATATCTTGACCACCCTCACCAGTCGAGAGGCCAGCAATTTTGCCTGAATCTTCACCTCTGCCTTCAGTAGAGAGATTGGCCCGTATGAGGCACAGTCCTCAGGAGTTTTCCCCTCTTTATGGATGACCACTATGTTGGCTAATCTCTCATCTCTGGGCAGCGAGCCTGTCTCACGGCTCTCCCTGAACATACGCAGAAGATCAGGTGCGACCATGGGGGCCGTAACCTTGTAAAGCTCAATTAGAAGGCCAATAGGGCCCACTGCTTTGCCAGGGGTTATGTCACGGATCGCCTGCACCACCTCCTCTTCTGTAGGCCCCTGTTCCAGGAGTGCTCTGTCCGACTGCGAGAGTCCAGGGAGCTGGATGTCTGCCAACAGCCCACGGGATTCGGCAGCCATGGCAGTTTGTGCCGGGGAGTACAGACGTGAGTAGTAGGTTGCAAAGGCATCTGTCACTCCCTGCCTTGCCCTCACTTGGTCCCCACCCTTTGTCGTTATCTTAAGGTCCCAGCGTTTGGCTTTTTCCTTCTTGAGAAGCCAGGTCAAAAGTTTTCCTACCCTATCTCCCACCTCATAGAGGCGATGCTGTGTTGCCCGGTGGCTAGCTCAAGCAGCCTCTGTGGCCGTTTCTCTATATTCTTGCTGTTTCTAAGTCAAACTTTGATGCAGGTTATCTTGTGAAGTATCAGTAAGCTTGGACTCCAGCTCTAGAATCTCCCACTCTAGTTTCTCAAAACGGGCCCTTTTCTCTTTAGTATGTCCTACTATAAGTGAGAAGCCCTGACCCTTTATGACTGCCTCGTAGGCCTCCCATAAGGTTTGCGCTACCGGCCCCTCGTTCTCCTCAAAAAATCTCTCCATGGCCTCATAGATGCCCATTCAGATACGGGGTACCTTTAGGCACCAGGGGCTGAGTACGATCCACCCGTGGTCGCGGCGACCAGGCAGACCGCCCAAACTGCGGAGTGGTCTGAAATTCCTCTGGCAAGATGGCAGATCTGGCTGAAATTTGGGAGGCAGTGGGGCAGGGTGAGAATATCATCGATACGCAAGAGGCTGCCGTGTGCCCCAGAGTGGATTGTGTACTGTTGTGAAGCGGGATTGTGGGCGCGCTGTCAACCAGTCTCAGGGCCCTAACGAAGTCCGTTAATGGACGACGGGAAGAACCTTCCTGTCTGCGGGGCTAACAGTCGATGGAGTCACTGAAAGGTATATTAAAATCCCCACCCATAACCAAACTGCCCTCCGGAAGGCAAAGAAGAAGAGCACCCAACTCAAGGAACATCGCTTCATGCAATCGAGGAGGAACATAGACTGAAACAATATTGAGTGTCTGGCCCTCACAGCACCCGAGAGTGCCCTGTATCTCCCGTGTGTGTCCAGCTAGGTGTCCTGTATGGTGAACAGCAGTGTTTTGTGTAGAAGGATACCCACTCCTCCAGAGCCCGAGGTGTATACGGGGTGGGCCACCATTTTGTACCCCCCATCTGTCCAATGCTCGAAAAGTGTTACCCTGAAGATGTGTCTCGTGGAGGAGAACCACATCTGGAGAATGTCACTTAAGGTATTGTAGTACCACCCCTGATTTACTTTTGCCCCTCAACCCGTTGACATTTCAAGAGGGCACCCGAAAGCTAGGAGTCGCTAGTGTATGGGTCATTGACATGGGGAAGTGATGATAGACCCACAGCGAGGGGTTCGTTGGTGGGGGAAACCCAGCCGCATCAGTGACAAAGTGTAACTAAAAGAGCTTTGCGTCAACAACATAAGAGCCAAGAAAAGGAAAACCCCCAACAAAACCCCACTCCCTGCATAGAGGACCTAAAACTGCCTGCCCCCAAACTCTGCAGAGCGTCTGTTGTCCCAATAAAATATGTTTAACAGTAGGTGGCTGGGGTCAAGGCCAAAGATCCCTCCATCCACCCCGTTGAATGGGTTGTAGGAGTTTCACCAGTGATTTGTTCGTTACTGCTGAGGCAGTTGGTTGCCAGTAGTGGCTGCCAGTTCTTGGTCGACAATCCATGTTGAGTGCAACACATGGAAGGTGCCTCTTTTCACAGCTCAGTTTAGTCTATGTGAAGCCATACTGACTCTACCTCATGGCCGGCCATCATGAGTAACTTGAAGCACAGTTGATCACATAGTCTGGTGTTGAGGGGAATCGTCCCGTTCCTGCTGGCTGCCAATGATGGACTGCGAGTTCGCTGTGCTGGTTCCCCTTCTCCGTCTCCCAGAGAGCCCCCGAGGCTTTGCTCTGATCACTGTTCTCCTGCCTTCAATCCAGTCCATTGTTTCCTCAGGGGTCGAGAAGTACTAGGTTTTGCCTTCAGCTGCAACTCATAGTCTAGCAGGGATCATCATGGAGTATTTGGTCTCTCGTTCCCTCAGCATTCTTTTAACTTCAAGGGCTGTGGTGCATCTTTTGAACTTTTAACGTGAATTATGGGAAGAAAGTGATGGTGGCTTTTTCATAAGTTAGCGGTGTGGCGCTGCGTGCCATCTGGAGTATGACATCACGGTCGCGGTAGTTGAGTATTCTTGCTATGATAGGGCGGGGTGCCCCTGACCTTGGCTGGGTGCCTGGGACTCGGTGGGCCCACTCCACTGAGAAGTAGTTGGACAGGCCACAAGGCTGCAGATGTTTCAGAGCTAAGTCTTCAACTAATTGGTCCATCGCCGGCCCCTCTGCCCGCTCAGGCACCCCAATAATGTGAATATTGTTGTGCCTTGAGCGTCCTTTGTAGTCCTGAAGGCGAGCCTCCAGGGCAACAGTAATGGCTCACAGTTCAGTAACCTGTGGTTTCAAGGCAGTTGTATTAACCTTGAGGGCACCCGTAGTGTCCTCCACTTCCTTTACACGAGCGCCCATATTGTGCAGATCAGCTCTCACCAACTTCGTGACAGAGTCAATCCTGGCTTCGAGATAAGTCTGCACCCCCTGAATTGCCACCATGATATCATGCAGTGTGAGCGATTCATCCCCTGTGGATACCGAGTCAGTCTGGCCCGGGGCGTCTGGATTTCCCCCCATTGCAGATGGCTCCTCGAGGAGCATATATTTATCCAACTTGGTCTGGTGCACCCCTCGAGTTCCTTTTACCCCGTCATTGTTGTGAGCTGTTCTCGGGGCTCCACTCTGTGGCTGCTTCTGGGAAAGGTAGTGAGGGAAAGGGAAAGGAGGAGGACCGCCGCTGTACTCACCGCCCCCTGCCTAGGGGGAGAAGCTTCAACCCCGCAGCCTGCCGGATTTTCAGCTGCTCGCCCCCACTCCTCATCCCGCCTTTGTAGCTGCATAGTGAGAGCCACTCGGTGGCAGTAAGTAGCACTAATCATGGGGGCGACGCAGTCAGTCCCGCCAAACAACACCCCGGGTTATAGTCACCTCAGGTATATCAGGGCTCCTCCAGGCAGACGAATACTAGGTCGCACCATGCCCAGCAGAGCCACCCCTCATTCCACAATGATGGCTGGGCACCACCCTTCTCCAGCAAGGCAAGGGACTTGCACAGGGATGTCAGTCAAGTAGCCCAGGGAGGGCCTCTCCTGATTCGATACTGAAGTAGGGCTCTTCCAAGAATGACCGCCCTCTGCAGTCCTTGCACCCCGAGTCATGGCAAGCGAGGGAGCCCCCCTACACCAGTCCCTATGGGTTCACCAGTTTTTAGGCCCACTGCCTCACATGTCACTCGTATCTTCTGGACTACACTTGGCCTCAGGGGTCGCGCCTCCACTCCACTGCAGGCCAGCCAGAAGAAAGCACAGGGACAGCCGCGATCACCACACGGAGCAATGGCACCCTCACTCTAGGTGCGGACCTCCCGGGCACTGAGACCACCCACTAATGTCACCTCTCTGGCAGGGACACTGCCCGGTGCACCCCAAACTCCAACACATCAGAGAGCAGCACCAATGGGTGGCGGCAAGTCCTAGAGCCTCAGGGCAGCCGTATTAGGAAGCCCGACCCCTGTATCTCATCCTCGCCTCCTCGGCATCGTGTCACACAGCAGCCCAGTCCCCCGGGTAGGCCGGGCTGTGTCACGCCAGTCAGGCCTCCTCGCGGCAGTCCTCCTAGGGTCGGTTCAGAAGAGCGATAATTACTGCATTGGCATCTCCGTGATGAGCGGCGAGTAGTGCATAGATTAGCTCGCCACGGAGGACAGATGATTAACAGATTAATGGGGATTGGGTAGCTAGATGGCCGGAGCCGCTCTAGAAAGTGGCCATCTTCCTCTGCAGTTGGCCACGCCCCCCTCAGAATACATTTTTAAGAATCTTAGCTGAAAGAAATGGACATTGTCAAAACACAAGAACAAGTTGCTGATTTTCTAAACACAGCCCAGGATGAGCAAAGAGAGGAGGGTTATCAAAAGATAAGGTTAGGAGAAATAAAGAAAAATTGAGTAATCTGGGGTGTTAGAAGGTGGTTCTGACCAGTTGAGCCGCCCGGATTTTTCACTTTTTGAACACCTAATTGTTGAGCTTTTACTGTGGGAGAGCCTCATAAGTTGGGACTCAACCACAGTGAACTCATGATGAAAGGGACTGCATGTGGATTTTACCGGTGTCCCCCTGGTGAGAGTAGGCCGCTGCGCTGCAGCCGGAGTAAGGGGCACCGAGCTGGTTACATGCAGACACGTGTGTACATGCGTGTGCACACAGGTAGGGGCTGCGCGGGGGAGATTCCTGGCGTGCGCAGCCCAGGAGCAGGTACAGATAGAAGGGTGTGGCACGAATTATGCAGAGTTGGGTGGTGACATGAAATAGGCTTTATAATATGGGAAGACACATGTAAGGGAAAGTCAGTGTGCTCTACTATTTTCACTGAAGGAACACTCCATTATTCTCCTATGAAGATGGGGACCACATGGGGTAGTTTCACTTCCCTAGGGCCTACAAATTCCAGACATGCACCAAAGTACACTGTAAGTTGTGTGAAAAGAAGTATTCTGCTGAGTCCAAAGCCATATCTGTACTTCTTATGGGTCATCCAGAAATGTCATATTCCTCTGACTCAGCTCACAACCAGAGCCTGGCTGGGTGTGACCCTGCCAGGCTGGATTAATGACTTTCCTCCCCAAGCTGTAGCATCAGAGGCCTAGCCCTTCACTGTAAGCATTCCAAGGGTGAAGGTCTCCTGTCCAAGAGGGAGAGATGGCGGGTGGAGCTGCAGGTTATCCATCAGCAGCTGTCACCTGGTGCCAGGCACCAAGCTGCTCTGGAGAGAAGTCAGCAAGAGGGGAAGGGGGCTTTTCAGAGACCATGTGGCATGAGACCCCTGGACGATGCCATTTTGAAGTATCCCAGAGGCCTGTACAGGAAGGAGGGAGCAGGGGCTGAGAGGTGATGTGTCGCTGCAGGATAGGGCAGCAGAGCCTTCCTGCCAGCCCCCTCCAAATTCTTTTGAAAGGTCTTGGACAGGAAGAGGAGCTCTCTCTGGGGTGTGGTCTGCTGAGGAAGACTGGTGCTGGAGCATAGTGCCATGGGCAATTGGAAGGAGGAACCCCCTCACTGTCCCAGGACCCTGGATTGCGCCTGTGGGGAAGTCCAGGACCATTGAGGAGAAGCCTGGGCCTCTGCACAAGGAGAAGAGAAGCCCAGGAGGAGAGCCAGGTGAAAGGCTGGTGCAGGGAGCCAGTGAAGACAGCTCCCTGCTGAGTTCACCCTCTTGGAGGCCAGGAGGGTGAAGGAAAGTGCTCCAGATGGCTAGAGCTGGCCATCAGGAGCAAGAAGAGGCCAAAACGGTGGAAATCGGTCTCCTGGGGGCTGAGATATGCCCCCAGAAGGTAGGCGACCTTTGACCTCTGAGAAGACCGACGACGAAGCACGTGGGGCTCCGCCGCCGGTCTTGGATGTGCCCCTGGGGTGGGTCAGGTCCCGGGGGCTGCCCCCAGAAGAAGTAAAGTCGGGGAGCGCCATCACGATCCCTGTGAAATTGCCCAGGAGGGGTGCGAGGAGCCCACCCTGGCCCCCGAAGACATCGGAGGAGGGGGAGCGCCGTCGCACCTCCCCTCGAAGAGACCTCTGGGGACCCGGGGGCCCCAACTCTGGGCCCTGCCGAAAATGAAGCCAGAAGGTCTCGGGTACCCGGGATACCAACTCCGGGCCCCGGTGGTTGCGGTGGAGTGGAGGGGGGCGTGCCGTCGCGCGTCCCCCCTGCAAGGAGAAGAAAAGCCGGGGAGCACCATTGCGCTCCCCGCGAAGATTTTCCAGGGGCCCTGGACCCCAACTCCGGGCCCCGAAGAGTATGCGGAAGTCGGGGAACGCTATCGCGCTCCCCGTGAAGATTGCCCCAGGGGGCTCGGGATCCCCAACTCCGGGCCCCGGTGTGAAGCTGGGAGGGGAGTGCCGCTGCCCTCCCCGCAGCAGCAGGAAGGAGGGGGAGTGCCGTCGCACTCCCCCGAGGCCTCTCTGGGCCAGCAGCAGTCTTGGTGTCTGCCCGCAGGAGCGGGCAGACCAAAATGGACGCGCCGGCTCCCGCAGCCGCACACAAGGGTGTGGGCCGGATGGGGAGCTGGCAGGAGCAGCCGGGGGTGGGCTCCCTGAGCTGCCATCCACCTCACCTGCCAGGAACTGGGTCCGGGTGGGACCGGGCCCCCACCGACGAGCGGATGCGGCGAGAGGCCACCAGAAGTGGCAGCGTAACTCTCCCCGGAGCAGCAGTAGAGCCGCTGCTCTAATATGCACGGGCTGTGCATGAAGCGCCCCATAATGCCTTGCAAGGCATGGGGAAAGCCCGTTGTTTTGGCGCCTGGTGGCCCCCGGAGGAGGGGGTCACCACCATTTGATGGAGGGGGCATAGGGGGAGCTGCAAGAGCACGCAGACTCCCCCCAACTGGAAGATGTGAAGTCCCCCCCTAAGTCTCTGGGGACTTAATAGAGATAACCCCTCAAGGGCTCAGCCATCCTCTAACAACAACCTGAGGCAGGATCTTTAGTTCTTTAGCTGGGGGTGTGTTTGGGACTGCACCAAGGTGTGAATGACTGAAGTAGGGATGTCTGGAGAAGGGCATCCCCTGGAGGTGAAAAGGTGCAATTGCATGAGAAGCGCATTTACCTGATGTTATTTCGTTTGCGGGACTGACAGTCACATGTGTAATGTGAAGACATAAGCAAAGTGGGGTTGTGTTGCTGGACATTCCTGCTAGGGTGTCTGGCTGTATATGTTTAATCCTGTGATTATAACTGTGATGCCTTTTAGGGGCTATAATTGCAATGCATTATATCTGTTATCAGCGATGATAAGTACTGTCATTTTAAGTGATGCCTAAACATGCATTCTTGCTGCTGCATAAGGTGAAGAACAACCCAGACTGTTAGCCACTAAGATGCAAAGTTGTATACTGTATGGTCAGTATGAGATGCTCAGTCAGGGTTATGTGTCACCATGGCAGGTGTGCCCAGTTTAAATGCTTGTTGAGATAATGGGGTGAGTCGCCACTGGGATGGTGCCAGTGGGCAAGGCCCTCACTCCAGGTTATGTTCAACCCACTGCATTAGGGGGCAAGATGATGTGCATACATGGGAGTGGTGGTACTAGACCCCACCCTCCCTGCGGGAGGGGTGGAAATGTTATGCAATGTCATGAAGTAATTCCAACAGTTCATGTATATTTGTAAATTGTTGCATAGTATTGACTAGTGTGTGTGTTTAATAAATGTACTCTTCCTTTTATAAAGCAAAGTACAGACTGGACAATCAATTATTGAGTGTTATTTCTGCGTACTAGTAAATGGCGATTACTAGCTAACACCACCTTCCTTGAGTAAGCCTTGGACTGCTCTGCAACGCTACCCTCTGAGAGTCAAGCGCTACAATGGGGTGTTTGGTTCCCAGTGAAGGACAAATGTAGTCATATTATTTGTGCAGGCATCACAGATACTGCCTCGTTTTCCAACATGGGGTGAGAAAGATTCAGACATATTATGCATGACAGGCCCTTCCAATTAACTGCTGCGTAACATAGGATCATTAGGGACTGGTAATGTGGCTGATAACACCCAAAGCCCACTGTAAGGGAACGTTATTGCTAATGGTTATTCTTACCATTGCTGTATAAATATTCAGACATATTTCTCTACAAAACATTCCTTTAGTCTTCATTAAAGTGACAGCACTTATGTACAAAGCATATGGGGCCAGAAGTATGACCGATTTTTGCCGTTGCATAGGGGCATTTGGCCCGTTTGCGACCGCAAAAAACGGATGCACAATGTACTAACCCTATTTTGCGAGTCGCTAAACTATTAGCGACTCGCAAAATAGGGTTAGCGACTCACTATTAGGAAAGGGCGTGTCAAGGGCGTCCCTTCCTAATAGCAAGTGCAAATGCCATGTATGAGTGTTTTGCAACTGCATTTGCGGTCGCAAAAAACTCTCAGTTTACCACCTACTTAAAGTAGGTGGTAAACCATTCGCAAACGGTAAGGGGTCCCCAGGGGACCCCAGGGGACCCCTTCCCCTTTATGAATGGGTGCGCAAATATTTTTCAAGAGCAGGCAGTGGTCCCTGGCACCACTGCCTGCCCTTGAAAAATGAAACTGGAAAGTTTAATTTTTCTTTTTTAAATGCATCCCGTTTTCGTTTAAGGAAAACGGGCTGCATTTAAAAAAAAATAACTGCTTTATTGACAAAGCAGTCCCAGACATGGTGATCTGCTGACCCCAGCAGGCCACCATCCCTGGGAGTGCTAGCCATTCCCAATGGGGTCACAAATTGCGACAGCCTCATTAATATTCATGAGGCATGCAATTTGCGACCCTATTGGGAATCGCAAACAGTGTCTAAGACACTGTTGTATATTGAAATTTGCGACTTGCAAATTGCGGCTCGCAATTTGTCGCAGTTTGTGAGTCACAAAATTCAATGGTCGTACATCTGGCCCATGATCAGTAGATTTTCACTTTTCACTCTACAGACCTCCAACATCGAAGAACATGTAATGCTATGTTATCAAATTGGCCACATCTATTGTCTTGCATGGATTCTAGTTCATTATAGATTCAGTTGTGGTGATACTCACTGGGTCTCCTGCTATGCCTCTCTCTCCTGGTAGGCCAGTCTTTCCTGTTTCACCCTAGAAAAGAATTATTAATAAAGCTTAAAAGGATGTAGCTGCAGTGATTGACACAAACACACACAAACACACACACTTTGACAGACCAAAAACACGAAAGCTGTTCCTACAGATTTGCACTTTGAACTATTCTCTCTAGTGGCTGAGAAGGATTTCATGAGCCTTAAAGACCATTTTGACGAATTGTGCAATATGGGTGGATATGAGATCTGCAGTGATTTGTTCACATCCCTTAGCAAATATTAAGTTCTCCTGTTGAGCATACTTAATGACAGTTTTGACCCTGTCCACATTTGGACATGTTTTGACTGCCAAGGATTTATTGGACTTTGCAAGCTCTCTCGTTATAGAGACAGCTTTCTGAATGATAGTAGGTTTATCAAAAGAAGGTAATTTCCCTTCCTCAATCATCTACATTGCTATACAAGAGACGAAAGGGATATAGAGATCCCCTGGAATTAGAGAAAGTATATCTCCATAATAGGGCTTAAGCATATGAGAAAGGTTTTATGGTTAAGGAATGTTAATCATGGTTTTAGGTTACAGTAATTGTCTGATGAATTCAGTATTGATTGAGTTCAGCAGGATAGACCTAAGCAACTTTTCCTAGATACAGACGTAACTTGGAAATATTTTAATAAAACCAACCTTTGTAGATTATTAAGTAATTATCAATATCTGCAATATGTATTTGCAAGAGAAGGCAATAAGGAGATGTGCCTTGTATATAGAGAATATCTAACCAAAGGGATTTTAAATAGCTTGCCTAAATTTCTCACTATTAAGGAAAATTTGACTTGGGTGAATGGCATTTTGAATGATTGGAAGACATTTCCAATAGTTCTCAACAATAGAAAATAATTTGAAGGATGGTCCTGGGCTATCTTAGCTTTCTCATGGTAAGGGAGAATTAAACATTTGCGGGATCGATGCACAATTGTTTGGTTTGATGCCATAGGACAAGAGATTATTTCATAGAATTTTGCAATAGATATCAAAAGGCCTCCTCCATGGTTAGTAAAGATTCCATACGGAAATATAATTACAACGATTGCCCATGGTTCAAAAACATTTGAAACGTTTAGTCAATATTAAATCTTACAGGTAGCACATAGCTAGCAGAGATTTCTCAGGAATGTGGAATAACTGGTTGTGTGCAATGGGGTACTAGTCACAGTAAAAGGTGCACTCTCATGGTTCTTGGTTCTGCATACAATAGATTAAAGGTACATCTCATCATTTTCAGCAATTTTATTTATTTATTTATTTATTTATTTATTTTTCAGACACCAAAAATGTCACATGGCTAACATGAATGACTACTGTTTACATTTATGGTCCATTTATAGGCAATATTTTACATGGTAATGGCAAGAATATGCTGGGTATAATTAGATAATTTCTTAATGGAGAAATGTCCCACAAATGTTCTAGGGTTTGTGAAGACTTATTAAGAAAAATATCACATTCTTTATGAGGAAACCTCAACTGTTAGAAGAGATTTCCAATTGCTTAATGGATATTTAACATGTACAAGAAGCATTTACAAAGATAAGGAGAATGTTATATTTCGGAGAGAGTTAGCATGAATTGTGTTTTATCAATCAAAATTGGAGAGTCTGTCATGGCAGTGGTAAACTCTTTCACTGCAAAGGCAGGTATACATGACAAAGCGCAACCTCCGGGTTATACAGATTTACCAGAGATTAGGTATAAAAATTCTGCTCTTTTGATACATTAATCATTGTTGGCAAAATAGGTATTCTCATGGTCAAGATTTTTTTTAATGTGGTAAGAAATATTGATTGAGATAAGAATACTCTCATGATTGGGAGGAACATACCATTGGTAGGGGAGATTTATCGTGGAAAAGATGGACAATATATAATCATGAGGGATCTCTATCATGAATTAGAAACAGTCTGATACAGCTAGAAAAGATTTTATGTGGTCTGGGAAGACTTTGGAAAACATTAGTCGTTAAAAGGTGTCTCTTTAAAAAATCTTTGGATTTTGTCAGATTTTCTAATTCATCCTTTTAAAATTGAGCCTTTTGTGGCTACTTCAATTTTCTAAGTATAACAGGAGTGGTTCAGTTATAAAGTAACTTTCATGAAGAAGTAGTGTCTTTTATTGAAATTCAATTATGATTTAAGAAGGGGGTCTCACTTTGTCTCAAAGTGAGAGGGATATTAATATAAAGGGCCGTTTGCCAAGGGGCAAGGAAGCTCTCAAGGTGACCATATGCTCTGATGGTGTCAAACGTAAGTTTTACATTTAACCCATACATATAAATAACTCACCTCATACCCTGAATCTCCGGAAGGGCCAGGAGGACCTCTTGCAGGCTGAAAAATATTAAAATCAGCAATTACAACATGTACATCATTTAGAAATGCAACAATATGTAAGATCACATGACTACAGAATGTAGAAAGGACATGTGGATAGTCTTGGAGAAAAATGGAAAAATGTAAGCAAACTAAGCTGTATCCACATATGAAAGTAAACAAAAAAGCCATGTCACATTCTGCAAGAGATGAATACAAACCATGTGAACCAAAAAAGCTCAAAATATATTTACAAAAATGTACATGCTGCATGTACACATAGACAAGCATACATGCAAACAGATAGGCTCCGAATGTGTTTAGACAAGAATACTGCATGTTCAAACAGGCTCAAAAAACATTTACAGATAAGCATATGCGAATGCACACAAACGAACAGCCTGTCATGTGACGCGTGCACATAAAGATCACCTAACCTACACAAGGTGCTAGATGACTTCTATTTTTTTGAGTTAGCCACTTAAATCCGGATTATATATATGCTGGTGCTGCCAGGGTCCACTGATGAAATATCTTGTAAAAATATTCAAATGGTAAATTATTCTTTAATAGATAGAATTCATTCTAAATGCTTATAAATGACAACTTTTCAGAACGTAAGAAGGCTCTGGCCCGCTACTGGGTGCTCAGACATAACGATAATAATTACGCCAGTGTCTATCATGGGCTCATAGGGCACACTAAGATTCTTTTAATTATGATTCAGCACAAACAGAAGGTTGCACCTGAATTGGGATTACACTGTGCATGACATTAGCACATACAGCAGCTTTTCATTGCCCAATATTCACCAGCTGAAAGCTGGCTAAATGGGCACTGGGTAAAACTGCAACATTCTGCATTGTGTACCTTCGAATGGGGAAAAATGCAATACTACTGTGTTATGGCCCATTTTAGCGATGCAATACTGCACCCAGTAAATACTGGACCCTGCAGTATTACTATTTAGCTGGTATGGTAATACCATCCAAATACCTTGCCTTTGCTAAAGAAGGCGTAAACGTCACTACTCTGAATAAGTCGATGGAGTGGGTGAAATACAGGACTGAGGACACTATGGCCACATGTATGAAAATGTCATTTTGTGATTACCAAATAGCGATTTTTAAGAAATTGTTATTTGGTAACCACAAAATGCAATGTAAGAAACAGACAGGAAATAGCGATTCCCTAACTGAGATTTCTTAAAAATCACAAATGTAATTAAGGAATCACTGTTTGTAATTGCAACTCCATTCATTCCTATGGGCCTCAAGGCCTATAGTTGAGAATGGTCTTGCATTACCTAAATTGCGATTACCAAATTAGTAATTGCAAATTAGGTAATGCAAAGGCAAAAGTTCCCGGGGGCCTAAGGCCACCCCGAAGCACCCCTAAAAAAAAAAGGTGCACAAGTAAGGCACACACATACCCTTGGGGCATGTGTGAGCTACATGGCACTTTAAAAAAAATGCACAAAACGGCATTTTTCAAAGTTTGCACATGGTTACCATCAACTTGAAATTGATGGTAATAGCGTTTCCTAAATGCACAGTTCGCATTTAGGAAAGGCTTCTTACATATGCATTGGGGATTCGCTAATTGCGATTCCCTATTTTCATTCGCAATTTAGATAATCGCTAAAAATTGCGAGTGCCTAAATTGTGAATGCCAAAGCCTTTCATACATAAGGAAAGGCCATTTAGCATTCGCAAACAGCTGAATTTTGCGATTCACACCGTTTGCGAACGCTAAATTATTTCATACATCTGGCCCTACATTCTCAAGAGCAAATGTGCAATGTTTATTAATCCATGGTCCCTGTTAGAGTCCACTTCTGGTCCCAAAGTGGTCCATTTGGAAAAAAATGAAAAGGAGACGGTAGTTTCACCACAACCCTTTAGATCTAAGCAGGAAACGTATATGAACAAACTGTGCAAAAAGGGCCAGTGCTTCTATCAGTACATTAGAACTATACAACCCTCAAACAGTGCATCGATTCTCCAGAGATACTGTGACAATAAAACTTCTAAGAACAAAATATACCATCAAAAGATAAATATACTTAAATACACGTACAGGGCTACCACACACATACCAGCAAAGACAAGCACATTGAAAGTACTTCAACTGAGACCAACAAATAGTATTGATTTGGAACTTCACATGACTGTTGCACAGATATTTAACAAGGCTTTAATTCACTTACCTGACACTCAAAAGAGCAGCACTAGAATGTAGGGAGAACAGAAAAGAAAGCTGTTAATGATGTTTTACAATCAGAACATTTACAAGGCAGAATTATTGTGATGGAATATACGGAAACAAGGGCTGGAGATGTGAGCGGCGGTGCATACATAATCTTCAACAAAGGGTGAATCTAACAACCCCACCAGCTTTTACTGTTGTGTGAGTAATGAGCAATACCAACTAGAACAAGTCTCTCACCAATGACTAGGGGTGGGCGGTAAACACCGCTCCACCAGAGGAGTTTGTGGAGTTTGGCCCACACCGCGCTCCGCGTGGAGCACAGAGTTCGGCAAAAACTCCGCCAACCGCCGCATGGTGGAGTTTTTCTCGCGCACGGCTCGCCAACGTTAAGTTGGCAAGCACGAGCGAGAAAAAACAAGCGTTAGACCACCTCCCGGCTAGATTTCTCAATGCTGGCAGTCGCAGCAGGTCGCGGCAGGTCGCTACCGCTCGCATTGAGAAAGTTGCCGCTCACGTTGTGAAAGCTGCTGCTCGATTAGAAAATCAACGCAAGAGGCAGAAAGAAGCAGCACCCTCTAGCGCACTGCATGGTGCCATTCGCACTGATTTTACAGCTCAGGACAAGCTCCTGCCACTAAAAATCAGCACGAGCAGCACGACGGGGTTTAATTCCCATGCTTGAGGAACTTCACGGAATCTCGCTGAGCTTTTAGGTAACTTCGTGGAATTCCGCAAAGTAAAACTCTGCGAGTTCTGCCCACCCCTACCAATGATGCTCCCAACTGGAATCCTATTCTAAACTATGGAACTCCTAGATGGACTGATTCTTTAAAGGCAGAATCTATCCGGTATTGGTCCATAGAGGTAGGGAAGACAGTGCTATGTGCCCGATTTTCAAGATAACAACAGGAGACAAACTTACGTATACTTCTGATACATTTATATATTTTTTTCTTTTTTCTTTTTTGGGTGGTTTTCCTGAATATAAGACCTGGATCAGACCCCAGTGGACCAATGTTGGGCAACTCAACTCAACACCAGAACCCAACAGTATGGAATAGCACTTCCAAGCAGAATAAAACTTTACTAAGGAGCAACACGGCCAAACATAATCATCCTACACGGAATGCCATCTGCAGGGAGAACCACTCTGAAAACAATGGTTCTCCAAAAAGAAAGGCATATGTGCATAGGAACATTTTCTACGTCCTTACATTCCCAATCAGTTCCACTCTTAAAAGACTGCTGTTTCAAACAGAAACAGGGCTGACACATCAACAGAGAGCCATCCTATAAGCGGTGACACTCATAATCGGCGCTTTCGAACCACCTAGCTTAAATCCTGTTTTTAGATGAGCGAGCGCCTTGACACCCTCGGGTGAATGTTTCGCGCTCTACAAATCTCGATTTCATTTCATTTCATTTCTTCTGCAATGCTATCCTGAAGCAGTGGCACATTCTGAGCAATGAAACCCCCAAGCAAAAATTCACTCTAAAAATGAAAAATTCAAGAGGAACTTCACTGTTAGTAATGACACTCCTAAGGAGAACCCTCTGAAAGGAACTGGAACTGTAAAATAGCTGCACTTAATCAGAACCATGTTCTACGATATGACAATACTAGGCAGAACCACTCCAAGGAATGCCACTTTCATTCTTTGCCAGACTCTAAGGCGTAGAACAAGCATTGTCTAAGCATTGGTATGGCCAAGAGAACCCCTAAGCAATGGCACCCCGAACACAGCCACTTGCCAAAGGCATGATCTCACATTTGGATTCCACTATTAAAAAGGGGGATCCCAAAATCTCTTCATAGATAGAGCTGCTACACAGTTCAGCAAAGTTAAGGGAGAGATGGTTGCATGCATATGTATAGCCCATCAATTAACTTATTATATACATTAAGGGATGGAGCATAATGTGGAGGAATACTCAAGTACATCAAACGATTTAAGAAACAGAGAGACTTACCACTTGTTCCACATTTGTTTTCTAAAATAAATAAACAGACAAAACACATTAACTTTGTATTTTTCACGGAGGCAAAGAGTACAAAAGTTACAAACAGAAAGACTGCAGATGTATCAGTATCTAAGGAGATGGGATCTTAATGTAAGCAATACTTCTAAAGAAAAGTATAGGCCTATGTTGCTCATAAATACATTCAAAGTGAAGTAGTCAGTATGAAAATAAGGGGTCCAACGGTAGAGGAAAGCAAATACCTAGATGAAAGAATTATGCAAGGAAGAAGGGAAGGAAAAATCAAAAGACGTCTGGAAGTAAGTGTAAAGCAAAACATATAAGGAAGGATGGCCAAGAAAGAAAGAAGCAAATTAAGTAAGAGATTTTGAAGAGGCTAAATTTGGAATGAATAAGGAAGGAAGGTTATAAGGAAGGATAGGACTGAGACATGGAAAGGGTATGGAAAGAGTGAAAGTGACCCACAGGGATGATCAGAGATACTTACAATAGTGTCAATAATGGTGTTGATCGTGTACTGCATGTCATCCTTTGACAGTCCGGATGAGCTGGTGGCTGTAAAGTTGCGCCGATGGCTAGGATCAGTTGCAATGACATTCAGGCGGGACTCCTGCAATAGTGAAAACATAGAGTGAAGTGAGGCACACTGGCATGTGAGGGACCTTTTTTAGAGAGTCAGTTTTAGGACTGGTGCTGCACAATGCTATGCAAGAACAATGGCATGGACTGGTGTCTCCCAAGAATGTCTCACACAGAGACCCAAGGGGTGAGTACTTTGGAAACTAGTTTGAATCTGGGGGATGCAGGACATCCACCAGAAGTTTGGTATCTCTCCCATCTGCCATATTTAGACTGCATTCCATGTATACAGTCTAAATAGGGCAGAAGGGGCATCCAGACACTTTGGCAGACGGCTTGCATACGTTAAACTTTAAATAACCCCCTTACACTGGTGTCACACTCAATTCTAGTGCCATGAGAAGCTCTTTAGTGTATAGTAAAAGGAGTGGTGTTGCAATTAGTGCATCAACGAATACTACTGGGCTCAGTCTTCTGAGTGGAGACCCTCAGGAGTCACCTCCTAGGCTGGTATTTCATGGAGCTTCTCCAGCATCAGTACCAGAACACTTGGCCCATGTATGGTCCATCAGCAGGGGAGGCAGTACAGGAATTACTGTCAGATATCAGGATTAGGTACCTAAATTGCTGTCACACAAAAGTACAAAGTTTGGCATCTTACTTGGAGACCCACCGGGTCAGTAATAGTACTGATGCCCCATGAAGGACCCCAGGAGTTAGTGTTAGACCCTGCAATAGTTTAAAATTAGGTTTTGAACACAGAAACAGAATTTACACTAATATTAGATATACATTTGCTCATGAGCCCTACCAGGTGATTTGGTGAAATAGCCACTGAGAAGACTCTGATGCCCAGGAACTTGGCTTCATTGGCAGCATCTTCCAGCCCTCCACATGGCTCTTTGTAGCCCTCCAGGGGGTGTCCGTCCGTCACTATGATCAGGTACTTGTTTTCCCTCATGTGTGAACCTCTAGAACAGTGCACAGGCAGAGTTATTTATGCTTTACAGGCACATTTTTGTTTGCCTAAGGCTTGTTGTATCCTTATTCCACCTTTTGACTCTTTCTTTAACGTTATGTGCCCCCCTCTCTCCTTCTTTGCCTATTGCCTCTCTCTCGATCTTTCCATCTTATTCTATCTGCACCTGATTGTTTTATCTCTCTCTATTCAGCCTTTCCTTTGATTTATTTCATATTCAGTCTTAATCTTGTCTTGATTTCTGTTATGCGCACCTGCTTCTGTCTCTCTTGTTACACTTCTTTAATATCTTCACTCTATGCATTGCTCTTCATACTTTCAGGTTTGCATACATATACACATAGCTATTACACACACACATGCACACATGCCACACACGCACTATCACCACACAGCCCTTTCTATCTAATGTTTCTCTTGCCACTCTATATATGCCATCATGAGCCTCTCTCTTTCTTTCCTTTGCACCATCACTCAGATGTTCCTATGACTGACCCCTCCACCCTTTCCCACTACTCCTATTCTTTCGACGTTTACTGGTCAGTCACCCATGCCTTACTGCGCCCCCTCTCCCTTCTGCCACACGTTTCTACCCTACACTGTCCCACCTCTGCTCTTCCCTGCATGCTACTTGTTTTGCTCCAGTCTCTCTTGTCTTCTCACTCCCTCTGCCTTGAGGTGCTGGGATTGGCGAGAACTGACCCGATCAGGATCTCCTCGATGCCTCTCTTGATGGCGCAGTCGGTGTGAGTGCCTTTCCCGATGTAGTTGACATCCTCCACTCTCTTTTTCAAGTCGCTCTGTCCGTCGGGCATCCGGGTCAGCCCCTGGATCAGTATCACCTCGTCACTGTAGTGCAGCGCTCCTGCGTTCCACACCAGGTTGCGATCACATCGGTAGTACCTGCCGTTGGATAAAGACATGAGGTTAGAGCCTGCTTGCCCTTCACCCATGCATAAAAGTCAGATCATGTATTTCACTAGACACTGAACAAGGATCACAGGTTTCCTCCCAGCCAACAGCGAGAGGCGTAGGCGAGAGATATCAACCATTCCTCAAAAAACCAGCGCCATATGGTACATGTGATTTAGGAATTCAACAAGAAACTGGAGTCAGAGGTAGCCTGCACTTTTACAATGAACTGGGGATGGGGAGGCTACCTTTTGTTAAAAAAGAAGGATACTAGCGAATACTACTCCAAACCGGGGCTAGCAGATACCTACCACTAAAATTACAACCAGTTTACCGCTCCAGTCAACATGTGTAATCACGGGATATTTGGTGGTAATCGAAGAACAATAGCTTAGATTTTGCTCACCCTTCAACAAAGAATTAAGTTCGAATCAGCAAAGAATTTACATAGGAATTACCACTCCATTGAAGATCTACAAGAAGGGGATACCTGACCTTTAAACATGGGACAGGGAGTAGGGTTTACTCGTTCTTCAATGAAGAATCTGGTTTGGTGATTGACCATCATTGAACAAAGTACAAAGATCATAGGCTCATTCATCCAGAAAGAGTCAAATGTTACCTGGAATCCAATAAAGGAACCAGTGCCAGTGGTACTGGGATCCACCATTACTTTCGTGCCTTAGGGAAGCTTTCCTTCAACTGTCAGCCACAGACAGGCGCTACTTCCTGCTGCAGGGAACCAATAACCAGGCTTTGAGGGCTATCCACAGAAAAATTAACCCTTGAAGCACCAGATAAAACACCCAATACCAATTTGAGGAGGTACAACACTGAGTACAAGCTTCTCCCATAGAGAGAGCCCATTATCAACAAAGGTGTAGTACAATACCCAGAATGATCATGAAGCGTACACAGAAAATATTTGCAGGAGTCACTACAAACATGCTACAGTGTAATGCTGAATACGAACATACAGCCAAAACATTACTCGGTATTAACACAATAAGATAAATGAACCAGTATAAATACCATAAGAGACAGAGGCCTATATGAATTAGATGATACAAAACCCAGTCAGACCGTGACGGTGTATAGTACCCAGAATAATCAAAGAGTGATAAAAACACAGGGCACAAGCAGAAACAAGACCAAGTGTAAACAAGACCTAATATAAACATGACTACACACAATTCCTAGGGTGAAAACGACAAGACCCAAGACCCACAATGCAGTCACCCGACCCAGAGTAAGAATAATGTGATGCAGTATCCACTGTTAACATGATAAGGTGCAACAGTAGTATGAAGATGCGAAGGCACAAGGCCTACAACTAACATGATGAGATGAAAGACCCAACATGAACATAGTGAGCTACAAAACCCAGTAAGACCACGACACTATACAAAGACATGCCAATGGATATCACCAGATACTAGACCAAGAATAAACATGATGAGCCACCGAACCCATTTCAAACATCACGAGGTAAAAATCCCATTTGGAACATGGCATGAACGAAGAACGAGAAAGAAAGTTATGAGATACAAACCCAGTATAATGGCAGGATGCAAAACACAGTCTGAATGTGATTAGAGACAGCCCCAAAAATAAAAATAATGCAATGCAGCAACCAGTATGACCACGATCACCACTCTTCACATGAATGCTCCTTTATTAAAGGGTACCCCAGGTGAGCCAAATCTGTTAACAGCATATTAAACACCGATTAGCTTTGACTCATGAAATATAATGGTATGGCCCTTGAAAGATGTTGTAAGACTTTCATCTATCCTATTGACAAATTGGCAACAGTATCCATAACTGGAGCTACAAAATGACCCACCTCAGAGGATAAAAGTCTAACATTCATTCTTGCTTAACCTACTACAATGCATGCAAAGAATTTGAATGTGTCTATCAAGACGTTTTCACATTATCACCAGAAGTCATTTAGGTAACACCTTCAAAGCATGTTATGGTGATTTGATATCCTTGTTGTCTTGCAAAATCACTTTGCTACCACTTATAAGTTCCCAACACGCCTCAACCCAGCAGAACATCTGTACTTAATGACCTCACAGTGGACAAGATTTCACCAGCACTGATGATACCAGCACAAGACCATGCATAATTTAGAACTGTATTCTTCTCTGACAAAGCCTTGCAAAAATCATTAATCTACACATAGTGGCCTTTATGACTGTCATCACCAGGTTTGTCAGTGTTTCCCTACAGCCATCAGTTGTTACTCAGAAGCTTACATATGCCATTGACACTCCACTTCTAAAACAAACCTCCACAAATCCTGCATTTCTGCAAAACTTCAGGTCAATTTCTAACCTCCTGCCTGGTTCACTATCGTAACGGTATAAATAAGGTTTTAAAATGCGCCTGCCTAATTATTGTGCTAAAAAGGATATTGTGATTGACTAAATGGATATTGTGATAGAAGTACATAAAGGTAAGTATCGTTTTGCTATACTGAACAGCACATCTACCTACCTTGGAGATATGTATCTTCATGGTAGGTAGCTGTGCAGTTATGCACACTAAAGAATAGTAAATATATATAAATATATATATTAATTGACGCAGCACACCCACTCCCTCTCAAATGTGAGATTATTCCTCACCCAACCGAAAGCCTTCTTTGGAATTGAGGGTTTTCCATGGCCATTCCGTCAAATAGCATCACCCAGATGAAACTCAGACCTTCCTCTTCGACTGTAACTGAAATCACTTGCGGTTGCCTCGATTGATAGTTTTTGACCATGAGTTGTCATTATTGGCTGCACTCAAGGGCCTATTCACAAAGAAAAATCTACATTTGTAGATTTCCTGCTGGTAAATTTAATCTTACGCTTTACTGCTTTGGGCTATTCGCAAAATTCAAGTGTAAAACTACTCAAAAGTCTAGACTTATATGTCTTCACCCCCTGAAACAGGGGGAGGAGTCAAATTTATGAGTGTAAAGTTACCACTGCCAAAAGAGAACAGTAGTAAGACCAGCACCACACAAATCCAATAACTTATACTGCAACACAGTTCAGCAGAAAATAATGTTGGTAGGGACTTAAAATAAAACCGTAGGAAATATTGTGGAATATAAATACATTGTTTAAAATAGGTAAAAATATAAACAGTTTTAATTTAATAATTCACAAAATCATCGGATATTTACAAAATCATCTGAAATGAAAATGTATTTTTATTCTTTTTTAACATATTTTAATAACCTTTTTAAAATTTAAATATTCATGTCACATAATTTTAATTACAATATAGTTAAATTGATTTTAATTAATTCTATACACCACCCTTAATAATTATTAATAAACAATAAAAAAAATATTTATTTTTTACTTTAGGTGGGATTTTTTCATTTAAACTTCAGAAAAATAATGGTATTTTCATTTAATGTATTTCAAATAATTAAATATTTCATTTAAGTTTAAGTTAATAATGGATAATGGAGGTTATCCAGACAGGTGATCAACAGAAATTTGGGAAAATGGTAAATACTATCAGCAGTTTCTACCTAGGGGTCTTACCTTGCATGATTGTGGAAAATACCTTTATAGCTTATGCTCTACCTGTCATGCAGGTTCCTCCATTTCCACACATCAATGATGATAAAGAATTACACTGGTTTTTATCTAAAGAATTTCAATTCACAATTGTACCTATGAAACTGAGTAGAGCTGCAGGCCCAGATAAAATACTGGCCATAATTATCAAGTCTAATAGCGGCTGGTGTTTAAGCATATTTGGGCACTGGTTGGATTGTTAAACCTGGAGTATTTTTGGATACATGGATGGCCTCTGTGGTAAACCCCATTCTTAAAAAAGGTGACAGAACTTGAAGCCTGCCATCAAACTGTAGACCAATAAGTCTACTAGATGTTTTCGAGGTAGTATTTAAAAAAATATATATTGTACCCCCTAGAGAAATAAGTTTGGCTAATAGTGTTCTTCCCATCAAACAAGGCAAGTATCGGGAGGGCCACTTCATCACTAATCACTGTTTTGCTCTATGGGCATTATTAAGAATTCCTTGGATGTACCATCCCACCTTCAGCATAGTGGAAAGAGGACAACGATTATGTCATTTCAGATGTCATCAGTGATGTCATCACAGAACGTCATGAGTGATGTAATATGTGAGGTCAAAAGCAGTGCATGGCGGGGTCGCAAGTTAAAGCTAGCTCTGTTAAGTATATTTGGTGAATTTCTGTGTTTTTTTAGTTCAAAATGTTACTGTCCTCACTGACATATTCACCTACCTATAACGTTACTTCAACCTTTGTTTTTTTCAGTGAATATATATATACATAGAGATTTCAACATCTCTAAGTGTACAGCAGCATATAAAGCGGGACTTATGCATTGTGTTTACACTCAATAGAGGGGTGTTGAGCAACTTGCAATTAGAATTTACGTGAACTGCTGCACGTGATAGCAATATCCAGTTGGAGAAGGGCGATCCTTTGAACATAACTTTTTAACAATGTTTCAATGCCCCAAACATAAGTATTGTGCAATTGTATTTCTCCGTTTAGACATTTATATACCAATTGGATATTGAATGTTTGCAGGTTTCAAGTTTTGATTCCGTGTAGCGCGAACAGTACAAACAATATGCTCAAAGGTCAGTTGGGCCATTGATTGTTATATATATTTGTACAGTGCCTAACAGGTTCAGCGCGCATGGTTTTAATGTATAAGCTTACTTATTCCTGCCTGTAGATGTTTTGTTAAACGGAGACAGTGCCATTTCTATTTCCATGACTGGTGGGGTTTTTAAATCTGTTTGTAACATGGCGATTGATTGATTGAGAAAGACTGTGCGCAGCCGAAACGCGTCTCAGTGGTTTTACTGCCGGGTCCGGAGTGACCTCACTTCATTAAATCAGCCAATGCATGGATTCTCGTGTGCGTGTTCTCTTTTTCGTGGGTGAAGTTGGGACGTTGGTTATATATATATATATATTGGTCCAATAATGAGAAATATTAGCTACGTCCCTCTGACAAAGGAGGGAACATAGTGATTTGGCCTAACGAAATGTACCTACAGGAAGCTTACAGTCAACTGCATAATCAACAATGTTACTGTAAGATCACTAAGAGTGTATATGATGGGTTAAGAGCAGGTTTTTTAAAGATCTAAAAACTGGCGCGAAATTAACTTGATCAGTAAGGAGGAATTCAAATTCCTACATGCGAAACACCCAAGACTTCCAATCCTATACCTCCTACCGAAGGTGCACAAAGACAGTGCCTGCCCTCCTGGCAGGCCAATAATATCAGCGATTGGAAGTTTTCTTGAGAATGTGTCCAAATACGTGGACTACTTCTTACAGCCGTATGTACGTGCCTTATCATCATATGTACAAGACAGTACCGATTTCCTAAGACGCATTTTTGATGTACAGTGGGAACCAGATTTCCAGATGGTCTGTTTAGACTTCAGTTCATTATATACCAGTATACACCACAAAGACGGTATCAATGCTGTACGACATTTTTTGAGAACCAGACCTATCCAACACCGCAAACACAATGACATGATTGTGGCCATGATAGAATGGTGTCTTAATAGCAATATATTTATGTTCAACAATTACATCTTTCAACAGATACAGGGGACAGCTATGGGCACCTGCTTCGCCCTCAGCTATGCAAATTTACACATGGGCTGGTGGGAGAAGCAGGTGCTCAACAACACTGAAATGTATGACTGGTCAGCAAATATCGTTTTGTGGTTATGGTACATTGACGACCTCTTCATTTTATGGAGAGGCGATCAAACATCTGTTGAAGAGTTTTTGAAGACAATCAATGTAAATGATCTTAATTTAACATTCACTTGTCGTGTTAGCAATGAATGTATTGATTTTTTGGATGTTAAGTTGGAAGTGCTTGGGGACACAATCACAATCAGGGTGTATAGGAAATCCACCTCAGGCAATTCAACCTTGCATGCCACTAGCTCTCACCCAGGTGCCCTAAAAAGAAGCATCCCCTATGGGGAATTGCTTAGAGCTAAGCGCATCGGTAGAACTCCAGAAAGGTATAACAAAACGGAGAAAGAGATGACAATGAGATTGAGAGCTAGAGGCTATGACAAGAATACCCTTAAACAGGCCCAGGACAAAGTCAAAACTAAATCCAGGACTGACTTATTATTCCATGCACAGGCAATTCCTGAGTCAGCAAAAGCAGATAGATCTATCATAGACACATCTAAAAAAAACAGACTGAGCCCTGCAGATTCATTACTACATTCAGTAAAGCCCACAATCAAATAAGAAAGATCTTACAAACACATTGGCATCTGCTGAGACTAGATCCCATAATAGGGGCAGAAATGGATAACAGACCAGCCATAACCTATAGGAGATCAACATCCATCAGGGAAACTGTAGTCAAAAATCAGATACCAGAAAAAACCATTTGGCTCAAACTAACTAAGGGTGTGAATGCCACCAGCGTGTATACAGATCTGGGAGAGAAGGTACCTATCAATAAATCCCTAAATTGTAGATCAGAATATGTGGTATACTTTCTAATATGCCCCTGCGACAAAAAGTACGTTGGTAGCACCATCTTGCAAGTGCATAAAAGAATTTTACAACACATCAGGGCAATCAAGAACATAGATGAAACGTACCCCGTAGCAAGGCATTTTAAACAACACCATAACTGCAATCCCATACGTCTACAATACACAGTAATTGATCAGATAGAAGCAAACAAAAGAGGTGGTGACAGAGAGAGGGCACTCCGAAGGTTGGAGTGTAGATACATTCTCAAATTAAACACAAAAGAACCGGTAGGGTTGAATGTTGACGAAGAGATTTATACCTACTTTTAAGGACAAAAGTATTGTTCCTTGTTTTCTATGCTCTTGGTATTTTAATTGTTTTTAACTCGAACAGTTACCTGGGCTAAAAATCAATTCCAGTATTGACGTTTTATGTTTATGGGTGGTCTGATCTGCATTGATATGATTTTCATTATTTTTCGTGTTTACATCTTTGCAGGGCCTGATCAGATGTTCCTGTGTCACAGATATCTGGGTTCCGGTCCACTGCGTGGGGAGCAAAAGAGCTGTTATATCTTTTGCTTTTTTTCATTTTTTGTTCTTGACCAGATGTCAAGAGCATTGTATAATTTTCAATTTTTGATATTCTGGTGTATATTTGTTTTGGTGATCAGTCAGCGTCCAATGGGGCTTAGATACTTGTGCCCAATGGGGCATTATTATTATTATCATTTTCCAAGTGCAGTTCAGCTGGCAATAATATTTTATTTAGCTATATGGATCTATCTAAATGCACAGCAATACTTATGAGTATTTTATATAAAAGAATTTGTATGAATGGCAATTTTCACCTACTGTACACCATTTTGATTCCATTCAAATGATAATTTTTGCAAATTGTGTTTCTCCACTTTACAATTATTTATTGGTTGTGCACAGGCTGTTTATTTAAGTAACATAGATTGGCGACCTCTGATATTACAAGATGGCCGCCATTGTTGTTAATCTAAGAATGAACTTTTTGCAGTCACCCGTTTTCTATGTCAGTGAATATTATGTTTATATGTTGCCCGGTAACTTGTTGTCAGCGTCGTGACAAAGGCTCTGTGCCGAAACCCGTAGACGCTTTTACCGATATATTATCTGATGGAATAAATCACATCCTGTGAAATTGAAGCCTTGCCGAGTGCCGTTCTTTCCTTGTGGATTCCTTTTGGGAAGGAGCTCTTATATATATATTTATATTATTCAACAAACGCCCGAAAGCTTGAGAATGCACTCGACAGCCAATGAACACCTTCCGGTATTAATTCAAATTTGGAAACCAGCATCTGTGTTCCGGGTTAAAACAAAAGTCTTTATTTGCCAATGCGTTTCGAGGCTCCAGCCTCTTCTTCACAGGCAGCTTTGATCTATGGCACAAAAGTTCCAATTAGTTGCATGCTTTGTTTATATATACGCCCCCAGTGGGCTACGCTTAGTGCGATTAATTTTTAAAGCATGCTGGGACATGTGGTCCACATTGGATCAGTTATTACTCTCAGTGAGTTCTGTGCCACAGTCTTCTCTTTATAGCTTTTCACATACCCCCAGTGGGCCCCAGGATACAGCGCAGGTTCATTGTTCCACATTGGCTGTGCTGCTTGATCGGTTTCGACACAGTTCCAAACCACGCAGCCTCTCGTCTTCAGGGATGGTGCAATTCTCCACGGCAGGGCAGCCGTGTGGTAAATTATTCAACAAACGCCCGAAAGCTTGAGAATGCACTCGACAGCCAATGAACACCTTCCGGTATATATATCCTCTACCACTTCCGGTCTCCAACTCTTCCTCGGCCAGAAAGACGACACAGCAAACCGAAGGTTAGTTTCCAGTGATCATTTATTCATTTACAGGCTGAAACGCGTTTCGGCAGGATCCCCTGCTTTGCTCACACATCGAGCCATAATTCACCACTTCATTTTAAACTCTCTTGCTGTCATCACATGATAACAAACATAGACAACATACTTCCTATGTGTCTATTCTCTTTTTCTGTTTTATCATTAGTTTCTCATTTTTTTGCAATATACCTGTCTAAAAAGCCATTTTCAATTTTTACATGTATTTCATACAGACATATATATTTTTAAACTCAATTTTTCATTTTTTGTGTTTCTTTTCTTTGCTTGCATCGAAATGGCTATGTCAACATTTGTACATTCTTCAACAAAAACTTTATTGTACCACAGTAGTTCATTTGGATATCAAGGATGATTGGGATTCTTTTTCCTCTTTCTATATACCTTTTGGGCGCCTGGCTAGGATATTGAAAATTCGTAACCCCGCTACCACAAGAACCTCACATTTCTAGAGTACTATTAACACTGCAATGCAGTTATGTCCATGTACAATGTATCTCTACCCAGGCATTTGTCTTGTTATTTCCAATACAATGTTTGGACAATGCCATGCTTCATGTGCATTGTTTTCAGAAGTACAAAAGGTTCTACCAGTGTGTGGTTGTGGGCTCCTTACTCTTTCTAAGTTCTTTTGGGCAACAGTTATCTTGCACGGTGATCTATGTACCGCATTGTTGCAACGTAATGCCTCGAACCACCAATTACTTCATTATCACATAATATAGGGGAACTAAAGTGCAAATGCTTAGTGCAAATCATTTGAGAATAAAGTGCCAGTGCACATGAGTAACAGTTTCCATGATAGCAGCATATTTTGATTTCTCTAATTGTGCAAATCTCTAAACTTAAAATAAAGTGCAAGAGCAATATGGGATACTGTCCTCCTCTCTAGTAGTTATAATATCTTGAGCTAGTAGCTCAAAGATAATTGTGCATTTTACGCAAATCATTTGAGAATAAAGTGCCAGTGCACATGAATAACAGTTTCCATGATAGCAGCATATTCTGATTTCTCGAATTGTGCAAATCTCGCAGTTTAAAATATAGTGCAAGTGCAATATGGGACACTGTCCTCCTCTCTAGCAGTTATAGTAGCTTGCGTAGATAGCTCAAAGATAATTGTGCAAATTACGCATGGTGTATTTCAACATATATTAAAATGCATGTGCTTTGGTACAACAGATGTTGCCTTCAGTATCTAATAAGAAATTGATAGACATTATAGTGCACAAAGCCCCCGTTTCTACCAATAGACTGTTATACCACCAGTGTTCGGTCTTATCTCCTCTGTGGTATTTGCGTCCCCAGTATTTCAGTCAGCCCAAAAGCTTAAAACTTATTGTGTTGGTACACATTATTGTCTAAAAAATATAAAAATCTAAAAACAGCCAACCAAGAGTTCACACTACATCCTAACTTCTTGTGTCTTACACTAACATACATCTTGATGGGTTTTCCCTTTTAAAACTGCTTGTAGTCTTGGGAAGATATGTTTAAAATACTGCACAATTACTTTCTTCAAATCAAACGAACATACAATTCTTCATCAAAGTTCAACCCATTCGGGGTCTTGCAGTCAAACATCAATATATACCTGGACTCAAGCTTCCTTAAATTTGCCTCTCGGTTTCCACCTCTTCTTTTTCTCGGTACTGAATCAACTATGAAGTATGTCAGGTCCTCCACTCTACCCCCATGAACTTCATTCATGTGCCTGGCGACGGGATAAGACTGGTCTTTGTTTTTTACAGCCCTCGAGTGCTGCAAGACTCTAATGTGAGCCATGTGGATTGTGCTGCCCACATAGGTTAGAGGGCAAGTGCATTGCAACACATAGACCACATGGTCACTCTTACAGTTAAAAAACGTGGAATCTTCGATGGTTTTTCCAGAAGGGGCAGTTGTACTTCTTTCTTATTCACCCTGTGCTTACAGGCTTTGCATTTTAAACATTTAGTGAAGCCTGGATTGGCTTTAAGCCAACTACTACTCTCAATTATCTCAGGACTACTGTTGACCAGCTCCTGCCTCATGGAACAGGCCCTTCTGTATGTGAGCATGGGTTTGCGGGAGACTAGACTGTTTAAAATGAGGTCCGATTTAACCAGGTGCCAGTGCCTATTCATGCAGTCTCTCACTCTTGCATGATAGGCACTGTACCTGGTTATCATTCAAATATCTTGTGCAGAAGCCTTCTTCATTTCTTTCTTTTCTTTCTTCTCAGTAAGGATCTGTTGTCTGGATTTTTTCTCCACTTTCTCTAGTGCTTGACTTAAAACTGCCTCACTGTACCCTCTTTCCTTGAATCTCTCTGTCAATTCTGCTTGTGCTGAAGCTAATGAGTTCTCCTCACTACAATTCTTTTTGTTACACAGTTGTTCCGCATATGGGATACTCAGCTTTAAATTATTCGGGTGGAAAATATCAGAATGCAGAATGGCGCTCCCTGCTGTGGCTTTTCTAAAAGTTCGTGTGTGTAAAATACCATTTTGAATAAAAATTTCCAGATCTAAAAAATATATGCTAGAATCACTGATAGTTTTAGTGAACGCCAAGTTGAGTACATTGTCATTGATAGCAGTTATAAAGTCATCAGCACTCTTTACCGGACCTTTCCATATAATAAATAAATCATCGATAAATCGATACCAGACTTTGATGTTTTCACTCCATTCTACCTCGAAGTTGGCTCTGAGCACCTGCTCCTCCCACCAGCCCGTGCGAAGATTTGCATAGCTGGGGGCGAAGCAGGTGCCCATCGCCGTCCCTTTCAGTTGCCTGTATGTATCGGTACCAAAGAGGAAAAAGTTATTCTCCAGACATAGTTTGGCCATCTGTAAAAGCATTTCAGAATGTTGGTACATAATCAGCGGTCTACTCCCCAAGAAATGTCTGAGGGCCCTTAAACCATCCACATGTGCAATGCTCTTATACAACGAGACTACATCAAGAGTTATCAGTAAGTAATCCCCTTCCCATTGCACATCCTGTAATTTCCTCAAAAAGTCCTCTATATATATATATATATATATATATATATATATATATATATATATAAATATATATATATATATCCAAACAACTTCCCAAGGTTGAACCACGCCAGGTAACACACGGGCACAGACTCCAGTGAAGATGCACAATGGATTTCTTTATTGCAAAATCATGTCCAAATGACGCGTTTCGGCCGCCGGACTGCGGCCTTGATCACATGGCGCGCTGCAGGTAAGTGACAGAATTTATAGGCATAGTAGGGTTTTTTCTATGTTTACACATGGCATACAGAAAGTGTGAGTTTTACGCCACATTTCCGACGTGGCCCTCGTGGGCCGTACTCCGTTTGCGGTAAGTCATATGCAAATGACTAGGTTACTCCCGCATTGCTGGCATATAGATGACATAGATGATAGACTGACTAGTCGTGCATGACATCAATAGCAAATGGTCAACACAGAATTGAATTAGCAAATAGAAACATCTCATGTGTGGTATTGGATTTATAAAAAGTGAATTCAAATAAACACAGCCATCCGAGTTGGAACAAAGGTAAAACCCAATTTCTGCCGAGCTCGGTAATTACCAGGGTAGAAAGACCGAGTAGGCAAATATTGCGGCACTGGGACGAAAGTCTCCCGTTGCTAATGTCTGGTGAGCCGCCGAGATGTAGGCCTAAAGCCTGTGTCAGACCGGGGCACCACTGGTGATTACGGAGAACTGTATATCAGGATTGGATCACACAGTATCTCAAGGTCAGTGACGACAACTAAAAAGCACAAATGCATGATGGCGTGTCAGCCTAAAAACGAGAATTAGGCCCGAGTGGTAACTGCCAGACAGGAGTAGTGGTGCACGTATGAAACACTACATGGTCAAATGTGCGCAAGTTAGAGGAAGGGACAAAGGAACAGGGAAAGTGCTGGAGTGCTGGATAGGTGTATATATATATATTACTTCTCCGTCTATTGCCGTTTCGGCCGCTGCAAACCAGACCACAAGGGAGCATCGGCAAAACAACAAAGACGGCTTTCTCCATTTTTTCAAATATCCCAAACAACTGTTTAGACAAAACGAGCACTGACACTGCAGTTTGCTGTACGTTCTCTCTTTTATTCTTGTGTTGAGACCTTTTTAGCTGTAGTAGATTTAGAAGTGCAATTTGGGAATGGCAATCTGCTTACTATTTTATGGGTGGGTGTCTGTCTGTCCTTAAACCCCTCCTTAACCCTACCTTGACCCCTCCTTACTCCTCCCTAAACCCCACCTATTTTGTAGTAAGCATTACCTATTTTTTAACCACTTCCCCGGTCTCTCCCAGATTTACTACTAAGGGGCCGATTACGATGACGTTTGGAAACGGTTCTGAACGAATCAATCTCGGAATCATTTTCGAACGAATTGGGTCCTGCGAGTCCGTACGACAGATTATGATGCTTCCCAACATCGTTCGGTTGGACTCGCATTAACTTCAATAGGAGTCTGTGTTCAGAACGCAAACACAGGCTCCCATTGAAAAAAGGGGTGGATGGTGCCTGCCACATTGTGCATTTCTGGGAAGAGGGGTCCCTTGGGTAACCCCACGGGGCCTATTTGGATGCCTCCAGGTGAAGGTGGGCCCAGAACGGGCCCCCAAAGACAGATTCCCACAGCCGTTTTGTGTTGGGCAGACTGAATCAGAACGGCTGTCCAAATCGGTCATCATAATCGCTCGTCCGGAAACAGTGTCCATAGAGCTGTACGATTCGGCTCCAAATGACTCGGCCTGTCCGAATGCCTTCCGGAACCGATTCGGATTGCCCGTACGGTTTCCGGGCATCGTAATTGGTCGTTGGGAAATGTGTAGAATTTGTTCCAAAACTAGGGTTCCGAATCGGATTCTGCAATACCGAATCCCATCTGGAGCCTTTACGAACGACAATGTAATCGGCCCCCAAGGGGCTGATTACGATGTCGTTTGGAAACTGTTCCGAACTAATCGGCCTCAGAATTGTTTCCGAACTAATCGAATCCTGCGAGTCCGGACAGACGATTACGATGCTTCCCAACATCGTTCGGTCGGACTCGCATTGACTTCAATGGGAGTCTGTGTTCAGAACGCGAACACAGGCTCTCATTGAAAAAAGGGGTGGTTGGGGAAAACCATGCACCCTGTGGCGGGCACCCCATGGTGCCTACCACATTGTGCATGATTGGGAAGAGGGGCCCCTTCGCTACCTCCACGGACCCCATTCGGATGCCTCCACGGGCCCCCAAAGACAGATTCCCACAGCCATTTCATGTTGGGCAGACCGAATCGGAATGGCTGTCCGAATCGGTCATCGTAATCGCTCATCCGGAAACCGTGTCCATAGAGCTTTACGAATCGGCTCCGAAAGACTCGGTCTGTCCAAATGCCTTTCGGAACCGATTCGGACTGCCCGTACGGTTTCCGGGCATCGTAATCGGTGGTTGGGAAATGTGTATGATTTGTTTGGAAACTAGGGTTCCGAATCGGATTCTGCAATACCGAATTCCACCCGGAGCCTTTCCGAACGACATCGTAATCAGCCCCAAAGTAGTAAACTTATATGTGTGAGGATCTCCCCACTTTAAAGCCAGGAAAGGTAGAGGTGGAGATTTGCACTTGCAGGTTTGTATTAGTAGCTTTATTTTGTAGTACATTAGTAGTCCTGTTGTAGAACCACTAAACGCATTAAAAAATACAGCTTGTGATTAGGCCCCTCTGTATCTGAAACATGGATTTCACCTGCGTGCAGATTAAAGTCAAAACGATGCTAGAAAATAAGGATGAAGCAAATACTCATTCTGCAAAATAATGACTTTCCTTTATGGGATCATAAAAGTGGCTATGTCTTAGTGAAATAAAATAGAAGATCCCAGTGTGCTCCCATTGGGATACATTTGTATGTTGGGTGCTCCTCAAGCTCGCTCAGGTGAGCTTCGAAACCTGTGGCAATCTTCAAGAAAGACCTATCTCTCATCCCACAAATAAACAGCATGAAAAATAATGATTTTTTTAATCCTATTTCCGTGGAATTCTTGTATTATTGCACTCTTGCCTCTAAGTTGGTGTTGTCCTTACAGTTTGGTACACGTTGACTACTATAATAGAATTTACATGAATCTCCCCACCAAGCAATCCATAAGATCCTATAGACTGATGTTCCAGACAACTTTTCTAAACTGTCACACCTATATAAACTAACAAAATACATAAGGTTGTCTTTCCAGGCCCACCTCTCATTAATTCTGTGGACACTCAAACTGTTTGGGAGAAGAGAATTTCAACTTTGTGCTTCACTCCTCTAGAACTCCCTACTAATGCCCTTAATCTGGAGACGGCCTTTGGAAAGTGTTGTAAAATGCTTGAAGATCGCCTCTTCCACCAAGCAAACGGACTTAATCTAATTTAAACTGTCTGATTTCTGCAACATTACCCCTTGAACATTATGAAGTATCTGTACAAATATTATGGAATATCTGTCCAGATTCTGCAGGACAAAATAATGAACATAAAAATGCATGTTCAACTTCTGCTATAAATATTCATCAGCTACAAAAACCTAAAATTAACCTCATGAGACAAAAACAGCCAGTATGAACTTGTTGTAATAAAAACCTGTGTGAACATGACAAGATGCAGGGCCAAATATGAAAATGTTAAAAAATGCAATATTTTCTTTTATCAGCATAGGACATGATCCAGAGTAAAAGCACGATGACGAAAAACCCTAAATAATGCACTCAATATGTATGAAGATAATCTTTGAATCTTTGTAGTGATGAGAAACAAATCAACACCCGAGGCATTGTTTATTTTGACACTGAACAATTTCTTATCTGTCCATTGCTGGTTCCTGCACATGTGTATATAGTGCTCTCTGCCTGATGGGCTACAGACTCAATAGATGATTCCGCTGAAATCTGGGCATCTTAGCAGTGTTGGGGTTTTAAGGGAAACGATAGGGTCACAAGTGTAACCAGTGGCAGTAGCTAAATTAACTTCACCTAATTGAAAGTTATTCCTAATTAACAATAAAGGCAGGGCTCCCATTTCCGTCTGTATTTATCCATATTTATTTTTTTGCCATTTTATTAGTATTTATTCATATTTATTTTGTGTTTTAAGAATAAATGGAAACGTAAAATGGTATATTTCCACATTTATTTAACTCTTGAACGTGCACTTATACATGGATGCCTGTCTCGAATTAGCAAATTAAGCAGCCACGTATAACAAAACACTACACCCACAGGTACATATTAGCGTTATGCTACAAATATATGTTAACATATCCCTTTTTAAGGAAATCTCATCCTGTTTTTTAACTCTCCATGCTGTCTGTCTGCTCAGCTATTGCCTAGAATTCATGAAGGACAGCATGGAGAGTCTCTCACAACAAGCACCATTTTCAGTATTTTGCCGCTTTTAAAAATAGATACAGACCGGAAACACATTGTTTTTTGTCTGTATTTATCTGTAAAAATCAGTAAAAATGGAAAACCAGAAGCCTTAAATATAGGTAGGAAGAGATCCCAGTAACATTTAAAGTATGTTAACCCTAACTATACTATTTTTTATGTACGTTCAGCTCTGATATACAAAAATATTTTCCTTCAGATCTTCAGTCATTTGCTGAATTTATCATGAGAGCTGAGATTGTCACTGAACTCAATCAATATCGGTTCTCTTAGCATGAGAATGAAGTTTATACCAAATTGAATTTGAGAAATTATCACGTTATCCTTGCAGACAATGTATTTTATTCTTGTGGATATCCTTATCTTGGGGATGAATATTCTGTAGAATTCAACTTGAGAAGATAACTAGTTATTCCTACTAACAACATATTATACTACTTTATATGACTGCGACTTTGATGGACATTTTCTTCGTAACATTTGTGGCATGAACAGGACGATTGATTCATTAACTGTGAAGCAGCGACTCTTGTCACGAGACACACGTAGGCTATTTGTTTGTCGAGAATTGTTTTTGGTAGGTTATGAAAAATCCAGATCAAAATTTATGGAGCTTCATGAAAAAAACTGACTTTTGTATTACAAAAAAATAGATGGATATTAAGAATCACAATTGTGTTGTTTCTATCTATCAGTCAGGCTGATCCCCTTGTTACTCAAGCAAACTGCTGTTATGAAAAATGTGGGAGACACTCAGTCTCTTTTGGAATATGTCTTCTTTTGATTCGATTAGTGATCTATGTGAATCACATCAATAAACTTCTGTATCTGTTTTCTATCCCTAATTTCAAATCTATTTACTGGCACATTTATTTGTGTTTTTTTGGACTCTCTTAAAAATTATTTATGTGTATGGCTCATAAAATCATTACTGTTTCTCATAAATGTTCCCAAAATAAGAGTGCCATGCTGGTAGAAAACATTAGCAGAAGTGGGCCACTGAACTAATTCACATAATGGTTAACATTGTGTATTGCATCATACCAGTGCTTGTAATCCCGTTTTCTTTTCACATAAAGATTCTGAAGTCAGTTCTATGAGCTGTCACCACGCTCATAATTATCTTAGAGGTCATCATTTGTGAAACTAGAGCATTCAGTCAGCTGTTCAGGACCAGACCTGGACGCCATCTTTGTGAGGGCTTTCAAGGATTTTGTGAGAGTCACTCACTTTTACAGCAGATAATAAAACAGATAATCTTCTAATGACATCAGGACCAACTGAATACGTGTGTACACTTCCTCATGGGCATCTTCCCAGGGTTGCCTGGGGCATTCCAGTGCTCATTGTTTCCTTAGACTAGTGATTTCTCCTCCTCTCAAGGCAGGTAGGTTATGGTTAGATAGAGGATTAGGTTTTTGCCTGGTTTTATGTCAGGGTTGGGGTGAAGCTTTGGGATAATGTTAGGTTTGGAGTGAGGCTTAGATTGAGGGATAGGTTTAGGCTTTGGATTCTGAATATGTTTAGGGGTAGCATTGTAGGTAAAGTAGGATTCAAGTTAGGGTTATGTTAAGGTTAGGTTTAAGTATATGGTTAGAATCTGGATTAGTATTTGGAGTAAGGGTCACCCTATCTCTCTTGTGTTGTAATGATAGAGAATTCTCTGCTTCCTCCATCTCCCAGAAGGCTATACCTCTTCCCCATAAGAGATAGCCAAGGTGCTAAAGTGTATGCGACCTTTACCTGGACGTTAACTGGTCGATGAAGCTCTTAGTGAAATCCTTCACTTGTTTGACAAGGTTGCCAAATGGTTTCACTCTCAGAGCGACACTCTCCGAAGTGTCCAGAACAAAGAAGAGGTCCACGGGGCAGTCTAAAAGAGACAACACACAATTCCTCAATGAAGATCATAATGGTATACAATCGACAACATGAGAAGAATGTAACAAGAACACATCACAACAGAGGACATCACCACAACATGGTAACACAGAGTCAATACACACAAGACAACAGAAGTGAGTTTGTTATGGTAGCCCAGCTGCTCACACATCTTCAGGTCACGCCAGTCAGCCATGGTCCTCTCTGGAATGTTCCATTGAGTGACTTCTCATGGTATTGCTAGATCTCCCCATGTTGACACCAGCCCCAAAGGCCTGGGTGGCTTGGCCTTTAACTTGGATTTAACTTTGATAATATCACTGGGTCTGGTAATATATATATTAGACTTTCACTTTACTCATGTCTCAAAACCATAATTGGCTGGACCTGGTCACGTGACCTGGAGATGGTGACCTCCGTGACTATAATTCAACAAAACACAGCAGACAACCTAGGGTAGAAGCAGGATAGGAGGGTCATAGCGCATTTAAATAAATTGTATCTCCCAATCACCTAAGCAGAGGTGCATAAAGTGTGGTGGAGTTTCCCATTCTCATTGTTTTAACCTATTTCAGGGCATTTAGGAGCAAAAAGAAATGTCCGCCAATCAAGAAGTAAGTTTTTGTTCATAAAGCCTTTGTCCTGTCTGTTGTACTACAACACCTTAGAACAGCATGCCAAACTGAACAACAGAGCAATACTATACAGTTCATGAAACAGCACATGGCAAGACATATCCATAAATTCTCGGCCTGATATAGAGTCTAAGTCCCAATGCGGCCTGCAGAAGCCAGAGTTTCTTCGGGCATTCGTGAAAAAGGCTTCGACTCAGAATATGAGGTGTTCTCCAACATTGTTTAGAGGCAAAACGGAATTTCAGCTCAGAATCCAGGACTAGGCGTCGTTGTGTGTCTGTATGTGTGTGTGTGTGTGTGTGTGTGTGTGTGTGTGTGTATATATATATATATATACACACACACATATATATGCATTCGTATATATATAGTTATATATATATATATACACACACCTATATATACATTCGTATATATATAGTTACATATATATATATCCAAAACCGTCCCAACTCCTCACAGAAAAAGTGTATATATATATATATATATATATATATATATATACACGCACACACAGGGCCTTATGAGAAAGTGAAGTGGACTCAAGCAGTTAGTAGGAAATAGGAGAAGAGAAGGCGTGGAAAGAAGGCAGGGAAGAACTCGGGAAGGAAGGAAAGCTAAGAGCTAGAAGAAAGTATAAAAGGAGGAGAGAAGAGGAAAGATTGAAAAGATGGAGGAAGGAATGAAGAGGGGGAAAGTGATGACAGAAAGGCACAGAAGGGGCTTATGAGAGAGGAAGTGAATAAAGAGATGGACACAGGGGTTAGTAGAGAAGAGATGGAGGAAGAGGAGGGGAAGGGGAAGGGGAAGGGGAAAGAAGAAGTGAAGAGAAGAAGGAAAAATTAATAGAAGTGAGGGAGAATAGGGTGAGAGGAAATAAGGGGTTAATGGAAGCGGGGTGGAAGAAGGGAAGGAGGAATGAAGGAAATAAGGGAAAGGAGGGAGAGTGGTAAGTGAAGAAGAGTATTGTACAAGGAAAGAATAAGTGAAAAAGACAGAAAGGAAAGGACGAAGGCAGGAAGAAGGTAAGACAGAAGGAAGGACGAAGAAAAGTAGGGAGCAAGAGAGTGAAAAGATAAGGAGCAAGAAAGTGATGGATGAAGGGAAGAAGAAAGAAAATAAAAGGGGGGAGTTAGGATTGAATGGAGACAAGAAGGAAGGGGTTGGGGTTCATTGAAGCACATAGGGTGTTTGGAGAAAGAGAGGAAAGAAGAGATTACAGAGTGTGTTAGGAGGGACGGAATGGAGGAAGAGGATGATGGGAATGGAGGAAAGAGAAGGGAAGGGAGCGGAATGGAGTAAGGGACAGAGGAGGACACAAGTTAGAGGTAGGAAGGCATAAAGGAAGGGGAAAGAAAAGAACCAGAGGGATTGAGAAATGATGAAGGATGGAATGAAGGGAGAGAAGAAGAAGAGGACGGTAGGGAGGACAAAGGAAGGGAGGGACGGACGAAGGAAATGGAAGAAAGCAAGGAATTAAGATGTGGGGAAGGAAGGAAGGAAGGAAGGAAGGAAGGAAGGAAGGAAGGAAGGAAGGAAGGCAGGCCTAGGAGGGGTCTAGGGAGTTGGAGGTATGCAGGTGGTTTGGGGCTGGAGAGGAAGGGATAGGATGAGGTAGAGTAATGAAGTGATGGGCAGATAGAGGCAAGGAAGCAAATGTGATTGATGAGGTGATTCTGTGGAGGCCCTGAGATTCAGTCTGTGAATGAATCTGCTCCTTCGACCTGAGAATCTCCTCCATGCTGAGAGTCGTATACACGCAGATGCCAGTAACTCATCCAGTGACTGTGTCCTGCTAACAACACCGCTCCGCCATCTTCAGTTGCCGGGCTGTGTGTTTATAAATGTCACACCATTTCTAAACAGCACAGACAAATGACAAAACTACAAGAACACCACCACAAATAACATGCAACAGACCCCACCACGCCGTGAACCAGAGAATCTGCATGCATCACTGCAACCACACAAACGTGCCACTCTGCAGTACGGTGCATGCAACTCAGCCCTGTGTTTGCACTGCACCAGGGCCTTGTCTGTGAAGGGCACCACTGCACCACACCTGCCACAAGTCACTGCAAGTAACCCCAAAGAACAGTTCAGGAGATAATGTCACAGCTCATACTGAAGCTGATGCACTACCTGCACAGCAGGCGGCAGAGCACAGCCGCTGTCCAAGGGGCGGCAGCGCCCTTCCACGTCACAACACTGAGCAGCGCCTGCAGTAAGACTACTCACAAACAGGACTGCACCCGTATACCATGCTGCATAACGTATGTGCCGCACAATCACCGCACGTTTATGCGGCATAATCACGACATCCACACAACATACGTCATATCACTCCATCCATACATCAAGCACTACAACGCAACCTCCCTGTGCACGCAAGACAGCACAACCTCCCTTTGGCGTACAGTCAGGAACTGCATCTAAACAGCACGCAGCAAGGCACCATGATTATTATTTAAAGAGGGTTTGTGAAGCGCGACATTCACTATGGTAGCGTTTCTTGGCGCTGTAGGAGATACTGCTTTGAAAGTTCGTTAAAAAGATTGTCTGCTGAGGATGTGGAAAGATTTTTATTTATTTCCTGAATTTGATGTGATCTAAATCTGAGCGACTATTGCGCACTCGTTTCCACACTTTTTGGACCTTGTTTTAGGGGCTTTAAACAGGAGACAAGTCGCAGGACATACACAACAGTGCTGTCTGTACTACATACAGCACAGCACATATGACATACAAAATAGAGTACAGCACTCCAGCTATACGACATACAGCCCGACACTGCACGTTTACCACATACATCGCAGCACTTCATCTGTATGAAGTACTGTACACCACAACACCTATAAGGCATCTCAACTGCACACAACACTGTTTTCGTGACGTACAGAACAGCACCTATTCGATACAAAATTCAGTGTCCATCACTACATCTACACGACATGTAAAACGGCGCTGCCACTTACACGACGTACTGCATCCTTACGAGGTACAGTACAGCACTACACCTATGAGGCAGAGGGGCACTGTCTGTATAGCAACTGCATACAGCGCTGTTTTCACGGCATACAGACCAGTTGTGGCTACGTGTGTACCATACACGCTGCATCCATAGAACGACATACATCACCACGTAGAAGCAATCTAGAATTGTTCTTCCTACACAACATACATCGCAACACTGCATCTATTCTACAGCACGTGCAGTACAGCCCTGTCACTATATGGGATGCAGAACGGCACGGCACTGCACCTGTACAGTACAGTGCAGTACTACATGAATACGCCATATAATGCAGCACAGCAACTATATGATAAGGTGCAGCACTTGGTGTATACGGTGCACAGCACTTCACTGCATCTATATAACATCCCGCACGAGGCGGGCTATCCAACACAGCACTGTCGACACGACACACAATGCCCTTTGGAACTGTACGACGCACAGCAGTGCTGTCATATGAACAGCAGCACGTCAGCTGCAAAACCGAGCACCGCTAATGGACTACACGCAACCGCACCGCAGTCATACTACAGACTACTACCATGTGCTCTTTCTGATCTTAGACTGTGACTGCAAGGCGCACTGCATGCTGGGCTGGCCATTGAGCTGTGACAGACGGGTGGCAGTAGTGTAACATGCCAAGTTGCACAACATGCCAGAGGTGCAACAAGCCCAACATGCGACATGCAAGAGCTGGAACATGCTAGGGGTGCACCGTGACGGAGGTGGGCAGCAACATGCCACAGGAATAACACTTAACACGCCGTGGACGGGTGCCAGAGGTGCCCAGATGGAAAGGGTGCGTGAAGTGGGTGCGGAGCCAAGTGGGGTGGGTGTGATGCAAGGGTCAGCTGAGCTTCTGAGTGAGAGCAATGCAGGGGGGTCTCTTCACCTCGCGCCTCTTTGGGCACTTGACACGGCCCAGCTCCCCAAAATTCTGCATCCCCGAAACCTGGCAAGTCGATAATCATTAAAGAAAGAATGTGAGAATGAAACAGCGTCAGAGCCCAGTTCGGCGGAGAGACAGAGCAGACAGGCAGTTCCTGCAGACCACATACGACGTCCCTTGTGGGGAAGGGGGCAGGGGAGCGCCGAAAGCTCTTGTTCTCCTCTATCGGGTTCACTGTGGCTAGGGTTCGGGAGAGGCGCGCCTTGCATTGCAGATTACACTAGCGGAGAAACAAAACTGTAAAGATATAACCCCACAGCACGCCTCACGCGCCCCCTGCTGGACACGAGGTAACCCGCTGCACCTTTCAGATGCTCTGGCCGTTTCCAACCCAGTTGGACGCGGGAAAGACACTCGCTCTCAAAGTGCAGGAGCCCCCCTCGAAAAGTGCCGGTGCAGTTGTTCTGAGAAGTCTGAACTAGCTGCACTGGAAGCGATGTAACCAGCAGAAGCAGAGTACTGCTGGTATAACAGCCCTGCTGAGACGACCTTTTAATGCCCCATTCAAATTTATGGGACTCTTGGTCAGGTCTGATATTATTACATTAAATATTACAGTGCTGTTGAGAAGTGTAGGTACCGCCCTATGTAAACATTCACCCCAACAGAAAATTGCTATTCCGGTCCCATTAGCAGGGGAGCAAATCTTCTACCGGCACTATCCCATTAAACGCATTGCAGCCCTCGTGATGGGTACTGGCGCTATCCCACTAAACTAACAACAGCCTAGCCAAGAATGTCTTCTAGAATTACTCATGTAAAGACTGCACTCCGTGTCTGTCCTGTCCCTAGAAAGCACCGGTGCTGTTACACTATATCCCGGAGGATGACTGCAAGCACGGGGCAGCCTGTCTGGGGAGGGCTCAGGGCATGGCAGTCCCTAGGGAGGGGCACTCTGCGGTGGCGGTGCCCCCACCCTCTGGGGACTCCTGCCCTGCAGAGGAGAACACGGGGCCTGTGTAGCATGGGGTGGGGGAGGCTACCCTCTTAGGGTAAAAAAAAAAGGGCTATCTCTCTGAATATCTACTTTCTGGGGGTGTTGGTTACCGTGAAAGAGGCACTCGGGGTTGGGACTTGGGGAGATGCTATTCTCTTAAGTACCCCATTCTTGGGGGACTCATCCTTGCGGGTTACAATATTTTTAAGGGTCCCCTGCTCTCTGGATGCCCTCTCGGCTGCCCCCATCTTTTGGGTCCCTGCTGTACACCCCCACCCTCTGCGCCAGGCAGGGCCCCTCTTACCTTGGAACCCCTTGCTGGGGCTGATGATGCTGGTGTCTCCCCCGGTTCCGGGCTGAGGAGGGTCTAGCGGCCCCTGCCCCCCCGGCCTCTGGCCGCCTGGTCTCTGCTGTGCCAGGGTGCCCTGGCACAGCAGGCAGAGCTGCAGCACCGTCAACACCAAGTCTTTGCGGAACATTTTCAAGCTGTCACCAGCCTTGCATGGGGCTGAGGGACAGCGCGGGCAGGGGACAGGAGAGAGCTGAGGCAGGGGAAAGGAGAGAGCCGAGGCAGGGCTCTGGGGCTCACAGAGGCAGGGCAGGACTAACTTCGCCTGCCGAGCCTTAGACCTGGAGAGGGAAGAGGGAGGAACCGAGGGGGGAGAGGCGAGCGGGAGCAGAGTCACTCAGGGGGAGAGGGCGGCTGCAGGGAGGAGAGTGGGACGGATGGAGAGAAGACGGGGCGAGGGTTAGGGTGGAGTCACGGGGTGAGGGGGGCTTAGGTGGTGGGAGGTTGGAAAAGATGGAAGGACGTCGAGAAGAGGGAGAGGGACAAAGAGGTGGGCGTGAGAAGAAGAAGGGAGGGGAGAGGAAAGAATGGGAAGATTGGAAGGGAGGGATACGGGTGGAAAGAGCGCGGAGTGAAGAGAGTTAGGGGAGAGTAGCGGTGCGCAATGGGTCCAATAAATACTGTACGGTGTAGTGTAATTCCATTCTGGGAGCGACGAGGAGCGGTCCACTGCCCCTTTATTTAACTCCACGACCGTGCGCGGCCTACGGGGTGCGTGTTTCTCCTACTAGTGGGGCCCGGATGGTTGAGAAGCCCTACATCTCTCCCAAATTTAGATAGGGCCAAAAATGAGCAGCTCTGTACTCTCATGTCCGAGATCACAAACATAATCTCGTAGGGCCTGGTTTGGGGGCAGGGTTTGGTTTCAACTTCACATCTCTGGCTTCGTAGCATGTTCGGATTGCGCTCCCTCATAGTTCCTCGATGGTCCTCACTTTCTCTTACCTGTGTCTCCTCTGTTTCCGGGAGCCCCATGGATCTTTCCTCTGATTCAAAGGTGGCCATTGACATTCTTGAAATGTCCAGTGACTCCGGCATCTTCTTCTCTCACTTCATTTGCTGGCACCTTCTTAAACTATGAGACGTTCTGTGCCGGCCTCAGTGCTTACTTTGTGCCGGGGCCCTCGTCAAGAGGCCACTGCAGCTTGCACTACTCATTGCCCCTATACGTGATTCCAGAGACGGAACCAACACAACTACTAATCAACACACCCTACAAGTATGACATTTCAGACTATTCCAGACCCCAAAGCTACAATAATGGCCTGGGCAGCAGATATTACTAATTTTTAATGTGCATTGAAATAATAAACAACTGTTGCTGTGTTAATCTCTAATTTACATTAACAGTGCAGACTGTTATAAGCATCGGAAACCACAAATTAAGCACTGGCCAGCCTCTGTCCTCCTCAGCTGCAGATATCATCATGCCTTTTATTTTTACAACGGCCCATGGCCTACTCTCGAACGGTGCCCGGAACTTCCATCCCAGATGTCGGTGTCTAATGAGGACCAGGTCCCCATTTGAAGCTTAGAAACTTGAGCCCTTTGGTCTTTACTCAAATGGTCATTTGTGTCTTTTCACCGCTGCTGTGTCTTATGCTAGGGGTGAGCGTAACTTGCGGAGTTACGCATTATAAACTCCGCAAGATTCCGTGGAGTTCTGCCAATGTGCAGAAAATATGCACGTCGCACTGCTCACGCTCCAATTTAGAACCAGAGGACTGAAAAATCAGTGCGAATGTCACCATGTAGTGTGCAAGAGCACGTGGACATTTGAGTTGATTTTGCTGTCACTCAAATACAATTTTTTTTTGAGCGGCAGTAAATCTACTTGAGAAGTACCCCTCTGACTGCAACCACATGCGTTAGGGGATGTCACATCTCACTCGCATTTCTGAAGCCTTGTGGGGAAAAAATTCTGCCTCTCGGCGATTGATAGAATTTGGCCAGAACTCCACGTACCAAGAGAAACGCGGCGTCGCCGAACTCCTCCAGTTTTGCTGGCATAATGACCCATTCCACCCACCCCTAGTCTTATAAATGTCCACAGGTGCTGGACGCCAGGTGAACCCATCTGGGAGGCTGTCTTGTGTCCATTGCTTGAACCTATATGCTCTGAGCAAGCATTGAGAGGTGCTATAGGGTGTGTTTGTATAAACTCTCAAGAAACGGTGTAGATACCAGTCAAGGTCTTCCTCTTGGTCTACACCAGTGCGGAAAACCATGCCTAGAGTACTCATAAATGGTTGCACCTCACCATTCGCTTGTGGCCACTTTGACATTATCTTCTTATGTCTGAACCCCAGGAGGTCTAGATATTCTTTGAACTCTTTCCTTTGAAATGGAAGTCCATTGTCTGTTATGATCTCTAAAGGCAGCCCAAATGTTGCAAATGTCTTTTCCAACAGTGGCTGCACATTCTAGAAGCAGTAAACGAAACTGTATAAACTACCAGATACTTTGAATGCCCATCCATCATTACCATTGTCATTCAGTCATCCGGTAAGCTGCCAATGTCCATAGTGATCTTTGTCCATGGTTCTTCTTGTATGATGGTGCAGGGCATGCAGTTCCTCTGGAAATTTGGGAGACATGGCAAGTCTTCAGCATCTCCTCTATGGCACTATCCGCCCCAAGGAACCATCGTTTTTCCCTTAGTAAGGACTTAGTTTTGGCTATGCCTTGGTGACCCTGATGCTCAAGCTTAATGACCCACTTCCACAACAGCTGTGGTACCACAATGCATCGTCCTCGTAGGAGAAGGCCCTCCCCTGTGGTAATGAGCTCATGTCTGACTCTCCACAGCTGCATTATTATCAGCTTGTCAGTCCATCCCCATCTCCTGGAGTCACTTAAGGACGTTTTCAATTGATGTCATCACATGGCCTTGATGCTGCCTGGATCTCTTTCAGGGTTATTGCTTTCAGGTAGGCCTCTGTGTTACCAGCCTAATAAAGTGTTCCATATCCTTGTCTTCCTCCATCACTTCACCTTCCATCGTTTGGAAGAAACTAGACAGGTAATCCACTGTGTTTCCAGTCCCTGATCTGTAAACCACTGTGTAGTAATACTGTTGAAGCTGTACTGCCCATCTTTCTATTTGTGGCGGGAGGCTGTCGAGGGGAGCCTGCAAACAACAGGATCTGTGGCTGATGGTCTGTTCCAACTCGAATTTCCAGCCCATAGAGGTAATGGTGACAGCCACACTTGATAGCCAGCGCTTCCACTCTATTTGTACATAGTGGGCCTCTGTGTCTGTCAGAGCCCTGCTTGCATATTCAATGGGTGACCACACTCAGTTTTTCTGTTTGTTAGTCTGCACCACCCCTAGGCAAACTGGGCTAGTGTCTGCAATGAGTTCAGTGTTTCTTTCATGGGTGAAATATGCCATTGTAGCATCCATGAGAGAAAGAAATTTACACTCTTAGCAAAGTAATCTCTTACAAGAAATTATATATACATAATTGCATTGAAGAGCATTCTCCGAGAAATAACAATTCATAAATATAACTTGTTGCTGGTTACCTGTGTAGCCATACCCAAGAAGCTTCTCATTTCTGTGGCATTCTGAGGGTTGGGGGCATTCTTTATAGCTTCTGCCTTGCATGGGTAACCCTGATGTCATGTTTTGAGAACACATACCCAACAAAGTCAATCCAACCTTCAAAGAATGAACACTTTTTCTTGTGAAGGGTGAGCCCATGCTCTGCTAGCCTTTTTAATATTGCCCTCAGGTGGCGGTGGAGATCCACTAACATAGTTGAGTATATCAGAATGTTGTCACTGATATTTACCATGTCATACACACCTGCGAACGGCTCCCCAATGGCTTTCTGAAATACCTCAGTAGCTGAGGATATTCAGAAGTTAAGATATTGAGATCTCCTAAAGCCTAAGTGGGTGTAAAAATGTAGTGATATACCTACTTGTAGTATCTAGCACCAGCTGGTAGTATCCCACGTTCAGGTCCATGTTGGAGAACCATTACACTCCATTCAGATCTGCAATGATGTAATTCACGGTGGGTGTTAAGTGTCTCTCCTGACTTATGACTTTATTGGGAAGCCTCATATCAGTACATACCCTGATGTCCCCTGGCTGTTTTGGCTTTGCGGTGATGACCATGGGTGTCACCCACGGATTAGACCTCAACACCTTTTCAATCATCCCCATTTGATCTAGTTATGTTATGTTATGTTATGTTAGAGGGCTTGTAAAGCGCGACAGCTGCCTCAGCAAAGAGGCGTCCCGGCGCTGAACAGCAATGAGGTGACCAAGATAGAAGCTCCCCTTCTACCAACGGCAGGAGGTGGAACGGCACCCACTGGTGACTGAGGGTCTTCAATTCACCTTTTTTTGTAGCTTATAGAATCGTGCCAGGATGAATATGTTTTCCAGAAAACAGCCCTTACCACGCAGTCAATACCACGTATTACCATTACAACGCAGTCATAACAACGCAGATGCCATTACCACACAAGGCACGCATGCCATTACCACGCATATACCTCTGCTAAGAATGGCTTTACCATGCCTGCCTTTGCCACGAATGTCTTTACCACACATTTTTGGGTAAGTATATAGGCATGTTGGCAGCTCCCTGGGGGTAAAAAGCAATGCCGGCCGGGACCGCAGGGCCTTAAGGCTCCCCGCGGTCCCTTTAAAGATGGCCATGCCCCGGGGGGTCGGGTCCCCGGGGCCGAAAATGGCCCGGTAGTGGGGCCACTCGGCCCCCCTCCCTGAAAAAAACAATTAAAATAAAATGGCCAAGCCCTGGGGTATGGGGTCCCCGGAGCCGCAATCGGCCAGGGGAGGGGGCCACGCGGTCCCCCTCCCTGAAAAAGAAATACATTTTTTTTTTAAATGGCCAAGCCCCGGTGGATGGGTTCCTCGAGGCCCAAAAGAGTTAAGGGAAGGCGGGGCCACACAGCCCCCCTTCCTAAAATAAAAAAAAAAAAGAAACCGGCAACTCGCCGGAGGCCCCGCCTCCTCCCTGCACCACAGTGCAAACGCGCCTCGTGGCGTGTTCTGGGTTGGGGGATTAAGTCCCCTTCGATCCTAAGGGTCCTTAGGGGCCAACTAGCCCGCCAGGTACCTCCAGTAAGCCCCACACAGTGGGATTGGTGGGAGGTAGTCTGAGGACACACCCCTTTTTACAACACTCTGCAAATGCACCTCTTGAGGCACTGCTGGTGGGGCGATGAGGTCCCCTTTTGTCCTGAGGACTTCAGGACTAAAGTGGACTTCATCCCCTAAGCAGCAGTGCGCCAGGAGGCGCGTTTGCAGAGTGGTGTAAAAAGGGGACGTGGCCTCCATCACTCTCAGCAATCCATCTGTGTGGGGCTTTCTGGAGGTAACAGGAGGGCTAGTTGGCCCCTAAGGGCCCTCAGAAGGCAAGGGAACTTCATCCCCCAACCAAGAGCGTGCCAGGAAGCGTGTTTGCAGAGTGGTGGAGAAAGGGGGTGTGGCCTGTGTCCACCTCTCAGCAATCCCACTGTGTGGGGCATACTGGAGGTAACAGGTAGGCTAGTTGGCCCCTAAGGACCCCCAGCAGCGGAGAGGACTTCAATCCCCATCCAGGAGTGAGCAAGGGAGCACGTTTGCAGAGTGATGGGCAAAGGGGGCGTGGCCTGCTATGAGAACTTAGCAATCCTGCTGTGTGGGACTTACTGTAGGTAATAGGAGGGGTAGTTGGCCCCCAAGTTGGCCCCCTTGGGGGCCAACTACCCCTCATGTTACCTCCAGTAAGTCCCATACAGTGGGATTCCTAAGAGGTCTTTGGAGGTCACGCCCCCTTTCTCTACCACTCTGCAAACATGCCTCCTGGCACACTGCTGGTTGGGGGATGAAGTCAACTTTAATCCTGAGGGACTTTGGGGGCCAAGAAGCCCTCCTGGTACCTCCTGTAAGTCCTACGCAGCGGAATTCCTGAGCACTGGTCAGAGCCCCAGCCTCCTTTCTTCACCTCTCTGCAAACGCGACTACTAGTTAAAGAAGCATTTGCAATGTAATAGGCTTCACATTTGCGAGAGTTAGCGCTATTGGCATAAATGTAAAAGTTTTTTACTAATGTTTTTTGGAGTGGAGTGGATGTAGGTTGTGTGTAGTGGAATTATGTGGTATGTTGTGCAGTGAAGTTACGTGGATAGAAAGTATGTGGTATTTAGTGTATATGAATTATGTAGAGTGGGATTATGTGTTATGGAGAGTAATTATGTGGTATGGTATTCTGTGTTGTGGAGTGGTAACCTCAGGTTTAGTCTTCCTTGTTTCCATAGAAGCTAAACTATAAACTCAATGAGACAAAAAAAGAAGGAACCACTGAGGAGCACTTCTGGACCTAGTCAGAGGTATGAGCAGGGCCACTGGAATTATGCGACTGTTTGGCTGCTCTGACTTTCGTACAATTATACAATTTCGCATTTGCCACATAATCCATCCTCTGCTGCATAATCTGCAGATTTGAACAAAAAAACCTTGTTTCTAGCTCAAACGTTACCAAAAATGCAGCGACAAGTGTTACAGCATGGTGGAAGGCCCTTTGCAAACCTAGAATGATCACCTGTTAGTTATTGCTAAATGTGGGTGTTAAATTAGTACTAATAGTGTGCAAAACTCTGGCTTCTTTCTGCACCTCACTTGCCTCTTTCTGCATTTCTGTTGCTCCTTTCTGTACCTTTCTTTCTTTTTCTGCACTTCTTTTGCCTCTTTCTGCTCATCTCTTCTACTTTCTGCACCTCTCTTGCCACCTTCTGCACATCTGTTGCCTCTTTCTGCATCTCACTTGCTTCTTTCTGCACCCCTCTTGCCTCTATCTGCACCCTTATTCCCTCTCTCTGCACCTCTCTTGCCTCTTTCTGCACCCCTGTTCCTTCTTTCTGCACCTCTCCTGCCTGTTTCTGCACCTCTCTTGCATCTTTCTGAACATCTCTTGCCTCTTTCTGCACCTCTGTTGCTTCTTTCTGCACTTCTCTTGCCTCTTTCTGCACCTCTGTTGCTTCTTTCTGCACTTCTGTTGCTTCTTTCTGCACCTCTCTTGCTTCTTTCTGCACCCCTCTTGCCTCTTTCTGCACCCTTCTTCCCTCTTTGTGCAACTCTCTTGCCTCTTTCTACACCTCTCTTACCTCTTTCTGCACCCCTCTTGCCTCTTTCTGCACCCCTCTTGCCTCTTTCTGCACCTCTGTTCCTTCTTTCTGCACTTCTCTTGTCTCTTTCTGCACCCCTCTTGCCTCTTTCTGCACCTCTGTTGGTTCTTTTGCACTGCTCTTGCTTCTTTCTGCACAGCTCTTGCAAATTTCTGCACCCCTCTTGCCTCTTTCTGCACCTCTTTTGCCTATTTCTGCACCTCTCTTGCCTCTGTCTTCACCCCTGTTCCCTCTTTCTGCACCTCTTTTGCCTGTTTCTGCAACTCTCTTGCCTCTTTCTGCATTTCTCTTGCCTCCTTCTGAACCTATGTTGCTTTTTATGCACTTCTCTTTCCTCTTTCTGCACCCCTGTTGCTTCTTTCTGCACTTCTCTTGCTTCTTTCTGCACTTCTCTTGCTTTTTTCTGCACGCCTGTTGCCTCTTTCTGCACTCGTCTTCCCTCTTTCTGCACCTCTCTTGTCTCTTTCTGCACCCTCTTGCCTCTTTCTGCACCTCTCTTGCTTCTTTAAGCACTTCTCTTGCTTCTTTCTGCACCTCTCTTGCTTCTTTCTGCACCCTTCTTCTCTTTTTGCATCCCTCTTGCCTCTTTCTGCAGTTCTCTTGCCATTTTCTGCACCTCTCTTGCCTCTTTCTGCACCTCACTTGCCTCTTTCTTCACTTCTCTTGCTTCTTTCTACACCTCTGTTGCTTCTTTCTGTACTTCTCTTGCCTGTTTCTGCACCTCTCTTTTGCCTCTTTCTGCACCTCTGTTGCCTCTTTCTGCACCTCACTTGCTTCTTTCTGCACTCCTCTTGCCTCTTTCTGCAACCCTCTTCCCTCTTTCTATACCTCTCTTGCCTCTTTCTGCACCCCTGTTCCCTCTTTCTGCACCTTTCCTGCCTGTTTCTGCACCTCTCTTGCCTCTCTCTGTAACTCTGTTGCTTCTTTGTGCACTTCTCTTGCCTCTTTTGCACCCTTTGTGCCTCTTTCAGCACCTCTGTTTCTTCTTTCTGCACTTCTCTTCCTTCTCTTTGCACCCCTCTTGCCTCTTTCTGTACTCCTCTTGCCTCTTTGTGCACCTCTCCTACCTCTTTCTGCACCCCTCTTGCCTCTTTCTGCACCTCTGTTGGTTCTTCCTGCACTGCTCTTGCTTCTTTCTGCACCTCTGTTGCAAATTTCTGCATCCCTCTTGCCTCTTTCTGCACCTCTCTTGCTTCTTTCTGGACTTCTCTTGCTTCGTTATGCACTGCTCTTGCTTCTTTCTGCACCTCTCTTGCAAATTTCTGTATCCCTCTTGCCTCTCTCTGCACCCCTGTTCCCTCTTTCTGCACCTTTCCTGCCTGTTTCTGCACCTCTCTTGCCTCTTTCTGCACCCCTGTTGCTCCTTTCTGCATTTCTGTTGCCTCTTTCTGCACCCCTCTTGCCTCTTTCAGCACCTCTGTTGCTTCTTTCTGTACTTCTCTTGCTTCTTTCTGCACTACTCTTGCCTCTTTATGTACCCCCTTGCCTCTTTCTGCACCTCTCTTGCCTTTTTCTGAAGTTCCCTTGCCTCTTTCTGCACCTCTTTTGCTTCTTTTTGCACTTCTCTTGCCTCTTTCTGCACCTCTGTTGGTTCTTTCTGCACTGCTCTAGCTTCTTTCTGCACCTCTGTTACAAATTTCTGCATCCCTCTTGCCTCTTTCTGTACCCCTCTTCCCTCTTTCTGCACCTTCTCTTGCCTCTGTCGCACACCTGTTCCCTCTTTCTGCACCCCTTTGCCTATTTCTGCACCTCTCTTGCCTCTGTCTTCACCCCAGTTCCCTCTTTCTGCACCTCTTTTGCCTGTTTCTGCAACTCTCTTGCCTCTTTCTGCATTTCTCTTGCCTCCTTCTGCACCTATGTTGCTCCTTTCTGCACTTCTCTTTCCTCTTTCTGCACCCCTGTTGCTTCAATCTGCATGTCTCTTGCTTCTTTCTGCACATCTCTTGCTTTTTTCTGCACCCCTGTTGTCTCTTTCTGCACTCGTCTTCCCTCTTTCTGTACCTCTCTTGTCTCTTTCTGTACCCCTCTTGCCTCTTTCTGCACCTCTCCTGCTTCTTTCTGCACTTCTCTTGCTTCTTTCTGCACCTCTCTTGCTTCTTTCCGCACCTTTCTTCTCTTTTTTGCATCCCTCTTGCCTCTTTCTGCAGTTCTCTTGCCATTTTCTGCACCTCTCTTGCCTCTTTCTGCACCTCACTTGCCTCTGTCTTCACCCCTGTTCCCTCTTTCTGCACCTCTTTTGCCTGTTTCTGCAACTCTCTTGCCTCTTTCTGCATTTCTCTTGCCTCCTTCTGAACCTATGTTGCTTTTTTATGCACTTCTCTTTCCTCTTTCTGCACCCCTGTTGCTTCTTTCTGCACTTCTCTTGCTTCTTTCTGCACTTCTCTTGCTTTTTTCTGCACGCCTGTTGCCTCTTTCTGCACTCGTCTTCCCTCTTTCTGCACCTCTCTTGTCTCTTTCTGCACCCCTCTTGCCTCTTTCTGCACCTCTCTTGCTTCTTTAAGCACTTCTCTTGCTTCTTTCTGCACCTCTCTTGCTTCTTTCTGCACCCTTCTTCTCTTTTTGCATCCCTCTTGCCTCTTTCTGCAGTTCTCTTGCCATTTTCTGCACCTCTCTTGCCTCTTTCTGCACCTCACTTGCCGCTTTCTTCACTTCTCTTGCTTCTTTCTACACCTCTGTTGCTTCTTTCTGTACTTCTCTTGCCTGTTTCTGCACCTCTCTTTTGCCTCTTTCTGCACCTCTGTTGCCTCTTTCTGCACCTCACTTGCTTCTTTCTGCACTCCTCTTGCCTCTTTCTGCAACCCTCTTCCCTCTTTCTATACCTCTCTTGCCTCTTTCTGCACCCCTGTTACCTCTTTCTGCACCTTTCCTGCCTGTTTCTGCACCTCTCTTGCCTCTCTCTGTAACTTCTTTGTGCACTTCTCTTGCCTCTTTTGCACCCTTTGTGCCTCTTTCAGCACCTCTGTTTCTTCTTTCTGCACTTCTCTTCCTTCTCTTTGCACCTCTCTTGCCTCTTTCTGTACCCCTCTTGCCTCTTTGTGCACCTCTCCTACCTCTTTCTGCACCCCTCTTGCCTCTTTCTGCACCTCTGTTGGTTCTTCCTGCACTGCTCTTGCTTCTTTCTGCACCTCTGTTGCAAATTTCTGCATCCCTCTTGCCTCTTTCTGCACCTCTCTTGCTTCTTTCTGGACTTCTCTTGCTTCGTTATGCACTGCTCTTGCTTCTTTCTGCACCTCTCTTGCAAATTTCTGTATCCCTCTTGCCTCTCTCTGCACCCCTGTTCCCTCTTTCTGCACCTTTCTTGCCTGTTTCTGCACCTCTCTTGCCTCTTTCTGCACCCCTGTTGCTCCTTTCTGCATTTCTGTTGCCTCTTTCTGCACCCCTCTTGCCTCTTTCAGCACCTCTGTTGCTTCTTTCTGTACTTCTCTTGCTTCTTTCTGCACTACTCTTGCCTCTTTATGTACCCCCTTGCCTCTTTCTGCACCTCTCTTGCCTTTTTCTGAAGTTCCCTTGCCTCTTTCTGCACCTCTTTTGCTTCTTTTTGCACTTCTCTTGCCTCTTTCTGCACCTCTGTTGGTTCTTTCTGCACTGCTCTAGCTTCTTTCTGCACCTCTGTTACAAATTTCTGCATCCCTCTTGCCTCTTTCTGTACCCCTCTTCCCTCTTTCTGCACCTTTCTTGCCTCTGTCGCACACCTGTTCCCTCTTTCTGCACCCCTTTTGCCTATTTCTGCACCTCTCTTGCCTCTGTCTTCACCCCTGTTCCCTCTTTCTGCACCTCTTTTGCCTGTTTCTGCAACTCTCTTGCCTCTTTCTGCATTTCTCTTGCCTCCTTCTGCACCTATGTTGCTTCTTTCTGCACTTCTCTTTCCTCTTTCTGCACCCCTGTTGCTTCAATCTGCATGTCTCTTGCTTCTTTCTGCACATCTCTTGCTTTTTTCTGCACCCCTGTTGTCTCTTTCTGCACTCGTCTTCCCTCTTTCTGTACCTCTCTTGTCTCTTTCTGTACCCCTCTTGCCTCTTTCTGCACCTCTCCTGCTTCTTTCTGCACTTCTCTTGCTTCTTTCTGCACCTCTCTTGCTTCTTTCCGCACCTTTCTTCTCTTTTTTGCATCCCTCTTGCCTCTTTCTGCAGTTCTCTTGCCATTTTCTGCACCTCTCTTGCCTCTTTCTGCACCTCACTTGCCTCTGTCTTCACCCCTGTTCCCTCTTTCTGCACCTCTTTTGCCTGTTTCTGCAACTCTCTTGCCTCTTTCTGCATTTCTCTTGCCTCCTTCTGAACCTATGTTGCTTTTTTATGCACTTCTCTTTCCTCTTTCTGCACCCCTGTTGCTTCTTTCTGCACTTCTCTTGCTTCTTTCTGCACTTCTCTTGCTTTTTTCTGCACGCCTGTTGCCTCTTTCTGCACTCGTCTTCCCTCTTTCTGCACCTCTCTTGTCTCTTTCTGCACCCCTCTTGCCTCTTTCTGCACCTCTCTTGCTTCTTTAAGCACTTCTCTTGCTTCTTTCTGCACCTCTCTTGCTTCTTTCTGCACCCTTCTTCTCTTTTTTGCATCCCTCTTGCCTCTTTCTGCAGTTCTCTTGCCATTTTCTGCACCTCTCTTGCCTCTTTCTGCACCTCACTTGCCGCTTTCTTCACTTCTCTTGCTTCTTTCTACACCTCTGTTGCTTCTTTCTGTACTTCTCTTGCCTGTTTCTGCACCTCTCTTTTGCCTCTTTCTGCACCTCTGTTGCCTCTTTCTGCACCTCACTTGCTTCTTTCTGCACTCCTCTTGCCTCTTTCTGCAACCCTCTTCCCTCTTTCTATACCTCTCTTGCCTCTTTCTGCACCCCTGTTACCTCTTTCTGCACCTTTCCTGCCTGTTTCTGCACCTCTCTTGCCTCTCTCTGTAACTTCTTTGTGCACTTCTCTTGCCTCTTTTGCACCCTTTGTGCCTCTTTCAGCACCTCTGTTTCTTCTTTCTGCACTTCTCTTCCTTCTCTTTGCACCCCTCTTGCCTCTTTCTGTACCCCTCTTGCCTCTTTGTGCACCTCTCCTACCTCTTTCTGCACCCCTCTTGCCTCTTTCTGCACCTCTGTTGGTTCTTCCTGCACTGCTCTTGCTTCTTTCTGCACCTCTGTTGCAAATTTCTGCATCCCTCTTGCCTCTTTCTGCACCTCTCTTGCTTCTTTCTGGACTTCTCTTGCTTCGTTATGCACTGCTCTTGCTTCTTTCTGCACCTCTCTTGCAAATTTCTGTATCCCTCTTGCCTCTCTCTGCACCCCTGTTCCCTCTTTCTGCACCTTTCTTGCCTGTTTCTGCACCTCTCTTGCCTCTTTCTGCACCCCTGTTGCTCCTTTCTGCATTTCTGTTGCCTCTTTCTGCACCCCTCTTGCCTCTTTCAGCACCTCTGTTGCTTCTTTCTGTACTTCTCTTGCTTCTTTCTGCACTACTCTTGCCTCTTTCTGTACCCCCTTGCCTCTTTCTGCACCTCTCTTGCCTTTTTCTGAAGTTCCCATGCCTCTTTCTGCACCTCTTTTGCTTCTTTTTGCACTTCTCTTGCCTCTTTCTGCACCTCTGTTGGTTCTTTCTGCACTGCTCTAGCTTCTTTCTGCACCTCTGTTACAAATTTCTGCATCCCTCTTGCCTCTTTCTGTACCCCTCTTCCCTCTTTCTGCACCTTTCTTGCCTCTGTCGCACACCTGTTCCCTCTTTCTGCACCCCTTTTGCCTATTTCTGCACCTCTCTTGCCTCTGTCTTTACCCCTGTTCCCTCTTTCTGCACCTCTTTTGCCTGTTTCTGCAACTCTCTTGCCTCTTTCTGCATTTCTCTTGCCTCCTTCTGCACCTATGTTGCTTCTTTCTGCACTTCTCTTTCCTCTTTCTGCACCCCTGTTGCTTCAATCTGCATGTCTCTTGCTTCTTTCTGCACATCTCTTGCTTTTTTCTGCACCCCTGTTGTCTCTTTCTGCACTCGTCTTCCCTCTTTCTGCACCTCTCCTGCTTCTTTCTGCACTTCTCTTGCTTCTTTCTGCACCTCTCTTGCTTCTTTCCGCACCTTTCTTCTCTTTTTTGCATCCCTCTTGCCTCTTTCTGCAGTTCTCTTGCCATTTTCTGCACCTCTCTTGCCTCTTTCTGCACCTCACTTGCCTCTTTCTGCACTTCTCTTGCTTCTTTCTACACCTCTGTTGCTTCTCTCAGCAATTCTCTTGGCTGTTTCTTCACTTCTCTTGCCTGTTTCTGCACCTCTCTTGCCTCTTTCTGCACCTCTCTTGCCTCTTTCTGTACCTCACTTGCTTCTTTCTGCACCCCTCTTGCCTCTTTCTGCACCCTCTTCCCTCTTTCTGTACCTCTCTTGCCTCTTTCTGCACCCATGTTCCCTCTTTCTGCACCTTTCCTGCCTGTTTCTGCACCTCTCTTGCCTCTCTCCGTAACTCTTTTGCTTCTTTGTGCACTTCTCTTGCCTCTTTTGCACCCTTCATGCCTCTTTCAGTACCTCTGTTGCTTCTCTCTGCACTTCTCTTCCTTCTTTTTGCACCCCTCTTGCCTCTTTCTGTACCCCTCTTGCCTCTTTGTGCACCTCTCCTACCTCTTTCTGCACCCCTCTTGCCTCTTTCTGCACCTCTGTTGGTTTTTCCTGCACTGCTCTTGCTTCTTTCTGCACCTCTGTTGCAAATTTCTGCATCCCTCTTGCCTCTTTCTGCACCCCTCTTCCCTCTTTCTGCACCTCTCTTGCTTCTTTCCACACTTCTCTTGCTTCTTTCTGCACTGCTCTTGCTTCTTTCTGCACTCCTCTTGCAAATTTATGTATCCCTCTTGCCTTCATCTGCACCCCTGTTCCCTCTTTCTGCACCTTTCCTGCCTGTTTCTGCACCTCTCTTGCCTCTTTCTGCACCCTTGTTGCTTCTTTCTGCACTTCTGTTGCTTCTTTCTGCACTTCTCTTGCTTCTTTCTGTATCCATCTTGCCTCTTTCTGTACCCCTCTTGCCTCTTTGTGCACCTCTCCTGCCTCTTTCTGCACCTCTCTTGCCTTTTTTTGCAGTTCTCTTGCCTCTTTCTGCACCTCTTTTGCTTCTTTCTGCCCTTCTCTTGCCTCTTTATGAACCCATCTTGCCTCTTTCTGCACATCTGTTGGTTCTTTCTGCACTGCTCTAGCTTCTTTCTGCACCTCTGTTGGAAATTTCTGCATCCCTCTTGCCTCTTCTGTACCCCTCTTCCCTCTTTCTGCACCTTTCTTGCCTCTGTTGCACACCTGTTCCCTCTTTCTGCACACCTTTTGTCTATTTCTGCACCTCTCTTGCCTCTTTCTGCAGTTCTCTTGCCTCCTTCTGCACCTCACTTGCTTCTTTCTGCACATCTCTTGCCTCTTTCTGCACCTCTATTGCCTCTTTCTGCACCTCTCTTGCTTTTTTCTGTACTTCTCTTGCCTCTTTCTGCACCTCACTTGCCTCTTTCTTCACCTCTCTTGCCTCTTTCTGCACTTCTCTTGCCTCTTTCTGAATCTCACTTGCCTCTTTCTGCACTTCTCTTGCTTTTTTATGCACCTCTCTTGTTTCTTTCTGCAACTCTCTTGTCTCTTTCATCACTTCTCTTGCTTCTTTCTACACCTCTGTTGCTTCTTTCAGGGCATCTCTTGCCTCTTTCTGCACTTCTCTTGCCTGTTTCTGTACCTGTCTTGCTTCTTTCTGCACCTCTGTTGCCTCTTTCTGCACCTCACTTGCTTCTTTCTGCACCCCTCTTGCCTCTTTCTGCACCCCTCTTCCCTCTTTATGTATGTCTCTTGCCTCTTTTTGCACCTCTCCTGCCTGTTTCAGCTCCTCTGTTGCTTCTTTCTGCACTTCTCTTGCCTCTTTCTGCACATCTGTTGCTTCTTTCTGCACTTCTCGTGCCTCTTTCTGCACCCTCTTCCCTCTTTCTGCACCTCTGTTGCTTCTGTATGCACTTCTCTTGCTTCTACCTTTTTGTACACACATTTACAGGGTGTGCTGTTTGAAACACAGGTATTCAAGTATTTGTATGTTTATTTTTATGTAACATATCTCTAGGTAAAAGCAGAGACACACGCATGCATACCTTCACAAACTTGGTCAGACTTACAACAGTGATATGGTTAGGATTGCTGTTTTACATTTGGTAGGCCTAACATTCTGAGCACTCGATGACTAGTGAACCTTCGAGAAAAGCGAGGTTTAAGACATTTTGTGAGAAGGCTTAGGGGCCGATTCCGATCTCGGTCGGAGGCGCACCCAATACTATTCGGTCGGGAAAAAAGCCATGCGAAAGCCAGTTTCCCGACCGATCCGTACAGCACACCGAACGAGCAAGTACGATGCGCACAACAGCAAAAATTCCGGCCGAGCCGTACTCACCCAAACCAGGTCCTGTTCTCCGACCGAGGCGAATCCGGAAACGCCGAATCGAGTCGCACGGAAGGGAAAATGCAGCCCCGTCCGGCCGGACAAGTACGATGCGCTTTCCGTACGCGCCGAACCCGTCGCTACGCACGGCACGTCAAAGCATCCGGGAGAGGCGCACATAAGCTCCGAATCGCGCCACAACACGATCCACGGCTACGAGACGAACACAGCACCGACGAGGACGACGCGAAGCGACGAGGACGAAGCGAAGCGACGAGGACGAAGCCAAGCGACGAGGACGACGCGAAGCAACGAGAAGGACGAACGACACGAACCAACCATGAATCCCTTCGTCCCGATCATACCAATATTCTACATCTACTACCGGAACAGGCACGGACGCGTACGGCGCAGAAGGTAAGTCAGACACCAACCACAAAACACATACAACACGTACACGACACATCACACACATACACTGGGAATCTGAATATACTTACACCAGCAACAGCAGCACCATAGGGGCGGGATGCCCATCACCAATGCCACATATGCACACAGGGGCCTGAATGCGCGCCACCACCCCAACCCAGGGGGGCAGGATGCCTACCACTACTACCACCCTCACCCACGGGGGGCTGGATGCCTACCACTACTACCACCCTCACCCAGGGGGGCAGGATGCCCACAACTACTACCACCCTTAGCCAGGGGGCAGGATGCCTACCACTACTACCACCCTCACCCACGGGGGGCAGGATGCCTACCACTACTACCACCCTCACCCAGGGGGGCAGGATGCCCACCACTACTACCACCCTTAGCCAGGGGGCTGGATGCCTACCACTACTACCACCCTCACCCAGGGGGGCAGGATGCCCACCACTACTACCACCCTTAGCCAGGGGGCAGGATGCCCACCACTACTACCACCCTCACCCAGGGGGCAGGATGCCCACCACTACTACCACCCTTAGCCAGGGGGCTGGATGCCTACCACTACTACCACCCTCACCCAGGGGGCAGGATGCCCACCACTACTACCACCCTTAGCCAGGGGGCAGGATGCCCACCACTACTACCACCCTCACCCAGGGGGGCAGGATGCCCACCACTACTACCACCCTTAGCCAGGGGGCTGGATGCCTACCACTACTACCACCCTCACCCAGGGGGCAGGATGCCCACCACTACTACCACCCTTAGCCAGGGGGCAGGATGCCCACCACTACTACCACCCTCACCCAGGGGGGCAGGATGCCCACCACTACTACCACCCTTAGCCAGGGGGCTGGATGCCTACCACTACTACCACCCTCACCCAGGGGGCAGGATGCCCACCACTACTACCACCCTTAGCCAGGGGGCAGGATGCCTACCACTACTACCACCCTCACCCACGGGGGCAGGATGCCTACCACTACTACCACCCTCACCCAGGGGGGCAGGATGCCCACCACTACTACCACCCTTAGCCAGGGGGCAGGATGCCCACCACCACTACCACCCTCACCCAGGGGGGCAGGATGCCCACCACTACTACCACCCTTAGCCAGGGGGCTGGATGCCTACCACTACTACCACCCTCACCCACGGGGGCTGGATGCCTCCCACTACTACCACCCTCACCCAGGGGGGCAGGATGCCCACAACTACTACCACCCTTAGCCAGGGGGCAGGATGCCTACCACTACTACCACCCTCACCCACGGGGGGCAGGATGCCTACCACTACTACCACCCTCACCCAGGGGGGCAGGATGCCCACAACTACTACCACCCTTAGCCAGGGGGCAGGATGCCTACCACTACTACCACCCTCACCCACGGGGGGCAGGATGCCTACCACTACTACCACCCTCACCCAGGGGGGCAGGATGCCCACCACTACTACCACCCTTAGCCAGGGGGCAGGATGCCCACCACTACTACCACCCTCACCCAGGGGGCAGGATGCCCACCACTACTACCACCCTTAGCCAGGGGGCAGGATGCCTACCACTACTACCACCCTTAGCCAGGGTGGCAGGATGCCTACCACTACTACCACCCTTAGCCAGGGGGGCAGGATGCCTACCACTACTACCACCCTTAGCCAGGGGGCAGGATGCCCACCACTACTACCACCCTTAGCCAGGGGGCAGGATGCCTACCACTACTACCACCCTCACCCAGGGGGGCAGGATGCCCACCACTACTACCACCCTTAGCCAGGGGGCAGGATGCCTACCACTACTACCACCCTCACCCACGGGGGCAGGATGCCTACCACTACTACCACCCTCACCCAGGGGGGCAGGATGCCCACAACTACTACCACCCTTAGCCAGGGGGCAGGATGCCTACCACTACTACCACCCTCACCCACGGGGGGCAGGATGCCTACCACTACTACCACCCTCACCCAGGGGGCAGGATGCCCACCACTACTACCACCCTTAGCCAGGGGGCTGGATGCCTACCACTACTACCACCCTTAGCCAGGGGGCAGGATGCCTACCACTACTACCACCCTCACCCAGGGGGGCAGGATGCCCACCACTACTACCACCCTTAGCCAGGGGGCAGGAAGCCTACCACTACTACCACCCTTAGCCAGGGGGCTGGATGCCTACCACTACTACCACCCCCACTCATAGGATGGACAATGCATGACACAACAAGCACACCACAACCTAGGGAATGCAAGATTAAGACATCCCCCCACCACCATGACAAGCGTGTGAGCAGGCTGTGTCAAATGCCTACAACACCGAACATGACTTTGAACATACAATGTGACCCCCTAGCACATGTGCCACACATATATGTGTGTGGCACCCACAATGCAAGCAGCCCATGACCATTGTGGCAATGGGGCCTAAACCCCCATCATCACAGTGACCAAAAGGCAAGTGTGGGGTCCATAGCTGAAGCACATTTTGACCATTGTGGCAATGGGGTCTAAACCCCCATCATCACAGTGACCAAAAGGTAAGTGTGGGGTCCATAGCTGAAGCACATTTTGACCATTGTGGCAATGGGGTCTACACCCTCATCATCACAGTGACCAAAAGGTAATTGTTGACAAAGAAAGAGCTGCAACTGCCAAACTGCATGGATCATTCCTGGTCACAGAACCAAAAACTCATCTGTGGCAAAGTAGTGTATGTGTCCCATTGCAACATAAATTGGGGGAGCCAAATACTGCAGTGCAAATGAAACATTCCTTTGGCCATGTGCAGACACATGTATTGTGCATGAGTTTTGCTGTTCTGTCCTGTACTCCATTGCTTTTGACTGTGTGTCATTTCTGTCCTTCACAGGGTACTTTCAGATTCGTTTGGTCAACTGTGTCCACCGACGACGTGATTGCACATCCAGGCTGGTAGCTGTTGTGTCCCTACAGGTGATGTGCGCCACACCCATGGACTTCCTTCTGTCTACAGTTGTTGACTGTGTGCCCGCTACCAGGTGGGGTTACCTTGCATCTGTAGTGGTTACGGCATGTTGCTACTGTGTAATAAACCTGTGCTTCACTTAGTGATGTGCGTTGTCTGTGGTCACACATTTGACTGCCATTTGCTTACTGCACCTGTGGGCTACTTGACTACAACTGGGAATGGGTGTGGTGTCTGTGCATTGCACCGTCTTCCCTGGCAACATCAGTGTAGGCAATGAGTCAGATGGCCTAGGTGTGTATGTGTTGTGTAGCCCTGGTGGTGTGTCTCCCTCATATGTGTCACGTTGCCTGTACTCACATGCCTGTGTTGTCCTTGCTGTTGCAGTTCGCATACACAGTGTAATTTTGCTGTTCATCATCCCCATAACAGCACCCACGTTGGAATCACGACAGAGGCAAGTATGGTGTATTATTGTGTTTATTGTGATACATCTGTGATAATAGTGCATAGGATGGATTGTGCTGTACATGAATCTTGCAATCCCAAGTTCCTAGATGAATAGAAAGTCCAGGTAGACAGGATCCCCAGTATCGGGGCCACAGTTGTCTGACACATTGTTCCAACTTGTACTCCCCATGCAATGTGTGGGAGTAGTGTTGCCATCAACAGGGTGAACAGTCTGTGCACAAAGGCGAAAATCCAGAACAGGTTCAGGCTTCCTGGGAGTTGCGCTTGGCCATCAGCCTCTCACTTTCCCCTCCTCGGACGACCCCTCTTCTTGGGGGGGCCCTCAAGTGCAGGCTGCTGCGGTGCAGGGGACTCTCCGCCAGAGTCCTCCTCCCTCCCTGTGGCAGTTGCAGTTTGTTCGGTACCAGATGTTGTTGGCACACAGGGAGGTGTGGACTGGTTGCTGTTCATCTGGCGGAGGCATTGTAAAATGTCCCTGTGCACCGCCGTCATCTCATGTAGTACATCCCACTTGGACTCCACGCGGGTCATGTGGGAGTCCACACGTGACATGTGTGACTCCACGTGGGACATGTGGGAGTCCAAGCGGGCATGATGGGCAGCCTGCTGCTGTTTGATGTCTCTGAGGAGCCCCACTACCTGGCTGAGCTCTCCGGTGCTGGACTGGTACGCATCAGCTATGCGTACCAGTTGTGGGTCTTCATGCACACCAGCAACGTCTGCAAGCAGCGACCTCTGTCTCCCACCCCTCCCACCACCCCTGCTGACATGTGCAGTGTGTGCAGTTGCACGCACAGATAACCCTGGTCCACCTTGGGGGTTGGTGGTGGTGGTGGTGTCCATGGCCCCAGGTTGGTCCAGGGTCACTGCGCTGGTGTTGTTCCTTATTCTGTCCATGTCGGCAGGGATGGTATTCGTGGTGACAGTCGTTGGAGGGGTGGGTGCAGAGGGTGCAGCTGGTGGACCTGCTGGTGCTGCAGCTGGTGGTCCTGCTGGTGCAGCAAGTTGACTTGCACCGGATGTGCCAGGTTGTTCATCGTCCGAGGAGGACAGAGGCTGTACGACGCCAGTGAGCTCGGCATCCTCTTGAGCCTGGGACTGGGACTCCTCAGCGTCTGCTGCTGTGTCCCTATCATCACCTGTTTTTGGGAGACACAAACAATGTATGTCATGTTTCTGCAGGCATCAGTGGTTGACACACCTGACAGTTGTGACTGTGCCTCGGGGTGCGGGCCTGTACATTGTATTGTCCTAAGTCGTCACAGTCAGGGGTTGATATTGGTGTGGCACATTGTCCTGCATTATTTGGGCATTTCTATGTATTCTCTGGGGTGTGAACATGGTCTGCATTGATTGTGTTTGGTTGACAGCCAGACCTCCTTCCCACCCACCCACCCACCCAGTCAGTTATCCCACCATGGAACGTGCTTGCATTGCAGGGAGTGTAAGTTGTCTCTCAGGATGTCAGTCAGTGGTGTCCTGCTGTTTGTTGGTGCACAGTTGCCAGCAGGGCCTTGTGCTCCCCACAGCAGTAGCCAGTGTCAGCCATCTTGTGAGTCCTTCTCCACTCCCTGTGATGTGAGCATGGTTCAGGGTGGTGTTGATGGGCCAGTTGTGAGGCTGAGCAATGTCTGTGACTACGACTCCCATCATGCTATTGCCTCCACCCCCTTCCCAGCATGCCCATGCTTCCTTCCTTTTGACTCTGCTTCCCTGTGGGGTGGGCTGGCTGTGCTGACAGGATGGCTGGGAGTGTTGTCCTGGCAGTTGTTTGGCTAAGAGTCCCAAGAGTGTCCCTGTGCTTCACACAACATAACCCAGGGTGGTGGTGCTTTGTGGGATCTTGTGTTAGGATGGAGGGCATTGCATTCTACCAGGTGGGTACTGTGGAGTTTGTGTTGGGGGGGTGTGAGGGGAGGTGCTGGTGACTATGGTCAGTGCTGCAAGTCCCCCTTCCCACCCAGCCAGCCAGATATCCCACCATGGAACGTGCTTGCATTGCAGGGAGTGTAAGTTGTCTCTCAGGATGTCAGTCAGTGGTGTCCTGCTGTTTGTTGGTGCACAGTTGGCAGCAGGGCCTTGTGCTCCCCACAGCAGTAGCCAGTGTCAGCCATCTTGTGAGTCCTTCTCCACTCCCTGTGATGTGAGCATGGTTCAGGGTGGTGTTGATGGGCCAGTTGTGAGGCTGAGCAATGTCTGTGACTACGACTCCCATCATGCTATTGCCTCCACCCCCTTCCCAGCATGCCCATGCTTCCTTCCTTTTGACTCTGCTTCCCTGTGGGGTGGGCTGGCTGTGCTGACAGGATGGCTGGGAGTGTTGTCCTGGCAGTTGTTTGGCTAAGAGTCCCAAGAGTGTCCCTGTGCTTCACACAACATAACCCAGGGTGGTGGTGCTTTGTGGGATCTTGTGTTAGGATGGAGGGCATTGCATTCTACCAGGTGGGTACTGTGGAGTTTGTGTTGGGGGGTGTGAGGGGAGGTGCTGGTGACTATGGTCAGTGCTGCAAGTCCCCCTTCCCACCCAGCCAGCCAGATATCCCACCATGGAACGTGCTTGCATTGCAGGGAGTGTAAGTTGTCTCTCAGGATGTCAGTCAGTGGTGTCCTGCTGTTTGTTGGTGCACAGTTGGCAGCAGGGCCTTGTGCTCCCCACAGCAGTAGCCAGTGTCAGCCATCTTGTGAGTCCTTCTCCACTCCCTGTGATGTGAGCATGGTTCAGGGTGGTGTTGATGGGACAGTTGTGGGGGTGAGCTATGTCTGTGACTGTGACTCCCATCATGCTATTGCCTCCACCCCACTTCCCAGCATTCCCATACTTACTTGCTTTTGTGGGGAGTTCAGTGTGTGTGGGTGTGAGGGCAATGGCAAGATGGCTGACAGTGGTGTCCTGCTGTTGGTTGGTGTGCAGTTCCCAGCATGCCCTTGTGCTCCCCACAGCAGTAGCCAGTGTCAGCCATCTTGTGTGTCCTTCTCCACTCCCTGTGATGTGAGCATGGTTCAGGGTGGTGTTGATGGGCCAGTTGTGAGGCTGAGCAATATCTGTGACTACCACTCCCATCATGCTATTGCCTCCACCCCCTTCCCAGCATGCCCATGCTTCCTTCCTTTTGACTCTGCTTCCCTATGGGGTGGGCTGGCTGTGCTGACAGGATGGCTGGGAGTGTTGTCCTGGCAGTTGTTTGGCTAAGAGTCCCAAGAGTGTCCCTGTGCTTCACACAACATAACCCAGGGTGGTGGTGCTTTGTGGGATCTTGTGTTAGGATGGAGGGCATTGCATTCTACCAGGTGGGTACTGTGGAGTTTGTGTTGGGGGGGTGTGAGGGGAGGTGCTGGTGACTATGGTCAGTGCTGCAAGTCCCCCTTCCCACCCAGCCAGCCAGATATCCCACCATGGAACGTGCTTGCATTGCAGGGAGTGTAAGTTGTCTCTCAGGATGTCAGTCAGTGGTGTCCTGCTGTTTGTTGGTGCACAGTTGGCAGCAGGGCCTTGTGCTCCCCACAGCAGTAGCCAGTGTCAGCCATCTTGTGAGTCCTTCTCCACTCCCTGTGATGTGAGCATGGTTCAGGGTGGTGTTGATGGGCCAGTTGTGAGGCTGAGCAATGTCTGTGACTACGACTCCCATCATGCTATTGCCTCCACCCCCTTCCCAGCATGCCCATGCTTCCTTCCTTTTGACTCTGCTTCCCTGTGGGGTGGGCTGGCTGTGCTGACAGGATGGCTGGGAGTGTTGTCCTGGCAGTTGTTTGGCTAAGAGTCCCAAGAGTGTCCCTGTGCTTCACACAACATAACCCAGGGTGGTGGTGCTTTGTGGGATCTTGTGTTAGGATGGAGGGCATTGCATTCTACCAGGTGGGTACTGTGGAGTTTGTGTTGGGGGGGGGTGTGAGGGGAGGTGCTGGTGACTATGGTCAGTGCTGCAAGTCCCCCTTCCCACCCAGCCAGCCAGATATCCCACCATGGACTGTGCTTGCATTGCAGGGAGTGTAAGTTGTCTCTCAGGATGTCAGTCAGTGGTGTCCTGCTGTTTGTTGGTGCACAGTTGCCAGCAGGGCCTTGTGCTCCTCACAGCAGTAGCCAGTGTCAGCCATCTTGTGAGTCCTTCTCCACTCCCTGTGATGTGTGCATGGTTCATGGTGGTGTTGATGGGACAGTTGTGGGGGGGGGGCAATATGTGTGACTGCGACTCCCATGATGCTATTGGCTACACTGACTTGGCCAGCATACACAGAATTCCTTCCTTTGAGTGGTCTTCACTGTGTGTTGGTGTTGTTGTGGTGGCTACATGTGTGGATGTGTGTGTTAGTTCTATTTGTGCCACTGCCTAGCTGTAGTTGTGGTTGTGTTTGTACATGTGTTGGCACAGTTGGATGTGACTTTTTTGATGGCATGTGTTGTGTTTATCTGACTGACATACACATTTTGGGATGATTCTGTTCTAGTTGCTGTGTAATTGCTATGAGTGCATGGTTTGACTCTCCCCTTGACAGTGATGTGTGTGTTTTGTGGCAGTATATTGTGTACATTTGTTGTGTACTCACCAGGCTCTGGGATGTCCTCTAGTCCATATATGCTCACTGGCGGTAGGATGGCCCGCACCTTCTCCTCCCAGGGCCTGAGGTATATTGGCTTGGCAGGAGGGCCACTGCCGGTGTGTTGGCTGTTGATGTAGTCTTGCTTCAGCAGTTTCCGTACCCTCCTGCGCACGTCATACCACCTGTTCTGGATGTCGGTCTTTGTGCGCCGACATGGTGATTGGGCGTTCACCCTGTTGATGATCCTCTCCCACATCTTGGTTTTCTGTGACATGGGGGTCTGTTGGACCAATGTGCCAAACAGCTGTGGCTCTATCCTGAGGATCTCGTCTACCAGGACTTCCAATTCACAATCTAGGAACTTGTGATTCTTCTTGGGGGGCATGGTGATGGGTGGTGATGGTGGGTGATGTGTGTGTTGGTGTGCAGGTGAGGGTGTGTGGGTGTGTGTTGTGCTGGGTGTATGTGAGGTAGGTATTTGTTGGTGTGCTGCTGGTGTGTGGCTTGTGTGAGGGATGAGCTGTGGGTGTGTGGTTGCTTTCTCTTGGGTGCTGGCAGTGGAATGGCATTTGCAAAGGCTCATGGTAGTGATTTGTGTCCTTTATATAGGTGGAGTTGTGGGTGTGTCTTTGTTCTCTGTCCCCACCCCCCCCAGTATTTATTGGCTTGGTAATTGCTTGTTTGGCCTTTTTTTGGTTGATTTTTCCTTTGTGCTGTTTGTGTATGTTGGAAACGTTCTTGTGACCGAGTCGGAGCCTGCATTGGTCTCGTACGGTGTTTTCCGTTTCGTTCACGCTGTGTTTGTGCAGTTTTGTATGCTGCGTACGCGTCGGTCGCGGTGTATTGTGTTGCTTCGGCTCGGTTTTGTATGCGTGTCGGTCGTACGGCTTGTCCTCCGTCCGACTCGGTCGTGTTTTCGCGCCTTGCATCGTACTTTGCGGGTTGGAGTTGGCGGGTACGATTCGGTCGGATTTGTTCCGGGTGCGTGTCGGTCGGTTGGATTCGCGTGTTTTTCCGGCCGGATTGCTATTTTCCGAGCGGCTCGGTCGGTCGGCTTGGTTTCCTGACGTGTCGGTCGGATTTATCGCGGCTTGCATCGTACTTGGCGTGTCGGGCGCCACTGGTACGTGTCGGTCGGTAATTTTTCCGGCTCCGAGTCGGTCGGTGCTTTTTCCGGCCCGAATCGGAATCGACCTCTTAGTGTTTAGGCTACCTTGTATGAGTCTGTGGAAAGGTACAGTCGAAGTAGGCTTCTTTCTGCATCTCTGTTGCTTCTTTCTGCACTTCTCTTGCTTCTTTCTCCACCTTTCTTCCTTTTTCTGGACTTCTGTTGCCTCTTTCTGCATTTTTCTTGCTTCTTTCTGCACCTTTCGTCCTCTTTCTGCACCGCTCTTGCATCTTTCAGCACTTCTCTTGCTTCTTTCTGTGCCTTTCTTCCTCTTTCTGTACATGTCTATGTAGGCCTAGTTAGAAATTAGCATTTAAAAAACCTTAGAAATTCACTGAAAAAAACCAGAGGTTTCAGGGACGTTATAGTTAGGAATTAGCATTTAAAAAGATATCATCAGTGATGTCATCAGTGATGTCACTGACCATGTCATGAGTGATGTAATATGTGACATCATCAGCAGTGCATTGCGGGCGCAAGTTATAGTTAGGTCAGGTAACTATAACAGCCGAATTTCTCTGGTTTTGTATGAGTAAAATGTCAGCCTAACTATAACGTCCTTGAAACCTGTGTTTTTTTCAGTGAATTTCTAAGGTTTTTTAAATGCTAATTCCTAACTATAACGTCCCTGAAACCTGTGTTTTTTTCAGTGAATTTCTAAGGTTTTTTAAATGCTAAATTCTAACTATAACGTCCCTGAAACCTGTGGTTTTTTGAGTGAATTTCAAAGGTTTTTAAATGCTAATTCCTAACTATAACGTCCCTGAAACCTCTGTTTTTTTCAGTGAATATAATGACGCACTCAAGTGTGTTGCTCAATAAACCTTGAATTGAAGCATTTATCTCCTGGGAGTGGACATGTTTTCACTCTGGGATTGGATGTTATAGTTAGGAAATAGAATAAAATAAACAGAGAAATTCACTGAAAAAAACAAAGTCTAAGGTTTTTAAATGCTAATTCTATAACGTCCCTGTAACCTTGTTTTTTTCAGTCAATTTCTATGGTTTTTTAAGCAGTAGTTGAATTTGCAGAGTGGTGGAGAAAGGGGGCGGGCCTCCTACCAGCTTTCAGGAATCCTGCTGTGTAGGATTTACTGGAGGTACCAGGAGGGCTTCTTGGCATCCAAGGTCCCTCAGGAGGAAAGTGGACTTCATCCACAAACCAGTATTGCGCCAGGAGCCGCGTTTGCAGAGTGGTGGAGAATGGGGGCGTGGCCTCCGAAGACCGCTTCGCAATCCCACTGTGTGGAACTTACTGGAGGTAACAGTAGGGGTAGTTGGCCACCAAGGACGTCCTTGGGAGTCAACTACACCTCTTGTTATCTCCAGAAAGTCCCACACAGCAGGATTGCTGAGAGGGTGTTGTAAGCCAGGCCTCCTTTCTCCACCACTCTGGAAACGCGCCTCCTGGCACAATACTAGTTGGAGGATGAAGTCCCCTTGGCTACTGAGGGTCCTTGGGGGTCAACTACCTTCCTGTTACCTCCGGTAAGTCCCACACAGCGGGATTACTGAGAGGTTTTCATTGGCCATGCCCCCTTTCTTCAGCACTCTGCAAATGCGCCTCCTGGCGCACTACTAGTTGGTGGATGAAGTCCCCTTGGCTACTGAGGGTCCTAGGGAGCCAACTACCCCGGTTGTCTCTGGGGCAGCGGGGGAGCTGCGTGGCGCCCTACAAATTTGTTATTTCAGCCCCAGGGAGGTGGCAGTCCCCAGCGCTGGGGGGGCCGAGCGGGGCCCCTGCATTTGTATACTATAGTGCCTCGGGGAGGTGACGGTCCATGCGGCTCCCCTGCACTTTATTACTGCATTATTAAATAATGTATGTGCCCTGGGGAGGTGGCCATCCACGGGACTCTGGAAAAGCCTATGAGGGGGACTCCATGAGCCCCCTTCCTTGATTAACCTCATGCCCTCTGGATTTGGCCCACCCGGGTGCTTTAGAAAAAAGACATGCGGGAGCCCGCATGTCTTTTTTTAAAACTTTTTGCCGATCCACCCACAAATTAGTGGCAAAATAAAAAAAATGCTTTGTAACACCAGCGTGGTACCTGAGAGACCCCCCCACCATATTTGGGGGGGGTCAGGGTTTTCCTACCCAGCCCCCTATTCTTTATTTTTTACTTTGTTTGTGGGACTCTGTTCAACCGAGTCCCAAGATGGCTGCCAACACTTCCTGGATAAAGTATTGTCTGCCGATCAAATTTCAGTAGGATTTCAGTAGGCTGAGGGGCTCCCAGATATCTATATTTTTAAACTTAAATATCTCTGAAACTACTGAACGGATTTTCACCAAATCACAAAAAGTGTGCTTTCTGGACCAACATCTAGGTTTCTGATGTAATTCCGTTCAGCAGTTCGGGCTGTAGTCGCGTTCAAAAAATGAAAAATCTCCATAGACAAAACATGGGTAAAACACGTTTAAGGACCCCCACTTTTTTCTCGGCCACCGCTTGACAGATCACCCCAAAACCTTCAACACAGCAGCTGAACCAAAAAGGGGAAGTTTTGGGAAAATTTCATGAAGATTCAGCAAGCGGCGCCAAAGTTATTGGCAAAACAACAAACAATTTTCCTATGGAGCCTTTGGTCCTATCTCTAACTACCTACTGGCGACTTCCAATAGGTCATATATGTATATATTAAAATTGATATGTCTGGAGAGCGCTTGTGTTTTTTGGAATAGCTGCAAAGTTCAGGATTTAATATTGACGGCTTTTCCCACACCTGTACACACGCCACAAACTAAGGGGACAGAGGAACAGCAATGCAATTTCCCATGGGGGTTTTAGACATGACTACAGCTCGAACCACTGAACAGAATTACAACAAATTTAACAGAAAGCTAGATCTTGGTCCAGAAAGATCTCTTTTTGTAATTTGGTGTAAATCCGTTCAGTAGTTTTGAAGTGATCCGCGGATCTACATGCCACCAGCAATGCCGTGATTGACTGGCCCCAACCTTACAGGATAGTTGCGACCCCCATTTTGTGTATCGGGGCTCAGTCCCTCGGGACTCTAACAAACTGTGGGGACTATCCTTAGTTACATGCAAGCAACTGTGACGTCACTAAACCGCCATGTGAATAAAATGGACATTCAGGTTGACCTACTCAGTACCTTAGCAGTCTTTGTTTCAAGCATTGATGAAAAGCTAGAGAAATTAAATGATCTTTTAGTGCGTGAAACACATTTTACTATGTTTTCATGTTAAGAAGTGATTGATAAACTGGTACAGCTACCAACGGTCCTAGAAGAATTACTGGGAGCAATAAAAGCACACCCTAAGCGAAACCTCGGGCAGTCAATACAAAATACAGCCAGCGACCCGGACAATTTACTTGTACCAGGGAATACAAAGGGGTTAACTTCAACAAGCATCAAGGGGAAAGGGTGGAAGTCCCCCGCACAAGGAGTAGAGCAAAATTGTTGGCCTAGTCGGCACCAAGAGATCAATTAAGAGATCAATCTTGGAAGCAGCACAGGAGCTCAGGAACATTTTACAAAGCCGGTTGTTCCCCGACCGACAAAGCGGGAACGAAAGAGTGTGAGAAAGATAAGGATCAGCTTAAGAGACTTTCTCCTTTGCATTTTCACATGATATCGCACATAGATCAGGATGAGGCACATGTTGAAGCGTTAAAACTCTATTGACTGACCATAATATAATTAGCTACAACTCACTTGCAAGAAACCACAGAACTGTTACTTCCTCCAGTGGTATGCTTACAAACACAGGTAATAATGCAAGAAGAAACAGCAATCTGCCCTGAGGCAGCTGAGGGTAAAGGTCAGCAATCGCAGCCCTGTGCATGTTCACTGTGGACAAACAACTGATTATAGTTTGCAAAACCCTTTCCCTGGCCAAAAGTTGGCTCTGGAACTAGGGGTTGGAAATAAGAATAAGCCCGGAGTGTTGGTGGTGGCCCTGGAACCAGAAGACACCAAAAGTGAAAGTGAGTCAGTACACAGTACTAAAAACCTAGAGATGGGGGTGCTGAGATTCAGTGTAGTCAATGCAGAATCTATGCAGACGAGAAACTTGCCCTAGCCTCCATGCCACTCTCTATGAGAGGAATAGGAAGTGATGCACCAGAGCAAGTAAGCAAAAGTATGAACATGTCAAAATGGGAAAAGTGTCTGTGCAGTGAGTCTGATTTGCTAACTTGAACGCAATGTGATCATCATTGGTCTGTAACTCAATTCCCTTTGGTGTGCAATAGAAGGTGCAGTTCAATTTACACAAGAGATCGTGTCCTAACAAACAGACAGCACTCGAATCGCACACCACAAATTGGTGTGGATCCTGAAAGGTTCCTATTTTCACTGGGACCTCTTCTGTAAAAGTGTTTTTCATTCTCTTGTTGGCAACTCCTACAACTTGGATCGATTTTCCCGAGAGGGGTAGGTTTGGGACTACTGCAGATCTCACAGTAGAATGGGTAGCGCCAGTATCAATCAAGAATGTAATGGGTTGCCCACCTACGGTCCACTCTGGTCTACCTGTAAGACTGCTCCAAGAGTACAGTCTTCCTGTCCCGTCAGGCACCGTCATTGTGACAAGTCCTGATCGAGTCTATTCAACGCTTCCATAAAGGGCATCTGGTGGTACGCTCAATTATCTGCGGAATTCTCAGAGGTTGTGGCACTTGTACTAATTTATTTTGACTACCCCCATTGTAAGACCTTGGTCTTATTACAGTGTTTATCACTTTTGGCACTTGCACTAGCTCTCCCTCTTGCAACTGACTCACTGGATTTAATCGACACTCGTGCTTCCAATGCCCGATTTTGTGGCAAAAATGGCAAGTGGTCGTTTTCTTTAACGTGGCAATGTCTATTCCTGTATTGGGGTCTATAGGGTCACCCTTCCCTCTCCCCTGTCCAGATGTGTTCGGAACGTTCGGAACCCCTCCTTGAGCATTCCCCTGATTTTGACCTATTGTACCTCCATTTGTCTGTGCCTGATCTGCTTTTTGTGCTTTCCGTATTTGAACCAGCATCAACTTGTCCTTTATCCTCCTGTGCTTGGAATCCACCTCATCACTGCAATGCCTGACATACCGTAGAATTTCATCAACTGACTTATTTTGCCAGCATATCAAATGCTGCTGAATCATAAGGCTCATCGCTGGTCTCAATCCCATCACAAATTTGGAAACAAACTGTCCCATGTCTTTGCGGTCAAGTGTATCTAACCCACTGTATTGCTTGAAGGCTTGCAAAAGTCGTTCGTAATAAGCATGTACTGACTCTTTGGGCTCCTGGGATGTTCAGTCTATTTTAACCCAGTCAATATCTTGTGGGGCTATTTTGGACTGCAACCATGTAATCACTTGTTCGTACTTTTTCATAACCAAGGGCGAAGGACCGTGGGTCATAGGATCCCTCTCTGGCTCAGCAGAAGGCCAATCGATAGCAATTTTGCAAGTAGACCATAAATCACTAGGGACCACAATGTCAAACTATGTATTCAAATCAATCCATAACTCCTTCGAGATCTTGACAAAGCGATTGACTTGCTTGTACCATTCAGCAGGCTTTTCCCTCAGTCTAGGAAAATCATTTGTAAATGCAGCTAAATCCCCCCTACACCAAGGAACATGCACATACCCTCCACTAGGCACCTCCCGCAGTGGATAAGGCTCAACTCCTGTTGTTCCCCCTCCTAGAGGTGGCGTTCCTCCCGTCATCTTCCTGATGCTCTTCTTTTTTGACCACCTTTCCTCCCATTTGTCAAACATACTCCAAGCGCATATCCCTATGATCAGCTCTCGAATGTGTGTTTTCAAGCCTGTTACTCTTTTTTCTTCCAATTCCTGGTCACTGTAGTTCAACCTATGGTTTCCCTGTAGCATTTTCGTTCTAGACAGATCTACTTCATATTTCTGAGCCAGTTCCGACAATTTCTCATGTGCTCATCTCGCCTTGCGGGTGACATCCTTTGCTAACAAACAAAAACTCATCTGGCTTATAGGTCTCTATCCTCTCCAAAGGTAAGTTCCCACTAATGACTTCATCCACCTCATCCTTCAACCTCACAACATCCAACAGCTTTGCCTTTACCACAGCCTTGATTGTGCCCTGACTCGACGTGCTATTCTGTCCTTCCCTATTGTTATTACGGTCCCTCAGACAATTCTCTAAATTTGTAGTATCTAGGACATGCTGGTTTCCAGAGGTTCCCTGACTTGCTTGTGTTTCTGGTGTTACCCCCAGTGGTCCCCTCACTGGAGCTTCCCACATCCTCAAATCTGAGTTCGAGTTCACTAAGGATACAGACCGTATGGTACTAGAACCAATATGTGCCCTCGAAGGATCCGCAGTCCCAGGCAAAGGGGTACTAGCTTGCACAGGCACCAAGGACTGACCGTTTCCATTTGCAGTCCCGCTTCCTACCATACCTTCAAGATGCTCACCCACGCACACAAGGCCCTCCACGGCACCGGACCAGCATACCTGAACAGCCGACTCAAATTCCACGCACCCCAAAGGACCCTACGATCAGCCCAGCTCTCCTACGCCGTGGTCCCCCACACCAGAAAGACCAGATCGGGAGGCCGCTCCTTCTCCTTCCTCGCGGCCAAAGCATGGAACGCCCTTCCGCTCCACCTCAGACAGACAACATCGCTCCCCATCTTCGCAAGAAACCTCAAAACCTGGCTCTTCGACAGACCCCCTCCTTGATGGATGGAACCTGCACCCCCCCCCTCCCCACCCCTAGCGCCTTGAGACCCTTACGGGTGAGTAGTCGCGCTTTAACAAACCCCTGATACTGATTTTCTCCTCCAACCCTGACTGTTGCTGACTAGGGCTTCCCACTGAGTGCGGGTCATACATTGGACTACAGGTCCGATGGTGACCGGTACCGTAAGTGCTTCCGGTAACCGTGAAGTGGCATTGGCTTCACTTGGTTCTGTACCTCCCAAAACAGATATTCCTGTCCCTCCTACTCCCGTTGAGATCCTTTCTGCATTAGAGCCTATCTGGGATGTTGACACTCTTTCCGTATTCCCTGCATTTGCCAGTTCTCACCTTCCCTCATTTGAATGTGGGTTGTAAGGTAGAGGACGATCCGATAACAACCTGTCGAACAAGCTGTCGTCCAGATCACTCCCATCATTTCCATTTTCTCCTCCATTCCTATCTTGAGAATTTCCCTCTCTCATCAGCATTGGATACAACCTTTCTCCCTCAATGGTGTCTACCCTCCATCTCTTAAGTTGTGCGTCCCATTGTGCATCCTGATTCGCCTTCATTGCCTTCTTCATCTTCCCTTGACATCCCTGTTCTTTGCATGTGCTGCTCACATCCACAAATCTAATGTCTCAAACTGTGTTGGTCTATGTAAAGGCCACAGCGCAGACATCACTCCTCTCAACTGATACAACACCTCCAATCGAAATGAGCCATAGTGTGGAAATGCCAAATCCTCTTCCTTTTCAGTGATCTTATGCCAATTTTGAAGCCAAATTAAAGTATGGAGTCCTACTTTTGTCGCCATATAATGTGCAGGAGTATCCTCGGGCGGTGCTTCTTCACCCACTCGAGTAACAACTCCCTGATCTCCCCTGAGCAGTTCCCGCAACATCATAAAACATCACATGATTAGATCAAAATTTTCCATCATTAGACAATATTTTTCTCATTCACAACTTCCTGGTGACTACCAACCAATCCCAGCGCGGCGTTACACCAACCAACCTATTGCAGCGCGGAACGCTCTGACATCACCTGTACTCCTCACAGTGGTTCACCCTCCTTCACAATTTTCCGTCCACGTTCACTCACGCAATCACAACTCCGTAATTGTCTGCCTTCTACAAGATCAATAGAATTCACTCATCCAAGAACATTCACGCATGGCAACCCTTGACCTGCGCTGGTCACCCGAATCGAGATAGTCCACCCTTGTACACAAGGTTTACCACTCGATTCCCACACATCCCATTCATACAAAGTTCCCTGTCTTAAGTGGAAACTCAAATCTCAATCCTTGGACCACATCCGGCCTGAAACCACATTCACTTGACTTTCACTCCAACCCTGCCAGACATCACACAATCACAGCACTCCCGCAATCTACCACACGATGCATCCCTATTGATACTCACTCCTACATTCGCCGCTGTTCTCACCGCACAGCCAAATTCTATTGGTCTCTGTCAAAGTCCGTTGCTCTCCGTTCTCGATCATTGGGTTCTATTTCGGGGCTCTAGGATTCTAGGTCTCTTTTCTAGATCTTCTGGATTCTCCCACTGCTTCATGTGAGAACTATCCCACTCTTCTACCAACTGAAGGAGCCGAGTTTCCACGTTCTAGATCTGCTCTAGAACTTCAAGTCAATGGTACTTTTTCTCAGCATGATAGCATGGGTGGGGAAAGAATTCGTTAGCAGGTCAATCATTTTAATTCCCATTAGCTAAGGTTCTCAAGAATCACAGACTGCCAATTTAGGTTAGTTGGTTTATTACAAAGTCAGAAATAATTGGACGTACAGACACCTCAAAATGAGAGTGCAGAAATACATTGGAACTAATACAAGGCCAAATCTACGAATGAAATTAAGGCGGTGCAACATGCTCAAGATGATTAGTTCAAGAATCAGGATACAAAAGATTAAGGAACAAACGTCCAAGTTTCCCTGCATCGAAAGTTTGTGGGAATAAAGCATTAATCTGTACCTACACTAGCACAAACGTGACATCCCTAAATAAACATTTTCGAGGAAGGTTCAGTTAAGGTGTCAGCATGTGAGGTCTTCCTTAGAAGTCTCCCCACATTTGTTGGATCAGGTAACATGAAGCTACAGAGCTCATTCTAAAATGCTCTCTCTCTAGAGGCAGAGAAGAAGTGTGTGGGGCTCTTTCCCTAATTACGATACACCAACATCACAGGTGGCTACCCAGGATCCTTCACGAATCACGCCATCTGGTCAGGCCGCATCCTACTAGGTACTTTTCCATTGGGCAGCGATGCTCCAGAGCAGCGGTGAGATGACCTTGATTCCCAGGCTCTCTCTCGGTGAGAAAATACAACAGTCCTCCATTATCAGTATCAACGCTCAATGTATGTTCTTCTCTCCTTGCCTAACTCCTAAAGGAAAGACATTAATCTAACTAACAAGGATGATTCTTCCACCTGCAACAGAAACGTGAGAAAGAACAGAAACTAACCTGCACATAAAATTCAATTATTAACCCCTTCGCTGCTAGGCTTTTTCCCCCCCTGTGCTAAGCCTTTTTTTGGCTATTTGGGGTAGTTCGCGCTTAGGACCACATATGGTATCCACGCCAAATTTGCGTCCTTTTCTTCCAACATCATGGGGATTCTAAAGGTACCCAGGTTTTGTGGATTCCCCTGGAGGGGACCCAGAAATTAGCCAAAATACAGCTAAATTTTGTTTTTTTTGTGAAAAATGGGAAAAAAGTGCTGCAAATGAAAGCGTCTGGTTTTCTCCCTGCAAATGGTATCAACAAAGGGTTTGTGAGGCTGAAATCACCATTTTCCCAGCTTTTATGGACTGACAGACTTTTGTCAGAAAACCAACATTTTTTACACAGTTTTGGCATTTTACTGGGATATAGCCAATTTTTGCTATTTTTTGTGCTTTCAACCTTCTTCCAGTTAATGGTAGAAATGGGTATGAAAGCAATAATGGATCCTGGAAATCTATACATTTTAGAAAAGTAGACAACATTCTGAATTCAGCAAGGGGTCATTTGTGTAGATCCTTCAAGGTTTCTTTATAGAAACTAACAGTTAAATATAGGAAAAATTGAAAATTAGTTGAAAAAAACAGCCATTTGTGCCAACGTTTTCACCTGTAACTTCTTCTAATCGTGACAGCTGATTGAGAGCAATATACCGTTACATCCACTGGACCTTTCTGGTTGTGGGGATATAGAGGACTTGTAGGTTCACTATGAACCCGACGAACCCAGAGCCAATAACTGAGCAGCGTCTTGCAATGGTTTTTCATTATGTACCGGGTATATAGCAATTCATTTGGGAAAATATATGCATGGGAAAATCGGTATGAAAGACACCTATGTATTTATGAAATTGGGACAAAATATAGAGTTTAGAAACAGTAGATATTTGCACATTTCCGAAATTGTGAGTACCCATACTAGCATGAGAATTATAGATCATTTTTCAAAATGACTTCTTTTTTACACATTGTCTTTCATTTGGAAGGCAGAAATGCATCGAAAGTCAATAGGTAATAGCAGTTGCTCTACAATTCTGTGTTACCCTAAGTCTCCCGATAAAAATGGTACCTCACTTGTGTGGGTAGACCTAATGCCCACGACAGGAAACGGCTCAAAACGCAACGTGGGCACACTTTATTTTTAAAGTGAAAACTGACCCTTTTTTTACAAAGTGCCTAGCTGTAGTTTTTTAAACCTAGCTCTGCCGGCACCTAGGGAAACCTAGCAAACCTATACATTTTTGAAAACTAGACACCCTGGGAAATCCAGGATGGGGTGACTTGACTGGCTCTCACCAGGTTCTGTTACCCAGAATCCCTGGCAAACCTAAAAATTTGTTTAAAAAAACACATTTTCCTCACATTTCTGTGGTGGAAAGTTCTGGAATCTGCGTGCATCCACAAAATTCAATGCACCCAGCGTGCCCCAAAGTCTTCCAAGAAAAATGGTACCTCACTTGTGTGGGTAGGCCTAGTGCCCGCAACAGGAAACGGCCCAAAACGCAACGTGGACACACCACATTTTCACAGTGAAAACGGACCCCTTTTTTGCAAATTGCCTAGCTGTAGTTTTTGAATCCTAGCTCTGCCGGCACCTAGGGAAAACTAGCAAACCTATGCATTTGTGAAAACTAGACACCCAGGGGAATCCAGGATGGGGTGACTTGACTGGCTCTCACCAGGTTCTGTTACCCAGAATCCCTTGCAAACCTAAACATTTGTAAAAAAAAACAAATTTTCCTCACATTTCTGTGGTGGAAAGTTCTGGAATCTGCTTGGATCTACAAAATTCCACCTACCCCGCGTTCCCCAAAGTCTTCCGAGAAAAATGGTACCTCACTTGTGTGGGTAGGCCTAGTGCCCGCGACAGGAAACGGCCCAAAACGCAACGTGGACACACCACATTTTCACAGTGAAAACGGACCCTTTTTTTGCAAAGTGCCTAGCTGTAGTGTTTGAACCATAGCTCTGCCGGCACCTAGGAAAACCTAGCAAACCTATAAAATTTTGAAAACTAGACACCCAGGGGAATCCAGGATGGGGTGACTTGACTGGCTCTCACTAGGTTCTGTTACCCAAAATCCCTTGCAAACCTAAACATTTGTTAAAAAAAAACAAATTTTCCTCACATTTCTGTGGTGGAAAGTTCTGGAATCTGCGTGGATCCACAAAATTCCACCCACCCCGCGTTCCCCAAAGTCTTCCGAGAAAAATGGTACCTCACTTGTGTGGGTAGGCCTAGTGCCCGCGACAGGAAACGGCCCAAAACGCAACATGGACACACCACATTTTCACAGTGAAAACTGACCCTTTCTGGACTCCCCCGGGTGTCTAGTTTTCAGAAATGTGTGGGTTTGGTAGGTTTCCCTAGATGGCCGCCGAGCCCGGGGCCAAAAACTCATGGGACCCCCCTTGCAAAACCAGGTTGGTTTGTGATAGGTAATTTTGATGTCGCCTCAATAGGTTTTGGGCCCTTGCCTGTCGGGGGTCCTTGACCCACCCACGCGAGTGAGGTACCATTTTATCGGGAGACCTGGGAGAACGCTGGGTGGGAGGAAATTTGTGGATCCACGCAGATTCCAGAACTTTCCCATACAGAAATTTGAGAAAAAAGTGATTTTTTCAGCTAAATTTGAGGTTTGCAGGGGATTCTGGGTAGGAGAATGTTGGGGGACCCACGCAAGCCATACCTCACTGGACTCCCCTGGGTGTCTAGTTTTCAGAAATGTGTGGGTTTGGTAGGTTTTCCAAGATGGCCGCTGAACCCGGGGCCAAAAACTCATGGGACCCTCCTTGCAAAACCAGGTTGGTTTGTGATAGGTAATTTTGATGTCGCCTCAATAGGTTTTGGGCCCTTCCCTGCTGCGGGTACTTGACCCACCCACACAAGTAAGGTACCCTTTCTATTGGGATACTTTGAGAAATGCTGGGGGGTAGGAAATTTGTTGTTTCTTTCTGAAGCGCGAAAATGTTGGCACAATAATGCAAGGAAAATGTGACCGTCACATTTTGAGGTTTGCAGGACATTGTGGGTAATCGCTTTAGAGAGACATCACCATGTACTCCCATGGGTGTTTAGTTTACGACAATATCTACAGTTGGTAGGTTTTTCTTAGATGGAATGTACACCTTGGCAGAGATACAAATAAGACAAAGATTACTGCACAGCCATCTATTCCTCAAGCACACACATACTGGTTGGATTTGGCACGAGGGCGAGTGATGGTTCAGTATATAAAGTTTTATTATCAAGAGATTTCACAAAAATGAAATGCACTGTCAATAATTCAAAGGACAAAAAACTGAACCAGTGACTCGCAGCTCGTGAGCTGTAAAGCCACGTCAAGGCCCCAACCGCTTTACAGGCCATTCACACACCTTTCATACGTGATACACACAAGACCATTCACACCACCAGGCACGAAACCAACACATTACAACATTCACAAAAAGGGACAAGGTACACCCTGCTTGAGAAAGACAGAAAAGACAAATATTTCTGCACAACCACCTATTCCTCAAGCACACATACATACCGGTTGGATTTGGCACGAGGGTGAGTGATGGTTCAGTATATACAGTTGTATTAACAAGAGATATCACAAAAATGAAATGCACTGTTAATAATTGAAAGGATGAGAAACTGAACCATTGATTCACAGCTCGTGAGCTGTAAAGCCACGACAAGGCACCAACCTCTTTACAGGCCATTCATACACCTTTCATACATGTGACACATACAAAACCATTCACACCACCAGCCGCGGGCCCAGCACATTACAACACTCACACAAGCAGACAGCGCCATTCAAGGGCCCATCACTTTCACACGCCCACATTCCTGACACAGCAACCACACCAGCTCACGGATTGCGTGGAGTGGCGTTTGGCTAGCAGTGTGTGTAGTGACCAGCAGCAAGTCACTACTCACACACCACCAGCCAAGCTCCAGTCCACGCACACCGCCAGCTGAGCACCAGTCCACGGACACTGCCAGCCAAGCACCAGTCCACGCACACCGCCAGTCAAGCACCAGTCCACGCACACCGCCAGCCAAGCGCCAGTCCACGCACACCGCCAGCCAAGCGCCAGTCCAGGCACACTGCCAGCCACGCACCAGTCCACGCACACCACCAGCCAAGTGCCAGTCCACGCACACCGCCAGCCAAGCGCCAGTTCACGCACACCACCAGCCAAGCGCCAGCCCACGCACACCGCCAGTCAAGCGCCAGTCCACGCACACTGCCAGCCAAGCATCAGTCCATGCACACCGCCAGCCAAGTGCCAGTCCACGCACACCGCCAGCCAACCATCAGCCTACACACACCGCCATCACATTTAGGATTTTTTTATACAAAAAAGAAAACACAAACAAATTGCAAATAGATACAAATCTACTAACACAAAATCTGAAACTAAATACATTGCACAAATGCCAACCTTGAAACTGAACAAAAAATATAAAACAATAGAGACCAGGCAGTTCACTTTACCACTCATGGATGCTCCCAAAAATTATTTTGCATGTGGTACATTCTAAAACTAGCAGGCACACACAGCGCAGGGTTAGAAGGACACTCGGGGCAGTACATACGAGTCTCCTTCCGCGTACCTCTTCGCCAACAGACTCTACATCTCCTACTGGGAAAGTCTTTGGAGGGTGTGGGAGGAATGTGATCAGGAAAGTGGAAATCTTTCAATCTAGCCACATCCTCCACCACTCCAATTCTAGTAACACTTGCCTGTTCCACTACAACAAGGCTGCCTATTACAGACTCCTGAAACTTAGCAAAAGTCATCTTTGACTCAGGACAACAATCCTTGAATACAACAAAAGCATTAAAGGTTGCCAAGTGGAAAATATGGATAGCCAACTTCTTATACCAAATGTAAGCCTTACGAAGAGCAGTGTAAGGTTCCAACCTCTGGTCCACTCTATCAACACCACCCATGTGCCTATTATAGTCTAAAATGCACACAGGTTTCGCGCTTCAGCAGCCTGAACCCCAAACAGTCACAGGTGAAGTGCTTTCATCATGGATGGTAGTCAGCATGTAGACATCTCTCCTGTCTGAAAACTTCACAGCTAGAAGTTCCTCGCAACGCAACGCACTCAACTGTCCCCGCACAAGCTTTTGACAAACAAGTTCTTTTGGGAAACCTTTATGGTTAGAGCGGATTGTGCCACAAGGAACAGTGTCCACTTTGGCCAATTCCCTGAACAACCGCACACCAGTGTAGAAGTTATTTACATATAAATGGTGACTTTTGTTAAAAAGTCCTCTACCAAGTTCCCACACAATTTTCTCAGTCACTCCAAAAGTGGACGGACAACCAGGGGGGTTAATCCTGGATTCCTTACCGGTGTACACCCTGAAATTAGAGACATATCCAGTCCTACTGTCACACAGCATATACAGCTTAATTCCATAGCGTGCCCTCTTACTAGGAATGTATTGCCTAAAAACCAAGCGGCCCTTGAACAAGACCAAAGACTCATCCACTGCTATTTCTTTCCCTGGAGCATAGATCTCAGAAAATCAATCTACAAAGTGATCAATGACAGGCCGAATCTTAAAAAGACGGTCACAATCAGGGTGATCTCGTGGCAACGCAAAACCATTATCGACAAAATGCAGCATCCGAAGCAGAAGAAAATACCTATCACAACTCATGACTGCCGGAAATATAGCCGTTGCCATCAAGGGACTAGTAGACCAATATGAAGACATTGATGGCTTCCTTAGCAAGCCCATCAAAAAAGTTAAACCCAAGAACTTCTTCATCTCTTCCAGATTTGTGTGAGTCCACTGGGTAGCTCTAGAGTGGGGCCTAAGGCTGGCACTGTTGTCCCTCAAAAACTGTTCGGCATACAAATTAGTCTGCTCAACAATCTCTGCCAAAAATACATCGTCCATAAACAACTGAAAAACATTTCTCGGCAAAAAGTTTTCAGTATTCACTCTACACCCTGGAACACCAGTAAAGTCTGGCAATGCCGGCTGCACCATGCCTGGGGCAACCCAGAGGTCATCACTTCCAACGGGAAGCCTTGCAGCCCCAGGCTGCAGCCCAGATGCCTCTTGCTGCACTATCGGCACATCATTGTCCTCCTCTAAAATAGGCACTTCATCCGCACTAAGAGTAGCTTCATCCCCACTGAGAGTAGCTTCATCATCCGATGATTCCATGTGAAGAGAAAACTCACTGCCTGAATCTTTCACTCCCTCCTCTGCCTCAGATGCAGAGTCAGGGGCCGATTCCGATCTCGGTCGGAGGCGCACCCAATACCATTCGGTCGGGAAAAAAGCCATGCGAATGCCTGTTTCCCGACTGATCCGTACAGCAGACCGAACGAGTAAGTACGATGCGCACAACAGCACAGAATCCGGCCGAGTCGTACTCACCCAATCCAGGTCCTGTTCTCCGACCGAGGCGAATCCGGAAACGCTGAATCGAGTCGCACGGAAGGGAAAATGCAGCTCCGTCCGGCCGAACAAGTACGATGCGCTTTCCATACGCGACGAACCCGTCGCTACGCACGGCACGTCAAAGCATCCGGGAGAGGCGCACATAAGCTCCGATTCGCGCCACAACACGATCCACGGCTACGAGGCGAACACGCCAGCGACGAGGACGACGCGAAGCGACGAGGACGACGCGAAGCAATGAGAAAGACGAACGACACGAACCAACCATGAATCCCTTCGTCCCGATCATACCAATATTCTACATTTACTACCGGAACAGGCACGGACGCGTACGGCGCAGAAGGTAAGTCAGACACCAACCACAAAACACATACAACACGTACACGACACATCACACACACACACAGAAGGATGCAGAATTTACTTACACCAGCAACAGCAGCACCATAGGGGCGGGATGCCCATCACCAATGCCACATATGCACACAGGGGCCTGAATGCGCACCCCTACCCAGGGGGGGCCGGATGCCAACCACCACTACCACCCTTAGCCAGGGGGGTGCCAGATGCCTACCACCACTACCACCCTTACCCAGGGGGGGCTGGATGCCTACCACTACTACCACCCTTAGCCAGGGGGTGCCAGATGCCTACCACCACTACCACCCTTACCCAGGGGGGCTGGATGCCTACCACTACTACCACCCTTACCCAGGGGGTGCCAGATGCCTACCACCACTACCACCCTCACCCAGGGGGGCTGGATGCCTACCACTACTACCACCCTTACCCAGGGGGCTGGATGCCTACCACTACTACCACCCTTACCCAGGGGGTGCCAGATGCCTACCACTACTGCCACCCTTACCCAGGGGGGCTGGATGCCTACCACTACTACCACCCTTAGCCAGGGGGTGCCAGATGCCCACCACCACTACCACCCTTAGCCATGGGGGTGCCAGATGCCTACCACTACTACCACCCTTAGCCAGGGGGGCTGGATGCCTACCACTACTACCACCCTTAGCCAGGGTGGGCTGGATGCCTACCACTACTACCACCCTTACCCAGGGGGTGCCAGATGCCTACCACTACTACCACCCTTTCCCAGGGGTGCCAGATGCCTACCACTACTACCACCCTTAGCCAGGGGTGCCAGATGCCCACCACCACTACCACCCTTAGCCATGGGGGTGCCAGATGCCTACCACTACTACCACCCTTAGCCAGGGGGGCTGGATGCCTACCACTACTACCACCCTTACCCAGGGGGGCTGGATGCCTACCACTACTACCACCCTTACCCAGGGGGCTGGATGCCTACCACTACTACCACCCTTACCCAGGGGGTGCCAGATGCCTACCACTACTACCACCCTTAACCAGGGGGCTGGATGCCTACCACTACTACCACCCTTAGCCAGGGGGTGCCAGATGCCTACCACCACTACCACCCTTACCAAGGGGGGCTGGATGCCTACCACTACTACCACCCTTACCCAGGGGGGCTGGATGCCTACCACTACTACCACCCTTACCCAGGGGGTGCCAGATGCCTACCACTACTACCACCCTTACCCAGGGGGTGCCAGATGCCTACCACTACTACCACCCTTACCTGGGGGGCTGGATGCCTACCACTACTACCACCCTTAGCCAGGGGGTGCCAGATGCCTACCACCACTACCACCCTCACCCAGGGGGCTGGATGCCTACCACTACTACCACCCTTACCCAGGGGGTGCCAGATGCCTACCACCACTACCACCCTTACCCAGGGGGGCTGGATGCCTACCACTACTACCACCCTTAGCCATGGGGGTGCCAGATGCCTACCACCAATACCACCCTCACCCAGGGGGGGCTGGATGCCTGTCACTACTACCACCTCTACCCATGGGGGGCTGGATGCCTACCACCAACACCACCCCCACTCATAGGATGGACAATGCATGACACAACCAGCACACCACAACCTAGGGAATGCAAGAAAAAGACATCCCCCCAACACCATGACAAGCGTGTGTAGACTGTGTCAAATGCCTACAACACTGAACATGACTTTGAACATACAATGTGACCCCCTATCACATGTGCCACACATATATGTGTGTGGCCCCCACAATGCAAGCAGGCCATGACCATTGTGGCAATGGGGTCCAAACCCCCATCAACACAGTGACCAAAAGGTAAGTGTGGGGTCCATAGCTGAAGCACATTTTGAACATTGTGGCAATGGGGTCTAACCCCCCATCACCACAGTGACCAAAATGTAAGTGTGGGGTCCATAGCTGAAGCACATTTTGAACATTGTGGCAATGGGGTCTAACGCCCCATCACCACAGTGACCAAAATGTAAGTGTGGGGTCCATAGCTGAAGCACATTTTGAACATTGTGGCAATGGGGTCTAACGCCCCATCACCACAGTGACCAAAAGGTAAGTGTGGGGTCCATAGCTGAAGCACATTTTGAACATTGTGGCAATGGGGTCTAACGCCCCATCACCACAATGACCAAAAGGTAAGTGTGGGGTCCATACCTGAAGCACATTTTGAACAGTGTGGCAATGGGGTCCAAACCCCCATCATCACAGTGACCAACATGTAAGTGTGGGGTCCATAGCTGAAGCACATTTTGAACATTGTGGCAATGGGGTCCAAACCCCATCATCACAGTGACCAAAATGTAAGTGTTGACAAAGAAAGAGCTGCAACTGCCAAACTGCATGGATGATTCCTGGTCACAGAACATAAAACACATCAGTGGCAAAGTAGTGCATGTGTCCCATTGCAACATAAATTGGGGGAGCCAAATACTGCAGTGCAAATAAGACATACCTTTGGCCATGTGCAGACAAACAACACCCATGGGGGCTGACACTGTCAACATTCATCAATGACACAATGACAGAAGTGACCATCAGAATGCAGACCCACATATTTGCACCAATGGGCACACAAATGCAGATACCCTGTGGAGACTGTAGATGTGAGGTGAACAGATACCATACCATGGCAGCAATGGGACACACAAACCATGATCATTGTGCTGACCGATGACCTAGGAGTCCCAGGGACAGCAGGGGAAACCCACCAAACTACATACAGCCAATGGCACACCCAAGATATGCCAATGCAGTGGTGCAGATGCACAAACACAAACAGGCAGACCCACACTGCACATCATACACAACAGGTGAGGGGGTGGTGCCAGTGTCCCCAGGCAACCACACAACACATGAGGAGACCTGAATACCAATCATACAGATGTGCATACAGTGCCACACAAAGGTAACTCATGGATCCAAATCCCCTATGTGGGCAAGCAGGCATTGTCAGATGAGAGGGAGCACAAATCACACATGTCACACAGGCACGTAGGAACAGCAACTGACACAGCAAGACACAGACACACCACAGCACTACCCCCAGGGCCCCCACAATGTGGTGACCCTGGGCTGCATTACAATCCCACTGTGATGACAAAGCTAAATGTCGTTCACACTGTGAACCACAGTCATGTGTCCTGAGCAACAAACTACCATCACACCTACACAAGCACAAATCAATCAGCATGGCCAGTAAGCCAAGGCCAACATGGAGGCAGGGGCCTAGCCGGGCAACAACTCTCATCTGCACACACTCAACACCACACCCCTCGACCTCCAACAATGTGCAGCAGTGAAGCACACATGCACTGGTGACATTGCACAAGCACCCATGACTATTCCAGGGTGGTGGGTGGGAACCAAGGTGCAGAAACACATCACACATGGCCACTCAACAAGACTCCTGAATGTCTGACACACTGCACACTACGCTGTACATGGACATGACGGCAATACCACACCAACCAATGGGATCCCAGCCACAGTCACACACCAATGAAGAAGCCAAGGTCACCCACAAAGAACACACATAGACAACAACCAACATTGCAGCCCGGACCCTGAGGAGTGCCAGCAGTCACACACACAACGTGTCACAATCACTGAAAGATAACACAAACTGGAAATCACATGACAGGGGCAAACAACAAGTGCCAAGGGGAAACCTGAATGTGACCCATCTGCGTCTGCACACAAACTCAGCCCTGACAGCAAACACACCTATGGGTGACACCCTGATGACCAGTAATGTGCCATGCACCCTCATCACAGAGAACCCAGGGAGAAGACTTTGGGGGAACATAGGTCAACTCAGCAAGCATCACAAACAGGTACAACACTAGGGATCACAGCATGCACAGCTAAACGGAAGTGAACACACAGACATGCACATACAACACACACCTTGGGTGCAGGCAATGTCACAGGAGTACACACTGCCATGAGGGGACTCCACTCCTGTGTGAGGAAAGCTGTGCCATATGTTGCCTCAGTAGGGCCCCATCATGTCAGCTGAGCACTTGGTCACACAATCAACAATTAGCACCAAATGAGGGCTCCCGTCACATCAGCCTGTTCATGGAAGTGCCAACGAAATCATCAGCACAGATCCAACACACTTGTATAGCAATGTTGCACTGACAACACAGATGAGTCCTTCTGCATTGATGCCCAAACCTGCATGTCCAGTGGAGATGGCCACACGGTCAGGGAAGTAGACGAATTGAACAATGGCAGGCACAACAGATGTGCAGGGGTGGAAGCCACAGATGTGAAATAGCTAATGTAAGTAGGAAATCCCATTGCCAAATACTGAACACATGACACCCTCAGATGCTGCTATGGATGACATGGATACACCACAGGATAGGACACATTCCCCCTGGACCCATGGGTTCCTGCACAGTAACACTTCATTATCATGAGACCAAATATCACCATCATTGCAGCAAGGGCATGGTTAGCATCATCAACAACATGTACATCAGAAGCATAAGCACTAGAGAACAGAAAGTTGCTTTATTCAGCATATGTGTGTAATGAAAACTGAAAGTCCAGAAAAAACACAAAGGCCAATGGCCAGTCCATTGTCAAAGTCCAAACAGGGTGACAGTGGCAGATGTCACCCTACGCATGCCTGCACAAAACCAGGGACAATCCACTAGGAGGGGCAACCGGGGGCAGGCCAGGCACCGCAGGGACAGGATCAGGGCTCACCAGGAGGAAGCAGGGAAGGGGTGGTGGGTGCTGGAGAGCCACTGACAACTGCAGTGGAGGTGTCTGACATGGTGTGTGCCGGCACAACTGGGGGGCATGACTCAGATGTTGTGGGTGCCGGCACGACTGCAGTGGACCCTGCAGATGGAGTGGACAGGTCCGCCACTGCAGTGCCCAAGTCAGACAGGGTGGTAGTGGACTCCACTGCAGTGCCTACCACCAGGGGAGGAGAATGGGGAACAGGCAAGGTGGGCTGGACAGAGGGGAGGACACCCTCACCACATCAGTGGCACAGACAAGCGCAACGGGGGTGTGGTGCCGGGAGAGCAAGTGGCAGGGGGAGAAGGCCGGATCCTCTTGGGGATGGTATATCTGTGGGTGGGGGAACCTGGGGCAGGGTGTGGTGGGGGCACCTGTGGAGTGGGGGCCTGAGGGATGGAGGAAGGAGACCTGGTGCCTGAGCTGCAGGGCGGCGGCGGGGTCTTGCTCTTACGACTCCGGGGGACTTGCGGGTGGGGGCCTCAGTCTGTCTGTGCCTGGGGGAGGGTGTCCGGGGCGAGGGGCACTCTGCTCCGTGTGGGTGGGCTTCCTCTTCCCCCTGAATGCTGTATCAGCTGGATCGGAGGGGAAGAGGCCGAGGTCACTGAGGAAGAGCCGCTGGGTCTTTGGGGTTGCAGGTGAGGCAAGGGAGGGTGCTTTGGAGGGAGAGGCAACTGAGGACTGCGCAGTGCTCGTGGATGCGTGAGTGTGTTCCAGGGCCCCATCCCCTGTGAGTCTGGTTTCAGTCCCCTGACTGTGCGTGCGTGTGCGTTTTGTTTGTGGCGTGTGTGTCTGTGTGCTGGATGTGTGTGTGCTGGTGTGTGCCTGTGTCGGTGTGTGTGTGCTTGGGACGGGTAAGGTGCTGAGGAGTGTGGATGGAGCAGAGGCAGGAGGGGTGAGGGACTGTCTGAGGAGGGACACTGCTGCCGTCAGGGAGGAGTCCATGGACCTTTTGCCCCTCTGTAGGTCAGACATGCCCGATGAGATGCCCTCCATGAACGACACCAGCTGAGTCAACAGAGCGGTGTGCGCATGGAGGACACTCAGCATGGCTGTCTGCCCTACATGGAGCTGGCGAAGGAGGTACACAGACTCCTCACTCAGGGCAGCAGGGGACACAGGGGCAGGGGGTGCGGTGCCTGGCCCAAAGGAGACACGCTCCCGAACATGGGAGCCTCCACGGAGCTGGGGAATGGGAGCCGATGGGAGGGCGGTGGTGGTGCTGGTGGTGGCGGGGACAGCAACACTAGCTGGGGTGTGGTGGCTGCTGACACCCGCCTCCATAAGGGAGTCATCCTCCGAGTTGCTCTGGTCCTCAGCTGAGGTGGATGGTGCTGAGGACTCCTCGGTGTGGCTCCCCTCGCCCTCCGTGCCACTGGGTCCCTCCGACCACTCCTCGGCTGCTGACCCAGTCTGGCTCTCCGGCTCCTCCTGGTCCGTGGAGCTGTCCCCTTCCGTGGCCGTGGATGTATCTGCAAACAATGGGGAAACAGACAGACATCAGTCACCTGCACCAAACGCACACACCACTGTGAGCACAGCACATTACAGAGCAAGCCCTGGCATCATTAGTTGTACATTGCTAAAAGTGCCCTAACTGAACAGGAGAAGCCAATTGTCAGTCTGATGCCAACCATGGCACTCACATCCCACATGGCCTTGCACCCATCTGTCTGGTGTCTGTTGGATAGCAACACCCCAGTGTGGACACATGCACCAACTACACAGTAGTTGGACAGTGCAGAGGACACGGTGTAGCATGTGGACATGCACACATCACAACTCTTGCCACTGAGTCAGTACAGGTTTCCGGATGAAAGGGACGCCCAGAGTCAAACAGCAAATGCATGTGATGCATACCAGCGACAGACACCATGATGCACCCATGTCCTGATAGCCATCGCCACAATGGTGTGCATGTAGCACATGTCACTCCCCTGCAGGATCACCAATAAGTAGACACATGCCATGGCGGAGGCATGACTGCTAAGTCATACATCACTGTCTCAGTGATGTATGACTTGGCAGCCAGACTACAACACTCTGCACTGTGTCACAATAGTAGGTCATGGGGAATGCAAGTCCTGGAGCTGCACAAGTGCACATGTACATCCCCCACACAACACATCATCTTAACCCTCATCTGTCCAGGTCATACCGATTGGACATATGGGAGACCTGTGACACTACCCTCTGAACCTGAGCCCCTCACAATCTGCTGTGAATGGGGAACAGCTGCCTGAACTTCACATTCGCATACCCCAGTCTGCACGGGCAGCTGATCAAACACCTATGTGACACACAAGTATCGTCTCCTATGGTCACATCTCCAGTGGCATGCTGAGCCCCTACAGAGAAACACCCCAGCAGTCCTGGCAACAAATCCACAGCACACTGACACAGAGGCAGACACCTGAGGGGTCAAATCACTGCGCACAATGTGTCAGCTGATACACGGGAATGGGATTACAGAGTGCATTGCATGGCCTGGAGTAGGCATGACTGTCCTGCCTCACATGAATGAGGGATGAGCCCTGGACAGTGGATAGCTGGCTATGTATGTGTGACACACGTAATCTGCACACTCCTGGGGCCCAAACATTGTTCCCACCCGCTGCATGGGTGTGTGCCACATACCCCAGGCACATGTGGTGGCTCAGCTCAGCAAGTGGACCACATATCAAAGCAACACGCAGATTACATGTCCGAACACAGGCGTTGTGTGAACAATGGACCCACCCATGATGCCCACAACAGAGTTAGGGAAACAGATGCTGTCCCCCACCTTTAGTGAAGCAAACTGCAAGGACACAGTCCCAAGTGACACAATTCCCTGAATGTAAGGGCCACACCTGGGTATCAGATGAGGAGTGGGCAGTGCACAATAGAGGGACATGGCTCCTGGACAACATGACTGCTGTACTGTGGCAGTTTAACCAGGCCAGAGGAGGGCACATAGCATGTAATACAGAGTTCACAGTGCAGTCTTTGACTCACCCCTCCTTGCTGCTGTCTGGCCTTCAGCTGCCCATCCAGGTCTGGAAACACCACCGCCAGGATCTGGAGCATGTGGGGGGTCAGGGTCCGTGTTCCGCCCCTCCTGCGAGGAAGCGACAGCTTCAGCTGGACCCGTGCAATCCTCTGGGTCCAGCCCCGAAGGTCCTGCCACCTCTTCTGGCAGTTGCGGATCCGGCGCTTGTAGACCCCCACGGACCGGACAGCCCGGACGATGTCCTTCCAGATCTCCTGCTTCCGATGGGCATTAACCTGTCAGGATGACAAAGTGAAAAGGCCATTACTACACATGCAACATATCCGTGCATGACACAGTTGTATATACATGTCTCAATCACAGGGGCACATGATGTACACAGGCAGTGCAACGCTGCCCATGGACAGTTTGCCAGACGTCACTACATGGTATCATTGCATGGGAAGTAAAACCTTGTTCAAATGCACTGTCACTGCACCATACCTGTCCAGTGCATGTCACTACACACTATGGGGGGTGACAACTACTCAGTGAGCCTGCTAGCCAGTGGCGTGCATACTTTCAGCCTTGCTAGTCAGACAAAATGCACATTCAGAAAGGCAGTGCACAGAACACTCACCTGCTCCCCTGGTGTCCCATACAGCTTGCTGTACTGTGGAAGTAGGCTGTCCAGCAGGGCCTGGTTCTCCTCAAGGCTGAAGGCTGGGGCTCTCTCCACAGTACGTGCCATTGCAGGGTCCAGAGGGACAGAGACAGCAGCAGTGCAGTGGCAGATGTCGTCCTGGAGCATGTAGTGCAGGCAAGTGAGCTCTCAGGGGAACAGCCAGCAATATATATGTGCTGGAGAGGCAGATACTGTCCCTTGTGTCCAAAGTGATAGGTCCAAGTCGTTTGCATCTTCTGAATCTGGCCAATCCATGGAATAGCAGCACCAATACACGCCCACAGCATCCTTCAAATCTTCAACTTCATGACATACATGATTTTGCAACATTGTTGTGGGTGACCAACTGAATTTCCAGCAACCGACTCGTTCGAATTTCGAAACGCGTCCGTTGCCAGGCTAGGCCATTGTCAATGGGTGCGCACCGATCGGTCCATTGCGGTACAACGCGTACAGGGGTACAACGCGTACCCGCACACATTGAATGCAATGGGCCGGCCGGGGCACCGATCGGTCCATTGAGGTACAACGCGTACAGGGGTACAACGTGTACCCGCACACATTGAATGCAATGGGCCGGCCGGGGCACCGATCGGTCCATTGCGGTACAACGCGTACAGGGGTACAACGCTGCACCGCACACATTGAATGCAATGGGCCGGCCGGGGGCACCGATCGGTCCATTGCTGATCAACACGCACAGGGGTACAACGCGTACCCGCACACATTGAATGCAATGGGCCGGCCGGGGCACCGATCGGTCCATTGCGGTACAACGCTGCATAGGGGTACAACGCGTACCCGCACACATTGAATGCAATGGGCCGGCCGGGGCACCGATCGGTCCATTGCGGTACAACGCGTACAGGGGTACAACGCGTACCCGACACATTGAATGCAATGGGCCGGCCGGGGCACCGATCGGTCCATTGCTGATCAACGCGCACAGGGGTACAACGCGTACCTGCACACATTGAATGCAATGGGCCGGCCGGGGCACCAATCGGTCCATTGCGGTACAACGCGTACAGGGGTACAACGCGCACCCGCACACATTGAATGCAATGGGCCGGCCGGGGGCACCGATCGGTCCATTGCGGTACAACGCGTACAGTGGTACAACGCGTACCCGCACACATTGAATGCAATGGGCCGGCCGGGGCACCGATCGGTCCATTGCGGTACAACACGTACAGGGGTACAACGCGTACCCGCACACATTGAATGCAATGGGCCGGCCGGGGCACCGATCGGTCCATTGCGGTACAACACGTACAGGGGTACAACGCGTACCCGCACACATTGAATGCAATGGGCCGGCCGGGGGCACCGATCGGTTCATTGCTGATCAACGCGTACAGGGGTACAACGCGTTCCCGCACACATTGAATGCAATGGGCCGGCCGGGTGCACCGATCGGTCCATTGCTGTTCAACGCATCCCTGTACAAGTGACTGGCATATGTCACCATGCCTGTCTCAGATGGACATATGCCAGCCACAGATAGCTCCCAGGGAGTGAGGGGCACACCTACAACACGACAGCCTGTCCAAACTGTATGATAAGGCATGTAAGGCTGCATTTCCTATTGTGTGTATGTTGGTGTACATGTTGTCCTGTGGGTGTCACCTGGGGGCAGCCACCCCCAGGCTGTGCATGTGTTCATGGGGACAGGATCCTGGGTGTTACGTGTACATGACCACTGTGATGTGCAACTGTTCATATCTGTGCATGTGCCATGGTCACATTTCACGGTGGTGTATGTGTATGTCATGTCACATACCCCGTGAGTCCCATGTGGGACGGTATGTTTGAGCCAGGGTGTCCCAGTGGCACAATAGTGATGGTCCTCCACAGTCTGTGTGCATGTAGTGTTTACAATGTCTCTGATTTCATGTGCACAATGGGAGACAGTCTCCACATCCACGTTGTGTGTGCATGGACTTTGATGTTGTGCGTGTGTGTGTCACAGACGTCCATGTCTGTCCTGCAGTGGCAAGTGGGACCACTACCTGTGGGGTTCATAGTTGTTTTGCTGTGGTGTATACATGATACTCCATGTAATGCCAGTGTCCATGTGGCAATACAGGGTCCCTGGGAATGTACCTGTCGTTGAGCTGTGATGCCTGGGGCACATCTGTCCTCACATGTCACTGTGGGGGGTGATTGTGACACGGCAGCAGGAGATGGGAACTGTGACACGGCCTCATGATATCCAATGGGCCAACCTGGGACTTATTGATGCCACTTGTTGAACCGTGATGACAGATGTTGGCCATGTATGTACCATACATGTCCTTACGGAACTGCACACTTCATGTAGTTGTGCCTCATAATGATGTATGTTGGGATATTGAGTGTATTCAATGCCGCATATGTGGGCTGACTGACAATCTTGCTTTCTTCTCCTCTGCACTGCAGGGCTCCTGCTGTCCATCGACCATTCCCAGACCTGGCAACGATGGTGGAACGGGACAGCATCCGACGGTACCGCTTCACCAGGCAGCTGGTGGGATGTCACAGACCATGTTGAGCCGTGTGCTCCGCGATGTTTTGGTGGCAATGTTGCTATTCCTGAACCGGTACATCTATTTCCCTAGACTGCAACGACTCACTGACGTGAAGAGTGACTTCTATGCCCTGGGGAGGATGCCGCATGTCATTGGCTCCATTGATGGGACACATGTGGCTTTGGTACCACCACAGGCCCAGGAGCAGGCCTACAGGAACCGCAAGCACTACCACTCGGTCAATGCACTGGTGGTGTGTCTTGCAGATATGACCATCACACACGTGTGTGCCCGTTTCCCTGGTTCAGCACACGATACCTTTGTGATGAGGAGTAGTCGCATCCCCAGGATGATGGCACAGATGCAGAACCAGCGTGCCTGGCTTGTCGGTGTGTACTGACTTTGTGCCATTGTGTGTGATCTGATCTGTAGTATTCCGCCCACTTTTCCAAGTCAGCTAATGTGCACTTGTCTGTCCGTAGGTGACTCGGGATACCCCAACATGCCGTGGTTGCTGACACCCCTCAGGAACCCTGTGACACCAGCCCAGATGCGCTACAATGAGGCACATGGTTGGACCAGGAGAGTGATTGAGCGGACATTTGGTCTCCTGAAGAGCCGCTTCCGCTGCCTGGACAAGACCGGAGGGTCCCTCCCATATGCCCCTGCGAAAGTGTGCAAGATTATCATCGTCTGCTGCATGCTCCACAACCTGGCAGTGCGGAAGGAGTTGCCTCTCATCCAGGATGACAATGACCAACATCCGCCACCTGTGGAGGATCCTGGCCTGGACCAGGATGCCAGTGATGATGATGATGATGAGGGTGATGTCCGCACACAGCTCATCACCAACTTCTTTAGCTGAATGTGAGTATCCTGAGGTGTCATGTCAATGATGTGAGTTGGCATGATATGTGTAGGTGGTGCTCTGGTGCTGTTGGAGTGTGTCCATGGGCTACTTGACTGGATGTGTGTAGCGATGTGTGCTTACAGGTGGTCTGTACTCCCCAACAGTGTTGACATGCTAACTTGGTTCTGGGTGGGTATCTTGTAACATGTATTGTGCATGAGTTTTGCTGTTCTGTCCTGTTCTCCATTGCTTTTGACTGTGTGTCATTTCTGTCCTTCACAGGGTACTTTCAGATTCGTTTGGTCAACTGTGTCCACCGACGACGTGATTGTACTTCCAGGGTGGTAGCTGTTGTGTCCCTACAGGTGATGTGCGCCACACCCATGGACTTCCTTCCTTCTACAGTTGTTGACTGTGTGCCCGCTGCCAGGTGGGATTACCTTGCATCTGTAGTGGTTACGACATGTTGCAACTGTGTAATAAACCTGTGCTTCACTTTGTGATGTGCGTTGTCTGTGGTCACACATTTGACTGCCATTTGCTTACTGCACCTGTGGGCTACTTGACTACAACTGGGAATAGGTGTGGTGTCTGTGCATTGCACCGTCTTCCCTGGCAACATCAGTGTAGGCAATGAGTCAGATGGCCTAGGTGTGTATGTGTTGTGTAGCCCTGGTGGTGTGTCTCCCTCATATGTGTCACGTTGCCTTTACTCACATGCCTGTGTTGTACTTGCTGTTGCAGTTCGCATACACAGTGTAATTTTGCAGTTCATCATCCCCATAACAGCACCCACGTTGGAATCACAACAGAGGCAAGTATGGTGTATTAGTGTGTTTATTGTGATACATTTGTGTGAATAGTGCATAGGATGGGTAGTGCTGTACATATATCTTGCAATCAGAAGTTCCTAGGTGAATTGAAAGTCCTGGTAGACAAAATCCCCAGTATCGGGCCACAGTTGTCTGAGACATTGGTCCAACTTGTACTCCCCATGCAATGTGTGGGAGTTGTGTTGCCGTCAACAGGGTGAACAGTCTGTGCACAAAGGTGAACATCCAGAACAGGTTCAGGCTTCCTGGGAGTTGCGCTTGGCCATCGGCCTCTCACTTGCCCCTCCTCGGACGACCCCTCTTCTTTGGGGGGGGCCCCTCAAGTACAGGCTGCTGCGGTGCAGGGGACTCTCCGCCAGAGTCATCCTCCCTACCTGTGGCAGTTGCAGTTTGTTCAGCACCAGATGTTGTTGGCACACAGGGAGGTGTGGACTGGTTGCTGTTCATCTGGCGGAGGCATTGTAAAATGTCCCTGTGCACCGCCGTCATCTCTTGCAGTGCGTCCCACTTGGACTCCACGCGGGACATGTGTGAGTCCAAGCGGGCATGATGGGCTGCCTGCTGCTGTTTCATGTCTCTGAGGAGCCCCACTACCTGGCTGAGATCTCCGGTGCTGGACTGGTACACATCGGCTATGCGTACCAGTTGTGGGTCATCATGCACACCAGCAACCTCTGCAAGCAGCGACCTCTGTCTCCCACCCCTCCCACCACCCCTGCCCACATGTGCAGTGCATGCAGTGGCACGCACAGATGACCCTGGTCCACCTTGGGGGTTGGTGGTGGTGGTGGTGGTGTCCATGGCCCCACGTTGGTCCAGGGTCCCTGTGCTGATGTTGCTCCTTGTTCTGTCCATGTCGGCAGGGATGGTATTTGTGGTGACAGTCGTTGGAGGGGTGGGTGCAGGGGTGCAGCTGGTGGTCCTGCTGGTGCTGCAGCTGGTGGTCCTGCTGGTGCTGCATGTAGACTTGCACCGGATGTGCCAGGTTGGTCTTCTTCGTCCGAGGAGGGCAGAGGCTGTACGACACCAGTGAGCTCCGCATCCTCTTGAGCCTGGGACTCCTCAGCGTCTGCTGCTGTGTCCCCATCATCACCTGTTTTTGGGAGACACACACAATGTATGTTATGTTTCTGCAGGCATCAATGGTTGACACACCTGACAGTTGTGACTGTGCCTCTGGGTGCGGGCCTGTACATTGCATTGTCCTAAGTCGTCACAGTCAGGGGTTGATATTGGTGTGGCACATTGTCCTGCATTATTTGGGCATTTCTATGTATTTGTTGGGTTGTGAACATGGTCTGCATTGGTTGTATTTGGTTGACAGCCGGCCCTCCTTCCCACCCAGCCAGTCAGTTATCCCACCATGGACTGTGCTTGCATTGCAGGGTGTGGATGTTGTCTCTCAGGATGTCAGTCAGTGGTGTTGTGCTGTTTGTTGGTGCACAGTTCCCAGCAGGGCCTTGTGCTCCCCACAGCAGTAGCCAGTGTCAGCCATCTTGTGAGTCCTTCTCCACTCCCTGTGATGTGAGCATGGTTCAGGGTGGTGTTGATGGGACAGTTGTGGGGGTGAGCTATGTCTGTGACTGTGACTCCCATCATGCTATTGCCTCCACCCCACTTCCCAGCATTCCCATACTTACTTGCTTTTGTGGGGAGTTCAGTGTGTGTGGGTGTGAGGGCAATGGCAAGATGGCTGACAGTGGTGTCCTGCTGTTGGTTGGTGTGCAGTTCCCAGCATGCCCTTGTGCTCCCCACAGCAGTAGCCAGTGTCAGCCATCTTGTGTGTCCTTATCCACTCCCTGTGATGTGAGCATGGTTCAGGGTGGTGTTGATGGGCCAGTTGTGAGGCTGAGCAATATCTGTGCCTACTACTCCCATCATGCTATTGCCTCCACCCCCTTCCCAGCATGCCCATGCTTCCTTCCTTTTGACTCTGCTTCCCTGTGGGGTGGGCTGGCTGTGCTGACAGGATGGCTGGGAGTGTTGTCCTGGCAGTTGTTTGGCTAAAAGTCCCAAGAGTGTCCCTGTGCTTCACACAACATAACCCAGGGTGGTGGTTCTTTGTGGGATCTTGAGTTAGGATGTGAGGCATTGCATTCTCCCAGGTGGGTTCTGTGGAGTTTGTGTTGAGGGGGTGTGAGGGGAGGTGCTTGTGACTATGGTCAGTGCTGCAAAACCTCCTTCCCACCCAGCCAGATATCCCACCATGGAACGTGCTTCCATTGCAGGGAGTGGAAGTTGTCTCTCAGGATGTCAGTCAGTGGTGTCCTGCTGTTTGTTGGTGCACAGTTCCCAGCAGGGCCTTGTGCTCCCCACAGCAGTAGCCAGTGTCAGCCATCTTGTGAGTCCTTCTCCACTCCCTGTGATGTGAGCATGGTTCAGGGTGGTGTTGATGGGACAGTTGTGGGGGTGAGCTATGTCTGTGACTATGACTCCCATCATGCTATTGCCTCCACCCCACTTCCCAGCATTCCCATACTTACTTGCTTTTGTGGGGAGTTCAGTGTGTGGGTGTGAGAGCAATGGCAAGATGGCTGACAGTGGTGTCCTGCTGTTGGTTGGTGTGCAGTTCCCAGCATGCCCTTGTGATCCCCACGACACAGCAACAGTGTCAGACATCTTTGATGGGCCTTTCCACTCTCTGTGGGATGTGCATGCGTGAGTGTGAGCTTGCTGGGCCATGTGGTGGGGGATGTAGAGCTGTGACTACGACTCCCATCATGCTATTGCCTCCACCCCCTTCCCAGCATGCCCATCCTTCCTTCCTTTTGACTCTGCTTCCCGGTGGGGTGGGCTGCCTGTGCTGACAGGATGGCTGGGAGTGTTGTCCTGGCAGTTGTTTGGCTGAAAGTCCCAAGAGTGTCCCTGTGCTTCACACGACATAACCCAGGGTGGAGGTTCTTTGTGGGATCTTGAGTTAGGATGTGTGGCATTGCATTCTCCCAGGTGGGTTATGTGGAGTATGTGTTGAGGGTGTGTGTGAGGGGAGGTGCTTGTGACTATGGTCAGTGCTGCGAGTCCTCCTTCCCACCCAGCCAGATATCCCACCATGGAACGTGCTTCCATTGCAGGGAGTGGAAGTTGTCTCTCAGGATGTCAGTCAGTGGTGTCCTGCTGTTGGTTGTTGCACAGTTGCCAGCAGGGCCTTGTGCTCCCCACAGCAGTAGCCAGTGTCAGCCATCTTGTGAGTCCTTTTCCACTCCCTGTGATGTGCGCATGGTTCATGGTGGTGTTGATGGGACAGTTGTGGGGGGCAATATGTGTGACTACGACTCCCATGATGCTATTGGCTACACTGACTTGCCCAGCATACACAGAATTCCTTTCTTTCAGTGGTCTTCACTGTGTGTTGGTGTTGTAGTGGTGGCTACATGTCTGGATGTGTTTGTTAGTTCTATTTGTGCCACTGCCTAGCTGTAGTTGTAGTTGTGTTTGTACATGTGATGACACGGTTAAATGTAACTTTGAGATGGCATGTGTTGTGTTTATCTGACTGACATACACATTTTGGGATGATTCTGTTCTGGTTGCTGTGTAATTGCTATGAGTGCATGGTTTGACTCTCCCCTTGACAGTGATGTGTGTGTGTATTGTGGCAGAATATTGTGTACATTTGTTGTGTACTCACCAGGCTCTGGGATGTTCTCTAGTCCATATACGCTCACTGGCGGAAGGATGGCCCGCACCTTCTCCTCCCAGGGCCTGAGGTATACTGGCTTGGCAGGAGGGCCACTGCCGGTGTATTGGCTCAGGAGGTAGTCTTTCTTGAGCAGGTCCCGTACCCTCCTGCGCACGTCATACCACCTGTTCTGGATGTCGGTCTTTGTGCGCAGACATGGTGATTGTGCGTTCACCCTGTTGATGATCCTCTCCCACATCTTGGTTTTCTGGGAGATGGGGGTCTGTTGGACCAGTGTGCCAAACAGCTGTGGCTCTACCCTGAGGATCTCGTCTCACCATGACTTCCAATTCACAATCTAGGAACTTGTGATTCTTCTTGGGGGGCATGGTGATGGGTGGTGATGGTGAGTGATGTGTGTGTTGGTGTGCAGTTGAGGGTGTGTGAGTGTGGGTTTTGCTGGGTGTATGTGAGGTAGGTATTTGTTGGTGTGCTGATGGTGTGTGGCTTGTGTGAGGGATGAGCTGTGGGTGTGTGGTTGCTGTCTGTTGGGTGCTGGCAGTAGAATGGCATTTGCAAAGGATCATGGTTGGGATTTGTGTCCTTTATATGGGTGGAGTTGTGGGTGTGTCTTTGTTCTCTGTCCCCACCCCCCCAGTATTTATTGGCTTTGTAATTGCTTGTTTGGCCTTTTTGTGTGTAATTTTTCCTTTGTACTGTCTGTGCATGTTGGAAACGTTCTTGTGACCGAGTCGGACCCTGCATTTGTCTCGTACGGTCTTCTCCGTTTCGTTCACGCTGTGTTTGTGCAGTTTTCTATGCTGCGTACGCGTCGGTCGCGGTGTTTTGTGTTACTTCGGCTCGGTTTTGTATGCGTGTCGGTCGTACGGCTTGTCCTCTGTACGACTCGGTCGTGGTTTTCGCGCCTTGCATCGTACTTTGCGGTTTGGAGTTCGCGTGTACGTTTCGGTCGGATTTGTTCCGGGTGCGTGTCGGTCGGTTCGATTCGCGTGTTTTTCCGGCCGGATTGCTGTTTTCCGTGCGGCTCGGTCGTGCGGCTTAGGTTCGGTACGTGTTGGTCGGATTTTGCACGCCTTGCATCGTACTTGGCGTGTCGGGCGCCACAGGTACGTGTCGGTCGGAATAAATTCCGGCTCCGAGTCGGTCGGTGCTTTTTCCGGCCCGAATCGGAATCGACCCCTCAGTCTCTGAACCATGGTCAGAGGAAGACTCAAAAAGCATACCAGCAGTAATCCTGCGGCTAGCCATTATCCTTACTAAGAAAGGAGACTGCACAAACAAGTCAACAACAACCAACACTGTGCAAAATAAGTAAGTAAAAAAAATGTGTGCCTTTATCACAAAGATCTATATACTCAAAAACTATACGATTCACTTGCAAGAGACAGCTACACTCACCAGCACCTACTCTGCAGAGACACAGCAAAAACCAACGATATCCCACTAGAAACAAAACCAATTACTCACAAGACAACAAAATACACATCGAGCACAAATACAAAAGGTTTTTGACACTCAAAAAACAGAAGCCAAACATACTGCTATTATTACACCATATTGCAAAAAACACATTCATGCAGAGAAATGAAACTCATTTACATTGTACAAAAAAGTCTCTTACCAAACACATGCAACTACACAAACAGCAGAACCACCAGTAACGAAACCGCAACCTGGAACAGTCTAAAGAGCAAAAGCCTTGAACTAGAACAAAAAGGGAGAAATAAAGCATTACAATTGCAATTCACAAGAAATAAAACAATTAACATTATAACACGCTATTTCACTACCCAAATGGTCAATCTGCCAGATTGGCCTTCAAATAGGGCTGAGAAAAATGGGGGGTGATTTTGCCCAAGGGATCGGGTGGGGTTGTCTGCCAGGCCGATCTGTCTCCCAGGTGGGGCAGAAAACAGCAGACAGAAATGTGCCCCCCTTGCAAAAGAAATAAATCCCTGGTGCCTAGTAGGTTTTCCTGCCTCCCGCCTAGGACAGAAAGGCCAAAAAAAGGGGCAGATCTGTCCCCAGGAGGGGCAGAAAAACATTAACCAAATAATACCCCCTTGGAAGCAACCATGTCGCTTCCATTATCACAAAACAAAATCCCTGGTGCCTAGTGGGTTTTCTGCCCCCCCCCCGGGGGCAGAAAGGCCAAAAAACGGGCCGATCAGCCAGGGGGGGGCAGAATACACATATAAAAAAAATCTGCCCCCTGGAAGCGACCCTTGCCCAAGGGGTCGCTTCCATTTTAATTTTAAAGATGTCCCTGGTGTCTAGTGGGGTTTTCTGCCCCCCCCCCCAGGGGCCAGAAACGCCAAAAAATGCAGGCGATCTGTCCCCAGGGGGGGCAGAAAAGCCTTAAAAAAAATATGCCCCCCGGAAGGGACCCTTGTTCAAGGGGTCGCTTCCATTTAAATTTTAAAAGAACTCCCTGGTGTCTTGTGGGGTTTTCTGCGGGGCAGAAAGGCCAAATAAACGGGCCGATCTGCCCCCCAGGGGGGCAGAATACACATTAAAAAAAATAGGCCCCCTGGAAGCGACCCTTGCCCAAGGGGTCGCTTCCATTTTTTTTTTTTTTAAATCCCTGGCTCTAGTGGGTTTTTCTGCCCTCCCTGGGGCCAGAAACGCCCAAAAATGTAGGCGATCTGTCCCCAGGGGGGGCAGAAAAGTCTCAAAAAAAATTTCACCCATAAGGAAGCGACCCTTGCCCAAGGGGTCGCTTCCTTTACATAAATTAAAAATCCCTGGTGTCTAGTAGGGGCATTCCTGCTGCACGATCGTGAAGCTGTGCGCGATCGTGCAGCAGGAATGCCCTGCATTGAGACATCAGGGGAGAGGAAAAACTCTTTCCTCCCCCCCCCGATGCCTCAATACATCCCAAATCCCCTCCCCCCTCCCCACCAGAGCAAGGAAACGTACCTGCTCTTCCTGGACGCGCTGGAAGCAAATGGCTTCCAGCGCGTCCAGGGCTTCCTGATGACGTCGGCGCGCGCTGTGCGCGCTGACGTCATGGAATTGCCTGGGGGGGGGTCGGGGTGGCAGCGGAAACTCTTCCGCTGCCATCCCCCGTTGTGGGGGCTAGATGGGCAGCCCATGGGGGGAGCGCCAGCGCTTCCCCCATGGGTGGGTGCCATGACGGAGCGGTTCCGTCATGAGCACACGTCCACCGTTGCTCATGACAGAACCGCTCCGTCATGAGCATGGAAAGGGTTAAGCTGCATTTCAGGCCTACAGAATTCAGCTAACATAAGAAATGAAACATGAGCTTTATGAAATTACATAGAAATTAAGGCACATTCGATTAATATTCCTACTTACATATAAAATGACATGATTAATAAACACATTCAGCAATAAGTGGTTGTCAGCTGCACAACAGGAGCACATCTGTTAGTGTTTTCTACTCGTTGCAGTTAATTATTTCACATTAATCCTGCGTGTATTGTCCATAGCGGCCTAAATACATCACGTTCATGTACTCATGTTACAAAATTCTAACACTTAGGTTAACACAATAAAAGATTATATACGGAAGCTGTCTACGCGTGACATTATAATGCACCCCTATAATAAAGAATGAAATTTTGCGCTGCATCATTATGGACAGTTGTTTGGGTTGTTCAAGAGGGTGAAATGCAGGCGATACCTCATGTAAGAAACATATACTCTTGCAACATGTAAGTGTCTGAGGTACAATGTGCAGAAGTGATGTGCACATGCACGATTCACCGCCATGTTTGGCGTACATAGTGTTACCTGAATATTGACACGTGATGATAAAGATGCCTCGGAAAGTCCATGAGTATCTGCAGATTTCATCCTTGCATTTTTGGTAGACATCCCTTAGACTAGACAAGTGACTGCTGTGTGGTTCATACTTCCAGGACCAACAACTAGAGTAACTGAACAATGGACTGCCAGTGAAGATGGGGGACTTGAGGGTACCAGGACTCTCTCAGATAGACAGACCAGTGGCACAGAAGAGAGGGAGACTACATGGATGTCAGCAATGGGACAGAATGAACTTTGGTTGTGAAGTCACAGCCTGTGCTGGTGCTGAGTTTAGGGGACTCTATGTTTAGAATTAACTTATGGATTTAAAAGCAAATGCTATAGAGTTCCTTATGTGTCCAGCAGTTTTCAGGCAAAAATAAAAATTTCAAAATAATTCCGGTGATAATGTACCTGCTGGAGAGAGATCAGTGTTTTGTCAAGTGGCATTTTTGACTCATCATAAAGTAGCGCACAGGTTTAATATGATTAATATGCCTGCTGCAGAGAGCGTGTACCATGCAGATCACAGAACTGTATTTTCTGTGGATAGCTCAGTGGCTCACTGCTTTTGTCACACAGATCCTTTTTTTCCCTTGTAGTTCATAAGTTACTATTCTTATATAGCACAGTGAGCTATGCGCTCTCATCAACAAACTGAATGTAAACGGCATGGCAAAGGTTAGAATGTTATGTTTTCCCCCATGCTTTCATTATCCTAATATTGCTAAAAAGGGCCTGTTTGGGTAGAAATACATTCTTATTGGTTCGTTTTAAATCCTGAGTTTGTGCTTTTTCAGACCAAACACTCTTAAAATATACCTCCTACTAGTATGGATGACAAGTGATTCCTATACCTTGTAATTCTTGTATTCTTATGTAACATTTCCTATAGATGGATTTACACACATACGATTCATTTTCTCTGTGGAATGTTTGTGTGATGTAAAGTGCTCTGACATCCTGCGCTGGTATGAGTAGTGTTATAAAAACAAATTAAATGCATATGAGAGATGGGCAATGGAGAGAGGAAGGACACTGTTGGTGGCTGGTAGTGAAGTAATCTGTGGAGAAGGAGGTCATAGGCGTGGCACCAAAACATATTGTCACACCAGGGGCCAACAGCGCTAAAGCCGGCCCTGGTCAGAGCCACCTGGCCCCTAGTCAATCCATGGTGTCAAATGCTGAGAGAGTAATACCAGCTTCAGCTGCCACAGCCTGTGCCGTCCCTCTGACTCCCACAGCAAGGAACTAGTCACAACAAGAAAACATTAGGCTATGCTCCTGATACAGCACAACAGGTTCACATCATATCTCCTTGCATACCAGGGGGTCCTGGAAAAACGTTGTCATTTGTCCTAGACAGGATGCATGTATGATTTCTGGCAGGAGACTAACACTCTGAGGCTGGAATTAGAGAAGGCTGTTGGCCACCAGGAAACCATCCATTAATTTCTGACTGCTCAGTTCAGATTTGGGCCTTCTGTTTGGACCTTCCCAGATGCAGAGATGTTGCATCCAACCTCTGCTCCTGAAACCCCACGCCTTGACCACATTTATCCCACTCCTCTCCAAGTCTGTCTGTCTCCATACCCTCGCTTCTTGCATGGTACGAGGGCAACTTGTTTCGCTGGATATTTCACCAGACAATATATGAGAGGCCATCTTCAACAATGATTATAAATATGGGCTGTAAGGCAGCTTCCTCGCCAAACAGGGGATTGCCAACATCTCTATATACTTTTGCTTGGATAGTTTGTACACAGATTTTATTTTTTCATGTATTTGCTATTTTTTTATCAACTTGAATTTTCTTTTGGAGTTATTTTCTAAGGACATATAGATATTTTGATTTTTTTAGGCTAGGAATATGTTATGCCGATTTTTCCATCCCCATTCTGGCCAGTTTGTAAAATATAATTTCCCATTTACTCTTTGTCCAGCCATATTTTTTGTCCAGCAAATACATTTTTTATGTATGTGATATGAGTATTTTATAAGTTCTAAAATTGGGCTAGGTTTGAGGTACACTATGGGGTCGATTACGATCCCGTTCGGAAGGGCTCCGAATCGGATTCGGGTTTGCCACATCCGATTCGGAACTCTTGTTGCCGACCGAATCGTACACAGTTCCCAATGACTGATTGGGATTCCCTTAAACAGGCAGGGCAATCCGAATCAGTTCCAAAAGGCATTCGTACAGGTCGAGCCTTTCGGAGCTGAATCGCACAGCTCTATGGACTCGTTTTTCACGCGAGCGATTACGATGACCGATTCGTCACCCGTTTCGAATCGGTTTCTCCAGAATGAATCGACTGCCGGAATCTGTCTTTGGGGGCCCGTAGCAGGCCCCCTTCACCCGGGGCACTCCGAATCGGGCCCGTGGGGGTACCCAAGGGACCCCCCCTTTCCAACCATGCACAGTGTGGCAGGCACCATGGGGTGCCTGCCACAGGGTGCAAGGTTTTTCCCAGTCACCCCTTACTTCAATGGGAGCCTGTGTTCTCCTTCGGAACACAGGCTCCCATTGAAGTTAATGGGAGTCTGACCTAATCATATCCGGATACATCCAAATAGCTTGTTCGGACTCACCTGATCCGAGTCATCCGGAAAGCATTCCGGGACCGATTCAGTAGGAATGCTTTCCGGTCGAGATCGTAATTGGCCCCTATGTGTCACAAGGTCATAGGATTGAGATTGTTTGTAATATTCATGCCTTTAATTACCTGTTACAATGGCGTGCTAGACGCATGAATGTTTGTGGAAAAGTTCCTGAGAACGAAAGTTGACCTCATGGAGGAGTTTGAAAAGATATCACTTGTGGGATACAACTGACAACACTCATTGCTGAGCGATGTAAATTTAGCAGCATGAATCAATTTCCCCAAGAATGCAATGCTCCTGCATCGGGCTGGCATTTTTCTAAATACTGTGGTGTAATACTTCAGTGATATAGCAGAGGAAATATAGAAATATGACAGCATATGAACTAAATTGGACCCATAACTGGCAGAAACCTAGAATTAAATTAACTTTGAATTTAAATGTGATGGGTAGACAACTGGTATGCTAATATCTCCCTATAAAAAGGACATACCAGCATGTGTGCATGGAAAGCAACTAAAGAGGGGTGTTTAGCTTTTACTCTTAGGGGTGAGGGGGGGACTTGACATATACTATGGTGTGTAAAACATTTACCTCATGCTCAACCACTGATTTGACCTGATGTGACTCAGCTGCTCTGTATATACTTGTTATCTTTGATGTGAACATTTACTTTTGTAAAGTGCTCTGATAACTTCAGGTCTAGCTAGCGCTATATAAAACTCTTAAATAAATAAATAAATTGGAACAAACGATGCTCATACCAAAGAGACTTCTCTAATCTGCTATACTATGTTCTGAACTAAACATTAAGAATGGAGCAATACATTAGTTGGGGACATGACCACTTTAGCAAGTAGTGAATATTGAAATTGTTTGCCATAGAACCATGTTTTAGACGTGACAAATGTTATGCTGATATTTGTGTCATCCCTATGTTGATTTGTTTACTCAGTGCGTTGGTTTGACTACTGTATTAACTTCTTTTAAGATAGTGTTGATCTAAAGAAATATGCACTTGTCTGTGTCTGTGCTAAGGCCAGGCAATCATTATACAAATATTTTCATCATTGTTCAGTGTGGGCCGGGGCATGACTCATTGAGAAGCAAAGCCTTAAGTGGGACATGATTACCCTATATCAGCAATGTCAAAACATATTATACTCTGTTCACCTGCATATACGGTCATGGCAGTCTTCCAGGTGCATTTATCGGAAAACAAAATATTTAACCCAAAACAGAATGCAAGGGTTTAAATGTATGTAATAAGGTAAAATAAAATTGATCAGTCCTCGTGACTTTCAGGAAAGTGGTTTCCATGTCAAAAGGATTTGCCACACTGCTTACCGAACACACACAGCTGAAGCATTGAACAAAGGCTCGCCCAAACCTATATATAAAAATTTCAAAAACGCCATCTATAAGCATTCAATAGATAGAAATCTATCTTTTAAATATTTACATATGGCTGTTTTTAACATCTTAACTGCAGTGCTCCCCCTCCCCAGTGCTGAGCCTTTTTTGGCTATTTGAGGTAGTTCTCTGGCAGGGCTGCATATCTTTCTTTCACACAAGGTATCCACGTTAAATTTGTGTCCTTTTTTTCCAACATCCTGGGGATTCTAAAGATACCGAGGGTTTGTGGATTTCCCTGGAGGAGACTGAGAAAATAGGCAAATGTAGCTAAATTTTGAGTGTTTTGGGAAAAATAGGAAAAAAGTGCTTCGGATAAAAGTGCCTGTTTTTTTCCAAACAATGGCATCAACGAATGATTTGCTTTACTAAACAAATGCAGCAAAATCCAATGGTAATACCAAATGTTCTACTATTCTATGCTCCCACTGATAAAATTGGCCCCTCACTTGTGTGAGTAGGACTAGTGCCCGCAGCAGGAAACGGACCAAAATGGAACATGGATACATCATATTTTCCCACTCAAAACTGACCCTTTGTTTCAAATGGGTAGCTGTGGATTTTGGGCCCTAGCTCAGCAGGCACCTAGAGAAACAAGCACATTTGCAAATTTTTTAAAACTAGACACCTGGGGGAATTGAGGGTGGGGTGACATGCGTGGCTCTCACCAGGTTTTTTATATCCAGAATTCATTTCAAACCTCAAACCTTGACTAAAAAAACACATTTTCCTCACATTTCTGTGATGGAAAGTTCTAGAATCTGCAGGGAGCCATCAACATCCTTCCACCTAGCATTCCCCCAATACTCCTGATAAAACTAATACCTAACTTGTGTGAGTAGGCCTAGTGTCCGCAACAGGAAATGGCCCAAAACACAATATGGAAACATCACATTTTTCCACTCAAACCTGACCTCTACTTTGCAAAGTGGGTAGCTGTGGATTTTGGGCCCTAGCTCAGCAGGCACCTAGGAAAACCTAGAAAACTTGCACATTTTTGAAAATTAGATACTGGGCGGAATTCAGGGTGGAGTGATTTGTGTGATTTTCACCATGTTTATTTACCCATAATCCCTTCCAAACCTCAAACCTTGACTAAAAAACAGATTTACCTCACATTTCTGTGAAGGAGAGTTTTGGTATCTGTGGGGAGCCACACATTTGCTTCATCACAGCATTCCCCCTAGTCTCCCATTCTAAATAGTACCTCACTTCTGTGGGCTGGGCTAGTGCCAGTGCCTGGAAATGGCCATAAATGCAACATCAATCAATCAGGGATTTCTGAAGCACACTACTCACCCCGTGAGGGTCTCAAGGTGCTGGGGAGAGGGGGGATTTCAAGCAGCTCCGTCTCATCCGAAGAGCCAGGTCTTGAGGCTCTTCCTGAATGCTTGCAGTGTGGGGGTTCATCTGATGCTGAGGGGGAGTTCGTTCCAGGTCTTGGCTGTGATGTAGGAGAAGGCTCTTCCTCCCGTTCTGGCTCTGCGGATGCAAGGGAATTCTAGCCAGGGCGAGGTCGACGCAGCTGAGGTTTCTCTAGGGTGCGTAGAAGGGGATTCTCTCATTGAGGTATTGGGGTCTGGTGTTGTGGAGGGATTTGTAGGCGTGAGTGAGCAGCTTGAAAGTCACTTTCTTTTCGACAGGGAGCCAGTGGAGGTCTCGTAGGTGCTGGGTGATGTGGTCTTGTCATGGGATGCCGAGGATGAATCTGGCTGCGGCGTTCTGGATGGTCTGGAGTTTGAGGAGTAGAGATTTGTTGATTTCGGTGTAGAGGGCGTTCCCGTAGTTCAGTCTGCTGGTTATGAGTGGGTGGGTGACGGTCTTTATGGATTCCGGGGGGGATCCATTTGAAGGTCTTGAAGAGAATGCCGAGGATATTGAAGCACGTGGAAGATACGGCGTTGCTCTGTCGGTTCATGGTGAGGGAGGAGTCGAGTATGTTGCTGAGGTTGCGGACGTGGTCCATGGGTATGGGAGGGTTGCCGAGGGCGGTGGGCCACCAGGTATTGTCCCACGTGGATGGGGTGGAACCAAGGATGAGGACTTCTGTTTTCTCCGAGTTGAGCTTCAGGCTGTTGCTGCTCATCCAGGATGCAACGTCCTTCATTCCTTCCTGGAAACTGTGTCTGGTGGTGTTGGGCTCCATGGTGGGAGAGAGGATGAGCTGGGTATCGTCGGCGTAGGATACTATGCTGAGTCCGTGTTTTCTGATGATGGTGGTGAGGGGGGCCATGTAGATGTTGAAGAGCGTGGGGCTGAGTGAGGATCCTTGGGGTACTCCACAGTTGATCTCTGTGGGTTCGGAGAGGAACGGCGGGAGTCTAATTCTTTGAGTTTGTCCGGTGAGGAAGAATTCAGTTCCCTGTATGCCAGCGTTGTGGAATCTGGCAGCTAGTGTGCAGTGGAAGACGGTGTCGAAAGCTGCTGAGAGGTCTAGTAGAAAGAGGGCTGCCGAGTGGCCTTGGTCAAGGATAGTGCAGATGTCATCCATGACGGTTAGGAGGGCGGTCTCGGTGCGTGGTTGCTGTGGAATCTGGATTGGGAAGTGTCGAGGATCAAGTTAGATTCTATGAAGTTCATGAGCTGGTTGTTGACGAGCTTCTCGGTGACTTTGGCTGCAAAGGGGAGGAGAGAGATGGGTCTGTAGTTCTTGAGGTCCGTCGGGTCTGCGGAGGACTTCTTGAGGAGGGGTTTGACTTCTGCGCATTTCCAGTCATCGGGGAACGTGCCTGTTTCGAGGGTGCTGTTGATTGTATGTCGTAGTTCGGGTGCTATGGCAGAGGCAGCTCTGTGGAAGATGTGCGGCAGGCAGGGGTCGGTGGGGGCTCCTGAGTGTATGCTCCTCATGGTCTTTGCGGTGTCTTCTGTGGTGACAGGGGTCCAGGTGGTGATGGTAGGCTGGGTGGCATTGCCGGTGGTAGGTGTAATGTCGGTGCCTTGGTTCTGTTCGTCAAAGTTGTCGTAGAGAGTCCTGTTCTTGTGATGGGAGTAGGAGCCGAGTTTGTTGCAGAGGTCCTGTGAGGGAGGGACTTCAGAGGTTTCGCTGGGGGGTTTAGTGAATTCTTGTATGATGCTGAAGAGTTCCTTAGAGTTGCGGGAGTTGGAGAGTATTCTGTTCTGGATGAAGTTCCTCTTTGTGGACCTGATGAGTTGGTGGTGTTCTGTCATGGCTGTCTTGTAGGTGGTGCGAGCATCTGAGGTTGTGCTGTTCCTCCATGCTTTCTTGAGTTGTCAGCATGTGCGCTTGGATTCCCGGAGGTCCGTGGTGAACCAGGTGGTTTTCGTGGTGCATTGTCTGTCGGAGTTCTCGAGGGGGGTGAGCGTGTTTGCGCAGTCGGTGATCCATCTGTGGAGTTTGTTGGCTGCAGAGTCGGTCATGGTGGGTGTAGGAGCGTGGTTGAGGGCGGAGTTGATGTGCTCTTCAATGATCTTACTCCAGTTCCTGAGCGGGGGCGTGGTGTAGGTATGTGTGCAGTGGGTTTCGAAAGGGAGAAGTGGACGCAGTGGTAGTCCGTCCAAAGGGATTGCATGGTGTGACTGAAGCAAATGTTGTTTCCTTCTGCGAAGATGGGGTCGAGGGTGTGTCCTGCCTTGTGGGTGGGGGTGGTGACAAGCTGTTTCAGACCGATGTTGGCTACATCACATTGTTTTCAACTACAAATTTACAATTTTTTGCTGACTGGATAGTTGTGGATTTTGGGCCCTGACTCAGATAGACAACCAAGGGAGTATTGGGGTGCATGACTTGTGTAGTTCTCACTAGGTAATTGTACCCAGAAGCCCTTGCAAACGTTAAACTTTGGTAAAAAAACACTCATTTTCCTCACATTTCTGTGATGGAAAGTTCAAGAATATGTGGGGAGTCACAAACTTCCTTCCACCCAGCATTCCCCCACATCTCCTGATAAAAATGGTACCTCACTTGTGTGGGTAGGCTTAGTGCCCGTGACAGGAAAAAACCTAAGACGCGACATGGACATATCACATTTTAACACTCAAAGCTGACCCTTTTTTTGCAAAGTGGGTAGCTGTGGATTTTGGGCCCTAGTTCAGCCTACACCTAGGGAAACCTAGCAAACTTGCAATTTTTTTTAAAACTAGACAACAGGGAATCTAGGATGAGGTGACTTACATGGCTCTCACCAGGTATTTTTACCCAGGAACCCTTGAAAACCTCAAACTGTTTTAAAAACACACTTTCCTCACATTTCTGTGATGGAACGTTCTGCAATCTGTAGGGAGTCACAAAAGTTCTTCCACCTAGCATTCCCCTAAGTCTCCAGATAAAAATGGTACCTCATTTGTGTGGGTAGGCGTAGTGCCAGTGACAGGAAACAGCCTAAAATGCAACATGAATACATCACAATTTTCCACTCAAAACTGACCCTGTTTTTACAAAGTGGGTAGCTGTGGATTTTGGGCCATTGCTTAGTCGACACCTAGGGAAAACTACCAAACTTGCACATTTTTGAAAACTATACATCTTGGGGAATCCAGGATGCAGTGACTTGCTTGGCTCTGATCGTTTTTCTTTACCCAGAATGCCTTACAAACCTCAAACTGTGACTAACAAAACAAATTTTCCTCATATTTCTGTAATGGAAAGTTCTGGAATCTGTGGGGAGCCACAAACTTCCTTCTACCCAGCTTTCCCCAAACCTAGCAAACGTATATATTTTTGAAAACTAGACACCTTGGGAATCCAGGGTGCAGTGGCTTCCATAGCTCTCACTAGTTTTTTATAAGCCCGAATCCCTTGCAAACCTCAAACTTTGACTAAAAAAACACATTCTTTGATGGAAAGCTCTGAAAACTGCAGGGAGCCACACATTTCCTTCTGCCCAGCTTCCCCCAAGTCTCCCAACAAAAATGCTACCTCACTTGTGTGGTAGGCCTACTGCCCGCAACAGGAAATGGCCCAAAACACAACATGGATGCATCACATTTTTCCACCTAAAACGAACACTCTTTTATGTGAAGTGGGCAGCTGTGGATTTTGGGCCCTAGCTCCACCGACACCTAGAGAAACCCAGCAAGCCTACACATTTTTGGAAACTAGACATGTAGGGGAGTCCAGGGGGCAGTGATTTGCATTGCCCTCACCAGGTTTTTGTTTTTACCTAGAATCACTCGTAAACCTCAAACTTTGACTAAAAACACATTTCCTCACATTTCTGTGATGGAAAGTTCTGGAATCTGCGGGGAGCCACAAACTTCCTACCGCCCAGCATTCCCCTGAGTCTCCAGATAAAAATGGTACCTCATTTGTGTGGGTAGGCCTAGTGCCCGTGACAGGAAACAGCCTAAAATGCAACATGAATACATCACAATTCTTCCACTCAAAACTGACCCTTTTTTTAAAAAGTGGGTAGCTGTGAATTTTGGGCCATAGTTCAGCTGACGCCTAGGGAAACCTAGCAAACGTGTAAATTTTTAAAAACTAGACATTGGATGGAATCCAGGGTGAGGCGACCTGCGTGGCTCTCACCAGGTTTTTTTTAACCTAGAATCCATTGGAAACCTCAAACTTTGAGTAAAAAACACATTTTCCTCACATTTCTCTAATGGAAAGTTCTGGAATCTGTGAGGAGCCAAAAACTTCCTTCCACCCAGCTTTCCCCAAGCCTCCTGTTAAAAATGATACCTCACTTGTGTGGGTAGGCCTAGTGCACACAACAGGAAACAGCACAAAACCACTTTTTAACCACTCAAAACGGACCCTTTATTGAAAAGTGGGTAGCTGTGGATTTTGAGCCATAGCTCAGCCGGCACATAGGGAAAGCTACCAAATATATACATTTCTGAAAGCTAGACAACCAGGGTGGCATAGGGGTGTATGATATGTGTGACTCTCACTAGATAATTTAACCCAGAAGCCTTTGCAAATGTCAAACTTTGGTAAAAAGACACATTTTCTTCACATTTCTGTAACGGAAAGTTCTGGAATCTGTGGGGAGCCATATAATTCCTGCAACTGTGAGTTCCCACCTGTCCCCTGATAAGAACGATACCTCACTTGTGTGGCTGGGCCACGAGACCATGACACCAAATGCCTTAAAGCACTAAGCTGAGTGATAAGCAATCGAGGTAGCTGTGACTTTTAGGGCGTACTGTTGCACCACCCCATGCAGACCTACAAACCACAGACATTTTTTAAATCTAGACAACCAGGTGATTCCAGGGTGGTGTGTCTTGTGTAGAACCCATGAGCTTTTCTTACCCACAATGCACTGCAAACCCTTGTGAGGGGACTCCCATTGGCCTCGGATTGATCTGTTCCTGTCACCGGCACTAATCTCAGCCACACAAATAGCGCCAAATCTTTATCAGTGTGGTAACGCTGGGTGATACCATTTATGGATTACAGTGGATTCCGGAAGTTTCCATCACAGAAATATAAGGAAAATATGTGATTTCAGCCATAGTTTGTTGTGGGTAAGAAAGCTTCATGGGATCCACACAAGGCATTCTACTGTGGAATCCCCTAGTTGTCTAGTTTTCAAAAATGTCTGTGATTGGTAGGTTTTCATATGTGGCGGCCGAGCACAGTCCCATAACCCGCAGCTGCCCCTATCGCTGATCTCTCCACATAGCGCTTTAGGACCATTTGTGCCAATATCTCTTGGCCAACCCACACAAGTGAGGTATCATTGTTATCGGGAGACATGGGGGGATGCTGGGTGGTTGGAAATTTGTGGCTCCCTGCAGATTCCAGAAATTTTTCTCACATACATGTGAGGAAAGTGTTTGTTTTTAGTCAAAGTTTGCAGTTTGCATGGCAATGTAGGTAAGAAAATGTTGTGGGATCTATGTGAAGCACACCACCCTGGACTGCCATGGGTGTCTAGGTCTGGTAGGTTTTCCAAGGTGTGAGCCAACACAAGCACAAAAAGTGCAGCCATTCACTATTGCAAGTGGGACGATATTGGGAGTTAGCCACACTCTCCTGGCACACATGTTACAATAACACCCAAAGAATTCATATGTCCTCTCGCTTGCCATTGGGATGGGATTTCTTAGTCTGCAGGGGAGCAGAAAGACTGAGGCTTTAGGTGTGAGGGTGGGGCGAATGTTAGGATGGGCCAGACCTACCCCATTATTTCATTTAAAAATATATATTCCTGCCATACAGTGGGCTTTCTGGCCCCCCAGGGCAAATTGCGAAAAACCTCCTCTCTGCCCCGGGGAGGTGGGGGAGACTAGTTTGTCCTTTTGGGGTGTGGCCAATGCCAGAGTGCAATACCCACACCACTTTCTTTTGCCCCAAAGGCAAAATCCCCGGTGTCAGGTGAACTTTCTAACCCCTGGGGTGGCATATTTGGGGAAACCTCCCCAATTGGAACAAGCTCTTCTCTTCCCCCAGGGGGACAGAAAGATACTATTGCCCCTTCTGGGGCACGGGTATGGCTCAATGCCAGGGTAGTCTGCATCCTCCTTTTTATTGTTTTGCTACCAATTCCCTGGTGTGTAGTGGACTTGCTGTCCCCCTCAGGGAAAAATTAAAGGCAAAACCCTGTCTAGTCTGGGGGGGGGGCAGAAAAAATGGTTTGTCCCATTTGAGGTGGGGTGTGGCCACTCCAGCCCCCAAAACAATACTGCATTAATGCAGTCCCTGGTGTCCAGTGGGCTTTCTGCCACTCAGGAGGGGGGCATATTGGGGAAATTGCCCCATTCAGGCCTCAGGGGGGCAGAAAGGCTACACCCTTTTGGGGCGGGAGTATGGCCATGCTCTTGGTGCGCTGTCCCCACCACTATGTTCTTTTTTTCCCTGGTGCTTTGTGAGATTTCTGCCCCCTGGGGGGCAGATTGTGGGAAATCACTCCCATCCACCTGCCATGGGGAGCGGAAAGACTGTCACCAGTCTGGTCATGCCTAAGTTCTTTTTTTACCTGGTATCTACTGGGCTTTCAACCTCCGGGCTCTCTGCCTTTGACTAAAGGGCCGCTCCACCAATTCCCTGGTATCTAGTGGGTGAATTTCTGCTTAGGGATCACTCTCCTGCGGCAATCTCCAAGCAGGAATCCACTGAAGATACCATTGAAAAGGGGAGATTCTCCTCTTTCCAATGATACCTCTCCCAAGACAATCAGTGCTCAGGGCTGAGATATGTCCCCTGAGCACTGATACAGTGAAAGTGAAACGAGCCCTTTTCCTTGTTGTACTTTCACTTTCAAATGTAATGATGATCAGCGTGCCCTGATCGTCATTACATACAAGAAAAACAAGCATTTGCAATGCAATAGGTCTTTCATTAACGAGAGTTTAAGCTATTGGCAATGCAATAGCTTAAACTCTCGCAAATGTGAGACCTATTGCATTGCAAATATTTGTTTTTTTACTAGCACCCATGCGGCGCTTCCACATTCATGAAGGCCGCGCCCCTTTCTTTAGACAAGCAGTGTCTAAAGAAAGGGCGTGTCCGACATTAAAGTGAAACCGCAGCATGGGGGCTTTGACAAAAAAAAAAGCATCTGTTTGTCAAGTTGAAACACTCGTTGTAACACCCGGTGTGCGGTGTAGCCCGTCCGGTGTCCAAAATGTGTGTGTGTTGATAACGTGCCTGGGGAGTTTCTCTGGTTCAGTTCGACACATGGTGGCAACAGGTGTGTTATAATGTTAGAGCACCACTGTTGGGTATACATCACAGTGCTTGAATTGAGAGGGCTGTGAAACTGAAGATTCACTTTTGCCCTTTTGATTTCGCCATAGGCCTGCATGTGCTCTTTGTTGTAGCCGGGCCTCCTTGCTTGGTTTTGTTGTTTGACCATGTGGTTGGTGGCCATATTGAGTATCCATCCAGTGTGCTTTTGCCATAGGCCTGAATGCGTTCTTTGTTGTAGCCATGCCTCCTTGCTCGCTGTTATTGCTTGATCGTGTGGCCTGCGGCCAATTTGTGTAGCTTAGCCAGCCAGTTTGCTTTTGCCATAGGCCTGCATGTTCTATGTTGTGGGCATGCTTCCTTGCTTGCAGTTGCTAGTTGACGATGTGGCCGGAGGTCATTTTGTGCAGGCACCCTTTTTTTCAGTTTTCAAAGCCATTTTCTAACTAGATTGGTAGGACAGGGCTATGCCTTTTTGTTTTTGTCCATTTTTAAAATTTTCACTGATAACAGTTTAATAATATGCTTGAGGATCATTATAGTACATGTATATTATGATTATGAACAGTGTTTTATAATATATGCATTTGTTTTTGCATTTTTCACCTGTACCTCCTTGCCCTCAATGGGTTTCTCATAATCCCTTAGTACACCAGCAATTAATAGTTCAGTTATTTATTATTTTTGTTATTTGAATTTTTTTTTTTTTAAAGAAAAACGTTTTTTTGACATATTCCCTCCATCCACTCCCTGCCTGCCATTGGCGCACAGCCGTATAACAGCATTCATTTTTTAAGTATTATTACATTTTCACCTGGCCCCTGTCTGCCATTGGCACACACACACCAGCATTCATTTTTTAAGATTATTGCATTTGCCCCTGGACCCGCTTGCCAGCCATAAGCACACACCAGCATTCATTTTTTAAGGATTATTCCATTTTCCACTGCACCTCCTTGACTGCCACAGGTGTCTCCCTTAGATGCGCATGAAGCAAACAGTTACATCTGTATGTTGTTAGCCTGATTGGAAATTAAATATTTATGTTATGGTGGTGTGGTTTGAATTTGGAATGGATACACTATTGTTGCTAGTTATGTAAGATAATAACTTAAGTAACCACACAAAATTATAATTTCTTTGTCTATACTAACTCAAACTGCAACAATGCCATATTTCACTAAATGTTTTTCTTGCTTGTTTGCTTTTAGGTGCACAAGAGACGTCACCCAGAGTACTGCCAGACAGACGTCCTGTAGAAAGTGACATGACCACACAACACGTGACGTGAGTCCTCCAATCTCTTCTGCTTGTGCACCTAAGTGCCACTGACAACTGAGAACTACAAGGTGGCCCAAAAGAAAGGTGCTGCCAAAAAAGTGGCCAGTGAGAAGCTTTCCGCCACTGGTGTGCTGACTGGAAACTTTTTGTGGAAACTTGTGCTTGTCACACCGGCTTCCAGGGAGCAAGCTGGGAGCAGCACTCCCGCATCAACTGCACCACCCACTGCAATCATTGTGATGCCGATGAGCAGTGACACTGAATGCGATCTGTCTCTTTCGCAAATTAGTACCCAGTTGTTGCAGGAAACTGGGCAAAGTGGACAACAGCCGCAGCCTGCAATAGTAGATCTTCCTGAAGTAGGAGCAGTACAGGGGGTTGAGCTTTCTGCTGAGCAAGCACCTACAGCAGGAAAAAGAAAGGGTACTCCACCATCTTCTCCAAGCCCCCTTTCTTTTTTGATTTCAAAAGGTTTATTGGTTTTCCAAACACAAAATAAATAAAAGATACAGAGCAGAGGGGTAGAAGTACAGGAATCCATCAAATGCCACCTTGGATAAAGATATATGAATAGTTTTACAAGTATTACAATTCCTTCGGGTGAATAAATTGGCTAACCGACCTGGCGGAGATACAAATATTGCATGGTAAGCTAGGTATAGAATAAATGTCTCATTGGGACCATCAGTTACAGAGTACATAGCCTGGCCTGGGAACTCATATTGGCTTAACTGTTGCATACTAGTGTACTTTAGGACCCATATGTTTACGTAGTGAGCGATGATTCGTAGTCCAATTGTATCCAGCCAGGCCTTGTTAACAAAAGAAAAACATGTATATGTCCTAGCGTAGATAGTTCTGTTAAATATCCTTATCCTCTTTTCAGCATGGGGAAAATCAAGAGAGAGAAGAAACAATAATACTAGTACTATTACTACTAACTGAAAAGATAAGGAGAATAAAGAAGAAAGTAGGAGAGAGTAAGAATAGGGGAAGAGTAAGATTAGGAGGAAAGAAAGATTACACTCGGGGCCAAAGGGCCTGCTTATGGGCTAGCATACTTATGGACTAGTAATGGGAGGTTTATCGAATTTACCTTGATCTGGTAGGGAGCCATCACACAATCCTAGTCAGTTGAGTGTATGTGTGTAAGTGGTGGGGGAACCCCGGTTAAGCGAGATTATAGCCACTTCTGGGGTTAGTAAATTATGGGGGTTTAAAGACCTTAGATGAAGAGTCAAGTGCTTTCCATATCTTCCTGTGTCTAGGTTTCCAAGGGGAAGTATTTAAGGCGATATTATTCGCACCCCTTAAAAATGTTAGCCATTCTTGCCATTTCCTGAATGAGATTTTCTCAAAACTCTTCCAATTAAACAGCACTATTTTACACGCCAGTGTCAGCATTAAGTCAAGCAGAAAGCGGTCATCCTCCCCCGAAAGGTCTGTATCAAGAAAACCAGCCAGTATGTATGATAATTCTTTAACCGGTGAGATGTTGAGTGTCTGAGTAATATAATTGAGGACTTTGTTCCAGAAGTTTTGTAACATAGGACATAGTAGGAGCATGTGTAATAAGTCACCTGTTTGAGAGTTGCAGTTCCAGCATTGTGGGAACTGGATTAGTTTAAGTTTAAACAGTTTTTCAGGAGTCCAATAGTTCCTATTTATGATCATGAATTTTGTTTGAGAAAGAGTGGGGGAGATTTTGTGTTTGAAAGGCATCATATGTATTCGTGGCCAGTCTAGTGTAAGTGTTTTGCTGTTTGGTTCTGCTTCCCATTTTGTTACATTATTCAAGTGAAGCTTACTCAGAGAGGGTAGTAGCAATTTATAGATCCTTGAGACCGTGTGACCAGCATTAGACAGATGGTATAGTTTGGAGGGAAGCGAGGGAGAGAGAAATGTAGGATTAAGTTTGGAAATCTGTACTTTCAGTTTCAGGAAGTCGTAGAAGTCTAATTCAGTTAAACCTTTCTCATTTTTACGTGTGGAGAAAGGGATAGGTGAGGTGTTATTATAGAGGTCCTTAATGAAATTGATACCTTTACGGGACCACTCTTTCCATAAAATTGTTTCTTTATTTATTTTTATCGCTGGGTTATGCCAGATCCCCTGTGCATTTGAAGCGCCCATTTTTATTTTGGATAGTGTATCCAAACGTGTCAAGGCTTTTTTAGTGTTTAAAATGATATATTTAGAGTGCTCCAATTTAGAGGTTTGCATGGTCATAATTGCTGGGAGGGGGATTCCTTTAATGAGATTTAATTCTACATCTAACCATTGGGGTCTGTAATCAGGATTATCCATAAACCATGCTTCCCCTTGTTTGCAAAGATATGCTATTTGGTAGTTCCTGAAGTTTGGCAAGTCAACACCTCCACTGTTTTTCGCGAGAAGTTTACTTAGAGAAATCCTCGCTTTTTCCCCCTGCCATAGAAACTTGCTAATAGCATTATCTACTTTCTTTAAAAAATTGTCAGAGAGCATCATAGGGAGCATACTAACAAGATAGTTTATGAGAGGCGATATTATCATTTTAACCATCTCTATTCTCCCCCACCATGATAAAAATGTGGGTGACCATCCTCCCAAAAGGTCCGAGATTTGTTTATAAGAAATAGTTTAGTTTTCCTCTAGTGTGGAGATAAGGTCGTTCGAGAATTCTAGACCTAGGTACTTGATTGTGCCTGCCTGCCATGTCAATCCAGACTCACCCAGGATCTCCTTAGAGCCACATAAGTTGAGTAATTTAACCTCTGTTTGATCCTTGTTGAGAGTATATCCAGAGACTTCTGCGTACTCATGGATTGATTTCATAAGGGCCGGGATAGCTATAGCTGCATCTTTGGAAACCACCAGAATATCGTCTGCGTAGGTCGCAACTTTGAATTGATTTTTACCAAAGTCTATGCCATGAATATCTTGATTTGCTCGTAGATACTGGAGGAATGGTTCAATGGCTAAAAGGAATAGTGAAGGGGATAGTGGGCAACCCTGTCTGGTACCTTGTTTTAGCGGAAAGAAATTAGATAGTGCTCCCCCCGCTCTCACTCTAGTCCTCGGACTATGATATAGTGCCATGATCATCCGGATCAAGTTTTCTCCTAGGTTGTATTTCCTGAGAGATGCGCTTAGGAATGACCAATCAACTTTATCAAACGCTTTCTCTGCGTCAAGCGTTATAGCGACTGTAGGGGAGTTGAGTGATTTTGCTTTTACGATTGCGTGACAGAAAATCCTGGTATTATCACAGGATAACCTATTTTTTAGGAATCCTGTTTGTGATGTGTGTATGAGTTTAGTTATGTGCTTTTGAATTCGGTTGGATAGAATCATGGCATATATTTTGCAGTCCAGGTTTATGAGTGAGATTGGTCTGTAGTTCTTTGTCAGTAATACGTCTTTTCCCTCTTTTGGGATAACGGTAATAATAGCTTCCGCAGGGGTGCCAGTTATTTCTCCTGAGGAAGCGAACTGGTGATAGAGGAGTAGTAGTGGGTCGCATAGAAGTTCTTCAAATGATTTATAAAAAGATGCATTATACCCGTCAGGGCCTGGGGCTTTACCTGTTTTAAGTTTTTCCATCGTTATTATACCATTGATGGAGTCCCTCTCCTGATCACTTAGCGAGTTAAGTGCAGCCTCCTCAAGATATTTCTGCATTTTGTGGGTTTTCACTTCGGTATTGGGGCTGTATAGTTTTTGGTAAAATTCTTTAAAAGTGTCTGTGATTTTGTTAGGGTTTGTATGGACGGTTCCTTTTTCATCTTTGATCGCATTGATCGCGTATCTCTGGCATTTGAATTTTAAGTAGGATGCCAGTGATTTGCTAGCTTTATTAGCTTCACACAGGCGAAGACTTTTTTGTTTATTTATCCAGATACCGGCTCTCGTGCAAATTATTTTATTGTATTCGTATTTTTTATTTAGGATTTCCGTCAGAGTCCCTGGGTCATTATTATAAATATGTGTTTTTTCCAATCTTGAGATGTCCTTCTCTAGTTTCTGTAGTTGTGAGTTCGCCTCTTTATTCATTCTGGCCTTGATTTTTATTATTACTCCTCTCACTGTGGCCTTTAAGGCTTCCCATCTAGTGAGGTGAGAGGTGTCCTGCTCTTTGTTATCAATTAGGAAGTTTTTAATTGCATCTTCAATTTCTTTTTTGTTTTCCGGGGAGTTTAGAACCTCGTCATTGAATCTCCAGAGGGGATCCTTGCAATGTGTGGCTGTGTTTGTAAGAGTTAGCGTGATACATGAGTGGTCAGAAACTACTCTTGGTTCAATGGTTGATTGATCAACCCTATTTATGTCCTTCCCAGAAACCAGAAAGTAGTCTATATGGGAGTATGAGTTATGGGGAAAAGAATAGAAGGTGTAATCTTTTTCAGTCGGGTTCTGCAGCCTCCATGCATCTAGCATGTTAAATCTGTTGCAGAGGTGTTTGAGTGCTTTGTGTGATTTGTTCACCTTGAATTTGCAGGAAGAATTCCTGTCCAAACAAGGGTCCAGTGGAAGGTTGAAGTCACCTGCGATTATAGAGTGGGCCGAGTCTGAGATCATGCTAAGGTTTTCTTCTAGGTCTTCCCAAAAGAGATTGTCATTGTTCGTTGGGGCATAAATGTTAGTTACAAAAAGGACAGAATTCTCTTTCTGTAGTTTAGAGATAATCCATCTCTCCTTTTTATCTGTTGAGTGTGAAATTGAGTCAAGTCTAGATTTCTTTGAGATCATGGTTATTACCCCGTTCTTTTTCCCAACGGCACTAGAGCATAGAACCTCAGTGTATTGTCCACATCTTAGCGAGTCTGTGAGTTTATTGTCCAATTTAGTCTCTTGTAGGAGAATGATGTCCGCTCTCTGCTTGTCAATGTAATCCATAATTTTCTTCCTTTTGACAGGGTGGTTCAAGCCCTTCACGTTCAGAGAGACAATTTTAATATGTTTGAGTTGAGAATTCATCGTTATGTCTCTAGGTTTTGTAGTGTACCTCATGAGATTTCATCACAGGGTGCGTAGTAGCAACATTAAGCATGAATGAGCATGTTTGAGCATGATTGGGTATTGATTTTCGACACAGGCTTATATTAATTCTGATTCTCGGGTTACGGGGTACAAAAGAAGCCCTCCGAGAATTATGAGGCATTCCAAGCATTCGGCGAGCTATGGTTACAAAGGGCATGGGGTCCCCTTGGTGTAATTGGGCTCCGAGGGTAGATAAAAACTTTATGACCCTTTGACCATGAGGCAGAGAAGAAAAGAGGGGAAAAAAGAAGAGAAAAAAGGAAAGAAGAGAGGGAAGAGCAAGAGAAAATAAGGGCAAAAGAAGCGTAATCTGCAAGGTAACTTAAATTAACAAAAACAAATATCAACATCCCCATCAAATCCCCCTCTCCCCCACCTCACCCCTTCCCTACCCAACCCTCCCCCAAAAAGAACATGCAAAGACTTGACGATTGCAAGAAAATGTCAACTCCGAACACGGGACAATTACAACCTTAAGTTGATTATCAAACCCTTTTCCAGTGTGTTAAACACTTTTACATTGTGTTAAATGTAACTTGTAACATGTAACATGTACCCTGTCTGGCTCTGTATGACTCAGGACCGGGACCGGGATGTTGTTAAGACAATTGTGGTTCTCCTTTTTCAAGCTGGGTTCCATATCTCCTCGATTTGTAGCAATAACCGTACATGTAGTCAACATAATAACCGGTACATGTAGTCAACATGTAGTCAACAACATATAATTAACAACCTGACTGTTAGCCCACCTGACTGTAGAAGAGTATAGTCTAGTGAGATGTGTGTCAAGTATAATAAGGGCTATTAGAGTGACAATCCATCGTGTTAGTCCACCTGACTGTAGATGAGTATAGTCTTGTGAGATATGTGTCAAGTATAATAGAGGCTATAAGAGTGACAAGCCATCGTTTTAGCCCACTTGATTGTAGGGTCGTAGTGGTGAACTGGATATCCGAGCTTCAGGGCGAATGATTGGAAATGGTGTAATGACCCCTAGGTTCGTGTGTTACATTACTCTACATTATGAGAACAGAGTATATAAAACAGCATCAATTAGTGTGTGTACTAATGCCGTGTGTGTTGCATGGTGGACCTTGGCAGAGGATAAAAACATGTTAAGAATCTTCTTAGCCAGGCTAATTATCCCCACATCCACTCTTCAATAAATCAACGGAGTATGCAAAACCTGTAAGTATAAACCTGTAAGTTTACAACCATAGTTCAAGCCCCAGCGTCGAATCTTCTTTTCAGGCCTACGTAACCCATAGTACAACCTGTAAGTATAGGCCATAGTTCAAGTTCATAGTTCAAGTCGTAGTCTAAGCCTCAACGCTGAATCTTCTTTTCAGGCTCCAGAATTTTAGACGTGTCCATTGAGAGTTCGTCAAAGCTGTATACATTTTTTTTCAGAGTTGCACCATCGTTAAAAAGATGAGGTGAGCCGTGAGCCACTACACGATATCTTGCTGGACCAGCAAAGGAGCATTGGAATCCCACGTCTTTCATTCTTGGTCGGAGAGCTAGGAAACTTTTCCTTGTATCAACTGTGGCCTTAGAGAAGTCTTGTGAAATAAAAATGTTGTTTTTATTCCAAAGCAGGTGATTTTGTTTCTTCATGAATGCCAAGATGAGCTCTGTGTGTTGGTATCGTAGAGGTTTACAGACAATGGGTCTGGGTTGAGAATGGTTTGGATTCTTCTTGGTTGGGACTCTGTGAGCCCTGTCGAACTCAAGCGGTTTGTTGAATTTGAGCTTAGTCATTAAAGGCAGCCATCTTTCTAAGAATATGATGCAAGAGCCTGCTTCCTCCTCGCTTCCCTCAGGGATTCCAAAAATACAGAGATTCCCACCTTCTATTTCTGTCCTCCAATTCTGCAATTTGTCTGCCAAAAGATTACGATTTTAGGTCTAGGCTCGTGACTACTTTCTTTGTTGTGACCATTGCATCTTCCAACAGGCCGATTCTGTTTTCGGCTTCCGTAATCTTACTATTGTCATCTCTCATGTCTTTGCGGATTGCGGAGATTTCAATTTGCATGGTGTCCGTGTTTTCTTTGGTGGACTTAGCTAACTCATGCACCTCGGCTAGTTTCGCTAAAATGGTCTCCATGGTCGTGTTTATATCCTGTTTAGTTTTGATTGGTGAGTCCGGAGCTGGTGGATCTGCTTTGACTCTCTTCAAGTTTGTTTTGGTTTCTTTCTCCGCCATTTTAGGATGGGTACCTTTCTTTGTATTGAGGATTTTCATGCAACTACAAGGCCAGCTTACTTCCCTTTGTATTTCTTGGTACTGAGGTTTCTGAGGTTTCTCAAGCGCTAAGGAGCTCGGATTAGTCTGTCTCAATGCTGTCTCTAAGCTGGGTAGAGATTCTCTGAGCTCCGTCAGCCTTACCGGTGTGACGACAAATCTTCTTTGTCAATCTGACTGGTGGTGCGATTCCTTATAAGACAAAAGTTAATTGAGCCTGCGCCAACCTTTTCTGGTTTGCTTCTTGGATTGCTGGTCCTAAGAGTACTTCTTACAGACAGTTGTTGTGCTTCTTACAGACAGTTGTAGTGCTGGGCGCCTCCATCTTAAGGCCAGGCATATAATGTATTTTAAGGTCAGGCATATGTCACCTTAGTACACTCGCATACTGGCACACATTTAAGCTTACTCTTCAATCAAAGCTCACTTGTGAAGATGTGACTCTTATTTGGCTCTGTGTGGTTTGCGCTGCATCCAGAAAATTCCTCATCTGAGGGGCGCAAAGTTCCTGAAATGGCCGCCACCCAGACTGTGTAAGCACCGAGGGGTAAGTTGAAGGTTTGCTACCAGTATGCGGATGATGTAGAGTTTGAACCTGCTTCTTTTATTCTTTTATTTGAGTTTGCTCCTTATTTGCTCCTAAGTTTGAATTTTGCTGTCAGGTTCGCCAGACTCATTGACCGCCTTGTGTTGCGCGGAAGACCCGTGAAAAGTTGAATTCTGTGCCTCCGTTTGCCTCCGTATGTTGTGTTGTTGAGTTTGTTGGTGAAGCAGCCGTGGCATAAGCCACCCGGGTGTCGCGATGCCGGTGTCACGATGCTGGTGGTTCGGGAGAGACGCGGGATGCCCAGACTACCGGTTACAGACTGCCTATTGCAGATTACCGCTGTGGCAAGGTTGGATGATTCGCGCTGCTGGGCACCAGGTCAGATTACCGCTGTGGCAAGGTTGCATGATTCGCGCTGCTGGGCACCAGGTCAGGTTACTGCGGTCGCTCCTTCGATCCCAGCGGTCGCTTTGAGGTGCTTCGATGAACTGACTTGTAGTTGTGCTGGGGTTAAAGGCTTAGGGGATCAGTAGATCACAGATCAGCAATCGGACGATCGCTTATGGGGCTCTGCGGCTATTGGTATTCGGTAATGTAGCGCTGGGTAACATGAGTATCTTGGTAACTTATCTTGCTTCCACTCATTAGCACAGCAGTCGGTCGTTCTCGTAGTTATGCAGGCTGCACAGGTTGGGTCTATGCACTTACAAGGTTCCTAAAATGGCGCTGAGGAGAAAGGCTGCCTGGATTGGGGATCAGCAGATCACAGATCAGCAGTCGGTCGATCGCTTATGGAGCACAGCATTTGCGGCACAAAGCTCAACCTCAGCGGCTATTGGCATTTGGTAATGTAGTGCTGGGTATCATGGTCATTTATTTGGCTCATTAGCACAGAAGTCGGTCGATCGCGTAGTAATGCAGGCTGCACAGGTTGGGTCCACGTGCTTACAGGCTCCTAAGATGGCGCTGAGGAGACAGGCTCCGGGGAAACAGAATAGCATAGCATAGCACTAGCCCTCACACTCATTGGTCGCATTGCATGACCTCCGTTTTCTAATGGGCATAGTGGGGTCCGGTGATTAGAGTCATTTAACAGCTATCAGGACGATCGCGTAGCTAGACAGGCTGCACACGCACTTACTTGCAGGCTCATAAAATGGCATCGAGGGGACAGCACAGCACTTGCAGGTTTGGAATATCGGGCTGGATCTCCGATATCACGGTAGCGTTACGTTCCCTCCTTTCCCTCCGTTCATTGTAGAGAAACGCCTACCGTTCTGTTAGATATGTTGGAGCCGGTGTTCAGGGTGTCCAGAGCGCTGATATTCCCGTCTTAGACAGCTCCTGTTTTCAGGTTTTCCTTACCGCCATGCGGGCTGGAGTTTCCCGATCATGTAGGTTCAGAGAGTACTCGTAGGGAACATTCCGCCTTCCTTGCAGATCGTCTATATGTTCACCTTCCTGATCCAGCTTAGTTAGTGTGTAGAGATCAGTTTTTAATGGGTATTTTGATCTCGTTTTCGTTCCGCACGGACGGAGCCAAAAGCTTACGCCGCCATTTTCTCTGCTCTCCAAGCCACGCCCCCTCCAAGCCCCCCTTCTGATGATCTGGACATGGATTGGACCCCGACTGAGTCTGAGACGCGCCAGGAGAGGCAAGAGAAAAGGAAAGTTACTGAAAACCTTATAATTATGGACGAGGATGAGGATGACAAACCAGGCATTGTATTGGAAGTTGGCCCAGAGGAGACTGACATTACAACTCCTCTTATTCAACTAGCTTCGAGGGATGTGGCACTGATACCACCGCCAGCGCCAGCTTCCATTTTTGTAAGGCCCCCTCTGAGACCTGCATCCACCACTACTTCTGTAGAAGTACACACTGCATAGAGGCAACGGTCGACACACCCGCTTTCCTCCAGTTCATTGGCAGTGGCATCAGTGGCCCACTGAAAAAAAGTTCACCTCCACAGTTTAGGGCTTCTTTACGATTAGCAAGCAGGAGGGTAACATTGCAATATGCTCCATTTGCTGTGTAAGTGTTCGTCGAGGTAAGCCTTGTTCACACTATGGTACTGGAGGCCAAACAACCCATATGAATAAACACCATGCAATCCGGTGAGAGGTGCACTTTAAAAAATTGCTTCAAATGATGGTGGTGATGAGGGAGGGGAATCAGCTCTGATCAAGGTGGGAGGTGAAGGTGATGAGAAAGAAAAGCATGACATCTTTACGCAAAGCAGCACTGTCCCCAGCAGTGTGCCATTATCACCCACCTCAGCAACCTCTCAATGGCACAAGAGTCAGATGGAGACACCACATCAGAATACAGTGACTGTCCCAACAAGACTCACATTGAGTCTACCACCTGCTGGTTCTTTTCTCACCTGCATATGTGGCACCAGAAAAGAAAACATCCAGGCTACTAATACAGGCATGTTTAGGCAGGAGGGGCTGTAGGAACGCAACCACCCAATGACATGTTTGTACAATGGGAAGCTGCCTAAAATGTTAGCACTGGACCTCCTCCCTTTTTCTTTTGTGGAAGGAGTGGATTTTTTAGAATTTGTGGTGGCCATCTGCCCAAAATGGAAGGTATCCAGCCGGACCTATTTGGCCAGAGTTGCTGTTCCAGCACTCCATCATGATGTGCTGCAATTGGTTGGACAAGCTTTGCAGCAAGGAGCTATTTACACTATCCACCTGATGACAGACATGTGGACCAGTTGTCAAGCCACTGATTACATGTGTATTTACTGCACACTGGATCTCCTTTGTGGGGGTTAGGCAACCTCTATATACAGGTCTTGGCACTAAAGAAACTTTTAATAGCATTCGGCAGCATGCAACAGAAGCCATGTTTGCCATGGAGAAATCCAATACAGCTGCAAACATCCTGGAAGTCTTTAAAAGAAAGGTCTTTCAATGGCTGTGACTCAGAGGAGTTAACATTGGATTTGATGCCACGGACAATGGCAGTAATATAGTGACCCCTCAAAAAGGGCTATTAAGCCAGAAATGCATCGGGTTGACTTGAATACGACTGCCAGAAAGGAAAAATGCATTCCCGTGTGTTTGAGAAAAAGGCATGGATAGGCATATCTCTAGCACCTATTGTCGTGCTATTGGGGCAGGGCACGTGCCAAATCTGCTCGCAAGTGTCAAATAATTTTTTGCTCATAGAACAAAGTTGAAACAAATGAAGTATAATTCAAAAAGGTGTGCATTCTATCACACATTTGGATATTGAATTTATTCTTGCCCCTTTGATCGTTTGCACCCAGGACAACTAAGGATCAAATTGACAAAAATAAACCTTTATATGGAAGGGGGTCCGTAAACATCTGATTCACAGGAAAGAGTCTTTGTTGTTTGTCGAGAACCTTCAGAGCACGTTTTTTTTAATTATCTACCACCAACATGTGATTAGTGATATGTAAAACATCCATGCCGTTACAGCATGGAATTTGATTAACAAATAATGTTTAAATAACTAATTATTGTAACAGTGCAATATTCGGGGGGGACGCAGTGGCTTATGGGATTTGTATTTTTATCAGTTAGTTGGATGTCGTAAAAGGAAATCAGAGTCACGTAATGATTTGCGCACACACACAGGAGGGAATGGTTACACGTGGGGAGTCGAAATGGGGAGCGTCACGTGGGGAATAGTTGAGCACTTTCAAGGCGAAGTCATGGAATGCAGCTGGGGCAGCCGCACCGTTAAACGCAGAATTATGATTTTGCAGGTACATGTGAAAACTTTGTTTATTTTCTTTGGAGTTTGTTGTCGAAGTGAGTTTGAAGTGGGAGCACATAGGGTGTGTTGAAGTCACACGTGGTGAATATTCAGGCATGATGTGTGAGATGGGGGATGCATGCAAAGTTGCAAAGTGCAAAGGGGGACACATTTTTGGGATAACATTATGTTTCTTGTTGAACAAAGAAGATAAGTCCTGGTAATTGAAAAGTTATATTGTTTTACACACGAAGTAGAGTTTCTATATAATAGGAGGAGAGTAGCTCAGACTATGTCACATGTTTTACGCAGCAAAATTTATTGTTGGTTTTTAATGTTGTAGTGATTTTCTGAAGAAGGACTATCAAGACCGAAATGCATTGGGCTGACATGAATACGACTGCCAGAAAGGAACAATGCATTCCCGCATGTTTGAGAAAAAGGCCTGGATAGTCATATCTCTAGCATCAGAAACAAAAGGAAAGCATGAACCCTTGAATTTGAATGGAAAAAGAAATGAAAAGATGTTGGATGAAAGAAATGGAATAAAATTATTGCAAATGGATTACAAAATTAAAATAACAGAGTCTTTTGAGTATTTAAGAACAATGCTGTGCAACTGGTAAACGGGCGCAAACGTGCTCCTCACCTAATGGATCATATTGTCGTGCTATTGGGGCAGGGCACGTGCCAAGTCTGCACGCAAGTGTCAATCAATTTTTTGCACGTAGAACAAAGTTGAAACAAATGAAGTATAATTCAAAAAGGTGTGCATTCTATCACACATTTGGATAGTAATATTGTTAAGGCCATGAAAGATGGTGGCTATTTCAGGGTCCTGTGTTTGGCGCACTGCATCAACCTCATTGTGCAAGACACCTCAAAAAAGAAGACCTAATCAGCAACTTACTCACCATCTGCAGAAGAATCCACACTCATTTCAGCCATTCTTTTAAAGCCTGGAAGCAGTTGTGGATCATTCAGCATGCTCAAAGAGTACAAGTTGAAGCCCTCCTACAGGAGATGCTAACACGTCTATTTGAACAGTACGAACCGATCAATGAATATGTCATTCAAAGAGGAGGGGATGCAACAGTGAAAAACATGGCCAATGGGGTGGAGAAATGGGGCACAGTCAAATGCCTGACAGAGAGGTTTTTTTTTTATAGAAATGTATTTTTCATTTTATCAACCATACAACTGGCAGTCAGAGTACACTTGGTGCGAATATACAATGTACATTGGTAGGGTTGTCATATAGCATTCCCATGCATCCCTGGAACTGGACTGAAGTCCCTCTTTCTGCAAGGACCCTTGTGGTGTACCCGGCCCCTGATCAAGGTGTTCCCCCCTGATCAAGGTGTTCTCCTGCACATTCATGCCCGTACTTCCCCCATGTCGAGGTGTTCGGCCTCATCTGTGTCGGGGTCTGAGTCTGTGTTTGTTGTCTCCCCAAAGGTGATGGCTAGGAGCTTATCCGTCAGAGCCCGCCATGTATCTTCGTGTCCTCTACCTTGTCGTCCTTTCTACTCATGCGTATGTGTACCTCTTCTGCCATGGCTCACTTAGCTATATCCCTGTGCCAGAGTTCTATCATTGGGGGGCATTGGGACAGCCACGTGATTGCAGCTCTACACCGGGTCAGTACCATTGCCAATTGGCCAAATTTATAAGTCGTTCTACGGCCCCTCTGGCGTCTAAATAAACCCAAAAAGCAGCATTAGAGAGTCAGCTCAAAGTGCAGCATGTGGCTAGCGTCAATTCGTCGACTACCAGCTGCCAGAAGGAGTGTCGCATAATGTGTCCGGGCATGACCTATTTATTCGGTAAAGTTTAATGGCTGTTAAATAGGTTCTTTGCAGGAAATTATAGTGTAGCAGCCAGAAGCGGGTATTGCTTGAGACTGAGTGTGTGAGTTTGCATGCTTGTTGCCAATCTGCATTCCCGATTGGGGTATCAACATCTAAGTTCCAGGCCTCTAGAGCACGTTGGGTGGCGTCTACTACATCTGAGTGCATTGCCCTGTAAAGATGTGTAATTAAATGTCTGCTTGCACCGCATGTAAGAAGTATCTCAAGAGTGCGGGTGGGCGGAAGGGCCACTGGATAGCTTGGCCAGTCTTGCTTAACAATTTCTGCTAACCATGCGTGTTGTAATAATTGCCCCTGGCCCAAATTGAATGCATACCGAGCATTTTCGAAGGAAATACAACATTTATCTGGGTACAGCGCACTCCATTGCTCTCAAACCCCCTCCCTCCAGGCCTGGAAGGACATACTAAGTCCCATCTGCCTGCTGAATGGCTTGAGAATCCAGACTGGGAGCTCTCTATGGAATGGTGTATGCTTAAGGACTGTAGTTACAAACCGCTGCCATACATCTGCTGTCGTACAATGTAGGGGGTGTCCCTCAGTGTGCCCTTACCCTCCATTAATAACTCTGGGAGACAGTCTGCATCCACCCTTCGCTCCAATAGATGCGTCTCCCAGTTTGGGGCTGTGTCAAGCCATCGAGCTGTGTGCTGCAGCTGGGCAGCGTAGTAATAGAGGCCCAAATGTGGGACCTCCAATCCTTCAGCAGATTAGGGTCTGGTTAACGTGGTCAATGCTACTCTGCTGCGCCTATCAGCCCATAAGAGAGACATAAGAAGTGAGTTAAGTTGACAAAACATTCGTGTTGGAATGGGGCATATGGCATTTTGCAACTTGTACAGGCATCTCGGCAAAAGTACCATTTAGAGATGGCCAGCCTGCCCATCAAGGACAGGGGTGATGTGTTCAAGAAATGTGCCACTTTTTTAAAAGAGTCAAGGACCCTGCCCACATTGAGTCGCAGTTGTTGTGCCCCACTGTGAGCTATTTGTATTCCCAGGTATCTGAATGCTGCCAATTCCCATCATAACCGAAGGGGAGGTAGGCGGTCTGCCAGGGTCCCAACCAAGGAGCCAAGTGGGAGTATAAGAGATTTTGTTTGATTAATGCGGAGACCAGAGAGGTTGCCAGATTCCTCTAGGAGACGCAGGAGCTCTGGCAATGCTATGCGAGGCGACGAGATATAAAATAGTGCGTCATCTGCATACAACGATATGATGTGTTGTATGTCACCTAAATGGATGCTATATGGCCGCAATTGCTGTCTGGCTTTGATGGCTAATGGTTCGATTGCCAAGGCGTACAGGACCGGGGACAGCGTGCAAACTTGTCTGGTGCCGGGGCCCAATGCCCAGGCGTCTGAGCGAACCCGACCCACCCTGACCCTGGCTACAGGGTCTGAGTAAAGCAGTTTGATCCATTCCCGGTATTGAAGGCCGAAACCTATTACTCAGAGATCCCCCAACAGGTATCCCAAGTCGACTGTGTCAAATGCTTTGGCTAGGTCAATAGAGACCAGCGCCATCTCGTCATCTGATTTCCAGTTTCGTGTAATACATGTGTAAGTCTCCTAAGGTTCATTCTTGTATGTCTGCCAGAATAAAACCACACTGGTCTTCGTGGACTAGGGTAGACATATGAGGGGCCAGTCGGTTTGCTAGTAATTTACATAAGATTTTAGCATCCGAGTTGAATATTGTAATCGGCCGGTACGCCACTAGGTTCAATTTGTCCCCGTCCCTCCGGTTTCAGGAGCATAGGCGTTACGTGGCTGCCTCATCGAGGTGGGTTTCCTGTAAGAGTACTATGCTTATCTTATGCCTCTTGAGAAATTAGTGTTACAGCACACAAATGATGGACGGAATGCTGTCAATGCAAACATTCTCCCCCAGTCAAAAGTTCTGGGTTAAATCCGTCGTTCTTTTGCCCACTACGCCACCCCAGTTTGGACCCAGCCATATGCAAATCAGTCTTGACCCTGTGCCCCATGGGAACAGTCCAGACCGAACTGCCAGGCCAGGTCCTCCCTGGACCGGAAACAAGCATCCTGGGACCGGTTTCAGGGTATGTCACCCTTCTTCAGCCAGGTTAGCTTGAATCCAGTGGCACAGTGAGCAAGGGACCCAGGTCTGGGCATACCCATCCCACTTAGGGCGAAAAGTGTTACAGCAAACAAATGATGGACGGAATGCTGACAATGCAAACATTCTCCCCCAGTCAAAAGATCTGGGTTAAATCCATCGTTCTTTTGCCCACTACGCCACTCCCAGTTTGGACCCAGCCATATGCAAATCAGTCTTGACCCTGTGCCCCATGGGAACAGTCCAGACCGAACTGCCAGGCCAGGTCCTCCCTGGACCGGAAACAAGCATCCTGGGACCGGTTTCAGGGTATGTCACCCTTCTTCAGCCAGGCTAGCCTGAATCCAGTAAAAAAAAAAAAAATGAGGCCAAGGGGGTATGCCCAAATGACCCTCCTAATACCTGGGCAAAAAATCTAAAGCTTAAACAAAATGAAAAAGGTATGGAGGGATCAATCACTCATTTATTTTCGTACAAGGTACTATCAATTACCCTGACGTGTTCAGTATTTTAGGAATATAAATATCAATGATTATGTTAGCTACACATATCATTTGGCGTGACTCTGGTACAAACAATTAATTACACAATAAACATCAAACAAATTATATATAAAACATACAAAATACATAAAAAGTTAGACATAAATCATTGTCACAACAATACATATATACAATATATACAACATATACAAAACACCCTAATTATAACATGTATTAATGTACACTCCTCAATCTGAGTGATACATTCTGAGGTAATCCTATTAGCACAAGAGGTATCACTCCTCTCTCTCATTTATTTATGTGCTCTTTAAAGTCTAAAGCCTAATTCACATATAATTGGACTCCTCATATATCTGTCGACGCGGACGCGGTCGCGTTTCAGCCCTCAATTTCTTTCGGCTTCCTCAGGACAAGGGTATACAATATCTACAAAAGTAATCAAGGGTTAAAAATTCATACCTATACATCTATTTTCTACCGATCTAGTTCTATCCCTTATTTACCCATACAGTGCTCAATAAAATTAGTCAAAACGGCAAACACGTGAAAATATTCACTCCCATCAATGGTAGAAAGGTGTATATTAATTCCAGCAAATTCTATTAAAAACACCCTTTTTAAGTGTATACATAGAACAAGTCATTGTGTCTATGCTAGCCCCAAAACACCAATAAAACACCTACTCTCATAAACTACCTGGAGTCTATTCAACACTATCAGGCTCCAGGCAATTCCTTATCTTCGGGGTAACATGCCTCCCATATAACTTGGTTCCATACTCATCAGGTCACCTATCAAGATAACAAGGGGTCAAAATACGAACATTTGTAATACATCTACAACAAAGCCTCCTTCTATCAAAATTCAAAAAGGCAAACCAAAAAATACCTTCAATTTTTTGTTTAAGCTTTAGCTTGAATCCAGTGGCACAGTGAGCAAGGGACCCACGTCTGGGCATACCCATCCCACTTAGGGTGAAAAGTGTTACAGCAAACAAATGATGGACGGAATGCTGACAATGCAAACATTCTCCCCCAGTCAAAAGATCTGGGTTAAATCCATCATTCTTTTGCCCACTACGCCACCCCAGTTTGGACCCAGCCATATGCAAATCAGTCTTGACCCTGTGCCCCATGGGAACAGGCCAGACCGAACTGCCAGGCCAGGTCCTGCCTGGACCGGAAACAAGCATCCTGGGACCGGTTTCAGGGTATGTCACCCTTCTTCAGCAAGGCTAGCTTGAATCCAGTGGCACAGTGAGCAAGGGACCCACGTCTGGGCATACCCATCCCACTTAGGGCGAAAAGTGTTACAGCAAACAAATGATGGACGGAATGCTGACAATGCAAACATTCTCCCCCAGTCAAAAGATCTGGGTTAAATCCATCGTTCTTTTGCCCACTACGCCACCCCAGTTTGGACCCAGCCATATGCGCATCAGTCTTGACCCTGTGCCCCATGGGAACAGTCCAGACCGAACTGCCAGGCTGCTTGCACCGCATGTAAGAAGTATCTCAAGAGTGCGGGTGGGCGGAAGGGCCACTGGATAGCTTGGCCAGTCTTGCTTAACAATTTCTGCTAACCATGCGTGTTGTAATAATTGCCCCTGGCCCAAATTGAATGCATACCGAGCATTTTCGAAGGAAATACAACATTTATCTGGGTACAGCGCACTCCATTGCTCTCAAACCCCCTCCCTCCAGGCCTGGAAGGACATACTAAGTCCCATCTGCCTGCTGAATGGCTTGAGAATCCAGACTGGGAGCTCTCTATGGAATGGTGTATGCTTAAGGACTGTAGTTACAAACCGCTGCCATACATCTGCTGTCGTACAATGTAGGGGGTGTCCCTCAGTGTGCCCTTACCCTCCATTAATAACTCTGGGAGACAGTCTGCATCCACCCTTCGCTCCAATAGATGCGTCTCCCAGTTTGGGGCTGTGTCAAGCCATCGAGCTGTGTGCTGCAGCTGGGCAGCGTAGTAATAGAGGCCCAAATGTGGGACCTCCAATCCTTCAGCAGATTAGGGTCTGGTTAACGTGGTCAATGCTACTCTGCTGCGCCTATCAGCCCATAAGAGAGACATAAGAAGTGAGTTAAGTTGACAAAACATTCGTGTTGGAATGGGGCATATGGCATTTTGCAACTTGTACAGGCATCTCGGCAAAAGTACCATTTAGAGATGGCCAGCCTGCCCATCAAGGACAGGGGTGATGTGTTCAAGAAATGTGCCACTTTTTTAAAAGAGTCAAGGACCCTGCCCACATTGAGTCGCAGTTGTTGTGCCCCACTGTGAGCTATTTGTATTCCCAGGTATCTGAATGCTGCCAATTCCCATCATAACCGAAGGGGAGGTAGGCGGTCTGCCAGGGTCCCAACCAAGGAGCCAAGTGGGAGTATAAGAGATTTTGTTTGATTAATGCGGAGACCAGAGAGGTTGCCAGATTCCTCTAGGAGACGCAGGAGCTCTGGCAATGCTATGCGAGGCGACGAGATATAAAATAGTGCGTCATCTGCATACAACGATATGATGTGTTGTATGTCACCTAAATGGATGCTATATGGCCGCAATTGCTGTCTGGCTTTGATGGCTAATGGTTCGATTGCCAAGGCGTACAGGACCGGGGACAGCGTGCAAACTTGTCTGGTGCCGGGGCCCAATGCCCAGGCGTCTGAGCGAACCCGACCCACCCTGACCCTGGCTACAGGGTCTGAGTAAAGCAGTTTGATCCATTCCCGGTATTGAAGGCCGAAACCTATTACTCAGAGATCCCCCAACAGGTATCCCAAGTCGACTGTGTCAAATGCTTTGGCTAGGTCAATAGAGACCAGCGCCATCTCGTCATCTGATTTCCAGTTTCGTGTAATACATGTGTAAGTCTCCTAAGGTTCATTCTTGTATGTCTGCCAGAATAAAACCACACTGGTCTTCGTGGACTAGGGTAGACATATGAGGGGCCAGTCGGTTTGCTAGTAATTTACATAAGATTTTAGCATCCGAGTTGAATATTGTAATCGGCCGGTACGCCACTAGGTTCAATTTGTCCCCGTCCCTCCGGTTTCAGGAGCATAGGCGTTACGTGGCTGCCTCATCGAGGTGGGTTTCCTGTAAGAGTACTATGCTTATCTTATGCCTCTTGAGAAATTAGTGTTACAGCACACAAATGATGGACGGAATGCTGTCAATGCAAACATTCTCCCCCAGTCAAAAGTTCTGGGTTAAATCCGTCGTTCTTTTGCCCACTACGCCACCCCAGTTTGGACCCAGCCATATGCAAATCAGTCTTGACCCTGTGCCCCATGGGAACAGTCCAGACCGAACTGCCAGGCCAGGTCCTCCCTGGACCGGAAACAAGCATCCTGGGACCGGTTTCAGGGTATGTCACCCTTCTTCAGCCAGGTTAGCTTGAATCCAGTGGCACAGTGAGCAAGGGACCCAGGTCTGGGCATACCCATCCCACTTAGGGCGAAAAGTGTTACAGCAAACAAATGATGGACGGAATGCTGACAATGCAAACATTCTCCCCCAGTCAAAAGATCTGGGTTAAATCCATCGTTCTTTTGCCCACTACGCCACCCCAGTTTGGACCCAGCCATATGCAAATCAGTCTTGACCCTGTGCCCCATGGGAACAGTCCAGACCGAACTGCCAGGCCAGGTCCTCCCTGGACCGGAAACAAGCATCCTGGGACCGGTTTCAGGGTATGTCACCCTTCTTCAGCCAGGCTAGCCTGAATCCAGTAAAAAAAAAAAAATGAGGCCAAGGGGTATGCCCAAATGACCCTCCTAATACCTGGGCAAAAAATCTAAAGCTTAAACAAAATGAAAAAGGTATGGAGGGATCAATCACTCATTTATTTTCGTACAAGGTACTATCAATTACCCTGACGTGTTCAGTATTTTAGGAATATAAATATCAATGATTATGTTAGCTACACATATCATTTGGCGTGACTCTGGTACAAACAATTAATTACACAATAAACATCAAACAAATTATATATAAAACATACAAAATACATAAAAAGTTAGACATAAATCATTGTCACAACAATACATATATACAATATATACAACATATACAAAACACCCTAATTATAACATGTATTAATGTACACTCCTCAATCTGAGTGATACATTCTGAGGTAATCCTATTAGCACAAGAGGTATCACTCCTCTCTCTCATTTATTTATGTGCTCTTTAAAGTCTAAAGCCTAATTCACATATAATTGGACTCCTCATATATCTGTCGACGCGGACGCGGTCGCGTTTCAGCCCTCAATTTCTTTCGGCTTCCTCAGGACAAGGGTATACAATATCTACAAAAGTAATCAAGGGTTAAAAATTCATACCTATACATCTATTTTCTACCGATCTAGTTCTATCCCTTATTTACCCATACAGTGCTCAATAAAATTAGTCAAAACGGCAAACACGTGAAAATATTCACTCCCATCAATGGTAGAAAGGTGTATATTAATTCCAGCAAATTCTATTAAAAACACCCTTTTTAAGTGTATACATAGAACAAGTCATTGTGTCTATGCTAGCCCCAAAACACCAATAAAACACCTACTCTCATAAACTACCTGGAGTCTATTCAACACTATCAGGCTCCAGGCAATTCCTTATCTTCGGGTAACATGCCTCCCATATAACTTGGTTCCATACTCATCAGGTCACCTATCAAGATAACAAGGGGGTCAAAATACGAACATTTGTAATACATCTACAACAAAGCCTCCTTCTATCAAAATTCAAAAGGCAAACCAAAAAATACCTTCAATTTTTTGTTTAAGCTTTAGCTTGAATCCAGTGGCACAGTGAGCAAGGGACCCACGTCTGGGCATACCCATCCCACTTAGGGTGAAAAGTGTTACAGCAAACAAATGATGGACGGAATGCTGACAATGCAAACATTCTCCCCCAGTCAAAAGATCTGGGTTAAATCCATCATTCTTTTGCCCACTACGCCACCCCAGTTTGGACCCAGCCATATGCGCATCAGTCTTGACCCTGTGCCCCATGGGAACAGTCCAGACCGAACTGCCAGGCTGCTTGCACCGCATGTAAGAAGTATCTCAAGAGTGCGGGTGGGCGGAAGGGCCACTGGATAGCTTGGCCAGTCTTGCGTAACAATTTCTGCTAACCATGCGTGTTGTAATAATTGCCCCTGGCCCAAATTGAATGCATACCGAGCATTTTCGAAGGAAATAAAAAATGTATCTGGGTACAGCGCACTCCATTGCTCTCAACCCCCCTCCCTCCAGGCCTGGAATGACATACTAAGTGCCATCTGCCTGCTGAATGGCTTGAGAATCCAGACTGGGATCTCTCTATGGAATGGTGTATGCTTAAGGACTGTAGTTTCAAACCGCTGCCATACATCTGCTGTCGTACAATGTAGGGGGTGTCCCTCAGTGTGCCCTTACCCTCCATTAATAACTCTGGGAGCCAGTCTGCATCCACCCTTCGCTCCAATAGATGCGTCTCCCAGTTTGGGGCTGTGTCAAGCCATTGAGCTGTGTGCTGCAGCTGGGCAGCGTAGTAATGAGGCCCAAATGTGGGACCTCCAATCCTCCAGCAGATTAGGGTCTTGTTAAGGTGATCAATGCTACTCTGCTGCGGCTATCAGCCCATAATAGAGAGTTAAGTTGACAAAACCTTCGTGTTGGAATGGGGCATAGGGCATTTTGCAACTTGTACAGGCATCTCGGCAAAAGTACCATTTAGAGATGGCCAGCCTGCCCATCAAGGACAGGGGTGATGTGTTCAAGAAATGTGCCACCTTTTTAAAAGAGTCAAGGACCCTGCCCACATTGAGTCGCAGTTGTTGTGCCCCACTGTGAGCTATTTGTATTCCCAGGTATCTGAATGCTGCCAATTCCCATCATAACCGAAGGGGAGGTAGGCGGTCTGCCGGGGTCCCAACCAAGGAGCCAAGTGGGAGTATAAGAGATTTTGTTTGATTAATGCGGAGACCAGAGAGGTTGCCGAATTCCTCTAGGAGACGCAGGAGCTCTGGCAATGCTATGCGAGGCGACGAGATATAAAATAGTGCGTCATCTGCATACAACGATATGATGTGTTGTATGTCACCTAAATGTATGCTATATGGCCGCAATTGCTGTCTGGCTTTGATGGCTAATGGTTCGATTGCCAAGGCGTACAGGACCGGGGACAGCGTGCAACCTTTTCTGGTGCCGGGGCCCAATGCCCAGGCGTCTGAGCGAACCCGACCCACCCTGACCCTGGCTACAGGGTCTGAGTAAAGCAGTTTGATCCATTCCCGGTATTGAAGGCCGAAACCTATTACTCGGAGAACCTCCAACAGGTATCCCAAGTCGACTGTGTCAAATGCTTTGGCTAGGTCAATAGAGACCAGCGCCATCTCGTCATCTGATTTCCAGTTTCGTGTAATACATGTGTAAGTCTCCTAAGGTTCATTCTTGTATGTCTGCCAGAATAAAACCACACTGGTCTTCGTGGACTAGGGTAGACATATGAGGGGCCAGTTGGTTTGCTAGTAATTTACATACGATTTTAGCATCCGAGTTGAATATTGTAATCGGCCGGTATGCCACTAGGTTCAATTCGTCCCCGTCCCTCCGGTTTCAGGAGCATAGGCGTTACGTGGCTGCCTCATCGAGGTGGGTTTCCTGTAAGAGTACTATGCTTATCTTATGCCTCTTGAGAAATGAGAGCACCCTGTACCGGTTCTTATACGAGTCCAATCCCCTGACGTTCCTGGTCAGGAACCTATACGTACTCTCTATTGCATCAGGGAAACCGTTGTGTCATCTCCCCCCACCTCCTGTTGTACAAGGTGTGTCCTGACTGCCTTCAAACAAAAGTCACAACCAAATAACCAAAACAAAAGCAATCAACAATGCCCCCCTCCCACGTGCATACATCGAGCAACCATCGTTCTATCTACATCCACCCACTGCCTGTGCCAGGACCTGCACAGTGCCCCCGCTCATCCAACCGGGACGGCGACTGTAAAACAAACTAATAAATCCCGGCCTACCCGCTGGTTACAGCCCAGCCTTATTCAATCATTGTCATTATACAGCAATACTGTTTCAAGAGTCCCACTAAGTAAATGCTGCGCTGTTAAGGGGGCACTCACGTTGCGCCCAGCTCAATGATAACATACCTCCATTGGTAGGTGCTCTGCGTAGCAGCACAGCCTCACATCTACACCAAGTCCCCCCTGAACAGCAAAGATACAACCAGCATTGTCCTCACGAGACATCATCTGATGGGGTTGTCTCTGCCATAGTGTCTGTTACAAAGTATGGCTGCGTGTCTTCCGGTCCATCCGCTGAACCCTGAACCAACAGTTGGGTGCCTAAACCAGCCTCTGTTACAGAGTCTGGAGAATGTTGTATGTGCATGGTGCCGTCTTCATTGATCGTGACCCTCTGTGAGCCGAGGGGCTCCGTGTTAGGGTTCCCAAATAGCTTGCGGCTGCTGCGTCCTGCACAATCCCCAGTGCGGGAGCCCCAGGGCTTTTTGCGACTGGTAGCTGGTCGAGGCACAGACACCACATCTCTCATCTCCAGCCATTTCCATACTTCCTCCTGGTGGTCAAAGAAGTGGGACTTCCCTTGGAACAGCACATTCAATCGTGCCGGGTAGAGCAGCATGTATTGTAGGTTTAAAGCACAAAGTTTCTGTTTGGTTGCATTAAAGAATTTGCACCTCTCCTGCACTTGTTTCGTATAGTCGGGATATATGGATATGCCGCTGTTACCATACTGTATGACTGACTTCTCCCGGGCTGAGCATAATATACAGTCCCTGCCCGGTAGTTGAGAATTTTGGCGAGCACCCGCCAGCAGCGGCGGGAACAGGGCTCTATGGGATCTTTCCGCCACAAAGAATTGGGAGAACCCGTGTGGTTGCAATTCCGTACGCACCCATGTTTCCAGAAATAATTCTGGCTTCGTACCCTCAGCTTTTTCAGGGAATCCCAGTGCACGGATTTTGCTCCGGTGGGAGCGGTCCACTGTGTCCTCTGTTCAATTCTCCAGCTCCGTGATAGAAGTAGTCATTCGGGTGACCTGCTGTTTTAAGGCTGCAACTTCCCACTGGAGTTCAGTGATATTTCCCTCAGCTGTCTGTACCTTGTCTGCAACTTTCCACAGATCGGTGCACAGGAGGTTCACATCAATAGAGACTACCTCTATCTTGTTCTCAAGCGCTGTGCGGGAGCCATGGATAGCTGCCAGGAGCTCTGCACGAGACGGTTCTGGGCTCCTGTCAGGTTGCTGTTCTGCGATCTCCTCACCTTCTTGCTGCATAAGTCTGTGGGGTTGCTGACGTGGCGTGGTGTATTGCGTGATCGTATTAGCAGAATGTGAGAGTGGGGCCCTGTCTTGCCATATGGCTGCTGGTTGATCAGTGGCGGCCCCCCACCCGCCAAATAGATAACTCGCAGTGGGAACCGTCCGTGTCACTCAGCAATCGTGGGGACGCCCTGCCCCGAGAAATACTGCCTGCCCTGCTCCGCAATGGGCCGCTGGTGTGTTGAGTACTGGCTTCAACCCCGCCCATGCACAGTATCCCAGCAGCAACCCCCTTCTGCTGGGGTCCCCTGGGCTCCCAGCAGGTCCCGGTCTAATCTCAGGCGCTCTGCGTGGCAGCTGCGAGAATCAGTGTCCTGCCTGTGCTGCAAAAGGTGTCATGTTCGTGGGCAGCCCGTGGCCTTGGTGATCAGAGAGTTAGTATCGCACCCCGCAGGCTACACATGCAGTCCCCCAGGGCTGGGGCCCACTGGCGCCCCACTCACCTGCTCCCTCAGGGTCTTTGTTGTCTCAACAGCACTGAGGTCCACGTTGGGGGTAGGGCTTGAACGGAAAGCTTTCCCCCCGCAGTTGCGGCTCAGTCGCGCAGCACCACAGCTCCCCCGCACCAGGGCTCTGCGAGGAGACGTGGTCACTGCTATGATGGTTTATGGAGCCGGCCAATGCCTCAGCTGGCCTCTGGGATCGCAGAGTGGGCCTCTGGTTTCGGCCTCTGGGATCGCAGAGTGGGCCTCTGGTTTCGGCCTCAATTCCCCCGCCGAGGGCAGCCAACCTCGGACATCCTCAGCTCGGGCAGGGCGGCCTGCCATTCACGACTCTGCCAGTCCGCAGCTGCCACCTCAGCAGGAAGTCAGGAGCCGGTTGGGGCCCCTCACAGCGGGTTCCGGTCACTCCCAGCAGCTGGTGTCCTTCAGCAGTGCCACGGGATAACCCGCTCTCACAACCCACGCCTCCAATGAGGCCCGAGGCCCCCCCTCTCGAACAGGCCCAGCCGGAGCCGCCAGCGATGGCATGGCTCAGGAGCAGGTAGGACCGCGTTGGCCCCAACAATCCCCTCTACGAGTTCTCAGGGGGTGCCACCGCAAGTTTTAGGTGATAAAATAGTGTTGGGCTGCAGGATATTGAAACTTTATTATGCGGGCCAGCCGGGAGCTCCGGGGTTTATGTCCTGGTGGCCGTGTTGCTTGGCCACGCCCTCCCCGCCTGACAGAGATGTTAGCTTCCTTTTGAGGTTTTCACATTGGAAGTCAGCAAGGAGGACAGTATGAGGGGCCAAGCTTTACCTTTGTTGCATCTGCTACAGGATCAGTTAAAAATGGTGTGTGAAAAGTTCGCAGGTGTGAACGAAAAAAAAGATGCGCATAGCTTGGTTCAGAGCTTAATCCGTCACTTAGTTGATATTACAAGGCTGCAAAGAGACATCGTGTCATCCAAAGAATACATCTGTGCCACAATACTTGATCAATGGTACAAAAAAGTACTGCCCACTTTCATTCCTTTTTTGGAAGGGGACGTTTCGGAATACAAGACATGGATTGATGAGTGAGCCAGGGACCTGGAAGAAGAACAGCTGGAAATTAGAGTCCCACTCAAGGGCACAAATTCTGGGGTGCTGCCTTCTACTTCCAGAGAGGGCAAACTTGTTGTCTCACAGCAGCCAACACCAGCAACAAGAACACAGGTCACAACAACAACAGGAACACAACAATCTGCCCCAACCTCTGCATTGGCTTGGTTTCAAGTGGTAGGTCTTAAGTCCAGTGCAGAAACGAAGGCAAAAGAGGTCGAGCAAGTGGCAGCACCAATGACCATTCAGAGGATGTTCCAGGACCAGGGCCGGACTGGGAACTGAAACCGGCCCTGGCAAACTGCTCCGCCGGCCCCCCTGGGAGGGTTGAGGGGGTGCGGCCGAGCTGTTTGCAAAGGCCTGTTTCGGCCGATTTTGTTACAGGGGGCCGATATTGCCAGCCCCCTGCAACAAAAACGGCCTCCCAGGGGCCCAAAACCAGCCCCCACCCTGGCGGCCCACCGGGGTAACGCCCGGTGCCCGCTACGGCCAGTCCGGCCCTGTCCAGGACTATCTGGATGACCCAAGAGAGGTCTATGTGGATCAAAATGCACACTGTGTTGCTGGTTTGCCCACTGTGTTGTAGTTTGTGATAAATTTGGGTTTATATTTTATTTCTCATTATGCATTGTTTTTATGGTATACTTAAGTTTCCTTTTTTGTTTGCTATGATTTTATGTTATGAGTTTCCTTTTGTTAAGGAAAGGGTGATAAGTAGCATTAATTGTATTTGCCCTCATTGCAAGTTGATCTTATTTGTGCTCATTTATGGTCCATGTTTAACATTCTTTTGTGGAACTGTGACACCATTGGTCATTGCGTGGGTTCTGGAATTGTAGGCAGTTGTCAGTTGCCTGCTGTTCTCTGAGCGTGCTGGTGGCTGGTGCAGTGGTGGGTCCAGCCTATGTAATAAAGGAATCTTTCTTCTCTACATTCCTCACCTCCTGCTTGTTTTTGGGAAACCCAGTGGATGATCTTCACCATCCGCAGCTTGGCGCTACACCACCAAAAGCTCAAACAGATCGACGACTAAGCAGTGCAGCTGAACTCTTAGGCGTTTATACCATACAAATTATTCAGCCCAATAAAACTTCTCTTAGCTTCACCCACATTTAATAAATCTGTCAATCCATGCACATATTGCCCCAGTGCTTAATTTGAGCCGGTGGTTTCCAGCACTTAATTGGTTTCCAGTGCTGGGCACCGGCACTTAATTGTCAACACACCTACGACAGTCTGCCACATGGTGGCGCTGCCTATCTAATTTAGAGATGAGCAGAATAACGTTGTTCATGGATGCAATATACATTAAAAATTACTAGTACCTACCTCCCCAGCCATTCATTTAGTTTTGGGGACCTCGAATAATCTGAACTGTTGCACTTACGAGCGAAAGAGTTGTTTTGGTAGCGTCAGTGACAGCGATGATGGGCAATGGGTGGTGCAAGCTGCAGTGGCCTCCTGGCTAGGGCCCTGGCACTTATTAATTTACAAATTAAGCATTGATTGTCCCACTCCTCTCCCAATAATGCCATCTGTGACTCTAAAACCACCACCAGCTATAGGCCGATGGGCAGCCTCTCCTACTGACGATCATGATATCGACATGGCTTATTATATAAAATATGTTTTTTCATTAACCTGTCAGAAACACGCAATGTTAATTAAAGAACAAAATTGTGTTATTCGCGCTTCAATTGTCATTATCTAACGTAGGCCTGCATTTTAAAATGGCTCACGTTGGCTGGCATCTTACTTCATGACAGGTGAACTATTATTTCCAGGCAAGCTGAATTTCGATGCTGTTAAAAACAATGTTTCTTTCCCTACTTTCCCATGAGAGGAAATGTTTCCTTGTTGTTGTAATCATTGTGGAATGCTATACTGAGTATCATATTGAAGAAGACACTTGCCAAGTGCCATCCGTGTATGCGTTGTATCTAGTTACCCATAATGCAAGTTTGAAGGACACGGCTAAAGATTGTTAGTGAGAAAGCCTTGAGAAGCTGTTGACTGCGCCATAGTAGCATCTTGTTTTAACCTGGTTAGACAACTTCCCTCAGAACAATGTGTAGGTGGGTAAATATAGAACTGTGCTCTAATATAGAGCTGACTCGAGCTAGACTCTTCGGATTTACCCCAGTCTTACACTGGTTCAGGCCTGGGACCGAGACAGAGCAGCTTTAGACTTTCATTTGTCTTTACTAGTTAACCCTATCAAACCTAGTCAGAGTCTGGACTGGTTGAGCTTCGTGGCCAGGGGCTTTTATAAATGTGGAAGATGTATTGTGTGTAAACTGGCAGTTGACAAGAAAAAAATGCGTTTAATCACAATGGTAGTAAACAATATTTAATTTTGAGCAATATAACATAGTATACTAAGGGGCCGAATCCGATTCGGGCCGGAAAAAATACCGACCGACTCGGTACGGGATTATAGTCCGACCGACACGTACCGGCGTTGCCCGACCTGGGAAGTACGATGAAATGCATGTGAATCACGACCGACTCGTACGGAACTCAAGGCGAACGACCGACCCAGACGGAAACAAGCTATCCGGCCGGGAAACCACGCGAATCGAACCGACCGACACGCACCAGGAATCAACCCGAACGAAACGTACCCGCGAACTCCGACCCGCGCAGTACGATGCAATGGGTGCAAAAGCAGACCGATTCGCACGGAGCCCAAGCCGTACGACTGACACGCATACAAAACCCAGCCGAACAAACACAATACTCCGCGACCGACGCGTACGCCGCATATGAAACTGAGCTGAAACACAGCGGGAACGACTCGGAGAGGCGCGCACGAGATAACTGCAACGTCCTACTCGGTCAGAAGGACAACTCCTACATGCACAATAATCACAAATGAAAAAATACAAAAAAAGAGGGCCAAACAAGCAATGACAAAGCCAATAAATACAGGGGGTGAAAAAAATGGAACAAGAACACACCCCCAACTCCACCTACATAAAGGCCACAAATCCCTACCATGATCCTTTGCAAATTCCACTGACCTGCCAGCACAGAACACCAGCAGACAGCAGACACACACACAGCTCATCCAACACAAAAGCCACACACCATTAGCACCTCAACAAATAGCACCCTCACACACACACAGCAAAACCTACACACACACACCCTCACCTGCACACACACACACATCAATCACCACCACCAACCATGACCATGCCCCTAAAGAAGAATCCAAAGTTCCTAGATAGTGAATTGGAAGTCATGGTAGACGAGATCCTGAGGGTAGAGCCACAGTTGTTTGGCACATTGGTCCAACAGACCCCCATGGCACAGAAAACCAAGATGTGGGCGAGGATCGTCGACAGGGTGAACGCACAATCACCATGTTTGCGCACAAAGGAAGACATCCAGAACAGGTGGTATGATGTGCGCAGGAGGGTCAGGGACCTACTGAAGAAGGATTACCTCCTGAGCCAGCACACCGGCAGTGGCCCTCCTGCCAAACCAGTATACCTCAGGCCCTGGGAGGAGAAGGTGCGGGCCATCCTACCACCAGTGAGCGTATATGGACTAACAAGCATCCCAGAGCCTGGTGAGTACACAACTAATATACACAATATTGTGTGCCAATACACACACATCACTGTCAAGGAGATAGTCAAACCATGCACCCCTAGCAAATCAACAGCAACCAAAAGATAATCATCCCTAGAAGTGTAGCGCCGAGACACCCATGGGTATTTGTGCGCTCTAGAAATTGTTAACATAACATAACATAACATAACATATGTTAGTCAGATAAACACAACACATGCCATGTCATAGTGATATGTAACTGTGTCATGACATGTACAAACCCAATACCAAATAGAGCTCGGCAGTGGCACAAATCTAACTAACGAACACTGTCAGATATTTAGCCACCACTAGAACACCACCTCACAGGGAAGCTCACAGAAAGGAAGGAATCCTGTGTATGCTTGTGAAGTCAGTGTAGCCAAGAGCATGATGGGACTCGTAGTAACAGATAATGGGCAGCCTCACATTTGGACCATCAACACCACTCTGAACCATGCTCACAACACAGGGAGTGGAAAAGGACTGACAATATGTCTGACACTGGGTACTGCTGTGGGGAGCACAAGGCCCTGCTGGGAACTGGGCACCAACAAACAACAGGACCACACTGTCAGCCATCTTGCCATTGCTGTCACACTCACACACAGTGAAGTCCACTCAAAAGGAAGGAAGTATGGGCATGCTGGGAAGGGGGTGTAGGCAATAGCATGATGGGAGTTGTAGTCACAGATAATGCTCACCCACACAATTGGCCCATCAACACCACTCTGAACCATGCTCACATCACAGGGAGTGGATAAGGACTGACAAGATGGCTGACACTGGGTACTGCTGTGGGGAGCACAAGGCCCTGCTGGGAACTGTGCACCAACAAACAGCAGAACACCACTGCCTGACATCCTGAAAGCCAACTTGCACTCCCTGCAATGCAAGCACGTTGCATGGTGGGATATCTGGCTGGGTGGGAAGGAGGACTGACAGCACTGACCATAGTTACAAGCAGCTCTCCTCACACACCCCCTCAACACAAACTCCACATAACCCACCTCGGAGAATGCAATGCCTCACACACCAAATGAAGATCCCACAAAGAACCACCACTCTGGGTAATGCTGTGTGAAGCACAGGGACACTCTTGGGACTTGTAGCCAAACAAACGCAAAGACAACACTGTCAGCCTTCCTGTCAGCACAGGCACACTACCCCACAGGGAAGCAGAGTCAAAAGGAAGGAAGTACGGGCATGCTGGGAAGGGGGGTGTAGGCAGTAGCATGATGGGAGTTGTAGTCACAGATATTGCTCACCCTCACAATTGGCCCATCAACACCACTCTGAACCATGCTCACATCACAGGGAGTGGATAAGGACTGACAAGATGGCTGACACTGGGTACTGCTGTGGGGAGCACAAGGCCCTGCTGGGAACTGTGCACCAACAAACAGCACAACACCACTGAATGACATCCTGAGAGTCAACCTGAACCCACTGCAAGGGTGGCATGCTTCATGGTGGGATAACTGGGCCAGGTGGAGAAGGATTGGCGGATGTCCACCAAATACAACCAATGCTGGCCATGCACACACCTCAACATTCATATTGAAATGCCCCAGGTATGCATGACAATGTGCTACACCAATATCAACCTCTTACTGTGACAACTTAGGACAATGCAATGTACATGCCCGCATCCAGAGGTACAGTCACAACTGTCAGGTATGTGAACCATTGATGCCTGTAGAAACATTACATACAATGTGTGTCTCTTCCAAATACAGGTGATGATGATGGGGACACAGCAGCAGGCAAGGAGGAGTCCCTGTCTCAGGCTCCGGGGGACACAGAGCTCACTGGTGTGGAACAGCCTCTGCCCTCCTCGGATGGCGAAGACCTACCTGGCACCTCCGGTGTGAGTCATCATGCAGCACCAGCTGGACCAACATCTGCACCCCCTGCACCCACCCCTCCAACAACTGCCAACATACAGACCACCCCGCCGACACGGACAGACCAAGGACCACCGCTGACAACAGCACAGGGCCCCAGGCCCACCGTGGAGCAACGGATGACAACACCACTAACAACCCCCAAGTGGGCTTCGGGTCACCTGTGCGTGCCACCGCAGGTCCTGCACGTGTCGCCAGGGGTGGTGGGAGGGGTGGTAGACATAGGTCGCTGCTTGCAGAGGGGTCTGGACTGCATGATGACCCACAACTGGCACGCATCGCTGATGCGTACCAGGATAGCACCGGAGAGGTCAGACAGGTAGTGGGGATCCTCAAGGACATACAACAGCAGCAGGCTGCCCATCATGCCCGCTTGGACTCCCACATGTCCCGTGTGGAGACACACATGTCTCGCATGGAGTCCAAGTGGGACACATTGCAAGAACTCACAGCGGTGCATAGGGACATATTGACATGCCTCCGCCAGATTAGCACCAACATGGCCACACCTCCCTGTGTGCCCACAACATCTGGTGCTACAACAACTGACACCGCCACAGGGAGGGAGGAGGACTCTGGAGGAGACTCCCTGCACCGCAGCAGCCTGCACGTGAGGGTCCCCCCCAAAGAAGAGGGGTCGTCCGAGGAAGGAAAACTGAGAGGTTGATGGCCACGTACATCCCCCAGGAAGCCAACACCTGTTCCGGAAATTATCCTTTATGTGCAAACGTTCCACCCTGTCGAATGCAACAGTACTTTCCCACATGACATGGGGAGTTCAAGTTGGACTAATGTATCATATGACTGTGGACTTCACTCAGGACATTTCTGCTACCAAGACTTCCAACTCATCTGGGAACTCTGGATCACAATCCCAATGTACAGCACCCACCATCCTGTGCACTATACACACACACATTTCTGTAAATAAAATCACTAGTACACCATACTTGCCACTGTTGTTATTCAAATGTGGATACTGTTATGGTTATGATGTTCTGCCAAATTACACTGTGTATGCTAACTGCTACAGCAAGCACAACACCGTTGTGTGAGTCATGGTGACGTGACACATATGAGGGAGACACACCACTAGGGCTACACAACACAGACACCAGGGCCATCGGACTCATCGTCCACAGTGATGTTGCCAGGAAATACAGTGGAATGCACAGACACCACACCTATTCAGAGTCTGTGTCAACTAGCCCACAGGTGCAGTAAGCAAATGTCAGTCAGATGTGTGACCACAGACAACGCACATCCCAAAGTGAAGCACAGGTTTATTACACATTAGCAACATGTTGTTTCCACTACAAATGCAAGGTTTACCCACGTGGCAGTGGCCACACAGTCAACAAGTGCAGAAGATATGAAGTCCAGGGGTGTGTGGCACATCACTTGTAGGGAAACTACTGCTGCCACCCTGAAAGCTGAATCATGGTGTCGGGGGATCCAAGTTGACCAAAGTACACAGTAAGCACCCTGTGAAGGACAGACATGACACACAGTTAAAATCACTGTAAAACAGGACAGTACTGCAATACTCATGCCCAATACATGTCACAAGACAACTACACAAAACCAAGTTAGCATGTCAGAACTGTTGGGGAGTTCAGACTACCTGGAAGGACACATTGCTGCACGCATCCAGTCAAGTAGCACATGGCCACACTCAAACAGCACCAGAGCACCACCCACACATATCATGCAAACTCACGTCATTCACATTACATCTCCCTGGATACTCACATTCAGCTGAAGAAGTTGGTGATGAGCTGTGTGCGGACATCACCATCATCACTGGCATCGTGGTCCAGGCCAGGATCCTCCACAGGTGGCGGACGTTGGTCATCGTCATCCAGGATGAGAGGCAACTCCTTCCGCACTGCCAGGTTGTGTAGCATGCAGCAGACGATGACAATCTTGCACACCTTTGCTGGGGCATATGGGAGGGCCCCTCCTGTCTTGTCCAGGCAGCGGAAGCGGCTCTTCAGGAGACCAAAGGTCCGCTCTATCACTCTCCTGGTCCGACCATGTGCCTCATTGTAGCGCATCTGGGCTGGTGTCACAGGGTTCCTGAGGGGTGTCAGCAACCACGGCATGTTGGGGTATCCGGAGTCACCTATGGACAGACAAGTGCACATTAGCTGATTTGGAAAAGTGGGTGGAATACTACAGATCAGAACACACACAATGGTACAAAGTCAGTACACACCGACAAGCCAGGCACGCTGGTTCTGCATCTGTGCCATCATCCTCGGGATGCGACTACTCCTCATCACGTAGGCATCGTGTGCTGAACCAGGGAAACGGGCACACACATGTGTGATGCTCATATCTGCTAAACATACCACCAGAGCATTGATCGAATGGTAATGTTTACAGTTCCGGTATGCCTGCTCATGTGCCTGTGGTGGTATCAAAGCCACATGTGTCCCATCAATGGAGCCAATGACATGTGGCATCCCCCTCAGGGCATAGAAGTCACTCTTGACGTCAGTGAGTTGTTAATGTGTAGGGAAATAGATGTACTGGTTGAGGCATCTCAACATTGCCTCCAAAACATTGCGTAGCACACGGCTGAACATAGTCTGTGACATCCCACCGGCAGTCGCAACAGTGTGTTGAAAGGTACCGGTGGCAAAGAAGTGTAGGGCTGCCATTACCTTCACCTTGGGGGTCAGCGCCGTAGGGTACGTCCGGCCAGGTTGCAAATGTGGTGTCAAGCGCACTGCCAAATCCTCAATCAGCTGCCTGGTGAAGCGGTACCGTTGGATGCTGTCACGTTCCACCATCGTTGCCAGGTCAGGGAATGGTCTATGGACAGCTGGAGCCCTGCAGTGCATAGGTTGAAGGAAAAAGATTGTCAGTCACCCCACATATGTGCCATTCACCATACACAATTTCACATGATACATCATTACGTGACACAAGTACTTGATGTGTGTGCCGTTCTGTCGGACATAACTCGCACCTACATGGCCATCATCTAACTTCTCAGTACAACATGTGTGCACAACAGGTACCAGGTTGTGCTATGGGAAACCATTAAGCTGTGTCACAGTACCCATTTACTGCTGTCACGTTCCACACACACACCACAGTGACATGTCTGGACAGATGCGCCACAGGCATCACAGCTCATTGACAGGTAGATTCCCAGTGACCCTGTCTTGCCACATGGACACTGGCATGACATGGCGTATCATGTACACGTCAGAAAAACAAACATGACTCCCACAGGTAGTGGCCCCTGTCGCATCCGCAGGACAGACATGGACGCCAGTGACGCACAACATCAAAGTCCATGCACAAACAACGTTGATGTGGAGACTGTCTCCCATCGTGCACATGGAATCAGAGACATCGGAAACACAACATGCACACAGACTGTGGAGGGACATCACTATTGTGGCAATGGGTCATCCTGTGACGTACATGCCTTCCCACATGGGACTCTGGGGGTATGTGACATGTCATACACATACACAACCTGGAAATGTGACCATGCCACATGCTCCAAAATGAACTGTTGCACATCACAGTGGTCATGTGCACAACACACAAAGGACCCTGTCCCCATGAACACATGCACAGCCTGGGTGTGGCTGCCCACAAGTGCCACCACAGAAACCACATGTTAACCCCATACACAGAGAAGGAAATGCAGCCTTACATGCCTTAGGAAACAGTGTGGACTGGGTGTGGTGTTGTAGGTGTGCCCCTGGGTCTCTGGCAGGTATATGTGGCTGGCATACGTTCACCAGTGACAAGCATGGTAACATATGCGACTGACCTGTACAGGGACGCGTTGTACAGCAATGGACCGATCGATGTGCCCGGCCGGCCCATTGCATGTGTTGGGAGCGGGTATGCGTTGTATCCCGAAATACGCGTTGTACAGCAATGGACCGATCGGTGTGCCCGGCCGGCCCATTGCATGTGTTGTGAGCGGGTACGCGTTGTACAGCAATGGACCGATCGGTGTGCCCGGCCGGCCCATTGCATGTGTTGTGAGCGGGTACGCGTTGTACAGCAATGGACCGATCGGTGTGCCCGGCCGGCCCATTGCATGTGTTGTGAGCGGGTACACGTTGTACAGCAATGGACCGGTGTGCCCGGCCGGCCCATTGCATGTGTTGGGAGCCGGTACGCGTTGTACAGCAATGGACCGATCGGTGTGCACGCATTGGCTGGGGCCTGGCATGGCCACGGACGCGTTTTCGAAGCTCCAACGAGTCTGATGCAGTGAATTCAGTTGGCCAGCCACAACAATGTTGCAAAATCATGGGTGTCATGAAGTTGAAGATTTGAAGGATGCTGTGGGCGTGTATTAGTGCTGCTATTCCATGGATTGGTCAGATTCAGAAGATGCAAACGACTTGGACCTATCACTTTGGACACATGGGACAGTATCTGCCTCTGCAGCACACATATAATGCTGGCTATTCCCCTGAGAGCTCACTTGTCTGCACTACATGCTCCAGGACGACATCTGCCACCAACACTGCTGCTGTTTCTGCATCCTCTGGCTACTGCAATGGCACGTACTGTGGAGAGAGCCCCAGCCTTCAGCCTTGAGGAGAACCAGGCCCTGCTGGACAGCCTCCTTCCACAGTACAGCAAGCTTAATGGGAAACCAGGGGAGCAGGTGAGTGTGCTGTCCACTGCCTTACTAATTGTCCCTGTTGTCTGACTAGCAGGACTTACAGTGTGCACACCACTGGCTAGCATGCTCACTGAGTAGTTGTCACACCCCAAAGTGTGTAGTTACATGCACTGAACTGGTACAGTGCAGTAACAGTGCATTTCAACTAGGTTTACTTCCCATGCAATGATACCATGTAGTGACTGTTGGCAAACTGTTCATAGCCATTGTTGCACTGCTTGTGTACATCATATGCCCCTGTGATTGAGACATGTATATCCAACTGTGTGATGCACGTATATGTTGCATGTGTAGTAATGGCCTTTTCACTTTGTCATCCTCACAGGTTGATGCCCACCAGAAGCAGGAAATCTGGCTGACCATCGCCCGGGAAGTAAGATCCGTGGGGGTCTACAGGCGCAGGATCCGCAACTGCCAGAAGAGGTGGCAGGACCTTCGGGGCTGGACCCGCAGGATCGCAAGGGTCCAGCTGAAGCTGTCGCCTCCTCGCAGGAGGGGCGGACACCGGACCCTGACCCCCCACATGCTCCGGATCCTGGCGGTGGTCTTCCCTGACCTGGATGGGCAGCTGCAGGGCAGACAGCAGCAAGGAGGGGGTGAGTCCATGACTGCACTGTGCACTTTGTCTGACATGCTATGTGCCCTCCTCTGGCCTGGTTAAACTTCCACAGTACATCAGTCATGTGGTCCAGGACCCATGTCCCTCATTTGTGACATGCCCACTTCTCCTCTGATACGCATATGTGTGGCCCTTAGAGTCAGGAAATTGTGTCATTTGGGGACTTTGTCATTGCATTTAGCTTTGCTCAAGGTGGGGGACAGCATTTGTTCCTGTGACTATGTTGTGCGACTCATGGGTGGGTCAATTGCTTACACAATGCCTAAGTTCTGACATGTAATCTGGGTGTAACTTTGATATGTGGTCCACTTGCTGATCTGAATCACCACATGTCCCTGTGGAATTTGGCACACACCCATGCTGCTGGTGGGAACAATGTTTGGGCCTCAGGAGTATGTGTATCAAGTGTGTCACACATGCTTAGCCACCTGCCTACTGTCCAGGACTCATCCCTCTTACAGGTGGAGCTGGACAGTCATGCCTACTCCAGGGCATACAATACACTCTGTACTCCCACTCCCGTGTATCATCTGGCATGTTGTGATCAGTGAAATGTACCCTCAGGTGTCTGCCTCTGTCTCATTGTGCTGTGTCTTCGTTGTCAGGACTACTGGTATGTTTATCGGTTAGGGCTCAGCATGCCATCGGAGATGTGACCATGATAGACGATACTTCTGTGACTTATAGGTGTCTGATCACTTGACTGTGCACACAGGTGTTTGCGACAGTGACTTTCAGGCAGCTGTTTTTCATTCACAGCACACTGTGAGGTGCTCATGTTCAGAGAGTTGTGTTTCATGTCCCCCATATATCCAGATGGTATGACGTGGACAAATAGTAGTACAGATGATGTGGTTTTTGGGGGATGGACATGTGCACTTGTCAGTCACATAACTTGCATTCCCCATGCCCTCGGATTGTGACACAGTGCAGACTGTTGTTGGCTGGCTGCCATGGCCATGTGACTGGAGACAGTAATGTATGACTTTGCACGCATTCCTGTGTCATGGCATTAAACTTCCTGAGACTGATCCTGCAGGGGAGTGACACGTGCAACATGCACCCCATTGTGGCATTGACTATCCGGACATGGGTGCATCATGGTGTCTGGTGCTGGTATGCATCACATGCATTTCTATTTAGACTCTGGCCATCCCTTTCATCCGGACACCTGCACTGACTCAGTGGCAAGAGATGTGATGTGTGCATGTTCACATACTTCAATGTCTTCCCTGCAATGTCCAACAACTGTGTAGGTGGTGCATGTGTCCACACTGGGGTCTTACCATCAGACAGGCACCAGACAGATGGGTGCAAGGGCAGGAGGGGTGTGAGTCCCATGGTTGACCATCAGACTGACAATTGGCTTCCCCGAATCTGTGTGAGGACTTTAGGCAATGTTCAACTAAGGATGCCAGGGCTTGCTCTGTGATGTGCTGTACTTACTGTGGTGTGTGCGGTCAGTGCAGGTGACTTATGTTTGTCTGTTTCCCTAATTGTTTGCAGATACATCCACGGCCACAGGAGGGGACAGCTCCACGGACCAGGAGGATCAGCGGAGCCAGACTGGGTCAGCATCCGACGAGTGGTCAGAGGGACCCAGTGGCACGGAGGGCGAGGGGAGCCACACCGAGGAGTCCTCAGCACCATCCACCTCAGCTGAGGACCACAGCAGCTCGGAGGATGACTCCCTTGTGGAGGCGGGTCTCAGCAGCCACCAAAGGCCAGCTAGTCTGTCTGGCCCCGCCACCACCACCACCACCACCACCCTCCCATTGGCTCCCATTCCTGAGGTCCGTGGAGGCTCCCGTGCTCGGGAGCGTGTCTCCTTCGTGCAAGGCACCGCACCCCCTGCCCCTGTGTCCCCTGCTGCTCTGAGTGAGGAGTCTGTGTACCTCCTTCGGCAGCTCCATGTAGGGCAGACAGCAATGCTGAGTGTCCGCCATGCACACACCACTCTGTTGACACAGCTGGTGTCGTTCATGGAGGGCATCTCGACGGGTATGTCTGCCCTACAGAGGAGCAATAAGTCCATGGACTCCTCCCTGACGGCAGCAGTGTCCCTCCTCCAACAGTCCCTCACCCCTCCCACCTCTGCCCCATCCACACTTCCTGCCACCATACCTGTCCAAAGCACATGCCCACCTGCACAATCACCCAAGCACACAGACACGAGCAGCACAGACACACCCAAGAGAAAGGCAAGAGGTGCACACAAGCATCCTCAGGGGACTGATACCACACACACAGGGGATGGGGAACAGACACACACACAGGCATCCACAGTCACTCCGCAGTCCTCCAAATCCTCTCCCTCCAAGACCCCTTCCCTTGCCTCACCTGCTACCCCACCTACACAGCAGATCTTCCTGTGTGACCTCGGCCTCTTCCCCTCCAATCCTGCTGATCCAGCATACCGGGGGAAGAGGAAGTCCACCCACACAGAGGGGAGTGCCCCTCACCCCCGGACACCCTCCCCCAGGCACAGGCAGACACAGGACCCCATTCGGAAGTCCCCCCGGACCAGGAAGAGCAAGACCCCACCACCACGCAGCTCCACCACCCAGTCTCTCTCCTCCATCCCCCAGGCCACCACTCCACAGGTTCCCCCGCCACACCCTGCTCCAGGTTCCCCCACACACCGATACCGCATCCCCAGACTGCTTGGGCCCTCCCCCTGCCACTTGCTCTTCCACCCCCAACCCAGACGCTCTGCCTGTTAGTGCCACTGGTGTGGAGACCGGGTCCCCCTCTGTCCTGCCCACCTCATCTGCCCCCCTTCCACTCCCTTTGAGTCATGCACTGCAGTGGAGTCCACAACCACCCCGTCTGACTCGGGCACTGCAGTGGGGACCCAGTCCACTACATCAGACCAGCCCACTGCAGTGGTTGCAGCACCCACACCAACTGACTTGTGTACCACAGTGGTGCCGGCCCCCCTGAGTCAGACACCTCCACTGCAGTTGCCGGTGACACTCCTGCACCCACCACCCCTTCACTGCCTCCTTCTGCCATCCCCTGATCCTGTCCCTGCGGTGCCTGGCCTGCCCCTTGTATGCCCCTCCAAGGGGGATGTCCCCTGTCCGTACAAGTGCAGGCAAGCAATGGGTGACCAGTTGTCACTTATCACCTTGTTGGGACTGTGATTTTGGACTGGCCATTGGCCTTAGTTTCTTTGGGACTTCAGAGTTTTCCTTGCCATTTGCTGAATAAAGCCTCTTTTTGTTTAATTGTGGCTTTTCTTTTGATGTACATGATGTGGATGAGTAGCATCCTGCATTTGCAGTTGTAATAGTGTTCATATCAGGAAAATGAAGTGTTGCTGTGATGGACTCCATGTGGTCCATGGGATATGTGTCCTGTTGTAGTCTGGATCTATGGCATCCTTTGCTGCAGTCTGAGGGTGTAATGTTCAGCATTTGACCCAGGGATGTACATTTTGCATTTGTAAATGAACATCTTTGTCTTACACTGATGCACATCTGGTGGGCTTACCACTGTTCAACGTTCCGATTTCCCTGACTGTGTGCCCAGCTCCACTGGACATGCAGTTTTGCACATCAATGTCGAAGGACTCATCTGTGTATACAGTGCAACTTGCTTGACACGTGTTTTGTGTGTATGCAGATGACTTACGTGACACTCCCGTACCCAGGCTGATGTGAGCAGAGCCTTCTGTGTGTTGTGGTTGTTGACTCACTGACGGAGTGTTCTGCTGACATGTTTGGGTCGTGCACAGACAAGGTTTGGCACAGCGGACCTTTCACAGGAGTGGAGTGCCCTCATGCCAGTGTGTAATCCCGTGACATTGCATGGGCCTGTGTTGTGTGTTGTGTAAGCATGTCTGTGCATGTTCCCTTCCCTTTTCCTACACAGGCTGTGTCCCTAGGGATGTTCCTGTTTGTGATGCTTGCTGAGTTGTTCTGTGTTCATCCAGCATCTTGGACCTGGTTTCTCCGTGATGTGGGTGCATGGCAAACTAATGTTCATGAGGTTGTCATACCAGGTTGTCTTTGTTGTCAGGGCTGGGGATGTGGGCAAACGCAGATGGGACACATTCAGGATTCCCCTTGGCACTTGTTGTTTACACAAGTCATGTGATTTTCAGTTTGTGGTAGCTTTCAGTGATTGTGACACGTTGTGTGTGTGACTGCTGCCACTCCTCATGGTCAGAGCTGCAATGTTGGAAGTTGTGTACGTGTGTTCTTCGTGTGTCACCTTGGCTTCTTCGTTGGTGTGTGACTATGGCCAGGATCCCATTGATTGCGGTGGATTTCACATCATGCCCATGTATGGCATACTGTGCTGTGTGTCAGACATTCACGAGTCTTGTTGACTGGCCATGTGTGATGGGTTTCTGCACCTTAGTTCCCACCACCACCCCTGGTATTGTCATGGGTGCATGTCCAATGTCACCAGTCCATGTGAGCTTCACTGCTGCACATTGGTGGAGATCAGGGTGTGTGGTGTTGAGTGTGTGCAAAAGTGAGTTGTTGCACGGCTAGACCCCTACCTCCATATTGGCCTTGGCTGGCAGGCCGTGCTGATTGATTGGAGCTTGTGTAGGTGTGATGGTAGTTTGTTGCTCAGGACACATGGCTGTGGTTCACAGTGTGAACGACATCTACCTTTGTCATCACAGTGGGATTATCATGCAGGCTAGTGTCAGCACAATGTGGGGTCCCTGGGGGTAGTGCTGTGGTGGGTCTGTCTCTTGCTGTGTTAGTTGCTGTTCCTACAAGCTTGTGTGACATGTGTAATTTGGGCTCTCTCTCATCTAACAATGCCTGATTGCCCACATAGGGGTATCCGATCCATGAGTAACTTTTGTATGGCACTGTATACACATCTGTGTGGTTGGAATTCAGGCCTCCTCATGTGTTGTGTGGTTGCCTGGGGACACTGGCACACCCCCCCCCATCACCTGTTGTGTTTGATATGCAGTGTGAGTCTGCCTGTTTGTGTTTGTGCCTTTGCACCACTGCATTGGCATATCTTGAGTGTGCCATTGGCTGTATGTTGTTTGGTGGCTTTCCCCTGCTGTCCCTGGGACTCGTAGGTCATCAGTCAGCACAATAATCATGGCTTGTATGTCCCATTGATGCCATGGTATGGTATTTGTTCACCTGACATCTACAGTCTCCACAGGATATCTACATTTGTGTGTCCATTGGTGCAGATATGTGGGTCAGCATTATGATGGTCACTTCTGTCATTGGGTTATTTGTGAATGTTGACAATGTGGGCCCCCATGGGTGATGTTTGTATGCACATGGCCAAAACGATGTTTCAGTGACACTGCACTGTTTGCCTCGACCAATCTATGTTGCTATGGGACACAAGCACTACTATGCCACTGATGTGTTTGTTGTTGTGTGACCAGGATTCATCCATGCAGTTTGGCTTTGGCAGCTTTTACCATGACTACACTTCCCTTTTGGTCACTGTGGTCATGGGGCTTTAGGCCCCATTGCCACACTGTTCAAATTGTGCATCAGCTATGGACACCACACTTCCCTTTTGGTCACTGTGGTGATGGGGCTTTAGGCCCCATTGCCACACTGTTCAAAATGTTCATCAACTATGGACACCACACTTCCCTTTTGGTCACTGTGGTGATGGGGCTTTGGGCCCCATTGCCACACTGTTCAAAATGTGCATCAACTATGGACACCACACTTCCCTTTTGGTCACTGTGGTGATGTGGCTTTGGGCCCCATTGCCACACTGTTCAAAATGTGCATCAGCTATGGACACCACACTTCCCTTTTGGTCACTGTGGTGATGGGGCTTTAGGCCACATTGCCACACTGTTCAAAATGTGCATCAGCTATGGACACCACACTTCCCTTTTGGTCACTGTGGTGATGGGGCTTTGGGCCACATTGCCACACTGTTCAAAATGTGCATCAGCTATGGACACCACACTTCCCTTTTGGTCACTGTGGTGATGGGGCTTTAGGCCACATTGCCACACTGTTCAAAATGTGCATCAGCTATGGACACCACACTTCCCTTTTGGTCACTGTGGTGATGGGGCTTTAGGCCCCATTGCCACACTGTTCAAAATGTGCATCAGCTATGGACAGCACACTTACCTTTTGGTCACTGTGGTGATGGGATGTTCGAGCCCATTGCCACAGTGGCCATGGTCTGCTTGCATTGTGGAGGCCACACACATTTATGTGTGACACATGTGCTAGGGGGTCACATTGTATGTTCAATGTCATGTTCAGTGTTGTAGGCATTTGACACAGACTACACACACTTGTCATGGTGTTGGGGGGGATGGAATGTTCTGTCATTCCTTATGTGGGAGTATGCTAGTTGTGTCATGCATTACCCGTCCTATGAGTTGGGGTGGTGTTAGTGGTAGGCATCCATCCCCCCATGAGTGGGGATGGTAGTAGTGACAGGCATCCAGGCCCCCATGAGTAGTGGTGGTGGTAGTGGTAGGCATCCATCCCCCCCATTAGTGGGGATGGTAGTAGTGACAGGCATCCAGCCCCCCGAGTAGGGGTGGTGGTGGTGGCAGGCATCTAGCCCCCCCTGAGTGGGGGTGGTGGTAGTGGTAGGCATCCATCCCCCCATGAGTGGGGATGGTAGTAGTGACAGGCATCCAGGCCCCCCCGAGTAGGGGTGGTGGTAGTGGTAGGCATCCAGCCCCCCCTTAGTGAAGGTGGTAGTGGTAGGCATCCATCCCCCCATTAGTGGGGATGGTAGTAGTGACAGGCATCCAGGCACCCATGAGTAGTGGTGCTGGTAGTGGTAGGCATCCATCCCCCCATCAGTGGGGATGGTAGTAGTGACAGGCATCCATGCACCCATGAGTAGTGGTGCTGGTAGTGGTAGGCATCCATCCCCCCATGAGTGGGTATGGTAGTAGTGACAGGCATCCAGCCCCCCCTGAGTAGGGGTGGTGGTGGTGGCAGGCATCTAGCCCCCCCTGAGTGGGGGTGGTGGTAGTGGTAGGCATTCATACCCCCATGAGTGGGGATGGTAGTAGTGACAGGCATCCAGGCCCCCCTGAGTAGGGGTGGTGGTAGTGGTAGGCATCCAGCCCCCCCTGAGTAGTGATGGTGGTAGTGGTAGGCATCCATCCCCCCATGAGTGGGGATGGTAGTAGTGACAGGCATCCAGGCACCCATGAGTAGGGGTGGTGGTAGTGGTAGGCATCCAGCCCCCCTGAGTAGTGGTGGTGGTAGTGGTAGGCATCCATCCCCCCATGAGTGGGGATGGTAGTAGTGACAGGCATCCAGCCCCCCCTGAGTAGGGGTGGTGGTGGTGGCAGGCATCTAGCCCCCCCTGAGTGGGGGTGGTGTTAGTGGTAGGCATCCATCCCCCCATGATTGGGGATGGTAGTAGTGACAGGCATCCAGGCCCCCTGAGTAGGGGTGGTGGTAGTGGTAGGCATCCAGCCCCCTGAGTAGTGATGGTGGTAGTGGTAGGCATCCATCCCCCATGAGTGGGGATGGTAGTAGTGACAGGCATCCAGGCACCCATGAGTAGGGGTGGTGGTAGGGTGGTGTTGGTGGTAGGCATCCATCCCCCTATAGGTGTGTATGGCATTGGTGTTGGCCATCCCACCCCTATGGTTCTGCTGTTGCTAGTGTACGTTATTTGTGCATCCCTATGTGTGTGTGACATATTTCGGGTACGTGTAGTTTGTTTGTATTGTTGGTGTTTGACTTACCGTCTGCGCCGTACGTGTCCGTGCTGGCCCCGGTAATAGATGTAGAGTATAGGTAGGACCTGCGCAATGGGATTCATGCTTGGATCGTCTCGTTCGGGTTACTCGTGTCTTCGACTCGTACTCGTCGCTAGCTTGTTCGTCTCGTAGCCGTTGATCGTCTTGTGGCTTGAATCGGAGCTTATGTACGGCTCGCCCGGATGCTCAAACGTGCCGGACGTAGCGACGGGTTCGGCGCGTACGGATTGCGCATCGTACTAGTCCGGCCGGAAGGTGCTGTGTATTTGCTTCCGTGCGGCTCGATTCGGCGTTCACGGATCCGGCTCGGGCGGGGAACAGGAGCTGGATTGGGTGAGTACGGCTCGCTCGGAAACTGGGTTGTTAGACGCATCGTACTTGTTCGTCCGGACGAGTGTACGAATCGGTCGGGAAACACGCATTCGGCTTGTATTTTTTCCGGACGAATACTGTTAGGTGCCCTACCGGCCGAGATCGGAATCGACCCCTCTGTATAGTTTTTTCACAGTCTCATCATTTCAGAATGTAAGTGTTTTCAGTATTATATACAACAAAGCCATAGTTGTTGCTTATTTATCTAATGCAGCTAACAACCATTGACAAAGCCAACAGTCCTGGCTTCTTGTAGGTGTAATGTTACTTGTTATATTATATATATATGGATGCAATTACAAAAGCAGCAAAATACCTGTTGGTCGGCACACTACGCTAAGCACAGATTTTTAGCTTACATGTTTATAAGCCACGCCCCTAATTACATCGGCCACGCCCCTTTGAGAAACCCCCAAGTTTTTTGTTCCCACTTAAAGCGCTGATTAAAATGTTCATGTCAAGTGCTCCTGTTCAATGTAAGTGCTAATTTTACACCAGTGTTTTTCTTTTATAATTTTCTGGGATTTAATTTATGATTTGTTTCGAACTATAATATGATCACGCAGTGATGTACGTCTAAGATTAAGAAGGCCAGACAATCCATTTTTGAATGTAACCCCGTAATTATTGAGTTTTCTCATGTTACAATTAGTGTCAGGTGGAGGTGGAGTTATGGTTTATAAGGGACATATCGAGACAGCATGACCGTATTAATGACCAATTTGCTAAACAAACAATAATCCCCATGATGGTGCTTTCGTGGCATATGCAACATCCTGCTATTCAACACACTTTAATAAGTTTGGTTCCTATTAATTAGTTTATTACACATTTTTTGCATGATGATGGTGAGTTCATCAAGTCTATTTTGAAAGGTACATGCTTGTCTAAGATGGTGCCAACAGGGCACATACATTAGCACGTTATCCAGTAGTGTAAAATTGTTCTCCTTAAACCAGGGGTCTCCAACCTTTTGTGTATTAAGAGCTACTTATGTTCAATGAAACTCATTGCGAGCTTCTATTATTAGAGTTGTAATAGTGACCACATCAGACAAGATTACATTATGCAGATTGCCAGCAGTACTGTGATCACCTCAGTGTATCAGTCAGGGTTGCCAGCAGTTATGTAAGGCTTTGCTAGTTTAGAATGTCACTATGTACGTAATACAAGCCAGCCACCGCTGCAGTGCCCCCTGGCACGAAAGTAATAATGCTAAAAATAATTCTCCACACATTATTTATCTCTCAAAAATCAACTTTAAATATAGTTTAAAAATTCACCCATTTTTCTTCAAAATTCAGCGGATAAACTAGGGCCCCATTACGATGGCCGAAGGACTGCCACCGACAGGCTGTCGGTGGCGGTCTTTCGGCCATCTCACCAGGGATTCCGTCCTTCATATCACAATGGCATTTTGACGGGTGGCGGTCGGAAACACCGACCGCCACGGTCCCAACAGGCGGTCTGTGTCCGACGGCCTGTCGGACCTCCCTGGGATCCCAGAATTGCGGCGGTGCCTGTCAGGCACTGTCGTAGGAATTACAATATCGCTTTCTGCCGGTCGTTCTGCGGCGGTCAACCCGCAGCAAAATGGCGCAGAAATGGATTTGGGGGCCTGTAGCGGGCCCGCTAACCCCCTGGGCCATGGACATAGGCCCTGGGGGGGACCTATGGTGCCCCCCTACATATCCCTACACCATGTGGTAGGCACCGCATGGTGCCTGCCACAAAGTTCAGGGATATGTGTGGGGTGTCTGTTTTGGCTTGTGGCGGATGCTGCAGAGCGCAGCACCCGCCACAATGCAAAACATGGGCAATGCAACCACCACAATGGCAGTCGCATCCTAATTTGCCCTGTGGGACCGCCGCCTGGTAGGTGGGCAGTCCCAAACACGATTGGATGGTGGCCATCCTAATGACCCCCTAAATCCAGTATTTGTAAAGGGCATACTATTCACCCCTAAGGGTCTCAAGGCCCTTGGGGAGATTAAGTGAGCTATTGCCCAGAGTCACATGATGCTGAGCTGTCGCCAGCACCGGGTATCGAACTGTGAGCCCTGGACTCCGGAGTCAGCTGCTCTGGCCACTGCGCCACACTGATGAGTTCTGCAAATACACACATTTTAGCCTTGACTACCCAGTTTTGGCATACATATATTAATTCAACCAAACAATAGGTTTCGATTTAATAGGCTCGGATGCACACAGGAAAGCAACTTACAAGTAATTGGAGAACTACCAGTAGATCACAAGCTACTCGTTGGAGAAACCTGCCTTAAATAAAGTACCATGTATTGCTTCCAAGATGACGATGGTAACTTTGGAGTTTTTACAGGTGGATTCACCCCTATGTTGATGCTTTTATATCTTGCACTGTGGAAGGCCATTTATTGAATTGAGTAGTTGAACTATTTTTACAATGATCTGATGAGCGCATATTTTACCTACATCTAAGATGGCTTTCTAAAGCATAGACATTAGTGGTAGAGTGGCCCGGGCGGGGATAGTACCTTTTCTAACTTTTGTATTCAATTAGGATTCAAGATGGCAAATGCTTAGAATGCCACAAACACACATCTTCTACGGTGGAGGCTAAATACACACACCAGCTAGGTACTGATTTGTAGCTGGATTTAACTTGAGGTATGTCTTAATGAATGATGGTAATGGTGGTTCAGTTTCCTGAAATGAAATCTATGGCTTACTGATTGCCCCATGTAGTTCTCCCTCTTTTCAACGGATCCTTGGGGGTTGTCTGACACCGGCACACCCTGAATTGTGCCCTTTTATATACACAAGTGCTTTGAATTGGTTGGTGAGTTAGGGGCAACTCATAATAGATCTGCATTGGCTCTTAATTACATTTCTATCTATGCATTTGGGTGTGTGACCCTAGTTCACTATGTTTACCTGATAGGTGTTTCATCAGCGTAGTTTTGATATTTTTTAGCATTATCTCCGGGTGTTTATTGATGATTAAGAAGGTGAGACTATGTGTACAACAGCGTGTCTCCAATTTATATATACTGCTGGTAACTAGACACAATATCGAAAAAAGAATATAGAATGGACATAATATCGAGTACAAAATATAGAATGGACAAAATATCGAATGGACATAATATAGTGGTTAATAATATCGAAATGCAGGTAAGTAATATCGACTGTCAAAATATCGAAGTACATAATATAGGCATTAAAATATATCGAATTTTTAATAATATCGAATTTTTTAAGTGTTTTGTATGTTAGTATATGTGTTAAAAGTGTATATTAGTTTTTGTAATGTATGTTTAATTTTTTAAATTAATGAATTTTATGTTATTTAATTTTTGCGTAATTTAATTCCGTAGCGGGTTGTGGGTTTATAGGGGAATAGGGTGGGAAGTAATTTAATTATAGTAAATTAAATAGTAATTTTTAGGATTTATTAATTATTTTTAATTTAATTTTGCGTTTTAGTTCTGTAGCGGGTTGTGGGTTTATAGGGGAAAGGGGTGGGAAGTAATTTAATTGTAATTAAGTAAAAAAAATGTTTTTATTGGCATTGATAATTAATTTATTGTTAATTAATTATTAATTGGTAATTAATTTTTATTAATTGGTAATTAATTTTTATTAATTGATTAATTGATAATTATGTTAATTGTATTAATTTATTCTTCGTAGCGGGTTGTGGGTTTATAGGGGAATAGGGTGGGAAGTAATTTAATTGTAATTAATTAATTATTGAAAATATTTTTGTGTATTGATAATTAATTTACTGTCAATTAATTATTAATTGGTATTTTTTTATTATTTATTAATTTTTGGTATTGAAAATTAATTGTTTGTTAATTAATTATTAATAGGTAATTAATTTTTAATAAATACTATTTATTGGTATTTAGAATTAATTATTAAATATTTTGTAATTGGTAATTAATTGTAATTAATTTTTTATTGGTATTGATAATTAATTAATTATTGGAAATATTTTTGTGTATTGATAATTAATTTACTGTCAATTAATTATTAATTGTTTATCTTTTATTATTTATTAATTTTTGGTATTGAAAATTAATTGTTTGTTAATTAATCATTAGTAGGTCATTAATTTTTAATAAATAATATTTATTGGTATTTAGAATTAATTATTAAATATTTTGTCATTGGTAATTAATTTTAATAAATTTTTATTGGTATTGATAATTAATTTATTTTTATTAAAATATTAAATCATTACTTTCCCTAATGTTGCACTCACTGGAGTGGGAATAGTAATTTTTACCCTACGCTATCCAACGCTTTCCCTACTGTTGCACTCACTGGAGTGGGAATAGTAATTTTTACCCTCCCGCTATCCAACGCTTTCCCTACTGTTGCACTCTCTGGAGTGGGAATAGTAATTTTTACCCCTACGCTATCCAACGCTTTCCCTACTGTTGCACTCTCTGGTGTGGGAATAGTAATTTTTACCCTCCCGATATCCAACGCTTTCCCTACTGTTGCACTCTCTGGAGTGGGAATAGTAATTTTTACCCCTACGCTATTCAACGCTTTCCCTAATGTTGCACTCACTGGAGTGGGAATAGTAATTTTTACCCCTACGCTATCCAACGCTTTCCCTACTGTTGCACTCTCTGGAGTGGGAATAGTAATTTTTACCCTCCCGCTATCCAACGCTTTCCCTACTGTTGCACTCTCTGGAGTGGGAATAGTAATTTTTACCCCTACGCTATCCAACGCTTTCCCTACTGTTGCACTCTCTGGAGTGGGAATAGTAATTTTTACCCTCCCGCTATCCAACGCTTTCCCTACTGTTGCACTCTCTGGAGTGGGAATAGTAATTTTACCCCTACGCTATCCAACGCTTTCCCTACTGTTGCACTCTCTGGAGTGGGAATAGTAATTTTTACCCCTACGCTATTCAACGCTTTCCCTACTGTTGCACTCTCTGGAGTGGGAATAGTAATTTTTACCCCTACGCTGTCCAACGCTTTCCCTACTGTTGCACTCTCTGGAGTGGGAATAGTAATTTTTACCCTCCCGCTATCCAACGCTTTCCCTACTGTTGCACTCACTGGAGTGGTAATAGTAAATTTTACCCTCCCGCCATCCTACGCTAAAAATCTTGAATATTTTTTATTAATATTACGTTAATATATATATGTATTAAAAAATAAAAATGTATGTTTTTTTTTTACTTACATTAATTATTTATTAATTTTAAAGTTATTTAAGTATTTTTAAGTATGTTTTAGTTAATTACATATATTATTTCATTAATTTTACATTACTTTTAAGACATTTAAAAAATTCGATCTTTTGACTAACTATATTTTATACAACGATATTTTTGATTCGATATTTTTGTACTTACCTGTTTGTAGATAGGGATTCGATATTTTGTCATTCTATATTTTTTCCTCGATATTTTGGCAGGTCGATATTTTCCTCCTTGATATCCTGTCAGTGATCCTATGCTGCTATAGATTGGATCCTCAATTTTTCTCTTTTTGAGTGTAATTTGGATCAAATTGGGAATGGGTTTTTTTGATGCTTGGTACTTACATATGGTTTTGGGTGCCACTGGGTGTCTACTTCGATATATGAATCTATATGGGTATACGGATATGGTGCATGAGATGTGCATATGCATGCTCTATGGTTTGATACACTAATGGTATATTTCTCACCAATACGTATCGCACTCACCAGAGCACTACATTTTTAGAATTCTATTTATGGTCATCTGCACTATAGGCTTGAGTGTTGGTTACATAATTTCTTTTTCTTTGGAATTTTAGAATTTGCATGAGTAATTGACTTGAGAAGAATCAATTGAAACTGCATAATAGTAATTGTACTGTGTGTCATGTGGTTTCTAGCCCTGATGAAGTCAGTAATGAGTACAAACGTGTTGACTAGAATGGAAGAAAAGTAAAGGAACACCTTATGATTCTTCAGAGATTGCAATGTTTCTTTGGATGACTGAAGAGGAGTGTTTGAGGGACCAGTGTTGAACTATTGTGGAATTTGTCCTGCTATGGAGTGACCGGCAGCCACCCTACCCTCTGGGAGCACAGATGGACTTTATATTTTTTACTGTTTTCATGTAACTTGTTAGGAGTGTGAGACCAGTTTGTCATTCTGGCTGCTGGTAGTGTGTTTCCCAATTAACTTTAATACTCTCTGTTGTTTTTGTGGAGCTTAATGTGCTTCACACATTGTAAAATGTATTTGGACTGTTGACCAGGCGTGGGGCCTGATTACGATTTTGGTGGTCTTTGGACTACCGTAGCATCTGTGTCCGATTCACCGCCCGCCGACTAGGCAGTCCGCCCGCCATATTACGATGTTGTTGTTTCTCAGAACGAAAGACCATCGGAGCATGCTGACACCGCCAGCCATTCACAGACCGGCACGGCATCAGTCAGGGGAAAGCAGCTGTCAGAGGGTGGTACAGAGAAGTTCACCGCCATCCGAATTACGAGTTGGTTTTCTGACTAGCCAACTGTGGCGGGAAGACCGCCTGTTTTGAGTCAGCAGAATCGAAGGATTTGGGGTGCATACTCACCCATTTCCGTTTCTTCCCTTCAGTCTCTGACGTGGAACCCTTCACAGCAGCATCTTGACCCCAATGAAAGTGACCCTGTTGGCACCGAAATCCAGGTAAGTCAGTTTTGTCCTAATGACCTATTGACTGGACTGGACACATATGGGCCAGACTCCAGCAATGGGAATGTACTCGTAGTAGGTATTTTTCCACATGTGTCATGTATATGCAGTCAAAATATACACATATGCATAAACATATATGAAAAAACATTCACCGCCATCAGAAACACCGCCACGGTGCCAGCGGTGACATTGTAATATGGCGGGTGTGAGACAGCAGCGGTCTTCTTGGGACTGCCGCCGCAGAGGTATGGTGGTAAGACCGCCAAACTCGTAATCAGTCCCTAAGTCTTGGAAATTTGTATGAAGAAAAGCGCTATTAGTATTCTAATGTAAAAAGTCTTGAACACTCAAAGGGGCATATTTACAAGCCCCTATCGCCACAGGAACGTCACTTTTAAGGACGCTCCTGTGGAGTTAGGGGCTTTGCCTTATTTACAAGGCAGCGTTAAGTCACTTAACGTGGCTTAACGCTGCCTTGTAAATAAGGCACCCTTTCATGCTATATTTAGCGTGAAAGGGGTGGGCAATGGGTTTTGCGGTGGGCGTTCCACTGCAACACCCATTGATTTTGACGCTGCCCCCTATTAGCAATGGCGACGTAAATAGGAGGCAGCGCCAAAATTAAGACCAGGGAAAACCTGGTCTTCACATGGCAAAACGAGGAGCAATGCTTTATTTCTCCTTGTTTTTCCTGTTTCTATGTGTGCTGCATTGTGCACCACACATAGAAACAGAAAAACGCCATGAATTATTGTTTATGTGCAGGAAGGTGTCCCTTCCTGTACAGTCTCTTCCTGTACATGAACAATCATTAAAAAAATGACGATTTGCAACTTCTATGTGTGCTTCACAATGCAGAACACATTGAAGTTTCAAATCGCCATTTGTGATTGTTTATGTGCAGGAAGGGACACCTTCCTGCACATAAATAATCATTCCCTCAACGCAGGCACCCTTGCACTCTGGTGCAAGGGTGCCTGCGTTGGCGCTAGGCAGCTTAATTTAGCACCAGTGCTAGGGAAAATGCAGGGATGTGCCGTATCTTTGTAAATACGGCTCATCCCTGCATTTTCGGAATGGCAGAGTGTAGCCTTAGCATTTTGTGCTTAACGTCGCGCTCCGCCATTCCCTTGTACATATGCCCCAAAATATTTTTGATTCACTATGTAAAGATGCCCTCCCATACATAGAACAGATGGTGGCCTCCCCAAGACCTGTGGCTATGCACGCAAAGTCCGGACAACAGAGACGTGCTATATGTGCCCATCCTCAGTGCAACCTTTAATATGGTTAATCACAACACCTTGCTCAATAAGCTTTGACGTAAATGGAGTCATGGACTTCACGCTCCACTGATTTGTTATCTTTTTATCTAATTGTTTTGGGTAAGTTTAATTAGGGGGTGAAATTCTGGCACGTTGTTTAAACAAATGTTGTGCATTTATATAGCAGACTGAACCCACTTCAAATATTAGAAAGTGTTCCTCTCTAGGATTTTTTTTTCCAAATTAGAAACGTTGAAAGGGCAAAAAAATATTTCATGGGATAATTCGGTGCAGAGAAAGGTATTCTCGGACAAAACAGTTCACATTTTTTGCTTCCCATTAGAACATTCAGAATCTTTTGTTCACTAAAAGCTTGCAGTCATAAATTAACCGTTTATAACTATTGATAGTCATTTATAATGTGATATTCGCACATTAAAGAGTGCCAGAGTAAAATCCACAAACATCGCATTAATTGGATTTGCAATACAATATGCGCACAAGACAACATTTCTCATTGAAGTGGTATATTAAAATCGCAACAGGTTTAGAAAAGTAGTAGCTTCTTCCTTTTTCAAAACATATGGCTAGTCACATTCTGATATAGTGACCCACAGTAATATCTGATTTGGTAACTTTACACAAAGAATCATGAAGGTTTGTTTTTGATGGTTTGTTTAGACAAAACGTTCGTTCTGACTTTCTCGTGGTCAAGGCTGAGATGTACTCTGTCAGGAGCATGAACATGTTTTTGAGCCACTAGGGACAAACCTAAAAAGTAGGTTGTCTTCCCTTCAATAATAGAAATGGGGAAACTCGTCAGACTGAGCTGGGAGTGACCCTACAAGCCCACAGCCTTTCTCTGATTACCAAGACACAGGAAATGGCCAGGTTAACACTCTCTTTCAAATATTTGTTTACGCGTTTCACTTGGCCCTCACATTTGGGGTCGTACAACGCAGTCCTGACATGTTTGATATTACGCACAAGAAAACATTTAGGGCCTGATACACAAAGGTAATTTGCACTTTTGAGTAATTTACGCTTTTTGAGTAAGTTTGCAACTTTTTGGATATTCCTGAAATTCGAGTGTAAATGTAATCCATAAGTGCACTTACTCAAAAGTGTATGCTCCAGGCCCTTCAATTTGGTGGAGACATGAAAGTTACACTTTTGCAATAAATTTACGCTTGGATTTGGTGACTAGCCAAAAGAGTATTCTTACTCAAAAGTGTAAATTACTCCGAAGTGTGAGTTATCTTTAAGAATCAGGCCCTTGGACATCTCTGCAGATATGCATTTGACACCATTTTCAGTGATTAAAGATTTAAGGAATCATTCTCAGCAGAAAACCTCCATTACAAAATCAAGGGCATCAGACGTTTTTACTCTCTCAGAAATCATTGTTTTTGGCCATTTGGAATGGTAATCTATAAGGACTAAGGCATACTACATGTTGTTAGGGAGATTTTTAAAGGCACCCACTATGGGGTCGATTCCGATCCCAGTCGGAGGCGCACCTAATACCATTCGGTCGGGAAAAAATCCAGGCGAATGCCTGTTTCCCGACCGATCCGCACATACGTCCGAACGAGCAAGTACGATGCGCACAACTGCCCAAATCCCGACCCAGTCGTACTCACCCAATACAGGACCTGAACTCAGACCGAGGCGGATCCGGAATCGCAGAATCGAGCTGCACGGAAGCAAAATGCAGCCCCGTCCGGCCGGACAAGTACGATGCGCTTCCCGTACGCGCCGAACCCGTCGCTACGCACGGCACGTCAAAGCATCCGGGCGAGGCGCACATAACCTCCGATTCGCGCCACAACACGATCCACGGCTACGAGACGAACACGCCAGCGACGAGGACGAGGCGAAGCAAAGAGAAAGACGAACGAGACGAACCAACCATGAATCCCTTCGTGCCGATCCTACCAATATTCTACCTCTATTACCGGAACAGGCACGGATGCGTACGGCGCAGAAGGTAAGTCAGACACCAACAACAAAAACAAACTACACGTACCCGACACATCACACACAGAGGGATGCAGAAATACCTACACCAGCAACAGCAGCACCATAGGGGCGGGATGGCCCTCACCAATGCCACACATACACATAGGGGCCTGTATGCCTACCACTACTACCACCCCTACCCAGGGTGGGCTGGATGCCTGTCACCACTACCACCTCTACCCATGGGGGGCTGGATGCCTACCACCACTACCACCCTTACCCAGGGGTGCCAGATGCCTACCACTACTACCACCTCTACCCATGGGGGGCTGGATGCCTGTCACTACTACCACCTCTACCCATGGGGGGCTGGATGCCTACCACTACTACCACCTCTACCCATGGGGGGCTGGATGCCTGTCACTACTACCACCTCTACCCATGGGGGGCTGGATGCCTGTCACTACTACCACCTCTACCCATGGGGGGCTGGATGTCTACCACTACTACCATCTCTACTCATGGGGGGCTGGATGCCTGTCACTACTACCACCCCTACCCATGGGGGGCTGGATGCCTGTCACTACTACCACCTCTACCCATGGGGGGCTGGATGCCTACCACTACTACCACCTCTACTCATGGGGGGCTGGATGCCTGTCACTACTACCACCCCTACCCATGGGGGGCTGGATGCCTGTCACTACTACCACCTCTACCCATGGGGGGCTGGATGCCTACCACTACTACCACCTCTACCCATGGGGGGCTGGATGCCTACCACCACTACCACCCTTACCCATGGGGTGCCAGATGCCTACCACCACTACCACCCTTACCCAGGGGGTGCCAGATGCCTACCACTACTACCACCTCTACCCATGGGGGGCTGGATGCCTGTCACTACTACCACCTCTACCCATGGGGGGCTGGATGCCTACCACTACTACCACCTCTACCCATGGGGGGCTGGATGCCTGTCACTACTACCACCCCTACCCATGGGGGGCTGGATGCCTGTCACTACTACCACCTCTACCCATGGGGGGCTGGATGCCTACCACTACTACCACCTCTACTCATGGGGGGCTGGATGCCTGTCACTACTACCACCCCTACCCATGGGGGGCTGGATGCCTGTCACTACTACCACCTCTACCCATGGGGGCTGGATGCCTACCACTACTACCACCTCTACTCATGGGGGGCTGGATGCCTGTCACTACTACCACCCCTACCCATGGGGGCTGGATGCCTGTCACTACTACCACCTCTACCCATGGGGGGCTGTATGCCTACCACTACTACCACCTCTACCCATGGGGGCTGGATGCCTACCACCACTACCACCCTTACCCAGGGGTGCCAGATGCCTACCACTACTACCACCTCTACCCAGGGGTGCCAGATGCCTAACACTACTACCATCCTTACCCAGGGGTGCCAGATGCCTACCACTACTACCACCTCTACCCAGGGGGTGCCAGATGCCTACCACTACTACCACCTCTACCCATGGGGGGCTGGATGCCTGTCACTACTACCACCCTTACCCAGGGGTGCCAGATGCCTACCACTACTACCACCCTTACCCAGGGGTGCCAGATGCCTACCACTACTACCACCTCTACCCATGGGGGGCTGGATGCCTGTCACTACTACCACCTCTACCCATGGGGGGCTGGATGCCAACCACCCTTACCCAGGGGGTGCCAGATGCCTACCACTACTACCACCTCTACCCAGGGGGTGCCAGATGCCTACCACTACTACCACCTCTACCCATGGGGGGCTGGATGCCTGTCACTACTACCACCCTTACCCAGGGGTGCCAGATGCCTACCACTAATACCACCTCTACCCATGGGGGCTGGATGCCTACCACTACTACCACCTCTACCCATGGGGGGCTGGATGCCTGTCACTACTACCACCTCTACCCATGGGGGGCTGGATGCCTACCACTACTACCACCTCTACTCATGGGGGCTGGATGCCTGTCACTACTACCACCCCTACCCATGGGGGGCTGGATGCCTGTCACTACTACCACCTCTACCCATGGGGGGCTGGATGCCTACCACTACTACCACCTCTACCCATGGGGGCTGGATGCCTACCACTACTACCACCTCTACTCATGGGTGGCTGGATGCCTGTCACTACTACCACCCAAACCCATGGGGGGCTGGATGCCTGTCACTACTACCACCTCTACCCATGGGGGGCTGGATGCCTACCACTACTACCACCTCTACCCATGGGGGGCTGGATGCCTGTCACTACTACCACCCTTACCCGGGGGGTGCCAGATGCCTACCACTACTACCACCTCTACCCATGGGGGGCTGGATGCCTGTCACTACTACCACCCTTACCCAGGGGGTGCCAGATGCCTACCACTACTACCACCTCTACCCATGGGGGCTGGATGCCTGTCACTACTACCACCCTTACCCAGGGGGTGCCAGATGCCTACCACTACTACCACCCTTACCCAGGGGTGCCAGATGCCTACCACTACTACCACCTCTACCCATGGGGGGCTGGATGCCTGTCACTACTACCACCTCTACCCATGGGGGGCTGGATGCCAACCACCACTACCACCCTTACCCAGGGGTGCCAGATGCCTACCACTACTACCACCTCTACCCAGGGGTGCCAGATGCCTACCACTACTACCACCTCTACCCATGGGGGGCTGGATGCCTGTCACTACTACCACCCTTACCCAGGGGTGCCAGATGCCTACCACTACTACCACCTCTACCCATGGGGGGCTGGATGCCTACCACCAACACCACCCCCACTCATAGGATGGACAATGCATGACACAACCAGCACACTACAACATAGGGAATGCAAGAAAAAGACATCCCCCCAACACCATGACAAGCGTGTGTAGACTGTCTCAAATGCCTACAACACTGAACATGACTTTGAATATACAATGTGACCCCCTATCACATGTGCCACACATATATGTGTGTGGCCCCCACAATGCAAGCAGGCCATGACCATTGTGGCAATGGGGTTCAAAACCCCATCATCACAGTGAGCAAAATGTAAGTGTGGGGGCCCATAGCTGAAGCACATTTCGAACATTGTGGCAATGGGGTCTAAACCCCCATCATCACAGTGACCAAAATGTAAGTGTGGGGTCCATAGCTGAAGCACAGTATGAACATTGTGGCAATGGGGTCTAAACCCTCATCATCACAGTGACCAAAAGGTAAGTGTGGGGTCCATAGCTGAAGCACATTTTGAACATTGTGGCAATGGGGTCTAAACCCCCATCATCACAGTGACCAAAATGTAAGTGTGGGGTCCATAGCTGAAGAACAGTTTGAACATTGTGGCAATGGGGTCTAAACCCCCATCATCACAGTGACCAAAAGGTAAGTGTGGGGTCCATAGCTGAAGCACATTTTGAACATTGTGGCAATGGGGTCCAAACCCCCATCATCACAGTGACCAAAAGGTAAGTGTTGTCATGGAAAAAGCTGCAACTGCCAAACAGCATGGATGATTCCTGGTCACAGAACAACAAACACATCAGTGGCAAAGTAGTGGTTGTGTCCCATAGCAACATAGAATGGGGGAGGCAAATACTGCAGTGCAAATAAGACATACCTTTGGCCATGTGCAGACAAACATCACTCATGGGGGCTGACACTGTCAACATTCATCAATGACACAATGACAGAAGTGACCATCAGAATGCAGACCCACATATTTGCACCAATGGGCACACAAATGCAGATACCCTGTGGAGACTGTAGATGTGAGGTGAACAGATACCATACTATGGCAGCAATGGGACACACAAAGAATGATCATTGTGCTGACCGATGACCTAGGAGTCCCAGGGACAGCAGGGGAAACCCACCAAACACCATACAGCCAATGGCACACCAAAGATATGCCAATGCAGTGGTGCAGATGCACAAACACAAACAGGCAGACCCACACTGCACATCAAACACAACAGGTGAGGGGGGGGGGGTGCCAGTGTCCCCAGGCAACCACACAACACATGAGGAGGCCTGAATACCAATTACACAGATGTGCATACAGTGCCACACAAAGGTAACTCATGGATCCAAATCCCCTATGTGGGCAATCAGGCATTGTCAGATGAGAGGGAGCACAAATCACACATGTCACACAAGCATGTAGGAACAGCAACTGACACAGCAAGACACAGACACACCACAGCACTACCCCCAGGGCCCCCACAATGTGGTGACCCTGGGCTGCATTACAATCCCACTGTGATGACAAAGCTAAATGTCGTTCACACTGTGAACCACAGTCATGTGTCCTGAGCAACAAACTACCATCACACCTACACAAGCACAAATCAATCAGCACGGCCAGTAAGCCAAGGCCAACATGGAGGCAGGGGTCTAGCCGGGCAACAACTCTCATCTGCACACACTCAACACCACACACCTCGACCTCCAACAATGTGCAGCAGTGAAGCACACATGCACTGGTGACATTGCACATGTACCCATGACAATCCCAGGGTGGTGGGTGGGAACCAAGGTGCAGAAACACATCACACATGGCCACTCAACAAGACTCCTGAATGTCTGACACACTGCACACTACGCTGTACATGGACATGACGGCAATACCACACCAACCAATGGGATCCCAGCCACAGTCCCACACCAATGAAGAAGCCAAGGTCACCCACAAAGAACACACATAGACAACTACCAACATTGCAGCCCGGACCCTGAGGAGTGCCAGCAGTCACACACACAACGTGTCACAATCACTGAAAGATAACACAAACTGGAAATCACATGACAGGTGTAAACAACAAGTGCCAAGGGGAATCCTGACTGTGACCCATCTGCGTCTGCACACAAACTCAGCCCTGACAGCAAGCACACCTATGGGTGACACCCTGATGACCAGTAATGTGCCATGCACCCACATCACAGAGAATCCAGGGAGAAGACTTGGGGGGAACATAGGTCAACTCAGCAAGCATCACAAACAGGAACAACACTAGGGATCCCAGCATGCACAGCAAAACGGAAGTGAACACACAGACATGCTCATACAACACACACCTTGGGCGCAGGCAATGTCACAGGAGTACACACTGCCATGAGGGGACTCCACTCCTGTGTGAGGAAAGCTGTGCCATATGTTGCCTCAGTAGGGCTCCATCATGTCAGCTGAGCACTTGGTCACACAGTCAACAATTAGCACCAAATGAAGGCTCCCGTCACATCAGCCTGGTCATGGGAGTGCCAACAAAATCCTCAGCACAGATCCAACACACTTGTATAGCAATGTTGCACTGACAACACAGATGAGTCCTTCCTCATTGATGCCCAAACCTGCATGTCCAGTGGAGATGGCCACACGGTCAGGGAAGTAGACTAATTGAACAATGGCAGGCACAACAGATGTGCAGGGGTGGAAGCCACAGATGTGAAATTGCTAATGTAAGTAGGAAATCCCATTGCCAAATATTGAACACATGACACCCTCAGATGCTGCTAAGGATGACATGGATACACCACAGGATAGGACACATTCCCCCTGGACCACATGTGTTCCTGCACAGTAACACTTCATTATCATGAGACCAAATATCACCATCACTGCAGCAAGGGCATGGTTAGCATCATCAACAACATGTACATCAGAAGCAAAAGCACTAGAGAACAGAAAGGTGCTTTATTCAGCATATGTGGGTCTAACAGTTGATGTCCAGCAGAAAATTAACAAAGGCCAATGGCCAGTCCAACATGAAAGTCAAAACAGGGTGACAGTGGCAGATGTCACCCCATGCATGCCTGCACTGATGAAAACCAGGGACAATCCCCTCGGAGGGGCATACGGGGGGGCAGGCCAGGCACCGCAGGGACAGGATCATGGCTCACCAGAAGGAGGCAGGGAAGGGGTGGTGGGTGCTGGAGAGCCACTGACAACTGCAGTGGAGGTGTCTGACATGGTATGTGCTGGCACAAGTGGGGGCATGACTCTGATGGTGTGGGTGCCGGCAAGACTGCAGGGGACCGTGCAGATGGAGTGGACAGGTTCCCCACTGCAGTGCCCAAGTCAGACAGGGTGGTAGTGGACTCCACTGCAGTGCCTACCTCCAGGGGAGGAGAATGGGGATCAGGTAAGGTGGGCAGGACAGAGGGGGAGGACACCGTCTCCACACCAGTGGCACAGACAAGTGCAGCAGGGGGTGTGGGGCCGGAAGAGCAAGTGGCAGGGGGAGAAGGCCTGATCCTCTTGGGGATGGTGTATCTGTGGGTGGGGGAACCTGGGGCAGGGTGTGGTGGGGGCACCTGTGGAGTGGGGGCCTGAGGGATGGAGGAAGGAGACTTGGTGCCTGAGCTGCAGGGCGGCGGCGGGGTCTTGCTCTTCCGGGTCCGGGGGACTTGCGGATGGGGGCGTCAGTCGGTCTGCGCCTGGGGGAGGGTGTCCGGTGGCGAGGGGCACTCCGCTCCGTGTGGGTGGGCTTCCTCTTCCCCCTGAATGCTGTATCAGCTGGATCGGAGGGAAAGAGGCCGAGGTCACTGAGGAAGAGCCGCTGGGTCTTTGGGGTTGCAGGTGAGGCAACGGAGGGGGCTTTGGAGGGAGAGGCAACTGTGGACTGTGCAGTGCTCGTGGATCCGTGTGTGTGTGACTGGGCCCCATCCCCTGTGAGTGTGGTTTCAGTCCCCTGACTGTGCGTGCGTGTGCGTCTTGTCTGTGGCGTGTGTGTGTGTGTGCTGCTTGTGTCTGTGCTGGTGTGTGCCTGTGCCGGTGTGTGTGTGCTTGGGACAGGTAAGGTGCTGGGGAGTGTGGATGGGGCAGAGACAGGAGGGGTGAGGGACTGTTGGAGGAGGGACACTGCTGCCATCAGGGAGGAGTCCATGGACCTATTGCCCCTCTGTAGGGCAGACATGCCCGATGAGATGCCCTCCATGAACGACACCAGCTGAGTCAACAGAGTGGTGTGTGCATGGAGGACACTCAGCATCGCTGTCTGCCCTACATGGAGCTGGCGAAGGAGGTACACAGACTCCTCACTCAGGGCAGCAGGGGACACAGGGGCAGGGGTGCGGTGCCTGGCCCGAAGGAGACACGCTCCCAAACATGGGAGCCTCCACGGACCTCGGGAATGGGAGCCGATGGGAGGGCGGTGGTGGTGGTGGTGGCGGGGACAGCAACACTAGCTGGGGTGTGGTGGCTGCTGACACCCGCCTCCATAAGGGAGTCATCCTCCGAGCTGCTGTGGTCCTCAGCTGAGGTGGATGGTGCTGAGGACTGCTCGGTGTGGCTCCCCTCGCCCTCCGTGCCACTGGGTCCCTCCGACCACTCCTCGGCTGCTGACCCAGTCTGGCTCTGCGGCTCCTCCTGGTCCGTGGAGCTGTCCCCTCCTGTGGCCGTGGATGTATCTGCAAACAATAGGGAAACAGACAGACATCAGTCACCTGCACCGAACGCACACACCACAGTAAGTACAGCACACTACAGAGCAAGGCCTGGCATCCTTAGTTGAACATTGCTAAAAGTGCCCAAACAGAATAGGAGAAGCCAATTGTCAGTCTGATCGTCAACCATGGCACTCACATCCCACCTGGCCTTGCACCCATCTGTCTGGCATCCGTTGGCTGGCAATACCCCAGTGTGGACACATGCACCACCTACACAGTAGTTGGACGGTGCAGAGAACACGGTGAAGCATGTGAACATGCACACATCACAACTCTTGCCACTGAGTCAGTACAGGTGTCCGGATGAAAGTGATGCCCAGAGTCAGATATATGAAATGCATGTGATGCATACCAGCGACAGACACCATGATGCACCCATGTGCTGATAGCCATTGCCACTATGGTGTGCATGTAGCACATGTCACTCCCCTGCAGGATCACTCATAGGAAGTCACATGCCATGGCACAGGCATGCCTGCTAAGTCATACATCACTGTCTCCAGTCACATGGGCAGGGCAGCCACACAACAACAGTCTGCACTGTGTCACAATAGTAGGTCATGGGGAATGCAAGTCCTGGAGCTGAACAAGTGCACATGTACATCCCCCACACACCACATCATCTGAACCCTTATCTGTCCAGGTCATACTGATTGGACATATGGGTGACCTGTAACACAAGCCTCTGAACCTGAGCACCTCACAATCTGCTGTGAATGGGAAACAGCTGCATGGACTTCACATTCGCATACCCCAGTCTGCACGGTCAGGTGTTCAAACACCTATGTGTCACACAAGTATCGTCTCCTATGGTCACATCTCCGGTGGCATGCTGAGCCCCAACCGATAAACACCCCAGCAGTCCTGACATCGAAGCCACAGCACACTGATACAGAGGCTGAAGAGGCTGACACCTGAGGGGACATATCACTGAGCACAACGTGTCAGCTGATACACGGGAGTGGGAGTACAGAGTGCATTGCATGGCCTGGAGTAGGCATGACTGTCCTGCCCCACCCCACATGAATGAGGGATGAACCCTGGACAGGAGGCAGCTGGCTAAGTATGTGTGAGTAACCCTCCGGTGAATGTACGCCGGTGTACTAGATGCACAGCATGAACATATAGAATCGACACTTTACGTTAAGCTGTAAACAAAAGAAACCAGATCATTCCATTGCTTTATACAAGAGTTCTATATTGACCTTAGAACCTTGAAATCAAACAAGATCTCACCATGTAATTGCTCATAACATAAATGAAAGGTCTATACAATGACATGCGAAAAAACTCAAATACATGTAAAATTCTGGTAAGCATGACATATGCATGCTACGACTCAATTACCCAGCCCAGCCCAATGCATTTCGGGATTATATTCATCCCTTCTTCAGGGGCCACTATGGAAAAAACAGATATCATAAAGATTACATGTTAAAAGTATTTGAAAGAAAACATTTAGATTCAAACAACGAAATTCGCGCCCAGACTAGTGAAATAATACCTCAACATGAATTTACACGCGGCAATACGAATAAGAAATAGAACCGTGTGATACTGTGTGACGAACAAAGTCATAAAAACTTGAACTTAACAGAGAGCAAATGTAAAATGATAGCTGTTTGTGGCAAAGAAGTGATTATGAAGATGTGAATAGCAACAACAGCCGTGAAACAGCCCGCGGTGAATAATGGTCTGTCCTGAGAAAGAGAAATCAATAACCAAACGTGGTAAAAATAAACAAAAAACTCACGGTATCATCTAACTGTGAAACCCACAGGTGAAGCTGATAACCAACTATGTAATGTGACTCTCCCACTGTAGGATGATGGATGTTGAAAGAAGAAATACACACTTACTGTGAACTGTATTGACGAGAGAACAATAATCTATGGAATTTCAGAAGCAATAAAAACAGTGTGGTAGAGCTGAAAAAACCCAAAAACCCACTGTCAAAGATGCCGTGAAACCTGAAATGCTCGTGAAGACTAGTGTATGCAAGAAACATTTACCTGGTATTCAGCTAGCTTGGTGACTACTATATCTTAACTCGATGTTATAATCTGTAGAAACAAAATGAATAGCAACTCTTCAACACCTAGATTCTGCCGCTTTCCGAGAATACACAAATGACCAATGACCAATGCCGAGAAGGTGCTTACCCTGTAGATTATGAATGTGGGATCTAAGATGAAAGGATCTCACGTATCAAACCACTGCGTAGTTATCCACCCGACGTTTCCACTCCTGTGGGCAAAACATAGAGTCTCAAAAATATTTTCACACTCCTCTCATTGAAACCATGCCGCGAACAACACTCCGATGACCCATGCTCACCGAAAAATAAAAAGCTGAAACTCCTGATAATCCACTGCTTCACCGCGTACCGCCGTAACAACAGTGTAAAGAGACGCAGTTCGTGTGCGCTTATTTAAAAGTTACCAATCACTCTACCGGAGCGGGACACGCCCGCACTGTAAAAAAAATGAAAAGGGGACTAGCACGAAACATGCCATCGCCATCTTGTACTGGTGTAAACTGTACTCGTGATAGCCTAAACTAACACGCATGGTATGATAAACCTACGGTGCCGATAAACATTGTTGTAAATAGCGAATCAAAGAACGAACATGATCTCTGAATCTAAATCCAGTGAAACGTAATAAGCTGAGTCTTGCGTGTATGTGTGAAACAGTGACTGGCAAAGTGCAATGGAAACCTGGTGCGGAAACACGTGACATGTTAGACAAGTCGGGACGAGCCTGATCCTACTATATATCTGGAAAAAGTTGTGAATATTGTGTCGAATCTACCTGACAATGAACCTGTAAGATGCCTGTTGTAACATAGAGCTAGGATTCAACTCACCGAATAAGAAACCTCACAACCGCTGAACTATAAAAAAGAAGAAAAGAAAATCTGCCTGGCTCAATCAAAATATGGTAGCGAATAGAATGGAAAAAGATTGGAATAGATGAGTAACACCAGTGTAACCCCTGAATCAACAGAAATTATAAAAAATGTGTAAATTACAGTTTTTTGTACCGCAAAAGTGACCTAAAATGAAAGGAGTACCTTGCTTCCCATACTGTAATACAAGCGTGAAGTGAGCAAAGTGATATGTTTGCCGCACGCAAACCCTGTTGTACAATCTAAAAAGGTTATATTTCAATGGGTTCAATAAGTGTGGAGTGGTGGAGCCATCCCCATCAGAGAAAACATGACATTTCCAATTTGTCATTCAGACCACCTGGCATCATTGTCTGTAACATTTTGATCCACCACACCTCCCTTTGTGATAATAGCTTGGCATTATCACAACCTGTTTTGCACACCAATAACTCTAGTATGGTATATCTCAATTGTGCGATTGTATGCTGTTGTTCTAACCAATGTGATACTAAATGAGATTTAATGCTCTGTGTACGGATTGTGCTCTTGTGTTCTGATATGCGCACCTTAACTTTGCGTGTTGTTTTACCGACATACAACAGGCCACACGGGCATTTAATGGTGTAAACTGCGTAACTGGAGTTGCAGTCTCCGTTGTATCTCAATGCAATGGGTTTCCCTGAATGTGGATGATTAATAGTATCACCTATAGTTACATTGTTGCAGTTGACGCAATTGTGACATCTACGCATCCCTTGTATTCATTGTGATTCAATTCAAGTTTGTGGGACAACTTTTCTTTGATATTCCTGCCACGCGTGTAGGCAAACAATGGCTCTTCGGCAAACAATCCATTGAAGTCCGGTTCCTGTTTTAATAATTCCCATCTGGATTTGATGATCCTTTTAATGGTGGATGATCTTGTCGAAAATTTAGATACGAATACATGTCGGTTATGAACGATTTTGGGTCTGGACACAAGTAACTCCTCTTGTTTCAATTGCTGTGTCTTGACTAATGCTTTTGTCAGAGTGGTTTGGGGATAACCCCGCTGTTTGAACTTGTTGCTTTGTTCTTCAAGGATGGATTCCAACTCATTCTCATTGGATACTATTCTCTTGGTTCGAAGCATTTGTGAGTATGGTAAGTTTTGTAATAGCGACTGGGGATGAAAACTCGAGAACAGCAATAAGTTATTTCTATCCGTAGGTTTAGTATACACAGTCGTTTGCAGTTTGTTGTTCGCTTTAGTGATTAATACATCCAAGAATGACAAACACTTGTCACTGGTATTGTAAGTCAGTTTGATGCGTTCGTTTTTTAAATTCAATTCCGTGATGTTGAGGTGCAATTGTTCTTCCGAATTGTTCCATATGAGGAAAATGTCGTCTATGAATCTGGTGTAAAAAACCAAATTGGTACTCCAAGATTCGTCTGAAAAAATGTAATTGTATTCAAATTTAGACATGAAGGTGTTTGCGTACGAAGGAGCCCCCGAAAAACCCATGGAGGTTCCACTTATTTGAAGGTAAAAATCATCTTTCCATTGCAGATAACTGTGTTGTAAACAGATCATCAGTAGTTCCAAGATGAATGCTTTGTTGACACCTAATTCAGGTAATTGCAACAATGCCCACTCACAAGCTTCTATACCCTCTTGGAGGGGTATCGAGGTGTACAAAGCTGTCACGTCAATTGTGCATAGAATCCATATCAGAGAATACTGGTCTTCAACTGCATGGAGCAGTTGTAAGAAGTGTGTAGTATCTTTAATGTAACTTCTCCATGACTGCACAAACTTCTGTAAAAAATGATCCACGAACTGACCTGCGGGTGAAAAGATGGAATCAATGCCCGATACTATCGGTCGGAACGGAGGATTCTGGAGATTTTTATGCACCTTGGGGAGCATGTATAATTTGGGTCTCTTGGGATGAATGACGCTCAAAAATTTCCGTATGTTGGAAGAGATCCATTGCATGTTTTCTGCATGATCTAAGATTTTGTTAAAGGTCTCCATGATCTTAAGTGTAGGATCATAATCTAACTTAATGTAGGTTGCGGAATCTTGTAGATGTTGAAGAACACTGTGCTCGTAAAATGTGGTGTCCATGATGACCAATGCACCACCCTTGTCAGCCATTTGGTATGTAAGCCTGGAATCCTTAGTGAGTTGTTTGATTACATTCATCTCCCATTTCTTGAAGTTGGTTTTGACTGCTGGCCGGAGGTTCAATTTTGCGAAGTCATTGCGAATGAGAGTCTCAAAGGAATCAAGCAGTTTGTGGGAGATGGGCGCCATATATGTACTCTTTGGTTTGAAAGTCCTCAACTCCAATTCCTGATCGCTGTCGGCAGGGTCAACTGATTCCAATGTGGGTACTACATTTGTAAAGAAGTGCTTTAAGCGTAACTTTCTCAGAAATTTGAATGTGGACACTTCAAGTTCTAATGCATTTGTGTGATACACAGGAACAAAAGACGTACCTTTGTTGAGTACCTGCTGTTGTGCCCGCGTCAATTCGATGGTAGAAATGTTTATGATCAGGTTTTCGTTTTGCTCCTCAAATTTCGAGCCTCGGCCTCTTTGTCTTTTGCTCCTCCTGGTCTTTTTGGATCTGGCGGTCGCCCTGTACTCTGGCCGCTCACTAAAAAGTCGTCGACTGTAGAGGTGCTTCTGCTCCACTTGACTGCACATTTGATCCAGGTGCTTCCTGTTGTGCATCTACTGGCGCTCTTGTTGGTTCCAATTCTTGATCTGAAACCATCGATTCCTGTGAAGAAGTATTGGGTTTTGAAAAGGTCGCCTCCGGGCATACACCTCTGCCCAGGTGTACACCTCGTTGAGCTTGTAATCTATTGTGTCGCGACGGAATTTTCTGAGTTTTCTCTCTTGTATTTCCTTTCCATACACATCCAGCTTGTTGTTGAGATCTTCCAATGTGATTCTCCAATAATCCGCGTCACATCGTGTGGATAATTCAGATTTAATAATTTCTGCCTCTTCCTCCAACTCTCTAATAGTTCGAGACAGCTCTTCTATTAATAATAAGATCAAGTCCAATGAGCATTTATTCAGAACAGCCTGCCATTTTTCCATGAATACTTTATTGAATTGGAATTTGTATAGTAGGGGTTTAATAGGCAATCGCAATCCCCGCGGAATTTGTTGAACTTTGTGATATTGTATCAATGTCGAAGCATGAAGGCGCTGACTCAATGCTCTCCGTGTAATAAACTCTAATTGGCGTACTTGTTGCGATATTGAACCTCCCTGGACGTTAAAAGTCATTGTGTCTTGAATCAAAGCATATATTTCATTGACTTGTGTAGATGAATATGTGCGAGTATCCGCTCTATTGTCAGTGAGGTTAGATATGCTTTCGAATGACATTTTGAATTTATCTGTGTCGGGTGCTGCTGACGAGAAGTGGCTATTAGATTGATAAACTATATATGTAGTCAGCGCACACCTATTCGAAAAAACTAAACAATGATTTCCAATTTTAAGCTAGATTGCGTGCTACCCAGTAAGAGGCAGCCAGCCTCGTAATGCAAGTAACCCTCCGGTGAATGTACGCCGGTGTACTAGATGCACAGCATGAACATATCGAATCGACACTTTACGTTAAGCTGTAAACAAAAGAAACCAGATCATTCCATTGCTTTATACAAGAGTTCTATATTGACCTTAGAACCTTGAAATCAAACAAGATCTCACCATGTAATTGCTCATAACATAAATGAAAGGTCTATACAATGACATGCGAAAAAACTCAAATACATGTAAAATTCTGGTAAGCATGACATATGCATGCTACGACTCAATTACCCAGCCCAGCCCAATGCATTTCGGGATTATATTCATCCCTTCTTCAGGGGCCACTATGGAAAAAACAGATATCATAAAGATTACATGTTAAAAGTATTTGAAAGAAAACATTTAGATTCAAACAACGAAATTCGCGCCCAGACTAGTGAAATAATACCTAAACATGAATTTACGCGCAGCAATACGAATAAGAAATAGAACCGTGTGACGAACAAAGTCATAAAAACTTGAACTTAACAGAGAGCAAATGTAAAATGATAGCTGTTTGTGGCAAAGAAGTGATTATGAAGATGTGAATAGCAACAACAGCCGTGAAACAGCCCGTGGTGAATAATGGTCTGTCCTGAGAAAGAGAAATCAATAACCAAACGTGGTAAAAATAAACAAAAACTCACGGTATCATCTAACTGTGAAACCCACAGGTGAAGCTGATAACCAACTATGTAGTGTGACTCCCCCCACTGTAGGATGATGGATGTTGAAAGAAGAAATACACACTTACTGTGAACTGTATTGACGAGAGAACAATAATCTATGGAATTTCAGAAGCAATAAAAACAGTGTGGTAGAGCTGAAAAAACCCAAAAACCCACTGTCAAAGATGCCGTGAAACCTGAAATGCTCGTGAAGACTAGTGTATGCAAGAAACATTTACCTGGTATTCAGCTAGCGTGGTGACTACTATATCTTAACTCGATGTTATAATCTGTAGAAACAAAATGAATAGCAACTCATCAACACCTAGATTCTGCCGCTTTCCGATTATACACAAATGACCAACTGTTTCAATGCCGAGATGGTGCTTACCCTGTAGATTATGAATGTGGGATCTAAGATGAAAGGATCTCACGTATCAAACCACCGCGTAGTTATCCACCCGACGTTTCCACTCCTGTGGGCAAAACATAGAGTCTCAAAAATATTTTCACACTCCTCTCATTGAAACCATGCCGCGAACAACACTCCGATGACCCATGCTCACCGAAAAATAAAAAGCTGAAACTCCTGATAATCCACTGCTTCACCGCGTACCGCTGTAACAACAGTGTAAAGAGACGCAGTTCGTGTGCGCTTATTTAAAAGTTACCAATCACTCTACCGGAGCGGGACACGCCCGCACTGTAATAAAAATGAAAAGGGGACTAGCACGAAACATGCCATCGCCATCTTGTACTGGTGTAAACTGTACTCGTGATAGCCTAAACTAACACGCATGGTATGATAAACCTACGGTGCCGATAAACATTGTTGTAAATAGCGAATCAAAGAACGAACATGATCTCTGAATCTAAATCCAGTGAAACGTAATAAGCTGAGTCTTGTGTGTATGTGTGAAACAGTGACTGGCAAAGTGCAATGGAAACCTGGTGCGGAAACATGTGACATGTTAGACAAGTCGTGACGAGCCTGATCCTACTATATATCTGGAAAAAGTTGTGAATATTGTGTCGAATCTACCTGACAATGAACCTGTAAGATGCCTGTTGTAACATAGAGCTAGGATTCAACTCACCGAATAAGAAACCTCACAACCGCTGAACTATAAAAAGAAGAAAAGAAAATCTGCCTGGCTCAATCAAAATATGGTAGCGAATAGAATGGAAAAAGATTGGAATAGATGAGTAACACCAGTGTAACCCCTAAATCAACAGAAATTATAAAAAATGTGTAAATTACAGTTTTTTGTACCGCAAAAGTGACCCAAAATGAAAGGAGTACCTTGCTTCCCATACTGTAATACAAGCGTGAAGTGAGCAAAGAGATATGTTTGCCGCACGCAAACCCTGTTGTACAATCTAAAAAGGTTATATTTCAATGGGTTCAATAAGTGTGGAGTGGCGGAGCCATCCCCATCAGAGAAAACATGACATTTCCAATTTGTCATTCAGACCACCTGGCATCATTGTCTGTAACATTTTGATCCACCACACCTCCCTTTGTGATAATAGCTTGGCATTATCACAACCTGTTTTGCACACCAATAACTCTAGTATGGTATATCTCAATTGTGCGATTGTATGCTGTTGTTCTAACCAATGTGATACTAAATGAGATTTAATGCTCTGTGTACGGATTGTGCTCTTGTGTTCTGATATGCGCACCTTAACTTTGCGTGTTGTTTTACCGACATACAACAGGCCACACGGGCATTTAATGGTGTAAACTGCGTAACTGGAGTTGCAGTCTCCGTTGTATCTCAATGCAATGGGTTTCCCTGAATGTGGATGATTAATAGTATCACCTATAGTTACATTGTTGCAGTTGACGCAATTGTGACATCTACGCATCCCCTTGTATTCATTGTGATTCAATTCAAGTTTGTGGGACAACTTTTCTTTGATATTCCTGCCACGCGTGTAGGCAAACAATGGCTCTTCGGCAAACAATCCATTGAAGTCCGGTTCGTGTTTTAATAATTCCCATCTGGATTTGATGATCCTTTTAATGGTGGATGATCTTGTCGAAAATTTAGATACGAATACATGTCGGTTATGAACGATTTTGGGTCTGGACACAAGTAACTCCTCTCGTTTCAATTGCTGTGTCTTGACTAATGCTTTTGTCAGAGTGGTTTGGGGATAACCCCGCTGTTTGAACTTGTTGCTTTGTTCTTCAAGGATGGATTCCAACTCATTCTCATTGGATACTATTCTCTTGGTTCGAAGCATTTGTGAGTATGGTAAGTTTTGTAATAGCGACTGGGGATGAAAACTCGAGAACAGCAATAAGTTATTTCTATCCGTAGGTTTAGTATACACAGTCGTTTGCAGTTTGTTGTTCGCTTTAGTGATTAATACATCCAAGAATGACAAACACTTGTCACTGGTATTGTAAGTCAGTTTGATGCGTTCGTTTTTTAAATTCAATTCCGTGATGTTGAGGTGCAATTGTTCTTCCGAATTGTTCCATATGAGGAAAATTTTGTCTATGAATCTGGTGTAAAAACCAAATTGGTACTCCAAGATTCGTCTGAAAAAATGTAATCGTATTCAAATTTAGACATGAAGGTGTTTGCGTACGAAGGAGCCCCCGAAAAACCCATGGAGGTTCCACTTATTTGAAGGTAAAAATCATCTTTCCATTGCAGATAACTGTGTTGTAAACAGAACATCAGTAGTTCCAAGATGAATGCTTTGTTGACACCTAATTCAGGTAATTGCAACAATGCCCACTCACAAGCTTCTATACCCTCTTGGAGGGGTATCGAGGTGTACAAAGCTGTCACGTCAATTGTGCATAGAATCCATATCGGAGAATACTGGTCTTCAACTGCATGGAGCAGTTGTAAGAAGTGTGTAGTATCTTTAATGTAACTTCTCCATGACTGCACAAACTTCTGTAAAAAATGATCCACGAACTGACCTGCGGGTGAAAAGATGGAATCAATGCCCGATACTATCGGTCGGAACGGAGGATTCTGGAGATTTTTATGCACCTTGGGGAGCATGTATCAATCAATCAATCAATCAGGCATTTATAAAGCGCGCTACATACCCGTGAGGGTCCCAAGGCGCTGTGGGGGGAGGGGGGGTGCCGCAGCTAGAGGTCGAAGAGCCAGGTCTTGAGTAGTCTCCTGAAGGTCTGAGGGTCCTCTGTCTGCCGAAGGTGGAGGGGGAGGGAGTTCCAGGTCTTGGCGGCGCGGTAGGAGAAGGATCTGCCTCCGGAGGTGGATCTGTGGATGCGTGGGACGGCGGCCAGGGAGAGGTCGGCGGAGCGGAGTCTCCTGTTGGGTGCGTAGAATGACAGTCGGTTGTTGAGGTAGGCCGGGCCGGTGTTGTGCAGTGCCTTGTGTGCGTGGGTGAGGAGCTTGAAGGTGATTCTTCTGTCGATGGGAAGCCAGTGCAGGTTTCTCAGGTGTGGGGTGATGTGGTCTCGGCGGGGGACGTTGGTGATTAGGCGGGCGGAGGCGTTCTGGATTCTTTGGAGTCTGCCGATGAGTTTGGCCGGGGCTCCGGCGTAGAGGGTGTTGCCGTAGTCGAGTCTACTGCTGATGAGGGCGTGTGTGACGGTCTTTCGTGTGTTGGTGGGGATCCATTTGTAGATCTTGCGGAGCATGCGAAGGGTGAAGAAGCAGGTTGATGAGACGGCGTTGATCTGGTTGGTCATGGAGAGTTTCGAGTCGAGGATGACTCCCAGATTGCGTGCATGGTTGGTTGGTGTAGGAGCGGTGCCTAGTGAGTATAATTTGGGTCTCTTGGGATGAATGACGCTCAAAAATTTCCGTATGTTGGAAAAGATCCATTGCATGTTTTCTGCATGATCTAAGATTTTGTTAAAGGTCTCCATGATCTTAAGTGTAGGATCATAATCTAACTTAATGTAGGTTGCGGAATCTTGTAGATGTTGAAGAACACTGTGCTCGTAAAATGTGGTGTCCATGATGACCAATGCACCACCCTTGTCAGCCATTTGGTATGTAAGCCTGGAATCCTTAGTGAGTTGTTTGATTACATTCATCTCCCATTTCTTGAAGTTGGTTTTGACTGCTGGCCGGAGGTTCAATTTTGCGAAGTCATTGCGAATGAGAGTCTCAAAGGAATCAAGCAGTTTGTGGGAGATGGGCGCCATATATGTACTCTTTGGTTTGAAAGTCCTCAACTCCAATTCCTGATCGCTGTCGGCAGGGTCAACTGATTCCAATGTGGGTACTACATTTGTAAAGAAGTGCTTTAAGCGTAACTTTCTCAGAAATTTGAATGTGGACACTTCAAGTTCTAATGCATTTGTGTGATACACAGGAACAAAAGACGTACCTTTGTTGAGTACCTGCTGTTGTGCCCGCGTCAATTCGATGGTAGAAATGTTTATGATCAGGTTTTCGTTTTGCTCCTCAGATTTCGAGCCTCGGCCTCTTTGTCTTTTGCTCCTCCTGGTCTTTTTGGATCTGGCGGTCGCCCTGTACTCTGGCCGCTCACTAAAAAAGTCGTCGACTGTAGAGGTGCTTCTGCTCCACTTGACTGCACATTTGATCCAGGTGCTTCCTGTTGTGCATCTACTGGCGCTCTTGTTGGTTCCAATTCTTGATCTGAAACCATCGATTCCTGTGAAGAAGTATTGGGTTTTTGAAAAGGTCGCCTCCGGGCATACACCTCTGCCCAGGTGTACACCTCGTTGAGCTTGTAATCTATTGTGTCGCGACGGAATTTTCTGAGTTTTCTCTCTTGTATTTCCTTTCCATACACATCCAGCTTGTTGTTGAGATCTTCCAATGTGATTCTCCAATAATCCGCGTCACATCGTGTGGATAATTCAGATTTAATAATTTCTGCCTCTTCCTCCAACTCTCTAATAGTTCGAGACAGCTCTTCTATTAATAATAAGATCAAGTCCAATGAGCATTTATTCAGAACAGCCTGCCATTTTTCCATGAATACTTTATTGAATTGGAATTTGTATAGTAGGGGTTTAATAGGCAATCGCAATCCCCGCGGAATTCGTTGAACTTTGTGATATTGTATCAATATCGAAGCATGAAGGCGCTGACTCAATGCTCTCCGTGTAATAAACTCTAATTGGCGTACTTGTTGCGATATTGAACCTCCCTGGACGTTAAAAGTCGTTGTGTCTTGAATCAAAGCATATATTTCATTGACTTGTGTAGATGAATATGTGCGAGTATCCGCTCTATTGTCAGTGAGGTTAGATATGCTTTCGAATGACATTTTGAATTTATCTGTGTCGGGTGCTGCTGACGAGAAGTGGCGATTAGATTGATAAACTATATATGTAGTCAGCGCACACCTATTCGAAAAAACTAACAATGATTTCCAATTTTAAGCTAGATTGCGTGCTACCCAGTAAGAGGCAGCCAGCCTCGTAATGCAAGTAACCCTCCGGTGAATGTACGCCGGTGTACTAGATGCACAGCATGAACATATCGAATCGACACTTTACGTTAAGCTGTAAACAAAAGAAACCAGATCATTCCATTGCTTTAGACAAAAGTTCTATATTGACCTTAGAACCTTGAAATCAAACAAGATCTCACCATGTAATTACTCATAACATAAATGAAAGGTCTATACAATGACATGCGAAAAACTCAAATACATGTAAAATTCTGGTAAGCATGACATATGCATGCTACGACTCAATTACCCAGCCCAGCCCAATGCATTTCGGGATTATATTCATCCCTTCTTCAGGGGCCACTATGGAAAAAACAGATATCATAAAGATTACATGTTAAAAGTATTTGAAAGAAAACATTTAGATTCAAACAACGAAATTCGCGCCCAGACTAGTGAAATAATACCTAAACATGAATTTACGCGCGGCAATACGAATAAGAAATAGAACCGTGTGATACTGTGTGACGAACAAAGTCATAAAAACTTGAACTTAACAGAGAGCAAATGTAAAATGATAGCTGTTTGTGGCAAAGAAGTGATTATGAAGATGTGAATAGCAACAACAGCCGTGAAACAGCCCGTGGTGAATAATGGTCTGTCCTGAGAAAGAGAAATCAATAACCAAACGTGGTAAAAATAAACAAAAAACTCACGGTATCGTCTAACTGTGAAACCCACAGGTGAAGCTGATAACCAACTATGTAGTGTGACTCCCCACTGTAGGATGATGGATGTTGAAAGAAGAAATACACACTTACTGTGAACTGTATTGACGAGAGAACAATAATCTATGGAATTTCAGAAGCAATAAAAACAGTGTGGTAGAGCTGAAAAAACCCAAAAACCCACTGTCAAAGATGCCGTGAAACCTGAAATGCTCGTGAAGACTAACCCTGGGCGTAGTTCGCGAAGTAACGCTTCGCGAAGCTACGCAAAGTGCAGTTCGCACTACGCGAGCTACGCGTAGCACTACGCGAACTGCGTAGTGCACTGTTCGCAATGATTGCACAGTGCCGGATGCTTGTCCGCACTGTGCAATCATTGAAAACGGCATCTTGCACAGTGCAAGCTGTCTTTACTGCCGCTCGAGTAGATTTTTACTCGAGCGGCAGCTTTCTCAACGCGGACTGGTAGTTTCTCATCGCGAGCGGTCGCGAGCATACGCGACCACTCGCAATGAGAAACCTGACCTCCCCGCGTTGAGAATCTCGCGGGAGGTTTATTTTCCACGCTCGCGATCGGCAACTTGATGTTGCTGATCGCGAACGAGGAAAAAGTCTCGCCGGGATGTCATTTTGCTTGCTCGCGGTCGTCAACTTGACGTTGAGGACCGCGAGCAAGCAAAAAATGACCGCTGCACTACGCTACGCATGTTTGCACTGTGTTACGTGCAATTCGCGTTGTGCGAAGTAGCGCAAACTTCGCAAACTACGCGAGCGTAGCGTAGTACTTCGCCCAGGCCTAGTGAAGACTAGTGTATGCAAGAAACATTTACCTGGTATTCAGCTAGCGTGGTGACTACTATATCTTAACTCGATGTTATAATCTGTAGAAACAAAATGAATAGCAACTCATCAACACCTAGATTCTGCCGCTTTCCGATTATACACAAATGACCAACTGTTTCAATGCCGAGATGGTGCTTACCCTGTAGATTATCAATGTGGGATCTAAGATGAAAGGATCTCACGTATCAAACCACCGCGTAGTTATCCACCCGACGTTTCCACTCCTGTGGGCAAAACATAGAGTCTCAAAAATATTTTCACACTCCTCTCATTGAAACCATGCCGCGAACAACACTCCGATGACCCATGCTCACCGAAAAATAAAAAGCTGAAACTCCTGATAATCCACTGCTTCACCGCGTACCGCTGTAACAACAGTGTAAAGAGACGCAGTTCGTGTGCGCTTATTTAAAAGTTACCAATCACTCTACCGGAGCGGGACACGCCCGCACTGTAATAAAAATGAAAAGGGGACTAGCACGAAACATGCCATCGCCATCTTGTACTGGTGTAAACTGTACTCGTGATAGCCTAAACTAACACGCATGGTATGATAAACCTACGGTGCCGATAAACATTGTTGTAAATAGCGAATCAAAGAACGAACATGATCTCTGAATCTAAATCCAGTGAAACGTAATAAGCTGAGTCTTGTGTGTATGTGTGAAACAGTGACTGGCAAAGTGCAATGGAAACCTGGTGCGGAAACATGTGACATGTTAGACAAGTCGTGACGAGCCTGATCCTACTATATATCTGGAAAAAGTTGTGAATATTGTGTCGAATCTACCTGACAATGAACCTGTAAGATGCCTGTTGTAACATAGAGCTAGGATTCAACTCACCGAATAAGAAACCTCACAACCGCTGAACTATAAAAAAGAAGAAAAGAAAATCTGCCTGGCTCAATCAAAATATGGTAGCGAATAGAATGGAAAAAGATTGGAATAGATGAGTAACACCAGTGTAACCCCTGAATCAACAGAAATTATAAAAAATGTGTAAATTACAGTTTTTTGTACCGCAAAAGTGACCCAAAATGAAAGGAGTACCTTGCTTCCCATACTGTAATACAAGCGTGAAGTGAGCAAAGAGATATGTTTGCCGCACGCAAACCCTGTTGTACAATCTAAAAAGGTTATATTTCAATGGGTTCAATAAGTGTGGAGTGGCGGAGCCATCCCCATCAGAGAAAACATGACATTTCCAATTTGTCATTCAGACCACCTGGCATCATTGTCTGTAACATTTTGATCCACCACACCTCCCTTTGTGATAATAGCTTGGCATTATCACAACCTGTTTTGCACACCAATAACTCTAGTATGGTATATCTCAATTGTGCGATTGTATGCTGTTGTTCTAACCAATGTGATACTAAATGAGATTTAATGCTCTGTGTACGGATTGTGCTCTTGTGTTCTGATATGCGCACCTTAACTTTGCGTGTTGTTTTACCGACATACAACAGGCCACACGGGCATTTAATGGTGTAAACTGCGTAACTGGAGTTGCAGTCTCCGTTGTATCTCAATGCAATGGGTTTCCCTGAATGTGGATGATTAATAGTATCACCTATAGTTACATTGTTGCAGTTGACGCAATTGTGACATCTACGCATCCCCTTGTATTCATTGTGATTCAATTCAAGTTTGTGGGACAACTTTTCTTTGATATTCCTGCCACGCGTGTAGGCAAACAATGGCTCTTCGGCAAACAATCCATTGAAGTCCGGTTCGTGTTTTAATAATTCCCATCTGGATTTGATGATCCTTTTAATGGTGGATGATCTTGTCGAAAATTTAGATACGAATACATGTCGGTTATGAACGATTTTGGGTCTGGACACAAGTAACTCCTCTCGTTTCAATTGCTGTGTCTTGACTAATGCTTTTGTCAGAGTGGTTTGGGGATAACCCCGCTGTTTGAACTTGTTGCTTTGTTCTTCAAGGATGGATTCCAACTCATTCTCATTGGATACTATTCTCTTGGTTCGAAGCATTTGTGAGTATGGTAAGTTTTGTAATAGCGACTGGGGATGAAAACTCGAGAACAGCAATAAGTTATTTCTATCCGTAGGTTTAGTATACACAGTCGTTTGCAGTTTGTTGTTCGCTTTAGTGATTAATACATCCAAGAATGACAAACACTTGTCACTGGTATTGTAAGTCAGTTTGATGCGTTCGTTTTTTAAATTCAATTCCGTGATGTTGAGGTGCAATTGTTCTTCCGAATTGTTCCATATGAGGAAAATTTTGTCTATGAATCTGGTGTAAAAAACCAAATTGGTACTCCAAGATTCGTCTGAAAAAATGTAATCGTATTCAAATTTAGACATGAAGGTGTTTGCGTACGAAGGAGCCCCCGAAAAACCCATGGAGGTTCCACTTATTTGAAGGTAAAAATCATCTTTCCATTGCAGATAACTGTGTTGTAAACAGAACATCAGTAGTTCCAAGATGAATGCTTTGTTGACACCTAATTCAGGTAATTGCAACAATGCCCACTCACAAGCTTCTATACCCTCTTGGAGGGGTATCGAGGTGTACAAAGCTGTCACGTCAATTGTGCATAGAATCCATATCGGAGAATACTGGTCTTCAACTGCATGGAGCAGTTGTAAGAAGTGTGTAGTATCTTTAATGTAACTTCTCCATGACTGCACAAACTTCTGTAAAAAATGATCCACGAACTGACCTGCGGGTGAAAAGATGGAATCAATGCCCGATACTATCGGTCGGAACGGAGGATTCTGGAGATTTTTATGCACCTTGGGGAGCATGTATCAATCAATCAATCAATCAGGCATTTATAAAGCGCGCTACATACCCGTGAGGGTCCCAAGGCGCTGTGGGGGAGGGGGTGCCGCAGCTAGAGGTCGAAGAGCCAGGTCTTGAGTAGTCTCCTGAAGGTCTGAGGGTCCTCTGTCTGCCGAAGGTGGAGGGGAGGGAGTTCCAGGTCTTGGCGGCGCGGTAGGAGAAGGATCTGCCTCCGGAGGTGGATCTGTGGATGCGTGGGACGGCGGCCAGGGAGAGGTCGGCGGAGCGGAGTCTCCTGTTGGGTGCGTAGAATGACAGTCGGTTGTTGAGGTAGGCCGGGCCGGTGTTGTGCAGTGCCTTGTGTGCGTGGGTGAGGAGCTTGAAGGTGATTCTTCTGTCGATGGGAAGCCAGTGCAGGTTTCTCAGGTGTGGGGTGATGTGGTCTCGGCGGGGACGTTGGTGATTAGGCGGGCGGAGGCGTTCTGGATTCTTTGGAGTCTGCCGATGAGTTTGGCCGGGGCTCCGGCGTAGAGGGTGTTGCCGTAGTCGAGTCTACTGCTGATGAGGGCGTGTGTGACGGTCTTTCGTGTGTTGGTGGGGATCCATTTGTAGATCTTGCGGAGCATGCGAAGGGTGAAGAAGCAGGTTGATGAGACGGCGTTGATCTGGTTGGTCATGGAGAGTTTCGAGTCGAGGATGACTCCCAGATTGCGTGCATGGTTGGTTGGTGTAGGAGCGGTGCCTAGTGAGTATAATTTGGGTCTCTTGGGATGAATGACGCTCAAAAATTTCCGTATGTTGGAAAAGATCCATTGCATGTTTTCTGCATGATCTAAGATTTTGTTAAAGGTCTCCATGATCTTAAGTGTAGGATCATAATCTAACTTAATGTAGGTTGCGGAATCTTGTAGATGTTGAAGAACACTGTGCTCGTAAAATGTGGTGTCCATGATGACCAATGCACCACCCTTGTCAGCCATTTGGTATGTAAGCCTGGAATCCTTAGTGAGTTGTTTGATTACATTCATCTCCCATTTCTTGAAGTTGGTTTTGACTGCTGGCCGGAGGTTCAATTTTGCGAAGTCATTGCGAATGAGAGTCTCAAAGGAATCAAGCAGTTTGTGGGAGATGGGCGCCATATATGTACTCTTTGGTTTGAAAGTCCTCAACTCCAATTCCTGATCGCTGTCGGCAGGGTCAACTGATTCCAATGTGGGTACTACATTTGTAAAGAAGTGCTTTAAGCGTAACTTTCTCAGAAATTTGAATGTGGACACTTCAAGTTCTAATGCATTTGTGTGATACACAGGAACAAAAGACGTACCTTTGTTGAGTACCTGCTGTTGTGCCCGCGTCAATTCGATGGTAGAAATGTTTATGATCAGGTTTTCGTTTTGCTCCTCAGATTTCGAGCCTCGGCCTCTTTGTCTTTGCTCCTCCTGGTCTTTTTGGATCTGGCGGTCGCCCTGTACTCTGGCCGCTCACTAAAAAAGTCGTCGACTGTAGAGGTGCTTCTGCTCCACTTGACTGCACATTTGATCCAGGTGCTTCCTGTTGTGCATCTACTGGCGCTCTTGTTGGTTCCAATTCTTGATCTGAAACCATCGATTCCTGTGAAGAAGTATTGGGTTTTTGAAAAGGTCGCCTCCGGGCATACACCTCTGCCCAGGTGTACACCTCGTTGAGCTTGTAATCTATTGTGTCGCGACGGAATTTTCTGAGTTTTCTCTCTTGTATTTCCTTTCCATACACATCCAGCTTGTTGTTGAGATCTTCCAATGTGATTCTCCAATAATCCGCGTCACATCGTGTGGATAATTCAGATTTAATAATTTCTGCCTCTTCCTCCAACTCTCTAATAGTTCGAGACAGCTCTTCTATTAATAATAAGATCAAGTCCAATGAGCATTTATTCAGAACAGCCTGCCATTTTTCCATGAATACTTTATTGAATTGGAATTTGTATAGTAGGGTTTAATAGGCAATCGCAATCCCCGCGGAATTCGTTGAACTTTGTGATATTGTATCAATATCGAAGCATGAAGGCGCTGACTCAATGCTCTCCGTGTAATAAACTCTAATTGGCGTACTTGTTGCGATATTGAACCTCCCTGGACGTTAAAAGTCGTTGTGTCTTGAATCAAAGCATATATTTCATTGACTTGTGTAGATGAATATGTGCGAGTATCCGCTCTATTGTCAGTGAGGTTAGATATGCTTTCGAATGACATTTTGAATTTATCTGTGTCGGGTGCTGCTGACGAGAAGTGGCGATTAGATTGATAAACTATATATGTAGTCAGCGCACACCTATTCGAAAAAACTAACAATGATTTCCAATTTTAAGCTAGATTGCGTGCTACCCAGTAAGAGGCAGCCAGCCTCGTAATGCAAGTAACCCTCCGGTGAATGTACGCCGGTGTACTAGATGCACAGCATGAACATATCGAATCGACACTTTACGTTAAGCTGTAAACAAAAGAAACCAGATCATTCCATTGCTTTAGACAAAAGTTCTATATTGACCTTAGAACCTTGAAATCAAACAAGATCTCACCATGTAATTACTCATAACATAAATGAAAGGTCTATACAATGACATGCGAAAAAACTCAAATACATGTAAAATTCTGGTAAGCATGACATATGCATGCTACGACTCAATTACCCAGCCCAGCCCAATGCATTTCGGGATTATATTCATCCCTTCTTCAGGGGCCACTATGGAAAAAACAGATATCATAAAGATTACATGTTAAAAGTATTTGAAAGAAAACATTTAGATTCAAACAACGAAATTCGCGCCCAGACTAGTGAAATAATACCTAAACATGAATTTACGCGCGGCAATACGAATAAGAAATAGAACCGTGTGATACTGTGTGACGAACAAAGTCATAAAAACTTGAACTTAACAGAGAGCAAATGTAAAATGATAGCTGTTTGTGGCAAAGAAGTGATTATGAAGATGTGAATAGCAACAACAGCCGTGAAACAGCCCGTGGTGAATAATGGTCTGTCCTGAGAAAGAGAAATCAATAACCAAACGTGGTAAAAATAAACAAAAAACTCACGGTATCGTCTAACTGTGAAACCCACAGGTGAAGCTGATAACCAACTATGTAGTGTGACTCCCCCCACTGTAGGATGATGGATGTTGAAAGAAGAAATACACACTTACTGTGAACTGTATTGACGAGAGAACAATAATCTATGGAATTTCAGAAGCAATAAAAACAGTGTGGTAGAGCTGAAAAAACCCAAAAACCCACTGTCAAAGATGCCGTGAAACCTGAAATGCTCGTGAAGACTAACCCTGGGCGTAGTTCGCGAAGTAACGCTTCGCGAAGCTACGCAAAGTGCAGTTCGCACTACGCGAGCTACGCGTAGCACTACGCGAACTGCGTAGTGCACTGTTCGCAATGATTGCACAGTGCCGGATGCTTGTCCGCACTGTGCAATCATTGAAAACGGCATCTTGCACAGTGCAAGCTGTCTTTACTGCCGCTCGAGTAGATTTTTACTCGAGCGGCAGCTTCTCAACGCGGACTGGTAGTTTCTCATCGCGAGCGGTCGCGAGCATACGCGACCACTCGCAATGAGAAACCTGACCTCCCCGCGTTGAGAATCTCGCGGAGGTTTATTTTCCACGCTCGCGATCGGCAACTTGATGTTGCTGATCGCGAACGAGGAAAAAGTCTCGCCGGGATGTCATTTTGCTTGCTCGCGGTCGTCAACTTGACGTTGAGGACCGCGAGCAAGCAAAAATGACCGCTGCACTACGCTACGCATGTTTGCACTGTGTTACGTGCAATTCGCGTTGCTGCGGTAGCGCAAACTTCGCAAACTACGCGAGCGTAGCGTAGTACTTCGCCCAGGCCTAGTGAAGACTAGTGTATGCAAGAAACATTTACCTGGTATTCAGCTAGCGTGGTGACTACTATATCTTAACTCGATGTTATAATCTGTAGAAACAAAATGAATAGCAACTCATCAACACCTAGATTCTGCCGCTTTCCGATTATACACAAATGACCAACTGTTTCAATGCCGAGATGGTGCTTACCCTGTAGATTATCAATGTGGGATCTAAGATGAAAGGATCTCACGTATCAAACCACCGCGTAGTTATCCACCCGACGTTTCCACTCCTGTGGGCAAAACATAGAGTCTCAAAAATATTTTCACACTCCTCTCATTGAAACCATGCCGCGAACAACACTCCGATGACCCATGCTCACCGAAAAATAAAAAGCTGAAACTCCTGATAATCCACTGCTTCACCGCGTACCGCTGTAACAACAGTGTAAAGAGACGCAGTTCGTGTGCGCTTATTTAAAAGTTACCAATCACTCTACCGGAGCGGGACACGCCCGCACTGTAATAAAAATGAAAAGGGGACTAGCACGAAACATGCCATCGCCATCTTGTACTGGTGTAAACTGTACTCGTGATAGCCTAAACTAACACGCATGGTATGATAAACCTACGGTGCCGATAAACATTGTTGTAAATAGCGAATCAAAGAACGAACATGATCTCTGAATCTAAATCCAGTGAAACGTAATAAGCTGAGTCTTGTGTGTATGTGTGAAACAGTGACTGGCAAAGTGCAATGGAAACCTGGTGCGGAAACATGTGACATGTTAGACAAGTCGTGACGAGCCTGATCCTACTATATATCTGGAAAAAGTTGTGAATATTGTGTCGAATCTACCTGACAATGAACCTGTAAGATGCCTGTTGTAACATAGAGCTAGGATTCAACTCACCGAATAAGAAACCTCACAACCGCTGAACTATAAAAAAGAAGAAAAGAAAATCTGCCTGGCTCAATCAAAATATGGTAGCGAATAGAATGGAAAAAGATTGGAATAGATGAGTAACACCAGTGTAACCCCTGAATCAACAGAAATTATAAAAAATGTGTAAATTACAGTTTTTTGTACCGCAAAAGTGACCCAAAATGAAAGGAGTACCTTGCTTCCCATACTGTAATACAAGCGTGAAGTGAGCAAAGAGATATGTTTGCCGCACGCAAACCCTGTTGTACAATCTAAAAAGGTTATATTTCAATGGGTTCAATAAGTGTGGAGTGGCGGAGCCATCCCCATCAGAGAAAACATGACATTTCCAATTTGTCATTCAGACCACCTGGCATCATTGTCTGTAACATTTTGATCCACCACACCTCCCTTTGTGATAATAGCTTGGCATTATCACAACCTGTTTTGCACACCAATAACTCTAGTATGGTATATCTCAATTGTGCGATTGTATGCTGTTGTTCTAACCAATGTGATACTAAATGAGATTTAATGCTCTGTGTACGGATTGTGCTCTTGTGTTCTGATATGCGCACCTTAACTTTGCGTGTTGTTTTACCGACATACAACAGGCCACACGGGCATTTAATGGTGTAAACTGCGTAACTGGAGTTGCAGTCTCCGTTGTATCTCAATGCAATGGGTTTCCCTGAATGTGGATGATTAATAGTATCACCTATAGTTACATTGTTGCAGTTGACGCAATTGTGACATCTACGCATCCCCTTGTATTCATTGTGATTCAATTCAAGTTTGTGGGACAACTTTTCTTTGATATTCCTGCCACGCGTGTAGGCAAACAATGGCTCTTCGGCAAACAATCCATTGAAGTCCGGTTCGTGTTTTAATAATTCCCATCTGGATTTGATGATCCTTTTAATGGTGGATGATCTTGTCGAAAATTTAGATACGAATACATGTCGGTTATGAACGATTTTGGGTCTGGACATCAGTAACTCCTCTCGTTTCAATTGCTGTGTCTTGACTAATGCTTTTGTCAGAGTGGTTTGGGGATAACCCCGCTGTTTGAACTTGTTGCTTTGTTCTTCAAGGATGGATTCCAACTCATTCTCATTGGATGCACACATAATATACACACTCCTGGGGCCCAAACATTGTTCCCACCCGCAGCTTGGGTGTGTGCCAGTTACCCCAGGCACATGTGGTGGATCAGCTCAGCAATTGGACCACATATCAAAGTAACACGCAGATTACATGTCAGAACACAGGCATTGTGTAAGCAATGGACCCACCCATGATGCCCACCACAGTTAGGGGAACAGATGCTGTCCCCCACCTTGAGTCAAGCAAACTGCAAGGACACAGTACCCAAGTGACACAATTCCCTGACTGCAAGGGCCACACCTGCGTATCATATGAGGAGTGGGCAGTGCACAATCGAGGGACATGGGTCCCGGACCACATGACTGATGTGCTGTGGAAGTTTAACCAGGCCAGAGGAGGGCACATAGCATGGCAGACAAAGTTCACAATGCAGTCATGGACTCACCCCCTCCGTGTTGCTCCCTGGCCTTCAGCTGCCCATCCAGATCAGGGAAGATCACCGCCAGGATCCTGAGCATGTGGGGGGTCAGGGTCCGGTGTCCGCCCCTCCTGCGAGGAGGCGACAGCTTCAGCTGGACCCGTGCGATCCTTTGGGTCCAGCCCCGAAGGTCCTGCCACCTCTTCTGGCAGTTGCGGATCCGGCGCTTGTAGTCCCCCACGGATCTCACTGCCCGGACGATGGTCAGCCATATCTTCTGCTTCTGGTGGGCATCAACCTGTGAGGATGACAAAGTGAGAATGCTATTACTACACATGCAACATATCCGTGCATTACACAGTTGTGTATACATGTCTCAATCACAGGGGCACATGATGTACACAGGCAGTGCAACGATGGCCATGGACAGTATGCCAGCAGTTACTACATGGTATCATTGCCTGGGAAGTAAAACCTTGTTTAAATGCACTGTCACTGCACTATACCTGTCCAGTGCATGTAACTACACACTATGGGGGGTGACAACTACTCAGTGAGCCTGCTAGCCAGTGGTGTGCAGACTGTTAGCCTTGCTAGTCAGACAACATGCACATTTAGGAAGGCAGTGGACAGAACACTCACCTGCTCCCCTGCTTTCCCATACAGCTTGCTGTACTGTGGAAGGAGGCTGTCCAGCAGGGCCTGGTTCTCCTCAGTGCTGAAGGCTGGGGCTCTCTCCACAGTACGTGCCATTGCAGGGTCCAGAGGGTGCAGATACAGCAGCAGTGGTGGTGGCAGATGTCGTCCTGGAGCATGTAGTGCAGGCAAGTGAGCTCTCAGGGGAACAGCCAGCATTATATGTATGCTGCAGAGGCAGTTACTGTCCCATGTGTCCAAAGTGATAGGTCCAAGTCGTTAGCATCTTCTGAATCTGGCCAATCCATGGAATTGCACCACTTACACACGCCCACAGCATCCTTCAAAAGTTCAACTTCATGACACCCATGAATTTGCAACATTGTTGTGGGTGACCAACTGAATTTCCAGCATCAGACTCGTTCAAGATTTGAAAACGCGTCCGTTGCCAGGCCAGGCCATAGCCAATCGGTGCACACCGATCGGTCCATTGCTGTTCAACGCGTACCTAGGATACAACGCGTACCCGCACACATTGAATGCAATGGGCCGGCCGGGCACACCGATCGGTCCATTGCTGTTCAACGCGTACCTAGGATACAACGCGTACCCGGACACATTGAATGCAATGGGCCGGCCGGGCACACCGATCGGTCCATTGCTGTTCAACGCGTACCTAGGATACAACGCGTACCCGCACACATTGAATGCAATGGGCCGGCCGGGCACACCGATCGGTCCATTGCTGTTCAACGCGTACCTAGGATACAACGCGTACCCGCACACATTGAATGCAATGGGCCGGCCGGGAACACCGATCGGTCCATTGCTGTTCAACGCGTACCCAGGATACAACGCGTACCCACACACATTGAATGCAGTGGCCAATGTGTGCGCACCGATCGGTCCATTGCTGTCCAACGCGTATTGCGAATACAACGCGTACCAGCACACATTGAATGCAATGGCCAATGTGTGCGCACCGATCGGTCCATTGCTGTCCAACGCGTCCCTGTACATGTCACTGGCATATGTCACCATGCCTGTCACAGGTGAACATATGCCAGCCACATGTACTTCCCAGGGAGTGAGGGGCACACCTACAACACCACTGCCTGTCCAAACTGTATCCTAAGGCATGTAAGGCTGCATTACCTATTCCGTGTATGGGGGTGAACATGTTGTTCTGTGGGTGTCACTTGGGGCAGCCACCCCCAGGCTGTGCACGTGTTCATGGGGACAGTATCCTTGGTGTTTCGTGTACATGACCACTGTGATGTGCAACTGTTCATATCTGAGCATGTGGCATGGTCACATTTCACGGTGGTGTATGTATATGTCATGTCACATGCCCCCTGAGTCCCATGTGGGACGGTATGTTTAACCCAGGGTGACCCATTGGCACAATAGTGATGGTCCTCCACAGTCTGTGTGCATGTTGTGTTTACAATGTCTCGGATTTCATGTGCACAATGGGAGACAGTCTCCACATCCACGTTGTTTGTGCATGGACTTTGATGTTGTGCGTGTGTGTGTCACAGACGTCCATGTCTGTCCTGCCGAGGCAACAGGGACCACTACCTGTGGGGGTCATGGTTGTTTTGCTGTGGTGTATACATGATACGCCATGTCATGCCAGTGTCCATGTGGCAATACAGGGTCCCTGGGAATCTACCTGTCGTTGAGCTGTGATGCCTGGGGCACATCTGTCCTCACATGTCACTGTGGGGTGTGTTTGTAACGTGGCAGCAGGAGATGGGAAATGTGACACGTCCTCATGATACCCAATGGCACAACCTGGGACTTATTGATGCCACTTGTTGAACTGTGATGTTGGATGTTGGCCATGTATGTGCCATACATGTCCTTACGGAACTGCACACATCATGTACTTGTGCCTCATAATGATGTATTGTGTGATATTGAGTGTTTACAATGCCACATATGTGGGGTGAGTGACAATCTTTCTTTCTTCACCTATGCACTGCAGGGCACCAGCTGTCCATAGACCATTCCCTGACCTGGCAACGATGGTGGAACGTGACAGCATCCGACGGTACCGCTTCACCAGGCAGCTGATTGATGATTTGGCAGTGCGCTTGGCACCACACCTGCAACCTGGCCGGCCCTACCCTACAGCGCTGACCCCCAAGGTGAAGGGGATGGCAGCCCTACACTTCTTTGCCACCGGTACCTTTCAACACACTGTGGCGACTGCTGGTGGGATGTCACAGACCATGTTCAGCCGTGTGCTCCGCGATGTATTGGAGGCTATGTTGATATACCTGAACCAGTACATCTATTTCCCTAGACTCCAACAACTCACTGACGTGAAGAGTGACTTCTATGCCCTGGGGAGGATGCCGCATGTCATTGGCTCCATTGATGGGACACATGTGGCTTTGGTACCACCACAGGCCCAGGAGCAGGCATACAGGAACCGCAAGCACTACCACTCGGTCAATGCACTGGTGGTCTGTCTTGCAGATATGACCATCTCACCCGTGTGTGCCCGTTTCCCCGGTTCTGCACACGATGCCTACGTGATGAGGAGTAGTCGCATCCCGAGGATGATGTCACAGATGCGGAACCAGCGTGCCTGGCTTGTTGGTGTGTACTGACTTTGTATCATTGTGTGTGTTCTGCAATGTAGTGTTCCACCCTCTTTTCCAACTCAGCTAATGTGCAATTGTCTGTATGTAGGTGACTCCGGATATCCCAACATGCCGTGGTTGCTGACGCCCCTCAGGAACCCTGTGACACCAGCCCAGATGTGCTACAATGAGGCACATGGTCGGACGAGGAGAGTGATTGAGCGGACATTTGGTCTCCTGAAGAGCCGCTTCCGCTGCCTGGACAAGACAGGAGGGTCCCTCCCATATGCCCCGGCAAAGGTGTGCAAAATTGTCATCGTCTGCTGCATGCTACACAACCTGGCAGTGCGGAAGGAGTTGCCTCTCATCCTGGATGACGATGACCAACGTCCGCCACCTGTGGAGGATCCTGGCCTGGACCACGATGCCAGTGATGATGATGATGATGATGGTGATGTCCGCACACAGCTCATCACCAACTTCTTCAGCTGAATGTAAGTATCCAGAGGTGTCATGTAACTGATGTGAGTTTGCATGATATGTGTTGGTGGTGCTCTGGTGCTGTTTGAGTGTGTCCATGTGCTACATGACTGTATGCGTGTAGCGATGTGTCCTTACAGGTAGTCTGTACTCCCCAACAGTGTTGACATGCTTACTTGGTTCTGGGTGGGTATCTTGTGACATGTATTGGGCATGAGTCTTGCAGTTCTGTCCTGTTCTTCAGTGCTTTTGACTGTGTGTCATTTCTGTCCTTCACAGGGTACTGGCAGAGTGGTTTGGTCAACTGTGATCCCCGACACCGTGATTCGACTTCCAGGGTGGTAGCTGTTGTGTCCCTACAGGTGATGTGCGCCACACCCATGGACTTCCTTCCTTCTACACTTGTTGACTGTGTGCCCGCTGCCAGGTGGGATTACCTTGCATCTGTAGTGGTTACAACATGTTGCAAATGTGTAATAAACCTGTGCTTCACTTTGTGATGTGCGTTGTCTGTGGTCACACATTTGACTGACATTTGCTTACTGCACCCGTGGGCTAGTTGACTAAGACTGGGAATAGGTGTTGTGTCTGTGCATTGCACCGTATTTCCTGGCAACATCAGTGTAGGCAATGAGTCAGATGGCCTAGGTGTGTATTTGTTGTGTAGCCGTGGTGGTGAGTCTCCCTCATATGTGTCACGTTGCCATGACTCACATGCCTGTGTTGTACTTGCTGTAGCAGTTAGCATGCACAGTGTAATTTCGCTGGTCATCATCTCCATGACAGTAACCACGTTGGAATCACGACAGAGGCAGGTATGGTGTATTAGTGTGTTTATTGTCATACATGTGTGCGAATAGTGCACAGGATGGTGAGTGCTGTACATTTTGATTGCAATCCTAAGTTCCTAGATGAATTAGAAGTCCTGGTAGCTGAAATGTCCTGTATCAAGTCCACAGTCATCTGAGACATTGGTCCAACTTGTACTCCCCATGTCATGTGGGGGTTGTGTTGCAGTCAACAGGGTGAACAGTTTGCGCACAAAGGTGATTATCCAGAACAGGTGTTGGCTTCCTGGGGGTTGCACATGGCCATCGGCCTCTCAGTTGCCCCTCCTCGGACGACCCCTCTTCTTTGGGGGGGACCCTCAAGTGCAGGCTGCTGCGGTGCAGGGGACTCTCCGCCAGAGTCATCCTGCCTCCCTGTGGCAGTTGCAGTTGTTTCAGCAGCAGATGTTGTGGGCACACAGGGAGGTGTTGACTGGTTGCTGCTCATCTGGCGGAGGCATTGTAATATGTCCCTATGCACCGCCGTCATCTCTTGCAGTGTGTCCCACTTGGACTCCACGCGGGACATGTGTGAGTCCAAGCGGGCATGATGGGCAGCCTGCTGCTGTTTAATGTCCCTGAGGAGCCCCACTTCCTGGCTGAGCTCTCCGGTGCTGGACTGGTACGCATCGGCTATGCGTGCCAGTTGTGGGTCATCATGCAGTCCAGACCCCTCTGCGAGCAGCGACCTATGTCTCCCACCCCTCCCACCACCCCTGGCGACACGTGCAGTACCTGAGGTGGCACGCACAGGTGACCCTGGGCCCCCTTGGGGGTTGTTGGTGGTGTTGGTGTCCATGGCCCCACGTTGGTCCAGGGTCCCTGTGCTGGTGGTGGTGGTGCTCCTTGGTCTGTCCATGTCGGCAGGGGTGGTATGTGTGTTGACAGTCGTTGGAGGGGTGGGTGCAGGGGGTGCAGCTGGTGGTCCTGCTGGTGCTGCATGATGACTTGCTCCGGAGGTGCCAGGTGGGTCTTCTTCATCCGAGGAGGGCAGAGGCTGTTCCACACCAGTGAGCTCCGTATCCTCTTGAGCCTGGGACGGGGACTCCTCAGCGTCTGCTGCTGTGTCCCCATCATCACCTGTTTTTGGGAGACACACACAATGTATGTTATGTTTCTGCAGGCATCAATGGTTGACACACCTGACAGTTGTGACTGTGCCTCTGGATGCGGGCCTGTACATTGCATTGTCCTAAGTTGTCACAGTCAGGGGTTGATATTGGTGTAGCACATTGTCCTGCATTATTTGGGCATTTCTATGTGAATGTTGGGGTGTGTACATGGTCTGCATTGGTTGTATTTGGTTGACATCCGGCCCTCCTTCCCACCCAGCCAGATATTCCACCATGGAACGTGCTTCCATTGCAGGGAGTGCAAGTTGTCTTTCAGGATGTCAGTCAGTGGTGTTGTGCTGTTGGTTGGTGCACAGTTGCTAGCAGGGCCTTGTGCTCCCCACAGCAGTAGCCAATGTCAGCCATCTTGTGAGTTGTTTTCCACTCCCTGTGATGTGTGCATGGTTCAGGGTGGTGTTGATGGGACAGTTGTGGGGGTGACCAATATCTGTGACTACCACTCCCATCATGCTATTGCCTCCACCCCCTTCCCAGCATGCCCATACTTCCTTCCTTTTGAGTGTACTTCACTGTGTGTGGGTGTGACAGCAATGGCAAGATGGCTGACAGTGGTGTCCTGCTGTTGGTTGTTGGCCAGTTCCCAGCATGGCCTTGTGCTCCCCACAACAGAGCACCAGTGTCAGACATCTTTGATGGGGCTTTCCACTCTCTGTGAGGTGTGCATGCTTCAGTGTGAGCTTGCTGGGCCATGTGGGGGGATGTTGAGCTGTGACTACCACTCCCATCATGCTATTGCCTCCACCCCCTTCCCAGCATGCCCATACTTCCTTCCTTTTGAGTGTACTTCACTGTGTGTGGGTGTGACAGCAATGGCAAGATGTCAGTCAGTGGTGTCCCGCTGTTGGTTGGTGCACAGTTCCCAGCAGGGCCTTGTGCTCCCCACAGCAGTAGCCAGTGTCAGCCATCTTGTCAGTTGTTTTCCACTCCCTGTGATGTGGGCATGGTTCATGGTGGTGTTGATGTGCACATTGTGAGGGTGACCAATATCTGTGACTACCACTCCCATCATGCTATTGCCTCCACCCCCTTCCCAGCATGCCCATACTTCCTTCCTTTTGAGTGTACTTCACTGTGTGTGGGTGTGACAGCAATGGCAAGATGGCTGACAGTGGTGTCCTGCTGTTGGTTGTTGGCCAGTTCCCAGCATGGCCTTGTGCTCCCACAACAGAGCACCAGTGTCAGACATCTTTGATGGGGCTTTCCACTCTCTGTGAGGTGTGCATGCTTCAGTGTGAGCTTGCTGGGCCATGTGGGGGGATGTTGAGCTGTGACTACCACTCCCATCATGCTATTGCCTCCATCCCCCTTCCCAGCATGCCCATACTTCCTTCCTTTTGAGTGTACTTCACTGTGTGTGGGTGTGACAGCAATGGCAAGATGGCTGACAGTGGTGTCCTGCTGTTGGTTGTTGGCCAGTTCCCAGCTTGGCCTTGTGCTCCCCACAACAGAGCACCAGTGTCAGACATCTTTGATGGGGCTTTCCACTCTCTGTGAGGTGTGCATGCTTCAGTGTAAGCTTGCTGGGCCATGTGGGGGGATGTTGAGCTGTGACTACCACTCCCATCATGCTATTGCCTCCACCCCCTTCCCAGGATGCCCATACTTCCTTCCTTTTGAGTGTACTTCACTGTGTGTGGGTGTGACAGCAATGGCAAGATGTCAGTCAGTGGTGTCCTGCTGTTGGTTGGTGCACAGTTCCCAGCAGGGCCTTGTGCTCCCCACAGCAGTAGCCAGTGTCAGCCATCTTGTCAGTTGTTTTCCACTCCCTGTGATGTGGGCATGGTTCATGGTGGTGTTGATGTGCGCATTGTGAGGGTGAGCAATATCTGTGACTACCACTCCCATCATGCTATTGCCTCCACCCCCTTCCCAGCATGCCCATACTTCCTTCCTTTTGAGTGTACTTCACTGTGTGTGGGTGTGACAGCAATGGCAAGATGGCTGACAGTGGTGTCCTGCTGTTGGTTGTTGGCCAGTTCCCAGCATGGCCTTGTGCTCCCCACAACAGAGCACCAGTGTCAGACATCTTTGATGGGGCTTTCCACTCTCTGTGAGGTGTGCATGCTTCAGTGTGAGCTTGCTGGGCCATGTGGGGGGATGTTGAGCTGTGACTACCACTCCCATCATGCTATTGCCTCCACCCCCTTCCCAGCATGCCCATACTTCCTTCCTTTTGAGTGTACTTCACTGTGTGTGGGTGTGACAGCAATGGCAAGATGGCTGACAGTGGTATCCTGCTGTTGGTTGTTGGCCAGTTCCCAGCATGGCCTTGTGCTCCCCACAACAGAGCACCAGTGTCAGACATCTTTGATGGGGCTTTCCACTCTCTGTGAGGTGTGCATGCTTCAGTGTGAGCTTGCTGGGCCATGTGGGGGGATGTTGAGCTGTGACTACCACTCCCATCATGCTATTGCCTCCACCCCCTTCCCAGCATGCCCATACTTCCTTCCTTTTGAGTGTACTTCACTGTGTGTGGGTGTGACAGCAATGGCAAGATGTCAGTCAGTGGTGTCCTGCTGTTGGTTGGTGCACAGTTCCCAGCAGGGCCTTGTGCTCCCCACAGCAGTAGCCAGTGTCAGCCATCTTGTCAGTTGTTTTCCACTCCCTGTGATGTGGGTATGGTTCATGGTGGTGTTGATGTGCGCATTGTGAGGGTGAGCAATATCTGTGACTACCACTCCCATCATGCTATTGCCTCCACCCCCTTCCCAGCATGCCCATACTTCCTTCCTTTTGAGTGTACTTCACTGTGTGTGGGTGTGACAGCAATGGCAAGATGGCTGACAGTGGTGTCCTGCTGTTGGTTGTTGGCCAGTTCCCAGCATGGCCTTGTGCTCCCCACAACAGAGCACCAGTGTCAGACATCTTTGAAGTGGCTTTTGACTCCCTGTGAGGTGTGCATGCTTGGGTGTGTTCTTGCTGGGCCATGTGGGTGGGGGATGTTGGGCTGTGACTACCACTCCCATCATGCTTTTGCCTCCACCCCCTTCCCAGCATGCCCATGCTTCCTTCCTTTTGACTCTGCTTCCCTGTGGGGTTGTGTGCCTGTGCTGACAAGATGGCTGACAGTGTTATCCTGGGGTTTGTTTTGCTACAAGTCCCATGTGTGTCCCTGTGCTTCACACTGCATGACCCAGGGTTGTGGTTCTTTGTGGGATATTTGATTGGTGTGTGAGGCAATGCTTTCTCCCAGGTGAGTTGTGTGTAGTTTGTGTTAGGGGTGTGTGGATGGAGCTGCTGGTGACTATGGTCAGTGCTGTGAGTCCTCCTTCCCACCCAGCCAGATATCCCACCATGGAACGTGCTTCCATTGCAGGGAGTGCAAGTTGTCTTTCAGGATGTCAGTCAGTGGTGTCCTGCTGTTGGTTGGTGCACAGTTGCCAGCAGGGCCTTGTGCTCCCCACATCAGTAGCCAGTGTCAGCCATCTTGTCAGTTGTTTTCCACTCCCTGTGATGTGGGCATGGTTCATGGTGGTGTTGATGTGCGCATTGTGAGGGTGGGCAATTTCTGTGACTACGACTTCCATGATGCTATTGGCTACACTGACTTGCCCAGCATACACAGTATTCCTTCCTTTCAGTGAGCTTCCCTGTGAGGTGGTGTTGTGGTGGTGGCTACATGTCTGACTGTGTTTGTTGGTTAGATTTGTGCCACTGCCTAGCTCTATTTGTTGTTAGGTTTGTACATGTCATGACACAGTTACATTTCACTATGAGCTGGCATGTATTGTGTTTATCTGGCTGACATACACATTTTGGGATGATCTGTTTTGGTTGGTGTGTATTTGCTAAGGGTGCATGGTTTGACTCTCCCCTTGACAGTGATGTGTATGTATTGTGGCACAATATTGTGTACATTTGTTGTGTACTCACCAGGCTCTGGGATGTTTTCTAGTCCATAGACGCTCACTGGTGGTAGGATGGCCCGCACCTTCTCCTCCCAGGGCCTGAGGTATACTGGTTTGGCAGGAGGGCCACTGCCGGTGTGTTGGCTCACGATGTAGTCCTTCTTCAACAGCTCCTTGACCCTCCTGCGCACGTCATACCACCTGTTCTGGATGTCTACCTTTGTGCGCAAACATGGTGATTGTGCGTTCACCCTGTCGATGATCCTCTCCCACATCTTGGTTTTCTGCGACATGGGTGTCTGTTGGACCAATGTACCAAACAGCTGTGGCTCTACCCTGAGGATCTCATCTACCAGGACTTCCAATTTACTATCTAGGAACTTGTGATTCTTCTTTGGGGGCATGGTGTTGGGTGGTGCTGGTGTGTGATGTGTGTGTTGGTGTGCAAGTGAGGGTGTGTGAGTGTGTGTTTTGCTGGGTGTATGTGAGGGTGCTATTTGTTGTGGTGCTGCTGGTGTGTGGCTTGTGTGATGGATGAGCTGTGAGTGTGTGTGTGGTTGCTGTCTGTTGGTGTTGAGTGCTGGCAGGTAATTTGAATTTGCAAAGGATCATGGTAGGGATTTGTGTCCTTTACATGGGTGGAGTTGTGGGTGTGTCTTTGTTCCCTGTTTCCCCACCCAGTATTTATTTGCTTTGTGATTGCTTGTTTGGCCTTTTTTTGTGTTTTTTTTTCCTTGGTTCTTTTTGTGCATGTAGGAGACGTTCTTCTGACCGAGTCGGACCCTCCAGTTGTCTCGTGCGAGCCTCTCAGATTCGTTCACGCTGTGTTTGTGCTGTTTTCTGTGCTCCGTACGCGTCGGTCGCGGGGTTTTGGGCTGTTTCGGCTCGCAGTTTTGTATGCGTGTTGGTCGTGCGGCTTGGGCCCTGTGCGACTCGGTCGTGTTTTCCACGCGTTGCATCGTACTTGGCAGGTAGGAGTTCGCGGGTACGTTTCGTTCAGGATTCTTCCTGGTGCGTGTCGGTCGGTTTGTTTCACGTGGTTTTCCGGCCGGATGGCTGTTTTCCACGCGGTTCGGTCGTTCGGCTTGTGTTCCGTACGCGTCGGTCGTATTTTGCACGCTTCTCATCGTACTTTGCGGGTCGGGCTGCACCAGTATTTATTCCGGCTCCGAGTCGGTCGGTACATTTTCCGGCCCGAATCGGAATCGGCCCCTATATCTAGTCCAACTTTTTGCCAAGCAAATTCAGACCATTGTACAATTTGAAAAAGTGTTTTGCAATTCTCATCCGAAGAAGTGCAAATGCTGCATTGCTTTACTAAACACCTGCTTCAGCATCCAATCCTGGCCACCAGCAGTTGAGTTTTTAAGGCTGACATACCTGTGTGTCCTGAATGACACACTTTGGGCCTGATTACGAGTTTAGTGATCTTACTGCCATCCCACCACGGTGACGGGACTGAGTACTCCGCCGAGCTGAAGGCATTCCCGCCCACAGTATTAAGATGTTGTGACTGGAGTACTCCGCCGCCATCGGGCTGGTGGTATACCGCCAAGTCAATTTGGATGTTCCTGATGGGCTGGTGGTCTCTTGGCGGCGGTGTACCTTTCTGCCGAGTTACGCATGGCGGTGTCCCTACCAGGAAAAGCTTGACCGAAAGGCAGATCGTAATCTAGACAGCAGGAAGCTTGGCAGGAATGCCTCAAAGACCCGCATATGAGCCTACCGCCATCGACGCAGGAGCAGGAGTCTTGGCGGTGGCGGCAGGACTGCGGTGGCCTTGTAGGCGAGTTCCCACCAAGATCATAATCGTGCGGTTGAACCATGAAGGCAGTTGGGAAGACGTCTGAAAAAGCAAAGGTGGGACCATTCCGCCAAACTCATAATCAGGCCCTAACTAACAAAAAAATTAATCTCAGCTGGGGGTACACATTTGTTATTGTAAAAGATAAATTCCCCATTAATACACAATTCTGAGGCAACCTGAGCAAACGCATGAATAGAACTTTCATACCCTTACTGGATGACCGCCATTCACATATCCATTTTTTTTTACAAGTTTTAGTTCAACATCTTTAGAATTCTCTAATAACCATAAGTCTTCATCAAACTTCTCCTTTTGAGCCACACAAACATCTCTCATTCAAGCAACAATGTCAAAGTCATCATTGCCAAACATGTCTGTAATCACTAGGGCAAGGCAGCCTTGAACAACAGTCTGCTAGGTGGTTCTTGTGGCCTGGAACAAATTCTTCATCAAAACTGCATTCCTAGAGTTGTGAACTCAGTCTTCAAATGGGAGCAGTCACATTACTCCTCAAAAAGATGATACAATCTGAAAAGACTATGGTCTGTGGGCAGAATAAATATGTTTCCCCAGACAAAGGGCCCTATAACGATGCTCGTCCGACCGGCACCATAGCGGGATGGAATCCACTCACCCATTAGTCGGCTGTTCCACCCGCAATATTAGGATGCGACCGCCCTATGGGTGGTCGGAAACATCAATTTTTTCTATTGCAGCTTGTGCCGCAGCCAGAAAAAGGGAGCAGCACAAGCTGCAATAGAAAAATTGATGTTTTCAAACATGCATTTCAATGCATGGTGCCTGCCACACGGTGTAGGAATGTTTTTATGGGCACCAGAGGTGCCCCCCAGGCTCCATAGCAGATGGCCAGGGGGTAAAGGGGTGCTGCTAGGGGCATCCAAAGTAACTTTCCGCCTGCCTCTTCATAGCGGGCAGACATTGTAATCCCGACCGCGGAGCCAAGGCTGGTTCCGCTGCCATTTTGGGATTACAATTCCACCCGCTACCCCGACAGGCTCCGTGAGCACGTCGGAACCAGAGCAGAATTCCCCCACGGTTTTCCCTCCAACCGCGAGTATCGTAATAAGGTCAGACAGAAACCTATTATGTCAGGCGGAAAGCTTCCAACTGTCTGATGGCTTTCCGCCCGACATCATAATGAAGGTCAAAGTATCTAAAATGGCCCATGCACAGTCAAAACATTTGCACTCTATGACTACCTTCTCTCAGTTTCATTCAAAGTTTTTAAAGCGTTTGCCACAACCCACTCTGATATTCCAGAATTTTGTGAAAGTACAGCACCTAATCCATACGCACTAGCATCAACTGTTATGATGCATTGTATCCCATTAGAAAAATGTTATGAAGCAGCTGCATTGATTATTTGTGTCTTAATGTAGTCAAATACCTTTTATTGCGCCTGACCTCATTCAAAAACAGAATACTTGTGTAGAAATTTGCAAAAAGGTTCCGTATCTCATGCAAAGTTTTTCACAAATGTTCTGTAGTACTCACAAAGACCTGTAAAAGACATACATTTTTCTTTGTCGTTTTGAGCTGGGGAATTTTTTATGGCTTCTACAAGAGTATCTTTTGGAACTCCACCATTAGCTGATATTGTGTGTCCTAAAATTGGGATTGGGATTCAAACAGCTTGCATTTGCTAGTGCACAGGACTAGACCTTTTTCTGAAAATCTTCTGCACACTTCTGTTAGGACCTTGAAATGCTCACACTTGCCTTATGTAAAGATTAAAATATCAACTTGAAAACACCTAACTTGGTCTTCCATGGTTTAGAAGATGTGAGATAATATTCTTTGAAAGTCAGTAGCCACCAAAGCCAGTCAAAACAGCATTTGTTTTGTGTTGAAAGACACGAAAGGTCTAATAAAGGCTGTTAAGAGGGCTTGAACATACTAATAACAATATTTGGTATTATGTGCTACATAGGTCTATAATAAAGTAGTTGCTTCTTGTAGCAGATTTATTAGATAATTTATTTTGGGAAATGGATGAGTATCCACAGTGATGTTGCAAATAAGAGCTCTAAGTTTCACACATAATTTAAATTCACCATTGCTTTTTTTGCCAGCACAATTGGAGAAATTCAGTCAGAAGACTCAGTTTTTTGATAAAATCTTCTGCTTGTAGACCGTCTAAAAGTTTTTGTAAAGTCTTATTGGAGACTGAATGGAACACCTCTTTTGTCTAACCGGTTCATCCATGGCTTTCAATTAAATTTTGTGCTCAAAGCCTATATGTTTTCCCACCTTGTAGTTGAAAACATCAGGAAAAAACTCTATAAGTTCTTTCATGTTCATACTCTTAATCACCAACACAAGGTCTTCTCACTCAAGGGTTTAAAATAATTGTCAGTCGCTTCTGATCTTTCCAACTTAGTACATTTACTCCTTCCTGTGCCACATAGAACTTTATCAAGTTCCATTAAAGAATGTCATGGAAATCAAAATCAACTCACCAAAATACTGTCAAAATAATATTGATTACAAAAATATTGCCATACTATACTTACTTAAAAATAACACAAATATCAAAAATATCATCATAAAAGAATATCTAACTTTAACAATATTGAAAACCCTAATATCAAAACAAAAAATAACAAAATATATAGACAATAGCAAAAATAGTGAAGCACACAATATCAACTACAATAATAATTGTTAAAAATAAACAATAAAACAATTTCAATTATACACTCCGATTTTGTAATTGTACTAAATATAAAAAGAAATCAATAAATAAATAAATAAATTACACTTAAATACAATTATATGCATTTAAAAACAAACTCAGTGCAACATACATTTACTTAAAAAACACAATTTAATCAAAAAAACATAAATACAAGGAAATAAATATTACCAAAAAATAGAAATTAATACAACACATTAAACATTAAATATATATTAATAATACAACAATGAAACAAATACATTAACAGTTAAACAGAAACACTAATTAGCGTCCACCAAAAAAGGTAATAACTGAAAACAAATTCACAGTAGACACTTAGGGCCTGATTCTGAATTTTGCGGAAAGACCCCTCCGTTGCTTTGTCAGCAGTCTTCCCTCCTGCTGCCTTGGTGATTCGACTGCCCGATTATGATCTTGGCAGAAACCCAGCTACAAGACCGCCGCAGTTCTGCTGCCACGGCAAGACTTTTGCTCCCGCATCGACGGCGGGAGAGCCCAAGGCAGGTATTTGAGGTAAAATTTACTGTAAAACAAACAGACCAACAAAAATGTAAACATACTTAACAGAACAGTATACAAAGAGAACAAAACCTCACTTTTTCACAGAACAAACTTAAGAACTGCAAGAAAATGATACTCTGCCTGACTGGTCCTATGATACTTGTTTCCGGTCCAGGCTACACTGTTCCCATGGGGAACAGGGTCAAGACTAATTTGCATATGGCTGGATCCAAACTTGAATGGCATGGTGAGTAGAAAAATTATGGATTTAGGCCCAGATCTCTGTACTGGGCGTGAATGTTAGACATAGTTCAGCATTCCATCCCTCAGTTGTTCTTTTTGACTCTGCCTGACGACACAAAGAAAAATCCAAAAGGAAGACTTTTACCATGCACCATAACAAGTAAGTTTATCAAATAAAATTACTACAATGCAAGCTAACTAAACTTTAAAATGTAAATCCATACATTTAATAAACTCTCTCTTTTATTATTTATGTTGCTCCTTAGAAGCTAAAGAACTACTACAACAAAAACAAAGGAATGCACAACAAAAAATCCACCTCCACACTAGTACACCTGGTTAAAGGCACATTGAAAATAAGTTAAATAAATACACTTTTAAAAATAAAACAATACTTACATACTAAAAATAAAATTAACCCTCCCACCATTCCCAAACAAGGCACACCTGTATCTTTAAAATGTAACTAAAGCAAACATTTTCTCACCAACAGAAAAGAAAGGCCCACCTGGTCCACATCTGGATAATATATCAAATACAAATGGAAGAAAACAAACTACAACTTAAATCAACAGCACAAATATAAGTATAAAATGTGGAACTATTTGAAAAATGTTTACATTATATAATAACAAACTAAATTAGCATTTCTGATATAATAATTAATTTTATGAAAAAAACATTTTGACACAGAATGGCAGAAAGAGCGACGTATATTACATCACAGAAAGGCAAACAATTGCTTTTGCGCTTGGGATACACATGCAGCCAGGAAAACACAAGCATCAAGAATGGAAATTGGAAATGTACTAAACACTATGCAAATGCTTGTTATGAGAGGGCTGCAACCAAAAACGATATTGTAATTAACGTAAGAGAACACAACCACCCCCAAATGTAATAGAGATAGAAGTAAGGCACGTATTTCAAGATTTAAAAGAGGCATACATCAGTTCCCAAGAGCCCACTACTAAACTTTTTACAGATTAAGGGCCAGATGTATTAAGACTTTTGCACTCGAATATGGCCTGTTACACAGAAACGAGGCATTTGCAATTGCAAAAATGCCTTTTCCTATTTACAAATTGAGATTTGGTAACAAGTTACCGGATTGCAATTTGGGTTTGCAACTCAATACCGATTCGGTATTTGGAAGGGGCATGTTTAAGGTGTCCCTTCCACCATATTTTAGTGCTATGTGTTATTGTTTTGTAACCGAATTTCAGTTATAAAACTTTAATCTTTTACCACCTCCACAAAGTAGGTGGTAAGCCATTTGTAAATGGGATGGGGGCCCCATGGACCATGTGAATGTTGACCAAAACATTTTTAAGAATAGGCCATTGCCCCATGGACCACTGGCTTTTTAAACAAGCATTGGCATAGCCAATAGGTCTCGCCTTTGGGACCTTATAAGTGGTTAGTTCCAAATAATGCCGTCATTGGAGCATGTTTGCTTCCGAAAGACAAAAGACACAACATTCTAAAAACCCGAGCTTAGGCAAACAAAGTAAACAGTGTGTTTATAAACTAAAAATACTGCGTGTATCGAAATTAAATTTCCTGTTTTTAACTGGTGCCACTTTCTGTCCATGACTGTAGCTTTTAAATCAAGCTAGTTTGCATAAAACTGAATAAACTCTTTCATCAGTTGGCATCGTTCAACTGAAAATAAGAGGCAGCCACGGGCGGGGATGGGATGGCATGGGTTATTGACGATGGCGCCGAAGTAGTTAAAATAACAGGCAGTGACGGGCGGAGCGGCACAGGCAAATTCCTGAAAAGAAAGATTTACAGGCGTGTTTTCAAGCCGGTTTGCACTCAGTCAGTTTTATTTTTTATTGCAATCTGAGACGAAACGTGAAGCACTTGTCCACATGAAGAGGGTGCCGTGCTGATACACGACCGGAGTCAAACAATACAAATTAGAAGAGACTTCCAATGTAGCGCCTTGAAAAGATCAGAACTCAAATGCATCACACATTGTGGTTTGGATGTTGCTGACTCGTGTTTGTTGGCAGAGGGTAAAAGACCCTGCTTGTTTATCTGAGCTCTGACCAGATGTCATGAAGGCGACTCTCTGCCAGTTCTGTTTTTTAGTCAGCTGCACTGTACGTTTTGAGACTTACCGGCCTGGACATATAATGGAGAAAAAAATACAGGACCAATGAAAAAACGTGAAAAAATCCCCCACGCCCACTATTTTAATCACACTTAAAGCCCTGTGTACAATATAGTTAATTTAGTGCACGCTGCGGACTGAAACACACTATGTAAATCTGCAGTTTTGGGTATACATACTGTATATATCGCAGGAAGTATTCCCAATTTGTTGACATATTTAGGAACCTAGACACAGGGTGGAACGTGAATTTACCAGGATCACACATTTTGTCAATTCAGCTATCAGACCAACGTTTTCTCCTGTGTCAACCTGCTTCCATTCTGCGCACAAGCCCATTACAGCATTCTCCCCCCGCTGTTGCTGCATGGAATGTCATGACATTACCAATCTGTACATCTTGTTATTTTTGTTATGAGTGTAAACGATGTTTCCGAGCTGTGCTCGGGAGAACGGAACGCAATGGCGGTGTAGTAGCTCGCCGTCAAGTCTAGGGTTAATAGGATGAGAAATAAACCTCCCCCAACAGAGATGTTAATCCTTTACTCGCGTAACCCACAGAGCAAGTTTTATTTCTGTAAACACAGCAGAGGCACAGCCCATACTTATCTCCCCACAGGCAAGTCTGCCACAAAGGGCTCACAATTCCACTCGTGTGATGTAATGAAAAACAAGATTTGCAGTGCTGAAGGTCGGGCGGGTCAGGTTACGCTGCTCTCTGGAAGGGCCTTGGCTTGCCAGCGTGGAAACTGATATTCCGGCCATAGAACGCACCAGCACGACGTACATACTGTTTGCTTTCACTTTTAACACTTCTATTAGCGTTTGCAGAAAGCCCTCTTACCATCAATCTTTATAAAAACAAGCGGGGCCGCGAAAGCCAAGATAATGATCAGGAAGGAATGCAGCTGGCACAATGCGCGTCGCTGCTCGCTCCCGAGACCCCTAGGCCATGGGAGTGAAAGTTTTGAGGAAAGGCGGGACATGCACCCGTCTTTGGCCATTTGATTGCTTTCATTATTGAAAGCCACACGCAAAGGCCAATGGGATGTGTGGGAGGAGGCAGACCCACACGGAGAAGTCTCTTGGAAGTCTGGAGTGATTCCAAGAGGCCCTCTTCTAGAGCACCGCATGCGTGCTGCGCTAGGCGAGACCTAAAAATGAAACTTACACATTTCATTTTTTTAAATGCATACTGTTTTCCTCCAAGGAAATCTGGTTGTGTTTTAAAAAATTGCTTTTTTTAAATCAATCACAGATATAGTGCGAAGGACTGGACTACTCCTGTTGTAGGAGGGGTCAAGACTAATTTGCATAAGGCTGGTTCCAAACTGAGGTGACTTGGGGTTGCAAATTATCGATGGACTGGGATGCGGCCCCTAGTAATTAACAGAGGCCGAGATTAATTTCAGCATTCCACCCATCACTTTTTTGTGTATTTCAGTGTGTTGCCCTAAGTTGGATGGGTATGCCCAGATGAGGGTCCCATGCACACTGTGTCACTGGAACCAAGCTACATCTGCATGATGAGTGCTAACTAGGGCGAAAGTGGTCCTGGGTTGCTTGTATTCAGTTTCAGAGAGATCAGGCCTGGCAGTTCAGGCTGGACTGTTCCATTTGTAGCAGGATCAAGACTGATTTGCATATGGCTGGGTCCCAAATGAGGTGGCATAATGCGCAAAAGAACAATAGGCTGGGATGATGGCCCAATTAATAACCAGTGGCCGAGATCAATTCAAGCATTCCATCCATCACTTTTTTATATACTTTAGTGTGTGACCCTAAGTAGGATGGGTATGCCCCGACGTGGAACCCTTTCACACTGTGTCACTGAAACCAAGCTATACCTGACTGATAAGCTCTACCTACAGTGCACCCGGTCCTGGGTTGCTTGTTTTCCATTGCAGGGAGGAACTTGCCTGTAGCAGGGTCAAGACTAATTTGTATATGGCTGGGTCCAAACTGATGTGGCATGACGTGCAAAATAACTCTAGGCTGGGATGTGGACCCAATTAATTACCAGTGGCTAAGATGAATTCAACTTTTTCTGTGTACTTTAGTGTGTTGCCCTTAGTGGGACAGGTATGCCTAGTTGTGGGTCCCACTTTTTTTTGTATACTTCACCATCCTTGTGAGGGCTGTAATTCCTACTGGGTACCTCATTAATATTCATGAAGTAGGTCGTATTGCAACCCACTAGGAATTGGTAATTTGCAAACTGACCTATTAGTAGTCAGTTTCCAAATTACACATTGATCATAAAAATAGTGATCACAAATTGCCACTAGTATTTTGTGGCCAGTGCTAAGTACATCTGGCCCACACTCCCTAAAGTACTGGAGCACATCACAGGTAAGCTACCCCTAATTCCTACCTTAAAATGCATCATCTCATGTACTAAAAAAGCTGCAAGTCAAAACCCTGCTGCTCCTAGAAGATATAGAGACTTACAAATTCCAGAACACCTAACCACTACACATAACTATAAACCCTTCCTTCTGTACGACAACCACAATAACAGCACAAGAATAATCATATTTGCAACTGAAAATAACCTCCTAAAACTAAGCCATATGAAATAAAGACGACGGATAGAATTTTCAAAATGTGCTCTCTACCATTCACACAGAAATACAACATACATGGTGAATGTCAAAACATTAACATATTCCTCAGTTATGCACTGCTGCCTAACAAACATAGTGCAGCTTATTACGACCACATCAAAGTAAAAACTAACAACTCTATACACAAAAATATAGCAGACTTTGAACAAGCAGTGATACAAGCAATACTTAAATTATACTCACACACGAGCATACAAGGCTTCTAACACCACTTCAACCAAAGCATTTGGAGATAGGTCCAAAAATCTGCACTGAGTGTAGAGTATGCAACAAGCAGCTAATTTGCCTTGGAAATTAAAAAAAAAAAGTAATAGATCTGGCATATGTATTTGTAATAGAGATAGCTAACCACTACAACATGCTAAAAGAATCCCCATTTTACCAAAGAAATGAACGAAAACTAAGTCCACTAATGGACTACTTCGAAGACACTTGGGTTAGCAGACTGCACTGCTCTGGACACAGTCACCAACCCAAATTCCAAATCCCATGGTGGAATGTCTATGGCAGCGCCATGGCTCAAAAACCAACAACGCAGTCGAATGATGGCACAATGCCTTCCAAGCCACACTATGAAGAACACATAGCTTTACACTTTACAAATGAATAAAAACCCTCCAAAAGAACAAAGCTACTAAGAACTAAGGATAGAAGAATAAGTAAACCAAATCAAACCTAATGAAATGGTACAATTCAAAGTTAGAGTCCTTGTAAATAACAAAGGCGCACAGCACCTAGAAATGATAGCAAAATCACTATTACAACCCACCTGCCTACTTATGTATGCACTAGTAAAGCAGAACAAAAACGAACACCAGTATAACATAACCATTTTTTTAGCCACTTTATTTAACATTGTGAAATCTCAGGTACAGGCAGCATTAGAACACATTGTTAGTATCCTGCAGTCAGTACTTTTAAAAGATCTGATGAGCTCTCCTCCTGACCATCAACCACAAAAATAAACATTCCAGTAACAGCGTATGAACAGTCCCCATATCTCAGTCTCTCCCCGCATAGTGTTCCCCCTCAATCACCACCCAATTCATCAGCCCCAGGTGCCTACTCTCCTCCAAACGACTCAGGTCGGGTGGGCAGGGGATCCCTTGGCTGTGTTTGATGTATGTGTGGAATGTAGTCCAAGGAGCCGATTATGAGTTTGGCTGTCTTACAGCGGACAGTACAATGCGCTGTATGCAGTAGGACCTCCAAACCTGTGGTGCAACTGCCTGCCAGATTAGGACTTCATTCCTGGTCTGGCAGGTGGTCGTGCGGCGGTCTGACAGCGGCGGCTGTTAGGCTCATAGAAGAGCCTAACATGCAGACGCTGAGACACCGCCAGCATATTTCTGACACTGACCACTGCACGAATGTCATGGGATCCTAGATCCCTGGCAGTCACAGCGGTCCTGTGGCGGTCCGACCACCGCGGTAGTAATACTGCGGGAAGTCCCGCAGAGCGGCAGTGGTCGGACAACCACTAGGGGTACCTAACTTGTAATCAGGCCCCAAGTCTTTTCGTATTCGGCATGGGGTCCCGTACATACGCAGTTAATCCTTCCATTTCATGAATGTTCCAGACTTTGTTCCACCACATGCTTAGGGCATGTAGAGTCGACGTTCACCAATGCTGTGCTATTACCAAATGCACTACCAGCATAGCCATTTTTAATAAAATATTAAAATAAATATTTTTATAAATAAGTCAAAAAAATAATATTAATAATTTATAAAAGAAGACTGATAAAAATAAATGATTTTAATGGTTTATTAAACTTATTTACAGAAAAGCCAACAAGGTACAATATTAAAAATAAACTAGGCTGCTCACCCTTTGAAATAGCACACACACACACACAATGAAACTCTTGCATTGCAGTAAAAGCAAAATACATATACATATTCAAATATGACATTTCCTAGCCATAAATAAATACAAAATATCATACTTACAGTTGCATAGCTGATGTTCTTCATCCACCTCTATTTCCCAAATTCCAATCTGCAAAAAATGGAATCCTAAGAAACCCATATAAATGCACAAATGAAATGCCCAAGGTAAATCTACTGAAGTAATCCACATTTGTTTAAAACTATAAATGAAAAACATAATTACAAGTGAAAAAAGTTCCAGGAAAACCAAAATCTCAAAGCAAATTTAAAAATGATTTTGGTTTAAATTAAACCAAAATAATTTCTTTTTTAAAAACAAACAAACAAAAAACCCCCAATAAAAACAGCTCCAAACGATTCACTTTGATTCCAGAACCTATACACATAACATACCTACCCTCAATAAACATGCAACTCAAATTCAATAGAAACATTACATTAGAACTCTACAAACATAGTGCAACACATAACAATATGTAGAATAACACACAACTACGAAGAAACTATAGTTAGGCCTACCATGTTAGACTAAGGGGCTGATTATGAGTACGGCAGTCCCAAGACCGCTGTACCATCTGTGGCGGTCCGACCGCCACCTCCTCGGTGGTCCTACCGCCCAATTCCCAGCATGGCAGTCGGAATACCACGAGGCTGCCACCACAGCCAGGATTTTGGATCCCGCGATGGTGGGGAAAAGAGCAGGCCATGGAGGCGGTGCCGATGCCGACACCGCATAGCTGATTACGTCCTGCCTTTCCACCGACCTTTTCATGGCGAGGACCCCGCCATGTAAATGTTGGTGGAAAGGCAGAGTATGGGCCCCAAACAGGCACCCCCGGCGTTTTAGCCCATTGGACATTGTGGCTGGAGGCACATGTTGTGACCCCTATGCCTGTACTGTCGTAGCTACACTGTGTGCCATACACAACATGGTGCATGGCAACAGTGCACACATGACAGTGTAGGCGCTGCAGTGCAGTGGCATTGCCTTCAGGCTCTCTTTGTGAGCTGAATCATGCCGCTGCCCCAAGACTACTACCGGCACACCGCCAACCCGGCGGGAAACTCCTAATGTGGTCGTTGGGAGGGATGCCGCCGGCTTGGCGGCGTTTCCCCGACCGCTGACGCTGTGGCCTGTCAGTCCGATCGGCAAGGTCATAATCAGGGCCAAAATAACAACGCAACACAAACTACAACTAATAAAACTTAAAAACAACTAACACCATAACCAGTATTAGGTACACTTACCCACATCCCCCTACCCATAAAACCCTAAACAAATATTTTGAAAAAGGTCTTACCTTGTTTGTCGAACAGTAAAAGGCAATTGTGACTGCCACAAACAAATCTAACTGAAAATGACAGTAATAGGCTTCAAAATACAGATAGCAGTAATAGGAAATTGCCACTAAATGAAAATAAAAAAAGACTATGGGGCCGATTCCGATCTCGGTCGGAGGCGCACCCAATACCATTCGGTCGGGAAAAAAGCCATGCGAATGCCTGTTTCCCGACCGATCCGTACAGCAGACCGAACGAGTAAGTACAATGCGCACAACAGCACAGAATCCGGCCGAGCCGTACTCACCCAATCCAGGTCCTGTACTCCGACCGAGGCGAATCCGGAAACGCAGAATCGAGTCGCACGGAAGGGAAAATGCAGCTCCGTCCGGCCGAACAAGTACGATGCACTTCCGGGACGCGCCGAACCCGTCGCTACGCACGGCACGTCAAAGCATCCGGGAGAGGCGCACATAAGCTCCGATTCGCGCCACAACACAATACACGGCTACGAGACGAACACGCCAGCGATGAGGACGACGCGAAGCGACGAGGACGACGCAAAGCAACGAGAAGGACGAACGACACGAACCAACCATGAATCCCTTCGTCCCGATCATACCAATATTCTACATTTACTACCGGAACAGGCACGGACGCGTACGGCGCAGAAGGTAAGTCAGACACCAACCACAAAACACATACAACACGTACACGACACATCACACACACACAGAGGGATGCAGAATATACTAACACCAGCAACAGCAGCTCCATAGGGGCGGGATGCCCATCACCAATGCCACATATGCACACAGGGGCCTGAATGGGCACCACCACCCCTACCCAGGGGGGGCTGGATGCCTACCACTACTACCACCCTCACCCAGGGGGGGCTGGATGCCTACCACTACTACCACCCTCAACCAGGGGGGGCTGGATGCCTACCACTACTACCACCCTTAGCCAGTGGGGGCTGGATGCCTACCACTACTACCACCCTCAACCAGGGGGGGCTGGATGCCTACCACTACTACCACCATCACCCAGGGGGGCTGGATGCCTACCACTACTACCACCCTCACCCAGGGGGCTGGATGCCTACCACTACTACCACCCTCACCCAGGGGGGCTGGATGCCTACCACCACCCTTAGCCAGGGGGCTGGATGCCTACCACTACTACCACCCTCACCCAGGGGGGCTGGATGCCTACCACTACTACCACCCTCACCCAGGGGGGCTGGATGCCTACCACCACCCTTAGCCAGGGGGCTGGATGCCTACCACTACTACCACCCTCACCCAGGGGGGCTGGATGCCTACCACTACTACCACCCTCACCCAGGGGGGCTGGATGCCTACCACCACCCTTAGCCAGGGGGGCTGGATGCCTACCACTACTACCACCCTCACCCAGGGGGGCTGGATGCCTACCACTACTACCACCCTCACCCAGGGGGGCTGGATGCCTACCACCACCCTTAGCCAGGGGGCTGGATGCCTACCACTACTACCACCCTCACCCAGGGGGTTGGATGCCTACCACTACTACCACCCTCACCCAGGGGGTTGGATGCCTACCACCGCCCTTAGCCAGGGGGCTGGATGCCTACCACTACTACCACCCTCACCCAGGGGGGCTGGATGCCTACCACTACTACCACCCTCACCCAGGGGGCTGGATGCCTACCACTACTACCACCCTTAGCCAGGGGGGCTGGATGCCTACCACTACTACCACCCTCACCCAGGGGGGCTGGATGCCTACCACTACTACCACCCTCACCCAGGGGGGCTGGATGCCTACCACCACCCTTAGCCAGGGGGCTGGATGCCTACCACCACCCTTAGCCAGGGGGCTGGATGCCTACCACTACTATCACCCTCACCCAGGGGGGCTGGATGCCTAACACTACTACCACCCTCACCCAGGGGGGCTGGATGCCTACCACCACCCTTAGCCAGGGGGCTGGATGCCTACCACCACCCTTAGCCAAGGGGGCTGGATGCCTACCACTACTACCACCCTCACCCAGGGGGCTGGATGCCTACCACTACTACCACCCTTAGCCAGGGGGCTGGATGCCTACCACTACTACCACCCTCACCCAGGGGGGCTGGATGCCTACCACTACTACCACCCTCACCCAGGGGGGCTGGATGCCTACCACTACTACCACCCTTAGCCAGGGGGCTGGATGCCTACCACTACTACCACCCTCACCCAGGGGGGCTGGATGCCTACCACTACTACCACCCTCAACCAGGGGGCTGGATGCCTACCACCACTACCACCCTCACCCAGGGGGGCTGGATGCCTACCACTACTACCACCCTCAACCAGGGGGCTGGATGCCCACCACCACTACCACCCCCATTCATAGGATGGAGAATGCATGACACAACCAGCACACCACAACCTAGGGAATGCAAGAAAAAGACATCCCCCCAACACCATGACAAGCGTGTGTAGACTGTCTCAAATGCCTACAACACCGAACATGACTTTGAACATACAATGTGACCCCCTAGCACATGTGCCACACATATATGTGTGTGGCCCCCACAATGCAAGCAGGCCATGACCATTGTGGCAATGGGGTCCAAACCCCCATCATCACAGTGACCAAAATGTAAGTGTGGGGTCCATAGCTGAAGCACCTTTTGAACATTGTGGGAATGGGGTCTAAACCCCCATCATCACAGTGACCAAAATGTAAGTGTGGGGTCCATAGCTGAAGCACCTTTTGAACATTGTGGCAATTGGGTCTAAACCCCCATCATCACAGTGACCAAAAGGTAAGTGTGGGGTCCATAGCTGAAGCACCTTTTGAACATTGTGGCAATGGGGTCTAAACCCCCATCATCACAGTGACCAAAAGGTAAGTGTGGGGTCCATAGCTGAAGCACCTTTTGAACATTGTGGCAATGGGGTCTAAACCCCCATCATCACAGTGACCAAAAGGTAAGTGTGGGGTCCATAGCTGAAGCACCTTTTGAACATTGTGGCAATGGGGTCTAAACCCCCATCATCACTGTGACCAAAAGGTAAGTGTGGGGTCCATAGCTGAAGCACCTTTTGAACATTGTGGCAATGGGGTCTAAACCCCCATCATCACAGTGACCAAAAGGTAAGTGTTGACAAAGAAAGAGCTGCAACTGCCAAACTGCATGGATGATTCCTGGTCACAGAACAAAAAACACATCAGTGGCAAAGTAGTGTATGTGTCCCATTGCAACATAAATTGGGTGAGCCAAAAACTGCAGTGCAAATAAGACATACCTTTGGCCATGTGCAGACAAACAACACCCATGGGGGCTGACACTGTCAACATTCATCAATGACACAATGACAGAAGTGACCATCAGAATGCAGACCCACATATTTGCACCAATGGGCACACAAATGCAGATACCCTGTGGAGACTGCAGATGTGAGGTGAACAGATACCATACCATGGCAGCAATGGGACACACAAACCATGATCATTGTGCTGACCGATGACCTAGGAGTCCCAGGGACAGCAGGGGAAAACCACCAAACTACATACAGCCAATGGCACACCCAAGATATGCCAATGCAGTGGTGCAGATGCACAAACACAAACAGGCAGACCCACACTGCACATCATACACAACAGGTGAGGGGGGGGTGCCAGTGTCCCCAGGCAACCACACAACACATGAGGAGACCTGAATACCAATCATACAGATGTGCATACAGTGCCACACAAAGGTAACTCATGGATCCAAATCCCCTATGTGGGCAAGCAGGCATTGTCAGATGAGAGGGAGCACAAATCACACATGTCACACAGGCACGTAGGAACAGCAAATGACACAGCAAGACACAGACACACCACAGCACCACCCCCAGGGCCCCCACAATGTGGTGACCCTGGGCTGCATTACAATCCCACTGTGATGACAAAGTTAAATGTGGTTCACACTGTGAACCACAGTCATGTGTCCTAAGCAACAAACTACCATCACACCTACACAAGCACAAATCAATTAGCATGGCCAGTAAGCCAAGGCCAACATGGAGGCAGGGGCCTAGCCGGGCAACAACTCTCATCAGCACACACTCAACACCACACCCCTCGACCTCCAACAATGTGCAGCAGTGAAGCACACATGCACTGGTGACATTGCACATGCACCCATGACTATTCCAGGGTGGTGGGTGGGAACCAAGGTGCAGAAACACATCACACATGGCCACTCAACAAGACTCCTGAATGTCTGACACACTGCACACTACGCTGTACATGGACATGACGGCAATACCACACCAACCAATGGGATCCCAGCCACAGTCACACACCAATGAAGAAGCCAAGGTCACCCACAAAGAACACACATAGACAGCAACCAACATTGCAGCCCGGACCCTGAGGAGTGCCAGCAGTCACACACACAACGTGTCACAATCACTGAAAGATAACACAAACTGGAAATCACATGACAGGGGCAAACAACAAGTGCCAAGGGGAAACCTGACTGTGACCCATCTGCGTCTGCCCACAAACTCTGCCCTGACAGCAAACACACCTATGGGTGACACCCTGATGACCAGTAATGTGCCATGCACCCACATCACAGAGAACCCAGGGAGAAGACTTTGGGGGAACATAGGTCAACTCAGCAAGCATCACAAACAGGTACAACACTAGGGAACACAGCATGCACAGCTAAACGGAAGTGAACACACAGACATGCACATACAACACACACCTTGGGCGCAGGCAATGTCACAGGAGTACACACTGCCATGAGGGGACTCCACTCCTGTGTGAGGAAAGCTGTGCCATATGTTGCCTCAGTAGGGCCCCATCATGTCAGCTGAGCACTTGGTCACACAATCAACAATTAGCACCAAATGAGGGCTCCCGTCACATCAGCCTGGTCATGGAAGTGCCAACGGAATCATCAGCACAGATCCAACACACTTGTATAGCAATGTTGCACTGACTACACGGATGAGTCCTTCCCCATTGATGCCCAAACCTGCATGTCCAGTGGAGATGGCCACACGGTCAGGGAAGTAGACGAATTGAACAATGGCAGGCACAACAGATGTGCAGGGGTGGAAGCCACAGATGTGAAATTGCTAATCTAAGTATGAAATCCCATTGCCAAATACTGAACACATGACACCCTCAGATGCTGCTATGGATGACATGGATACACCACAGGATAGGACACATTCCCCCTGGACCACATGGGTTCCTGCACAGTAACACTTCATTATCATGAGACCAAATATCACCATCACTGCAGCAAGGGCATGGTTAGCATCATCAACAACATGTACATCAGAAGCATGAGCACTAGAGAACAGAAAGTTGCTTTATTCAGCATATGTGTGGAATGAAAACAAAGTCCAGAAAAAACACAAAGGCCAATGGCCAGTCCATTGTCAAAGTCCAAACTTGGTGACAGTGGCAGATGTCACCCTACGCATGCCTGCACAAAACCAGGGACAATCCAGTAGGAGGGGCAACCGGGGGCAGGCCAGGCACCGCAGGGACAGGATCAGGGCTCACCAGGACGAAGCAGGGAAGGGGTGGTGGGTGCTGGAGAGCCACTGACAACTGCAGTGGAGGTGTCTGACATGGTGTGTGCCGGCACAACTGGGGGGCATGACTCAGATGGTGTGGGTGCCGGCACGACTGCAGTGGACCCTGCAGATGGAGTGGACAGGTCCGCCACTGCAGTGCCCAAGTCAGACAGGGTGGTAGTGGACTCCACTGCAGTGCCTACCACCAGGGGAGGAGAATGGGGAACAGGCAAGGTGGGCTGGACAGAGGGGGAGGACACCCTCACCACATCAGTGGCACAGACAAGCGCAGCGGGGGTGTGGTGCCGGGAGAGCAAGTGGCAGGGGAGAAGGCCGGATCCTCTTGGGGATGGTATATCTGTGGGTGGGGGAACCTGGGGCAGGGTGTGGTGGGGGCACCTGTGGAGTGGGGGCCTGAGGGATGGAGGAAGGAGACCTGGTGCCTGAGCTGCAGGGCGGCGGCGGGGTCTTGCTCTTACGACTCCGGGGGGACTTGCGGGTGGGGGCCTCAGTCTGTCTGCGCCTGGGGGAGGGTGTCCGGGGGCGAGGGGCACTCTGCTCCATGTGGGTGGGCTTCCTCTTCCCCCTGGATGCTGGAGCAGCTGGATCGGAGGGGAAGAGGCCGAGGTCACTGAGGAAGAGGCGCTGGGTCTTTGGGGTTGCAGGTGAGGCAAGGGAGGGTGTTTTGGAGGGAGAGGCAACTGAGGACTGCGCAGTGCTCGTGGATGCGTGTGTGTGTTCCAGGGCCCCATCCCCTGTGAGTCTGGTTTCAGTCCCCTGACTGTGCGTGCGTGTGCGTTTTGTTTGTGGTGTGTGTGTCTGTGTGCTGGATGTGTGTGTGCTTGGGACGGGTAAGGTGCTGGGGAGTGTGGATGGAGCAGAGGCAGGAGGGGTGAGGGACTGTCTGAGGAGGGACACTGCTGCCATCAGGGAGGAGTCCATGGACCTATTGCCCCTCTGTAGGTCAGACATGCCCGATGAGATGCCCTCCATGAACGACACCAGCTGAGTCAACAGAGCGGTGTGCGCATGGAGGACACTCAGCATGGCTGTCTGCCCTACATGGAGCTGGCGAAGGAGGTACACAGACTCCTCACTCAGGGCAGCAGGGGACACAGGGGCAGGGGTGCGGTGCCTGGCCCAAAGGAGACACGCTCCCGAACATGGGAGCCTCCACGGACCTGGGGAATGGGAGCCGATGGGAGGGCGGTGGTGGTGCTGGTGGTGGCGGGGACAGCAACACTAGCTGGGGTGTGGTGGCTGCTGACACCCGCCTCCATAAGGGAGTCATCCTCCGAGTTGCTCTGGTCCTCAGCTGAGGTGGATGGTGCTGAGGACTCCTCGGTGTGGCTCCCCTCGCCCTCCGTGCCACTGGGTCCCTCCGACCACTCCTCGGCTGCTGACCCAGTCTGGCTCTCCGGCTCCTCCTGGTCCGTGGAGCTGTCCCCTTCCGTGGCCGTGGATGTATCTGCAAACAATGGGGAAACAGACAGACATCAGTCACATGCACCAAACGCACACACCACTGTGAGCACAGCACATTACAGAGCAAGCCCTGGCATCATTAGTTGTACATTGCTAAAAGTGCCCTAACTGAACAGGAGAAGCCAATTGTCAGTCTGATGCCAACCATGGCACTCACATCCCACATGGCCTTGCACCCATCTGTCTGGTGTCTGTTGGATAGCAACACCCCAGTGTGGACACATGCACCAACTACACAGTAGTTGGACAGTGCAGAGGACACGGTGTAGCATGTGGACATGCACACATCACAACTCTTGCCACTGAGTCAGTACAGGTTTCCGGATGAAAGGGACGCCCAGAGTCAAATAGGATATGCATGTGATGCATACCTGCGACAGACACCATGATGCACCCATGTCCTGATAGCCATCGCCACAATGGTGTGCATGTAGCACATGTCACTCCCCTGCAGGATCACCAATAAGTAGACACATGCCATGGCGGAGGCATGACTGCTAAGTCATACATCACTGTCTCAGTGATGTATGACTTGGCAGCCAGACAACAACACTCTGCACTGTGTCACAATAGTAGGTCATGGGGAATGCAAGTCCTGGAGCTGCACAAGTGCACATGTACATCCCCCACACGACACATCATCTTAACCCTCATCTGTCCAGGTCATACCGATTGGACATATGGGAGACCTGTGACACTACCCTCTGAACCTGAGCCCCTCACAATCTGCTGTGAATGGGGAACAGCTGCCTGAACTTCACATTCGCATACCCCAGTCTGCACGGGCAGCTGATCAAACACCTATGTGACACACAAGTATCGTCTCCTATGGTCACATCTCCAGTGGCATGCTAAGCCCCTACCAAGAAACACCCCAGCAGTCCTGGCAACTAATCCACAGCACACTGACACAGTGGCAGACACCTGAGGGGTCAAATCACTGCGCACAATGTGTCAGCTGATACACGGGAGTGGGAGTACAGAGTGCATTGCATGGCCTGGAGTAGGCATGACTGTCCTGCCCCACATGAATGAGGGATGAGCCCTGGACAGTGGATAGCTGGCTATGTATGTGTGACACACGTAATCTGCACACTCCTGGGGCCCAAACATTGTTCCCACCCGCTGCATGGGCGTGTGCCACATACCCCAGGCACATGTGGTGGCTCAGCTCAGCAAGTGGACCGCATATCAAAGCAACACGCAGATTACATGTCCGAACACAGGCGTTGTGTGAACAATGGACCCACCCATGATGCCCACAACAGAGTTAGGGAAACAGATGCTGTCCCCCACCTTTAGTGAAGCAAACTGCAAGGACACAGTCCCAAGTGACACAATTCCCTGAATGTAAGGGCCACACCTGGGTATCAGATGAGGAGTGGGCAGTGCACAATAGAGGGACATGGCTCCTGGACAACATGACTGCTGCACTGTGGCAGTTGAACCAGGCCAGAGGAGGGCACAAAGCATGTAATACAGAGTTCACAGTGCAGTCTTTGACTCACCCCTCCTTGCTGCTCTCTGGCCTTCAGCTGCCCATCCAGGTCTGGAAACACCACCGCCAGGATCTGGAGCATGTGGGGGGTCAGGGTCCGTGTTCCGCCCCTCCTGCGAGGAGGCGACAGCTTCAGCTGGACCCGTGCAATCCTCCGGGTCCAGCCCCGAAGGTCCTGCCACCTCTTTTGGCAGTTGCGGATCTGGCGCTTGTAGACCCCCACGGACCGGACAGCCCGGACGATGTCCTTCCAGATCTCCTGCTTCCGATGGGCATTAACCTGTCAGGATGACAAAGTGAAAAGGCCATTACTACACATGCAACATATCCGTGCATGACACAGTTGTATATACATGTCTCAATCACAGGGGCACATGATGTACACAGGCAGTGCAACGCTGCCCATGGACAGTTTGCCAGAAGTCACTACATGGTATCATTGCATGGGAAGTAAAACCTTGTTCAAATGCACTGTCACTGCACCATACCTGTCCAGTGCATGTCACTACACACTATGGGGGTGACAACTACTCAGTGAGCCTGCTAGCCAGTGGCGTGCAGACTTTCATCCTTGCTAGTCAGACAAAATGCACATTCAGAAAGGCAGTGCACAGAACACTCACCTGCTCCCCTGGTGTCCCATACAGCTTGCTGTACTGTGGAAGTAATACAAAAGGGGATGATGGACGGAACGTTTGAGCCAATCAAACACTCACCCCCAGTCAACTGATCTGGGTTTAATCCATCATCATTCTTTAGCTCACTCCACCACCCCAGTTCAGACATGGCCATATGCAAATCAGTCTGACCCTGTGCCTCATGGGAACAGTCCAGCCCGAACTGCCAAGCCATGTCTTCCCTGGACCGGAAACAAGCATCCTAGGACCGGTTTCTGGCATTTCAGCCGTCATCAGCCAGGCTTGCTTGAATCCAGTGGCAAAGTGAGCAAGGGACCCACGTCTGGGCATACCCCCGCCAACTTAGGGCGACCAAAGCGATACAAAAGGGGATGATGGACGGAACGTTTGAGCTGTGGAAGTAGGCTGTCCAGCAGGGCCTGGTTCTCCTCAAGGCTGAAGGCTGGGGCTCTCTCCACAGTACGTGCCATTGCAGGGTCCAGAGGGGGCAGAGACAGCAGCAGTGCAGTGGCAGATGTCGTCCTGGAGCATGTAGGCAGGCAAGTGAGCTCTCAGGGGAACAGCCAGCAATATATATGTGCTGGAGAGGCAGATACTGTCCCATGTGTCCAAAGTGATAGGTCCAAGTCGTTTGCATCTTCTGAATCTGGCCAATCCATGGAATAGCAGCACCAATACACGCCCACGGCATCCTTCAAATCTTCAACTTCATGACATACATGATTTTGCAACATTGTTGTGGGTGACCAACTGAATTTCCAGCAACCGACTCGTTCGAAATTCAAAAACGCGTCCGTTGCCAGGCAAGGCCATTGTCAATGGGTGCGCACCGATCGGTCCATTGCGGTACAACGTGTACAGGGGTACAACGCGTACCCGCACACATTGAATGCAATGGGCCGGCCGGGGGCACCGATCGGACCATTGCAGTACAACGCGTACAGGGGTACAACGCGTACCCGCACACATTGAATGCAATGGGCCGGCCGGGGGCACCGATCGGACCATTGCAGTACAACGCGTACAGAGGTTACAACGCGTACCCGCACAACATTGAATGCAATGGGCCGGCCGGGGCACCGATCGGACCATTGCAGTACAACGCGTACAGGGGTACAACGCGTACCCGCACACATTGAATGCAATGGGCCGGCCGGGGGCACCGATCGGTCCATTGCGGTACACCGCGTACAGGGGTACAACGCGTACCCGCACACATTGAATGCAATGGGCCGGCCGGGGGCACCGATCGGTCCATTGCAGTACAACGCGTCCCTGTACAAGTGACTGGCATATGTCACCATGCCTGTCTCAGATGGACATATGCCAGCCACAGATAGCTCCCAGGGAGTGAGGGGCACACCTACAACACGACAGCCTGTCCAAGCTGTATCATAAGGCATGTAAGGCTGCATTTCCTATTGTGTGTATGTTGGTGTACATGTTGTCCTGTGGGTGTCACCTGGGGGCAGCCACCCCCAGGCTGTGCACGTGTTCATGGGGACAGGATCCTGGGTGTTACGTGTACATGACCACTGTGATGTGCAACTGTTCATATCTGTGCATGTGCCATGGTCACATTTCACGGTGGTGTATGTGTATGTCATGTCACATACCCCGTGAGTCCCATGTGGGACGGTATGTTTGAGCCAGGGTGTCCCAGTGGCACAATAGTGATGGTCCTCCACAGTCTGTGTGCATGTAGTGTTTACAATGTCTCTGATTTCATGTGCACAATGGGAGACAGTCTCCACATCCACGTTGTGTGTGCATGGACTTTGATGTTGTGCGTGTGTGTGTCACAGACGTCCATGTCTGTCCTGCAGTGGCAAGTGGGACCACTACCTGTGGGGGTCATAGTTGTTTTGCTGTGGTGTATACATGATACTCCATGTAATGCCAGTGTCCATGTGGCAATACAGGGTCCTTGGGAATGTACCTGTCATTGAGCTGTGATGCCTGGGGCACATCTGTCCTCACATGTCACTGTGGGGGGTGATTGTAACACGGCAGCAGCAGATGGGAACTGTGACACGGCCTCATGATATCCAATGGGCCAACCTGGGACTAATTGATGCCACTTGTTGGACCGTGATGACAGATGTTGGCCATGTATGTACCATACATGTCCTTACGGAACTGCACACTTCATGTAGTTGTGCCTCATAATGATGTATGTTGGGATATTGAGTGTGTTCAATGCCGCATATGTGGGCTGACTGAAAATCTTGCTTACTTCTCCTTTGCACTGCAGGGCTCCTGCTGTCCATCGACCATTCCCAGACCTGGCAACGATGGTGGAACAGGACAGCATCCGACGGTACCGCTTCACCAGGCAGCTGATTGAGGATTTGGCAGTGCAGTTGGCCCCACATTTGCAGCCTGGCCAGCCGTATCCTACAGCGCTGACCCCCAAGGTGAAGGTGATGGCAGCCCTACACTTCTTTGCCACCGGTACCTTCCAACATACTGTGGCGACTGCTGGTGGGATGTCACAGACCATGTTGAGCCGTGTGCTCCGCGATGTTTTGGCGGCAATGTTGCTATTCCTGAACCGGTACATCTATTTCCCTAGACTGCGACGACTCACTGACGTGAAGAGTGACTTTTATGCCCTAGGGAGGATGCCGCATGTCATTGGCTCCATTGATGGGACACATGTGGCTTTGGTACCACCACAGGCCCAGGAGCAGGCCTACCAGTAACCGCAAGCACTACCACTCGGTCAATGCACTGGTGGTGTGTCTTGCAGATATGACCATCACACACGTGTGTGCCCGTTTCCCTGGTTCAGCACACGATGCCTTTGTGATGAGGAGTAGTCGCATCCCCAGGATGATGGCACAGATGCAGAACCAGCGTGCCTGGCTTGTCGGTGTGTACTGACTTTGTGCCATTGTGTGTGATCTGATCTGTAGTATTCCGCCCACTTTTCCAAGTCAGCTAATGTGCACTTGTCTGTCCGTAGGTGACTCGGGATACCCCAACATGCCGTGGTTGCTGACACCCCTCAGGAACCCTGTGACACCAGCCCAGATGCGCTACAATGAGGCACATGGTCGGACCAGGAGAGTGATTGAGCGGACATTTGGTCTCCTGAAGAGCCGCTTCCGCTGCCTGGACAAGACCGGAGGGTCCCTCCCATATGCCCCTGCGAAAGTGTGCAAGATTATCATCGTCTGCTGCATGCTCCACAACCTGGCAGTGCGGAAGGAGTTGCCTCTCATCCAGGATGACAATGACCAACATCCGCCACCTGTGGAGGATCCTGGCCTGGACCACGATGCCAGTGACGATGATGATGATGATGATGAGGGTGATGTCCGCACACAGCTCATCACCAACTTCTTTAGCTGAATGTGAGTATCCTGAGGTGTCATGTCAATGATGTGAGTTGGCATGATATGTGTAGGTGGTGCTCTGGTGCTGTTGGAGTGTGTCCATGGGCTACTTGACTGGATGTGTGTTGCGATGTGTGCTTACAGGTGGTCTGTACTCCCCAACAGTGTTGACATGCTAACTTGGTTCTGGGTGGGTATCTTGTAACATGTATTGTGCATGAGTTTTGCTGTTCTGTCCTGTTCTCCATTGCTTTTGACTGTGTGTCATTTCTGTCCTTCACAGGGTACTTTCAGATTCGTTTGGTCAACTGTGTCCACCGACGACGTGATTGCACTTCCAGGGTGGTAGCTGTTGTGTCCCTACAGGTGATGTGCGCCACACCCATGGACTTCCTTCCGTCTACAGTTGTTGACTGTGTGCCCGCTGCCAGGTGGGATTACCTTGCATCTGTAGTGGTTACGACATGTTGCAACTGTGTAATAAACCTGTGCTTCACTTTGTGATGTGCGTTGTCTGTGGTCACACATTTGACTGCCATTTGCTTACTGCACCTGTGGGCTACTTGACTACAACTGGGAATGGGTGTGGTGTCTGTGCATTGCACCGTCTTCCCTGGCAACATCAGTGTAGGCAATGAGTCAGATGGCCTAGGTGTGTATGTGTTGTGTAGCCCTGGTGGTGTGTCTCACTCATATGTGTCACGTTGCCTTTACTCACATGCCTGTGTTGTACTTGCTGTTGCAGTTCGCATACACAGTGTAATTTTGCAGTTCATCATCCCCATAACAGCACCCACGTTGGAATCACAACAGAGGCAAGTATGGTGTATTAGTGTGTTTATTGTGATACATTTGTGTGAATAGTGCATAGGATGGGTAGTGCTGTACATAAATCTTGCAATCAGAAGTTCCTAGGTGAATTGAAAGTCCTGGTAGACAAAATCCCCAGTATCGGGGCCACAGTTGTCTGAGACATTGGTCCAACTTGTACTCCCCATGCAATGTGTGGGAGTAGTGTTGCCGTCAACAGGGTGAACAGTCTGTGCACAAAGGTGAACATCCAGAACAGGTTCAGGCTTCCTGGGAGTTGCGCTTGGCCATCGGCCTCTCACTTGCCCCTCCTCGGACGACCCCTCTTCTTGGGGGGGGCCCTCAAGTACAGGCTGCTGTGGTGCAGGGGACTCTCCGCCAGAGTCATCCTCCCTCCCTGTGGCAGTTGCAGTTTGGGCAGCACCAGATGTTGTTGGCACACAGGGAGGTGTGGACTGGTTGCTGTTCATCTGGCGGAGGCATTGTAAAATGTCCCTGTGCACCGCCGTCATCTCATGCAGTGCATCCCACTTGGACTCCACGCGGGACATGTGTGAGTCCACGCGGGACATGTGTGACTCCACGTGGGACATGTGAGAGTCCAAGCGGGCATGATGGGCAGCCTGCTGCTGTTTCATGTCTCTGAGGAGCCCCACTACCTGGCTGAGGTCTCCGGTGCTGGACTGGTACGCATCAGCTATGCGTACCAGTTGTGGGTCATCATGCACACCAGCAACCTCTGCAAGCAGCGACCTCTGTCTCCCACCCCTCCCACCACCCCTGCTGACATGTGCAGTGCGTGCAGTGGCACGCACAGATGACCCTGGTCCACCTTGGGGGTTGGTGGTGGTGGTGGTGTCCATGGCCCCAGGTTGGTCCAGTGTCCCTGTGCTGGTGTTGCTCCTTGTTCTGTCCATGTCGGCAGGGATGGTATTTGTGGTGACAGTCATTGGAGGGGTGGGTGCAGGGGGTGCAGCTGGTGGTCCTGCTGGTGCTGCAGCTGGTGGTCCTGCTGGTGCTGCATGTAGACTTGCACCGGATGTGCCAGGTTGGTCTTCTTCGTCCGAGGAGGGCAGAGGCTGTACGACACCAGTGAGCTCCGCATCCTCTTGAGCCTGGGACTGGGACTCCTCAGCGTCTGCTGCTGTGTCCCCATCATCACCTGTTTTTGGGAGACACACACAATGTATGTTATGTTTCTGCAGGCATCAATGGTTGACACACCTGACAGTTGTGACTGTGCCTCTGGGTGCGGGCCTGTACATTGCATTGTCCTAAGTCGTCACAGTCAGGGGTTGATTTTGGTGTGGCACATTGTCCTGCATTATTTGGGCATTTCTATGTATTTGTTGGGGTGTGAACATGGTCTGCATTGGTTGTATTTGGTTGACTGCCGGCCCTCCTTCCCACCCAGCCAGTCAGTTATCCCACCATGGACTGTGCTTGCATTGCAGGGAGTGGAAGTTGTCTCTCAGGATGTCAGTCAGTGGTGTCCTGCTGTTTGTTGGTGCACAGTTCCCAGCAGGGCCTTGTGCTCCCCGCAGCAGTAGCCAGTGTCAGCCATCTTGTGAGTCCTTCTCCACTCCCTGTGATGTGAGCATGGTTCAGGGTGGTGTTGATGGGACAGTTGTGGGGGTGACCAATATCTGTGACTGCCACTCCCATCATGCTATTGCCTCCACCCCACTTGCCAGCATTCCCATACTTACTTGCTTTTGTGGGGAGTTCAGTGTGTGTGGGTGTGAGGGCAATGGCAAGATGGCTGACAGTGGTGTCCTGCTGTTGGTTGGTGTGCAGTTCCCAGCATGCCCTTGTGCTCCCCACAGCAGTAGCCAGTGTCAGCCAACTTGTGAGTCCTTCTCCACTCCCTGTGATGTGAGCATGGTTCAGGGTGGTGTTGATGGGACAGTTGTGGGGGTGACCAATATCTGTGACTGCCACTCCCATCATGCTATAGCCTCCACCCCACTTCCCAGCATTCCCATACTTACTTGCTTTTGTGGGGAGTTCTTTGTGTGTGGGTGTGAGACAATGGCAAGATGGCTGACAGTGGTGTCCTGCTGTTGGTTGGTGTGCAGTTCCCAGCATGCCCTTGTGCTCCCCACAGCAGTAGCCAGTGTCAGCCATCTTGTGAGTCCTTCTCCACTCCCTGTGATGTGAGCATGGTTCAGGGTGGTGTTGATGGGCCAGTTGTGAGGGTGACCAATATCTGTGACTGCCACTCCCATCATGCTATTGCCTCCACCCCACTTCCCAGCATTCCCATACTTACTTGCTTTGTGGGGAGTTCAGTGTGTGTGGGTGTGAGGGCAATGGCAAGATGGCTGACAGTGGTGTCCTGCTGTTGGTTGGTGTGCAGTTTCCAGCATGCCCTTGTGCTCCCCACAGCAGTAGCCAGTGTCAGCCATCTTGTGAGTCCTTCTCCACTCCCTGTGATGTGAGCATGGTTCAGGGTGGTGTTGATGGGCCAGTTGTGAGGGTGACCAATATCTGTGACTGCCACTCCCATCATGCTATTGCCTCCACCCCACTTCCCAGCATTCCCATACTTACTTGCTTTTGTGGGGAGTTCAGTATGTGTGGGTGTGAGAGCAATGGCAAGATGGCTGACAGTGGTGTCCTGCTGTTGGTTGGTGTGCAGTTCCCAGCATGCCCTTGTGCTCCCCACGACACAGCAACAGTGTCAGACATCTTTGATGGGCCTTTCCACTCTCTGTGGGATGTGCATGCGTGAGTGTGAGCTTGCTGGGCCATGTGGTGGGGGATGTAGAGCTGTGACTACGACTCCCATCATGCTATTGCCTCCACCCCCTTCCCAGCATGCCCATGCTTCCTTCCTTTTGACTCTGCTTCCCTGTGGGGTGGGCTGGCTGTGCTGACAGGATGGCTGGGAGTGTTGTCCTGGCAGTTGTTTGGCTAAAAGTCCCAAGAGTGTCCCTGTGCTTCACACAACATAACCCAGGGTGGTGGTTCTTTGTGGGATCTTGAGTTAGGATGGGAGGCATTGCATTCTACCAGGTGGGTTCTGTGGAGTTTGTGTTGAGGGGGTGTGAGGGGAGGTGCTTGTGACTATGGTCAGTGCTGCAAGTCCTCCTTCCCACCCAGCCAGCCAGATATCCCACCATGGAACGTGCTTGCATTGCAGGGAGTGGAAGTTGTCTCTCAGGATGTCAGTCAGTGGTGTCCTGCTGTTTGTTGGTGCACAGTTCCCAGCAGGGCCTTGTGCTCCCCGCAGCAGTAGCCAGTGTCAGCCATCTTGTGTGTCCTTCTCCACTCCCTGTGATGTGAGCATGGTTCAGGGTGGTGTTGATGGGCCAGTTGTGAGGCTGAGCAATATCTGTGACTACCACTCCCATCATGCTATTGCCTCCACCCCCCTTCCCAGCATGCCCATGCTTCCTTCCTTTTGACTCTGCTTCCCTGTGGGGTGGGCTGGCTGTGCTGACAGGATGGCTGGGAGTGTTGTCCTGGCAGTTGTTTGGCTAAAAGTCCCAAGAGTGTCCCTGTGCTTCACACAACATAACCCAGGGTGGTGGTTCTTTGTGGGATCTTGAGTTAGGATGGGAGGCATTGCATTCTACCAGGTGGGTTCTGTGGAGTTTGTGTTGAGGGGGTGTGAGGGGAGGTGCTTGTGACTATGGTCAGTGCTGCAAGTCCTCCTTCCCACCCAGCCAGCCAGATATCCCACCATGGAACGTGCTTGCATTGCAGGGAGTGGAAGTTGTCTCTCAGGATGTCAGTCAGTGGTGTCCTGCTGTTTGTTGGTGCACAGTTCCCAGCAGGGCCTTGTGCTCCCCGCAGCAGTAGCCAGTGTCAGCCATCTTGTGTGTCCTTCTCCACTCCCTGTGATGTGAGCATGGTTCAGGGTGGTGTTGATGGGCCAGTTGTGAGGCTGAGCAATATCTGTGACTACCACTCCCATCATGCTATTGCCTCCACCCCCTTCCCAGCATGCCCATGCTTCCTTCCTTTTGACTCTGCTTCCCTGTGGGGTGGGCTGGCTGTGCTGACAGGATGGCTGGGAGTGTTGTCCTGGCAGTTGTTTGGCTAAAAGTCCCAAGAGTGTCCCTGTGCTTCACACAACATAACCCAGGGTGGTGGTTCTTTGTGGGATCTTGAGTTAGGATGGGAGGCATTGCATTCTACCAGGTGGGTTCTGTGGAGTTTGTGTTGAGGGGGGTGTGAGGGGAGGTGCTTGTGACTATGGTCAGTGCTGCAAGTCCTCCTTCCCACCCAGCCAGCTAGATATCCCACCATGGAACGTGCTTGCATTGCAGGGAGTGGAAGTTGTCTCTCAGGATGTCAGTCAGTGGTGTCCTGCTGTTTGTTGGTGCACAGTTGCCAGCAGGGCCTTGTGCTCCCCACAGCAGTTGCCAGTGTCAGCCATCTTGTGAGTCCTTCTCCACTCCCTGTGATGTGCGCATGGTTCATGGTGGTGTTGATGGGACAGTTGTGGGGGGGCAATATGTGTGACTACGACTCCCATGATGCTATTGGCTACACTGACTTGGCCAGCATACACAGAATTCCTTCCTTTCAGTGGTCTTCACTGTGTGTTGGTGTTGTTGTGGTGGCTACATGTCTGGATGTGTTTGTTAGTTCTATTTGTGCCACTGCCTAGCTGTAGTTGTAGTTGTGTTTGTACATGTGATGGCACGGTTGGATGTAACTTTTTTGATGGCATGTGTTGTGTTTATCTGACTGACATACACATTTTGGGATGATTCTGTTCTGGTTGCTGTGTAATTGCTATGAGTGCATGGTTTGACTCTCCCCTTGACAGTGATGTGTGTGTGTATTGTGGCAGAATATTGTGTACATTTGTTGTGTACTCACCAGGCTCTGGGATGTTCTCTAGTCCATATACGCTCACTGGCGGAAGGATGGCCCGCACCTTCTCCTCCCAGGGCCTGAGGTATACTGGCTTGGCAGGAGGGCCACTGCCGGTGTATTGGCTCAGGAGGTAGTCTTTCTTGAGCAGCTCCCGGACCCTCCTGCGCACGTCATACCACCTGTTCTGGATGTCGGTCTTTGTGCGCAGACATGGTGATTGTGCGTTCACCCTGTTGATGATCCTCTCCCACATCTTGGTTTTCTGGGAGATGGGGGTCTGTTGGACCAGTGTGCCAAACAGCTGTGGCTCTACCCTGAGGATCTCGTCTACCAGGACTTCCAATTCACAATCTAGGAACTTGTGATTCTTCTTGGGGGGCATGGTGATGGGTGGTGATGGTGAGTGATGTGTGTGTTGGTGTGCAGGTGAGGGTGTGTGAGTGTGTGTTTTGCTGGGTGTATGTGAGGTAGGTATTTGTTGGTGTGCTGATGGTGTGTGGCTTGTGTGAGGGATGAGCTGTGGGTGTGTGGTTGCTGTCTCTTGGGTGCTGGCAGTGGAATGGCATTTGCAAAGGATCATGGTTGTGATTTGTGTCCTTTATATGGGTGGAGTTGTGGGTGTGTCTTTGTTCTCTGTCCCCACCCCCCAGTATTTATTGGCTTTGTAATTGCTTGTTTGGCCTTTTTTGTGTGATTTTTCCTTTGTACTGTCTGTGCATGTTGGAAACGTTCTTGTGACCGAGTCGGACCCTGCATTTGTCTCGTACGGTGTTCTCCGTTTCGTTCACGCTGTGTTTGTGCAGTTTTCTATGCTGCGTACGCGTCGGTCGCGGTGTTTTGTGTTGCTTCGGCTCGGTTTTGTATGCGTGTCGGTCGTGCGGCTTGTCCTCCGTCCGACTCGGTCGTGGTTTTCGCGCCTTGCATCGTACTTTGCGGTTTGGAGTTCGCGTGTACGTTTCGGTCGGATTTGTTCCGGGTGCGTGTCGGTCGGTTCGATTCGCGTGTTTTTCCGGCCGGATTGCTGTTTTCCGTGCGGCTCGGTCGTTCGGCTTGGGTTCTGTACGTGTCGGTCGGATTTTGCACGCTTTGCATCGTACTTGGCGTGTCGGGCGCCACAGGTACGTGTCGGTCGGTATAATTTCCGGCTCCGAGTCGGTCGGTGCTTTTTCCGGCCCGAATCGGAATCGACCCCAAAATTTTTATAAAAACACAATAGGAATGTTATAAAAAGGCATTGAAAACAATCCATAAGTTATGTAAAAGTGTATTAAAATGTTATAAAAATGTTACACAATGAATATAACAAATACAAATAGTACTATAAAAATATAACTTTATATTGTACAGCATTACATATTATATAATAAAAACTGCATTATATAAGGTAAGATAAAAAGTACTATGTTTAAAAAATATAAATGTAACAATAATTATGTACAATGTTTTGAAAATATTTAGAAATATACATGTATTAAAATTGTTTGAAAAACTAGACTAAAACTACTATCCTCTCTCAGTCCCCCAACCTTCCCACCCTCCCCCCACAACCCTACCCCCCCTTGATCCCCTTGCCCACACCCCACCCCTCCCCACTTGAGGCTTAAGGACAGAATGTCCTCTGTGATGGTTAGTGGATTGAACAGCACCACTCCTCCTCACCCCCATTTGCTAACACAAAAAATGTTTAAAGAGATATTTAAATCACCACACTGAGTCAATAGCTCCATAAATCCCCCTACAAAAAACCCCATTCAACATCAAATTGTGGCCAGAAATTCCCTTGCCAATATTTCTGATACAAAGAAGTGAGCCTTCTCCTTATGAATTATCTTTAGCTTAGCAGGGTTAAGAAGGAAGACCTGTACCCCTTTCGCCTGAAATAATGGGAACATTTGACGTAATTGCCACCGTGATTTGACCGTGGCCTGACAGAAATCAGGACGAACAAAAAATTCAAAACCATTACCACCTCTCTTCCTGTCAGGCCGTGCCAGATCATATAGTGCTTCCCTCAGTAAGAAATTATTGAGACAGATCAAAATTGCCCTAGGTTTTTCATTAACACACCCTACTTTGCTACGTTGATTGAAAGGGAACCTGTGTGCCCTCTGTAATTCTAATTCCCAATTCCATTGACTAAGCTCTGGAAAGGCTTTGGAAAACAAATCAATAACAAACTTCCTAGCGTCTTTACCCTCTCGACCCTCTGGTATACCCAAAATGCGTAAGTTATTTCTTCTGGAACGATTTTCCAAATCCGTAAGCTTCAGATCAACATCGTCTCGTAAAGATTGTAAAGATGCCACTGTAGCCTTTTGTTGCACTAAGTCATCTTCCATCGCTGAAATCCTTTCCTCAGCTTCTCCAATTCTACGTGGATATCTCCGTGCAGGTCTTGGCAACTCGTCGCACTGTATTCTGTAGTTTGCGCACCGCCCCTTGAGTCCGTAATCCTTCCACCTTTGTCTCTTCCCGATGGGCCATGATTATATGATAGATTGTATCGAGTGTAATTTCTTCCCCACCAGCTGCTTCACTGTTAAGATTTCCGATCTTTTTACGAGACATCCCCGTTTTCCCAGGCTGAGAAGAGAATGAATAGTCCCAAACCAGTGATCCCCCTATATCTATTTGCCCACTGGCGACTGGACCAGCTGTTTCTCTCACTTTCCGTGCTGTCCCTAAACTCATAGATGTCTCCGAATCAGACTCCTCATCATCCTCCACATCACCCAGCAGGTGTTTGCTGGTGTCGCTCTTATCATCAGCCCAATCCACCCCCTCATTCTCCGAGGAATTCGAGGGGTCTGACAAAGAATAAAATTTACCTCCTGAGTCCCCAGAATCAAGTTCTCTATGAGTTACCTTTAGCAACAAAGGGATTAAACTTGTAATCCGGATTATTGTCAGTCCCAACCCCCAAATGATTTGACTCCACTGATTCCACTGATTCGATATTCAAAGCATCCCTCTCTTGATTCAAACTTTCCACCATCAAGGGGATTGTAACATTTGAGGCGAGATGAGATATCAGCTGAGGTGAGATTCCTTTTCCCCCAACGCCTGTGCATTTTTTTAGCAGAACCCCCAACCTGCTGTGCTTCAACCTGCTGTGCTTCAGCCTGAGAGTGAAGTGATACACTGTTTTTGGCCGCTACTGCTTCCATTCCCTCCGTCTCTTTATTCGTATAATCAGCGTTACCCTGAGCAGCCTTTCCTCTATCCACAATTCCATCAGACACAAACGGCTGTAGTATTTCAAGAGGATCCATTGAAACATTGTTGCAAGAATGGTTGCTAGAATAGTTATTCTGCCAGTCCGCCGGGATGTGATTTGCCTTCGACCTCGTGTGAAGCCTTACCTCTACCATTTTGCTTTTGAACATGCCAGGTATGCTCCGCTGAATTCCAACCGCCTCAGTATTCCTCCGAGTTCTTCCGGGGGAGATCCCTTTCCTTCCTGCTGCAAGCCGGAGCCGGCGCCCCTCGCCACGACTTAGCGGCTGATTTCCTTTTCTCCCATACTGCGGGGCGGGGAAGCCGGACTGGCTGTTACCGCTGATGGCCCGGCCGATGCCACAACCCCCGGGTCTTTGCACCTCTTCCGATCGTTTTCGGCGGCATTACAGAGCTAATCCGAAGCCTCGCAGACCGCTGAAGACCGCCCACACCAGAATCGCCACCAAGGTAAGACCCGCTGGGCTCGAAGCACTCCGCTACAGCTGGTAGATATGATGCTGGATGCGAAGTTGAATATCGGGCTCATTAAACTAATTTCCGCATAGCGCCACAACATCTCGTAAATAACCGCACGGCTTACCCCGGCATGTTACAACATATAATGCAGTGGGGGGTGAAACCCGGAGGAGCGTTCTACAAGCCACTCATTCGGCCACCGCTGCGGCCGCCATCTTGATTTTTTGGCTGTACAATATAAAGATGGTGCTAAATCGATTGCAGATATATTTGAGAAAGATCATGTTCTGCTGTTGAAATTGGTGGTTTGTGTCAAGAGCAAACGGGCTTACTACATACTGGTTTCTACTATAATGTATGATATTTTACCTGTAAATCTGTTTTTTTATGATTCAGAGGATAACAATGATTAATAGATTGTTTATTTGTTCATGGAACATTTGCGGTCTAAATGATAAGAAAAAAAGGGGGTGATGGCTCAGATGTTACAGGCAATGCGTATGGATCTGATATGTGTTCAAGAAACTCATATAGCCTGGAACAATCGGGATTGGCTGAAAGATTTGGGTTTGGATGTATTGGGCTGCACAAAACAGAGTTCTAATACGAGGGGGTGGCGATATTGATGAAGAGAGGATTGGGGGTTTGTAATCGGCTAAAGGAAGATGCTCTGGGTAGGTGGGTTATTGCAGGGATAACCATTAATGGCTCACAAGTGACGATATGCTCCTTATACGGATCAAATGTAGATGATCCGGCGGTTCTTCACTATCTTAGTATTGAATTAGCCGATTGGCCAGCCCCTTTTATTATCTGTGGAGACTTTAATATTCATCTAGAGGGCAGCTATGATCTCAATAGCAATAAGCCTTATACGGGTAAAAAAACAAAAGTTTTCAAGGCTATTAGGGGGCTAGTTAAGGAATTTGGCTTGGTGGATGTGTGGCATTCACTCAGACAGTCAGATCCTGGAGAAACTTTTTATTCGGCGCCTCATAGAAAACATGTACGCCTCGATTATTTTTTTGTATCTGCGGAAAAAGTAAGGGGCTCTAAGATGGAGATTCTACCAAGAGTAATATCAGATCATAACCCGATATCATTAGAAATTGACTTTAGCTCCCGGGCCCCTGTAAAAGCATGGACCTTCGAACGAAAACTTTTATTAGATCTAGATTACTGTATACATATGGAAGGGTGGATTAGGGAATTCTTTAAATTTAATCGGGGAACCGCTTCAGACTCTGTTGTTTGGGATACGTTCAAGGCGGGGGTTCGGGGAGAAACCCTTAGTTACTCTTTAAACAAACAACGTAAAACCCAGGCTGAAATTAAAGTCCAGATGCATCAATTAAGGCTTTTGGAATTAGAACTTATGAGGGAAATCTCTCAGCAGGGTAATTTAGAAAAATTATCATCGGCCATTGCAATCCTTAAAATGCAAATACATCAGCATTTCGCGGTGAAGGTTGCAAATAAACTGGCAACTTTTAGGGATCAAATTTATGAAGCAGGGGAAAATTCAGGGCGGATTTTAGCGAAAAAATTACAGCAGAGGAGTGTGCATAATAAGATCTTACAGATACAGGACCATCTTAGCCAGATACAAGGGTCCCCAGAAGGAATCTTGGCGGTTTTCTGCAAGTATTACGGGAATCTATACACAGAGGATGGTCTGGGTGATCCAGTGGAAAAAATGAGGGTGTTTAACTCAGGTATGGTAATTAACAAAGTCACAGCAGATCAGAATGAAGGGTTGGCTGAAGATATTACTTGGGAGGAAGTGGAAGGGGCTGTACTGTCATTAGCAGTTGGAAAAGCTGTAGGTACGGATGGTATTCCTTTAGAATTTTATACAACGTTTCGCTCAGTGTTAAAGGAAGAGCTTCTGACATTACTTCATGCGGCTCAACAGGGTATAGCACCTGAGTCTTGGCGCAAAACTATTATTATTGTATTCCTTAAAAGGGAAAACCCAAATTATGCCCTTCTTCGTACAGACCAATATCACTGATCAATGCTGACAGTAAAATTTTCTCTAAAATTATGGCACAGCGGTTGGGAACTGTTATTACCCCTCTGGTCTCCCAGTTTCAGCACGGGTTTATACCCGGTAGGGACACGGCACACCACGTAAGATGTGTCATTGCACTTTTGGACTGGGCGCAGGCAACTGGGTCCGGACTCGGGGTGATCCTGTTGGACGCCGAAAAGGCGTTCGACAGGGTCTCCTGGCAGTATATGTGGGAGGTTATGCATATGAAAGGGTTCGGCCCACAATTTATTCAGGCAATTAAGACTCTGTATATATGCCCGACTGCTGTAATCCGGATTTCTGGGCAAGAATCCGCTGCGATAACTATTAGTCGGGGTACACGGCAAGGCTGTCCGTGTTCCCCTTTGTTATTCGCCTTATTTATTGATTTATTTCTGAATAAAATCAACCAACATACAGATATTATACCAGTCAGGATTCAGAATATTGAGTATAGGGTACTTGCTTATGCAGATGATATTGTCATAGTCTCCCGGGACATTGTAACTGCCTTGCCCGCAATTATATCTTTGGCACAGCAGTTCGGGGCTTTTTCTGGGTATAAATTGAATGAACAGAAAACTCAGGTAGTTTATTCTGGCAAAAACCCCCAACAAATATACCTACTGTCTCGGAAGCAACATATCTCGGAATCAAAATCACATCGGCGGTAGACAAGATCCCAGAACGTAATATTTTCCCGATAATTGAAAAGGCGAACGCAACCTTAGAAAGGCTAGATCATCTTCATTTATCATTACATGGCCGGAACAGTGTGTTGAAGATGCTGATACTTCCAAAATTCTTATATATCTTTAGAACTATTCCTTTGGAGTTTTCGGCATCACTCTTTGTTAAAATAGAAAGAATGTGTTCTCGGTTTTTATGGGGATATCGGAAACAGCGAAGGGCTTATAGGAAAATGATCTTACCAAGACAAGTTGGGGGGTGGGGCATCCCCCATATTATTATGTACTATTGGGCTGCAATGTTGCAATATATAAGACCATTGGTGATTGGGGCTAAAGCTGAGATCCCTTTGTTTCAGAGGCCTTCTATTTATGAGTTTGGTTTGGGGGAGGAAATGAATGGTTTTTTTGCAAAAGTTATCGAACCTAGTTACTTTAAAAAAACTAAATTTAAGATACTTAAGGCAGCATATAAAGGTTGGAAACAAATTAAACGGAGTCTTCAAATCTCGAATCTTAACACCTATACCCCGATGCTGGCTCCCGGGACATTACCTCCAATTTTTCAAGATTTGGTAACAATTAGATGGGGCCAAAAGGGCATACATAATTTAGGTGATCTGTTTAATAAAGATCAACTTTTAACTTTCTCTGATTTACAGGTGGTGTATGGGGTAGGGAAGCAGGATTTTTTAAGTATCTTCAGATACGCAGTTTTTTGACTAGTCGGGGTTCAGGTTCGCTGCATCAATTCGGGCCCATCCCCTAATCGAAAAAATTAAGAAAAAAACACCAATTGGCCAGTTTTATCAGCTACTTCTGGAAACACTCCCGGATGATCTAGATGCACGTAAAATAAAATGGCAAAATTTATTAGGGTTAGATGATATAAATATATTAAAGTCTATCAAACTGGCAAATCAAGTCTTAATGACAGGAAGACTACGTAGCCAACATTATATGGCTCTATATGATCTTTATCATACACCTAGTAAGTTGGCTCGTTGGGGTGTAATTGTTGGATCTAAGTGTAATCGATGTGGACTGGTCTCGGCTGACTCTAGTCATATGTTTCTTTCTTGTCCAAAATTGAGGGAATTCTTTCAAAATATAGAGAAGTTCTTGTATATAATATTTGGGCTCTCTATCAAAACTAGTGCGGGATTCACTATTTTTGGTGTAAGCTCGGATATAGATGCCAGCACAAGATCAGAAGATATAAATACACTTTTATTTATTATTATGGCAGTAGTAAGGGCTTGTATTACCAACGAATGGATTAGTCCTGATCCACCTACCTTTATTAATTTTCGTACGAGATTGCTTACTATGTATAATTTTGAATCTTCTATTTATAAAACCAAAGGTAGAAGGAAAAGAATAAAGGGTGCTAAAATCTGGGCGCCTATATCAGATTGGGCAGTTTGAAGGAAATATGAGTTGCGTCAAATCTCTGGACTTAGATGGAGCTAGGGGGTTTCGGGGCTTCAATTCCCTATAATTTGTTCAATTAATTTCTGAATGTATCACTATAGGTACCCCATTTTTTATAAGGAGAATGTTAAACTGCTTTTATTTATGTAATGCTTTATGCCCGATTGCCTGTTTCCTTTCCATGTCTAAAGGATTATCTCGATATGTGTATTTTCTTTCTCTTTTAAGGCATGATAATGATCTTGCAGTAATAATCATGTAATTGGCTAAAAATTTATTATTTGTGTTTCTTCTTTCTTTCTTTTTTTCTTTCTCTTTTTTCGGCTTTTGTGTACAGCCTTTGTTATGCTGGAGTATATGATGTTAAAAATTGAATAAAAAAAAAAAAAATGAAAAACTAGACTACATGTAGTAATATACTAAAGTACAAAAAGTTCTACCACTGTAACATGTCAAAATATATGTTTTGTTTTAATAAAAAAGCCTATGTAAAAGTTGAAAGTGTACATTAAATATAATGAATAAAATACCAAAATAAAATAATGTGAACACCTTGATATGTCTTGGTTACTATTATAAAATACTACACTCTACACAAATATAAAAACTTCAAACCATTTAGGGGAAGGTGTTGGACACTAAGGGCCTCATTACGATGTCGGTCGGAGTTGCCTCTGACCGACACCATCTCGGTGTGAGCTGTCCCAACCGTAGGTCGGCGGTTTCGCACACCGAATTAGGATACGACCGCAGCAGAAGCTCCCATTGAGAAATGGGAGTTTGTGAAAATCCCTGCACCGTGTGGCAGACACCCCACAGTGCCTCCCACACGGTGCAGAGATTTCAGGGGGGCACCATAGGTACCCCCCAGGGCAACAACCGGAGGGCCAGGGGGGAAGGGAGCCCTGCTAGGGGCCCCCAAAGCCGCTTTCAAACAGCCTTTCCATGTCGGAAAGGCTGTCGGAATTTGACATCATGATCCCGACGGCAGAAATGCCGTCCTTAAGGGATTATCAGCCCATTCCGATGGGCTCCTTGAGCCCGTCAGAATCGAGTCGGTTTCCCCAGCCGGTTTACACTACATCCGCCGACTTCGGCTGTCGGAGTGTAAACCTACTATGTCGGTCAGAAAGAAGGCTTTTCGACCGACATCCTAATAAGGCCCTAAGGCCTCGATTACGTGTTTTGCAGTCCACTGACCGCCAGACTCGCCGGGCGCGGCAGTGGTGGTCTCCCGACCGCCCTATTACGTGTAGGGCAGGGGGACCACCATAGCCGAACTGCTGTTCCCTGGAGGTTTTGCGGCGGTCAGGAGGCTGCAATATGCTGGTCCCTCCAAGCACATTACGAGTTTCCTCTCCGCCGGGTATGTCATGGAGGTTCCTCCTCCATAAACATCGTGGCGTAGAGGAAACGGGGGGGCCTCCTCCGTATGGGGATGCACACAGGGGGGCACATAGTGTGCCCCCCAGTGTGCACGTGCCCCAGCTCCTGCATGGCATGGACTTTTCAGTACATGCCATGCAGGAACTGTTTTTGGCGGTCCCATTGCAGTGCCCACATTTTTAGAGGTACCGCATGGGAACGCCAAAAACCAGCCCTCCACACAAGAGGAAACTCCTAATCTGGTGGGCAGTCAGACCACGGCTTTGACGGTGCCCCAGCTGGGCTGGCCTACTGCCGCACCACCAAAGTCCTAATCGGGCATTAAATGGGTTACATTTTCTATTCCCATGCCAATATGAACCATTTTGGGGAAGATGTGGGACACTAAAGGGGTTAGATTTACTAGTATAACTCTAATCTAAACCATCTTGGGAAAGGTGTTGGGCGCTAGGAGGTTTAGATGAACTATTCCAACTCCAAGCTAAAGCATTTTGGCGATTGTGTTGGACAGTAAAGGAGTTAGATTTACTGTACCCACTCCAATATAAATCATTTTAGGAAAGCTGTTTGACATTAAAGGAGTAACATTTTCAATATATACCAAATTTAAATTGTTTAAAAATTATATATAATAACAAAAATCAAACAAATATAACTAACAATTCATATTTATAATTGGCATAAGTACTGATAAAGAGTAACATGAACCAATATAAAATATACATTATCAAATATATGCAATTTGAAAAAAACAAGAAATAAAAAAGTAGATATATAAGTAACTTCTTAATTAAACTTTTATTTTATTGCAGCGTAACTGAAAAAAATAAATACCAAAAACCATACAAAACAGTAACCTAGAATAATATTTCTTTATTTAAAACAAAATAAAAACATATATATGATCTGTTTAACAAATTGCAAAATATAGAAAACAATAAATATACATACATCATAATTTATATTTTTTAAATACAATTATCAAATATTAAACAATTGTTCAAATAACTTAAGTAATAATTTCACAAATTGTGAGAAAAATATGAATAATGTGACCATGCTTTGCAAAATATAACATTATCATTTTAAACAATAATAATACAATACTTACATTTTAAATACATTAAATATAATCTAAAACAAATAACTATAGGAAAATAATTCCTCCACTATTCCCATATGAACCCAACACACACCTAAAACAATTTAAACAATTTAATATAAAAAATAAAAAATAAAACCATAAAAATAAATTTGTGAAAATATATCTAAAACAAATACTTATAATTAAAAAATACATATAATTTTATTTTCTAATTGGAATAAATGTATAGAACTAAAAATGCATTAAAACCAAAACTATAAAAACACATTTAAAGATTTTAATTACCATAAACACACAATAAACATAAACTAACAAGGACATAACTATAACATGAAATAAATAATAACTTAATATAAAATAATTTTGAAAACAAATAATGAACATACATTTTCACCTTAACTGAAACAAAATTCATTAACCCCCATTCCAACATAAAAAAAGAATTTCTTTAAATATAAACCAATATAATTTTAAATTTTATAACATTTTAAAAGAAATTAAAAAAAACTAGTTCAAATAAACCCAACATTATTTATACAAACATAATTTTAAAATCTCCCCAGCATTTTTTCAAAGCTTTCCGCCATGGATTGCTGTGTATTGTCTCAATGTAACTTACAAAAGAAACAGGAAACTTTAGTTGAGGAAGGACTGTGTTAGACCAAAAAGCATCACCCTCTCAGTGCCGCAATATGGATTGGTAATAAAATTAATTTGAATTAATAAAGACTTCAAGTGCAGGTGTCTTCTTTGAGAAGACCATCATGTTGCGTTTCTTGCATATAAACAAAACACCCAACTAAAAAAGTCAAAGGAATTTTATATCAAATATTTTTTTTAAACCACATAAAATAAATGTACTTGAAACATACCTAAAACCAATATTTGTTATTAAAACAACTACCAAATTGTATTTTTTAACAAAAATAAATGTACAAAATTAAAAAAAAGCCCACATTTTAAAAACAATACATTCAAACATTTTAATTATCATAAACTCAAAATATACATAAAATAACAGAACCCTAATATATTTTCTCGTAAATTGAACAAAATTAATTTAAATTCCAGCATTTAAAAAACAATTTCATTAAATATAAAGCAAAATATTTGTAAATTGTAAATTTTAAAATAATTTCAAAAATTTCAAAGAATTAAAAAAATTAATTTACATAAATGAAAGAGTATTTATACAAACATAATTTAAAAATTACTCCACTCTTTTCCCCCATAAACCTAACATCCTGCTCCTAAAAAAGTAAAAAAATACATTTCTATTTAAAAATTCAACAATACATTTTAGTACTAAATACAAAAAAATGACAATACCCTTTTTAATTAAATATACATAACATCAAACACAACTATTCTCCAAAAATATCATAAAAAACGGCACAATATACAACGATATTTCTGTAAACAATATATTTTGCAAAGATATTAAAAACAACATTAAAAATGATATACGTACCTTTAATATTTATGTTCAAGATATTTTTGACTTTGCAATATTCCTGCAATAATATTTGTGCATCTCAATATGTTTTCTCTAATATTTTGTCCAAACATCTTTTATCCTCATTGATCTTCCTTTGAATGTGGCATTGGTAACAAAGTACCCTAAAAAGTGTTTCTGCGACCATCAAATGTTACAGAATGAATATTTGGTGAACCCATTTGTTTTACAGACCTGGCTAGTTTAGAACCAACTAAGGGCCCGATTCCGATCTCGTTCGGAAAACATACCGACCGAATCAATTCAGGAATGCTTTTCGTACGACTCGGGGGAGTCTGACCGAACGATTACGATGCATCTGTATGCATCGGTATACAATTCGGTCAGACTCCCATTGACTTCAATGGGGCCTGTGTTCCGAACGTGAACACAGGCTCCCATTGAAGAAAGGGGTGGGTGAGGAAAACCCTGCACCCTGTGGTGGGCACCCCATGGTGCCTGCCACACTGTGCATGGTTGGAAAGGGGGGACCCATGGGTACCCCCATGGGCCCGATTCGAAGGGACCCGGGCAAAGGGGGGCCTGCTACGGGCCCCAAAAGACCGATTCTGGCAGCCGTTTCGTTCCAGGCAAACCGATTCGGAAAGGCTGTCCGAATCGGTCATCATACTCGCTCGTTCGGAAAGCAAGTCCATAGAGCTGTACGAATCGGCTCCAGAAAGGCTCGACCTGTCCGAATGCCTTTCAGAACCGATTCGGTCAGCCTGAACGGTTTCCAGGCATCGTACTTAGTCGTTCGGAACTGGGAACGAGTCGGTCGGCAAACCCGAATCCGATTTGGAGCCCTTCCGATCGACATCGGAATCGATCCCTAAGATTTGGAAATGATGGTGAATGGTGACCCTAAGTTTGCCATGACAAATAAATCAGTGCCTTGTACATAATAGCACAAATTGGTGGTTTAACAGACTCTTTCATGTCCACTTCATCTTCACTCAAACCATGAAAATCATAAATCTTCTTCAACAATACTTCATCATCCTTTTCTGCTGTGTTTGCAGTTTGTTCTTCTGTAATTTGCGATATTCTTGAGTTGCTGAGTCTTTTTGTGTCACAGCATACCCTAGCAAAGTATCCTTTTCTTTTGCATTTGCTTCATTCTTTGTTAACCTCAGGGCAAGTTTCTGAAGATGCTATGTGTGAGGAGTCTCTACATCTATAGCAAAACACTGTGGGCCTGATTCACAAGTTGAACTTTGTAGTACAAAATATACTACAAAGTGCTATTCACAAACCACATGTGTACGCCTCCATATTACCTATACATATGTGTTCAGCATTCTCTCTCCAGACTGTGGAGTCTCCACACACTTAAGTATTCGTTGCAGTAGTAAATGTGGGAGAGGTTGGTGAGAGTGGGTGGAAAAAAGGGCAGATTTACTACAAGAGGGGATGGGATTAGGTAGAAGGAAGAGGGGTTTAGGAAGTGACAGAAAAGGGGTTTAGGAATGGACTTCACCCACTCACACAACACTAAGACAATTGGTTTGCACAGGGGTAAAGACACTTTTGTAGTAAATTTACCCTTGGAGTAAAGTAGTAAACCTTCCCCAAAGTGTGAATTACTCAAAAGTGTAAGTTACCTTTGTGAATCAACCCTTGTTTTCCATTGTGTTTCCCCTAGCATAACCAGCACCTCTGTCACACTCTTCATATTTTCTAATGCTTGATCTCTTTTGGACAAAGTAGAGAATGTCAGTATTACTTCAGTCTACCAAACTGAATGCGCAATCCACTATTACCAGGATGACCACAATACCTGATACCAAACCTTCCTGAATGCTGAGGTCTTACTTCTTTCAGAATACATCTCTATGACTTCATAATTCCAACCCCGAAGACACTCCACTGGCTCCTTGTGTACCCTATGCACTATTTGAAATCCTCTGTCTCATCCAAAATACAAAATAGAATATGATAACCTAAATTAAACTCTACATTCCATCACCAAATACTACTTAGAGTACCAAGAAGGTACTGCAAGCTCAAAGGTGGGCCCAGTTCAAAATCCCAGATACTGGCTCCAGAACCAGTCATATAGCAACTCCCTTCTAGTCACTGCTTGAAAGTCTTCTACAAGGAGGAGTCAAGGAAGAGTAAATATATGTAATGCATTTGTAGACACTAAACATAATTGACTGATTCCCCAGAGGCATATATTCATATAAACACAAGACACCAGTCGCAGTCGATGGCCATTCTGCCCTACACAGACTTAAATGTATCCTTGCAAAATCTTTGTAACCGATTCCAACCCTTCTTCTATGACAAAATAACACTTATTATTTAAAATAATTGATCTTCTACCTTGACAGCTTTCACTCATGTTCAGTCTTCTACACCAATAGTTACCCTTTTCTTTAACCCCTTCGCTGCTAGGCCTTTTCCCCCCCCTGTGCTAAGCCTTTTTTTTGGCTATTTGGGGTAGTTCAAGCTTAGGCCCCTGTAACCTTTTAACCACATAAGGTATCCAAGCCAAATTTGCGTCCTTTTCTTCCAACATCATGGGAATTCTAAAGGTACCCAGGGTTTGTGGATTTCCCTGGAGGGGACCCAGAAATTAGCCAAAATACAGCTAAATTTTGTTTTTTTTGGGACAAATGGGAAAAAAGTGCTGCAAATGAAAGCGTCTGGGTTTTTCCCTGCAAATGGTATTAAAAAAGGGTTTGTGGGGCTGAAATCACCATTTTCCCAGCTTTTAGGGAATGACAGACTTTTGTCAGAAAACCAAAATATTTTACACAGTTTTGGCATTTTTCTGGGACATAGCCTATTTTTGCTATTTTTTGTGCTTTCAACCTCCTTCCAGTTAATGGTAAAAATGGGTATGAAAGCAATAATGGATCCTAGAAAGCTATACATTTTAGTAAAGTAGACAAGATTCTGAATTCAGCAAGGGGTCATTTGTGTAGATCCTTCAAGGTTTCTTTATAGAAACTAACAGTTAAATATAGGAAAAATTGAAAATTAGTTGAAAAAACAGCCTTTTGTGTCAACGTTTTCACCTGTAACTTCTTCTAATTATGACAGCTCTTTAAAAGCAATATACCGTTACATCCGCAGGACCTTACTGGTTGTGGGGATATATAGGACTTGTAGGTTCACCAAGAACCCAACGAACCCAGAGCCAAAAATTGAGCAGCGACTTGCAATGGTTTTTTATTATGTACCGGATATATAGCAATTATTCTGGGAAAATGTATACATGGAAAAATCGGTATGAAAGACACCTATGTATTTCTGGAATGGGAACAAAATATAGAGTTTAGAAACAGTAGATATTTGCACATTTCCGAATTTGGGAATACTCATACTAGCATGAGAATTATCGGTCATTTTTCAAAATGACTTCTTTTTACACATTGTCTTTCATTTGGAAGGCAGAAATGCATTGAAAGTCAATAGGTAATAACAGTTGCTTTACAAATATGAATTACCCTAAGTCTCCCGAGAAAATGGTACCTCACTTGTGTGGGTAGGCATAGTGCCCACGACAGGAAACGGCTCAAAACGCAACGTGAACACACCACATTTTCACATTGAAAAATTACCCTTTTTTTGCAAAGTGCCTAGCTGTAGTTTTTGAACCCTAGCTCTGCCGGCACCTAGGGAAACCTAGCAAACCTATATATTTTTGAAAACTAGACACCCAGGGGAATCCAGGATGGGGTTACTTGACTGGCTCCCACCAGGTTCTGTTACCCAGAATCCCTTGCAAACCTAACAAATTGTCAAAAAAAACACATTTTCCTCACATTTCTGTGGTGGAAAGTTCTGGATTCTGTGTGGATCCACAAATTTCCACCCACCCCGCGTCCCCCAAAGTGTTGCGAGAAAAATGGCACCTCACTTGCGTGGGTAGGTCTAGTGCCCACGACATGAAACGGCGCAAAACGCAACGTGGACACACCACAATTTCACAGTGAAAAATGACCCTTTTTTGGCAAAGTGCCTAGCTGTAGTTTTTTAACCCTAGCTCTGCCGGCACATAGGGAAACCTAGCAAACCTATACATTTTTGAAAACTAGACACCCAGGGGAATCCAGGATGGGGTGACTTGACTGTCTCCCACCAGGTTCTGTAACCCAGAATCGCTTGCAAACCACAACATTTTCAAAAAACCCACATTTTCCTCACATTTCTGTGGTGGAAAGTTCTGGAATCTGCGTGGATCCACAAATTTTCACCCACCCCGCGTTCCCCAAAGTCTTCCGAGAAAAATGGTACCTCACTTGTGTGGGTAGGCATAATGCCCACGACAGGAAACGGCTCAAAACGCAACGTGAACACACCACATTTTCACAATGAAAAATGACCCTTTTTTGGTAAAGTGCCTAGCTGTAGTTTTTGAACCCTAGCTCTGCCGGCACCTAGGGAAAATTAGCAGTCTTAGATATTTTTGAAAACTAGACACCCAGGGGAATCCAGGATGGGGTTACTTGACTGGCTCCCACCAGGTTCTGTTACCAAGAATCCCTTGCAAACCTAACAAATTGTCAAAAAAAACACATTTTCCTCACATTTCTGTGGTGGAAAGTTCTGGATTCTGTGTGGATCCACAAATTTCCACCCACCCCGTGTCCCCCAAAGTCTTGCGAGAAAAATGGTACCTCACTTGCATGGGTAGGTCTAGTGCCCGCGACATGAAACGGCGCAAAACGCAACGTGGACACACCACAATTTCACAGTGAAAAATGACCCTTTTTTGGCAAAGTGCCTAGCTGTAGTTTTTTAACCCTAGCTCTGCCGGCACATAGGGAAACCTAGAAAACCTATACATTTTTGAAAACTAGTCACCCAGGGGAATCCAGGAAGGGGTGACTTGACTGTCTCCCACCAGGTTCTGTTACCCAGAATCCCTTGCAAACCACAAAATTGTCAAAAAAAAACACATTTTCCTCACATTTCTGTGGTGGAAAGTTCTGGAATCTGCGTGGATCCACAAATTTTCATGCACCCCGCGTTCCCCAAAGTCTTCCGAGAAAAATGGTACCTCACTTGCGTGGGTAGGCCTAGTGCCCGCGACATGAAACGGCGCAAAACGCAACGTGGACACACCACAATTTCACAGTGAAAAATGACCCTTTTTTGGTAAAGTGCCTAGCTGTAGTTTTTGAACCCTAGCTCTGCCGGCACCAATGGAAACCTAGCAAACCTATACATTTTTGAAAACTAGACACCCAGAGGAATCCAGGATGGGGTGACTTAACTTTCTCCCACCAGGTTCTGTTACCCAGAATACCTTGCAAACCTAAACAATTGTAAAAAAAACCACATTTTCCTTACATTTCTGTGGTGGAAAGTTCTGGAATCTGCATGGATCCACAAATTTCCACCCATCCCGCGTTCCCCAAAGTCTTCCGAGAAAAATGGTACCTCACTTGCGTGGGTGGGCCCTTGCCTGTTGCGGGTCCTTGACCCACCAACGCAAGTGAGGTACCATTTTTATTGGGAGACCTGGGGGAACGCTGGGTGTGAGGAAATTTGTGGATCCACGCAGATTCCAGAACTTTCCCACACAGAAATTTGAGAAAAATTTGATTTTTTTTCAGCAAAATTTGAGGTTTGCAGGGGATCTGGGTAGAAGAATGTTGGGGGACCCACGCAAGCCATACCTCGCTGGACTCCCCCGGGTGTCTAGTTTCCAGAAATGTGTGGGTTTGGTAGTTTTCCCTAGAAGGCCGCCGAGCCCAGGGCCAAAAACTCATGGGACCCCCCTTGCAAAACCAGGTTGGTTTGTGATAGGTAATTTTGATGTCGCCTCAATAGGTTTCGGGCCCTTGCCTGTCGCGGGTCCTTGACCCACCCACGCGAGTGAGGTACCATTTTTATAGGGAGACCCGGGGGAACACTGGGTGGTAGGAAATTTGTGTCAGCCCGGTGATGCCACAACTTTCCCACACGAAAATGTGTGGAAAAAGTGATTTTTTTCCAGCTAAATTTGAGGTTTGCAGGGGATTCTGGGTAAGAAAACGTTGGGGGATCCATGCAAGCCACACCAAATCCCCCGGGTGTCTAGTTTTCAGAAATGTGTGGGTTTGGTAGGTTTCCCTAGCTGGCCGCCGAACACGGGGCCAAAAACCCAGGTGACCCCCTATCGTAGGGATTCTGCACACACGCAGAGCTATGCACAGGATAATAGGACCTCGGAATATAGTGGTGAGCCAAACATAAACCTTAGCACCTAAAACCCCAACCCAACTAGGCTTAGCGTCCCATTAGCAACAATGTACCAATGATTAGACAACCCAGAACACGGTATCTCTCTCTCTCTCTCTCTCAGGACTCGCAGTAGCAAGAACACCCTTTCGTCACTCACTCATACCTGTCCACAACTGGCGTAAGGAGAGACACAGTATAGGTTAAAATGTTTATTTCAACATACGTGCTCTAAGATACAGTACACGTGACAGTACTATCAGCATAATGCATAAGAATAATATAATCAGCATAGTTACAACTCCATAGAATACTAACGGGGAAAGCATTTCACAAAGCAGTGGATAGAGGGCTGAATGGCCTTACCACCCTCCCCGTGCTAATAGCTTGTTTATTATAACAATAGAAGACCTCTGGGCTTTGACAAGCGAACCCCCATACCTCAGTCTCTAGATGCAAACACTACATCAGCAGACAATCACAGCTCTTCTCTCTGGAAAGGTTTTCTTCAAGTCCCTCTCAAGAGGGAAAAACGCAATAATAAAAGCCCACCAATTTCCCCATGGCAGCTGTACATAGTGTTATGTCTAGGTGCGAGGGACTGGCCATATCAGCAAGAACCAGGGACGTGTTTTTCGACCTTGTAACTGTTGTTCAGACTGAGCCCAAAAGGAACAGGAGAAAAGGTGAGAAACAGAAAACGCAGACAGTTGTAAAATAACTTGGCAGTAGCAGAGGGCGACAGAACAACGGCTAAGAGTAACGTGCGCAAAAGTACTCATGGCAGCCAGGCCTACACCAACGTATCCAGGCAGGCCAGGAGGCCATAAACCACAAGACACCCTCCCCTGGACAGTCCATCGGCCAAGATAAAAGACGAAGACAAAGTTCAAAACAGCTGAGCAGAACGGAGGCGGCCACAGTGGGAGGAGCGGAACGCGGCAAGGTATCACAGGGATAGTAAGCGAGGCAGTCCACGGACAGTGAACGGCAAATCAATCCAAAAACGTGGAAGTGCAGAAATATGCTATACCGTCCAAGAGGACATCATTGGAATCGTCAAAAACGTAGACGCCATCCAGTCCAACAGGTCAAAGCTGCAGGAATGCTCCTCAGAGGACGGAGCATCCAAAAGCAATGCGGGACAGCTTGCGTGATATTCGATATAGCTCTGTTGTAGGAGATTCTGAGCAGCCGCCCAGATATCCCATTGTGCCAAAATCCCCAGTGCAGCCGCACGCGTCATGCAGCCTGCAACGGAACAGTCCCGTTCATGGGCCTCTAAGGGACCCATCAACCGAACGAAATCCGGAACAGACAACGACGTATTGGAGAGGCAATAATCCATGGCCCAGGTGAAAGGGCAGCAAATGCAAGACATCACAGGTTGCACGCAAGTGAAACACGCAAAGCGAAAAGAAAGGGTATAGGACACACTCAGTGTCGCCAACGGCAGAACTCCGAAACCAGATAAAATGCGCTCACGGAGTAGCAGTAGGCGTCCGGGGTCGAGAAGGGCCCATTGGGGAGCAGCCATTGCGAAGGAAGCAGATCAACAGCAGTATACCAGCCGCCAAAGCAAGGATTAAGGGAAAGCCACCAAAGACACTGGAAAAAATAGAATGAATAAACGCCGGTATCACACCAAAAATAGTTTGGAAAGAGGACACCAGGCCGGATCCCACAACCTTAAAAAAATGCACTAGACCTTCGGTGTTAGATGCGTTAAAAATACGGTGAATTAATTCACCGAAATGTTGTGGGAGGTTAGTGTTCAAAAGGGCCTGTATTTCACTGTGGGTACTGGCCACCTGGAGAACAAATGTCTCTCGGGCGGAAGTGAGCATAACCTCCTCGTTCAATAATAGCGCCTTTATTCTGCTCAGTTTATTGAAATCCGCCTCCATAGTAGGAATGGAAGGCCAAATAGAATTATCTACAACGTCGTGAGGCGGAGGGAAAAGCACATTCTTGCAGCAGACAACCCTGTGCGATACAGTAACAATATAAGGGATGCCGGCCTGCATACCACAGCAATAGTCGTTATTTAAAAGCAAATAGCTACCATTAGTAAGCATAGTAAAGGTAGGAGAAATAGTAGGAGCAGGAATGCCCTTCAACACACAAGCCAGATTCAGAGCGGAAACGTTACAAGCTCCGTGCAATTTAATATGTTTACAAACAAGGGAATGACCCACTGTAGAATCGCATGACTCCCCCGTGAGAAAAACTTCCTTGTCATCTCTAAGGCATTTATACATAAAAGGGAGGGACCAGAGTTCATGCAGGAAGGCACTACCCAAAGGCTGGAAGCGGCCCACAGGATAATGTTTCATGCATGAACTAAATTCAAACAAGGAAAAAGGCAATGCGATAACCCCATGAACTAACCACACAGCAGAATCTATTTCTGCTACAGAGAATGGTAAGGGCTCCACTTTCTCGATATGTAACAGAGTGTAAACTGCATCTTTCATGGACATGAACTGCTGTTTGTCAGTTAAATTAAAAGGCAGAAATAAGGCAGTGGTGTTCAAAAAGTGCCAAGGAACCTTACCCAACTTAAGCGTTTGCAAAGTCCACGCAAATTGCATAACTGAACGTAATTGATTTTGACCATGATACAACACAGAAACATCATCTTGTACAATATCAACAACAGAGGACACAATATTCTCCAACGTGTAAATGCGGGAAGACAGGGTATTAATACTATTGTCAACAACAGCAAGCACCTTTTCCAAATTTGCTTGGTCTATTTCCCGTAAACGGGAAGCAGCCTCCATTTGCGATAGCTTCCAGAGTTCATTATAAGCTTCATAAATGAACCTCTTCGGTCGTGGACCACGAGGTCCCAATATAAAGTCGGACAGATCAATATTGCCTGAAAGGAGGGACAAATGTTGTTTAACAGAGTCTAGGGAAGAATGTTGCAACCATTGTTTACATAATTTACCAACAGAATAGGTGGTGACAGTACGGGAGTTAGAAAACCTAGGATCGGGCTTGTCCTGAGTATAGCCAGAAACTGTGTCATGAAAACGCAGCTGGCACTCGTTAGATGATATGGGCCAAGACAACCAAGGTGACTGAACAAGCGTAGACATATTAAACGAATTGTTCTGAAACAAAACCTGTAAAGTCGAAAGGGACATATTGAAGTGCGAGCTGTGGTTTAGAGTGGAAGACAGGGATGGAATTGATGGTGCATTCATTTGTTTTGTAGTAGCCAGACCCCAACACGTAGTCTGATAGATCGAAGCATTCAAAAACACCATTTGGGCTGGGATTAGGCAGGCACGGTGCAAGGCCTCGGTGCCTTGCACCTGCCAAGGCTTGGAGCCCCAGATTGACTTCAAATCCACAGTTTCCGTCCAGTATTCATAACCACCCACAGCCAAGGCCTTTAAAAAGGAACCCGAATAAAGCAATTTAGTGTGGGTCAACATGAATTTCTGTGTGAAATGGGCAGGTAATTTGAAATAATAGGACCCAGGGTTCGATCTATTAAAATCAGTGAAATAAGTAAATTTATTTCGAAGAGTCCGGGAGCTACCCGATAAAGGGTTTGGGCAATGTTCCCATTGAGTGTAGGTCACAGGGCTACGTATTGCACTCGGTTTATGGACAAAATGGTTGCCCCAATGCTGGTAACAGTATAAATCGGCATAATTCGCAGAATTCATATACAAATCCTCAGCATTAAATGAAGCATAATATTTCAAATCAGCAAACAATGCCTCAACTGCATGCACATCCCAATCATCAGAATGAATATTACTTTTTACTACATCACCCATGGAAACTCGAAGGACATTCGGTACATTAATAACTTCTGTTGGTCCATGAATTTGAAAATTTACCGCATCCCATACGATGCCATCAGCAACTGGAAAAGCTGAAATGTTCACCAATGTGTGGTCACGCTTCATGATGTGAGATGAGGAATGTGGAGCCAAAGTTCCAGCAACACTGTTCACAGCAGAGCGTTCAGGCAAATAGTGACCATTGATCAGTAGAAAAAACACTGTGACAAAGCCAATGGACATGAACAAAAAGATCAAGAAAAGTACCAACCAAATGTAAGTCCAAGGGGGAATCAAAAAATTGTCTCTAAACCAGGATACAAAAATACTGAACTTGGACGGGACAATCGACGTGGTGGAATCAGAGTCAAAAGAATAACGTGTCGGACTCAGTGGCGTTGTTGGTAAATGAGCCACAGATTCTGTTTCGGGATAGGTATACTCGTTCTCGTCCATGCAGGGGGTAACTGGAGGTTCGAGTATACTTTCAGGCAAATCAATCATCTCAATTGTAACATCAGTGACCGTTCGGGCAGGAGGGCCTCGAACACAAGTCCGGTAAATTGCAGGACAAGAGACCGCTGGTGTAACACTATTTAGGATCGGCCAGTTGTTGTAGCTTGACATTTTCCACTGAGATGTATCTGTTCTCCTTGCGACCAGGAAGCGGTGGTAAGATGACTGTACGTGTTCCCTTCAAACCCAGGACTGGAACCGGTGCACGATAAGAGGGGCCGAATTCTTTCTTGTTCTCCACCTTCTCTCGAACCAGGTCTCCAATCTTCGGAAGCCAGCCGGCAACCGGAATCTGCAGGGCAGTATCTGTGGTTGAAGGTAAATGTGCATTTGCAAGTTTGTCTCGGGCTTCTTGTAAGTCCTGTAACATAGTAGAATGGTTATCTACATCAAACTTGGCGGGTTGCGCCGCCATGTCTAGACCATCAAGGTCAGGCACAAACATTCTTATGCCAAAGAGCATTTCGTATGGGGTCCGCCCACCCAGAGATCTTCTAGGGAGATTATTAAGTGCACGTTGTACGGTATACAAGTGGGCCAGCCAGTTCCTGCCAGTACCTAAGACCCTAGCTGTCAAGGATTGCTTTAAATCACGGTTCATTCGCTCCACAATTGAATTACCCTCAGGTCTGTATGGAGACGAAAACTTCACCCGTACCCCCAGTGAACCCATTGCGTCCTTGTACGCCTTAGAGGCAAACGCTGGACCTTGGTCAGAATGGAAGGTACCGCATGCGAAGATTCCCACAAAGACACGCAAATCCCTGATGACATTTCGAGCGTCAGCACTCCGTTGTGGCCAGACCCAGATGAAACGTGTGCACGAGTCCACTGCCACTAAGATATATTTATAGGCAGTGTCTGAGGAAAATGGACCGCAGTGATCCAAGTAAACACACCCAAAGGGTCTGTTAGAAATGTAGAGCGGGGTCTGTGGTGGTCGTGTAACCGTAGAAGGCTTAATCTGTTGACACACGTCACAAGAAAGCACATAAGTACGGGTGTCTTTATATAAACCACGCCACCAGTACCGCTGCTGCAAGATGGAAACGGTCGCAGACACTCCAGCATGAGCCGAAGCCATGCCTTCGTGTGCTGCCGTTATCAAGGAAAGTCTGCGATCCGCGTTGGGTATCAACCGATCACCAACGTTTGGTATTGTTACATAAGGAACCTGTTCGGGACCTAACTGATAAGAATATTTGGAAGGAAAACCCCTAGGGTAATTAGCACCTTCCTTTGTCGCAGCAATAGCTGCTAAAATATCGGTGTCAATTCTTGACATGGATCTGGTAACTGCTGCTACTGAACACGTGACTACTGCTGATCTGGCTGCTTCGTCTGCCAGACCGTTACCAACAGCGTGTGCGCCCACCCGCTGATGGCCTAGGGTGTGAACCACTTGTGTGAGTGGCAAACGTTGTCTCAATTCTGCCACCCGAACCCAAAGCGTCTTATGCTTGATTGTGCTACCTTTAGCGTCTCTATAGTCATTTTGTGACCAAAAGAATAGATTGTCATTGTATGATTGAACACAGTAATAAGAATCGCATACAATAAGTGTGGTCACATCCGGATTTACGAATTCAAGCGCAAGCACCAATGCGCGCAGCTCGGCCAATTGCGCAGTACTGTCCCCGAGTGTTTGAGTATGCACTACAGTGGACTTGAACTCTCCGTTCACAAAGGTACCTGCAACTATAGCACATGCGGCTGAATAAGCATGCTTGGACCCCGTGGCCGGTTGTGCCGAACCATCGGTGTAGATCACACAGTCGTAATCCTCAAGCGGCAGTAAAGATAGAGGAGGAGGATGAACGAATTCATACTGTAAAAACTCCTGAGTCTGTAGGGAGGCATCGAAAATGAATGTGACATCCGGAGACGTCAAAGAAGTTGCCCATTGTATCCAACGGGGATGCAAAGCTTTAGAGTTCGGTACACTTGCCTTTGTCACTGCTTCTAGAGCAGGATAGGGTGTTACCACTAGAATGCGCTTTCCCTGTGCCAGTGCGCGCTCCTTCAGAATCGCCATTTGCACTGCAGTCAGAACTTTCTCCACAGATGAAAAGCGCAGTTCTGCGGACGTGTACAGATGTGACTTGTATGCGATTGGTACTGTGTCACCCTCGTTAAAGGTTAAATACGTGAAACCCACTGCCCCCGGAATTATTCTAATCACCAGGTTTGTGTGGTTATCACGCGTCAACAGGTACCTAGACTCAAGAAGGTCTGTCTGCAAAGACTGCAGAATGGAGGAATGCTCCGGAAGCCAACAAGACTTCGAAAAGTTTGGTTGTATCAAGGCATACAATGGCTTGATACGCTGGGCGTATTCGGGAATATAAGTACGCCCGAAGTTCAGAAAACCCAGCAAAGACTGAAGTTTTTTCAGAGTAGTAGGAGGGCACAAAAGTGCACATTTTTCCAAGAAGTGGGGGCTAAGCCCTTACCTTCATTGTTGAGCTCGTAGCCCAAAAACAAAACTGTTAATTCAGCAATGTGTGATTTGGCAAAGTTAAACTTATAACCTAATACCGCAAACTCGAGAATAATGCGGTCCACTCTGGAAAGATGCGGGTATAACTCGTCGTCTGTCAGGTAAATATCATCGACGTACAAACATGCATCTGGGTCTATGCCGTCTAACAAAGAGACAACACGGGCTGCGAACACTCCTAGACTGTTTTTGTAGCCCATAGGGAGTCGCCTTAATTTGAACTGTTTACCACCGGAGGTAAAAGCGCTCCATTGGCTACACTCCGTGGCTAAGTTGTGCGTGTAAAATCCATTGGATAGGTCAAGTGTCGTTTTATATTTTTTACGAACAAGACTGTCTACAAGCGCAGAACTGTGGGTATTTTGCACCGCAAAGGTCCGACAATGAGAGTTCAAATGCCGGTAATCCAATACTAGGCGGTACGATCCATCGGGTTTAGAAACCGCGAAAAGGGGATTATTCATGGGTGATACGCATGTTTCTATTACTCCCTGATATTCTAACTGCGTCAGAATTTCAGAAACGGGGCCTTTGGCTTCCCGTTTAATGGGATATTGGGGTTGTGGCTGCGGTAGGGACCGTAAAGGTATCTCATGGGGGGGAGAATCTTCATCCCAACCCACGTGGTTGCGGTATAACGCAGGAGCCAGGGACACAGCCCACTCAGCTGCAAGAGCCTCCGCTTTGTCCTTTGGGACATGTCGAGAAAAGCTCGGAAGGATTGCCTCCTCCCCTTTACGTGCAGCAAGTACGAATGGGGGTGGCCAATCCGCCTCTGCTAACAAAATGTCGTATGAAGAGGTCAGATTTTCCCAAAAAATCCCTTTAATTACACGCTGTATATCACCTTCAATTTGGATGACAATATTAAATAGTCGGTCAGGGGGTGCCACTCTGGTGTCTGCTGTTTCAACAGTAATGAATGTTTCAGTTGCTGTCGCCTCCATATGAGGACGTAGCGCCTCCCGCACTATGGTAACTTCCGCGGCGCTGTCTAGGAGGGTTACTGCCCACGTCCAATTCAGGAGTCTCGTTCTCACCGTCTGTGGCATATTTCGCTGTTACAGCGGCAACTTTCTTCTTCTGAAATTGTGGACGAGAACGTTGAAAGTCTTCTGCTTTCCCTCTGACTTGTTGTTGAGGTTGATCTCGTCCCTGGGGAGCCTCCCGACCCCTTCCTCTATCCTGGCGATCCCCTCCACTGGCTTGCGAAGTTGTCTGTGCCTGTGAAGAACGAGGAGAACGCGTATCAGGGATCTGAAACCTATCCGGAGATTTAAGTCTCGCCCTATCACGCAAATCATATGTGCGTTCAGAAGAGACAGAAACAGGGGATGCGCCTCGCGACCCCGGCTTCTTCTGTTGCTTACCCTGTTTTTTCAACCTCCAGCTCTTTTTAGTAAAAACTGGTTTCTCATCTTTTTCAGATTGAGTTTTAGGTTGTGGTTGTTGTGTTTGTGTTTGTTGTTTTGCAAAAGGCTTATTGCCCAGGCTATTTCGGCCAATAGTTTTGTAAGCCTGGGTAATAATTTTCGGTAATTCGCGCGGCTTGTCCAATTCTGGGACTAAAGCCAAAGCATTAGCTACTTGAAAGTTCACTGCATCGCCCTTGACATTCGCAAGGATCAGCTCAGCTACTACTTCGAACACTCCCACCAGTCTCATCCCTAATTCCACAGCCGCTTCAGGGCCATGTTCATCCTGTACTTTTTTAATCACAGAGGGGAGAACCGTCATGGAAGGAGTGCCGAAACACTTCGAATAAACTGCTGCGAATACCCTACCCCAGTTGTTGCATGCTGTCAACTCGGGGATTAAGTCTTTTGGCAAACTAATTGTAAGAATTCTATGTTTATCCACTGGTGTCGTGTTTGGAAAAACTGCCTCCAACTGGTCAAATTTTTCTGCAAGCCAATAAGGTAAATCATCCTTATTTTGTGGACGTTTGCCCATCACTGAGTTCACCATGACGGGACTTATGGTCACTCCGCCTGCAGCAGCTGGATGGCCCGCAACTCCAGGTGGGGCCCCCTGGATGTTGCCTGTAACATATTGCACTAAAGCGCGATGCACTCGCACCAAAGCCGAATACATATTGCGCAGGTCAGCGACTGGTATTTGCATATATCGCGGATGTGGGGTGTACCCGGCCAAAACAGGCCAAGTGGCCCCGTCAATAGACAAGGGGCCTAAACGGACCGTTGTTACCGGTTGTGGGAGGGCGCCATCAAACCACACACGGTGCTGCCAAGCCGTGAGCGGTACTTCAAGATTAGTATAAGGTCTATAGGCAGCAGGAACAACGGTGGGTTCATATTCATGGAACAGATTATCGTTCGCATCCACCGCCGGAAAGGTGATCCAAGAGTAGAATACTTCAAAGTGGAAAGCCGGATCGGCTTGAACCACAAAGATTAGTTCGACTCCCGTGTCTGGCACTCCATACACCCTTAAGTGATCACGGAGCGCCTTGCGGCTATGTGCCGCTATGTTTACACCCGCCATTACGATCGGGTTTGTTCGACAACCTAACAGTAGACAGCACAATAGAGGGTTCGATTAAGAAACCTTTTAATAACTTCAAGCTTGAAAGAACCTACAAAAACGTCAATATAGGAGGTATTACCGTCACACACGCTTCCGGAAGCGTCTGTGAGGGTTGTTGTGGACAAGCACAAGCACTACTCAAGCGTCTCGCAGATAAGCAGCCCCACTCGTTGGTCGCGCCATGTCGTAGGGATTCTGCACACACACAGAGCTATGCACAGGATAATAGGACCTCGGAATATAGTGGTGAGCCAAACATAAACCTTAGCACCTAAAACCCCAACCCAACTAGCCTTAGCGTCCCATTAGCAACAATGTACCAATGATTAGACAACCCAGAACACGGTATCTCTCTCTCTCTCTCTCTCAGGACTCGCAGTAGCAAGAACACCCTTTCGTTACTCACTCATACCTGTCCACAACCGGCGTAAGGAGAGACACAGTATAGGTTAAAATGTTTATTTCAACATACGTGCTCTAAGATACAGTACACGTGACAGCACTATCAGCATAATGCATAAGAATAATATAATCAGCATAGTTACAACTCCATAGAATACTAACGGGGAAAGCATTTCACAAAGCAGTGGATAGAGGGCTGAATGGCCTTACCACCCTCCCCGTGCTAATAGCTTGTTTATTATAACAATAGAAGACCTCTGGGCTTTGACAAGCGAACCCCCATACCTCAGTCTCTAGATGCAAACACTACATCAGCAGACAATCACAGCTCTTCTCTCTGGAAAGGTTTTCTTCAAGTCCCTCTCAAGAGGGAAAAACGCAATAATAAAAGCCCACCAATTTCCCCATGGCAGCTGTACATAGTGTTATGTCTAGGTGCGAGGGACTGGCCATATCAGCAAGAACCAGGGACGTGTTTTTTGACCTTGTAACTGTTGTTCAGACTGAGCCCAAAAGGAACAGGAGAAAAGGTGAGAAACAGAAAACGCAGACAGTTGTAAAATAACTTGGCAGTAGCAGAGGGCGACAGAACAACGGCTAAGAGTAACGTGCGCAAAAGTCCTCATGGCAGCCAGGCCTACACCAACGTATCCAGGCAGGCCAGGAGGCCACAAACCACAAGACACCTGTGACGTGGCACCTCAGTTACTAATGAGGTCACTGTCAGAACCTTGAGTGAGCTCTCGTCTTAGAGAGTTCTGTGATTTGGCAGTTGCTGCGCCATCGCTGTTGGCTGGGGTGTACAAGAATAAACGCCTCTTACCTGTCATCCGTCTCGTCTCTTCCTTCCTTGACACGACACTACAATTTGGCGACGTCGGACGGGATAAGTGTTCAGACTGTCGTGGTCTCCGTGGTACACCTCAACAAGGCGGGCTGCTGGCGTGGAGTTCTGAGGGATTCCTGTTTTGGGATTCACCGGTGACATCGATCTGGGTCGGCGCTGCCGTGGAGGACTGGGTCACGACCTTCCTGAGCTGTGTTGACGGCTGGTGCGAGTTTGGCCGCTTTGAGGTACGTGACGGAACCTCACTCCGGGCTCAGAGGAACGACTATTCGCCCTCTAGCCGTTTTACATTTCTCGCAATGTTAGGAGGAACGACTCTTCTCCCTCCTACGATGTGAGTTAACGATTTGTGCACGCATGCGCAGATCGGCAGGAAGAGGATTATTTTTTTTAATTTATTCAGCACAACTTGTGCGCGCTAGTGGACAGAAGAGAAATACTCTGTGCAGCTCAAGGAGGAACGACTCTTCTCCCTCCTGTTTGTGGGCTGTTTGTTGTCTGGCGCACGTGTTTGTCAGAAAGGAAGGGAAGTAATTTCCTGCCTTCTCTCTCACGATTTGGTGCATTAAAGCAGTAAAGGAATACAGTTTGGAGGAACTACCTTTCGCCCTCCAATCATTTATTTGCATTCTTAAGGTCACGGCACAACTTGTTCCTTGTTGAAGCTCTGTCAAAATAATTGGGGCACGGAGGAACGTCCAGTTCGCCCTCCTGTCTCTCTCTACATTAGTCTTTTGTTGTGTCTTCTGATTGTATTACCAATCTAGTTGAGTTTACATCACCATTATTTTATAAGTTTCTAACAACATATATTTTTTTGGGTAAAGTACAATGCAGAATGTGTCGTCACCCCCCTTTTTCCTCTCTTCCCCTGGTGAACCATCCATAGGGTGGCCTAAGTGGAAAAAGGTATTTAGCAACTATGCAAGAGTTTGTGGCACTAATCTAAGTGCGGAACGGAAACACGCTCTGTTGTTACATTGTTTAGGGGCAGTGGGGCAGGATGTTTTGGAAAACTTACCTGATCTTCCGCATGCAGAGGCACGTGATTTGAATGAATATGAAATTGCATTGGGAAAGTTAGATCACCATTATTTGCCACGTGTGAGTACAATTTTAGAAAGGTATCATTTTGGTTTAAGAGGTCAGGCTAAGGACGAATCTGTCGAAGATTTTGTAACTTCCTTAAGGAAGTTGGCGTCTAAATGTAAATTTGGGGGTGCAACGGAGGAAAGGATTAGAGACCAATTCCTGCTCCGCTGAAATTGTGATAAGGTACGTGAGGAACTGTGGATGAAAGACGAACCACCTCTTGAAGAGGTCCTTATTGTTGCTAAGCAAGTGGAGCATATGATGAGGTGTGTTAGTGAACTTAAGACTGGGAAAGAGGTACATACCCCCAATTCCACTGAAACGGATAACACTATTGAGGTCCATGTTGTCAAATCTCATGGTGTCAAACCCCAGAGTGTTCCGTATGTGAAACAATCCCCTGAGGTCAGGGGTGCCAGGAATAAGGAACACAATCTTATAGTCACTTGTTTCAGATGTGGGTATGATGGCCATAGAGCCAATGATAGATTCTGCCCTGCCTTGTCCCAGGTCTGCAACTCATGTGGCTTCAAGGGTCATTTTAGCAAATGTTGCAGGAACAGAAATAAAAGATACAACAAAGGCAGAGACAAGGAATCTTGCCAAGAGATTGTATTACATGTTAGTGAGTCAAAAGGAAATTTTCCATCTGAAAAAGTCAGCATTGATGGGAAAGACACCATAATGAAGTTTGATTCTTGTTCTCGTATCACCATCATCTCGAAACAAACGTTCTTGAATTTGTTCCCAGATGGTAAGTCTCTTAATGAGATGGATATACTACCAGGAGGGTATGGGGGAAGCAAGATTGATATGATGGGCTATTTTATAGCAACTATTGGTGTCTGTGGCAAGGGCACGTGTGGGAAGGTATATGTTTCATGCAAAGGTGATGATCTTTTGGGTTGAGGTCACCAGAAGGAGTTGGGTGTCAGTTTACACCCGAGCAAAAGTCCACAGGTACAGGTTGACCAGATTGATCATAATGGTAATAAGTTTGTCAAGGAATTCAAAGGGTTGTTTCAAAATAAACTTGGAAGGTTAATTGGCTACAAGCACAAGATCAGACTTAGAGATCATGCCACTCCTGTGGTAGCCAAGGCAAGAAGGATTCCCATACAGTTACAGACACCGGTGGACAAAGAGCTTAAGAGGTTGGTAGAGTGTGGAGTCATAGAAGGAGTTGAGGCTATGAACTGGTTGGCTCCCATTGTCGTCGCGCGCAAAGGGAATGGAGACATTCGCCTTTGTGTGGACTTGAGGGCTCTAAACAAAGAGGTTGTGGTCGACAGATTCCCACTTCCCAACATAGAGGAAATGATCACTACCTTTTCTGATGCTAAAATCTTCAGCACTCTGGACCTGATATCGACCTATCATCAGGTTGAATTGCATGAGAGTTCACAGGATCTCACAGCTTTCACGACTCCTTTTGGCATCTTTCGTTTCAAAAGGATGCCATTTGGTTTAGTTTCTGCTGCCGCAGTTTTTCAGAGGATTATGTCTATCATTTTGAAAGACCAGCCTGGTGTGAAATGTTATCAGGACGACCTAATCATTAATGCGTCAAACAATGTAGAGCATGATCTACGAGTTTGTCAGGTCTTACAAAGACTTCAGGATGCTGGGTTAACACTCAAAGCAGAAAAGTGCAGGTTTGGAGTCAATGAAGTAAGCTACTTAGGTTACAATGTTACTGCTACAGGGATCAAGCCTAAGAAAGAACTAGTTGATACCATAAAAGCTCTGAAGGAACCTGTAACAAAAGAAGAACTCTCATCTTTCTTAGGAATGGTTGAGTACTACAGTCGTTTCATAAAAGACTTTGCAAGTAAGACTTATCACATGAGAAAACTGTTAAAAAAGAACACTGACTTTGTGTGGGGTGAAGAGTGTAATCAAGAGTTCACTAATGTGAAGCAGAATTTAAGCAATGCTCCCTCCCTGCAATCCTTTGAGGCTTCGTCTGACACTAAGATTGTGTGTGATGCGAGTGGCAAGGGTTTAGGTGCTTTACTTATTCAGACTAGGAATGGAAAGGAAAATTTGATTGCTTGCATATCAAGAACTCTCAGGGATGCTGAACGCAATTATTCGGTAATCGAACGAGAGTCTTTGGCTGTGTTCTGGTCCATAATGAGGTTCAAGCAGTTTCTCTGGGGGATCAAATTTGGTGTGCAATCTGATCATAAACCCTTAGTGGAGATATTTGCAAAGAAGGGTCTTGATTCCATTTCGTCACGTATTCGAAGATGGGTAGTAGGATTACAGGACTTTTCCTTCTCTGTCCAGTATGTCCCGGGTGCGAGCAACTTTTCTGCTGACTGTTTATCCAGGCTTGTTGACTTGAATGTTGTTCAGTCTGATAGTTGTGATGATTTGGACCAAGAAGAGGGTGTGAGTGTGTGCGAGGTGACTGAAGGTTCCATTAGTGAAGAAGAATGGTTAAATGAACTCACGAAGGACACTACTTTGTGCAAAATTAGAGACGTTGTCGCTTCTGGTGCAAAGTCTAAATTGCAGCTTAAGGAGTTTGCAGGATGTTGGGAGAGGATTTTGTACGAGCTTGCTGTTGACAGAGGGTTTCTGTTGAGAGGGACCAGACTAATCCCTCCAGATAAATTGAGAGGTAAAATTTTACGGCTAGCCCATGAAGGACACATGGGCATTGTGAAGACTAAAGGCAGACTTAGGAGAGATTTTTGGTGGCCTACGCTTGATCATGATGTTGAATGTTTGATTAGAGAGTGTGTGGAGTGTGCAGTTACTGACAAGGGTCTCAAGACAAATCAACTTCCCATGGTTTGCAGAACTCTACCCAATTATCCTTGGGAAGAAGTTGCAATGGATATCTTTGGACCTATAAGAGGTGAACATGCCACACCTTATGTCATTGTTCTCATGGATCTATATTCCAGGTGGGTTGAAGTGTCGTGTGTACAGGACATTTCTTCTTCGGCAGTTATCAGGTTTTTGGAGGGCGTGTTTAAGAGAGAGAGTTTTCCTAGGTATCTGCTTACTGATAATGGCGTGCAATTCTGTTCTCTCGAGACAGAGTCATTCTTGCAGAAGTGTGGTATTGTTCACAAAAAATCGGCGCTTTACCATCCTGAGACTAATGGTGCCATTGAGAGGGTTATTAAAACTTTAAAAGAAGGTATTCAGTTAGCCAGAGTGAATGGCTTAGATTGGAGAAAAGAGTTGTCCAATAGACTTCTGGGTTACAGGTTCTCACCTCATGGCTCTACTGGGAAGATCCCCTTGAATTGTTCAAAGGTAGGTCTCCTTCTACTCTTGTGTGTCCTGGGTGGATGAAGTGGAGCAAAGGTTGTGTGGACAATTCTCCTGGTTTGTGGAGAATGAAAGAGTTAGCCTTACAATGCAAAAGGAAGGAGGACTTTGATTCCCATAAGCGTGTGAGTGATGTGGAGGTCAGTGTGGGTGATTTTGTCAAAATCAAAGCTCCCAAAGGGTGTGCGGAGTGGTCAAAGTTCACCAAGGAGCTACAAGTAATTAAATGTTTCAACAATGCTGTTAAGACACATGATGGTCGCATTTGGAACAAAAGCAGAGTTTCCATTACTAGGAAAGCTTCTAATCCCACTCATCATTCAATGTTGAGGTCTCAACCAGTTGTAAGTGGAGTTGGTAATTCAGGTCTGCATGGTTCCTCTAGAAGTGTTACACCAATACACAGACGAAGTGTCAGGGTAATCAAGAAACCTGCTTACCTCAAAGACTTTGTGGCATGAGTCATTTATCTTAATTTTCTCGCCTGTTACTCTTCTTCTGTTGCCTCTTACATCTGTATTTATGTTCAGTTATGTACTTTATTGTATGGAAAGGAGAAGTGTGACGTGGCACCTCAGTTACTAATGAGGTCACTGTCAGAACCTTGAGTGAGCTCTCGTCTTAGAGAGTTCTGTGATTTGGCAGTTGCTGCGCCATCGCTGTTGGCTGGGGTGTACAAGAATAAACGCCTCTTACCTGTCATCCGTCTCTGTCTCTTCCTTCCTTGACACGACACTACAATACCCCCTTGCAAAACCAGGTTGCTTTGTGATAGGCAAATTTGTTGTCGCCTCACTACGTTTTGGGCCCTTGCCTGTCGCGGGTACTTGGGCCTCCCACGCGAGTGAGGTACCATTTCTATTGGGATACTTGGAGAAAGGCGGGGGTAGGAAATTTGTTGTTTCTTTCTGCAGCGTGAAAATTTTGGCACAATAATGCATGGAAAATGTGACAGACATTTTGAGCTTTGCAGCACATTGTGGGTAAGATAACGTGTTGGTATCCACAAAAGAGACATCACCATGTACTCCCATGGGTGTTTCGTTTACGACAATATCTACAGTTGCTAGGTTATTCTTAGATGGAATGTACACCTTGACAGAGAGACTAAAAAGACAAAGATTACTGCACAGCCATCTATTCCTCAAGCACACACACATACTGGTTGGATTTTGCACGAGGGCGAGTGATGGTTCAGTATATACATTTTTATTAACAAGAGATTTCACAAAAATGAAATTCACTGTCAATAATTAAAAGGACAAAAAACTGAACCAGTGACTCGCAGCTCGTGAGCTGTAAAGCCACGGCAAGGCACCAACCGCTTTACAGGCCATTCACACACCTTTCATACATGATACACACAAGACCATTCACACCACCAGGCACAGAAACCAACACATTATAACACTCACAAAAAGGGACAAGGTACACCCTGCTTGAGAAAGACAGAAAAGACAAATATTTATGCAAAACCACCTATTCTTCAAGCGCACAGACATACTGGTTGGATTTGGCACGAGGGTGAGTGATGGTTCAGTATATACAGTTGTATTAACCAGAGATTTCACAAAAATGAAATGCACTGTTAATAATTGAAAGGACGAGAAACGGAACCATTGACTCACAGCTCGTGAGCTGTAAAGCCACGACAAGGCACCAACCGCTTTACAGGCCATTCATACACCTTTCATACGTGTGACACATACAAAACCATTCACACCGCCAGCTGCGGGCCCAGCACATTACAACACTCACACCAGCAGACAGCGCCAATCAAGGGCCCATCACTTTCACACGCCCACATTCCTGACACAGCAACCACACCAGCTCACGGATTGCGTGGAGTGGCGTTTAGCTAGCAGTGTGTGTAGTGACCAGCAGCAAGTCACTACTCACACACCGCCAGCTAAGTGCCCATCCACGCACACCACCAGCCAAGCGCCCATCCACGCACACCGCAAGCCAAGCACCAGTCCACGCACACCGCCAGCCAAGCGCCAATCCATGCACGCCAGCCAAGCGCCAATCCACGCACACCGCCAGCCAAGCACCAGTCCACGCACACCGCCAGCCAAGTGCCAATCCACGCATGCCAGCCAAGCGCCAATCCACGCACACCGCCAGCCAAGCACCAGTCCACTCACCGCCAGCCAAGCACCAGTCCACGCACACCACCAGCCAAGCGCCAATCCACGCACACCGTCAGCCAAGCGCCAGTCCACTCACCGCCAGCCAAGCTCCAGTCCACTCACCGCCAGCCAAGCGCCAGTCCACGCACACCGCCAGCCAAGCTCCAGTCCACGCACACCGCCAGCCAAGCGCCAGTCCACGCACACAGTCATACATTTTTTTTAAACAAGAAAGAAAACACAAACAAATTGCAACTAAATACAAAACTATAACTACAAAAACAACAGCAGTAACTAAAGACATCATTCTATTGCCAAACGTTAAACTGAACAACTATATAAAACCATACAGACCAGGCAGTACACTATTAGACTCATGGTTGCTCCCAAAAATTATTTTGAGTGTGATACAATCTGAAACATGTGGGCACACACAGCCCAGGATTAGAAGGACAATCGGCACAGTGCATACGACTCTCCTTCCGCACACCTCTTCGCAAGCAGACTCTACATCTCTTACAGGGATTGGTTTTTTGGGCGTGGGAGGAATTAAATCAGGAAAGTGGCGATCTTTCAATCTAGCCACATCCTCCACCACTCCAACTCTAGGAACACTTGCCTGTTCCACAACAACAAGGCTGCCTATCACAGACTCCTGAAACTGAACAAAAGTCATCTTTGACGCAGGAGAGCACTCCTTGAACACAACAAAAGCATTGAAAGTTGCTAAATTGAAGAGATGGATGGCCAACTTCTTATACCAAATGTAAGCCTTACGAATAGCAGTGTAAGGTTCCAACCTCTGATCTACTCTATCAACACCACCCATGTGCTTATTGTAGTCTAAAATGCACACAGGTTTGCACTTCAGCAATCTGACCCCAAACCTCCACAGCTGAAGTACTCTCATCATGGATGGTAGTCAGCATGTACACATCCCTCCTGTCCACAAATTTCACAGCTAGTAGTTCATCACTACGCAAGGAACTGCACTGTCCCCTCTGAAGTTTTTGCAAACAAGCTCTTTTGGATAACCTTTACGGTTAGAGCGGATTGTGCCACAAGCAAAAGTGTCCACTTTGAACAATTCCTTAAACAATTGCCCAGCAGTGTAGAAGTTATCAAGGTACAAATGGTGTCCTCTGTTGAACAGTCCTCTAGCAAGATCCCACACAATTTTCTCTGAAACTCCAAAAGTGGACGGACAACCAGGGGGTCAATAGTGGAATCCCTACCAGTGTACACACGGAAATTAAAAACATATCCTGTCCTACTCTCAGACAACATATACAGCTTAATTCCATAACGTGCCCTCTTGCTAGGAATGTACTGCCTAAAAACCAAACGGCCCTTGAACAGGACCAAAGACTCATCAATAGATATTTCTTTCCCTGGAGTATAGATCTCTGAAAATCAATCTACAAAGTGATCAAGAACAGGCCGAATCTTAAAAAGACGGTCACAGTCAGGGTGATCTTGTGGCAACGCCAAAGCATTATCAACAAAATGCAGCATCCGAAGCAAAAGTAAATACCTATCACGAGTCATAATTGCAGGAAATATGGCCGTTGCCATCAAGGGACTGGTAGACCAATATGAAGCCATGGACGGCTTCCTTATCAAACCCATCAATAAAGTCAAACCCAAAAACTTCTTCATCTCTTCCAGATTTGTAGGAGTCCACCGGGTAGCTCTAGAGTGGGGCCTACGTCTGGCACTGTTGTCCCTCAAAAACTGTTCAGCATACAAATTAGTCTGCTCAACAATACATCATCCATACACAACTGAAAAAACTGTATAGGCAAAAAATGTTCACAATCCACTCTACACCCTGCATCACCACTAAAGGCAGGTGATCCAGCGCGGCTAATATAAATTTCTCCTTTGGACACGAATCCAGGTAAATCATTCACATCAACTATACCATATGACGGTGGGGCCCATAACCCCGCATATCATACACTCAGTCGTTCACTGGATTTCACACCAAGGAGAAAAATGAGTTGCTGGAGGAACGGGATACCTTGTCAAATTTGACAGATTAATACCTGAAACATCATATACATTTAGCTTTTTAATCCTGTCGGTTCTAAACATGAAGGTATTCCGCTCTTTGGTCGATGGACCAACTAGTAGAATAAGTTGATGGTGATTAAGACCAGCTCAATCATTTGAAACCCTGTTAAATGTCAAACTTATCAATGAACTAAAGAACCACAGACTCATAGTTAATTTGAATGAAATTTTATCTAATTTCTTGCTTGCACGAGTGAGATTCTTAGTTTATTAATCACCTTAATACATTCATAACATTTATATAAGAAATTCTGTAAAGAAGTTAAATTTATGCATTACCTATTACGATGCAGATAGGATTGGTTCACCAAAAAGAAGATAAACCGTAGATCACAGAATAGACTCCCAAACTGACTGTACCGCTAAATGGCCTCCTCGACGGGACCTCCTGTACAGATTTCCCGCAACGGTCTCGTTCCTTCCCCAGTCAGGTTCGAAGTCAATGGCAGCAATAAGTTCAAAATCAGCATTAACATCCACATCACATCGACATTGACATTAACCCCTCCCACATAAGAGCAGTCCCTCTTATACCCTACTTCTAGCTTACTACACAAAAAGTTGCAATGTTTGGGGGCAGGAATCACGCTAATTGGTCCATTTGAGGGGTGGCGAAGATCACCTCATCGCCTTCCTTGTTCAAACTGGTTTCGGGGATGGTTAAGAGTTCACTATTTCTCATGACCTTTGGGTAAAAGCAGTCCAATTTGACTATTTATAATGTTGCGATTCTGATGGTCACAATTTTGTCAGTCCATTGTTTCTCAATACTTTCTTTTCCCCATTCTCACGGATACGTGCTGAGTCTTTTCACTCTCCTCTTGATAGGTCAATGTGTCCTTGACATCTCTCACTCCGTGCACAGGCCGTACCCACATGGTTCAGCTCCATTATTTCTTCCGCTTAGAGGCCATCTTTGATTTCTTGCATGACCTCATCTGTCTCGGCAGCCATTTTCGCAGCATGGCCTAACAGGCCCGAACGAACTATCATAAGAACAAACACAATCAAAATTAAAACAAAGAATATAAGCCTTTCTGTTTACCACCCGTCATTCTAAGAACCCGTGTTATGTGTTACCTAGCAGAAGCGACATTTAAAGCCATTTTACTTACCATCCGCATTCTTTGCCACAATACAATTTTACAACATAGCATAAATCATGCGATTTTACTCTAATTAGTACGCAAATCACAATATTAGTATCAACTTACTTCACAATTGTAAATAAATTAGATTTTGCACGAAATAGCAGTTACCGTTGATGTAATGTTTATTAAAGGTGCATTTGTTGGTTAATTCATCAAACAATTAGTACCGTTAATTTATTATTCTTATCAAGGGGGTTCCAAATTTATTTCATTTACCTTGCTCCATCAACTCCCCCCTTTGGTGATTTTAATATCACCACAAAAACCTTGTTATACAATTTTTTAGATAAATGTTTCTTGTCCACTTGCTTTTGTTAGTTCACACAACAGTGTTTTTGTCATCTTGTCTTTTTGATCTTTTGTATATGTTCTCTTTCAATTCTTCTAATTCTATTTCTCCCATTTCCCGTTCTCTTTCATTATTTTTCTCATTTTCTCTTTTTATTCTATTTTGCGTTTTTCTCCTTTTAATACACACATATGCTAACTTTGCTGACAACATTGCTAATATTATCACTGTTACTGATATTAGTATTTTCCCAATAAGAGAACCACTATTTCTGTGAACCATTTCTATATTGAGGAAAAACTCTTACCAAGTTTCTCCCAGGCACCTTTAACCTCCAGTGGAGCAATTTCTTTGTGCAAATTAGTAATATACTTCTGTATAGTCTCACTTTTATCTGGAATGTAAGTGCAACAATGTTGGACTTTCAGCATTCCACAGACTCCACCCTCTTTTGCCAAAAGAATGTCAAGGGCAAGTCGATTTTGCATTACCATAGCTCTCATGGCAACCATTTCGGTATTTACCATCAAGAACCCTCCAGCAGTATTCGTTGATAAACGATCTACTACTGTGGACAATTTCCGAATCTTAAATGCATTCAAAGATATACCCACTGCTGGTATCAATGCTCCAAAAATGTCACCTACTATTTCTGAAAAACATTCCCTCCTTCTACGTGTTAATGTTTTACCCATCTCGTGTATTCCTTTTTCTCCTCTCTCCACATGAAAAATCTTTGGAAAGACCAGGCGTAAATAACATGACCCATACCAGTGGTCCGGCAACTTATAATAAGCTCTATTTCCACAAATATAATAGATCCCTGGAAATATTGGATCTTTTCCTCCTTTAAATCCCCATCCTCCTAAAATTTTATATGTATCTCGGCATTCACTGGAACCTACGAAATAGTTATCATATATAGTCCTATTTCTACTAGTACACAACTTTCCCTGTTGGGGCCAATCCAAAACCATAGCTGCATTTGTCTCTCCTTTGTCATGATTTTTCTCTTCAAACGCCCAAAGTGGTGTTTTTGTCTTTTCTTCTATTACCTTTCTTTGAAACTTAACTCTTCTGTTTTCTACCATCTCCAAGAATACCTTTTCCTCTTTCTTTAATTCACAGGTAAGATTGTGTCTAACTACATACTCTAATGTTAAATCTTTGGGGCATATTAGCAACAACTTGCGTTTTTTTTTATCGCCGCCTATCGCTGGATATTATTGTGGAGATAACACGTTATTAGCAACGTTTATCTCCAATGCGATAAAATATCCAGCGATAGCGGCGAATCCCAGCAATAACGCGAGAATTCCAGCAATAAATTCCCATCGCTAAGGAAAATCTCGCTAATAGGCAGGTGGGGACTTAACCGTAGAATCCACCTCCCATAGACTATAATGGGTAAGTCAGGTTTCTACCAGGTGTAAAAATCCAGCGCTAATCGTGGTTAGCGCACGTTTTTCTATCGCTTCGCGGGCCTTGCTAATAGGCGATAGGTATGTTAGCGACTGCTTTCAGTCGCTGTTAGGTTGGGAACGCCTCCTTTGCATGTCATTAGCGATAAATATCGCTGACATGCAAAGCGGCACCCAAACCAGTCGCTATCGCCTGGAAGCTGTCGCTAACACCTGTTAGCGACAGCTTGCTGATAGGGCGATAAAGAAATCGCTGCTTTAGCGGCAAAAAGTGCCGCTAAAGCGGCGATAAAGCCCTTGCTAATATGCCCCTTTATTTTCTAAGAAAAATTCACCAAACATTTTTGCTTCTTTCACCTTATTTAGTTCAGGAATTATAGGAACTTTCGCAAAACAGTGTTTATGTCAGTGTAATAATACTCTAATCTACCTGTCTTATAAAATAAACTAGCTAGAACACTACAAGTTATCCCATACTTCAAAGGAAGGTGATGATAGGTCACACCTTCTGTGACAGACGCAGGTAATTGCATACAGACATAACAATCCCTTACATCCATTGTCTCTACATATTCATACAACAGTTTCGTGAAGACATTCTTGGAGAAGTCAGTTATAGACTTATCCTTATGTAAATCAGTACTATCTACTAATGCTGCAGTGTTTTGTGTTTTAGCTTCTTTATCCTTTTTCATGTTATTCCCTATTACAGATGTTTCTTCTACAACTAACCTCAATGGAATTATTATTGCTAAAATAAGCCAAATAAACATTATTAATCCTGTACAAAAGAAACACATTCTACACCATCCACGTAAAAACTCACATCTAGATTTTCTATTCTCAGTGTCTACCATTTTGTACTATTATCTAGCTATCTATATTTTTGTACATTAAATGTGTCACCACACCTCAGAATGACTTTTCAGCCACTCTACCCTTTTACTTTGTCTCGTTTTGGTGCTTTCTTCAGCTCCTTTCAGAACTCTTTCTTGTCTCGTTCAGGTTTTTGTGTCCAGTCCGGGTTTCTTTCTTTATCTTTTCAGGTTTGTTGCACTTCACTTTCACCCATTTGTTTACAGCTTTCGTCTGGGCTCTCGTGAGTGTTATCCTCTTCTTTAATGTCGGTCAATGCGATGTATAGCCACTCAGGTGACTTATATTTCAAATTAGGTCTCTTCACTCTTTTTGTTTTCTGTAATTGTTTTCCACTTTGTTTCCCTTGTCGCTTTTGACTTGTTATTTCATTTACTTGTTCCGCATCATTTCTGTTCAAATTTATTATCTTATATCTCAGTCTTTTAACTTCGTGGGGCCAATTGTCTCCTTTTCTTGGCCTTTTTGATTCGCTTTCCTTTTCCTCTCGTTCAGCTCTCCAAGTTCTCTTTCTTGGTCCTAGTCTTTGCTTTCTTTCTTCTTCGCTTTCTTCTGATTCCGTTTCAGACCTTACTTCACTTCCTCTAACCTTGAACCTTATGATTTCTGTTTCGTTATCTGAATCTGAACCTTCTTGTGTCTCCTCTGTTGGGACGTTTGATTCTATCCCTCCTCGATTGTCTTCCGAATTTTTATTAATCTTTCTGTCTGAATCTAAATTTCCCTGTGTTTCTTCTATTTGTTGGTCTGTACCTACTACTCCTCGGGTTTCTTCCGCTTCTTCCTCTATCTCTCTATCTGAATCTAAGTCTCCCTCAGTTAGTTCAACTATCTCTGGAGGAATTCTTCCATAACTTGTACTTGGTTGTTCGCAATCACTGTCTCTTGGTTCAGTTTCTTCGTTTATAATGTCAGTTCTTGTTTTTCTCTTTTGTCTTTCATCAAATTCAGGCTGGTCTGTTTCAGATGCTGACCTGGTATCTGATATTTCCAGATGTCGACTTACAGGTCGAGCTTCAAAATCTGGAACTTCGATTGTTTCATGTTCTTCTTCAGTTGTCAAACTTGTACCTTGTTCTTCCAGATGTCGACTTTCAGGTCGAGCTTCAGGATCTGGAACTCTGCTTGTCTCAGGTACTGCTTCGGATGCTGAGCTGGTATCAGATATCTCCAGATGTCGACTTACAGGTCGAGCTTCAGGATCTGGAACTCTGATAGTGTGACTGGCATGCACCCAGTTTTTCACTCCTGCACATTTGACGGCAGTTGTTGTCACCAGGATCACTTGACATGGCTTATCCCAGCGAGGAACCAAACAGTTTCTTCTTCTGTGGACTTTTATGCGGACCCAGTCTCCTGGACTCAAATCATGAGCTGGTTTTCTTTCAAGAGTGGTTGCATCCGGTCCAACCTTATGAAACACAGAATGTACCACATCAGCCAATCCTTTGCAATAGTCCAATACGAGATCATCAGTTATAGTCAGCAGTTTGTTGACAGGTACATGTGCTTGTCTCATTGCTCGTCCCATGATTATTTCATGAGGACGTAGACCTGTTTTTCTGTCAGGTATGCTTCTGATAGTCATCAGCACCAATGGTAGGGCATCAGGCCATTTGAGTCCTGTGGCTTGACACATTTTCCCTAACCTATTCTTTATTGTTCCATTTACTTGTTCCACCACTCCAGAAGCCTCTGGTTTGTAAGCACAGTGCAATTTATATTGAATGTCAAGAGCTTCACATATCAATTGGATCAGTTCATTTTGGAAATGTGTTCCTCTATCTGTTTCGATCGTTACTGGAAAACCATATCTCGGAATGAACTCTCTCAGTAGGAGCTTAGCTACAGTAACTCCATCATTCCTTCTTGTCGGATAGGCTTCCACCCAACGAGAAAACAAACAAACGACCACAAGAACATATATCAATCTATTGCTCGGGGGCATTTCAATAAAATCTAGTTGCATTCTTGTAAAAGGACCTCCTTCACGTCCTATTGTTCCTAGACTCACTACTGTTTTCCTTCCTGGATTTATCTGTTGGCATGTAAGACATCTTTGACAGAGACTTTCAGCTATAGCTCTAAATTTTGGGTTGTACCAAGTCTGTCTGAAAAGTCTGATCATGGCATCCCTACCAATATGAGCTTGTCCATGGTACATCCGTGCCATGTTAGAAATCATGCTATCAGGCATAACTGGTCTTTCATCTCTATAAACCCAAACGTCATCTTCCTCTCTTTGTCTGCAACCTGCTTTTATCCAACCATCTTTTTCCTCTTCGTTTGCTTCTTCCTGCAATTGTCTTACCTCATCCCATGTTTCGACAATGTTAGTAAACAGCAAGGGACATGAAACATTCTCTTTTTCTCTCCTCCTATTCAGTGAGACCATATTTCTGGCACAATATTGGGCTATTTCATCCGCATACTGATTTCCCATAGTAATATAGTCCATCCCATTTGTATGTGCAGCGCACTTCACCACTGCAATCTGTTTAGGCAGCTGTATCGCCTCAAGCAATTTCTTCACAAACTCACCGTTCCTAATTGGAGTTCCTGCAGACGTCAAGAAACCTCTCTGAGACCAGATCTGTCCAAAATAGTGGACCACTCCGAAGCCATACTGGCTATCTGTGATCACCGTAATTCGGACATTCTTTCCCAGTTTGCATGCCTGAATCAGAGCAATCAGCTCAGCCACTTGGGCTGAACGTATCCCTCTCAAACAAGATGCTTCCATTATGGCAGCTACTGTACACACAGCATACGCAGCACTTAAAACTCCTTCACTTGTTCTCAGACATGATCCATCCACAAACATCACATAGTCTGATTCTTTCAAGGGCTCATCTTTAATATCTGGGCGCGGCTTTGTGCAAAATTCAAGCACGTCCAGACATTTATGATCGACTTCATCCTTAACTCCTACATTTTCCTCGTCTGGCAGTGAAGTTGAAGGATTCACACTTGTGCATCTATCAATGGTTACATTGTCTGCACTCAAAATCACCTTTTCATACCTAGTCAGCCGACTATGCGTCATGAATTGGGTTTTGGTTCTGGTCAGAAGAATTTCAACAGAGTGTGGAACATATACTCTCAGTGGATATCCCATTACAATGCCTTCACTCTGTTCCAGACTCACACAAGTAGCAGCCACTGCTTTCAGACATCCAGGCAACGCCTTTGCTACTGGGTCTAAACAGCTGAAAAATAAGCAATGGGTCTTTTCATTTTTCCATGCCTTTGCACTAACACTGAAAGTGCACATCCATCTCTCTCACTACAATACAGCTCAAATTCCTTTTCATAATCAGGCATTCCCAATGCAGGTGCTTCACACAACTTTGTTTTCAGTTCTTTGAAAGCTTTCATTTCTTCCTCATTCAACTCAAACGGATCTTTGACATCTCTTTTTGTCAATCGCTGTAAAGGTTTTGCAATTAATGAAAATCCACGTATCCACTGTCGGCAATATCCAACCATTCCAAGGAACATTCTCACCTCTCTCTGTGTCATTGGAGCTCTCATTCCTCGGATAATCCTTATTCTTTCTGTCGTTACCTTTCGCATCCCTTTCTCAATCTTATGACCTAGGTATTGTACTTCCTGTTGACAAAATTGCAGTTTTGACGGAGACACTTTGTGCCCTCCTTCTGCCAAGTGATTCAATAAAGCGATTGTGTCGGCAACACATGCTTCTTTGGTCTTTGATGCCACTAATAGGTCATCAATGTATTGGACCACTACAGATTTTTCAGGCATTCTTAAATCTTCCAATGATTTCTTTAGGATCTGATTAAAGATTGAGGGACTTTCTGTATACCCTTGAGGAATTCGGCACCATGCCAAAATGCGCTCTCCGAACCGGAACGCAAATAATGGCTGGCTGTAACGGAATAGAGAAAACGGCATGGCACAAATCAATAACTGTGTACCATTCTGCATCATGTGGAATCTGATACAGTATTACAGCGGGGTTTGGCACAATTGGACAACAAGGAATAACGATTTTATTTACCTTCCTCAAATCTTGCACTATCCTATATGTCCCATTCGGCTTTTTCAATCCCATTATAGGTGAATTACAAGGGCTACTCATTATTTCTTTCAAAATTCCTTGTTCGATCATTTTATTAACTACGGGTGTTATTCCTTCAATAATTTCTGGCGTTAATTTGTACTGTGGAGTATTTGGGTAATTTGTTCCTTCTCTTACAGTGATTTTTACAGGGTCTACTCCTCTCATTAACCCAATGTCTTCGCCTGTGAAATCCCATACATCAGATCTGACTGTTTCTTTCAATTCAATTGGGATTTTCTCTACGTCAAACACAGGAAACATGTCATTTACTCCTGGTTCTAGTTCTGCCATTGTCATTTTATACAGAACATCTTCATCTGGTGTCTGAAAAGCAATACCATCTGGGGTACAATAGATGGTGCAATTCATTTTACAAAGCAGATCGCGTCCTAGCAGGTTTACAGGACTGCAATCACATACCACAAACCGATGCATCTCTTTGAATGGTCCAACTTTCACCTCTACGGGTTTGGTAAGAGGCGCTTTAATCTGTTGGTTTGAAACACCTACAACTTGGATATATTCTCCTGAGAGAGGAAGGTTTGGAATTTCCACTGATCTAACAGTAGAACGGGTAGCTCCAGTGTCCACATGGAATGTAACATTTACACCATTCACTTCTCCATCCACAAATGGACCTGACTGATCTACCTCTAGAGTTGCGCCAAACACGCACTCTTCCTCCTCTCCTAGGCACCGTCATAAACTTTCATCCGATTCATTTCCATCCTGCCGTAACCAATACTGCGATACTGCAGCTGCGTGCGGCAATTTTGTTACCTGCTCTCCTCCGTAGAATCCTGTCTCTGCACTGTATCTCTGGGGGTTTACACTCTTGGGAAGAGGTGGTTGTGGCACCTGACTCTGTTGAGTAACTACCTGCGGTTGTTGCAGCTGTTGGTAACTCACCTCATTCTGCACCTGCGGATTTAATGGTTGATTTTCCGTATTAGCTTTTGGAGGAAATTTACACTCGTTTCTCCAATGCCCTAACTTTCCGCAATTATGGCATGGCCATTTCTTTTTAGCCTCTTCTATACTCATTTGACCTTTTCCCTTACCTATATTCGGTTTGGATTTAGTCTGTCCTGCATCACCAGTCTGATTATTCATTTGAGCTTCTTGTTTTTCTGCAACCTTTACTTGTGCCCACATCGCTTTTTCTTTTAGTTTACGTTGTCTACACTCGATGTCATCACTACAGTATTTGGCATACCTTAATACTTCATCTACAGTGCTATTCTGCCAACACAACATATGCTGCTTAATCATTTCACTTATCTCGGGCTTCAATCCATATACAAATCTATATACGAAATGACTCATGTCCTTTTCACTCAAAGTCTCATAACCGCTATACTGTTTGAAAACCAAAAGTAACCTTTCATAGTAGGCGTGTACAGATTCCTTACTCTCCTGAGTCGTTCTATCAATCTTTACCCAATCTGTCTCTTTTGGTGGAATTTTATTTTTCAAAAACGTGATAGCCTGCTCATACTTTCTCATCACTTTTGGACCTGGCGCTCCAGTTTTTGCTTCTCTAGGATATTCTTCCATTGGCCAATCAATTGTAATCTTACATTCTGTCCATAAATCTGCTGGTACTACAATGTCAAACAATCCATCCAGATCTACCCACAACACCTTTGAAACTTTGACAAATCTTTCCACTTGTCTATACCATTCTACAGGTTTCTCTCTCAATTTCGGGAAATCATTTGTAAATGACAATATATCTTGTCTGGACCATGGAACATGTACATAGCTACCTCCTGGAGTATCCCTCATTGGATATTCCAGCACTATTGGTTCCTTTTCTTTCACCGGAAAAGCCAAAGATGCTTTATCGGTCGTTCCCTCCTTTCTTCTTATCCACCTGCTCCTCCATCTGTCCACATCTCCCCATTTTCTCAATAACACAATCGGTTCCTTTATCTGTGTTAATCGTCCTGATGTGTTCAGATTTTCTATATCCTTTTCACTAAAATCTACCCTATACGGTTTCTGCAAACCTCTGATCTTTCCAAACTCTACTCCCAGTTCATTCGCTGTTTCTTCCAATTTTTCATGCAAATTTCTAGCTCTCCAAGTGATACTCTTACACATAAACATAAGCTCTTCATCCTGATAAGATTTCAATCTTTCTGTACCAATAGTCCCTAAAATCAACTCTTCCATGTCTATCTTTAGTCTGATTACATCCAACGGTTGTGGTTCTGCATCTTTCTTCTGCAAATTCCTCATCCACTCATTTAATTCTTCTGGAGTCGGACCTACAGGGGTACTATTTATTTCTATCCAATTTGTACTTCTCTCTGGGGTCTCAGTTGCTGACTCAGTTCCCATAGGAATCCTATTTATCTGACTCTCATTAACTGTCAAATTAGTAGGTGGACTCGATCTATATGAGCCAACCAGATCTCTTGTCTCTCTAGTTTCTGGAATTATCCCTTCTCTCATTCTTTGCATATTCGAGTTCATTGGAATTGTCAAGGAATGCTCATCTATTCTTTGGTTTTCAAATACCGGTATTACTGGTCCTATTGTCACTGGCACAGTCATGGCTTCCATGTTCATAGTTAATTCTCTTATTTTCTCAGTCAATTCTCTTGTGGTTCTTGCTAACTCAGCTGTATTACCACTATCAGACTTCTCATTCTGTGGAGTTTCTGATTTTTCATTTAACCTATTTATTTCATAACTTCGTTCAGGGCTTTGATTCCTCCCAGTTTCCATTGGCGGTGCATTCGGTGTCACCACCGCAGAATTCTGTTGATATGGAGGTGGTTTTCTTTTTAAAATGTCTTCCAGCAATTCATCCTCTGTTTCGCTACCTCCATACCCATACCTTTCCGTTACTACATGTTTCTTTTTCTCTGTACACTTTCTCCCTGTAACTTCTTCAACTGTTCTGGCTGGAAACAAACCATCCGTCATATTAGCATATCTCCATCGTCTCATCCTATCTTCATGATTCACTCCCCATACTCTCCCATGAACTAAACTATAATTCTTTGCACCTCTGTGTCTTTCTCTTTCATACATCTCATCTTCCCATTCACCTAATGCTTCAAACTGTGTTGGTCTGGGTCTTGGTTCAAGCTTCATCATTTTCTCTCTCAAATTTCGAAGTACCGCTGTGCTAAACAAACCATTTTCTGGAAACGCCAATACTCCATCGTTCTGAGTATATTTTGTCCAATTCTCCAACCAAATGCAAGTATGATAACCATATTTCAACATCATATGAGAAGCTGGCGTTTTCGGCGGAGGAAGTACTTCTCCTTCCCTAGTCACTATCTTCTTGTCCTTCTTGAAAAAGTTTTTAATCTTCGCCATCCATGACAGTTTCTCTCTACAATACTCATAGTAAGCCATATTACACGATTCTTCCTTTCCGACAAACTCACAACTCTGTTCTTTTTACTAGGCCTGGGCAGTAAATTCCGTTCTGCTCGCGGAATTTGCGGAATTTGGGTAATTTCGCGTTCCGCGGAGAACGCGGAATTGCCAAAAATTCCGCTATCCGCGGCTTCGCGGAATTTTTTGCTTGTTTGCGCTTTCAAAGTGCGTGTTCGCGAGATATTTCTCCCCGAGCACGCAAACAGCGTTCGCGAACAGGAAAAAAGCATCGCGAATGGGCGGAACAAGCAATTCCGCGTGTTCGCGGAACTTTTGCGTGCTCGCGGAGAGTTTTTACCATTTTGCGGAGCTTTGCGTAGGGCGACTACGCAAATTCCGCCCACCCCTACTTTTTACTGTTTGCTATTCGGACCTATCCCAGCGCGTCTCACGCCAACGCACCAATCCGAAAGCTCTACGTCACTCTCAACTGGCCAATACCAGCGCGTCTTCACACCAACGCACCAATCAGAAAGCTCTTCGTTTTCCCACCACTGGCCAATACCAGCGCGGTCTTTGTCAACGTCAGTTCTACTCCTGACCCCTCCTTTACAAAAATTATCAGCAGTTTTTTCTTGACTGAATTTTATTAGTTACAACGTAAAACACATTACCATTGTCTGTTTTCGCTAAACAAAAGAGATAGCTTACTCTATCTTGCAAGAATACTGTTTTGTTCGATAAGTGTAGCACTTCCCTCTACCTTACCCTTCTCTCAAGCAAGGGGTAAACCCGTTTCTCTGGGGATAAAACACATGTGGAGACTACACTGCTCCTGAGAATTAAGGCCAGAGTTTCACAAGAAAACCGGTTGCTATTTCACTCATACGCGTTTTATACATGAAATGTCCCTACCATAACACAATCCTGTGTTATCACCAATTTTTGAAAAATCAGACAATGCACAATTCCATGTGACTTCTCTTGCCACACGTGTCCACTTCCTACTTCCCGGAAGCTTCAAAATTTCGACTTACACATAACATAATACAATTCGACACAAAGTGTTAGACATGAATAATCAATAATCAATAATCAATGGTCACCAAACTAATCTAGAGTAACCATAACTCTGCTACCAAGAAATCTGATCCAGCGTGGCTAATATAAATTTCTCCTTTGGACACGAATCCAGGTAAATCATTCACATCAACTATACCATATGACGGTGGGGCCCATAACACCGCATATCATACACTCAGTCGTTCACTGGATTTCACACCAAGGAGAAAAATGAGTTGCTGGAGGAACGGGATACCTTGTCAAATTTGACAGATTAATACCTTAAACATCATATACATTTAACTTTTTAATCCTGTCGGTTCTAAACATCAAGGTATTCCGCTCTTTGGTCGATGGACCAACTAGTAGAATAAGTTGATGGTGATTAAGACCAGCTCAATCATTTAAAACCCTGTTAAATGTCAAACTTATCAATGAACTAAAGAACCACAGACTCATAGTTAATTTGAATGAAATTTTATCTAATTTATTGCTTGCACGAGTGAGATTCTTAGTTTATTAATCACCTTAATACATTCATAACATTTATATAAGAAATTCTGTAAAGAAGTTAAATTTATGCATTACCTATTTAGATGCAGATAGGATTGGTTCACCAAAAAGAAGATAAACCGTAGATCACAGAATAGACTCCCAAACTGACTGACTGTCCCGCTAAATGGCCTCCTCGACGGGACCTCCCGTACAGATTTCCCGCAACGGTCTCGTTCCTTCCCCAGTCAGGTTCGAAGTCAATGGCAGCAATAGGTTCAAAATCAGCATTAACATCCACATCACATCGACATTGACATTAACCCCTCCCACATAAGAGCAGTCCCTCTTATACCCTACTTCTAGCTTACTACACAAAAAGTTGCAATGTTTGGGGGCAGGAATCACGCTAATTGGTCCATTTGAGGGGTGGCGAAGATCACCTCATCGCCTTCCTTGTTCAAACTGGTTTCGGGGATGGTTAAGAGTTCACTATTTCTCATGACCTTTGGGTAAAAGCAGTCCAATTTGACTATTCATAATGTTGCAATTCTGATGGTCACAATTTTGTCAGTCTATTGTTTCTCAATACTTTCTTTTCCCGATTCTCACGGATACGTGCTGAGTCTTTCTTGGCACTCTCCTCATGATAGGTCAATGTGTACTTGACATCTCTCACTCCGTGCACAGGCTGTACCCACGTGGTTCAGCTCCATTATTTCTTCCACTTAGAGGCCATCTTTGATTTCTTGCATGACCTCATCTGTCTCGGCAGCCATTTTCGCAGCATGGCCTAACAGGCCCGAACGAACTATCATAAGAACAAACACAATCAAAATTAAAACAAAGAATATAAGCCTTTCTGTTTACCACCCGTCATTCTAAGAACCCGTGTTAGGTGTTACCTAGCAGAAGCGACATTTAAAGCCATTTTACTTACCATCCGCATTCTTTGCCACAATACAATTTTACTACATAGCATAAATCATGCGATTTTACTCTAATTAGTACGCAAATCACAATATTAGTGTCAACTTACTTCACAATTGTAAATAAATTAGATTTTGCACAAAATAGCAGTTACCGTTTATGTAATGTTTATGAAAGGTGCATTTGTTGGTTAATTCATCAAACAATTAGTACCGTTAATTTATTATTCTTATCAAGGGGGTTCCAAATTTTTTCATTTACCTTGCTCCATCACAGGCAACACCGGCTGCACCATGTTTGGATCAACCCAGAGTCCAGCACTTCCAGTAGGAAGCCTAGCAGCCTCAGGCTGCAATCCAGATGCCTCTTGCACCATCGGCACAACAGTGTCCTCCTCTAAAACAGGCACTTCATCCGCACTGAGAGTAGATTCATCCACACCGAGAGTAGCTTCATCCGCACTGAGAGTACCTTCATCATCCGATGATTCCATGTGGAGAGAAAAATCACTGCCTGAATCTTCCCCTCCCTCCTCTCCCTCAGACGCACTGTCAGTCTCATAATCCTGCTCAGAGGAAGATTCAAGAAGCATACCAACCACCTGCTGAGCAGTCATTCTACGGCTAGCCATAATGCTCACTAATAAAGGTAACTTGTCAAACAAGTCAACAACAACAAACCCTTTGTAAAAAACAGAAATAAACAAAAAGTAGCTTTAGCACAAAGACCTATATACTCCGACACAATACCACTCACTTGCCAGAAGCAGCTAGACTCACCACCACCTACACTGCACAGACACAGTAAGGACCAACAGTATCCCACTAAAAAAGAAAAACAAAACCAAGAAAATTACACATAAGACAACGCAAAACACATCGCAAAGATTTTCATGCACAAAACACTAACTAAATATGCTGCTAATATGACACCACTTACAAAAATTCATTCATGCATGACATTAATACTCAATTTGAGTAAACACAACGAAAATGTTTTTCTTACAAAAAATGCAACTACGCAAAACTGCAGATCAACCACTGCCGAAACCGCAAACAAGAATCAAAAGCTTTCCACTAGAATAAAAAGGAGAAAAAACACATTACAATCACATATGCAAATAATGCACTATCCACCAGCCAAGCAAAGGTGGTAGGTGGGCCTAAAAGCATGAGGCCTATCTGCCCCAGAGGGGCCCCAGAGGGAGCAGAAACAGCCAAACAATTCACCCTCATAATGGGGGAGCGACCCTTGCCCAAGGGGTCACTACCCAACACCATTAAAAAGCCCTGGTGTCTAGTGGCTTCTGCCCCCCTAGGGGACAGATGGGCCTAAAAACATATGGCCAATCTGCCCCCAAAGGGACAGAAACGACCACAATAAATACCCCATAAAGGGAGCGACCCTTGCCCAAGGGGCCGCTCCCAAACAACTCAAACATTCCCTGGTGTCTAATGGCTTCTGCCCCTCTTGGGGGCAGATGGCCTAGAATAACAAGGCCGATCTGCCCCCAAGGGGGGCAGAAATGGCCAAAATTAATGATCCCCCAAGGGGAGTGACCCTTGCCCAAGGGGCCGCTCCCCAACAACACAAACAAACAATCCCTGGTGTCTAATGGCTTCTGCCCCCCTTGGGGGAAGATGGGCCTAGAATAACAAGGCCGATCTGCCCCCAAGGGGGGCAGAAACGGCCACAATAAAAGATTCCCAAAGGGGAGCAGCCCTTGCCTAAGGGGCCGCTCCCCAAAAACATATTTATAAAAAAATATAAATCCCTGGTGGCCTAGTGGACTTACAGCAACTTTTTTATTAATTCAATCTGCCCCCACAAGGGGGCAGACCACTACTAAAAAAAGTATCCCCCAAGGGGAGCGACCCTTGCCCAAGGGGCCACTCCCCGACACAAAGGCACTTTCTAAATTAAAAAAAAAAAATCCCTGGTGGCCTAGTGGTCACATAATGCCTTTTTTTTAAGTATTTATAGATTCCCCCCCCCCCAAGGGGGGCTGACCCAGCCAGAAAATGTTTACCCCCAAGGGGAGCGACCCTTGCCCAAGGGGCAGCTCCCCAACACAAAAGGCACATTGTAAATAAAAAAAATAAAATCCCTGGTGGCCTAGTGGTCACAATATGCCATTTAATTGGTCATAAATTATAGATCTGCCCCCCCAAGGGGGGCAGACCCATCCACGAAATTTGCACCCCCAAGGGGAGCGACACTTTCCCAAGGGGCCGTTCCCCAACACAAAAAGCACTTTCAAAATAAAAAAAAAAAGATCCCTGGTGGCCTAGTGGTTACAAACTATTAAAATGTACCTTAATTTATTAGATCTGCCCCCCCCAAAGAGGGGCAGACCCATCAACAAAAATATGCACCCCCAAGGGGAGCGACCCTTGCCCAAGCGGCTGCTCCCCGACATAAAATGCCCTTTAAAAAAAAAAAAAAAGCATTCCTGCTGCACGATCGCGCCCAATGCGCGATTGTGCAGCAGGAATGCTTGAAAAAGACATCGGAGGAACGGAAAACACTTTCCTTTCCTCCGATGTCTTTCTAAAATGTCCCCCCACCCTCCCCGAGGCCAAAATCGCCTCTTACCTGCTGTACGCGCTGGAAGCAAATGGCTTCCAGCGCGTCCGGTTTCATGTAATGATGTCAGCGCGCGAGGCGCGCTGACGTCATTACATGATCCGGTGAGGGGGCGGGGGTGATGCGGAAGGTCTTCCCCTTCCATTGCGGGTGGGGGCAGGATGATGGGCGGCCCGCGGGGAGTGCCAGCGCTTCCCCCGTGGGTGGGTGTCATGACGGCCGGGAGCCGTCATGAGCACACGCCCACTGTGTCTCATGACGGCTCCCGGCCGTCATGAGCACCGAAGGGGTTAAGCACTCAAATGTGATTATTCAAATGGGTATCAAAGCGGTAAAGTCTAAGGTTACTTCACCTCCCCATTCAAAGTTGCATCCAGCCATAGGTCCCTGGTATTACTGTGGTAATAAAAAAAAGTCTGCCCTAGCTGAAGTAAATGACAGTAATCTGTTTACTCAAAAACAACCTTACCAACAATAATTTCAGTCAATTTCTATTACATCTCTAACCTTCCTCACATCACCAGGATCTTGACAAATTTGGACTGGAAACAAATTTGAATGAGGAAACAGTATCAGCCCACCTCACACTGGCACGCTTTGCCTCAAACTGACATATCAGATGTGTATTATAAACCATGTTCTATTTCTAAATTCTTACCTCAAGGACTTATAAACACATTACAGCATGCCCCTTTCTGGATACCCACCATTCTATATCCTCCCACAACGAACACATCAACACATCTAGACATCAGCAAATGCATCCTGGAAAATTTACACAGACTTAGGTAAGCCACCTGTCATCATTCTGCTTAGCCTATTGCCACCTTTTGACACAGCAGTCGTTAATACCGGATTAATCACTTCAAAGATTGGGTAAGAATTTCTCAGATAGCTCTATTCTAGCTGGTATCCTTACTGTCTAAGCACTATCAAAATCTCAAGAAACAACCTTACTGCTCCACAAGCTATTACCTTTAATGTGGAGTACCCCAAAACTCCTCACTTTGCCTCTTCTTTTTCATGGCGTACTTGTGTCAATTGGGTGCAGTGCTTAATTTGTAAAATAATGAGTGCTGGTGCCCAAAGCTCTGCTCAGAAGACTGTGGCTGGTGAAACCAAACATCGTCATGCTGAATCCCAAGGCTGGAAGTCTTTAATTCCACCTCAGGCCTCTTTAATCCGCTACCAGACAATGCCTGCCTCTTTCTCTCACTCTTGCTGGTTCCTGCTTTCTCCCTTTGTGATGGATTTTATGTCTCTATCCTCCTCCGTCTTTCTGCTTTGTGTGCTTTTCCCTGTCTTGCTCTCAGTAAATGTCAGATGAAGACAAATGAGTGCCAGTCCCCGAAAATCAGTTCCGGTAGCCCTCACCGGCTCAAATTAAGCACTGATTGTGTGCTATCATTTGACAATTTTCCTCAACTTTAAAATTTTTGCGGAAATCATGCAACCTGTCCAATAGGCACATATCTATGACAGATGATGGAGTTAATATAAAAATAATATATTCAAAGCTCGATCCAAGGAAGAACGACCAACAAAGTTTGGTGTTGAAGGGGAAGGAGAAGACAAAAATTATTCTACTAATTCTTCACAGTTTGCTTTTGTTTTCACAGACTTCCTAACGTCTCCAACCAAAGGAAAGGCCTTATAGTCAACTTAATTTCCAATTTTGAAAGCAAATAATAAAATGATGAAGAACTTCAACTGCTACATCAAACAGGCAAAAAATATCAGGCCGGAAGAACAAATAACCTGCATATACTACAGGACTTACAAAGAGGAATCAGTTCTTAAAATCAGTCTTGTAAAAGGAAGTGTTCAAGAAGGACTTTCTCTTCTACAAAGTCTTTATTGTCCTTAATTCATTATTCCCTTTTCAAAGCTGGGAGTCTTTAAAGTTGATAACATGTTTAGTAATCAGAGACCTCTTTTGTGTAACCAATTCCTGAAAATATATGACACAAGTCACATGCAAAACAGTGTTTCAGTTTTTTTCGGTGAGATCAATAACACTATCAAATGGTGTCACATTAAATGCTAATCAGCCTGTACTGTAAGTGACACTCTACAATCAAAGTGGTACAGATGTACTGCAGCCACTCTCTGTTTGGCTAGGGCCAAAGAATCATGGACTGATGCGGCAATAGGTCATAGTGCTTGAAACAAAAATATCTGATGCTGTAAGATCTCTTACTTTTATTTATGCATGTGTGTGTGTGTGGGAGGGGGGTGTATGTGCATGTGTACAAATGTGCATGGTCCATCATTCAGACAAGAGAAATATATGCTTTTCCTGTAATTACAGCCGTAACTTTCCTTACTCTTGTGGTATCCTAGAAATATCTATTGGAATGTTTATGGAGTGTTGGTGCGTTCCAGGTCAGTGATGATATGACCAATGTTCTGTGTTGGACAATTGATGTTGTATCTAGAAGGTGATGTACCTGTGGATGAGATGCTCATGAATAAAGAACCTACTTCAGCAAACTTGGATTTTCATCTTTATTACAACTCTATTCTTCCTGGCCCCCTTAGTCTCCACATTTGCTCTTTTCACCATGCCCCTTTGACATAGGTGAGTTGTTGATGGGCTTGAGGTTAAATGGGTCTCTTCAGAAACAGTGCAGATAGAGCCCCCTCTAGACGTTTTTCTCCAAAGTCAAGGTAGGAAGCATTTGGGTTCACTTATAAGAATTCAATTTACAATTTTTCATTCCAGTTCATCAACCATATAGAAAGTTTATTTTTGTTATTCCTTAGGAGGATTAAGGAATAAATGAATCCCAATTTCACATCTCCGTCTCAGATGTTTAAGTCTGTAAGGCTCATTAATGCTGATTGGAATTCACAATACTCCTACACAGTGCTTTGAATTCCTATGGAATTTTAGCCACACTGTAAGAGATCTGCAGGATGGATACATATGTTCTTCTGGCTAAGGGCCTTATTATGACTACAGCGGTCCATGAAACTACTGTAGTTGTGGTGGCGGTCCGACCACCGCCACACTGTGGGACCGCCCGCAGTATTATAAGTGTGGCGGTCGGACCGCCACTGAACCGCTGCTACTGCCGCGAATCAAGGATCCTATAGCGTTTTGAGGTCAAAATATGCTGGCGGTGCTGCAGCAGCACCTCCGAACATATTTTGAGTTGCCTCACTGCCACTCTTTTTGTACCCCATGTTGTGCTCCCATGTTGTTTTGCACCCACAGTTCCTGCACGGGAAGGAATGCACAACATGGTCATTCCGTCCCATGCAGGAACGTGTACTGGAGATCACGCACCGGTGCTGTGTAAGGCTCACAATGAGCCTTTAAATAGCACTGCCACGGAACAGCCATGTCGCCCGCTAGATTTCATTAGACCTTTATTGAGGAGTGCTGCTATATTATTGTGAGCTAGTGACCTGGTTCATGGCACTAGCAAATGAAACACAACCCCAATGGCTGGGATGAACATAAAAATGTGCTGCCACTCTGGGGGTGGGTGGGAAGATATCTAGGCACCCTGAAGTGATTGGGAGGTCAAGAGTGGTGCAGGCTCACTCTAGATGTCATTATGGAAAAGACAGATTTTGCTCCTAAAATTCAGACCATGCTTTGTTTTTGGACTTTGATTCTTGGCAGCTGGGCTGCATGGATCTCCTTGCTCCTGGGGTGGTGTAGGGGTCATTCTTCTAAAGCAGAACATCTTCTGTAAATGGGTGGATGTCCCACTCCAGCAAACCTGTGGTTTCCAATGGTGGTTGGACAGATGTTTCCACCATCAGAAACATTTAGCCAGCAGCCCATCTGCCAGCTTCAATCCAGCAGAAGGCCCACCCTACTTAGGACAGGACTTCCTGCTCTGATTTTTTTATGTCTCACCGACGGCAGCACATACACTGTCTTTTTTTTTAGCTTAAGGGGATTAGAGCCCGTCCATTGTTGAACATTGGCAGCATTGCAGGCCTTTATCACTCTGATTTATTGCTTGGTAGTGGATGGCTTGTGTGGACTTTGCTTTACTGTCATAAATTTGTCCCTCCTCTGGAGCATGAACACATTACTGTGTTCTTACACTGCTCATTTTTTGGTGCTCTTTTTTTTTAGTTAAGCACTCTATGAGAGTGTGTATGTTTTACAGCTGTCTCTAGGGTCTCCATGTTGCTCGGTCTTACCGTGTGCTTGTAAGACCCTTCTATGTTGTTTCTGCCCCCGTGTTGTTCCCCCCCATCTTCTTGTTGCTCTGACTTGCTGTGTGCCTCTGTACACCCCCCATGTTGGTTTGTTCTTTGCTCCCCCCATTATTGCTTTGTGTTACCCTTGCCTTCGCAGCCCCTCCGGTGTTGTTTCATGTTGGTTGCTCTCTTGTCCGCATCCCACTTTTTGATTCCACTCCCCACTCCAGTGTTTTTCTTTTCTTTTTACTTATTGATCCAACTCGGATTGGAAAATAAATATAAAAAGGGCACTCATGCAAATTTGCATGCGTGTGATGCTGTGCAGAAGGGATAAAACCCACTGGCAAAGCCAATAGGTTCCACAGCCGAGACATATTGGCTTTGCCAAGACTGGTTGTCCCAAACATGGAAATAATTAAAGTGTCCCCCACATGCTGGAGAAATATCTCAGTGTGTTTCAGACATTTTCTTTTTGTTTTTCAGGAGCAAACCCCAATTCTGGGGTTTATTTCTTTAAATCAAAAATAATGCCAAGTGAGCCATCATGGTATGGCAGCATTCGGTTTAAGCACTTTTAGTAACAAGCATTGACAAAGCCAATAGGTCTTGTCTATGTGGCCACACTCTTGATACTATCTTTACGAATTTCCATGACCTTTCTGTAGAATCTCCGCTGGGGCTGACTTGGACTGACCACCTGGCACTAAGATTTTCTTTTAGTAAGCCAGAGGTCGGAAGTCAGCTCCAACGTAGGGATAACCTTCGCAGGGCTTGGAGGAAAGTCACTCAGGAAGCATTTGGGCTGGCTTTTAGAACCCCGATATTTGAAGATGGGGAGGCTAGTGACAAGGCCCTTGAAAGATGGGAGGACTCCATTGGAAACGCCCTGGACAGCATCGCCCCCCTCAAAGTAGTGAGGGCTCAGGAGAGGAGGGCGCCAGCCCCTTGGTACTCGGAAGGTCTTAAAACAGAAAAGGCACGGTGTAGAGGAAGTGAGCAAAAATGGAGGAAGACTAAACGGCCGGAGGATAAGCTGGCTTATAAACTGGCACACAAAGTGTATTTAAAAAGCTGTAATACAGCAAGGAGAGATCACCTGGGTACACGAATACAGGAGGCTAAAAATTCCTCAAAGGAACTCTTTAAGATACTAAAGGAGTTCACGAATCCTAAAGTAAGCAGCTCTGCTGTTCCCCCACGCAAGAGCATTGTGATAATCTGGCCAGTCATTTCAAGGAGAAGATTGACAGAATCTACAGCTCTCTAGGGGGGGAGATGCATCAAAGGGGTTAATTTCTGAGGGGAGGGATATCTCATCACCTAGGCTCGACTCGTTTGCAACAATCACCATTGAGCAAGCAGAGTCGGTTCTCGCGGCAACGAAATCGGGGTCGCCGACTGACCCGGTCCTTCCGTTCATTATGTCAGAGCTGGCCCCGGTCCTATCCGCCTCGCTCTCAGAAATCTGTAACATCTCTCTGGCCACGGCCACATTTCCTAGGAAATGGAAGAAGGCGCACATTAAACCTCTGTTGAAGAAGGTGTCGGCAGATCCGGCAGACATGAAAAACTATAGGCCGATCTCCCTTCTTCCATGCTGCTCTAAGGTCATGGAGACGCTGATCAACCAACAACTCACGGGTTATTTGGAACAGCATGATTTGTTGGATCCCTCCCAATCGGGCTTCCGAGCGGGGCATAGCACTGAAGCTGCCCTGGTGGAAGTCACAGATACAATTAGGATGTCTCTGGATAGGGGGATTCCAACAATGCTGGTGCTCCTGGATCTGTCGGCGGCCTTCGACACCATCTCGCACAGCATCCTGCTGGACAGGCTGCGAGAGATTGGTGTCAGAGGGACGGCCTTAGCCTGGCTACAAAGCTTTCTGACCAACAGAACACAATGTGTCCAATTGGACACATTTGTGTCACAGAACTACGCCACTGGATAAAGGGGTCCCCCAGGGGTCCATCTTAAGTCCCACCTTGTTCAACATCTATGTGGCTCCTCTGGCTGCCATTATTAGATCTTGCAGTTTTGAGACAATCTCGTATGCGGATGAATCGCAGGTGATAATCCCTTTCGAGTCGGATCCCGCGGCAACTAGAGCCAAGTTTAACACCTGTATGTTGAACATAGCCTCTTGGATGGGCAACAATTTCCTTCAGCTAAACTCCAACAAAACGGAGATCCTCCTGTTTGGGAAGGCTGAGGAACTGTGGACGGCAGACTGGTGGCCCTCGGAACTTGGGGAGGCACCCACTCCTACAAAGCAGGCAAGGAACCTGGGAATCCTGCTTGACATTAAACTTTCGCTGGAAGATCATGTGAAGACACTCTCGGGCACATGTTTTGGGATTATGAGAATGTTAAGAAAGATCTTTCCATGGATCCCCCTTGAGTCCAGAAAGACCTTAATTCAGGCACTACTAGTTAGTAGATTAGACTTTGGCAATGCCCTACTAGTAGGCGTAGGGGAGGACCTATCCTCCAGGCTGCAGGTAGTGCAAAACACTGCAGCGAGGCTGGCCCTTAACAAGCCAGGCCGTACCCCGTCTCAACCCCTACTGCAATCATTGCATTGGCTACCTATTAGAAAGCGAGCAGTGTTTAAACTCTTGACGTTAGTGTTTAAGGCAACGCAAGGGTTGGGACCTGTATACCTAAGGAAGAAGGTAATTCCCTATGTACCTGGGCGCCAGCTCAGATCGAGCAATCAGAAACTGCTATGCCCGTGCAAGATCAGTAAAGCTAAAATGGGTGGGCTTGCTTTTTCTCATCTCGTCCCCCTTCCATTGGAATAGATTACCGGAGGAGATGCGAGCGTGCACTACGTTGGGGCAGTTTAAGAAACGGTTAAAAACATGGATGTTTTAATGGTTTTAGTGGCTTCAGTGTCCTGGCATGTGCTGCCAAGGCGCCGAGAGATCCCCCTGGGGATGATTTGTTGCGCTATATAAGTTTTAATAATAATAATAATATGTGAGAGCTATTGGCTTTGCCAACGTCTGTTAGCCATGTTGTACAGAAAGGTGTCTGCTACTCAACATGGCTAAAAGTTAGTGGCATGGCTTAGAGTAGAGTGACATAGAGAAGAGTGGAATAGAGTGGCGTAGAGTGGAGTGGTGTAGAGTGGCATGTGTGACGTAGAGTAGAGTGGCTTAGAGTACAGTAGAATGGGAAAAGTGTAAATTGGAATAGATTAGAGTGGCATAGACTGGAGTGGTGTACAGAAGAGTGACATAGAGTGGAGTAGCATAGAGTAGGGTGGTGTAGAGTAGAGTGGTGTAGAGTGGAGTGGTGTAGAGTGGCACAGACTACAGTGGTGTAGAGTGGAGTGGCATAGAGCAGAGTGGTGCACAGTAGGATGGCTTAGAGTGGAGTGCCATAGAGTGGCATTGTATGGAGTGGAGCAGAGTAGTGCGGCATAGAATGAAATGGAGCTGAGTGGAGTGATGCAGAGTGGAGCGGCATGGAGTGGCATAGAGTGGATTGAAGTGTCTTAGAGTGGAGTGAATTGGCATAGAGTGTAGTGGAGTGACACAGACTGGTGTAGAGTACAGTGGAGTGGCGTGGAGTGGCGTGGAGTGGCGTGGAGTGGCGTAGAGGAGAGGAGAGAAGAGTGGAGTGGAGTGGCATAGAGTGGCGTAGAGTAGAGTAGAGTGACAGAGTGGAGTGGCGTGGAGTAGAGTGGAGGGGCATAGAGAACAGTGGTGTAAAGTAAAATTGCTTGGCTGGCATGGAGTGGCGTGGAGTGGCATAGAGTGGAGTGGACTGGACTGGAGTGGCATAGAGTAGAGTCGGGTAGAGTAGTACAGTTGTGGGTGTAAGTAACTAAAGTGTCTATAGAGACGACAGATAGGATGAAAAAAACATAAAGAAGAAGCTGTAAAATATCCAAACATTTTACTTTGCTGCAATGCATGCAGTGTCATGAATTGATTAATTTTAAAGAAACCCCAATGTAAAAGAAAAGCTTATCTTTTGAAAGTAAGAAAACCCAATGTAAAAAAAAGTGCCTCTTTTGAAAGTATTCTTCAAAATAAAAGTGCATCTTTGAAAGCATTAGTCACCCTTGTTTTGCAATTACAGCGCATAATTAAATGAGCCCGAGTGGTGTCCTAATATTACTAAAGCATCAAGAGTGACAGTAGACACGGTGAAAGCAACATAAATAAGAAGCCTTATGCCAGCGTTAAAAGTGGGAAAGCACATTGCACATCCAAATATAATACTGAAGCGCTTATAAAAAACAGTGCATTTCAAAAAGACGAGGAAGAACAAAGACAAGGAAGAGGGGAGCTAACACACACAAGGAGGTGAAGCCTATGGGAGCTAAGAAATCAAAAGATTGCAAATAAGAGTGACAACAAAAACAACCAATGGTATGCTGCGGGCGGGTTTGTCAGCCTAGTAAACAGTAAATAACCCGATATTTGTAAAGCTTGATATAATGACCTGTAAGGGTCTCAAGGCGCTGGGGGCCATCAGGAAGATTAAGTGAGCTATTGCCCAGAGTCACATAATGCTAAGCTGATCTGCCTCCAGCGCTGGGGATCGAACCAGGTGCCCTGCGCTCCTGAGTCAGCCGCCCTGGCCGCTGCGCCACACCTCACACACAATATATCGCACAGTGCATGTGCTGTGTAAGTGATCTAAACACGCCCTGCCACAGTGGCAGGGAGCTCTTAATACAGGGTGCTGGCTGCTGCAGGACTTGTGGAGGCGGACATCTGTGACAGTAGTTATTTGGTGACCTGACTGTCAAACTCAAAATGACTCCCAGTGTTCTTTGAGGCAGCGTTCACATAACTTTTCAGCCAGCAGGCCTTTGCACAACTCTTGCTGTCACTCAGGAACTGACTGCTCTCCTCGCTAGGCAGTTCAGCTCCTCTTCTCTTGTTCAACTTCACAAGCAAGGTAATGTGGACAAGAGGCGGCGCTACAGCCACAACTGACAACTTTGGAATTGGGGAACTAGGTTCAAGTCTCGGCACCAGCTCAACATCAACATCCTTTTATTCTGGGCAAATCACTTAATTTCCCCGCGCCTGAAAATAAAATTGGAAGCGACTTTGTGCAATGCAATTGGTGCTAATGTATGTAAAGCGCTCTTACAACTTTGGGTCAAGATCACGCTATATAAAACTTGCACAAGCCAGTCTTAAAGAAGGCAGCCATAAGCACCGGTCCAGCTTCCTGAAACAGTCTCAGCACTGATGTGCATTTCACCTTTAAAGTGTTATAAACTACAATTAACTGCCTTGAGGAGGCCACGTGTTTATTTGAGTTTAAAATAAATCATATAGATTTTGATATACACAATTAAATCTTCGGCAGTATGGCGGCAACCAGCTGAATAGAGTGTGGCAGCCCCGTACAGGTTACAATTTGGTTACAAATAGAACCAGCTGAATGGAATAGCGGCCCGTATATTTAGAACCTGGTCTCAGGGGTTATCTCCCTGCTGTTTATATGAGCGACCAGGCTGAGTGGAATATGCCCCTTACATCTAGAGCTTTGTCTCATAGATTATCGCCCTGCTCTATATCACACATTGTGGGTTCTTAAGTCCACACAACTAGTCGGATGAAATTTTTCCTAATGAGAGCCGATAAATGTCTCCCGGGTCAAAACGTCCACATAACTTTCCTAGGGTGCATTCAACATCTTAGTATTCGCTGCGAGCAGGGCCGGACTGGCCATAGCGGGCACTGGGCATTTTCCCGGTGGGCCGGAAGGGTGGGGGCTGGTTTTTTACTGGTGGGGGGTGTTTTTGTTACTTGGGGCCTGTTTTGTACCAGTGCTGCAATATCGGCCCCCTGTAACAAAATCACCAGCAGTGTTTCCCACTAGCACCCCCATCCCCCAGGGCCTGTCCGACTTAATTACCAGGCAGCGGTGGTCTGTGCAGGTAAGCGGGGCAGGGGCGGTAAGGGGTGGGAGGGAAGTCGACCGACAACGGAATAGGTCAAATTAAATAAATAAATAAATAAATAAATAAAACCTATTCTGTTGTCTGCCGACTCCCCCCTGTCCCGCTCCACCGCCACACCGCTCTTGCCTGCACTGACCGTGACTGTTGCCAGGGCTGGTTTGCATTCTCAGTCCAGCCCTGGCTAGGAGATACTGGACATACACAAACAGGATCTCAAAAACCTCCTTTTCCTCACAATCAGGAGCAACCCAGGGATTATTCAGTGTCTTGTTATGTATTGTGTTGTATATTTTTGTGCACTGCGTCATCTGCACTAACAAATCTTTGTAATATATTTTGCGATCTATGAGCTATATATTGTTCCTAGATAACAAATTTACTTCTACTCAAATAAGCAGGTGTCCTCTACTTTTTTCTGACCAACAGAATTGAGTCTGCACATAGTTGTTTTTAAATAAGTTTAAGTTGAACATAAATGAGTCCCACAAGACCACTGTTGGATTATATTAGAATCAAACTGGTTCTCTTGGGCATGCAGGGTTGTTCTTGTTCTGTTTATGTTTACAATTAAATATGCATTTATTAAACCTATTTGGAAACTTTACAATTTGCAAGTACACGCATCAGCTTTTTGGATTCAAAAAAATTATGGTAAGACTATATCCACATAAACTCTCGAAATTGTGGAGATACAGTTTCAATTGTTTGCTGTATAACCTGTCCACTCTTTTACGGTGTCACATAACATGATTGAGTGTTTCCAGGTCCTCTGCACAGTGGAATTATTTCCTGCTACTCTTCAATATTTTTATTCACCTGACTTCTCCTCCCACAGTCACAAAAATGTTAAGTCTCACCGACAGAAATGATTTACGTTGTGCAAACTGTTGAACATGGTCATTCATCATGATCGAAAAAGCTTGTGGTTCAGTAGTGAGCAGTATTACACTTATGACACTTTTGTGGTTATGTAATTTGCATCTCATTGAAGTGAACAGACCCTCACTTTCTTCTTAAGGATTGCCTTTATCACAGAAAAGACTATGAGGCCGATTCCGATCTCGGCCGGTAGGGCTCCGAATCGGATTCGGCTTTACCGGATCTGATTCGGAGGCCTTTTTCCCGACCGATTCGTACAGTCGTCCCAGCGAGCAAGTACGATGCGAGCGCACGTGAAATCGCCGACCGACTCGTTCCCGGGTCCCAACCGCTCCGACCGACTCGTACGGACACGGCTCGCACCACGCAATGGAGACGTTTCCCGACCGAGCAAGTACGATGCGCGCTCGAACAGCCCGACCGACTCGTAGCGTCTGGCTCCAAAGAGCTGTCGGAGCCGGACTTCGGAGGTCCGTGCCGGACCCCCTGCACGCGTAGCCACACGAGTCGCACACAGGGGGACCCAAGGGTCCCCCTAAACATGCATGTACGGTGCGAGTCGCACCGACGCGTACCCACTGTAGGGGGCCCCCTGTTCGCGACGTACCCATTCAGTCAATGGGAGCCCGTGTACGCGTTGTACGACCGGCTCCCATTGACTTCAATGGGAGTCCGACCGAATCGATTCGGGCAGCATACGGCCGCATCGTACTCGCTCGGTCGGACTGCGGGAGTCCGGCTCGGTCGGAAATCTCTCCGGATCCGGCTCGGTCGGAGAGATTTCCGGCCCAAATCGGAATCGGCCCCATAGTGTGGGACTGCTCTTATTCTTAGGATCGATTGTGAGTTAGAGCTGTCATATCACAGAGCTTCATTTATCAGGAGACAACCTGTACAGGAGAGCAATGTGGGGAGGAGAGGAAACTTAAAGGGAGAGCAGGGAATCCTGTTCTAAAATGAGAGGTAGAGATTCTTCACCACCCACCAGACAGCTCCAGTTTAGGGAAAGGGATCCTGAACAAAGAGAAAGACTGACTGTGACATTCACCGTGGACAAGCCACGCTTGCAGCAGTGCCACCATCTTGTGCAACCTACAGAGTGTCAATTTGACACCAGTGTCTGTACATTGATCTTTTAGCACGCACACATGAAAAACATGCATTTACACAAGGAAAAGGTAAAGAACATAGTTATGTGTGACTGTTAGACTCTTATATCAGGAGTACATGTAAGCAATCCTGTACTTTTCAGCTGTGACCAGCTGTAGGAAAGTAGGATCTGCTTCTTATGGTTACCCCCACTTTTTGCTTTTTGCACCCACTGTTTTGACTAGTCTGGCTGTGATCCTGCTATTCAGGACCCCAGCCTATCTGCTTTCTCCCTTAAACTGCAACATATGTACTTTGGTACACTCCAGATTGGATACTGGTGTACCCTTATAAGTCCCTAGTACATGGTACCCATGTACCCAGGGCGTAGGTACCCCAGAGGCCTCCCCTGGGCTGAGGCATGTATTATGCCACCCATGAGAGGCCACGCAAAATGGAACCTCAGGTCTGCTACTGCAGCCTGTGTAAGTTGGTGATTGCACCACTTACTTAAGATATAGGTTCTATATGTATCACTACACGTAAAACCTTGCAAGTCACCCCTATAGCAGGCCTTAACAATCCTGAAGGCAGGGTGCTGGGTTTTGCGTGGGAGGGTGCTCCTGCATGAGCAGGGCCCCTCTGCAGTCTTCGGAGACCATTCTCCCGGGCTGTACGTGATACTACCAGACATATAGGTAGAGGTGCATTATAACCTCGCGGTAAATGCTATCTCGAAAACGACTGCAACGAAGTATGTGGTGTTTAGTGTCAAACACCTTGGAATCATACCTCCACACCAGTAACTGGTGTGGGAGGTATGATTCCTCCCCTCAGAACCGAGGTTCTGGGGGTACCTAAGTCTACCGGTACGAACTTTCTCGAGCCTAACAGCACAAAATGGATGCTGCCAGCCACAGACACAAGTCTGCCCTCCTGCTGCTGAGCCAAGCTCGAGCAGGGTAAGGCAGCACAATAGGCATCCTGTCACAGGGAGGTGTTACCACCTCCCAGACAGGATTTAGTGTATTGGGGCTGGGTGGGTGCACTGTCTCAGTGCCAGAAAGTCTGCACGAGGGGCACACTTGGTGTCAAACCAGGTTCAAACCAGTTCTGGGAGCCATCCGCTCCTGCTCTGGTGCGAAACTGGACAAAGGACATGGGTGTAGTCACCCCCCTGTCCTGTCCCTCCCTAGGAGGGTCCCTAGAATCTGTCCAACCCTTTCCCGTGGGTATAAAATGGGTTACCTGGCTACAGGACATTAGATTTACGTGGACAAGATTCTGCAACTAGATACCACTACACTTCGATCGTCTGGACACGCTGGACTTCGCTGGACCTCCCTTGGGCTCGACTTCGTCTTCCCTTGCCGTCCCCAGTCTCGCCACTGTCCGTGATCCATACAGGCTCCGTGCAGGACCCTGTGGACCTCCAAGACAACAGAAGAATCTCCCTTGGAGTGAAGGAGTCACTCCCCTGCAAACGCAGGCACCATAATGCATCTGACTGGTTTGCTGATCCTGAGCTCCTGCGGACTCCGAAGGCTCCAGCAACACAGGAGGTGGGTTTCTGAAGGTCACCGAGGTCGAGCTGCCCTCTCACTGAGTTTGAGGTGGATATCCCTCGTGGGGACCGTATACCCTTACCCCTGTGCATCGCGTTTATTTGCAGCTGCACATGCTTGTTGTCATGCAACAATTCCGTGCATTGAGCCATTTGTAGCTCTGACCCCAGCGCATCTTTTCTGAGAAGGACTCCAGCATCCTCGCACTCTGTGCCCTGCTAGCTGGTATCCTGTGAAACCACCTGAGGTCCCCTCGCGACTCCTGTGCCTTTGGCCTGTGGGTCCACTTGAGGGTCAACTTTGCTTTATTTGGCCTCCCCTGGTTGCTTCAGGCCTGCCCTGACTTCTCTTGCTGTGGTGAGTCTCCTGGTCCTTGCTGGGCTAGATCGACACTGAACTTGGCCATCTTAGTTGTTGCCGTTGCCAAGGCTTGATTGGTGCTCCAGCTGGACACCGACCCCTCAGCACTCGACATCCTTCGTGGGACAGCTTGCCTCCAGCTCCTGGTTGTCCTATACATCTCCGAGTCCTCGCAGCTGAAGAGTCAAGCTCACCGTCAACACACCTGAAGCACCCAACATTGGTGGGCATTCGTCTACCGAGCCCTTGGTCACTCCAAAGTGACCCAGACTCTGTCCCCTCTGCTTTCAGGTTCTTCTCATCTAGAATCCACATTTAGATTCCACCGGACACTTTTCGTTCTTCCTGCAGCAGCATTTCTTTGTTGACATCCATAGAAAACGACGAGGGTTTCCGACGCCACTTTGCACCTATGCACCCGGCTCCTCTGGGATAGGTAACTCTGGTACAAAGGTATCCATGGGTGGGGTGGCTCTCCAAACCCTTAAGTTCCAAGGGCTGTCTTCGTAATCTGCTGGGAAGAGTCCTTAATCTTTGATTTTCCAACCGCCACTTTCCCATTGAATTGTACGGAGCATGCGGTCGTGTTTCCACACTGCACTCGTCCTCCGTGGGGTCCCTATTCACTCACCTTGGGTGGTTCCTTGGGGTCCCAGCGATTCTACACCTTCTAGACTAGGTCTAGTCCCGAGTCGTGGTTCCTCTACGACATATTTAGTATATGGTTTGGTCTCCCCCGGGAGCCCACTGTGTATTGTGCTACTTACGTTTGATTCTTTGCAACTGTATTATTTGATTTGTGTTCTATCCTCGTGTAGAGGATACTAGAGAGTGCTATATATAATAAATACATATTATTATAACTACTGTGTGGTTTCCCTTTCATTTAACCAATATTATAAGGTTGCATTCTGGTAAAACAAGGTGCTTAACATTCCTTCAAGACTTAGCTTGAAGGCTGCTCTCCATAGCTACCACTAGCATAGCTTTCAAAAGGTTATCTTTGACCTAATCACCATAAGGGTTGTTTGGACTGGTGCAAGGTGCCCACTTTAATTAGTGGACAGCATATACCAGGCCAACTTCTCACATTGGTGTGCAGCGGTTGGGATTCAAGCCTGCATTGTTTTACCAGAAAAATCTTTGTATTGATTAACTGAAAAACCACTAGTATCTAGGAACATATAATACTAGCTTAAGATAGTAAGTTCTACTGAACTTGGGGTTGGGCAAGTCAAGGGTCTAGCACACCCTTTCTCCAACCTAAGAGAGTTTAGTTCCCACTAGGTTAGGTAGGTGCCTACACTACACTTCACTTAGTATGTCTTCTACCGGGAATGCCACTGGTGGCATCCTGCCTACTAAATATGATAGCTTTGCATTCACTGAATTAAAAGCTATGTGTGTATCTAGGAAGCTGAAGACAGGGAGAAATGCCAACACTCAACGTCTAATAGATGCATTACTGCTAGATGACATTAGGAAGACTCCTGGGTCAGATGAGCAGGATAGAGTGGGTGGTACAGGGGAGGAGGATAGGTCAGGAGGGGACACCTTTTATGACCTAGAGTCCAACCTTGGACAGGAGGATCAACATGATCCAACCCTGAACAACTCAGAACCCCAGGGGGAAGAGGAAGAGGAGGATCAAGAAGACCCTCCCTTCAGTCCTCCAGGGAGAATGCAGAGTTTACCCAGGAGATCTAGGTCTCCCTCTGATGTGTCAAATCATTCTAGACACTCTGTAGGGACCTCTGTTTCTAGCAAGAGGGACAACTCTTATGACAGGGAGTGCCAATTACTAGAGCTGGAGAAAGCTAAGCTTAGGCTCAGGCAACAGCAATTGGCCCTGGATAAAGAGTCCCTAGAAGTTCAGAAGACTAGAAAGAAATTGGGACTAGAGTCCCATGGTGGCAGCTATAGTGCCCCTAGGGTTAGGGAACACACCTTTGATCATAGGAACCTGAGCAAGATTGTCCCTCCCTTCTATGTAGGGGATGACATCCAGAAATGGATAACTGCTTTGGAGAGGGCCTGTAAAGTACAGAAGGTCCCTCAAGAGCAGTGGGCAGCTATCTTGTGGCTCTCCTTTGCTGACAAAGGTAGAGATAAGCACCTCACTGTAAGAGAAGAGGATACTGATAACTACTCAGTCCTGAAGAGTGCTCTCATTGAAGGGTTTGGCTTAACCACTGAACAGTACAGGATTAAGTTCAGAGACATCCAGAAGACACAGACTCAGGACTGGGTAGACTTTGTTGATTGTGCCATTAAGGCTCTGGAAGCCTGGTTACTTGGTAGCAAGGTGAATGATTTTAAAGGATTGTACAACTTGATTATGAGGGAGCAGATCCTTAATAATTGCCAAAACCAGTTGTTGCATCAATACCTGGTTGACTCTGATCTGACTTCTCCCCAAGAATTGGGAAAGAAGGCAGATAAGTGGGTCAGAACCAGGGTGAATCAGAAAGTCCAGACCAATGGAGGTGACCAAAAGAAACCAGACTCTAAAGAACTCAGATAAGGGTGGGGACAAAAATAAAGATCAAAAGTCTTCATCAGGGCCCCAAAAACCTGCATCTGGGGGGGAGTCACAATCCAACAAGGGAAAAGGCAAAAGGAAACCTTGGTGTCATATCTGTAAAGAGAAAACCCATTGGACAAAGGATGCCAATTGTCCAAGGGCCAAGGATTCTACTCCTACTACCACTACCCCTAAGGCAACTGCTCCCCCTAGCACAGTTTCAAGTGGTGGTACACAGAACAAGGGAATAGTGGGGCTAACCTTGGGCTCTAAGGTGGGTTCTTGCCTAGTCAGAACTCCAGCTCAGGCTGTTCTAGTCTGTGATGGAGGCATGGACATTGCCTCCTTATTTGTAAGTCCCAGTAACCTGGGCAACTACAGACAACAGCCTTTAATAAATGGTAAGGAGGCCATGGCATACAGGGACACAGGTGCAAGTGTCACAATGGTGACAAAAGATCTTGTGGACCCTGACCAGATCATACTTGGTGAGATGTACCAAGTGACCAATGCTAGCAATGTCAGGACAGACCATTCCTTGGTAGTTGTTAATTTCACCTGGGGAGGGGTTTGGCCCCATGAAGGTTGTGGTAAGTTCAGACCTCCCTGTGGAATGCTTGTTGGGCAATGATTTGGAGACTTCAGCTTGGGCTGAAGTGGAACTCAGGACTCATGCAGCAATGTTGGGCATTACTGCAGATGTGTTTGCTGTGACCAGGTCACAAGCCAAACTGAAAGCCACTGAGCAGGCCCTGGATCCTGAAAGGATGGACCAGGTGCCTTCCAAGAAGAGGAGCAGGAGGGGTAAGGCTGAGTCTTCCCCCCTGGCTCAGGAAGAGGATCAGTCTTTTGAGGAAGTTGATCCCAGGCCTTGTGAAGGAACTGTCCCAGAGGAACTTGAACCTGACCAGGTTGAGTTCTTGGGGACAGGGGCCCTTCCAGGGCAGAACTGAGTCAGGAGCAGCAAACCTGCCCCTCTCTTGAACCCCTCAGACAGCAAGCTGCTGCTGAGGCTGCAGGGAATGTCAGTGATCTATTGGGATGAGGGACTTCTATATTCAAAGGGTGAGACACCAAGCCTGGTGCCACCAGGAGGTTGGTTATACCTCTGAAGTTTAGGGGCTTCCTATTCACCCTAGCACATGACATTCCCCTAGCAGGACACTTAGGCCAATGCAAGATTTGGGACAGGCTTGTCCCTCACTTTCACTGGCCTCACATGTCAGAGGACACAAAGGAGTTTTGTCGCTCCTGTATCACTTGCCAAGCCAGTGGTAAGGCAGGTGGTACCACAAAGGCCCCCCTGATACCACTACCTGTGGTGGGGGTTCCCTTTGAGAGGGTTGGGATTGACATAATTGGTACCATGAACCCTCCAACAGCATCTGGACATTCTTACATCCTGGTGGTGGTGGACCATGCTACCAGGTATCCAGAAGCTATTCCCCTTAGGACCACCACAGCACCTGTGGTAGCAAGGGCCCTCCTGGGGATTTTCTCCAGGGTGGGTTTTCCTAAGGAGGTCTTAACAGACAGAGGTACTAACTTTTTGTCTAGTTACATAACTGCAATGTGGAAAGAGTGTGGTGTCAACTACAAGTTCACCACACCCTATCATCCTCAATGCAATGGGTTGGTTGAAAGATTCAACAAAACCCTAAAGGGCATGATAATGGGACTCCCAGAGAAGCTCAGGCGAAAATGGGATGTTCTGTTGCCCTGTCTGCTCTTTGCCTACAGAGAGGTGCCGCAGAAGGGGGTTGGCTACAGCCCTTTTGAACTTTTGTTTGGTCACCCAGTTAGGGGTCCACTGTGTCTGGTGAAGGAGGGATGGGAGTTACCTCTCAAACCTCCTAAACAGGATATTGTGGACTATGTACTTGGTCTCTGCTCCAGGATGGCTGAGTATATGACGAAGGCAGCCAAAAACCTTGAGGCTAGCCAGGAATTGCAAAAGGCCTGGCATGACCAAAAGACTGTCTTGACTGTTTACCAGCCAGGACAGAACGTGTGGGTGCTGGAGCCTGTGGCCCCTGCAGCTCTCCAAGAGAGATGGAGTGGACCCCACACAATACTTGAGCAAAAGGGAGAGGTCATTTACTTGGTGGACCTTGGAACTCCCAGGAGCCCCCACAAGGTGCTCCATGTGAACAGGCTCAAGCCTTATGTTGACAGGGCAGACATGGGATTGCTCATGGCTACTGATGAGGAACAGGAGGAAGAGAGTGACCCACTCCCTGACCTCCTCTCACAGAACCCTGATGATGGCTCAGTAGATGGTGTAGCTTTGGCAAGCAGCCTCACTGAGCAACAACAGTCTGATTGCAAGAAGGTCCTCAATCAGTTTAGGCACATGTTCTCACTGACTCCAAGTCAGACCACCTGGTGTACCCATGAAGTGGACACAGGTGAAAACCTACCTGTAAAGAACAAAATTTACAGACAACCTGACCATGTCAGGGACTGCATCAGGACTGAGGTCCAGAAGATGCTGGAATTGGGAGTCATTGAGCCCTCAACTAGTCCTTCGGCTAGTCCAGTGGTCTTGGTACCTAAACCTCACACCAAGGATGGCAAGAGAGAGATGAGGTTTTGTGTTGACTACAGAGGACTCAATGGAGTTGATCCAGCGCAATATTAGCAAACAGCATTCATACACCAGATACTCACTTGGGCCCATACATTCATACTACGCTAATACTTACGCTGGGTTTTATCAGTTGTTACTCTCTATCAAAATCCCTGCTACCAATTACCTTCTGATTGAAGAGTAATGACTTACCAATGAATCCTTTGCTAATTGGGAAATTTAAAATGAGTGACATTCATTATAGTACATAATCCTGAAATAACCACTGAGTCAGGAAGTTTCAAAATGTTTATCTAAAGATTTAGCAGAGTAAAATACAGAGCCACATGGTACTTAATCGCAATACCCAAGATTAAGCATAGAAATGATTATTGCTAATCAATGACGGTGTTTAAAGAAGAGGAGAGGATAGAGATAGCAGCGCAACTAAAGGTTGCATTATATTTACCTAAGTGCGAGAACCAAACCCCTTAGCCAAGGAGTTAAAAGAATAGGACCCAGGAAGGATGAAGAGCAAAGACTTCCTCCAGGATCAGGACAGGACCGGTGACCTCTCTACAACGACGCCTGCGTAGTTCCCCTCTCTGATACTCGACTTCTCCTCGATTCTCCCGTGCCTTCCTTCTAATGGACTCTGCCGCCCCCTCCTCAGGACCTCTTCAGGACAGGGATTCAGTCAGCAACCGATCAGCTTGGCAGTCTGGAGCTAAGAGCGCTCCGGCAGCATGGACGCCTGTTCTTCGTGAACGCATGCTCCGACTAATTAACTAATGCTATATTCTATTATACCCTTCTAAGCCCATGTACCTCCCCTTAATGTTGCTAAAATATGGGGCCACTACTTCTGATTGGACAGGGACAGGAGGTGAATTCTCGCACCATATTGATTTGGCCTAAATTGTAAAGCCTATTTTCTTTACGTTCCCACCCCTTCAAATTAATACATTCGCTTTATTTCCCACCCGTCTCATAACAAATGTAAACCAATTTTCATAGACATTGTATCTATGTGTTACAGGAAAAGCAATAGTACAACATCTTCGGCCATCAGGTCGCGGCCTTGGACTTCGTCCAGGTTGACTTCATTTGGCAGGCACACAAGACACATGCGCAGAACCATTTGCCTCTCGAGTTTCAGGTCACCAACCCAGGCCCAAGTTTACGAACTAATAAAAGTGCAAGAAGAAAATATTAGAATCACAAAAAAAATGTTTCACTGTATACCCACTTTTTCTATTCTATTCCCAATTAAATATATATACTATCCCGCGTTAGTAGCGTTAGGAAACGACAATTTAATAATGACATGAGAGCAAGCTGAAGCTTGTGAAAACATCAAGCAGCCATTTTAATGCACACTGCGCAGAAGCAGAAGTTTCCCACCAAGCAAAGAAAGACGTCACACCATGTGATATGGTTGCGACATGCGCATTGATCTTTCCCGCGCATAGCGGCCATTTTGAATTACAAACAAGCGTTATTCATTAGTAAAACAAATAGGCAAGCTTCCTTTTCTTTTGTGTCGTGAATGCAAAGGTTAGTATTAACAATACAAGTTTTAATAAATTAATACTGTGAGGAGGATTGAATACAAGCAAGTTTCATTTATGAAACCTTGCTTCATCAATCCCCTCTCTGATGGCGTTTCTGAGCCATCAAAACAGTACCCTCAATCAGATGCCAACTTCTATCAAATTACTTCATTCTCATCTTTACACTTTCTATTTTTACAATCTCCTTTTAATTTCTTGTATAATTCACTTCTCCACTCTTCAAGTTCGATTTCATCTACCTTTCGTTTCTTTCCTCTTCCTGTCACCTTATATGTTCCATTTTTTTACAGCATTTGCACCATATTGTTATTGCCAAGATTATTATTGCTATCCCTGCTAAGGGTACTACTATTTGACCTATAAGTCCTTTCCCTATATTAGCAAACCAGGTTCCAATTGACGAGATACTATTTGTCAATCTTTCCCATACACTATCAACTTCCAGTGGTTTAAGTTCTTTCTCAAGTTTAGTTATATTCTGTATATACGTTCCAATTTCTGCACTTTTATCAGGAATATAAGTGCAACAATGTTTCGTCTTCAATAATTTACAGACTCCGCCCTCTTTTGCCAATATAATATCAAGAGCAAGTCGATTTTGCATAACCATAGATCTAATCGCAACCATTTCCGCATTAATCATTAGAAAACCTCCAGCAGTATCCGTTGATAAACGATCAACCACTGTAGACAATTTACATATTTTCCTTGAGTTCAGAATTATTCCCACTGAAGGTATCAATGCACCAAATATATCGCCTACAATTTCTGAAAAACTAGCTCTTTTACTACGTATTAATTCGCTATTGTTTTCATTGCTCTCAGTGTTTCTTTTTACGTGGTATATCTTTGGAAATACTATACCAACATAACAACTTCCATACCACCGTGCAGGAAGCCTAAAGTAAGCCTTATTCCCACACACATAATAGATTCCAGGAAAAACTGAATCTGTTCCTCCTTTGAGTCCCCAACCTCCAAGAATTAAAAAATTGTGTTCACATTCACTGGTACCGATGAAAACATTGTTATAATCAGTCTTTAACCTATGAAGACAAATTTTCCCTGTCTTTATGAAATCCAGAGCCATAGCAGCTTGAGCCTTGCCAGGTGTGTAACTCCCTTCTTTCTCAGCCCAAGGTGGTAAATGAGCCTTATGCTCAGAAGCTTTCTTTTGAAAATGTTGTCTTCTATCTTCTACTAAATTCAAAAATATCTTTTCTTCTTCAAGTAGAGAACATGTTAGATTGTGTCTATGTGCATGAGTTATGTCTATTGATTTCATTGTTAAGAAAAATTCTCCCATAAACTGTGCGTCTTGACTACTAAGCACTGGGTTCATACTCTTGCGAATCGGAACCTCAGAAAATATCACATCTAAGTTTGAATAATAATACTGAAGTCTCCCTGTTCTATAAAATAAACTAGACAAAACACTACATGATATGCCATATGTCAGTGGTAAATGGTGATATGTTAATCCTTCTGCTACTGATTCAGGTAACTTCATACAGACATAACAATTACTAACTTTCATGGTGTCTACATATTGAAACAATAACTTTGTGAAAACATTTAAACTAGTGTCGTTGTCAGTTATTTCATGATGAATTTCTGCCTCATCTTCTGCCATTAGTTCTATTCTATTGCCCTTCATGTTTGCTGTCCTCCCTTTAGTTTCATTATTAATCTTTTTATCTATTATCATAAGGTAAGGAACTGCTACAATCAGGACTAACCATACTATAAGCACCATTACTAGACTACATATGCATATTGCACAGCATCTTCTACAACATTTCTGTTTTGGTCTCCCAGCAACTCTATCGTCAGGCATTTTTCGACAAGGAAGATTGCTCTTCTTATCTTTTCTTCTTTTCTTTAGCTTATTCCTTTGCTTAGTCAGAGTGGTCTTGTTTCTTTTTCGTACGTCAATTCTGCACTTGTTCCTTCGCCACCACTGTCACTTGACTCTGAGCTTTCAAAATCTTCAAGGATGATATAAGTCCAATCAGGACCCTTGAATTTGTTATTCACAAGTTTCAGTCTTTTACTTCTTCTTTTCGCAGTTTTATGTTCTTGTTCAGTTTGACTTGTTACTTCATTCACTTGATCTGGATCTTCACTTCTGGTTGTTATGTGGTACTTTACTCTTTTAATGACACTCGGCCAATGATCTCCTTTTCTTGTTTTCTTTGTTGGCACTGTTTCTTTGTTTTCGTCTCCAGAGATCTCGTTAATTTCACTGCTTAATACTGCTTCGTCTTCTTTGATTACTTTTTCTTCTGTTTGCTCTTTTTCAGGTCTGATTGGTTTCTCTGTAACAGCTCCACTGTGTGTTTCCAATAATTGACCTTGTTCTTTGTTTATTTCTTCAAGTTCATGTTTTTCAACATCTTCTTCTTCTGTGTCCTCTTCTTGATCTAACTTGTTCTGATCAGGGCTTATTGTACTGTGAACTTCTGCAGCCTGACCGGATTCTTCTAGACCTGTCTGTCCCTGTTCAAAGTCTATTAGGTCTTCACTGTTTTGAGTCCAATTTCCTTTCCCTATCTGACCTTGTTCAGGATTTCTTAATGTCTTTTCTTCTTGTTCCTGAACTGCTTCTTCTTCACCTATCTGATCTTCTTCAATTTCTTCCAATTTCGCTTGACTTCTTGTTCTGTGGTATACTTCAGGAACTTCTACCACTGGTATCCAATCCTGACTTGTGCTCGGTTGTTCTTCTTCAGCTTCTCTGGAATCTCGAACTTGAGATCCTACAGCTGGGCAACCTTCAGCCTCTTCAGTGATTGGCGTTGTCTGAGGATTCTCTTCCTCGGGATCTGGTACTCTCTTGGTGTGACTTACATGAATCCAATTAGGAAATCCGGCACACTTCACTGCTGTATTCGTTGTCAGTATGACTTGACACGGTCTGCCCCATCTAGGTGATAGACACGTTTCTCTGGTGTGATTCTTCACTACCACCCAGTCACCAGGATTCAGATCATGTTCTTGTTCATGCTGCCTGGAAACTGCGTCTTCTCCAACCTGATGAGAGACAGAACGCACTAGGTCAGCCAATCCTTTGCAATAGTCCAAAACCATATCATCAGATATATTCACCAGTTTGTTTGTGTGAACATGTGTTTGTATCATTGCTCTTCCCATCATTATTTCGTGGGTGTTAAATCCTGTGTTTCCTTCAGGTATACTTCTGAGTCCCATTAGAACAAGTGGCAATGCATCTGGCCACTCTAATGATGTTGATGCACACATTTTTCCCAATCTTGACTTTATAGTGCCATTCAATTGTTCAACCACTCCAGAAGCCTCTGGGTGATATGCACAGTGCAGTTTCTGTTTGATTTGAAATGCTTCACAGATTATTTGGATCACTTCACTGTTAAAATGTTTTCCTCTATCTGATTCCAAAGTTACTGGGAAACCAAACCTAGGTATGAGCTCTCGTAGCAACAGTTTCGCAACTGTAATGCTGTCATTTCTCCTAGTAGGGTAAGCCTCCACCCACTTTGAAAACAGACACACTATGACTAGTACATATTTCAGCTCTCTGCATGGTGGTAACTGTATGAAATCAAACTGAAGTCTCATAAATGGACCTTCTGCTTTTCCAATTTTCCCAAATCCAATTACTGTCTTCCTCCCCGGATTATGCATCTGGCAAGTTAGACATCTCTGGCAAAGACTCTCTGCAACTGCCCTGAATTTGGGGTTGTACCAATTTTGTCTGAACAGCCTAATCATTGCATCTCTCCCTATGTGTGTGTCTCCATGATGCATTCTAGCCATTTGTGAGAGTAAACAGTCTGGCATGACTGGTCTGCCATCAGCACTGATCCATACTTCATTATCTCCTCTTTGGGAACAACCCACTTTGATCCACAAATTCTTCTCACTTTCATCAACCTCATCTTGCAATTTCTTCACCTCATTCCAAGTTTCAGGTGGCATATACAGCATAAGTTGGCAGCTGATTCCCATTCTTTCCACCCTCTTATAGACTGACATTCTGGTTTTGGCACAATGTTGAGCCACCAGATCTGCATATCTGTTGCCGACTACCACCCAGTCATCTCCTGACTGTTGTGCGGCACATTTCACCACAGCCAATTCTTTTGGTGATTGTATTGCTTCTAACAATTCCCTTACAAATTGTCCATTTTTAATGGGAGATCCTGAAGAAGTCATGAAATCCCTCTGCATCCATAGTTGGCCAAAATCATGCACAACCCCGTAACCATATTGGCTATCTGTAAATATAGTTACTCTCTGATTCCTCCCAATTTTGCATGCTTTTATCAACGCAATCAATTCAGCTACTTGTGCAGATTTGACTACTGGTAAATAGGATGCTTCAACTATTCCAGTTAATTCACATACCGCATAGGCAGCAGTTAGTTTACCGTCTTCATGTCTTTGACATGAACCATCAACAAATAGCTCCCTGTCTGGAGGCTGTTCCTCTATATCTGGGCGTGGTTTTGTGCATAATTCTGTGATTTGTATACAATCATATTCATCGTCTTCATCATCTTTAATTCTCTCATGATATGGGTCTGGTAGTAAGGTTGCTGGATTTATTATAGTACACCTTACCATGTTCACATTTTCAGCTCCCATTATTATTCTTTCATGTTTAGTTAGCCGACTAGGAGTAAGATGCTGAGTTCGGGTTCTTGTCAACAGAATGACAACTGCATGTGGAACATACACTTTTACAGGGTGCCCCATCACAATTGACTCACTTTGTTCAATGCTCAAACAAGTAGCCGCCACTGCTTTTAGGCATCCTGGCAGCGCGGCTGTACTGGGTCCAATGTAGCAGAGAAATATGCTATAGGACGTCTTTCTAATCCATGTCTCTGAGTTAAGACAGAAAGTGCACAATTTTCTCTCTCATGACAGAACAATGCACATTCTCTTTTATAATCAGGCATGCCTAAGGCAGGTGCTGAACATAGGGCATTTCTCACTTTCTACACTTCTACACTTTCATCCTCCCACTCCACAGGGTCCTTTGCTTTCTTTTTTGTCATGTTAATTAAGGGCTTAGCTAACATGGAAAATCCTGGTATCCATTGTCGACAGTAACCTACTATTCCTAGGAACATTCTCACTTGTCTTTGTGTTACAGGCATTTGCATTTTCTTTATTAAAGCTACTCTTTCAGCTGTTACTCTTCTTTTTCCTCTCTCAATTTGGTGTCCCAGATACTTAACAGCTGTTGTACAGAATTGCAATTTTTCAGGTGAGACTTTATGTCCTTCTTCTGCCAAAAGATTTAATAATGCTATGGAATCAACAACACAGTCCTCTCTGGTGTTCGATGCCACCAATAAGTCGTCGATATATTGGACTAAGACTGAGCTTCCTGGCATCACTAGTTTTTCAAGGCACTTTTTCAGTATCTGGTTGAAAATAGAAGGACTTTCTGTGTACCCCTGAGGAACACGATTCCACACATAGACTTTGTTCTCAAATTTAAATGAGAAAAGATACTGGCTGTCTGGATGTAATGGTATTGAAAAGAACGCTTGACACAAATCAATTACTGTGAACCATCCTGCACTCCACGGAATCTGGTATAGAATTACTGCAGGATTTGGCACTATGGGACAACATGGTTCTACAATCTTATTTATTTTCCTCAGATCCTGAACAATCCTATATTTTCCACTAGGTTTCTTTAATCCCATTATTGGTGAATTACATGGGCTACTCATTACTTCTTTTAGTATGTTTTGTTCTACCATTCGATTTATTTCTTCAATGACTCCTGCTTTTACTTCTGCACTCATTTTGTACTGTCTGGTATTTGGAAAAATTGCACCTTCCTTTACAGTAATTTTAACTGGATCTATTTTAGCCATAAGTCCTACTTCCTTTCCGGTGAAATTCCATACTATGGGGTTTTCTGTACCTTTTAATTCTTCTGGCAACTCATCTTTTGTTATTAACGAAAACATCTCGTCTACTTCTGTACCTTGTTTTGCAATCATAATTTTATAGACATGGTCTTCATCTGGTGTCTGAACTGCCACCCATCCGGTGTGCAGAAAATGGTACAATTCATCTTGCACAACAAATCCCTACCTAATAAGTTTACTGGACTAGAATCACACACTACAAATTGATGCATTTCTATGAAAATTTCCGATTTTAACTTCCATTGGTTCGGTAAGAGGTGTTCTAATCCGCTGATTAGCTACCCCCACTACTTGGATATTTTCACCAGAGAGAGGAAGGTCTGGAATGTCTGCTGTTCTCACAGTAGACCGGGTAGCACCAGTGTCCAAAAGGAAAGTAATATTATTACCTTTCACATTCCCTTCAACATATGGACCTGACTGATCTACCTGTAAGGATGCGCCAAGTATGCACTCCTTCTTCCCCTCTCCTAGGCACCGTCATGGACTGTATTGACAGAAATCGTCCTGCAAAAGAAATTGTGATGTCATATAATCATTCTTACCACTTCCTCCCTGATATCCGATGTCTGTACCATGCTTTGCTCTGCTTACATTACCCTGAATAGGTGCAGGTGGCAACTGACTCTGAGGATTTGCACCCTGCTGTGAGTCATTCTGCGTCTGTGGATTTAAATTTTGATTTGGGCCATTATTATTCCGGATCTTTTTACATTCATCATTCCAATGCCCCAATTTTCCGCATCCATGACAAGGAAATTTCTTTTTAGCTTCTTCTCTAGTCATTCGTCCTCTAAATTTTCCACCATTCCCAGTATCACCATTCGTTCCAGAATCATTCCTGGATTTTCACTTGGATTTTCCAAATTAATTCCCTGTTTCTCAGCCATTTTCACCTGAGCCCACATTACTTTTTCCTGCAATTTCTTGTGTCTATCCTCAATATCGTCTCCACAATATTTTGCATACTTCAAAATCTCGTCAATGGGCTTTCCCTGCCAACACAGCATATGCTGTTTAATCATCTGGCAAATTTCTGGCTTCAAACCGTAAACAAACCGGTACACAAACTGACTCATGTTTTTGTCTCCAATGTCTTCAAATCCACTATACTGTTTAAATACCTGTAATAGACGCTCATAGTAGGAATGTACTGATTCATTAGCTTCTTGGGTAGTTCGATCTATTTTTACCCAATCTGTTTCTTTCGGTGGTATTTTCCCTTTCAGGTAAGTTATCACTTGCTGATACTTTTTCATCACATCATTTGACGGGGCACCTGTTTTCGGATCTCTAGGATATTCATCACTAGGCCAATCGACTGTAATTTTACAATCTGTCCACAAATCGGCAGGTACCACTATATCAAACAACTCATCCAAATCCTTCAACAATAACTTTGACACCTTCACAAACCTGTCAACCTGCTTGTACCATTCAATTGGTTTTTCCCTCAACTTTGGAAAATCATTCGTAAATGACAAAATATCCTGTCTGCTCCATGGGACATGTACATATCCTCCTCCCGCAACTTCTCGCATCGGGTACATTTGGTCTGCTTTCCCTGTTTCCTTCATCACATATTCTGATGCTGTTTTACTTGTTCGTGCTTCTTCCTTTTTCTTGGCCCACCTAGTTTTCCATTTATCTAGGTCTCCCCATTTTTGCAAAACTAACATTAATTCTCTTATTTGTAATCTTCTTCCAGAGGCATTCATATTTTCTAAATCTTTGTCTGAAAATTCTGCTCTATAGGGTTTCTGTAGTACCTTTGATCTCCCTATTTCTATTCCCATCTGTAGTGCTAAATTGGATAATTTTTCATGGAATATCCTTACATTTCTGGTGATACTCCTACACAGGAACAATAATTCTTCTTCATCATAGGTATTTAAGCGTTCTAATCCTACATTTCCTGCTATTATTTCTTCTAATTCGACTTTCAATTTATGAATGTCCATTATTTTCGGAGGTATGCACTGTTTAACTGACCCTTGCACCCATTATTCTAGATCTTCAGGTGTTACTATGGTGGCACTTTTTGCTCCTGATGAAGTTATTAAACTTACATCTTTTGAACATCCAGGTACATCTTTTCTGGGAGTGCTATTTACTGAACCTCGAATAGGCAAGTCCATGAGTGATATTGTGGATTCACAGTCACTAAATTGATCCTCAATTATAACTGGAGCTTCAGGTTTGGGATTATTCACAGGAGTAGGTGTAAGTATCGGTGGCGGACAGCTTCCCTGAGTACCATATAATGGAACTACTGGACCAATTGTTACTGGTATGGTCAACGAATCAGGATGTACTTTTATCTGGGTTATTTTCTGTATTAATTCTGCTCTGGTCTTTTCTAGAGCTTCCTTTTCTTTGTCATGAAGTATTCTACTCGGGGTGAATTCATGCATTACCTGTGGTACTAATGGAGTTTTGGTGGTGCACTTGGGGTGCATCCACTTGTCCCTTCCTGATATGGTGGGGGTTTCTTAACATTTCCTCCATAAATTCGTCTTCAGACTCTTCATTTCTCATGAAATGTTTTGTCTTTTCTGTGCACTTACTTCCAAATTTCTCTTCTGCTGAGAACAATGGATATAATCCTTCTGTAATCATTGCCCTTCTCCATTGTTTCATCTGACCTGTTCCTAGACTCACGTAGGTATCTGGGAAAAAATCCTGGATAACTCCTATTACTTCTAGATCTATCCCGCTCAAATGCCTCGGTTTCCCATTCTTCTAGAGCTTCGTACTGGGTTAATCTAGGTCTGGGTTCTAAGTCATTCATCCTCAATCTCAAGTTTTGAAGAATTCTTCCATTGAAGGTACCATTCTCGGGAAATGCTAATACTCCATCATTTTTGGTATATTCTATCCAATTCTCCATCCATACACAAGTATGATAACCTCTCTCCATCATCATGAATGAAGCGGGCGTTTTAGCTGGTGGAATAATAATTCCTTCTTTAGTTTTGATTGGTTTGTCCTTTTTAAAATAATTCTTAATCTTTTGTAAAAATGACATTTTTCTCCTTTCTCCGTACATCTTGGGTAAGTACCGATGTATAAAATTATATTCTGCAAAGCCTAAATATCTCCTATCCGGACGAATTCCTGTTAAAGTCGGATCGCGTTTTAACATGCAATCCTTTCACCACTAAGAATTTCGCTTTTATAATTTCGACCAATCAAATGTCTGCTATCTTTTATTTCCGAGCCAATCCTTGCGCGGCCTTTTGGTGACGTTTCTCTGTCAACCCCTCCTTTACAATCTGCTCTTTCCTGTCCTTGCTGGTTCAACCAATCCCAGCGCGGCACCTGTGACGTCAGTACTACTCCTGACTACTGACCCCTCCTTTACAAGAGTCTCTCCACACCCGCTGATTCAACCAATCCCAGCGCGGCGTTTTGTGACGTCAGCTCCCTCTCCGGCAACTGACCCTCCCTTTACAAAATCTTACGCAAACTTTATTTTCTCTATAAATCTTAATTATATTTCAGTAACAACATAAAACATTCGCTATCGTGCCAGTTTCTCTAAATTAGAAAAGATAGTTTCCTCCACACTTTAGTAAAACCTTTCCGTTTACTGACATACACTACGAGTAAAACCCTTCCGTTTACTCTTCACACAAGCTCCAGTAGTACCTGTTACTTCTCCAATGTTACCCTTTCTAGGTGATATAACATCAAATTTTTACCAGTGTACTCTTTTGCTATTACTCACACGCATAGAGTCCCTAACGAGTACTGAAAGTCCTGCTTAACTTTTCAGTACTATTTCTGCCTGGCAGATAACCTCACTGCAGTATGGCTTCCACTTACCATCCGCTATTCTTTTTACCCGGGGTATTCTGGACAACATAAAACAAAACTTTGAATACACGGATGTTAGTTCATAAAAATACAAATAAAAATTCTCATTACCCAATTAACAAAGAGTAACCATCCTCTGATAACCAGAAAACTGATCCAGCGCGATATTAGCAAACAGCATTCATACACCAGATACTCACTTGGGCCCATACATTCATACTACGCTAATACTTACGCTGGGTTTTATCAGTTGTTACTCTCTATCAAAATCCCTGCTACCAATTACCTTCTGATTGAAGAGTAATGACTTACCAATGAATCCTTTCCTAATTGGGAAATTTAAAATGAGTGACATTCATTATAGTACATAATCCTGAAATAACCACTGAGTCAGGAAGTTTTAAAATGTTTATCTAAAGATTTAGCAGAGTAAAATACAGAGCCACATGGTACTTAATCGCAATACCCAAGATTAAGCATAGAAATGATTATTGCTAATCAATGACGGTGTTTAAAGAAGAGGAGAGGATAGAGATAGCAGCGCAACTAAAGGTTGCATTATATTTACCTAAGTGCGAGAACCAAACACCTTAGCCAAGGAGTTGAAAGAATAGGACCCAGGAAGGATGAAGAGCAAAGACTTCCTCCAGGATCAGGACAGGACCGGTGACCTCTCTACAACGACGCCTGCGTCGTTCCCCTCTCTGATACTCGACTTCTCCTCGATTCTCCCGTGCCTTCCTTCTAATGGACTCTGCCGCCCCCTCCTCAGGACCTCTTCAGGACAGGGATTCAGTCAGCAACCGATCAGCTTGGCAGTCTGGAGCTAAGAGCGCTCCGGCAGCATGGACGCCTGTTCTTCGTGAACGCATGCTCCGACTCATTAACTAATGCTATATTCTATTATACCCTTCTACGCCCATGTACCTCCCCTTAATGTTGCTAAAATATGGGGCCACTACTTCTGATTGGACAGGGACAGGAGGTGGATTCTCGCACCATATTGATTTGGCCTAAATTGTAAAGCCTATTGTCTTTACGTTCCCACCCCTTCAAATTAATACATTCGCTTTATTTCCCACCCGTCTCATGACAAATGTAAACCAATTTTCATAGACATTGTATCAATGTGTGACAGGAAAAGCAATAGTACAACATCTTCGGCCATCAGGTCGCGGCCTTGGACTTCGTCCAGGTTGACTTCATTTGGCAGGCACACAAGACACATGCGCAGAACCATTTGCCTCTCGAGTTTCAGGTCACCAACCCATGCCCAAGTTTACGAACTAATAAAAGTGCAAGAAGAAAATATTAGAATCACAAATAAAATGTTTCACTGTATACCCACTTTTTGTATTCTATTCCCAATTAAATATATATACTATCCCGCGTTAGTAGCGTTAGGAAACGACAATTTAATAATGACATGAGAGCAAGCTGAAGCGTGTGAAAACATCAAGCAGCCATTTTAATGCACACTGCGCAGAAGCAGAAGTTTCCCACCAAGCAAAGAAAGACGTCACATCATGTGATATGGTTGCGACATGCGCATTGAGCTTTCCCGCGCATAGCGGCCATTTTGAATTACAAACAAGCGTTATTCATTAGTAAAACACATAGGCAAGCTTCCTTTTCTTTTGTGTCGTGAATGCAAAGGTTAGTATTAACAATACAAGTTTTAATAAATTAATACTGTGAGGAGGATTGAATACAAGCAAGTTTCATTTATGAAACCTTGCTTCATCACAGTCACTAGGACTGATGCTCATCCTATTCCAAGGGCAGATGAACTCATAGATACTTTGGCCTCAGCCACGTTTCTGAGTACTTTTGACCTTACAGCTGGCTACTGGCAAATCAGACTAGCAGAGGATGCCAAGCCAAAGAGAGCATTCTCAACCCCTAGTGGGCACTACCAATTTGTGGTGATGCCTTTTGGCTTGAAGAATGCAACTGCCACATTTCAGAGGTTGGTGAACAAAGTTCTCACAGGCCTGGAAGACTATAGAGCAGCTTGGGGTGTCCCGCAGGGATCATCCCTTAGCCCCCTTCTTTTTAACATCTATGTTACTCCGCTGGTGTATTTAGCGGAGTCATTAGGGGCTAAGGTATTGGCCTACGCGGATGACACTCAGCTCCTGTTTTCATGGGGAAGGGACGATGATTCAGTCCTCTCCGTTCAGCACTGTCTGGCTTCTGTTTTTCATTGGCTTGCTCAGGCACAGCTGAAGTGCAATGAAGAGAAGTCGGAGGTCCTCTTGTATGGCACATTTCCTGCCAATTTCAGAGAGAGGTTATGGCCCCCTGGCTTCCCCCTACCTAGTGGAGGGGTAATGCCGCTAAAAATCTGGGGGTCTGGTTTAATGAGAACCTGACCTTTTCTTCTCAGGTTAAAAAGCTGGCTGGGTCTTGTTTTGGCACCCTGAAAGCTCTGAGGAAGTTTCTCCCTCTCCTTCCTAGACCAGCCAAAGAAACTGTTGTTCGTGCTTTGATTCTGTCCCGTCTAGACTATGCCAACGCACTTTATGTGGGCATCCCTGGCTACCTCTTGAATAAAATGCAGGTAGTTCAAAACTCTGCTGCCAGACTATTGCTGGGTCTGTCTGGCCGGTTGCAGTGTACGCGCTCATTTGCGCTCTTTACACTGGCTCCCTGTTGAGTCCCGAATAAAATTTAAAACTCTGACCATTGCCCATAGAGCTCTCTATGGCCTGGGCCCGATCTATCTACAGAAGAGATTTGCTTTTTATACTCCAGCAAGACAGTTGCGTTCCTCCTCCCAACTTTTAATGCAGACCCCTAGGTTTAACCGCCAAAGGCTCGGAGGGAGCTCTTTTGTACGGAAAGCTGCCTTAGCATGGAATGCTCTGCCCCTTGAACTGCGTGGTATCCAGGACCCGGTGATCTTTAAGAAAAAGCTAAAAACTCTTCTCTTCTAGTTGACGCTCTGGCCTCGGTTTCTTTTCTCAAGTACGCGCCGGGACACTCTTTGAGTATCTGTGCGCGCTATAAGTGTATATAACATAACATAACATAACATCTAGATGATATTGCTGTCTTTAGTTCCACCTGAGAGGATCACTTGGTCCACCTGAGAAATGTTTTGGAGGCCTTGCATAAGGCAGGCCACACTATCAAGGCCACTAAGTGCCAGATAGGGCAGAGTCAGGTTGTGTACCTGTGCCATCTTGTGGGTGGAGGCCAGGTTCAACCATTGCAGAGCAAAATCCAGACCATAATGGAATGGGTTGCTACAACTACCCATACTCAGGTCAGAGCTTTCTTGGGCCTGACTGGGTATTACAGGAGGTTTGTCAAGGACTATGGGTCCATAGTGACTCCCTTGAATGACCTGACATCAAAGAGAATGCCCAAGAAAGTTCAGTGGACAGTTAGCTGTCAGAAGGCATTTGATGACCTCAAGCAGGCCATGTGCACTGCTCCCATTCTGCAAAGTCCTGATTATTCCAAACAATTCATTGTTGAAACTGATGCATCTGAGTTGGGGGTAGGGGCTGTGTTATCACAATTGAATGCAGAGGGTCAGGATCAGCCAGTAGCTTTTATTAGCAGAAGGCTGACCCCCAGAGAGAAACGTTGGTCAGCTATTGAGAGGGAAGCCTTTGCTGTGGTTTGGGCTCTGAAGAAGTTGAGGCCATACTTGTTTGGAACTCACTTCATTGTTCAGACTGACCACAAGCCCCTCTTGTGGCTGAAACAGATGAAGGGTGAAAACCCCAAACTTTTGAGCTGGTCCATTTCCCTACAGGGGATGGACTATACAGTGGAACATAGACCTGGGAGTAACCACGCCAATGCAGATGGACTCTCCAGATATTTCCACTTAGAACATGAAGACTCAACTGGGCAAGGTTAGTCTCATCTCCTTTTGTTTGGGGGGGTTGTGTAGGAAAGTAGGATCTGCTTCTTATGGTTACCCCCACTTTTTGCTTTTTGCACCCACTGTTTTGACTAGTCTGGCTGGGATCCTGCTATTCAGGACCCCAGCCTATCTGCTTTCTCCCTTAAATTGCAACATATATACTTTGCTGCACTCCAGATTGTATACTGGGGTACCCTTATAAGTCCCTAGTATATGGTACCCATGTACCCAGGGCATAGGTACCCCAGAGGCCTGCCCTGGGCTGAAGCATGTATTATGCCACCCATGAGAGGCCATGCAAAATGGAACCTCAGGTCTGCTACTGCAGCCTGTATAAGTTGGTGATTGCACCACTTACTTAAGATATAGGTTCACTATATCTATATATCACTACACGTAAAACCTTGTAAGTCACCCCTATAGCAGGCCTTAACAATCCTGAAGGCAGGGTGCTGGGTTTTGCGTGAGAGGGTGCTCCTGCATGAGCAGGGCCCCTCTGCAGTCTTCGGAGACCATTCTCCCTGGCTGTACATGATACTACCAGACATATAGGTAGAGGTGCATTATAACCTCGCGGTAAATGCTATCTCGAAAATGACTGCAACGAAGTATGTCGTGTTTGGTGTCAAACACCTTGGAACCATACCTCCACACCAGTAACTGGTGTGAGAGGTATGATTCCTCCCCTCAGAACCGAGGTTCTGGGGGTACCTAAGTCTACCGGTACCAACTTTCTCGAGCCTAACAGCACAAAATGGATGCTGCCAGCCACAGACACAAGTCTGCCCTCCTGCTGCTGAGCCAAGCTCGAGCAGGGAAAGGCAGCACAATAGGCATCCTGTCACAGGGAGGTGTTACCACCTCCCAGACAGGAATTGGTGTATTGGGGCTGGGTGGGTGCACTGTCTCAGTGCCAGAAAGTCTGCACGAGGGGCACACTTGGCGTCCCTGTGCATAGTCCAGTTCAAACCAGTTCTGGGAGCCATCCGCTCCTGCTCTGGCGCGAAACTGGACAAAGGACATGGGTGTAGCCACCGCCCTGTCCTGTCCCTCCCCTAGGAGGGTCCCTAGAATCTGTCCAACCCTTTCCCGTGGGTATAAAATGGGTTACCTGGCTACAGAACATTAGATTTACGTGGACAAGATTCTGCAAAAAGATAACACTACACTTCGCCCGTCTGGACACGCTGGAGTTCGCTGGACCTCCCTTGGGCTCAACTTCGTCTTCCCTTGCCGTCCCCAGTCTCGCCACTGTCCGTGATCCATACAGGCTCCATGCAGGACCCTGTGGACCTCCAAGACAACAGAAGAATCTCCCTTGGAGTGAAGGAGTCACTCCCCTGCAAACGCAGGCACCGTAATGCATCCGACCGGTTTGCTGATCCTGAGCTCCTGCGGACTCCGAAGGCTCCAGCATCACAGGAGGTGGGTTTCTGAAGGTCTCCGAGATTGAGCTGCCCTCTCACTGAGTTTGAGGCGGATAGTCCTCGTGGGGACTGTATACCCGTACCCCTGTGCATTGCGTTTATTTGCAGCTGTACATGCTTGTTATCGTGCAACAATTCCGTGCATTGGGCCATTTGTAGCCCTGACCCCAGCGCATCTTTTCAGAGAAGAACTCCGGCATCCTCGCACTCTGTGCCCTGCTAGCTGGTATCCTGTGAAACCGCCTGAGGTCCCCTCACGACTCCTGTGCCTTCAGCGTGTGGGTCCACTTGAGGGTCAACTTTGCTTTATTTGGGCTCCCCTGGTTGCTCCAGGCCTGCCCTGACTCCCCTTGCTGTGGTAATTCTCCTGGTCCTTGCTGGGCCAGATCGACACTGAACTTGACCATCTACGTTGTTGCCGTTGCCAAGGCGTGATTGGTGCTCCAGCCGGACACCGACCCCTCAGCACTCGACAACCTTCATGGGACAGCTCGGTTCCGGCTCCTGGTTGTCCTAGACATCTCCGGGTCCTCGCAGCTGAAGAGTCAAGCTCACCGTCAACACACCTGAAGCACCCGACATCGGTGGGCATTCGTCTACCGAGCCCCTGGTCACTCCAAAGTGACCCAGACTCTGTCCCCTCTGCTTTCAGGTTCTTCTCATCTAGAATCCACATTTAGATTCCACCGGACACTTTTCGTTCTTACCGCAGCAGCATTTCTTTTTCGACATCCATAGAAAACGACGAGGGTTTCCGACGCCACTTCGCACCTATGCACCCGGCTCATCTGGGATAGGTAACTCTGGTACAAAGGTATCCACGGGTGGGGTGGCTCTCCAAACCCTTAAGTTCCAAGGGCTGTCTTCGTAATCTGCTGGGAAGGGTCCTTAATCTTTGATTTTCCAACCGCCACTTTCCCATTGAATTGTACGGAGCACGCGGTCGTGTTCCCACACTGCACTCGTCCTCCGTGGGGTCCCTATTCACTCACCTTGGGTGGTTCCTTGGGGTCCCAGCAATTCTACACCATCTAGACTAGGTCTAGTCCCGAGTCGTGGTTCTTATACCACTTATTTAGTATATGGTTTGGTCTCCCCCGGGAGCTCACTGTGTATTGTGCTACTTACGTTTGATTCTTTGCAACTGTATTATTTGATTTGTGTTCTATCCTCGTGTAGAGGATACTAGAGAGTGTTATATATAATAAATACATATTTTTATAACTACTGTGTGGTTTCCCTTTCATTTAACCAATACTATAAGGTTGCATTCTGTTAAAACAAGGTGTTTAACATTCCTTCAAGACTTAGCCTGAAGGCTGCTCTCCATAGCTACTTCTAGGATAGCTTTCAAAGGTTATCTTTGACCTAATCACCATAAGGGTTGTTTGGACTGGTGCAAGGTGCCCACTTTAATTAGTGGACAGCATATACCAGGCCGACTTCTCACACCAGCCATCTCATGGCTAGGTATAAAGGGATAAATTCCACCTCCACTCAGTTGGGGCCACACCTTGTATTTACCTCATTTCAACATTATCAAATCTCTTGTTAAAAGGAAAAACACATGTAGTGGGACTTAATATTGATGAGAAAACAGACTTAAAGTAAATAAATAGACAGGACAGGGTGGCAAGGATTTACAAAGGAGTGGAGAGGACTTCTGTCCTAACACTCTTCGTTTCTTCTCTTTCTACATTCTCTCATCTGCTTCTGTTATTCTTCCTTTCTCTCCATATTCTTCTCCACTCTGAACTGTGTTAGCAAATACTTCTCGAATTTCTCAAGGGTAAACATATTAATTCTTCTTTTGAATTGAAATGGAACCTGCCAGCCCAACCCCATTCTCCTCACCTTCTCCATCTGTCTTACTCTCTAGTTCAGTGTTTCTTAAAGTTTTGAGTTCTGTGAACCCCTCTTAACCATTACTGGAATCCAGGGACTCCCATCTAATCATTATTGGGATAAGCAATTTTGATGATTTGAACGTCAAAGCAATACACAAAAATACAGAAACAGGCATTCATTAAACAAATACACAAATAATAAAAAACGAAAAATGTCATTTTAATGGGAAGAGTGGGGCTTTTCTAAATTCAACGGAGGTCACCCATCTTCCATACCATATTCTGTTTTATGCATTTGACCTGCTCCTATGAATCAATCTGAGGACACAAACTTAGCTTTTAGCCTCCAATTTCAAATTCCTTCACATTTACAGAACCTTTATTTATCTGTTTGTAGGAAGCTGACTCTTTATGTGATATACCAATAATTGGTTATATCGTGTAAAGAGTCTAGAGATTCCCCCAGAAGTGTACAGGGCTTTTATGAAAACCCGAAGTGCTCTATTTGTGGTAGTGTGGTCGAGAAGCCTTAACACATAGGAGTGTAAGCCGTTTGTTATACACACAAGGATTAATAAAGGACACAAGACTCAAAAAGGAGATCCACACGAATTTTAGAAAAAAAGGCTTCTTTCTAGATTTTTTTAAGACCAAGTTTGAAGTAAAAAGGAGAGTAAGTTTTTCAATAGAAATAGTTTTCACTTTAAACAGTGGTCCCTTAGTGCAATTTTTCAGTTCAGCAATGTTGACCTATGGGAGGAAATCAAGAATGCAGTTTTGGAGGTAAGTATGCAACTTACAGTCTTGGTTTTCAGGATAAAGAATCAACACCAGGCAAGGTTCAGGTAGCTAACAAACCTGCACCTCCAGTGGCACAGGGGCGGCTGGGTGCAGGGTTCATATAAAGAATCTGGCGCCAATGTTATCCAATGGAGAGAGGGGGTAATCGAAGAGATGGTGCTTACAGCTAAGTAAAACGGTTTAGTAACCCAGTCTCTGGGGGTTAAGAAAAGCACGGGGGCCACAAGACAGCACCAAACTTACACCCTCAGAGGCACAGGGAGGGGCGGCCGGGTGCAGAGTGCCAACACAGCGTCGGGCGTCCAATGCAAATCAATGGGGGAGATCGATTTTGGAAAAAGGCTGCAGGTTCTTGTCAGGAGGCTGGACGAAGAAATCCCACAGCTGCCCAGGTAAGTACTGATGCTTGGGGACGTAGGGACACCGTTGTTCGAGCGCCCCAAGGCCCAGGTGCAGCAGGTGCATGGGTGTCCTTAGACATCAGAAAAGGCCTACCAAAGCAGGTCGCGGTTAGGAGGGTTGTCGTGCAGAGGCTGCAGGTATCGACGTGGAGTCCGGCAGGGGTCAACCCACGATGGACTCTTGCTCAGAATCACTGGAGAACCTTCGAAGGACCTGTGGGCCACTTGGCCTCGGGCCACGAAGTCGGGTGCAGAGGTGGGTCTGGTGGGCGGTTTCGCGGGGGTCCTCAGGGCAGAGCTCTTGGGGCCAAATTTACGACCATGTCATTTAGCGACTCGCAAATTGAGCTCAATTGCGAGTCGCAATTTGCGAGTCACTAAATGACATGTACAACAGTGTCTGAGACACTGTTAGCGATTCCTAATGGGGTCGCAAATTGCATGCCTCATGCATATTAATGAGGCACTCGCAATTTGCGACCCCATTAGGAATGACGGGTCCTCCCAGGTATGGTGGCCTGCTGGGCTCAGCAGACCTCCATGTCTGGAACTGCTTTTAAATAAAGCAGTTTTTTTAAAATGCAGCCCGTTTTCCTTAAAGGAAAACGGGATGCATTTAAAAAGAAAAATGAAACGTTTTTGTTTCATTTTTTAAGGGCATGTAGTGGTCCCTGGGACCACTGCCTGCCCCGAAAAAATATTTTCCCCTCCATTCGCAAAGGGGAAGGGGTCCCTTGGGGACCCCTTCCCATTTGCGAGTGCTTTACCACCCTCTTGAAGAAGGCGGTAAATTGCGAGTGTTTTGCGACCGCAATTGCGGTCGCAAAACATTCTTACATAGGCCTCTGACTCGCTATTAGGAAGGGACGCCCTTGGAACGCCCTTCCTAGTAGCAACTCGCAATTCCTATTTAGTGAGTGGCAAAAAAATTGCAACTTGCTAAATAGGAATTGTACATGGCCCTATTGGATTTTGCATGCGCAAACGGGTCGCAAACCCGTTTGTGCATGCAAAATAGGGTCGTATATCTGGCCCTAGTTCTTTAAAGATGGCTTCTTCTGGACAGGTCCGCTGTCCACGGGAGTTCTTGATCTTTATAAAAGGTGGGGAGCCCTCCCAGCGTTTTGGAGGTTGCTGAGCCTGCAGAATGAGTCAACTTTTGTGGCAGGGGCGAAAGGCAGCAGTTAGTCCGGCAGAGCTGGCGCCGAGTGAGTCACTGGTCCTTCTTCTTTCTTGCTGTTGCGGCTCTTCGGTGTCTGGGCTTCGTAGGTTGTCAGGAATCTGACTTACGGTTCTGGGGGTGCCACCAAACTACTAGATTTAGGGGTGTTACAGGGGAGTGACAGGTAGGGACCAATGGGTCCCTTACCTGGGGTGTCTACACCCTCTATTATACCACCCTTCTGTGGGAGGGGGGCATTGTCCTAGCCCTGATTGGATAAGTTCCACCATCTTCAAGATGGTGGGCACTGAAAAATGTGCTTCACTCCGCCTCCAGCACCTGAGGGGTGGAGTTGGCGAAGGGGAGGCACACCTCCTACTCTCGTGTAGTTTTCCCGGTGGTTCTCCCGCAAAAAGTGGGGGTTTGAGTCTGGAGCTGCCATCTGCTGCTAGCAGCAGAGGCTGGGGTCGCATTACAAAGGTGGCAGGGCCTTTGAAACTTCCCTCTCAAGCACTGTGCCTTCCTGGGGGAGAAGATGTGACACCTACGCCCAGGATGGTCTTTGTTTCTGGCCTCAGAGAGCAAGGGCTCTCACCCCATGGGTCCAGAAACATGTCTGGTGGTAGCAGGCTGCCTAAAGCCAGTCAGACACCACACCAGGGTTGGTAGGTTTTCAGGGGGTACCTCTGAGGTGCCCTCTGGGTACATGCTCTAATAAATCCAACACTGGCCTCATTGCAGGTTTATTAAAAGGAGTTGTTTGGTACCAAACACTCCTGGATTCAGTGAAGCCATCATGGTGCTGGGGAACTTGAGTTTTCAAGTTTCCAGCCCATGTACTATCTATGGTTTCCCTGGCACACCTGATATATAGTGCACCCTGCCTTAGGGCTTGTAAGACCTACAAGAGGGGTGACTTACCTATACCTTAGTGTTAGAAATGGGGGACTCTAGCTGGCAGGTTGTTACCCTGTCCAAGTAGGGACCCTTCTTCCTAGTCAGGATAAGGTAGTTACACTTCTAAAAAAAAACCTGCTCAACCCCTTGGTAGCTTGGCACGAGAAGTTAGGCTTATCTCAGAGGCAATGTGTAAAGCATTTGCACATAACACACAGTAAATAAAGTGAAAACCTTACAAAGGACACCACACCAGTTTTAGAAACAAATAGTCAATATTTATCTGTGTAAAATAAGACCAAAACGATAAAAATCCAACATACAGTTATCAAGATACGAATACTGCAGAAAAATAGACTTGAAGTACAGTTCCTTGAAGTAGATAGCTCCGTCCTGGGCTATCACGGCGTTGTGAACAAACAAATCCAACGGTTCAGGCTGGCTGCGGCGTTGCGGGCAAACTACGGTGTCGGGGAGACATGCAAAACAGTACCTTTAGAAATGAAGGGCGTCGGGGACCTCCTGATGAGCTCCGGCGTCAGTTCTGATTGTCGGTGCAGGAGTCGTTGGGCCCTTGAAGTCACATGCATTGCAGGTCGAACTCCGTGCGGTTGAGGTCAGGAGCGCCGGCAGGCGTCAGGGCTGCAGTATGAAGTGGAGCAGTGTGGCGTGTGGTGCCCTCAGGTCGTGGTGCAGGCAAAGGATTGGGGACGGTCATCCAGCGGCGTTGGTGAGACCAGGGCTGAGGTGCAGAGTGAGACGGTGCTCGTCGCTGTGCTGGCAGGGCACGGTGCAGGCATCGGCGTCGTTGAAGTGCTGTCACTGGCTGACGAACTGAAGTCGATGGCTCCGGTGGGCCAAGGCTGCAGTGTGGGACGGGGTGGTGCGTCATGTAACTTACAAGCGGTGCCCCCAAGCCACGGTGCAGGCAGCGGTGTTGATGGTGGCTTGCAGCGGCGTCGGTGAGACCAGAGAGGTGGTGTGAAACGAGACAGTGCGGAGTGTGGTGCAAATAGGTCGTGGTGCAAGCAGCGGCTCAGTGGCAGCGTTGGACGGCGTCGTTGGTGAGACCAGGGTTGCGGTGCAAAGTGTGGCAGTGCCCTCTGCAGTGCCTTCAGGTCACAGAGTTGGCAGCGGCGCCGTTGATGGCTTCGGGTTGCTTTTTCCCTCTGTGGTAGCTGAAACACACAGTTCCAGATGCAACTACCCAGAGGAAGGTGAAGTCTTTGCTGTTCCTGAGACTTCTTGAACATGGTGCAAGCTCTACCTCAAGCCTTTGGAGACACTCAGAAAAAGAAGTTTGTAGAAAGTCCAGTCCAGTCCTTTCACTGCCCAAGACAGAAGCAGCCAGCTCTTCTTCTTGGTAGGTTTCTTGATCCCAAAGAGTTCTAAAGTCCTGGGGTCAGGACCCCAATATTTATGCCACATTTCCCTTTGAAGTTGGTACCAACAAAGTTCCCCTGGCATACATAAACCAGTTCTGCCTGGCTCAGGCCAGGTTCACTCCAAGAGGGGGAGACAGCTTTGTGAGAGGCAGCCACAGTCCATTCAGGCGCAAGCGACAACTCCTCCCACTACTCTAAATGCAGCCAGGTCTATTCAGCCTGGCCATGAGTCACCCAGGAAAGGTAGGACACACCTCCTCCTCCGCCTTGTGTCTGTCTAGTGGGAATGCACATCCCCAGCCCCTGTCACTCTTAACCCAGACGGGAAATGCACAAATGGCAAAGGCACACGGGATGGTTAAGCAAGAAAAGGGCCACTTTCTAAAAGGGGAATTTACAAACACAAAATAAAAAAATCATCTTCACTAAAAGATGTATTTTTAAATTCTGAGTTCAGGAAGGCTAAACTCCAGCTCTCTTTCTGTCCCAATGGAAAGTTGTGCTTGTAAGGTGTTACAAGGCAACTCCCATGTTAACCTAAGAGACAGATAGCCTTAAAGTAGCGAAAAACGAAAAACACAGTATTTCCCTATCAGGACATGTAACACACACCAGTACATGTCCTACCTTTCACCCACACTGTACCCTGCACATACGGGTATCTTGGGCCTACCTTAGGGGTGTCTTATATGTAAGGAAAGGGAAGGTTAGGGCCTGGCAAGGAGTTGCACTTGCCAGGTCGACATGGCAGTAAAAAATGCGAGCAGACACTGCAGTGGCAGGTCTGAGACACCTTTGAAAGGCTACTTGGGTGGGTGGCACAATCAGTGCTGCAAGCCCACTAGTAGCATTTGATTTACGGGTCTGGGCACACACAGTGCACTGTGTTAGGGACTTACTAGTAAATCAAACATCCCAATCATGGAAAACCAATCATAACACAATTTACAGCAGGAGCACTTGCACTTTAGCACTGAATAACAGTGAAAAAATGTGTGCAGAGACACTAAACCAGCAAAAATGAAGTCTAGCATTCCATCACAAACAGGAGGTCAGAAGGCAAAAAGACATGGGAAACGTGCCAAAAGATGCCAGGTCTGACACTTAGGCAGTGCTGCTTGACATGGCACACAGGCAGTGTGCCATTTCGACTTTGACATGCAGATTGCAGTGGCAGTTTGCATGGCCTTGGTGAGGGGTCCCTAGGGGATCCTCTTCATTCCCAATGCCCTAGGTACCAAGGGTATCATTTACTAGGGTGCTTAGGGGGGGTCTTAAGTTGTACCAATCGTGGTACAATTTTTGGGAAGGAGCTCTGGTGTAGGGGATCTGGTTGGCAGGGACCCTGTGCAGTTTCAATCGAAACCACATCATTTTCTAGGCAAAAGTGGGGGACTATCCATGTCAAAAGAGGCACTTTCCCACACTGTTAATATTATTTAATTTTCTAAGTAGTGGCGGACCCCCTGAGTATGCGTCATGGACCCCCCCAGGGGTTCCCAGACCACAGGTTAAGAAACACTGTTCTAGTTCTTTCTCTAAGCCTCTCTCTCCTTCATTCGTTTGGGTTTGTTTTCTTTCAGTTGCTTTACCCAACCACTCCTTAAGTCTCTTTCTCATCTACAGTCTTCCCCTCCACCTTTTTGCCTGGAGTTTCTACCCTTTGTTGGCACTTTTCTGCTCTCTTCCTTTTAATTCTCTATACTTTCCCCTTCTTTATCCGTGTTTGTCAAACTTGGTTCTCCATCACTTTTGTTACATTCACTTTACCGTCCCTCTGCGTTTCTTGGTTGGTCCCTCTCACCCCTCCACACGAACAGTTCGATTGAAGTAGCTGTTCCTTTTGATCCCTATTGTTCGCTCTCTCTTTCTCTCCATCTCACTTTCTTTCTATCTCCATCACACCCTGTCACTCTGTGTCTTTTCTATCTCGGAATCTTTCTTCTCTATCACTACTTGTCACTGCCTCTTACCATCTCACCCCTTCCAATCCTCTCTCCATTTCTATCTCTTGTTGCCTTCTGACACAACCCACTTCCCTCTTCTGTTACCCTCCCCCTTTCACCTACCAAACATCTTCTCTTCCAAAGACACTTCCAGAACTAATGCACGCCCTTTCAAGTCCCTCAAGGAAGTTCTTTCACTATTGTAAATTTTGTATTCTATGCCTGTACAAGTGTCATCCCAGTGTGTTTTTGTGTTTTTGAGTGACTGTCTTCTATTGCTGTTTTATACCTCTTCTTGTATTTAATGTGTTTCTGTAACATGTACATTTGTAACATTCTCCTCATGTAACGTAACTGGTCCTATTGTGAAGCGCTCTGACACCTTTGGGTAAAGTCTGCGCTATATAAAAATAAATAAATAAATAAATACCCCTACGTTTCTTTTTCTTTCTGCCTTCCTCCTCTATCACCCTCTCAACTTCTTTTCTCCTCTCCTTCACTCTTCCCTCTTTTGTTTTGCTCCTGCTGTCTCTCACCTCCCCCCTCCCTTTTCTCCCGCCCCCTCTATTGTCTGACTGTTCTTGCCAAGCCTCATCTGCCTTTCATATTGTACTTGCAGGGAGAATTATTCCAGCATGAAGAATGCTGCTGCAGTTACAGATCTGATTTGTTTTATGGTTTTTATGACTTAATTGAAAACAGGATGTTCGTTAAGGCTGCAGTTGAAGGCTTTGAAAAGAGCAAGCTGGAATCCTGTCAAAGGCGCAGTAAAGGCCAGTGACAAAGCAGCGTTTGCACACTGCCTTTCTCCATATATGGGAGTATTCCAACATCTGGAACTCGTCAAGAGCAGCTGTACCCACACCAGCTCATTCTTCAACATAAAACATGAGGAGGCACAGCGCCATCTGGCTGTGCACAGTGGGTCTGCACTTCAGCCACTGCAGGGAAAACTACTGCGTAGAGAGGAAGCTTGTCTGCCTAGTGCAGAAAGACAGCATCGTATGAACAAGCATTGGCAAAGCCAATAACTCGAGCCAATATCCAAGAGCTATTGGCTTTGATAATATGTTTTACCCATGTTGTGCACCGGCGTGGCTGTTGTTCAGCATGGCAACAAGTTAGTGGAGTAAAGGAGAGTGGGGTGGAGTAGACTGTCATAAAGTGGCGTGTTATGGAATGTCTAGAGTGGCATAGAGTGGTGTAGAGTAGAGTTGAGTGGCGTGTAGTGTAGTGGAGTGGAGTTTCATGGAGTGGTGTAGTGTCGTAGATTAGACAGACATAGAGTGAAGTAGAGTGTCAGAGTGAAGTAAAGTGTCATAGAGTAGTGTGGCGTAGAGTGGAGTAGATTGTTGTAGACTGGAATGGCATAGAGTGGAGTAGAGTGTTGTAGAGTCAAGTGGCATAGAGTAGAGTGGAGTGCCGTGGAGTGACATAGAGTGGAGTGGCGTAGAGTGCAGTAGTATGACATAGAATAGAGTGGAGTAAAGTGGCATGGAGTGGTATAGAGGGAGCTGCGTAAAGTGTTGTAGAGTGGAGTAGTGTTGTAGAGTAGCATAGAGTGGAGTAGAGTGTTGTAGAGTGGAGTGGCATAGAATGGAGTAAATTTTAATGGAGTTTAACATCATAGAGTGGAGTTTCGTAGAGTGTAGTGTCATAGTGGTCCGAATGAAGTGGCGTAAAGTACAGTGGTGCGGAGTAGATTGGCGTAGAATGCATTGGTTTTGAGTAACATGGAGTGGAGTGCATTGGTGTAAAATGCAGTGGCATAGAGTAGAGTGGCATAGATTGCAGTGGCATAGAGAAGAGTAGTGCAGAGTAGATTGCAGTGGTGTAGAGAGCAGTGGCATAGAATAGATTGCGTCAGAGTAGAGTGAAGTGGCATAGAGTGGAGTGGTGCAGAGTAGAGTGCAAAGGTGTTGAATAGAGTCGCATAGAGCGCAGTGGCACAGTAGAGCAGTGTAGAGTGTGGTGGCATGGAATGCAGTGGTGCAGAATAGATTAGAGTGGGGAGAAGTGATGCAGAGTGTAGTGACGTAGAGTCCACTAAAGTGACGTAGAGGTGAGTGGTGTAGAGTAGAGTGCAATGGCAAGGAGTGCAGTGGCATAGAGTGCAGAGGTGCAGAGTAGAGTGGTGCAGAGAGCAGTGGTGCAGAGTATAGCTGTGCAGAGTACAACGGTGCAGAGTTGAATAGAGTGGTGTAGAGTACAGTGACATAGAGCGCAATGGTGTAGAATGGCATTGCATGCAGTGTCAGGGAGTGCAGTCTTCCAGAGTAGAGTATCATGGTGTGCAGTGGTGTACAATGAAGTGGCGTAGAGTAGAGTGGTGCAGAGTAGAGTGGTGAAGAGAACAGTGGCGTAGAATACAGTGGTGCAGAGTAGAATACAGTGGCATAGAGTGCAGTGATGTAGGCTGCAATGGTGTAGAGTGGTGTAGCATGCAGTGGCATAGCATGCTGCAGAGTAGAGTAGAGTGGCATAGAATGCAGTGGCTCAGAGTAGTTGGCATTGCGTGCAGTGTCAGAGAGTGCATTGGTTTTGAGTAAAGTGGTGTTGAGTGTATTGGCACTGAGTACAGTGGTTTAGAGAAGAGTGGTGCAGAGCGCAGTGGCGTAGTGGCGTAGAGTGGAGTGGTGCAGAGTAGAGTAGCGTGGCACAGCGTAGTGTGCAGTGATGTAGAGTGCAGTGGCGTAGAGTGGAGTGAAACAGTGTGGAGTAGAGTGCTGTAGAGTGCAGTGGCATAGATTGTTTCAGAGTAGAGTAAAATGGCGTAGAGTGGAGTGGTATAGAGTAGAGTGGGGTGTCATAGAGTAGTGGGGAAGAGTGCATTGGCATAGAGTGCAGTGGCACAGAGTGCAGTGCTGCAGAGTAGAGTGGCATAGAATGGAGTGGTGTAGAGTGGAGTGGTGTAGAGTGGAATGGCTATAGTCTGAAGTGTTGTAGAGTGCAGTGGTGGAGTGCTGTTGTGCATAGGAGAGTGGAGTAGAGTTCACTGGCATAGAGTGCAGTGGTGCACAGTAGATTAGAGTGGCATAGAGTGTAGTGGTGTAGAGAAGAGTGATGCAGAATAGAGTGGTGCAGTGGCTTAGAGTGCAGTGGAACAGAGTAGAGTGGCACAGACCAGTAGCGGAGAGTGCAGTGTTGCAGAATAGAGTAGAGTGGCGTAGAGTGCATTGGTGGAGAGTGCGGTGGCATAGAGTGGTGCAGAGTAAAGTGCCAAAGAGTACAATATTGTAGAGTAGAGTGGCGAAGAGTGCAGTGGCATAAAGTGTTGCAAAGTAGAGTATAGTGATGTAGCATGCAGTGGCGTAGAGTGTATTGGTTTTTTAGTTAATTGGTGTAGAGTGCATTGCCAGTGAGTGCAATTGTGTTGAGTACAGCGGCATAGAATAGAGTGGTGTGGAGTGGCGCAGGGAAGATTACAGTGGCTTCGAGTGGGATGGCGCAGAGTGGAATGGAGTGGGAGTGGTGTAGAGTAGTATGGAGTGGGAGTGGCGTAGAGTAGATTGTTTCAGAGCAGAGTGCAGTGGTGTTGAGTAGATTATTTTAGAATAGAGTTCAGTGGCGTAGAGTGCAGTGGCATAGATTGCAGCGGTGCAGTGTAGATTATAATGGCTTGGAGTGTATTGGCGTAGAGTGCAGTGGTGTAGTGTAGAGTGAAGCAGAGTAGAGTGGAGTAGAGTGTTGTGGCATGCAGTGTATTGGCATAGAGTGGCGTAGAGTGGTGCAGAGTAGAGTGCAGTGGTGCAGAGAAGAGTGGCGGAGAGTTCAAAGGCAGAGAATGCAGTGTTGCAGAGTAGAGTGGCGTAGAGTGAAGTGGTGTAGAGTGGAGTGGTGCATTGTAGACTAGAGCTGTGTAGGGTAGAGTGCAATGGCATAGAGTGAAGTGATGCGGATTGTAGTGTGATAGAGTGTAGGGGCAAAGAGTGCTGCAGAGTAGAATGCAATGGCATAGAATATAGTGGCGTAGAATTAAATGGCAGAGAGTGCAGTGTTGCAGAGCAAAGTATAGTGGCAAAGAGTGCAGTGGTGCAGAGTAGATTGGTTTTGAGTACAGTCGTGTAGAGTGCATTGGTGTAGCATGCACTGACGCAGAGTATAGTGCAGTGGTGCAGAGTAGAGTGCAGTGGCGCAGAGCAGAGTGGTGCCGAGTGCAGATGCGCTGAATGCAGTGTCGCTGAGTTCAGTGAAGTAGATTAGATTGTTTCAGAGTAGAGTGGAGTGGTGCAAAGCAGAGTACAGAGGTGTAGAGTAGAGTGGCATAGGGTGCAGAGTAGCTTAGAGTGGCATAGAGTGGTTTGACAAAGAGTGCACTGGTGTAGAGTGGAGTGGTACAGAGTACAGTGAATTGGCAGAAAGCGCACAGGCAGAAAGTGCAGTGTTGTAGAGTAGAGTGGCATAGAGTGGAGTGGGACAGAGTAGAGTGGTGTAGAGTGCAGTGGCGAAGAGTGCAGTGGTGTATAGTAGAGTAGTGTGGGGGTAATGTGCATTGGCATAGAGTAGAGTGGTGTAGAGTATGGAGGCGTAGAGTGAAGTGGCATAGAGTGGAGTGGTGCAGAGTAGAGTGCAGTAACGTGGTCAGAGTGGCATGGAGTGGAGTGGCATAGTGTGGAGTGGTGCAGAGTAGACTGCAGTGTTCTGGAGTGGTGCAGAGTAGATTGGGGTGGGGTAAAGTGAAATATGCATGGTGTGGCAACGCACTTCTCTTACAGACAACACATCTTCAGTTGAAATGACCATTACATTTGCACAGACATACAGTTTTACTGATAAATGTATACAGTGCACAAACAATAATGTGTGGAAATGTCATCACCAAGTGTATTGATTTGTTTTGATCATATTAAAGTATTTGTTTCCACCACACTTCAGAATTACTAAAAAATGTGCTTCATTTGTGCTTTTCTAATTCTGATATATCCTGAAATATCTGCACAGTTCATTTTGTTGTTGTGCTAGATAAAAAACAACATTCCACAGCCTTCCTCAAGCACACCCCCTGTAGCCAGCATAATTGTAGCATAGATCCTCTCACTTTGAAGTCAGAGAAAGAAAAGAAAACACCAAGCTCCCTGTAAGACAGAGCCTAACATTTGACCTCTGTCTTAGAATGCACAGCAAATGTTACAGGATAAGAAACAAGATTTAAAAGCCTGTTTACAGAAATCAAGCACTGGTGGAAGAATACAGTAAATAGGGTATGGGCAATGGAAGAGATGAACACAAGCTGGACAGCCTAAAACAAATAGAGCCAGCAAATAGAAAGAAAGTCAACGTAAGTTACAACCCACAAAGCCAATGGTAATCAATGGGTGGAATGTATTCCCAGGGAAGCTTTTCAAATGTCCCCAAGATGTCGTTAGCAAACCAGAGAACTGCGCTGTCTGCTAGGCCTTGACCTAAAACAGGACACGTGACTGTTTACACCTCTGCAGACAAGAACACAGGCATTCTCCAGAAAGAAGATTAGCTGAATGTAACCAGTGGGGAGATGAACATTGGAATCATGACATAAGCAAAGGAAGTTTGTCTGCCTGGAAACAAAGGCCTCTTAGAGGCACAGGCAACGTATAACGCGGAATCTTGCACATTGGAGAGGACAGTCACTGTGATAAAATTGACTTTTTCAGCACCTACCTCCTGATTCACTCCTCTGTCCCCCCTCCCTAAAACAGGACTCGCTGAGAATCAATATGTTTACTACTGCTATACTTTGTATTAGATTGCACATGACAAATGTTGTAAAGCGCTCCGATACCTTCGGGTCTGGCCAGCGCTATAGAAAACTCTTAAATAACATTGGCTACCTGTGACTGCGGAAGACAACCTCATAGGCACCTTCCAGGCAGAGGAAGCTTTGTTGTGTTTTCCGGGGACAAACAACCTCCAGAGAGAGGAATCTTAGCTGCCTGTCACTGTTGAGAACGCGGACATCAGAGTAAAATGGTGAAGGTGTGTTTATCACTTCAAAATACAGCAAAAAACAGATCATCACGGCAATATGAGTTCGGCTTTGTGCCGCTGCAGTTGACATACAGCATAAGTACCACCATGCAAAGGAAGCTTAGCCATTCCAGCTGGGACACAGCCATATGCAAATTAGTCTTGTCCCTGCTCCCCATGGGAAAAGTCCAGCCCGAACTGTCAGGCCAGGTTCTCCCTGAACAGGAAACAAGCATCCTGAGAGCGGTTTCAGGGTATCACCCCATATCAGCCAGGCTAGCTTGACTCCAGTGGCATGGTGAGTACGGGACCCACGTCTGGGCATACCCGCCCCACTCAGGGTGACAAATGCAAAAAGAACAATTGATGGATGGAATGCTGAACAATGCCAAACATTCACCCTCAGTACAGAGATCTGGGCTTAAATCCATGGTTTTTTTGCTCACCGTGCCATTCCAGTTTTTACCCTTCTCCCCATGGGAACAGTCCAGTCGAACTGCCAGGCCAGGTCCTCCCTGGACTGGAAGCAAGCACCCTGGGACCAGTTTTGGGGTATCACCCCTCATCAGCCAGGCTAGCTTGAATCCAGTGGCACAGCAAGCAAGGGACCCACGTCTGGCCATACGCTTCGCCACTTAAGGCGAACATAGCAAATACAACAAGATGAAACATAGCAAACACAAGAAGAAGATGGATGAAGTTCTGAAACTTTTCAAACACCCCCAGTCAAGAGATCTGGGTTAAATCCATTGTTCTTTTGCTCACCATGCACCCCAGTTTGGACCCAGTCATATGCAAATCAGACTTCACCCTGCTCCCCATGGGAATAGTCCAGCCCGAAATGCCAGGCTAGGTCCTACCTGGACCAGAAACAAGCATCCTGGTCCAGTTTCGGGGTATCATCCCTCATCTGCCAGGCTAGCTTGACTCCAGTGGCATGGTGAGCATGGGACCCAGGTCTGGGCTACCAGTCCCACTCGAGGTGACAAATGCAAAAAGAACAATTGATGGACGGAATGCTGAACAATGTCAAACATTCATTCCCAGTACCGAGATCTGCGCTTAAATCTATCGTTTTTTGCTCATCATGCCATTCCAATAGGGACCCAGCCATTTGCAAAGCGGTTTTGATCCTGCTCCCCATGGGAACAGTCCCATCAGTCAAGACTGATTTGCATATGGCTGGGTCCAAACTGGGGTGGCATGGTGAGCAAAAGAACGATGGATTTAACTTGGAACTCTTGACTGGGGGTGAGTGTTTGAAAAGTTTCAGCACTCCATCCATCATCCTGTTGTATTTGCTTTAAATGGAAGAGGGGCATCCACCCGAGCACAGTAAACATGTCTGCCTGTCACTGCCTTTTACAGGAACAAAGCATCCATCAATAATGTCTGCCAGTCACGTCTGGCTACAAGAACAAAGGCATCATAGAAGTACGGGAAGCTTGGCTGTCTGTGACCTGTGGGGATTAGAAAGTAGCATATTTCCCACAAGTGAAGCGTGGCTTATGGGGATGCAAAGCCGATTTCAGGAGGGTTTCAGGGTATGTGGCCACTGTAGGACCAAGATTACATATAGTGCCTAGCATCGGTCAGCCCAAAGTTCTCAAGGATGCCTATTAATGGTTCTGTGTGCAGAAGAAACCAATGAAGTTGCCTATCCCTGGGAGTCACGCTGACTCTGTGAGGACAGGAACTTAAGCATCTTCCTGGCTTGGCTCACTCCTCTTACTGGTGCAAAAAAAAAGCTATGCTCTAGTCTTAGGACATTTGGGTGCCTATCATCAGTGTTACTGAACAAAGGCTTTCACCATTAAGGAAAATCTTCACAGTTTGTTCCACATTAAGTCACATTGACATAATCCAAGAAGAGGATGCTCGGATGTCTGCCCAGTACTGGAGAAGCAATGATATTGATATTTCCAGCGATGGCTTCTCGACTTTATTTCCTGCACAGGCAAAGAAAGACACAGATCATTCATATACTGCAGTGGTGTGTAGTTGCCAATGCTATTGAGCAGAAGACAAGATTATTCAATTAGAACAGGTGGGGGTGGTTACCAGCGATAGCGCGCAGAAGAACACAGATCATTCAAAGAGTGCAGGCTTACTTTCATGCCAATGGTAGCGTGCAGAATACACAGATCATTCAAATAGTGCATGCTTGTATAGTTGCCAGCGCTAGTGAACAGGAGACACAAATCATTTAAATAGTGAAGGCATTTGTAGGAAATTCTCCTTTTCTGAGTGGTCATCGTGTATATTTCACCTTTTGCTGGACCCTATCTTTTGAAGGCTTTAGAACTTGTGCACTTTACCCCTGCTAACAAATAGTAAGCAAAGTATGGGAGCTCCCCCTTTAAACTGGGTCAAATTGGCATACTCCGAATTGGTATATTTAATTTTCCTATTAGTTCCTAGTATATGGTACAAAATGTACCCGGGGCCTGGATGTTAAATGCCAATAGTAGACTGCAGCATCTATTGTGTCGACCACTATAGTGGTAGTTCAAACATGGCTTCAGGCCTACCACTGTAGCCTGACTGGAACAGTGCAAAACATGCAGTGCAACCTACCAAAGTAAACTCTTTTGCAAGGTAAAAAACTCCTTTATAAATATTAATGTTACCCCTATATAGGCCTTGTAGAATAGAAGGAAGTGTACATGGTATTTAAATGTGGGACATTTATAACAGTAATATTGCCATGTCCCTATAGTGACAAAGGTCTAGCTGTCATATGTAGAAAACCAGAGCGCAGATTAAAATACTAATACTGTATCTCAGGAATGGGACCAGCTAGAAATAATAATTAAGCAATTATTCGTATAGTTATTAAAAATCCATATCAATGGTGAAGTTGGATTTTTAATAAATATTGTAACTTTAGAAAGTTACTTTTCTCTGCCTGAAGTTCTCTGCATTTGTTCTCCAGCCTCTCCCAGCCAGTGATTATCCTTGAATAGGTGTGAAAAGGGTATGAAATTTTCCCATGAGCAAGCAATAGGCTGACCTGAATGGGCAGGGATGACTCCTTTGAACTCCAGGCAGGGTCGGGCTTTGGGCATCCTTTTGGACACTTCAGAGTCAAATGCTGTTTGAGTGTTAAATCCTGCTTGACATCTGATATTCTTTGGGTCTGCTCCTATCCATGCTGACATCACTCTTTGGGAGTTTTCCGAAACAGAAGTGGCCATGTTCTGCTTTCACTTTCAGTTCAATACATTCCACAGTCTGGGGGTCACTGTGTGACAGCTGTCTGAGGGTCTGCTGGTGCATCAAGTGCACATAGAACTAATGTAGATTCCTGGTGGGGTTGTACTAAGGAGCCAGATTTTGTAAGTAGACTGACTTTAACTTCAATAGTCCTTGTTAATGGCATGAAGAGTTGAGATGTAATCTTGCCTGCAGAGGGAGTCACCTGTGTGTTTCAAGGGCAGTTTCACATGGATCTTGCTTCCTAAGGTTAAAGTGAAGATTGCATGCCTGATTTGTAGTCTTTATAAAATAGAACAACATCTCAACTGCTATATCATGTAGGGGGACTGTTTATAAAAAGTGCGTCAATCACATAGCATAAGGGGAAAAAAGAACGAGGAGACCAAAAGGAGTGAAAAGGGTTGTTATTTGCATATAGAAGCACTATAATACTACTAAATTGCAGTAACCATAACAACCAATTGTGCACTGAAAGTGTTGCAGTGAGTAAACGGCGCAGTGACACAGAGTGATTAAGGAACAACGTGAGGCGGCGGAAAAAACAATGTGAAACAATAACGTAGGTCAAACAAAAGTATTTACAGTTACAGATACAATTTCATTGTTTGTAAATGACCCCTTTTGGGTGCCGCGAATAACGTTGGAAAGTCGACGGCGTTTCGACCTAGTTAAATTAAGGTCATCATCAGGACGATGGTTACATAATTCTTGAAAAGTGCTCTATAGATTCAAAAAGAAAACGAGGGATAATCAATAGAAGTAAAGCCCAGACAGAGAAGAAACAAAGAAAACACTGAGAAAGTGTTATAAGGGTACCTGCTGGCACTGTCAATGAGGAGCAGAGAATCCAGGAGGGGAAAGGCAGGAGTCCGTAACTCAGGAACTACTGTAATTGGAATGCAAGGGATCAGTATAAGGAGCTCGAGCACAGCGTGTCAATGTAGGTAGGAATTTCACTAGGAGGTTACCTGTAGGGCGTCACTGAATGAGGGCAGCCTCAAGAATGGCTAGGCTGCGGTTTAGGGCATCAAATCCACATCTATTGGAAGCAGCATGTGCAAGGCTGGGCTGCGGGCTAACAAGGGAGATGGAAAAGCCGGGAGTTAATTATGAGGAGGGGGACGGTAACAACTAAGCAATGGCTGGAAAAGGAGGAAAAAGCACCGTGGGCTTACCTTAGGGATGAATCCAATGCTAATACGGGAACCGATGTCCGGAGGAAGGAGTGAATACTTCTGCAATGTAATGTGTCCCGCTTATCCGGGTTTAGTCCGGCGGGTGGACGAGTAAAGCGTCTCATGCGTGCTGCTCGGCTGATCCGGTATAAATGGAAGCCGGCAGATCGGTCACGTGAGAACGCTTAGGAATGGGTCACGTGAGCGTGCTGGAAAAAGGGAGCTAGTGCGTGGGTGCTAAGGATCACGTGCCCTGGGGGGATCAGAAGGAGAGTAGTCGGCCGATGCAACATGGCAGTCTAGTAGACACCGAGATATGGTGACATATAAACATAACTCCATATAGGGCTTATGCTATATATTACAAATACAAGGTGAATATACAATCCAAAATAAAAGAAGAAAATGGAGCACGAATTACAGTACATTAACATTTCGGGGGAAATGGACATAGTAAAAGCACACAAATTGCAATATACATAGAACAGAGAGAACAAATTAGGATCAATCATATAAACATTAGCGCTCACAAATACACGACCAGCAAATTAATAATATATATATCTCTCAGATGTATGATCCGAGATAAAATATATACTAGGGTGGGCTAAGCGCATGTGGGGATGTTACAAAACATCTATTTACACATTAAATGGTGTATTAAAAAATTCCTCAGCATGAGGAGAAAATTATTAAACCACCAAACGGTTGTCATCAGGAGTACATGCATCATAGATGACAAAGTTTACAAAGGGTGCATGGTACATGGTAGCAGGGAGGAACACTAAACTGTAGAGATCACCGTGTTCCACTCATCGAGTGAATTGAGTCCTTGGGCAACAGAGTTGCAACGCGTGATCCACCTGCACTCACATTTATTTAGTAACAGTTGGAGATTACCTCCACGAATGGGTAATAGTGGGCGGTCTATGACCTGCCAAGTCAAGTCTGTTTCGGAGTGATTGTGTTCTTTGAAATGTGTGACCAGTGGTGCAGTAGTAACATTGCACCTGATGCGACTCTTGTGTTGGGAAATGCGTTGCTTCACCATCTGGGTGGTTTGACCAATGTAAAGTAAATTACAAGGGCAGCGGATCGCATAAATGACGTTGTTAGTGCGACAATTGGAGAATTGTTTAAGCTGGTAAGTGCGTTCTGTTGTGACAAATACCTTGGTGTTGCTGGTAAGGTCACAGACATTGCAAGTCTGGCACTTGAAATGACCTAAAATGGGTGGAAGTCCCCATAGAGATGTAACCGATTGGTCATTCTTTTCTTTAAGTGGCCATGTGATGGCGTGGACCAATTTATCTGAAAGATTGTTACCCCTTTTGTATGAAAGTAATGGGGGTTCCTTGAAGCATGGGAGGGTACGGAGTAAGGTCCAGTTTCTTTTAATTATCCTGCCTACCTTGTTGCTAGAAGGGCTGTACGTAGAGACAAAAGGAATGCGCGAGTTTTGGCGCTTGATCGAAGGTGTGAGGATTATCTCTCTATGGCTATACCATGCCCGCTTAAGAGCCTTCCTGACCAGATGTTTAGGGTAGCCTCTGTTGTTCAATTTCTCAGAAAGGATGGCTGCCTCACGGAAGTAATCCTTGCGCCACTTACAATTCCGCCGTATACGGAGGAATTGCCCGTATGGTAGGCCATCGCGTAGACCACGGGGATGATAACTAGAGTATAGTAACAAGGTGTTCCGCTCAGTGGGTTTGCGGTACAGAGTTGTGCCAATGGTCCCATCCTCTATGTGTAAAGTGAGGTCTAGGAAGGGTAAATCATTTTTCTTGATGTCAGAAGTGAAGGTGAGGTGAGGTTGGTTGTTATTAAGCCATGTGACAAAGGAGGATAGATCTTCATGTTGACCCTGCCACAACAGAAGGATATCGTCTATGTAACGACGCCATAAAATAATATTGTTCAAAAAGGGTTTTGGATAGACAGAATAAGTGTTGTTTCCAAGTGATGGACGTATAGAACAGAAAAAATTGGAGGCGAAACAAGCGCCCATAGAGACACCTTTTGTCTGGTGGTAGTAAGTATCTTTATACAAGAAGTAATTATTGGTCAAAGCAATGTGGAGGAGTTGGATTATAAAATCTGTGGGAATGCGCATGGGTCTCAATCGTGTATCTAACAAAAGTTCAATCACTGCCAAGCCCTCTGTCTGCGGGATGTTAGTATATAATGATTCTATATCGAGACCAGCCATCAGGTTAGTCTCGGGGTTGAATGGGAAATCCTCAATGATATTGATCAAGTGAGTGCTATCTTTGACAAAGGTGTTGGTGAATGGAACAAACTCTTTGAGGATGGCATCAATAAATGTACCCACTGGTTCCAAAATGGAACCACAACCGGATACTATAGGGAGTCCCGGTGGTACAGATGGATTTTTATGCACTTTTGGCAAAATATAGATCACAGGTGTTCGGGGGTGTGGGTTATTGAGAAAGGCATGCTCTTTTTTACAGATGATACCGATATGTAATGCCTCAGTGGTAACTGTGGATATTTTATCTCGAATGGCAGTGAGGATCTGAAGCCAATTTGCGGTAGTGTAAAGGATTATTGAGTTGGCTGAAGAATTTCGCTATCATATTTGTCTTGATCCAACACAACTATGCCCCCACCTTTGTCGGCGGGTTTGATGACGATATTTTTATTCTCGCTAAGGCTGTTTATGAGCGACTTTTTCTGTAAGTGGCAAATTGTAGGGGACAAATTCGGATTGATATTGAAGTTCTTTGACTTCATGTAAGACAAGTTTTTCAAAGACTAAAATTTCTGGTGGCATCATCGAGGTGGGTGGCAAAAAGGTAGAGATAGGTTTGAATTGTTTTTCAAAAGGCATGTCGGTCTCAGATTTATCTGAAAAAAATTGTTTCAGACGGATACGTCTGAAAAACAGGAGTAAATCTTCCTGTAGTCTGAAGAAATTACTGCGTTCAGTGGGGACAAAAGAAAGTCCTTTACTGAGTAGGGAAATCTCATCAGGGGATAGACGATGAGTGGATAGATTGAAGATGGGTATGTTCGTGTTGGAGAGAGATGGAGTCTGAGTTAGTGATGGAGGTGCATTATGTCTTATCTCATTGTTCATGTCTGGTTGTAGTAGCCCTGGATGGACTATCATGGAAGGCATGGAAAAGGTAGGTGGAATGCTATTCACACTAATGAAGTTGGATGGCATGGGGGTAACCAAAGGAGAGAGTGTAGCAATGTTAGGCGGTGTTTCAGTTATCATTGCTGGGGCCCCCATTGATAAAATTTGTGGCGGGTTTGTCTCTCGCCCGCGTACTGGTATTGGTAGTTCTGTTTCCGACGACCGCGTCCGCGGCCACGGTCCACTCCTAAAAAACCGGTCGGTAGGAGTGGTGGTGGATGAGCACGCTTGTGTGAGCCTGAGCTTGTGCCTTCACCACCGTCTGAGTCCTCAATGGACGTATTAGTACGTATTAGTACGCGGGCGAGAGACAAACCCGCCATAAATTTTATCAATGGGGGCCCCAGCAATGATAACTGAAACACCGCCTAACATTGCTACACTCTCTCCTTTGGTTACCCCCATGCCATCCAACTTCATTAGTGTGAATAGCATTCCACCTACCTTTTCCATGCCTTCCTTGATAGTCCATCCAGGGCTACTACAACCAGACATGAACAATGAGACAAGACATAATGCACCTCCATCACTAACTCAGACTCCATCTCTCTCCAACACGAACATACCCATCTTCAATCTATCCACTCATCGTCTATCCCCTGATGAGATTTCCCTACTCAGTAAAGGACTTTCTTTTGTCCCCACTGAACGCAGTAATTTCTTCAGACTACAGGAAGATTTACTCCTGTTTTTCAGACGTATCCGTCTGAAACAATTTTTTTCAGATAAACCTGAGACCGACATGCCTTTTGAAAAACAATTCAAACCTATCTCTACCTTTTTGCCACCCACCTCGATGATGCCACCAGAAATTTTAGTCTTTGAAAAACTTGTCTTACATGAAGTCAAAGAACTTCAACATCAATCCGAATTTGTCCCCTACAATTTGCCACTTACAGAAAAAGTCGCCATAAACAGCCTTAGCGAGAATAAAAATATCATCATCAAACCCGCCGACAAAGGTGGGGGCATAGTTGTGATGGATCAAGACAAATATGATAGCGAAATTCTTCGCCAACTCAATAATCCTTTACATTACCGCAAATTGGCTTCAGATCCCCTCACTGCCATTCGAGATAAAATATCCACAGTTACCACTGAGACATTACATATCGGTATCATCTGTAAAAAAGAGCATGCCTTTCTCAATAACCCACACCCCCGAACACCTGTGATCTATATTTTGCCAAAAGTGCATAAAAATCCATCTGTACCACCGGGACTCCCTATAGTATCCGGTTGTGGTTCCATTTTGGAACCAGTGGGTAAATTTATTGATGCCATCCTCAAAGAGTTTGTTCCATTCACCAACACCTTTGTCAAAGATAGCACTCACTTGATCAATATCATTGAGGATTTCCCATTCAACCCCGAGACTGACCTGATGGCTGGTCTCGATATAGAATCATTATAGACTAACATCCCGCAGACAGAGGGCTTGGCAGTGATTGAACTTTTGTTAGATACACGATTGAGACTCATGCGCATTCCCACAGATTTTATAATCCAACTCCTCCACATTGCTTTGACCAATAATTACTTCTTGTATAAAGATACTTACTACCACCAGACAAAAGGAGTCTCTATGGGCGCTTGTTTCGCCCCCAATTTTTCTGTTCTATACGTCCATCACTTGGAAACAACACTTATTCTGTCTATCCAAAACCCTTTTTTGAACAATATTATTTTATGGCGTCGTTACATAGACGATATCCTTCTGTTGTGGCAGGGTCAACATGAAGATCTATCCTCCTTTGTCACATGGCTTAATAACAACCAACCTCACCTCACCTTCACTTCTGACATCAAGAAAAATGATTTACCCTTCCTAGACCTCACTTTACACGTAGAGGATGGGACCATTGGCACAACTCTGTACCGCAAACCCACTGAGCGGAACACCTTGTTACTATACTCTAGTTATCATCCCCGTGGTCTACGCGATGGCCTACCATACGGGCAATTCCTCCGTATACGGCAGAATTGTAAGTGGCGCAAGGATTACTTCCGTGAGGCAGCCATCCTTTCTGAGAAATTGAACAACAGAGGCTACCCTAAACATCTGGTCAGGAAGGCTCTTAAGCGGGCATGGTATAGCCATAGAGAGATAATCCTCACACCTTTGATCAAGCGCCAAAACTCGCGCATTTCTTTTGTCTCTACGTACAGCCCTTCTAGCAACAAGGTAGGCAGGATAATTAAAAGAAACTGGACCTTACTCCGTACCCTCCCATGCTTCAAGGAACCCCCATTACTTTCATACAAAAGGGGTAACAATCTTTCAGATAAATTGGTCCACGCCATCACATGGCCACTTAAAGAAAAGCATGACCAATCGGTTACATCTCTATGGGGACTTCCACCCATTTTAGGTCATTTCAAGTGCCAGACTTGCAATGTCTGTGACCTTACCAGCAACACCAAGGTATTTGTCACAACAGAACGCACTTACCAGCTTAAACAATTCTCCAATTGTCGCACTAACAACGTCATTTATGCGATCCGCTGCCCTTGTAATTTACTTTACATTGGTCAAACCACCCAGATGGTGAAGCAACGCATTTCCCAACACAAGAGTCGCATCAGGTGCAATGTTACTACTGCACCACTGGTCACACATTTAAAAAAACACAATCACTCCGAAACAGACTTGACATGGCAGGTCATAGACCACCCACTATTACCCATTCGTGGAGGTAATCTCCAACTGTTACTAAATAAATGTGAGTGCAGGTGGATCACGCGTTGCAACTCTGTTGCCCAAGGACTCAATTCACTCGATGAGTGGAACACGGTGATCTCTACAGTTTAGTGTTCCTCCCTGCTACCATGCACCATGCACCCTTTGTAAACTTTGTCATCTATGATGCATGTACTCCTGATGACAACCGTTTGGTGGTTTAATAATTTTCTCCTCATGCTGAGGAATTTTTTAATCCACAATTTGATGTGTAAATAGATGTTTTGTAACATCCCCACATGCGCTTAGCCCACCCTTGTATATATTTTATCTCGGATCATACATATGAGAGATATATATATTATTAATTTGCTGGTCGTGTATTTGTGAGCGCTAATGTTTATATGATTGATCCTAATTTGTTCTCTCTGTTCTATGTATATTGCAATTTGTGTGCTTTTACTATGTCCATTTCCCCCGAAATGTTAATGTACTGTAATTCGTGCTCCATTTTCTTCTTTTATTTTGGATTGTATATTCACCTTGTATTTGTAATATATAGCATAAGCCCTATATGGAGTTATGTTTATATGTCACCATATCTCGGTGTCTACTAGACGGCCATGTTGCATCGGCCGACTACTCTCCTTCTGATCCCCCCGGGGCACATGATCCTTAGCACCCACGCACCAGCTCCCTTTTTCCAGCACGCTCACATGACCCATTCCTAAGCGTTCTCACGTGACCGATCTGCCGGCTTCCATTTATACCGGATCAGCCGAGCAGCACGCATGAGACGCTTTACTCGTCCACCCGCCGGACTAAACCCGGATACGCGGGACACATTACATTGCAGAAGTATTCACTCCTTCCTCCGGACATCGGTTCCCGTATTAGCATTGGATTCATCCCTAAGGTAAGCCCACAGTGCTTTTTTCCTCCTTTTCCAGCCCTTGCTTAGTTGTTACCGTCCCCCTCCCCATAATTAACTCCCGGCTTTTCCATCTCCCTTGTTAGCCCGCAGCCCAGCCTTGCACATGCTGCTTCCAATAGATGTGGATTTGATGCCCTAAACCGCAGCCTAGCCATTCTTGAGGCTGCCCTCATTCAGTGACGCCTCTACAGGTAACCTCCTAGTGAAATTCCTACCTACATTGACACGCTGTGCTCGAGCTCCTTATCCTGATCCCTTGCATTCCAATTACAGTAGTTGCTGAGTTACGGACTCCTGCCTTTCCCCTCCTGGATTCTCTGCTCCTCATTGACAGTGCCAGCAGGTATCCTTATAACACTTTCTCAGTGTTTTCTTTGTTTCTTCTCTGTCTGGGCTTTACTTCTATTGATTATCCCTCGTTTTCTTTTTGAATCTATAGAACACTTTTCAAGAATTATGTAACCATCGTCCTGATGAAGACCTTAATTTAACTAGGTCGAAACGCCGTCGACTTTCAACGTTATTCGCGGCACCCAAAGGGGTCATTTACAAACAATGAAATTGTATCTGTAACTGTAAATACTTTTGTTTGACCTACGTTATTGTTTCACATTGTTTTTCCGCCGCCTCACGTTGTTCCTTAATCACTTGTGTCACTGCGCCGTTTACTCACTGCAACACTTTCAGTGCACAATTGGTTGTTATGGTTACTGCAATTTAGTAGTATTATAGTGCTTCTATATGCAAATAACAACCCTTTCACTCCTTTGGTCTCCTCGTTCTTTTCCCCTATGCTATGTGATTGACGCACTTTTTATAAACAGTCCCCCTACATGATATACCAGTTGAGACGTTGTTCTATTTTATAATAATTACCCGGTCTCAGCTGGGTCAACGGGTTTACTTCTGTTTTTGTTTACCTGATTTGTAGTCTTGGCAAGCTGTCTGGGAGCTTTTTGATATCCCGGTGTATAATTCATTACATTAGTCCACCTGTCCATTGCAGGTACATTTTATAACATCACTCATTGCTTGGTTTGCAAGAGTGGGAAGATCTTTCTTTTTATATAGATGCAAATTAATACCTTAATAGCAGCATTCATGAAATGATAGATCTGTGCCGAATACCTTCGCTGTATTTCTTACTTTCTGTGATGTGCTTGGGGTTGTTCCCACCCACTGGATGGATCTGGTTTGCCCCGTTCAGGCAGTGGTAGATGTATTTCAGCCAGGGAGGGGTATATGTGACTTTGACATTCAGTGATTATTGTGTAGGAAGGAGTATCTAGGACCCTGAATGCACTCTGCTTCTGGGCCACTCCAAGGGGCACCAGACACCACTTTCTGTGAGGGAGGGAGGACAGGAAGTTGGGGGTGGGGGGTGAGTGACGCAAGCAAGAGAAAGGGGTTGAGTTGGCTCCATAGCATGTTATCACGTAAGTCACAAATAAAGAAGACAGTACCTGAGTGTGGCATTCCTTTGTATTCTTCTGTCTTTTGGTCACCCAAGAACTAGCGACGAGGAGGGCATGAAATCTACGTGTGACAAACCACAATGATATTTCAGGTGAGGCCAGCTGGCTGTCACCACCACACGAGTGACTGCCCTTTGTGCTCCATAAACAATGTGACTTCTTGTCCTTAAACCCAGGGTAAGACACCACCACTACGACCCCCCACATTGCCGTGTTCAGTTCTGTGTCCGGCTGGCACCACAACTCCTACCAAAGTCTGGCCACTGTTTATCAAGCTGATGCCATCGTCCCTGTAACCACACTGTGTGGTATCTGCAGAGAAGATTTACCGCCGCATCCTAAGTCAGCCTGAGCGCAGAAAGGAGGCCACGCTAAAACAGCGCTGACTGACCTACAGCTTCCTATTAGAGAGAGGCATTATGGATCGCTGGTGAGAGGACGCAGCCTTCAAGAGGGGTGGCACTGCTGACAGTTGTTCAGAAAGCTGCAAAGCGAGATTCTATACTCCGAGATCTTGCGAGAATACACCCCTGTCTTGGGATCAGGCAGAGCCCTGTAGACCAGCACTGGAACGGCCATTATGAAGTCAGGCCACAACTAAAACACAACCCAAACATAAAGAAAGTCAACATAGGTGAGCAATGGCCTCAATGATGGCCCAGGGTACTACACAGTAATAATACAGAAGCGAATAAACAAATAAATAAATAAATAAGAAAGGACAGCACAACCTCCTTGATGTGTTCACTGCTTCTACCCTGTAGCCAACTCACAGCTCCCTACAATCACAAACAAACGGACAAGTTGTGCTGCGAGAACCCTTGAGTTTGGGTAAGGGCAACACCTAGACATTCATCATGTGGTCAGAAAGAGGAATGCTTGGGGGGCGCTAGAGGGAGCACAGCGAGATGGTAGCCCGATAGTGCTGCTCCGCAGGACCGGAACGAAAATCGGCTGAAAATGATCGCAAGAGGCACCTACAAACATGCCATTTGAACACGCTATGGCATCGGAATACTAGAGGATCCGAAATATATGGCGATGTGTGTTGTCCGACCCTGCAATTACCCCGAAAATGAGCTTTAACTGACGGCCGTGGTGACAGATATGCAAAACAAGATGGCGGCCGCAGTTATCCCCTGATCGCGAGCTGGTGCCGTGGCTCGCAGACCGGAGACCCGAACACAGCCTGAACAGGGGGTAAGTGCAATTGTATAGTGCGGAGCGCGGCAGTAACGTCAATTGCTGGCGGGAGCACCTGGATCTGTCCTGTGCGCTCTACATACCGGCCCACTCATAGCACGGCACTACACATCCGGGAGAACAGAAAATGGCGGCCATGACGAGATGTAAACTTTATTGAGGCATCATACAGCAGCACGGAGCTATGTATTCTGTGCCCTTGATACACTATGCATAAATTATAGTGTCACGACACCAACATAAGAATCCGGCCCTGCGAGGTGCGCGATGGAGGGGAGAGAACTACAGCGCCATACCACAAATAGCAAGGCAATCACGCAGCCCGTGTTCATAATCATCGCGCTACTGCGGCAACTGCTAGAAAAAGCACCAACATTAGATGATGCCCGCCTGAGCACCTGACACTGCTCCTGCATTACATCCTCGGACGCCTGCACACACGCAGCCCCAGGTGCCTACTATAGCGTGTTACATGTGGAACATCCCAATCACTGCGCTGCTGTGAGGAGGAGCCATACTTTCAGGGACATAATAGCAGAATACATATCGGCGCATATTGCTGGAGACAACTGTTCAACGGCGGTTCCCTAACAAGGGTGCAGACTGTGGGCCAGATTCAGATTCATTGTTCAAGTGCCAGTGAAAACGCCGGGCTGGGAGGCAGATGAGCAATACTAAACTGTTACACATCGAAGTCTACCTCTCATTCACTAAATAGAAGCGGCCACACAAACATCCCCTCCTCATGGCGTGATACATAAAGACATGCCATACCATGGGCAAACCGGACAAGCAGCAGCCTAAAATATCGTTTGATACAAGTCACACGCCCAGGAACACACAAGCCCTATCTGACACTGAGCTTGACTCAGAACGCAACCGTGAATCAAATATGGAGGCTGCTCTCAACGCCATCCGGCAAAGTTTGCAAGGAATCGATGGCAAAATTGACACCCTTACGCTGCGAGTGGACCACATGGTGGCAAAACTTGACAAACAAGGGGAGCGCCTGGATGCAGCAGAACTGCGCATCTCAGTGGTGGAGGACGAATCAGGTGCTACAGCCACAAAATGTGCGTCCATGGAAAAGCTTTTGGAAGTCATAAAGAATAAAAATGAAGATTTAGAAGCCAGATCACGACGGAACAACGTGCGCATTATGGGCATACCGGAGAGCGCCAATACTGGACGTCTAGAAGTGTACATAGAGAATATGCTGAAAGACTGTTTTGGTGCAGAAAACTTCTCCCGCTGCTCATTATTGAACGAGCGCATTGATCCTTAGCACCATCACCGCCTCCAGGAGCTCCACCACGTCCCATTATTGCCCGAGTGCTAAACTACAGGGACAGAGACGCAATACTTCACCTTGCCCGCAAAAAGCAACGGACCATGTATCATAACTATGAAGTTTCCTTCTATCCAGATTTTACGCAAATGGTGCAAGCGGCACGCAGGGAATTTACAGCAGTCAAAAAGAAACTCAGAGAATTGGAAATACCCTACGCGATGCTGTATCCTGCGAAACTGCGTATCACCCACGACGGAAGATCAAGGATATTGACTACACTGAAAGCTGTCCACGACTTCATAAAGCATGTCTCCACCAAGCGGAAATCCAAGGAACACTCTCCTTCCACGTCGTAGGCTGAGGACAGCAATAACGAACTATAAAAAGGACAAACTTAACATGGTAAGACTTCATATCGCTAGACGAACTGCTATTAGCTACCTGGTGGTATCTACTGTTGAACAAATTCGGGAAGGAGGTAAGCTCTGTATATCGAACAGACTATATAATACCTGTACTTGGCACCTGGACGACTTATACACCTTCTTATAATGACTCTGTGAAAAAAAGGTACTCATCGCTACATATGCTGGATACTGCTATTGTGCATTAGAAGAGGGGCGCCACTGGCATAGTAATAACACGCAATCATACTTGGTTATAACCCAACTGATGGGAAAAAGTTGGTGCGGTAGTGACTACCATCTATGCTCACACTATACTACGAGTGATATCTGCATGAGCACCGGACACATCTAGTGACATGGCCTATAGTAGTACACACTAACCTACTATAAACAAACGGGAGTGTTGCTCTATTGATAGGCCGGACTCTGTTGAGTGACCAAACTTATGCACTGAAATGTTTTGTTATACACCTATCTGTGGACCTTGAATCACTATATAAGTTTTTATGTATAGATTAGATAACGCTTAGCAATGGTGTATTGTTACAGGTGAGATTGCCACCCGGTCTATGCTAGTGAACCTAGTATACAGTGGCACATAGATACAGATATGTACGACAGCGTACATGCAGGAGTAGGACACGGAACCAAGGTGCTCCCAAGCTGATGCTAAAAGAATAGATATATATAGGATATTTGTTATGACAAGACAAATGGCATGACGATACCTTTTGTAATGTTGATCGTTATATGACCAATTACTTTATTTGCGTTCCGGCCGCACCCGCTACACGGGTGTAGATGTGTGCACTTCACGGCCCCCCAATGGGTGATCCCCGACAATGTTGGATGTTAAATTTTTGGTTTATGGGGTTAATTCTTTGGCATGATTGGGATGCTGAAGTGGGAGGGGGGTTAATGGGTATTTTTGATTTCCCAGATACAGTTATAGCAACTACAAGATTTTGGTCAGGCATACATAGAGCTGCATACTATCACATCTACCATCAGAACGCATCATTATGTGTAGGTACTACCTTACACATGACATACCGCAGCACACTTCGCTACTCACCCCAAAATGGACAATAGGAAAACGTCTTCTGCGCTTTGCATACTAACGTGGAATGTCCGTGGGCTTAATAACCCCAGGAAGATAAGGCAAGTCCTTGCGTACCTAGATAAACACCACATTGACATTGCATTACTGCAAGAAACCCACTTAGCGAAAGGTACCAAATGTCCACTGGGTGATAGATGGGCTGAGGTAACACTGACATCATCCTACTCAACTTACGCAAGAGGTGTTCTTATACTTGTAAAAAAAGGGACCCACTTTATTATCGACCAAACACTTTTGGACGAGCACGGTAGATATATTATAATCACCGGACACGTGCGAGGTACTCGAGTAGGACTAGTTAACACATATGGTCCTAACGTGGACGACCCTGTCTTCTTCCGCAATATCTGGGACAAATTGAGAACCTTACCACAAATGGAATTCCTATGGGGCGGTGACCTCAATCTAACGCTTAGTGAGGAGCTGGACAGATCAGGCACTACAAAAGAACCCCATAAACAAGCACTCAGAGTAATGAAAGAAGGCATGTCTGAATTCGGAATGTTAGATATTTGGAGATTACACAACCCACATACACTGGAAGGCACGCACGTATCTATGTATCACAATAGTTGGGTGCGCATAGATTATTGGTTGGCAACGGAAATAGCCAGCACATGGATAAGGGATATACAGCACCTCTCTAGGACATTATCGGATCATAACCCTGTAATGATTACACTAGATCTTCCGCATTACACCCCCCCGCCCTACATCTGGCGCTTTAACGCTAAGGCATTGCTAGACCCGCTCTACAACACGACCATACACAACGCCATAGAAGAATATTTTCGCACTAATACAAACTCTGTGACAGATGCTGGCATGTTATGGGAGGCTTTTAAAGCCACTATACGCGGCGTTTGCATTAGTACAAATGCTGGTATACTACGAGACATTCGCACCCAATTGCAGAAGTGTGAAGATAAATTGAGACAGTTGGAAACAGAATTTGAATGCACACAAAATGCTGCCACACTAGGGGACATAAAAGACCATTTGGCTGAATATCAGAAATTAGCAGACAGCGAACTACGATACCTATCACACCACCAGACGGCTAGAACATATGGGGAAGGGGGTCGACCAGGCCGAATCTTAGCGCAAAAAATATGCAATCCACGTACCACGCATGTGGTCACTAATATTAAAGATGAAGAAGGAGTACAGCAATATGCCATAGCTGATATACTCAAAACCTTCATGACCACTTATGGTGACCTATACGCGATGCGTAACACTGCCGACAGTCGTGAGGTTCTCGACTATCTTGAAGACATAACCATCGCTTGGCTGTCTGACAATCAGAGGGAATATTTAGCGCAACCGATCACTATAGAGGAAGTCACAGATGCCATAAAAACACTCCCAAATGGCACGGCCCCGGGCCCCGACGGGTTTACAGGAGAATTTTACAAAGCCTATGTAGACCTAATATGTCCATATCTTGTAGAAATGTACGGGGATGCACATGAAAAACAAATATTACCGCCCACGTTACGAGAAGCCCTAATTGTAGCGCTATTGAAGCCCGATAAAGATCCTACCTGCAGTGATTCATACCGTACACTGTCGTTGATAAACACAGACACCAAAATCTTAGCGAAAATAATTGCCACTAGGCTACAACCACTAATGCAAAACATAGTATTACCCGACCAATCTGGATTTATTCCCCACTGTTCCACAGCACACAACATACGCACTCTGTTTGCACTATCATACCAACTCAACCCGGAGTTAGAGGCGGCGGCGGTCTTACTCGACGCTGCCAAGGCCTTTGATTCGGTGGAGTGGGAATATTTATTCACGGTCTTGCAAAAAATGGGCCCGCCCCCTATCTTAATGACATGGATCCGAATCTTATACAACAAACCAGTGGCGAGAATAAAAGTAAATCTACATGTCTCAGACATTATCCCAATACAAAGCGGCACAAGACAGGGGTGTCCCCTCTCGCCATTATTATTTGCTATAGCGCTAGAGCCATTAGCATGTAAGTTACGCCAAAAACACGCAGCTATAGCCCTACAATTCCTTCAACGCCCGATCAGCATATCAATGTATGCAGACGATATGGTGCTATATGTACGCGAACCCCATATCCACCTATCTCCACTATTACGTGATTATATTACATTTGGCAGACACTCAGGACTCCAAATCAATTGGAGCAAATCCACTATCATACCTCTTACAGGCATCACTAAACCGACTCCGGTAGAGTTCCCGCTAGAATGGCAGACAAACCCTGTAAAGTATTTAGGAATCTGGTATCATAGAGAACCTGATGTGGTGATCAGGGAAAATTATGGTACAGCAATCTCTAAAATTGAGGAGAAAATAGACAGGTGGATTCACCTCCCATTATCATTAGCAGATAGAATGGCCATTGTGAAAATGGTCATCCTACCAAAAATATTATACCTCTTCAATAATATTCCAATAACTCCCCCTACAACAGTATTCCGGAGACTCACCATTTGCATAACTCGCCTTATATGGGCCGGGAAGGCAGCACGAATAGAACTACGCACTCTGACACTACCATACCCCAAAGGCGGATTTGATGTTCCGGATCTATTACTGTACTATTTATGTGCGCAAGCACAATACGCGCATTATTGGTTCTTCCCGATACGGTACCTACCACACACAGCAGTGGAAGATGGGGATGCCAATCCGATTCCACTACGTTGTATTCTGCCACATTCACGCCCCATATCAGCAGAACTGAAATAAATACCATAAAAACTACGAACTTAGCTTGGCAACGCATGGGGAAACTAACGCAGAAACTACCTTTATATGCACCATCTTTGCCACTTCAACATCATCCTGCACTGACAGTGACACACACTGGAAATGGTATGTCCATGCTACAACAGGTGGGTATAACTACTATGGGGTATTTATACATAGACGGTAAATTCATTGATGAAGCTGATCTCAATTACGTACATAATCAAACACTACTTTTCAAATTCACCTTCCACAGACTTAGGGGGGCTGTTAAAGACCTATACACCACATTCCCCGCTGAGCCGCCGACATTAGCAGCGCTACAAATGATAATCACCAACCCAAATAATGCACACATGGTATCCAAGCTATACAAATTATTACAAGATGATATTGCAGGAAATACCAACAAAGCCAGAGATCGATGGAATTCCCAATTAGAGACACCACTACAAGAGGAAGAATGGCAAAATAGTTGCACGCTAACAACCCTACTTACACCAAATGGCAACCTGCGTATTCTTCACTATAGGTATATACATCAAATATATCACACCCCACTCAAATTATTTAAATGTGGACTGAGGGCAGATGCTAGATGCGCCCGATGTGGAGAAGATAACGCCGACTTCATACACCTGGCGTGGAGTTGCACAACAATCTATCAATATTGGGAAGACGTTATGAGGACACTAGGTCAAATATTGGAAACATCAATTGAATGTACAGTGAAAGTGTGCCTGCTGGGCATAGTAGGAAAGCTAAAATCTGTCAAACGTAGACTTTGCATTAAAGCGTTATTGATGGCAAAAAGACGTGTGTCCATGTGTTGGGGAGGTAGAGGGTCACCTAGCAAGAAACAATGGTTAACTGACCTTGTTTATTGTCAAGACACCTTAAAAACGTATGAAGAAGAACTACCAATGAGTGCCAGACCAAAAGACTACTGGTTGCCATTATCTGAATATTTGAGGTCCAACCCGGATTTGTTGTCCACCCCAGCTGAATAATGGTATATGTTACACTGAGCTGTGTTTATGTAAGAAGTTACGATATATCTGCTTTATAAGTATGCTCTCTGCAAATGCTATTCGCGACAGTGTATTTATTCAATATCATGAATAGATTAAGGCACTGTGCAACTGTAGAACGCCCCGGCCGAAAACCATACTGGACGTCCGACAGAATCCCATTCTCATCTGCCCAAGTTGTTAATCTCTGTAATATGACACGACCCACCACTTTGACCACTGAGTCAATAAGCGAAATTGGTCTATAGCAGTGAGTACTATTTCTATCACCCTTTTTAAAAACTGGGACTATAGTTGAGGAGGCCCAAGACTGAGGACACCCCTTCTTAGCTGCCGCATTAAATAGTGACTCTAAAATCGGGGCCCAGAACAAGGGGTCTGACTTGAATAAGTCCGGGGGATCCCATCTGGACCTGGGGCTTTGTTAATGGTTAACCCTCGGATTCCTTCCAAAATCTCGCTCCTGTTAAAACATATCGGAGCATCCAACCTATTCTGGGGTATACTACAAATATGCTGGGACGGACAATCAAACATGGTTTTAAAATGAAGTACCCATTCATCCTCTAAGATATGAGCCACGAGACCCTCCCCCATCCTTAACAAACAGGGGCCCATTCACGACACTCCAAAACCTCGAGCTGTTCCTCAGAGTACTTGAGTCGATCAGCTCCTTCCAGGCGTCTTCCTTCATTACTCCCTTGCGTGTGGCCAGAGCTATCTTATATTCCCTACGAGAAGCACAAACCTCAGTTTGAATTCTCGGTTTGGCTGCCAGAGCCGCCCTCAGTCGTTTAGCTGATCTAGAACAATCCGAGTCGAACCATCTGGGGCCGGAAAAGACAGTGCCTCTAGCCGGGGCACTTAACAATTCACCAACTGTATGCGCTATTGTCTCATAGGCACAGAGGATCTCTTCGGGAGTAGACCTCTCAGACGTACATAATGATAACTCATTGGCACAAGATAATTTTACCTCATTATAAAAACTAACAGGGGACACCTGAGACCATTTTAACCTACGCTTTCCATCCGTTGGTTTCAGAGTGCCCCCGTACAAAGCCTCCCCAGTTTTTGACAATAATGGGCCCAACATTTGAACAATTAAAGGATTATGGTCACTAAATTCACTAGCTGTAATGTTAAACCCATTAAAAACGGATGACAACGATGAGGAAATTAAAATAAAATCAATGAATGATCCTCTTCCACTTCCTTTGAATGTTGGTACAGGGAACTTGGTGTAAGGGTCAGTTAAAGACATCGTGACCACCAGATCTAGTTAATTTAACATGTTATTCAACAATTCTCCTTGGAGATTGTGGTCAAAATGAAAACCCCTCATAAGGGGACACCCAAGCTCCGAGATACAGGATGTTGAAGGATTACCACAAGGGTGTATATTAAAATCACCAGACACCAAAAAATTATAAAATCCACGACCCATAAGTTGTTTTATAAAAGCTCCCAAGCTAGTGATGTTGCCCGCCTCATGCGAACTGGCCACCGAATTATAAAAATTAAGGATTCCCCATCTAGTGTCCCCCCTGGTTGCTGACAATGCCAGAATTCCCGGATGTGTGATTGGAATCACCTGTAACTTACAGTCAACAGCTACAGAGATATAAGTGACTAAACCACCCCTAGCTCTTCCGCTCACCGAGGGAATGGCCGGGACAAAGAAAGCCTTATAACCTTCTAAAAGAAGACCACAGTCCACCGACCATGTTTCCTGGAGACTAATTACAGTGTGTTGCTTCATGAAACATACCCATCGAGGATCCAAAAACTTGTTAGCCAATCCTGCAATGTTCCAAGATAGATAATTATTAGACCTCGCAGCTACATGATTCATAGCTACCTCCCTGAGGGCTGAGAAAGTGCAACTGGCTGAATTCCAGAAAGAACAGGCGGCCTTAGTCAATCGCAGTTATCCAGTCCAGAGAGGGCTGCGAATCTATTATCTAATGCTAATGCGTGGGTATTGCTCAACTGCCCAACCGGCTCAAGGGACAAGTGGGCAGGTGCGGGAAAGTATTGCCTGAGATCTGGATTATTTAGCCCTTCTCTTCGTTGTGAGGCCCTGAAACTATTTTCAGACAATTCCCTGTTAAGTGCTGACTTGTAAAAATAACCCAGGGGTAAAACCTTAACAGCGGAACCCGTTAGCGGGGTAAGGCTAAATTCCCTGGATAGAATACGCCCCGCAGTGAAGGGATTGTCAAAGTTTACGATGACACAGTCTCCAATATCCACTTTCCGGGAACTCCCTATCCAATTAACCCTCCGGGCCATGAGGATATTATTAAATACTCGATGGCCCCCTGTGGTAGAGTGTGCAAACCAATGGGTTAATTTATTTTTCAACTGCACAAAGTTTTCCTCGACCCCCCTGGGGAGAGGAGGTACATTCCCCAGCACCACTACATAAGGGGTAGATTCTGGTGGAAGATCTATAGTTGGAAAACTCCGAGACTGGGGGGCCCTCCCCTCTAACCCCCTATCTGAATGTGGTTCTCCACTAATAGACTGCTGGCACGTGGTAACCGGGGTATCAAGACTACTGGGCCTACTCCCAATAGATCTATTTTTGTCATGTGCTGCTCCATTCACTACAAGCCTAGCAGTAGACCCACCCCCTGCACCTTCCCCCACAGTATTTGTGCTCCTAGCGGCTATAACATCTATATTTGAGGATGAGCTAGCTAACAGCCCGGCTGGGGGATACAGCCAGTAGACCCCTCTAATTTGGCCAGCCTAGCTTCTATCATGCTTATTTTTTGAAACATCGGGTCTAACAAAGTAGATAGCATAGTTTCTAGCCTGCTCCAAAATTCCCCTCTGCGGTGCTATCACCTGATAGTCCTGGCACAGTCTGAGGCAAAGAACTAGAATTATCCACTTTCGCACCGCTTGTGGGGAGACAACTACAACTGACCCTCCTACGATTTCCTGTGCATTGTTTTTTTTTTATACGCTTGGGCCTTTCTTTTGTAGAGTGAGATTCATTATTACAATCCGATTTAAGCTTTGCTTTTGCCCTCTAGTAGTCGCCTTAGATAGCGCAGGGATAGGTTCATTCTCTTTAAGGGAGCAGGGGTCAGGGTTTATCAATATGACTGGGGCTACAGATAATGGCGGGCTCAACCTGGCTGTGGGCGCATCGTGATTCACAGCCGTCAGTGAATCAGGGAGTGTAGGAGTTAGGGAAAGTCTCCCTAACGGGAATGTGGATCAAGGGATAATCTACGTTCAGTCAGTTGTATTTCATGAATGAGGGCAGATTCAGCTCTCAGGATGAAGGCATCTAGAGTGCCAACCACATTTCTTCCCGTACTTGCTTTATGCTTACCCATTTTGCAATGACCTATAAACACACTTTTTAATAAATGCACCAAGCGCGGGTAAAATACAATTTAAAAATAATTAACCAAACACTTAAAACAGTGTGCAAAATACAATGTGCAAAGTACAATGTGCAAGACACGGCTCACGAACTCCACGGGGCCTTAACTATAGTCCTCAGGAAGGAGCCATTTGCAATACAAGCTAATTAACAATTTAAAAACCAGTCCATCAATAAAAATAGAACAAAGTGCAATTTCAGTGCAAAAACCAGACAAAATAGAGCAGAGTCTTAAGTCTTAAGTCCAAAAAACTCACAAAGACACGTTTAAGGTGTAACGGGTCACACACACATTATCCATCAGACGCCAATGCTGCCAACCAGGTAAACTTTGGGGACACAGAAAAGGGACGACAGTACCTGTGTCAGAAACCTTGATCGCGATTAAAAATAAAATGGCCCAGCCCTGCCTCTTCCTGGCAATGACGGGCAAGGACGGGCCCGCCCTTGGCCCGGGCTTTGCCCGGGCGAGCCCGCGCGCGTCCCGCGCTGCGGGAGGCCCCCAGGAGTTTTATCACGCCTCCGGTCGCCGTTTGCAGCGTCAGAGGCTGGCGCCGCCGCGGGAGCTGCAGGGAACCGCAGTCCTGTGAGCCGTTCCCCTCACGGCTGGAAATGCGCTCCCCACGAAGGCAACTGATGGGCCGTTCTCCTCACGGCAGTGGTAAGTGGCTTGTGGCGTCCGCGCTGCGGGAGGCCCCCAGGGAGTTTTATCACGCCTCCGGGCGCCGTTTGCAGCGTCAGAGGCTGGCGCCGCCGCGGGAGCTGCAGGGAACCGCAGTCCTGTGAGCCGTTCCCCTCACGGCTGGAAATGCGCTCCCCACGAAGGCAACTGATGGGCCGTTCCCCTCACGGCAGTGGTAAGTGGCTTGTGGCGTCCCGCGCTGCGGGAGGCCCCCAGGAGTTTTATCACGCCTCCGGGCGCCGTTTGCAGCGTCAGAGGCTGGCGCCGCCGCGGGAGCTGCAGGGAACCGCAGTCCTGTGAGCCGTTCCCCTCACGGCTGGAAATGCGCTCCCCACGAAGGCAACTGATGGGCTGTTCCCCTCACGGCAGTGGTAAGTGGCTTGTGGCATCCCGCGCTGCGGGAGGCCCCCAGGAGTTTTATCACGCCTCCGGGCGCCGTTTGCAGCGTCAGAGGCTGGCGCCGCCGCGGGAGCTGCAGGGAACCGCAGTCCTGTGAGCCGTTCCCCTCACGGCTGGAAATGCGCTCCCCACGAAGGCAACTGATGGGCCGTTCCCCTCACGGCAGTGGTAAGTGGCTTGTGGCGTCCCGCGCTGCGGGAGGCCCCCAGGAGTTTTATCACGCCTCCGGGCGCCGTTTGCAGCATCAGAGGCTGGCGCCGCCGCGGGAGCTGCAGGGAACCGCAGTCCTGTGAGCCGTTCCCCTCACGGCTGGAAATGCGCTCCCCACGAAGGCAACTGATGGGCTGTTCCCCTCACGGCAGTGGTAAGTGGCTTGTGGCGTCCCGCGCTGCGGGAGGCCCCCAGGCGTTTTATCACGCCTCCGGGCGCCATTTGCAGCGTCAGAGGCTGGCGCCGCCGCTGGGAGCTGCAGGGAACCGCAGTCCTGTGAGCCGTTCCCTCACGGCTGGAAATGCGCTCCCACGAAGGCAACTGATGGGCCGTTCCCCTCAAGGCAGTGGTAAGTGGCTTGTGGCGTCCCGCGCTGCGGGAGGCCCCCAGGAGTTTTATCACGCCTCCGGGCGCCGTTTGCAGCGTCAGAGGCTGGCGATTGGACTAAATGCCAAAAGTGCCAGAAAGACAATCACTTTGCAAGTGTGTGCAAAGTGGGCACCCGAAAAGAGACAGTATACACACCAAGAAGCAGAGGTAGATCCACCTGACAAGTACGACAAATGAATGCTCAAAGCTGCGTGTCGTCAGCCAAAATGTCCCCCAAACGAGAGGATGCAAACTCATGACAGAGGTATACTCATGACAGCTGTCCCAATGCTGGAATGGAAAATCCAGATGCTAGATAAAAAGGACAACAAGAAGACTGCACCAATCGTTCTACTGATTGAAAAGCATGCTACTTTCTTTGTACTAGACAAAGGAGCTACTTCAAAGTTATAAGTGCTTCTGAATATGACAAAATGATAGTCAAACCACCAATATCGCTGTCCAACATTGACGTTTTCCAATAAGGAGCAAAAAATCTAGTGACAAATGTAGGAAAATTTGGTGCTGTGTTGACATATGGCAACACCTCTCTGGTCGAAGAATGCGCATTCTGGGAGGAGAAGTGCTAGGCACATGTATCCTTAGTAATATCACAGCACAAATCATGGGGCTCATTGCCATGATTTATCATATATCATTGCAGCATCTCATCATGAAGGATCATTCAGCAATGTTTCATGGACTCATAAAGCTGAAAGACGTGTAAGTCACATTGCACAATAGTGAGGTCATTCGACCAGTAGCACAACGTCACTGCAGAATGCCACTCCACCTACAACCACAAGTAGAAGAAAAAAAGATCCCACTAGAACAAGACATTATTATACAAGTCACTTTCCCCACTCCATAGGTGTCCTCCATTGTGGCTGTGCCTAAACAATACACAAAAAGAATGCAAATGTGTTAGCATGCAACTTCCTAACATAGCCATGGAAAAAGAAAGACTTTCCCGCCTACATCTCAACAATATGATCTTTAGCTTAAGTGCAGTCTTCCTGGTCTCCAAGTTGGACCTCTTCAAAGAAAATCACCAGCTCGAGTTAGATCCACAATCCCATACATCACTGCTCTTCCCCCGAACATGGGACTGTTTCAGTACAAATGCCTCAGTTTTTGACTATCACCTTGGCAAAAATCTTCCAGGAAATGATGAGGAGGATAATATGACCCATCAAAAACTGTTTCAGGTACAGCGACGACAGACTTGTCTGTGATTAATCAAAACATAAACATGAAAAAGTGTTGAAAAAATATGCATTTGTCTTGAAGACGCATAACTAACACTCAATGGATACAAATTTGAGCAACAAAGGGAGGAACTCATGTTCTTTGGCCACACCTTTTCCCGCAAAGGGATGCAACCAGATCCAGACAAGGTCACAGCCATCAATAGAATCCTACTACAACAGATGCCACAGATTTGAGACACTTCCTGAGCCTTGCAAGTTACTGCTCTCGGTACATCAAGGATTTCACAGAAGTTAGTGCACCACTCAAAGATTTCACCAAGCAAGGGCAACCATATGTGTTGGCAAAAAAGTGTAGCAAACCTTTGGGTACATCAAAGACGCTGTAGCTTCTGTGGATCATCTTAAAAAGTTTGACCCCAACTTTTGCACAAGGCTGACAGTGGATGCTAGCCCTTTTGTAATGGGTGCCATATTAGCCCAACAGAAGCCAGGCAAAGAATCCCCAAGGAATAAATAAATCCGTATTTGTAAAGCGCGAACTACTCACCCATACGGGTCTCAAGGCACTGGGGGCCGTCGTGGAAATTAAGTGAGCTATTGCCCAGAGTCACAAGGTGCTGAGCTGCCGCCGGGGATCGAACCGTGAGCCCTGTGCTCCAAAGTCAGCTGCCCTGGCCGCTGCACCACACAATATGATTGTATATGCAAGTCAGAGCCTACTCCTGGCCAGAAAAGGTAAGTCTGGCAAGAGGGCGGGCCTGCAAGCACCACCATGAACACCACCACTTGTTCCTCTATGTCAAGCCATTTGTCATCATAACAGATCATCAGGTCCTGGTGACGATATAATATAATCCAAATGCAAAGATCCCATCAAAAATAAAAAGGTGGGGAATAAGACTAATGGGATGTGACTTTAAAATAGTTCACAAGCCAGGAAAATAATACAACCCAGTAGATTATGTCTCAATAAGCCCTCTTCCCCACAGCAGACACACACCATAAGTGACAGAGGAGTACATCAATTTTGTGATATGTTGATCAACTCCAATAGAAATTTCCACAGTGAAGTCCAAGGCACTTTAAAGAAACAAAGTTGGAGGCATGCCAATTCAATTCAAATAATCTTTATTTGGTTATACTATAACCATAAAAGCACATACTGTAATACATTTTTTTTCTTTCATACAAAGAAGTAAAAAATAAATTTCAAGATAAAAACCTCAGCTAAAATCCAATAAAAAACAACCCTCACATTACAAAGGTTAAAAGAACTAGAGACAACAGCATAGTTAATCAAGCATGGACACCCTTACTCTTATTACAGCCTTTAAAAAGCAAGACACCTTGAAATTAATGTGATCATCAGATAATAGCTGGAGAAACATCAGGGCTGGCTGGACCAGAAAAATAACTACAAAACATTAAACATCATGAAATGAAGGGTGCCCTGAGGAGACTGATTGTTGCAACCATAAGGACCCAAAGAACCAGCAATACTCGGAAAGGTCAGAAGATGATATATCATGTTAAATCTCAGTCTGGTCAAGAGAAATCTGTCCCTATCACTCTTCACATTAGACAGATAAAGTTCCATGATCCGAAAAGATTTGAACAGCATGTGCGCCCTTACTGTAGGTTTCAGCAGTTTCATCTGCTCTCTTTGTGGAAACTTACTTTCTAGGAATTTGTCCCTTACCCATTTTACCTCAGAGGTGCTCATGGATTGAGGGCTGCAGAATAAATCCTCCCTGCCCAGGCTACTGAAAGCACCCTTAATGTAAGCAATCCAAGGAATCTTGGTGGCACGATCCATGGATAGACAGTCCTTGAGAATAAGTTTGTTCAGCTGGGATTCCTCTCTCATCCACCCCTTGACCCAACAAGTCAATGGCCTAAGGGCGATCATATCACCTATAAACTGGTCACCTAATTCATCATGCACAGATAGTGACAGAGTGCATTGAGGAACCTGCAACACCCGCCTTAAAAACAAATTTTCCACTGGCTGGATGCTATCAACACTCGTGTACCACCACATCTCACTGCCATATAAGACCTTGGAAGTACACTTGACCTGATACACCTTAATTAAGGTTTTGGGCTGGCAAGATCACAGTCTCTGTGCAAATCTGAATACTGCAGCATTTGCTTTAGTGAGCTTCATTTTCTTGTTTTCAACAAGAGGCTTCCAATTTCTGTTGCAATCAAATAGGACCCCCAGATACGAAAAAACAGGGACTTTGGCCAAAGTGTACGAGCCTACCTTAAATGTTTTCGATCTAGTGCTTCTTAGGCCCAAGACCATTACAAAGGATTTGGCCAAATTAACCGCAAGATCCAAGCTGGCCATAAGGTCCATAAACTTGTCAAGTAACAACTGTAGACCCACGGAGTCCGCACCATAAGGACCGCATCATCAGCGTACAGTAAGACTGGTAGCCATCTCAACCTAGCCTTTGGACAGTCGGCCCCCACAAACAGGAGTGCTTGTTCCAGCCCATTAAGATACAGCGTGAGCAGAAAGGGGGCAAGGATGCACCCCTGTCACACCCCTCTGGCTAGTGACAAAAAGCGGAGAGCAGGCCAAGGCCTGAGAATGTTGAACTGATGCTGTTGTATGGGCATGCAGATCACTCAACAAGTGAACAATATTGGGGTCCACCCCAAAGCAAGAAGCTAGCACCACAATTTCCCTTGATTAACCCTATCAAACGTGGATGTTAAATCCATGCAGGCGAGATGGATTGATTTCCTAAAAACCTATTGGACATTCAAGATTATATTGTGCTCATCAGCCCACCCCAACTGCCTATCAAGCACCACCCTGACCATGACCTTTACCACTGCAGCAATCTAGGAGATGGGCCAATAACATTGGGGGTTATCTTTGTCCCCCTCCTTGAAAATAGGGACAGTGGATTACATTAGCGGGGGACCCAATTTCACAGCAGAATTTAGAACCATCAAGACTGGACCCTGTAGCTCAATCTTGTCCAATAACAAGTCAGGAGGGATCCCATCGAATCCTGGGACCTTGTTACGTGATAGTGCCCGAATACCATTGCTCATCTCCTAAACCATGAAGAAGAGGTTTGGTCTTCCTCTGAATAACCCTCCTTACACAATGTTTTCTCCCACCGATTCACCCCCATAGAGCCCATCAAAATGAGCCACCCACTGACCCTCAGATATATGATGGCATAAAGTGGAACCATTATCATTCAAAAAACTGACCCTGGGCGGTGAATTCCGCTCCGCTCGCGGAGTTTGCGGAGTTTTCCGCACTCCGCGTTACGCGGAGCTCCGAAAAACTCTGCTTCGCGCAGCGGAACGGAGTTTTTTCCTCGCTCGCGTTCACCAACGTCAAATTGGCGAGCGCAAGTGAGGAAAATCCACCTCCCGCCGAGATTTTTCCTCATTCGCGATCGTTCGACATCAAGTTGGCGAGCGCGAGTGTGGAAAATAAACCTTCTGGCGAGATTTCTCAACACGGGGGGATCGGGTTTCTCATTGCGAGTGGTCACGTATGCTTGCGACCGCTCGCGTTGAGAAACTGCCCAGTCGCGTTGAGAAAGCTGCTGCTCGAGTAAAAATCTTCTCGAGCGGCAGAAAGGAAAGCAGTACTCGCTTGCGCTGTGCATGGTGTCGTTCGCGATGATTGCACAGTGCGGACAAGCATCCGGCACTGAAAATCACGGCGAACGGCATTTCTCTATCGCACTCCGCCGCTTGCGGGGTTTTTTTCCCACTTCGCGGAGTTTCGCGTAGCGCAACTCCGCGAACTCTGCCCAGGGTTACAAAAAACCAGGGTGGTTTATTACCTGCCAAAACAAAGAGCTATCCCCAACTTTGCAGGCCTGGTCTAAATCGTCCCTTGCTCACTTTGCCATTGGATTCAAGCTAGCCTGGCTGATGAGGGCTGTTTGCCCGAAACCGGTCCCAGGATGCTTGTTTCCGGTCCAGGGAAGACATGGCTTGGCAGTTCGGGCTGGACTGTTCCCATGAGGCACAGGGTCAAGACTGATTTGCATATAGCTGTGTCTGAACTGGGGTGGTGAAATGAGCTAAAGAACGATGATGGATTCAACCCAGATCTGTGACTGGGGGTGAGTGTCTGAAAAGTTTCAGCGCTCCGTCCATCATCTCTTTGTATTTGCTTTGTTTGCCCTAAGTTGGCAGGGTATGCCCAGATGTGGGTCCCTTGCTCACTTTGCCACTGGATTTAAGCTAGCCTGGCTGATGAGGGCTGTTAGCCCGAAACCGGTCCCAGGATGCTTGTTTCCGGTCCAAGGAAGACATGGCTTGGCAGTTCGGGCTGGACTGTTCCCATGAGGCACAGGGCCAAGACTGATTTGCATATAGCTGTGTCTGAACTGGGGTGGTGAAGTGAGCTAAAGAATGATGATGGATTCAACCCAGATCTGTGACTGGGGGTGAGGGTCTGAAAAGTTTCAGCGCTCCGTCCATCATCTCTTTGTGTTTGCTCTGGTCTAAATCGTCCCAGGCTTTCACTCTTAACTTGGTGTTGCGGTTTGTAAGTTTCATTTCGTAACCCCTACGACAAGCAATGACTCCATCCTTGTCTCTGGGAACCTTCTTTAAAGCTTCCTTCAACCTAGATAAAGCTCTGGTACAATTGCTATCAAACCAGTTGGGATTGCTGGGGCTAGTATGCCTCAACGGAACTACCAATAATGCAAACACCTACAAAATACCCGCAAAGGCAGTTAAAATTGACCCATTTGGGGCACTTAAGTCCAAACACATGAGGATCTGATTTCTACACTCTTAAAAAAGGGAGTTGTTAAACTGGATGGGCTCCATTTGAGACCATCTTACATGCCTCCACTGATCTTTGTGGGGCCACACACCCTGAGTCATCTGCTTATTCCTGTGGCCCCCGCCTATCCCATTCAACACTAGCAAAAGTGGATTGTGGTCGCTAAAGGCACTATGGACAATGCTGAAGCAGGCAATAAAGAGGAACAAGGAGATTGACACAAAGATTAAATCAATTATGGAAGCACACTCCCTGCCCCTAAAAGTGGGCAAGATAGAAGAATTAATGGAACTTGTAAGTTTTTCCAAAGCAAAAACCAGATTATGAGTGCTTAGGATGTTTTTTAAATCAGAGCCTTCTCTAGTATGAAACATAAGTTGCCCCTCTTCCAACAAACACTTAGGCCTGTTATCAATAGGAACTAAAGGGCTCATGCAAAGGTGACAGTTAAAGTCCCCCACCAAGATTACCTTACTCACCCCATCTCTCTTGCCTGCTAGGGTATCAATGGCGATCTTAAAATACGAAGATTGGATGAAGCCTCCGTCCAGACTTTAGCTTTATGAAAGTTGATCAGTGCAAAGGACATGAAACCCTATACAGATAATTTCAACCCTTGTAACAGTGGTGAATCCCAACCAAGGTCTTTAATTCTCACGCACAAATCCACTGAGACAAGGGTAATCAAACCACCTTTGGCCCTCCCCACCTCTGAAGCCACTGACACAGTAAAAAACGTTTTATAACTCTCCAAAAATAAATTATTTGACTCTTCCCATGTTTCCCGGAGTCAGATCACATGATATTGCCTAACAAAGGACACCCAGTTGTAATCAGTACATTTGGCTGACAATCCCGCAATGTTCCAAGATTACACACAAAATGGGTGAGATTTGTTAGCCACAATACAAGTACCGATGATTGCAGGGCTGAGGGGACACTACTGGCCATGCAGGAGCGGGCTGGGCAAGTCAGTCACAAAAGTCTAGATTACTTAAAGGGGCAAATCTGTTCACAGTCCTGAGCTCTGGGCAAGTAGCGGGGACATGTGGTCAAGTGCTCCGATGAGCCAACCCCAATGGGCTCGGTTTCCATCTGCTCCTGAGAACTATTTCAGGTCTGTAAAAAAAGCTGAGAGGGAGAGCCTGAATGTTAGTTTGGTTGGTCGACCTGTGGGAACCTATTGCAGCCCCAATAGTTGGTCTGTTAAAATGAATTACCACACAGCCCTCAACCCATCTCTTCACATCCTGGCCCACCCAACTCGCCTTGTTGATACAATCATATATCTGCATCCCCAGATCAGAATGGCAATTTATCCAATGCACCACCTTGTTTTTGAGTTCGTCATAAGATTCCGAAGAAGGACTAGTCAGAGGGGGCACGTTTCCCAGAATCACTACATACGGAGTTCATCAGGAGGCAGGTTAACAGTGGTCCTTGTGATGGGGTGTGGATGGGAGGCCACAGTAGGAGGGGAATAACCTGGCAGAGAACTGAGAGGCGAACGGGGGCACAAGAGTCAGGATACACCATGCTGATAGGCTGGTGTATCCGGAGGGCGGTCCAGCCTTTCTCCACTCGCCTGGTCCAATTGAGGATGGGCCAAGATGCACTTATTGGGTATGCCAGGATTTAATGCACTGGGCTCACAAGACAACCCCCCCCCTCTCTTTTCATCAATTCCTCCATCTGAGTCAATTTTGCTTCAATAAGCGTTAGCCTCGCCAGAATAGGAACCACAGTGTCAATGAAGGCCTCCGTAAGCCCCTTCAATGAGGCATCCGAGAGCATACACTCCAAGGAAAAAGATCTCTCTGTTTGCGTGCCCATATTGGTGCTGCAGCACCCATTCTTGGAAGCAGGACCCCTTTTCCTCCGTTTTTTCCAGGCCCATTTACACAGAATCAGCAGTTATATCCAATGGGGATCCCACGCTGTCGGGCCATGTGGTAGGTGCAGGAACACTATACAGCATTTCCTCTGACAAACTTTCCACCTCTACATTATGTGCGGCACAAGAAGTGAAGTCCCCAGACCGCCGCAAGGGATACGCCGGAACAGGCAAGGGGCCATCTCCCATCAGGTATAATCGTCTCTCCACAAGCTCAATTTCCTTGGATACTAGCTCTATAGCAAGTATCAAAAAGCCATACACAGTAGAGGTGCGTGGGACCACACGGGGGGAAGGGGGCTACTGGCCTCTGCCTTTCTTTTCCCCATTCTCAAGTCAGTCAAGGCAAGAAAGATCAGAGGTAACTATGGTGAATGTATGGAAAGAGTAACCCACAGACACGCCAATGGTGCCTTAACCCCCGCACGAAGAGTTAAAAACCAGGGAGGTACCTGGGCCAGCTGAGGACCAACGATGATGATGCCACAAGAGGTGGAGGACGTTTGAAGAGCGTGTCAACAATCGCAAAGCAAGTGGGGAAAGCACGTTATCACCTCCTACCATATAACATCCCAAGAACAGGCTCAGCACCACAAATATTAAATAAGTGTACAGTCCACTCACCACTGGGTATGGCCAAAAGCAGGGCTCAAGAGGGCTGGCCCAGCCCGGCCGATGACGGGCGAAGACGTGCCCACCCTTGGCCTGGGCGTGGCCCGCGCAGGGTGGAAGCCAGCAGCGCTAAAAGCGCTCACTGAAGGGCAGCCCCAACCCGTAAGCGATGACTCGGTGTTCGCACCTCCGGGCCCCTGGTGGTAATGAGAGATGGAGTCTCCCAAGCAAACTGGCATTCACAGGGTCAAAACCCCCACAATGTCCTCTGGCATGTCAACAACAAAAGTCGGTATCCCGAGGGGACTAACAAGGTGGAAGTGTTGGCATTGAAGAACATGTTGAAGGAACTTCCAGAGGCTGACCAAGTAATTCTTCTGTGTGGTACTCAAATAGTGATACCACAATCCTTACGTCGATGAGTTGTTAACTTTGTTCATGAGTGCCATCATGGTGTAGTAGCCACCAAGATATTACTTAGAGAAAAGGTATGTTTTCCAAGATTGGACACTGTAGTAGATGATGTTGCACAGACACTTGAATTGTGTTAAAATACCGAAAAAACCCCAAGACAGCTACAAATGTCTGATCTCCTAAACATAGTGTGGTTTCTAGTGGCTTCTGACTTCTATAAATAGTTGACCACTGGAGGATATCTCTTCGTAGTAATTGAAGAATACTCGTGGTTCACCCATGTCAGCAGATACAGTGTTGTCTATGGTAAACAACATATTTGCAGCATGGGGCATCCCAACCACACTCAAGGCTGAGAATGGACCACCATTTTCACAAGTTGATGGTGTAACTAGGAATTTACCACTAGAAGATTACACCTCTCTGACGGCAAGCCAAAGGCATGACTGAACGATTCATGGCAACAATTCAAATGGTTGTGCAATGAGCCAAGCTGATACAAATCTCGATCTCTCTCACGCCCTCAGAGACTAATGCAACACACCTCACAGCTCCACAGGAAGATGTCCTTCTGAACTCATGTTTAGGAGGAAATGCTGCACAATACTGACATAACAAGCATGTGCAATGCAATCGGTCTCGCCTTTGGGACCTTATATGTATTTAGCTATGCAGCACATTAGCCTGGGTGCTGATACATCTACTGTTCTTTAACATGGAGGGATAGTAAGCACCAAACTGCATGACATGCCAGGTATGGGAACACATCGAGAGAAATATTGCCTTTCAGCAGGAAATGGTATAGTCCAAAGCTCTGTTTTTAATATAAAATCAGGGCCTTCAGTGGTCATATCCCTGAAAATACAAGAATTGAAAAAAATATTATTGTCTACGGGTGCTCGTGGAAGACAATTTCTATGGACTGGAATCTAGAGAATGCTAAAGTGATTCTGGTATTTTACTGACCTCTGCTGGTTGTTTTCTATCAAGAAAGTTAAAAGAGGCAGTTGCCAGGAAAATAAAAAAAAGAAAGTCCCTCAGCAGAAAGCAATTCTGGTATTTTACTGACCTCTGCTGGTCGTTTTCTATCAAGACAGTTAAATAGAGGCAGTTGAACAGAAAAAAAAAGTCCCTAAGCGGAAGCAGACAAGTCCTAGGGCTGATCTCCAGAGCCCACAAAGTACATACACATATAAGTATATACTAAAGTATATAAGTATATACTAAAGTATATACAAGAGGTCTCGAATGCTCGACCTAAAAAGGAAGATGAATCCCCCGGAGACCATCAAAGTGTTATAGTTCGAGAGTGGGAAGCCGAAGAGAACATAAAGAGATATGCCAATCTGAAGCATTGAGTGAAAATAGCTGAGGTTCTAGTGCGGCAACTACAGAACCGGAAATCTGATACTCCATTCCTAACAACACCAGTAACAGTCATGTATGTCAAAGGCACCATGATAATGATAACCACAGTGATGGGATTCCACTCAATAACCTGAAATGCTTCTCACTTAAGGAAATACCACACAAGAGGAGGGGAAATCATCAGCTCTGATGAAGAGCTAGAAGACAGTAGAACTCATGCCTGATCAACTAGCAACAGCAGTAGAAACCCAGTGAGAACAACCCCACGAGGAGTGACCCACTGGAAGACAACATGGTTGGTCAGTGCCCGGTTCGTTACACAAGAAGACCTAAACGACTAATTGAGTAGATGTAAGATGCAGCACCACTCCGGATATATTGCAGGCCTGGGCGGAGTTCTCGGTTTAGCGAGCGGAACTCCGCGAAGTGACAAAAAACTCTGCAAAGCTACGCAGAGATCCGCAAGAGGCGGAGAGCGTTACATTGCGCCGTTTGCACGAATTTTCAGCGCCAGGTGTTTGTCCTATGCTGTACAATCATCAATACCACCACCACCAGTACCACCACCAGTACCACCACCACCAGTACCACCACCACCAGTACCACCACCAGCACCACCACCACCAGTACCACCACCAGCACCACCACCACCAGTACCACCACCAGTAGTACCAGTACCACCACCAGTACCACCAGTACCACCACCAGTACCACCACCACCACCAGTACCACCACCACCAGTACCACCACCACCACCAGTACTAACACCACCAGTACCACCACCAGAACCACCACCACCAGTACCACCACCAGTACCACCACCAGTACCACCACTACCAGTACCACCACCACCAGTACCACCAGTACCACCACCACCAGTACCACCACCACCACTAGTACAACCACCACCACCACCAGTACCACCACCACTAGTACCACCACCAACAGTACCACCAGTACCATCACCACCAGTACCAGTACCACCAGTACCACCACCAATACACCACCACCAATACCACCAGTACCACCACCAGTACCACCAATACCACCAGTACCAGTACCACCACCAATACCACCGGTACCACCACCAATACCACCAGTACCACCACCAATATCACCAGTACCACCACCAATGCCACCAGTACCACCACCAATACCACCACTACCACCACCAATACCACCACCACCAGTACCAGTACCATCAGTACAAGTACCACAGTACACCAGTACTAGTACCACCAGTACCACTACCTCCAGTACCAGTACCACCAGTACCAGTACCACCACCACCAGTACTAGTACCACCACCACCAGTACCACCACCACCAGTACCACCACTACCTGTACCACCACCACCACTACCACCACCACCACTACCAGTACCACCACCACTATCAGTACCACCACCACTATCAGTAGTACCAGTACCACTACCACCACCACAACTACCAGTACCACCACCATTACCACCACCACCAGTACCACCACCACCACCACCGCCACCAGTACCAGTACCACCACCACCAGTACCAGTACCACCAGTACCACTACCAGTACCACCAGTAACACCACCACCAGTACCACCACCAATACTACCAGTACCAGTACTACCAACACCACCAGTACCACCACCAGTACCACCACCACCAGTACCACCAGTACCACAACCAGTACCACCACCACCAGTACCACCACCAGTAGCACTTCCAGTACCACCATCACCAGTACCACCACCACCACCACCATTACCACCACCACCACCAGTACTACCACCAGTACCACCACCACTACCAGTACCACCACCACCGATACCATCACCACCACCAGTACCACCACCAGTACCACCACCACCAGTACCACCAGTACCACCACCACCAGTACCACCACCAACAGTACCACCAGTACCACCAGTACCACCACCACCACCAGTACCACCACTACCACCACCAGTACCACCACCAGTACCAGTACCACCACCACCAGTACCACCACCACCAGTACCAGCAGTACCACCAGTACCACCACCCCTAGCACTACAACCACCAGTACTACCAACACTAGTACCACCACCACCTGTACCACCACCAGTACCACCACTACCACCACCAGTACCACCAGTACCACTACCAGTTCCACCACCAGTACTAGTACCACCACCACCAGTACCAGCAGTACCACCACCACCACCAGTACCACCACCACCAGCACTACCACCACCAGTACTACCAACACCAGTACCACCACCACCAGTACCACCACCAGTACCAGTACCACCACCACCACCACCAGCACCACCACCACCAGTACCACCAGTACCACCACCAGTACCACCACCACCACCAGTACCACCACCACCACCGGTACCATCACCAGTACCACCACCAGTACCACTACCACCACCAGTACCACCACCACCACCAGTACCAGCACCACCAGTACCACTACCACCAGTACCAGCACCAGTACCACCAGTACTACGAGTACCACCACAACCAGTACCACCACCAGTACCACCAGTACCACCAGTACCACCACCAGTATCACCACCACCAGTACCACTACCAACAGTACCACCACCACCAGTACCACCAGTACCACTAGTACCACCAGTACCAGTACCACCACCAGTACCACCACCACCAACAGTAGCACCAGTACCACCACCACCAGTACCACCACCTTACCACCAGTACCAGTACCACCAGTACCAGTACCACCACCAGCACCACCAGTATCACCACCAGTACCACCACCACCACCAGTACCACCACCACCAGTAGCACTTCCAGTACCACCATCACCAGTACCACCACCACCACCATTACCACCACCACCACCTGTACCACCACCACCACCACCAGTACTACCACCAGTACCACCACCACTACCAGTACCACCACCACCAGCACCATCACCACTAGCAGTACCACCACCAGTACCACCACCACCAGTACCACCAGTACCACCACCACCAGTACCACCACCAACAGTACCACCAGTACCACCACCACCACCAGTACCACCACTACCACCACCAGTACCACCACCAGTACCAGTACCACCACCACCAGTACCACCACCAGTACCACTACCACCAGTACCAGCAGTACCACCACCACCAGTACCACCACCACCAGCACTACCACCACCAGTACTACCAACACCAGTACCACCACCACCTGTACCACCACCACCAGTACCACCACTACCACCACCAGTACCACCAGTACCACTACCAGTTCCACCACCAGTACCAGTACCACCACCACCAGTACCACCACCAGTACCACCACCACCAGTACCAGCAGTACCACCACCACCACCAGTACCACCACCACCAGCACTACCACCACCAGTACTACCAACACCAGTACCACCACCACCACCTGTACCACCACCTGTACCACCACCAGAACCACCACCAGTACCACCACCACCACCACCAGTACCACCAGTATCATCACCAGTACCACCACTAGTACCACACCAGTACCACCACCACCACCAGTACCACCACCAGTACCACCACCAGTACCACTACCACCAGTACCACCACCACTAGTACCAGCACCACCAGTACCACTACCACCAGTACCACCACCAGTACCACCACCACCCATACCACCACCACCAGTACCACCACCACCACCAGTACCAACAGTACCACCACCACCAGTACCACCACCAGTACTACCAGTACCACCACAACCAGTACCACCACCAGTACCACCAGTACCACCAGTACCAGTACCACCACCACCACCAGTACTACCAGTACCACCACCAGTACCACCACCACCGCCACCAGTACCCCACCACCACCACCAGTACCACCATAAGTACCACCAGCACCAGTACCACCACCACCAGTACCACAGGTACCACCACCAGTACCACCACCACCACCAGTACCACCACCACCACCAGTACCAATACCACCACCAGTACCAGTACCACCACCACCACCAGTACCACCAGTACCACCAGTACCACCACCTTACCACCAGTACCAGTACCACCAGTACCAGTACCACCACCAGCACCACCAGTACCACTATCAGTACCACCACCACCACCTCCAGTACCACCACTATTACCAACACCACCAGTAAAACCACCACAACCAGTACCATCACCACCACCAGTACCACCACCACCACCACCAGTACCACCACCACCAGTACCACCACCAGTACCATCACCACCAGTACCACCAGTACCACCACCAGTACCAATACCACCACCAGTACCAGTATCACCACCACCACCACCAGTACCAGTACCACCAGTAGCACCACCACCAGTACCACCACCACCAGTACCACCAGTACCAGTACCACTAGTACCATCAGTACCAGTACCACCAGTACCATCACTACCGGTACCACCAGTACCACCAACAATACCACCACCAATACCACCAGTATCAGTACCACCACCAGTGCCAGTACCACCAATACCACCACCACCACCACCAGTACCAGTACCACCAGTACCACCACCACCAGTACCACCACCACCAGTACCACCACCAGTACCACCGCCACCAGTACCACAACCCCCACCACCACCACCAGTACCACCACCACCAGTACCACCACCAGCACCAGTACCACCACCAGTACCACCACCACCTGTACCACCACCAGTACCACCACTACCACCACCAGTACCACCAGTACCACTACCAGTTCCACCACCAGTACTAGTACCACCACCACCAGTACCAGCACCACCACCACCAGTACCACCACCACCAGCACTACCACCACCAGTACTACCAACACCAGTACCACCACCACCAGTACCACCACCAGTACCAGTACCACCACCACCACCACCAGCACCACCACCACCAGTACCACCAGTACCACCACCAGTACCACCACCACCACCAGTACCACCACCAGTACCATCACCAGTACCACCACCAGTACCACACCAGTACCACCACCAGTACCACTACCACCACCAGTACCACCACCACCACCAGTACCAGCACCAACAGTACCACTACCACCAGTACCACCACCAGTACCACCAGTACCAGTACCACCACCACCAGTACTCCCAGTACCACCACCGTTACCACCACCAGTACCGCCAGTACCACCAGTACCACCACCACCACCAGTACCACCAGTATCACCACCAGTACCACCACCACCACCGCCACCAGTACCCCCACCACCACCACCAGTACCACCATCAGTACCACCAGCACCAGTACCACCACCACCAGTACCACCAGTACCACCACCAGTACCACCACCAGTACCACCACCACCACCACCACCAGTACCACCACCACCACCAGTACCAATACCACCACCAGTACCAGTACCACCACCACCACCACCACCACCAGTACCAGTACCACCAGTACCACCACTACCAGTACCACCACCAGTATCACCACCACCAGTACCACTACCAACAGTACCACCACCACCAGTACCACCAGTACCACTAGTACCACCAGTACCAGTACCACCACCAGTACCACCACCACCAACAGTAGCACCAGTACCACCACCACCAGTACCACCACCTTACCACCAGTACCAGTACCACCAGTACCAGTACCACCACCAGCACCACCAGTATCACCACCAGTACCACCACCACCACCAGTACCACCACCACCAGTAGCACTTCCAGTACCACCATCACCAGTACCACCACCACCACCATTACCACCACCACCACCTGTACCACCACCACCACCACCAGTACTACCACCAGTACCACCACCACTACCAGTACCACCACCACCAGCACCATCACCACTAGCAGTACCACCACCAGTACAACCACCACCAGTACCACCACCACCAGTACCACCACCAACAGTACCACCAGTACCACCACCACCACCAGTACCACCACTACCACCACCAGTACCACCACCAGTACCAGTACCACCACCACCAGTACCACCACCAGAACCACTACCACCAGTACCAGCAGTACCACCACCACCAGTACCACCACCACCAGCACTACCACCACCAGTACTACCAACACCAGTACCACCACCACCTGTACCACCACCACCACCAGTACCACCACTACCACCACCAGTACCACCAGTACCACTATCAGTTCCACCACCAGTACCAGTACCACCACCACCAGTACCACCACCAGTACCACCACCACCAGTACCAGCAGTACCACCACCACCAGTACCACCAGCACTACCACCACCAGTACTACCAACACCAGTACCACCACCACCACCTGTACCACCACCAGTACCACCACCACCACCAGTACCACCAGTACCACCACCAGTACCACCACCACCACCAGTAACACCACCACCACCAGTATCATCACCAGTACCACCACCAGTACCACACCAGTACCACCACCACCACCAGTACCACTACCATCACCACTACCACCACCAGCACCACCAGTACCAGTACCACCAGTACCACCACCACCAGTACCAGCACCACCAGTACCACTACCACCAGTACCACCACCAGTACCACCACCACCAGTACCACCACCACCAGTACCACCACCAGTACCAACAGTACCACCACCACCAGTACCACCACCAGTACTACCAGTACCACCACAACCAGTACCACCACCAGTACCACCACCAGTACCACCAGTACCAGTACCGCCACCACCACCAGTACTACCAGTACCACCACCAGTACCACCACCACCGCCACCAGTACCCCCACCACCACCACCAGTACCACCATCAGTACCACCAGCACCAGTACCACCACCACCAGTACCACCAGTACCACCACCAGTACCACCACCACCTCCAATACTACCACCACCACCAGTACCAATACCACCACCAGTACCAGTACCACCACCACCACCAGTACCACCACCACCAGTACCACCACCTTACCACCAGTACCAGTAGCACCAGTACCAGTACCAGTACCACCACCAGCACCACCAGTACCACTATCAGTACCACCACCACCACCTCCAGTACCACCACTATTACCACCACCACCAGTAAAACCACCACCACCAGTACCACCACCACCACCAGTACCACCACCACCACCACCAGTACCACCACCACCAGTACCACCACCAGTACCATCACCACCAGTACCACCAGTACCACCACCAGTACCAATACCACCACCAGTACCAGTATCACCACCACCACCACCAGTACCACCAGTAGCACCACCACCAGTACCACCACCACCAGTACCACCAGTACCAGTACCAGTACCACCAGTACCATCACTACCAGTACCACCAGTACCACCAACAATACCACCACCAATACCAACAGTATCAGTACCACCACCAGTGCCAGTACCACCAATACCACCACCACCACCACCAGTACCAGTACCACCAGTACCACCACCACCAGTACCACCACCACCAGTACCACCACCAGTACCACCGCCACCAGTACCACAACCCCCACCACCACCACCAGTACCACCACCACCAGTACCACCACCAGCACCAGTACCACCACCACCACCAGTACCACCACCACCAGTACCACCACCACCAGTACCAATACCACCACCAGTACCAGTACCATTACCACCACCAGTACCAGTACCACCAGTATCACCACCGCCAGTACCAGTACCAGCACCAGTACCACCACCACCAGTACCACCAGTACCAGTACCACCAGTACCACCAGTACCAGTACCACCAGTACCACCACCAATACCACCAGTATCAGTACCACCACCAGCAATACCACCACCACCAATACCACCAGTATCAGTACCACCACCAGTACCGCCAATACCACCAATACCACCAATACCACCAGTACCACCACCATTACCACCAATACCACCAGTACCACCACCAATACCACCAGTACCACCACCAATACCACCAGTACCACCACCAATACCACCAGTACCACCACCAATACCACCACTACTACCACCAATACCACCACCACCAATACCACCACCACCAGTACCACCAGTATCACTACCACCAGTACCACCAGTACTAGTACCACCAGTATCACTACCACCAGTACAGTACCCTTACCACCACCGCCAATACCACCACCAGTACCACCACCACCACCAATACCACCACCACCGCCAATACCACCACCACCAATACCACCACCACCACCAATACCACCACCACCACCTCAGCACCTCTCGTTCACTAGTAATAGCAGGGGCACTGTACGAGGCCGGAGCTGCAGCTGAGACCATCCCTTCCACCATGCGTTCCATAAAGCACAGCCCGCCCTGCACCAGGAGGTAAAGCCAGTGTCCTACTACAGCTGGAGTGTTTATTAGGCCAAAGATAGCAATGACATTACATAATGCCACACTGCACACTCAAATCACAGAGAGGGCAGGAAATAGCCCCCCCTCCCACTCTTCCTCCTGAGCCGCGACAGTGTAATCACAGTGCGAAAGGTGTTGGAGTGCTTTGTTAGTGTTTATAGCTCGGATCATATGTAACTCTCACTTCACACTTTTGTGTCTGTGTAATTTACAACACTTACACATCTTCTTCACTGCACTATTTATCACTACTTTGAAGACATCGCAGGCCGGTCTCTTCCTCTGATATTTACAATCTAACAAGCGGTCGAGAAGGCCCTTTATTGCAATGCAATAGGTCTCGCATTTGCGAGAGTTTAGGCTATTAGTATTGTAAATGACAAGGCCATTTATTTATGTTTTAAAACCCAAAACATAAATAAATGTCATTTACAATGGTAATATCTCAAACTCGTGTGAATGCGAGACCTATTGCATTGCAAATGCTTGTTTGTCAATGTACTCTGGAACCCTTGGTCAATGGACCGTTTGTACCTGCTTGGAAGTGTAGAGGGGAGAAATAACTCATTAGGTCAGACTCACAAGTTCAAAGAATCATGACTCAGAAGAATCACAGACTCCAGGTTCTAAGTTAGTGGGTATATTACAAAGCCAAAAATAACTGGACATACAGACACCTCAAGACGAGGTGGTAGAAATACATCGGAACTAATACAAAGCCGAACCTGCTTGCAAGTAGGCCTGGGCGGTAAATTCCGCTCCGCTCGCAGAATTTGCGGAATTTAGGCAATTTCGCGTTCCGCGGAGAACGCGGAATTGCCGAAAATTCCGCGATCCGCGGCGTAGCAGAATTATTTTCTTGTTTGCTCTTTAAAAATGCGTTCTCGCACGCGCGGTAGCGACTTACCGGGACCCTGCGTTCGCTGACGAGTTTTCCTATCCGTTCGCGTGCGCCACGAGATTTTGGTAGCCGGCTGCGCGATCCTGCGAGAGTGTGCAATCGCGAACACGTCATTCGCCGCGCCATCGGACACCGCGAGAGTGTGCGATCGCGTCATTCGCCGCGCCATCGGACACCGCGAGAGAGAACGTGCGATCGCGAACACGTCATTCGGACGCGCCATCGGACATCCGGCGGAAGTTTGGTGAAGCTCGTGATCCCGAACACGCAAAATTTTCAATCTGGAGAAGAATAATATCTCGAGCAGCATAAAACCTTCTATAAAATGATGATTTGGATGAAAAAAACTCCTCAGATTGACATTTGGCTGTCCTTTTTTGTGCAAGGAGTCCTTTTTTTTAAAAACTTTTTTTTGGGAGAGGGAGGAAATGCCACAGAGTCTCCAACTTCCTGTTCCTGTCCAGCAGGCTCCTCCCAGTGCTTTGTCCATCTCCTGTTCATTTTTCATTTGGATTTTGAGCTGGAAGAATCACTCTTTGTGTCTGCTGCATCATTATCATTGGATTTGAGGACTTTTGGATTTGAGATTTTACAAGTAAGTTGGTGTTGTTGTTTGTTTGATTGGGGCATTGCAGTTGCTGCAACTACAATTTTGGTACTTTTCATCATTTTTAAAAAAAAATTGTTGTGGGTAGCCAGTAGGCCCAGAGCTAGTCATGGGTGGGTGCATGATGAAACAACTGTTCCTTTGGTGTGTGTTGAATTTATTTCAAACATCATTTAGGGCATGGATGGCATTGGAGTGAATTGCAAAATGTGTATTTTGGGTGTATTTCAGTTTTTGGGTGTGTGTTAAATAAATGCCTTTGTTGTGTGTGGTGTGTTGTGTACCTTGCAGACCTTGTTTAGCCCTGTGGATTTTTGTTTTTGCATTTTATTGCATTAAAGGCAAAGCAGTGTGGTTTAGCATGCATCCTTTGCCTGGCTATTATAGGCCTTTTTCAGTACATTGTTTTCCAGGCCTCCTGCTTGTTGCTTGTGATTTGTGAGTGTCCATGTGGCTGGTGGCCATTTCTGGTGGGAGTTATAAGTGTGCTGCTTTTGCCATATAGGCCTGCATGTGTTTCCTTTGTGGCCTAGGCTTCTTGTTGTTGTGGGCCTGGCCATGAGGCTGGTGGCCATTTTGAAGCCAGGCAGTGTGCTTTTTGCCATAGGCCTGCATTGTCTGTCTTCAGTTTCTTGTAGGTGTGGGCCTGGCCATGTGGCTGGTGGCCATTTTGAAGCCCGGTAGTGTGCTTTTGCCATAGGTCTGCAAGCTTGTGGCCTAGTATACCAACAGGCCTTTCACCCAGTAGGCTCAGAGGTAGTCACGGGTGCATGAAGCAACTGTTTCTGTGTGTTCTGTTGAATTTAAACATCATTTAGGGCATGGATGGCATTGGATTGAATTGCAAAATGTGTATTTTTGGGGGTATTTCAGTTTTTGGGTGTGTGTTAAATAAATGCCTTTGTTGTGTGTGGTGTGTTGTGTACCTTGCAGACCTTGTTTAGCCCTGTGGATTTTCGTTTTTGCATTTTATTGCATTAAAGGCAAAGCAGTGTGGTTTAGCATGCATCCTTTGCCTGGCTATCATAGGCCTTTTTCAGTACATTGTTTTCCAGGCCTCCTGCTTGTTGCTTGTTTGTTATTTGTGAGTGTCCATGTGGCTGGTGGCCATTTCTGGTGGGAGTTATAAGTGTGCTGCTTTTGCCATATAGGCCTGCATGTGTTTCCTTTCTGGCCTAGGCTTCTTGTTGTTGTGGGCCTGGCCATGAGGCTGGTGGCCATTTTGAAGCCAGGCAGTGTGCTTTTTGCCATAGGCCTGCATTGTCTGTCTTCAGTTTCTTGTAGTTGTGGGCCTGGCCATGTGGCTGGTGGCCATTTTGAAGCCCGGTAGTGTGCTTTTGCCATAGGCCTGCAAGCGTGTGGCCTAGTCTGCCAACAGGCCTTTCATCCAGTAGGATCAGAGGTAGTCACGGGTGCATGAAACAACTGTTTCTGTGTGTTCTGTTGAATTTAAACATTATTTAGGGCATGGATGGCATTGGACTGAATTGCAAAATGTGTATTTTTGGGGGTATTTCAGTTTTTGGGTGTGTGTTAAATAAATGCCTTTGTTGTGTGTGGTGTGTTGTGTACCTTGCAGACCTTGTTTAGCCCTGTGGATTTTCGTTTTTGCATTTTATTGCATTAAAGGGAAAGCAGTGTGGTTTAGTATGCATCCTTTTCCTGGCTATTATAGGCCTTTTTCAGTACATTGTTTTCCAGGCCTCCTGCTTGTTGCTTGTGATTTGTGAGTGTCCATGTGGCTGGTGGCCATTTCTGGTGGGAGTTATAAGTGTGCTGCTTTTGCCATATAGGCCTGCATGGTTTTCCTCTTGGCTTACTGCTTCCATCCATCCCCTTTGCCAGCTGGAGCTCCCTGAATGATGTGATGAGCAAATAATTTAATGCCAAACAGGGTCCACTTCCATTACATTTGTATTTTTGTTGTTGTTCTTCTTCTTTCCTATCCTTCCTGAGAGTGTACACAGTATACCTTGAAAGCCCTTGTTGACAAAGTCTCACAAATGGCTACACTAAGTTATATATTTTATTTGTTTGTTTGTACTAGTAGTAATTGAACCACAACAACAAATGCAACATTTCACTGATGTTCTTCTCCTGGCTTCTTTGCTTTTAGGTGCACAAAAAGACAGAGGAGGAGGTGTCATCATCACCCGTTGTACTGCCAGACAGAAGTCCTGCTGCGCACCACGTCACGTCCACGTGTGACCACAGACATCTCTGCAACTTGTGCACCTGCGTCCTGCTGACATCTGAAGAAGATGGCCCCAAAGAAAGGTAACAGGTCCTCCAGTACCAAGAAAGGTGACAGTGAGAAGAAGGAACAGAAGAAGGAAGTGGCACTTACCAAGACTGGTGTGCCGCCCCAGATGTTTTTTGGGAAACAAAAAATTACGCCTGCAGCAGCGTTTTCCGGGGACCAAGCTGGGAGCAGCACCTCCGCATCAGCGGGCCAGCCCCACCAACCTAGGCCCAAGCCCATGAGTGTCGCAGAGGTAGCCAGTCTACTAACGAGCAGTGATGTTGAAATGTCATTATCGCAAAGTAGTACCCAATCAACGCAGGCAGAAACTCAGCAGATAAGTGGGCAACAACAGCCGCAGCAACAGCCGCAGCAGAATCCGCAAGAACAGCCGCAGCAGCAGCCACAAGAACAGCCGCAAGAACAGCCGCAGCAGCAGCCGCAACAACAGCCGCAACAACAGCCCACAATAGTAGTTGTTCTTCCTGAAGTAGGGGCAGTTCAGGAAATCGAGCTTCCTGCAGACAAAGAGGAGTAAGCCACTGTTTCAGAAGATCCATTGTCTTCCATACCCCCAGCAAGGAAAAGGAGGGTTAGTCCATCAACTTCTTCTTCAAGCCCCGCTTCTGATGATCGAGATGCCACTTGGAAGCCACCAGCTCAGTCAGAGTGATGCACGCCACAAGACAAGGCTAGTGAAAAGGAAGGTTCCAGAAAGCCTTAGAGTTATGGAGGTAGATGTAGAAGAGGGGGATGATGATGACGAGCCAGTCATCATGAACAACACTCCCGGCCCAGAGGAGATGGAGACCAACATTATTACCCTATCCAAAATCGCTGCGAGGGATGTAGCACGGATACCACCAACACAGGTAACACCAACACGACCTCCAGCTTCCATATTTGCATTTGCAAAGGCCCGGCAAGGACCTACATCCAGCTCAACCACCACTTCAGTAGGTAGTGGTACTGTAACTGCACAGAGTCAAATTCCAGGCACACCCTCCAGTTCATCTGGTATTGAATGTGGCACCTCCAGCAGCGCCAGAAAGTTCACCTGCCCAGTTTGGGACTTCTTTTTGGTTAGCAGTAAGGAGGAGAACATTGCTATATGCTCAATTTGTCGACACGATGTTAGGCGGGGTAAGCTTGGTACATACTATGGTACCGGAGGCCAAACAAGTCATCTCAAAAAACACCACATCATCCAGTGGGAGGCTCATCTACTTTGCTTACAAAAAAGTAAAACTGCACCCATTGCTGTTGGTGGGGATGAAGAAGTAGAAGAAGATATGATCGCAGTGGAAGGTCAACAAGAGGGAGACATTTCTAGCCCTGTCCCCAGCAGTGTAGTGGTACCGCCCACATCCTCAGCAACATCTCAGTGGCACCGTAGTAAGAAGAGTCAGACTCAGAGTCAGACTGAGACACCAAGGCAACCGAGTACTGCAATGAAAAGCAGTGCGTCGTTGAGCCTAACTGGGTTCAAGAAGACAGCTGCACCACAAAGGAAAATAATCCAGCCTACCATTGACAGCATGCTTAGGTCGGAGGGGCAGTACCAACGCAACCACCCAACGGCACGGTTGTACAATGCGAAGCTGGCTAAAATGTTAGTGCTGGACCTTCTCCCTTTTTCATTTGTGGAAGGGGTGGGATTCCTTGAATTTGTGTCAGCCATCTGCCCTAAATGGAAGGTTCCCAGCCGGACCTATTTCGCCAGAGTTGCTGTTCCAGCACTACATCACGATGTGCTGGAATTGCTTGGACAAGCTTTGCAGCAGAGTGCTGTTCACAATATCCATCTGACAACAGACATGTGGACCAGTTGCCAAGCCACTGATTACATGTGCATCACTGCACACTGGGTCTCTTTTGTGGGGGTTAGAGAAAAGCTATCTGAAGTAGGTGCTGTTGACACAGCTGAGATTTTTAATGCTACTCGGAAACATGCAACTGTAGCCATGTTCGCCATGGAGAAATCTCATACTGCTGCAAACATTTTGGAAGAGTTTAACAGCAAGGTCTTTGAATGGCTGCGCCCAAGAGGGCTTAACATTGGTTTTGTTGCCAAGGATAATGGCAGTAATGTACTTAAGGCCATGGAGGATGGTGCCTATTTCAGGGTCCCGTGTTTGGCGCACTGCATTAACATTATAGTTCAAGACTTTCTGAAAAAAGAAGCCATAGTCAGCAACTTACTGACCACCTGCCGAAGAATGTGAACTCATTTCAGCCATTCTTTTAAAGCCCGGAAGCAGCTGAGGATCATTCAACGTGACTATAGAATGCCAGTCAAATCACTCATCCAGGAGGTGGCAACACGTTGGAACTCAACTTATTACATGGTTGACCGTCTGTTTGAGCAGTACAGGCCAATCAATGAATATGTCATGCAAAGAGGGGATGCTATTGTGAAAGGCATGACCCTTCAGATGGACCAATGGCGCCTAGTTAAATGCCTGACAGACATGCTTCTTCCTTTCGAAGTCTTCACACGTGAAGTCAGCAAGGAGGACTGTACTATGGGCCAAGCTATCCCATTATTGCACATGCTAGAGCAACAGTTGAAGGAGGTTCTGAAGCGTACATAGGTGTGGAGGAAAAAAAAGAAGCATATGAGTTGGTGGAGAGCTTATCCCGTCGCTTAGCTGAAAATACAAGGGTGCAAACTAAGATTTTGTCTCAAGAACATTACATTTGTGCCACAATTCTGGATCCACGGTACAAATCGGCACTGAACAGTAAGACATTACTTCCTTTTTCAGAAGTGGATGTTGCCCGGTACAAAACTTGGATAGCTGAGGCAGCCAGTAATTTGGAAAATGAACGGCTGGTAATTAAAGGCCCACTACTCAAACCCACAACAAGTACTGCAGCAGGGCATCCGGCGTCAAGTTCAACTTCAGAGCCTGAGGGCAGTGCGTTTGGCTCAGAGCTGTCACCAACACTATCGACAACAGCAAGAACCGGATCATCAGCCCCAGTAAAAACGGCAAAGGATTGGTATTTACAGCAAGGACTTGCTAGGTCCAGTGCTGATGCAAAGACAAAAGAAGCAGAACAAAGTGTAGCACCCCTGAACATTGAGCGGATGGTCCAGGCCTATCTTGATGACCCAACAGAGGTCTACATTGATCAAAACCCATTGCGGTATTGGTATGGGAAAGGGGGCCAATGGCCAGTGCTCAGCAGGCTGGCGATAAACTATCTGGCTTGCCCTATCACAAGTGTCTCTTCTGAACGTGTTTTCAGTGCTGATGGTTCCATTGTAACAGTGAAAAGGACCAGTCTCTCGCCCAAAAACGTGGAGAGGTTAACCATGATCAAAATGAATCAGCACTTTATACCACCGAATTACACAATACATGAATCAACGCAGGAAGATGAGGACAGCGGCTCAGGTGACGGAAGTAGTGTGTTAGATGATGATTACCTACTTCTGGTTGAACCCCCAGAGTTTGAGGACGAGCTATACTTCCCTGACAACTAGGCTTGCACTTCTTACTGTCTTCCTCCCTTATTTACTTTTATTTGTGTGTCTGTCTTTCTGGTTCGAAACTTCGAATCACAACAAATCCATCACCACCGTCTTCTAGTCTTTTTAATTCGCATATATGAGTTTCAGCTGTCTGCATTTCATTCCACTCCTCCGAGTCCTGCTCCTCCATCCTCCTGAATCACACTAAATCCATTGCCCTCAAGCCAGATGATAATTGGATGTAGCATAATAGAAGAAAAAAGAAAATCTTGCCTCGTTGAGTCCCTCCAAAAGAAGTGGAACATGATGATGACTACTATAGCTATCCTCCTTTCCGAGCCGAGAGAGACTGCCCATTAACTGAAGATGAGAAGGAACAGGTAATGAATGATGCCATGCATTGGACGCTGACTGAGTGATTTGTGTTGTTGTTGTTTGTTGTGCATGAAGTTAATTCATTGTGTACTATTATCTAATCTACACACTAAAAGTAACTCAAGGCAATGTTTCCCTTCTTGTTTTTTAATAACAAATTTGTACTTCTACTGCAGGCCGATCCATTGCATTTTGAATATGGAAAGGGGACTCAATCTGTACACTGCACACTGAGTTGGACAACACCATGATGATGACCACAGTGACATAATATCTTCGCAGTCACTCAGTAGGATCGGAGATGATTGATGGAATAAGTCAGGGCGTTTCATGAGTGGCATAAAAGGTAAACAAGTCAACAACAACCACAGCAGACCTACATGTCTGTGTAGTGGTGGACTCGAGTGTAGTGGTATGACTGACAGCGGTGCATTGATTTAGTCACTTAATTTGTAAAATGCTATGTTGCTGTATATGTGCTTTGTCTGCCTCTGTCAAAAAATGTACGCTAAATGGAGGATGGGTCACAGGTGCCGTGGGCCTGCTCTGTCCTGTTGTTGTTGTTGTAGGTTAATGCTGGAAACAGACTAGAGTAGACATGATGTATCCATGCCGCCTCTGAAAGTGTTCTTGTTGCACTCCACCATAATTTATGCATTTTTTTTCTACTTGATTTTTCAATATCCCTTTTGTTTTTCCATCTACAATTACAGGCCGGCCCTTACCCTGTGCTATACTGGGAAAACAACTCACACTTACCTTACCAATGAATCTACATCTGCCAGGCAGGCAGTGGCGTCACCCAAGATTGATGGACGGAGCATCCATGGAAGGGAGGACCAAGAGGAATGCCGAGATGCAACTCCCCATTTTGACCAGGATAACATACAGTAACAGTATCAACTTTCATCATCTTTTAAATAATGTGATTCATTTTTAGTCTTCAATCATTACTACTGTGTGTTGTTGTTATTATTATGTTTGCTCTCTGCTTATAATTCATCCCTACAGCTATTTTTGAATTTTCTTTGCTATCTTTAAAAGTAAGCCCGGTACAACAGAACAGAAACTGTATGTAATTCGGGTCTCTCTGAGGGCAGACAGGCAAGGCAAATTGCATAATATACTGCTGCCCTGTACTGTCTAATTGTCTAGTAGTAGTTAGTAAGTACTACATATCATTAACCATCAAGTTATCATCATCATGCATGCATTTCCTTTTTCTCCCTTAACAGATTTATGGATATGGTCGTCTGCCAAGATTGTGTTTTGTTGTTTGTCCATGCGTACTGTTTTTCTTTGTTAAACCTTTCCCCAAACCCCCCTTCCCAACCATTCATCAAACCCTAACCCTCTTTCCCCGGGCTGTGTGATTTATTGAGGTGTGACTAAATTAAATGTACACCAATAATTGATCACACGCTTGTTGGGGCGGATGTGGCGAAAGCAACACTAATTCAATTTCAAGGCAGGGCTAGGATCTTCTTCTGCTTGCCCACCCATGATCAACATATTTGCGAGGTAATTTTTTTACCAAAGGAACCTAATCCATCATCATTAATTGCCAGCATCGATTGGATTTGTCATCCTACTACACACAGCACTAAAGGTTACGCTTGTGTCGAGTGTAGGCCTAGTCGAGTGACTCGACACAACTACAGTTTGTAACTTGTTGCACTAGGCTATCCCCGCCACCATTATGTTTTATTTACTTAGTTCTACTACTCCTCCCAGAGTCTCAGGCGACTGACTGTCTCATTTTCTTTTTTTGCAAATGCTACTGCCAGTGTCTACTACTACCACCACAACCATGGCATCTCCATTCTCTTGGGAAACAAAACCATCATCGCCATGCAGCCATTGCTGTGCCTAACTTAAACATCAAAGCGATACAAAAGGGGATGATGGACGGAACGCTTGAACCAATCAAACACTCACCCCCAGTCAACTGATCTGGGTTTAATCCATCATCATTCTTTAGCTCACTCCACCACCCCAGTTCAGACATGGCCATATGCAAATCAGTCTGACCCTGTGCCTCATGGGAACAGTCCAGCCCGAACTGCCAAGCCATGTCTTCCCTGGACCGGAAACAAGCATCCTAGGACCGGTTTCTGGCATTTCAGCCGTCATCAGCCAGGCTTGCTTGAATCCAGTGGCAAAGTGAGCAAGGGACCCACGTCTGGGCATACCCCCGCCAACCTAGGGCGACCAAAGCGATACAAAAGGGGATGATGGACGGAACGCTTGAGCCAATCAAACACTCACACCCAGTCAACTGATCTGGGTTTAATCCATCATCATTCTTTAGCTCACTCCACCACCCCAGTTCAGACATGGCCATATGCAAATCAGTCTGACCCTGTGCCTCATGGGAACAGTCCAGCCCGAACTGCCAAGCCATGTCTTCCCTGGACCGGAAACAAGCATCCTAGGACCGGTTTCTGGCATTTCAGCCGTCATCAGCAAGGCTTGCTTGAATCCAGTGGCAAAGTGAGCAAGGGACCCACGTCTGGGCATACCCCGCCAACCTAGGGCGACCAAAGCGATACAAAAGGGGATGATGGACGGAACGCTTGAGCCAATCAAACACTCACCCCCAGTCAACTGATCTGGGTTTAATCCATCATCATTCTTTAGCTCACTCCACCACCCCAGTTCAGACATGTCCATATGCAAATCAGTCTGACCCTGTGCCTCATGGGAACAGTCCAGCCCGAACTGCCAAGCCATGTCTTCCCTGGACCGGAAACAAGCATCCTAGGACCGGTTTCTGGCATTTCAGCCGTCATCAGCCAGGCTTGCTTGAATCCAGTGGCAAAGTGAGCAAGGGACCCACGTCTGGGCATACCCCCGCCAACCTAGGGCGACCAAAGCGATACAAAAGGGGATGATGGACGGAACGCTTGAGCCAATCAAACACTCACCCCCAGTCAACTGATCTGGGTTTAATCCATCATCATTCTTTAGCTCACTCCACCACCCCAGTTCAGACATGGCCATATGCAAATCAGTCTGACCCTGTGCCTCATGGGAACAGTCCAGCCCGAACTGCCAAGCCATGTCTTCCCTGGACCGGAAACAAGCATCCTAGGACCGGTTTCTGGCATTTCAGCCGTCATCAGCCAGGCTTGCTTGAATCCAGTGGCAAAGTGAGCAAGGGACCCACGTCTGGGCATACCCCCGCCAACCTAGGGCGACCAAAGCGATACAAAAGGGGATGATGGACGGAACGCTTGAGCCAATCAAACACTCACCCCCAGTCAACTGATCTGGGTTTAATCCATCATCATTCTTTAGCTCACTCCACCACCCCAGTTCAGACATGGCCATATGTAAATCAGTCTGACCCTGTGCCTCATGGGAACAGTCCAGCCCGAACTGCCAAGCCATGTCTTCCCTGGACCGGAAACAAGCATCCTAGGACCGGTTTCTGGCATTTCAGCCGTCATCAGCCAGGCTTGCTTGAATCCAGTGGCAAAGTGAGCAAGGGACCCACGTCTGGGCATACCCCCGCCAACCTAGGGCGACCAAAGCGATACAAAAGGGGATGATGGACGGAACGCTTGAGCCAATCAAACACTCACCCCCAGTCAACTGATCTGGGTTTAATCCATCATCATTCTTTAGCTCACTCCACCACCCCAGTTCAGACATGGCCATATGCAAATCAGTCTGACCCTGTGCCTCATGGGAACAGTCCAGCCCGAACTGCCAAGCCATGTCTTCCTGGACCGGAAACAAGCATCCTAGGACCGGTTTCTGGCATTTCAGCCGTCATCAGCCAGGCTTGCTTGAATCCAGTGGCAAAGTGAGCAAGGGACCCACGTCTGGGCATACCCCCGCCAACCTAGGGCGACCAAAGCGATACAAAAGGGGATGATGGACGGAACGCTGAGCCAATCAAACACTCACCCCCAGTCAACTGATCTGGGTTTAATCCATCATCATTCTTTAGCTCACTCCACCACCCCAGTTCAGACATGGCCATATGCAAATCAGTCTGACCCTGTGCCTCATGGGAACAGTCCAGCCCGAACTGCCAAGCCATGTCTTCCTTGGACCGGAAACAAGCATCCTAGGCTCTTTCTGGCCAAGGGATTACGATGGCAGATTCCCACAGCCATTTGGGCCAGCCTTTCCGACACACAAAGGCTTTGGGAATCAACACAGGAAGGCTTTGGGAATCTGTCTTTAGGGCCCCCCAGCAGGGCCCCCATGGGTGCAAGGCCGCCGAATGGCGGCCTAGGTGACACCTGAAGGTGCCTGCCACTGGGTGCAGGGATGAACTGCACCTCTGCTCTTTACAATGAGAGCATGCATTCCGTTCGGAAAGAATGCTCCCATTGTAAAGTATAGGATTGTGACCGAACAGGGTTCGGTCGCATCCTACTTGATGGGCTGGAACCGATGATAGGAGGTCGTTCGGTTCCAGTTCCCAAATGATGTCGAACGGACTATGGTCCGTCCCACATCGTAATCGGGCCCTAAGTGTGAGATGCCACTTCTGACTGAAAAAATGTGCGTGTGCACGCACGCAAACACACACACTCATTCCCCATTTTGACAAGCATTGGGTTCTGTGACCTGTAGTTTCACAATCTATTAAGCTATCTCATTGGGACTGGAGAGAGTAACCTGCAGATAACAAAGAGATTTCATGTAGACCTGGGCAGAGGCACCACCTCTGACCCGCTTTAAAACCTGCCACCAATCCATCATTGTCTTGCCATGACTATCGTATGCAACTGCCCTCTATTAGGCAAGTAGGCTATGGTGACTAGACAATCAAGCAGTCTAGCACCTCAATAAAGAAAGACAAGAAACACAGTACTTTCAGCTGAGAGCCCCGCAGAATGTATATTTGTATTAATTGGTTCTTGGTGTTGTAAACCTCATTCATACACTCTCATTTATACAGATGATGTATTTTCGAAAGCTTAGACTAAGGGTATAACACTTTGAAAATGTGCATTTTACTGCTTAGAAAACAAAAAAATAGGCGTATATAAAATTAACACAAAAGTCTCCTCCACCTAAAAGCAAGCGGTAATTATGTGTCCATTGCTCTAAGGTGTGACTAAGCTCATCGGTCACACATGCACAAGTATCAGAAAACAGGACAAGACATGTTCAAAAACATGTGTGCTTGATAAATACTTATGTAGCCTTGTAGAACATTTAGTTAAAAAAAAACAACTGCATCTCACATGAATGAATTGTTGGTATTCGTACTTGTTGCAATTGGGTTCTGCCCATTCAGTACGTCCAGATTTTTTGCTTTTTTGGCCACCTGGTTTTGAACTTTATACTGTGGGTGTGTCTCACCCACAGAAATCACATGGCAAAAGGACTGTGCATGTTTACTGACAGTGTCTGCATTTTAAGATAAGGCCACTGCGACGCAGCTAGGTCAAGGGGCACTTGGCTGGTTACACATGAACACGAGTGTACACACGTGTGGGATGGCGTAGGAAATTGGTGTCGTGCACAACCCGGTTCTCTGCGCACAAGTAGCCTGGTGCTTTGGGGGCTCTGCAGGATTAGGTATTCACCTGGGATAGGCCTTATAAGGGTGGTGTCCACTAATAGGGAAAGTCAGTGTGATTTACTGTTTTGTCTATATGAATGCCCCATTGTACACATAGGGCGAGAACTGCCTTAGAGTGCAGTTCTACTCCCCTTTGGCTTAAAGAGACCATTGACGTCTTGAATTTGAGTGTAACCTGTGTGAGAAAATCAATTATGTAACTCCCAAAATGATATCTGTACACCTTATGGGTCATCCAGAGTTTTCATATTTCTCTGGATCAGAGCCCAAGCCTGTTGTCACCCTGCTGTGCCCAGTTAATTATATTTTTCTCCAGCAGCAGGAACAAAGTCCGCCCCACCTAAAAGGAGCAATTAGCAATACTTCTCCCAACACCTGAAGAGGAAATAGGTGCGCGAAATGATCTGCATCAATCACTCAGCTGTTACACTGTACCAAGGCGCTTGAGGGGAAGACGTCGTTTATTGCAGGTAAGTCATATGTAGACCCCATCCAGCAGCAAGCCAGGAGCAACTGCCACAACACATTCGAGCAGTGCTTGGTAACCAACCCCACGCTCCAGGTTCTGGAACTAGCAGCAGCTTACAAAGCATTTACCATGCCCAGCTTAAGAACACTTGAGAACACCACATCACCTACCCCTTTATAAACAAAACTGAACATTGTACATCACAGAAACCTTTGATAAAAACAAGCAAACGATGAAAGCTTACATGTCTCAATCTTGGAGACGAAGAGGAACCCGTTTCAACCGTACAGGCCTCGAACTGCAACTAGATAATTGAAGATCACTTTCTCTTGAACATCCCACAGAAGTCGTCCCACATTTAACAACCCTTTCCAAATTCCAAATTTTGTGATCACTTGTCCTCACCGCATTTCTAAACACCTTGACCACCTGAAATGGTCGACTGTATTTAGATATTCCAGAAGTTTTCTTTGGTAACCTGATCTTGACCCAGTCACCAACAGCAACAACGGTACTTTTCACAGCCTTCCTTAGATCGTAGCTAATTTTCCTTTTCATCATACCAGTTCGTTCCTTGTCCTTCCACCCATCCACACAATCAAACTTCTCATCCACCAAAGCTCTTTTGCCGGAGATCCATGCTGGAGTTATCTCCACATTTGCTAACCTCCCTTTAAAAAGGCGAAAAGGAGTCACCCCCGTAGAGGAGTGTGGAGTGAAACGATACTCTCTCACTTTCTTTTTTACTGCCGCCTCCGTCCATCATCCCCTTTTGTATCGCTTTGTTCGCCCTAAGTTGGCGGGGGTATGCCCAGACGTGGGTCCCTTGCTCACTTTGCCACTGGATTCAAGCAAGCCTGGCTGATGACGGCTGGAATGCCAGAAACCGGTCCTAGGATGCTTGTTTCCGGTCCAGGGAAGACATGGCTTGGCAGTTCGGGCTGGACTGTTCCCATGAGGCACAGGGTCATACTGATTTGCATATGGCCATGTCTGAACTGGGGTGGTGGAGTGAGCTAAAGAATGATGATGGATTAAACCCAGATCAGTTGACTGGGGGTGAGTGCTTGATTGGCTCAAACGTTCCGTCCATCATCCCCTTTTGTATCGCTTTGTTCACCCTAAGTTGGCGGGGGTATGCCCAGACGTGGGTCCCTTGCTCACTTTGCCACTGGATTCAAGCAAGCCGGGCTGATGACGGCTGGAATGCCAGAAACCGGTCCTAGGATGCTTGTTTCCGGTCCAGGGAAGACATGGCTTGGCAGTTCGGGCTGGACTATTCCCATGAGGCACAGGGTCAGACTGATTTGCATATGGCCATGTCTGAACTGGGGTGGTGGAGTGAGCTAAAGAATGATGATGGATTAAACCCAGATCAGTTGACTGGGGGTGAGTGTTTGATTGGCTCAAACGTTCTGTCCATCATCCCCTTTTGTATCGCTAACTTAAACATCAATCACAGGTAAGATAAGAAGTTTGTGGGAGGTATAATAATGGACTAGGAGGAGAGACTGACAGTACTAGTAGGACAAGTCACTCAGTGAGGGGTACCGCATCTATCTGTTCGTGTGTTACAAATTCAGCAGATTATTTAAATCAAACACTGGCTGCTGCCCTGCAGCAGCAAGGAAACCATGTGACGTAAAACAGTAACCCCCCCAACAAAACATTAACAACGTATGCTATGTTTAAGTATAAATATAATTTAATACCCTAACAAAAATAAACTATGTAAAAAAATCCCACAACACCCGACCCGACCCACCCCTCTCCCTAACCCCAACCAATGTCCAAAACGAGAAAGTCCAACCAATGTCCAAAATGTCCATAAACCCCAACGCCCAATTCCCACCCACCAAAAAAAGGATTAAAAAAGGGGCAATCCAACAGGGTCTTAAACTCTTAATGTTGTCGGCGGGCTCTTCTGATGTCCTTCTCCAGGACCTTGATCCTCCTCTGTAGCTCCTCTACCTGCTCCTCTAGACGTGCATTCCGGAGGAGCATGCGGCGCGCATATGCCCTGCAGTTGCATCCACAGGGGGGGGGCAGCAGTGGTGGATGTTGAACGTCGGCGGGCGGCTGCCTGACCGTGGCACCGTACCACTGTAAGGGCCTGGCTGGGGCCCGGGGTATTGGAGGAGGCTGCAGCTGCTGCCACCTCCTCTTCCTCCTCTGCCAGAACCACCAGCCACCGGTACTCTTTACAGATGGCCTCCAGTTTCCGGCGCCGGGCCATGGCTGCCAACTCCTTCCTGGTTGGTTTTGCTTTGGAACCAGAAGCTATATCAAGAAAGAAAAAAAGACTATTGAAACCAATACTCTTAGCAAAACAGTAACACAAAATTAATTCAACACATAGTGGCACAGTAGCACAAGCAAGCACAGGACATAACATTTGTGGTATGTATCTATCCTCCCACTTCCTCGGCCTCTAACATTTGTGGGAGTTTCAGGTATTATACTAGCACTATGGACTCGAGTACACAGTACACCAGTCTTCTTCTTCTCTCTTGTTAGCGAAATTACGTAACCTTGTTGTAGCCGGCATGCCAGCTCAGTCAGCTTGCGCCCAAGACAAACATACTCGAGTCATGATGCAGACTCACGTTAGTTTTATTTACTACTGTCTGCAGGTGGGGAAGCTGGTATTTTTCTATTACGGGTGGTACTGGCCATACTCTGTTACATCAAGGGCAACTGCTCAATTTCACTTTCACCCTGCCCTGACTACTACAAAAAGGCAGATGATATCTGTTCCAATGCCCATTGCTTATATATGGGACGACATGAGGTTCTTTGTTTTGATTGATTGTGTAACCAGCCGATAGGCCACCCATGGCAGGCTGGCTGACACAGTCGAAAATAAATTAACATAGGTAGGGAGTGGTCCTCGGAGTCAGAGGAAGGCGCTTGATAACTACATACATACACAATATATATGCTACTACTGTGAGTCAAGGGAGTATTCTGAGTGAAAATACAACTTATATTCTCCTCGGCTTTACTACTCTGGTGCGGTTTCTTTTACATTCTCTTCAAACTAAGACTCTTCAGCCAGTGACAGTCTCCTCCACCTATGCTATCTATGATGAATACCATCCAGGCATCCATCCATTCAAAGTGAACGTCTATCATTCTTCTTAATCTCTCAACAAACCTTAGTTTGTTTCACCAACAACAAACATTTTTTTTTTTTTATAAACTACCACCCATGTGTCCTTCCTTCCTCGCTTGCCTTGGCTTTGAGCTTGACCCAAACACCACTGAGGATTCTTGTTATCTACCCATACAGTTTCACCCACCCAGGCAGGCATCTTTTCTTTCACCTTCCACCCATCCTTCAACCACCCATGCATCTGATTCCTATCAGCCACCTATGCATGCATCCCACGTATCCTTTTCTGCCAGTCGTAAATAATATTACATCTCGTCCGTCCTTCCTCCTTCCACCCTTCTTTCCCTTTTCGTTCTACACATCCATCAAGGTCATCTGATCTGACTTTTAGTCTTCTCCATAGAACTTTCACAGCTGAGTTGAGGTCAGATAGAAGAGGCCATTGGTTACTCAACTCCCGCCGCTAATGCTATTGCTAATGCTAAGTAAAGCGTGTCTTCTTCAACCGTTGTTCACAACAACTTCTTACTTACTAAGTCTCAACAGTACAGTGTACACCCTTGCAGCGAGTGTAATGTCAATAAGTAAGGATAACTTACCACCGCCTGCCACTGCTGCTGTCTCACCCCCTGCAGCTCCTGCAGCTGCCGCATCTCCTGCCCCCTCCGAAATGGCCATGTCGCCATCGCCGCTGGCCCCGGCACTGGTGGTTGGTAGTACGCCTAGAAAAAACATTACAAATTTGTTAGATGCCATATACACCTCCCCCTATTTATTCTTTTTCACTAGCAAGATTGAAAAAAATGTTAATACATACATATACAATAGACATCACTAGTACAAATCTGGTACTACTAGAGTATAGTAGACACTAATAGTGTTATATGGTCACTAGGGTCTTGCTAGTCTCTTTGCTAAGTTAGCCTGAGCCGCGCAACCATTTTAGCTTTGTGTCTTTTATTTTTGCGCATGTTACCTCGCAGCTTGTTGTGTAAGACTCCTTTGAGTCCACATGAGTTCATACTGCTACTGTCTGAGCGCTGCGTACAAGGTCGAAAAACAAGCCACTTTGTTATGGAGTTTTGCTGGTCAGTCCGTATTGCTTAGCCATAACATGCTACACTTTTTGGCACGACTGAGAAATGCTTGCAATATACTAATGCGCATCATTTTTCTCATAACAGACGGAAGATTCCCTTCTACGAACCAGAGCTTGGCAGAGCTTATGATGTAACCAGTACTTCTAGGTTCTTCTAAGGTGAGGGGTCCCCCAGAATTCGCTCAGAGATCTTCATTTATAATTTTATATAAACTATATTCCTACCAAGGGGAGGGTGGTTCTTCAACCACTGTTCCGTTATCATGATTTCCCCTTTTGTCTTCTATGGACTTGTAGTTGTAACAATGTTTATTGTTTTAATCTTATGCATTTTGCTGTTGGTGCTGGCTCGTATACTGCATTATAGAACAACGTACAGAGCTTGTTAGTTAAAAATAAACCTTTTGAACTTACATAGACTCTGTGGTATTTGGTGTGGACTTAAACGAGTGAGTGAGCGAAAGGGTGTGCATTGCTTCCACAACTCTGAGAGGTCGGGAGTGTAGTGTTATGTTCTGGGTTGTCTAATCATTGGGTATCTTCTGGGGGTTCGGGGAGCTAATGAGACACTATAGCTAGTCGGTCAGGGGATTGTGGGTGAGGTGTGAGGAAGGTCCAACCTCCTATCACCAACTTCCTATTTTCTTGTGCATAGTTCTGTATGTGCAGAATCCCTACAACAGTAGTAGTATGTCCTATCCTATCAAAAATAGCTAAATATCTGGTTGGGCATTTTGTTGGTGGGAATTTTCGAAAAGCCTCAAGATTAAGAAGACTAGAAGAGGACAACCCAAAGGACTGGACTCAGTGGCTAGAGCGATTGGTGAATCGGAGTTTTAAACCTTTTAAATAAAGAGTGGCCACCTGGGCAAGCTTAGCTACAGACAGACTAATAGTAGTAGCAGTAGAGTCATAGCAGAGGCAGTTAGAGGCAGGGATAACAAGAATTTAGAAACTGATTGTCTAGATCGAAGAAGATTTTGTAAAAATAGAATTAGGAAATCGAAATAATAGTTCGGAAAAAATAAGGTGCAGTAAAAGTTAGGGAAGTATAATTATTAATATTAACAACAGGAGGACTTACGGGGGGCAGCAGCAGAGCCCTCGGTAGAGGAGCGTTCCTGGCCCTGGGAGGCATCTTCTCCAGCTCCCGCTGACTCCGACCCCGTCTTCCTGCCCCTGGGTGCTGATCATGAAAGATGTAAGAAAGAAAGAGACAAACATGGATGATTGGTGTGAAACAAATAAAATATTTTCAAAAACGCTCAAAAAAACATTTATGGAAACAACAATTGCAATAAAACTGACCTATCTAAATCTGGTCGACTAGTATTGCGGGATTCGCGGTCCGTCTTGTTATTATTTATGAGCACTATTCCAATGTTCCATTCTGATTCCAAAATACTAACTAAGCCTAAGTACCACCTGACCTAGCCCACCTATTCCAGACGGGCCAATTGTTCCCTAAGTCTGCATTTCCATTTATTTTAGTCCTCAAAAATGCATAGATGGAGGACACATGCATACATTTTTGCATACACCAAATTGTTGGTTGGTTCCTGCTGATGTTCTGCTAGTGATAAGCCTATTACCACTCACTAAACAAACTACAAAAGGTTCTACTAAGGACTGGGGTAAGCAGCACTCAGCAACACGTGACGTGACAGAGGATGCGTCACGCAGACCACTAAAAAATTACCTACTAATAAGTAACTAAACCTATCAATCCATCACTATCTCTTCTTAGTGGCAGGAGGACAAAGGAAGGACTAGAGTCTCTCTAGCATTACCTAACTTAAGTTCTCTAAAGTAAACTCTTACATAATCATGCCAAGCGAGCGCAAAGTTGCAAACAAGTAAGATTAGTAGCGCCGAGCACCTGTGTCATAACAATCACAGAAGATTTTTAAATGTAATTTCCCTGCAATGTAAGCAGCAGCATTCTTGCTGTTCGGGGAAAAAAATATATTCGCAATATATAACACAGAGCAGAAGAACACAAAGTAGTAATATTAAATAGCTACCCACCAAGCCCCAGGACCTCCACTCCTAGCAGGTCCAGCAGGTCCTGCTCCCGGTCCAGGATATCGGACCACCGGTGCATCAGCACGGTATCGGTGCGCCGGACACCAGAGCAGCAAAACACTGCCCGGCGCACCTTTCCCCACCCCTGGCGACGCTCCCGGAGCCCATACCCGGACCCAGGCCTGCCGCCTGCTGCCAGGGTTAAGGGGAGGTGGCGCTGGACTTAAAAAACAAGTGTGGCCACCTCCGCCTCACCAAATAAGGCCCGTGCCTGCACCCCGCCTGTGCCCCACCTTCCGCAGGGAAGGCGGTCGCAGCTGCGAGCAGCTTTGCCCTTGGCCTTGCCCACACCCTTGGCCATGGTTCTGGGACTCAGGGGGCGGAAAAGAAAAGGGAGGAATTCGAAAAGTAAGTAAAAGAAATGAAAAAAGCAAGTTATAGAAAAAGAGTGAAAAAGTACTAGAAAAAGTCACAAAAAGTAGAAAAAAAGTCAAAATATAGACTCAGGAAAATAGAGAGATAGATAATAAATAAAAAGGATTACAAAAAAGTGTACAGAAACAAAGGATTGCAAAGATAGAGGGAGGATAGAAAAGCAGGCCCAGAACCATAGCAATAGAGTGAAAAACAAAATGGCCGCGCCCATTGCGACCGCATGGGCAAGTTCGCGCAATATTTCCCCCCCGAACACGCAAAAAGCGTCGCAAACACGTAATACGCGTTCCCGAACAGGAAATACTCATCGCTAACGGGCGGGAGCACGCAATACGCGACCCGGAACAGGAAATAAACATCGCGAACGGGCAGGACAAGTGAAAAACAAGATGGCCACCCCCATTAGCGACCGCATGGGCAAGTTAGCAACATATTTCCCCGCGAGCACGCAAAAACACATCGTGAACGGGCGGGGCAAGCAATTCCGCGTGTTCGCGGAATTTCCACGTGCTCGCGGAGAATTTTTACTGTTTCGCGGAAGTTTGCGTAGCGCGACTACGCAAATTCCGCCCACCCCTACTTGCAAGATTCAATTTCTGAAGCATGAAAAGAATAACGAATTCCAAAACCAGAACACAGGCAATAAGTGCCCCCACGTCAAGATCAGACTTCATTTGAGGTTCGTGGGTAAAAAGCATTACTCTGTCCCTACTCGATAATTAACGTGACATCCCTACTTAGCATTCCCAAGGCAAGTCAGGAAAAGGTGTCAGCGCGTGAAGACTTCCTAAGAAGTGCACTCATGTTGAATGGGTCAAGTAGCATAAAGCTGCAGAGCTCGTTCTAAGAGGCTCCTTCTCTCTACATCGATCTCTTCTCCTCTCCTAACTCAACCCTCGGGGCACTGTCCCTAATTCAAACACCAAAATCATAAAACACGCCCATTTCACATCATCCGATCACCGCATCCTGCTGGGCACCTCCTCCTAGGTGATTTTCCATTTAGTTTCGATACTCCCAGCTTCTGGCTCGATGACCTTGATTCCCCTGCCTTCTCCAGTGAGAAAGAACACCATCCCACTTTATCAGCACTACTTGTACAAATGTATCCTCTCCTCCCTGAGCCTAACTCCTAAAACAAAAGCGTTATTCTAACTAACAAAGATGAATTTCTCCACCTGCTACATAAACGTGAGAAAAAACAAATTCAACCTGCACATGAAATTCAGCAACGGAGTCTAATATGAGAGCTTCCAGGGAAAATGCACTTCAGGCCTGCAAAAATCCCCCAACATAAGAAAATAACACGTAGGCCTTATGAAACCACATATGAATAAACATTTTACTAAGCATTTCTAAATAAACACGTTACGTGAACATATCAAATACATGAATAATTGTAAGCAACCTACACAAGTTCTACACGTTAAAATTTCAGTGGAACACGCATATATATGCAGACATTAATATGGTGCACGGTCAAATTAATGCATTACATTTCAATAAATGAACTTCATCAGTCCGTTATAACACAACTGCCATGTTAATTTCTTCAAATTGCACGAAATATTTCTATCATTTCACCTTTACACATTATTACATGTCACATTCGAACGACCAAATGTTTACACGACAAAAGAATAAATGTAGGTGCAGACTACTCGTGATTATGATGCACCCCTACAAATGAAGGAGCACAATCGTGCCCTATCAGCATGTTATCACTCCAGTCACATATAAAGAAGACAGTACCTAAATGTAGCTTTCCTGTGTGTTCTTCAGTCTGGGGGCCGCACAACAGTGATGTTTCCAGGACCCCCAAAATCATTGTGCAGTGGGATATGATTTTCAGGGCCCCAACATACATTTGGAAGTGAATCTAATGATGCTGAGGCAATGGCAAAATCCTTCCCACTGTTTCTGCCATAAAATGTTTTCATCTCCTTATGACAGTGTGACGGGAGCCTACGGTCTCGGTATATTGGGGGTGTCTCAAGTACCCTTCTGTTTATCTATGCACAATAATCGTAGCCATTCGCTGTGACCTCACCCCTGTCCCCAAGCACTTAAAGTACTCCAAGGCATTGTTGGTGTTACAGAATGAAAGTCGCTCAATTAGGTTTTGGTTGTGAGCCTGTGTGATTTATTTCATTCAGAAAAAGAATGTTGGTTTAGTGCTTGTGAATGGGCCTTGGGTGGGCCGCCAGGCTATCTTGGGTGTGCCTGGCCCACCCTCTAGAACCGGGCCTGTGATGCTCTAGTATGTATTCCCATGAGAGCATGTAGATTTTAAACAGTATGGAAGAATTACTGTGGAACACAGCATGTAACCCTTCCTCTCCACAATTCCTCTGACCCGACCAGTAAAAGTGGGACAGGAGAGTAGAGCAAGGGCGTTTGGTAGGAAAGTCGGTCCGGGGTGTGGGACAGAAGATCGGGCAGGAGTGTAAGGGTATAGATGTGAGCAGGAGAAGGGGCAGGGGAACCGTGAATGGGAAAGGGGCAGGTAAGTGTGACAAGGCTGGGACAGTGGGACAGGAAAGTAAGCAAGGGACTGGATAGGACAGCGGGATGGGCCAGGGTGACAGGAAAGTGGGGTAGGAGAGTAGACAGGTGAGTGAGGAGAGAGGGGTGAGCTGGACAGTGGAGAAGGAGGATGAAATAGGAAAGAGGAATAGTGCAAGAGATAAGCGGACTGTAGAGTGGGGAAGGTGCGTGGGGCAGGAGTGGGACCACATGAGTGAGGCAGGAGAGTAAAGCTGCACCCAGGACAGTCAATGGGGTGAACGAAAGAATGGGGCTGGGAAGTGGTACATAAGTGTGGGGAAGGACAGAGTAAAGGCGTAGACGGAGTGGGGGAGAGTGGGGAAGAAAGTGAACTATAAGTGGGCTAAGTGAGAATCCAGGGAGAGGTGGGTGGGAGGTGGGACCGTAGAGTGGGGTAGGAGTCGGTATGAAAGCGGGCGTGATAGGGGCATAGAGACAGCGGATTTACAGCGCTGCTTCATAGGCGTAAGTGCCGTGGCGTAATGAGAGGAACGGATGCTGACATGGCTCGGAGCAAGAGAGAGGGAGGGAGTGCCCTGCCCCGCAGCGCAGGAACCACTACGTATACAGTTGACACAACGGCTAATCCTCTCCAGTTCCTGTTTCATGGCTATTTCCATGTAAGGAGGGTTCCTAAGAAGAATTCTTATCTTCTCCTGTCAAAGGAGGCCTGCTGCATGAAGCCAAACATCTGGGGCCTCCTGGCTGCCAAGACAGCCTCTCATTCCAGAGGAAACAGTGGGAGATACGAGGATGAGGGCCGCTGCTTAAAGTCAGAGCATTGTCTGCAGTTAGGCCCAGGCTACGGTAACTCTCTCCACAGCTAAGACGTGTTGACAAGAACACCGCTCCCCTAACCTGGGCCCACACACACAGCTCTGGTAATGCCGTCCGCCATCTTGAGCTATCACTACCTCGTCTATTCCAGCACTGAACCTCCTTTCTTGTTTATAATGCCCATTATTATTATTATATCGCGCAGCTACTCCAGAACTGTCCTGGCGCTTAAATATCAGCATCAGAGAACACCGTCCAGCAAGATTTCCCCCACTTCCCTGGCTACTATAAAGATGGGTTTTCAGTGCCTACTTGAAACTGCCTTCCTCAGTCGTCAGTCTCAGGGATCTCGCCTGTTGGCCCTTGTTCAGTTCTTTTTGTAGAAGCCTTTATGTACCAAGGAGGGATTCCATGTACTGACGGGGGTTGGGTGTAGCCCGCATAATTTGCTGATGCGTAAATTCGCCAAATTACAGCAAAATTATGCAAGAAGCGATGCTCTGCATTTAGCGCTATTTTCATAATGCAAAATGCACCCTCCCCTCCAAAATGGAAATGTGGATCCATTTGGTGCCAAGTAACCAGCTCTAAATGCAACAGAACAGGAACAGCAACAGTGGTTTGCGCTCTGTTCCTATGCTTTTAAAAAGACATTTTTGCCCGAATTTATGCAAACAGGCGAAATTTTCGACCATTTCATATCACAAGAGTAAATGAAAGTTACCAAAATTACTCTGATTACTCTGGTGTAAATTTGGGCAAATGCATCTCTTAACCCTGATCTGCCAGACCAACTGGAATTCACAGACTGGAACCCACACACAGGTGTCCCTGTAAACATCAGTCCTGCGGGACCCAAAACTATTAGCACACTGGGACCCACACACCTATCTATCAGTGCACCTCTAGCCTTCCTAGCAGGCAGCACCGCCTGCTGTTTCAACTCAGAGGTCAACACACAGCTCTGCACAACACTTAGGGCCTCATCTACAAGAAAATGGCGCAGCTCGGTGTGGCTGGCCTTTTAGCTCTGCCGTGCTGCATCATTTTCAAAGCCCAGGATGTGTTGTATTAACAACAATACAACGCATCCCTGTGCTTTCCCCTGCACTGGCGCACAATTGGCTGCCATGCGCCAGCGCAGGCACCCATGCTTCATTTTGCAACGTTGACTGCGCTGCGGGATGATTGTTTTTGTGCAGGAAGGGACACCTTCCTGCACATAAACAATCATTAATGGCATTTTCCTCTTTCTATGCATGCTGCATGCAGCACGCATGGAAAGAGGAAAAAACGAGGAGAAATAAAAGTATTTCTCCTCGTTGAGCCAGGGAAGCGTAGGATTCTGATGCATTCCAAGTTTTACAAAATGGTGTAAATCTAGGAATGCGTCAAGCTCCATGGATGTTGCATGGGAACACCCACAGAAACACCCATGGAACGCCCCTTTCACACAGAGTAATGCGTGAAAGGGGCCCATATTTACAAGGCCATGAAAAGTCACACAGGATGACTTTAGGTGGTCTTGTATAAACGGGCAGGCCCATTGCGCCGCCGCTGGTGGTTCAAAACAAGTGATTCACCAGCAGAGCAATGGGATTGTAAATAAGCCCCTAAAACTGCACTTAACCTGCGGTATCTACGCTAACCCTATCCTGCCCCAAACTTTCAGGGCATCTCATTTACTCAAAGGAAGTGTAGGAAAAACACAGACGACATTCGCCAACGTTTACAGTGCTTCCAGCTGTCACTGTTTATTCCTCTGCCTCCCAGGGCCTATCATCAAGTCTCCAGTTACCCCCCACCCTCAGCAGGGGAGGCCTCTGTGGGTTTGTCATGTTCTTTCTCTTCCATGTTATGCTCCACCAAAGGAAACATGTTAGCGGTTTTATTAAACAAGGCCCGTATTAACTTCCCACAGGTTCATCTGAGGAAATCCACTCATTAGCAGCTCAGAATTGTGAAACATGTCTAAGCTGGAGATAGTTAGCAGGGGACTGTGAGCTGTGGATTGGAAGTGAGGGGTACACCGCCCCCCCCCCCCCTGGAAATAACCGTAGGATCCTGAGTGCGGAGCACTGAATGTGGGGCTGTTGGAAAAAAACTGCAAGAATGAACAATGAGGGTCGTGCGGAGAGTGAGCCGGGAGCTGAGGCCTGCAAGCACACGGTCTGTGACTGAGGGACCGCCTGCAGTTCTAAGCTCTCTCATCCGGTTCTAAGGATGATGACAAATTCGAAAACCCCCGGTCAAAGTTGTGCAAAGCGGAAAATTGCAGCTTCGGGAAGGGGGACAATTACAACAAATGGTGACATTTCAAGGTCATTTTTAGGTCTCGGCCTGCACCAGCGCTTGCGCTGGTCTGGCCCAGAGTTTTAGTAAGCGGGTTTTGGAAGTGCAAACCCACTGGCTTTCGGCTGGCGACCAGCTTGCGTTCACGATGGCGTGCACGCGCAGCTGCCATCTGGGTTTCCTATCTCTTCCTCATTTCCTCGTCATGGCTCATTAACTCTCTGGACTCTGATGTTTCAATCGCAGCAGCAGCTCACATTACCAACTGACGGCCCTGGACTACAGTCACATGAAAAACAACAGCGATTAGCATTGAAATGCAAGCTTTTTTTGTCTAGTTAGAAATATTGCTTCGGTGGGTTGATTTCACCTTATATCGCTATTTGTTTTATATTGGGAGTCAGCCTAATTACCAGTATTTTTGTCTCACTCTGTTTTTTTAAAAATATATTTATTCACGCGAAGCACAAAGCTATATTTAAGGTTACTTTTTCCGCGTCACTTCTTCACTCTATTTAAACTCCACACCCCCACTCTTATTGTCTCTCTCCTTCTCTCTCTCTCCCCTCTCTAATTCTCTCTCTACTTAATTAACTCTCCCTCTCTATCTTTTTTAGCCTTTCATTCTCTCTCACCCCTTTATCTGTTTCTCTTTCAAACTCCTTCATTCACTCTCTCTCCCCTTCTTTCTCTCTCTCTATCCCGCTCCACTCTTTATTCTATGTACACCCTTTATCTCTCTTTCTCTCTCACCACCCTCTCTAATTGGGCATTATACCTTCACTCTATCTCTCACTCGGCAACACCACAGCATCACTCAGCATCACCACAGCATCACTCAGCGCAACCACAGCATCAATCAGAGCCAGCACAGCATCACTCAGCACCAACACAACATCTCTCAACGCCATCACAGCATCACAGCATCACTCAACGCCACCACAGCATCACTCAGTGCAACCACAGCATCACTCAGTGTAACCACAGCATTACTCAGCACAACCACAGCATCACTTAGTGCCACAACAGCATCACTCAGCGCCACCACAGCATTACTCAGCAGCACCACAACATCACTCCGCGCCACCACAGCTTCACTCAGCACCACCATAGCTTCACTCAGCGACACCACATCATCACTCAGGGCCAACACTGCATCACTCAGCACCACCACAGGATCACTCAGCACCACCACAGGATGACTCAGCACCACCACAGGATGACTCAGCACCACCACAGCATCACTCAGCACCACCACAGCATCGCTCAGCACCACCACAGCATCGCTCAGCACCACCACAGCATCACTCAGCACCACCACAGCATCGCTCAGCGCCACCACAGCATCGCTCAGCGCCACCACAGCATCGCTCAGCGCCACCACAGCATCGCTCAGTGCCACCACAGCATCTCTCAGCGCCACCACAGCATCACTCAGGGCCACCACAGCATCACTCAGGGCTACCACAGCATCACTCAGGGCCACCACAGCATCACTCAGGGTCACCACAGCATCACTAGGCGCCACAACAATATCACTCGGCGCCACCACAGCATCACTCGGTGCCACCACAGCATCACTCGGCGCCACAACAGCATCACTCGGCGCCACCACAGCATCACTCGGCGCAACCACAGCATCACTCGGCACCACCACAGCATCACTCGGCACCACCACAGCATCACTCGGCACCACCACAGCATCACTCAGCGCCACCACAGCATCACTCAGCGCCACCACAGCATCACTCAGCGCCACCACAGCATCACTTAGCGCCACCACAGCATCACTCAGCGCCACCACAGCATCACTCAGCGCCACCACAGCATCACTCAGCGCTACCACAGCATCACTCAGGGCCACCACAGCATCACTCAGCGTCACCACAGCATCACTCAGCGCCACCACAGCATCAGTCAGCGCCACCACAGCATCACTCAGCCCCACCACAGCATCAGTCAGCGTCACCACAGCATCACTCAGAACTACCACAGCATCACTCAGTGCCACAACAATATCACTCAGCACTACCACAGCATCACTCAGCGCCACCACAGCATCACTCAGCACCACCACAGCATCACTCAGAACTACCACAGCATCACCACAGCATCACTCAGTGCCACAACAATATCACTCAGCATCACCACAGCATCACTCAGCACCACCACAGCATCACTCAGCACCACCACAGCATCACTCAGCGCCACCACAGCATCACTCAGCGCGACCACAGCATCACTCAGCGCGACCACAGGATCACTCAGCGCCACCACAGCATCACTCAGCGCCACCACAGCATCACTCAGCGCCACAACAGCATCACTCAGTGCCACCACAGCATCACTCAGCGCCACCACAGCATCACTCAGCGCCGCCACAGCATCACTCAGCGCCGCCACAGCATCACTCAGCGTCGCCACAGCATCGCTCAGCGCCGCCACAGCATCGCTCAGCGCTGCCACAGCATCGCTCAGCGCTGCCACAGCATCGCTCAGCGCCGCCACAGCATCGCTCAGCACAACCACAGCATCGCTCAGCACAACAACAGCATCACTCAGGGCCACCACAGCATCACTCAGGGCCACCACAGCATCACTCAGGGCCACCACAGCATCACTCAGGGCCACCACAGCATCACTCAGCACCACCACAGCATCACTCAGCACCAAGACAATATCACTCAGCACCACCACAGCATCACTCAGCGCCAAGACAATATCACTCAGCACCACCACAGCATCACTCAGCACCACAGCAGTATCACTCAGCAAGACCTGAGTATCATTCAGCATCACCTCAGCATCGTCTCCGCAACAGTCACCACCACCACCACTACCACCTCAGCATCACTCAGCACCACCTCAGCCTGCTCTCGGAATCTGGCATCTGTTGATTCTCCCCTAGCGTCTGGCCGCTGCTAGTGTTATAATACAGGTACTAGTTCCCAACCTTCACCCTCCGATTGTTTATGCCCCTCAAAAAAAAGCTTTAACAAACAACCATTGCAATAGGCAGAAACAAGTTGCCAGCATTGCAAGAACAAAAGAAAACTAAGGACATTTTTTATTGTAAATACTTTTTTTAATATGGTCGTTCAGTTTTACATAATGCCTTCTTGGTCATATATAAAGTAACAAAAATGCTTCTGACACTTTTTTATTATAACTTTTCAGCATGCTGCACAGCAGCCACACTTCTCTACAGCACAGCTTGAAGACATTGGCAAAGTCAATAGCTCTGGCTAAACACTTATAAGGCCCCAAAGGCGAGACCTTTTGGCTATGCCAATGCTTGTTTTTTTTGCCAAAGATTTTTCTCATAAAAGATTTCTCGTGGCACAGTTCTTCTCTATAAACGAGGTTTTGTGGAATATTTTTGTTGTATAGCATACTTCTGCTGTGGCGCACATCTCCATCCCATTGCTTAGTGTGTTGGACATAGGGTTTGTTTAAAACCCTTTCACAGCCCTGGAGAATTCCAGAACTGCAGAGTCTACACATCTCTCTTCTTAGACTAATAGAAGGAGAATGCGGATACAGTACAATTTAAGGAAAATAGCAAATACATTTCCCCAGCCAACACCTCAATGCCTCCATGCTTCTCTTAGAGTGATCATGCTAGCTCTGCTTCGACAATCTGCTGAAATGATTCAAACTGAACATCAGTGTCTACAAATTGACTTCTGTCTATTTTTGGCCCCATTTAAGACTTTGGTGGTTTTATGCCCATGCCTTATTCAGCTTTTAAACTGCACTGATTTCTCCTTTGTGTGCCATTTTTAGGTCTCGCCTAAGACAACACAGACACTGTCTCTTGCCAGGCCTTTTGTTATCTTACAAGGGGCTTAGAGGCCATCCATTGCTTAGCATAGGTTGGCTCCATTGTCACTCTCATTTGCTTGATTCTTATTGATCAGCTTCCATAGGCTTCCTTCCTCTTTGTGTGTTTGTCCCTCCCCTAGTGCATGGACTGTGTCCCTCCAAAAGTGGGCTCTCGTCAGGAGGCAGTTTGCACCAGCCAATTTCTCCTGTTAGCGCCACCTAAAACAGAACCAACTACTAGTTGGAAACTGGAAGAGGATGTGGCATAATGGCCAGATCTGCCAACTCTGGAGTTGGGGAACCAGGTTCGAGTCTGGCTCAACATCCTGTGATTCTGGGTAAATCACCTAATCTCAGGGCACAGGTCCTAAAAAAAGAAGTGGGGGGACTAACCTAATTAATCAGTATGCAAGTGACATCACGGCGCGTGACATCACAGCGCGTGACATCACAGGAAGGGGCATCACAAGAAGTGGCATCAGATCTTAAGCCCTCACATATATGTTTAGCAGGTCTATTATGAGTACATTTGAGCACATTTCGAGTATACTTGCAAACCCTCATGATTTAGGCTGAAGAGTCACACTTTTGTAAGCTTCACATAAACCAATGTTGCCTTTTGTCAGCATAAAGCTTTCTCTACCCATAGTGCTTTAAAAGAAAAAATTGTGATATTTAAATTATTACAACACCTCCTCAGGGGTAGTAGGCGCTATATAAATGCTATTTATTTTGTGCAAATACTGGGAAAGATGGACACATCTGACGTTCTTACAGTGCATGCATATCTCCTAAACAGAGCCTGAAAAAAGTGAAAAGATGCCTCTCTTAAGTATGTGTGAAGTGCTAACAGGTGTGAGCCTTTGTTTACCCTCTGCTGCATTTGCACCTAGGTGTGAGGCTCCTGACTGCTGCCAGCCAGGAGACTCGAACAGAAGGAGGCCTGATGACCCTTCAGAATAGGCCATTGTTATGGGCCCAGCAGGAGTCAGAAATAAGAAAGCCCCGTCGGCGCCTGCACGTTGTTGCTTGTTGCGATCGAAAGCAGATAACAACGTGCAGGTGCTGCTGAAAGTGTCCCGGTGTTTGGAAATTACACCGGGACGAATTCAGCATCTTTTTCACTGGGGCCATCTTCTTGGCAGGGTGGACGGCATCCACCCTGTGAAATAAGTGGGTGGACGCCGTCCAGCCGCGTGTACCCCCGACTCGTGCCCTGCCTAATCTCCTTACAAATGAATGTGTCCTTAACTGGTCCTCATGAAAAGCACGGTGTTGATGATTAAGTGCCAGCATCGGAAACCACAGGCTCAAATTAAGCACTATCCCGCTCCATGTTGGTCCCCCAGACCCTCCCACCTTTTGACCCTCCAGTGCCTGTTTGCTTGCCCCAGCCCCTTCTGTGACCCTCCATTGTCCATATGCTTGCCCCAGCCCATCCTGACAACCCTACAGTGTCTGTTTGCTTGCCCCAGCCCCCACCCTCCGTTGTCCGTCTGCTTGCCCAAGCCCCTCCCACACAACCTCCATTGTCCGTGTGCTCCCCACTTGCGTCCTTGTCTCGCGTTGCCAGCGCTGGCCTCGTCTCAGCGTTTTTGTCATCAAATGAGTGACGTGCCTAGTGAGGTTTAATTTGCTGATTTTTGTATTTTAGCTGGTAAACGTGACAAGCAGTATTGTATACTTGTACCTTAGGGATCAGTTTATTGTTCAATGCACGAGTAAGGAATACAGGAAGAGTTGTTGAGACATTACAATCCCACATTAACCGAAGGTATTAATGTTGCCAAGAGTGTTGAGGTTTAAGTGAAGTCAATTAACACTGTCAGTAAGGACAAGCTGTTCAGTACTGAACTTGAAGCTATAGTGTCAGGAACATAAATGAGAACTAATTACAGTAAAGAGTAAATCAACATATAGTCTGAATGATCAAATTAAAGGTTATAAATGTGGGTCCAGGGGCACCTGGCTTCCAGTAGGACATCTCCTGCTATAAGGAAGGAACCTGTGAGGTTAATGATGTTAGAGGTTTTGACTATGGTGAGAGTCAGGTACATATCTTTTGATTCTTATAGTATAATACTCGAGAACACCATTTGGGCAGTTTAATTATCTTATTTATTTTCCTCACACATGTATTTCAATTCTGCTGCTGAAAATTATCCCAAAGCAGACGAGATTCAAGTCTGCCCTTCTCCCCTCTGGGATACAAAAGGGGATGATGGACGGAACGCTTGAGCCAATCAAACACTCACCCCCAGTCAACTGATCTGGGTTTAATCCATCATCATTCTTTAGCTCACTCCACCACCCCAGTTCAGACATGGCCATATGCAAATCAGTCTGACCCTGTGCCTCATGGGAACAGTCCAGCCCGAACTGCCAAGCCATGTCTTCCCTGGACCGGAAACAAGCATCCTAGGACCGGTTTCTGGCATTTCAGCCGTCATCAGCCAGGCTTGCTTGAATCCAGTGGCAAAGTGAGCAAGGGACCCACGTCTGGGCATACCCCGCCAACCTAGGGCGACCAAAGCGATACAAAAGGGGATGATGGACGGAACGCTTGAGCCAATCAAACACTCACCCCCAGTCAACTGATCTGGGTTTAATCCATCATCATTCTTTAGCTCACTCCACCACCCCAGTTCAGACATGGCCATATGCAAATCAGTCTGACCCTGTGCCTCATGGGAACAGTCCAGCCCGAACTGCCAAGCCATGTCTTCCCTGGACCGGAAACAAGCATCCTAGGACCGGTTTCTGGCATTTCAGCCGTCATCAGCCAGGCTTGCTTGAATCCAGTGGCAAAGTGAGCAAGGGACCCACGTCTGGGCATACCCCCGCCAACCTAGGGCGACCAAAGCGATACAAAAGGGGATGATGGACGGAACGCTTGAGCCAATCAAACACTCACCCCCAGTCAACTGATCTGGGTTTAATCCATCATCATTCTTTAGCTCACTCCACCACCCCAGTTCAGACATGGCCATATGCAAATCAGTCTGACCCTGTGCCTCATGGGAACAGTCCAGCCCGAACTGCCAAGCCATGTCTTCCCTGGACCGGAAACAAGCATCCTAGGACCGGTTTCTGGCATTTCAGCCGTCATCAGCCAGGCTTGCTTGAATCCAGTGGCAAAGTGAGCAAGGGACCCACGTCTGGGCATACCCCCGCCAACCTAGGGCGACCAAAGCGATACAAAAGGGGATGATGGACGGAACGCTTGAGCCAATCAAACACTCACCCCCAGTCAACTGATCTGGGTTTAATCCATCATCATTCTTTAGCTCACTCCACCACCCCAGTTCAGACATGGCCATATGCAAATCAGTCTGACCCTGTGCCTCATGGGAACAGTCCAGCCCGAACTGCCAAGCCATGTCTTCCCTGGACCGGAAACAAGCATCCTAGGACCGGTTTCTGGCATTTCAGCCGTCATCAGCCAGGCTTGCTTGAATCCAGTGGCAAAGTGAGCAAGGGACCCACGTCTGGGCATACCCCCGCCAACCTAGGGCGACCAAAGCGATACAAAAGGGGATGATGGACGGAACGCTTGAGCCAATCAAACACTCACCCCCAGTCAACTGATCTGGGTTTAATCCATCATCATTCTTTAGCTCACTCCACCACCCCAGTTCAGACATGGCCATATGCAAATCAGTCTGACCCTGTGCCTCATGGGAACAGTCCAGCCCGAACTGCCAAGCCATGTCTTCCCTGGACCGGAAACAAGCATCCTAGGACCGGTTTCTGGCATTTCAGCTGTCATCAGCCAGGCTTGCTTGAATCCAGTGGCAAAGTGAGCAAGGGACCCACGTCTGGGCATACCCCGCCAACCTAGGGCGACCAAAGCGATACAAAAGGGGATGATGGACGGAACGCTTGAGCCAATCAAACACTCACCCCCAGTCAACTGATCTGGGTTTAATCCATCATCATTCTTTAGCTCACTCCACCACCCCAGTTCAGACATGGCCATATGCAAATCAGTCTGACCCTGTGCCTCATGGGAACAGTCCAGCCCGAACTGCCAAGCCATGTCTTCCCTGGACCGGAAACAAGCATCCTAGGACCGGTTTCTGGCATTTCAGCCGTCATCAGCCAGGCTTGCTTGAATCCAGTGGCAAAGTGAGCAAGGGACCCACGTCTGGGCATACCCCCGCCCAGTGGCGTAGCTAGGCACTCTGCCGCCCGTGGCGGTCCCTGCCTTTTGCCGCCGCCGAGCGCCTAAGAGCAGGGGGGGCGCTGGCGATAAATTTACCTGCCGCCCCCAAATCTCGTGCCGCCCGGGGCGTGCCGCCCGGGGCGTACCGCCCCCTCCGCCCCCCCCTTGCTACGCCAGTGCCCCCGCCAACCTAGGGCGACCAAAGCGATACAAAAGGGGATGATGGACGGAACGCTTGAGCCAATCAAACACTCACCCCCAGCAAACTGATCTGGGTTTAATCCATCATCATTCTTTAGCTCACTCCACCACCCCAGTTCAGACATGGCCATATGCAAATCAGTCTGACCCTGTGCCTCATGGGAACAGTCCAGCCCGAACTGCCAAGCCATGTCTTCCCTGGACCGGAAACAAGCATCCTAGGACCGGTTTCTGGCATTTCAGCCGTCATCAGCCAGGCTTGCTTGAATCCAGTGGCAAAGTGAGCAAGGGACCCACGTCTGGGCATACCCCCGCCAACCTAGGGCGACCAAAGCGATACAAAAGGGGATGATGGACGGAACGCTTGAGCCAATCAAACACTCACCCCCAGTCAACTGATCTGGGTTTAATCCATCATCATTCTTTAGCTCACTCCACCACCCCAGTTCAGACATAGCCATATGCAAATCAGTCTGACCCTGTGCCTCATGGGAACAGTCCAGCCCGAACTGCCAAGCCATGTCTTCCCTGGACCAGAAACAAGCATCCTAGGACCGGTTTCTGGCATTTCAGCCGTCATCAGCCAGGCTTGCTTGAATCCAGTGGCAAAGTGAGCAAGGGACCCACGTCTGGGCATACCCCCGCCAACCTAGGGCGACCAAAGCGATACAAAAGGGGATGATGGACGGAACGCTTGAGCCAATCAAACACTCACCCCCAGTCAACTGATCTGGGTTTAATCCATCATCATTCTTTAGCTCACTCCACCACCCCAGTTCAGACATGGCCATATGCAAATCAGTCTGACCCTGTGCCTCATGGGAACAGTCCAGCCCGAACTGCCAAGCCATGTCTTCCTGGACCGGAAACAAGCATCCTAGGACCGGTTTCTGGCATTTCAGCCATCATCAGCCAGGCTTGCTTGAATCCAGTGGCAAAGTGAGCAAGGGACCCACGTCTGGGCATACCCCCGCCAACCTAGGGCGACCAAAGCGATACAAAAGGGGATGATGGACGGAACGCTTGAGCCAATCAAACACTCACCCCCAGTCAACTGATCTGGGTTTAATCCATCATCATTCTTTAGCTCACTCCACCACCCCAGTTCAGACATGGCCATATGCAAATCAGTCTGACCCTGTGCCTCATGGGAACAGTCCAGCCCGAACTGCCAAGCCATGTCTTCCTTGGACCGGAAACAAGCATCCTAGGCTCTTTCTGGCCAAGGGATTACGATGGCAGATTCCCACAGCCATTTTGGCCAGCCTTTCCGACACACAAAGGCTTTGGGAATCAACACAGGAAGGCTTTGGGAATCTGTCTTTAGGGCCCCCCAGCAGGGCCCCCATGGGTGCAAGGCCGCCGAATGGCGGCCTAGGTGACACCTGAAGGTGCCTGCCACTGGGTGCAGGGATGAACTGCACCTCTGCTCTTTACAATGAGAGCATGCATTCCGCTCGGAAAGAATGCTCCCATTGTAAAGTATAGGATTGTGACCGAACAGGGTTCGGTCGCATCCTACTTGATGGGCTGGAACCGATGACAGGAGGTCGTTCGGTTCCAGTTCCCAAATGATGTCGAACGGACTATGGTCCGTCCCACATCGTAATCGGGCCCTAAGTGTGAGATGCCACTTCTGACTGAAAAAAATGTGCGTGTGCACGCACGCAAACACACACACTCATTCCCCATTTTGACAAGCATTGGGTTCTGTGACCTGTAGTTTCACAATCTATTAAGCTATCTCATTGGGACTGGAGAGAGTAACCTGCAGATAACAAAGAGATTTCATGTAGACCTGGGCAGAGGCACCACCTCTGACCCGCTTTAAAACCTGCCACCAATCCATCATTGTCTTGCCATGACTATCGTATGCAACTGCCCTCTATTAGGCAAGTAGGCTATGGTGACTAGACAATCAAGCAGTCTAGCACCTCAATAAAGAAAGACAAGAAACACAGTACTTTCAGCTGAGAGCCCCGCAGAATGTATATTTGTATTAATTGGTTCTTGGTGTTGTAAACCTCATTCATACACTCTCATTTATACAGATGATGTATTTTCGAAAGCTTAGACTAAGGGTATAACACTTTGAAAATGTGCATTTTACTGCTTAGAAAACAAAAAAATAGGCGTATATAAAATTAACACAAAAGTCTCCTCCACCTAAAAGCAAGCGGTAATTATGTGTCCATTGCTCTAAGGTGTGACTAAGCTCATCGGTCACACATGCACAAGTATCAGAAAACAGGACAAGACATGTTCAAAAACATGTGTGCTTGATAAATACTTATGTAGCCTTGTAGAACATTTAGTTAAAAAAAAAAAACTGCATCTCACATGAATGAATTGTTGGTATTCGTACTTGTTGCAATTGGGTTCTGCCCATTCAGTACGTCCAGATTTTTTGCTTTTTTGGCCACCTGGTTTTGAACTTTATACTGTGGGTGTGTCTCACCCACAGAAATCACATGGCAAAAGGACTGTGCATGTTTACTGACAGTGTCTGCATTTTAAGATAAGGCCACTGCGACGCAGCTAGGTGAAGGGGCACTTGGCTGGTTACACATGAACACGAGTGTACACACGTGTGGGATGGCGTAGGAAATTAGTGTCGTGCACAACCCGGTTCTCTGCGCACAAGTAGCCTGGTGCTTTGGGGGCTCTGCAGGATTAGGTATTCACCTGGGATAGGCCTTATAAGGGTGGTGTCCACTAATAGGGAAAGTCAGTGTGATTTACTGTTTTGTCTATATGAATGCCCCATTGTACACATAGGGCGAGAACTGCCTTAGAGTGCAGTTCTACTCCCCTTTGGCTTAAAGAGACCATTGACGTCTTGAATTTGAGTGTAACCTGTGTGAGAAAAACAATTATGTAACTCCCAAAATGATATCTGTACACCTTATGGGTCATCCAGAGTTTTCATATTTCTCTGGATCAGAGCCCAAGCCTGTTGTCACCCTGCTGTGCCCAGTTAATTATATTTTTCTCCAGCAGCAGGAACAAAGTCCGCCCCACCTAAAAGGAGCAATTAGCAATACTTCTCCCAACACCTGAAGAGGAAATAGGTGCGCGAAATGATCTGCATCAATCACTCAGCTGTTACACTGTACCAAGGCGCTTGAGGGGAAGACGTCGCTTATTGCAGGTAAGTCATATGTAGACCCCATCCAGCAGCAAGCCAGGAGCAACTGCCACAACACATTCGAGCAGTGCTTGGTAACCAACCCCACGCTCCAGGTTCTGGAACTAGCAGCAGCTTACAAAGCATTTACCATGCCCAGCTTAAGAACACTTGAGAACACCACATCACCTCCCTTTATAAACAAAACTGAACATTGTACATCACAGAAACCTTTGATAAAAACAAGCAAACGATGAAAGCTTACATGTCTCAATCTTGGAGACGAAGAGGAACCCGTTTCAACCATACAGGCCCCGAACTGCAACTAGATAATTGAAGATCACTTTCTCTTGAACATCCCACAGAAGTCGTCCCACATTTAACAACCCTTTCCAAATTCCAAATTTTGTGATCACTTGTCCTCACCGCATTTCTAAACACCTTGACCACCTGAAATGGTCGACTGTATTTAGATATTCCAGAAGTTTTCTTTGGTAACCTGATCTTGACCCAGTCACCAACAGCAACAACGGTACTTTTCACAGCCTTCCTTAGATCGTAGCTAATTTTCCTTTTCATCATACCAGTTCGTTCCTTGTCCTTCCACCCATCCACACAATCAAACTTCTCATCCACCAAAGCTCTTTTGCCGGAGATCCATGCTGGAGTTATCTCCACATTTGCTAACCTCCCTTTAAAAAGGCGAAAAGGAGTCACCCCCATAGAGGAGTGTGGAGTGAAACGATACTCTCTCACTTTCTTTTTTACTGCCGCCTCCCAGCACACTCCACACGACCTTGCTTGCTGTATAGCTTCCTTGAGGACGCGGTTAAACCTCTCAACCACGCCGTTACTTTGTGGATGATAAAGAGAGGTTGTTTTGTGCTAAATGCCCCTTGCAGACAAAAATTCCTCCACCGAATGTGAAGTAAACTGCACCCCGTTGTCGGATAGCACAGTCAAAGGAAACCCTTCACGCTCAAATAGCTCATCTAGGAACTTGATAACAACATCAGATTCAACCGAATTAACAATCTTTATCTCTGGCCACCGTGAAAACATGTCAATACACACAAGGAGATAACGAGTCTGTGACTTCAGATTAATGGGACCTAAAATGTCTAAGGAGATGTCAGACCACGGGGCAACAGCTTGTTCTCTCACCACCATTGGCTGAGTTCTGCATTTGTAAGACTTATCACAATTGGCGCACTCAGCACACTCACGCACCAGTCTCTCTATTGAAACATCCATGGCGGGCCACCAAAATCCTTCTCTGACTCTTTCCTTAGTCTTTGCTATACCCATGTGTGAAGCGTGGGCACTCCCCACCAACTTTTCTTTCAGGGCCAGTGGGGGAATGAGCTTGCTCCCACGCATAAGCATGCCATCAACAACAGCCAAATCTTCTTTGACATGCCAAAAACCTCTCAGGGCGACCTCGCAGTCTTTCTTTTCGCACCACCCGTCCTTCACCATTACAATCACCTTTTGCAAGACCACATCATCCAAAAGGCGCTCTTGCCATTCAGATTCTGAAACGACACCTTCGCTAATTGTACATACGTTGACATCTTCTTCCAAATCTTCACCTCCAAAATTGTTAAACTCTTCCACAAGGTCAACTTCATTACCCCCAACCTTGACAAGCAATCTGCTAGAACATTGTTGGAACCAGGTATATACAAAAGATCAAAATCAAATTCTTGCAGCGCTACCACCCATTTTCGAATTCTGTGTGACACAAAATCTATTCCTTCTTTGTGAACACCTCTTTGAGAGGTTTATGATCTGATAAAATAGTGAACTTCTTCCCCCACAAAAATTTTCGTAACTTGCGTACAGCCCAAAACACAGCCAACGCCTCCTTCTCAATTACAGAGTAGTTACACTCTGCACCCCTTAAAGGCCTGCTGACGAACAAAATCGTCTTTTCTACACCACCTGTTTTTTGTAAAAGCACAGCTCCTAAACCAGTGGCGCTTGCGTCAGTCATAAGAGTAGAAGGTTTGGATGGGTCAAAACTACTGAGGAAGGTAGCACGATTAAGTTCATCTTTTATACCGATGAACTCCTTTTCACAGTCCTCCGACCATGAAAACTCTGACCCTTTTTTCAACAACAGTCTCATATGAGAAGTCTTTCCTGCAAAGTCTTGAATGAACTTGTGGTAAAACTCCGCCATACCCAAAAATTTAATGAGCTCATCTTTACAGGACGGAGAACGCAGACCAAGAATACAATTCACTAGAGACTGCTTAGGCCTAATTCCTTCACCTGAGACAGTGTGCCCAAGATATTCAATTTCTAGCACATTAAATCTGCATTTATCGGCCCGTAAAGTCAGACCTGCTTTCTCTAGCTTACTTAAGACTGCTCTCAATCTCAGATTATGTTCGCCTGCATCACCTCCGAAAACTAGCACATCGTCTTGGTAGACCTTCACTCCACCCAGGTCTCTGAGAATGCCCTCCATCACCCTCTGAAACACAGACGCTGCAGAGATGAGGCCAAAAGGCATCCTCAGGAACCTAAAGGTGCCAAACGGTGTGACAAACGCCGTGTAGTCTTGGGAAGAAGAATGCAGCTTCACCTGGTGATATGCGGAGCTCAGATCTAGCGAGGAGAAGTGCCTGGCCCCTTCCAGGGAACACAACATCTCAGCGATGTTGGGCAATGGGAAATGATCCACAACTACTGATCTGTTGAGTTCTCTCAAGTCCACACAGAGACGTGCCTCTCCGTTGGCCTTCCGTGCCATGACAACCGGAGAGACCCACTCTGTCGCTTCTACCTCTTCAATCACACCCTTAGCTAGTAGTTTGTCTAATTCCTTTTTCATATTATCTCTCACCAGGAGAGGTACAGATCTGACTTTAGCAACCTTGGGAACGACATTCTCTTTTAGTTTTATCTTGTGTACATAATCCTTTCAACATCCTAACTCATTCGCAAACACAGCAGGAAATTCCTTAACCAAATCATTTTCAAAGCTATTGACCACTTTTACAGAGGTAACTTCTTTTAGACGGACTTGCGGAACTTCGTTGGGATCCAGAAAACGTTAAGGTCCCTTTGGTGAAGCCAACTAATGAGAGAGTCCCCTTTCATAGATACATAAATCTTTCCAGAAACCACTCTCCCTTTGTAATTTATCACACCCCAAAAGTACCCAAACAGATCTATCGGAACCCCTCCATAACCTTTGGGCCTAATGTCGGGTTTCTCAAGAGCAACCTTGCCATGTAGGTGCTCAACATAGAACACCTTTGGAACCAACGTAATTTTAGCCCCCGAGTCAAACAGCATATTGACTACTGCATCGTTTATCATAACATCTTCATAGGGACCATCAGGTTCCATTCCCTTGACTTGACTAATTACAAACTCATCAGAGTCATATACATCAAAGTCAACTTCTTTCACAGTCTTGTTGACATTAAAGTTGCCAGAGTTGCAACATTTTGAAACATGACCCTTCTTCCCACAGAGTTTGCACGATGCTCTCCTTCCCAGGCAATTTTTGTAATCTGCCATGTGACCTGAGTCCCCACACCTATAGCACTTCCCATAGAATTGTTTCCTAGCCCATGGTTTTTGGTTGGCTTTATGATTGTCATAGGTGAACCTCTGAGGTTGAATATATTGTCTTTGATCAACATGACCCTTAGGCTTAATTGACTTCTCCGCCACAACTTTAACATCACTTTGATCACCTTTCACCAGACTTGTGTCTTTCCTTATAGTGTCAATACACACTTTAGAGTGTTCATGACTCTTGGCTATAGTGATGACTTCATGCAGCGAGGGATTATCTTTCTGCCAAAGAGAATCCCTTGTCTTATCTTGCGCACACCCTAACATAAACTGATCCCTGAGACGTTCCTCCAGGTTAGCCCCAAAGCTGCAAGTTGACGCCAACTTGCGTAAAGTTGTGACATATTGTTCAACGGATTCATCTTCTCTTTGCATCCTCCTTCCAAAGTTCCATCGCTCTAGCACAGTGCTGACTTTGGGTAAATAGTGAAGGTCAAGTTTTTTAAGACAAATTTCATACTCATTGAGGGAGGCTGCTTCACTATCCGCGAGGTCTGGAAGGTGTTCAAATACTTCCTGTCCCTCAGACCCTAAACGATGCATAAGAAGAGAAGATTTTCTCTCCGCACTTAGAGAGGTCCCACATACACGTGCGTAGTGATTGAAGACCTTTTTCCATTTCTGCCACAAGATTGGAGGGACACCTGGCGAAGAAAGGAAAAACGGGGGTGCCGGGACATTCTGCATTATAGGAGGTTTAAATAAGGATTCTTAACACTAGTGAATTGTCTGTGTCAATTGCCTGTGTGAACCAACCAATATGTTAACAAACATACGTGTTACCACTTTAACCCAAACAATTTTTAAGGAGAGAACCATGCGCATATACCAGCGAACAATTGAAAAGTAGTGCACCAATTGTGGAGAAAAGAACGAAGCTGTGTGCATCAGCGTGTGGTAATCATCTGTGCACTGCCATTTGTGAATAACTGCACTCTTACATGGACTTAAATCAACATTGGTGACAGGATTACCCAGAGACAGAGGAAGAGGCTGTGCGGATCACCTCTACTTAAATTATTTAAAGGCATAGAAGAAAGCTGTGCGCATCAGCGCGTTGTCAACAGCTGAGTGAAATGATCCGCTGAAATGATCCGCTGAATAAGGGCCGTGCGCACCGGCGTAGAAAGCTGTGCACGTCAGCGCGTTGCCAACAGCTGTGTGAAATGGTTTCCTTAAGGAGGACCGTGCGCACAGGAGTCTTATGTTGCTAGGTAACGTGGCACCGACTTGCAACCATAAGATATGAAAGAAAATGGACGCACGCACGCAGCGTTCATGTGCGTCACGTTGCGTCGTCAAAGGTCAGGCAGGACAGGCTGGGGAGGCGCGCGCCTGCACGCGATCCACAGCAACTCAGCACGAGAGGGGTCTCTTGTGAAAATAGAGGAAACTGCCACCACTACGGGACGGAATGAAGTGTCACCAGCACGGCCCCGGTTTTATGCAGACTACAGGAGAACGAGGCTGCAAAGACCGGTAGGAGTCCTCCTTCCCCCCTTTGCTCCTTACTTGACTTGGGTTGGCTGTGCTCCCCTTTGCTCCTTACTTGACTCGTGCTTGGCAAAGCGGGTGGTGAAGAGTTGTTCCGGTTGCCTTTCGTTTGTTTGAAGACGGTGAATTAGTCCGTGAAAAACTCTGTAGAGCTCCGTTTGATTGTCGGTCGCTTCAGTTGTGCTTTTGTCTCCGTGAACATATGGAAGTGCTGTTGGGGTCTAACGTTTGAAGTTGCGTGAGTTCTGGGTCGTCGCCAAAATGAGGAAGTGTGCCTCGTAGAAATGAGTAGAAGGAGGCGCTTGAGGGGAAGACGTCGTTTATTGCAGGTAAGTCATATGTAGACCCCATCCAGCAGCAAGCCAGGAGCAACTGCCACAACACATTCGAGCAGTGCTTGGTAACCAACCCCATGCTCCAGGTTCTGGAACTAGCAGCAGCTTACAAAGCATTTACCATGCCCAGCTTAAGAACACTTGAGAACACCACAGCCTGCCCACCCCACTGAACAAAGGAGAGCGCCCAGACAACTGATTCCCTTCGAAATTCTAGTGTGCAATTCCCTGGCAGTGATGTCAGTGAGGGTGGAGCTGAGACCCCAGGAGCTGAGGTGACCAGTGGCTCCTGGATTACGCCATTTTGGACTGTCCCAGCATGCTGTGTAGGAGGGTTGGGATAGGGTTGTAGAGCTGACGTGGCACCCTAGGATTGGCCAGGGGTGCCTGACTTCTAGAACCTTCCTCTCCCCTTTAAAAACTCTTGCATAAGGGGTAGACTCACTCTTGCCTGTGGACATTTCTACCCTTCGCTGTTGGATCCTGGGACCACCATGGAGAACTGGAAGAAGAAGCCCCCTGGGTGGATTCTTGTTCCAGGGGCTGGGACCCCATCCTTGGATCCCCAAGTGCCACCTGATGCAGGGAAGCACTACCCTGATGTTTTGAGACTGCGGGGACCGCCATCGCCGTGCTACCTCATGTGGCTGGCTCGACCCACTCCCCATGATAGGGGGAAGCGAGAAGGCATACCACCCAGTGCACGTCTGCACGTAGGAGTGGGCAGACAAGAATGAAGCTGCCGGGCCTATCGCGGCAGCACGCAGGAGTGCTGCCAGTGCGGGGAGCAGACCAGGGCAGCAGGGGGTCGGCTCCCCAAGCTGCCCTCCAATGAGGGATTCGTGTTTTGGGTGCCCGGGTGGGACCAGACACCCCGCAGAATGCAGGACGTGGCACGAGGCCACCCAAATAACTCACAAACCAAAAAGGAAATCTGACACGGCCCTCCCCGGCTCAGCGGGAGAGCTGCTGCTATGATATTCATACTCTACACAAGTTGCCCCATAATGCCTACATTTTGCCTACAATGTTTTGCCTACATTATTGCCTATATCTCCCTTTGTGGTGGCTTCAGGACGACGGTACCACCACCAACAAACTCAGCAGGATGCCGGCTTTCCCCTATATGGATTTCCCAAGTCCTCACTCTAAGCTAGAGGGACTCCAAAATCATCACCTCCCCTGAATTTCCTTCATGTTCCTAATTATTCCCAAGTCTGGACCTTTTGCACTACAGCTGGGAGTATTATGCCCTGTAGGGGTTAGATATATGATGACATTCTGGGGGCCTGAAAGGTCCAAAGGTGGTTAAATGTAAGGTGGATATTGTTGTGTCCCCTAGGGGCTTTGTGTTTGGTTGCAATACCATGTTATCCCAATGTGATGCCCTCTAGGGGCTGTTTTCATAAACACAGTTAAATGGCATAAAATGTATAAGAAATACATAAACACAGGTTACTCATGACAAATGCTTTATTGGTTCACCATAATTCTTTTGAATGCTTTATTGGTTTTCATATTGATGTCAATGATTACTGCTTGCAGTATATGTTTTATTATCCTTAATAAGTGTAATCATTCTGGAGAATTATTTTCTTCAATACCATTTAAGTACACAATGATGATTTTCATATGTGGTTTGTTACTTATGAACCTTGACAAAACCACCAGACTCCCTTAATATTCTTGGGTGACCCCTTTAGGGGGCCACAAGGGATTACACCATGCCATATATGGCATTTTCCATCTGCCAATGTGCATATTTGTAAATTATTGTGTAGTATTTAGTAGTGTGTGTGTAATAAATGTACTTCTTCTTTTTCTAAAGAAAAAGTACTGACTGGACAATCATTTATTGAGTGTTATTGTTGCGTGGCAGTGAATGGTGATTACTAGCCCACACCTCCTCCCTTGAGTAGGCCTTGGACTGCTCCGCTTCACTACCCTGTGAGAGTCAAGCATTACAATGGGGTGTTTGGTTCCCATTAAGGACAATTGTTGACCTATTAACACACACTTGTTTATTTTATGAAAAGCACCAGAATTAAAACTGCTCCAAGTCTAGTGTAACTAATCAGTGCAATAAACATAAAATGGTATTTTTTACCACAAATAAAATATGCTGGCTGCAGCTGCACTCAGGAGCAGCATGTAGACTCCTGCACCCCTGCATCTTCAGGAAAAAAAGGTACAGTGTATTATTGGTATTGCCTAGTATAAATATTGTGTCCTAAATAACTTCCTTTTAATGGCATTTGATCATTTAGACATTGTCTTACTAAATGCTAAAACACTTGTTAGGCCATTGGAACAGCGAGACAATCTGAGGAAGAGTGGGGCGTGAAAATAGCCACGTGCCCAGAGGCTTCGGACGTGGAGAATATAAAACACTATAGAAGGTATATCGCACAGAACTCCTCCAAAGCCATGTTTAAAATGCAGGATCCCCTTGGCAATTGCTTCTCTCATTCCAGAGGACTTTTCCACGTGTTGTTTACAGGAGGTTGAAGTGGCAGAAGTTAAGCTCAGGTTAGTAAAGATCTGAACTTCTTCTATTACCTCCCTTTACAGAGTGAGCCTCAACTCATGATCTTACTTTTTCCTTTGTTAGTTGAGATACTGTTCGCTTGCCAGTAGTTTTCTGTCTGGAGAAGCAGTTGCTGAAGGGCATTTGCAGTACACAAAAGGAAAATGTAGTTGTCAGCTTAAAGTAGATTTGGGACTGGGATGTTTTGCATTATCAGTGTGTAAAAGAGATTTTTAAAGAGTTCTTCATGAAGATTACTTATTTTGAAAAGAAAGAGAGGCAGTCTTGTTTTGCCTCTATTTATATGGAGATTTTTCAGTTCCGCCGGCCATGTGTTCCATAACTCTCCTGCTTATTTGTGATCATATTTAGTTTCTTGATTAGTGCCGCCAGGAATGGATTCAGAGTTGTTTTTCCAGCTTTGACCATAGTTTGTTACATTTGTTGTGCTCAAATGAAAACAAGAAGTCTAAAGCTGATTACATCCATTCTTTCTTCAATTTTAAGTATTTAGACACAAGCTGCAGGAGAAAAAAAACCTGATCGATGTTTGGACAAAATAGTAGAAAAAAAATATTGCGATACAAAATAATCGTGTCAAGAATATCGGGATGTCAAAAATATCGTCAACAGTAAAATCAAAGGTAAAAATATTGTTTTAAGTGTTTGTTTTTAATATTGTTGAAAAAAAGTATGTAATATCGTTTGTAAGTGTTAATTAGTATGTAATTTATTGTAGTGTTTTTGATTCTATATGTTTATTTTTTTATTTGTGTTTGTAGTAAAGTAATTTATTAATTATGAAATTATTGGAATTTTTATTTTTAGTTGTGTTACTTTGTATAAATATTGGTTTTATAAAAACATTTAGTAGCGGGATATCGGGTTTTCAGGGGATAAGGGTGGGGAGTTTTTAAAAAGTGTTTACTTTGGGAGCGTAGCCAAGATGGCGAGCGGGTAAGTCATGTCTCCTTCGTCTCCCTGCTCCCCGTGGCCCGTCGTAGCCGTAGACCTGCTTACAAGTGCCCAAGACACTCGCAATCAGCAGAGGACCGAAGTGCCAACAAACAGAGCTGACGCAGGAGAGTGCCGCTACTCCGGGAGATCGAGGAGAACGGCAGCAGAGAGACAGACTGGAGGCCCGGGCGCGAGCAATGGCAGCAGTGGCTTGGAGTGCGCCATAAGGCCTCTGCATGACAGAGGGATCCTGCAGTGGGCGTTGGCCCGAGACGTGACCCCTGGTGCGAGACAGCAACCCCAGAGCAGCAGACAGCCCAGACAGCCCAGAAGCCCAAACCAGCAATTGCGGCAAGAGTGAGCGGAGACTGGGTCCATGGGCGGTGACGTAGCGAGGCGTCCCCCTTGAAGCTGCAGGCGGCGAGAAAAGAAATAGAGCCTGTGCCCACAGCAGCCCCGAGGTGACCCTTGGGAGGGAAGGAGAAAGAGGGCCCAGGACACTGCTATGGATCCGGTTCGCAGGGCCGGAGAACTCCGACCGAGGAAGGGGGCAGCCACAGCCCGAGACATTACACAGGGCCTGGAGTGTGCCAAGAGGCCCCTGCACGAATGAGGGATCCTGCGGTGGGCGTCAGCCCGGGACGTGAGAGACAGCAATTGGAGCGTAGCAGACTCCCCAGGCTCCCTCTCAGGCGAGAGCGGTAAGAGTGAGCAGAGACCGGGCCCGCAGGGTGTGAAGTAGTGCGGCGTCTCCCTTGAAGCGGCGGGCGCGAGGGAAAGAAACAGAGCCTGTGCCCACGATAGCCACGAGTTATAGTGAACAAGGGTACCCCAATACTGAAACCTGGGGTGAATCAATGTTTTAGGAGGACAGTGGTTCTTTTGCGGCCACAAAATGGTCCTAAAGAGGCGCTGGAATTTTCACCAGGCTTCAGAACAGTTATAATGATTGTCAGGGGTAGGCAATTAATGCTGGAGGGAGCAATTAAGGGGTATGTACAGGGACACGAGAAGATTCAAAGAATTATTATTATATACGATTTATTTCCAACAAAAAATCATATATAGTTCAAGTGCTCACATAAAGAAAGTGAAAACAGGCGTGCTGTGATAAGTGAGGGTGACTTTAAAAATTACATCGCATTGACAACACATATATGACCTCCTTAGGAACAATTTATACAGAGTACAAGGAGTTCTTGTTGTAGGGGTCGACGGTGTTTCAATCTCAATGGCTAGAGATCATCTTCAGGACAAGTAAAATGTGAGCAAGCTGAATCTCTAAGAAAATATATCTAAATTAATGTACGGTCCCTAGAGGAACATATCTCAGAAAATGCTAATTCAAAAACAAGCGAATTAGTGCTCCCAATGAGAAGAAAGAGTAGTGAATTAATGACTCTCAAGGTATGGCTAAGTCAGTAATTTAGGCAAGGAAAGTTAATCGTGGTTGTCTGGAGGAAGAAATCATATTTATCAAGAAGCAAGGATGCATAGAAGTGCAAAGTCAAAAGCCCTAATTAAGAACAGAGTGTGAAGTTTCTTAACGTGCCTCAGCGCAGGAGAGGGATATAAAGCATGTGGACTTGTCCCAGCGTTAATTAAGGTGTGAGCGCAGGAGAATGATCCAAAGCATGTGATAGAAACTTACTCGTAATACCGGAGGCAGGCCGGTTCAAACGTGGTTGGATCGCGGGGGCACAATGGAGGTGCAAGCGACCGAAATTCAAGATGGCTGAGGCTGAAGTTAATTAGTAGGTATTTAAGACTCAGCATACTAGAGAAAGAAGGAAACTATTCAGGGCTAGTGACTAATAAAGCGCGGTGAAAAGTATTAGGGATTGAAGCTAGACTTACAATGATTAGGTCAGCAGTGAATGGGAGCGCGCACATGTAGCCAGCCGGTCAAAAAATTAATTAATTAATCCGGATCTGAGGGAGAGGAGGAAAGGATTAAGTAAATTAAGGTGCCAAGGCATGTAAGCGGTAATTGAGTACATGCCGCTGAGGGCTAATAGACTTACATCATTGAATGTGTTGCGAATTGCTACATGGTGGGACACAGCGAGGGAAAACATCGAAGGATGAATCAATTGTATGCCGTGAAGATTGATCTAGGCCAGGACGAACAATGATGATTAGCAAGCAAACGGTTGTAGAAATTATAAAAATTTATAGCCGCTGGTGTACTCGTTACTTACTTAGTGGGGCCGCGTGAATCAGTCAGAACCGGTGGAGCGGGCTACGTCTCCGTTTGGGCGATAAGTGCCCGCTGAGTGAATGCAGGTGTGTTGCTTGGCTGCCAGTCCTTTAGTAAGAGACGCTGTGCAGGAGTTACGTGCAGCAGCTTAATTGGGGAGGGGGTGTGTCTACCCGACCACCTGGGGGCAGTGATGAGGCTGCGGTTTATGGGTGTGGGGAGTAGGGAATAAACCCTTGCTGGTAAAAATGTATGTAGGCAAAAAAGAAGAAGCAGAAGCCTTCTGAATATAGGGTGTGCAAGGAAAGAGAATGAAAGTAAGAGAAAGGGTAAAACAAATAATCCCGATTAAAATTGATACAATCCATAACCATGGAAAATGACATAGACATAACTGGGCAAACAATTGCAAGTGAATTCACAACCATCGGAGATGATGCCATGTTGTTATAATTGCAGAATCAGAAATGACACTGAAAAAAGGAAAGCTACTGGTGGTACAGCCTGTAGCTTATACGTTGGCGTTCCATTCGTCAATTGAATTAAGTCCATGTTCAATTGTGCGACATTTGAAAATCCATTTGCACTCTAGTTTGTTTAGGGTCTGTCGTAGGCTGCCGCCTCTGCAGTTTGGGCGTAGAGTTTCACTCACTTGCCAAGTAAAGTCCAATTCAGAGTGTCGGTTTTCAAGAAAATGTTCCACAAGTGGTGCTGTAGTTATCTTGCAACGGATCCGGCTCTTATGTTGTGAGATCCGGGTCTTTCTCTTCTGGGTCGTCTGTCCTATGTATAGCAATTTGCATGGACATTGGATGCAGTAAATAACATTTTGTGAATTACAATTGGAGAAGAATCTCAACGTGTGTTTTGTGCCTCCATACTCAAACACTTTAGTATTCAACGTTAAGTCACAAGCCAAGCAGTTATTACATTTGTAGTGACCCTGAAGAGGTGGTAAGTTGAGATAGGTCTGAAGTGTGTTGTCTTTTTTTACGGGTTTATGTGCCCTGACCAAGTGATCTTTAATATTCCTACCTCTTTTGAAGGAGAAGAGGGGCGTGCCTGTCATCAGTTCCAGGGGAGCCAGGACTGACCAATGTTTTTTAATCATTTTAGTCAATTTGTTACTCACTGGACAGTATGCAGTGACACATGTGACTCTGGAAGTGGATGTTTTTTGCGTGGGTTGTAATAGATATTCACGGTGTGAGTACCATGCTCGTTTCATTGAGCGTTTGACCAGGCGTCTGGCATAGCCTCTGTCAGTCAATTTTTTACATAATATCTCTGCTTCTTTAAAGAAGTAATCTTTGAGGGAAACAACCCTAACAACGCGGACATCAAATCGCGATGCCATTACAACGCGGTCGTTCCAACGACCGCGTTGTAACCATGCAATGCCATTACTACGCAAGTCGTTACATCGACTTGTGGTAGATGGCGTGCTAACATTAGAAATAGTATAGTTTACTATTCCAACACCTTCCCTACTGTTACGTAGGCTGGAGTTGGAATAGTAAATTATACATTTCTAATGTCAGCGCGCCATCTACTGCAAGTCGATGTAACGACTTGCGTAGTAATGGCTTTAGTAGTAACAACGCGGTCGTTGTAACGACCGCGTTGTAATGGCACGCGGAGTAATGGCTCGTGATGTAACGAGTCATATTCCATCTTTGAATTTACAATTTCTACGAATTCTGATGAATTGTCCGTACGGTAGGCCGCTCTCTGAGTGCTCTGGGGTGTGAGCTGTTGTATTGCAGAAGTGTATTGCGCTTTGTGAGTTTTCTGAACAGCGTGGTATATAGTTCACCCCCAGGCTTTTAACAGTCACCTCAAGGTAGTCAATCTGTGTGTCATTGTAGCTGTAAGTAAATCTTAGGTCAGGCTGACAGTTGTTGAGCCATGAACAAAAGTTCTGCAGTTCTATTGTGTCTCCTGCCGAGATCATGAATACGTCATGTACATATCTCCGCCATACTCTGATTTTTTGGAGGTATGAGTTGACTGCGTTGAGAATGGTGGTGGTTTCTATATTGTCGACAAACAGAATTGCAAAGTTTGGTGCGTAAACTGCATCCATAGATGCACCTTTACACTGTCTAAAGTATTTGTCTTGGAAAAGAAAATAGTTTTTTGTTAATGCTATTTCCAAAAGTGAGACAATGAACTCAGTGGGTACTTGATGGGGAGCTTCTCGTTGGTTGAGGTGATTTCTGATGACATCAATGCCCTTATTCTGGGGAATATTCGTATATAGCGATTCAATGTCAAAGGTGACAAGGAGCTCAGTACTGGGATCAAAGGACTCGGATTCAATGAGATTTATGAAATGCGTAGTGTCCTTCACATATGTTGTGGTGCATTGTGCCAAGTCCCTGATAAAGAAGTCAATATATCTGCCTAGGGGTTCTAAAATAGAGCCACAGCCTGATAGAATTGGTCTGCCTGGTGGTTCTTCCAAGTTTTTATTTATCTTGGGCAGAGTATATAGCACAGGTTTGCGTGGGGTCTTGTTGTTTAGAAAAAGAAGTTCATTTTTTGCTAATAAAACCCTCTTCTTCAGCTGTTTTGGTGATGTTCAAGATGAGATCACCAATCTCTTTGAGCAGGTTATGTGCGAGAGGCTCATAATGCGTGGTGTTTCTTAATTGGCGATAAATCTCATTGTCATATGCTGTTTTATCCTGTATGACTATGCCACCGCCCATGTCACAGGGTTTTTTAACTATTTCGTCAAGATCTTTTAATCTGGTGAGGCTTTCTTTTTCTTCCAGACTAACATTGAATGGAATGAATTTGTACTCTTTTTGTATTATTTCCAGGTCTCTCAGGACTAGGTGTTAGAACGTGAGAATGTCCGGTGGCATACAGCCACTTGGTGGGTTAAATGTGGACTTAGGACGTAGTCCGGTCATATCCGACTTGCTCGATGATTCTCTGTTCTGGAAGAAGACGTTAAGCCTCACCTTTCTGATGAATTGGAACATTTCAGTTTGTATGAGAAACCAGTTGGGTTTTTCAGTTATTACAAAGGATAGGCCCCTGCTAAGTAGGGCGATATCCGTGGATGCCAACTGGTGTTTGGACAGGTTGAAAATGGGTATGCTTTCCATATTGGGTGCCGAACCAGGGGGTGCAAGGTCTAATATTGGTACCCCCACTGGTAGAACTTGCGTCTCGTCTGGCGTTCCCCTGGTAGGAAGTTGTACCTGGCTATCATTCTGCCCCGTCCTCTCTCTACTCCAAAGGGTTGGCCTCTCCCTAAAAAATTGGGGTTGTGTGTTGAGGTGCTGGGGCCTGCTCCGGGGTCAGAATTATCTGAATCTGCTGAGGAGTCAGAGAAGGAAACAGGCTGCCTGTTTTTAAATCTACCCAAAATGCCTGCTGGGATTCTTTGTTGTTCCTGGGAAGTTAGTGTGTAGAAATCTTCCTTTAGGTAGGGGTATGTTTTCTCCTTGCTATAGTTTTTAATATCTTTTGACACTTTTGTGGATTTCTGATGATGCTTAAAGCCCTGGAAGTCCAGTATGGTACGTTCTAGTTTTTCAAGGACTGCTTTAGCATCTGCTAAACTGTCTAGTTCTAGATTAGCCTTCTCTAGTTCAAGAATCTCCTCCAATTCCTTTTACTGTGTTCAAGTGCGGTATCTATGCCCAGCACCATCCAGTGATGAGAGCATGTAGTTCCAATGTGTGCAAAGCCATTTTTACATTTTTTGTCTTGGAGGAAGATCGCTGGTATATTACGGACCTGCAAGCCTACTGGGATTATACCTGCTTTCAGATATTCAGTAAGCATACGTGCGTGTAGTTCTGTCCGTATGTGTTTCTTTTTTAGTCTTTCTAGTGCATTTAGGTGTTGGTGGTCACATCCGTGGAGATAGTAGTGATAGTGGGGGCTGGCGTTTGGAAAAGAGAGGGCCCACTTAGTATTTTAGCAATATATTCCTCTGTGTATGTTGGGATAATAGGTGTAGACATTATGTGTATAAATTGCCAGGACAAAAACGGGAGACAGAGTTCGTGTAATTTCTAAAACAAAAATAGAAGAATAGAAAATAGTTTACAAATATTTGATATAGCCACTAATAAGTGGAAAGACCCTTGCAGTGTAGCCACTGCGCGTAACACGTGAAATAGTGAACAAGGGTACCCCAATACTCGAACTTGGGGTGAATCAATGTTTTAGGAGGACAGTGGTTCTTTTGCGGCCAAATAATGGTCCTAAAGAGGCGCTGGAATTTTCGCCAGGCTTGTGAACAGTAGTAATGATTGTCAGGGGTAGGCAGTTGATGCTGGAGGGAGAAATTAAGGGGTATGTACAGGGACACGAGTAGATTCAAAGAATTATTATTATATAAGATTTATTTCCAACAAAAAATCATATATAGTTCAAGTGCTCACATAAAGAAAGTGAAAACAGGCATGCTGTGATAAGTGAGGGTGACTTTAAAAATTACATCGCATTAACAACACATATATGAACTCCTCAGAAACAATTTATACAGAGTACAAGGAGTTCTTGTTGTAGGGGTCGACGGCGTTTCGATCTCAATGGCTAGAGATCATCTTCAGGACAAGTAAAATGTGAGCAAGCTGAATCTGTAAGAAAATATATCTAAATTAATGTACGGTCCCTAGAGGAACATATCTCAGAAAATGCTAATTCAAAAACAAGCAAATTAGTGCTCCTAATGAGAAGAAAGAGTAGTGAATTAATGACACTCAGAGACGGCCTACCGTTCGGACAATTCCTCAGAATTCATAGAAATTGCAAATTCAAAGATGACTTCTTTAAAGAAGCAGAGATATTATGTAAAAAATTGACTGACAGAGGCTATCCCAGACGTCTGGTCAAACGTTCAATGAAACGAGCATGGTACTCACACTGTGAATACCTATTACAACCCACGCAAAAAACATCCACTTCTAGAGTCACATGTGTCACTGCATACTGTCCAGTGAGTAACAAATTGACTAAAATGATTAAAAAACATTGGTCAGTCCTGGCTCCCCTGGAACTGATGACAGGCACGCCCCTCTTCTCCTTCAGAAGAGGTAGGAATAATAAAGATCACTTGGTCAGGGCACATCAACCCGTAAAAAAAGACAACACACTTCAGACCTATCTCAACTTACCACCTCTTCAGGGTCACTACAAATGTAATGACTGCTTGGCATGTGAATCAACATTGAATACTAAAGTGTTTGAGTATTGAGGCACAAAACACACGTTGATATTCTTCTCCAATTGTAATTCACAACATGTTATTTACTGCATCCAATGTCCATGAAAATTGCTATACATAGGACAGACGACCCAGAAGATAAAGACCCGGATCTCACAACATAAGAGCCGGATCCGTTGCAAGATAACTACAGCACCGATTGTGGAACATTTTCTTGAAAAAGGACACTCTGAATTGGACTTTACTTGGCAAGTGATTGAAAATTTACGCCCAAACTGCAGAGGCGGCAGCCTACAACAGACCCTAAACAAACTAGAGTGCAAATGGATTTTCAAATGTCGCACAATTGAACATGGACTTAATTCAATTGATGAGTGGAACGCCATCGTATAAGCTACAGGCTGTACCAGAAGTAGCTTCCCGTTTTTCAGTGTCATTTCTGATTCTGCAGTTATAACAACATGGCACCATCTCCGATGGTTGTGAATTCACTTGCAATTGTTTGCCCAGTTATGTCTATGTCATTTTCCATGGTTATGGATTGTATCAGTTTTAATCGGGATTATTTGTTTTACCCTTTCTCTTACTTTCATTCTCTTTCCTTAGACACCCTATATTCAGATGGCTTCTGCTTCTTCTTTTTTGCCTACATGCATTGTTACCAGCAAGGGTTAATACCATGCTCCCCACACCCGTAAACCGCAGCCTCATCACTTGCCCCCACGTGGTCGGGTAGACACACCCCCTCCCCAATCAAGCTGCTGCATGTAACTCCTGCACAGCGTCTCTTACTTAAGGACTGGCAGCTAAGCAACACGCCTGCATTCACTCAGCACGGACTTATCGCCCAAACGGAGACGTAGCCCGCTCCTCCGGTTCTGACTGATTCACGCGGTCCCACTAAGTAAGTAACGAGTACACCAGCGGCTATATATTTTTATAATTTCTACAACCGTTTGCTTGCTAATCATCATTGCTCATCCTGGCCTAGATCAATCTTCACGGCATACAATTGATTCATCCTTCGATGTTTTCCCTCGCTGTGTCCCACCATGTAGCAATTCTCTACACCTTCAGTGATGTAAGTCTATTAGCCCTCAGCGGCATGTACTCAATTACCGCTTACATGCCTTGCCACCTTAATTTACTCAATCCTTTCCTCCTCTCCCTCAGATCCGGATTAATTAATTAATTTTTTGACCGGCTGGCTACATGTGCGCGCTCCCATTCACTGCTGACCTTATCGTTGTAAGTCTAGCTTCAATCCTTAATACTTTTCACCGCGCTTTATTAGTCACTAGCCCTGAATAGATTCCTTCTTTCTCTAGTATGCTGAGTCTTGAACACCTACTAATTAACTTCAGCCTCAGCCATCTTGAATTTCGGTCGCCTGCACCTCCATTGTGCCCCCGCGATCCAACCACGTTCGAACCGGCCTTCCTCCGGTTTTACGAGAAAGATTCTATCACTTGCTTTGGATCATTCTCCTGCACTCACACCTTAATTAACGCTGGGACAAGACCACATGCTTTATATCCCTCTCTTGCGCTGAGGCACTTTAAGACACTTCACACTCTGTTCTTAATTAGCGCTTTTGGCTTTGCACTTCTATGCATCCTTGCTTCTTGATAAATATGATTTCTTACTCTAGACAACCACGATTAACTTTCCTTGCCTAAATTCCTGACGTAGCCATACCTTGAGTGTCATTAATTCACTACTCTTTCTTCTCATTGGGAGCACTAATTCGCTTGTTTTTGAATTAGCATTTTCTGAGATATGTTCCTCTAGGGACCATACATTAATTTAGATATATTTTCTTATAGATTCAGCTTGCTCACATTTTACTTGTCCTGAAGATGATCTCTAGCCATTGAGATCGAAACGCCGTCGACCCCTACAACAAGAACTCCTTGTACTCTGTATAAATTGTTTCTGAGGAGTTCATATATGTGTTGTCAATGCGATGTAATTTTTAAAGTCACCCTCACTTATCACAGCACGCCTGTTTTCACTTTCTTTATGTGAGCACTTGAACTATATATGATTTTTTGTTGGAAATAAATTGTATATAATAATAATTCTTTGAATCTACTTGTGTCCCTGTAGATACCCCTTAATTGCTCCCTCCAGCATTAATTGCCTACCCCTGACAATCATTACTACTGTTCTCAAGCCTGGCGAAAATTCCAGTGCCTCTTTAGGACCATTTTTTGGCCGCAAAAGAACCACTGTCCTCCTAAAACATTGATTCACCCCAGGTTCGAGTATTGGGGTACCATTGTTCACTATAACACGTGTTACACGCAGCGGCTACACTGTAAGGGTCTTTCCACTTATTAGTGGCTATATCAAATATTTGTAAACTATTTTCTATTTTCTATTGTTCTATTTTTGTTTTAGAAATTACACGAACTCTGTCTCCCGTTTTTGTCCTTGCAATTTATACACATAGGGCCTGATTCTAAATGCGGGTTGGAAAGCTTCCCGACCGAATCGGTTTGGAAATGGTTTCCGACCCACTCGGATCAGGAGAGTCCGACCGACGGAGTACGATGCATCCGGATGCTTCCAGATACGATTTGGTTGGACTCCCATTGACTTCAATGGGAGCATATGTTCCAAACCGCATCATAATTGGGCCCTGGGTCGGGAAGACACATTCCCGATCCGATTTGGAAGGAGCAAATGCCATTAGGAGGCCTTCCTAACCGCATCAGAATCAGGCCCTCAGTCGGGAAGCTTTTCCAACCCGCATCACAATCGTGCCCATAATGTCTACACCTATTATCCCAACCTACACAGAGGAATATATTGCTAAAATACCTAGTGGGCCCTCTCTTTTCCAAACGCCAGCCCCCACTACCACTACTACCTCCAAGGATGTGACCACCGAGAAACTAACTGCACTAGAAAGACTAAAAAAGAAACACATACGGACAGAACTACATGCACGTATGCTTACTGATCCCAGTAGGCTTGCAGGTCCGTAATATACCAGCAATCTTCCTCCAAGACAAAAAATGTAAAAACGGCTTTGCACACATTGGAACTTCATGCTCTCGTCACTGGATGGTGCTGGGCATAGATACCGTACTTGAACACAGTAAAAAGGAATTAGAGGAGATTCTTGAACTAGAGAAGGCTATTCTTGAACTAGACAGTTTAGCAGATGCTAAAGCAGTCCTTGAAAAACTAGAACGTATCATACTGGACTTCCAGGGCTTTGAGCATCATAAGAAATCCACAAAAGTGTCAAAAGATATTAAAAACTATAGCAAGGAGAAAACATACCCCTACCTAAAGGAAGATTTCTTCACACTAACTTCCCAGGAACAACAAAGAATCCCAGCAGGCATTTTGGGTAGATTTAAAAACAGGCAGACTGTTTCCTTCTCTGACTCCTCAGCAGATTCAGATAATTCTGACCCCGGAGCAGGCCCCAGCACCTCAACACACAGCCCCAATTTTTTAGGGACAGGCCAACCCTTTGGAGTAGAGAGAGGACGGGGCAGAACGAAAACCAGGTACAACTTCCCACCAGGGGAACGCCAGACGAGACGCAAGTTCTACCAGTGTGGGTACCAATATTAGACCTTGCATCCCCTGATTCGACACCCAAAATGGGAAGCATACCCATTTTCAACCTGTCCAAACACCAGTTGGCTTCCATGGATATCGCCCTACTTAGCAGGGGCCTATCCTTTGTAATAACTGAAAAACCTAGCTGGTTTCTCATACAAACTGAAATGTTCCAATTCTTCAGAAAGGTGAGGCTTAACGCCTTCTTCCAGAACAGAGAATCATCAAGCAAGTTGGATATGACCGGACTACGTCCTAAGTCCACATTTAACCCACCAAGTGGCTCTATGCCACCGGAAATTCTCACGTTCGAACACCTAGTCCTGAGAGACCTGGACAGAATACAAAAAGAGTACAAATTCACTCCATACAAGTTAGTCTGGAAGAAAAAGAAAGCCTCACCAGATTAAAAGATCTTGACGAAATAGTTATAAAACCCTGTGACAAGGGCGGTGGCATAGTCATACAGGACAAAACAGCATATGACAATGAGATTTATCGCCAATTAAGCAACACCAAGCATTATGAGCCTCTCGCACATAACCCGCTAAAAGAGATTGGTGATCTCATCTTGAACATCACCAAAACAGCTGAAGAAGAGGGTTTTATTAGCAAAAATGAACTTCTTTTTCTAAACAAGAAGACCCCATGCACACCTGTGCTATATACTCTGCCCAAGATACATGAAAACTTGGAAGAACCACCAGGCAGACCAATTCTATCAGGCTGCGGCTCTATTTTAGAACCCCTAGGCAGATATATTGACTTCTTTATCAGGGACTTGGCACAACGCACCACAACATATGTGAAGGACACTACGCATTTCATAAATCTCATTGAATCCGAGTCCTTTGATCCCAGTACTGAGCTCCTTGTCACCCTTGACATTGAATCGCTATACACGAATATTCCCCAGAATAAGGGCCTTGATGTCATCAGAAATCACCTCAACCAACGAGATGCTCCCCATCAAGTACCCACTAAGTTCATTGTCTCACTTTTGGAAATAGCATTAACAAAAAACTATTTTCTTTTCCAAGACAAATACTTTAGACAGTGTAAAAGGTACATCTATGGGTGCAGTTTTCGCACCAAACTTTGCGATTCTGTTTGTCGACAATATAGAAACCACCACCATTCACAACGCAGTCAACCCATACCTCCAAAAAAGCAGAGTATGGCGGAGATATATAGATGACGTATTCATGATCTGGGCAGGAGATACAATAGAACTGCAGAACTTTTGTTCATGGATCAACAACTGTCAGCATGACCTAAGATTTACTTACAGCTACAATGACACACATTGACTACCTTGATGTGACTGTTAAAAGTCACATCAAGGTAGTCTGAAAACCTACGGAGCGCAATACACTTCTGCAATACAACAGCTCACACCCCAGAGCACTCAGAGACGGCCTACCATACGGACAATTCCTCAGAATTCGTAGAAATTGTAAATTCAAAGATGACTTCTTTAAAGAAGCAGAGATATTATGTAAAAAATTGACTGACAGAGGCTATCCCAGACGCCTGGTCAAACGCTCAATGAAACAAGCATGGTACTCACACCGTGAATACCTATTACAACCCACGCAAAAAACATCCACTTCCAGAGTCACATGTGTCACTACATACTGTCTAGTGAGTAACAAATTGACTAAAATGATTAAAAAACATTGGTCAGTCCCGGCTCCCCTGGAACTGATGACAGGCACGCCCCTCTTCTCCTTCAAAAGAGGTATGAATATTAAAGATCACTTGGTCAGGGCACATAAACCCGTAAAAAAAGACAACATACTTCAGACCTATCTCAACTTACCACCTCTTCAGGGTCACTACAAATGTAATAACTGCTTGGCATGTGAATCAACGTTGAATACTAAAGTGTTTGAGTATGGAGACACAAAACACACGTTGAGATTCTTCTCCAATTGTAATTCACAAAATGTTATTTACTGCATCCAATGTCCATGAAAATTGCTATACATAGGACAGACGACCCAGAAGATAAAGACCCGGATCTCACAACATAAGAGCCGGATCCGTTGCAAGATAACTACAGCACCACTTGTGGAACATTTTCTTGAAAACCGACACACTGAATTGGACTTTACTTGGCAAGTGATTGAAAATCTACACCCAGACTGCAGAGGCGGCAGCCTACAACAGACCCTAAGCAAACTAGAGTGCAAATGGATTTTCAAATGTCGCACAATTGAACATGGACTTAATTCAATTGATGAATGGAACGCCATCGTATAAGCTACATGCTGTACCACCAGTAGCTTTCCTTTTTTCAGTGTCATTTCTGATTCTGCAATTATAACAACATGGCACCATCTCCGATGGTTGTGCAATTGTTTGCCCAGTTATGTCTATGTCATTTTCCATGGTTATGGATTGTATCAATTTTAATCGGGATTATTTGTTTTACCCTTTCTCTTACTTTCATTCTCTTTCCTTGCACACCCTATATTCAGATGGCTTCTGCTTCTTCTTTTTTGCCTACATGCATTTTTACCAGCAAGGGTTAATTCCCTGCTCTCCACACCCGTAAACCGCAGCCTCATCACTGGCCCCCACGTGGTCGGGTAGACACACCCCCTTCCCCAATCAAGCTGCTGCACGTAACTCCTGCACAGCGTCTCTTACTTAAGGACTGGCAGCCAAGCAACATGCCTGCATTCACTCAGCGAGCACACATCGCCCAAACGGAGAAGTAGCCCGCTCCTCCGGTTCTGACTGATTCACCCGGTTCTGACCGATTCACTAAGTAAGTAACGAGTACGCCAGCGGCTATAAATTTTTATAATTTCTACATCCGTTTGCTTGCTAATCATCATTGTTTGTCCTGGCCTAGATCAATCTTCATGGCATACAATTGATTCATCCTTCGATGTTTTCCCTCGCTGTGTCCCACCATGTAGCAATTCGCTACACCTTCAGTGACGTAAGTCTATTAGCCCTCAGTGGCATGTACTCAATTACCGCTTACATGCTTTGGCACCTTAATTTACTTAATCCTTTCCTCCTCTCCCTCAGATCTGGATTAATTAATTAATTTTTTGAACGGCTGGCTACATGTGCGCACTCCATTCACTGCTGACCTAATCATTGTAAGTCTAGTTTCAATCCTTACTACTTTTCACCGTGCTTTATTAGTCACTAGCCCTGAATAGTTTCCTTCTTTCTCTAGTATGCTGAGTCTTGAATACCTACTAATTAACTTTAGCCTCAGCCATCTTGAATTTCGGTCGCCTGTATCTCCATTGTGCCCCCGCGATCCAACCACGTTCGAACCGGTCTTCCTCCGGTTTTACAAGTAAGTTTCTATCACATGCTTTGGATCATTCTCCTGTGCTCACACCTTAATTAACGCTGGGACAAGACCACATGCTTTATATCCCTCTCCTGCGCTGAGGCACGTAAAAACACTTCCCACTCTGTTCCTAATTAGTGCTTTTGACTTTGCACTTCTATGCATCCTTGCTTCTTGATAAATATGATTTCTTCCTCTAGACAACCACGATTAACTTTCCTTGCCTAAATTCCTGACTTAGGCATACCTTGAGTGTCATTAATTCACTACTCTTTCTTCTCATTGGGAGCACTAATTCGCTTGTTTTTGAATTAGCATTTTCTGAGATATGTTCCTCTAGAGACCATACATTAATTTAGATATATTTTCTTATAGATTCAGCTTGCTCACATTTTACTTGTCCTGAAGATGATCTCTAGCGATTGAGATCGAAACGCCGTTGACCCCTACAACAAGAACTCCTTGTACTCTGTATAAATTGTTTCTGAGGAGTTCATATATGTGTTGTCAATTCGATGTAATTTTTAAAGTCACCCTCACTTATCACAGCACGCCTGTTTTCACTTTCTTTATGTGAGCACTTGAACTATATATGATTTTTTGTTGGAAATAAATCGTATATAATAATAATTCTTTGAATCTACTCGTGTCCCTGTACATACCCCTTAATTGCTCCCTCCAGCATTAATTGCCTACCCCTGACAATCATTACTACTGTTCACAAGCCTGGCGAAAATTCCAGCGCCTCTTTAGGACCATTTTTTGGCCGCAATAGAACCACTATAGCCCCGAGGCAACACTCGGGAGGGAAGGATCACGATGGCCCGAGACACCGCTCAGAGTCCATTTCACGGGGCAGGAGAAGTCCGACCGAGTCAGGGAGCAGTCACGGCCCAGGACACTGCAAAGGGCCTCACGGGGGAGGGTCTACAAAGGCCATAGGCCCAAAACGGGGCCTCTGATTCAAGAGAGTGGCTGATCGGGGTTGAGCCACCAGACACCCGCTAGGTTCAACGTGCGTGCAGCAGGAGAAACACAGGAGTCAGGAACAAATGTTTGCCGAGGGGGAAAGTGAATTAATCTCTGCATAGGAAACGATTACTGCCCAGAACACTCCACAGGGCCCTACGGGGGACGATCTGCGAAGGCCGGCGGCCAGAAGCGGGGCCTCCGATTCACAAGAGTGGTGGACCGGGGCCAAGCCGCTAGACCCCCACTAAGTTCATCGAGCGGGCAACAAGGGAGGCGAAGGAGCCAGACCTGAAATATACACTAAGGGGGAAAGCAAGATAACTCCTACGGGAGTGGTGGAGCATAGAAGCCGAGGGGACAGTGCCGGACCTGTCCCACGGGGCCAGAAGCACTCGGCTGACGCCGAGAGACTGAGACCAATGGGGAGCCCTGAGGCAGAGCACACCACCCATACAGCTGTCCTACAGGGCCCAGGGGTGAGGAACGGAGGTGGGGGCCCCGCACTAATGAACCCAGTATAGCCAACAGTGGTATACACCAGAAAACAGCCACAGAGCAGCACCACCATAAAGAAGGCAAGGATACACCACGAACTAGAGCCCACCGACTGGAGAGCACACCAGGTGAGCAAAGTTGAAGAATAAAACTGACCTGTCGGGACCCAGAAGGGGAAGAAGCACAGGCTCCAGGGTGCCTGTGGATCAGACTCAATACACTCCCGACTGGACGCAGAGGACCAACAAGACCCCACGGCTACGACACACCGGCAGTGGCTCAAAATTGCAACTGAGGTACATACACCAAGAAAAGTAGCTCTTTTCCCTCGACATGGCCGCGGCAAGGGGGAAGAAGGAGCGGACACTGAAGGACATGTTATTTAAACCTCGACCAGGGGCCGGAGGAGACGGCCGGGTGTCACCTAGCAAACAGTTTAGCCAAGAAGCAGAAAACACAGAGGAGCCAGTCACCCGCTCTTTCCTAGAAAAGCTGTTCTCTTCGCTACGCGATGATCTACAAACTCTTAGGGGGGAGATCCCCAACGACATCAAAGAGATACAGCGAGACGTGGATTCAATCAGAGAGCAAGTGGCGAGTATAGAAGACCAGGAGCACACCCGAGATGAGGAAGTGGTGCATCTACAGCAAGAGGTGCTCAGATTGCGGGACCAACAGAGAGAACTCTAAGCCCACGCCGCGGATTTCGAAAATCGTTCCCGAAGGTACAACATTCGAATCAAAGGTGTACCATCCCAGGCGGAGGGCTCTGATATCAACCTTTATCTGAAAGATCTATTTAGCCATATTCTGGAGGCCACCTCAGGAACTGAGATAAAAATAGATCGTGCGCATAGAGTGGGCCTCCAGAAGTGTCCTACAGCTCCACCTCTGGACATTCTGGCCTACCTCCTAGACTTTCAATTGAAAGAGCTGATTTTACGAAAGGCACGAGAGGCAACCCATAACATTTCAAGGTCGCAAGCCCTCCCTCTACCAAGATTTGGCAATGATTACCCTGCAGAAAAGGAGAGAACTCAGACCGGCGACCTCACACTTGCGGTACTTGGGAGTTACATATTCTTGGGGCCACCCCTTCCGGCTGATCTTTAGATGGGAAGGTAAACTACACCTGCTTCGATCGTTACAGGAGACATGCTGCATCCTGGGTATTGAGAGTCCTCTTGCTGAGGGCCCAGAGAAAGGAGTTCCGGGGGTCCTACACGGAAGGCACCGGTGGCAGAGGAGTCATCACCCGGCAGAGAGCACGGTGAAACCTGACCCTACTACGATTGCAATGGAGCGCCAGGTGGTACTGGACTCGCTGTCTAACGACAAGCAGAACAGAGAAGACGTGTGAGATCCTGGGGCTGACTCTAACTTTCATAGCAGGGCTGAGCGGGCGGAGACCTCTCAGGAGCGAGGAAGGGACTTGATGGCCACACTATGCACCCAACAACTCTAGTTACCAAGAACTTGTGCACTCGACCTTCGGGACCTGGACCCAGTCGTACTAAGATACGTTTTAAGTTAAGTTTGTGGGTTAGTCTTTTGGGGATCAGTACTCCATGTAGCGCACTGTGGGAGGGGGGATGACACTTCCCAGGTAAAGACTAGAAGTAAGAGAGATCGGGAGTGAGATGAGGGAGCTGATAATGGCTACCCCAGACAGAGAGGCACCCATTCCTTTAATATGGCAGCACATGTAATTAAGATCCTAATGCTCAACGTGAAGGGCCTCAACAACCCCATCAAGATGAAAGCTATGCTCTTCTACTTGGAAAATTCCGAGGTAGATATATGCCTTCTCCAGGAAACCCACCTCTTGAGCAAGGACTGGCATCGCCTCCGATCTCAAGCATTCCCACTGCAATTCTTTTCTTCCACTTCTGATAAAAAGGCAGGGGTGGCAATACTGGTATCTAGACGATTCAGGGGAGAGGTGGGCCCTAAAGTAGCAGAGGTAAAAGGTAGGCTGTTAGCGCACACATTCAACATTAGCGGTCATAATGTGATAGTGGCATCGATATATGCACCGAACACAGGGCAGGAGCGATTTATACAGGCGGCGGCCTCGGAAGTGACGGACGCACAATTGCGCACGACATTAATAGGGAAAGTTTTGAACCTTGTATTTGATACAGATAAGGATCGCTCTAGCAGCCGGTCAGGTCAATCGGGAGTTTTGTCACACGGGGGGAGTAAATGGTTACACGAGATGGGGCTAATCGATCTCTGGAGGGAAGCCAACCCTTGGTCTACGCAATACACATATTTCTCTCATGCTCATAAAACATATGCACGGCTAGACTATTTATTAGGGACTAAGGAAGTATGCAACATTATGGGAGAGGTAGAGATAGAACAGGCAGCTCTTTCAGACCATGATGCAGTGACTCTCTCATAAAATTTTCCCCCTCAGAAGAAACATTTCGGGACCTGGAGACTGATAGAAACCATGCTCTTCTGCCCTGCGGTAACACAACAGCTTACAACTGCCATACACAACTACCGCGACCTTAACGATACTACAGACATAACCATTTCCACACTGTGGGATGCATTGAAGACAGTGGGTAGAGGAGAACTCATAGCCATATCCGCCGCTGATAATAAAGCTTGCAAAGAAAAAAGAGGCCAACTAACTGCTCAGGTCAGGGAATTAGAGCGCGTCCACGGCCACACAGGTGCGCCGAGAGTGTGGCGTCAACTTCGCGCAGCAAGGGCCCAGCTAGCGGGATTAGACATGGATAGGGCAGATTATGCCGTACTCCGGTTGAAGCACTCCTTTTATTTTGGGGGAGATAAGTCCAGGCGCCTGTTAGCTAATAAGTTAAGAGCCCAAAGACAGCAAGCGAAGGTCCAATCTCTTAAGATTAGAGGGGATGAAGAGTTGGTAGATGATGACAGTATAGCAAAGGAATTCCGGGACTTCTACGCAGAGCTCTATGCGAGGTAAGATTTAGATGCACAAAACATAGCTTCATACTTAGAGGGCGCGAACATCCCCTGACTGACTACAGACCAAGCTGCCTTACTCGACGCCCCCATTAGGATTGAAAAGGTAATTGCGGCGATATCCCGCCTTAAGTCCTTTAAATCCCCAGGCCCTGACGGATACTCAGCTAGTTTCTATAAATCGTTCTGTCAGCTGCTAGCCCCTATCCTGACCAGATTATTTAACTCCTTTGTAGGACCTGGAACGATTCCTTCAAATATGTTGGCGGTGTCTATCGTGGTCATCCCTAAGCCAGGAAAGGACAAGCAATCATGCGGCTCCTATCGCCCCATATCCTTGCTGAATATAGACATTAAGCTCTTTACTAGCATTCTTGCAGCGCGCCTAGGCTCCTTGATGCCGGGCATTATAGATCCTGACCAGGCCGGATTTATCCAAAACAGGGAAAGTAGTGACAACACAAAACGTATATTACATCGAATAGACAAAGCACATCAAACTGCCATGGAAGCTCTTCTTCTAACAGTGGATGTAGAGAAAGCATTCAACCACGTGCACTGGCAATATATGGTAGAGACTCTCTCCCATGTTGGCATAGGAGATAGATACCGAGCCTGGGTAGCGAGCTGCTACATCTCACCCACGCCCATAGTGAGGGTAAACGGTACCTCGTCAGGCCCTTTTCCCATATGCTGTGGTCCTCTTTTATTTGCCTTATATGTGGAGCCCATGGCTCAACGGATTAGGGACAACACAGAGATCAGCGGCATTCAGTTCGGAGGAGAGAGGCATTTGATCAGCCTGTATGTGGATGACATCCTAGCCTCCTTAGATAAACCAGACATATCGTTGCCGGCCTTCCTCAGAAAACTAACCGCCTTTGGTTTAGCTTCAGGGTTCCAAATAAATGTGGGTAAATCACAAGCTCCTGCATCTGCGACCATACACGACCACTTACCAGCACTTGAAAAACGATTCCCGGTAAAATGGGCCACAACCTCGATACCCTACCTGGGGATCCACCTTGTCCCCACGGTTGCGCAAACCCTAACGCTAAATTATACTAAGTTACTCAGACAAATTAGAGACAAGCTTAACAGCTGGAAACGTCACCGCTTATCTCTACTTGGACGAATTGCGGCTGTTAAGATGTCAATCTTACTAAAGGCACTCTATATATTCCAGACACTACCAGTCTCTCCCCCAGGGGAACGCTAATTACGATGCAAACAGAAATACACTGATTTGTGTGGATGGGGGCCCGACCACGTATGAGGCGGGAACTAAGCTATCTCAGCCCTGATGAGGGAGGTCTATGGATTCCAAACTTACAACGCTACTTTCAAGCGACACAGATGAGATATCTGCTGGAACGGAGTAGAGAGGAATCCGAAACGGACTGGCTTTTTCAGGACAGAGCGATCGCAAGACTCCCCTTATAGAAGTCAGCATTTCTCAAGAAGCCGGATAGGCCACAAAGTCTCCAAAACTCTCCCATTACGAGGACAGTGATGGAGGTGTGGGACAGTGTAGCTACCGTAGAGGGCTTACTGCATTTCCTTCCCCCATGACTCCCTTGTTTGAAAACCAAGGGGGGATATTACCAAGGATTTACGATAATTATCGCAAAGCGCGCTTAGCGCTGTTTTTTTTATCGCCGGCTATCGCTGGAATTCATCGCGGAGATAACGCGTTATTATCAACGCTTATCTCCAAGGCGATAGAAAATCCAGCGATAGCGGCGAAACCCAGCAATAGCGCTAGAAATCCAGCGAAAAATTCACCACGCTAATGAAAAGCTTGCTAATAGGCAGGTGAGGACTTAACCTTACAATCCACCTCCCATTGACAAGAATGGTTAAGTCAGGTTTTTAGCAGGTGTTAAATTCCAGCGATAATTGCGGTTAGCGCAACTTTTTTTATCGCTTCGCGGGCATTGGTAATAGAGGGAAGTTGTGTTTGCGACTGTTTGCAGTCGCTTTTAGTTGGGAACGCCTACTTTGCATGTCATTAGCGATAAATATAACTGACATGCAAAGCGGCACCAAAATGGTCGCTTTCGCCATGAAGCTGTCGCTAACAGCTGTTAGCGACAGCTTGCTAATATGGCAATAGAAATATCGCCGCTTTAGCGGCAAAAAGTGCTGCTAAAGCGGCGATAACGCCCTTGCTAATATGCCCCCAAGATTTCACCCCGGGCCTCGAGGGGAGAGCATTCGAGGAGTGGCATCAGACTCAGTGTCGCGCCGCAGGCCATATGTTTGATAAAGAGGGAATTATTCCCTTCCCACAACTGCGTACACATTACAATCTCCCAGAAAAGGAAAGGCTACGATACCTCCAAATACGACATTGGCTGTTACACCCCACCAATCTGCCCACAGTAAGCAGGCAGCTAACACGCTTTGAAAAGTAGCTGGTTACAAAACACACAGACAAGCGTCTGATCTCCGAGCTAAACGTATTCTTGCAACCGCCTGCCTCATTACAACCTACACCCAGCCAGCGGCGATGGGCAAAAGAACTTGGTAGGGAGTTGTCTGTTAGGGAATGGGGTGAAATCTATTACAGGGCAAGGCACACTGCTCGGAACACACCAGGTATAGAGGGGGCCACCAAGATAGCTAGCTATTGGTATCTGACCCCGGAACGCCTTCACAAAGGGAATCCGGGGCGCTGTCCCAATTGTTGGCATCGATGTGGTTCGATGGGTACGCTAGTACACTTGCTTTGGGAGTGCCCAAACCTAGCAGATTACTGGAATCGAATTTTGGATGAGGTAGATGCACATTTTGACACTAGGCCTGGGCGGTAAATTCCGCTCCGCTCGTGGAATTTGCGGAATTTTGGCAATTCCGTGTTCCGCGGAGAACGCGGAATTGCCAAAAATTCCGCGATCCGCGGCGTAGCAGAATTTATTCCTTGTTCGCGCTGTCAAAATGCGTGTTCGCGCGCGCGGGAGCGACTTACCGGGAACCCTGCGTTCGCCGACGAGTTTTCCTATCCGTTCGCGTGCGCCATGAGATTTTGGTAGCCGGCCGCGCGATCCCGCGAGAGTGTGCGATCGCGAACACGTCATTCGGACGCGCCATCGGACATCCGCGTTCGCGAACAGGAAACACGCATCGAGAGCGGGCGGGACAAGTGAAACAAGATGGCCGCGCCAATTGGCGACCGCATGGGCAAGTTTGCGAGATATTTCCCCCCGAGCACGCAAACAGCGTCCCCGAACAGGAAAAACGCATCGCGAACGGGCGGAAGAAGCAATTCCGCGTGCTCGCGGAATTCTGCGTAGCTCGCTGAGATTTTTTACCATTTCGCTGAACTTTGCGTAACGCGACTACGCAAATTCCGCCCACCTCTATTTGACACACAGATACCCCGGTTCCCGGCATACACGGTTCTGGGACTACCAAATCCCTTAACATTCCCACTCAAAGGGGAGACAGATGGGACTGGCAATGGGAGCCGCACTCCAGAATATTCTCGCTCATTGGGGAACTTCCATTACTCCCACACACTTGGGGTGGCTCCATAGACTGTGGCTCATTTTGGGGATGGAGAGGATGTCTGCCACTCTTACAACTACTAAATCCGCTTTCTGTGAGATTTGGCGACCATTCCTTGCCCTCCTATCCATTGAATTTAGAGAACTTACCTGCCCAAAATACCTACGCATTCTTAGTCTAGTGGAATCGGAATAGGTCTTGTCACAGACAGGGGTCCACTGGTTATCCCCCACCTCTCCACCACCAGGCATTAGATCTCGCTATAGAGTACTGAAAGGGAGGGAAGGAGGGGAAGGAGTTGGGGTATGTTTTTCCTTTTTGTGTGTATGTTATTGTGTATGGGAAAAATCCACATGAGAAGCGTTGCGATGCTCAAGACAGGGAGCGGTGGGTACACAGAGGATATGTGTAAGTCGCATAAACAATGTCTTTCTATGCTTTGACATGTGATAATAAAAGATTTAAACCATAAAAAGTGTTTATTTTAGGGAAACTTTTATGTTTATTATTTTAATGATAGGCAAATTTAATATTTTACAATTTTTAAATTCATTGTGTTACATTAATATTTTCAATGAATTGTAATGTATTATTAAATAAAATACATATTAATGCTATTACATTAATTTGTTTAAATATTAAACAAAAATTTCAGTTATAAAAATAGATTACAAATATATAAAAATATTAAGTAAAATAATTAGAAAATATATAAAGTTTTACATTTTATGATTTTTGTGAAAAATACATTTAAATAATGCAAAAACTTTAAATTTTTTGTTTCAAAATTATAATTTTATATTAAAATATTGTTTTACTTTTTTTAATGAAAAAAGTGGTTTGATATTTTTTTTTTTATGAGTGTTCATTTTGGATTATGATTTTATTTTTTATTTTATCGTTTAAAGTTTAGGTATAGTAGTAAATATTTAAATATATATATTAATTAATAATAGTAATAAAATATTTTTTTATATGTTAATGATTAAATATGAAGCTTTAGGTTTGTAGTTTTGGATAGTGTGTTTTTAGATAACATTTTAGTTTGTATTATAGTTAGAAAAATTGTGTGTGGGTATGTAGTATTGATTGTGTATATTAAATGTTTCATTTATATAACATTGTGGAAAATGTTTTAGGGGCTGATTACGAGTTTGGTGGTCCGCATGGTGCAAAACCGCCTGCACCACGCCACCGCCGTACATGCGCATGCACGTCAGAAGTATTACGAGTTTCGCATGCAGATCCGCCAGCACCGGCTTGACGGTTCAGCCAGTGGTCTTGCGCCGGTCTCTCGGTTGTGAAACCGGTCATCGGTTCACCGCCGTGCACCGCCTGCGCCGCAAGCCCGACCGCCAAGCGCATTACGAGTACAAAACCGCATCAGCGGTCCAGTAGTGGCACAGACCAATAGGCGGTCCTGCGCCATCTTCCAATGCCTACGTTATAAGCAACAAATCACAACACGATTCCAAATTTAAAGAACCAACGTTAATTGACAGGTTCAAACACCAGATTCACATAAAGCAACGTAACATGTATATGTCCCTGAACAGTGTCCCTGCAACAGTCCTAATCTCAGGTGGGAGTGAAATGACCTCCTGCGAGTTCTAGTCATGTCTGAGATATCATGCTTGAGATGTCGGGGTCACGATTACGAAAGCCATACTACCCCAAATGTCCATGAACATCACCTGAGGAGGCTTTCAATTGGCACACAACAACACGACTCCCTCAATACACCCTAGGAAATAGTCATAAAGACACACACTTTGAATGTTTGCAGCACACCACACACCAAAACCATCATTAATAAACAACAAGAAACTTGTGTAAATGTGTCAAATGTGATGTTATTCAAACACAGTGTTTGTGGCATTCAAACATAAAAAGTATAAATGCTAAGGCGTCTACATTTCTACCAAATCGATCTAAAATCAGGTCTGTCAGTGTATCATGCTGATGATCCTTCCACCAACCCACCCTTACAGAAGCAAAGCATGCATGGAAATGAAGAGGCACATAAATCCAGAGTCAATAAAAGACCATGTATCCCTGCATACATAGACGCAACTCAAACCTCACACATGTGCCAGAATGTCTGTCATCTACACTTTTTTTCACAAATGAATTAGAGCTACATACAATATTGGCAATTGTAACATCCAATCTCTTTGGATGGCCAAAACACTCTTGATTCACAGAGACAATCAAAGGTGGTCGTGTCTCAGCACTATGTCCAACATGGAACATGCAACAATGTTGTTCAACATCTCAGAACATCTGCACACCAATTGCCTGGTGAATCACGAAAGAACTAGACAGCTAGGAAGTCCATCGACTTGACAGTCAATAAGCGTCACAAAATAATGTAGATCAAAGTGCACAACAAAGAACTGCAGACAGATAGGTATACAAATCAGTTAACAAACAGAACATTGATTAAGGAACGTAGATTAAGCAGAGTAACCTCCCCCTTCAACAAATTGTCCAGTGAATATGAATTGTCTGAGAAAACGTCAGTCAATATACTTCCACCAAATGATTTCCAACATACTTCTGCAACCATTTAACCTTTTGAAGTAAATCAATGGCAAGTATATCTCTCAATCCCAGACGTCTTTAACAATCCATTAATCCATTAGTGACTCGAAGTGACAGACACTGCAAACCTGAATCAGTTTCAGATGCCATAAGAAATTCCACTGCCCATCGTATGAACTCCAAATTACAGACATGATCCTGATCTCCACCCAATCCTGGGAGAGGTGAAACTGACCTTCAACCATGCCAGTCGACCACCCAATCAGGCTGCTGTGTATCGATGCACGTTCTTCAGGTGAGACTAGTGGCTCCAACCTCACATGATGAAGCAATTGCAAGCCAGATTGGCATACTAGATAATGGTAATGGACTCATCAGCAGCACAAACTCCTGGGCCCCCGCGGTAGGTGAACAGAAGCAAAGATCCAGTGCACACTGAAAGGGACACCATAGACAGTGGAAAACAAGCTGTATGCATCCACACCAGGCAGGTCAAAGTGTAAGGGACCAATGATGCTCCAGTTCTCTCAAAACCATGGTGTCGAATATCTGCAGCATCCTGTACCGACACAATTGAAGCACCTGTTCCTGAAGCTGGACCATAGATGGTGACTCCATTGTTGAACAGTAGAAATATGAACAGACCACCCTAATTTAGGAACAACCACAACATGGAGAGCCCATACACACAGTCAACTCTCGAATTAATGAAACTCTGAACCAACACAAACACAGTACATAGCCCGAACTTGTAACATATGTGTAATAAGCAGATCCCTTAGGTCTATCAAGTATGACCACTGATGTTACATATCTACATACTGCACAAGGGACGACTGTCTGCAACAATGGCTGTGTTTCACCATACATTCATAACACCTGCCTCACGAAGATCAAGCAACCAGATCTGAGAGCTAGATCTTGTTTACGTAATCAGGCACTCAGGCCTCTTAGCTGAACGGAAACGTCCTTTCAAAGTAGGAATTGAAGGTCACGACAAACTCACTCTCCCCCCGTGTGGCGGAGGCAATGAGACCCTGTTTGAATATCATACCAGCCGGGTCAGCATCAAGACCGAACCATTCCCAGTCTCAAACCAAACATATTCGTGGAATACAAAACCTTCCAATCTCAGCCATTGGAAGAGCATGAAACAGATGATAAAGGAGCGTAGTGCTGCAACTTTTGATCATTAAATGCGAAACAAGGTTAACAACAATTGCTAGCCTGTGAACTCCGGACATGTCAACACACAGATGACAGTTTCACAATCAATATACAAATACAACAGTGTTAAAAAAATACATTAGTTCATTACTTACGTTACAGATAGGGTGAAGGTGGAAATACTGTGTTAAACAACCCAGGATCAACACAAGGATACAGAGACACTGGTCCATGTGTTATGAATAATAGAAAAATAGAAAAATAAATAACCGGAACTACACAGCAAACTGACTGTCTGCTAGATGTACTTCAAAGTGACCCACCTGTCGCAAAGTGGAGAATGTGAAATGTATATGTTGCATGCCAATGAACAGGATGATGTATGGCATTACTAAAAACACTACTGTAGATATCAGTCTGTGTCAGTAAGCTCTTGCAAATTCACATATCAAAGTTGTAAGTTAGAATATGTCCACCCTCAGATACCAATTCCATTTTGAACTAACAGTTGTGCTTTCTTTCACAGATGAGCCTACCCGAGATGCACATCAGAGTCAGACCAGGGAGCAGAGTCAAACCACTGAACCTGAGATACCCAAGAAGCCCTCAGTGATGACACTGACTTCGTAGACGTGGACGATGACAACACTCCTGGCACTTCTGGGCAGTTCAGTCAGACAGACTCAGTTGGTCTCATTGAGCACACACCTCCAACCACCACAGCTGGTACAAAAACATCCACAACCAGTGCCCCTAGCACAGGCAGACCCATACGTAGCTTGCTCAGGTTGGTAACATCAACACAGACACTGAGGAGGTGTGACCGCGTGGCAGCAACCAGTCTTGTGTAAGGGCATTGGCCAATGTAGCCAGATGTGCTGGAAGGAGATTTGTGCACAACCCATTTGAGAACACTGAGGAGACTGACACCCAGCCTGTGGAGCAGACTAACTCAGTTGGTATCACTGGGCCCACTCCTCCAACCACCACAAATGTTGCATCACGAACCACAACCAGTGCCCCTAATACAGGTGGCCCAATACCTTGCTGACCTGTTCCGCATCCTCAAGTGGCGAACACCATCACAGACACAGAGGAGGCTGGACCGATTGGCAGAAGGCAGTCTTGTGCTAGGGCAACTGACAGTGGTCCCAGATGTGGTGGAAGAAGACATGTGGTGTGCCCAGCTGAGCCCACTGAGGATCCGAATGCGGAGGCTGCCCTCACCCAAGTAATGGGTTTTTACCAAGAATACCATGGTACTTTGGGCCAGGTAGTGTCTTTCCTGAGGAAAATGAAGGAGCTGCACCGATCCAATGACTAGAGGCTGGAGGCCATTCAGCAAGATCTCTCTGGGTTGCGCCCAGAGGTGGTCTCTCTGGTCAGTGTCCTGCAGGACATCAATGACAACCTCAACCGGCCTTTCACACCCTCATCAACCACACCCTCGGGTCCAAGCACATCGCAGCCATCAACATCAGCAGCAGCAGCCAGAGGATATGATGTTCCGTCTGAAGAGGACAATCATGCAGACACACAAGACTCTGCAGCTCCAGATCCCAGCCAAGTCAGGAAGAGGGGACGTCCACCTAAAAACCAAGGAGGGAAGATTTCCAAAACTCAAAGCCCGCCAGAGGTCCACCTTGACCATGATGTCTGTGTGTGTGCATACAACACCTCCACTTTTTTGACTGTTCTCGTACACCACTCCTGGCACTGATGTTAAGAGTAAGTAAGACTTTGCTAATGAAAAATGGACTGCACTCCAAACATTAAATTCTTCCTGAAAGTTTTCTTCAGTACTTTTTCGTTGCGTCACATGTACCACAATTTACTATGGGACACTCTTTCCTGCACAAAATAAATATCCATCACTTAAACATGTTGTCAATCCTTATTTCACATCAGCTCGTGTGGGTGTGTTATGATGTGTACATATCCGAATTAAGACACAATGCCATCCGAAACATGCCAAGGTAATCTAGATAAAGGGTTGCATTATGCAAAATAAACTATGTCAAGTAATGATATACACTAAGGTGACTGGCCTCGTACAAATGTAAGAGTCACAGTGAATTGAGACTCAGAGATTGTGTGAGAAGTAGTGAGAAAAAGTAACCTTTACTCAGTCAGGCAGTGTTGCAGAAACAGAGTTTGATGTCGCTCAGAAACAGATGTTAGAAATCGACACATCTTCTACATCCTTCTTGCCACAGGTTCAAATCAGCACAAAATGTACAGCATTAAGTGTAGGGTGCCAAAGCCAGTTCTGTGGCATCACACATTCAGCCCAAACGCCATATCTCAACACAGCAGTTACAACATACAGGCACCAAAGCCTGCGTTGCCACACATCAGAGGAGCAGAATCCCTTGCTTTGGTCACAATCCTCACAATGGTGATGTCACATATCATACACATTAGCTTGTGCAACCAACGCATCATAAAAGAATGTACCTTACAAGTCCGGAACAAAACATCCATTGGGTGTGCAAAGTGCCTTCCTCGTGGGTCACCCCCAATACGAATTTCCGACAGGAATCTACAATGTACACTTTGTAGATCAGAACTGCAGCACATATACACTGCAGTCACGACTCAGATATGACCTAGTGAAGAAGACGTTGTGTTAACAACTGTATCACAACAACACAGATGCTATTAACCTACACACTGATTTTGAACAAAACTCAAGTAGAAACTTCCCGCTTGCACATTGGTCACTACAGGAGTGTCACACGTGTCACAATCAATCATCCTATTCAGCCCATATCACCTGTCCCAGGCCACACATTGTCGAAAACATTGAACACTTGACGTTAACATCCTTATCTGAACCCCACTGCTACAATGTCTGCATCCACACTCTGAAACATATACCTGCTATTGTGAAAAGTAATTTCGTATAAGGTGCCGTCTAACTTCTCCTACATCTTCCTCACTGTCATCGTCTTCACTAGGCATTTCGCGTGCCTCACCTGGTGGGTTTCTGTGTCCTGCTCCATCATCATCATCATCAATAAGAGGTACTTCATGTCTTAGGGCAATGTTGTGTAGAATGCAATAGGCCACAGTGATCTGACACACCATCCCGGGTGTGTAGAGGAGGGCCCCACCACTCTTATCCAGGCATCGGAACCTGGGTTTCAAGAGCCCAAAAGCCTGCTCCACTGGCCGACATGTCCTGCCATGGGCCTCTTGGTAGCGGACTTCCCCTGACGTTGTGGGATTCCTCATCAGCATCAATAGGCATGGCATGTTTGGATATGCTGAATCACCTACAGGTGACAATGATGTGTCGACAGGATAATTTAACACAGTACAAGAGATGCCACAATAATGAGGAAACATGCATTACACCTACCCACAAGCCAGGTCCTCTTTGGTCTGATTCATGACATCAGCTGTGGAATGCTGCTGTTCCGTGGTATGAAGGCATCATGTGCAGATCCTGGAAACTTGGCACAGACGTGGGTGATGTACAAATTCTCAAGACAAATCACTTGCACATTTATGGAAGGATAGTGTTACCTGTTCCTATACACCTGCTCACAGTCATGTGGTGGAACCAAGCCAATATGTGTGCCATTCATGGCTCTGATCACGTTGGGGATGAGACCAAGTGCAAAAAATCTCCCTTCACATGTGCCAAATCGTCGTGATGTGGAAATTTTATGTATGTCCAAACGTGCTTCAATAGAGCTTAAAGGACTTCTGTAAGCATCATACAGAACTTGGTTGTGACATCCCACCTGATGTGGCAATCGTGAATTGGAATGTACCTGTGGCAAAGAAATGTAATGCTCCCAACACCTTGACAAGTGAAATGATATTGTGAGGATTATTCAGTTCTGCTGAAATGTCTGGCTTCAGGTGCTCTGTAAGATTCAAAATAATTTGATGATCTAAACGGTACTTCTGGATCAGATGTCGAACTTGTATGGTGAGAAGATCAGGAAATGGTCTATAGACCGGAGGCAAGCATCTCTTCCTCCTAGGATACCTAGGTGAGAGACAGAAGCCACATGTGCAAATGAGGCATGGAAATGCTGTACAAATGTGTCACATGCATGCTGTTTTTAAACAAAAACAAATAAAACAGCATTGATTGAAACAACATATGCTTCATACCATTCACACATTTTTATACATACATCACTTGGCTACATCACATATGTTCCACAGAGGCAAATCATACCCTGTCAACATGTCAATCAAAATGTCTACAGGACGAACAACTCATTGAAATGACTTAAGTGTGTGCAACATTTTCAAACAAGGAATGTCAGACAATGTCTTACAGTGTTGGACATCAAAACTGTACACTGCATCCTGCTAGTGATGGCCAACATTTGTGAGCAATTATTGCACAACTCGTAGGTGCATGGTCACAAGGTATAGCAGTGGTCCAGGTAGTCAATTTGCCAGAAGAAGTCCCTGATTAAAATATGACAATGAAAGGTTTGAGAATGACATGCCTGCAAGGATGGCGCTTGCCTTACATAGTGAGATTGTCTCAGGGAGGCCCCTAACATAGGCTGTCAGAGACGCAATCTCCTGTGGCGGTCTCGCCCATAGGCTAACGTTGGGTAATGTGACAGCAGAAATTCAATCAACCGCGTATGTTGCGTACAGTTACGCTTAGTTGTTAAAACATGCACTATTACCTGCAGAGACAGCAGCCATACACAACTCATCTACATCAGCTCCTGTGTATCCCCGCTGCGAGCAACAATGCCAGGCCAGACAGGTGTGAGGGCCCCTGCCTTCACTACAGAGGAACTTGGAATCGTGTTGGACGAGGTGTTTCCCCTGTATGCCAAACTTTATGGCTCTTCAGAGGAGCAGGTGAGATTTGATAGATGTTGGATGCTCAATAATCTTGCAGACTGTACTGTTTGGTGATTTATCAGTGTCATGTAGTGTGCTATGACCAACACATATCCACATTTCATATCTTGCCATCTCTGGCAATGTGAGGTATGTGATGGCTGAGGATTGACTGTGCTGCCTCGATTCTCTTCAGACTAAAATGTGTATGACTCCCCAAAAATTCAGAGTCAGGACCATGCATGATCTTCAGGATGCTTTTGTCACAGTGCACAAAGTTATCACGCATGAGCTAACTAGTGGCCAATCATCCAGTTAACAAAACTTTTGTTGTGTCAATGTCAAAAGACAATTCTATGTGTCTGTGAATGGACCTAAACAATATCAGGTAATATCATTATTCACAACAGTTTCTCATGTACAGGTCCGAACACTGCCTATACATGTATGAGACATTGTCAGACGAAGTCACGGCAGACCACTTATTGTCTCCCTCTGTTGTATCAATGCAGCTCAACACCCATTCCAAGCACCATCACTGGAAAGCTAATGGCCAGAAAATGCTGTCCTTGGGAGTCCATCCCCATTGCAGCATCCATTGTAGGAAAAGATGGAGGACCTACGATACCTTAGTTACGTTACAGGTGATGTCATTCACAAGCAGCATGAGTGTTGATGCTTAACAAGGGTTTATCTGCTTGGGTAATGAGACAACTAAATATATGTCTGTCAGCATGGCCACAAGTGTCTCTGAGTATTCTCATGTTTGTATCTTCAGCTCATTTTAATATTCAGATTCATTGAACTGGAGGGCAGTGCGTAAAGCACAAGGGTGTATAATGTGGATTAACAAGGTAGGCCACATCCAATCTCAGGGTTTACTCTACAGTAAAGTCTTACATACACAAAGGAAGACACTGTATCGAATTACATTCCGATGATGATGATGTTGAGCAGGACTTACACATGGTCAGAGGTATGACAGTGCATTCTCAAATGTAACGTACCATGCTGGTCATATGCCATGACCCATGTATGAGACATGAGAAAGACAATACACCTGAAATCCTCTAATGAATATTGGGTCCATGTTGCATCAATTATGTGTACACATGTCAAGGACTACACAAGCATTGTACTGGGTTGTCAGTTGATCCATGTCATGAGGTTTCCATCAGCACAATATTGTGCATTACTACACATCTCAGCCTTCCCGAAAAATCCAGGTTACAAATAACCTCAACATTATACATGATGCACTAGATAAATGTACCTCATGCGTAGCATCATTTGTAGGTCTTGTGGCTTAAAAACTCGCTGTTGTAAGTGTATGATATGGGGAATATTGTAGCTGACATTTAGAACATAATAAACAGGTATGCGAGAAAATTGAGTGAAATGACATGATATATGTAATATTAACTTTGAATGATGGAGCTCACCTTAAAATCATGAAGTACGTACATATTCAACAAATGACTCACCAAGACAAGATGGCATTACTAGATGTCGCTGACATTGACATCTAACATTGATTAACAAGTTATGTCCTCAAGTCTGTTCGTAAATGGAACAAAAGGATGCAAATCTACCTTTGTCATGTTGGCATGTAATGCTGCATATCATGAACATATGTTCTACTCACTCTTGGGATGTGGAAATACCATGTACATGTAAGGCTTCATGACTTTTTAACATGCTTACAATCTTGTGCAGTGTCTACAATTTAGAAACACATATGTGTCATAATGTTTTTCTAATACCTAGTTAACTTGTTTTTCAGCAACCACCCAGGCAAGCGAAGAAAACAGGGCCCAGGAGCCTGGTGATACAGCTGCCACAAGTTCGTCTAATTTAAATTCAGACACCAATGGACCCAGTGGCCAGGAGGGCGAGGGGAGTGTCATGGAGGACACAGACACTACTACATCTGTTGAGTTGGACTCCAGTGGCCACTCCCTGGTGGTGGCGGCTACTATGCACCCTTATTCCGATACACCTTTGTCCGCCTTTCCCCAGTCCATCTCCGTCCTCCCTGCTACTCCAGAACCAGTTTCCCAGGTCCGCTCCTTTAAGAAGGGAGCCATCTCGACAACTCCAGGCATCTCTGCCCCTGTGCCCCCAGCTGCCCTTGGTGAGGAGGCCATTGACCTACTGAAACAGATCTCTGTCGGGCAGACTGCACTTATGAGTACCATCCATGGTCTGGGTAGCCAACCTGCGCAGTTTGCTGCCTACCTGCGTGGCATTCATAGTGGTATATGTGCCCTACAGGTATCTTTTCAGGCTCTGGCTTCCTCAACACTTCAGCATTTACCCCATTCCAGCCTTCACACCAACATCATTTATCTTCCACATCCACAGTCCACATCCCCCTTCCTGTACCTGTCCATACTCACATGACTCACATCCATGCATGCACCCAGACAGACAGATGTAGCACACCACAACCATCCCCACCCATAGTCACCCAACCCACCACACCTACACACAGCCAGCCATCCCCACCCACAGTCACCCAACCCACCACACCTACACACAGCCAGCCATTCCCACCCACAGTCACCCAACCCACCACATCTACACACAGCCATCCCCATCCACAGTAACCCAACCCACCACACCTACATACAACCAGCCATCCCCACCCACAGTCACCCACCCCACCACACCTACACACAGCCAGCCATCCCCACCCACAGTCACCCAACCCACCACACCTACACACAGCCAGCCATCCCCACCCACAGTCACCTACCCCACCACACCACCACACCTACACACAGCCAGCCATCCCCACCCACAGTCACCCTACCCACCACACCCACACACAGCCAGCCATCCCCACCTACCATCACCCAACCCACCACACCTACACACAGCCAACCATCCCCATCCCCACCCACAGTCACCCAACCCACCACGCCTAAACACACAACACATGACAACACTACAGTTCAGTCCACTCCTCTACCTCACAACCTGATCCAAATTTTATTTCATCTGGACCTTCTGCCCAAGCCCAGTTCCTCAAGTGTTTTGGACTTTGCCCTGTACTAAACCTCTCATCCATTCCGCAACCGAAGTCCACTTTTACCGTACCCATTCTGTATGCCACCATGGTCAGACGCAGCCATAGCAAAGTTGGTCCCAAAAAAAGGAGGAGGAGGAGGAAGGCTATGACTCACAAAAGGAAACAACCTTCAAGCCCAACACCCCGGCTCCAACACCTCAGCCCCCCCTCTTCTGAAGAGTAGTATGTCCCTTCCATGTGTGTTCACTGAGGTGCCTGGGTTGGTCATATGTTGCCCCTCCCAATGTGGAGTAGTATGTTGCAGTTAACTGTTGGCAATAGTGTAGGCACAGATGCCAAACATACATGTGTTAAGCCAAATTGATATGACCTCATGCATGTTCATTGTACATAGGTGTTTAGTCCTTTTAATAAAGCCACATTTGTATATGTACACTTGAGTCCCGCCACTTCTTCATATCTATTTATTTTCTTGGATTACATTTTTTGTTATTTATCTGTACACATGTGATGACATCACATATTGATCCTTCGGGACTAATCCGAGAAAAACATAATGGGTTTGTGATCAACAGATGTAGGTAAAATCTACAGGGCCATGTAAAGTTTGCTAGATATGGTACATGAAATGTTCAGACAACTACATACTGTGAAAATAAAATGTATGTCTGTGTTGGCATTGTTGGAGATATGAGATGCCATCAACCAACATTACATGACACTTTTTGTAATGTTTGCTGGCCTGACGGTCACAGACAACAGGTGTGATGCTGTACATAGATGTATGATGTAAATTTGCCAGACCTAACATCCATATCTACGTAGTCATTTCCTGATATGTTTGCAAAACATGTGAGCATGTCTACAATTATTTTTGTTTGCATGTCAGAAAACGCAGTAGAGATGTGTCCCGTCTGAGTACTGCATGACAACACTACATGAGCACTTAGTGCATGAAGTCCATATTGTGTGCACACGGTGGAATCTTCAATCACAGCCATTGAGAGTACATATGCTTCAGTAACTCACACAACTAACTAGTTTGCTAAACCATAGGTGTCATGGTATGTCTCAATGTACATATACATAATGATAAAATCAGAATATGAAACTGAGGAGGTCTACTACTGTTTAGACAGTAATGTGTGCATTTATGAGGAAACCATTTCATACGTCCTGTGATGGCTACAAGACCATGTAGTGACATCATTGCCACATGAACAATTTGTCCATTTTGTACAGTAACACACCAGCAGAGTCAAGATGCTCAAGTACAATGAAATTGGTGAAGAATGTCACCATTACAGTGATGTCTTGCCTATTCGAACTCCTCCTAAGTGCACCTCAGCATGTTCCATGTTCGTGAGCTGCATATTCATCGAAGGGTATACCTTCAACAAATAAATAGCTTAGCAGGGAAATAACTTCTGTAAACAAGGTGATACCGATTGCTGTGGAGTTGATGTGGCAATAGGAGGCAATAGAGGGGAGATCAGTCTGTGGCTGAACATTTTCAAATGTAAATTCGGGAGCATAAGTGCTCTTTTTTATACAATGCCTGTGGTCAGTCAGTTTGTATGGTTGTTTTGCTACACACTCTGGTGGCGACAGTTGAGAGGGCGCATGTATTGGCGCGCTCATCGTTACTTTCAACTTTTAAATGTTGCAAGCATCTGCTCAACGCGCGGTAGGTGGAATTGACCGCAGATTGAACTTCCTTTGAATGTGATTGGTTGTTTTGAAAAATCGCACGCCAATGCCGGGGTGCCTGCATGACGTACTTTGGGTATGTGGCGTATATGTAGGTAGTAGTGACCTGACCTCTTCACTTGCCAACTGACACTTGTGCGAGACCAACCTCATCAACATTAGCTGCTGTTTTGCTTCTCTGCTGGCCCTAATGGCACGTCCAAAAGGGTTGAGGGCCCCTGCCTTCTATCCAGAAGAACTTGGCAAGCTGGTCGAAGAGTTCCTCCCCATGTACGGACAACTGTATGGCTCAGCAGAGGAGCAGGTGTGTACTACAACTCTACCATATTCCCTTGTCAAGATGCATGACTTTCAGTGTCTCGTAAAGGACAGATGTGCATGTGTACTATATGTCAAGTACTTCAAGTGAGCGTGTGACAGTATTTACTCTCTTCAAACATTTCCTGTACATGGAGTCTTGCAAAATATTTCTGGAACAGAGTCCAACATAACATGTTTGAGGTCTACAGAGTTTTTCAGGGTCAATGGCCATTATGTGTATGATTGTCGACAGATGTGAAGTGTGAACTTGGCTGAACAGGTACCTGAGCACTTACTTCAAGAGGTCTTCCTTCTTGTCGTGGAGATGTCATGGGATGTATTGAAAATTTTGCATTTCGGAATATGTCCTTAAGTAATGTTGTTGCTTTTGAGAGCAGCGATCATTACTACATGTACATGTACACATACGTGTCACTGCTTGCATCAGTGGAACTCACTGAGCAATAGCAGCATTTAGTGTGTTGTTTGACCATGTCAACAGCCTGCGTACATACTGCTTAATGTTAAACTATGTGATGTGAATGGTAGACCGTGTGCTAGTGAAAATGGATGCTGAGAGTGAACCCAGATCTTCTAAGTGAGCCTAGGCATGATCACTTGATGTTTACTTTCAGCCATGGGATTCTTCAATATGGACCATGTGTTACGTTAATCGTCTGACGTACCTCAAACAAACTCTATCACCACAGTGATCTCCCCATTTTTTGCATTCATGTCAGTTATTTTGTATGTAGAGAAGTGTCTGGCCCTAACCATGGACGCTTACATGTAGTACCACATTGAAATACCTTCGACCAGGCCATGTGTGTCCAAACACAATTGTCCATTTGTTATGTAGCTTCATACGTAATCATAATATGGCCATATCGGAGTATTTTTGTGGGTTTTCCAAGTGACGTGGATGGCATGTGGTATGTTCAGGTGTTTGCTATGCCTAGCCCTTACAACACGTTACACATGTGTTAAAATCTGTGATCCGTTGCAACATGTCCTTTGCTCACAACTTTGTCAGGTGACTATGTGACACAAGCAGACTTCCAGCTGTGGTTGAACATTTTTGTTTGTTGAACATCATGTTGACAGTCATGCAGGATGTGGCATTAGCTGTGTGATGTTGTTCCAGATGGACACAGGGTGTGTCCAGACATGGCAGAAAGGCATGCGCCATCATGTGTTGGTGATGTGGTTATATGTGCCTCTGTTACACACATCGGGCAACGCTGACCATGAACATGTATGTTTGTTGAAGTATGTGTTCCAGGACTGTGTGTTCATGCATGTTTCTCAGAGGCTGCAGGACAATACCAGTGTATTTGTACCTTAAAAGCTGGTCAAACAGATGTGAGGGCTCCTAATTAAAATCTATTTTCTAAAAAATAAATATTTGTGCTATCAATGAATCATTATGTGGCTTGCTTTGTTCATGTCAACTTACAGACTGACATTAACTAGGTTATTATTGGACTTGTATACAGGTCAACGCCCATCAGACGCAGGCATTATGGAAAGGCATCGCCCCGAAAGTGCGGGCCCTGGGAGTTTGTAAGCGGCGCAGAGTCCACTATCGGAAGAGGTGGGAGGACTTCAGACGTAGATAGCACAACATCGCAGAGTACCAGCTGGGAAGGTCCTCACCCTGGCGGAAGGGCGTGCAACAGCCCTTGACTCCCCTAATGGGCCGTGCCCTGGCGGTGGCCTATCCTGACCTTGATGGGCAGTTGAGGGCCCAACGGCAGCAAGGAGGGGGTGAGTGTTTCAGTGAGTTGACACAAAGTTCACAGACATGTTACTCCCTTTCCAGAAAAGTGCTTCGTACAGGAGGGGAGATGGTATGTGTTGTAATCTAGAGATATCAGGGCAGGGGTGTTGGAATGTTACTGTGTCATGGAATGTAGTGATGCACGAGGCTTCGTGAATCACTCATTCCAGGGCTGGACATCGTGCTGGACTGTTGGTGCTGTAACTTACGCTGTACCCTGAATAAACCTCTTATCACAACCCTTGTGGTAACTTCATAATTTAACACTGGCGACGAGGAGCTTTTGCCTGATTGGGGACAGACAACCTTCAGCACCGATTCCCCTACGTATTGGATTAAACACGTTGGACCCTGTTTTCCGCTTTTCACGGACTTTCTACACACGAGACTGGTCAAAGATAAACTGTAAGTGACTTTTATTCTGTCTATCTTGGACTCTTCGAGGAGCAAGAGCCTGCTTTAGCATCCCAAAACTCACCGGTTCAACTGCCACGGCGCGAGCGGTGTTCTCTCGCGCTTAGCCTCCATTCCTCCATTCCTCTGCAACGCATCCTGGAACGCACGCTACAAGCTGATCTACACGCACACACGCAATGATTACGCAGCGTGCGACGTGCGGCCATTTTCATCAGTTTCATCGATGTTAGAAAAAAAAAAAGGAAAAAACGGACAACTTTATTGTTTCAGTTAGGAAACAAGCGCTTATAACTAACACACACTGTATCTCACCAGCTCATCTTCTCACTCAGAATAACACTATTTCTGATTGAGCATCAAATTTTTGGTATACAGTGAGAGTGTTTTTCATTTTCCAACGATTTTTGTTTCCCTTCTAAAGTGATTAGGACTCTCTGGTTATTGTTGACATTTCATCAAAGTAGCACCATGGCTACCACACCAAGTATGTCCCAGCCCCCAGCTTTCTTATCAGAAAAGGGTGAACCCATTCTTCCCTGGAAGAGATGGAAAAATTTATTCGATTCCTACATTGTAGCAATTGGTGGGGAGAAATTCTCGGCATTTAGGAAACAAGCAATTCTCCTACACAACTTAGGTGTGGAGGGAAGAAATATGTATGATAGTATGGACCTCATTCCAGTTGGTAATGGAGATGGAGAACCAGCTGACGTTTACGAGATGTCCATGATTATGCTAGAGAAGTACTTTGGTCCCCGCATTAACGTTGTTTTGGAGAGGCACAAATTCTTTACCAGGGTTCAAGATCCAGCTGAACGGGTAGGGAGTTATGTTTCTTCTCTCAAGATTTTGGCAAGGACTTGTGAGTTTGGCGAACTGTCTGACTCTTTAGTCAGAGACCAATTGGTGAGGTGCACCAATAGCATTCGGGTACAAGAAAAGCTCTTATCGAAGAACCCAACGTTGGTTGAAGCAGTTGCCATAGTAGAAGGTGTGGAAAACACTTCTACTTGGGTGAAAGAGATGAGGAGGAATCGTGAGGATAAGAAGGAGGGGCAAGGTGATGTCCATGCTCTGACAGATGGTGACTTTTTGGAAAGTTGTGACAATGTGGCCAAGGTCTCTCCGGTGGAAAAGAACAGAATTCCTGAAAGGGATACACGCATTCGTGGTCCTCTCAAAAGTTTGCCAGCAAGAACAGATTTTGAACGACGTCCAAATACCACTACTGCTACTAGTGGTAATCCCAGCGACAAAGCCTTTGGGGAGTTTCCTAAACCTAAGTGTTTCAGGTGTGGAAGTTTCTCACACTTCTCAAACTATCCTCATTGTTATGCCAGGGATTCGGTATGCAACAAATGTGGTGTCAAGGGGCATTATGCCCGAGTTTGCAAGTCACCTACCAAAACTCGCAACCCAGAGAAAGGCACTGAGGTTGTGCGTACTGTAGTTCTGAGCATCAATGATAGTGATGGTAAAGTTGATGCAGGAAAAATAGTGATGCCTGAGTGCAACATCTTAGTAGATGATCATGACTTTGTTGTTCTTGCTGACTCTGGTTCCCCGTTCACTATGATCGGCAACAAGCAATGGGATGAGGTCGTGGGTTTAGACAGTATGACATTGTCACCACCTGACATAAATCCTGTTAGCTATGGTGGTGCAAGAATTAAGGTTCTTCGTTACGTGGAGGCTTGTATTCAATTTAAAAACAGAAACACTATTGGCAAGGTCTATGTAGCTGAGAGAGGAGACAATTTGTTGGGATGGAGACACCAACGTGATTTAGATATCATGCTCAACCCCAGTTCAAGAGATCCCAGAGATCAAGTTATGCTGGTGGACTATGAGGATCAAGGTTGTGAGTACTTCAAAAGATTTCCAGAAGTCTTCACGGATAGCTTGGGCTGCCTTAAGGGTTTCGAGCACCGAATTGTTCTCAAGGAAAGAGCTATACCTTGTGTGCATAAAGTTAGGAAGGTGCCCAATATGATGATGGGACCATTAGAGGCCGAACTCAAGAGACTGTTAAGTTTGGGGGTCATCGAAGAAATAGAAGCCTCGGAATGGTTGGCCCCCATCGTTTTAGCCCCAAAAGATGGTGGTGCTAGCGTTAGGATGTGTGTTGATTTGAGGGGTCTGAACGAATGGATCTGGGTAGACCGACAACCTCTGCCCAACATATCTGAGTCCCTCAGCACACTTAAGGGAGCCCGAGTTTTTAGTGTATTGGATTTATCATCTGCATATCACCAAATTCTCTTACACAAAGACTCGAGGCATCTTACATCGTTCGTGACACCTCTGGGGGCCTACCGCTTTCTGAGAATGCCCTTTGGGGTAGCGTCGGCAGCGGCGTGCTTCCAGAGGGTCATGAAAATGGTCTTGAAGAACGTGCCCAACATTATGTTCTTCCAGGACGACATTTTGGTGTATGGTAAAAGTGAAGCAGAACATGGTAAGACGCTGACGTGTGTCTTGGAGAAGTTAAAGGAAAAAGGACTGACAGTAAAGAAGGAAAAATGTCGTATTGGGTTGGAATCGGTTACATATTTGGGACATGTGATCTCTGGGGAAGGGATTCAACCAAAGTTAGAACTTGCAGAGAGTATTATGAAAGCTCCTACACCTAAGGATAAAGATCAAGTGAGGTCATTTTTGGGACTTGCTGAGTTCTATTCTAAATTTGTGCAAAGTTTTGCCTGTGTGACTGAACCTATCAGAGCTCTCCTTAGAAAGGGTGCGCATTTTTTGTGGTCTGATGATTGCCAGAAAGCATTTGACAAAATTAAGTCTGAAATTGAGAAAATGCCTACATTGGGGCATTTTGATGTCAACCGAAAGACTGTGTTGACTACGGATGCCAGTCTCAAGGGGCTGGGGGCGGTACTATCCTAAGTTGTGGAAGGAGAGGAGAGGGCAGTTGCGTTTGCCTCTAGAGCACTTAGGGATGCAGAAGTAAATTACTCGTGTATTGAGAGGGAAGCTCTGAGTGTGTTTTGGGCTGTACAGCATTTTAAGTTTTATCTTTAGGGTATTCCTTTTTTAGTTAAGACGGATCATCGCCCTTTGGTTCAAATCTTCTCGTGTCGCCACAGTGAGCATATCACACCCAGACTTAAGCGTTGGAGTGAGGGTCTTCAGGAATATAATTTCCGTGTACAGTACATACCTGGCTCAACTAACAAGTCTGCTGACTGTCTCTCCCGGTTACCTATTGAGGATGAACATGGTGAGATTGAAACGGAGAGTGTGTGTTGGATTACTGAACCAACGTTGTCCAGTGAGGAGTGGTTGGATGGTGTGAAGAAGGATAAAGTTCTTGCTTCTCTCGGAGTGTGGACAAACCAAGGGTGGCCGGATTATAAAACTTTGGACCAAGAAATGAAAGCGTACTGGTCTGTGAGGGACGAGTTGTCGTTTATTTCAGGAAATCTCATGAGGGGAGACAGAGTTGTTCCTCCTGTTGAATTCAGGGACAGAATAGTTAACATAGCTCACGAGGGCCATTTAGGAAGAAGTCTCACCAAGGCTCGGGTGAGAGAAAGATACTGGTGGCCTGGTATGGATCACATGACCGAAAATGTTGTTAGGGAGTGTGTGTCGTGTGCTTCCAATGATAAGTCTCACATTCCCAATCATGCACCGTTATCTCCAGTTGAGGTCCCGGATGTTGTATGGACGAAGTTAGGATTAGATATTGTAGGCCCTTTTGAACTCTTGCCCTCCTATGAACGTTTTGTTATTTTAATGGTGGATTATACTTCCAAATGGGTAGTTACTAAGTGTGTGTCTACTGTGAACACAAAGACTGTCATTGATTTCCTTAGAGATGTATTTGCTTCGGAGGGTGTGCCCAAGTTTTTGATTACAGACAATGGGGTACAATTTGTGTCTCATGAGATGTGCAAATTTCTTAATGATCACAACATAATTCATCAAAAAACAGCCTTATATACACCTCAGGCCAATGGTTTGAGTGAAAGGATGAACCGGGTTGTCAAAGACTGTGCCCAACGCGCTCTTGAATCTAGATTGTCTTTCAATGATATCCTGAGAGACACCTGGTGGGCACACCGCACTACTCCGAATGTGGTCACGCAGAAGTCTCCTTTTGAGGGTTTGAGGGGAAGGAAAGCTGTTTCAAAATTAAACCCATCTTGGCTGCCTGCATGTACGAATGGGGGTATTTCTGATGAAACAAGACGTTCTAGGATTTCGGAGTACCAACATAAATACAAAATTAGTTATGACTCTAAAATGTGTGTGAAGAACAAGAAGTGGATTGTTGGTGACAAAGTGATGGTCAAAAATCCCAGACATACTCTGAAAGGCAAAAGCAGTTTCATTGGTCCCTTCACCATTGTTGCCATCAGAAAGAATGTGGTGAGAGTGGACACGGGGTGCATGTGGAGCATGTCTAGGCTCGTGAAATGCTCTGGGAATTTTGCAAATGTATGTTTACCTTATGAAAGGAGTCTGAATAATGGTAATGACCATTTGAATGAGAATGTTCATGGCAGAGAAATGAACACCTCCTCTGGTAGGAGTAGGAACCTGCCTGTGAGGTTACGGGACTATGTTTTATATTGATACTGTTTGTATCATACGGCATGTTTCTTTGCTGTAGTCTCGGGGAGTTTTAAGACAATATTCTGTTTGAGAACATGTTCTTGTGCATTATGTTCCCTCCCAGGGTTCTGCTTATCTTGTTTCAATTTCTCTACTGTGTTTGTTATTTTGTTATATTATTCTCCTTATCATTATTTGTACTTTGTTGAAAGGGGGATGTGTTGTAATCTAGAGATATCAGGGCAGGGGTGTTGGCATGTTACTGTGTCATGGAATGTAGTGATGCACGAGGCTTCGTGAATCACTCATTCCAGGGCACGACATCGTGCTGGACTGTTGGTGCTGTAACTTACGCTGTACCCTGAATAAACCTCTTATCACAACCCTTGTGGTAACTTCATAATTTAACAGTATACTCCACACTGGAGGCAGGTGTGTCATGACATGGCTGGATGGGTAGAGTTGGACATATTCTACTGGGTTACTCATATCTGATGAAGATATCTGTCCTAAGAGGACATTGACATACAGACAATTCAAGGCATCACATGATTTTTGGATGGTCCATATTGGAAATAATGGGTGATCTTTGAATTGTCAGACAACCCCCTTATGGCAGTTCACAAGTAATAGTTCCTGTATTTGCTACAACAGATATGTGTGGCATATTGTGTGGAATGATCATAAATGTGGAACTTGAAAATGGGTCGTTTAGTCTTTTCCTTTCCTACTTTGGCCTTGCTCTGATGAGGTTTGGTCTGTATGGTCTAGTCTGTATATGTGCTTTCGACACATGGATTGTTTGACAACTGTTGATCTGCTTGGGTTGGAGTTGATGTTGCTCCTTTTTTGATTATAGACAGTTCAATGTACATTGAACTGTACATATGTTAGCGAGTAGATTGTGTAACCTGGTCCAGCTTTCGCAGGTATGTGTAGTGCAGTGTTATCATAGTAATTTTGTGTCCTATAGTCTACACACATACAGTGTGTAATGTGTAAATTCAGCCTTCCGACTTGTGTCCTATGTCTGCATCTGACTGCGTAGTCACAATTGAGCTCCACATTTTGATCATCTCTGTGTGGGATGTGACATGTTATGGCTAGGTGGACTAATGTATTCCACTGTTGACGTAGAACGCACATGACACATAGGTAACTGACATATTTAGGATTGATGCAGTCTGGTAATGTGTTAGTTTGTGTCCATACAATGTTGAGAACTAATTGTCATTTTGCCACTGGATATATGCAAGTTGTTTCCCTTCATTGCTGGCAACAGGTGTGCCACTCTCTCAGGTAATGGCACAATCTAGGGATTGGATATCTCTCTACAGTGTGTTAGGGATGTAATGTGTCACAAACATCCTTGTCCACCACCACCCGTCACATCCTCACCCTCCCTTCTGTTGCCCACAAAGTTGTCCGCATTCGTTCCCATAAGGGGCGTGACTTTTCCTTTGCCCCAGGCACCTCTTCCCCAGCCCCCACAGGTGCCATGAGTTAGGAGGCTGTGTCACTGTTAAGACAGATCTCTGTTGGACAAACTGCACTGCTGAATGCAGTCCAACGTTATGACACATACACTGGAGTTCCTGGAGGGCATTCACAGTAGCTTGCCGTCTACAGAGATCTTTTCAGGCAATTGCCTCCCCCCTGACGGCAGCCTTCCCTCAAACCCATCCTTCCACCGCTCAACCAGACTCTTCCACCTCCCAGGTCCCATTACCCATTCCTGTCCCAATTAAAGGCAGATATCACCACACTCAGACACCATCATCCACTAGCACCACATCGTCACCAAAACGTAGGAAAGTTGCCATGCATGCATCCACAGGACAGACACAGACCTCCCTCAGCATCCCCACTACACACATTGCCAAGGACAACCCACCATCAGACACAGACCTTACACAAGCAGCTTCAGACTCACAGACTCCAGCAACAGGCACACCCATATCACAGCCACAGACTACCTCTACCTCCAAAAGCCCACCCCTTGTTATTCCCCCTCCCCAAAGTCAAGTTGGATTGTCTGAGAGTCCCAATGTGTTTCTCTCTGCCTCAGACACTACCCCTCCTTCCACTTTAGATCCTGTTTTTGCCACTCTTGACCCCACTTTACCATAATTTAGATTTAACGAGGTGCCTGGAATGCCCACGTGATGCCCCTACTTGGGGAGATTTCTTTGGCAGTGTGTTTTGGCAAGTTGTGTGGTACTGTACAGTGATGGATCCCAAATCAGCATTGGACTTGCCTTTGTCATTCATTTGATTTATGTTCTGTTTATTGATAAAGTTTGACAATCGAATAACACCTTGGTGGATTAATTGCTCATGGTGATGAATGATGTGATGCTTTCCTCCATTTCATACTACTACAATGTTGTAGTTTGGAGCTGGGAATAGGTGGTCCTTTCTCAGTGGTGACTAGGATCTGAACTTTGCAGCTGTTAGGGAGATGTTATGGAAGAGGGGCAATGTACATGCACTCAAGGTTTTTCCTCAACACCTACTGGTAGCTAAGTAGCATTGTGTAGGTTATCATTTTGTGGGTATTATACATTGTCTGTTATCTGCCAAATGTGGCTGCCCTTCTCCCAGTGATGTTGTTGTGATATGTGTGCTGTGTGTTTGTACACATGCAGTGTGTGTGCTTGCCATACTTTTGTTTGTTTTCCTTATTTTGTGTCCATTTGAATGTGAGTGTTAATCAGCTACTACCTGTGGTTCTGGGAGATGTGATTATTAGCATTATGTGCCAGGACACATTGCCTACACATGTGTGGGACAGTGTGGAGCTATTGTTTGTCCAAGAGATGCATAATGAGTCAGACTGCTAATGTTACTTTTGTGAAATTGCCCACTTGTGTGATTTTGCACTGTCCTCAGTTGTGTGCTTTGCTTGTTCGATGGTGTGATTGCTAAGCTGCCTGCGGTGTTTCATTTGTGTCCTTGGATATATTTCTCATAGGTTAGACATTGTGCCTTTATGTGACCTTGGGTTTTGTAGTAGAAAGTGTCTGTGACTAGGGTGTGGCTATGCAGGTTTTGTGTGAGTTATCTGATTTTGCTCAACAAATGGAATGATTGTGGGTTAAGGACTGGGCCTTGGACAGTGTAAAACATGAGGGGGATGGTGACAGAGTCCTATTGTTTTTGTTTCTGCGGGAAATGCCTCAGGGTTGATATATGTGCTTCATGCATGATTGTGGAAGTGTGTGGTGATGCTGAGGTGCAGGCCTCATGACGGCCTGTGTGTACCAGGAAGTATGATGTTTGTGATGTGTTTTCATAGGTGCGGACATTTACTAGTGGTGTAGGTATTGTTGATGTCCTCTTACTGCAGACATCACTGACAACTTGCATTGTTAGGTGACAGGTCATTTTGGTGCGTGGTGTGTACTTACTATTTAGGGACTGGGAGGGTACACTTCGACTTGTATTGGGCATTGTAATTGTAATACTACGACATGTAGTGCCCATGTGTAACAGGATGTGGGATTGTAAGGGCAATGTGGTGTAGCGTGAGGTTGTTGTACAAGAGTGCTGGGATATGGGTTGTGTCATGTTAAAGATTTTATGGCGTTCCTGGGGATGGGATGTTGGATAGTGGTAAGGGTGACGTATATGACAGTTTATTTGACGAGGGGTCAAGAGACGAACATTGGTTAGATGGGGATAGATTGTCTTTTTTGTATGGTTTGATGCATGGAGTATGTTAAATTGTTAGCATTTAGGTCTGTGTGTCATGGCACTGTCCTGCATGCGAACGTATGCCTTCACTTTCCATGACTAAAGCCACCTGTGGCCATTTACTGCTCTCTGTGGGTGGCTGGTGTCGGTGAACGGGTGACATCCCCACCCCCATGTCGCAAAAGCACAAGCATTTGAGAGATTGATACACTTGGAGGCCACACCTCCTCTTTGTTTTCCTCGCAGACGTGGCATATTGTTGGCAAGATGTTTGTGTTGTGTGGAGACTTAGCGGAGATGGCGCCCGCGTCGGTGTCTGCTTCGGAGTTAGTTCAGGGGATAAATCATAGGGACGACAGGTACGATGGCCTCCATGACTGTAGAATTTGTGTGTCGATGAGTTAAAGTGAGTTTTTGCTTTATATCCCTCCCTTTCCGCCTCCCGTGCAGTGCCGGATGGACTGCAATACTTGTGCTGGACGAAAGGCAACTCGTAATTGGCTCGACGGTCTTGAGCAGCGGAGGTTGCTTCCCAGGCCCTCATTGGTGTGTTGCGCAGAGCCGACGCAGATACGACGCTGGCGGTGCCGACGGAACTGCACCGGCGCACAAGTGTGCTCATGATGTAACTCGTAATATGGCGGACGGAGGACCACCATAGAACCGCCAGCGCTGGCATGGTGATCCTCAATCCGCCAAACTCGTAATCAGGCCCTTAGTTCTTGGTAGCTTTGCTCTTTTTTATATATTCTATTAGCTTGTGTAGACTTGGGGGCCGATTACGATGTCGTTCGGAAACTCTTCCGACAGAATCAGTTTCGGAATCGTTACCGACCGACTCGGGTTCTGCGAGTCCGACCAACCGATTACGATGCTCTCCAACATCGTTCGGTCGGACTCGCATTGACTTCAATGGGAGCCTGTGCTCTGAAGGTGAGCACAGGCTCCCACTGAAAAAAGGGGTGATTGGGGAAAACCGTGCACCCTGTGACGGGCACCCCATGGTGCCTGCCACACTGTGCATGAATTAACAGGGGTGTCCCTTGGGTACCCCCATGGGCCCCAACCAGAGACCTCAGGGTGAAGGGGGGCCTGCTCCGGGCCCCCAAAGTCAGATTTCGACAGCCGTTTCCTGGCGGGCAGACAGAATCAGAACGCCTGTCTGAATCGGTCATCGTAATCGCTCACTCAGAAACCGTGTCCATAGAGCTGTACGAATTGGCTCTGAATGACTTGGGCTGTCCGAATGCCGTTCGGAACCGATTTGGACAGCCCGAATGGTTTCCTTGCATTGTAATTGGTCGTCCGGAACAGTGTCCAATTCGGTTGGAAACATAGGTTCTGAATTGGATTTGCCGAATCCGAATCCCGTTCAGAGCCTTTCCGGACAGCATTGTAATCGACCCCTTAGTTGTGTTCTTCCTAACGTGGCTTGGAAGGCATTATGCCATCCTTCCACTGCATTGTTGGTTTTAGCTTTTTGGGCTAGAGTACTGTCGTACACATTCCACCATGGAATGTGGAATTTGGGTTGCCTTCTATGTCCTAATCTGTGTAGTCTCCCTACCCATGTGTCTTTGAAATAGTCTAGTAAGGGAGTTAGTTTTGTTTCCTTTTGATTGGTAGAAGGGACTTTCTATAAGTAAGTTGTAGTAGTTTGCACTTCAATTATGGGGACGTAGGCTAGGGCTATTAATTTTTTTATTTGATATGGACAGTTACTGTTTGTTGCATATTCTACGCTTAGGGTAGATTTTTGTAGATGCCTCCATATACTCTGATTGAAGTGGTAATTACATCCTTGTATTGCTGTATGTGGGTACTTTATTTAAATTGCTTGTATCACTGCTCGTACGAAGTCAATGATTATTTTTTAGGGGAAGTACTTTTCTGTCTGTTGTTTTATTTCTGTTAGGAGTTCTGTGTAGGTTGTAGAATGTTTATTAGGCAGTAGTGCATTTATAAAAGGGATGCTTGTTTCTTGGTATTCTCCATGGATAGTGTATAATTGGTAGAATGGCTTGGGACATATTTTGGATATTAGTAGGGGTGGCAAAGATGATAATTCTTTTTTGATGACTTTTATTGTCAAGAGAAGGAATTTTTCCTCTTTGTGTGTTGTGTATTCAGGTAGTATTTCTACTTCTGAAAATGTTTTTGAGGCTGGTGGCATGTGGGTATTAGATTTTTTGGTTGTGGCTAGTAAGAGTTTTAGTGATGGAATGGCAGGTAACTGGCTAGTTACGTGTAATGTAATGTAATGTAAATAGGCACTTATAGAGCGCACAGCTACTCCACAGAGTGTCCCGGCACTACAAGACCACGAGACAGGCATCAGCACTCCTAATGAAAGGGCAGCAGACCATGCTATTGCAAGAACAGCCAGGTCTTCAACTGATTCCTGAAGGTAAGAAGATCTTGCGCCTGCCTCAGGGATAATGGAAGACAATTCCATAACCGGGAGGCCAGGACTTGAAAGGAACGACCGCCCAAACGAGAGCGGGAAAACCTAGGGATCATCAACAGAAGCTGAGAAGAAGATCTCAGGGCTCTCTGCGGGACGTAGTGCTGAATCCTTTTCCTGATGTAGACGGCTCCAGTATCATGGAGGGCCCTGAAAGCCAAAGCTAAAGCCTTGAACTGAATCCTCTTCCGGACCTGCAGCCAATGCAGGGACTTCAGATGGGTAGACATGCGCTCTCTGGAGCCTACCATGAGAATTGCTCTGGCCGCCGCATTCTGCACTACCTGCAGGCGGTTTAATAAATAATCCGGTAGGCCCAGGTACAAGACGTTGACGTAGTCCAGCCTTGATACAATCAGGGCTTGGACTACAATCTTCCTGTACTTGACTGGAATCAGAGGGAGGAAGTTTTTTTAGCATTTTTAACAGGCCAAAGCAGGTACCGGCCACTGTTTGGATCTGTGCCTTCATAGATAAGTTAGCATCAAGCTTGACTCCTAAGTTCTTCACAGTGCTAACTGGGGCTGCAGGCGGGGACATATCCTTAGGCCACCACTGGCGACATGCTTCGCCAGGTGAGGGCCCGAAGAAAATGATCTCAGATTTCTCCGGGTTACACTGCAGTTGATTCAGCCTTAACCAGGAGAACACCTCAGACAGGCAGATGTTAATCTCGCCGCCTCTAAAGTCGGTGTCCTTGTCACAGGTGAACAGCAGTTGCGTATCATCAGCGTATGATACTATTTTAGCGCCTTGAGACTCGTCCAGCAGAGCAAGGGGGGCCAGATAAAAATTAAAAAGTGTCGGGCTCAGGATGGATCCCTGAGGGACCCCTACCTTCATGGGGGGGATAGGAGCCGCAAAGGGAGGGAACCAAATTGTTTGCTGACGGTCACATAGAAAGGAAGAGAACCATTTGAATACTGTACCACCAACGCTGCACTCCTGGAGCCTCTGTAGATGCCGGTCGTAGGGCACGGTATCAAAGGCTGCGGAGAGATCCAACAGTATCAACACTGCTTTTCCCCCTTTATCTAGAGTCTCTTTAATAGCTTCAGAGACTTCCAGTAGGGCTGTTTCTGTGCTATAATTCGCTCTAAATCCCGACTGACTCTGATGGAGTATATGGTTGGTTTCCACATATTCAGTGGTAACTTGATTCACATATTTTTCCAAAACTTTGGAAAAGAAGGGAAGAAGTGATATCGGCCTATAATTGGAGGCCACCAGAGGGTCAGCCGATGGCTTCTTTAGTAGTGGGAGGATTTTAGCACTTTTCCAGGTAGCTGGCACCTGCCCCTTTTGCAGTGAGGTGTTCAGAATCCGGCTGGATTTATAATCTCAGCTATGGAAGACAGTACTTTGGCAGGACATGGATCCGAAGGCGAGCCTGACTTAAGGGATTTCATTATTTCTAGAGATTTTTCCAGGGAACTTGGAGGAAACTGGTTGAGAAGGGAGCCCGTCGCCGGATTGTCATGAAGTGGGGGCCCTGTCATTATTTCCTTCACCGAGTGTGGAATCTCAAAGGAATTTTGAATAATTTAAATTTTATCGTGGAAGAAACATGCAAGATGGTTTGTCCACTCACTGGTGAGGGGGAAGGGTATATCCACCTCACTAGGGGACAAGAAGTTTTTTACAATTTTAAATATTTCTTTACTTTTGTTTCCAGCTGACTCGATTTTAGAAGAGAAAAAATGTTTCTTTTCCTCCCCAATTTTGTTACAGTGGACTTTAAGGGCCTGTTTGTATCTAATTTTGTCCTCGGGTTTAAAATTAGTTCACCACGTTCTCTCCAAGCGTTTGCATGCACTTTTGCTCTTCCTAAGGGCTTCTGTAAACCAGGGAGCAGAGCAGAGGCGCAGCCAGTTGTAGCCGCGCGCATGGTAGAGGGGGCGAGCTCCAATGCGCGGCGATGAAGCCAGTTCTCCAGGCAGAGCACATCACCCTCAAGATTGCCGCTGAGGGGAATCGAGTGTTGCCTAAGTGCATTACTCATAGCATCAGGAGTGATTTGGTGAAATGATCTAAAACTGCAGGGGCGGGGTTTAGCGTGTGATTGCGGGCCACACGGATCCTTGCGAACTCTAAAGCCAAGGAGAAAGTGATCGGACCACACTAATTGGAGGGGCGTGTCCATTTCTATCTTGAGCTTAGAGAAAATCTGGTCTAAGAGGTGTCCCTTTTCATGTGTAGGGCAGTGGACATAGGGGAACAAATTGAAAATGTCGAGCGATTCCTGCAGCCTAGTAGGCTCCTGTTCAGCTGATTTGTCCATGTGGATATTGAAATCTCCTAGCACCAAGCAATGTTTATATTTGGTGGCAATGGGAGAGATAACGTGACTGATAGACTCGATACATTTTCCGGCAGGGCCGGGAGGCCTATAGATTAGTACGCCTGCCACAGATTGATGTGCAGAAGCAACAAAAAGGAAGCCAAGGCCTTCGGCCCCATCTACCTCCTGAATAGGTAGTGGAGAGCAGGAAAAAGTATTTTTAAAAATTATGGTGACGCCACCCCCTCTACCCACTGGCCGATCCTTTCTAAGGATCAGGTAGCCTGGGGGAATGGCGCCCATAATGGTAGGGTTGGAGCCTTCATTAAACCACGTTTCAGTTAGAAACACTAAATCAGGTTTTGTATCAAGCAGCAAGTCATACAGTAGTAACTCATGTTTTTGACGGACCGGGTATTCAGAAGCAGAGCTTTTAATTGACCATCCATCCAATGAGGCAGATCTACATGGGTGCCCGGAATGAGCTTCGTCTTGCGCCCCACATTGATCTTACTAAGGGGTGGGGAAGGCCACCCAGCTACAGTGCACACAGGCAAGGGTGTTGGCATCAGGGTTGAGAACAGGGTGGGAGCGGCAGCTCACACACTTACCGATGTCCAATAGTCTTGCTCTACTGTAGCGCCGTACATTCCCATGAGTGTAAGGCCAATTAGCAGCATGGCCAGCGGCGGCCATGCTCCGGGACGCTGACGGGCGCAGACGGGCTTGCCTTAGGCGTGCCATCGGCATGCCAGTGGCGTGCCCGCTGTGCGCATCTGCTGCGTGTTCGCGCAGAGTCCCTCTTTATGGTGCCCAGGGTTGATGACTAGACCGCTGACTTAACAAAATGGCGGTTCTATTCCCCGCAAGAGTAATCAGCCCACTCAGGGTTCGATTCCCGCCCTCCCGTTCACATCAACTTCAAGCAGTGGAAGCAGTGGAAATAGTGCAATAACAGTTCTTTTAAAAGCAGCAAGAGATTAAAAATAAATGGTTCAGTTAAAACAATTTAGTGCAAATTAGGCAAGAGTCAACTCGATGAACGAGCAGAGGTGCAGCTGACTGCACTGTCTCAGGGCCAGCACGTACTCGCAGCGTCCCTCTTTACGGTGCCCAGGGTTGATGACTAGACCGCTGACTCAACAAAATGGCGGTTCTAGTCCTCGCAACAGTAATCAGCCCACTCAGGGTTTGATTCCCGCCCACCCGCCTCACATCAAATTCAAGCAGTGGAAGCAGTGGAAATAGTGCAATAACAGTTCTTTTAAAAGCAGCAAGAGATTAAAAATAAATGGTTCAGTTAAAACAATTTAGTGCAAATTAGGCAAGAGTCAACTCGACGAACGAGCAGAGGTGCAGCTTACTGCACTGTCTCCTGCCCTGGGACATCGATTAGGACATCTTTTAATATTTGAGTACTTGGCTGTTGAGAGCTAGTTCTTGCCTCTTCGATGTTTTCTAAAACATCTCTAACTTCAATTTCAATAACATTAGGAGGGTGGTTATGTTTTTTAACATTTAGAACTGTAGTTTCCCTGGTTGTTGCCCTCCCATAGCAGGAATTAGAATAGCGTTTGGTACATTTCCAATGTATGTGATTAGTTGATCTTCTTTCTTGGGTATAAGTGTAGCCCATGTAACAGAGCAGGAGTTTCCTTTTTTGTGAAGAAACAAATTTAGCCCCTTCTGTCATTTTCTTAGCTATACTGTAAAAAAAAAAATATAAAAATGATTAATAGATGCAATGTAAAATGTTTTATTGTTATATTACTTTTTTATTAATACTTATATATATGTTGCTTTTGTGGTTTTTGATTTTTCTTTGAAGTTCTTTGTTGTTTGCTTGTGCTTTAATGTTGTTTTTGTTATCTGTTGAGTAAAAATATTATAATTATTACTATGATGGACATGTAATATGTTTTAGTTTTTTCAGGTTAGTTGGTGTTTAGTTGGTTTTATTTTTAAGTATCTTTAAAACAATACTTACTATTTTTGGTGGATTTAGTTGGTTTCTTTAGTGTAGTTTTTTGATTGGAATTGTTGCAGCCTGTAGTAGAATAAAAAAGGTGTAAATGTTTATTAGTTTTATTTTGCTAGTTTTGATTATCAGTTGATTTAGCTAAGGTTTAAAAATTATTCATGGTTATACTTATTTTGTTTTATATGTTTGATCGATTTTCTTTTATTCCTAATCTTTTATTGGTAGAATGCTGCACAGTTTATTTCTTTGCAGTGTTGATTTTGGTAAGGTTTGTAAATCTGTTTGTTTAGTCTGCAAAATAGGCAAAAAAATGGAAATGCATTTATTTTATTTTTTTACATATTTTAATTATTTTAAGTTTAGTTAGGAGAATATGTACATTTTGTAGGTATTGTACTTACTTTGAATTTGAGTTGTTTGATGTGGCTCTTTTGAAGGTCCTTTGTTGGGGCTTCAATCTGGCAGAGTTTCGTCCTTCTCCAATCTTGTTTTATTAGTTGAAGGTTTCTATTGGTTCTTTTTGCTTATGCTTTTATTTTATTGGTTCTATGGTGTCTGTTTAATTATTTTGTCAGTTATATGTTAATTTGGAAAACGTTGTATATATTTATTTAATTGTATATTTAGTTTAATATTATATTTATGTAACAATATTTTTGTTTTATATGTTTTATTGTAATTAAATATATGTAATACATTTGATTATTTTTAATGGTCATAAATGTTATTTGTTATATATATGTTTTGATTATTTATTTAAATATTGGTGTTGTTTGGTTATTTGTTAATCATATATATTTTATAATTATTTTATAATTGTTAACTTGCAGTACGTGTTAGTACAATTCCTTCCCTCCAGTGGATCCTGTGTTATTTCAATGAATATTTTTCAAAGTTTAAAAGACCTCCAGTGGGCCTCAGAAAGAAATGCGGTTTTTAATTTGTAAATCTGTTTTGTTGCCTGTAGGCTTAGCATGCTTCCAAACCCCTATGGCCCCATATGACATTTCAGTGGTGGTGCAGTCCTCCACGGCTGGGCTGCCGTGATTTATGTCCTCCAACTTGGCCCCACATTGAGGACGCACTCAACAAACAGATAACTCACTGAGTCCTTTATGGGGCAAAGTTGGAGGACTTAAATCACGGCAGCCCAGCCGTGGAGGACTGCACCACCACTGAAATGCCATGTGGGGCCGTAGGGCGACTGCGATCTGCGGGGAGCAGTAATAAAATAGTAAAAAAACGAATTCCTGTGGTCCGTGCTCTTTCTTTCGCGTGGAGGAGAAAGTGAAACGAGAAGGAGTGTATCTGGATATATATATGTATATATATATATATATATTATCTACTGGTGGTCGCCAGTAGATAGTTATAGTTAGGACCTATTTTCCATAGGATATCCGCAACATTCTATTCAAAATAACTCTTGCGTCGGTTGACGAATCTTCATGAAATTTTCAAACTTTATGGCCCGCTCCGGTCCGCTCCTACCCTGAAAGTTTCGGGGTGATTCGTCAAGCGGGGGCCGAGAAAAAAGGGGGGTCCCAAAACGTGTTTTCCCCATTCATTTTCCCATAGGAAACTTTAGCCACGGCTACAGCCCGAACTGCTGAACGGAATTACACAAAATTTGGCAAAGAGGTAGTTCTTGGTTCAGAAAGAACCCTTTTTGTTAAATGGTGTAAATCCGTTCAGTAGTTGCGGAGAAATTAAAAAATAAGAGTCAAAAAATCAATTTCCCATAGGAAACTTTATGCAAGGCTACACCTCGAACTGCTGAACGGAATTACACCAAATTTGGCAAAGAGGTAGTTCTTGGTTCAGAAAGAACCCTTTTGTTAAATGGTGTAAATCCGTTCAGTAGTTGCTGAGAAAATCAAAAGTAAAAACACATATATATCTGGGCGGAGCCTAACCACACATGTCATCGTGAGATCTGATTGGCTGTCAGCACTTCATCCTGGAATTGCTGGCAGCCATCTTGGGACCAATATAAATGATAGTACCCCATTGAAATGCATTGTAGTGAATCGAAGATTTTGAGGGTTACCAAAAGGAGAACTATAAAGGGTGATAACAGACTTTAGTTACATTAGAATTCATTTGTTGATGGTACCATGCTAATTTCAGGAATTGTGGTGTGTTCTAAGGTGATTTTACCCTGTGAAAAACCTTCTGCTGGGATATCATGAATCATGTTTGAGAGAAAACTATTTTCACATGCTTGTCCCATACAGTTTTGGAAGGTGCTCCAGAAGCTAAAATGAGAGCATATTTTCTGTAAATTCACATTATCTTTCTCAGTCATGTGAGAATGAAGTCTGACATTCTCAGTAAAACATGTACATCCAACAATGGCAGAGACTGTCAGTTGATTCCTTTGTGTTCTACTGCAGCTTCCCAGAGTGTTCTAAAGAACAACTAGAGTGCTAACAGCCTTACTTATGACAAACGTATGGCACAGCTGAAGCCATCTTGATTGGAATAAACTGGTAACACTTAAAACATTTAATTTAAAAAGGAACAAAATGATGGGGTTCATTTTGTCATAGAAATTATGGTTAGTGCTGTAGAAATAAAAATTAGGACATGTTTCAAGTGTGATCTCAAATATCTTCCTGTTATATTTCAACAGGAGCAGCCTGTCAGTTGATGCCTTTGTGTTCTACTGCAGCTTCCCAGAGTGTTCTAAAGAACAACTAGAGCGCTAACAGTCTTACTTATGACAAAAGTATGGCACACCTGAAGCCATCTTGATTGGAATAAACTGGTAACACTTAAAACATTTAATTTAAAAAGGAACAAAATGAGGGGGTTCATTTTGCCATAGAAATTATGGTTAGTGCTGTAGAAAGAAAAATTAGGACATGTTTTAACCCCTTGACCGCGATCGGAATTCCGCTCGTGTGCTGGACATTCCGATCGCGGGTGGGGTCGTGACGAGCTCAGCTCGTCATGCGCACAGCGCAACCGTGCAGCATGACGAGCTGAGCTCGTCACGAGCACCGAAGGGGTTAAGTGAGATCTCAAATATCTTCCTGTTATATTTCAACAGGAGCAGCCTGTCAGTTGATGCCTTTGTGTTCTACTGCAGCTTCCCAGAGTGTTCTAAAGAACAACTAGAGTGCTAACAGCCTTACTTATGACAAAAGTATGGCACACCTGAAGCCATCTTGATTGGAATAAACTGGTAACACTTAAAACATTTAATTTAAAAAGGAACAATATGAGGGGGTTCATTTTGCCATAGAAATTATGGTTAGTGCTGCAAAAAGAAAATTTAGGGCATGTTTTAAGTGAGATCTCAAATCCTCTTCTATTTCATTAGAAAATTCTGACATGCAGACTGAAACAATCACTTTCAATACCAGCAGTAGACTTCCAGTTAACTCCTTGGTGAGCAGTAGCTTTACTACAGTGATCAAATGAACAACTAGAGTGCTAACATTCTGAATTTATGGCAAATGTGTGACACATCTGAATGCCTTCTTGATGGAATCAAAGTAAAAAACTGAAAGCATTTCCTACTGAGGAGACTGTAGTAAATGAGGAAATTAGGAAACTTCATAACAAATAAGTCTCCCAAGATGGCCACCAGAAAAAAAGAGCCCAAATGTAGCACAAATATCACCCAGAGGTAGCCCACGTATAGCCCAATGACAGAAGTGTGCAAAACACTTTTTATTTTTTGTTTTTTTGCAGTTTTATATAGTGCAGACTGGTCAGGTATTGGAGTGCTTTACATGAGCATTGGTTACATCACACAAGGACAAATTCATGTTGGTTGACCCCTACACTACCCAAACACCACTGCACTACCCTAAACCCTAAAACACTACCCCCAGCACGACCCCCTTCACTACCCAAACACAACTGCACTACCCTAAACTCAAAAACACTACCCCCAGCACGACCCCCTACACTACCCAAACACCACTGCACTACCCTAAACCCTAAATCTACCCCCTACACTACACAAATACCACTGCACTACCCTAAACCCTAAAACACTAGAACCCAGCACGACCCCCTACAGTACACAAACACCACTGCACTACCCTAAACCCTAAAACACTACCCCCTACACTACACAAACACCATTGCACTACCCTAAACCCTAAAACACTACCCCCAGCATGACCCCCTACACTACACAAACACCACTGCACTACCCTAAACCCTAAAACACTACCCCAGCACGACCCCCTACACTACCCAAACACCACTGCACTACCCTAAACCCTAAAACACTACCCCCAGCACGACTCCCTACACTACACAAACACAACTGGACTACCCTAAAACACTACCCCCAGCACGACTCCCTACACTACCTAAACACCACTGCACTACACTAAACCCTAAATCTACCCCCAGCATGACCTCCCACACTACACAAACACCACTGCACTACCCTAAACCCTAAAACACTACCCCCATCCCGACCCCCTACACTACCCAAACACCACTGCACTACCCTAAACCCTAAAACACTAACCCCAGCATGACCCCCTACACTACCCAAACACCACTGCACTACCCTATACCCTAAAACACGACCCCATACACTACACAAACACAACTGCACTACCCTAAACCCTAAAACACTACCCACAGCATGACCCCCTACACTACACAAACACCACTGCACTACCCTAAACCCTAAAACACTACCCCCTACACTACACAAACACCACTGCCCTACCCTAAACCCTAAAACACAACCCCCAGCATGACCCCCTACACTACACAAACACCACTGCACTACCCTAAACCCCCTACACTATACAAACACCACTGCATTACTCTAAACCCTAAAACACTACCCCCAGCACGACCCCCTCACAACACAAACACCACTGCACTACCCTAAAACCTAAATCGACCCCCAGCACGACCCCCTACACTACCCAAACACCACTGCCATACCCTAAATCCTAAAACACTACCCCCAGCATGAACCCCTACACTACCCAAACACCACTGCACTACCCTAAACCTTAAAACACTACCCCCAGCACTACCCCCTACACTACACAAACACCACTGCACTACCCTAAACCATAAAACACTACCCCAGCACTACCCCCTACACTACCCAAACACCACTGCACTAACATAAACCCTAAAACACTACCCCCAGCACAACCCCTACACTACACAAACACCACTGCACTACCCTAAACCCTAAAACACTACCCCCAGCTCGACTCCCTACACTACCCAAACACCACTGCACTACCCTAAACCCTAAATCTACCCCCAGCACGACCCCCTACACTACCCAAACACCACTGCACTACCCTAAACCATAAAACACTACCCCCAGCATGACCCCCTACACTACACAAACACCACTGCACTACCCTAAACCCTAAAACACTACCACCAGCATGACCCCCTACACTACTCAAACACCACTGCACTACCCTAAACCCTAAAACACTAACCCAGCACGACCCCCTACACTACCCATACACCACTGCACTACCCTAAAGCCTAAAACACTACCCCCAGCATGACCCCCTACACTACTGCACTACCCTAAACCCTAAAACACTACCCCCAGCACGACCCCCTACACTACCCAAACACCACTGCACTACCCTAAACCCTAAAACACTACCCCCAGCACAACCCCCTACACTACCCAAACACCACTGCACTACCCTAAACCCTAGAAAAGAAACCCCCACCCCATGCCATACCCCCTTACCTCTCACTCCTCGTGGTTACTCTCTCCTCGTGGTTCCTGCTTCACGTCGTCTCTGAGGGGCGGTGCACGTCGTTGTGAGGAAACGGAACAGCCTCTGTTTCCTTACAACGACATGGATCGCCTACATGTTTTTTAGAACGCATGGTCATTTACCATACATACCTTTACAACAAAATTCGTTGTAAAGGCATGCGTGGTAAATGACCATGCGTTCTAAAAAATGCGTAGTAATGACTTCGTGATGTACAACGCATGCGTGGTAATGCATGCGTTGTAATGGTATCGCAAAGTAAAAAAGTCGTTGTAACGTCTGTTTACCGATCGAAGCTGGCCCCTGTTCTTCAGTGAGACGTTTATTTGATTAATTAGGAGGAAGGAATGTGTTTTTTTTACCGAAAAGTGCATTCCCGGCTGTTGTATTGTGAAAGTGTCCGCGTGGCCTGGTTTCACTTCCGGTGAGAGAGTGGAAGAGTCTGTTTGGATCTAAAGGAGTTCTGTTGTTGGACGGGGCCGGCGCGACATGTCATCAGAAAACATAGCTAATGGAAAGCGTCCTCCCTGAAGTGTGGAGCAGTGCCATGAGAGGTCAACGAGTGTGCGTCCCACCGCAGTATGACAGTACCGCGTGACCCATGTGCCACCTCCAGGGTACGGGAGGCAGAAGCAGCATCGCAGGTCCTCTTGAAGACCGTTGTAGCACTAATTCTACATTTTGGTACTAGGGCATTTTAACTTCGTTGTTCCTGCCAGATACAAAGAGAAGATCCTGTGTTATTCAGTGCCCTCGTTACCTTTTTTGTGGGTTGTGGTGCTTGTCACTTCGTTGCCCCGCCGGTGCACACGACTGGGCACCCCACCTCGTGTGCCATCTGCAGGGCCTCTGCCCTCGGATCACTGGTTTCGGTTTCTGGAGTGGCAACATAAACAGTTGCTCCCAAAGGACTAGCCTGAACACTTAGGTGAATATCCCCTGCACCAGCATTCCACGGAAATTCTTTCCTAGCTCTCCCACGTCAACGAGGACGTCATAATAGCACGGCTCCGCTCGCGACACCGTATGACATCATCGGAGCCATAAGAGAACCTCGTCGGCGTGCTGACGTCAGTTCCACCCATTTTTTCCGTGCCACTGAGGCAAACAGGGGACCGAGACATTTTCACATGTATACATAGTATAATAAATATATATATATTCACTGAAAAAAACATAGGTTTCAGGCACGTTATAGTTAGAAATTAGCATTTAAAAAACCTTAGAAATTCACTGAAAAAACCATAGGTTTCAGGCACGTTATAGTTAGAAATTAGCATTTAAAAAACCTTAGAAAATCACTGAAAAAACATAGGTTTCAGGGGCGTTATAGTTAGTTGGACATTTCACTCGTACAAAACCATAGAAATTCCCCCGTTATAGTTAGTTCAGCTAACTATAACTCGCGCGCCCGCAATGCACTGCTGATGACGTCACATATTACATCACTCATGACATGGTCAGTGACATCACTCATGACATCACTGATGCCATCTCAAATGACATCATCCTTGTGATAGAGTGGCAGACCTCCTCTCACCCTAATATAACCTTTGATACACACACTCAAAAATACAAACTATGGTTTTTTCAGTGAATATATATATATATATATATACATATATATATATATATATATATATAGTGGATGTCGATATTTTTGTTAATTTACATGTTTATTTAATTTTAATGATATTTATGTTTATGATATTTTTGTACTCAATATTTTTAAAACCGAATATTTTCATACAATATTTTTTTCGATAGTTTTGTATTTATAATGGTAATTATAGGTAGTCGATATTTTTGCATGCGATATTAGTGTCTCAATATTGGTGTAGGTCGATGTTATGCGGGTTGATATTGTCTCAGTGAACCTTTACATAAATCACAGAGATAAAAAGTTTTTGGAGGGCAATTTGGGCATGAGCTCCTACATCGCTTGGTTGATCCCTTCACTTTTGGATTGCCCTTCAGTTATCCCCTATTAGCCAGGAGGCGAAAGCTAAAACCTTCATATTGCCACGTGGCTATATTTCTTTGCAGCCGTACCGGTGCTCCTTCCCAAAACATTTGTCAAGAAGCTTCACAGTCGCCTAGTAGACTTTATATGGGGAAATGGTAGGAAAAGAGTCGCACTAAGCAAACTGCAGTGTCTGTTGTTGGGAGGGGGTTTGGGTGCCCCAACTACAAAATGCACTGTGGTACAGTGAAATTGGAGTGGCCGATGCGTTGGTTGAGAAATGGACCCAGTTCGAGAGGTCAGATGCAATGCAGGTACTCAGTGGTGAACCAACGCTCTCCTAGATAATGTTCTCTTTCAAACACAGACCACCGAGACCTGATGCGAGTGGCGACAAAATGGCAACAGAAATATATACACTGATGCCGATCACCTTCCTATATGCTTGGCAGCCACTGCTACGGGTATTAACTGAGATAAAAGATGTCCTGCTGAGGCATGATGTGAAACCACAGAAGGATGCTGGAGCTACCCTCATTGGAGACCTTTATACAAAGGAACCCTGAGCTCATTCCAGAAAATAAGTGACACATATGGAATAGCTGTTGGGCATTTTATAACATATAACTCGATACAGCATGCAACGCTATATGAATGAAGTGGGGACGGGGCACTTAGAACCAGTTACATTGGCGCCCCTACAGTGGCTGCTGTCACATGGTAATGGATGGAAAGTCATCACTGCACTTTACAGCTTACTCAATACACTGCTGACCTGGGAATCAAGGATAAATGGGTAATCGATTTGGGAGCAGAGATTTCCAACAAATAATGGCAGAGAATTTGCGAACATGAAAAAGGGTCTTTAGTAATCCGAGATTTCAAAATTCACAATTAAACTACGTGCACCAGACCTACCTTACTCTGAAATGTATACAACTAATGTTCAACGGGCCATCTTCGGAGTGCCGACAACCTGAGGCGGGCTTTTACCACATGGTGTGGGAATGTCCGAAGCTACAGCAAGCGTGGGGGGGAGTGGTAGAGGGTGGTTCAGAGCTGGTAGTCTGCAGTACACCCCTTACACCATAACTGTGCCTGTTGGGCCTCATGCCGAGATCTAAAGGGAACAAATCCCTCTGCAGGTTTATAGTTTTGGCCCTTATACTTTTTAACGTCTCAATCCTCCGTCCCTGCTGATACTGGGTGCTGGCTACCTGACTTGGACGGTGGGCCAGAGTGGAAGCAGATGTTACCATACTGACCCGGCAGAGGGTCTGTCCAGTTCCGTCTGGACAGTCTGGGATGTGTAGGTAATAAAACTCAAAGCTAAAAATTATGTTACACCACCTTGGCCACATGGACAAGAGATTTCACTCGAAATAAGGGTGGGAATACAGCCTGCACCCAGTACACAGGACATTGCAGCGTGGGCTTGAGATATGCCAAACCGAGTTAAGTCAGATATGAACGTTTGTATATGCAACTTCCTGACTGCCATGATTTAACTCGAATTGATACCAACATGGTTTCACCCGTAGACAGTCCAAATCCACAGGAAGCTTTTGGACCACATGATCTCTCTTTCTATGATACCGCCGGCTGCCTTGTGCCCGTTGATAATCTTGTCACTCCTGAACACCTTGATTTATTATAAATCCTATGATCGATGTGTGTACTTGACCTGTTGAGGGGTTTCTAGTGCATTTATATAAATGAAAACCCTTCCCTCGTCTATTCCTCCACTATCCTTTTCAATCCACATAACAGACTAACATATACACCGCTCAAATTAATTTCATATTTCACCATACTAATTCACCACTAATCTTTTTGGGTTCCGGAGTAGCGTGCAACTCAGAGAACAAGCATTGGCATAGCCAATAGGTCTCGCTTTTGGGACCTTATAAGTAGTTATGCAGCACAATATCCTTGGTGCAACAACATCAACTGTTGCATGGCTAAACACTTATAAGGTCCCCAAGGCGAGACCTATTGGCTATGCCAATGCTTGTCTTTTGTTCTTGCAATGCTGGCAACTTGTTTCTGCATAATGATAATAGACCTTAGGGACTTTTCTTGCAGTTTTATATAGCGTGAACTTTGTCCAAAGGCATCAGAGCGCTTTAGATAGACACCTTGCATTTAAATTGACAACTGTAGCAAGGACTGTACATGAACATATATGAATGCATTAATTTGATTCAGTGCAGATTGCAACAAAATGCCAATTTTGCATAACAGTTTACATCGATCAACACGTGCAAAAAACAAGATGTGCATGAGCTGTTTGGAACAAAAACACATTTATTGCATCAATCCATCAGTGCAAATGTTAGAGCAAAATTGCGTTTGTCTGTGCAAAGTTATGTGCCAGTCCCTCGCTTTTGGGACCTTATAAGTATTTAGCTATACAGCACATTATGCAACAGTCCAAGGCGAAGCCTGAAAAGGTAGAAAGTGGGAACCATAGGGGAGAAAAATAAGAGCGGGGGAGGACAGGGAGTGCAAACTAAGATAGAAATGAGAGAAAGAAAACTAGGAAGACAGAGGGACAAGGAAGTGTTGAGAAATAGATACAAGGCGAAGAAAGGAGAGAAGTGAGTTAGACAGAACAAGAAATGAGTGAGGAAGAGTAACGGGCAGAGCGATACCAAAGGGGATGATGGACGGAGCTTTAGAGCAAATCAAACACTCACCCCCAGTCAACTGATCTGGGTTTAATCCATTATCATTCTTTAGCTCACTCCACCACCCCAGTTCAGACATGGCCATATGCAAATCAGTCTGACCCTGTGCCTCATGGGAACAGTCCAGTAACGGGCAGAGACTGAAGGTGAAAGAATACAAATATATAGAAAGCAGAATGAGGAGCGAAAGGGAAACGAAGAGAGAAAAAGCAGGAATCATAGTTCAAGAGAAATATAAACGGCATGATCATGGACAAACGAGAGTGCAAAAAAAATGTGAGGGATAGAAAGCAAGAAATAAGAGAAAGAAAAATAGGAAGACAGAGGGACAAGGAAGTGTTGAGAAATAGGTACAAGGCGAAGAAAGGGGAGAAGTGAGTTAGACAGAACAAGAAATGAGTGAGGAAGAGTAACAGGCAGAGACTGAAGGTGAAAGAATACAAATATATAGAAAGCAGAATGAGGAGCGAAAGGGAAACGAAGAGAGAAAAAGCAGGAATCATAGTTCAAGAGAAATATAAACGGCATGATCATGGACAAACGAGAGTGCAAAAAAATGTGAGGGATAGAAAGCAAAACAAGAGTAAAGAAACGAGATGGAAAGAAAGTGAACTGATAGGTTAATGAGAGGGAGAGAAAGAGAAATGAGAGGCAGAAGGAAAAACGGCAGCTAAAGAAAGAGAAAGGAGAGGGTGAGAAGAGAAGAGAAAAACAAAACTAGAGGGTAAGAGAAACGAGAAGAAAAGAGAAAGAAAGAGAAATACGAGAGGGAGAAATAAAACAAAACCAGTGATTTTTGTGCAATACTTTGTCTCCACGCAAATCATACTGAAATCCCTGTGTTAGGAAGCTGCTTCTTGGTTGTGAAAAAGATACTGTTTTTTTTTCTAATGAATACAGATGGCTGCAGCGGTTAGAGGAAAGCATTATGGTTTAGGCACACAGCTCGACGTTTCATGCAGTGCATTTTTTCCGTCTACTGTATGAAGATGGCAGTACACGTGCTGCCTATGTGAGACCTAAAAAGTGAGGATATTACCTTTGGACTCAAGGAAGCATGTCTGGCACCCCAAGAGGCTATGTAGACACAACGAAGCCTCCAACAACCAAGGAGGTGGCAAAAATGAACAGTGCTGGTTTTATTGGAGTCGTGCAAAAGATATGAAGAGCAAATATGTGCAGACGGAACTTCAAGTTCCATAGTCCTTAGCGAGAAAATCATATTGCGTGGGTCGGTGGTATAAATAAGGGCCCTGTCCGGTTCCCCGTGATCCCAGGTCAGAATACGAGAGGGGGCATGGGGGTACCACTGATTTGGTCCCATGAGGAGAAGGATCACGAGAGGTGTTCAGGACTCTACTAAATGCTGAAAAGATGTCATGGCTGTAGAAGTGCATTTAATTGTTTAAAAAAAAGAGGGGGCATTCAACGTAACAACATAAGTTTGTTTGCATTTTGGCTTTCAAGCGAGAGCAAGTTTAGCTTAGAGTGATATTTCTTGAAGGAAATTTCCGTTTAAAAGCCATTGCTGGTCGTATGCCTTTTCTAGACAAGAGTGACAACATCGAGATTCGGTGGAACAATTTTATTATTTCAGGTCAGGACAGCTGTTGGGCAGTAGGCGTGGTTCAGTTTGCAAGGTTTACTACAATTTCCTGTCTGTTTGGCAGTAGTATTCGGTTTTCTCTTTCTGAACTTGTGAACTCACCTGTGTTTGAGTAATTTAATAAAAACAGCACAACCAGTAGAACTCAACAGCATCCGGCAGAAACGGTTTTAACTTATGATGTATAAAAGCAAACAAAATGACTGACTTGTAACAGTCAGACTGGTGGCAGCACCGATGCACAGGGAGGACGTGAAAGCACATCTGGAGAGCAACAAATGGAGCGGGAGTGTAACAGGAGCAGCTGCACATACACTCTGCGACATTAAACAAGCATTGGCAGCACCGATGCACTGGGAGGACGTGAAAGCACATCGGGAGAGCAACAAACGGAGCGGGAGTGTAACGGAGGACGTGAAAGCACATCGGAGAGCAACAAACGGAGCGGGAGTGTAACAGGAGCAGCTGCACATACACTCCGCAACATTAAACAAGCATTGGCAGCACCGATGCACTGGGAGGACGTGAAAGCACATCGGGAGAGCAACAAACGGAGTGGGAGTGTAACGGAGGATGTGAAAGCACATCGGGAGAGCAACAAACGGAGCGGGAGTGTAACAGGAGCAGCTGCACATACACTCTGCAACATTAAACAAGCATTGGCAGCACCGATGCACTGGGAGGACGTGAAAGCACATCGGGAGAGCAACAAACGGAGCGGGAGTGTAACGGAGGACGTGAAAGCACATCGGGAGAGCAACAAACGGAGCGGGAGTATAACAGGAGCAGCTGCACATAAAAAAAGCTTACCTATATACAACAAAAACAAGCATAAACACTGCAACACCAACATGCAAGTTAGGAAAAAAGAGCTCGAGATAGAGATAACAAGCGCGCGTGAAAAGCATTGTCCGCCCGGGCGCCGAAAGTTAAAGTGATCGCGATGCACTTAATTACCCGTGACGGAGAAAAGACAGATGGCGGCTGCGCGCGTGAACGCAAGCTGGTAGCCAGCAAAAGCCTCTGGCAGCACTTTGAAAAGCACACTTACTAAATGTCTCGCAGAGCAGCGCATGCCCTGGCTCAGGCGAGACCTAAAAAGCGCTTTGACGCCTTGTCAGGGGAAGTATGTGCCATATAAGTGCAATTACAATACAATATAATACATGAATGTTTACGAACTGATGGATTCTCCGTGTCAGATATGAGAAGTTGGTGCTGTTATAAAATGACAACTATGTTGCCTTTGTGCGGGTGAATGCTCGCAAAGTTGATGCCTAGTTAAAAATCAAAAAAGAAATAAACAAAAAAAATAATGCCATTGAGCCATGAGCCTAGTTAGGTGCAAGCTTCAGTGCAGTGATGGAGGGTGGCCTTGAGAAAGGTTCACCAACCAGTCTGGAAATAATTTGAACAGCTTGTTTGAGAGGAGGTTGGGCCTAGATGCCTTTTTATTTTTCAGGCTGGAGATTGCATTCTTGACCTGGTTAGCTGAGAACCAGCTTATGATTTCTATTTTGTGTTCTTCCTAAACAATGACTTCCTCAAAGATGCTCTAAGGCTTCGATCATCGTTGTTGCGGTCAGTGTTTCTCTCACAGGTATATTTTGGAAGGCATTCTGGAACTGATGAACCTATGTGACTCTGGAGATTTTAGACTCAAGAAGAAGTGTTCTTTCTCAGGTAACTACATTGTAGAAACATTTAGGATAGTTATTCAGTGCAACATGGTGGGGGGTCTGTATATCTTCTATAGCCACATGCATTCTTTCATATACTCCACACAGAGGCTTAGCTTTATTACTGAGATTCGGGTGTGAGAGTGTTAGCCTGAAATTTCCCAACAGTCACTGCGGTGTACCCAAGTAAGGTCCTGGTTTACTATTATTTACAAAGAAGAAAATCAGCATGTCACGATGAAAAAAGACAGCATTGATCAAAATATAGTTTGACCTGACAACTTGATGCAAGCACAGCGCAAAATGGAGTGTCAGTCTTCCTAGTATCTATGCAAAGAGGCATAGCTGGGCAAGAACAGCACAACCACTCATACAGTTTTACGCAAAGTCAGGTAAATTAAAGTAGAGTGATCTGGCTTTGCAAGATATTTTAGCACCAAATGAAATCAGGCCCAAACTAGGGTCAAGCCGTTTATCACATTTTATTCCCACCCCTAACATGTTTAATTTCCACAAAACTTCACATTTTGTGCAACTTCTCACTGCTTGCCATCATATTTGATTTGCACTGGAAGTTGAGCGAAAGCTCAATGGTTAGTACAGCGCAAAACATGTTTTAGCACAGCGGAAGACTCTGTAAATATGGCTTTGAATAATAAAGCGCCCCCCCAACCCCCCAGCTGTGTGAGCTTCCTCTGGGCCCTCTCGCCGTTCCCCTTTACCATTAATCATGGACACCCAAACATTTGTGGTGTGAGAACGGCCACAGTTTATTAACATTTATGAGCTGGTACGTGAGTTATCACAATAGCATCAGTCATTAATATGCTCAGCTCTTGTGGATATCTTAGCATTTTACTGTAATGCGTTCTGTTCATAATAGGTCATCCAGTGATCATTATTACTTTTATTGCATATTCATAAACCATAATTTTACCATACATTTCTTTACAGTCATAACATCTCTTTAATGGTTTCCAAAAATCACTTTTATCAACTGCCGTGACAGGTCCTTCTGTCGTTTACTTGGTACAGTGGGTTGCATATTAGAGGCTTCCCTTGCTACCGAATGTCTGGCGTTCGCAGCCCTGTGGCTGTGCCTGGACTGCAAGTGCTGTGTCAGCCCCTGCACTGATCATTTCTTACCCGTTTGTTTGCCCTCAAGTGTCCCTGCCATCAGGCATCCCAAGGACCTTGTTCGGACAATTATCTTTTTATGTCTTTGCGTGGTGATATTTATTCTTAAATCCTTGTAGCTCCCCACCACGCTGGCGGTGGTTTACCAACCTCTGACAGCTCTCCCTAACAATTATGAAAAACTCAGAAGTTCTAATGTCCCCACTATGTTCAGGAGGAACATGTTGATCCCTCTGCAAGATAAGTGAACCTTGTCGTCCGCGTAATGCCCTGGCATCCTCAGGTTGATGAGGCCGTGCCTGGCAAATTCCCACCCCATACCTTTACAAAACTTACTCATTGCAATGTTCAGTTTTATTCTGGATTTTTCTACCACCCCATCACTGAGTGCCCTCCTCCACTAGTAACTTGCTATCGCTTCTGACCATATTATATCAGCCGGGTGTAGTAGTCGTGAGAGGGTTGTTAGGTCCGACTGAACGGCCTCCAACAAGATTTTTCACCCCATTGCTGCAAGATCGTTGCCCCCTAGGTGAATTACTATGATGTCTGGGTTTCTGTGTGCCCGTTGCGTGTCCCACACCATCGGGAGGAGCTGGTTCCATTACATACCTGGCTTGCCAGCCACATAGCCTTGGTGTTGCGCAGACATATGCCACCATACAGCATCCGTACGCTCGCCCATCATTGTGCCCTTGGGACTTATGAGTGAACCACTAACCAGATCATCCATTTTCCAGCTCTGTTCCCTGTGGTGAGAGAGTAGCTCCACGTTAACACATTCATCAATTGATATATGCTTTGTAAGCCATGGATTTCCACCTTCCTATGTGCTTGATCCCCTCCTCCACCATGCCGTGTGCTGCCGCTGTCATGGCTGCCCTAATGCAGAAAGAATGTGACCCGAAGTATGATGGTGTGTGTCCTGGTCTTGCCAGAGCCAGGTGCAGCACTGTGGAGCATTGGAATCGGCTGAGATAACTGCCATCCTTGTGTATGAACAAGGGGGGCCTCCCCATGCCCTGACTTGAAGGTAGTTGTGGGTTATGCATACTGGGCAGTGCTCAATTATAGTGAGACAATCTAGCCGTGTATGTTTCCCCCTTCCCTCCTGATCGTTATTTCACCTTCTCAGGTGCAGCAATAGGAAGTCTCTCTCATGTGCAAGTCTTCCAAGCTAAGATAAGCCATCCCTGGGTTTGCACTGGATGGCACAACCAACTCACTCACCCTGTATACTTCAAAGATTGCCTGGGAAGATGCTGCCCTGAACAAGTGGTCCTCAATCTCGGACTTACATAATACCAGTAAGGCCTGTAGGATTGCTTTCAATCTGGCGAAGTCATTTGGCAATCTGGGTCGCAATACTTTGGCCACATGTGGCCTCAGCCCTTCTTCTTTTTTTTTTTAAATATCTTTTTTATTGGCATTTATATTTATATCAAGATTATACTCAACACAAGTACAGAGCCATGATAAGAGGGATATGCTGCACATTATAAACATATGATAGACATCTCGTTACAACAGTTATAAATGTGGGATAGCAATCAACTATGTCCATTCCATCTCCAGGTCATGGCCAACATCTGCAGAATAAATTCCCCTTCCAAATTCGGTGCCTCAATAAAATGATCCCTCTTCATGGTTTGTTTGTCAATAGGGGGTATTCGGGTTGGTTATCAACATTGCCCACCATAGCTGCACATATTTCCGAAAAAAACCCAGTTTTGCCACGTATTAATGTAGAAAGCCATAGTATAGAAGAAAGTAATAGCCATATATGAAAATAAAGAAAATACAACACAAGAGAACTCACTCCGAGTCACTGTAAAAGAAACTTACAATTACAACTTGTAACAAACTACCAGGGGTCCTTAGACTGCGTAAATTTCCATAATCCATGGGCCAACGCTGGTTGTGGGACCGGGGAGGGGACCCAGGAGAGGGGGGGGGGGTGGGCAGGGGGGAAGGGGAGTCAACCTTCGCCCTATTTGTAGTGTTCCACCAGTAGGCCAATTCCCCCCACCTCCACCCTACAAGAGCCCCAATCTACGTGTCCAATCGTCACCCATCACTCATCTGTTAATGTGTAGGAGTGTGTGCTTCTCCCAATTCTTCAGGGTCAGTCGAGTCTGTATCCGAGGACTGTGCAGGTAAAAGTCGTGTTTCCCATGCCTTTACAATATCAGCCCAGGGCTCTGCTAGTGGTTTACGCCGTTTCGTGAGTTTATCTTCCTTTAACAAGGCCCTCTCCTCAGCTCTCGCCCAACAGGATACATCGTCTTCCCATTTGACCACTAAAGGAGCCTTCTGTGCCTTCAATTTAAGAGCTATTCTCCTCCTAGCCAGGAGCAAAGCCAGGTCTACGAATCTAAGCCCCAACCTTTTGGATTTGGGTCTCGGGAATAAACCTAGGAGACAAATCTCCGGGTCACATGCCATGCTCAGGGACAGAACCCCATTAACCATGTCTACAATCTTAACCAGTAATCTTTAAGCCCCGGGCAGGAGCAGACCATGTGGTTAAAGTCCGCATCTCTCCGTGAGCATCTGGCACAGGCCTGGTCATCCCCCACATATACCACGTTCAGTCGATGTGGGGTGAGGTAAGTTCTATGGAGCATATTAAACTGTATGAATTTGAAAGCCACGTTTCTAGACACCTTTTTCGGGCCACTCAGAACCTTCTTCCATTCCTTCTCTGTCAATTGCCTATTCAGCGTACCTTCCCACCTCTCCTGTAGGCGAGGCAACGGATGGGACGTCATTTCCATTATCGCCAGGTAGAGCCACTTCACCAAATGCCCGGCCGAGCCCAGAGTCACCATTGCCTGTAGGGTTGCGTGGGTGTCTGGCTCTTTCACATCAATCCCCCATAGGTCAGCCAGTGCCCCTCGTATCTTATGGTAATTCAAAAACTGTCCCGGTGGCAGCTCATGATGTTGCAGGAATTCATCTAGCGGAAGAAGTTTGCCATCTCTATAACAGTCCCCGACCGTCTGCGCTCCCGCGTCCTCCCATCCCTGCAGCTGTCGCTGCATGAGAGGAGGGCCCCTTCCCGCCTGGGGGAGCCCTACAAGGGGAATGCTAGGTGTGTAAAGCGGTGCATCCTTGGATCGTGTCGTACATCTATCCCAGCATGTCATCGCCACGGAGAGTAGCACCCCCATATGTTTGATCTTCTGGCGACGATTAAGCATCCTAGGGAGCAACACCGCCTGCGCAGAACCAGTAAATAGAGATAATGTATCCAGTCCTCTCCCGTCTAGCCACTGAGCAAGCCATTGTAGTTGGGCTGCTAAATAATAAGCCTCGAAATCAGGGGCCCCCAATCCACCACTCGCAAGCGGGAGCCTCAAGGTCTGCAAAGACACTCTGTTACGTCCCCCATCCCACACCAAATCCCTCAATATCGCGTCCAGTGTCTTAAACCAGCTCTTAGGTATGACCACTGGTAAGTTGACAAAATAGTAGAGAAGACGGGGTAAGACCACCATCTTGAACAGCGCCACTCTAGCCATGACTGGTAGTTTAAGTGTACGCCAAAAGACCACGTTCGTCCGAAGCGCCTCCAAGGTTCCCTTCAAACAGATCAACCTGAGTGTGGTAAATCCGAATTCCCAGGTACTTAATGGAGACCGGTTCCCATTCCAGGTCCAACGGGAGGGTCAGAGGTCAAGGTAAGGTAGGGTGTAAGGGGAACACATGGGTCTTCCTCTTATTAAGTCGCAAGCCCGAGAGCTCAGCAAATTCCTCTAGTATGTGTAGCACTACCTGGATCCCACCAGACCCATCCCGCAGATATATGAGCACATCGTCTGCGTATAATGACATTATATGTCGGGACCCCTCAAGTGCCACCCCCAACCTCTCACTTTCTTGTCTGATTCGCGCTGCCAGGGGCTCCATTGCTAGCGCAAAAAGCAGTGGCGATAGGGGACATCCCTGTCGGGTCCCTCTATAAATGGCATAAGATGTAGACACTGTATTGCCCGTACGTACCCTAGCTCTGGGACCCTCATACAGGAGGTGGACCCAGTTTAACCACCCCGCCCCCATTTGCATTCTCTCCATCGCTGCTAGTAGAAAGTCCCAGCGCAGGGAGTCGAAAGCCTTTTCCAGGTCTATCGCCATCACCACTGCGTCAGGGTAATTACCCAGATCCCTGTGGAACAGGACATTATATAGTCTCCTTAGATTGTTAGACGTGGAACGTGCAGGGATAAAACCATTTTGGTCAAAGTGGACCAACCTCTGCATGTGCGGTAGAAGCCTATTTGCTAATGTTTTGCTTAAGGTTTTAAAATCCACGTTCAACATGGACAAGGGCTGAAATTCCGTCACTGCTGGATGTTCAGTCATAGTTTTTGGTAAGGGGATTACCAATGCTTCTCTAATTGAGGGCGGTAGCCATTTTTCTCGAAGCGCAGCTGCATAAATTTGTTCCAGCTTCGGGGCTAACATATCCATAAAGGCTATATAAAATTCGGCCGGTAGGCCATCGGGCCCAGCTGTTTTCCCTGTGCCATTTCCTTAATTGCCGGTCTAATTTCACCTGTCTTAACTGGCAACGCTAGTGAGTTTCGGACGTCTCGTTCCAGTCCCGGCAACCGCAGTTCTTCGAGATAAGCTAATAATACGTCTCTCCGAGTAACTCCTGGTTGCTCATAAAGTGTCTCATAATATTCTCGAAACGCCTCGTTAATAGCTCTCGGAGAGCAAAGTACTTGCCCAGTTACGTTGGTGATACTAGGAATCGGCGCACCCCTACTTTCAGGTCTAATCAGCCAGGCCAATAACCTCCCAGCCTTGCCCCCCCTCCTCATGCTGCCTCGCCTGGTAGGTTTTGAAGTCCAGTGCCCTCAGCCTGTCCCAAGTGGAATTATAAAGGCTGCGTACCTCCGCCAATTTATCCTGTTCTGCAACTCCTCTTGCAATCTCCCTGTCCAAATCCTGAATTTGTGTTTCCAGTGCCCCTAGTTCCCGATTGATCTCTCGTCTAAGTCCCACCAACTGTCCCAAACATTGCCCCCGAGTTACTACTTTAAATGCAGCCCATTCCACCAATTGGGAGCTAGCAGTGCCCTGATTCTCTGCAAAATAGGTGACCAGGGCTGCAGAAAGAATCTGCCGAAAGCCATCATCCTCTATCAGGGCGGGGTCCAATTTCCACAACGGAACTGGGGCCCTCTCGGGAGTAGGGGCAAACCTCATAAGCAGGGGACTGTGATCTGAAATGGATCTACCCAAATACTCAGCCCCAGACAGCATTGGAGCCAAAGGAGTAGAGCAGAAAAACATATCCAGCCGTGTATGTAAGTCATAACGGTGGGAGTAATAGGAGTATGCTCTCTGTTGTGTATTTTGTAATCTCCAGATGTCTATCAGGTCCCACCCCAGGACCCAGTTCCTGAGTCCCTTAGCCGTAGTGGCAGCTAGCGTACCCCGCAATGGGGGGGGTAGATCTGTCCCACTCAATATCATACACACAATTAAAATCCCCTCCAAGTATCAAGCTTTCATGTACCACTCCTGCTAATGTTCTAGAGAGCCGTTCGAGGAAGGGAATCTGCTCATGATTTGGTGCATACACACTACCTATTGATATTTCCCTGCCTTTCAACTTGCCTGTGAGCACGACAAACCTCCCGTCTGCATCAATTATTTTCCGGGAGAGATGAAAGGGGACCCTCGGCCGAATCCACACAAGCACTCCCCTTGCAAAAGCCGAATAAGTAGTTGCAAAGAGTTGCCCTCTCCATCTACGTTTCAATCGAACCACCTCCGTCTCTGTGAGGTGGGTCTCCTATAGCAGCGCCACATGCAAGCCCCTGCGTCTGATATAGGTCAAGATACTGTAACGTTTTGAGGGTGAGCCCATTCCCCTGATATTCCATGTGAGGATCTTGAACCCCTCAGTCTGATCAATCATGCGTGCCATCAGTCCATACAGTATCCCCCCCCAGCAACCCCCCCCCCCCACCCGGCCCTCCCGAAGAATTGTGTCAGACCTCCTGGTATGTAACAACAAACCCAACCTGTCAACTCCCTCACCCATGAGCGGACTGACAACGGTCAGCTGCCCAAACTTGCAAAAATACTGCATGTCAGTAAACTACAACAAGTTGTTAAGGCCCCAGGCTACAAGCACAAGGACCTACTGGGGAGTGCGACTATCGTCACTAATATCTAACAAATTTTAGTTAATCATGCATGACGACCCAGCCTTAAATGGCTGTTCCAACCCGTGCCCAGGAGCGCCCCCCGGCCACCCTCACCGACCCCCCCCTCATTTCAAAGAAGAGGACCATATATATACCAATGCAAACATGGTCAGTCGACCCAATAGTACAGGTAAAGAAAGTGCAAGAGGGAAAAGGAGGAAAGTAAGAAATTCCCAATCACTTATCCAAAAACTCCTGCTGTCTGAGGAGTCACATTTGGCATGTCAACACTGTCATTATGGGATGTGTCCGAATCTGACTCATCAGTTCCATGTTTCGATTCCGATCCTCTCTCCGGTGACGATCCCTTGCTTTGCATCATGACCGCAACTGCCTGCAGTGCGTCCGCTCTCTCCGCTGCCGTCCGCGACGGGCTTGGCCTCTTAGTCACCCTCCGTCGCTGGTGCCTCCGCAGCCGTTTCCCTGGTTCTCTGGCCCCTGTCATTTGCTTCCCTTCCCGGGGCATGTGTTGTCCTTGCGTTTTATAGGCTTCACCCCACTCCCAGGCAGATTTAGGGTCGTCGCAGAAATGTGTTTTCCCTTCCAGCATTATCCTTAGCCGAGCCGGGAACATCAGCGAGTATTGGATTCCCTCTTCTCGCAAGGCACGCTTGACCTCCAAGAAAGAAGTACGGCGTCTTTGGACCTCTAGTGTGTAATCTGGAAACAGGGACACCTTATTGTTCTCCACTGTATATGGCATGTCGGAGCGTGCCCTTTGTAACAACAGATCCCTATCTCGGAAGTGAAGCAATCTGGCCACTACAAGACACGGCGGTCTCCCCGGTGCCGGTGGTCTAGCAGGTACACGATGAGCTCTTTCCAAAGTGTAGAATTGCGACAGGCCCTCCGGTGCCACCACCTCCCGGAGCCATTTCTCCAGGTATGTGACCATGTCCTGACCCTCCACTCCTTCCGGCAGTCCCAGAACCCTCACATTGTTCCTGCGGTTTCGTCCTTCTGCGTCCTCCGCTCTCCGCTCCAGGACACCGATCCTGCCAGAAAGTTCGTTAACCTTCGCAGCCAAAACCTGTTGTGCAGGGGCAAGCACCTCCAGGGTCGTTTCCGATTGTTTCACCCTGTCTGTTAGTTTGGCATGTTCCGCCTGCAGCAGGCCCAGGCCCACCGCTACTGTACTAATGTCCTGGTGCAGTGTCGCCTTGGTATCAGCAATGGCTTCTAAAATCTTGGCCAGTTGTTGATGCACCGGTATCTCCTGTAATTCACCTCCAGCTTCTTTAAGTGCTGCATCCGTTGCACTATCATCCTGTTCCAGAGGGGGTCCCACCTGCTTCCCTCTAGGCTTCCCCATTTCCAGTGCGGTATGGTCTCCGACCACAGAGCGAGTGCGCCCTGCTCTAGGCGGGCGAGGAGCTGCCGCCAGTGCCTCCGTCTCACCCCACTCCAGTGTGCAAAGTGTGCGCCTCCTCCTATTATCTGTGCGTAACCGTGACGGCCCCCTGGTTGTTAACTACGATTCGTGGCCGCCCCGACAGTCACTAGGTTCACACTTCACAAATCGTCATCAAGGCTGTGCCCTACTAGGGTCCGTGTCCAACCACTACAGCTCTACAGAGAGCCCCCTCTACAGTTAGACGTTGCGCTTGTCTTCTCAATGCTGTTGAATTGCCAAGGTTGTAGGTTGTGCTATTATCAAGCGATACGCGGCCCTGGAGGGAACATGGAACACCCTCACAACTTCTATGGCACCACCGGGGGAGCATCGGTATGATGCCGTGCCATCTAGGCAAGTAGCCGGGCCTTGGTCGGTCTTGGGGTGAGAGTACCACTGCAGCACAAGCAATATCAGTACAATATTCCGCTATGGACGTCGGCGGATTCCCAGTGCCCCACCCGTGAGGGTCACAAGCATATGACCCCAGTTCCACCTCACGGCATGCAGCAGCGCTCGGCAGTAGGTTCCTAGAAGGGTTCAATTGGACCGAGGGTTCTCAACGGTCATGCTACGCCACTGGGGAGAGTGTGCTCAATGTTCAATCTGCCATCGAGCTCTCCTCAATATAATACCTGTACAGGCCCTCCAAATTCCCAGCACATTTCAGTCTTCCAGCAGCAAGAGTAGGGCCGCCACTACTTGAAACCCAAGAGCGCGCCCCACACACTCACGGTGTCCCCACCTCTGTGGCCATGCGGACTCCGCAGTGGTGCAGGTTGTCGGGTCAGATTGTCGCCTTAGGTTGCTGGGCCTCCCAGGCCCAGCAAGCAGCCCCACCGCCGAGGGTCCAGGCGCCGTCGCAACCTATGTTGGTCGCACCCAACCACCCGCGCTCCGTCGTGATCCGGGGGGGAAGAGCGAATCTTTATATGTCTGTGTCCCGCAGCATTCCTCTTCCAGCTGCCTGCGCCCTGTCGGCACCGGCTTCTCCCATCTGCGTAGCCGTCTCTCACCAGTGAGGGTGGCAAAGTATTCCGGCCAGCCAGCCGTCTCCTGGGCCTGACAGTCGTCTCTAGGGGCGGGCGTCCCACCGTGCCTGCACTTCCATGTGGGGAGGTGACCCAAGCAAATCAGCTGCACCCACCACTCTGGCCTCCAGAGCGGCCGCCATCGGGCCCGGAGTGCCGCCTGTTCTTGTGGGCCTCCGCGCCTCGGAAGTGGGCACATCCACCGCCGGGTCTCGGGTTCAGCTGATTTTTGTTTCGACCGCTCAGCTACATCGGTCTCAGAGCGGGTCCCTGGTACTCCGACAGTGCGTCCGGCACCTTCGATCGCTGCCCAGCTCCCTCAGCCCCGTCCAGCTCTCGTTGCTTTTCCACGCCCAGCTCGCTGCTCCAACCTCGGACCGCCATTTTACTTTGACTGTGTCAGCTCGGCACAGCCAGTCCGGAACCTCCCGGGTGTCTCCCAGGTCACAACAGACACCCTTGGCTTCTCCAGGGTCTCCGGCAGGTTGGACCACCAAGAGCTCGCCCCCGATTCACAGGATAATTGAGCCAGCCGGCATGGAGCTCGTAGCTCACGCGTCCGCCATCAAAGGCTCCATAGCCACGCCGGGCGAGAAAGCAAAAGACACACAATTGATGGACGGAATGCAGAACAAATCAAACATTCACCCCCAGTCAAGAGATCTGGGTTAAATCCATCATTCTTTTGCTCACCATGCCACCCCAGTTTAGACCTAGCCATATGCAAATCAGTCTTGACCCTGTGCCTCATGGGAACAGTCCAGCCCGAACTGCCAAGCCAGGTCCTCCCTGGACCGGAAACAAGCATCATAGGACCGGTTTCGGGGTTTCACCCCTCTTCAGCCAGGATAGCTTGATTCCAGTGGCACAATGAGCCCAGGACCCACGTCTGGGCATACCTGGCGCACTTAGGGTGAGAAAGCAAAAGACACACAATTGATGGACGGAATGCAGAACAAATCAAAACATTCACCCCCAGTCAAGAGATCTGGGTTAAATCCATCATTCTTTTGCTCACCATGCCACCCCAGTTTAGACCTAGCCATATGCAAATCAGTCTTGACCCTGTGCCTCATGGGAACAGTCCAGCCCGAACTGCCAAGCCAGGTCCTCCCTGGACCGGAAACAAGCATCCTAGGACCGGTTTCGGGTTTCACCCTCTTCAGCCAGGATAGCTTGATTCCAGTGGCACAGTGAGCCCAGGACCCACGTCTGGGCATACCTGGCGCACTTAGGGCGAGAAATCAAAAGACACACAATTGATGGACGGAATGCAGAACAAATCAAAACATTCACCCCCAGTCAAGAGATCTGGGTTAAATCCATCATTCTTTTGCTCACCATGCCTCCCCAGTTTAGACCTAGCCATATGCAAATCAGTCTTGACCCTGTGCCTCATGGGAACAGTCCAGCCCGAACTGCCAAGCCAGGTCCTCTCTGGACCGGAAACAAGCATCCTAGGACCGGTTTCGGGGTTTCACCCCTCTTCAGCCAGGATAGCTTGATTCCAGTGGCACAGTGAGCCCAGGACCCACGTCTGGGCATACCTGGCGCACTTAGGGCGAGAAAGCAAAAGACACACAATTGATGGACGGAATGCAGAACAAATCAAAACATTCACCCCCAGTCAAGAGATCTGGGTTAAATCCATCATTCTTTTGCTCACCATGCCACCCCAGTTTAGACCTAGCCATATGCAAATCAGTCTTGACCCTGTGCCTCATGGGAACAGTCCAGCCCGAACTGCCAAGCCAGGTCCTCCCTGGACCGGAAACAAGCATCCTAGGACCGGTTTCGGGGTTTCACCCCTCTTCAGCCAGGATAGCTTGATTCCAGTGGCACAGTGAGCCCATCATCTTGTGTGTTTTGCATTTCGCCCTAAGTGGGAAGGGTATGCGTAGACGTGGGTCCCGTGCTCACTACGCCACTGGAGTCAAGCTATCCTAGCTGATGAGGGCTGATAGCCCGAAACCGGTCCTAGGATGCTTGATTCCGGTCCAGGGAAGACATGGCTTGGCAGTTCGGGCTGGACTGTTCCCATGAGGCACAGGGTCAAGACTGATTTGCATATGGCTATGTCTGAACTGGGGTGGCGTGGTGAAGCAAAATAACGATGGATTAAACCCAGATCTGTGACTGGGGGTGAATGTTTGTCAATGTGCAACATTCCGTCCATCATCTTGTGTGTTTTGCATTTCGCCCTAAGTGGGAAGGGTATGCCCAGACGTGGGTCCCGTGCTCACTACGCCACTGGAGTCAAGCTATCCTGGCTGATGAGGGCTGATAGCCTGAAACCGGTCCTAGGATGCTTGATTCCGATCCAGGGAAGACATGGCTTGGCAGTTCGGTCTGGACTGTTCCCATGAGGCACAGGGTCAAGACTGATTTGCATATGGCTATATCTGAACTGGGGTGGCGTGGTGAAGCAAAATAACGATGGATTAAACCCAGATCTGTGACTGGGGGTGAATGTTTGCCAATGTGCAACATTCCGTCCATCATCTTGTGTGTTTTGCATTTCGCCCTAAGAGGGAAGGATATGCCCATACGTGGGTCCCGTGCTCACTACGCCACTGGAGTCAAGCTATCCTGGCTGATGAGGGCTGATAGCCCGAAACCGGTCCTAGGATGCTTGATTCCGGTCCAGGGAAGACATGGCTTGGCAGTTCGGTCTGGACTGTTCCCATGAGGCACAGGGTCAAGACTGATTTGCATATGGCTATGTCTGAACTGGGGTGGCGTGGTGAAGCAAAATAACAATGGATTAAACCCAGATCTGTGACTGGGGGTGAATGTTTGCCAATGTGCAACATTCCGTCCATCATCTTGTGTGTTTTGCATTTCGCCCTAAGTGGGAAGGGTATGCCCAGACGTGGGTCCCGTGCTCACTACACCACTGGAGTCAAGCTATCTTGGCTGATGAGGGCTGATAGCCCGAAACCGGTCCTAGGATGCTTGATTCCGGTCCAGGGAAGACATGGCTTGGCAGTTCGGTCTGGACTGTTCCCATGAGGCACAGGGTCAAGACTGATCTGCATATGGCTATGTCTGAACTGGGGTGGCGTGGTGAAGCAAAATAACGATGGATTAAACCCAGATCTGTGACTGGGGGTGAATGTTTGCCAATGTGCAACATTCCGTCCATCATCTTGTGTGTTTTGCATTTCACCCTAAGTGAGAAGGGTATGCCCAGACGTGGGTCCCGTGCTCACTACACCACTGGAGTCAAACTATCCTGGCTGATGAGGGCTGATAGCCCGAAACCGGTCCTAGGATGCTTGATTCCGGTCCAGGGAAGACATGGCTTGGCAGTTCGGTCTGGACTGTTCCCATGAGGCACAGGGTCAAGACTGATTTGCATATGGCTATGTCTGAACTGGGGTGGCGTGGTGAAGCAAAATAACGATGGATTAAACCCAGATCTGTGACTGGGGGTGAATGTTTGCCAATGTGCAACATTCCGTCCATCATCTTGTGTGTTTTGCATTTCGCCCTAAGTGGGAAGGGTATGCCCAGACGTGGGTCCCGTGCTCACTACGCCACTGGAGTCAAGCTATCCTGGCTGATGAGGGCTGATAGCCCGAAACCGGTCCTAGGATGCTTGATTCCGGTCCAGGGAAGACAATCAATCAATCAATCAATCAATCAATCAATCATGTCACTTATAAAGCGCACTACCTACCCGCGAGGGTCTCAAGGCGCTGGGGGAAGAGGGGGGTGGTGCTGCTACTGATCGAAGAGCCAGGTCTTGAGGAGTCTTCTGAAGGCCAGTAGGTCTTGGGTCTGTCGGAGGTTGGTGGGGAGGGTGTTCCAGGTCTTGGCGGCGAGGTGGGAGAAGGATCTGCCGCCGGCGGTCGTTTTCCGGATGCGGGGACTGTGGCGAGGGCGAGGCTGGTCGAGCGGAGCTGGCGGGTGGGGGTGTAGAAGCTGAGTCGTCTGTTGAGGTAGGCTGGTCCGGAGTTGTGGAGTGCTTTGTGTGCGTGGGTGAGGAGCTTGAAGGTTATCCTCTTGTTGACAGGGAGCCAGTGCAGGTCTCTCAGGTGGGGTGTGATGTGGCTGCGTCGGGGGATGTCGAGGATAAGACGTGCAGAGGCGTTCTGGATGCGTTGCAGCCGTCTCAGGAGCTTAGCCGTCGTTCCTGCGTAGAGGGCGTTTCCGTAGTCCAGCCTGCTGGTGACGAGGGCCTGGGTGACTGTTTTTCTTGTTTCGGTGGGGATCCACTTGAAGATCCTGCGGAGCATTCGGAGGATGTTGAAGCAGGATGAGGAAACGGCGTTGACCTGCTTAGTCATGGAGAGGGTGGGGTCGAGGATGACCCCTAGGTTGCGTACGTGGTCGGTGGGTGGCGGGGCTGTTCCCAGTGATGTTGGCCACCAGGAGTCGTCCCAGGCTGAAGGGTTGGAACCAAGGATGAGGACCTCCGTCTTGTCCGAGTTCATCTTCAGGCGGCTGGTCCTCATCCATTCGGCGACGGCCTTCATTCCTTCGTGGAGGTGGGCTTTGGCGGTGTGAGGGTCTTTGGTGAGGGAGAGGATCAGCTGGGTGTCGTCGGCGTAGGAGATGATGTTGAGGTTGTGCTGTCGGGCGACGTGGGCGAGGGGTGCCATGTAGATGTTGAACAGCGTTGGGCTGAGGGAGGAGCCTTGGGGTACGCCGCAGATGATCTTGGTGGCCTTGGATCGGAAGGGGGCGAGGCGGACGCTTTGTGTTCTGCCGGAAAGGAAGGATGTGGTCCAGTCCAGGGCCTTCTCTTGGATCCCGGCGTCGTGAAGGCGTGTTCGTAGTGTGTGGTGGCAGACCGTGTCGAAGGCGGCTGATAGGTCCAGGAGGATGAGGGCTGCTGTTTCTCCGTTGTCTAGCAGGGTCCTGATGTCATCGGTGGCGGCGATGAGGGCTGTTTCGGTGCTGTGGTTGCTGCGGAAGCCGGACTGGGAAGGGTCCAGGATGTTGTTCTCCTCGAGGTAGCGGGTCAGTTGTTTGTTGACGATTTTCTCGGTGACCTTCGCGGGGAACGGGAGCAGAGAGATGGGTCGGAAGTTCTTGAGGTCCTTGGGGTCTGCCTTGGGTTTCTTGAGTAAGGCGGTGATCTTGGCGTGCTTCCAGCTTTCCGGGAAGGTTGCTGTCTCGAAGACATGGCTTGGCAGTGCGGTCTGGACTGTTCCCATGAGGCACAGGGTCAAGACTGATTTGCATTTGGCTATGTCTGAACTGGGGTGGCGTGGTGAAGCAAAATAACGATGGATTAAACCCAGATCTGTGACTGGGGGTGAATGTTTGCCAATGTGCAACATTCCGTCCATCATCTTGTGTGTTTTGCATTTCGCCCTAAGTGGGAAGGGTATGCCCAGACGTGGGTCCCGTGCTCACTACGCCACTGGAGTCAAGCTATCCTGGCTAATGAGGGCTGATAGCCCAAAACCGGTCCTAGGATGCTTGATTCCGGTCCAGGGAAGACATGGCTTGGCAGTTCGATCTGGACTGTTCCCATGAGGCACAGGGTCAAGACTGATTTGCATATGACTATGTCTGAACTGGGGTGGCGTGGTGAAGCAAAATAACGATGGATTAAACCCAGATCTGTGACTGGGGGTGAATGTTTGCCAATGTGCAACATTCCGTCCATCATCTTGTGTGTTTTGCATTTCGCCCTAAGTGGGAAGGGTATGCCCAGACGTGGGTCCCGTGCTCACTACGCCACTGGAGTCAAGCTATCCTGGCTGATGAGGGCTGATAGCCCGAAACCGGTCCTAGGATGCTTGATTCCGGTCCAGGGAAGACATGGCTTGGCAGTTCGGTCTGGACTGTTCCCATGAGGCACAGGGTCAAGACTGATTTGCATATGGCTATGTCTGAACTGGGGTGGCGTGGTGAAGCAAAATAACGATGGATTAAACCCAGATCTGTGACTAGGGGGTGAATGTTTGCCAATGTGCAACATTCCGTCCATCATCTTGTGTGTTTTCCGTAGCCACGCCCCCCTGGCCTCATCCCTTCTTCATTGCAGTGTCAATAGAATGAGTTTGTTGGGTCCACCCACCTGGACACCTTTGAGTAGTAAGCTATTACACTTAGATGAGATTGCACCCAAGTGCTGGACTTGCCCTGCATGAAGGACCACTGTATGAACTCTTCACCCTTGTCACCTGCACAGTTTCTTGAGTCCCCCTCTGTTGCCCTCGTGAACCGCTCAAGGCACTTACGATAAGTGGCTCTAGTTTTTGGCACCAGGACACTGTCAATATGTACCGCTAGCTCTGCTCCACTTCGTCCCACAGGTCGGCCGCTAGTGGTGTCATCTGTCCCTCTGCCTAAGGGGCCAATTGGCAGAACTTCTCCCTCTGAAAAAGAGAAAGAGCGTCAGCAAAGGCATTGTCACATCCTGATGCATGTCTTGCTCTGATTGCTAAATTATTTTTTAGCTGGCAACGCACCAGGCACTGAAGCAACCCTAACACTTTAGGGCAGCTTGCACCACAGCGTGGTTGTCTGACAACATTGTCACCTGCCTGTTTGTCAGGCACTCCTGCCATAATGAAAAGGCCACAACTATGGGGAATAATTAAAACAGCGCAACATTTTTTGTTAGGCCCGCCTTGTGCCATCTCTCAGGCCAATTTGCGGCACACCATGCTGTCCCCAGGATGGTACCGAAGCTCTCACTTACTGCTGCATCTGTGTACATGTTCAGCTGCTCTGCAGAAACCTAGTGTTCCCGCTATACCAAGGCCCCATTGAAGTTGCTCAGGAAGTACTGCCACTGCCGCAAATCCCTCTTGACCACTACTGTCAACCTGACCCTGTGATGCTTTTGTATGATTCTCTTTGTCAGCTATGCTAGCCACCTGGCAAATGTGCGTCCGGCCGGAATGAACCTGGCTGCAAAGTTGAGCTTCCCTAACAATTGTTGTACTTCTCTTAGTGACGCTTTTTTCTTGCCCAGTAGTCCCTGGATATCCTGCTTTAGGTTTGCTATTTTTTGTGCTCGTAGCCAGCTTATTCCTTCCTTGGAATCCAACTCTATCCTTAGGAATGTTAAGCATGTCGTGGGGCCCTCTGTCTTCTCCTGTGCCAGTGGCACACCTAGTTGCACTGTTAGTGCTTTGAAATGCTCCACCATTGAGCTGCATTGCTGCATGTCTGGTGCAGTCACAAAGAGGTACTCGGCCAGGCAGTGCAGTCTTCTCCCTTTGTGTCACCTTTCACTCAGTGCCCATTTTATGAAGGTGCTGAAGACTTCAAAGCATACAAATGATGTTGCACAGCCCATGGTTAGGCATTTCTCATAGTAGAAGGCCCCATCTAATTGGAAGCCCATTAGGTGATAACTGTCTGGTTGCATTGGGAGGAGCTGGAAGACTGACTCTATATCTTGCCTTTAGGGCTTCCTTGCCTGTCACCCTTAGCAGGTTTATTGCTTCGTCCATTGTGGCATGGGTGACCGAGCACTGGTCCTAATCCAACCTGTCATTTACTGACCCTCCCTCATGGTTGGACAAGTGATGGATAAGCCTGAACTGACCCGGATCCTTCTTGGGGACCACTCCAAGGGGAGTGACAGTGAAGTCTTTAAGTGGTGGTTTTCTGAATGGGCCAGCCATACGGCCCACTTCTAGATCTTTGGCCACCTTTCGCTTCGCCACTATGCCGTTTTATCTGACTGACTTGAGGTTCTTGCAAAGCCTCCCCTCGACCGGCCCCTTGTAAGATATGATAAAGCCGTTCCTGAAGCCTACTGCTAGTAACTGTGCATTGTCCTTTTTATGGCAATGGTTGAGTAGCTGGGGTAGGTGGGGTAATTGAATTGGGGTGGGAGTCAGTCCATTGGCCCCCTTGCTTTCTCTTGTTGGCCCTGTGTCACCTTTTGAGGGGAACCTTCTTCTCATTGCTCCCTCTTTCCATTCTGCACTCGCTGGCAGGGTGCCACACCCGTAATTCCTGCATGTGTGCTTACGTTTGCAGGCCACCCCCATTCACACTCCCCTTTCTCAAACTTCCAGCAGGTCGCGGGCTGTGACCTTACGTGTTTGTTCTCTGAATACTGTTAGCTTTTGCTGCTCTGGTACCACTCTGTCCTCCACTTGCCACCATATTCCCATATTCCCAAAAGGACTGTTCATGTGAATCTTGGTGGTGACAATGTTGAGGACCGCTCATCCTGGTCGCATTTGTGGCTGTGTTCCTGGCCACGCCCCCTTCACCTCATTGGGGCTTTTGAATGCACACCGCACCAGTGTTTGGCTTGCTTCTATTTCGCACCTCCTGGCTACATAGCCCCTTTGTTGCCACCCAGGGGTGGGTTGGCCCCTGTCCCTCTAGGGTCGGCAACCACCTCCCTGTCCGGCAGGAATTTTCCCTATTTGGACAAGGCAGTGCTACAGATTTCACCTCAGTTCTGCATGAAGTTTAGTAAATTTGAGCCCACAAGAGATGATGCAGTGAGCAGGGGAAGGTGTACTTATGAAGGTGGGAAGGTAGAAGATTGGGGAAGTATAAGGGAGGAAGAGTAGTATTCTGAAGAGCAAACAACCGTTTCGGGGTATTTCAATCTATCCAGGCATTTGCGTACCTGTATGTTATGCCAAAAATATAACTAACCACCCACCAGTAAGAAAACAGAGGCGAGGGTGGGGGCAGTCAGACAGCTGCGTCCTTGGCACCACTATCACTCCTGCCATCTGCCCACAAAGCCCAACAAGTAAGAATCATATGGCAGTATTCTTCGCAAAATATTTACATGGCCTATTGGGAAGATGGTGCGAGGGTCTGCCATCCCAGAGCTGGTGGAAGTTCCCCAATTTGCCCCTCACCAAGGTTCAGGTATCCCCCCCATAATTCCCCAAGCAGGCTGCACATGCCTGCTGTACCTGTAGGTAATCTCCATGGATGCCCTGAGCACCTGGGGTGGGGGGCGGGGGTGGAGAGAAGAGAAATTGCTATTGCCACTCCAGCAACCCAAGGCATCATGAGAATCCTTAGGATTACCTTTCCTGGGGTGTGCACGAAAACACCATGATTCTCTTGCTGATACAGTGGGAATGCACAGTACTAGCAAAGTAATCCACTGGATTTTCATTCTACCTGAGGGGGTGGGGGGGGTGGGTGTACTTGCATACCGCGGACAGGGTAATCCTAAGGATTCATAAGGTTCCTTGAAACCAGTGCCTGGAGGAATCCTGGGAATATCCAATTGTCCAAAGGGCCCGGAGATCCTTGCAAGGTACTTTTTAACCAAGTGGCCCTCAGGGCAGCTAAACAGAAATAAAATCTTAGAATTTCATGCTGATGCCTACCACTATTGAATATGCTACTGGGAACCAGGGTATGGCTGTCTGCACTTGGATGTGCAAATTCTAATTCTTTAGACAGGCATCATCAGCTAAGGCAACCTGCATCCTAGGCTCTGTGCACGCTGGTGCTGAGATGCAACCTATTATAACCCCGTGAGGATTCTAGATTAGACTGATGAGGGTGGGTGAAGTCTGTGCCTGGTCCATCTGTTCTTCACAGCTGAGTTTGAGGTCCATGCTTCGTGTACTTTGCCCCACTGTTGAATGGCACAAAGTGGTCATGGGAATTCCAGGGCTTATGTGCCATGACTCGCCCTTGACTTTCACTAGCGAGCTTCCGAACTCCTCCCAGGCAGATTTCCTCTCGCTGTGGCTACAAAGGGTTAACATATTTCCAGTTATCTCATGTAGCCTCTGGGCAATATTGAAAAACAAACATCTGGAAATAATACTTTCTTAATAGCTCTCCCAGTCTGAGGGGGAGAATTTGGCTTAAATTATTCAAGAAAGGGGATTTATAATTAGGAACAAAATGAAGCAGGGAGGCCAAAGAGAGAGGGAGGGGGCGGAGTGGTGGGACGTGGAATTATAAAGAATAATGGCGGTCTGGAAAACATAAGGGGAGGGCGAAAAAGGGGTGGAAGGAGACGCAGGGGAGAGGAGTCCAAGGGGGCGTGAGGGGGAGTGAAGTGACAGGGATGGAAAGCTGAGAGAGAGAGAGGTGGGGAGGGGCGGGGGAATAGGAAGGAGGCGATTGAAAGGGGAACGAGAAACGGTGAGTATTGAAGGGGGAGAAATGCATTAAAGATGGAGGTGGGAGAGCAAAAGAAAGAATACAGTGGTGCGAGAAACATAGAATAGGGAAGGATGATGGCATGAGACGGACATTGGAGTAGAGAGAAACGGTAATCAGAGAGACGAGTATAGGGACAGTGAAAGGAACGGGTGCTAAAGTGGCATTAATGGGTAAGAAAGAAATATAGGAAATTAAGTCGATGTTTGAGACTTCGAAATGTACGTTACTTCAAGTAACCAGCTGCTGGCCACGCAACAGGGAAAGCAAGGCCTGATTTTTGTGGTGCGTCATTTCATCCTAATGGTTCTTCCGTGCTTCAGGAGAGGAAGACCAACGGGGTGAGAAAGAACGCGAGAAAGGAAGAGAGTAGGAGGAAATATGACATTCTGCATGGTGAAAAAAACATAAGGTGCTCAGTATATGAGGCTTCATTCTTGCACTCTGAAAGAGGGCAGGCATGCCGGCCCCAGAGGGAACAGTAGACCCGCGAGCCACTTACCACACGCTCCACAGAACATCACACACCGCAGAAGGAGAACCTAAAAAGCATTAGCGAGGGCGAATAGCCAGGTCTTAAAGAGTACATGAGACTCCAGGGACTGTCTATAATTCAGTGGAAGAGGGAGAGCGCTTCTGGGCCAGCCACTCAGACACTCCGGCCTCTCTTGGACAAGCACCTGCATTCGAGGTTTGCCAGAAATGTGTGACTCATGGTGAGCCGCTGTGTATTGGTGAGTAGGTCTGTACGACCCCCATGAACATTGACGTACCCCAATCAGATTCCATTCTTCGCTGGGAGCCAAAGCGAAGCACACCAGGATGGAGAGAGGCAGACTTTAGGTTTAAAAATCCACAGATGTCAGAAGACACATGTTGGGGTTTTGGCAGTCTTAGAGGCCTAACTGCTTGGAAGTTGGAGGGCTCAATAAAGGGAAAGATGCCGCAGACTTGCGCTGCGTATAATTTGTAAAGATTAACTGTAGAATGAACTACTGAAACAACATCGTGATAAGACTTGGTGGAGATATGTGGGAGAGCTGTGAGATTGTAATTTATACGGCTATCCGAATTTACAGAAGAAACTATGCATTTGGTAACAAAAGACCAGCACATGGACCATCCCCAGAAGGCCTTGCATAGCGCTCCACAGACTCTCACAAAGTCTCAAAAACAACCTCATACAGACCCTTGAGTGTCCCATACTGACCTCCATGCACCTTTACATAGCATCCAACTCAGCTTCATGAATACCCAACTGATCCTCTTTGAGGCCATCATAGAACCTCAAACAGCCCACAAGAGACACTGCTTCACCTACAAAACAAACTTATATACGTATGTATGTATGGATGCATGTATATGTATGTATATATGACGTTTATTGTGTTGATTAAAAATATTAATCACAGTAAATCTGACCTATAGAAATACAATCGAACTAAAAATGCAAATTACATGTAATTATGGACTGGGCCTGTCTACAAAAAAGTTAAAACATTCCAACATAGCCGAGGACATCACACCCGACATGTACACAACAGCAGTATACAACATCAAGAAAAGTGTTAAAAAGCCTCCCTAACAGTATACATTTACAATAAATTCTACTCAGTGCTTAAATGAATAGAAACAAACCAGCCTAAAACATGTTCAGTGCAGCCAATAGCTTTGCTAGATTTGACACTGAAGTTCATATAGATATTAACAAAATCTCACACAGCCTCCAGCAACCCCTTGCAACAACTTAACAAGCATTGGCATAGCCAATAGGTCTCGCCTTTGGGACCTTATAAGAGATTACTGAAGAGATGTTCTTGCCTTTACTTAGAGGTGTTGGTTTACATGATTTGGGGGAACTGTGGGTTGTTTTATCCAAAACGTAGTCTGCCATTTAAAGTAAGTATTGAAATTGTAAAAGTGCTCTGAAACACACCATTTTCAATGTAATGGAATGGACACGTTTATTTTTGCCACACGGTTTACTTTGGCGGCTGAACCCTAGTTGAAGCATTGCAGCTGAATAAACAAACAAAACCTTTCAAGCTGCAAGGAAGAATTTTTGGTTAATTTTACTTTTCGAATGCCTTAAAGTGGGCTGAGAGCGCCACAAGTCAAATGAAAGATGTTTGCACTCCTCTTCAGGTCAGTGCAAATGTGACTGCAAAAAGGCCAATACCCTTGCAAAACTGCCCTGAACCAGTGCGACATTGCATCCCACCTGTGTGTTTTAGTGGTGTCTCTGTACCCACATGAGAGAACATCGGAATTAAGATATAAGATAAAGCTTCACTAGTGTTTTAGAAGGAAGAAGTTGTAACTAAAGCAGTATAATGTAGCATACACTCATTTGAAACTGAGATACAAATTTCTTTATATAATTTTTCTGCAGCTTAGCGACTCATTAAAGAAGCATTGGCAAAGCCAAAAGGTTTCGCCTAAGCGAGATCTATTGGCTTGGTCAGTGTCCTTCCATTTGTGCATTAATACATCGAAAACATGTTGGTTAATAGGTAAACCAGGACAAGGATTTTTCAAAAATTCAGATGAAGTTGAAGGCATTTCCTCTGCCAGAAACCCTATGTTCTGTGGTTCTGTGGTACTCTTCCTAGAATTTCAGGAATGATCTTTGTCAACATATTTTTCCTCTTTAGTCTATGCAAGGTATTTCCATTTCATCTTCAGAAGCGAAGTTTGAGGATTAACAGGAGAGTGAATACTGGTGTTAGTTTCTTACATAATCCTCCTGATCCATAAATCAAAATCCTCTTCCTTTCTTACTCAAGACCTTTTGGGAGGAGAGCAGGAGCTTGAGCAAGAGCCTTCATCCACAACGTTTGTTTTATTAGTGTGTTTCCCCACTGTAGAGCAGTCTTTCACGTTGTTGGCTGGCAATCGCTTCCCTTCACAATTGGAAAGTAACAACTGCTTGGAAACACCGCAGCGTTCAAATAGGGAAAAGAGCATGTGATTCAATGAGAAGTAAAGGATCACATTGCACATTCTGAGATTTCAATAAATCTGATGAGCTGGGATAGACAGCAGCAATTACCGCACATGCAGCTCCGATTCAAAAGGATTTCGCTTTGAAATGTGCGGGTAATCTTTTCAAGCCCAATTCCCTTAAAACATGCAATGGAAAAGAAGGCACACCTTTTTTCTTGCACTTTGTGTCACAAGAAAAGCCCCTTTTTTCTGATTCACCACAGCTGAAAGCAAATGGCTTCTCCTGTCGGGTGTACCAAGTTGAAAAGAGTCAAAATCTCCTCCCTGTTTCCGGTCTGAAGTGTTGCACCATCATTTCCATCCATGCCTGGCACAGAAGAATCCTGGCGTGTACGTTGAAGAACCAAACCCTGGAGGGATAACAGAAGCACGAGTGCTTGAAAAGTGCAGACGCGCGCGCGGCCACGCTAATTGGAAACAGATGGCCCCTGCGCACTGCTGCTCGCTCCCGCAAGGTGGATGCCGCCACAAGCACGAGCGCTTAAAAAGTGCAGACCGATTCCAAAAGGTCATCTCCTAGTGTAGCGCATGCGCGCTTCGCTAGGCTTGACCTAAAAATCCACATGTAGACCCTTGCAAAGTCATATGCCCACATCAGATCATTTCATAGACCCCTCACACACGTGTGATGGAGCAGGATAAATGAACATTTTTTAACCTCCTAATAATTTACGTAAATTAATTAATAAACATGTTCGTTTAAGTAAATAACCAACAATGTATGTTACATGTGAAGGGTGAAAGGTAACATGCTATTTTATGTGCAAATAAATCTACTTATAATTGTTGACGTGACTAACATGATCTAATATTTGCGTACTAATAAAATAATAAACGCATGATTTGTGCTTTGAAAATAAAACGTGTGGTGGCAAAATAAAGCGATGGTAAGTAAGGGACGGCTTTATATGTTGCTTTTTGCTAGGTAATACCTAATTGGGGTACGTAGAAAGACGGGAGGAAAACGAAAGGGTTTATATTCTTTATTTTAACAATATTTTGTTTATCTTTGAAAATTGTGCGCTAAGGCCTGTTGAGCAGCGATATAAAATGGCCGCCATAAGCTAGAGTACGCATGTGCGAGAAGCCGTGTGGAAAAAGGAGAAAGGCTGTGAAAAAGAATGACCACGTGTTCGTGCTGAGAGCCTAGGATGAAAGTATGGTCAAGGCTATTGTGACCTTACAGAGCAAATGTGTGCCAAGATGATCAGCAAGAAGCGTGAGAAGTCAAAATGAATAAATGGACAAACGGAACTATTGAATCTAAGAAGTAACAGAAATTGATACAAATTGGACTGATCGAAACTGATTAGTAATGTCATGAACTGTGGGAAACGATGCAAGCATGGACATTCCACAAAGAACTGGTTAAGACAAGGAAGTTTGATAAAAATGTATATGGACTTGAATGAACCAATGAGAGAGAATCACGCCATAAAGAGGCAACATTTTATTTAGTAAGCGAGAATTAGGGTATAAGAAGACCTACTCCGGGAGGGGTTTTTGGTATTATTAGTATTATTATTTTTCTTGATGATGATGAGCGAGCGTACTGTTAGGAGAAGAGAGAGCTGAGATTGCGGATAGATGAGTTGCGGGTGCAGAGTTGCTGTTGCGGATGATCGAAGCTGCTGCTGCTGTTATTTTCCCTAGGTATAAGATGCTGCTTTTTAAGAACCTTTTATTCATGATAGATTTTTCATTTAGAGCTATTAGATTTTTCCAAGACAGATAGATAGATCTTTTTGAAGTTCTTGCTGTAACAAACTTTATCTTCCATCCAATAGGTATGCATTGTAATTTCAATTTATTCTTATAATAATGATAAATGTAATAATCTGAGTGATAAACTTAAACTTAGGCATTGTTTCTAAAACTTTATATAAACTTTATTATCTTTAAACAAATGACTCAGTGATTCTTTAGCTCAATAATTAAGGTAAAATGTTAAAGAGTTTATTGTGATTGAGCTGGTCTTAATCACCATCAACTGATTCCTACTAGTTGGTCCATCGACCAATGAGCGGAATACCTTAAAGCAATGAGAAACATTATGTCGTGTTAAAAAGAGGTATCCCGTCTCCTTCCAGGAAATCGTTATACTGTTTTTTCTCCTAGGTTAAGGACGGAGGTAATCCAGGGAATAAATGAGTAAGTGAATGTATATGCGGTGTCAATGGGCCCCACCGTCATATGGATATAGTCTGTGTATTGGAGAGATAGTTGTACCTGGATGACCGAGTTATATAGGAGAAGAATTTTTATTGTTAGCGCTGGATCAGATTTCTTGGTAGCAGAGTTATGGTTACTATAGATTAGTTTGGTGATTATTGATTATTGATTAGTGATTATTGATTATTGATAAGTTCATGTCTAACACTTTATGTTGAGTCGCGTTATGTTATATGTAAGTTTTCACGCTTCCGGGAAGTAGGAAGTGGAACACCTGTGGCAAGAGAAGTCACATGGAATAGTGCATTGTCTGAGTTCATATTGGTGATAACACAGGTTGTGTTATGATAGGGACATTTTCCGCATAAAAGGTGTGTAAGTGAAATAGTGATCGGTTTTCTTGTGAAACTCTGGCCTTAATTCTCAGGAGCAGTATAGTCTCCACATGTGTTTTATCCCCAGAGAAATGGGTTTACCGCTTGCTTGAAAGAAGGGTAGGGTAGAGGGAAGTGCTACTTTATCGGCGAAACGGGAAAATTCTGTGGTAGGGTAGAGGTAAGCGCTGCCTACTGGAAAATACAGAATTCTTGTGTAAATGGACAAAACTATCTCTTTTGTTTAGTGAATCAGACAATGGAAATGTGTTTTAAATGTTGTAACTAACGAAGAATTGTTGAAAAAGAAATTGCCGATAAATTTTGTAAAGGAGGGGTCAAGAGCAGAACTGACATAGACAAAAGCCGCGCAGGGATTGGGCAGTGCGCTAGTCATACAGAAACAGGAGCAGAGCTGATGTAGACAAAAGCCGCGCTGGGATTGGACAGTGCGCTGTAGACAGAAACTGCTGTGATTGGAGTGTTGGTGTGATTTGCGCTAGTATTGGTCGAATAGACTAGTGACGTGGAAGTTTATGATTGGAGTGTTGGTGTGAGTCGCGCTAGTATTGGTTGGAATAACGCATAGAGAACAGTGTTGAATTGCGGATTGTTTGAGGAGAGAAAGCGATTGTGAATCATGTCGTATTATGAATATGGTAGAGAGAAAACGTCATGGATGTCGAAAGTTAAGAACTTCTTTAAGAAAGACAAAAAGGTGGTGATTAGAGAGGGACAAGTAATTCCTCCGCCGAAATCACCAGCTTCGCACATGATGCTGAAATATGGATATCATACATGCATATGGTTAGAAAATTGGACAAAATATACCAAGAATGATGGAGCATTGGCTTTCCCTGAGAATGGTTCATTTAATGTAGCTGTACTACGGAATTTGAGAGAGAAGATGGCAATGTTAGAACCTAGACCTAGACCGACACAGTTTGAAGCTTTAACTGAATGGGAAGATGAGATGTATGAACGAGAGAGATTCAGAGGATTAAAGAATCATGAGTTTGTGCCTGGAAGGTTATGGGGAGTAAATCATGAGGACAGAATAAAGCGTTGGAGATGTGCTAATATGACAGGAGGTTTGTTTCCAGCTTTTACAGTAGAGGAAGAAGCAAAGAGAAAGTGTACAGAGAAAAAGAAACATGTAGTTATAGAAAAGTATGGGTATGGTGGTAGTGAAACGGATGATGAATTGCTGGAAGATATTTTAAACAGAAACCCGCCTCCATACCAACAGACTTCTGCGGTGTCAGACTTCTGCGGTGACACCTAATGCACCACTAATGGAAGCTGGGAGGAATAAAATTCCCGAACGAAGAGATGAGATAAATAGGTCACAAGATCAATTAAAAACTTCACAGAATGAAGAGATAGAAAGTGACAATGCAACTGAATTAGCAAAAACCACAAGAGAATTGACTGAGAAAATAAGAGAATTTACAAAGAATATGGAAGCTGTAACTGTACCAGTAACGATAGGTCCAGTAATGCCAATTTTTGAGAATCAGAAAATTGATGAACGTTCTTTAGTGATTCCCATGAATTCACATTTGCAAAGAAAAAGAGAAGGGATGGAACTGAACAATGAAGGTGCACACCATTTGGTTAGTACCTATATACCAAGCCCACCTACTAATTTGACGATAAATGAGAATGAGTTCAGGAGAATACCTATGGTAACGGAGTCTGCATCAGGGACACCAGAAAGAAGTAACAATTGGATAGAATTAAATAGTACGCCTGTAGGTCCGAAACAAGATGAGTTAAATGAAGGGATGAAAACGCTAAAAACGAAAGAAACAGAAGTAAAACCATTAGATGTAATTAGGTTAAAAATAGACATGGAAGAATTGATTTTAGGAACGATTGGTACAGAAAAATTAAAAAATTATCAGGATGATGAGATTATGTTTTTGTGCAAAAGTCTTACATGGAGAGCTAGAAATTTACATGACAAATTAGAAGAGACAGCAAGTGAACTGGGAGTAGAATTTGCAAAAGTGAGAACGTTGCAGAAACCATATAGAGTAGATTTTTGTGAGAAAGATATAGAGAATCTGAACACATCAGGAAGATTGACCCAAATAAAAGAATTAATTGTTTTACTGAGAAAATGGGGTGATGTGGATAGATGGAGAAGTAGATGGATAAAAAAGAACGAGAAAGTAACAGATAAAGCATCTTTGGCTTTTGCAGTAACAGATAAGGAACCAGTTGTAAGGGAGTACCCGATGAGAGAAACTCCAGGAGGTAGTTATGTGCATGTTCCATTGGCTAGACAGGATATACTGTCATTTACAAATGATTTCCCAAAGTTGAGAGAGAAGCCAGTAGAATGGTACAGACAAGTGGAGAGATTTGTAAAAGTTTCAAAGGTGTTGTGGATAGACTTGGATGGATTGTTTGATATAGTAGTGCCAGCTGATTTGTGGACAGAATGTAAGATTACTATTGATTGGCCAACTGTAGAATATCCAAGGGATGCTAAAACAGGAGCGCCAGGACCAGAAGTGATGAGAAAGTACGATCAAGTAATTACCTTTTTGAAGAATAAGATTCCACCTAAAGAAACAGATTGGGTAAAAATAGACAGAACAACGCAGGAAAGTAAAGAATCAGTGCATGCTTACTATGAAAGACTGTTGTTAGTTTTCAAACAGTATAGTGGTTATGAGACACTAAATGAGAAGGATATGAGTCATTTTGTATATAGATTTGTATATGGGTTGAAACCAGAGATAAGTGAGATGATTAAACAGCATATGATTTGTTGGCAGAATAGCACAGTCGACGAAGTTTTGAGATATGCTAAGTATTGCAGTGATGATATTGAGAGTAGACAGCGTAAATTGAAAGAAAAAGCCATGTGGGAACAGGTGAAAGTTGCAGAGAAACAAGAAGCTCAATTGAGTAATACAGGTAATGAAGCAGGATAGGCTAGATTTCGACCAAATATAGCTAAAGGAAAAGGACAAATGAGCATAGATGAGGCAAAGAAAAAGTGGCCATGCCACAACTGCGGAAAGCTAGGGCATTGGAGAAACGAGTGTAAATTTCCTCCAAAACTTAATGTGGAAAATCAATCATTAAATTCACAGGTGCAGAGTGAGGTAGTTACTCAGCAGAGTCAGGTGCCACAACCACCACTTCCCAAGAGTGTTAACCAACAGAAATTCAGTGCAGAAACAGGATTCTACGGAGGAGAGCAGGTAACACAGTTGCTGCGTGCAGCTGCCATTTCTCAATATTGGTTACGACAGGATGAGGATGAAACGGATGAAAGCTTCTGACGGTGCCTAGGAGAGGGGGAAGAGTGCGTGCTTGGCGCAACTCTAGAGGTAGATCAGTCTGGTCCATTTGTGGATGGAGAAGTGAATGGTGCAAATGTAACATTCCTTGTGGACACTGGAGCTACCCGTTCTACTGTTAGGTCAGTGGAAATTCCAAACCTTCCTCTCGCAGGTGAACATATCCAAGTAGTTGGAGTATCAAATCAGCAAATTAAGACGCCTCTTACTAAATTAGTGGAGGTAAAGATTGGTCCATTTAGTGAAATGCACCGATTTGTGGTATCCGATTGTAGTCCCGTGAACCTATTAGGACGCGATCTATTGTGCAAAATGAATTGCACTATCTATTGTACTCCAGATGGAATTGCATTTCAGACCCCAGATGAAGATGTATTGTATAAAATGACACTGGTGAATTTAGAACCAGAAGTAAATGATTTGTTTCCTGTATTTGATGCAGAGAAAATCCCAATTGAACTGAAAAAGACAGTGAAGGAAGAAGTGTGGGACTTTACAGGAGCAGATATAGGATTAATGAAAGAAGTAGATCCCGTTAAAATCTCCGTAAAAGAGGGAACGAGTTACCCAAATATGCCCCAGTATAAATTGACACCAGAAATAATTGAAGGAATAACGCCAGTAATAAATAAAATGGTTGAACAAGGGATTCTAAAAGAAATCATGAGCAGTCCATGTAATTCGCCAATAATGGGACTGAAAAAGCCAAATGGAACATATAGAATTGTACAGGATTTGGAGGAAGGTAAACAAAATTGTAGTGCCTTGTTGCCCAATAGTACCGAACCCTGCTGTGATTCTATACCAGATTCCACGTGAAGCAGAATGGTACACAGTAATTGATTTATGTCATGCATTTTTCTCTATTCCATTGCATCCAGATAGCCAGCCATTATTTGCGTTTAGGTTTGGAGAGCGTATTTTGGCATGGTGCCGAATTCCTCAAGGGTACACAGAAAGCCCTTCAATCTTTAATCAGATTCTAAAGAAATCATTGGAAGACTTAAAAATGCCAGAAAAGTCAGTGATGGTTCAGTATATTGATGACCTACTGGTGGCATCAAAAACGAAGGAAGCATGTGTCAATGATACAATTGCTTAGCTGAATCATTTAGCCAAAAGAGGACATAAAGTGTCCCCATCAAAAGTGCAGTTTTGTCAACAAGAAGTCCAATATTTAGGGCATAAAATTGAGAAAGGAGTGCGAAAGGTAACGTCTGAAAGAATAAAGATGATTCAAGGAATGAGAGCTCCAATGACGCAAAGAGAGGTAAGAATGTTTCTGGGAATGGTTGGATATTGTCGACAATGGATAAGCGGTTTTTCGTTGATCGCCAAACCGTTGTAAAAAACTGACAAAGAAGGATGTTAAAGATCCTTTTGAAATAAATGATGAGGAAATGAAAGCATTCAGAGAGCTGAAAAAGAAATTGTGTGAAGCTCCAGCATTGGGAATGCCTGACTATGAGAAGGACTTTGAGTTGTATTGCAGTGAAAGAGATGGATGTGCATTTTCAGTCTTGGTACAGAGACATGGAACCATGAAAAGACCCATTGCATATTTTTCAGCTGTTTTAGACCCTGTAGCAAAAGCGTTGCCTGGATGTTTGAAAGCAGTTGCTGCTACTTGTGTGAGTCTGGAACAGAGTGAAGGCATAGTGATGGGATATCCACTGAGAGTATATGTTCCCCATTCTGCGGAAATTCTTTTGACCAGAACGAAAACCCAATACATGACACATAGTCGGCTGACTAGGTATGAAAAAGTAATTTTGAGTGCAGATAATGTGACCATTGACAGATGTATGAATGTGAATCCTTCGACATCATTGCCAGATGAAGAGAGTGTGATTGAAATGGATGAAGTAGATCACGATTGTCTGAATGTGCTTGAATATTGTACAAAACCGAAATCAGACATACGAGATGAGCCCTTAAAGGAATCAGATTATATTCTATTCGTGGATGGCTCATGTTTGAGAACGAATGATGGAGTTCTAAGTGCAGCATATGCAGTTTGCACAGTAGCAACTGTAATGGAAGCATCTTGTCTGAAAGGGATACGGTCTGCCCAAATCGCAGAACTGATAGCTCTGATTCAAGCCTGCAAGTTGGGAAGAAATGTGCGGGTTACGATTGTGACAGATAGCCAATACGGTTTTGGAGTGGTGCATGATTTTGGTCAGATTTGGTCACAAAGAGGTTTCTTGACGTCTGCAGGAACGCCAATTAGAAATGGAGATTTTGTGAAAAAATTGCTTGAGGCGATACAGCTGCCTAAACAGATTGCTGTTGTAAAGTGCAATGCACATAAAAATGGGGAAGACTACATAACTGTCGGCAATAAGTATGCTGACGAGATTGTACAGTACTGTGCAAAGGATGTGGTCTCTTTGAACAGGAGCCGAGAAAGAGAGCATATTTCTTGTCCTTTGCTTTTTACTAACCCTGTTGAGACATGGGATGAGGTGAGACAGTTACAGGAAGCAGCAGATGATGAGGAAAAAGATACATGGATAAAAGCAGGATGTAGAAAACATGAGGAAAATGATGTTTGGGTTTACAGAGATGAGAGACCAGTTATGCCTGATAGCATGATTTCTGACATGGCACGGATGTACCATGGACAAGCCCATATTGGGAGAGATTCAATGATCAGACTTTTTAGACAAACATGGTATAATCCAAAATTCAGAGCCATAGCTGAGAGTCTTTGTCAAAGATGTCTTATTTGTCAACAGTTAAATCCAGGAAGGAAGACAGTAGTGAGTCTAGAAACAATAGGACGAGAAGGAGGTCCGTTCACTAGAATGCAAATGGACTTTATAGAAATGCCCCCGAGCAACAGACTAAGGTATGTCCTCGTAGTCGTCTATTTGTTTTCCCGGTGGGTGGAAGCATACCCGACCAGAAGGAATGATGGAATCACGGTAGCAAAACTTATGTTGCGAGAATTCATTCCGAGGTATGGTTTTCCAGTCACGATTGAAACAGATAGAGGAACACATTTCCAAAATGAATTAATTAAACTGATTTGTGAAGCACTTAGTATTAAACAGAAACTGCATTGTGCATACAGACCAGAGGCTTCTGGAATAGTAGAGCAAGTGAATGGAACAATTAAGAACAGGTTAAGAAAAATGTGTCAAGCCACAGGACTCAAATGGCCAGATGCCTTGCCATTAGTTTTAATGACAATCAGAAGTATTCCGGAAAGGAAAACTGGACTCAGTCCCCATGAGATAATTATGGGACGAGCAATGAGACAAGCACATGTACCTGTCAACAAACTACTGACTATAACTGATGATCTGGTGCTGGATTATTGCAAAGGATTGGCTGATGTGGTGCATTCTGTGTTTCATCAGGTTGGACTGGATGCTACTACTCTTGAAAGAAAACCAGCTCACGACTTGAATCCAGGAGATTGGGTCCGCATAAAAGTCCACAGGAGAAGAAACTGTTTGGTTCCTCGTTGGGACGAACCACGACAAGTGATCCTGGTGACAACCACTGCAGTCAAATGTGCAGGAGTAAAACACTGGGTACATGCCAGTCACACCATCAGAGTTCCAGAACCTGAAGATCGACATGTGAGTCGACATCTGGAAGTGTTGGATAACAGTTCAGCAACAGAAACGGAAGAAGAACCGAATAGGGTGCCAGAATCTGAAGATCGACTTGTAAGTCGACATCTGGAAGACCCAACTACAAGTGCAACGACAGAAGAAGTAGAGGAAATAGTGGAAGTTCCAGAACCTGAAGATCGACATGTGAGTCGACATCTGGAAATATCAGATACCAGTTCAGAATCTGATACAGATCATTCGGATTGTGAGGAAATTCTGAAAAGAAATTGGAAATTTGAAAGCATAAGAGAAGAAACTGAGCAAGAAGATAGTAACAGTGAGCAACCAAGTACAAGTTGTGGTAAAAATCCTTCGGAGATAATATTAATAGATGAAGAAGGGAGAGTTTCAAACAGAAAGTTAGAAAAATCGGAAGATCCCCGAGGAGCAATAGGGACAGATAGCCAAACAAAAGAACAGGGAAATTTAGAAGCAGATAGAGAGATTGACACAAATTCGGAAGAACCTCGAGGAGGGATAGAAGTAGGTGAACGAAGGAAGATAAGAAAAGAACCACAAGTAGAGGAAGAAAATGAAATTATAAGATTCAAAATAAGAGACAATAAAGAGAAAAATGAAACAGAGTCTGAAGAAAGTGGAGAAGAAAGAAACCAAAAACTAGAGTCAAGAAAAAGGAATTGGAAAACAGAAAGAGAGGAAAAAGGAAGTGAGGCAAAAAGGTAAAGAAAAGGAGACAATTGGCCCAACGAAGTAAGAAAATTAAGATACAGGATCATAAGGTTAGCTGGAAAAAGTGCTGAACAAGTGAATGAAATAACAAGTCAGAAAGAGCAAGAAAAACAAGGTGGAAAACACTTGCAGAAAACGAAAAGAGTAAAGAAGGTAAATCCGAAGTATAGATCGCCTGAATGGTTGTATCTTGCTTTGACTGATATCAAAGAAGAAAAAAACACTCACGAGAACCCAGAACAAAGAAACCTAATGGGTGAAGGTGAAGTGCAACAAACTTGAAGAAATTTAAACAAATTTCTACCGGACTTGACAAAATACTGGATCTGACGAATTTCTACCGGATTTGACAAAATACTGGATTTGACAAAGAAAGAATTCTGAAAAGAATTAAAAGAAAGTACCAAGCAAAAACAAAACATTGGAGTGCAGAGTGGCTAATAAGTCATTTCTGAGGTGTAGTGACACAATTTTCTTGAAAATAAATAAATAAGGTTATAAAACAAAATGGAGGATACTAGAGATAGAAAATGTAAACGTGAGTTTTTAAGTAGATGGTGTAAGATGTGCTTCTTTTGTACAGGATTATTAATGACAGTATGGGTGGTTTTAGCAATCACTATTCCAATTAGTTTAGCTGTAGTAGAAACTTCTAATAACACAGAGAAAGAAAAAGGAGCTAACAATCAAGAACCAGTTATATTAAAAAGTAGCGCAGAATTACATAAAGACAAATCAATAACAGATTTTTCTAAGAATGTTTTTACTAAATTATTATATGAGTATGTAGAAACAATGGATGTAAGAGATTGCTATGTTAGTATGCAATTGCCTGCGTCTGTAGCAGAGGGTGTGACTTATCATCACCTTCCTTTGACGTATGGAATAACATGTAGTGTTTTAGCAAGTTTATTTTATAAAACAGGTAGATTAGAATATTATTACACTGACATAGATAAGATTTTTGCGAAAGTTTCTGTAGTTCCCGAGCTAAACAAAATAAAAGAGGGAAAAACGTTTGGTGAATATTTTATAGAAGATAAGATTTTAACATTAGATAATATAGTTAAATACAACCTTACCTGTGAGTTAAAGAAGGAAGAAAAAGTATTTTTAGAGATGGTTGAAGAAAGAAGAGTGAAATTTCAAAGAAAAGTGATAGAAGAGACAAAAACACCTCTTTGGGCGTTTGAGGAAGACAATCATGACAAGAAAAAGACAAATGCAGCTATGACTCTGGATTGGCCCCAACAGGGAAGGTTGTGCATTAGAAGAAATAAAACAAGATATGACAATTATTTTGTGGGTTCCAGTATTTGCCATGACAATTATCAAATTTTAGGCGGATGGGGATTCAAAGGGGGAAAAGATCCAATATTTCCAGGGATCTATTATGTTTGCGGTAATAGGGCTTATTACAGGTTGCCGGACCATTGGTATGGGTCATGTTATTTAGGCCTGGTCTTTCCAAAGATTTTTCATATGGATAGAAAAGAGAAAGGAACACACAAAATGATAAATACCTTTACACGTAGAAAAAGGGAAAGTTTTTCAGAAATAGTAGGTGATATTTTTTTGGTGCATTGATACCAGCAGTGGGAATATCTTTGAATGCATTTAAAATTCGGAAATTATCCACAGTGGTAGATCGTTTATCTACAGATACTGCTGGAGGGTTCTTGATGGTAAATACCGAGATGGTTGCCATGAGAGCTATGGTGATGCAAAATCGACTTGCCCTTGACATTCTTTTGGCAAAAGAGGGTGGAGTCTGTGTAATGTTGAAAGTCCAACATTGTTGCACTTACATTCCAGATAAAAGTGAAAATATACAAAAGTATATAAAGAATATTACAAGTTTGCACAAAGAACTTGTTCCACTGGAGGTTGAAAGTGCATTTGGAAAATTTGGTAAAGGGTTTTCTTCAGTAATAAATTGGTTAACAAGAATGAGTGGATTAATAATAGGGAAAGTTATAATAATAGCAACCACGATAATAATAATAATTTTAGTGCTGAAGCTTGTAATTACATGTATAAAGAAAAGAAGAAGACAGAATAAAATAGAAAAAGAAAACATGATAAACAAGGAGAGAGAGAGAGAAATGGGTGAAATAGAGCTAGAAGAGATAAAAGAGAACATGTACAAGAAGACCAAGAGACAAGTTGAAAGGGATACAGTTGTGTAAACTAACAAAAGCAAACGGATAAAAGAAATATGCTGTCTGAGAGAATTGTATAACTTGGGTTTTGTGGTGATATTAAAAATCACCCAAGGGGGAGTTGATGGAGCAGGATAAATGAATTTTTTTAACCTCCTAATAATTTACGTAAATTAATTAATAAACATGTTAGTTTAAGTAAATAACCAACAATGTATGTTACATGTGAAGGGTGAAAGGTAACATGCTATTTTATGTGCGAATAAATCTACTTATAATTGTTGACGTGACTAACATAATCTAATATTTGCGTACTAATAAAATAATAAACACATGATTTGTGCTTTGAAAATAAAACGTGTGGTGGCAAAATAAAGCGATGGTAAGTAAGGGACGGCTTTATATGTTGCTTTTTGCTAGGTAATACCTAATTGGGGTACGTAGAAAGACGGGAGGGAAACGAAAGGGTTTATATTCTTTATTTTAACAATATTTTGTTTATCTTTGAAAATAGTGCGCTTAGGCCTGTTGAGCAGCGATATAAAATGGCCGCCATAAGCTAGAGTACGCATGTGCGAGAAGCCGTGTGGAAAAAGGAGAAAGGCTGTGAAAAAGAATGACCACGGGTTCGTGCTGAGAGCCTAGGATGGAAGTATGGTCAAGGCTATTGTGACCTTACAGAGCAAATGTGTGCCAAGATGATCAGCAAGAAGCGTGAGAAGTCAAAATGAATAAATGGACAAACGGAACTATTGAATCTAAGAAGTAACAGAAATTGATACAAATTGGACTGATCTAAACTGATGAGTAATGTCATGAACTGTGGGAAACGATGCAAGCATGGACATTCCACAAAGAACTGGTTAAGACAAGGAAGTTTGATAAAAATGTATATGGACTTGAATGAACCAATGAGAGAGAATCACGCCATAAAGAGGCAACATTGTATTTAGTAAGCGAGAATTAGGGTATAAGAAGACCTACTCCGGGAGGGGTTTTTGGTATTATTAGTATTATTATTTTTCTTGATGATGATGAGCAAGCGTACTGTTAGGAGAAGAGAGAGCTGAGATTGCGGATAGATGAGTTGCGGGTGCAGAGTTGCTGTTGCGGATGATCGAAGCTGCTGCTGCTATTTTCCCTAGGTATAAGATGCTGCTTTTTAAGAACCTTTTATTCATGATAGATTTTTCATTTAGAGCTATTAGATTTTTCCAAGACAGATAGATAGATCTTTTGAAGTTCTTGCTGTAACAAACTTTATCTTCCATCCAATAGGTATGCATTGTAATTTCAATTTATTCTTATAATAATGATAAATGTAATAATCTGAGTGATAAACTTAAACTTATGCATTGTTTCTAAAACTTTATATAAACTTTATTATCTTTAAACAAATGACTCAGTGATTCTTTAGCTCAATAATTAAGGTAAAATGTTAAAGAGTTTATTGTGATTGAGCTGGTCTTAATCACCATCAACTGATTCCTACTAGTTGGTCCATCGACCAATGAGCGGAATACCTTAAAAGCAATGAGAAACATTATGTCGTGTTAAAAAGAGGTATCCCGTCTCCTTCCAGCAAATCGTTATACTGTTTTTTCTCCTAGGTTAAGGACGGAGGTAATCCAGGGAATAAATATGCGGTGTCAATGGGCCCCACCGTCATATGGATATAGTCTGTGTATTGGAGAGATAGTTGTACCTGGATGACCGAGTTATATAGGAGAAGAATTTTTATTGTTAGCGCTGGATCACGTGCTTGCATTCCTCCACACTTTCTCACTGTGCTGATATTTTAAACATAACATGATCTAAGGATAGCTGGCTAAACTCACAGGAGTCACTCCTGTTGACAAACGGAAGCTGCTAGCATCCTAGCTACATCCACAGGGCCACATTCCATTCCATGGGCCCTACAATCCTCTCAGACGTGGGTACGTGATCGACCATCCCACACACTCCGCAAGACACTAGCCACCCCAACTTTGAGTTCTCTCAAGAAACCAGGACGGACATTAAACCTCCTTCATCTCCTTCCAATTCCAAGCCAGTTATTAGAATCTGTAGTCAAAATAAGTCAGTAATAGTTAGTGTTTAAACTTAAACAAAACTATCTATTTTGTTCAATAACGTTTAATACTTTAAATTTAAAATGGCATACAGAGATAAAAAGTGGGGGGAAAAGTAGCATGTCAGCACAAACAAGGTCACAAGGCCAGATGTACGACCGGGGCATTTAGCGATTCGCAAATTGCGCTCAATTGCGAGTCGCAATTTGCGAGTCGCTAAATGCCATGTACAACAGTGTCAGAGACACTGTTTGAGATTCCCAATGGGGTCGCAAATTGCATGCCTCATCAATATTCATGAGGCACTCGCAATTTGCGACCCCATTAGGAATGGCTGGCCCTCCCAGGTATGGTGGCCTGCTGGGCTCAGCAGACCTCCATGTCTGGGACTGCTTTTCAATAAAGCAGGTTTTTTTTAAAAATGCAGCCCATTTTCCCTAAAGGAAAACGGCATGCATTAGAAAAAAATCGTTTCGTTTAATTTTTGAAGGGCAGGTAGTGGTCCCTGGGACCACTGCCTGCCCCTAAAAAATATTTCCCCCTGCATTTGCAAAGGAGAAGGGGTCCCCTGGAGACCCCTTCCCATTTGCGAGTGCATTACCACCCTGTTGAAGAGGGCGGTAAATTGCAAGTGTTTTGCGACCGCAATTGCGGTCGCAAAACATTCTTACATAGGGTAGCGAGTCGCAATTAGGAAAGGACGCCCTTGGAATGCCCCTTCCTAATTGCAAGTTGCAAATCCTATTTAGCGAGTCGCAAATAAATTGCGACTCGCTATATAGGGTTTGTACATGGCCCTATTAGTTTTTGCATGCGCAAAAGAGTCGCTAACCCGTTTGCGCATGCAAAAATGAGTCGTACATCTGGCCCAAAGTGCAATATTGTTCTTAAAATATGGAGGCTTGTGGTGGTTCGTGCAGATTAGGGGAAGCAGAATTAAACAAGGGGATGCCAGGTTATGGAGGAGGCATGGACTAAAGCACATATTATTTATGGAGCTGCTGAAGTGAAGGTGGGGTGTGGGGGTCATTGTGGAAGCTGGGAGTGCCAAGTGGAGTGCTATTGAGCAAGGTGAGGATGATGGGAGGACATATTTTGGAAGTTGAAGGTGTAACAGGGGAAGGTTCTTGATCAACGGAGCTTGGACGCGCAATGTGGGGTTTCTTGGAAGGGAGTTATTGGCAAGTGTAGCTGTTGAAGGCCTTACATGCCCTGGTTTAGTCTTTCTTGAAGCAAAGGAAAGAATGCTTGCCCTCAGGTTAGATGGTAGTTCAGCCTTAGAAGTTATACTGGCAAAAAAAAACTTTTCCAACCATTCGGTGAACAGATCAAAAACGATCAGATATTTGAACAGAATTTGGCCCATTTCACAGGAGTTGACTTTGTTATCAAAACTATTATATTCGAATTTTCTGAGGTAATAGTTTGCAAAAGGGATTCTGTTGCTATGCACATATATGCAGAGAAGACAGGGAGTTGAGACAAAGAAGGCAAGGTGACTAGTGATATGAGAGGCCGTGTAAGCATATCCGCCAGGTGTTCACAGGACAAGTGTACCTTTTGCAGCTGCATTGGAGTTTGGTAAGGTGGCGAGGAGAACTCTGTGAGTGGATAGAGTGTGTGAAGAATGGAAGAGGGGGTGAACATAGTAGGGATGGTGGTGCTAGTGTACAGTACAGAGAATCGGATTGCTGGTTTGGAGGTGAGCATAGTAGTAAGGGCATTGAAGGACTATGATATGCGGCAAGTGTGGAGGTAGGCAGAGTGTGGGATGCTCACATTGAAATGTATGGGACATTGTGGGGGCAGTTGTACAATGAGGAGCTGCTAGAGTTTGGTGTCGGTAGTAGGATTGACAATGTAGACAAAAATGTTTTTGCATAAGAATTTTCCTACAGATCATTTTTGGAAGAAAGATTTCAAGATGAAAGGGAGCTTCTGCAGAGATTTTTTTTCATGCAAAACCTACATTTATGTGAGCTATACATTATGATTAAAAAAACAAAGTTTGCAAACTTCGAGAGCTTTTAGAGGTTCGGAAAAAGTCATGAAATTTGCAGACGAAAACCTTCATAACTTTCAACATCCCTATTCAAATACAATAGGATCTTCTGACAAGTCAAAAGCATTTATGAGTACAGATGAAGAGCTACAGGGGCACTCTTTTATATACTCTTACAGCCTCAATATATCCAACCAGCCCTGCCAAGTTTCCCAGGTTTATGCATGATGTGCTGTTCCAGTCAATGTTTTTTCTTTGAATTCTGGGATTTGTTGACTTGTTTATTCCATTATATAACAGGACTAAAAGTCCCAGAATTTAAAGGAAAAAACCTGGACTGGGATAGTACTTCAAGCATGGACCTAGAAAACTAGGTGGCATATGTTCAAGGAAGTGACGGAGTGAGGCGGTAGCCGTCATGGCTTAACGCCTCACTCCGCCACTTCAGAAATGCAAGCCTGCACCATATTTACAACGATAGGGTGCAGCCTTGCGCTTCACCCTGCGCTGGTGCTACACTTAGCAGTGTAGCGTCAACGCAGGCACCCTTGCACCATAGTGCAAAGGTGTCTGCCTGCAGAAGAAAGATTGTTTATGTACAGAAAGGTCCCCCTTCCTGTACGTAAACAATCTTTAAATGCCATTTTGTCACCTCTATGTGTGCTGCTTAATGCAGCACACATGGAAGTCACAAAATGGCATTTTTTTTTAAAGATTGTTTATGTACAGAAAGGGGGACCTTCCTGTACATAAACAATCCAAGGCATTTTGCTTTTTCCATGTGTGCTGCACAAGGCAGCACACATGGAAAAAGCAGAAAATGAGGAGAAATAATTTATTTCTCCTCGTTTCGCCAATTTAAGACCAGGTTTTCCCTGGTCTTAATTTTGGCGCTGCCTCCTATTTACATTGCCCTTGTAAATAGGGGGCAACGTCAAAATCAATGGGTGTTGCGGTGGAATGCCCACCACAACACCCACTGCCCACTCCTTTCACGCTAAGCATAGCATGAAAGGGGGCCTTATTTACAAGGCAGCATTAAGCCATGTTAAGTGGCATAACGCTGCCTTGTAAATAAGGCAAAGCCCCTATCGCCACCACAACGTCGGTAAAAGTAACGCTGTGGTGGCGATAGGGCTTGTACAAATGCCTCTTGGTTCCTTGGTAGGAGTAGTACTTTACATATTCCAAAGTGACTTTTTCAATAGAGCCCAATGTTTTTAGATTACTACAAGTAATTTACAAGCAATTCTCTGTGATGTTCTGTACTTTTAAAGAATGATCTACTAGTCGCCTCTATTCTATGCTACCAGCTTGGTGAGTGAGCTGAGATCCAGTAATACGTCCCAAAACAGTGAAGGTAATCTATTGTTCTGTATGTCAATTGTTTCTTCTGAAATTACAAGAAATCTGTTATTTAAAAACTGTAACCCACAGGGAAACAATTGTATGCCCAAATATAGTGTTCTGCGACAATATTGAAAATGCAGTAGTGCAATTCAATCAGATGAATATAAAAGTCAGGTGTTCACCAACAGAAACCTTGCCGTTTCTTCTACTCACAAAGACTCTGTTATATAAAGACCACAAACATATAATGGGTCATCTGTAATACCTGCTGTTCTTATTGCACTGGAATAGTGTCAGCAAGGGGGTTTATTTACTGTGCCAGGCACGCTCTAGGGTGGCAGTGGGCACATCAAGGAAAGTATATAATACAGCAACCAGTATAGAACCACTGAGTAAACACTATTTTCCAAAAGGCATCACAATTCATGTTTTGTTGCCACCACTGAAAGAAAAGTCCCACGGAGAAACCTTGCTGAGGAAGACTGGAGACAACAATTTTTAGCGTCCGCTTTGCCTGTTACTTTATTGTTAGTGCGGTGCTGATTTTACTGCATGTAGTCAAGGTTGTTAAAGAAAGGTGGTCAGTGGGGGAAGGGCGAGTTCATGTCACACCAGATGGTACCCAGTGTATAGTGCACAGTGGTTGCTATAAGGCGAGAGATGCTCTGATTGGGCTAATGAATGAGAGAGCTGTAATTGTCATAATTGTATATTGTACCTCTCTCACCACTATCCAAAACAAACCTTTTCCTCCCCAAAACAGACTTTGCAAATACCGTCTAAGGCCTGATCCTTTCCCACCTAGATGCTGACAACGTCTTACTAGTTGGTGCCGCTGCTTATATCTCCACAATGGCCCCATGAAGCGCATCTTACACGGCATTGCTTAACTCATCAACACTAATTAAATATGAACACTGCACTTCCACCATGATGGACGTGCACTGGCTGCCTCTCCTAGCCTTCATCATCACCATGTCCTTCTACGTCAAAAACATATCCCAGGAAGCCAACTCAACACAAGAAACCATGCCCTGGCTAGACCAGGACACAGTCCTTCTTATCCTGCACTCATGGTATTCTACGACATTACTCTATATCAGGGTTCTCCAAAGTCGGTCCTGGAGGGCCAGATACACGCCAGATTTTTAGCATATCCCCATTTAGATAAATGTAGTTATCTTAAAAATCTGGCATGGATCCGGCCCTCCAGGACTCACTTTGGAGAATCCTGCTCTATATATATCAGACTTGTGGTGAAGTTCAGAGAGGAGCTACGGACTCATGCCTTCAAAGCGCAATTCATCGGTTGCTGGTATAAAGACTTCCTGCACCACAATTAAGCCTACAACAAAGAATCCATCTCTTTTTCTACATATGACACACAATCATAAATCACTCACTTACTTCCCTAATGCCATCATTTACAGTTAAGAGAGCCAATAGCTGCCGTGGGTTGACCCATAGCTCCATGCTACGCAACCCCGACAGACAACGCCCCAGGAAAGCCGCCTGGTTCACAACCACTCTCCAAGAAGCCAGACGCACCTGCAGACGCCTGGAGAAGAACTGGAGAAACACCAAGACAACCAAAAACCACACCACCTACAAGGACGCCATGACGGACTACCACAGCCAGATCAGAGCCACCAAAAGGAACTTCATCCACAACAAAATCCTGGCCAACTCCACCAACTCCAAGGAACTTTTCAGTGTCATTCAAGAATTCACCAACCCACGCAGCGAAGCCACAGACATCACCCCATCCCAAGACCTCTGCGACAAGCTTGGAACCTATTTCCACCTCAAGATCAAAAACCTCTACGACAACTTCATCGACCATCCACCAGGCGCCACAGACGGCCCCCCGCCCCCAGAAACACCAGCCAGCCCACCATCTCCAACTGGACACCGATCACGGCCGAAGACACCGCCTCGACCATGAAAAGCATCCACTCGGGGGCCCCCACCAACCCCTGCCCCCCTCACATCTACCACAGAGCCGTGGCCGCCATCGCACCCGAACTACAACGCACCATCAACACCACCTTCAAAACAGGCACCTTCCCAGACGACTGGAAGCGCGCAGAAGTCAGACCCCTGCTCAAGAAGCCCACAGCTGACCCCACCGACCTCAAGAACTATCAGCCCATCTCGCTCCTCCCCTTCGCAGCCAAGGTTGCAGAGAAAACAGTCAACAGGAAACTGACACGATTCATTGAAGAGAACGCTGTCCTCGACCCTTCCCAATCCGGATTCCGAAGCAACCACAGCACAGAGACCGCCCTACTCGCCGCCACAGACGACAGCCGCACCCTCCTGGACCAAGGCCACTCCGCAGCCCTCATCCTACTCGACCTATCAGCGGCCTTCGACACCGTCTCCCATCGCACACTAGTCATCAGACTACACGACGCAGGCATACAAGGAACAGCCCTGGACTGGATCCGATCATTCCTCACCGGAAAAAGCCAAAGGATCAGACTCCCACCCTTCCTCTCCGACCCCACGAAAATCACCTGCGGAGTCCCACAGGGTTCATCACTGAGCCCCACCCTCTTCAACATTTACATGGCCCCCCTCGCAGCCATCGTCCGACAACACGGCCTCAACATCGTATCCTACGCCGATGACACCCAGCTCATCCTCTCCCTCACCAAAGACCCCACCACTGCCAAACTCAACTTCCAGAAAGGAATGCAAGACGTCGCAGTCTGGATGACCAACAGCTGCCTGAAGCTCAACGCCGAGAAGACAGAAGTCCTCGTCCTCGGTACCACCCCTTCTGCATGGGACAGCACCGGGTGGCCAACCGCCCTCGGAAGCCCACCTACCCCCTCAGACCACGCCAAGAACCTCGGCATCGTAATCGACTCATCACTCTCCATGAACCGACAAGTCAACGCCGTCACCTCCAGCTGCTTCAACACCCTCCGCATCCTCCGCAAGACCTTCAAGTGGATCCCCCCTGAGTCAAGGAAGACAGTCACCCACGCACTCATCACCAGCAGACTGGACTATGGAAACGCACTCTACGCCGGCATCAACAAGTCCCTACTCCGCAAACTCCAGACAGTACAGAACACCGCTGCCAGACTCGTCCTCGGCATCCCCCGACACGAACACATCAGCCAACACCTACGAAGTTTCCACTGGCTCCCCGTGGAGAAAAGAGTCACTTTCAAAATCCTCACTCACGCCTACAAATGCCTACACAACAACGGACCCAAATACCTCAACGACAGAATCAACTTCCACGTACCCAAAAGAAACCTCCGATCTTCCAACCTCGCACTGGCCGAAACCCCGCGCATCCACAGAGCCAGAGCAGGCGGAAGATCCTTCTCTCACATTGCAGCCAAGACCTGGAACAAGCTACCAGCAGACATCAGACGCGCCCCCTCCCTGAACACCTTCAGGAAGACCCTAAAGACCTGGCTCTTCGGCTAAACAGATCTGCGGACCCCCCCCCCTCAGCGCCTTGAGACCCTCACGGGTGAGTAGCGCACTTACAATTCCCTGATTGATTGATTGATGCTGGATGCTGTGGTGAGTGGAAAGAAAACTTGAATGACACTTGAGCAGACCAGTGGATAAAGAGGGCTGACCGAAATCCCTTAAAAGTGTAAACATAACTATGGATTTATATTATGAATTTGTTGCAAAACATTAGGCTGGCGAGGCAGATAAAGTTGTCTCTAGGCCAGACCTAAAAATAGTCAACTATTTGTAAGTGGCCGTCATACTAAAGTACCATCTGTCTTCAGTGCTTAATTTGAGCCAGTGGTTTCCGGTGCTGCACTTTATTGTCAGCACCAGCGCATGTGACAATCTGCCACAAGGTCGCGCTGTCTGGCCAATTTAGAGATGACCACAACAACAATTAAATATTAATGCAATATACATTAAAAATGACTATTACTTCCCGCCCAAGCCATTCTTAAAGCTTTGGGGGCCGAAATAGTCTGAATTGTCTCACTTGTAGGAGTGTGATGGTTAGTACTTGAGTTGTTACTATCCTTGGCAGCACTGGCAAGAGGAATGTGTGCTGCAAGCTGCAGTGGCCTCCTGAAGAGAGCCCTGGCACTTAATGTTTTACAAATTAAGCACTGTCTGTCTTCCTTAAGACCTGTGCAGCTCGAGGGGAGTACTCAGTGAGGTGATGAAGGAAGTCAAATGGCGATCAGATCGTCTGAGGGCAGAGTGAATGAGGTCAAAGCAGAGGAAAAGCTGCCATGTTCCAGTGACTCCATCCAGTACTGACGGTAAGAACAGGAATGAGGTGGTTCTGTGGCTGTAACTGCGGCCGTCTTCTATTTTGCAGTTGGCAGCTACCAAGTATAGCAGGGCCTGTGTTAAGAATGGCCAAATGTTGTCATCTGCACTATTGTATACACAAAACAACCTCAGGTGGTTGTGAGATTTAAACACATCTTTACTTATGCATGAGGTACATTTTACTCAATAATCATGACCTCAAATTTGTTTTAGTAATGATTGAACACAAACGTTTTTTAAACTTTCACATTTGGTGCGATAAAAGAAAGGACAATCCACATTCAACTCGATGGATATTTGAAAAACGTGTGAAATATGGAAAGATAAATCAAATATACATTGTGATAACGCAAAATTTATACATGAACTAGGCTAAAATTGCATCTTCACCAATCCAAGATTTTACAAGACCAGAGCATTACATTCACAGAAAGTGCTCTTAGTACTGGAATGTTTAAAGGGTCCAAAGGTATCTAATATGGGCTTCCAATAGTTTCTTCAGACAAATGAATTTATACGTCCATATTGATTTTTTTTTAAAACAAACTTTATTGAGTGCCACATGGTAGATATCAACAATTACATTCGTTTCACTTAGGCATTTCTCGTTTTTATACATCTGGTTCGTGGTAATAAACTTATAGCATGATGTGCATACAAGTGCACCAATAGTTCAACATTTTACAGTAACAGTACTTGTGTGTACCTGGTATACAAAGGAAACATCAGTATATGTAGAGCGGACAGCATAACTATAAACAATGAACCCAATTACCCCCACCACCCACCCACGTTCTGGTCCGGAGGTCTGTTAGTTAGCGTGACGACAGCGCATATGAATAGTGACTAGTGCCCTAGATAGCTACGTGCAGGGGGCGAGTGTCTTACTATCGCCCTTTGGCATTGCTGCCTATGGCGTTACAGTGCCCTAGTTACGGTGTGACAGGGAAATCGTGTTGCGGGATTAGATCCAAAGCTTTAAACTCCTCCAGCATGGCATCCCACTCCATGGAAATTGGGTGTTTACGCAGCCCCCGTGCCTCTTCGCGTCTGATTGCCGCGCTTTCCGCACTGCCCCAACGAGTCACCTCGTCGCACCATGTAGATAATGCCGGGGGTCGCATAGATTTCCACCTCATTGTTATGTTGCGTATAGCTAGTATAAAAGCTAGATCTAGGAAGCGCAGCTGAACTTTCTGGGCGCTAGTGCGCTTGCGAAGTCCTAACAGGCATTCTGCTAAGTCATCCCCAATTTGTAGGTGTTTGGCCTCTGCTACGGCGCCACGCACTCCCACCCAGTATGCTCTAAGGTGAGGACAAGACCAGAGCATATGTGTGAAACCCGCCTCCTCCGTTTTGCAGCGTGGACAGCAGTGCTGGGTGTCCGGGAACATTCGGTGCAGACGGCGTGGGGTTAAGTAAGACCTGAGCAAGATCATACTTTGTATGAATTTAAATTTGGCATTACGAGACACTCTCTTGGGGTGTTCCAGTATGCTGAGCCATGCCTTGTCTGATATTTCTCGCTCAACAGTTCCTGACCATTTCGCTCTGAGATCAGTGAGTGGCACTGCCGCTTTGGCGCGGATGCCTACATATAACCACTTTATAAGGTGTCGCCCCTCTCCCATATAGTAGAGTGTGTGGACAAGCTCATGCTGCGGAGGCTCCAACCGTTGAGGGGCCCAGTTCTTCTTCACATAGTGCAATACCATGGCATATGTTAAGTAGAGGTGTCCTGGCGCACCCGTGGCCCGCATGAAGTTGTCATGGTCTAAGAGGGTGTCATTGCTAAACAAGGCGCCCACCGTGTCTACTACCACATCGGCCCAGGCCTGTAGCCTACTCTTAGTGAGTCTGCCGCCAGGTGTTGGTATCCCCAGCAGTGGAATGTTCCCAGCATAGGGAACGGAGCGGGGCGTATAGAGCAGCGCTTTTTTCCAGCATTGGAGTGCAGTGTGTAATAATGGCGGTGCGAGTGGTGGAAGCTTGCTTTTTGGTAATAGCAGTGTGTGTAGCGACCCTCTGTCAATGTCCTGTGTCGTGTAGCCTATTTCCTGCAAGTTCCTGCCCGCGGTTCAGTAGGACAGCCATTGCAATTGGCAGGCATAATAGTATGCCCTGAAGTCCGGCACCCCCAGCCCACCTTTGTGTGGATCCAACTGTAGTTTTTTGAGGCTCACCCTCCGGCGACCGGTCCCCCAAAGGAGTTCTAGCAGCATGGTGTCTAGGGCACGAAACATAGATGGTGGGACTAGGATTGGTAAATTGGCAAAGTAATACAGTAGTCGGGGAAGGACCACCATTTTAGAAATAGCAACCCGTCCCATTACCGAAAGGGGCAATGACAGCCAGAATGCCACCCGCGAGCGCATCGCAGTAATTGCCTTCATCAGGTTGCCATCGAGCTGATCCTCATGAGACCTATATATGTGGATACCTAGGTATTTGAATGTGCTGTGCGCCACCGGAATATTGTATCTGCCTAGGCTAATTTCGTCCGGGCGGGATCCTTTGCGCAAGAAGAAAGCGTGCGACTTCCCTTCGTTAATGGCGAGGCCAGAGACACGCTCAAAGTTTGAGAAAATACTGGGGAGGGGCTCTAGGAAATCCATGAGGTCCCGTAGGTATACAATAATGTCGTCAGCATATGCTGATATTAGCTGGGTGGTGTTACCTATTGGAATCCCCAGGTGCTCAGCCGTTTGTCGGAGCGTGAGAGCTAGCGGCTCTATAGCGAGCACAAACAATAAGGGGGAGAGGGGGCAGCCTTGCCTCGTGCCTCTGTGCACTGTGTATTCCTGCGATATGTGGCCGCCTGTGCGTGCTCTCGCAGTGGGGCCAGTGTACAACAGCCGTATCCATCGGAGGTATTCGGGGGGCAGCCCAAATCTCTCTAGGGCCTTAAACATATAAGCCCATGTAACGGTATCAAAGGCCTGACGCAGGTCCAGCGAAATGCAACCCGCATCTGGATACTCCGCGGGAGTGGCAGCCATGACGTGGTGCAGCCTTCTAATATTTAATGATGTGCTGCGCGCAGGGAGAAATCCGCATTGGTCTCTGTGTATCAATTTATGTAAGTGGGGCAGGAGCCTGTTTGCTAGAATCTTACTTAGGATCTTGTACTCCGAGGCTAGGAGCGATAATGGGCGGTAACCGGATAGTTCTGTGCCGTCACGGCCTGGCTTGGGGAGTGAAATCACCAGCGCTTGCATGGTGGTGCACGGGAGGTGTCCTAGTTCTAGAGCTTTGTTATATAACTCGTCCAGTTTAGGGATTAAGATCTCAGAATAAGAGTCAAAGAATTCTATCGGCAGGCCGTCTAGGCCAGGTGCTTTGGCTCTCGGAAGCCCTTTGATGGCAGCTTTTATTTCCATTTTAGTGACAGGGCCTTTTAGGTGTTTCTGTGGGTCTGCTGTTAGCTGCGGGAAGGGTAGGCCTTCGAGGAAGTTGTCTATCAGGGAATCGTCTACGTGTGTGGGCATACTGTATAAACTGCTGTAGTACTTGTAGAACGCGTCGTTGATGTCCTGTTGTGTATGGGCCAGGCCCTTTCCCGGGACGTTGACAGTGTGAATTACAGGGGGCGTTGGGTCATCACGTAGTATTCTAGCCAATAGCGTCCCAGACTTGTCAGCCTCGGTGTGCCTCAGCTGTGTACACGCTCTGTGGTCTATTACCCTGAGTGTTTCTAACAGTTCAGCATGCTGTATGCGCGCTTCTTGTAGTGGAATTTGCTTAGTTGGGTTACTTGCTGCTGCCTGTTCCTGTTCGGACATTGTATTTTCTATTCGGATAAGACTACTGCGGGCTTCCTGCCTGGCCCCCACTGTGGCGCCTATTGCTGTACCCCTTACAACTGCTTTGAGTGCATCCCACTCAATTAGGTTGGAGGAGGCAGTGTTCCGGTTTTCTGAAAAGTAATTTGTGATAGCAGTGGATAACGTACTGCGGAAAGGAGCGTCTTCCAGCATCTGAGGCCACAGCTTCCATGTGGGAACCGGAGTGGGAATTCTGCCCCATGCAATGCGGATCTCTAGGGGGTTATGGTCAGAGAAGGTCCTGGCTAGGTATGTGGTGTGGGTCACTTGTGCCGCGATATTTAGGGAGCAAAGCATTCTGTCAATCCGTGTGTGTAGCTGGTGGACCGGTGAGTAAAAGGAGTCTTCCCTGCTTGCTGGATTCATCATTCTCCACACGTCCCCTAATGCCCATCCAGCAGTCCAGTTGCGCAGGGCCTCGGCTTGCTTCGTAGAACCCGCACCATTTAGGGGAGGGTGTGACCTATCTAGCGACATGTCCAACACTGCATTGCAATCCCCACCCAGTAACCACAGGTATGCGTTCCATCCTGCCAACACTACACTCAGTTTAATAAAGAATTTGTCCTGATCAAAATTTGGGGCATAGATGCTACCCAGTACTATCGGTGAACCATCTAGTGATCCACGCAGAAGTATATATCTACCCTGGTCATCAGTGCGCCGTTCTATCTCAGTAAATGGGACCCCATGCCTAATCCATATGGACACCCCTCGTGCAAAAGCCGAATAGTTAGTAGAGAATATCTGTCCCCTCCATTTCTTACAGACTTTCCCAACTTCTGGCTCAGTGAGGTGTGACTCTTGCAAGAATACTATCTGCGCCTTGCGCCTAAGCAGCTGTGCATGAACCCTGTGCCGCTTGTGTACAGAACCGAGACCCCGCACATTCCAGGTGACTAAAGTATAAGACGCTAGCATATTGGATTTGTGATGCGTGTAGTAGTAGTGTGCGTGTTGCTCCCCCTAACTTGGAGCCGATTCCTCGACCCGGACCAGAACCCCAGAAAATCCCCTTGAACGTGCAATACACGGCGCAGCCATGAAACTATGCTGGGCCAAACAAAGAACTGAACCTTACATGTGGTGCTATAGATACACAGTGCGCACGCTTTGTGGGGGTGAGCGCTACCGGCCATCATGATGTGGATATACCAATAGTAACATGTGGGGCTCAACAGAACCCGGGGAATATCACATTACATACATGTTGTTAACCATCCATGGTGCTATATGAAGGAGCAAGAAAATTTTTCAACCAGCATAAACATATATTGGGCATCCGCCGCTGCCGCGCCCAAGACTTTAACCTATAATACACTGCATATGCGGATACCGGCTTCGTGAGCACTGCCAAGTCCCGGGTGTGGGGGAAGGGGGGGAGAGGGAGGTCCTGCCCGGCCATTATATTATCAGTGAACATCGTGCTAAGACGTGGAGGAAAAGGATACATTCGTGTACAAGGATTGTTCTATGGTCATTCTCTGCAACCACGGCCCGGTCATCCGGACCGCGAGCCACATCGCCTGGTTTAGCCCAGCAGATCGTCCGCAGTTTGAGGTGTCACTGAGGGGAACAGGTTTATACTGTGCTCTGAGTCCGACTGTATAGTACTATCCCCAGATGAGTCAGTCACGATCTGGAGGCTGTCATCCCTGAAGGAGCTCGTCACCGCCAATGCCTCTTTCATGCTAGCCTGAGCCTGTTCGTATGTGGGGCTAGTGGTGGGCAGTTTTTGAGATCCCCTGGCAGTGCGGTATGACCTGCGACCCTGGGATCGTTTAGGACTGTTGGGCAGGCTGCGAGAGGAAGTGCCGGAGCTTGAGGCAGGGTCCATCACTTCGATCCATGTTTTTTGTTCGTGGATTATTTTTAAGCGGGCGGGGAATAGCAGCGCATATTTGAGATTCAGAGCACGTAATTTCTTCTTTACTGGTTGGAAGGAGGACCTTTGGCGCTGCACCATTATCGTGTAATCAGGGTACAATGAAATCCTATGATTTCCGAATTTAATCTGTGTGCGCTCCCAAGCTTTCTGCAGCAGCACATCCCGATCTCTGTAGTTTAGTATCTTAACTATTAAGGGTCGTGGCGGCATTCCAGCTTTTGGTTGGCCAGTAGGGATACGGTGGGCCCTCTCTACACAAAAAAAGGAAGATAGACCCTCTGGGGCCACATTGTCGCGGAACCACTGCTCCATGAAGTTGGCGGCATTGGGCCCCTCGCTTCGCTCCGGAAGTCCGATAACGCGCACGTTGTTTCTGCGGTTTCTGCCCTCCGCATCTTCGATCCTGTCCTGCAGGCCGTTCACTTGCTGTTGTAGTTGTTGTATTTGCGTCGAATGATCCTTAACTAGGGGCTCGATCTCGATTAGGGTTTTTCCTTGTGATTTCACAGCGTCTGCCAGTTTGGCATGGTCGGCCTTAAGCAGTGTGAAGCCTGTCGTGAGCGATCCGATCTGCTGCTCGATAGCTTTCCGGGAGTCCCTAACTTCCTGCAGGATCAAGTCCAGCTTGTCTTGGGGCGCTTCCTCACCAGTGAGGGGGGCGGAGCCCAGCGCCTCCGGCCTTGTGGGGTTGTCTGGATCCTCCACAGGATGACTGGTAGTAGTGGTTGCGTCCAAGTTTCTCCCCTTGGTCCACCCCATCTCTTCTGTCACTCACCTTCCTATTTGGAGTAGGCCGCGGGGGTACGCGCAGGGGAAGCACGCAACCACTGCGCCAAGTGTGGGGCGGCCGCGGCTGTCGGTTATCGAAAGGTGCGTGTCCGAGTCAGCAGGGCAGCGGATCAATTGACACAGATGCAGTCCCTCCGTGGTGGGCCCAGCTATTGTGCGCGTCTCGGCTAGTGACACAGGCGGGTGTGCAGGTGTGCTCAACAACGTCGCTGCCCGCACTGTCCCACCGGGAGTCAGGCGGGGCCCATCAGTTTCACCATCCGTGCTTGTACACCTTCTTGGTTCTCTGCCCTGTCGTCGCTACTGTCAAGCGTGCAGGCAAGCAGGGAGGCAGAGAAGGGGGAGCAGTGCAGCGAGGCAGTTCAGCCGGCACACCTAGCCCAGGCGCCAGCTGCCCCCTCCCTCGACGCCCACGCCACTGTCAGCACAGGTCCACGGTGCCCCCCGTCCACTCACCGCCTGCACGTGACGGGCCGGTGTGGGGAGGAAGCAGCTGTGAATGTAATGCTCTGGTCTTGTAAAATCTTGGATTGGTGAAGATGCAATTTTAGCCTTGTTCATGTATAAATTTTGAGTTATCACAATGTATATTTGATTTATCTTTCCATATTTCACACATGTTTTTCAAATATTTTTTACTGTATATCCATTGAGTTGAATGCGGATTGTCCTTCCTTTTATCGCACCAAATGTGAAAGTTTAAAAAACGTTTGTGTTCAATCATTACTAAAACAAATTTGAGGTCATGATTATTGAGTAAAATGTACCTCATGCATAAGTATAGATGTGTTTAAATCTCACAACCACCTGAGGTTGTTTTGTGTATACAATTGTCTAAGGCCCAAGGTGGTTGTAGGTAGGGCCAAACCCCCTAATTCACACAGTCATCTGCACTATGGCATTTTATCAGCACATTGCTGTTTACTTATTATTGTAGGACACTGGCAAGTAGACCCTAAGAAATAATAAATAAGTGTGAGCTGACAATCTATTGATCATAGTGACGAATGCACCCACGGAAACAATACCTCTCCATGCAGACAAGATCTCCAAATGGTGGTGCCAACTATTGTAGACTGCCAACAGCCCAGATGATCTGTGTGGGATTCAACACAAAAATATATGAACAGCATTAAAGCTACTCCTCCTGTATATGGAAGCCGCACTCACCAGAGTGCAAAAAAAGCTGTTTTAAAAATAACAAATGCAGTTGTTACCGGTGGGATGGTGAGGTTTACAAAGGAAGCTAAGCTCGAAAGTTACTCTCCACAGTCAACTACATAAGGTCCAGGAGCTCATCCTGCTCTGTGGTTCTGGGAGACTACTGCATCGTGCCATGAATGCCACAACAGTGCCCTTAGGCAGAGTCAATGCCACACTGGATGGGATGTGGAGAAGAGTAGACAACCAGAACACTGGACAAGGGACCATCAAAATATGCTGCATGGATTAGCAGATGAAAGTAGGACTGGAACTCAGCTATCAGAGGATAGATCTGATCTAGTGACTGAGTTTCCCATGTTGGATCCGGAAGACCTAGCTTGTTAGCCCTACTGTGCTACTTGGATACTTGTGAGTTTGAGCAAATCAATTTATCTTACTGTGCCTCTAATTGTGAATGTGTTTCATCTGTGTTAAAACCAGCTTCTATCTGAACTTTGCACGTTCTCCTCCCACCTTTTCCTCCTTTTTCTCCCCATCATTCGCTTCGATCCATGTTCACCTCTCAACTGGACCCCATAAATTAGACTCTTCTATCTACAACAATTAACTCATGTTGAAGATACTCCCTCTATAAAAAAAAGGTTCACTATAGTGGGTCATGCTCTATTTCAAATACCAACCAAAAAATCAATAAAACATGCATAGACCAAAAGAAATATAAAACGTATGGCCAGGAGCACCTCTATAATGTCAAGTAGCTGAGTAGGCCAGTGAGGGAGTCTAGGAATCCAGCAACAAGTATAGACAGTGACCCCTGTGATCCTCTTTCCCATTGGCTAGTGAAACAACGCCAGAAACGCTGAAGACGCCAAGCTTGTGCCCGCCCAGCAGCTCTCCTGCCGCATAGTTCACACAGCCTTCAGCCTTCATGCCTCTCTAAAAAGCCTTGCGACCTGAAACCTGAATCAGATATTAATATTGACTCGAGAGGCGCGCAGCAGTGAAACAAGATGGCTGCTCCCTAACGCTCCTCTGACGCATTGAGGAACCGGAATGATTGGAATGACGGCTATTCGGCACCTCGCAAGTTTTTAAACATGCGAAAAAGCGTCTGAAGTTTCCGGGAGAAGCGAGGTAGGTTTTCAGACTTTTTTTTGGTCTAGATAACTATTTAAGGCTTTTTCCTTGCTGCTACCACTGAGCTCCTTACTCCGGCCGCCATTTTGTGTGCACTACAGCTCGTTTTTTTTTTTTATCTTCCCTCAGGAATGTATGCGTATTTGGTCAGCGCGTTTAATTAATACAGAGGCTGAGGGAATTCACCCTCTTCTTCACTTTCCTGCTTCTCTGTGGATGTTACTGTTTTTAGGTCGAGCCTAGTGCAGCGCGCATGCGCTGCTCTAGGAAATCGGCCTCTTGGAATCACTTTTGTAGAAGCTCGTGCATGTGGTGCTCACACGCTATTGGCCTTTGCGTCTGGCTTTAGCACGCAATTGGCCAAAGGCGTGTGGATGTCCCAGCTTTTTGGGAAATGTTTACTCCCAGAGGGTTTTGCTCTCGGGAGCCAGCAGCGGCGCGCAGGGGCCATCTGTTTTGGCTCAGGTTTCCTTTTACGAGCACGCACTTGCCCGGCTCGCGCTCCTGGCTTCCCTTTACTCCCACACTGTACATTTACAAATATTTCAACAGAGCACTGAAGAATTTGGCGAGGAGGGACAGGGTTATCAGAATTCTTGAGGGGATGGGCGCGCGGTCGCTTTCACTTTCGTGGCTTCCCTTTACTCCCACACTGTACATTTTCAAATATTTCAACAGAGCACTGAATAATTTGGTGAGGAGGGGCGGGGTTATCAGAATTCTTGGGGGGATGGGCGCGCGGTCGCTTTCACTTTCGCGGCCGCGCGGCCATGTTTTTTTTTGTTGCTAATCACAGGCGCTGTTTACATGCAAACCCTGTGCTTGGATTCACTTCACTAGAGCACACGCTGCATTCCCCCACACACACAGTGCTGCTGTTGACACACACCTCACTAAGCACTACACCAGTTACAAGCACGCACTTGCCCGGCTCGCGCTCCTGGCTTCCCTTTACTCCCACACTGTACATTTACAAATATTTCAACAGAGCACTGAAGAATTTGGCGAGGAGGGACGGGGTTATCAGAATTCTTGGGGGGATGGACAGGTGGAGAAAGCCAATAATCTTGTGGAGATGATGTAGGGGGAATCAGTGGTAGCCGGGATTCTTGTGAGACTGTGGGGGTTGCCGAAATCCTCGTGGGGTTCAAAGGCACCTCAAAGTTCAATGAAACTCATCCTCTGGGCCCTGGAATCACGATCTTTACAAATGGCATTACTTCTCACCCGCTAACAGAGCAGAGGCACAGAGTATATGTAACAGAGCGGTGGACTGCAGAGGTGGTGGCTGCAGTGTGCGCTCCTCCGCCTGTAGGGTGCCAAAGGGTAAACAGAAAAAGCTTAGAAGTCTCGGGCAGCAGAGAGGCTGCTAGTAGGCTTTCTAAGTATCTATTCTAGTAGGAACTTCTTAGTTTAGTTATGGGTCCCAGCAACGTTCGATCTTCATTACTCAGCTATCCATACCTCCCCTCCGCTCACTGCCTGCCCCTCTTCCTCTGCTCCCCCCTGCTTCCCTCACATTGTGACGTGCTTCCCAGAGTCGCTCTTGTAATGCCTGCAAAAAGATAATAGCTTCCAAGGTATACAATGGGCTGGCTTTCTAGGGCGTCTTTCGCCACTTCCACTTCACCCCCTTCGTGTGTATGCCTTTCACACCTTTACAAAACAATCTGCACATGTGCGTCTCTTTGAATGTACGCATTTATTGCATTATGTATGTGAGCTCGTGTATTATTGCCTTCAGTCAGTGTGTATTTTTGGGTTATGTGAGTGCGCCTCTGTGTGTTTTTGTGTGTGCCCGTCCGCGTGTAGCGTGTGATGCCTGACTGCGCTTGCATTTGTGCTGGGAGTGGTGTGTATCTTGTTGGTGTGTGTTTGTATGTGCTGTTAATTGTATTCTGTGTGCATGGAATAATATGTGACAGTGCTTCTACAGGGGCGGGAACACCAACCAGAGAACTGCATCGATAAAATTCCAATGCACCAATTAGTTTCAACAAATTCCCTATCAAAACAAAGGTGGTAAACTTCTATATCGTTGGCTGTACATGCCAGTTAAAAACCTAAAAGAGAAATAAAAACTCTGCTGTAGATTCAAATCCTGCCTCGGTGCAATATTTGGGAGAAACGTGCAGTGGCTCTGCGCCTTTGACTCTCACTTGTCAAACCTCGTTCCAGCTCCCCACTCTACCTCCCATGCTCTGTGCAGACATTTTATTCTAGTTGATCCGTGTCTCTATCTCTCAGTACAGCCCATTTTCCTGTCTCTCATTCACTTTCTGGTGCTCTCTTTCTAAGTGTCTCTCGCTCTCACTTCAAATCTCTCTCCTCATCTCTCTCCTCTTTCTGTCTCTCTTACCTTACCCACCCCCTTGTCTTTTCATCCCACTCTCGCCCTCTCTCTATCTCTCTTATTTAACCCACCCATTCTTCTCACACAATATCTCGCTCCCTCTCTATTTATCTTTCATCTTATCCACCATGTTGTCTTATATCTCCCCCCTCTCTCTTTATCCCTTGTCTTAGTCCTTCACCCAAATCGCCCCATCTCTCTCTCCCTCCTTCTCTCTTTCTCTCTTTCTCTCTCACCTTACCTACTCACCTCTATGTCTTCATCTCTCTCCCCCCTTTCTCTCTTGCTCTCTCTCCTTACCCATCCACCCATGTTGCCCCATCTCGCTCTGTGTCCTTAAAATCTCTTGTTTCTTCACACCTGGACGCTTCAAACCTCCCATTACAAACCAGTGAACGGTAGGGGTCTTCTGAACCTTCACAGCTGTGGTTCAGGAAATAGGAAACACCTCTACATAGTTTGCGTGAAGAGGGTCCTGTAACATTCGCAGCCTTCTCCTAAAAATCCTGGTCACTGCGCTCTACCCTCAGCCCAGCCACCATCTTCGCCCTCCTCACCCCGACCATACTTTAACCAACCGCACAATTGTGTAGCGCCCGCTGTGTTATGTGAGTTTAGTGCTCATACAAAATACGTGACGCAATGGAAAAAATGGACATGTTGCTTCACTGCAGACTCTCATTAACTAATTTACATTTTTATTGTTGTCATGCTCCATTAGAGTGCATGTTCTAGAAGGGCATCTTCCATCCTCCCTGTCCTTACTTGCACCCGCCTCCCACACCACTTCCACATCAAGGCTGCTTCCACCCGCCAGTTGCCCCCGTCAGAGCACTTCAAATGCTTGCATTTTTCAAAGGTGTAAAATAAATATTTCATTGAAGCCACCTCACAGGGGTGAGACAAGAGACACAAGAGTGTGTGCGTGAATATATGTGCGCGTGCGTGCCTGCATGCATGTGTGTCTGAGTGTGCACATTTGCATAGGTAGGTAGGAGTGCCTGTGTTTGTGTGTGCTTATATATCTGCATGCGTGTGTGTGTAAATGTATCTGCTCTTGGTAGTGTTGTATATGTATGTGCATGCTTGATATATGCATTTCTATGTGCATGTGTGTATCTGTGTTTGTATGTGCTCCTGCTTGCATGCGTATGTGTGCATGAGTGTGTATATGTATGCTTGTGTGGTTGCATCTATCAGTGTATGCGGCTGCAGATAACTGTGTTACCAAATGTGTGCATGTCTGTCTGTGCATGCATGTTTCTATATTTCTGTGCTTGCACGTTTGTGTGTGTCTATCTGTGCATCTATGTTTATATTTAAGAGGTTTTTTTAAATGCACATAAAAGACCCAGGGGGTGGGTGAAAGTGCTTTACTAAGAACAATATCTGCGACAATAACTACTGGCTGGGAAAAGATTAACCTCATTAGCACTTAAAAGGGGCCATCCAGGGAAGGGAAAAACAGTTCTCTTTACCTAGTACTGGCACTACATATCCAGCAATCGCCAACAATGTTTGATTATGTCTGCCATGGGTCTGAGACCTATTGTGACATCATTCACAGGATGGCCATATAAGGTAACAAAAATGCTTATTAATTTATTATAACTTTTCAACATGCTGCACAGCAGGTACACTGCTCTACAACATAGCCTAAACACATTGGCAAAGCCAATAGGTCTGGCAAAATACTTATAAGGTCCCAAAGGCGAGACCTATTGGCTATGCCAATGCTTGTTTTTTGGACATTACTGCAATATTTTTCTACTCATTAGTTGCGCTTCGAATAAAATCTTTTTTGGGGTGATTAATTGAGGCAACATATAGAGTATCCTGTTAGTGCTTTGGCTTGTACAAATATGAAGTCTGCACACTCAACTAAATCTCTGGCCTCTAGCAATCCCGCTACCAATGGTCGCAAAGACTCTGGAGGCAACGCTAACAAAAGGGCTAAGAAAGATCCTTCCTCTCTGAACAAGTCACCGTTACCTTTGACATTAGAGGATATCATGGATGAGCTGAGGAATATAAGACCCTTCATGGCAGACACTACTGCATCATTGCAAAGAATTGTGGATAAGTGGGCTCATATGGAGGCTAGGCTCTCAGAGGTTGAGCAAAGGGTTAGTGACGCTCAAGATGTTGTTTCTAAGGTGGATACCTTATACAAAGAAGTCACTCATCTCAAGAAGCTGACAGAGGATTTGGAAAATCGTAATCGGTGCAATAATTTAAGAATTTACGGCATTCCGGAAGGTTCCGAAGGCCCCGACATGATCGAATCCTTGAAGACTCACTTACCAAAGATAGTTGGCTTGCTGAAACCCGCGGATCTCAATATTCAGACGGCTCACAGGATTGGCCCTCTCTAAGCATCATCCTCAAACAAGCCGCGAGGAATAATTGCGTATTTTCTTCAAAACTCTGACTTAATGATGATTCTCACTGCGGCTAAACAACGTAAACAAATGTTTTGGGCTGGCGAAAAAAAGATTCTCAGTCAAGATGTTTCAAAGACTACTGCCAATCGCAGGAAGGAGTTTTTGGTCTCAGACCGGTGCTTCATTCCATGAATGCTCATTATGGCCTTATTCACCCTTTTTTTTTTAACCCCTTCGCTGCTAGGCCTTTTCCCCCCCCTGTGCTAAGCCTTTTTTTGGCTATTTGGGGTAGTTCGCACTTAGGCCCCTGTAACTTTTTGACCACATAAGGTTCCACGCTAAATTTGCGTCCTTTTCTTCCAACATCATGGGGATTCTAAAGGTACCCAGGGTTTGTGGATTCCCCTGGAGGGGACCCAGAAATTAGCCAAAATACAGCTACATTTTGTTTTTTGGGGGAAAAATGGGAAAAAAGTGCTGCAAATGAAAGCATCTGGGTTTTTCCTGCAAATGGTATCAAAAAACGGTTTGTGGGGCTGAAATCACAATTTTCCCAGCTTTTAGGGAATGACAGACTTTTGTCAGAAAACTAAAAACTTTTACACAGTTTTGGCATTTTTCTGGGACATAGCCTATTTTTGCTATTTTTTGTGCTTTCAACCTCCTTCCAGTTAATGGTAGAAATGGGTATGAAAGCAATAATGGATCCTGGAAAGCTATACATTTTAGTAAAGTAGACAAAAATCTGAATTCAGCAAGGGGTCATTTGTGTAGATCCTTCAAGGTTTCTTTATAGAAACTAACAGTTAAATATAGGAAAAATTGAAAATTTGTTGAAAAAAACAGCCTTTTGTGTTAACGTTTTCACCTGTAACTTCTTCTAATTATGACAGCTCTGTGAAAGCAATATACCGTTACATCCGCGGGACCTGGTTGTGGAGATATATAGGACTTGTAGGTTCACCAAGAACCCGACGAACCCAGAGCCAAAAACTGAGCAGCGACTTGCAATGGTTTTTTATTATGTACCGGGTATATAGCAATTATTCTGGGAAAATGTATACATGGAAAAATTGGTATGAAAGACACCTATGTATTTCTGAAATGGGAACAAAATATAGAGTTTAGAAACAGTAGATATTTGCACATTTCCGAAATTGGGAATACTCATACTAGCATGAGAATTATAGGTCATTTTTCAAAATGACTTCTTTTTTACATATTGTCTTTCATTTGGAAGGCAGAAATGCATCAAAAGTCAATAGGTAATAACAGTTGCTTTACAAATCTGAATTACCCTAAGTCTCCCGATAAAAATGGTACCTCACTTGTGTGGGTAGGCATAGTGCCCATGACAGGAAACGGCTCAAAACGCAACGTGAACACGCCACATTTTCACAATGAAAAATTACCCTTTTTTTGCAAAGTGCCTAGCTGTAGTTTTTTTAACCCTAGCTCTGTCGGCACCTAGGGAAACCTAGCAAACCTATACATTTTTGAAAACTAGACACCCAGGGAAACCCAGGATGGGGTGACTTGACTGCCTCTCACCAGGTTCTGTTACCCAGAATCCCTTGCAAACCTAAAGAAATGTAAAATAAAACACATTTTCCTCACATTTCTGTGGTGGAAAGTTCTGGAATCTGCGTGGATCCACATATTTCCACCCACCCCGCGTTCCCCAAAGTCTTCCGAGAAAAATGGTACCTCACTTGCGTGGGTAGGCCTAGTGACCGCGACATGAAACGACGGAAAACGCAACGTGGACACACCACAATTTCACATTGAAAAATGACCCTTTTTTGGCAAAGTGCCTAGCTGTAGTTTTTGAACCCTAGCTCTGCCGGCACCTAAGGAAACCTACCAAACCTATACATTTTTGAAAACTAGACACCCAGGGGAATCCAGGATGGGGTGACTTGACTGCCTCTCACCAGGTTCTGTTACCCAGAATCCCTTGCAAACCCAAAAAATTGTCAAAAAAAACACATTTTCCTCACATTTTTCTGGTGGAAAGTTCTGGAATCTGCGTGGATCCACAAATTTCCACCCACCCCACGTTCCCCAAAGTCTTCCGAGAAAAATGGTACCTCACTTGTGTGGGTAGGCCTAGTGCCCGTGACAGGAAACGGTGCAAAACGCAACGTGGACACACCACAATTTCATAGTGAAAAATGACCCTTTTTTGCAAAGTGCCTAGCTGTAGTTTTTGAACCCTAGCTCTGCCGGCACAAAGGGAAACCTAGAAAACCTATACATTTTTGAAAACTAGACAGCCAGGGGAATCCAGGATGGGGTGACTTGACTGGCTCCCACCAGGTTCTGTTACCCAGAATCCCTTGCAAACCTAAAAAATTGTCAAAAAAACCACATTTCCTCGCATTTCTGTGGTGGAAAGTTCTGGAATCTGCGTGGATCCACAAATTTCCACTCACCCCGCGTTCCCCAAAGTCTTCCGAGAACAATGGTACCTCACTTGCGTGGGTAGGCCTAGTGACCGCGACATGAAACGGCGCAAAACGCAACGTGGACACACCACAATTTCACATTGAAAAATTACCCTTTTTTGGCAAAGTGCCTAGCTGTAGTTTTTGAACCCTAGCCCTGCCGGCACCTAGGGAAACCTAGCAAACCTATACATTTTTGAAAACTAGACACCCAGGGGAATCCAGGATGAGGTGACTTGACTGCCTCTCACCAGGTTCTGTTACCCAGAATCCCTTGCAAACCAAACAAATTGTCAAAAAAAACACATTTTCCTCACATTTCTGTGGTGGAAAGTTCTGGAATCTGCGTGGATCCACAAATTTCCACCCACCCCGCGTTCCCCAAAGTCTTCCGAGAAAAATGGTACCTCACTTGTGTGGGTAGGCCTAGTGCCCGCGACAGGAAACGGCGCAAAACGCAATGTGGACTCAACACAATTTCACAGTGAAAAATGTCCCTTTTTTTGGCAAAGTGCCTAGCTGTAGTTTTTTAACCCTAGCTCTGCTGGCACCTAGGAAAACCTAGCAAACCTATACATTTTTAAAAACTAGACACCCAGGGAAATCCAGGATGGGATGACTCGACTGCCTCTCACCAGGTTCTGTTACCCAGAATCCCTTGCAAACCTAAAAGATTGTCAAAAAAAACACATTTTCCTCACATTTCTGTGGTGGAAAGTTCTGGAATCTGCGTGGATCCACAAATTTCCACCCACCCCGCGTTCCCCAAAGTCTTCTGAGAAAAATGGTACCTCACTTGTGTGGGTAGGCCTAGTGCCCGCAACAGGAAACGGCGTAAAACGCAACGTGGACACACCACAATTTCACAGTGAAAAATGACCCTTTTTTGGCAAACTGCCTAGCTGTAGTTTTTGAACCCTAGCTCTGCCGGCACCTAGGGAAACCTAGCAAACCTATACATTTTTGAAAACTGGACACCCAGGGGAATCCAGGATGGGGTGGCTTGTCTGGCCTCTCACCAGGTTCTGTTACCCAGAATCCCTTGCAAACCTAAACAATTGTCCAAAAAAACACATTTTCCTCACATTTCTGTGGTGGAAAGTTCTGGAATCTGCGTGGATCCACAAATTTCCACCCACCCCGCGTTCCCCAAAGTCTTCCGAGAAAAATGGTACCTCACTTGTGTGGGTAGGCCTAGTGCCCGTGACAGGAAACGGCGCAAAACGCAACGTGGACACAACACAATTTCACAGTGAAAAATGTCCCTTTTTTGGCAAAGTGCCTAGCTGTAGTTTTTGAACCCTAGCTCTGCCGGCACCTAGGGAAACCTAGCAAACCTCTACATTTTTGAAAACTAGACACCCAGAGGAATCCAATATGGGGTGACTTGACTGCCTCTCACCAGGTTCTGTTACCCAGAATCCCCTGCAAACCTAAAGAATTGTTAAAAAAAACACATTTTCCTCACATTTCTGTGGTGGAAAGTTCTGGAATCTGCGTGGATCCACAAATTTCCACCCACCCCGTGTTCCCCAAAGTCTTCCGAGACAAATGGTACCTCACTTGTGTGGGTAGGCCTAGTGCCTGCGACAGGAAATGGCGCAAAACGCAACGTGGACACACCACAATTTCACAGTGAAAAATGACCCTTTTTTGGCAAAGTGCCTAGCTGTAGTTTTTGAACCCTAGCTCTGCCGGCACCTAGGAAAACCTAGCAAACCTATACATTTTTGAAAACTAGACACCCGGGGGATTCCAGGGAGGTATGGCTTGCGTGGATCCCCTAACGTTTCCTTACCCAGAATCCCCTGCAAACCTCAAATTTAGCTGAAACAAATCACTTTTTTCACACATTTTTGTGTGGGAAAGTTGTGGCATCACCGGACTGACACAAATTTCCTACCACCCAGCATTCCCCCGGGTCTCCCGATAAAAATGGTGCCTCACTCGTGTGGGAGGCCCAAGTAACCATGACAGGCAAGGGCCCAAAACGTAGTGAGGCAACATCAAAATTGCCTATCTCAAAACAACCTGGTTTTGCAAGGGGGGTCACCTGGGTTTTTGGCCCCGTGCTCGGCGGCCATCTAGGGAAACCTACCAAACCCACACATTTCTGAAAACTAGATACCTGGGGGATTCCAGGGAGGTATGTATTGCGTGGATCCCCCAACGTTTCCTTACCCAGAATCCCCTGCAAACCTCAAATTTAGCTGAAACAAATCACTTTTTTCACACATTTTTGTGTGGGAAAGTTGTGGCATCACCGAGCTGACACAAATTTCCTACCACCCAGCGTTCCCCCGGGTCTCCCGATAAAAATGGGGCCTCACTCGTGTGGGAGGCCCAAATACCGCGACAGGCAAGGGCCCAAAACGTATTGAGGCAACATCAAAATTGCCTATCTCAAAACATCCTGGTTTTGCAAGGGGGGTCACCTGGGTTTTTGGCCCCGTGCTCGGCGGCCATCTAGGGAAACCTACCAAACCCACACATTTCTGAAAACTAGACCCCCGGGGGATTCCAGGGAGGTATGGCTTGTGTGGATCCCCCAACGTTTCCTTACCCATAATCCCCTGCAAACCTCAAATTTAGCTGAAAAAAAATAACTTTTTTCGCACATTTTTGTGTGGGAAAGTTGTGGCATCACCGGGCTGACACAAATTTCCTACCACCCAGCGTCTCCCCGGGTCTCCCGATAAAAATGGTGCCTCACTCGTGTGGGAGGCCCAAGTACCCGCGACAGGCAAGGGCCCAAAACTTATTGAGGCAACATCAAAATTGCCTATCTCAAAACAACCTGGTTTTGAAAGGGGGGTCACCTTTGTTTTTGGCCCCGTGCTCGGAGGCCATCTAGGGAAACCTACCAAACCCACAAATTTCTGAAAACTAGACACCCGGGGTATTCCAGGGAGGTATGGCTTGCGTGGATCCCCCAACGTTTCCTTACCCAGAATCCCCTGCAAACCTCAAATTGTGCTGAAAAAGTTGCTTTTTTGTCACACATTTTTGTGTGGGAAAGTTGTGGCATCCCCGGGCTGACACAAATTTCCTACCACCCAGCATTCCCCAGGGACTCCCGATAAAAATGGCGCCTCACTCGTGTGGGAGGCCCAAGTACCCGCGACAGGCAAGGGCCCAAAACATTTTATGATAGGCAATTTTGATGTTGCCTCAATACGTTTTGGGCCCTTGCCTGTCGCAGGTACTGGGCCTCCCACACGAGGAGGCACCATTTTTATCGGGAGACCCTGGGGACGCTGGGTGGTAGGAAATTTGTGTCAGCTCGGTGATGCCACAACTTCCCACACAAAAATGTGTGAAAAAAGTGACTTTTCAGCACAATTTGAGGTTTGCAGGGGATTCTGGGTAAGGAAACGTTGGAGGATCCACGCAAGCCATACCTCCCTGGAATCCCCCTCGTGTCTAGTTTTCAGAAATGTGTGGGTTTGGTAGGTTTCTTTAGATGGCCGCCGAGCACGGGGCCAAAAACAAAGGTGACCCCCCTTGCAAAACCAGGTCGTTTTGAGATAGGCAATCTTGATGTCGCCTCAATACGTTTTAGGCCCTTGCCTGTCGCGGGTACTTGGGCCTCCCACACGAGTGAGCCACCATTTTTATCGGGAGACCTGGGGGAACGCTGGGTGGTAGGAAATTTGTGTCAGCCTGTGATGTCACAACTTTCCCACACAAAAATGTGCAAACAAAGTGATTTTTTCAGCTAAATTTGAGGTTTGCAGGGGATTCTGGGTAAGGAAACGTTGGGAGATCAACGCAAGCCATACCTCCTAGAATCCCCGGGTGTTCTAGTTTGCAGAAATGTGTGGGTTTGGTGGGTTTCCCTAGCTGGCCGCCGAGCACGGGGCCAAAACTCAGGTGACCCTCTTGCAAAACCAGGTTGTTTTGTGATAGGCAATTTTGATGTCGCCTCTCTATGTTTTGGGCCCTTGTCTGTCGCGGGTACTTGGGCCTCCCACGCGAGTGAGGTACCATTTCTATTGGAATACTTGGAGAAAGGCGGGGGATAGGAAAGTTGTTGTTTCTTTCTGCAGCGTGAAAATTTTGGCACAATAATGCAAGGAAAATGTGACAGACATTTTGAGGTTTGCAGGACATTGTGGGTAAGATAACGTGTTGGTATCCAGAAGAGAGACATCACCATGTACTCCCATGGGTGTTCAGTTTACGACAATATCTACAGTTGGTAGGTTATTCTTAGATGTAATGTACACCTTGGCAGAGAGACTAAAAAGACAAAGATTACTGCACAGCCATCTATTCCTCAAGCGCACACACATACTGGTTGGATTTGGCACGAGGGCGAGTGATGGTTCAGTATATAAAATTTTATTAACAAGAGATTTCACAAAAATGAAATGCACTGTCAATATTTAAAAGGACAAAAAACTGAATCAGTGACTCGCAGCTCGTGAGCTGTAAAGCCACGGCAAGGCACCAACCGCTTTACAGGCCATTCACACACCTTTCATACGTGATACACACAAGACCATTCACACCACCAGGCACAAAACCAACACATTACAACACTCACAAAAAGGGACAAGGTACACCCTGCTTGAGAAAGACAGAAAAGACAAATATTTCTGCACAACCACCTATTCTTCAAGCACACAGACATACTGGTTGGATTTGGCACGAGGGTGAGTGATGGTTCAGTATATACAGTTGTATTAACCAGAGATTTCACAAAAATGAAATGCACTGTTAATAATTGAAAGGACGAAAAACTGAACCATTGACTCACAGCTCGTGAGCTGTAAAGCCACGACAAGGCACCAACCGCTTTACAGGCCATTCATACACCTTTCATACGTGTGACACCTACAAAACCATTCACACCGCCAGCCGCGGGCCCAGCACATTACAACACTCACAACAGCAGACAGCGCCATTCAAGGGCCCATCACTTTCACACGCCCACATTCCTGACACAGCAACCATACCAGCTCACGGATTGCGTGGAGTGGCGTTTAGCTAGCAGTGTGTGTAGTGACCAGCAGCAAGTCACTACTCATACACCGCCAGCCAAGCGCCCGTCCACGCACACCGCCAGCCAAGCGCCCGTCCACGCACACTGCCAGCCAAGCGCCAGTCCACGCACACTGCCAGCCAAGCGCCAATCCACGCACACCGCCAGCCAAGCGCCAATCCACGCACACCGCCAGCCAAGCGCCAGTCCACTCACCCCCAGCCGAGCACCAGTCCACGCACACCGCCAGCCAAGCGCCAATCCACGCACACCGCCAGCCAAGCACCAATCCACGCACATCGCCAGCCAAGCGCCAATCCACACACACCGCCAGCCAAGCGCCAATCCACGCACACCGCCAGCCAAGCGCCAGTCCACTCACCGCCAGCCAAGCTCCAGTCCACTCCCCCGCCAGCCAAGCACCAGTCCACGCACACCGCCAGCCAAGCTCCAGTCCACGCACACCGCCAGCCAAGCGACAGTCCACGCACACCGTCATAAATTTTTTTTAAACAAGAAAGAAAACACAAACAAATTGCAACTAAATACAAAACTATAACTACAAAAACAACAGCAGTAACTGAAGACATCATTCTATTGCCAAACGTTAAACTGAACTATATAAAACCATACAGACCAGGCAGTACACTATTAGACTCATGGTTGCTCCCAAAAACTCTTTTGAGTGTGATACAATCTGAAACATGTGGGCACACACAGCCCAGGATTAGAAGGACAATCGGCACAGTGCATACGACTCTCCTTCCGCACACCTCTTCGCAAGCAGACTCTACATCTCTTACTGGGGTTGTTTTTTTTGGGCGTGGGAGGAATTAAATCAGGAAAGTGGCGATCTTTCAATCTAGCCACATCCTCCACCACTCCAACTCTAGGAACACTTGCCTGTTCCACAACAACAAGGCTGCCTATCACAGACTCCTGAAACTGAACAAAAGTCAACTTTGACGCAGGAGAACACTCCTTGAACACAACAAAAGCATTTAAAGTTGCTAAATTGAAGAGATGGATGGCCAACTTCTTATACCAAATGTAAGCCTTACGAATAGCAGTGTAAGGTTCCAACCTCTGATCTACTCTATCAACACCACCCATGTGCTTATTGTAGTCTAAAATGCACACAGGTTTGCGCACTTCAGCAATCTGACCCCAAACAGCCAAGGCTGAAGTACTCTCATCATGGATGGTAGTCAGCATGTACACATCCCTTCTGTCCACAAATTTCACAGCTAGTAGTTCATCACTACGCAAGGAACTGCACTGTCCCCTCTGAAGTTTTTGCAAACAAGCTCTTTTGGATAACCTTTACGGTTAGAGCGGATTGTGCCACAAGCAAAAGTGTCCACTTTGAACAATTCCTTAAACAATTGCACAGCAGTGTAGAAGTTATCAAGGTACAAATGGTGGCCTCTGTTAAACAGTCCTCTAGCAAGATCCCACACAATTTTCTCTGAAACTCCAAAAGTGGACGGACAACCAGGGGGGTCAATAGTGGAATCCCTACCAGTGTACACACGGAAATTAAAAACATATCCTGTCCTACTCTCAGGCAACATATACAGCTTAATTCCATAACATGCCCTCTTGCTAGGAATGTACTGCCTAAAAACTAAACGGCCCTTGAACAGGACCAAAGACTCATCAATAGATATTTCTTTCCCTGGAGTATAGATCTCTGAAAATCGATCTACAAAGTGATAAAGAACAGGCCGAATCTTAAAAGACGGTCACAGTCAGGGTGATCTCATGGCAACGCTAAAGCATTATCAACAAAATGCAGCATCCGAAGCAAAAGTAAATACCGATCACGAGTCATAATTGCAGGAAATAGACCAATATGAAGCCATGGACGGCTTCCTTATCAAACCCATCAAGAAAGTCAAACCCAAAAACTTCTTCATCTCTTCCAGATTTGTGGGAGTCCACCGGGTAGCTCTAGAGTGGGGCCTAAGTCTGGCACTGTTGTCCCTCAAAAACTGTTCAGCATACAAATTAGTCTGCTCAACAATCTCACCCAAAAATACATCATCCATAAACAACTGAAAAAACTGTATAGGCAAAACATTTTCACAATCCACTCTACACCCTGCATCAACACTAAAGGCAGGCAACACCGGCAGCACCATGTTTGGATCAACCCAGAGTCCAGCACTTCCAGTAGGAAGCCTAGCAGTCTCAGGCTGCAATCCAGATGCCTCTTGCACCATCGGCACAGCAGTGTCCTCCTTTAAAACAGGCACTTCATCCGCACTGAGAGTAGCTTCATCCACACCGAGAGTAGCTTCATCCGCACTGAGAGTAACTTCATCATCCGATGATTCCATGTGGAGAAAACTCACTGCCTGAATCTTCCCCTCCCTCCTCTCCCTCAGACGCACTGTCAGTCTCATAATCCTGCTCAGAGGAAGATTCAAGAAGCATACCAACCACCTGCTGAGCAGTCATTCTACGGCTAGCCATAATGCTTACTAATAAAGGTAACTTGTCAAACAAGTCAACAACAACAAACCCTTTGTAAAAAGAGAAATAAACAAAATGTAGCTTTATCACAAAGACCTATATACTCCAACACTATACCACTCACTTGACAGAAGCAGCTAAACTCACCACCACCTACTCTGCACAGACACAGTAAGGATCAACACTATCCCACTAAAAAAGAAAAAGAAAAAAATTACACATAAGACAATGCAAAACACATCGCAAAGAATTTCATGCTCAAAACACTAACAAATATGCTGCCATTATGACACCACTTACAAAAAAAATCATTCATGCATGACAATAATACTCATTTGGAGTAAACACAACAAAAATGTTTTTCTTACAAATAAATGCAATTACGCAAAACTGCAGAACAACCACTGCCGAAACCGCAAACAGGAATCAAAAGCTTTACACTAGAATAAAAAGGAGAAAAAAAAACATTACAATCACATATTCAAATAATGCACCAGTCCACACACAATCCACCAGCTAAGCTAAGGGGTAGGTGGGCCTAAGAGTATAAATAAAATATTCACCCCTGTAAAAGGGGAGCAACCCTTGCCCTCGAGGCCACTCACCAACACAAAAATTAAAAACCCCTGTTGTCTAGTGGCTTCTGCCCCCTTGGGGACAGATGGGCCTTAAAAACATACTGCTGATCTGCCACCCAAAGAGGACAGAAATGGCCACAATCATCCTCCCATAAAGAGGAGCGACCCTTGCCCAAGGGGCCACTCCCCACAAACAAATCCCTGGTGGTCTAGTGGGCCCAAACATGACAAGCCCAAGCCCCCAAAGGAGAGCGACCCTTGCCCAAGGGGTCACTCTCCCCCCAAAAAATCCCTGGTGGCCTAGTGGGCCCTAGTCTAAAAAAAGGCAAGATCAGCCCCCCCCAATGGGGGCAGACAGCCAAAAACATAGCCCCCAAAGGGGAGTGACCCTTGCCCAAGGGGCCACTCCCCACAAAGTATTCCCTGGTGGTCCAGTGGGCCACTTTAAAAAAGATGGCGAAATCTGCCCCCAGGGGGCAGGCAAAGCCAAAAACATTGCCCCCATAAGGGAGCGACCCTTGCCCAAGGGCCACTCCCCACAAACAAATCCCTGGTGGTCTAGTGGGCCAAACATGAGGAGACACAGCCCCCAAAGGAGAGCGACCCTTGCCCAAGGGGTCACTCTCCCAAAAACAATTCCCTGGTGGCCTAGTGGGCCCTAGATAAAAATAAAGGCGAGATCTGCCCCCCCCCATGGGGGCAGACAGCCAAAAACATACCCCGAAGGGGAGTGACCCTTGCCCAAGGGGCCACTCCCCACACATTGCTCGCTGGTGGTCCAGTGGGCCAATTTTTTAAAAATAATTATAAATCTGCCGCCCGCCAGGGGGGCAGACAAAGCCAATTATGAATGCCCGCATAAGGGGAGCGACCCTTGCCTAAGGTGCCGCTCCCCCAAACAGTAGATTTTTTAAAAAAAATCCCTGGCTCTAGTGGGCATTCCTGCTGCACGATCGCATGATCGTGCAGCAGGAATGCACAAAAGAAGCATCAGGGGAAGGAAAACCCTTTCCTTTCCCCGATGCCTCTTTTGCTGAAATCCCCCTCCCCAGAAGAAAAACTTACCTCTTTGTTCCCGACGCGCTGGAAGCAAATGGCTTCCAGCGCGTCGCGAAGCTAAGGAAACCTCCAATGACGTCAGCGCGCCTCGCAGCGCTGACGTCATTGATGACGTGGAGGGGGGGCAGGGGGAGGCAGGGGAAGGGCTTCCCCTGCCTTCCCGGGTGGAATCACGAAGATCGGCATCCCACGGTGGGAGCGCCAGCGCTTCCCCCGTGGGTGGGTGCCATGACGGCCGGGAGCCGTCATGAGCACAGAAGGGGTTAAGGTCACATACAAAGAAAGGACAAACACTTTTGAGGATCCTGCAGAGCTTAGAAAACTTATTCACGTGCATAAAGGAGAAGACATGGAACTAACTAAATCTTAAAATGTGTTTTTTTTTTGTTTTACATAATTATTATTAACAATTGATTTCTCTTTCCTTTTTTTGCAGGACCCCAAAACCCTCTTGTATCATTGATGCTGTATCTGTTCACTATTGTATACGTATCCAATGTCCTCGTTTTGTTCAGATATACTGTTCACCTATTGTATGGTAAGTTCTTATGGTGCCGTGTTGGTCAAGTTTTTCTATATTCTTTTTCACAACGTCTTTCCATTATTTGTTGTAATCATTTCTCCTTAATCTCGATGTTTCCATTTTAAAGCGGTATCTGTTTTTCTTTTCTCGCTCCCCTGTCTCTTTAATATTACCTCTTTTTGCTCTTTACTTGCATGGCTAAACCTTTTTGGCTTTTTGTCATCTTCCTTTCATATAGTTATCTGGGGAGTTCGTGTTCTCCTCACACCTTTTTTGTTTGTTTTTCTTCATCTCTTATTACTTTTCTTTTCTCATCTCTCGCTTTTTCTCTTTCTTCTTGGTTATGCAGCAAATGTCTCGATAAGCAATTCTGTTTTTCTAGTTCTCTATTATTTTTACCTGGTCTCAGATGGTTGGCAGGATGCCCATGTTATTTCAATTTATCCTCTATGTTTTATCTTAAATTCTTTCCTACAACAATTTCTTTGTCTCTGAGTATTGTTCCTTATTTGGATCTTCACCACTTTTTTTAATTGTTTTTGTTTATTATGTCGTATAGTCACTACTGGTTTCTTATTTGCTCTTTAATGCCTCCTTATTTATTCCTTTGATGAGTGCTTTATGAATTGTTTCTTGGAACATTAAAGGAATTCGTAACCCAGTCAAAAAGCAAAGAGTGTTGTCTCATTTGGCAAGGTTAAAATGCCATGTAGCTTTATTGCAAGAAACACATCTTAAACTCCTTGCGTAAGCAATTGGTCCGGAATGTTTTTTGCTCTCCAGCTGTTAATAATAAAAACGGTGCTGTAATATTATTTCACAAATTGTTAAGGATCCATCTGCTGAATGAGGCCAAAGATGACAATGGTAGATAGCGTCTATTAGAGATTAAGATAAATAATACTCAGTTTTCTATCTCTAATGTTTATGGTCCTAATGGTGTAGATTTAGTATTTTGGAATGCATTCTCCACCCGTCTTTCCTCGCATGCATCTCAAAATCTCATAGTTGGTGGTGACTGTAACCAACTTATGGACCCCTTTTTATTTAGGAAATCCCAAACTAAGTTTATTCCAAACAAAATGCACAAGACTTTTCAGAAAGCTATCACCTCTAGAGGACCGATAGACATTTGGAGAATTTCTCACCCAGATGTGCTAGAGTTTTCTTTTTTGTCCCCTGTGCATAGATCTCATTCTAGAATAGATTATATTTTTTGTACACAACCTACTCTACAATTTTTGACTCGTGCCGAGATGGGGTCAATACTTATTTCAGACCACGTCCCAGTCATAGTAGACCTCGATTACCCTACTCCTATATCCACTTCACGTAGATGGAGATTCAATAATATTCTTTTGCTGGACAAGCAATATATAGAGCAGTATACATCATTTGCGCAGGAATTTTTCGATAATAACCTCCCCTCAGACTCACAGATGAATTTTGTCTGGGACGCATTTAAGGCAACGGCCAGGGGATTCATTATAGATTACGTGGCAAAGGAAAAGAAGAAGAGACATAAGGAATCAACTCTGCTTATTGATTAAATCATATCCTTAGAACACGAATACTTTTCTTCAAATCACACTGACCCTCTGTCCCTCTGTCTAAACTTATTAAGGCAAAAATAGATTATGACAAACAGTCTTGGGATGACGCCTGTGAAAGTCTGCTCGAGTTTAATGTTACAATGTACGGAGGTCGAAATAAGGCCGGCAAATCTCTGGCTAATTACCTTAAGATTAAAAAGCAAAAGACTAAAATTGTCGCTATAACAGATATTGCCGGGGTTAGGCATGTTAGTGATTCTAAAATACTTGAATGCTTTTCAGATTTCTACAAGAATTTATATACCCCTGAGTCCTCCCCTTCACAGGACCAGATAGATGCCTTTTTTCAATCTATTCCTAAGTCACCTGAAAAAATATTGATTTATCCCTTCTGGATCCTCCAATTTCAGAGCAAGAAATTTCAAATGCCATGATTCACCTTCGTAAAGACAAAACTCCTGGGCCTGATGGATTTTCTGTGCGCTTCTTTTTACATTTCAAACAACTGCTGATTCCTAAACTATTGCTTCTTATTACCCATTTTTTTACTACAGGAAAGACACAAGGTTCTTTCACTCAGGCCATGCTTTGTTTGATCCCCAAAAAAGGCAAGTATCCCTCTCACTGCAGTAACTACAGACCTATTTCATTGACTAACACGGACTGTAAGATTTTTGCTAAACTTTTGGCACTCCGTATTAATCAAGTTGTCCTAGAATTAGTTGATATATACCAATCAGGGTTTGTTAAGGGTCACTCCATCACAGACAACTCTAGAACTTTCCTTAACATAATTCATCTGGCTTCCAAGCTGAACTCCCCTGTGGCAGCCATAACGCTAGATGCAGAAAAGGCATTTGATCGTGTGAACTGGGAGTTCATTTTCGGAGCACTAAAATGGCACGGCTTTAGTCCTCATATACTTCAATATATTAAGTTATTATACTCTGATCCTTCCACTTCTATTTGGGTCAATGGTCAACAGTCCAGTTACTTCTCCCTCCACAGGGGGACTAGACAAGTTTGTCCTTTATCTCCACTACTGTTTATTTTGTCTCTAAAACCCTTTCTGGAAAAAATGTGTCGTTCTTCAGTATACACAGGTTTCTAATTTAAAGATTTAGATATTAAATTCACTGCCTATGCAGATGATATTTTGTTATATCTCACTAACCCAAGCACATCCGTTCCGAATTTTTCTCACTTTTACAAGAACACTCCATAGTTTCAGGGTATAAGCTTAATACTGACAAATCAGAGGTCCTTCCTCTAAATAAATACTGCCTTCCAGACATGTTCAAAGACACAGGGTTTACATGGAATTCAAAAAGCATAAAATGTTTAGCTATTTTATATACAAACAATATTAAAGAAAAAATTTAAATTAATCTAAAAGAAATCCTTACTAAAATTTCGGCTTTGGTAGAGGGTTGGTCCCCGTTATTTTTGTCCTGGTGGGCCAGACTGGCAACAATTAAAATGATGTTGTTACAGATAGTTAATTTTTATTTATCTATGTTGTCAGTCTCCCTCCCACTTTCTTTCTTTAAAACTATTAATCGCTCTCTCACCAAATTCTTATGGAACAATCGCAGGCCTAGAATCTCATTAATACGTCTGCAACAATCAAAAGAAAATGGAGGGATTAATTTTCCCAATCTTAGACGATACCATTCTTCCTTTACGTTGAAACAAATTTGGACCTCCCTTGCGCTAACCACTCAAGAAGAATTGACTACTTGGGGCCAACTTGAACAGGCTCAATGTACACCATTTTCACTGAATAAGGCGGTTCTTCTCTCCCAACCCCCTAAGACCTTTCTCTCTCCAATACTTACTCATTCCATAGCTGTGGCTAAACCTCTAATTGTCTCTTCTAACTCCTGCATGGATATTTTTTTGCAAACTCCCATTTGGTACAGCAAACACCTGAAATTAAATAACAGAGTTCTCTCTTGGAAAGAGTGGATTAATAGAGGTATTATTACCGTTGGCCATATACTCAACGAAGGCTCTCTTATGAACTTTACTGAGATTCAGGAAAAGTTTGGCATATCTTCGTTCCATGCTACTCACTACCATCATCTTAGGACTCTCCTTCTTCCTCTCCTCACTAAGGCTTCTCTCCCTGCACCAGTAGATCTACCCCAACTCCTTAGTTTAGATTTTTCCTCTCACATGAAAGCTTCTGGGGTTTACAAGATTTTGTCTCGCTCCTTTGATTTGAGAACTAAAACCAAGGTAGAGCTCGCATGGGAAGAGGACCTTGGTCGGGAGTTCTCTCTTCAGATATGGGAATCTATCTGGGCTAAAATTCACACGTCATCTCGCTCAGCAAGCACAACACAAACACTATACTACTTTTACAATAGGCTTTTCCTCACCCCTGTGGATCTTCAGAGATTTAAGTTGACTGATAATGCAAAATGCTGGTCTTGTTCACATGTCAAGAGTGATCTCTTACATATGTTTAGGTCTTGCCCTGAAGCCAGCGCTTGCGCTGCTCTGGGCGAGACATTTTGTAAGTGGGCTTTTAGAAATGCGACCACTTTTTTTTGGGCTTGCCTAGAGCATGCGGGTACACGCACAGTAGCGCGCATTCCTCGCATGCTCCAGGCGCCATATGTCTTTCCTCTCACTTGCTCCTCCCCCTCCCCCACCACAGAGCGCTTCTCGGGGCCGCGCGGCCGTGTCACTTTCACGGCCGCGCGTCACTTGCTCTCCCACTCCTCCCTCCTCCCCCACCACAGAGCGCGTCTCGCACGGCCGCGCGGCCAATGCTTGTTTTTTTAAAGCAGTTAATCACTTCCTGCTTTGTTTAATTAGCTTTTATCTTGTTTGTACTGCGGTTTATAGCGCTGGCCCCCGGCCTGGCCCCTCAGCTGTTGGAAACTCTTCTGGAGAGTTAATGCGAGTTACGCCTCTCTACTGTGATATAAAGCACACGTAGAAATAAGACAGTTTACATTGTCAGCAGGAATTACAACGTGAAAATACATGAAGGAGAGGTATTCAGCGTGCCCGTGTTATTTAGTCAGCGCCAGACGATGCTACGTAGTCATATTTTATTTCTTTTATAGTTGTAATGTAGTGGCCGTTTCATATAGCGCCGCCAGAAATTGAATATCTTCTAGGCACTTGAATGATATAGATTTTTAAACAACTTAAACGCACACCTTTTATTAGTCTCAGACTGGGAAAATACTAGGGAAGGCCCTTCAGTGATTTGAACATGCGATCGGATGGTTGTGTAGAGAGCTCCACAGCAGGAACAATAACCCACTGAGTTACATATCCAGCTGACTACGCGAGCTAGAAAAGGCAAGACTAGTTATACTTTATGCAATCTGGAAAACATATCTAAAAAAAAACTCGAGTAAACTTCGGATGCTTGCTCCCTTCAGTATTGTGTAATGTTTTCAAGATAAGAACGTTCCAAACATGGAGTTGTTCCCAGAGTTAAAAGATGAGTCTATGTGGCAGTGAATTTACCTTTATGTTTTTTAAAGAGGAGTTCAGCTCTCGCTTATCATTGTACGCACTATGTCAGCACAAAAAATATGAACTAAGGGGGCTGACAAGGAAGAAGCGCCTTTCATCCCTTCTGTTAGCGCGAGGCAGTACTTTGAAATGCGCGCACAAGATGTTAAGTTCATGTCCTACCCAGGACTCAGAGCACGCGGGCAGTAAGCTCTGGCAGTGGACGTGCACGCCATGCTCTGCCTGCAGGGGAGGGGAAGGGCGGGGTTGGGAGTCCCGGCACAATCAATTAGGGCTCTTTCAAGTGGAGACCACTTGACCTGAACTGCAGACGCAGCATTTCTTCATGCACCCGCCATTACCTCCAGAAGCACCCCCACTTTCCGGCTTAACAGCAACATTTCAAATCTCAGTATCACTTCTTAGGGAAACCATTTCTTTGCATAGGGCATAAGTAACACATGCTTCCATAGCACAGACCGTTGCCTACACATCCAGTACTCGCCGTTCTTCAAACGGTCCTATGTGATGGCGCCTGGTCATAAAAGCAGCTGCACTGATGTACTGGGAGGCAACCTTGTGTTTGCTAAGTGCTTTGCCGACGACAACTCACCTGAGAGCACAGAAGCATGAACAACTCCACCACAGAACTTCTGGATTTTATGCACACCAAACCGAAAATAAAACAGATGGATAACTGGTCACATCTCAAAGACAGTCTGCTCAGCCCGTGGTGGCACGTAGCAATACTTTTCACTTGTAAACTAAAACGAGCGGGTGGCTACATTTATGGAATTTCATTCTTAAGGAGAGCAAAGAGACACATTTCGGAGGTGTAAAAAAATCTGCGTTACAATTAAAAGTATATAATGGCAAAAAGGGGCCATTAGAAACTTGGAAAGAGGAAAATGGCTGCGTTAGTAAGAAAGAATAATAGCACATGCGGTTTGTGTGTCCCTCAAAACGTGTCCATGAACTCATCTCTGTACCACACATTAGTCCTGTCAACTGAAGACAAAAACAACTGCAACTTTAGATCTGTTTGCGTTTATATTACTGGTGACAATGTGCAGAGCATCTGCTGTATTGATCCATAGTATCTACGTTGTCCTGCTTCACATCCTGTGGTCATTACATGCAGAGAAGGGAAATGGCGCTATGACCTTTGCTTTCTCCGTTGCTCTTCTGCCTTCAGCCCTCTAGCTATCAAACTAGCTTCCATTTTGTTTGGTGGCAGCAGACATCCCAAACACTCATTAGTACTTTGACCCTTGACCCGCAGTAAACCTTCGCAGAAGTCCAAGTGGTAGCACATTACATGTTTGCAAGTGTTTTATAAATACATTTTGAGTATTCCTTTGTTGAACATTTGTAATACATTCTCAGAACCACACACTTTTGCATGCACATATTGATGTACAGGAATGCATTTTTATTATAAATGAAATAAAAAACGGTTATCTTACTGTTAAATATTTTTCGAGCAGGGGAACAGTTAAAAGGCCTCGAATTGCAAACTGTTATGTGAAAACGGATTTGTTTTTCCAGATGCTTTAAGGTACCTTATCAATAACACTGCAAACTAGCACTATTTTTATCGTTCTTGGCATTAAAATTAAATTTTACCAATGAAATTATGAATAAAACATTAACATTTCAGATGATTGGATATATATACGCTGCAGTTCATACACAAACTACCAATTACTCTAATCCACTCCACTGCAAACAAAAACAAGCATTAGCATAGCCAATAGGTCTCGCTTTTGGGACCTTATAAGTATTTAGTTATGCAGCACAATATCCTTGGTGCAACAACATCAACTGTTGCATGGCTAAACACTTATAAGGCCCCAAAGGCGAGACCTATTGGCTATGCCAATGCTTGTTTTCCTTTGTCCTCCTGTTGAGAAGCTTTGGATGCTCATATGGAAGAAGTTGAATGATATTTTGTCTATGACCTTTCCTTTTGACATTTTACACATTTTCTTAGGAGGCTCCTCTTCTGTATGGCAATCCCAGGGTATGGTGGGAAAGCTAATAGGCTTGTTCATAGTGTTAGCCCTACAGATTATCACCACAAATTGGAAAGATTCCACTAAAATCTCCTTTCCTGCTTGGTGGGATTTATTATGCCATCACCATAGACTGGATCGTGCATATGCTACCTCTATACCTTTATCAATTAAGAAGGATCTACTATGGTTACCACTTACGTCTTTCCTATCTAGGCAATCTGCTCATTCTATATCCATTGTTACCAATTATGAACCACCATGAATGCTATAAATTGTAGCAGGGTAATATTGCTTTTGTTTTACTCTACTTTTTAGGAAACGTTGCTGTTGCTTAATATATTTTCCTCTCTTTTCCCCTCCCTTCCCTCTGGTTTCTTCTCTCCCTCTTCTTCCCCTTTTCTTCTTAGGAAAATCTAAAATGCAATTGCTTCGGTAAAATGTTTACGCTTTCATTTCAGGCTATATATTTTTAATTCATCAGTTTATGTATGGTTAACTTATGCTGGCTTAATATTCAGATGTTTCTTTGGCCCACTCTTGGTTAATAGAGCCATTGATTGTTCTGATTTCATTTGTTTATTATTCTGCCTGAACTGAAGTGCTTGTATATTTTGTCTAATTGCTGTACTGATATAATTTTAATAAAGCATTCTAAACTTAAAAAAGATATTAATATTGACTCACTAAAAAAAAAAAAAAGGTTTAAAGTGACATTATGCTTAGATATGGTAATAATGTCCTACTTTATGTTTTAAAAAAAAACACAGAACTTCATAAAAAAAAACAAAGGTTAAAGTGACAGTATAGTTAGGCCTTGTAAAAATATAAAAACTATTGTTAAAAATTAGAAGAACTTAAATTCACTAATTATAATTTACTAAGCTAACTGTAACTTGTGCCCCCACTATGACTGCTTATGACCTCACACATTACATCACTCATGACATGTTAAATTACATCATTGATAATATCACTGATGACATCTGGAATGACAAAATGAGCCTTTGTCTGTGTGTGGTGCAAGGTTGGCAGCAGTCAACTGTGGGCGGACAACCCCAGCTGCTGATGGCAAAAAAAGCTCTTTTGGCCAATCAGAATGCTCTATTATTTAAATTTGCAGAAGTATGGAAAATTGCAAGGGAAAAATGTGTCTTGGGACCACCCTTTTTCTCGGCCCCCACTTGACAGATCACCCCAAACTTTCCAATAAGGAGATTAGGTGGATGAAACCTTTTTTTGTGTGAAAGTTTTGCGAAGATTCGGCAAACATTGCCAAAGTTATTAATAAAACAAAAACATTCTCTTCCAACGGAAACTCTGATCTAACTATTACTTCACAGTGGCGACCACCACTATATAATGTACACAGAAAGAGGTTCAGGGAGATGATTGTAGGACTTTCTACAGGTAAAGAGATTGGGCCTACGTCCCTCATCACTCATTACTGTGCCATCTTCCTGCGGAGCCCGGGGATCAGCTGTACATGAACTGAGAACTTTGAGCCTGAGTTTTTAAAAGATCTGCTTAAATCTGCTCATTCAATTCCCATAATCATTTATCTTGAGCACATATTGAATACTGAATGCTTGAAGGAATAAACAGGATAGTGGAAAACAAAAGAAGCAATAACCAGAATTGTTTAATCCAAGTTAACTTAAGTCAAAACTTAAATATTAGTATTGGAATCAGACCATTGTGACCCCAAGTAGACACCACAGGAAAAGCTTGAGCAAAGGAATACATAGTTGGGTTGCGGTGGCCAAGACAGTTTCATGAAAAGAAAGTCGCTGGGGGAAGGAAGTAAGTTCATGCTAATCTCATGTGATTTATTTGACTGTGTGATTAACTGACAAACTTTTAATGTTACTTTACTGAGAAATAGTAAACAGCATCAATACTTAATGATGTGGTTTTCCCCGACATTAAATACAAAGGCCCAGATGTACGAAGACATTTAGCATTTTTTAATGGGCCAAATCTCTATTTCGGCCCGTTAATAAATGCTAGATGGCCTTTTCTGCAATTCCTATGGAGTCACTATTTAAGAAATGCAAACGAGAACCTTAGTACATCTGGCCCTAAGTCACCATGTGCCCTCCAGATCCCTAATATTAGTCAAAGGACAACTTTGTCCAGGACAGCCTGGATTTGAACTTGTGTCACTGGAAGGAATAAGTGACTAACAGCACAATTCATATATTCTTTCCTGTTCTATTTTTTACTTGACTCGCTTTGGTTTAAAGAAAATGCCATACACAAGATTGAGACCAAGATTGCGGACAAACCAAACTAAGGCTTAAAAGCAATTGCTAACCAATAAATGGGAAAACATTTGAGAGCCAGCAGAGCTCATACAGAGGATATGTGTGCAAAATGGGGGGTGGAGCAGAACGTACCCTCGAAAAGTAGCGATATGACAGATACAAGGGTGGCAATAGCGAAGTCGCTCATACAACAACAAAGCTTAATACAAAATGAGGCTCTGAATCTCACCATTGAAGCCATTCCTGAATCTCTCGTCTTTTCCAAGTCTTTGGCCTCCCTGCATTTCCCGGCTTTGGTGCATTACATGAGAAATTTTGTGGAAAAAACATTTTAAAATAAGGAGGAGAGATTCTGTGGCAGCTATGAAATCCGCAGAGGAAAATCTACTAGTAGAATCACCAAGTATGTGTACTCACGAAGAACTACAATTACAATCCATTCTGAATATACTGCATACTTGTTCTGAGCCATGCTTATCTTCTACTCCATTACAAAGAGAAAGAGAGGAATGGTCTACTAAGTAACATCTAAATGGGGGAGTCTGTCGTTAGGAGGACGACATCCTCTCAAAGAACCAGACAGGAAAGCACAGGAACTAATGCACTGGAGAAAATTTGGAGTCCGAGAGAGCTCCATAACCTAGGGCAGAAGGTGATTGCTTATTATTACTTTTTCAAACATTTGCTTAATTTGCCTCCAGTACATATTGCTATTAATGCAACAGACTTTAAATGGAATTTTCGAAGCATTGATATTAAATAACATTGCACTAAAAAAACATTTGGGGCATCTGAGCATAAAAACTTCTGAATTAAAAGAAATTAATGATGCCTGTATACCATCACTTGTGAGACCTGTGAATCTATTGAAAATGTTATAAACAGGAAGACTTCAAATGAAATAGGACCAGAGTAAGCCACAAAGAGCACAGCATCCCAAAATTTCATGTCGAAATGGCTCATGTGAATTAAAAATAGAGGTGATCCTTTATTTCGTAGAGGACAATTCCCTCGTAGTAGAAGATTCAAAGAGAAACAGAAAAAGAACAGAGAAGGTAAAGGCAGAGGAGATACTAAGAAGAGTTATGAAGTACAAGACGTGCATGAAAGTGGGTATAGCTTATTAAATGTAGAGATTAAGGGGTCGATTCCGATTCGGGCCGGAAAAAGCACCGACCGACTCGGAGCCGGAATTAATTCCGACCGACACGTACCTGTGGCGCCCGACACGCCAAGTACGATGCAAGGCGTGCAAAATCCGACCGACACGTACTGAACCCAAGCCGAACAACCGAGCCGCACGGAAAACAGCAATCCGGCCGGAAAAACACGCGAATCGAACCGACCGACACGCACCCGGAACAAATCCAACCGAAACGTACACGCGAACTCCAAACCGCAAAGTACGATGCAAGGCGCGAAAACCACGACCGAGTCGTACGGAGGACAAGCCGTACGACCGACACGCATACAATACTGCGAGCCGAAGTAACACAAAACACCGCGACCGACACGTACGCAGCATAGAAAACTGCACAAACACAGCGTGAACGAAACGGAGAAGACCATACGAGACAACTGCAGGGTCCGACTCGGTCACAAGAACGTTTCCAACATGCACAGAAAGTACTAAGGAAAAATACACAAAAAAAGGCCAAACAAGCAATTACAAAGCCAATAAATACTGGGGGGTGGGGACAGAGAACAAAGACACACCCACAACTCCACCCATATAAAGGACACAAATCCCAACCATGATCCTTTGCAAATGCTATTCTACTGCCAGCACTCAACAGACAGCAACCACACACCCACAGCTCATCCCTCACACAAGCCACACACCATCAGCACACCAACAAATACCTACCTCACATACACCCAGCAAAACACACACTCACACACCCTCACCTGCACACCAACACACACATCACTCACCATCACCACCCATCACCATGCCCCCCAAGAAGAATCACAAGTTCCTAGATTGTGAATTGGAAGTCATGGTAGACGAGATCCTCAGGGTAGAGCCACAGCTGTTTGGCACACTGGTCCAACAGACACCCATCTCCCAGAAAACCAAGATGTGGGAGAGGATCATCAACAGGGTGAACGCACAATCACCATGTCTGCGCACAAAGACTGACATCCAGAACAGGTGGTATGACGTGCGCAGGAGGTTACGGGAGCTGCTCAAGAAGGACTACCTCCTGAGCCAATACACCGGCAGTGGCCCTCCTGCCAAGCCAGTATACCTCAGGCCCTGGGAGGAGAAGGTGCGGGCCATCCTTCCGCCAGTGAGCGTCTATGGACTAGAGAACATCCCAGAGCCTGGTGAGTACACAACAAATGTACACAATATTCTGCCACAATACACACACACATCACTGTCAAGGGAGAGTCAAACCATGCACTCATAGCAATTACACAGCAACCAGAACAGAATCATCCCAAAATGTGTATGTCAGTCAGATAAACACAACACATGCCATCTCAAAGTTACATTTAACCGTGTCATCACATGTACAAACACAACTACAACTACAGCTAGGCAGTGGCACAAATATAACTAACAAACACATCCAGACATGTAGCCACCACTACAACACCAACACACAGTGAAGACCACTGAAAGAAAGGAATTCTGTGTATGCTGGGCAAGTCAGTGTAGCCAATAGCATCATGGGAGTCGTAGTCACAGATATTGCTCACCCCCACAACTGTCCCATCAACACCACCATGAACCATGCGCACATCACAGGGAGTGGAAAAGGACTCACAAGATGGCTGACACTGGCTACTGCTGTGGGGAGCACAAGGCCCTGCTGGCAACTGTGCAACAACCAACAGCAGGACACCACTGACTGACATCCTGAGAGACAACTTCCACTCCCTGCAATGCAAGCACGTTCCATGGTGGGATATCTGGCTGGGTGGGAAGGAGGACTTGCAGCACTGACCATAGTCACAAGCACCTCCCCTCACACACCCCCTCAACACATACTCCACATAACCCACCTGGGAGAATGCAATGCCTCACATCCTAACTCAAGATCCCACAAAGAACCTCCACCCTGGGTTATGTTGTGTGAAGCACAGGGACACTCTTGGGACTTTTAGCCAAACAACTGCCAGGACAACACTCCCAGCCATCCTGTCAGCACAGGCAGCCCACCCCACAGGGAAGCAGAGTCAAAAGGAAGGAAGCATGGGCATGCTGGGAAGGGGGTGGAGGCAATAGCATGATGGGAGTAGTAGGCACAGATATTGCTCAGCCTCACAACTGGCCCATCAACACCAACCTGAACCATGCTCACATCACAGGGAGTGGATAAGGACTCACAAGATGGCTGACACTGGCTACTGCTGTGGGAGCACAAGGCCCTGCTGGCAACTGTGCACCAACAAACAGCAGGACACCACTGACTGACATCCTGAAAGACAACTTCCACTCCCTGCAATGCAAGCACGTTCCATGGTGGGATATCTGGCTGGGTGGGAAGGAGGACTTGCAGCACTGACCATAGTCACAAGCACCTCCCCTCACACACCCCCTCAACACATACTCCACATAACCCACCTGGGAGAATGCAATGCCACACATCCTAACTCAAGATCCCACAAAGAACCTCCACCCTGGGTTATGTTGTGTGAAGCACAGGGACACTCTTGGGACTTTTAGCCAAACAACTGCCAGGACAACACTCCCAGCCATCCTGTCAGCACAGGCAGCCCACCCCACAGGGAAGCAGAGTCAAAAGGAAGGAAGGATGGGCATGCTGGGAAGGGAGGTGGAGGCAATAGCATGATGGGAGTCGTAGTCACAGCTCTACATCTCCCACCACATGGCCCAGCAAGCTCACACTCACGCATGCACATCCCACAGAGAGTGGAAAGGCCCATCAAAGATGTCTGACACTGTTGCTGTGTCGTGAGGAGCACAAGGGCATGCTGGGAACTGCACACCAACCAACAGCAGGACACCACTGTCAGCCATCTTGCCATTGCTCTCACACCCACACACACTGAACTCCCCACAAAAGCAAGTAAGTATGGGAATGCTGGGAAGTGGGGTGGAGACAATAGCATGATGGGAGTCATAGTCACAGACATAGCTCACCCCCACAACTGTCCCATTAATACCACCCTGAACCATGCTCACATCACAGGGAGTGGAAAACAACTGACAAGATGGCTGACACTGGCTACTGCTGTCGGGAGCACAAGGCCCTGCTGGCAACTGTGCACCAACAAACAGCAGGACACCACTGACTGACATCCTGAAAGACAACTTCCACTCCCTGCAATGCAAGCACGTTCCATGGTGGGATATCTGGCTGGGTGGGAAGGAGGACTTGCAGCACTGACCATAGTCACAACCACCTCCCCTCACACACCCCCTCAACACATACTCCACATAACCCACCTGGGAGAATGCAATGCCACACATCCTAACTCAAGATCCCACAAAGAACCTCCACCCTGGGTTATGTTGTGTGAAGCACAGGGACACTCTTGGGATTTTAGCCAAACAACTGCCAGGACAACACTCCCAGCCATCCTGTCAGCACAGGCAGCCCACCCCACAGGGAAGCAGAGTCAAAAGAAAGGAAGGATGGGCATGCTGGGAAGGGGGGTGGAGGCAATAGCATGATGGGAGTCGTAGTCACAGCTCTACATCCCCCACCACATGGCCCAGCAAGCTCACACTCACGCATGCACATCCCACAGAGAGTGGAAAGGCCCATCAAAGATGTCTGACACTGTTGCTGTGTCGTGGGGAGCACAAGGGCATGCTGGGAACTGCACACCAACCAACAGCAGGATACCACTGTCAGCCATCTTGCCATTGCTCTCACACCCACACACACTGAACTCCCCACAAAAGCAAGTAAGTATGGGAATGCTGGGAAGTGGGGTGGAGGCAATAGCATGATGGGAGTCATAGTCACAGACATAGCTCACCCCCACAACTGTCCCATCAACACCACCCTGAACCATGCTCACATCACAGGGAGTGGAAAACAACTGACAAGATGGCTGACACTGGCTACTGCTGTGGGGAGCACAAGGCCCTGCTGGCAACTGTGCACCAACAAACAGCAGGACACCACTGACTGACATCCTGAAAGACAACTTCCACTCCCTGCAATGCAAGCACGTTCCATGGTGGGATATCTGGCTGGGTGGGAAGGAGGACTTGCAGCACTGACCATAGTCACAACCACCTCCCCTCACACACCCCCTCAACACATACTCCACATAACCCACCTGGGAGAATGCAATGCCACACATCCTAACTCAAGATCCCACAAAGAACCTCCACCCTGGGTTATGTTGTGTGAAGCACAGGGAAACTCTTTGGACTTTTAGCCAAACAACTGCCAGGACAACACTCCCAGCCATCCTGTCAGCACAGGCACCCCACCCCACAGGGAAGCAGAGTCAAAAGGAAGGAAGGATGGGCATGCTGGGAAGGGAGGTGGAGGCAATAGCATGAAGGGAGTGGTAGTCACAGATCAACATCTCACACCCACATGGCCCAGCAAGTTAGCACTGAAGCATGCACACCTCACAGGGAGTCAAAAGCCACTTCAAAGATGTCTGACACGGGCCACAGCTGTGGGGAGCACAAGGCCCTGCTGGGAACTGGGCACCAACAAACAACAGGACCGCACTGCCAGCCATCTTGCCATTGCTGTCACACTCACACACAGTGAAGTCCACTCAAAAGGAAGGAAGTATGGGCATGCTGGGAAGTGGGGTGGAGGCAATAGCATGATGGGAGTCATAGTCACAGACATAGCTCACCCCCACAACTGTCCCATCAACACCACCCTGAACCATGCTCACATCACAGGGAGTGGAAAACAACTGACAAGATGGCTGACACTGGCTACTGCTGTGGGGAGCACAAGGCCCTGCTGGCAACTGTGCAACAACCAACAGCAGGACACCACTGACTGACATCCTGAAAGACAACTTTCACTCCCTGCAATGCAAGCACAGTCCATGGTGGGAGAACTGACTGGCTGGGTGGGAAGGAGGGCCGGCTGTCAACCAAATACAACCAATGCAGACCATGTTCACACCCCAACAAATACTTAGAAATGCCCAAATAATGCAGGACAATGTGCTACACCAATATCAACCTCTGACTGTGACAACTTAGGACAATGCAATGTACAGGCCCGCACCCAGAGGCACAGTCACAACTGTCAGGTGTGTCAACCATTGATGCCTGCAGAAACATAACATACATTGTGTGTGTCTCCCAAAAACAGGTGATGATGGGGACACAGCAGCAGACGCTGAGGAGTCCCAGTCCCAGGCTCAAGAGGATACAGAGCTCACTGGTGTCGTACAGCCTCTGCCCTCCTCGGACGAAGAAGACCAACCTGGCACCTCCGGTGCAAGTCAACATGCAGCACCAGCAGGACCACCAGCTGCACCCCCTGCACCCACCCCTCCAACGACTGTCACCACAAATACCATCCCTGCCGACATGGACAGAACAAGGAGCACCACCAGCACAGGGACCCTGGACCAACGTGGGGCCATGGACACCACCACCACCACCAACCCCCAAGGGGGACCAGGGTCATCTGTGCGTGCCACTGCATGCACTGCACATGTCGGCAGGGGTGGTGGGAGGGGTGGGAGACAGAGGTCGCTGCTTGCAGAGGTGTCTGGTGTGCATGACGACCCACAACTGGTATGCATAGCCGATGCGTACCAGTCCATCACCGGAGATCTCAGCCAGGTAGTGGGGCTCCTCAGAGACATGAAACAGCAGCAGGCTGCCCATCATGCCCGCTTGGACTCTCACATGTCCCGCGTGGAGTCCAAGTGGGACGCACTGCAAGAGATGACGGCGGTGCACAGGGACATATTACAATGCCTCCGCCAGATGAACAGTAACCAGTCTACACCTCCCTGTGTGCCAACAACATCTGGTGCTGAACAAACTGCAACTGCTACAGGGAGGGAGGATGACTCTGGCGGAGAGTCCCCTGCACCGCAGCAGCCTGTACTTGAGGGCCCCCCAAAGAAGAGGGGTCGTCCGAGGAGGGGCAAGTGAGAGGCCGATGGCCAAGTGCAACCCCCAGGAAGCCTGAACCTGTTCTGGATGTTCACCTTTGTGCACAGACTGTTCACCCTGTTGACGGCAACACAACTCCCACACATGACATGGGGAGTACAAGTTGGACCAATGTCTCAGACAACTGTGGCCCCGATACTGGGGATTTTGTCTACCAGGACTTTCAATTCACCTAGGAACTTCTGATTGCAATATAAATGTACAGCACTAACAATCCTATGCACTATTCACACAAATGTATCACAATAAACACACTAATACACCATACTTGCCTCTGTTGTGATTCCAACGTGGGTGCTCTCATGGGGATGATGAACTGCAAAATTACACTGTGTATGCGGACTGCAACAGCAAGTACAACACAGGCATGTGAGTAAAGGCAACGTGACACATATGAGGGAGACACACCACCAGGGCTACACAACACATACACACCTAGGCCATCTGACTCATTGCCTACACTGATGTTGCCAGGAAAGACGGTGCAATGCACAGACACCACACCTATTCCCAGTTGTAGTCAAGTAGCCCACAGGTGCAGTAAGCAAATGGCAGTCAAATGTGTGACCACAGACAACGCACATCACAAAGTGAAGCACAGGTTTATTACACAGTTGCAACATGTCGTAACCACTACAGATGCAAGGTAATCCCACCTGGCAGCGGGCACACAGTCAACAACTTTAGAAGGAAGGAAGTCCATGGGTGTGGCGCACATCACCTGTAGGGACACAACAGCTACCACCCTGGAAGTACAATCACGTCGTCGGTGGACACAGTTGACCAAACGAATCTGAAAGTACCCTGTGAAGGACAGAAATGACACACAATCAAAAGCAATGGAGAACAGGACAGAACAGCAAAACCCATGCACAATACATGTTACAAGATACCCACCCAGAACCAAGTTAGCATGTCAACACTGTTGGGGAGTACAGACCACCTGTAAGCACACATCGCTACACACATCCAGTCAAGTAGCCCATGGACACACTCCAACAGCACCAGAGCACCACCTACACATATCATGCCAACTCACATCATTGACATGACACCTCAGGATACTCACATTCAGCTAAAGAAGTTGGTGATGAGCTGTGTGCGGACATCACCCTCATCATCATCATCATCACTGGCATCGTGGTCCAGGCCAGGATCCTCCACAGGTAGCGCATCTGGGCTGGTGTCACAGGGTTCCTGAGGGGTGTCAGCAACCACGGCATGTTGGGGTATCCCGAGTCACCTACGGACAGACAAGTGCACATTAGCTGACTTGGAAAAGTGGGCGGAATACTACAGATCAGATCACACACAATGGCACAAAGTCAGTACACACCGACAAGCCAGGCACGCTGGTTCTGCATCTGTGCCATCATCCTGGGGATGCGACTACTCCTCATCACAAAGGCATCGTGTGCTGAACCAGGGAAACGTGCACACACGTGTGTGATGGTCATATCTGCAAGACACACCACCAGTGCATTGACCGAGTGGTAGTGCTTGCGGTTACGGTAGGCCTGCTCCTGGGCCTGTGGTGGTACCAAAGCCACATGTGTCCCATCAATGGAGCCAATGAAATGCGGCATCCTCCCCAGGGCATAGAAGTCACTCTTCACTTCAGTGAGTCGCTGCAGTCTAGGGAAATAGATGTACCGGTTCAGGTATAGCAACATTGCCTCCAAAACATCGCGGAGCACACGGCTCAACATGGTCTGTGACATCCCACCAGCAGTCGCCACAGTATGTTGGAAGGTACCGGTGGCAAAGAAGTGTAGGGCTGCCATCACCTTCACCTTGGGGGTCAGCGCTGTAGGATACGGCCGGCCAGGCTGCAAATGTGGGGCCAACTGCACTGCCAAATCCTCAATCAGCTGCCTTATGAAGTGGTACCGTCGGATGCTGTCCCGTTCCACCATCGTTGCCAGGTCTGGGAATGGTCTATGGACAGCAGGAGCCCTGCAGTGCAGAGGAGAAGAAAGCAAGATTGTCAGTCACCCCACATATGCGGCATTGAACACACTCAATATCACATCATACATCATTATGAGGCACAACTACATGAAGTGTGCAGTTCCGTAAGGACATGTATGGTACATACATGGCCAACATCTGTCATCACGGTTCAACAAGTGGCATCAATAAGTCCCAGGTTGGCCCATTGGATATCATGAGGCCGTGTCACAGTTCCCATCTCCTGCTGCCATGTCACAATCACCCCCCACAGTGACATGTGAGGACAGATGTGCCCCAGGCATCACAGCTCAACGACAGGTACATTCCCAGGGACCCTGTATTGCCACATGGACACTGGCATTACATGGAGTATCATGTATACACCACAGCAAAACAACCATGACCCCCACAGGTAGTGGTCCCACTTGCCACTGCAGGACAGACATGGACGTCTGTGATACACACACGCACAACATCAAAGTCCATGCACACACAACGTGGATGTGGAGACTGTCTCCCATTGTGCACATGAAATCAGAGACATTGTAAACACTACATGCACACAGACTGTGGAGGACCATCACTATTGTGCCACTGGGACACCCTGGCTCAAACATACCGTCCCACATGGGACTCACGGGGTATGTGACATGACATACACATACACCACCGTGAAATGTGACCATGGCACATGCACAGATATGAACAGTTGCACATCACAGTGGTCATGTACACGTAACACCCAGGATCCTGTCCCCATGAACACGTGCACAGCCTGGGGGTGGCTGCCCCCAGGTGACACCCACAGGACAACATGTACACCAACATACACACAATAGGAAATGCAGCCTTACATGCCTTATGATACAGTTTGGACAGGCTGTGGTGTTGTAGGTGTGCCCCTCACTCCCTGGGAGCTATCTGTGGCTGGCATATGTTCATCTGAGACAGGCATGGTGACATATGCCAGTCACTTGTACAGGGATGCATTGAACAGCAATGGACCGATCGGTGCGCCCGGCCGGCCCATTGCATTCAATGTGTGCGGGTGCGCGTTGTACCCCTGTACGCGTTGAACAGCAATGGACCGATCGGTGCACCCGGCCGGCCCATTGCATTCAATGTGTGCGGGTACGCGTTGTACCCCTGTACGCGTTGAACAGCAATGGACCGATCGGTGCACCCGGCCGGCCCATTGCATTCAAAGTGTGCGGGTACGCGTTGTACCCCTGTACGCGTTGAACAGCAATGGACCGATCGGTGCGCCCGGCCGGCCCATTGCATTCAATGTGTGCGAGTGCGCGTTGTACCCCTGTACGCGTTGTACCGCAGTGGACCGATCGGTGCGCCCGGCCGGCCCATTGCATTCAATGTGTGCGGGTACGCGTTGTACCCCTGTACGCGTTGAACAGCAATGAACCGATCGGTGCGCCCGGCCGGCCCATTGCATTCAATGTGTGCGGGTACGCATTGTACCCCTGTACGCGTTGAACAGCAATGGACCGATCGGTGCACCCGGCCGGCCCATTGCATTCAATGTGTGCGGGTACGCGTTGTACCCCTGTACGCGTTGAACAGCAATGGACCGATCGGTGCGCCGGCCGGCCCATTGCATTCAATGTGTGCGGGTACGCGTTGTACCCCTGTACGCGTTGAACAGCAATGGACCGATCGGTGCGCACCCATTGTCAATGGCCTAGCCTGGCAACGGACGCGTTTTCGAAATTCGAACGAGTCGGTTGCTGGAAATTCAGTTGGTCACCCACAACAATGTTGCAAAATCATGTATGTCATGAAGTTGAAGATTTGAAGGATGCTGTGGGCGTGTATTGGTGCTGCTATTCCATGGATTGGCCAGATTCAGAAGATGCAAACGACTTGGACCTATCACTTTGGACACATGGGACAGTATCTGCCTCTGCAGCACATATATATTGCTGGCTGTTCCCCTGAGAGCTCACTTGCCTGCACTACATGCTCCAGGACGACATCTGCCACTGCACTGCTGCTGTCTCTGCCCCCTCTGGACCCTGCAATGGCACGTACTGTGGAGAGAGCCCCAGCCTTCAGCCTTGAGGAGAACCAGGCCCTGCTGGACAGCCTACTTCCACAGTACAGCAAGCTGTATGGGACACCAGGGGAGCAGGTGAGTGTTCTGTGCACTGCCTTTCTGAATGTGCATTTTGTCTGACTAGCAAGGCTGAAAGTCTGCACGCCACTGGCTAGCAGGCTCACTGAGTAGTTGTCACCCCCCATAGTGTGTAGTGACATGCACCGGACAGGTATGGTGCAGTGACAGTGCATTTGAACAAGGTTTTACTTCCCATGCAATGATACCATGTAATGACTTCTGGCAAACTGTCCATGTGCAGCGTTGCACTGCCTGTGTACATCATGTGCCCCTGTGATTGAGACATGTATATACAACTGTGTCATGCGCGGATATGTTGCATGTGTAGTAATGGCCTTTTCACTTTGTCATCCTCACAGGTTAATGCCCATCGGAAACAGGAGATCTGGAAGGACATCGTCCGGGCTGTCCGGTCCGTGGGGGTCTACAAGCGCCGGATCCGCAACTGCCAGAAGAGGTGGCAGGACCTTCGGGGCTGGACCCGGAGGATTGCACGGGTCCAGCTGAAGCTGTCGCCTCCTCGCAGGAGGGGCAGAACACGGACCCTGACCCCCACATGCTCCAGATCCTGGCGGTGGTGTTTCCAGACCTGGATGGGCAGCTGAAGGCCAGACAGCAGCAAGGAGGGGTGAGTCAAAGACTGCACTGTGAACTCTGTATTACATGCTATGTGCCCTCCTCTGGCCTGGTTAAACTGCCACAGTACAGCAGTCATGTTGTCCAGGAGCCATGTCCCTCTATTGTGCACTGCCCACTCCTCATCTGATACCCAGGTGTGGCCCTTACATTCAGGGAATTGTGTCACTTGGGACTGTGTCCTTGCAGTTTGCTTCACTCAAGCTGGGGGACAGCATCTGTTTCCCTAACTCTGTTGTGGGCATCATGGGTGGGTCCATTGTTCACACAATGCCTGTGTTTGGACATGTAATCTGCGTGTTGCTTTCATATGCGGTCCACTTGCTGAGCTGAGCCACCACATGTGCCTGGGGTATCTGGCACACACCCATGCAGCGGGTGGGAACAATGTTTGGGCCCCAGGAGTGTGCAGATTACGTGTGTCACACATACATAGCCAGCTAACCACTGTCCAGGGCTCATCCCTCATTCATGTGGGGCAGGACAGTCATGCCTACTCCAGCCCATCCAATACACCTGTACTCCCACTCCCGGGTATCAGCTGACACGTTGTGCGCAGTGATTTGACCCCTCAGGTGTCTGCCTCTGTGTCAGTGTGCTGTGGATTTGTTGCCAGGACTGCTGGGGTGTTTCTCGGTAGGGGCTCAGCATGCAACTAGAGATGTGACCATAGGAGACGATACTTGTGTGTCACATAGGTGTTTGATCAGCTGCCCGTGCAGACTGGGGTATGCGAATGTGAAGTTCAGGCAGCTGTTTCCCATTCACAGCAGATTGTGAGGGGCTCAGGTTCAGAGGGTAGTGTCACAGGTCTCCCATATGTCCAATCGGTATGACCTGGACAGATGAGGGTTAAGATGATGTGTTGTGTGGGGGATGTACATGTGCACTTGTGAAGCTCCAGGACTTGCATTCCCCATGACCTACTATTGTGACACAGTGCAGAGTGTTGTTGTCTGGCTGCCAAGTCATACATCACTGAGACAGTGATGTATGACTTAGCAGTCATGCCTCCGCCATGGCATGTGTCTACTTATTGGTGATCCTGCAGGGGAGTGACATGTGCTACATGCACACCATTGTGGCGATGGCTATCAGGACATGGGTGCATCATGGTGTCTGTCGCTGGTATGCATCACATGCATTTCCTATCTGACTCTGGGCATCCCTTTCATCCGGAAACCTGTACTGACTCAGTGGCAAGAGTTGTGATGTGTGCATGTCCACATGCTACACCGTGTCCTCTGCACTGTCCAACTACTGTGTAGTTGGTGCATGTGTCCACACTGGGGTGTTGCTAACCAACAGACACCAGACAGATGGGTGCAAGGCCATGTGGGATGTGAGTGCCATGGTTGGCATCAGACTGACAATTGGCTTCTCCTGTTCAGTTAGGGCACTTTTAGCAATGTTCAACTAATGATGCCAGGGCTTGCTCTGTAATGTGCTGTGCTCACAGTGGTGTGTGCGTTTGGTGCAGGTGACTGATGTCTGTCTGTTTCCCCATTGTTTGCAGATACATCCACGGCCACGGAAGGGGACAGCTCCACGGACCAGGAGGAGCCGGAGAGCCAGACTGGGTCAACAGCCGAGGAGTGGTCGGAGGGACCCAGTGGCACGGAGGGCTAGGGGAGCCACACCGAGGAGTCCTCAGCAGCCTCCACCTCAGCTGAGGACCACAGCGGCTCGGAGGATGACTCCCTTATGGAGGCGGGTGTCAGCAGCCACCACACCACAGCTAGTGTTGCTGTCCCCGCCACCACCAGCACCACCACCGCCCTCCCATCGGCTCCCATTCCCCAGGTCCGTGGAGGCTCTCCCGAGTGGCCAGGCACCGCACCCCCTGCCCCTGTGTCCCCTGCTGCCCTGAGTGAGGAGTCTGTGTACCTCCTTCGCCAGCTCCATGTAGGGCAGACAGCCATGCTGAGTGTCCTCCATGCGCACACCGCTCTGTTGACTCAGCTGGTGTCGTTCATGGAGGGCATCTCATCGGGCATGTCTGACCTACAGAGGGGCAATAGGTCCATGGACTCCTCCCTGACGGCAGCAGTGTCCCTCCTCAGACAGTCCCTCACCCCTCCTGCCTCTGCTCCATCCACACTCCCCAGCACCTTACCCGTCCCAAGCACACACACACCGGCACAGGCACACACCAGCACACACACGTCCAGCACACAGACACACACGCCACAAACAAAACGCACACGCACGCACAGTCAGGGGACTGAAACCAGACTCACAGGGGATGGGGCCCTGGAACACACACACGCATCCACGAGCACTGCGCAGTCCTCAGTTGCCTCTCCCTCCAAAGCACCCTCCCTTGCCTCACCTGCAACCCCAGAGACCCAGCGGCTCTTCCTCAGTGACCTCGGCCTCTTCCCCTCCGATCCAGCTGATACAGCATTCAGGGGGAAGAGGAAGCCCACCCACACGGAGCAGAGTGCCCCTCGCCCCGGACACCCTCCCCAGGCGCAGACAGACTGAGGCCCCCACCCGCAAGTCCCCCGGAGTCGTAAGAGCAAGACCCCGCCGCCGCCCTGCAGCTCAGGCACCAGGTCTCCTTCCTCCATCCCTCAGGCTCCCACTCCACAGGTGCCCCCACCACACCCTGCCCCAGTTTCCCCCACCCACAGATATACCATCCCCAAGAGGATCCGGCCTTCTCCCCCTGCCACTTGCTCTCCCGGCACCACACCCCTGCTGCGCTTGTCTGTGCCACTGATGTGGTGAGGGTGTCCTCCCCCTCTGTCCAGCCCACCTTGCCTGTTCCCCATTCTCCTCCCCTGGTGGTAGGCACTGCAGTGGAGTCCACTACCACCCTGTCTGACTTGGGCACTGCAGTGGCGGACCTGTCCACTCCATCTGCAGGGTCCACTGCAGTCGTGCCGGCACCCACAACATCTGAGTCATGCCCCCAGTTGTGCCGGCACACACCATGTCAGACACCTCCACTGCAGTTGTCAGTGGCTCTCCAGCACCCACCACCCCTTCCCTGCTTCCTCCTGGTGAGCCCTGATCCTGTCCCTGCGGTGCCTGGCCTGCCCCCCGGTTGCCCCTCCTAGTGGATTGTCCCTGGTTTTGTGCAGTGCAGGCATGCGTAGGGTGACATCTGCCACTGTCACCCTGTTTGGACTTTGACAATGGACTGGCCATTGGCCTTTGTGTTTATTCTGGACTTTCACTTTTAAACACACATATGCTGAATAAAGCAACTTTCTGTTCTCTAGTGCTTATGCTTCTGATGTACATGTTGTTGATGATGCTAACCATGCCCTTGCTGCAGTGATGGTGATATTTGGTCTCATGATAATGAAGTGTTACTGTGCAGGAACACATGTGGTCCAGGGGGAATGTGTCCTATCCTGTGGTGTATCCATGTCATCCATAGCAGCATCTGAGGGTGTCATGTGTTCAGTATTTGGCAATGGGATTTCCTACTTACGTTAGCAATTTCACATCTGTGGCTTCCACCCCTGCACATCTGTTGTGCCTGCCATTGTTCAATTCGTCTACTTCCCTGACCGTGTGGCCATCTTCACTGGACATGCAGGTTTGGGCATCAATGGGGAAGGACTCATCTGTGTTGTCAGTGCAACATTGCTATACAAGTGTGTTGGATCTGTGCTGATGATTTCGTTGGCACTTCCATGACCAGGCTGATGTGACAGGAGCCTTCATTTGGTGCTAATTGTTGATTGTGTGACCAAGTGCTCAGCTGACATGATGGGGCCCTACTGAGGCAACATATGGCACAGCTTTCCTCACACAGGAGTGGAGTCCCCTCATGGCAGTGTGTACTCCTGTGACATTGCCTGCGCCCAAGGTGTGTGTTGTATGAGCATGTCTGTGTGTTCACTTCCGTTTTGCTGTGCATGCTGTGATCCCTAGTGTTGTACCTGTTTGTGATGCTTGCTGAGTTGACCTATGTTCCCCCAAAGTCTTCTCCCTGGGTTCTCTGTGATGTGGGTGCATGGCACATTACTGGTCATCAGGGTGTCACCCATAGGTGTGTTTGCTGTCAGGGCTGAGTTTGTGTGCAGACGCAGATGGGTCACAGTCAGGTTTCCCCTTGGCACTTGTTGTTTGCACCTGTCATGTGATTTCCAGTTTGTGTTATCTTTCAGTGATTGTGACACATTGTGTGTGTGACTGCTGGCACTCCTCAGGGTCCGGGCTGCAATGTTGGTTGTTGTCTATGTGTGTTCTTTGTGGGTGACCTTGGCTTCTTCATTGGTGTGTGACTGTGGCTGGGATCCCATTGGTTGGTGTGGTATTGCCGTCATGTCCATGTACAGCATAGTGTGCAGTGTGTCAGACATTCAGGAGTCTTGTTGAGTGGCCATGTGTGATGTGTTTCTGCACCTTGGTTCCCACCCACCACCCTGGGATTGTCATGGGTGCATGTGCAATGTCACCAGTGCATGTGTGCTTCACTGCTGCACATTGTTGGAGGTCGAGGTGTGTGGTGTTGAGTGTGTGCAGATGAGAGTTGTTGCCCGGCTAGACCCCTGCCTCCATGTTGGCCTTGGCTTACTGGCCGTGCTGATTGATTTGTGCTTGTGTAGGTGTGATGGTAGTTTGTTGCTCAGGACACATGACTGTGGTTCACAGTGTGAACGACATTTAGCTTTGTCATCACAGTGGGATTGTAATGCAGCCCAGGGTCACCACATTGTGGGGGCCCTGGGGGTAGTGCTGTGGTGTGTCTGTGTCTTGCTGTGTCAGTTGCTGTTCCTACGTGCCTGTGTGACATGTGTGATTTGTGCTCCCTCTCATCTGACAATGCCTGATTGCCCACATAGGGGATTTGGATCCATGAGTTACCTTTGTGTGGCACTGTATGCACATCTGTATGATTGGTATTCAGGCCTCCTCATGTGTTGTGTGGTTGCCTGGGGACACTGGCACCCCCTCACCTGTTGTGTTTGATGTGCAGTGTGGGTCTGCCTGTTTGTGTTTGTGCATCTGCACCACTGCATTGGCATATCTTAGGTGTGCCATTGGCTGTATGTAGTTTGGTGGGTTTCCCCTGCTGTCCCTGGGACTCCTAGGTCATCAGTCAGCACAATGATCATGGTTTGTGTGTCCCATTGCTGCCATGGTATGGTATCTGTTCACCTCACATCTACAGTCTCCACAGGGTATCTGCATTTGTGTGCCCATTGGTGCAAATATGTGGGTCTGCATTCTGATGGTCACTTCTGTCATTGTGTCATTGATGAATGTTGACTGTGTCAGCCCCCATGCGTGTTGTTTGTCTGCACATGGCCAAAGGTATGTCTTATTTGCACTGCAGTATTTGCCTCCCCCAATCTATGTTGCAATGGGACACATGCACTACTTTGCCACTGATGTGTTTTATGTTCTGTGACCAGGAATCATCCATGCAGTTTGGCAGTTGCAGCTTTTTCTTTGTCAACACTTACATTTTGGTCACTGTGATGATGGGGGTTTGGACCCCATTGCCACAATGTTCAAAATGTGCTTCAGCTATGGACCCCACACTTACATTTTGGTCACTGTGATGATGGGGGTTTGGACCCCATTGCCACAATGTTCAAAATGTGCTTCAGCTATGGACCCCACACTTACATTTTGGTCACTGTGATGATGGGGGTATGGACCCCATTGCCACAATGTTCAAAATGTGCTTCAGCTATGGACCCCACACTTACATTTTGGTCACTGTGATGATGGGGGTTTGGACCCCATTGCCACAATGGTCATGGCCTGCTTGCATTGTGGGGGCCACACACATATATGTGTGGCACATGTGATAGGGGGTCACATTGTATGTTCAAAGTCATGTTCAGTGTTGTAGGCATTTGACACAGTCTACACACGCTTGTCATGGTGTTGGGGGATGTCTTTTTCTTGCATTCCCTAGGTTGTGTCATGCATTGTCCATCCTATGAGTGGGGTGGTGTTGGTGGTAGGCATCCAGCCCCCCATGGGTAGAGGTGATAGTAGTGGTAGGCATCCAGCCCCCTGGGTAAGGGGTGGTAGTGGTGGTGGGCATCTGGCACCCCCTGGCTAAGGGTGGTAGTAGTGGTAGGCATCCAGCCCCCCTGGGTAAGGGTGGTAGTTGTGGTAGGCATCCAGCCCCCTGGGTAAGGGTGGTAGTAGTGGTGGGCATCTGGCACCCCCTGGCTAAGGGTGGTAGTAGTGGTAGGCATCCAGCCCCCTGGCTAAGGGTGGTAGTAGTGATAGGCATCCAGCCCCCTGGGTAAGGGTGGTAGTGGTGGTGGGCATCTGGCACCCCCTGGCTAAGGGTGGTAGTAGTGGTAGGCATCTGGCACCCCCTGGCTTAGGGTGATAGTAGTGGTAGGTATCCAGCCCCTGGCTAAGGGTGATAGTAGTGGTAGGCATCTGGCACCCCCTGGCTTAGGGTGATAGTAGTGGTAGGCATCCAGCCCCCTGGGTAAGGGTGGTAGTAGTAGTGGGCATCTGGCACCCCCTGGCTAAGGGTGGTAGTAGTGGTAGGCATCCAGCCCCCTGGCTTAGGGTGATAGTAGTGGTAGGCATCCAGCCCCCCTGGGTAAGGGTGGTAGTGGGCATCTGGCACCCCCTGGCTAAGGGTGGTAGTAGTGGTAGGCATCCAGCCCCCTGGGTAAGGGTGGTAGTTGTGGTAGGCATCCAGCCCCCTGGGTAAGGGTGGTAGTGGTGGTGGGCATCTGGCACCCCCTGGCTAAGGGTGGTAGTAGTGGTAGGCATCCAGCCCCCTGGGTAAGGGTGGTAGTTGTGGTAGGCATCCAGCCCCCTGGGTAAGGGTGGTAGTAGTGGTGGGCATCTGGCACCCCCTGGCTAAGGGTGGTAGTAGTGGTAGTTATCCAGCCCCCTGGGTAAGGGTGGTAGTAGTGGTGGGCATCTGGCACCCCCTGGCTAAGGGTGGTAGTAGTGGTGGGCATCTGGCACCCCCTGGCTAAGGGTGGTAGTAGTGGTAGTTATCCAGCCCCCTGGGTAAGGGTGGTAGTAGTGGTGGGCATCTGGCACCCCCTGGCTAAGGGTGGTAGTAGTGGTAGGCATCTGGCACCCCCTGGCTTAGGGTGATAGTAGTGGTAGGCATCCAGCCCCCTGGGTAAGGGTGGTAGTAGTGGTGGGCACCTGGCACCCCCTGGCTAAGGGTGGTAGTAGTGGTAGGCATCTGGCACCCCCTGGCTTAGGGTGATAGTAGTGGTAGGCATCCAGCCCCCTGGGTAAGGGTGGTAGTAGTGGTGGGCACCTGGCACCCCCCTGGCTAAGGGTGGTAGTAGTGGTAGGCATCCAGCCCCCCCTGGGTATGGGTGGTAGTGGTGGTGCGCATCCAGGCCCCTGTGTGCATATGTGGCATTGGTGATGGGCATCCCGCCCCTATGGTGCTGCTGTTGCTGGTGTAAGTAAATTCTGCATCCCTCTGTGTGTGTGTGTGATGTGTCGTGTACGTGTTGTATGTTTTTGTGGTTGGTGTCTGACTTACCTTCTGCGCCGTACGCGTCGGTGCCTGTTCCGGTGGTAAATGTAGAATATTGGTAGGATCGGGACGAAGGGATTCATGGTTGGTTCGTGTCGTTCGTCTTTCTCATTGCTTCGCGTCGTCCTCGTCGCTGGCGTGTTCGCCTCGTAGCCGTGGATCGTGTTGTGGCGCGAATCGGAGCTTATGTGCGCCTCTCCCGGAAGCTTTGACGTGCCGGACGTAGCGACGGGTTCGGCGCGTACGGAAAGCGCATCGTACTTGTTCGGCCGGACGGGGCTGCATTTTCCCTTCCGTGCGACTCGATTCTGCGTTTCCGGATTCGCCTCAGTCGGAGAACAGGACCTGGATTGAGTGAGTACGACTCTGCCGTATTCTGTGCTGTTGTGCGCATCGTACTTACTCGTTCGGTATGTTGTACGGATCGGTCGGGAAACAGGCATTCGCATGGCTTTTTTCCCGACCGAATGGTATTGGGTGCGCCTCCGACCGAGATCGGAATCGGCCCCTAAGTGTGAAAACAAAAAAAACAGATCAGCAGTCTTATCCAAGCACCCATTTTCACACCCAAAAATCATACCTAAAATTCAAATACCATTGATAAAACCCGAGAGAAGAACGAGCAGTGGAATGTAGCTCACAACGCCAATTAAAACAAAGGCTATTAATGCAAAAGGAAGACTTGAGGTGAATAAAGATAGGACAATGGTGAAATCTGGTTAGATCTAATGAGATACAATAAGAAATTATAAAAGACGCATGACATTTCAACCATTAAATCGATCCCGTGTTCTAGAGGTATTCTCTAATTGACACTCGCTAAAGTTAATTACATCAAAGGATATAAAGTATGTAGACTTTGTAAGAGAAAAATTATAACGAGGTAACTAAGTTGATGTTGGATTCAGCCCTCATAAGCAAGTTCATCATTGATGCAGAGAAAGAGTCATTACTACAAGGGATACATATTCTGAGTTTCCAAGGGTCGGAAGACCCAATAATAAAAATATTTGGGATGGCCAATTTCTCCGTCACCATGCAGGAGTACAACCTAATCAGATGCCCTTTATGTCTAATATCCAAACCTGTGTTCCACCAGTAAGAAACGTAGTGATTACTGTTGAGGGAACATTAAAAATAAGCTGTATATATAGAGGCACTACACCAAATATCACAGTCTTCGAGAGAAAAATATGTTGTATGCATAGCAAATAACAATGGCCAATTCAGTGACTGTTCGTTATTGAATGAATTGGACTAGGTGCCAGGCCTCCTGCACAAGCGTATAATGATCTCCCAGAATACCCATGACTTAAAGAGAATATTAGAATCAAAGGACCTAGATAAGGTATTGCATGATAACGGGATAATAGGTCTACAGGTGATGAGGTTGGACACAGAAGTTCCCATATTAAAAGGATTCCTACAGACAGATAGTCCAGCATCCACTAACCTTCAGGCTGCATCTGTAGGGTTACTGACCTAAGTCTCCATAAGAGTTAATAGAGATGTAACCTCTGCAAACGGTAACTGGATTTTAATTAGACTTATCCAACCATATAACATTAGGGCTAATATAAGCTTGATTATTGTAAATGTATTTATGACTGGTTAATAACTAACCCTGGGCGGAGTTCGCGGAGTTCCGCTAAGCGGCACTCCGCGAAGTGCAAAAAAAACCTCTGCAGCGCTACGAGGAGCTCCGCAAGCGGCGGAGTGCGTTAGATACATGCCGTTCGGGGTGATTTTCAGTGGCGGGTGTTTGTCCGCACTGTGCAATCATCGTGAACGGCACCATGCCCAGCGCATGCGGTGCTGCTTACTTTCTGCCGCTCGAGTAGATTTTTTACTCGAGCAGCAGCTTTCTCAACGCAAACGAACGGTTTCTCAACGCTAGTGGTCGCGAGCATACGCGACCACTCGCAATTAGAAATCCGACAGCCCGCGGTGGGAAATCTCGCTGGGAGGTTGATTTTTCAAAACACACAAGATGATGGACGGAATGCTGCACATTGGCAAACATTCACCCCCAGTCACAGATCTGGGTTTAATCCATCGTTATTTTGCTTCACCACGCCACCCCAGTTCAGACATAGCCATATGCAAATCAGTCTTGACCCTGTGCCTTATGGGAACAGTCCAGACCGAACTGCCAAGCCATGTCTTCCCTGGACCGGAATCAAGCATCCTAGGACCGGTTTCAGGCTATCAGCCTTCATCAGCCAGGATAGCTTGACTCCAGTGGCGTAGTGAGCACGGGACCCACGTCTGGGCATACCCTTCCCACTTAGGGCGAAATGCAAAACACACAAGATGATGGACGGAATGCTGCACATTGGCAAACATTCACCCCCAGTCACAGATCTGGGTTTAATCCATCGTTATTTTGCTTCACCACGCCACCCCAGTTCAGACATAGCCATATGCAAATCAGTCTTGACCCTGTGCCTCATGGGAACAGTCCAGACCGAACTGCCAAGCCATGTCTTCCCTGGACCGGAATCAAGCATCCTAGGACCGGTTTCAGGCTATCAGCCTTCATCAGCCAGGATAGCTTGACTCCAGTGGCGTAGTGAGCACGGGACCCACGTCTGGGCATACCCTTCCCACTTAGGGCGAAATGCAAAACACACAAGATGATGGACGGAATGCTGCACATTGGCAAACATTCACCCCCAGTCACAGATCTGGGTTTAATCCATCGTTATTTTATCATAGCTGATAGCCTGAAACCGGTCCTAGGATGCTTGATTCCGGTCCAGGGAAGACATGGCTTGGCAGTTCGGTCTGGACTGTTCCCATGAGGCACAGGGTCAAGACTGATTTGCAAATGGCTATGTCTGAACTCTGGTGGCGTGGTGAAGCAAAATAACGATGGATTAAACCCAGATCTGTGACTGGGGGCGAATGTTTGCCAATGTGCAGCATTCCGTCCATCATCTTGTGTGTTTTGCATTTCGCCCTAAGTGGGAAGGGTATGCCCAGACGTGGGTCCCGTGCTCACTACGCCACTGGAGTCAAGCTATCCTGGCTGATGAAGGCTGATAGCCTGAAACCGGTCCTAGGATGCTTGATTCCGGTCCAGGGAAGACATGGCTTGGCAGTTCGGTCTGGACTGTTCCCATGAGGCACAGGGTCAAGACTGATTTGCAAATGGCTATGTCTGAACTGGGGTGGCGTGGTGAAGCAAAATAACGATGGATTAAACCCAGATCTGTGACTGGGGGTGAATGTTTGCCAATGTGCAGCATTCCGTCCATCATCTTGTGTGTTTTGCATTTCGCCCTAAGTGGGAAGGGTATGCCCAGAAGTGGGTCCCGTGCTCACTACGCCACTGGAGTCAAGCTATCCTGGCTGATGAAGGCTGATAGCCTGAAACCGGTCCTAGGATGCTTGATTCGGTCCAGGGAAGACATGGCTTGGCAGTTCGGTCTGGACTGTTCCCATGAGGCACAGGGTCAAGACTGATTTGCAAATGGCTATGTCTGAACTGGGGTGGCGTGGTGAAGCAAAATAACGATGGATTAAACCCAGATCTGTGACTGGGGGTGAATGTTTGCCAATGTGCAGCATTCCGTCCATCATCTTGTGTGTTTTGCATTTCGCCCTAAGTGGGAAGGGTATGCCCAGACGTGGGTCCCGTGCTCACTACGCCACTGGAGTCAAGCTATCCTGGCTGATGAAGGCTGATAGCCTGAAACCGGTCCTAGGATGCTTGATTCCGGTCCAGGGAAGACATGGCTTGGCAGTTCGGTCTGGACTGTTCCCATGAGGCACAGGGTCAAGACTGATTTGCAAATGGCTATGTCTGAACTGGGGTGGCGTGGTGAAGCAAAATAACGATGGATTAAACCCAGATCTGTGACTGGGGGTGAATGTTTGCCAATGTGCAGCATTCCGTCCATCATCTTGTGTGTTTTGCATTTCGCCTAAGTGGGAAGGGTATGCCCAGACGTGGGTCCCGTGCTCACTACGCCACTGGAGTCAAGCTATCCTGGCTGATGAAGGCTGATAGCCTGAAACCGGTCCTAGGATGCTTGATTCCGGTCCAGGGAAGACATGGCTTGGCAGTTCGGTCTGGACTGTTCCCATGAGGCACAGGGTCAAGACTGATTTGCAAATGGCTATGTCTGAACTGGGGTGGCGTGGTGAAGCAAAATAACGATGGATTAAACCCAGATCTGTGACTGGGGGTGAATGTTTGCCAATGTGCAGCATTCCGTCCATCATCTTGTGTGTTTTGCATTTCGCCCTAAGTGGGAAGGGTATGCCCAGACGTGGGTCCCGTGCTCACTACGCCACTGGAGTCAAGCTATCCTGGCTGATGAAGGCTGATAGCCTGAAACCGGTCCTAGGATGCTTGATTCCGGTCCAGGGAAGACATGGCTTGGCAGTTCGGTCTGGACTGTTCCCATGAGGCACAGGGTCAAGACTGATTTGCAAATGGCTATGTCTGAACTGGGGTGGCGTGGTGAAGCAAAATAACGATGGATTAAACCCAGATCTGTGACTGGGGGTGAATGTTTGCCAATGTGCAGCATTGCGTCCATCATCTTGTGTGTTTTGCATTTCGCCCTAAGTGGGAAGGGTATGCCCAGACGTGGGTCCTGTGCTCACTACGCCACTGGAGTCAAGCTATCCTGGCTGATGAAGGCTGATAGCCTGAAACCGGTCCTAGGATGCTTGATTCCGGTCCAGGGAAGACATGGCTTGGCAGTTCGGTCTGGACTGTTCCCATGAGGCACAGGGTCAAGACTGATTTGCAAATGGCTATGTCTGAACTGGGGTGGCGTGGTGAAGCAAAATAACGATGGATTAAACCCAGATCTGTGACTGGGGGTGAATGTTTGCCAATGTGCAGCATTCCGTCCATCATCTTGTGTGTTTTGCAGGTTGATTTTTCACACTCGCGCTCGCCAACTTGACGTTGACGATCATGAACGAGGAAAAATCTGGCCGGGAGGTTGATTTTCCGCGCTTGCGATCGCCAACTTGATGTTGACGAGCGCGAACGAGGAAACTCTGTGAGCTCCTCGTAACGTGGAGTGTGGAAAACTCTGCGAACTCCGTGAGTGGAGCGGAGTTTACTGCCCAGACTTATTAATAACATGTTTAAGCACAAACAGCTATCACTTTTTGAAAGTGACATAGCAAATGTTATGCTTTCTTACCCTGCTGTTCTACTAGTGATTATGGGTGAGTTTAACTTAAGGTTAAAGCCAGTGGAATGTGACGTGATGAATGAAGAGATACTGTCAGTATATGTTATACCACAAGCAGTCTTTCCAAAAACGATGGTAACAGTATTTAATGCTGAAGTAACACCTATGACATCTTCGAAGTGAATGCCTTCTTTAATGGGCGATCCTTATGAGATTTGCCAGCCAAGCAAACTGTTATTGAAAGTAACCAAAAATATCCAATAGATTACATTTGTGTTCATGCTTGGAATTTCTATTAGTTTTCCGACTTTTAAGTAGTAGATGTGAAGGGGAGTTATCGTCACCCTTTATATGTACTCCTTAGACGTGCTGATTGGAGTCTGAGAAAACATATACTACCGGTAGAGTTTACCTTCCCGAAAACTCTGACTATTCTAATAAATGAGGAACATCTTCAGATCTTGCACAAGTACCAAGGTGAAAAAGAAATTAAAAATCACAATCTCATGAACAAGAATGTATTGGAAAAATATGCAAAGATAATAGCAGAGGTAGTATAATGTCTAAAGGTAGAATTAAAACGATATAATGAAAGGAGAAGGTTAAGACTGATTGAAAAGGGAAACAGTGGTTTGATGGCGACTGTCAACATCTTAGAAAGACGTTTTTGAAATTAAATAAGAGAACCAAAAGGGATAAACTACAAGACCATAGCCCAGAGATAAAAACTTTGAAAATAGAGTCTAAAACGTTATTACAAGCAAAACAAATAGTTTCTACAATGATTGCTAGAATAAAATGACAACAGCAATCATAATAAAAGATGTATACAATTCTGGGGTCTCTTAAGGAAAGGTTCATGGAATAACTCGGCAAAGCTTTTAAGTTTGGTACCAGAAGAGGCATGGATGAACTGTTTGGAGGAAATATACATGGTAGGATAAAAGGACTCTGTCAGGAAACTGATAGAAAATACACAAGTTACCAGAGTTATATTCTTACATAGCAGTAAAACAAAACAATATGTACATTTTTAGGAGACGCACAAGCAGGATCAACATGGAAATATAGCCAAATATTGTCAGGAATATATTGCAAACAGTAAAATATCATGAGCTCAAAAAACAAAGAAGAATTTGGATAAAATAGGAAAACAATGAGGTACACAATTGTCTCTCCCAGACTGTCCGATGAGCTTAAAATAAAATAATAAACCTTTTTATCTAGGTAATAAAACAAACAGTTGCATACTTAATAGACTCTTGGCAAGACCAATTAAATTACAGGTATCTAGACATTTTTTAAATCTACCTAAAAACTATTTTGCTAAACACTGCTCTGAAATTTTGACATTGTTAATGGTAGTCGACTATGGTAGAGAAGGGAATAATCTGTCTACATTTACAAACAACACATAGTGAGGTCCCAGTATCCAGGGTATGTGGGTCCAATGAGCTGGTTTCTTTGATAGCTTGAGTGTTCATATATGGATCCTATGACTTCTAGATAGTCATCTAACTTTCCTCTTGTGAGGACATAGCTCCCTTCTGGGTCTATCATTATTGGCTCAGCTTTATAAAGGAGCCTGGAATGGGCCCAAATCATTGCCCCGCAGTATTTGGTATGGACTATTTGACTCCTCGTTTATATTGTAATGTATTGCCTTCAGACTCTGTCAGATGGGTTTCTTACATAAATACAATCTAAACCCTCCTTCCTATGGGAAAGCAATGTCTTGTGTACCTTTTGCAATGAAGTGCATACCTCGAATGTTCCAGGACATTTGCGTGTATTTAATGTTCTGAGTCATTACTGTTAACTTCACAGTCTTTGTTTAGTCATTTGTTCAGTATCCTCTCCCAAACTTCTATGTTTTCTCCTAACCTCTATCTTATATCGCTGTTATCTTTCCTGGACTTTCTCTCTCCTACCCTCCTGCCATGTAACTCCTCCTTGGATAGATCTGAAACGACTTACGTCCTATTACATACCATAAACTTTCTTAAACCTAATACCTCACCAAAGCATATCACTCTTCCAAGGTGTTGGGGATGATATGGCCTAGCATCTCAAAACTACCCTGGCTTTCTGCTCGTCTCTATAGTGATCTCATCTGTGTATAGCGGCATATCCAATGTTTCACTAATGCGAGTTCTATTTATGTTCATATGTAATGTGTATCACCTTTTTGTAGATTCTCTCACTTCGCACGTACAGTTATCTTCTATGGTTTATACTATTATTTGGACCTATTAAACTTTCAGTTCATACTATCTCTCACCCTGTATACCTATTCTACAGGAATGCAATAAAACCACAGATGGCACTTGGCATTACTGTGATGAGTGCATTATGGCTTGAGTCCAAATATCATCCATTTTAAGCAGATGATCTTCTGTGTGAGGAATGATCTTGGGGAGTGGGCTAGTTGTGTCACTCTCCATGTCTGATGCTGTGTCTTTCTCTGCTATGTCCGATTCCAAGTCAGACTCATAGATGTTTCCATTTACCGACCTCAAGGTCACCGTTCATATTGCACATGTGAGGGTATAGGAATTTCATAGTATGGGTCATGTCAGACAATTGGATCTGCTTCTTTTCCTTTGGTTTGGGATTGCATGCTTGGTTGTACTGCTGTTGCTGGCTCTCCCGTTAGCTCTGTCTTCTGCAGGTTTGGATTGTTCTGCCCAGTTTCACGCAGCCTATGGTTCAGTGAAGAAGTAGGATATTTGATTGACCATGATCTTTAATTTTGCTGAGATCATGACGGCATGTTTTAATCTAAGCTCTTTAAGTTTTTGCTTCACACCCATAAACAAGGCTCTCCAATGTTGGACAGTGAGAGTGTAATCAGAGAATATCATTACATTTACCCCTTTCATTGTGTACTGGCCTGCCTTTCTAGCTGCTTGTAATATTCCGTCTCTGTCCCTATAATTTAGTAATTTGCTACTATTAGCCGTAGCAGTGAGCCGGGTAGTAGATGCCACACTGGAAACCTGTGGGCCCGCTACACGGTGAAGCAGTCAGAGAGTGCTTTAGTGGCCCCTTCCTTTGTTATTCACTTCTTGATATAGCACATGCTTTCTGTGGCCACGCCTCCTCTCGCATCCCCACACATCGACCAGGACCCCTGATGCAACACCCATGCCATTGCCTTCTTCATTTTCTCACTCACCCCCATCCCGGGCCTCAGAGTCGAAGGCCTGTCCACCTTCTGCTGCACAAGCGAGTTGGCACCTCTTTCTCCTGGAACCTCCAGCTGAACCTCCAGCTCCCTCTGCGTGGTCCCAGCTCAGCAGGGGCAGGAGCTTCACACAGGAGCCCTTGCCCTCTGTCAACCACGTACAGTCTGGTCCACCATCACAGCATCTCCTGCCTTCTTTGATCTACCTGCGGCCTGTCTTTATGGCGCACCACAACCGGACAGCCCGCCTGCCGTGTGGCTCATCTGGTGGCAGTTTTCCCACCCGCTGGTTGCCCATCTTGCTTTGGCAATGTTCCTGACGGTCTACACTTTTGTCTGACAGCAGCTGTACATTACTACACATTCTGTGATAGCGAGATTAGGATGGATAGTAAAGGACGAGGGCCGAGAGCTCAAACACACATGGCCGCCATGTTTGCACACCAAGGCATGTCCCCCACCTCGTCACAGGATATGACTTAGTAAATGCTGCTACTGCCAGTTTTAGAAGAGTTTATATTATGTTCAAAAATTATTCTGTAGTTCGTTTCCATCAACAACATGACTTTCTGAATACTTCTCTGTATTTTCATGTCCTTCAATACAAATCCAGAGTAAACCAACATAAGTGCCGGAGTGCACTGTCTGCCAAACACTTGGACCTCCAATCAATTCTGACTGAGTTGGGTGGAACGTTGGCTTTCTGATGGCAGACTGGCTCCACTGGTGGAACACTTACTCCTACAGCCCGATGGAGCAGAGGCCGGAAGAGTGAGGGTATCAGAAGCCTGCCCTATTTTGAGTGGACAGTCTGGTGTTCTTTTCTTTCTGTCTGTTATTGCCAGCTAAAACATGTAGGGCACAAACAGGAAAAATAATGCCCCCCACACCAAGAGTGCAGGGGCAACTGTGTTTTGTTTTCAAGTAACAAACTCCCGCGTTGGGAGTTCCTCTCTGAAATGACATCAGAAACAAGGCAGACAGGCAGCAAACCTTGTGTGCCTTCACCAGAGCTGCTGTGGCTGCGGCTCCGTGGAGGTCACAGAGATCGCCACAGGGTCGGCCTGATATCTTAATTCGGCTGGTGGCAGTCCAGCCAGGGAGGTGGAAGAGGTGACCTCTGTCACCTGGGAGGACAGACGGCTGTCTGATAGGGTCTAAATCGGTCTCTAAGTCATCTCATTGCTCATTAGAAAGCGACAGGAAACTCTGGGGGCATAAAAGCCCAAATACAGCACTGTACAAACAGCCCAAATACAGCACTGTACAAGCAGTCCAAATACAGCACTGTACAAACAACCCAAATACAGCACTGTACAAACAGCCCAAATACAGCACTGTACAAACAGCCCAAACACAGCACTGTACAAGCAGTCCAAATACAGCACTGTACAAACAACCCAAATACAGCACTGTACAAACAGCCCAAACACAGCACTGTACAAGCAGTCCAAATACAGCACTGTACAAACAACCCAAATACAGCACTGTACAAACAGCCCAAATACAGCACTGTACAAACAGTCCAAATACAGCACTGTACAAACAGCCCAAAAACAGCACTGTACAAACAGCCCAATTCTTCAAAGGCCCAAGCCAAGCTCATGCCAGTGATTATGCGAATATCCTCTCTTCATGACTCAGTACCCATTGGGTTATAAGCAGACATTCTTCCAATGTAAGTTGCACATGGCAGGCTGTGACGTACTTAGAGTGCATAGGCCCTGATTCCAAGTTGTGCAGAACATGGTAAGGTGTTTACCTCTCTCAGTAAACACCATTACCCTGGTGTGACATATTTGCCATGTCTTATAAATACCTCTTATTTTGAGTTTTCAACTTGGATTTGAGTTTTCAACTTGGAAATGAGGCATAACATGCTGAATTGGTTACTAACTCACCAAATTACAAATGTTTTGCCTTTTTTCTGCCCCTCCCACCCCTACTGATCAATTTTAACTGGTCTGCTCTGCCAAAATCTAACAGGGAAAAACAAAAAAATCAGAATGCAACCCCTAACTCATAATCAGGGCCATTATCGTCATGACAGACAATATTTCCGAATACCAACAGTCCAAGTATATCTAGTTCATACTCTCCAGAACTGTAAATATCTTCATTTTATGATATTCTGAATTAGAAGACATTCTATGAGCTCAAATTTGAGCCCCAGGACATTTTACGAGCTCATGAGAGAGTTCCTTAGAATATGGAGACATTTGTTTTTAAACATGCCAGTTCTATTCTCAAAAGCCCTGCAAAATTTTTTGGAAAACAAATATGTTTCATTTCCCTTTAAATGACCATCTTTGAGACCATCTTTGAAATAGAAGCTAAAGGCGTGCCTTATCTCTAACACATCACGTCCAAGACAGACCACATTTTCAGCTATGACCTCGATAATCCCTAAATGCCTAGTTTATGATTTCCGAGATGCCAGATTTCAGAAACAGCAGAACACAGACCTGAGAAAAGGGCTAGGGGCGGGTTCTTTCTAGGGGGCACATGCGGTTCTCTTAAGCTTTGCCAGAGCTCCCCCACAATTTAATACCGTCCTGGGTGACCAGAAACAGTGTTCCTGGTGACGTCTGCAGCGGCAGCCGCGTTTGCATTGTTTGTAATTAGAGGTGCGGCGGCTTTCACCGGCTCATTTGTTAGAGTGACCAGGCGTCCCGGATTTCCTGGGACAGTCCCGGATTTCAGAGGACTGTCCCAGTGTCGTGACACTTTTGTTAATTTTAAATACATGTCCCGGTTTTTGGGACAAAGGTCAAGTCTTCCTGTGCAGCAGAATTTATAGGTATGCTCTCCTTTTAGGCTCCTCTGAAGTCTGAAATAATTTATGTGTTTCTGCCAGACATCACAGGAGTAGGTCGCTGCCTGCTCCCAGCAGAGACAGAGTGGGGTCCTGCGATTGCTAAGGCTATGTAAACATAGCCTTGTAAGCTTGTCTGTGTCGACTAGCACAAATATATATATATATATATATATATATATATATATATATATATATATATATATATATATATATATATATATATATATATATTCGAGCTATATCTGTAAATCAATCTCGCAAATTTGTGTATACTATACACACACACACACACAAGCTTACAAGGCTCTGTTTACATATATATATTTTTGTATTAGTATTATCAATATTATTATTTTTAAAGGCTATACAAAAAACGTGACATGCCAGATATAGAAGTTAGACTAATGACTTTAGTCCTACTTTCATGTCTCAGACGATGGATGGACGACTGTGCCAACACCCTCGCCCCGCTGAAAAAGCTCACCTACAGCGACACCACCAAAAGAGCCAGCTGGTTCACCTCGGAACTCCTAGCTTCCAAGCGTACTTGCCGGAAACTAGAGAAGAAATGGCACAGCGATAAGACACCGGACAGCCACACAGCCCACAAAGACGCCATCCGTAACCACCACCACCTCATCAGGTCCGCCAAGAGAACCTCCTTCAAAGACCGCCTCGACAACAACGCACACAACAGCAAGGAGCTTTTCAACATCCTGAAGGAACTCTCCAATCCCAGCTCCAACACCAACGACATCCTGCCGTCGCAACCCCTGTGCGATTCCCTCGCCACCTTCTTTCACCGCAAGATCGCCGACATCCACGACAGCTTCAACACCCAGACAACCCCAACTAAGATCGATACACCAGACCCGCCACACACCATCGACCACGAACCCCTGCCAGCCTGGGCCAGCGTGAACATCGAGGACACCATCAAGACCATGAGCACAATACACTCCGGCTCCCCGTCAGACCCTTTCCCGCACCACATCTTCAACAAAGCCAGCAGCTCCATCGCACCCCACCTGTGCAACATCATCAACCTCTCCTTCGAGACCGCGACCTTCCCAGAGAGCTGGAAACACGCAGAGATCAACGCCCTACTCAAAAAACCCAAGGCGGACCCGAGAGACCTCAAGAACTTCCGGCCCATTTCTCTGCTTCCGTTCCCAGCCAAGGTCATCGAGAAGATCGTCAACAAACAGCTAACCCGATACCTCGAAGAAAACAGCATCCTGGACCCATCCCAATCAGGGTTCCGCAGCAACCACAGCACTGAGACTGCCCTCATCGCCGCCACCGACGACATCAGGATCCTGCTGGACAATGGTGAGACCGCAGCCCTCATCCTGCTGGACCTCTCCGCCGCCTTCGACACTGTCTGCCACCGCACTCTACGCGCACGCCTCCACGACGCAGGGATCCGAGACAAGGCCCTGGAATGGACCACCTCCTTCCTCGACGGCAGAACCCAGAGAGTCCGCCTCCCACCTTTCCGATCCGAAGCCTCCGAGATCATCTGCGGCGTACCCCAGGGATCGTCCCTCAGCCCAACACTGTTCAACATCTACATGGCCCCGCTCGCACGCATCGCCAGACAACACGACCTCAACATTATCTCCTACGCCGACGACACTCAACTGATCCTCTCCCTCACCAAGGACCCCTTCGCCGCCAAAGCCAAACTCCATGACGGAATGAAGGCCGTCACCGATTGGATGAAGATCAGCCGACTAAAGCTGAACACGGACAAAACGGAGGTCCTCATCCTCGGCTCCAACCCCTCAGCCTGGGACGACTCCTGGTGGCCAACGACGCTGGGAGCAGCCCCGACACCCACCGACCACGCACGCAACCTGGGAGTCATCCTCGACTCAACGCTCTCCATGGCCAAGCAAGTCAACGCAGTCTCCTCCTCCTGCTTCAACACCCTCCGCATGCTTCGCAAGATCTACAGGTGGATCCCGACAGACACAAGAAGAACAGTCACCCAGGCCCTCGTCAGTAGCAGACTAGACTATGGGAACGCCCTCTACGCGGGAGCCCCGGCCAAGCTCATCAAGCGACTGCAACGCATACAAAACGCCTCCGCACGACTGATCCTCGACGTACCACGCCACAGCCACATCACCCCCCACTTGAGGAACCTGCACTGGCTCCCCGTCGACAGGAGGATCACCTTCAAACTCCTCACCCACGCACACAAGGCACTCCACAAAACTGGCCCAGCCTACCTCAACAGACGACTCTTCTTCTACGTCCCCAACCGCCAGCTCCGCTCCGCCGACCTCTCCTCGCCACCGTCCCCCGCATTCGAAGAACAACCACCGGCGGCAGATCCTTCTCACACCTCGCCGCCAAGACCTGGAACACCCTTCCACTAAGCCTACGAAAGACCCAAGACCTACTGACCTTCAGGAGGCTACTCAAGACCTGGCTGTTCGACCAGTAGCAGCATCCCCCCCTTCCCTCTCCCCAGCGCCTTGAGACCCTCGCGGGTAAGTAGTGCGCTCTACAAATTCTGTGATTGATTGATTGATTGATGTCTGACCTGCCCCGGTTGTTGCTTCTCAAATTCTAGTCACCCTATCGTTTGTGTGTGGCTTGACTTCATAAAATAAGGTATTTCCCCTCATAAACGCCCTGGCACTAAATGCGCCAGTACATTTCAAGTACTTTTTGGACCATTATGTGACATCATAATGCACTGAGTGCTTCAAAACAAAGCAAGACATCAATGTGTCTAGAAGCATCTCTTACAGAGAAACCTTCGACATCAGGAGTCCTTCTCCCTGAGGACGCCCCTCCCACCAGAAGCCGTCAATCAGTACACTTTCAACTCACGACTGGCTTTGACTCTCAGGCAAGAGCACATCTCAGATGGGACAGCTTCATGACCAGTCACATCCCCAACACGACCTCCATGTGTGTTTCCTCCTGGCCAAACATGCTTCCATGCAATGGCTGCATACCTTATGGCGTCCCCGCCATTTTCTTGGCGGTCCGTTTTTTATCTGGAATAACTGAATTGTGGTAGAACGCCCCTTCCTCCCCTCACCCCACCCCCACAGCCACTGGCCAGGGCTAACCGTGCAGTCATATATATTTTCTAAATTAACAACGAGAACCTCTGCCAGGGTTTGTTCTGTCTGCAAATGATTATCTGCCACATGCTCAGTAATAGAGTCTGCATCAGAGAGAGAGCATCGATCATCCATCCATCCCAGGCTTGGATTATGCTTTATGGACCCATTAGCAGCTAACAATCCAAACTGCTGCATGTGGCCGGGAGAGCAGCATCGGGAAACCATTCCAGGGATGCAAGGGGGCGCGAGGAGAGCTTTGATGGATGTTCAGGCTTGTATACGTATCTTAAGGACTCGTGCATCACATTCAGCGCCATGTTGTGCAAAATGCAAAGTTGTTTTTTGCATTTATTATGCTACTAATCAGTGGCGACCCCAGGAGTCTCAGTTCCATTTTGTGCAACCGGATGCAGGCTCTGATCACAGACATCTGTTGGAGGCTGTGGCTCAGATTTAGAGTTAGGCGGGCAGGATACTCCATCACAAAAGTGACAGAGTACCCCATCCACCAAATTCTCGAACCCCACACCCTATTTAGAGTCAAGTGACCCGTCAGCGGTGCCCCCATTGGCTCTGTTGACACAAAGCTTACTCTGACGGCCTGACAGAGCGCTGGCCATTGGAGTAAGGGCATCACATCACCCAACATATACTGACCATATGAAGTCCTTTTTTTCTGTCCTTCACCGCCAAGGAAAACCTGGCAGTGACAAGCAGAAAATGCAACTAATGAGTTCCTGGGTGAGGGGGTCCTTAGTTATTTTTTTTCAAACAAGCTCCCACCTTGGAAGTTTGTTTTTGAAAAACCAAAAGTTTGGTTGATGGCTGTCGAAACCGATGACGGCCCCCCACCAAACATTTTGTACCTTCAGAGGAACAGCTGTGACTGATTCCTCTGAACGTATACAGAGATTACAACAGTAGTGATCTCAGAATTAGGCAAGCAATAGTTAATCAGAGTGGCGGATGTAATGTCCTCCGCCACCATTACTGGCAGACTATTGCAAGCCAAACTAGCATTTGTCTGCTAATGTCATACATTTCCTGCCTTTATTATTTTTTGATTTTTTGATTTTTTAGGACCCTTGTTTTGCACAGTCTGGACTAGTTTAGGCATTGCAGCACTGTACAGTAATCAGGTGAATTCACAATTGAACAACACACATACCAATGACGGCCAGCCACCAAACTTTTTGTACTTCCAGAGGAACCACTGTGAAAAGTTTCCTCTGAGCATACAGAGATCACCGCTGGGTCCAGTGGCGGCTCGCAAAGGGTGTGCTGCGGGGCGGTGAGGCGGGGCGGGGAAGGGGCAGGGTGGGGGGGTAGTAAATTCGGACATACGGCGGAACAGAGGATAGTAATTTTTACTTTCCTCCGTTCCGTCGTATGTCTGAGTTTACTACCCCCCCATCCTGCCCCGCCCCACAGCACGCCCTATGCGAGCCGCCACTGGCTGGGTCGGCAGTGATCTCTAAATTTGCCAGGCAATATTCCGTCAGGGTGGCAGATGCAATGTCCATCATCCTGACTGATGGACTACCGCCTAACCCAGGACGAAGCTTAGCCAGTGAGATTCGGGAGGGTGTGAATCCCAAATTTCCAACAAAAAAAGAAATGGAATTCGTGTTTTGAAAATAGGGGTTTTCTCAAGAGCCGCAAATCCTTTATTATTGGGTGAAGTATCCAATATTCTTGATTGATCTCAAAGTGGGAGATGCCTCTTTCCCACTAGAGCATATTCATCATAGCAAGTAAAAGGCCAAAATCGAGTTGTTCATCTTCTTGAACATATTCCATATGGAAAATTCATAAACCCAAATAGTGACTGGAAAGTGTTGTTTTTATTTCTAATTAGACGAAGGTACTGGTTTGAACATTCAACCAGATCTCATTTGAAGCTAACAGCTTCACAGGATAAGGTGAGCACATGTCATTGGCAAATATCTCCTTAATGCCAATGCGACCCTGTAAATGGAGAGAGTTCGTGGACTGTGGCAAAATAGCAAATATGTCTGATACAAGAGCAATTGTGAACTGCCCAGATGAAATACTGGCAACTTGGATAATTATCTTGTTTATATATCGAAGTTATGTTCAAACATAAACTATGTTGGTTTGAAGAACTATATACATATATCCTGCACTTCAAGTTGAAATAATAATAATACTACAAGTACCAGAATTCCCAGGAGGGGTTAATTTGGGAAAGTAATTAACATCGCAATTGACAGTAGACTTGCCACCGTGATCAAGGCTGCAATAGCTGAAACGCGTAGGTGGATTACTGATGCTGATTAAATCTTTTTGGAATATATACACATATATATATATACACATATATACATATATATATATACACATATATACATATATATATATACACACATATATATATATATATACATATATATATTATATATGCACACACCATCCCGCTCCAGAAATGAAGAAGGCACGCACACGAAGATGTCAGAATAGGGCTTTTTTTTATTGCCATGAGTCTCACTCGACCTCGCAGCTAACAAGAGACGCGTTTCGGCTTCCAAGAAGCCTTTGTCAATCTAATTGGCGCCATGCAGACATAAGTATTTATAGCCCTTCCCTTTAGACAACATAAAGAAAATACTTGTTTATGTAGATTTGCGCGCTAAAAGCAAAATTTATACAGTTAGTGTAAAGGCGCAATTGTGATTGGTAAAACAAGTTCATGAGAATAAACGTGCATAATGCAACCATTGAGATTTACATATCCCAGCATAGTGCCTACTCAATCAACAAAGTTTGCCGGTATAACGTGCAGAATCTAAACGCATACACCACAAGTAATATAATTCACTCGCCTGTTAGGGAACATGTTACAAAATAACTTGCTGCCACCAATCGCTCTATGTATATGTCCACTGCAAAAAAAGAACAATTTAAAAAGCTCTTGGTGAAATGAGAATGATGAGAAAAATAGCCATAGACACAGCAGACCCAACTCAGGGCCCCCAGACCCAATTACCAAGCCAAGAATGCATGTGGGTAGTGTCATACCCCAAAACCGCCCCCTGAAGTTATGCCCCTGCCGATCCCACCTAGGCTTGGTTGTTCTTCCTGGGAAATCATGACTATGTACAACACAGCGGCCTGGAGTCCTTGCCCTGTACTCTTCTTCATCGATGTTACGAGAATCCCCGACGGTAGAGTTGTCAAATTAGTGAATGTGGGGCTCCATGGTCCTCGCCTTTTACAAATCATTTTATCAGGTGACTGACGGCCCCATGTAGTAAGCCATGCAAACATAGGTGGGCGCGCCAGCAAATTAATAGGGTAAGCCAAGCCAGAGCCAAGCCAAGGGTCTGGTTTGGCTCTAAGAGTCCGTGCACAAACCAAGCCATGAAAACGCTTGGCATGTATATACTGCAACAAACATAATGTAAAAATATGATACAGCCTCTTCAAAATGATAAAAAAAATTATTTCTTTAACATGTGGAAGCGTTTCACCTCTGATTATATCATTGCCTAGACAGACATTCACTAAAAGTGATAATTTTTAAACATGAACTTAACATTAACTAAACATGAATGGCTCGCCCTCAATGACAATGCCAATAGTGAACTAAAAGGCAAGTCAGTAGTCATGTAAACTGTAAACATGGCCTATATTCTTATTATAGATGGAGCAACATTGTAGTCTATCAAACATGAGAGGTGTTTGTACAGCGCACATCAGGAACCCATTTAAAACTGCTCTGATATGTGATAATAAAAAAAGAGCTCTGTGCCTAGTATCACACAGTTTTAATAAGCAGGGAACCGGTATTGATTCCAGGTTCCCTTGTTTCACGTTTTGAAATTTAGCCACTACATTTACATCTCTGTCTCTCTCTCTCCTGTTTTACATCAAAGGCCACTGTTTTGTCTTGTATTCTTAAAATGCAATAAGAAAAATTGACACAGAAATAGCAGACCGGGCTCAGGGCACCAGACCCAATTACCAACCCAAGAATTAAATTATTGAGGGAGGGTGGGGGAGTGGGGGGTCACACCCGAAACACGCCCCCCTCCCCTCAGAACTCCCCCATGAAGCTACACCCCAGCCAATCTCTCAATTGGGCCCTGTATCTATCAAGGTCACATATTTTCTGACTTTATGTTTTGTATTAATTTATGACCATTACTTTGCATGGACCAGGCTAGTTTAGACATTGCAGCACTGTACAGTAATCAAGCGAATTTACGATTGAGCAACACACATATACATAAATAATTCACACATCACAGACACCCCTAAAGTGTGTACTTCTAAAGACAACAGCCACATCACAAGCACAAAGAGCACATTATATAAAACAAGAAAGGCACCTAAATAAATTCTTCACTCCTAGCATTTCATGGACAAAATGGGATTCTTGCTAGGCCTGGGCGGTGAACTCCGCTCCGTTCACGGAGCTCGCAGAGTTTTTCCCCCACTCGCGCTCACCGATTGTAAGTTGGCGAGTGCGAGTGAGGAAAATCCAGCGCTAGACTACTTCCCAGCAAGATTTTGCAACGCAGGCGACCGTGGATGGTTGCTACCGCTCGCATTGAGAGACCTTCCATTCACGTTGAGGAAGCTGCAGCTCGAGTAGAACTTCTACTCGAGCGGCAGAAAGAAGCTGCACCCTCTTGCGCTGTGTGTGATGCCGTTCGTACTGATTTTACAGCGCGGGACAAACATCTGGTGCTAAAAATCAGAGCGAACGGCGCGAGGTAACCCACTCCGCCGCTTGCGGAACTCTGCGCAGCTTGGCAGAGTTTTTTTGTTACTTCACAGAGTTCCGCACAGCGGAACTCCGCAAACTCCATCCAGGCCAAATTCTTGCTGCAATTAAAATATGTGCTTATTTTGTTTAGCAAGATAAACGGTCACAAAGTATATGCGTCATATAAAAAGCATATATTTCTTAAAAAATGGTAAATCCAAATTTTACCTTGCTAAAATATATATTGTGCTTTTTTGCCTTATGCAATTGTGCAAATAATCCATCTCGCAAATCAGATTGGTGAAGCTTTACTGACAGTTCAAAAGGATGACGATGATGAGCATGAAGTATACTTCAGCAGACAAAAGTTTAACACTTCCTGTTGAAAATCATCGCTGGCCTGTACTGAATCGAAAATCTTCGTGAGTGGAAGGAGCTGCTAGTGTACTATTATACAATCCATGCGAACTGTTAAAATATGTAGGTGCCTTTCCTTTTAACAATAGATTTTCTAGGCTGGAGTAGAGATGCAGGCGGCAGTGCCAAGGTGGGGGTAGAGATTTATTTTTCAATTTAATTTCTAATTTCCTGGTTTTGGGTGATACATCGTGTGGAAGGCTGTCAAAGGCTTAATGCTTGGTCCAGGGCCTATGTTAAGTAACAAGCATTGCCAAAGCCAATAGGTCTCACTTATGCAAGAGCTATTGGCTTTGCCAATGTGTTTTAGCCATGTTGTACACCAGCGTGGCTGTTCAGCATGGCTAAAAGTTAGTGGCATAGAGAAGAGTGGTGTGGAGTGGAGTGTCATGGAGTGACATAGAGTGGAGTGGCATAGAGTGGAGCAGAATAAAGTGGAGCAGAGTGGAGTAGAGTGGAATGTCATATAAAACCTTCAAAATAAATAAATAAATAAATGGAGTGACGTAAAGTGGCATGGAGTGTCATGGAATGTCATGGAGTGTCGTAGAGGGGCATAGAGTGGAGTAGGGTATAGTGTAGTGTAGTGGAGGGAGTATCATAAAGTAGAATGGGAGGGCATAGAGCGGAGGGGCATAGAGTGTCGTAGAGTGGAGTGTTGCAGAGTGGAGGAGAGTGTCGTAGAGTGGAGTGGCATAGAGCGGAATAGAGAGTCGTAGAGTAGAGTGGAGTGACATAGACTGGAGTAAAGTGGTGTGGAGTGGCACAGAGGAAGTGTTTTTTTTCAATTTAATTTTTTTAATACAAACAACATTTAATGCATCCATATCATCATGTATATTTCAATAGTCGTACATGGCAGAATCTCCATTATGTTACCTCTAAACTGAGTTATGTCTCATCAACAATTTTTACAGTTCAGGCATTCCCTCCCTTTTTCTCTCCTCCGTCCCTGGGCTCTGTCTCTTTGATGTCCTGCACAGCCTCCCCCTCTCGGATCTCATCATTCCTGTGTATTTGTACCCTTGTTGTCCCATGAGGTCCCCCCCCCAACTCTCCCGACATTGATAATTGAGTTTTTCCCCTTTGTCCTGTGCTCTCCCTTCCCCACCCAGGGGGCTTCTGGTGGGTGGACTATTAAATATGCTCTCAAGGGGTCCCATATATCTGTCGGTCTAGAAGTAGGCAGAAGGAGCTCTGCATATATCAGGGAATGCTCTTGCCACAGTATGAGGTCTTGCAGCCAGATTTTGAATTTGGGTGCCCTACCTCTTCCACACCTGCAAGCAACTCTCCTTTTAGCCAGCAAAAGCCCTAGCGCTGCGAATTTCCTATATGCTGCATCAATTTCTGCGGTGTATCCCAGCAATGCTATGACCGGCGACACTGGCAATGTAGCTTCTATCATCTCTCCTAGCGCCCCCAGGACCTGCCGCCAGTACGCATTTATGGATTTGCAGTCCCAGGCCAGGTGTAGAAAATCTGCATTCATTTGTCCACATCTGTCGCATTTGCTATCCTCCCGTATCTAGTATCTATACAGTCTAGCCGGTGTGTAATACATGCAGTGGAGGAATTTGTAATGTATGATTCGCAGGCGGCTGTTAGCCGGTATGGCCCCAGTATGGTCACAGCTATACTACCATTACATATCTGTAAGAGGTTCACCCAAATCCACCTCCCATCATTTTTTTTGAGTCAGTAGTGGCATCCGTTAAGAAGGCCTGTGTCTGGTGATAGAGAAGGGAAACCACGTGTGTCGGGGAGGTGCACTGCATTATGGCATGTAGTGGCTCCAGGGTTGGTGGCTCCTGGGGGAATGCGGGTGAGGTTGCTTTGACGCTCTGGCGAAGTCTTACGTATAGAAAGAGCTCTATTGGCATCGGTTCGTCACCTTGGAAGAAATGTTCTTTGCTTTTAAATATCCCATTGATATAGAGATCCCCCCAGGTCAATATTTTGACTTTGTGCAACATTTTGTGGCAGCCTACCTCCTGTGTCACGCTAACCTCTGGATGCTGTGAGAGGCATAATCTGGGCGAGTAAAGCATTGGTACTGCCAATCTATCCGCAATACTTCTCCATGCTGCAGTCGTGGACTCGAATGTGGTGTGATCTGAGTCTCTATTTTTAAGTTTGTGTGCAATAAAGCTCGTTAATGGGACAGGATCCAAGTACCCCTGCTTGATGTCTAAGTGCCACATATAAGGGGGAGGTTGAAACCAGTATACCGCAAAGTGTTCTTGCGCACATAAGTAGTACAGTTTCATATCAGCAGCTTCGAAGCCTCCCTGTGAAAAAGGTTGTGTTAGGGTGTCCCATTTGAGTCTAGGTGGTTCCCCCCCCCCCCAATGCCAGTCTGGGCAGCTGTGCTTGGAGTGTTTTAAAAAAGTGTCGGCCCGGGTTGTATGGAATGTTGAGGAAGAGGTATAACAATTTAGGCAGTATCACCATTTTCATTAGTGATTTTCGTCCTGCCATTAAGAGAGGCATGGTAATCCACCGCTTTATCATGTCTGTCAGGGAGGCTAAAGTTCTACCATAGTTGGCCCGCATGAGCTCTGCCCTATCCCTAGTGACTATTATCCCCAAATATTTGACCTCCGCCTGACACCATATGATAGGGTAGTCCAGAGCATACGTCAGAGTTGCCTTTGTGAGTTGTAAAATCTGAGTCTTTTCCCAATTGACGTTAATACCCGAGATCCCACCAAATGCAGTGAATTCACGCAATATGGGGTTCAGACTGATTTGTGGGTTTCGCACATAGATTGTTAAATCGTCTGCATAGGGAGACGCTAATAAATGTCTGGTGGGATAGCATATTGCATGTTCCCGATGCTGTTGGCGTAGCTTAGCGGCAAGTGGCTCCACCACCAGCGCAAAGAGTAGGGGTGAGAGCAGGCACCCCTGCCTCGTTCCCTGCGATACTGTAAAGGGGCTAAGCATACTCCATTAATCAGAACTTTCGCTTGCGGCTGTTGGTACAGAAGCTTAATCCATGAGAGGAAGTCAGGCGGCATCCCCATGCGTTCCAATACCCCCAGTAGGTACCCCCATTCCACCGAATCAAATGCTTTTATGGTGCCTAAAAATACTGCCACCGCCTCTATCTCACGGTCCACGTCTTACAGCAATGAGAAGAGAGTTCGCAAGTTATGCAATGTCGATCTCCCGGTAATAAACCCTGCCTGGTCGGGCAGCACCAGAGAGCTCATAAAAAGGCTTAGCCTGTTGGCGAGCACTTTGGCCAATATTTTGACATCACAATTTATTAGGGAAAGCGCTCTGTAGGACTCGCATTTGCAGCCACATTTCCCCGGTTTTAACAGTGAGACAATTGTCGCCTCCCGCACGGTCGTGGGGAGGATACCGCCCTCCCTGGCCTCTGTATATACCTGTTTGAGTATTGGTGTCAAGTGTTCGATATATGTTTTGTAAAACTCTACCGGGAGGCCGTCTGAGCTGGGGGCTCTGCTAGAACGCAACTGCATTACTGCCGCTTTAATTTCGTCTTCCTCGATCTCGGCCGAGAGGAAATCCCTTTGAGTCTCCCCAAGCCATCCCAATGCTGCATCTTCTAAATATGTTCCTAATGGAATGGGCTGTGCTCCCCTTGATGTGTAGAGTTCGGTATAAAAATTGGCGAATGCGTGCAAGATGTTTTCTGTGTCCTTATGTATGGTGTCTTGTGCATCATGTATCTCTAATACATAATTAGAAAATCGAGGGTGACGTATCTGCTCAGCTAGTGCCTTCCTCGGTCTTTCTGCTTCCCCGTACCTACGGGCTCAGAAGTACTTGCAGCGAAATAGACATTCCCTCTCTTCTGCCTCTTTGTACTCCGCTAGTTTATCCCTAAGATCGACTTGTGTCGTCCCTGTTGGGGATTCTGAGAGCTTTTTTTCTAGTTTTTTGAGATCGGCTTCCAGGCGGGTCAGGGTGTTTCTTATTTCGCGTAACACTCCTCCCACTTTCGCGATACATAGACCACATATAGTGACTTTAAACGCTTCCCACACTGTCACCATACGGTGAACTGACTGGTCATTCCTTTGAAATAAGTTGTGTATCTCCTGATCCATCTCCACCCTAAAGGAAACTCCCAGCAACGCTGTTGGGTTAAGCCACCAAGCTGCGCGTGGCATGCATTCTGCCGGGGGTACAAGTGTAAGCCTTACCGGGGAGTGGTCCGAGAAGGTGCGTGCCAGGTGTTGGGCTTGTGCAACCCAGGTTCCCATCCCCCTGGAGACAATCCAATAGTCAAGTCAGGACCATGTTGAGTGTACTGTGGAGTAATGAGTGCCTTCCTCCAATTGGGGATGAAGATGCCGCCATGCATCTAGTAGGTAATTGTATGTAACTATATGTTGTATTTGTTTTGCGTGGCTGTGTAGTGATGGGGCTGGTGATTGGATCTGTCTCCGTGGGGCTCCAGCGAGGTATTGAAGGTTCCCCCCATATTACATATGTGAATCCTATATCCAACACCTTACCCCAAAGGATATTAAAGAAGGAAAGGAGGTCGTCTACGTTTGGGCCGTAGCAGCACACCAGGGTAACTGAGTATGTAGCTAACCTTCCCCACATGATAATGAAGCGCCCTTGTGTGTCTTGCAGTGCCCCCATTGCCACATATGGTGAACACATTTTAATCAATATCACTGTGCTCCTTGAGTATGTGGAGTACGTGGAGAAGCATCTATGTTCCGCCCAGCGAGATGCAAATACTGGCTCCGTCCCGGACCCAAAGTGTGTTTCCTGTAGCATGGCCATGTGGATATTATGCCTATCCAGGTAGGTCAGGACTTGCCTGCATTTGCGTGGGTTTCACAGCCCCCGAATATTCCAGGTTAGAATGTTTAAACCTGTGGACGTCTGTTTATACGCCATGAGTTGAGTGCCTAACAAAATCCTCTATCTTCTGATGGACAGCCTCCCCATATATCACTACCATTCTGACACATAGTTATTTCCAGATGACAACATGTACAACACTTGAAAAGATGCATCTTCCCCTCCCTCCCCCTTCCACATTGACGACCCCAACTTGTCGATAATTGAATCCCCTCGTCCTCTTTATGGGAAGGGGGGTGCCCAGGAGTAGACTCGTTAGTGCCTCATGATATCCTTATGGCAAATAAGAAATGTCTTGTAGTGCGACCTGGTCCAGTATAGTCTATTGCAGGTTAATTCCATTTTCTCCTGTCTCGCGGTTGCGGGGCTCCTTCGTCGCATAGCAGTTTAGTTTCCTGGCAGGTTTTGCTACCCCATCTACGACAGCGGAAGCGGCGAGCGTCTCGATGCGTTCCCAGTGTCTTTGTCCGCTGAACCCCGGTTGGCTCGCTTTAGGTAATCTTCTTCCTGTTGAGGGTTAGTATAGAAATATTGCTTTCCCTGGTGGGTGATGCGGAGACGCATCGGGTATAACATTGCGAAGTCTATTTGGGCCTGTCGTAGTTTCTTTTTAACTGGTAGGAGCTTTTTCCTGGCCTCTTGCACTGCCATTGTAAAATCTGGATAAATTGCAATGCTGTTTCCATCAAATTCAATCAGTTTTTTTTCTCTAGATAGCCGGAGAGCCACATCGCAATCGCGATAATTAAGGATCCTGGCGATGATTGGTCTGAGGGGCCCCCGGAGCCCCAGCGAGCGATGGGCTCTCTCAACCACCAGTTGTGTGGAGAAAGCTCCGGCGCCAAACAGGGCTAGCAACATTTTTTCAACGTAGTCCTCTAGCCGCCCTGTAGTCATGCTTTCCGGTATCCCCGTGATGCGCACATTGTTGCGCCGGGAGCGCGCCTCCAAGTCTTCATTCTTGGCCGCGATGATTTTCAGAAGATGTTCCATTTGCGATAGTTGCTCCCTCCTGCCCTCCGATGTTTCCTCTAACTCTGAAATTCTGTGCTCTGCTTCCTGCAATCTATTATCGTGCTATTCCAATTTTTGCACTAGAAAGTCAGCCCGCGTGCACATAGAGTCCATCTTAGTTTCTATGGATGTTAGGCTCTGTTTCATGGTCAGCCGAAGGGCCTTCATGTCGTCTTCTGCAGAGTCATTCGGTAGGGGGGCATCCTGCCATCTCGCCGTTTGCGTGCCTGGATTGGGACCTCCACGTCTTCCTCGGCTCAAAGGACAGTTTCGATTGTTTGCCCTCTGTCCTGCCCATTCTGGGCCCTCTCCTCTGCAAGTGATGTCTGAGTTCGGCATTCCACGCCTCCCCAGACGGCTTTCCACGCTTTCTGGCCCCACGCACTCACTGATGCGGCCCACCACAGCTTCCCAGGAGCCAGGGCAGTGTACTTCCTGCCTAGTCAGAGTTCAAATGTGGTGAGCTTTTGTGCCGCACCATTTAATGGTTTTGGCAGGTAAGGTGCTTTTTAGTGTGCTTGCTAATTTATGTTCTCCCTCAAACAGGGTCTGCTCCCTGGTTATGGATGGTGTTCAATTTGAATGTGATCCCGCTGCGTTTCAGTTTGTTTTTGCTCGATCTGCCTCTGGGGGGGATCGTCCTCTGCAGCGTTCCATCGGGCCCACGAGGTCCGCAGACTCTTTGCCATGCCGGTCTTTGACGCCGCCCACTCATGGAGGGGGACAGTCTTGCCAGCTCTCCGGTGGTCGATCACAGATGTATGGGCAGGATATTTGCGAATTTTAGTCCCGGTCTCACCCAAGTGCAGCCATCTTGCGTGCGTGCCCCCCTAGTGCCCCCACACAGAGGAAGTTGCGTAGAGTAGTGTTGTGGGGTAGATTGTCGTATAGTGGAGTGACATTGGGCCTGATTTAGATCTTGGAGGTCTTACGGCCGGCCTGCCTCGGCAGAGGGATTGAGTACTCCAACGAGCCAACGGTCTTCCGCCCGCCGTATTTGGATGTTTACATGATACACAGAAGACCGCCTCGGTGGCAGTCTTTTGTGCTGGCAAGTTGCCCGCCATCCTCGTCTCGACGGCGGGGTCCCTCCGCTCAGATTTGGATGTTCCCGTTGGGCTTGCAGTGTCCTGTCAGTGGAGGAGTGACGGGGCAACCGTGGTGGTGGGGAGGCAGGTAAGTAAAAAAAATTATATACGTAAACCACATATATGTTGTACATGTGTATATATGTGAAAGAAGGTTATTTGTATTGTACATATTGTGTAGATTCTGTATTGCAACCCATTAATATACACACACCATGCAATTTATACACGCACACACCATGGACACCTACCTTCAAGTCTGTCAAAACAGGGAGCCGGTCCATCGCGGTCAAGGTGCAGCAGGACAGGGAGGACCTGGGCGAAGGAGAAAAGGACGAAACTGCAGCCTATTCCCTGAAAAAAGGTGAGTTTTCACCTCTTTTTGTCTCATTCCACTGGCTCAAAGTAGGAGGGAATCCAGCCAGAATTTCCTCAGAAACAAGCCACATCCCAATACCGATAGTGGGAATCCTGCCTGGACTCTCGCCACTGCCTGCTGCAGCTCATCCTGCCGTAGGGGCCGGTAGCAAAGTCCTGGCGGAGTCGGAGGAACCGTGGTCGTCTTTTCTCCCATTGCCAGCCAACATCTAAATAGGACGGGCGGACCACCAGGTTGGCGGGCGGGAAGACTACCAAAAAAAACCACTCTCTCGCGGTACCGCCAACATTTAAGTCAGGCCAATAGAGTGAAACAGAGTGCCATAAAATAAAGTGGCATAGAGTGTCATGTAGTGGCGCACAGTGTTGTGGAGTGGAGTAGAGTAGAGTGGAGTGTCGTGGAGTGGCATAGAGTGGAGTGGAGTGTCGAAGAGTGGTGCAGAGTGGAGTGGCGTAGAGTGGCCTAGAGTGGAGTGGCATAGAGTGTTGTGGCGTGGCGTGGTGGGCGTAGACTGGAGTGGCATAGAATGTTGTGGTGTGTCTTGGAGGGAGTAGAGTGGAGTGGAAGAGTGTACTGTCATGGCATAGAGTGGAGAAGATTGGCGTAGAGTGGAGTGGCATAGAGTGGAATAGAGTGTCATAGAATGGAGTGGCATAGAGTGTTGTGGAGTGGTGTAGAGTCCTGTGGAGTGGACTAGAGAAGAGTGGAGTGTTGTGGAGTAGTGCAGGAGAGTCATGGAGTTGAAGAGAGTGGAGTGAAGTGTCGTAGAGTGGCGTAGAGTGGAGTAGCGTAGAGTTGTGTTGAGTGTAGTGGCGTAGAGTGTTGTGGAGTATTGTTAGTGTCATGGAGGGTATCGAGTGGAGTGGCATAGAGTGCCGTAGAATGGAGTGGCATAGAGTGTTGTGGAGTAGAGTGGGGCATCATGGAGGGAATCGAGTGGAGTCAAGCAGAGTGGAAGAGCATAGAGTGGGGGGCGTAGAGTGGAGTAAAGTGGAGTAGAGTGGCATAGAGTGGAGTGGCATATAGTGGAGTAGATTATCGTAGAGTGGAGCAGAGTGTTATAGAGTGGCATAGAGTGTCATAGAGTGGAGTGGCGTAGAGTGGAATAGGGTGTCATAGAGTAGAGTGGAGTGGTGTAGAGTGGGGTAAAGTGGCATGGAGTGGTATAGAGGGAGTTGCATACAGTGGAGTAGAGTGTTGTGTCATAGAGTGGAGTAGATTGTCATAGAAAGAAGTGGCATAGACTGTCATGGAGTGCTGTGGAGGGAGTGTCGTGGAGGGATGGAGAGTGGAGTGGCGTAGAGTGGAGTAGAGTGTCATAGAACAGAGTGGAGTGGAGTAAAGTGCTGTGGAGTGGCATAGACGGAGTTGAGTAGAGTGTTGTAGAGTACAGTGGCATAGAGTGGAGTAGATTGTCGTAGATTGTAGTGGTATAGAGTGGAGTAGAATGTCTTAGGGCCTGATTACGACAACACCAAACCTGTGTGCATACCACCTGTGAGATGACAACTGGTTCTTAGGCGGCCCCACAGCGGTGTCTAAGAAATAAGCACCGCAGTGGGAATGTCAAAGGCAGTACCTGCATGGCATGGACTGGTGCAGTCCATGCCGTGCAGGTACTGGGGTGCATGCACACAGGGAGGCACAATATGTGCTCCCCTGCATGCACCCCATGGCCCTGAGGCAACAGGGAACCCTGTAGGGCACCCTTTGTTTCCTCTCTGCCACTGTTTTATGGAGTAGGAACCGCCATGAAAACCGTGGTGGAGAGGATACTCGCAATATGCTTGGTGGGACCACGGCGGTCCCACCAAGCATATTGCGGCCTCAAGACCGCCGCACCACTGCCAGGGATCTCTGATCTCTGGTGGTGGTCTGGTGTTTGCCCTACTTGTAATAGGGCGGACGGACTGCCGTTGCTGCAGTGGCTGGACCACCACCACCGCGCCACCATGAGTCTGGTGGTCCGTGGACCACCAGACTCATAATCAGGCCCTTAGGGTGGAGTGGCTTAGAGTGGAGTGTCCTAGAGTGAAGTGCCCTAGAGTGGAGTGGAGTAGAGTGTTGTAGAATGGAGTGTCGTAGAGCACAGTGTTGTGTCGTAGAGTGGAGTGGTGTAGAGTGGAATGGAGTAGAGTGGCATAGAGTGTAGTGGTGTAGCAGAGTAGAGTGAAGTAATGTGTCACAGAGTAGAGTGGAATAAAGTGGTGTGGAGTGGCATAGAGAGAGTTGCGCAGAGTGGAGTAGAGTGGAGTAGAATGTTATAGAGTAGCACAGAGTGGAGTACAGTTTCGTAGAGTGGAGTGGCATGGAGTGGAGTAAAGTGTCATAAAGTACAGGAAAGTAGATTGTTGTAGAGTGGAGTAGAGTGTCATAGAGTGGAGTAGAGTGGAGTGGCATAGATTGGAGTGGCGTAGAGTGTGATAGAGTGGTGTGACGTAGAGTGTGATAGAGTGGAGTGGCATAGAGTGGAGTGGCATAGAGATGAGTATCGTAGAGTGGAGTGGAGTAGAGTGTAGTGGCATAGAGTGGAGTGGAGTGGTGTAGAGTGGAGTGTCGTGTCATGTTGTAGAGTAGAGTAGAGTGGAGTTGAGTGGCATGCCGTATTGTATTCAAGTGGTGAGGTGTAGAGTGGGGTGGCATGGAGTGGAGTGGAGAGACATATCGAAGAATATAATGGAGTGGCATGTTGTAGAGTGGAGTGGCGTGTCATAGAGAGGCTTGGAGTGGTGTAGAGTGGTATGGAGTGACTTGGAGTGGCGTGTCATAGAGCGGAGTGGAGTGTCGTAGAGTGGAGTGGCGTGCTTTAGAGTGGAGTGGTGTGTCATAGAATGGAGTGGCGTGTCACAGAGTGGTGTACAGTGGAGGGGCTTCGAGTAGAGTAGAGTACTGTAGAGTGGAGTGGTGTACAGTGGAGTAGTGTAGTGTGGAGTATGCATGCTGCAGTGGCTCACTGCCATTACAGACAACACATTTCTAATTGAAATGACCATTGCATTTACATAGACATACAGTTTTACTGATAAAAGTATGCAGCGCACAAACAATAATGTGAGGAAATGTAATCACCTAGTGTGTTGATTTGTTTTGAATGTATTAAAATATTTATTTCCACCACACTTCAGAATTACAAAAAAATGTGCTTCATTTGTGCTTTCCTAGTACTAATATATTGTGAAATATCTGCACAGTTAATTTATAGGCAATTACATTTTGTTGTGTGCTAGAGAAAAGCCTTTCCTTTCACAGCAAGATTGTCTCATGAATCCTTTCACTTTGAAGTTGGAGAAAGAAAAGTAAACATCACGTTCCCTCAGAAGACAGAGCCTGATATTTGACTTCTGTCTTTGAATGCACAGCAAATGTGACAAGATAAGAACAAGATTTAAAGGCCTGTTTACAGAAAGCGAGCACTCCTGGAAGAATATAGTAAATAGGCTATGTTCCAAGGGAGAGACAAATTCAAGCTAGACAGCATAAAAAATATAATGTCAGCAAGCAGAAAGCAAGCAAATGTGAGTTACAAAACATAAAGCCAATTGTAAGCAATGGGCAGAAAGCCTTCCCAGGAAAGTTTTCAGAATGCCCCTAAGAAGCTGTTAGCAAAACTAGACATCTGCACTGTCTAGTAGGCTTCGACCTAAAAATGGCAACTGCAGGGTAATGCCACATGTAGTGCAGATGAATCATCATAAAGTATTGAAACCTAAGTCGAACAAATTAAATATATGCATTGACATACATTCTCACTGTGCAAATTTGCCCAGAACCTTCTTGAAACAGGTACTAGTTTTGCTCGAACTATTACCCGGCTAAGGCCTATCTTCCTTCACCAACTTTATAAGGCATGAAGGGCTGTGACAAAGTAGGGTGATGTCAATATTATTTCTGTAATTTTCTTGACTTATGTGACAAGAGGTGTGGATGGGTAGCTGGTGAAAGTTTGGCTAACATTTTGGTGGAATGGGTAAACTGATGGCCATCAAGGTGTTGGGACAGACAAGTCCGCTGCATGGTAAAAGATGTGTACCCCTGCACGGAGTGCCTAACTGTACTGTTGTCTGGAACCCTAATGCTGATTTTTTGTCATAGGCAAATACAGATCATTTGTGTGCACCATGGCACAGTCCTGTCTCACAGTTTGTGGTCTTCTTGGACCGGGAGGGGCACCCAAAGCACTACCCTCCTAGAGGTGGACAGCTATCGCTTTCAGAATTAAGTGGCACAAGCGTATTGGTGGCAGCATACCGTGTAATGATCAGTAGGAGTGAACAGGTCCTTTTTACCCTGTTTCACTGGAGTGAGGCTTACAAGCCCACTCACCTTTTTATTAGTTCTGCTGCTGTGTGCTTAACTCACCGTTGGCCTACGTCAGTTATATGTAGAGTGCTGCGCAGCGCGGGAATAGTGACTGGATATATGTGTGTCTGGGAAAGGTAAAGTACAGTGATCGAGCAGTGCTGTGTAGTAGAAGCATGGTTAGTGCATGTTCTAAGTGTATGTATGCCTGTGAAGAATACATCACATGAGAGATGTAGCTGTGCAGTGCATGTGCAATAGATGTATGTGCTAGGTGTATGTGTGCATGCAAGAAGTACAGTACATGAAGGGTGAAGTGTTGTGCAGCACATGCATGGTGAGTGTGCATGCTGGCAATGTGTGTGTTTGCAAATAGCACATCATGGCACAACACAGAAAGGATACAGTCCTGAGAAGTGTCCACAAAGTGAGTGTGTGTGTGTTGGATGTATGTGCGTCTGGGGTGGCACAATACATGGAGGTGACAGTACTGGACAGTATGTGTGCTGTGTATGTACATTGAGTGCAAATGTGCCTACAGTAGAACATCACACGGAGGACCCAAGGTTCCATTTTGGAAAGTCCAGCCCTGCCTGGTGAAGGCCTGAGGAGTAGAGGCACCCCCTCAGACAGATTTGTGAATTGCTGCATTCCTATGAGCTGGGAAAGACATACTGGAAGAAGGGAGAGAGAGAGACTCCCCCTGTAAACTTCAAAAGGGTGTTTTTTTAATGCAGTGATAGATCACAAGAAATGGGCTTGGACATATCTCAGGAAGGAGATGGGGCTGATAAGAGAATCATAAAGAGTGGGGTTGGGAGCATGGGATTAACCTTTTGATGCACCTACCACTGTGGCTACATCCAGGTGTGAACTCTAGTCACTCCCATGGCCTGTGTAGTGGGACTGTCATCTTCGGAGTCTCTCCTGCTGTGACAGACAGCCTTTGAAGAGTAAGAAGAGAGAGAGAAAATGTACACTTCAAAAGAAGCAAAACCCCAACACAAAACTTCAAGACCTAGACCCTAAATTACATTTGGTGTCTGAAAATGGACTATAAGAAGGGGAGGTTGAGACTAGGCCTGGGAGAAATTTTAACTTGCCAGCGTAATCAGAGTAATTTCAGTAATTATGCATTACTCTTGTGATGCAAAATGTGTGACATTATGTGATTACGCCAGCTTGAGTAATTAAGAGTAATTTTTGGGAAAAATCCTACTGCAGGAGCACAGCAACAAAGAACTAAGAGAGAGCGAGCATCAGCTGGCTACTGCTGTTCATGCCCTGTAGCATTTAGTGCTATTTTCTTTGGGCAAAATGCATCTTCTGTCCCATTTTGGATGCAAGGGTGCATTTTGCACTAAGAAAATAGCGCTAAATGCTGGATTCCGCCTCTTAAACAATTATGCATAATTACGAGTAATTTTGTGGTAATTACGAGTAATTATGCTAGAGAGAACCACGCCAATTACTCCCACCCCTAGGTGAGACCTTAAAATGAGTAATCTACCCAGACATGCTGTGGGACGAGGGGAAGTTCTTCACGACTTCTGCCTCTGACCAAAATTGGGGGCCAAGGCCTGCTAGTCTCCTTGCTGGGTGAGGGGAAGGGAAACCAAGACCATTTGCCCTGGAGTCTAGAGCACCAGTGCCTACGTGTTTGCCAAGACCAGTTGCCCTGTGAGAAATAGAAGCGCATTGAAGGTAGCGAGGTCCAGTGAGGAGCCCTACTAAGAGGACTCACGGTGTGAGGAGATGGCTGTGCACTGATCGGGTTGTTGTCCATGTGCAGGAGTGATTCAGCGACCCCCATCTGGCAGGTGAGGGCCACAGTGTGCTGAGCCATGCATTGAGCGCCGTGGGGGTAGCGCCAAGTCCGTACTGCCTTGTTGTAATAACCATGTATGCCTGAGGGGGCCACCATTCAAGTGACTTTGCTGACAAGCTTGTCAAGACTTGTGTACACCTTAGCAACAACCCTGTATGCCAGGAGGGATCGCCGTAGTGTGGATGATTGCACCAGCAAGTACCGTGGTAACCTCATATGCCAGGAGGAGCTGCTGGAACTGGGTTTTGCCAAGGGTTCAGGCCATTGCCCGAGAAAGTAGAAGCTGCGACCTGCATGTCAAGCCTGTGCATCGAAATCTGCCCCAACCAACACCAAGGACTTCAGAGGACACCAAGGAAGATGTTGCATCACCACTGGGACCTGGTCAAGAGCCTGAAGATCTACCAAGTCCCCCATATGGGGAAGCTGACTTAAAGCACCTACGGAAGCTGGGAGTATCTCTGATCACAGAAAAAGCTGGCAGTGCCACTCGGGTGACTACGGGGTGCTGCCACGAACAGCCTGGCTTCTTCGAACAGGACCAGAGCTTGCAAGTGCCCACGGCTGAGGCACCAGCTGAAACGCTGAATGCTTGCATGCTGCCAGACCAGGTAAGACTTGAATCAGGCCTGTTGGGTACCGGGGGACTCCCTGTTGAGGGTGCTACGGCACCATAGGCACTTTTGACTAATTCCTAAGAGTCAAAAGGGGGACTTTTGAGTGCGACCTACTAGTGAGCATTCCCTGGATGCGGCCACCAGTGAATGGGGAATAACCCTGACCACGCTGCAAGGAAGAGAGTAGGACAGTGATTTGCCAGACAAATTCTAGAGCTCAGACCTCAAGGAGATTATGTTGTTGCTTTTGAATGTCATTGTGCCTTTCAATGCGATCAATCGAGTTAGAAATGAAATACTTTTTCATAGCATTGAGTCATGTTCACTAACCTGTATCTACACTTCCCTTTGATGGAGCCTTCGACTGCTTTTCCACAGCTACCACTGAGACTCAAGTGCAGAAGGGGTACTTGGCCCATTTGTTCAGGATCCACAGTAGGTCGGGCCTCAGGGCATCAGGAGTAAAAAGCCTCAGACACCACGGTTGTGCCCAGTAACCCCTGCATGCCCAATGGCCATCTGAAATGGGGTTCTGACAGAAGGCGTTTGTCTTTTTACAAGACACAGGAGGACATATTACCCAACCACAAATGCACGAAACACTACAAAGCCTCTACTATCAAATAAAAAAACATTACTCAAAACGAATCATAAATACCACGTGCCCAAAAAAAGTACATTTTTAAATGAATAAAAGAACTGAGAAATCCTCAAGATTGCCCAAACATTAGTCCACTTCTTAAGTACCTAGATACCATAGCAAAACCCTCTATCGAAAAAGGAATATCTTACAGAAACATCTGCAGAAGACCAGAGTATTCGAGCCCCTTGCTCCTAATACATCCCTTTAAGAATACCAAACTTTTGCAATATTTCCATTTCAGGAACTTTTCAGTCCAAGCAAAAACTCAGGATCCCTAACTGAGCCATACCGTTGGTATTTTTGAAACTATCTCCAGAGCGAACCCATAGCAACTCTTCTCCATAGCATTTGCAACAATTTACTGTACTTAGGAGAAGTACCATCATAATTAAAAACAGCTTGTGCAAGGTTCTTATTGGGAGATGCTTCTCAGCCCAAAAGACTTACAGCCAAAAATCAGACAGACAGTTCCCTAAAAACTACTTGAATGAGACGTCTACTCAACAGAAGAACAGAATCCACCCTAGTTTCTTTTTGAGGGTGACCTCAGACAGAACTTGCATGCTAATTATTCTTGACCTATCAGCGGCCTTTGACAGTCAACCATGGAAGAACATCTTGGTATAACAGGGAAAGGCTCTAATTGGTTCCTATCCTTCATCCAGTACAAATCCTGCGGGTTGGATCAACTCCTTTCTTGACTGTTGAGCGCCACCACAAACCAGCCATTTCCCCAGAAGACTGCGAAGGACAAGTCTTCTCAAAGCTTAAACAATAGTTTATTCAGGCATCGTGGTACTGCTTAACCAATGGTGGACAGCAGAGGCAAGGGATGGTCTACCTACAATAAACGATGGGTACAACAACAAAGTGGCTGGCATCAGGCGCGGCTCCTCCGTATTAGCGGAGGAGCATCACCCTGCTGCCAGCAGATGAAAAATAAAATGAAAATAAAACAATTTTAATATCATTTTATTTATCACTGCCTGAGCAGCCTCAGCCATGGTGGAGTCTTGGACAGGTCGGGCTGGGTCATGGCAGGGAGGAGGAGTGGTGGGCACTTATAAATGCGCATGTCAGTTTGGCCGGCAGGTAAGTCTTTTTTATTTATTTATTATTATTCCTCTAAACCCCCACCCCTCCTACACCCCTACCCCTCGCCGCCCTCCACTTTAGATTGGCAGCGGCCGCCACTGACTAGCATTGTCAACTGCATGGACAGGAAAGTGGCTTATAATGCCTTCCCCTTTCCTTCGTTAGGAATTTACTTCGCTCCAGTTTATTTTTTATGTCTGGTGTCCTTCTTGTTCTACTTCCATTTTGTGCCACATTAAAGTGCATTCACGTGTAAGTAGCTTTTTCTCAAGGCACCCTTCAAATGAGGCATGAAGGCAGTGCACTTACCCACATTGTCTCAAGTGGTCAACCAATTCATCCATTATAGGTTGTGATGTGGCATCAAACACAGGCAACGAAACACAGCAAAATCTGTTAGAATAGTCAAAATGGCGCCTCTAAGACAGAGAGAGACAAAAACAATACAGTAGAAAGACCTATAGACACAGACATTACCACCAAAGAGAATGCATGGTGGGGCACTGACAGTCAGAGCGGATGGACCCGACAGTGTGCTGCACTTTCTGGAAAAGCATGTCAATTCACAATTGACATCTTTTGTGACCTCTCAAAACTTCCTTCATGGCTCTCAATCTGGCTTCAGAGCGGGCTTCTCTACTGAAACCGCTTTGCTTGGGGTCACAGATATGGTGCGCCAGCAAGTTGACGCGGGTGGTACTGTGGCACTTATACTTTTGGATTTAAGTGCCGCATTTGACACTGTATCACATTCTGTGCTATTGCATGCGCTTCAATTACTGGGAGTGACTGATAAAGCCCTCAAGTGGCTTGCTGATTTCCTGACTAATCGAACGTTTCAGGTTTTCTCGCCGACAGCATGTTCCGAGATTCACAATTCGCCTTATGGGGTTCCCCAAGGCTCGTTCCTCAGCCCTTTACTATTTAACATTTATGTCAGACCTATGGCGAGGATTGCTGAGGAAGCAGGGTTGTCTCTTTTTTCATACGCCGATGACACCCAGATTGTGTTCTCCCTCTCTGTGGATGGAGCCCACAATCCTTCCTTACTACCGGCCGGTTTGAGGAACATTGCAGGTTGGATGCATACCAACCTGTTAAAACTTAACGGCGAGAAAACAGAAGTGCTGATTGTGGGCCGAAATAAAGACTTGTGGGGTTCCCATCTCTGGCCCACTGAAATGGGTCCTCTGCCCCAGCCTAAACATCAAGTTCAAAACCTGGGTGTCATAATTGATGACCAACTGTCCATGAAGCAGCAAGCAGTGAGAGTAGCCTCGACTTGCTTCACAATCCTTAGATGGCTAAAAAAATCTTATGGATGTTGCCTTCCTCTACCCAACGTACTGTGGTCCAGGCTCTCATTACCTCAAGACTGGACTACTGCAACATCTTGTATCTGGGTGCCGCCAAGGAGGTAGCTACGCAAGTTACAACTAGCGCAGAATGCTGCTGCGAGGCTGCTTTGTAGGATACCTAAAACTGCTCCCATTTCCAGTTCAATCCGGGATCTCCATTGGCTCAGGATTGAAAGCCGCATTAAGTTTAAGGCACTGAGTCTCATGTTCAAGATAAAATCTGGAAAGGTACCTCCCTACTTGAAGACTCTTGTTCATCCTTATGTGCCATCTCGTGCTCTGCGCTCAGCTACCCAGGCCAAGTTTATTGTTCCTAGGACGAGATTAGTGCGCATGGGCGATCGTTCCTTCTCTCATTTGGGACCCTCCTTATGGAACTCCCTTCCGTTTGATCTTCGAATTGAATCTTCGTATGAGAACTTCCGCAAGGGTTTAAAAACTTGGTTATTTAACATGTAGACCCCTCTGTCTGCGTTGGCTCCTTTCAGGCGGCGCCGGGAAACCCTAGGGTAGCTGTGCGCCTTATAAAATTAAAATAACATAACATAACATAACTTTCGTAGGAGTAGATACCTTCACATTACGAAGATGGGCTCTTCTTTTACACTGAAGCCAGTAGCATTGCATCCGGGACTTCTCAACAATCTGGAAAATAGCTGTTCAGACAGCCCCAGACCCAAGACATGACATGTGTTTCACTGCAGATGGGGAGCCGAGGAGCCAAAGGAATGAGTCACTTCATCCTGCTTTCTTGGGAAGCACATCTGCATGGAATTCAGCTCCTCGCCCCCACTTCTTTGGCACCTCGCCTAGTCCTTCAGCTGAAACAGCCAGCACAATATCTGAGAAGAGTGATGGTGTGTAGTAAATCTACTCCTACAGCACATGAAGTGGGGCACTGCAGATGATCCTGAAAGAAGAAAGGTGGGTACTACCCTGGCAACCTTCACCATGCATCTTCCCTCCATAGGGGAGAGTGGGCACAAACCATATGCCCCTAAGAAAACACATGAGCAGCACCGACGCTGCCTCTAGATAAATGACGAGCCCTTTTCATGCCCAATGTTGAGGGAACATGGACCTTATCCCTTTCTACATAGAGAAAACATGAACATTATGCAGGGACTCTGCAGTGGGAACAGGATAGTGCCCATGCACCCATGAAACATGAGTATGATGGTTTCCTCTAAAGAAAAAGATTGTGCACAGGAGGTGACCCACCAGAGGAAGCTAGGGTACTCCCCACTCTTCCTTGAGAAGTCGTCAAGGCGCTATCTATGTCCCCTATTGAAGAAACCCCAAAATGTGACCACTATGCTTGCACCTATAGAGGGCGCTTAAGCACTACCTATGATTTTCCTATACTGTACCCTGCACCCTGCAGCTGTAGGTTATTGATGCCTTCTGAAATGGAAGGAATCGCCCTACCTCTCTCCCTTAACCCACCAGTCATATTGTCCAATCCTTTTTTAGTTGCACTTCATACTTCTGCCCCAATATCAGCAGTCCTCACTACCCTATAGAGCCCGGGCGCTGTCACAGTCTCTATAGAGAGATCATCAGCATTCTTTGTGCCCCCTAGAAGGGCAACACGAGCAGGACTCATGCCCCCTGCAGCTGATGCATAAGCACTGTTAAGGTCCCTGCATAGGAGCATGACAGACACACACAGGCTATGAGAGGAGGCCGTGCTGGAGAACTCTGAGGGGAGGTACAGTAACTCACTATATCTTGGAGGTTTCTGTGCAGGATGTTTATGTAAGAGTGCCGTGGGGGATACACGTGTCAGCTGTGGAGCACTCAGTGCCAAAACGGAAAGCTCCCTCCCCTGCAGGCCCACCCTGGGGCCGCTCTCCCTTCAAGCGCCTTGGGAGGGGAGTATGACGAGAGCACCCTCTGCTGGCCTCTGTGTGTAAGTTCATTAATACATGGTACTGGCGTTGTGTCCTAGTTTGGAAACCTTCCATATCTTGCCAAAAATAACAGAGGAATGAGGTTGGGGCCCGGTCTGGCAGGACTGCTGCCAAATGTGTACATAATATAAATGTGTTCCAGACACCCTCCCTCCCATGAAGGAAGGAAAAAGTAGAGGAAACGGAGAGTCGTGACTCAAGAGGAGATTGGAAAGAGAAGAAAGAGTGGGCGTGCCAGAAAGATCTAATAATAGTTGAGGACTTTTACATAGCTTAAAGGTGTGGGGAGGACTTGCGCTCTTGAGGAGTGGACGAGAAGCACTGAACTCAGTAACATAAAGGTGTCAGAGGACTCCATGCCATCATTAACCTGCTTACAAAGAAGACTATATTATTAAGGATCCAGCTGCACTTGCTAAAAAACAAGGGTCCCTTGTAGCTGAAGTCAAACGTTCATAGATGCCAACGTTCTACAGTTATGATGAGGGTCATTTATTATGAGATGTGTAAAAGCCTTAATTTTTCATTGCAATTTCATCGGAGTCACAGAAGAAAGTTTCAAGTTTTTAAAGAGAAACTTGAAGGAACTCAGGGCCAGATTTAAAGTTTGGCGGACAAAGTACAGTCCATCAGGGTGCCTGACAGACTATCCTATCCCAAATTTAGAGATCACCTCAGACTCCTGCTTCCTGGCAAGGTACAAAAAGTTTAGTAGACGGATGCCATCGTTTTTTGATAGCAGTTCCCCAAAATTTAACAACGTTTCTGTTTTTCAAAAACAAGCACCCAACGTGGGAGTTTGTTATTGAAAAGCATAACTAATGACCTACACACCCAGGGAGTTTTGTTTGCCCTGGATGTGGTGGTAATTACTTCTTTTTTTCTGTTCCTCACCACAAGGTTTTATCTAGATGTAACAGACAGAAAAAAGGACATCACTTCACCCACCATAAATAAGGCATGCACTGGGATGCCCTTCCTTTAATGGGCCATACGATGGGCCATACCCTGTCAGGCCGTCAGAGGAAGCATTCTGTCAGTGGAGTCAACAAGGGCTCTGCTGATGGAAAGCTGACGGTCTGCCTGACTCTAGATGCTGCAGGGGCACCGAGGGTTTGTCGGCCAGGGTACTCTGCCATGTTTGTGATGGAGGACCCTGTCTGCCAAACTCTAAATCTGGCCCTAAGGGTGGGAGCCTGACATACATGGATGTTGATACTTGCAGCAGCAGCAAGAATGAAGCAACTCATCAACCAGGAGTGTAGAGTTCAGTTCTTACTGGTGTGGCATGGGTGAGTCACTAGTGGGTCACATGGAAGAAGACGAACGCCACCTGACGCTGTGCACCCAGCGCTGCCTTCAAGACTGCCTGCGGAGTCTTGGACAGGGTGATGGGGCACAAAAGAAGAGCCGCCTAGCGGCATGAGTGCAGACAACCATGCCCATCATCACTGTCCAGGAAAGTAGAACATGAAACCACCACGGATGTCCATATCCCTCAACCCATGTACTCTTCAGAGGCAAAAGGCTGCCCAGCAACATACGTAGAAAGAGGAAAGTAGGAAAAGGACTGCAGACATAGAGAAAGGGTGACCATGTGAAGGTTCCCAGGCTTCTTATAAATTAGGCAGCAAATGGAATTAGGAATGGTGCTGAACATTTCCACCACCCATACAGGTAACTTCATAGCATTTCTAAATAAACACAACTACCAAAAATGCCAGAGAGCATTAATATGATTGAAACAGTCCCAAACTCAAAAGTAAGTTGCGAGGGCCACTCATACAAAAAGGATGATTCATAGTCAAATTCCCAGCACCCAGTTTTTTCTAAACACATTTTTATTAGCTTCGCACAGCATTTGCAGAGATTGACACCAGCATAGTTTTTACAGTAAATAAGCAGACGTTATGCTAATTGTCACCATGTCATTACAACATTATGCATATAGTTTAGCTTTATTCATTTCATGAGACATACTAGGCAAAGCAAAGGAGTGAAGCAAAGAATGACAGGACTAGAACCCTCCCCACATCCTCCCACCCCATCGACCACCAGATCAACACCCAACTGGCTCTCAGTGCGTCATCCAAAGTCCAATTATTCATTACTCAGGCAGTGCCATGCTGCCTCTTGCACCACAAGTCCACTCATAGATGCCTCAAGGTATATAATGTCAAGTATACAATATAAATCAAGGCAGTGAACATGTGGATTACCACATCCGGCGAATCTATGGAGGGTAATTGTCGTTTTTACAGGTTGCGGCTTCAGTGCTTCAAGCATGGCATTCCACTTAGGAGCAACAGGAATGTTTTGCAGCCCTGCACATTCCTCCCTGTGGAGGTGCTTACTTTCTCCTTCTAACCAGTGTATGGGCATGTAAAGCCATCTAGTAAGAGAAGTAGAAGAGGTATGTCACCAAGTCGTGGTGATATTACTCTTTGCCAGGAGTAAAGCAAGATCCACAAACTTTACAGCGCGTCACAGGACCTTGTCAGGAGAGCACAGCTGTCCCCATCAGCGCGGCATCGAGGACAAAGTGAGGAGGCCCCGGGTATGGTTTCTCCAATTTTATGGGGGCTTCAGTAGACTCAAGTAAAAATATTACATTGTATATACTCTGCTTTATACCCTGCTTGGGTATAGGAGGATCTTCCCCCAGTCCAAATCCTTTTACACTCTGAATATGTAATTTCCTCACTGAATGTGGCGTTTGACCTGCGACAGATTTATAGGAATAGATGTGCTCTACAGAGCCATCTAATCAATTTCTTGTTGTTACTTATGACATGCAAAGTTTGACTCACCTTGTGCACAGGTGGTTCCAAATTTTCAATCTGCCATGGGCTACGCCAAGCTAATTTAATTTGCCCATAGTTAAGAAACTGCCCACTTAGAAGCCCTTTAAGCCAATCCAGCGGTGGCCAGATGATGCTCCGGCCCCCCCTAACATAGTGGAAGTTGCTAAGAATTTGGGGGTAAAATTTGATACCTCCCTTTCATTTCGGCCGCAAGCTCTCACAGTTGCGGGGATGTGCTTTAGCCTCATTAAAACTCTTAGAAAGCTCTTTGACTACATTCTCTTCTCAGTGAGTAAGACAGTGGCGGTAGCTCTTATACTATCCAGATTAGACTACTGCAACAGCCTACTTGCAGGAACCAATAAACAAGTATTATATAAACTACAGATGGTGCAACATGCAGCGGCGTGTCTAGTGCTAAAACTATCTCGTAAATCATCGGCTTCGGCAGCCCTTAAGACCTTACATTGGCTGCCCGTTCATAAAAGGATTTTGTTTAAGGTACTGCTGATCACTTTTAGAGCCTTCAGAAACTCTGGACCAAAATACTTATCGGCCAGACTCTCCCCTTACACCACTGTCAGGACTCTTAGATCCTCCTCAGCCAATTTCCTTAAGCCCCCTACCTACAGGCTTAAAAGAAAAGGAGGTAAAACTCTGGCAGTCCTAGGCACCCGTGCATGGAACCTCATGCCAATTCAACTGAGGCTGACAGAATCAGAAACGCATTTTAGGAAAGTTCTGAAAACCTGGATCTTTGGGTCCACCGATGCATTCTTCCTCTCACTAATTTAACTGATACACATCTTGCTTTCTTAAGTTTTCCTGTCTTCCCTTACCCTCTCCGCATAGCGCCAGGATGCTCCCTCCGGAGTGACAGCCGTGCTTTACAAATAATCAAATCAGAATGCTGCAATCTTCTATTAGCGTGTCAAAGTCCCATCTCCAGATAAAAGTGCAACCTTGGCCCCCTCACTCTCAATCCACACCCAGAGCTGGTGTTTTCCTAAGCCACCATGCCTGTGCAGGGAGGCCAAGCAATGGAGTAGCAGGGGCCTAAGGGAGTGTCAGTTTAGTAAGGGGGTAGTTACGTTTTAAGTGGTAGACAGTTGAATGGGTAGTTGATTTGTGGGAAACATCAGTCTCTGTAGAAAAACATCAGTGATTCTGTCCTCAGGGAGGCTGGTCTCCCCGAATGACTGGCCATACAACCATCTGGAAACCAATTGGAGCAGTGCACCAAGGTAGTATTTTGCTAAGTCTGGAAGCCTCGTCGTCCCACTTCTATGGACAACTTTAGTGTCAAAAAAGTAACTCGACATCACCCTCCAGCCCACACTGGCCCACACAGAATCTAATCCAGGTTATTAAAAAGGTATCAGAGTAGGTTAAGGGTTAAATTGACAAAGTCGTATAGAAAGATTAGAAGCAGCACCATTTTAATGAGTGGCAGCGATGTCCAATAGGCCTTCGCGGAATTCGCGGAGCAAGTGACTAAAAAACTCTGCCGCGCTACCGGGAGTTCCGTAAGCGGCGGAATGCGTTTGGTCATTCCTTTCGCATTGATTTTCAGCGCCAGGTGTTTGTCATGCACTGTAGAATCAGCGCAAACGGCACCATGCACAGCGCAAGAGAGCGCTACTTCTTTTCTGCTGCTTAAGTTGATTTTCTACTCGAGCGGCAGCTTTCTCGACGCGAACGGAAGGTTTCTCAACGCGAGCAATCGCGACCATCAGCGACCGCTCACGTTGAGAAATCTGTCCGCCCGCATTGAGAAATATCACCGGAAGGTGGATTTTCCTCGCTCACACTCGCCAACTTGACATTGGCGAGCGCAAGCAAGGAAAAAACTCTGCTATGCTGAGCGTCGTTTTTCAGAACTCCGCATGCTGCGCGGAATGCAGAAAACTCCACAAACGGAGCGGAGTTCCCCACCAAGGCCTAATGTCCAACATGCAAACTGTAACTTAAGGGCTTGTACTGATTTGCCTAAGTTATCATCATGGGGGTCCTGTACAGTATGGCAAATATTAATCCCATATACTTATTGTTAAGGACTTCCAAACAAGGCGGCCCCCCAGCATGGCCCAGTCTAGTGGAATGAACCCTGGGTTCAAACAAATATACATGATTTTGTACAGTTGGCACGAAGGGCAGATATGGCCACAAAAGTGTCAAGTATCTGCGCAATGACAGTGAGATCTGCTGTAGTGTATTTGAAGTAAATCATGATATCATCAGCCTATAAGGAGACCACTAAGGTAGTTGTGTATTCTCATACATTAATATACCCCAGTGAAGGCCCAATTGATGAATGTGAGCAGCCAATAGCTTGATGACCATGGCAAACATAATACTGTAGAGTAGCTTATTTTATATAGGCCTGGGTGAAATTTAAATTACGCTGGTGTAATTTGGGGAATTTCGCATTACACTTGATATGCGAAATTCCAGAAACTATAGCATTACGCCACTTCGTGTAATTATGTTCCAATCACAGTAAAAATTTACTGCAAAATGTGGCGTTTATGGCGAGTGCACACAAACAACAGAACACAAGTGGATGTTGTTTGCGGTGCTTTGTTTAAATGCATCCTCACTCCAAAAACTGACTTGAGGATGCATTTCACTATAAAATAGAGTATGAAATGATGGATTTGCATTTTGTGCAATTACGCGTAGTATTACGTAATTTTGTCGACATTTCACGTGCACAAAAGCAAATTATGCAAATTTTACACACCCCTAATTATATTCCATAGACCACGGATATTAAGAGAGATATTACAGCCTAGTACAGAACCGTTTTGCTCGGAATCAATTCTGGAGCCTTCAGTAGTAGCTGACAGGCCAAATATACTCTGCCTTATCCCCTGACCCAGTTCATTGTGAGGAATGGGGTAAGACGCGGGAAAAGGCATCGTATCACTTTTACTGGAGCCAGATTGTAGTAGAACGTAATGTGGGGTACGTCCCTGGTCTGAAGCAGGTGATGCCTAGCATGACCGTATGACACCTCAATCATCTGTCATTGGAATAATCTTGGATGTGTGAGAATCTTCATTAATCGTAGTTAGAAGAGCAAGCATACAGCACTGTGAGAGAGACAAACAGTACAAAGCAGGAATTAGCACATCATTCTGGGTATACACCCTTATATGTGTACAAAACATTTCTGAAACAATATTATAACTTTAAATTGATTCATCCACTGTTTGCGGTGTAACCAACGCTGTGGGTGTGGTACTCAAGTCTTCGTCTGAGGTGGAGATGTCTCCAGAAGTGGTAGTCAGACATTTACAGTGGAGGAGTTTGGGTCAGTTCCCTCAGGGCTGCCACAGTAGCTACTGCATTCTGTTGCACCGCATGCACACTTGAGAAGAAGGAGGACCTTAGCATCTTCCCGCCGCAAGCGAGTACCTTGGCCCTTTGGTCGATTGCGTTGAGGCTTCAGAGTATCAGCGGATCGTAGAGCGCGTGAAGCATCTTCAGACGATTCATTTGTCGCTGCCCAGTCCCAGGCCATTTCCACTTCCAGCCGAGTGAAGAAATAAGTATAAGAATTGGCAACCACTCGCAGCTTCTCCAGGAAGAGTAGTGCATATTTTAAATTAAGAGGCCGCAGTTTCTTCTTAATTTACAGAAATGATACATGCTTCTTTTGTACAGCAATAGTGTAGTCAGGAAGAATCATCGCCTGAACATTTTCAACCTTGATGTGGCCCATTTTACTGGCAGCAACTAGGATAGCACCTCTTTTGAGGTAGTTTAGGATCTTTGCCACTATTGGCCTCACAGTGGATCCAGGTGGTGGGCGCCTCATGGGCAATCTGAGAGTGCACTCCACTGCGAACAGAAGGGACAGGGACCATATACCTGTCCTCAACCACTCCTCTATATATCAAGCAGCATCATTGCTTTAATGCCTTTCGGGCAGCCCAACTATGCGTAGATTGTTGAGTCGAGAGAGGCCCTCCGCATCTTGCAATCTGCCTTCATGAATCTCACTCGTTCTGTAATGTCATGGACCTGATGGACCAAGTCACCCATATGCGGGCGCACTTCTGTGAGATTTATCAGATAGCTTGCATAAAAAGTCAAATCAATTGTTAGTGTGTCTACTTTGTCTACTTTTCACCTCCAGGGCTAGGCAAGCCTCTGCAATGGCCACTAGTATCATGTCTAGTTTGTTTGGAGGGCCTTCGTAGCAGTGTCAGGTGGAGGGGGACGTGTTCTAGCTTCTTAAAGTGCCCATCTGGAGGAAAGTCCAATGCCGCTGGACAGCACAGCGCGAAAAAAGTGATCATCCCAGGGTTCCAGTAGACTGCGATGGACAACAGCCCCCTCAGCGTGGCTATATGGATCGAAGAGCAGATTCAGGCAGCACATAATCAACAATTGACTACTATGCAGTCCACATTCAGCTCTACCTCACCCAGATCTTATGACACTCATTGAGCAGGCTGGTACACACTTCCATCTGGGGGCACGTGTAGCGGAGAGAATCAAGACTGAGTTAATATGTGAGGTCCCCTACATAGAATAGGGCTGTGTGTGCACCATTTCCAGAAAACAAAAATACTGCTCACTAGGGCCGCGCAGTCCGCTGCTGCTCCCCAGGCATCTGCATATGCATCTCAGGCCACCATGGCCCACTCAAGTCAACAACCCTTCAAAGGAGCAGCAGCTCATAATTAGAGTGAGACAAGGCCCAAGTTGCAGGCTGCAGTGCAATTCGTATCAGCACACAGCCTGCTTAAGAGTGTAGTGTGTCCAACCATGTCTTTCCAGGTGACAAGCCACTGCACGTCAACAGGAGAATGGAGAGCCAAAGCAGGAGAGGGTCACATTTGAGTCCGGTGGTGTTTCAGTGTAATGTCGGTCACCATGCGGTCTGATCCAGGATGCATTTCAGGCCCACAGTAAATCTTTCAAGTGCTTCCCGCTGTGTGGCGGGCAGTGCGGTATTCCATAGCTTTCCACCGGCCTTGGACAAAGCACTCCGGTCAGCGGGCCAAAGCCCAATAGAGGGGAGATGGGCCTCTTAACAGCAATCACCCCAACAGCACAGTGTAGCAGATCGCCACCGCCCCAGGCCTCCCGCCAGCCCAGCAGCCTCACCGTGGCCACGGTGGTTCGTCAGTGGTGTGGCAATGTTGCGGGCAGATGAGGTGGGCTCCAACTGGGAGCCACACCCTCCCCATGCATCTAGTTAATAGGACTACTGGGCTCCAGTGGTCAGTGACTTTGAAGCACAGTTGCTGCTTCATCTGCAGAAGGACTACTGGTCAGGAAGTTGCCTTTCACCTGCAGTAGGTCTCCTGGGGAACAGCATTTTAGAGGCTTATATCTTGTGAGAATATATCAATGGTTCCAGGACGGGAAACCTAATGAACCAACTAGTTCTCAATAGCAACTAGGGAAGGTTCTGATAAAGTGTTATGTTTAAGCAACACTACCCCTAGATCTAGTTGGGCTACAAAGATGGTTGAAATGTGTCCAGAACCAGAAAGGCTCACCTCAGTCAACGGAACAACATCCTAAGATCAAGTGTGGAAGGGGAAATCCCCCCAACCTAGACACAGGGAAATGCAAGCTCACAGAAAGACACATTGTGCTACAGGGTGGTGAAGAGCAATGCAGCCTCATTCCACAAGCTGCCCTGGGATCTCATAAGCAAGTCCTTGATCCTCCTACAAAGCAGATCTCTTATGTACAGCTCTGGACAGCAGGGATAAAAGGCATAGCTCATGGTTCCTGTGCAGCTTACTTCCTCAAGATGAACTGCATGCACACTTCAGTCACCTGGGTCTCCCTCCATGTCCTGCTGCTCAGGGGCCATCTCTGGTCCTCACAATGGGAAATACAATTCCCCCTTCTTCCAGGGCAGGTCAAAGCAGCAGGACTCGCTCCAGGGCCCTATCCAAGTGGCCAGTCTTTTGGAAAACAGCAACCTCTAGAGGTCTGTCCTGGCCATACATATGCCACTGTGTGATGGTGCGATACAAAAGGGGATGATGGACGGAACGCTTGAACCAATCAAACACTCACCCCCTCATTCTTTAGCTCACTCCACCACCCCAGTTCAGACATGGCCATATGCAAATCAGTCTGACCCTGTGCCTCATGGAACAGTCCATGTCTTCCCTGGACCGGAATCAAGCATCCTAGGACCGGCTGATGACGGCTGGAATGCCAGAAACCGGTCCTAGGATGCTTGTTTCCGGTCCAGGGAAGACATGGCTTGGCAGTTCGGGCTGGACTGTTCCCATGAGGCACAGGGTCAGACTGATTTGCATATGGCCATGTCTGAACTGGGGTGGTGGAGTGAGCTAAAGAATGATGATGGATTAAACCCAGATCAGTTGACTGGGGGTGAGTGTTTGATTGGCTCAAACGTTCCGTCCATCATCCCCTTTTGTATCGCACTGTGTGATGGTGCAGCACATATTTTCCAGAATTCCAAATTCCAGTCAAATCACAGACATCAAATGGTCAAGAAAATGTGGATCTCCTTCCATCCAAACCAGACTTCCTAAATGGAGAGTCTGCAATGTCCAGACAGTCTGTGGCATATTGCAAAGATGAGAGACTACAGATGGCCAAAAGTTGTGGATTGGGCTCCTCACATACCAGAGAGCGTAAAAGTGAGATGCTTATCTCTGTGTCATATGTGCAGGCTCAGCGGCCAAACATCAGACCTAGCTTTGGTCAATCTTTACAGTTCAGGCAGGAATTTGGACTGAATGTAAACTGCAACCAGAAACAAAGCTGGGACAAAACTCATATGTGGTGTCTGAAGTGCAGCCCAGACCCTGTCTCAGGGACTGGAAAGATTGAATGATCTAACCTTCTGCAGGTTATATCAGCTTCATTTTGTGTGGCATGTTGCATGTACTTGAAGCCAACATCAATCATACTGCACCAAATGTCTTTTCACACATATATGAGCCAACATCTGCAAGCATGTCATAGGACACACAGTGCTCTATACACAGACAAGGGAGTGGAAGGCTCCAGTTGTGAGCGTCTGGGTGTGTTTTTCCAGCTGTCTCAGATATGCCTTATACTCACCCTTCAGTCACTGGTGTCCTTCAAGCACCTTTAGGTCCAGTCAAACACTGAATTCTGGAGGCCCCAGGAGTCAAGTTACTTCCAGGCAAATCTAAATGTCCAGGCAAACGTTTTATAAGTCCTTAGCCAGAATCCCCCACTTCCTTCACCTTGCGCCTCACTGGTGGTTCGTGCACCATCCTGATGATAAATGATTCTGCCTGTGGAGGACGCAACACTGCATTTTCTCTTTTCCACAAAAGGTCCTGCCAAGCTTTCCCAACAGTGAGTGTACAACTTCATCTTGTGTTTTTTTTATCATGGCCAGACTGAGGAATCAAAAGCCGGTATCACTCACCTTCAGTCGCAATCTGCCTGCGCTTCACATCTCTGCCTGCGCTTCCTAACGAAACTCGGTGATCTCCCCCAAATCATGCTTCTGTTACTTGCCTCAACTTGATGTAGCCACCACTGCACTTCCTTGCACAGACCCACCAATAGGTGTGCAATCTCGGAGAATGCCAGACCTCTCCTGAGAGGGAAGACCAGGAGGCCCTGAAGAGATCTGTAATGAAGGACCCCTGGAGATGTGGTCTGGATGGGTGATGCATTGGGAGCCACCTTCCGAGACAACCCCTGGAGTGTGAAGCAGTAGCTTAGCAGCAGACGTGATAGTTCCATTTTGATGGAAGTCTTCTTTTATGCCTGAAAGCTTAGCGTCGCTGCTAACAAATTGAGGCTGAAACCAATATCTTTATTTTTTTCTTCTGAATCAAGTTTGACATCCCTGTTTTTTAATTACATTTTTAATTCTTAATGAAAAAAGAGCATCCAGCTTATTCAACATCTCAAGTTATATCCCTTGACCGAATACAGCTTCTGTATGAGTTGGGCGCTCATTCAGTCACGTCCGATCCCCCAAAACGAGAATAAAATGAAAAACAGTGAAAAAATATCCAGACTCACACAGAAAAGATACAATATTCAGTCTTACTCACCTATATCTGCGATTTAATATCATCTCCTTTTACTTTGGCCACAAATCTATCACTTCATGGTAAGAGCCTCAGTGCGTGGTCAGTGTTTTTAAAGTCAAAGCGCATGACAGGGATTTCGACCCACGTCTGTAATGGGTTTTCACGCAGAGCTGAATATTTTCCTCTCATTTCTCGAATCATAGATTAACATTTGGAGGAAGCTGGGAATGTATATACTATACCAAAGTAAGGTATAGTGTGCACAGAGTCAAATGGATCCCCAGAGGCTTACAGAGGCTTAAGTAGATAACTCTAAAAGCTCCATATGTGGGAGTGTGGTCGAGCAGTTAAGCTTATCAAAGGGCTGTGTTAAGCATTTGTGGAACACTCAGGCAAGAAATGATTACACACACTCAAAGACTGAATCAAGACCAATCGTTTTGTATAAAAAGTTATTAAGTTATTACATTGTTATTTTATTTTAGAACCAAGAGGAACTCAGTTGCAGGTAAGTAACAGTTTCAAGAATAGCAATAATACTTTCCAAGATGTAGTAGGAAATGTTTTGCAAGGCAGTAAAAATGCTTTATAGTCGTAGGAATACTTTTGTATTGTCAATCAACAATTGTAAAACTTAAGCAATTGTAGGAAGTAAACATTTGAATGCAATAGGAGAAGCGCAATTCAATCCTATGGGAGGAAAACAGTGATATGCATTAACAGATAAGTACACAACTCACTCTTCCACTATTCGGGGTTTAGACCAACACTGACCAAGGTTCAAATTAAGTAGGTACTGCAATTCCAGCGGCACTGGGCGGCCTGGTGCAGAGGTCACTAGGCCCAATGTTAGTCAATGGGGACTGGGGGCACCCAAAAGAGGTGCTGGTTGCAGGCAGGTACCCGCAGTTTTAGAGCACAGGCCCCGGGGGTTAAGGTAAGCACAGGGGGGCCACAAGGCAGCACCAAAGCTACACCACCAGAGAAACAGGGGCGGCCAGGTGCAGGGTGCAAAACAGTGTTGGGCGCCCAATGCAAATGAATGGAGGATCTTGGTCACACAAAGAGGCTGTAGGCTCGGACCAGGAGGCTGGATGAAGGTGACCACCGGCTGGACAGGTGAGTTGGGATGCAGGGCAGGGCCTGGGCACTATCAGCTGGGTTCCCCAAAGTCAGGGGGTTGAGGATGCAGGTGTGCCTTTTGGTGTCAGATTTTCTTCACAGGAGCCGATCGCGGTCAGGGGGACCCTTCGTGTTGAGGCTGCAGGTGACTTTGTGCGTCCAGGAGAGGGGGAAACAGCGTTTACAACGCTGGTAATACCACGCGGGTAGGTTACAACGTGGACGTTACATCGTCCGCGTTGTTACCATGCATGGCATTACATCGCAAGTCGTTTCAACGACTTGCGCTAGATGGCGCGCAACACCAAGGAATGTGTTGGATTTTAAATCCAACACATTCCCTGCTGTTGCGCTAACTGGAGTAGGAATAGCAATTTATACTATTCCTAAGTCCAGCGCGCCATCTAGCGCAAGTCGTAGAAACGACTTGCGATGTAAAGCCATGCGTGGTAACAACGCGGACGATGTAACGTCCGTGTTGTAACCTACTGCGGGGTAATAGATGGCGTAGTAACGTCATACATTCACAACAGGTCAGCCCCCGATGGAATCGAGGTCCGGATTGCTGGGGAGACGTCGCTGGACAGGTGAGCCACTCAGACTCGGGCCGTGGACGTCGGGTGCAGAGTGGTCAGGGGTTGCAGATCAGCCTGGATCTGGAGTCCTTGGAGTTACAGTTTTCTGGACAGGGCAGCTGTCTTCAGGAGATCTGGTCTTTGTTGAAGAGTAGCAGTCTTCCTGGGGTTTATGGAAGTCGATGGCGACAGGACAGGCGTCGTCTTCTTTGCAGGCTCTTCAAGCTGGCCGTTAGGGCTGGGGCCAAGTCAGTCGTTGTCTTCAAGCTTTGCTGCATGGAATCTGAACCCTGAACCTTGATCTGAGGATCAAGGTTCAGGGGTGCCCATAAATACTGAATTTAGGGGTGTTACATGTACTGGCAGCTGGTAGCCAATGGCCTTCTTGCCTTTTGGGGGTAACTACACCCTTTGTATGTCCCTTACCTTTGGGGAGGGGGCATCCCCTAAACTGATTGGGAAGAATCCTTCCATTCAAGATAGAGGATTTCCTAAGGAGGGGATCACTCACCTCGGCCCAGGGCACCTTAGGGGAGATCCCCTCGGGCACCTTAGGGGAGGTCCTGGCAGAGACGGGACACACCTCTCCTGACTACTAATTTTCCAGCAGACCTTGCCACCAAAAGTGGGGCTTGGTCAGGAGGGCGGGCATCTCCACTAGCTGGAGAGGCTCTGGCTAGCATATCAAAGGGTAGGAAGCCTTTGAGGCTCACTGTAAGAAAGTGGCTCTGTATATACTGCACCAAAGTAAGGTTCAGTGTGCACAGAGTCCACAGTCCCCAGAGGTTTGGCAGAGGCTAAAGTTAGATATAACCTTACTCTCTAAAGTGGTAGCTTGGTCGAGCCGTAAGGCAGTATCAGAGTCCACAGTCCCCAGAGGTTTGGCAGAGGCTAAAGTTAGATATAACCTTACTCTCTAAAGTGGTAGCTTGGTCGAGCAGTAAGGCAGTATCAGAGGACAGTGTAAAGCATTTGTTGTACACACTCAGTCAGCAAATGGTCTCACACACTCAAGAACTGAACTCTAGGCCAATGGTTTTGTATCAAAATATATAGTTGTTTTATTTTAGAACCAACAATAGGTATCAAAATATACTTTCTCAGAATGAGTTACTTTGGTTAAATACTTTTCAAATAGGCAATAGTCTTTTGAATACAATAGTTACAGTTGTTGCAATAGGCAACACAATTTCAAACACAATAATACATTGAGCTCAATGGGAATTTCTAGTTAAATGCAATAGATTACTTTTTGGATTACTTTTCTAACCACAGGACTGGATCCTAGATTCAGTCCTGGGACATCTCCTGTAAACAGTTGAGTAAAAACGTTTTGGTTACAGTTGTGATTTTTAAGGAATATTATGGTATTTTAAAAGTTGACAAACTTTTTTTACATAGAATCACCAATGTTATCCTATGGGAGGAAATTCACTTAGCAGGTAAGTGGGGTTATTGTTACTTTTTCTAACTCAGTGTTGGATCCTGGATCCAGCACTGGTGCATCTCCTGTAAACAGTTGAAAGAATGTGTTTTTGTTATACAGGCGATTTTTAACGAATATTTGTAAGTTTGCAAAATCGACACTTAGAAACTTTTTCAGCAAAAACCAGGCAATGTTATCCTATGGAAGGAAATTCAAGTTACCGGTAAGTACAGTTATGATTACTTTTCAGGGTCAGTGCTGGGCACCAAGATCCAGCACTGGGGTCTCTCCTGATAACAGGTGAGTAAATTCGTTTTCGTAATTCGGCTGATTTTAGATGAATATTTTAAAGTTTAGAAACTCCACACTTAGAAGAATTTCCAAGTGAAACCAGTCAATGTTACCCTATGGAAGAAAATTGAATTATCGGCTTTTGGGTAAGTACTCGACTGGCAGAGTTAAGCTTCTGGGCATAGACTCAGGGGTCTCCCAGGGTCAGGTAAGTACAGTTGTTACACCCTCAGCGGCACAGGGGCGGCCGGGTGCAGAGTGAGTTAGGCCCAATGTTATCCTATGGGAGGCAGGGGGCCTTTGGTTGGTGGCTGCTGGCTACCAGCCCACGCGGCTGTGGGAGCTGGGCTCCTGGTCACTTGCTCAGGGCAAATAGGGAAGTAGCTTAGAGTAGAGGTTGCACTGCCAGGGGCACTCGGGTGGCTGGGTGCAGGGTGCTTTTGAGCCGTCGGGCGCTCAATGGATTTCAATGGAGGAGCTCAAGAACGAACAAAGGCTGCAAGCTCGGGGACGAAGATTCTTCAGGTGCGACCACCACTTCGAGAGGTAAGTTGGGTAGTTGGAGGATAGGTAGGGACCCAGGAGTTGGGCACAGGGGGCCGCAGGGCGCCGGGTGCAGGGGTGCCTTTTGGTGTCGGGAAATCTTACCCTCAGCTGGTCACGGTTGGAGGGGTCCCTGGTTCTGAGGCTGCAGGCGTCGTCAGGAGCATCGAGGTGGGTCCTTGGGTGCTGGATTCGGGGTCACAGTCGCCAGGGGGATGTCCTCGAGGTCTTTGTTCACTCCAGCACAGGCCAGGCTTGGCGGGTGCAGAGTGTGCAGGGTTCGCGGTTCCTGGCTGATGCCAGGGGCTTGTTACTTGCTTTGAGCAGTACCACTGCTCGTGGGAGTCCCAGGTAGTTAGAGTCACAAGGCAGTCAGGTCCTCCGGGGTTTTTGAGGTTGCTGACCACTGGAGACGCCGGGGTTTAGCAGGAGCAGGTTCGAGGGTCGACAGGCCGGTAGGGCTGGGGCCAAATCAGTTGGTGTCTTCCTCTTGTTAGTAGCTGCACGGCAGGTCTTCTTGTTTCTTGTTCTTCTTTCTTGTTTCGGAATCTGGATCTAAGGAAGGAAGGTTCAGGGTGCCCCTAAATACTAGATTTAGGGGCGTTACAGGTAGGTAAAGGGCAGGGACCAATGGGTCCCTTCCCTGGGGTGGGTACACCCCCTATCCTGCCACTCTCCAGTGGGAGGGGGGCAGGAGCCTAGTCCTGATTGGGCAGGGCTCCCCATCTTCAAGATGGCGAGAGCCCGGAGATGTGCTTCACCTCGCCTCCCCCACCTGAGGGGTGGGGTTGGCAGAGGCTGGCACACCCCCTTTCCTCCCTTGGTGTTTCCCGCCAGTCTTCCCACCAGAGTGGGGGCTAGAACCAGTGGGGACCAGTTGCTGAGTACAGCAAGTGGTCTGGGGAAGCTCACAAAGGCGGAATGCCTTTGAAGCTTCCCCCTGCCCATCCTGGGGGAGGAGGCCTAGCACCTCACCCAGGACGTGCATTGTTGCAGGCCCGGGAGAGCGGATGGCTCTCTACCCAGGGGTCCAGCAACATGTCTGCTGGGTGGCAGCCTAGGCAGCCTCTCAGACAGGACGTGGATTGTGGGTTAGGTTCAGGGGGCAACTCTAAGTTGCCCTCTGTCGTGCATCTTACATTAAATCCCACACTGGCATCAGTGTGGGTTTAATGTGCTGAGAAGTTTGATACCAAACTTCTCAGTCTTCAGTGTAGCCATCATGGTGCTGTGGAGTTCGTGCTGACGACCTCCCAGCCCCATATACTCGGAATGGCAGCACTGCACTTACAGTGCCCAGGAATGGACCTGGGTACTGTAGGGGCACAGGGCTCATGCACCTGTACCCTCACCACTGGCATAGGGCACCCAGCTAGAGGGGTGACTGAGGTATGCCAGGGCAGTGGGTTTGTGGGCATGGCACACAGGGATGTGTGCCACGTCGACTCTGTTTTGTTCTGCACCAAGACACTCAGCCTGCAAGGGCAGTGTGTGTGTGTCAGGGTACAGGGCCTCTAAGGGTTGCACAATAAGTGCTGCAGCCCTTAGAGGCCTTCTCTGGTCACAATGCCCTGGGTACCTAGGGTACCATTTACCAGGGGCTGACATGTGGCCAGAGGTGCCAATTGGGTTTAGGCTGTAATGCAGTTTTAGGGAAGGAACACAGGCCCTGGGCACCTGATTGGCAGGAACCCAGGGCACACTCAGTCAAAGTACATCAGCAATTCAGCAAAAAGTGGGGGCATACCATGCAAGAAAGATGGCACTTTCTCACACTCACTACCCTGAATGCTGTTCCTGTTTGGGGGTAGGTGTGAAGCACCTCCACCACAAGCAGCCTTTGTCCCTGACCCGCAAGAGCACAAGGGATCTCACCTCAGGGGGTCAGAAACATGTCTGTGTGTGGCAAGCTGGTTCAGCTGTACACTAGTGTGTTAGTCGTTTTTCAGGGGGCATCTCTCAGATATCCCCTGAGTGCATTTTACAATAAATCCAACATTGGCATCAGTGTGGGTTTATTGTGCTGAGAAGTTTGGTACCAAACTTCTTAGCTTTCAGTAAAGCCATCATGGAGCTGTGGAGTTCGTAATGACAAACTCCCAGCCCATGTACTCAATATGGCTTCACTACACTTACAATGTCTAAGAATGGACTTAGACACTGTAGGGGCATATTGCTAATGCAGCTATACCCTCACCTGTGGTACAGTGCACCCTGCCTTAGGGCTGTGAGGCCTGCTGGAGGGGTGACTTACCTATGCCACAGGTAGCTTTTGTGGGTATGACACACAGGCAAGTGTGCCATGTCGACTCTTCAGTTTTGCCTGCACCAAAACACACAGTATGCAATGGCAGTGTGTATGTGTTAGGTGAGGGGTCTCTGAGGGTGGCACAATACATGCTGTGCCCTTAGAGACCCTCTTTGGTCACAAGGCCCTTGATACTAGTGGTACCTTTTACAAGGGACTTACATGTGGGCAAGAGGTGGGCCAATTGTGGAAACAAAGGTGCAGTTTTGGGAAACAACACAGGCCCTGGGAACCTGATTGGCAGTGACCTAGGGCACATTCAGTCAAAGTGCATCAGAAATCTGGCAAAATGTGGGGGGGTTACTGTAACGGAAACCCACTTTCCTATAACATTGCTGTTGCCTTTATGGCCCACAAACTCTTTCACCCGTCAGTCTCTGTGGTGGAGTGATTTCCTTCCAATAAGCTGCTACAACCTGCTCCACAGTCAACACCATAGTTTATAAGAGACCAGACATTTTTTGTCATTCCTTCCTAGGGACGTATTATACAAAGTATCCTGATGGTGCAATGGGTGTTTGTGCCTGCCTTTTTGCACCCCTGGGGAACTTTGGTAATACAGAAAAGGCTGTAAATGTTTGTGTGTAATACAGATCACGCTGGTGCAAAATATTCACCGGTATGATAAGAAAGGGGCCTTCCATCATTTGAATGGGGACGTGGCACTATGCAAATGATGGAGCCCTTGCTCCCAGCTGTATTACAGATGCAGAAGCAGAAGGAAGAAGCCTGTTGAGAGGCACACTGACTGTGCATCACAGGGTGCCCCTTGGGAGGGAGGTATGTGCTCTGCCAAAGACCCCCAAGCACTCCCCCACCCTCTACAGGCGGATGTGGTCACATACTGCGCCAACCTGTAAGGAGGGGCGAAATTACTGCCTAAACCTTGAAAGGCCAATGAAAAGCATAAAGGCGGCTTCAAAGTGTCAGTTCCTCTTTCAGTATATGCGCTGTTACCAGAACAGGTGTAAGTTTGCGTCTGCATTGGGAACATCACATTTGCTAAATCATAACACACTGTCCCGGTCTCAGCCCAGTGATGTACATTTCAGCAAGGTATGTAGATGTGAAGTAAAATATAGTAAACCTGCACCTACCTACATATACTTACTTTGTTGAAATTTTGGTCACGGATATTTGTGCTACAATACATTGGTAGCGTGATTTTTAATGTTTGATAGGTACAGAGCTTTTCACTTTCAGCTCAGTGAGAAAACTGCCTACTGATTCTCCCTAGTGAGTCTTTGTAAAACGAGAGCAACAAAAAGTCCTGGGTGCAAGGCTTGAATTAATTCGAGCCACTAACAGGTAAAAACGTTGGGATGTATTCCTACCCATCATTTGTTTGCTAACTATGGCACTCGAAACAAAGCACTCATATCAAAAACAGCCATGGTCCTCCCTGAATTGGAACAGTCAAGCCTGAGCTGCAAGGCCTCAACACGTCTGAATGGGAAAACAAGCCACACTTTTTTCCTATGTTTCAGTGAGCTCAAGATCCAAGTCTGGGCATACCCATTGCTCTTAGGGAGTCACACTGAGGAGAACAAAAAGTGCTGGGTAGAAGGCTTGAATTAATCACAGCCACTGGTAAAAATTCTGGGCTGTTCCAGGTGATTGCTCCTTTTCTCACTGTACTATTTCAGACAGGCAGAACAACGATTAACTGGAATGCAACCAAGAAACGGCACGTTCATAATATTCTGGAGTATGTTAGGCACACAAATATCACACGCTTATTGCACCATCTGCTTTGTGAATCATGCATAAATGGTGCATGAGTAAACTTCAGCTTATTCCCGAAGTAAATCAAATTTATCCCTGGAAATGTCCTTCATTTCTAGGTCTTGAGCATTGTATGCCTCAATCTTGGAAACAACTTCCTGAAGTTTTGAAGATGGTAGAAGATCCACTTTTTCCAGGTTGCACACAGTCCACAGGATCCATAATGCCCTGAAAACAGCACATGGATCCCTACTCATCACCTGGCCCATCTTTTCCCAACTTGGAATTGCTTAGAAGATACTGCAAGGAGGCATGTATGCCACATACGAACCACTAAAGACCACAAAGGCTGATTTAGTGGAAGATAGCAATGGGACCTCTGCCAAATAAAGGATGATTCCTGCCCATGTCCACTGTGTTCTTTCTGCCACCCCGTTACAGTAGATGGTATTTTCCAAAAATGATCTATTGGGAAACACACATTTTGCAGTCCAGCAACCAAAAGGAATGGCATCACCAGGTTTAGGGCAGCCCAATCTACTATCATTTCCAGTAGTGTTAATTTTGGGGCAGATTTACAAGCCCCTTGCACCACCGGTGCGTCACTTTTTGTGATGTACCGGTGGGGCATTTTACTGCTCCATATTTACACGCAGCACTTTGCGTGAAAGGTGCGTTCCATGGGTGTTGCTGTGGGTGTTCCCACGCAACACCCATGGAACCAGACACATTTCCAGATTTACGAGGAATCGTAAATCTGGAAATGCGTGTGAATGCTACGCCGAGGTGTAGGGAGGCACAACGAGGAGAAATGTATTCATTTCTCCACGTTTTTATTTCCTGTTTCTATGCGTGCTGTTTTCTGCAGCACACATAGAAAGAGTAAATCACCTCTAATGATTGTTTTTGTTCAGGAAGGGTTCCCTTCCTGCACATAAACAATCATTGAAACAATGCCGTTTTTCAACTTCTATGTGTGCTAATGCAGCACACATAGAAGTTGAACAAGCATTGGCATAGCCAATAGGTCTCGCCTTTGGGACCTTATAAGTGTTTAGCGAGAGCTATTGCCATTTTTGTTACCTTATATATAATTAGGACTATATTATGTATAATTGAACACCTGTATTAAAAAAGAAATAACATAAAAAATGCTGCAACGCATGTCTACTATGAAGACGAACCTTGTGGGATGTTTCCGGGTTATGTGCACTTGTGTCAGTGCTGGGGCACCTTGAAAGCAAATGGCAGTGATGATATACTCAAGCTTTAAGTCCCTTGCATGTGAATAACAAACAAGCTCCCATTAGGAGAATATACCATGCGCTATCGAGAAACGGAAAAGGGCCTTGTGTAACATCGTGTCACTGCTGTTATATTATTTATATGAAATACCGATAGAGATATCAAAATAAAAAAGATTGCTGTTTGGGCATTTTGTAGAGATGACGCTGGGAAACGCAATGAAAGTTCATTCCAGATTTATTGTAGAACAGCTACACAGCACAAACATCGAGGCACCATCACCAGTTGTCCAACCGCTCCCAAGCTCTTTTGAGATCCTACTCCCAACTGACACTTGAGCACCTAGGCAACACCTGAACATTCCACAGGATGTCACCAACATGGAACACAGCCCATAGAACTACAGCTTAAGGCTGCCACATCTAAAGAGGGATATAACATACCCTCCTTTCTCCTTTAAAAAAAACAAATAAACAAAAACATTAAAAGGAAACAGAAGTCATGCAAAGCAATAGTACATATCATACCGAACCGGATAGGAAACCCAAACCTGGTAGTGAAGCATAACACAAAGAGTACCATCCCATTTCACCTCCGGTACCTTTTGGGAATGACCCTAGTTCTAGCACTTCTCCTAAGTGTAACCCCTGAAGGTCCACTAAGCTCTGTATCGTGAGAAAATGACGAAGTGACATTTTTAATTTTTACAACTTTACAAACATTCCACCACTTTCCCCCTTCAACTTGAATAGCATTCCTTCCCACCTTAGTAACAACAGCGGGTGGACCAAACTTGCTCTCACCCTTCTTGACGTGGAAAGGAGATTTAATGCGTACCATATCCCCAACACCAACGGGAACCAACTTAGCACTTTTCTTTTTGTCAAACCATGCTTTTTGTTTGAGTTGTGAAATAGAAACGTTTTCCCTTACCAAATCCATAAGTGAATCGATATCGGGCACCCCTTTAATCCACCTGTTCATCCAGGCAGGTTTGAAGTTAGTATTGGCTTTTCTTCCTCTTAGGAGCTCAAAGGGAGAAACTTTTGTAGTAGAGTGGGGAGTTGTCCTATAGAACCACAACATGCTTTCCAGTGAATCAAGAATGTCGCAATTTCCTGCTTTGGCCCACCTAATGCAATCCCCCACCACCCTATTCATGCGCTCCACAAGCCCATTGGATTGGGGATGGTAAAGTGAACTCCTAACATGTTTGACATTGCATGATTGTAGAAAATTACAAAACTCTAGACTAGTGAATTGGGTACCGTTATCTGTTACGATGGTCTCCGGGAACCCCTCCCTCATGAAGATATCCTTGAGAAAGGATAATATGACACTAGTGGATGTCTCCCTGACAAGTTTTATTTCTGGCCATTTTGAGGCATAGTCAATCATGACCAGCACAAAACGACACCCTCCTGATAATATATCCAGAGGTCCCATGATGTCCAAACCCACTTTGGACCAAGGTCCGGCAGGACATTCGATGGGAATAAGCGGGGGAGTGACTACTTTCAACCCTTTATCCGCCGACCGGCAAATGCGGCACAAATCTACCACTTCATTGATCTCTCCGTCCATAGAGGGCCACCAGAAACATTCCCGGATACGTCTCTTAGTGAGTGTGGACCCTAAATGTCCCTCGTGAGCACTAGTGATACAAGAAAGGACGTGATATGAAATGAGGATGCGGCCAAAAAAATGGTGTGTGAATCACCGTTTGTAATCCACAGCAAAAAGAAGTTAAAAAGACAATGTGTGCGAATCACCGTAAGTTCATCCGCACTTATTAAAGATGGTGTGCGAAACACCGTTTGGAAATGCTCAGCAAACAACAGCGAAGTGGTGTGCGAATCACCGTGAATCCATTCGCACCTGACGTTTGGTGTGCGAATCACCGTGAAGACCAAAGGAGAAAGAGTTTTTAGTGCTAGAGTTTGGCCACATACGAAATGGAAGAATGTCAAAGTTTGGGTATGACCCCCTTCTAAATAAAGCACTTTTTGATCAACAGAAAAAGAAACAAAAAAATATATATATTTTTTTTTTTTTTCTCTTACAAAGGCACTATGTGGAAGACTCTTGACTCCTCTTGAGGTTTTCTACAGTAGCCAGGCACTATTTTGGCACACTGAGCATGAAAGCGGCCTTTGGAGAACTGAGGAAATCAGGCAGGTCAGGCAAAACGAGGCCTACTGTCCTTGAAACACGCAAGAGGATCCTCTGTGATGTGTGCTGGCAGCGTTGCTCAGCAACCAGTGTAGATAAGCGCGTGGAACTCTGTGTAGAGGTCCTCTGTGACGTGCGCTTCAGGCGTTGCTCAGCAACAGTGTTGATTGGCGCGAAGGTCAGGCAGGTCAGGCAGAGTGAGGCCTGCTATTGCGCATGACAACGGTGCGCAGCGTGGGGCCTAAGCGTTGTCTTTTATTTAGAGCCGGGGAGGCGGTGCGGGAGAACAGGCAGAACGCTTGCGCCGGCCGGAGCCAGGAGAAGACAGTCTTGACAGGCGAGTCAGCAGGGAGCCAGGCGGGATGCCGAGAAAGAGTTGAGACAGCTTTGAAGACAGCTTTGACTGACACGGAGAGGAAGTAGAGCGGTGAGCATTAGGGTGATAGTGTGTCTGTATGCTCAGGGGTGAGGTCGTGCGCTCGATGTTTAATTGCAGAATGACGAAGCGGGGCTGTACGATAAAAGAACAGTCTTACCACAGCTTGTGCACGCAAGGTTCTTTAGGTGGCTGTGTAGCAGGATCGTCGCCACAAATTGTAGAGATGACGCTGGGAAACGCAATGAAAGTTCATTCCAGATTTATTGTAGAACAGCTACACAGCACAAACATCGAGGCACCATCACCAGTTGTCCAACCGCTCCCAAGCTCTTTTGAGATCCTACTCCCAACTGACACTTGAGCACCTAGGCAACACCTGAACATTCCACAGGATGTCACCAACATGGAACACAGCCCATAGAACTACAGCTTAAGGCTGCCACATCTAAAGAGGGATATAACACATTTAAATTCACGATGGGTAAACCCGCATTACATGCCGTGCTGTCACTGAATTAGTAAATGTCTTTAGGGATCCATTCCAAACTGAATTTGTTTTAGCATCGACCACAAAGGGGTTCATTTTTGCACAAATATTTCTAGCATTAAGGATCTAATAAAAACAAAGCTGCTCTTGTTATGTAGCTGTATATTCATTCATTCATCTTACAGGGAAAATCTAATACAAGCATTGGAAATGCAATAGGTCTCGCGTTTGTTTGAGTTAGAGCTATTGGCATTGTAAATGGCAATGTGCTTTACCTGTGTAAAACACATTTTATGTGTGTGTATGCATGTGTTGTGTAGTGGAATTATGTGGGTTGGATTGTAATTGTTAGTTGCGGAATTGTGTCGAGTGGATTTGTGTAGTGGAATTATGTGGCATGGCGTGCAGTGGAATTATGCGGATAGTAATTATGTGGTATTGAGTGTACTGGAACTATGTGGAGTGAGATTGTGTGTTATGAGTGTAATTATGTGGAATGGTATTTTGTGTTGTATGATGGGATATTTACTTTTATTTTAATATCTTTTCTTTCAAACAGAAATACAGTGATGAACAGTAAAAACTGTACCTCAACAGAAAATTTTCCCTTCAGTGTTGTTAAACATGGGGCAGTAGTGTGAAAACACGATCGGTAGCAAGTCTTAGGCTGACTAGAAAATGCCCTGTTTAATCCCTTATTCAAGATCAGTGTTTAAGGCAGCATGGAAAACAATCAAAACAATGTATTGCTGCAGTTAACAATAAAGCCTTAGCAAAAAAGTCTGTTTTGCACTCGTCAATAAAAGTCACTCATAACCAAAGTCTTAATCAATATCTTGACTGATTAAAGATAATGCTTGATGTCTTTGAAACTCCACCAATACACATAATCAGACATTAAAATTAGCGAGAAGGTTGCACTACCACAACATGTAGATGTCCCTGCAATGGTTACTCAATTAAACAGCAATATTCCCACTGTCAGCAAACATGAAAAAAAATATATATTTTGTGATTTTAGTGATATCATCACAAATTTTAATAGTGATGTAATATCACCATTAAGATCATCTGTGACCATGTGCGAGGCCTTGAGCAGTGCTCTGGGCCTAGGGTCACAGCTCAGTAGATCTCTGTTTCAACTGACCGACTCCACACGTTTTCTTGTGCAAGAGATCCGGGTAACAAGTCTCCTGATGGGTGCTGTACATGATTTGGAAGGTTGCTCACTGATAGAGTACTAGACTTTGATGTGTGGTAGGGATACACTCAAAATGACGACCAGCCCCATGAATCGGCCAAGACAGCGACTAGTAGCAGCTGATCAAACCATGTAGAGAACGATTACCAGCTTTTCCTGTGTAAATCTATGTCGTTTATCATGGCTAGCCTAACTAGTACCAAATGTATGTGTGAGTAGATCTTAATTAAATGATGGGAGGAGCACACCCACGTTGGGAGGAGTCCTGTATTTATTTAGACCCTACAGTTGCAGGGTCATCAACAGGGTTTACTAGTAGTCAGAACTGATATCCTTCCTTTTCCTACCTGTTTCCTATACTGCTCTCCTATCTCTCATTCTCCCTCCCTCCAGAAACCAATGGAAAGCCAAGTGTATGCATCTTGTGTGAAATCACCTATACTTCGATGGAGCAGGAAGGCTGGAGTACACCTTCGTTTGACTAAGCCACTTCCTGCAAGTCAGTCTGTGAGGTGGAATTTATGGCTGAAGAATTGTGGACAGAGGCATGATCAGAGTTGCACACCCACACAAAGAGATGGGTTGCATGTCAATTTCCTGCATTATGTACTGCATGAACAAAGGAACCAAGTTCCTTGAAAGAGTAGTCTGTGTTTTTTTTGTCCTTTCACCATTTTCGTGTTCTCAATTATCACAGCTGGAGAGTGCCACATCACTGTTTCCCTTGACATGATGCTGAATTAGAATGGAGGACCATGAGCCGTGTCACTATTCACCATGCCTTGGAGTCAGTAGTAGTCATATGCATCCCCTAATGTGATGTCATTAAGGTCAAAGGATGTGTGATGTCACTTCCGCTACACCTGCCATTTTGGTGTATTGATGTCTATGATTCTGCCCATAGCCGAATCTGTGAATAGCAACAGGTCAGTAAGAGCTTGCATAGCTTGCAAGAGGTGCCAATGCCTGGTAGTCGAATCGTTGCAATCAAAGCTATTGATCAACAGAATGGACTGCAGGGATTCGAACCTTTACCCCTTCTGAACAAGTCTTTCATTATGATCCCTAAACCAACATTGGCAGGCACTCAGGGGTCACTTGTGTGTGGTAAAATGAATCAGTCTATCTTGGCAACTAATAAAGCTGTGGAAATTGCTGCAAAGTGACTTCTGCACTTAAGGGAGTACCACGTCATCTGTCCATTCAGAACAACCATTGTGTCAAGAAGCTCCCGACTTTGATGCTAAAGTGTCCCAGAAACGGAGACAATAAACAAGCAGCTGTGCATCACCTACAGTGACTCTTTGTCTTGACCTCGGCCTGGTACATGCACCGTGGACGTAATAGCCGTTTAATAATTTGCGCCGTGACACAAGCAAAAAGAAAATCACATATATAAATATTGCCCCTCTGCTTGCCTGAAGTCCACAGCACTACCGCTGCATTTGCCAATCAGTCACAATTAGAGAATCCTAATCAAGTTAATGGACATCTCGTGTCTTGGTCGGTGCGTCTGCGGGGTATGAGGAACGTGTATATTGTATTCAACTTGAAAATGCCTACCTGACCAAGCCCACACAGGGAACGGGGGTGACAATAACGGAGCCAGCAACGGGAGGGGCTGTTTAGCAGATCCGCTACGGCCACAGGAGAGGGCAAGGTACGCTAATGGCAGAAGGGAAGAACAACATAAGAGGAGCTACGGGCACTCTCATGGCGGAGCAAAGAGCGGGGGCGGTAATTAGCAGAAGGGACACGTAGCACAAGAAGAGGGAGGAAAGGTGCAGAGCGGCATGCACAAAAAGTGGGCGGGGCACACAGTAGTGGTTGTGAAAAGTGACTTTACGATAAACAGTTGCGCTTGTGAAAAGCGCTCGTAAATAAATTCCAAAATAGTCCCGAACTCTGCCAAAGTAGTACAACGCCAATGTTTCACCTGGGAGTGTAGGCGGTGTACTCGGTTGCCCAGCAACACGCCGTCAGAGGCTGGAGGTGATCGGGTGTGCCGCCTCATGTTTCCACGCCGCTCTCCGCTTGCTCACGCTGCCTTGTGGCAAATCTATATACACACTTCTCTCTGCTTGAAGAGAAAGCAACTAACAGAACAAGCCCGGGAGTGGTGCGTGCGCGCGCAGTCTTCACTTTTCAAGCACTGCACTCGTGCTTGTGGCGCGCCGCTGCTCGCTCCCGCAAGGTGGATGCCGCCACAAGCACGAATGCAGTGCTTGAAAAGTGAAGACCGATGGCTAAAGGCCCTCCTAGGGCAGCGCATGCGCGCTGCCTAGGCGAGACCTAAAAACGGCATTTCAGATTGTTTTTGTGCAGGAAGGGAACCCTTCCTGAACAAAAACAATCTCCCCACGACGCAGGCATTCGTGCACCATGGTGCAAGGGTGCCTGTGCCAGCGCATGGCAGCAGTTTGTGCGCCAGCGCAGGGGGAAGCACAGAGATGCGACATATTGTTGTAAATATGTCGCATCCCTGTGCTTTGAAAGTGACTCAGTGCGGCGCAGCCAAATGGCTTGCCGCATGCACTGAGTCACTTTCATTGTAAATCTGCCCCTATGTGAGCAACCAAGGCGATCAGGATTCATTCGAACATGCTGGCCAGTCCAGGGGTCAATTTGTGTGTTGGAAACGCCTCCACATGGCTGTTCCCTCTTTGTTGACCCATGTCATTGTTGAGGTCCTATCTTGTCTACCGGATGTTGTTTTGACTGCTATGTGTTTCACCTTCAGTTATCGAATGGATTTTATCTCACCCGATTTGGTAACTAATCTTCTGCTTTTGTGATATCTAATGTTGTTGCTGGAGGTTGTGAGTTAGGGGTTGGTTGTTAATTATATAGATGAATTTAGGACCCATTTTCTTTGGCTGTTGGGTTTCCTACCATCGAACTCTATGCATGATATATTCAAAATAATAAATAAAGTTAAAAAGCAAAGATTCCAGACCACCCTCTTTCAAAATAGTGGGAAAAAAGAGATGACATTGCTTTGCGTACAGAAATAGAGGACAGAGGTGTCCTCATTGCTTTGTTACAGCCACGGATATAGGGAAGAAGCCATCCTGTGGCCTTTTGTTCACGAATTAAGGGAAGGAGTGACCCATTGACTTACAACTATGAATAAAAGAAAGGAGTGACCTCATGATCTTACTACCACAAATAAATGGAAGTAGTGCAGTGCCCACATGGCATTACTGTTAGGAATATAGGGAAGGAGTGACTTCGTGGCTTTACTACCACAAATAAAGTTAAGAAGTGACCTTGTGGCCATACTACCACAAATAGAGGGAAGGAGTAACTTCCTGGACTTATTTCTATGAAAAAAGAGAAGCAGTGACCTCGTGGGCTTACAAGCACAAAGAAGTAGAAGCAGTGACGTTACTACTAAGAATATAGGGAAGGAGTCACCTGGTGGCCTAACTGCCATAAATAAAGTTAAAAAGTGACCTTGTAACCTTACTACCACAAACAAAGAGGAGAGACCTCATGGCCTTATTTACCAAAAATAAAGGGGAGGAGTGACCTCATCCATTTACATCCACAAATAATTGGAAGTACTGACCACATTGCCTTACAACCAGAAATATAGGGAAGAAGTCCCCTCATGGCCTTACTACAAGATATATTCAGAAGAAGTAAATGCATTGCCTATGTGAGAAATATAGGCAAGGAGCCACCACATGGCCATAATGCAAAGACAATTGGGAAGGAGTGACTACGTGGCCTTACTGTGAGAAAGATGGTGAAGGAATGACCATTTGTCAATAATACAAGGAATATTGGAAGGTAATACCCACATTGTATTGCCAATAGAAAAATAAGATTAAGAAGTGGCCATATCTCCTTCTTATTAGGTACAGTGGCAAGGAAATAACAGCACATAAGTTCTTTTGCGGAAACATATATGAAACCTGTGTTTCTCAAGTTGCACACAAATCACAGACAATCTGGACTAAGGCTGAACAAAAGGAAGAAATAGCAAATATGTTCCATGCTGCTGTCATAGCCAAAACAATATAAGCGGGCAAAGTCTCCTTTCACCACATTGTCTCTTTTCAACCTGAAATGTCATTCCGTACTAATAATATTATAAGTTGTGTTGGAGAAAATTCTAAAAGGGCAGGAGGATGCTTCCTCAGGGGAATAAGAAAGAGCAAAGCTCTCTGCGATCTATGAAATAGTATTGAGCTCGAATGCGGGAGTGAGGAGGACAGAAGGGTAACACGAGGCTCACCAATTTGGTCTTGAGCTGTCAGGGAAGCAACTTAACAAGTACTTCATCTCTCATCCTTGCATGTGCAGGGTTACAGACTGGCAGGTTTTTGACCCATTACCTCCTCGTCCATCGTCACCAATCCACTCCTTACCTGCGAGATTTCATCACAGTCCTGCGGAACCTGTTCCCTAGCTGGTCTGAAAATCCTCCCCATATATCATGTTATACCTGACAGTGGCTTGCTTTAGCAGTTTTTTTAGTCTGGTGTACGGGCTGTTTTGGAGCTGCCAGCTTTTTGTATTAAGCCAGGTTTTAATACGCACTCTCCTGCCAAGTCTGTCATGGCGCGTCCTGGTGCCCGCAGGTGTTTCTTGCCTGATCTGGTGTTGCTTGGAAACCAGCTGATAACAATACGTTTTCGGTCAGTTTCGAGGGGGTTGAACTTTTCGATTTGTTACAACACTTGAGAGATTATATAGATCTTCCTGAATCTGAGCCTGTGGTTATAGAAGAGGATCTCCTTTCTCAATAGATGTGCCCTGAACCTGAGTCACTTGCAATGTATGCAGCTATCAGGCGTGTATTGGAGCACGAATGGAGAGAGGTGGATAAATCCTCTTTTCCCTGTTTCCTGGAAAGGCGATACCCAGTGGATAAATTTGCTGAAGAGTTTCCAGCTGTGTTTAAAGCGGACAACCTCATGGCAGGGCTGTCCTCACAAAGAAATATTGTGGTGGAAGATGCCTCTCCTCCAGATCCGGTCGATAAGAAGGTGGAGGGAGCGGTTAAGCGTTTGTATGCAGCTTCTTATTTTTCCCTCGGAGTCAATACCTATGCTACTCATATGGTACAGTCCCTTCCGAAGGCCTTTCATCACTTGGCTGAACTTATTTCTGAGGGAGCGGACTGTTCATCCCTCTTGTGTGTAATAGAGCAGCAGGTCCATTTTTTATTGGATTTATTATTCGATAATCTTTGTGCTTCAGCAGTAGTGTCAGGGGCAGCAGTTTCAGCACACTGTCACCTATGCTGTGAAAAGGTGAATTTGATTCAAAAATCCATCTTGATGAAGTTACTATTTGTTGGCTGATATGATTAAAAGGACTGCTGAAAATAAAAAGCCGGTTACTGCAGTCAAGTTTTTTTTCCAGAGGAAGGACATTTGGGAACAAGAGAGTGTTCCCTTCAGCTGCTGCTAGCGATGGCAGTCAGTCCTTTTGAGGATGGGGTCAAGCAATGGCAATCAAAGGAATTGATCCAGCGTAAACGGTATAAATATTTCAAGTTTAACTTCCACTTCACTACTTACTAAGTCATCCCTCTAACTGCACCAGGTCCCCCACAGTTAGATGGATTTCAGCATTACCCTCACCACAGAGGTGAATGGTCCTCAGATGTGTCTTTTTCCACCAATAGAAGGGGTGGGAATTAGGATGTCCAAAACAGAATGCTAGCCACACAATGAGGACCAATAATTGGTGATTCACTCACAAATTTCAAATAAGGTTCAAATACACTTTACTCTCAGGACCATCCTGTAAAAATAAAGTATGGCAATGGGGAGACCCAATCTCTTAAAGAAATGAAGTCCAACCAGTATGATACAAACCAGAAGCTTTGCTATTGCGACACAGAATAGAAGAAGCAGAACTTGATATTCTGAAAAGATTCGCTGATTTTCCCTATAACGCATCTAGATTTTGGGCAGGATGTACGACCGTTTTTGCATGCGCAAACGGGTTTGCGAACCCGTTTGTGAATGCAAAAACAGCATGGGCCATGTACAAAGCCTATTCAGCGAGTCGCAATTTATTTGCGACTCACTAAATAGGTTTTGCGACTCGCTATTAGGAAGGGGCGTTCCCTTCCTAATAGCGAGCGCAACCCAATGTACAAATGTTTTGCAACCGCAATTGCAGTCGCAAAACACTCGCAAATTACCACCCTCTTCAAGAGGGTGGTAATGGGGTCGCAAAAGGGAAGGGGTCCCCAGGGGACCCCTTCCCCTTTGCAAATGCAGGGGAAAATATTTTTATGGGCAGGCAGTGGTCCCAGGGACCACTGCCTGCCTTTAAAAATGAAACGAAAACGTTTCATTTTTTCTTTTTAAATGCATCCCGTTTTCCTTTAAGGGAAACGGGCTGCATTCAAAAACAAAAACTGCTTTATTTAAAAGCCCAGCAGGCCACCATACCTGGGAGGGCCTGCCATTCCCAATGGGGTCGCAAATTGCGAAAGGCTCATTAATATTCATGAGCCTCTCAATTTGCGACCCCATTGGGAATCGCAAACAGTGTGATACACCCTGTTGTACATCCAAAATAGCGCCTCGCAAATTGCAAGTTGCAAAAAACTCGCAATTTGCGAGGCGCTATTTTGCGCGTCATACATCTGGCCCTAAAGGAGTAATCCAATACAGTATCACATAAAGAACATGAGGACACAATAGTAGACTGAGGCAATTTAGATAGTTTCGTTATTGTATTAATGTTCCGAAATCGATACAATTAAGCAATTTCTTAAGTATTTCAGTCAAGAATAATTTTTTATTTTTTTTATTTTATTTGTGCATTTTCAAAAGTGAAAAACAAAGTACATTTTATGCAAATCATAGCATTGGTAAGGCATAGACAAGATGTACAACTCATTTGGCATGACTTAATAGTACATAACTCTGCTTTACAGGCATACGTAAACATGACAGTAATTTAAACTGCATTGCATGACAGGGCAAAGCATTATCGTGGGAATACGGAACATCAGACAGTAGTTACAGTCATCAGATAAGCAGTAAGTGGACCCCAAATATCACGAGGTTTCAATGATGTAGGTAATTCCTCCGCATAACATGTGAACTGATCCCGACAGTAAGTCAGGTCCTGCAACCATAGTTTAGTTGTAGGCGCAGGTTTGCCCCCCAACCCATAGAGACTCTGCGTTTAGCCATCAACAATGCTATAGCCACAAACTTCCTATGAGATGCCTTAATATTAACGACCGCGACCAGTAGGCATAGTTGGGGAGTACAGGCTATGAGCATCTCTACCATCAAGTGTAGAATATGTGTGACGGACCTCCAATATGAATGCACCTTTGGGCATACCCGAGCTAAATGATAAAAATCGGCATCAGAGGCCCCACAGCGCTTACAATTGGCAGCGTCTCGCAACCCATATTTATATAGCTGAGCCGGAGTGTAATATAATTGATGTAAATATTTAAAGTGCACCAATCTTAGGTTACCATTCGCTGTCAACTGTCCAGTCAGGCGGCAACATCCAAACCACTCGTCTTCTGAGAGTGGGTTTGGTAGAATGGCATTCCACTTAGTTAGTGCAGTCTGGCCTACTGCGGCCTCATCCCTCTGTGATGCATGATACAGTCTCGTGACCAGCCTGGCTCGTGACGTGGCAGTATATATAAGTTGCAGCGCCTCAAGTGCTGGCGGTTCTGTAGGAAATTGCGGGTAGAGCGCACGCATAGCGGAACGCAGCCTATTGTAGACAAACAGCCGCATGGCAGTGCCACCAGCGACCATAGTCGATGTTATAAATTGACCCCCAGGAAACACATCCTCCATTGTCGTCATTGCCATGTCTTTAAGGGTCTTTAGTGTTCCGGTTTCTCCCATAACAGAGAGTTCTGTATGGTGTAGTAGCGGCATGCTGGGCGCATATAGCAGCAGTTTCTGTGCCCATTTTCCTAGCTCTTGCCAGGCTTTCGCCGTAGTTTGCACAGTGTCGAACTCCCCTTTCTCAAATACTGTGTGTTTATTGACTAGCATGGCTTTAAGCGGTATCGGGTGTACAGCGCCTGCCTCTACCGCTACATGGGGAATGTAAGCTGAGTCCTGCTGCCAGTAGTAGGTGTAATGCGCCTGTGCGCAGAGGTAGTAAAGATGAAAATCTGGCGCTGTGAACCCCCCTTGATCGTAAGGAAGCGTAAGTGTTTCCCATTTAAGTCGAGGTTTCTTACCTCCCCAGGCCAACGTAATTAAGAGGGAAAGGAGCGTATTGAAAAAATGTTGTGTTAAATGAACAGGGATATTCAAAAATAAATACAGAAAGCGCGGAAGAATTACCATCTTCATTAGCGCTATGCGATCTGCGAAGGACAAGGGCAACTTAATCCAGCGACTTACTTGCCCTTCAAGGCGCGTGATAGCTGTGCCATAATTGGATTGTATGGCAACCTGCGGATCTCTATGAAGCCATATTCCCAAGTATTTCACAGTGTCAGTGCACCACGCTAAGGGATAATCCAGGTCGATTTGTTGTGTGCTGTCCGTGACAGGCAATATGACCGATTTAGACCAATTGATGCCCAGTCCTGAGAACCATTCAAACCGGATATATTCCCTAATGAGTTGCGCCAGGTGTGTAGTGGGGTCACGAACATACAACACCATGTCGTCGGCATACATAGAGACTGCCAGAGGGCGCTGGAAAAATCGTAAAGCAGCCTGAGCATAGCGTTGCCTTAGAATACAAGCTAGTGGTTCAAGTATGAGTGTAAAGAGCAAGGGCGATAGCGGACACCCATGCCGTGTGCCGCGCTGTATACAAAATTCCTCCAACAGCTGACCATTAACTCTTACACGCGCTATGGGATTTGTGTAAAGCAATTTAATCCAGTTGGTAAAAATAAAGGGCACACCCATACGGTGCAGAATCGCAAACATATGTCCAGGAGATAGAATCAAAGGCTTTTGCAGCGTCGAGGAGCACTGCAACTGCCGGGAGGGTGGGCTCTAGTACATGCATTACAGCGAAGAGTGTTCGTAAATTGTGGGACGTAGAGCGAGTTGGGATAAACCCAGATTGATCGGGAAGCACCATAACTGGAAGGAGTAGCTTCAACCTAGTTGCTAAGACCTTCGCTAGAATTTCAACATCTGTATTTATTAATGACAGGGGTCGGTAAGAATCACACCTGTCTGGAGGTTTCTCAGGTTTTAACAGTGTGACCACAAGCGCCTCACGCAAGGTCGGTGGCAGACACTGAGTCTCGTATGCTTCTTCATGTAACTGGAGGAGGCACGCGGCCAGTATATCTATATATTCCTTATAAAATTCTGCTGGTAGCCCATCGGTACCAGCCGATTTCCCATTAGGCAGTGCGGTGATGGCCTCCCGTATTTCATCTAGAGTAATAGGGTGCATCAAGAACTCTTGTTGTCCGCGTGAGAGCCATACCAGCGCTATATCGTCAAGATATTGTGTTAGTTCTGCCTCATCTGCAGCTTGTCGATGAGCATACATCGCAGCGTAATAAATTGCAAAGGTTTTGAGTATATTTGGTGTGTTATAATGCGTGGTATCATCTGCAATGATTGCTTTAACTAGACAGGCCTTGTCTTGGGATTGCATTATGCGGCTGGCCAGTGCTCTACCCGGCCTGCCACCTTCACCATAGTACCGAGCTTTGCTCCGCCGTGACATATGTCGTATTTCCTGATCGGCCACATTATTATATTCTGTGATTTTAGTTTTAATGAGTGCCAGTGTAGCGGGATCTGCCATATCACCATACCTGCGCTCTAGGGCACACAACTCTCGTTCTAGTGCAGCCATAGTGCCGCGTAACGATTTCGGAACCCCCGCCTGAAGACCTATACAGGCCCCCCGAATGGTCACTTTAAAAGCCTCCCAAAGCGTCTCCACAGTCTGAACAGACCCAGTGTTATGTGAAAAATAGTTAGAAATAGCTTCACGAATTCCTTCGCAAAAGACCTGGTCTAGTAGGGAGGACCGCTGTAGTCGCCATTGAAATTGGGAGGGGATGTAAGATGGCAATGTCATGCTGAGAAATACCGGGGAGTGATCTGATAGCATCCGAGGTAGATGCCTAATCTGTACTGTCCATGTATTGACATCCTGCGTGACTAGCCAGTAGTCTATGCGGGACCACGTTTGACGCGCATATGAGTGACATGTACCCTCTCGGGAGCTTGGGTGTCGCAGCTGCCAAATATCCGTAAGCCCCAGATTCAACAGTCCATCGTGTATTGATGCGGCAGCTTTCTTAGGAGAGGGGTCAGCTGTAGACAATCTATCCATTGCAGAGTCTAAAACAACATTAAAATCACCCCCACAGATAAGAGTTGAAGGAGGCAGTTTGTAGAGCTTACCCCATAGTGTATCATAAAATGCAGGGTCATCAACGTTTGGCCCATATAAATTCACAATAACCATCTTCGTACCATCTAGCGTTCCCTGCACTATTATATATCTACCCCCCTCATCCTCTTCTACGTGTATTGGTACAAAGGGACCCCTCTCTTAATGAGAATCATAACTCCCCACGCATAGGAAGAGTAAGATGCAGCCAACCGCACTCCCGCCCACCTGGTGGCTATGGTTGAAACCGCCCGCTTGGTAAGGTGAGTCTCTTGTAAGAGAGCTATCTGGATATGGTGGTGATCCAGGTACGAGAGCACTTGCCGCACTTTTTTAGGGTTGTTAAGCCCTCTAACGTTCCAACTTATCCACGAAATCGTCGAAACCTTGGGTTCTGTCATATCCAATAATGTTGATGATAAAGATTGTGCTGCTGCCTATAAATAAGTGTTGTGTAAGCCAAGCTCTGCCAATATGATGTGACCAATGCAGCTTCAATGAAATATATCCCCCCACCCCCACCCCCCACCCACTTCAGCAATCGAAACATGCTGTGAATTCCCACCCCCATAACAAGACAACAACTGAGCATTTGCATGCCTGAATCAGAAAATAAAAAAGAAGGAAAAACAGAAAGCAAAACAACAAAGGCGCCCAGAGGCACCATAACATAAGGAAGAACTTTGTGGGGAATTCCCATACTGAGGGTCGCTAGTAGCCGTTAGCCCCCCGTTAAAACAGGGTGGGTCGAGACATAAAGAATAAGGCTAACCAGCCAAAGGCACAATAACAGTGAACGAGCCCTAGTGCATAGTACCACGTATACCCCAATATTACATAAAGAGCATCGTAAAGTATTAGTAGCTTGAGCAACATGCAGTGTGCATAGAACAATCACAACATATTAGGATGTGCAATTAAGACATGGTATAGACTAAGAACTGCATAATGTACTGAAGACAGCAAGAAAAAATACATGAGATATAACTGGAATCCGTGAGCGACACGCTAACTGAGTTCAACAAACAGTGTGAGTCTCATGTGATCAGCCCTCAGAGTCGGAGTCCGCACCCCTCTCCCGCATGGACTCCTGCCGCTCGATCCGCCGGATGTATTGCAGTGCATCTTTGGGCGTTAAGAAGATGCGCGCTTTCCCAGCATGTTGAATTCTCAGGCGAGCTGGGTATAGCATCGCATATTGGATGTGTAGGGATTGCAACTTCTTTTTTACAGCTTGAAATTCTTGGCGCGCTTGTTGCACAGTTACAGTGAAATCGGGAAATAGTTCCACTTTCATTCCTTGATAGTTCTGACTGCCTTTTTCTCTAGCCAAACGGAGCGCTGTGTCCCGATCCCGATAATTCAAAAGTCTGGCTATGATGGGACGGGGTGGTGCCCCTGGTACAGGGCGAGCCGCCAGGGAGCGGTGAGCCCTTTCCACTATAAGAACTTTAGAGAAGTGTTCTGCTCCCAGTAGGGTTGTGAGCAACGTTTCGACGTAGGATTCCATGGGCCCAGTATTGGTGGACTCTGAAATGCGGTAATTCGGAGATTGTTCCTGCGGGAACGGGCTTCAATGTCCTCGTTCTTCGCCCGTATCACCTCCAATAGCTTCTCCATACTGGCACAGGATGTGCTGACAACCTCCATACGATCCTCCGTAGTTGAGATGCGCTGCTCAGCTTCCGCAATCTGTGTGCCATGCTTGTCTATCTTTGCCGCCATATTGTCCATGCGCAAGTTGAGATGATCGATCTTTGCATCGATAGTTTGCAAACTTTGCTGCATGTTTAACATCAAACGCTCCAGCTTTGTACTCGTTCCCGCTTCAAGATGAGGCTCAGTATCCGAAGCGTTTGGGTTTTGGGACTTTGTGGGCTTTTTGGCTTCGAATTGCAATTTGCTTTGCTGCTTGTCCGTTCTACCCATGTTTGGCCGTAGTCTTGAGCAGATGTGTGCAGCAGAATTAATTATATGTGCAGGGGCGAGGAGCTACCACACCAGGGACACACAGAGGTCGCAGCGTTTGAACGTATCCTACCACCCGGAGTACACCTGTTAGACTTGGCATCTTTTGGCGTGTTTCCCCTGACTTTTTGCTTTCTGACCGCCTGGTTTTGACTCTGTTTTTGCTGGTGTAATGATTCTGCGCACTTTCCTCACTGCAGTCCAGTGGGAAAGTGCAAGTGTTCCTGTATAAAATGTGTTATGGATTGGTGTTTCCATGATTGGCCTATTTAATTTATGTGTCAGTCCCTTGTAAAGTGCACTGAGAGTGCCAGGGCCTATAGATCAAATGCTGTTGGTGGGCTGCAGCACTGGATTGTGCCACCCACGCAAACAGCCCGTAAAGTGTAACTCTGGCCTGCCATTGCAGAGCCTGTGTGCAGCCTGGGGCTGCCATGTCGACTTGGCAAGTGCACACCCTTGCAAGTCCCTAAACCTTCCCTTTTCTACATGTTAGTCACCCCTAAGGTAGGCCCAAGGTACCCCTGTGGGCAGGGTGCATTGTATGTGAAAGGTAGGACATGCCCTGGTGTGTGTGGCATGTCCTGATAGTGAATTACAGCCTATTTCGTTTTCCACTATTGCAAGGCTACCTGTTCCCCATAGACCAGAATGGGCAGCTTTGATTATTACAGCTTATAATCCTAACTGACCCAGGGAACATGGTAGAAATTCGAGTTTAGTATGCCTGGACTCAGAATGATAAAATGCATCTTTTAGTGAAGTTCGTTTTAACATGCTGTGTTTGAAAATACCACTTTTAGAAAGTGGGTATTTTCTTGTCTAACCATCCAAGCCTGCCTCTGCTAGGTTGTGTATTCCTTGTCTGGAGTGTGAGTGACAGGGGCTGGGGGATGCCAGGAGACAGGGTGAGTCAGCACAGGGCTGAATAGCAAGATCTACATGTAGATGGGTGGGAGGAGATGCACCTGGGACCTGAATAGGGCTGGGCCTTCCCTCCACAATGCTGGCTCCACCTTCTGTGGTGCGTCTGATGTCCCTGGCCTACACTGTGAAAGGAAAGAAGGAGACTTGTCAACAAAGTGCTCCAGGACTGACCAGAACTGGTTTGGACTAGGCAAAGGCCTCTCTGCCTTCAGAGAACAAAGAGAAATTGAGGATAAAAGGGGGACCCAAACCCCAGAAAATTGGAACTCTTTGGGATCAAGAAGACTGCCAAGAAGAAGAGCTGGAGAAGCTGTGAGGAGGAACTACCACTTTGCTGTGTGCTTTGCTGTGTTGGCCTGCAGTGGCTGCTTCTGTCTTGGGCAGTGAAAGGACTGGAACTGAACTTTCTGCAATCTACTTTGTGAGTGTCTCCAAGGGCTTGAGGTAGAGCTTGCCCCCTTCAAGAAGTCTCAGGAACAGCAAAGACTTCAACCCCAACGCCGTCTACGACGCCGCTGCCGACTCCGTGTCCTGAAGGCACCGCAGAGGGCACCGCCGCACCGCGACCCTGGTCTCACCGACGACGCCTGCTGATGCCGCCACCGAGCCGCTGCTCGCACCGCGACCTGTGGGCACCGCACTCCGCACCGGCTCGCTTCACGACAACGCCGTGGCATCCCCGACGACGCCGCTCCACGCCGGACTCGACGCCGCTGCTTGCACCGTGGTTCGGGGGCACCGCTCGTAAGTTACACGACGCACCACCCTCATCCCGCACCGCAGCCTTGGCCCACCGACGCCGGTGCCATCGACTCCCAGTTCGTCAGCCGACGACAGCGCTGCAGCTACGACGACGCCGCTGCTGCACCGTGACCTACCAGCACCGTGACGAGCACCGCCTTCATCTCACACCGCGACCCTGGTCTCACCGACGACGCCATCCGACGCCGCCACCGAGCCGCTGCTAGCAGGGGTTATTTTAGGAGTGTAACTCCCTTACCCTGACTAGGAAGAAGGGTCCCTACTTGGACAAAGGTGCAAGCCCTTGCCAACTAGAGATCCCATTTCTAACAACACCCGAGAGATAGACTATGGTGATGTGTTCGTCACTTCTTCAACGCTATGTCCCACACCAGCGCAAACTGTTGTCCCAGCCGCAAACTGTTAAGTATGCTGGATCCCGTGGAGGAGGCCCAGTGACAGATGTGTAGCAATTACGCGCGGAAGTGCCCCACAGTTCAGCCAGGCAGGTTGAAGAGAGCAGTATATCTATAGCAAACACAAGCCTTGCACTTCAACACTTAGCTTTCCGCTGGGGGGGATATAGCACAGCACGGCAGCCACAAGAAGTCCACACAGAGCAATGCGATGCACAACGCGTTAGCCCTGCACAGCAGCTTACCCAAGGGCATAATGGCGCAGTTCACAGGCAATGATGAACGTTATTCAGAGCAGCGCCATATTATGCAGAGTCACGATGTAGGCACAGCAGATGGGGCAGACAACGAGGTAACCACGGGGCCGCCAGATCTGAAGGTGCGATGTCAGAGGGGAGTAGCGCCGGCGATGGAAGCTTTCAAGCCAACCGCGCACTCCACAGCAGCAGCGCCAGACCACAGAGGTGGTAATCACAAAGGCGGGAGGGCCGCAGTCCATGCAAAGTGCGCCAGTGTATACAGTACGTCTGCTAGTTGCGGGTAGAACACAGGCAATTCCTCCGCATACAGAGCGCCCCCCGTCCTCACCAGCAGTGTGTCCACTCCGCACCGCGGCCTACCAGAGGGCGTGATGGCGTGTTGTCAGGCAGCGAGGAGGGTGTGCAGTGCCACGCCACGTTGTTCAGAGACACACTGCAGGCACAGCAGGCGGCGCCGACAGAGACAGGAGCCCAAGGCCGCCAAAGCAGAGGTCGCGATGTCGGAGGGGGACAACACCGGCAACGAGAGGCTCCAAAGTAGTCATATAATTACCCAGTAGTTGCGCCAGGCCACTGAGGCGGTGCACACGGAGGCGGGAGAGTCGCAGACCTCACAGGGCAAACCAGGATGGCAGCAGTAAGTGCACTAATGCGGCTAGATGCGGGCACGTTATAAGCAGTTCCGCCGCTCTCAGAGTGCTCCTTGTCCCCGCCGCTGCCGGAACGGGCAGGGGCCGCAACACAGTCGTCTCACCTCAATGTGTCGGATCATGTAATGGTGGCTGACCTTCCAGGTGCGGGGATGAGCGAGCGTAGAGCCCAGTCCCACCGCAGCGCGCCGATGACAGATTGGCGGCCGGGGCAGGTCCACAACCCCAGACAGCCGCCGTGAGCTCAGGTTGCAGCACCGGGGAGAAGGTTTCCCTTCAGGAGAGTTCAATGGCAATTTCCCTCCGGGGCCGCCATCTTGCGTCGAGCGAGGTCCCGCTGGAAAAGGCGTTTAGAGGCACATAGCAGCAGAAACAATGGCCCAAAAGTGTTCCTCTGCAGTCCGGGAGTCAGGACACGCTTGGTGCAGCCCTGGATGGCGCCGAAAAGGTAGGATATTTGGCAGATGGTGGACTCGACCAGTAGAGCAGCACTAAAGTGCGGCCATCTTGCTCCGGGCTCTCTAGCGCCCCCCTCAGTCAAGAATAATTAAGCATAAAGTGCAAGACTACACATTTCATTAGAGGTTCAAATCCAAAGACGATATTTTGAAACAACCCCAGATACGGGATTACAGGCTTCTTCCACCGTTAGAGGCAGAAGAATAGTTCAATTCTATCTAAGATTCAAAGCAAAAGGGTAGAGGATCAATTTAAAAGTCCTCTAAGGGTGAGTCCATGAGCATTGGCAAAAGAAGCAAAAATCAATTCGTTCGGCAAAGAAGAATTCTAGGTCGACTGCATGAATGCAGCAGCATTAACAAAAGGGCAGTTCAAGATAGGGAAAATTAGGCGTTGTGATAAAAGGATAAAATCCAAAACGAAATGAGTGATGTTCCATAAAAATGTTTGCGACAAGTGCGTCCAAAGTAAAAAGAGTATGGCCTTCAGTTGCACCAGAGAAGAGGAAAGTATGGCCTGTCAGCCACTTGGGTCCCTTTTCTGGGGAGCTTCTTTGAGGGACATCTGCTGCGCTGCCACATGGCAATCTCCACATATTTTCCTTTCCTGTTACCGAGTTCAGTTGGGGGAGGGTTTTTCTAGTCTTTTGGGCATTGTGTATTGTCTGCTGTGTCAGGCTTGTAATTTATATTTTGAAATTGGTCAGGATGCTATCCTGTATTAAATATTGAATTCGGCATCCATCAAGTTTTGTTGTGTCTGTTTGCTACATGTAATCAATCTTGAATTGCTTGTGTATTATCTCGCAGGTAAGCTCTTGATTTGGGTGGATGGACAAGCAGGTAATGTCCCAGTAATGTACCGGTAGGCTTCATTACTCTGAGTCCAAGTCTTCATCGATACAGTTCTGTATTCCCACCCGGGAGGGGAGATTGATTATATTATGTAGGTTTGTTTTTGTAGTTAGCTTGTAAAATAGACAGGAAGTGATGTCGATGATTCTCTCTTTTCTACTGACTGCTCGGTAATGGCAGCCATATTGGGAGGATTTTCAGATCAGCTAGGGAATAGGTTCTGAAGGACAGAGATGAAATCTCGGAGGTGAGGACTGTTTCGGGGAAAACTTTGGCTCCGAGTACAGAAGATTTCCAGTAAGTAACCAGGACATTACCATTTAGGGCTCAGCCTACAGGTGCTCGTCTGTGTTAGGGAGCCTGAGAAGGGCAGTTGGGAGCAAACCCTTGCTCGAAATTTTGACATCCTTCGGCCTAATAGGAGTAGGTGTAATCTGAACCTTCAAAAATTAAGACGTTTCTGCTCAGGTTGCCAACTTTGATGCTTCAGTCCTCGCTCATGAGGTGTATTTGTACAGCTGTAGGCAGTATCCCCCGGCCTTTGGAAAGATGCACACTATTACTCATGTCACCAACTTTTATTCCTTACCATTTGTAATTTGACAGCATCTCTGCCTTGCACATTTTGCCACATGCATTACTGGGCCTTCCCTGATTATTCCCATTTTAGGTGTTCATGCAACAGTAGAACCTCACAGACCCTCTTGCTAGGCAGTTGCTTTGTAGGTGTCTATATGTTTTAGTGCCCCTGCCATCAAACTAGATTACCCATAACACAGACCATCCAGGTGGATCTCTGCCTCTTTCAACTTTCACTTTCCCTTTCCTTGCCTCCTATAAGCCCCTATCTCTGACACCTCCTCCATCACACTGCTGGGTGCTGACCCAAAGGCTAGATAAGAGCACCTCCCTGGTAACTCACGCAATACACAAAATTGCTTCCGACGTTGCATAACAACAAATACAAAACTTCCGCCCATGTACTGCCACCGATGTAGCATGCTAGCCGCCCACCATAACGATTTCGCAGTATGAACTACTATATAAACGCTACAATACAATACAAGGTCATCGCTAGGCATAAAGGGGAAGATGGATTTCTAAATACTGGAGAAGTTCGATTAGGTGCAACTCAGTGCTTAATTTGAGCCGGCGGTTTCCAGTACTCGGCACCAGAAGTTAATTGTCAACACCGACACTTATGACAGTCTGCACTGTTTATCTAAATTAGAGATTAACACAACAATAGTTGTTTATTATTTCAATGAACATTAAAAATGACTAATATCTGCTTCCCAAGCCATTATTGTAGCTTTGAGGTCTGGAATAGTCTGAAATGTCATACTTGTAGGGTGTGTTGATTAGTAGTTGTGTTGATTCTGTCATTGGTAGCAGGTATAGGGGCAGTGAGTAGTGCAAGCTGCAGTGGCCTCTTGACGAGGACCCGGCCTTTTACAAATTAAGCACTGGTGCAACTGGGAACTTTATCTGGGGCTAAAAGTATTATCTTTGGCAAAGTATGTAAGTAACAAGAATGCTATTTTGGGAACTGACTCATTTTTGGTCTCACACCCTTCCCCTACCCTGGGGAAGCCACTGGGTGGGAAAAGCTGTTGGAAATGATGTAATGCTATATTCCCCTCTGCAGTTTAACTAACGCTCATTCAGAGAACACTGAGGAATTCCTTCATTAAAATGTATCAAAGTGCTCGCACGTCCAGTTTAAACTACACTGTGCCAAACGTTACAAGAAGGACTGGCGAGAAATAAATCCCGCTCTATTTCTTTGCTGCTCCCATTGGTCATATTTTCCTGCAGTACCAGCACTCTTTCTTGCTGTCTCTCGCACTCTCACTCACATGTTAGCTCTCATACTCCTCTCTCTCGCTTTCGTCCTGCCATGGCCACCCCCCAGGAAGGGACATAGCTATCAGAGGAGCAGCAGTGCAGTGGCTCTGGGGCCCAAAGGGGAGGGAGCCCAAGCCTGCCCTGCACCGGATGCAGGTATTGGTAATGCCTTAAACGGGCCTGCCGAGCTGAATACCGTAAACTGCGCCCCTCTCTCTCACCTTTCTTCATCCATCGCACCACAGCGGTCATGCGAATGACATGGAAACTCTCCTCACGTAGAATCAAAAATAAAGCCAACAATCTTCTAACCACACACTCCACATAGCACAGCATTGTGAGGCCATGTAGGCAAGCACTTCAGAGCCCCATATAGAGCCAGTAAGCACTATATAAATGTTTTAATCAAATTCAATACAATACTAAGCCTGGGCGGAGTTCGTGGAGTTCCGCGAAGTGACAAAAAAACTCTGGCAAGCTACACGTAGTTCTGTGAGCGGCGGAGTGGGTTACCTTGCACCGTTTGCACTGATTTTTAGTGTCAGGTCTTTGTCCCGCACTGTAAAATCAGTGCGAACGGCATCTCGCACAGTGCAAGAGGGCTCTGCTTCTTTCTGCCGCTCAAGTAGAAGTTCTACTTGAGCCACAGCTTCCTCAACGCGAACAGAAGGTTTCTCAACTCAAGCGGTAGCGAACATCCGCATCTGCCCGCATTGAGAAATCTCGCTGGGAAGTGGTCTAGCATTGGATTTTCCTCGCTTGCGCTCGCCAACTTACCATTGGTGAATATGAGCGAGGAAAACATTTTTTTCGGAACTCCGCGAGCTCCGCGAAGCACGGAATACGAAAAACTCAGCAAACTCAGCGAACGGAGCGGAGTTCAGCGTCCAGGCTTATACAATACCATCCTAAAGTAAACAAGGTGGACTCCTTCAGCCTGTATTGCACATGCTGCTGTTTTGAGAGTGTTTGCAGACTGGCCGCTTTTGCACCTGTCCTGAGCCTCCAACATTAGAAAAGAAGAAAGCTGGAGGTGTTCAAAAATTAATAAGGATTTATTTTCCCTATGGACTTGTATTGAAGTGGGGACAATTTCAGACAGGAGAAAGCTATGTTAAAGCCATTTTTGTATTTAAAAATCTGAAATCTCACGCTTGAATCGGATCTGTTGGCATGAATGCACAAGTGGGGCATTTAGATTACAGGTACATGACAGAATGGAAGGTTGAATGCTTAATGGCTAACTAGCAGCAGGGTAGCAAAGCTTGTGTTATCACTTGCAACAGGGGAGGTAGACATTAAAACATATGTAGCTAGTGCTATATAAAACTCTAGTTAAATAAATGAACTGATTATTGAAAGTCATTGGTTATCTTGAAAATCTGGTATGGGTCTGGGCCTCTTGGACCTTGGATGGACACCCCTTACTTACAAAGACATACTGGAATAAGGCCACATACTATCCATAAGGCTCTCTTCTAGGGCCCTTCCAAAAGCAGAATATCCTATTTTCATTACAATAAGGTGTAATCATGAGTATGGGCCTGAATTCTGATATGTGTAGTAATTTCTATTACAGCGCTTATTAAAATTTCGAGTTTTGCAGCAAACATCTCTGCCCCATTTTTCCTTAGCTAAATTGTTACAAAAGAAACCTGCAAAAATTTACCTGAAGAGAAAATGTGAGGTAAACTCTGATACACGAGTAATTTGGTGTGCAACTCACCAATTCTGCATGCAATTCAGTAGTGTAAGGAAAACTTGGGTGGCCCAACTGTAAGGTACAGTAAGGGGCCCCGCCAACATATCTGCATGCAGTACTCCTTCCCCACCTTCCGCCTTCAGGAGGCTCAAAGAATCGAGCTATCCCACATATTGCACAAGCCCATATGCTCTGGACTTTCTGTTCTATGCAGAAGACAACCAACTGATGTTTCATCTGGAGAAAGTAGTAAGAGTAAAGAACAGTCTGATGTGGCCCTAATTAAAATTCACCGGGTGAAGAGTGACTATCTATCCCTCAAGGCTTGAAAAAAGAAATATTCCAAATAGAAATGGAAATTCCATCTCAAACTCCATTTACATAGCCTGCGTTCTTTGTATCACAAGTCAGCCCTACAATTAAGAGTTGTGGTGTATGTTGAGTTTTCAGTGGTTGTGAGAAGTTTTATGTTTTAACTCAAACTGGTTAGAAATGTCTTTCATTTCATGGACTTTGCAAACAGGGCCACACTTTTTAGGGCTACCATTTTATCTTGTCTAGAGTACTCCAATGCCCTTTATATGGCAATTGGACCGGGACAGATTTATAGAATCCCAGAGGCTATAAGGTAGATGTACATATTAAAGAGATTGCTCATGCAATTCCCCTTGGACAACCTTTTCACGGGAGCTGGAGCAACAATGAGTAGAATTTAAGAAGCTATCTTTGGATAATATTGTGTAGGAGGAACAGAACTTGTATCTTAAGAGACTTTTACGATTTTGCAGTCGAAAAAACAAAATTTCTTATTGGCTTAGGTGGGACTTCTCTCCATCAGACGTGAAGTTGTTTTCTCGCCCCCCGCTGGGGCCAAAGACCGGAGACAGCAGAGGGAGGCAGACTGGGAGCAGGGGACTGTAGGACCACACTCCCCAGTGTTCTTTGCGGCTCCCAGCGCCGTCGCGCAGCCGCCAGCGTTGCCTGTGCGCCAGGAGGCGCTTACAAATCCTGCCAGGGGCTCCCGCAGCGCAGGACGCCGTGAAGTTGTTTTCTCGCCCCCCGCTGGGGGCAAAGACCGGAGACAGCAGAGGGAGGCAGACTGGGAGCAGGGGAGTGTAGGACCACACTCCCCAGCGTTCTTTGCGGCTCCCAGCGCTGTCGCGCAGCCGCCAGCGTTGCCTGTGCGCCAGGAGGCGTTTACAAATCCTGCCAGGGGCTCCCGCAGCGCGGGACGCACGCCCGTCTGTGCCCGTCAGAGGCCGGAAGAGGCTGTGCTGGGCCACCACCCTTGGTTCTTCTCGGGGTCCTTCGTAGACCTTTGGATCCTGATCCCAGCTGTAACAGCTTGCAAGGTCAGTGACCCCTGTTCCAGGAATTTTTCATCTGGCTATTAGTCTAACCTGACCACAATCATGGGTAGGCGGATTTGTGTGGGGAAATCTAACGTAGCACATCCACAACTGTCCTCTTCACTCCAACCAACTTCCATAGACAGAATGTCACAGAGAGCCATTGGAGTAGTTGCTACTGAGATCGAACTAACTGAAAGACGATTGTCTCTTACCCCTGATCTTGCCCAACCCATTAGCTTGCATGATGATTCAGGATCCTCATTGCCCATCGCCCAGGAATTTCCAATCTCCCCCCCAAGGACCCGTGCGGCGGGTAATGTGGTTGTGCTAGATCAAGAAGGTGCTCGCCCGAAAGTCAAGAAAACCAAAAAAGCTGCTCCATTGGCCCAAAAGAGCAAAAAACTATCTATGGTCCATGCAATTTCTGATGACTTAAGGGAGGGTGTCTGGAAACACCATTACAGACAGACCTGGACCACCCAGCCTGGGTTACGGATGTGATGGTGGACTTACAGGTCCAAGTAAGGACCATTGTGAAGGATGAGCTAAAAAATGTGTGGGAAAGGGTAGATAAGCTTACCAAACTAGTCGAACTATGGGTGGACAAGACTGACGCAGCCCTGAGGGTAAAGGAACTGGCCAATCCTGTAAACACAAACCAGACCCCCTTAGGTACAAACCCTGAACCCCTAGTGACTGCTAGCACACCAACCTCCAATTTAGCAATCCATTCCAACCAGGAGGGTGGGGGAATCCGACTGAATAACGCTAAGGGGCTAGGAAAAGGATCTAGTCTACACCATCAGGAGTACAATCAGGGGGCACAGGCAGGAAGAAAAAATGTCCAAACCTTAGCTAGACCTCAAGCAAGCAGCGCTCGTAGCGAGAGGCCTGGGATCAAAAAGTCTCACACGAGGGCAGACAAGACCTAGGGCTAATTCTACCATCCATAAACCTTCCCCGGACTCAACCCCTTATGTAGTCATACTAGCGGGTGTCCCTGAGTTGAAAAAGGGGAGCAGAGAGTCATATCTTGAATTAAGAAATAAATGCACACAGTGGCTAGCCAACCACAAACAACTCTCATATAGAGACATAAATGAAATCATCATGGTTCGCAGGGTGGGCTGGGTGGGCTGGAGACCAAAAGACATTACTGGTGACTGCGTTGTGATAAACTTCAAAAACACAGTGCTTGTGGAATCCCTTCTAGATCGTTTCTACCAGAGGAACAGGGGGGGTATTAGCTCTTTACCATTAGGCTGCTTTTATCCCCCTGCCCTTATTCCACCGGCAAGAAGAAGATATGGTCATTGGAGGGGGGAATGGCTGCAGGAAAACCATTTCTCCCCATTAGGCCAGGGCCAACCATCCCCCTTATTCTTCAACATTCCGGTAGAAAATAGATTCAATCCTCTGGAGTCAGTAGATTGACTCGCGAGCGAGGAACCCCCACAAGAATTAGCCAATAATCTTAGAGAGGTGGGGACACAGCGAAGGACAAGCGTACAGAGGAGAATATTCTCTAAGCAGAACCTGGGGCTGGATGTGGAAAGTGAGGCAGGAAAGTATAGGCTAACTAGGAGTATACATAAGACAGCTATCATTAATCCACCGACCCTTGATCCTTTACATCAGGATACACAGACCTCCAACTTAGTTCAGAGGGATGTAGTAAATACCTCACATAATCCAAAGGGCGCTCACGACCCAGTTAACAGAACAAGTACACTGCAGCGAATGGAGTACTGCCATCTCCCTTTGGGCAGTCAAGAGAATGAAGTCATAAACCCCTCCTGCTCAATAAACCAAATGGGCCCTGCCAGTCTGCAAATCCTCTCCTGGAACATAGCTGGATTACCTTCTAAATTGGATAGTCCGGAATGGGGTCGCTTCATAGAGCAGCATGAAATCTGCATGTTCCAAGAAACATGGGCCAAAGATGAAATACATAGGATGGGCTACGCATCGTTTAGCATTCCAGCTACTCATGTGGGGAAGGGCAGACCTTCTGGAGGCCTGTGTACCTGGGTCGCAGTACATTTGGGCTGTGAGGCAAAACAGCTAGAGAGCTCTTCTCGTGACATCCTTTGTGTACTTCTTTCCTTCCACACGGGATTAGACATAGTTTTAATTAATGTATATTCCCGACCAGTACCCAGAGGGAAAGAGTCCAACACACTCGAACAACTAACTACTTGTCTCTCAACCATCCCTGTAAACCTCGGGGTAATCATTGGCGGAGATTTTAATTGCCAATTTGAACCCCTGAATGGCTTGGCCTCGGGCGCTCTCTGTGAGGAGGATCGTTACTGGTCCATCCCAGAGCCCAATATCCCTCCAATAAGGGCATGGACCCCACTAGCATTACAGATAAGCACTCTTACACTAAACTTTTCACTGAGTGCTTGTAATGGACGTACTACATCTGACTCGCCTGGGAATCACACTTTTAACAGACAGGGGCATACTTCCATCATTGACTACATTATGGTAGATGTGAAATTATGGCACAGAGTGATAGATTTTAAAATCAGTCCTCGCCATGATAGCGATCATAATGCCCTCATTCTAGCAATAACAACACTTTATGCCATGAATTCATTTGACAATTTGCCAGCTCCAGATACATGCTTGATTCAGTCAAATGGAGGGAGGAGAGTCCGCTGGGGCGAATTCTCCCAGTCAGAAGAAAAACTGGCCATGCTCTACCAACAAATCCTTCCATATTTTATGGTTGTATACCAAGCTGCAGAGTCAAAGGGCACTTCTAATTACAATTCAACAATTTTTAAAAATCACCAAGAGTTGTTTACATCTATGGCCGCTTTCTTTTACCAAAACAAAAAGCCTAGGGCGACTAAAAATCCCAACACCCATGGTTCAACTCAAACTGCTGTGTAGCTAAAAATGGCCTTGTCACCGCCATCAAAAGTAACGCCAGGCCAGCGATCAAAGAAGCGAGGGTAAAATATAAGAACGTCATTGCCAAGGCAAAAAAAAGCTGGGAATCGCAAAAATGGGATGAGCTTAGAAGTGCTTTATTAAATCATGACCTGAGGACCTTTTGGAATATTATCAATTTAGGGTCTCAGGAGGGCAAATCAGCCATAGAACCCAACATCAGTGAAGAAGCATGGAAGGCCCACTTTGAATCACTTTACACAAGGGTTGATGACGGGGAAGGGTTAGTGAACAGACCCTTACCGTCCCCTTGTCCGATTTTTGCAGATACCCCTCCAATCTCGCTGAGAGAAGTCTCTGAGGCCCTGGGCATGATTAAACCAGCTAAAGCCGCAGGGCTGGATAAGATCCCTGGTGATCTCTTCCGCTCTGAGCCAACTGTATGGGCCCCGTACCTATCCTCTCTGTTTAATGCAATTCTCCAAGGTATGGCGATTCCCACCACTTGGGCAGGGGCCGAGATAATACCAATCTATAAAAAGGGCTCCCCGCTTTCACCTGTCAACTATCGTCCGATTAGTCTGATAGATGTGTGTCAACATTTTTTTGCACGTGTCCTACTGGGGCGTCTCCAGAACTGGATGGAGGAACATAACATCCTTACCCCCCTCCAAGCTGGGTTTCGAGCAAGGATATCAACAACTGAACAGATCCTAAGGCTACAGATGATCCACTGGAAAACTGTTTGAATAGAGGGTGGCAGCCTCTACCTTATATTTGTAGACCTTAAAACTGCCTTCGACCTAGTACCAAGGGACAAACTCTGGGCAACTCTATTAGACATGGGAGTCCCAGAGTATCTTTGCCACCAGTTAAAAGGCTTACATGAGGGCAATTTTGCTCAAATTAGATTTGGTAAAAATGGCGAACTTTCATCCCCCCTGCCTGTCAAGAGAGGGGTCCGGCAAAGCTGTGTCCTGGCCCCAACTCTCTTCTGCCTCTATATTAATGGCTTAATAGATTCATTGAATGCCGGGGTAAACATCGATGCTCCCAGGCTGGCGACACGCACAATACCTGCCCTCATGTTTGCAGATGATACGCTCTTGCTTGCTAAATCCCCTATGGGAATTCAGAGGACCCTGAACAACTTTAGCGCCTTCTGCAAACATCGGGGACTAGAAATTAACCTACAAAAAACAAAGTACATGGCTTTGAATGCAGGTAACACCACTCGCCCAAACCCTTGCCTGGATGGAAGTCCCCTAGAGAGGGTATCCATATTTGAGTACCTGGGAATTGCACTGACAGAGAGAATGGATTGGGGAGCCCAAATCAGTAAAATAGGCTTAAAACTATCCCAGACTACGGGGGGTATTTTAAAACTATATAGGACGTGCTCTGAAAAACTGGTGAGTCCTGTGGTGGAAATTTACAAGGCACAGGCTAGGACGGCCACACTCTATGGAGCAGAACTATGGGGGCACTGTCCATCTGGCCAGTTAGCTCGTACTGAGAATTTATTCGCCAGACAACTGATGGGATTGCCTCCTAGCACACCACTAACACCTCTCCGTATGGATCTAGGTATTAGACCCATCGAGGAAGAAGCTGCTCTTAGACCTTTATTATACTGGCGGCGCTTGTGGTCCACCCCTGAATTACCCCCTATAGAGAAGAACTGACTGATGTCATGGGGCTGCGAGGTGCAGGGAAGTTGCCTTGGCTGTTGTATGTCAAGAAAACATGTGAGGACCTGGGAAGGGGCAGTCTGTGGCATAATGCAGAAGAAATCTCCCAAATGACTTCCAGAAAAGTCTTGGTAGAGAGTTATAGAGAACATAAACTCACCCAGTTTGAGAGGAGACCCTCGGTGGGGCGACTGACTGCTGAGTTTCTGGAAGTAAAAAGTACATATATTTTAGAACCAGTGTTGGACGACATACAGCCGCTCTTGGCGAAGAAGCTTTATCTGCAATTTAGGTATGGAGTCCTTCCGTTGCGTTCATTTACAAAAAAGTGGGAGGGCTACACAAACGCAGAGTGCCCTGCGTGTTTTAACATAGATGAGACTGATCTCCATGTGATATTTTTCTGTCAGGGGTACAGGAAGGCAAGGTCGCGATGGCTACTCCAACTTTGTAGGAATTTGGGGTCTAGACACTGTCGCGACGTGTATAGGATTTTAAAATCTGACACGCGCATGCCCATTGTTTTTTCAATTTCACGCTTTTTATTTTGCATGTGGTGCACACGCAGAGCCATCTTAAACAAGTCTGTAAACAGGAATGACAACTGTCTATGATATGTTTTAATTGATGATTTTCGCACATACTGTATTTATTTGGTTGCTGTGGAGTCAATTGAACTATTCTTAATGACCAACATTCCCTGACATTGAATGTATATAGATTATTGCCCCGTAATGATTGCAGTTTTACCTAAACACCATGTTGACAACTGGAGGCAAATATGCTGGCTGAGTAAATGCATTGCTTTTCTGTTTTTTTTAGTCATCATCTTTATGTGTACCGCAATTTTAAAATTGTAACACTAAAAGGAGCAAAATATTGCTTGGAAATAGCCTCTAAATGTATACTGCACAAGCACTTTATGTCTTGTTTTTTAAGATGGCTGATGCCTGGAATTGCTGCTCCAGAGCGTGGAATGTAGATCTTTTTATTCTCTTTTTTAACCATTTGTATTTTATTCAATTTTAAATTGCTATTTTAAACTGTGCTTTTATGGCCAATTGTGCCGAAATAAAGTTCTTATGATTGATTGAAAAATCATTCTGGTGGAACCTCGTAGGCTTCCTGCTCGGCCTCACTATGGATCCTATTGCCTTTATCCTTCTCTGTCACCTTTCTGTGCTGTCCATCATGTCTTCCCTATCTTATGGTACTACTAGTCCAAGCTCAGTCTCACCTCTCACCTGCCCTCTTGCCTCCCCTCTCTTCCTCCTGTTCTTTATTGTCTCCTTTCTCATCCATCTCCTGATCTGGTTGATATTTCTTCTCTACCTTTTCTGTATTACATCTCTCTGGCACCTATTTCCTAGCTGTCTGCTTCCTCACGTGTTCTATCAGCTGTCATCGCACTTGCCTCCCTCTCTCCAGGGTGTCTCATTCTCTACCCTCTCTCAGCTGTGTTTCCTTACCTGACTCTTTTTCCCCACTCTCTTACCTGTTCCCCTTCTAAGTCATCTCTTTCTCACCTGTCGGTATCTCTTTTTGTCTTGCTTTCTCTTTTCTGCCCTTCCTCTTAATTCACTTTCTAAACTGTTTATCAACCCGTCATTCTCCCACCTCTACATTGTCTTTCTCAGCTTCTTTTTCCTAGTTGTCTGTATCAGTATCACCTCTTGCACCTATTCCCCCTTCTTTCTAAGCTGTCTCTTTTTCACATCTTTCTCATTAGCCTCCTCTCCCTCTGCAGTATTTCTCACTTGATGTGTATTACCTAGCTATCGCTTAGCTCTTTCTCACCTTCCTCTTTTTTAGCTGTCTCTTTATCAGTTTTGACTTGTCTCCTCTTTTCTCTCTCAACTGTTTATTCCTGCCAGTCTACTTAACTTTCTCACACACCTCTCCTTTGAGATCTCAACCTGTTTCTGTATCGCCTATTTATCACTTGTGTGGCCATTCTGCTCTTAGATGTCCCTTTGTCTTTTTATCAACCCCTTTGTCTGTCTTTCATTTGACTTTCTATTTGTGTGTGTGCATGTGTGCCCCCCTCTCTCTCAGCAATGTTTCCACCTATGCCCACTGTGCCACTCTCAAGCCAATGCATTCCTGTACACTTATAGATGAAAAAGTAACAATCCTTTCTCCCATCAAGATGAACTTGAGTCACCAATTTTCATTTTAATAAAAGGAGCATACCTCTAAAGTACTTTTAAATAAACTGGCTAACCCGAGCACACTTTGTCCCAACAGATGGCATCAGACTGGTTGCCCTCATCTTAATGCATTCCTATGCAGTTACATCTAAATATGTAATTGTAGATCTCTCTGGCTCACAAATATGTATGTTGTTTTTCAAACACACCATTTCCCCTTACAAGACCCGTGAGGCTTTAACCTGAGCAAAGCAATGTTTTCACCTGTGCCTACTGTGCCACCCTCAAGCCAATGCATTTCTACAGAATTGTAGATGAATAAGTAAGCATCCTTTCTCCCATGAGGAACAACTTGGTTCATCAATTTTCATATTGATCCCAATTAAGGGAGCACCCCTCTATACTACCTGTATTAAATTGTAAATTGTCTGAGCCTAGCAAAATTTGTCACAACAGGTAGCACCAAACTGGTTTTCCTCACTTACTATGCAATTACGTCAGATTAAATAATCGTACTTCTCTTACAGTAAAATCATATTGGCTCACAAATATGTATGTTGTTTTTCAAGCTTACCACACCCCCATATAAGGCCCATGAGGACTTAGCCTGAGCGAAACGTTTCCACCAAAACATGGGAACATGTGCCACCCGACAGCCAAATCATTCCTACGGAGTTACAGACAAATTAGTAACCATGATTCCTCTCATGAAGATCAACTTGGCCCACCAATATTCATATTGGTCCTATTAAGGGGTGCATCCTTCTAACTATATTTATGTAAATTGTGTGAACCAATCAAAATGTATTACAACAGGAGGCCCTTAACTGGTTGCCCTCACTCCACACTGCATTCCTATCCAGGTACGTTTAAATAGGCAATTATAGTTTTTTTAATAGGAAAATCACATTGGCTCACAAATATTTATGTTGTTTTTTTAAACACATCACTTTTCTCTGCAAGGTCCGTGAGGATTTAGCCTGAGCCAAGCAACATTTCCATCAAAATAAGTGCCAACTGTGCCACCCTCCTTTCAATGCAGTAAATCCCTGTGAAACCAGTTCATCTGAGCTCAGCGAGTTTCCATGTGCATACGAGTTTCTGTATGTTAGACCTGGCCCTTTTAACAGGGATGCCCCCAGAGTTTTGCCTTCCATTACTAAACCCTTTTTTGTTGGCATTAGGACTCTGTGTACCTTTTCCTTGCTAACTAGCGGTAATTGGCACATTTAATACATATTTAAGTCCCTAGTAAATGGTATTGCATGTATCCAGGGCCTGTAAATTGATTGCTAGTAGTGGGCTGCAGCACTCTGTAAGCCACCCACTAAAGTAGCCTTTTAAAACATGTCTGAGGCCTGCCGCTGCAGCCTCAGGTGCCATTTCGATCTGGCAAAACAACCCTTTAGCCAGCCCTAAACCTTCCTCTTTAATACTTATAAGTCACCCATAAGGTAGGCACTAAAGGCTCATAGGACAGGGTGCATTGTATTTAAAAAGTTTAAAAAGTTGTTTAAGTTTTACATGTCCTGACAGTGAAAAACTCCTAAAGTTGATTTTCACTGCTGTAAGGCCTACCTCTCCCATTGACCAACACTGTGTTTTATGTGACAATCCTGAAAATGTCACTTTTAGAAAGTTAACACAAAGAGATGATGGATTGAGCGCTGAAACTTTTCAGACACTCACCCCCAGTCACAGATCTGGGTTGAATACATCATCGTTCTTTAGCTCACTTCGCCACCCCAGTTCAGACCCAGCCATATGCAAATTAGTCTTGACCCTGTATCCCATGGGAACAGTCCAGCCCGAACTGCCAAGCCAGATCCTCCCTGGATCAGAAACATGCATCCTGGGACCAGTTTCGGGGTAACACCCTTCATCAGCCAGGCTAGCTTGAATTCAGTGGCAAAGTGAGCAAGGGACCCACGTCTGGGCATACCCTGCCAACTTAGGTCGAACAAAGCAAACACAAAGAGATGATGGACAGAGTGCTGAAACTTTTCAGACACTCACCCCCAGTCACAGATCTGGGTTGAATCCATCATCGTTCTTTAGCTCACTTCACCACCCCAGTTCAGGCCCAGCCATATGCAAATCAGTCTTGACCCAGTGTCCCATGGGAACAGTCCAACCGAACTGCCAAGCCAGGTCCTCCCTGGACCGGAAACAAGCATCCTGGGACCGGTTTCGGGGTAACACCCTTCCTCAGCCAGTCTAGCTTGGTTGCCTGGCTGATTGGTTGCCTTCAACCAATATCCCACGGTTTTGCAGATCTAGGCCAGCTTCTACAGGTATGTAGAAGAAGCCGAGTGGAACCACAGAGATGTTTTTTTACCTCCAGAGCAGTTGAAGTACAGCTGTTACAGGAGAGCAAAAGTTAGGATCACACACTCCCCCAAGATGGTTTTCTTTCCTCTGCCCACCCAACTTACTCGCCTTGCCATTATTATATCATTATAAATTTCACTGACCCCTTTCTGTCCAATCCCCCCAATCCAATGAGCGCATTTCTTTTTTAATGCCCCCCATGCTTCCTCATTAACTTTCGGGATCAGGGGGACGCCTCCAAGGGCAACCACATTATGTACACAATCAGGTGGCAAATCTATAGTTATTAAAGAGGATGGGCTGGATCCATAGACTTGATGATGTTTTTGGGCTAATTCAGGTTTACTCGGTTTATTTATATTACTGGTCATCTCATGGTTCTCAATGCCAATGGTACTTCTGACGTCATTACTCTCCGGGACCTTTTCTTGTTTATCCCTTCTGGTCGTGTCTGGTGCTGTTTGGGTTTGAACCCTCTTATTACAGACGGGGCTCCTCATACGCTGGTCTGGTGTCCAATATTGGACTGCACTAGAGTCTCAACCGCAATCAATCGGTTGGTTAGGGATAGAATCAAAGTGGTCATTCCCTGTTCCATAGTTACCAATAGATCTTTAATAACTTTGAAAGTTATTATCGTAGGGTCTTGTCCCTCTTGTGCATCTTCGCTGGGGGCTTTTGTTCTGACCGTACCTCGGGCTGTCTCTTTCCTGCCCTAATGCCCGTTTGTGGGGGAGGAAGCTTGGAGTGGCCCTCTTGTGCAACTTTCTGCTTTGGTTTCTTCTTTGGGGGTGATGTTGTACTTTTCTCTGGGGATGCAGTTTTTAAGTTGACAGACTGTGGGTCATCCCCTTGTGGTTTAACTTGTGTGATGTTAGTTTTTGTGGCTCACATGCAAGTGCAGTTAGGGCTATAGGGTCAAGCAATTCTACCAGTGTGGGGGCCTTTTTTAGCGTAGCTTTAAGGGTTGCCTCGAGTTTGGCCTCAGTGTCTTTAATTTAATTTTCAAAGCCCCCATAGCATCTGTTAAAAATTTTGCGAGTGGGCCAGTCATTACCCCTTCAGTCATGTTTAGTTTGCGCTTCCCCATAATCAGAGCCAATTACCTGTGCACGCCGCTTTGATCCAATAAGATGGAGTGAGGGCAGGAGGGCTCCAATGTTAGATTAGCGTGATAAGGCAGAACCACGGGGGTGGCCCAGCCCGGCCTCTTCCGGTCAATGATGGGCAAGGACGGGTCCGCCCTTGACCCGGGCTTCGCCTGGGCATGGTAAGCGCGTGTCCAGAGTTGCGGGAGAGAGCGCAGCGCTTTGTAGCACTCAAGTGACAGCGCTCCTCAGCTGCTCAGCTGCCAAAAATCCAGGTATGCCTTCTGGGACCTGGAGTCCCGCTGTAGATTTCCCGCATTGCGGGTGAGAGCGCTGAGTTTTGTAGCGCTCCAGTGACAGCGCTCCTCCCCTCAGCTGCCAACAAGCCAGGTATGCCTTCTGGGACCCAGAGTCCCACTGTAGATTTCCCGCGTTACGGGAGAGAGCACTGCACTTTGTAGTGTTTGAGTGACAGCTCTCCTTCCTCTCAGCTGCCAACAATCCAGATATGCATTCTGGGACCTGGAGTCCCGTTGTAGATTTCCCGCGTTGTGGGAGAGGGCGCAGTGCTTTGTAGCGCTTGAGTGACAGGGCTCCTCCCTCTCAGCTGCTCAGCTGCCAACAATCCAGGTATGTCTTCTGGGATCTGGAGTCCCGCTGTAGATTTCCCGCGTTGTGGGAGAGAGCGCAGCACTTTGCAGCACTCGAGTGACGGCACTCCTCCCCCTCAGCTGCCAACAATCCAGGTATGCCTTCTGGGACAAGGAGTCCCGCTGTAGATTTCCCTCGTTGCGGGAGAGAGCGCGGTGCTTTGTAGCACTCGAGTAACAGCGCTCCTCTCCCCTCAGCTGCTAACAATCCAGGAATGCCTTCTGGGACCTGGAGTCCCGTTGTAGATTTCCTACATTGTGGGAGACAGCGCGGCGCTTTGTAGCGCTCGAGTGACAGCGCTCCTCCCCATCAGCTGCTCAGCGGCCAACAATCCAGATATGTCTTATGGGACCTGGAGTCCCACTGTAGATTTCCCGCATTGCAAGAGAGAGCGTGGCGCTTTGTATCGCTCGAGTGACAGCACTCATCCCCCTCAGCTGCTCATCTGCCAACAATCCAGGTATGCCTTTTGGGATCTCGAGTCCAGCTGTAGATTTCCCGCTTTGCAGGAGAGAGCGCAGCGCTTTGTAGAGCTCGAGTGACAGCGCTTCTCCCCCTCAGCTGCCAAAAATCCAGGTATGCCTACTGGGACAAGGAGTCCCACTGTAGATTTCCCGCATTGCGGGTGAGAGCACGGTGCTTTGTAGCGCTCGAGTGACAGCGCTCCTCCCCCTCAGCTGCTCAGCTGCCAACAATCCAGGTATGCCTTCTAGGACCTGGAGACCTGCTGTATACATATCAAAAAACTGCATGGAGAACTCACAGGGTATCTTGACGTTGTTTAATATCAGCAAACTAATTTCGACACAATGCCTTTCTCAATGCTGGTAATTTAAAATGCCTGTGGGTCATGCCCGGGCAGTGCCCAGATGAAGACCGAGCCAAGAGCAGGCTATTCTGCACCCGCCAGCGGCCGGAGGAGGCCGGGCTGGGCATTCTCTCTTGGTCCTGTGGCCTAGCAGTTCGTATTTGTCCCACAGCTTGCGGACTGCCCTTTGACCAGCTCTGGAGTTATAGGGAAAAGGAAGATTGTGTCCGTTGCCACAGGGAAAGGTACAACCACCACAACTACCACCATTGACTCCTTCTTGGTACGCACAGCAATTGGTCTATCGAAGGAGATAGAGCTCACTGAGAGACGTCTTTCCCTGGAGAAGGTAAGGGGCACTCTACTGGCCTCCAGTGACTCTAATAGCTCGATCAACAATGTGGGTGTAATGAAGGAACTGCTGGTTCCAAATCTCCAGTTCCCCTATTGAGATAGACACTGTTCGCTCATCCCTGGGTGACAGCCCGCCCCCGAAGGACCCTGCTGTGAAAAGGAAGAAGGGTGGGGCCTTGCGTAAAAAGGGGACATTAGACTCTGAGGGGCCCACGCCAAAGGTGGATGTCCCAAATCCAAAGTGGACTTCCATTGCTACGGATGAGATATGTACTAGGATAGAATTAAGTTATATCTCAAACCACTCAATGCATGCTTAGGCTTGAGAAAAATGTGACTAACTTATTAAAACTTGGCAAAAATGCTCCTGCAGCGAGGTGCCTCTGGTGCCCTTGAAGCCTCCAGGCACAATGGCAATATGGGTAGTTCAGCCCACAGCGTTACTTCCTACCAACATACTGCCAAAATCGGTTGTGATAAGAGAAAGGGGAGGGATAAAGCATTGCAGCCTCAAACTAGAGCATCACCAGACAGCCAGTCATTTGACTTGACAACCCCCCCACCGCACACAAGGTTAGTGACACTCTCAGGACAACCAGGTACCAGGGGCGAGGGGGAGCCTCCTACTAACATGGTACAGCAATGAGGGAGATTCATAGGGTAGCTCTGGTGGGGAAATTCAACTCTTAAATCTTGCCCCTGGCAGTGTGCCCCACTGCCCCTATGTCTTAATCCTAGCGAACGTTCCCAGACCGACACAGAACCAGATTGAGAACACAGACCAGCTTGTCCTAAACATTTTCCATTGGTTAACGAAAATCACAGGTCTTGATGACTTTCTGCTCGAATGCGTCCTGATGGCAAGAAGGGTGGATTGGGTTAGGCCTTCACGCAAAATAATCCTAGGAGTCTATGTAGTGGTTATTTTCTAAAATTCCGAGAATGGTAGCAAACCTCCTACAGCAGCTTTCTTCCCCTTTCCTAAGAACCGACGGCATATCTGTTTTTCCTTTGGGATTCATTTATAAGCCCCATAGTGTTCCTTCACTCACCCATGTCGAAGGAAGACCAACTCCCAGAGTCCTTAATGTACACAATTGTGTGTCTAGTCCAGCCGGGGTGCGGTCGAGTAATAGATACACCCATTTAGAAGGGTTGGAAGCCTGTGATTGACTGATTCCGCAACCGGTGGCTGAGGATTCCGGCAGGAGGGGGAATAGACAGACGGAGGCACTGATAGATGCTAATGTAATCACTTACTCCATTGCCGCAATTAAGTTCTATCTTGGAACATCGCAGGTCTGAAGAAAATACTGGGAGCAAAAAGGGGTGCCTGTTCCTATATGGAAAGTGAAAGGTTGGAGTATGTAAAGTGCAGGGGGTCTTCCTTATTAGGAAGTGTTGCCCTCACACACCCATGTGGGTGTCATGCTTCATCATCGGGCTTTTGCTCCTCATTGGGCCGGTGTTGCAATGCCCCACGGGCCCCGTGAGAGGGCTCTTTGGCAGAGATCTTTTTGTTTTAGCCGTGATGATGTGTGTGAGTGTGTGGGGATTCTAGTGATGAATATAGTGACAAAAGGGGTGGTCTGAAAAATACCTAAGGGGTACCCAGGGGTATATTTAATCAGGGGTCCCCTTGGCAGGATTAAAATCAGATAGGTGTAGATTGTCAGGGCAATGTTACGAACCGTGAGAATCTAGTGTGTAGTGTTTGGAAGGTTATGTCGACATGTTTCACGCCGTTCTGGTCAAGGAAGGATCCCTGGTGTTTCTTCAGGACCAATGAAGTTAGATTCCCTACCCTTACTCAGGGCAGAGTATGTGATTTAAAAACTGGGTTAAGTCTAACGATCTCTAGTGGTGAAACAAAGGTCAATAGTTCCTAACTGGTTGAAAACCCTATTGCAATCTCATAATCCAACCTAAAAGAAAAGAAAAGAAACAGGAGAAAGTATTTCCACAAGTATTTAGCTGTGTATGATTGAGAATTCCTTTAAAGACCATAGGACAATTATTCTCAGGTAGTAGAAGTATACTGTATCGTGCCATGCTAGGAGAGCAAAGCATAGCTCCTTTGTGGTGGGTAACGAAAAAAGTGGAAGACCATGATTGTTTTAAGTTAGTGGCCAGTTATCATGTGATCTGCCTACAAGAAACCTGGGAGAATTAACAAATGTGTTTTAGATGGGTTTCATGCATACCACTCCCCAGCTACTCGTTCTAGTGCAGGCAGAGCTAAGGGTGGCTTATTGACACTGATTGTGAATACCTTCTACGGGGAAGTGATCAAGTTTTATAATACGTCCCCCTTTTTTCACTCTCTTGTGAGTAATGTAGCCAGGGATTGGGATTTTCTAATTGTGAATTACTACAATATTTGTTTTACCCGTAATGCCGCACAAGTGGTGGGAGCCCTTGAGACTACCTTACGGTCCATTAGAAATGATTACGCTAAGGCCCTGAAGCTCCTGTGGGTGGGTGACTTTAATGTACACCATTGCCCAAAGGTTGGTATGCCAGTATGTGGATTAACATGTAATGAGGAGCATATCCTGATTCACTTCATACATAGCAAGTATGGTGATGCCCTCAGCAGTTTGCTGTTGAAGTTTAATCTCACTATGTTGAACGAGGTGTTGGATTCCTCATGTTTTCTTACCCCAGATTTCTGGGGGGCTACTACTGAATCTACTATCGATTACATCCTACATCAGAGTCACTAGGTAGCTGGATGAATGACCTCGAGGTCGCGTTTACTGGCTTTAGCGATCATGCCGCTTTTTCCTATAGTATGAAGATAGAGGAGTAATCATGCCTTGCACTAGGGTGGGATTTAAATTGGTGTTGGCTAGGAAAAATGGTTATGTGGTTAATAGTTTGGACTAGGGTAGTGCGTGCACAGCCTCGAGGTAAACTCCTGGTGTGTGCACGCACTACCCTAGTCCAAATCATTACCTTTTCTGTACTAAGTACGGAGCACGCCCAACAGTTACCATGTCATACCAAGACATTTCTAACCTCACGGAACAAAGGGCGGAAACCTTTGCATACGCCAGGGAAGATATATCCAGAATATACTCACTAATACATGAAGAAACCACAGAACCCTCTTCAAAACGCACCAATGAACAACATATTCGTCAAATATTGTATTTATCCAAAAAGGAGATCAACCAAAGACTACATGCTAACACCATGGTTAGATACCATAAAGTACAACGTATACCACGAGGACTAAGAATATCGTTGAAGCCATCACTATGTAAGAATTCACAAAAATTCAAGGATAGATGGTTCGCCATACTAAACAAATGTTCGCTAGATTTGATTCTATTGATTATAGAGGAACTATCGAGTATCATTGAAGAGCTATCCAAAGAAATAACAAGTATTAAAACAGAATTGAGTGGAGCCATGACGACCGAAGATTGGACAAAAGTATTACAAGACATCAATGACCAGCTGTCTAAACACACTCAAGAGGTAAATGAGCGAAAAATAAGGAAGTTCAGGCGAGACACCATAGACTACAAATTAGGGAAGTCTATACATGGGCGGAAATTTATGCGAAACGGAGACAAACTAAACCGTATAGCCAGAATACTGACACCTCATCCACAGACAGCGACGTGTCCAACAGGTCAAGACCCACACAAGAACATCATACACAAGAACCATCAACATCTGGAGAAACTCCATCGAACACCACCCCGGGGAGTACTTTTTTAGAATTAGGCCCCACAGATCGAGACGAACCAGGAGGGGCAACAGGAAGGGAAAAAGGGAAACAAACCGAACATCCACAAACAAGACCAGTTACAGCCAAGAAAGACAAAACGAAAAAGGGGGCCAATAGATAATCTAGTGATCAACATATCGGATCACCGTTTCTCCACCGCAGAATTAAACACCCTACAAAAAGGGACATCGTATGTACCTACCATTCACACCAACACCTTAGAATTGGATATTAGCCTTTACAAATTCATGAGAAAACTAAGACTTAGACATTTCTTTGAAAATATTGTGACTGACAGAACAAGCCAAGCAGAGGATCAATTAAAAGGCTTAAAAACTACTAGTACATTTATGGCTCCCGTTAGCCACAAAAGCTTAGATATGTTTGAATCTTTAGTACAACAAGACCTGCATAAACTGAGGCACAAAAGAATATCCGGACATACCAACATGACTAAAAAGGAACAAGGCATTTTAAAAGCTATTGCTCAAAATCCACACATAATATGCCAAAAGGCAGACAAGGGAGGAGCACTCGTAATTCTAAACACCTCGTACTACATTGATCAAGTAAAGAGTCACCTAGCGGACCAAAATACATACATGAAACTACATTCAAATCCCACAGAACAATTCTCTGGAGTGCTTAATACTATTGTACAAAGAGCCTTTGAACAAGGAACCATAAATGAAAAGACCAAGAAATTCCTAACACCTACTTATCCTAAGAGTCCCACCATGTATATGGTACCGTAAATTCACAAAGATCTGATTAACCCACCTTTACGCCCCATCGTTTCCACGAAGGGTAGCATCCACGAACCTTTGGGCAAATTCATAGACCGATACCTACAACCATCAGTGCAAAAAATGAAAACCTTTATTAAGGATACCACGGATTTTCTCAACAAAATCAGCAAAGTGGAAATCAAAGAAAATGACAACATCGTTTTGTGTACAATCGATGTTAAATCACTGTACACATCAATTCCCCATCAACTAGGGTTGGAAGCAGTAGAATAAGCACTTTTACATACGGAATATGATGATGACCTAAAAGTGTTTCTTATGGAATTGTTGCAATTTACACTCATGCACAGCTACTTTAAATGGCAAAACAAATGGTTCTTGCAAAAGACCGGAACTTCCATGGGCAATTGCGCAGCCCCATCATATGCGAATATTTTTATGAACGCCTTTGAGGAAGAACATATACTGACGTCGTGGAAATCACAAGCCAAACTGTTTCTCAGATTCATAGATGACATTTTTGTCCTTTGGAATGGCACCAGCGTTGAATTGCATACGGAACTGGACAAACTAAATCTTATTGATGAAAGAATACAATTCACATATGAGACACAAGAACAAACCATCACATTCTTAGACGTGAGTATTACCAAAACAACAATAGGATTTGTAACGGATCTGTTCAGAAAAAACACGGACAGAAATAACTTGTTGCATTATGGTAGTTTTCACCAACCAGCATTGAAACAACATCTACCGTACTCTCAACTACTAAGAGTTAAGAAAATCGTATCTAATCCCATTAAAAGCACTGAACGTATTGAGGAAACACTACTACGTTTTAAAGCAAGACAATATCCGAAAGAAGTACTAAACCAAGCAAAACAAAGGATGCAAATCACCACTCGAGAAGAGCTACTTAGACCAAGTGAAAAGTCTCCACATAACCGTATGACAGTAATATCCAAATTCTCTACAAAAAGTACTACATACAAAAGAATTATCAATAAACATTGGCGAATTTTAGTCCTAGAACCGGACTTCAATCATATCTTTGATGAAAAACCACTATTCGCATATACAAGGGGAAAAAACTTAGGGGAGATTATCAAACCCCAAAGTACACAAGTACAGACCTCTACATACAAGGGAACAAATCCATGTTGGAATTGTAACAACTGTCACAACGTGATAAAAAGTGCTCAAATAACACATCCAATGAAGGGTCATAAAATCAAACTTAAAGTCAATGCAACGTGCGATACAAGCAATCTTATCTATATGTTGAAATGCCCTTGTGGCAAAGTATATGTTGGCCAAACCGAGCGCAAACTCAAAATTAGAGTTAATGAACACAAAAGTAATATTAGAACTAAATCACTAAAATCAACCGTAGCAAGCCACTTCGTGGAAGCTCATCATAATGTTAGCCAACTAAAGTTTTGTGTTCTGGAAGTTGTGGAACTACAAGAAGGAAGAAATAATCGGAATTACCTACTACAGCGAGAAAACTACTGGATACTGCATCTTAACTCGTTGAAGCCACATGGATTAAATGACAGAATGGAATTTCAATGCTACTTATGACCATAACGATTTAGGTCATCTTTTGTTGACTATGAAAAGCACCAAAAAACAGTAGTCTGAATTGGTCTCCTCGAGCACGCAATCCTCAATTTTATACTGTTTTTCCTATATTCACTCTTACTTCATCACCCTTTATTCTTCATTCCTTATCCCTATTATTTACTATCACTCATTATTTATATCATTAACTTATCATTATTTCTTTCATCTTTTAAGCTTTACCTTATTTCTAGTTGGTTTTGATATGAACTGAATATTGCAATATGAACCGTTCTCTCTGTTTATTTCGCATTTATTATTTAGCATTGTTCACACACATAGTTTATCATGGCACTAACCCGACTGTTAGTCACCACAACAGTCTGTTGAGTCTGTTGTCTAGCTTCATAGTAGTTTGTCAAACCGGCCCAATAGTAGTCTACTGAAACGGCTCACGTCACGTTGAGAGTCCGGAAATACGTATATGAGCACTGGGTTTCCCGCACAGTAACATATGCGGGAACTTGGAGTCACATCGACTATCACCACGAGTAAGTACTAAACCGACACGTTTACCCTTAAGAGTCGCTTGAGCACGACCTGGATAGCGCTGGAGCCGCTAAATAATTTCGGATGTAATTTTACAGCATACAACGGTTGCATTCTAAATTAGTTCACGTTGAGACAGTGGCAAATGATAGTACTCACCACATTAACAAATATGTATCCTTCACTTTTAATTATTTTTTATCACTTTACCTGTTTAATCATGGTCATAACTTTCACAGCACGTAACGGTTGAATTTGACTATCCGGAGTACTTATCACTTCGTATACACGCGCTTGTATTTCTTGCGGTAAACTCAACGGCTTTCCCTAATCTGTCACGTCACCAAACGGCGCCCATCATTCTTCACCCCACTTACTGTTTAGCTCACAAAGCAGAGATAGATACAACGTGTTAGAGCACTGTTAATCGCATGCACATGTGAAAATAAGAACTGTTGGTATTTTTCATGTAATTCTGAGTATTTTCATGCATCAGTAAACGAGAAAACACATTTAATTGTTTCACAGACAGTCCCCAGATGAAGGCTCCATAAGCCGAAATGCATTGGGACCTATTGAAAATTATTGGATTTATGTTTTTGAACGTAATGATGATCGAATTACACTCAAGAAAACAATAAAGAAATCTAATGAATAACAGGACGCAATAACCACCATTCATCATTTTCTTTAACTGGTTACAAATGAAACTCATAGATTGAACTGATTAAACCCCGGTAAGGGGACCAAACACTGTGCCCCGGGGACGCTTCTCACAGTTGTGGGAGCGCATCCCAGAGTTATGTGGTTAATAGGACATGGTGGACAAAACAATCTTTCTCTCAGGTATAGTTAATCATATTCGGACTGAGATCCTTGTGTGCCTGGATTTGGAAGTTGCCCCTTTGCAGGTTATTTTGCCAATGTAAAACTTGCCCTGTCATGTGAAAAACGTCCCACAAAGTCGTACTCCCAGGGATGGTTCGACTCCTCCTGTACGAGCATGTCCAAGGGCATCGCTGCTTTCTGGAAAGTGCTAAATGCCCCTTATTTTAAGGATCCTATTGGTCCCTCTACTGAGGTGGATTGAACATTTTTCAATGATATATACTAGTGATTTTAGGCCGTCTAAGGACGGGGACATGGTTGATTGTGGTGTGGTCGCCAGCCCTTTGGTTTTGGACTTAACAGAGGTGCAGAGAGCCTTGGGTGAATGTAGTAGTGGTAAACCCCCGGTCCGGATAGAGTTCCAGTCAATGTTTTTATGAGCTGCCAAGTTTTATGGGCTCCACTGCTTACGAATGTGTTGAATACAACTGTAAGGGTTGGTCCTCCGGCTACCTGGAAACAATCAATTATTGTACCAATTTACAACAAGCATTGGCATAGCCAATAGGTCTCGCCTTTGAGACCTTATAAGTGTTTAGCCAGAGATATTGACTTTGCCTATGTCTTTAAGCTCTGCTGTACAGAAGTCTGCAGCATGCTGAAAAGTTATAATAAAGAAGTGTCAGAAGCATTTTTGTTACCGTATATATACCCAAGAAAGCATTATGTACAACTGAACAACCATATTAAAAAAGTATTAACAATAAATAATGTCTTGAGTATTTTTTTGTCCTTTCAATGCTGGCATCTTCTATCTGCCTGTCCCAATGGTTGCTTGTTATGGGTTTTTTTCTTATGGGGTGGGCAAAAATAACAGTCAGTCAGTCAGTGAGAGAGTCAGTCAGTGAGAGTCAGTCAGTCAGTGAGAGTCAGTCAGTCAGTGAGAGAAAGAGTCAGTCAGTCAGTGAGAGTGAGAGAGTCAGTCAGTCAGTGAGAAAGAGATTGAGAGAGTGAGTTAGTCAGTCAGTGAGAGAGAGAGATGCAGTCAGTCAGTGAGAGTCAGTCAGTCAGTGAGACAGAGTGAGAGAGTCAGTGAGAGAGAGAGTCAGTCAGTGAGAGTGAGAGTCAGTCAGTGAGAGAGAGAGTTAGCCAGTGAGACAGAGAGAGTCAGAGAGTCAGTCAGTGAGAGTCAGTCAGTCAGTGAGAGAGAGAGTTAGTCAGTCAGTCAGTGAGAGAGTCAGTCAGTCAGTGAGAGAGAGAGTGAGAGAGTCAGTCAGTCAGTGAGTCAGTCAGTGAGAGAGAGAGTGAGAGAGTAAGTCAGTCAGTTAGTTAGAGTCAGTCAGTCAGTGAGAGAGATTGAGGGAGTCAGTCAGTCAGTGAGAGAGATTGAGAGAGTCAGTCAGTCAGTGAGAGAGAGTCAGTGAGAAAGAGATTGAGAGAGAGAGTCAGTCAGTGAGAGTCAGTCAGTCAGTGCGAGTCAGACAGTCAGTGAGACAGAGTGAGTCAGTGAGAGAGAGAGTCAGTCAGTGAGAGAGAGTGAGAGTCAGTCAGTGAGAGAGAGAGTTAGTCAGTGAGAGAGTCAGAGAGTCAGTCAGTTAGTGAGTCAGTCAGTCAGTTAGAGAGAGCGTGAGAGAGTCAGTCAGTCAGCTAGTGAGAGAGTCAGTCAGTCAGTGAGTCAGTCAGTGAGAGAGTCAGTCAGTCAGTGAGAGAGAGAGTGAGAGAGTCAGTAAGTCAGTGAGAGTCAGTCAGTGAGAGAGAGTGAGTGAGTGAGAGAGTCAGTCAGTCAGTTAGTGAGAGTCAGTCAGTCAGTGAGAGAGAGTGAGTGAGAGAGTCAGTCAGTCAGTGAGAGAGTCAGTCAGTGAGTCAGTCAGTCAGTGAGAGAGTCAGTCAGTGAGAGAGTCAGTCAGTCAGTGAGAGAGAGATTGAGAGAGTCAGGCAGTCAGTCAGTCAGTGAGAGAGAGAGTGAGAGAGTCAGTCAGTCAGTGAGAGAGTCAGTCAGTCAGTGAGAGAGAGTCAGTCATTTAGTTAGTTAGTCAGTCAGTGAGAGAGTCAGTCAGTCAATCAGTGAGAGAGTCAGTCAGTTAGTGAGAGAGTCAATACGTCAGTGAGTCAGTCAGTCAGTGAGAGAGTCAGTTAGTCAGAGAGAGTGAGAGTCAGTCATTCAGAGAGTCAGTCAGTCAGTGAGAGAGTGAGAGTCAGTGAGAGAGATTGAGAGAGAGTTAGTCAGTCAGTGAGAGAGAGTCAGTGAGAAAGAGATTGAGAGAGAGAGTCAGTCAGTCAGAGAGAGTCAGTCAGTGAGAGTCAGTCAGTGAGACAGAGTGAGTCAGTGAGAGAGAGAGTCAGTCAGTGAGAGAGAGTGTCAGTCAGTGAGAGAGAGTTAGTCAGTGAGAGAGAGAGTCAGTCAGTTAGTGAGAGTGCGAGAGTCAGTCAGTGAGTCAGTCAGTGAGAGAGTCAGTCAGTGAGAGAGAGAGTGAGAGAGTCAGTCAGTTAGTGAGAGTCAGTCAGTCAGTGAGAGAGAGTGAGTGAGAGAGTCAGTCAGTGAGAGAGTCAGTCAGTCAGTTAGTGAGAGTCAGACAGTGAGAGAGAGTGAGTGAGAGAGTCAGTCAGTCAGTGAGAGAGTCAGTCAGTGAGTGAGTCATTCAGTGAGAGAGTCACTCAGTCAGTCAGTGAGAGTCACTCAGTCAGTCAGTGAGAGAGTCAGTCAGTGAGAGAGAGAGTGAGAGAGTCAGTCAGTCAGAGAGTCAGTGAGAGTCAGTCAGTCAGTGAGAGAGTCAGTCAGTCAGTGAGAGAGAGATTGAGAGAGTCAGGCAGTCAGTCAGTCAGTGAGAGAGAGAGTGAGAGAGTCAGTCATTTAGTTAGTCAGTCACTCAGTCAGTGAGAGAGTCAGTCACTCAGTCAGTGAGAGAGTCAGTCAGTCAGTCAGTGAGAGAGTCAGTCAGTTAGTGAGAGAGAGAGTCAGTCAGTCAGTGAGTCAGTCAGTCAGTGAGAGAGTCAGTTAGTCAGTGAGCGAGAGATTGAGAGAGTGAGTTAGTCAGTCAGTGAGAGAGAGAGTCAGTCAGTCAGTCAGTCATTGAGAGAGTCAGTCAGTCAGTCAGTGAGACAGAGTGAGACAGAGTGAGAGAGTCAGTCAGTGAGAGAGTCAGTCAGTGAGAGAGAGAGTCAGTCAGTGAGAGAGAGTGAGTCAGAGTCAGTCAGTGAGAGAGAGCGAGAGAGTTAGTCAGTGAGAGAGAGTCAGTCAGTGAGAGAGAGAGAGTTAGTCAGTCAGTCAGTGAGAGAGTCAGTCAGTCAGTGAGAGAGTCAGTCAGTCAGTCAGTGAGTCAGTCAGTCAGTGAGAGAGTCAGTTAGTCAGTGAGCGAGAGATTGAGAGAGTGAGTTAGTCAGTCAGTGAGAGAGAGAGTCAGTCAGTCAGTCAGTCATTGAGAGAGTCAGTCAGTCAGTCAGTGAGACAGAGTGAGAGAGTCAGTCAGTGAGAGAGTCAGTCAGTGAGAGAGTCAGTCAGTGAGAGAGAGAGTCAGTCAGTGAGAGAGAGTGAGAGAGTCAGTCAGTGAGAGAGAGCGAGAGAGTTAGTCAGTGAGAGAGAGTCAGTCAGTGAGAGAGAGAGTTAGTCAGTCAGTCAGTGAGAGAGTCAGTCAGTCAGTGAGAGAGTCAGTCAGTCAGTGAGAGAGTCAGTCAGTCAGTGAGAGAGTCAGTCAGTCAGTCAGTCAGTGAGAGAGTCAGTCAGTGAGAGAGAGAGTGAGAGTCAGTCAGTCAGTTAGTGAGAGTCAGTCAGTGAGAGAGTCAGTCAGTGAGAGGGATTGAGAGAGTCAGTCAGTCAGTGAGAGGGATTGAGAGAGTCAGTCAGTCAGTGAGAGAGAGAGTGAGAGAGTCAGTCAGTCAGTGAGAGAGAGAGTGGGAGAGTCAGTCAGTCAGTGAGAGAGTCGGTCAGTGAGTCAGTCAGTCAGTGAGTCAGTCAGTGAGTGAGAGAGTCAGTCAGTGAGTGAGAGAGTCAGTCAGTCAGAGTCAGTGAGAGTCAGTCAGTCAGTGAGAGAGTGAGAGTCAGTCAGTCAGTCAGAGAGTCAGTCAGTCAGTGAGAGAGTCAGTCAGTCAGAGAGTCAGTCAGAGAGTCAGTCAGAGAGTCAGTCAGAGAGTCAGTCAGAGAGTCAGTCAGAGAGTGAGGCAGTCAGTCAGTCGGTCAGTCAGTGAGAGAGAGAGTCAGTCAGTGAGAGAGAGAGTCAGAGAGTCAGTGAGAGTCAGTCAGTCAATCACTGAGAGAGAGAGAGTCAGTCAGTGAGAGAGAGATTGAGAGAGTCAGTCAGTGAGAGAGAGAGTGAGAGTCAGTCAGTCAGTCAGTGAGAGAGAGTGAGAGAGTCAGTCAGTGAGTGAGAAAGAGTGAGAGTCAGTCATTTAGTCAGTCAGTCAGTGAGAGAGAGAGTGAGAGTCAGTCAGTCAGTGAGAGAGTCAGTCAGTTAGTGAGACAGTCAGTGAGCGAGTCAGTCAGAGAGAGAGTGAGAGTCAGTCAGAGAGTCAGTCAGTCAGTGAGAGAGTCAGTCAGTCAGTCAGTGAGCGAGAGATTGAGAGAGTGAGTTAGTCAGTCAGTGAGAGAGAGTCAGTCAGTGAGAGAGTCAGTCAATGAGAGAGTCAGTCAGTCAGTGTGAGAGAGAGAGTGAGAGTCAGTCAATTAGTCAATTAGTCAGTCAGAGTCAGTGAGAGTCAGTCAGTCAGAGAGTGAGAGAGTCAGTCAGTCAGTGAGAGAGAGATTGAGAGTGAGTCAGTCTGTGAGAGAGAGAGACAGTCAGTCTGTGAGAGAGAGAGTGAGAGAGTCAGTCAGTGAGAGAGAGAGTCAGTCAGTCAGTGAGAGTCAGTCAGTCAGTGAGAGAGTCAGAGTCAGTGAGAGTCAGTCAGTCAATCAGTGAGAGAGAGAGAGAGTCAGTCAGTGAGCGAGAGATTGAGAGAGTCAGTCAGTGAGAGAGAGAGAGAGTGAGAGTCAGTCAGTCAGTGAGAGAGTTAGTCAGTCATTTAGTCAGTCAGTCAGTGAGAGAGAGTGAGTGAGAGAGTCAGTCAGCCAGTCAGTCAGTGAGAGAGTCAGTCAGACAGTGAGAGAGTCAGTCAGTGAGTCAGTCAGAGAGAGAGTGAGTGAGTCAGTCAGTCAGAGAGTCAGTCAGTCAGAGAGTCAGTCAGTCAGTCAGTCAGTGAGAGAGAGATTGAGAGAGTGTCAGTCAGTCAGTCAGTGAGAGAGAGAGAGAGAGAGAGAGTCAGTCAGTCAGTCAGTGAGAGAGTCAGTCAGTTAGTCAGTCAGTGAGCACAGGTGGTGGAGGGCACAAAGAGAGGAGGTGGTGGAGGGCACAGGGCGAGGAGGTGGAGGGCACAGAGAGCGCAGGTGGTGGAGGGCACAGAGAGCGCAGGTTGTGGAGGGCACAGAGCGCAGGTGGTGGAGGGCACAGAGTGCAGGTGGTGGAGGGCACAGAGCGAGGAGGTGTTGGAGGGCACAGAGAGGAGGTGGTGGAGGGCACAGAGAGGAGGTGGTGGAGGGCACAGAGAGGAGGTGGTGGAGGGCACAGAGAGGAGGTGGAGGGCACAGAGAGGAGGTGGAGGGCACAAAGAGGAGGTGGTGGAGGGCATTGAGGAGGTGGAGGGCAGAGAGGAGGTGGAGGGCACAGAGAGGAGGTGGAGGGCACAGAGGAGGTGGAGGGCATAGAGAGAGGAGGTGGAGGGCATAGAGTGAGGAGGTGGAGGGCATAGAGAGAGGAGGTGGAGGGCAGAGAGAGCGGAGGTGGAGGGCACAGAGAGTGCAGGTGGTGGAGGGCACAGAGAGAGGGGGTGGTGGAGGGCACAGAGAGAGGAGGTGGAGGGCACAGAGAGGAGGTGGAGGGCACAGAGAGCACAGGTGGTGGAGGGCACAGAGAGAGGAGGTGGTAGAGGGTACAGAGAGAGGAGGTGGTGGAGGGCACAGAGGGGAGGAGGTGGTGGAGGGCACAGAGAGGAGGTGGTGGAGGGCACAGAGAGAGGAGGTGGTGGAGGGCACAGAGAGGAGGTAGTGGAGGGCACAGAGAGAGGAGGTGGAGGGCACAGAGCACAGGTGGTGGAGGGCACAGAGCACAGGTGGTGGAGGGCACAGAGCGCGGAGGTCAGTGAGTGCGCTTTTTCACTGATGGCCTTGACAATCATGCTGTACTTTTGTTCAAAACAAAGTTTAGCTTCCTTTTTTTTCCGTCTTGTTGCCGATCGATAGTTGAGCTTCCCTCAAACCGCACCCCTTTCATGTTGCTTTCCTCAACCCACAAACTCATTGTTTCTTCCCGCTATTCTCATCCTTTGTAACGCTTCCTCCCACCTGGGCCTTCTGTGTAGCTCCTCCACACCCACACATCGAGAAATAAAAATGATTTGCGCTACTTATTTTTTTCTTTTTATTTAATGTTCCAACACGGTAAATGTAAAAAATAACTAGAGTCTTGTTTTATTTTGTAGGCTGTCGCATGTGTGGTGCATGCCTACAAAATGATGTGTCACAGCACCATAGCGCCTTTTTTTCTTTTTTCTTTAGCCATACTGTACAGCTTCGGGGATGTTCTATAGCGTAGTTAAACACCATTGGCAAAGCCAATAGGATCCAAAAGCTTAGACTGTTGCCTTTGTCAGTGCTTGTTGCGTAAGGGTTTGTCCGCTTTGATTGCAAGATGCTCGTTTAAACACACAGTCATTGATCTTTTGGTATTGTCCTGCAAAATGTCGGTGTGTTTGTGAGATTTTTAGCTAGTTGATAAAGGTAATGGAATAAGCACATCTAAGTCATAGTTAATCAATGGTATAAGTGGAGATGACTGTTATGCCGGCCACAGGTGTATTAATAACATAGGAGAAAGAAAAGTTGCATAGTTATATAATAAAGAGCTAGGAATTATGTGGCATGTCAGTGTTATGGTCGGAAGTAGATAACTGCACAGTGTATGCACCTTTGTCGGAGGGAAGACTAAAGCGAATACCATTCTTCCATTCGCTCATCCAGCAGTAGCTGAATGACTACCAGTACAATGCTGAACCAATGTTTAATAGCAGAGGTAACTTCGTTCATTCAGAGAGCTGCACAAGTGCTTCAGTGCTACCGGGAAACTGCCGCCCCCTTAGCAAGGTGGGGAAAGGGAGAATGGCTTTGCTGAACACCAGCTCAAAGGTGGAGCCTCTACGTTTCAAAGTAGAACAAGCGGTCTGCACTTTTCAAGCACTTGTGCTTGTGGCGGCATTCACCTTGCAGGAGCGAGCAGCGGCGCAGCCACGTTAATTACAAACATATGGCCCATGCACGCCGCTGCTCGCTCCCGCAAGGAGGATGCCGCCACAAGCACGAGTGCTTGAAAAGTGAAGACCGATTGCTAAAGGCCCTCTCCTAGAGCACCGCATGCGCGCTGCCTAGGCGAGACTTAAAAAGGGGGATAAGTAACACCCTAAGAACTATAGGCCTATATCACGACTTGATTCCACCTCGAAGGTGATGGGGCGTATACTGCTGTATACACTGGAGGATTGGGCTGAGGCAAACAATATTTGGGCAGTCACCCAGTACAGTTTCAAGAAAGAGATAGGCACCATTAATCAATTTCAATTTGAGCATGCTAAAAGGCAAATATGCCATTGCCAAGAAGAGTACTATATTCCTAGCATTTATGGACTGAACAGCCGCGTTTGACTGTGTTTCACACTCAAAGCCCTAGGCTCTCTTGTATGTGATGGGAATAGAGGATGCCATTATGGTATTCTTCAGGCAGCTGTACTTGGAGGCAAGTGCCTCTGTGCGCTATGGTCGGGAGGGAGACTGCACAAACCCTTCTAAGATCAGACAGGAGGTATGGCAGGGGTGCGTTCTTGCTCCCTTCCTCTCCTCCCTGTATACTAATAGAGTGGTAGCAGCCCTGGTGGGGAGAGCTAGAGATGTCCCTTACATTGGCACCTGGCCCCTTCCCATGCTCCTCTAAGCGGCCAATGCCGTGCTCGTGGCCAGGGCGGGACAAGCCCTGCAAAGTCTGATGAAGGATTACACTATTTTTATGAAAGAGCTAGACCTACAGTTCAATGAAGGCAAAACCTGTACCCTGATTTGCAGTAAAAGACCAAAGAAGTGTCCGGTCTTTTGTGTTAACAAGCGTAAGGTGGATGAGGCTACGAGCTTCTCTTATTTGGGCGTCCTCTGCGATGATCAGTACTCTTGGAAGCCAGTGGTCTCTAAGAGAGTGGCCATGTTTGAAAGGACCATCTATGTGGTGTCAAACGTTAGCAAAATGTTAGGCATGGAACCATTGCATGAAGTTGTTGACCATCCATGCTGCAGAATCCGTGTCAACAGCCACATATGGGGAAGCTATCTGGGGCATGGCGAGCACGCATGAGTTGTTGAAGATGCTTTCTTAAAAAATCTTTTAGCAGTCCCACGTAGCTGTGCTAATACTGTGTGCCACGATGAGTTAGGCACATCCTATGTTATGAATAAAAATTAAGCTGCCCCCCTGCTATTATGGCACTCAATTTGGATAAGAGAGACTGCTTCTTTAAATCAGCGGGTGCTTGAGGACTGTCTAAAACTACACTTAGCCCTTGGCATTCCTTGGATCTCATATTTTAAAACGACTTTGGAGGAAATAGGGCTCCCCGGATTATTTGTTTTGCCAAACTTGTGACTGTTATGCAGTAAGACAAAGTTGAAGCAGTTATTTCTAGCTAACGCTATGGCCAAAAGAGCGGCGTCCAATAAAAACAAAGCCACAGTTGTTTCCTACATCTCAGTCCCCTCGTATATAGGTTTGCATCCTTATCTGTTTTCCATACAGAATTATCAGCATCGCTTTGTTCTCACGAGGTTCTGCCTTAATTACTATCATTAATACTGAAAAATGCTACTCTTTGAAGGAGCGAGGCACTTGCCCGTGTACTGGAACCGCTGTACAGTCTAATCTGCATATTATGGGTTTTTTCCCACTGTATGGGTTTCTAGGAAAACAATAATTGTTCCCCTTCTTAAAAAATGTAATTTTAGGCAGTGCAGACTTGCTCCTAGCTTTCTGCAAAAACTGGACAGCCCTCTGGTATGCCATACTGTGGCATCCTTCATTTGCCATAGTGCCATTATTGGCAACCTCTCCCACCCCCTGTCTGAGCATGCAATGAATAAATACACAAGACAACTTTTTAGTGGGAAAATATTGCTGCAGGTTTATTCCATACAGGAGTGTGCAATATGTGGGTTATCTTACGGGCGATCCAAGGGCGGGGCAGCTGTGCCAACCTATGCTGCCCCCGCCCGCCTGGTGAGCCAGCACTGTGGGGCACCCCGTCAGTGCTACCTTTGACGATCCTCTTCCGGATCACGTGACACGTTGGTCTGTTCTACTCACGCCCTTTTCAGGGCGGAGCGTAGCAGGGCAAACCCCCGGTTGGTCAGGCCCCCAACCGCCCGAAGGACTAACGGGGCGCCGTCGCGGTTTTCCAGGAACCTGCCCTGAGGCTCCCGGTCTTTGGCTCTGGCACCCCTACTGTGCCGCGCAGAGGTACCCTTACTGTACCGGTCTGCCGCAGAGGTACCCTTACTGTACCAGTCTGCTTCCAGATCGCCCTGTAACTCCGCCTGCAACACAAAAGGAAAACATTAAAACATTCAGGATACCCTGTCCCCCAGCCAGGATGCCGGGTAAGAGGTGGGGTGGGAGACGGCGTGGCTGGCAAACAGAGACCGCCAGGAGGGGCAGGGGAGGCATATATGCCCTCCCCCCCCCCCCGGCGCACAGGAAGGACGTCACGGAGGCGACCTAGCTAGAGGGCTCACAGACCCCTCCAAAGACTAGAGTGTGTGGGTGGTGCCAAGATGGCACTAAAGGGCCGCCCTGCTGAGGTGGCCCCCTGCGGGGCCGCGGACAGCCGCATAGTGCCATTATTGGCAACCTCTCCCACCCCCTGTCTGAGCATGCAATGAATAAATACACAAGACAACTTTTTAGTGGGAAAATATTGCTGCAGGTTTATTCCATACAGGAGTATGCAATATGTGGGTTATCTTACGGGCGATCCAAGGGCGGGGCAGCTGTGCCAACCTATGCTGCCCCCGCCCGCCTGGTGAGCCAGCACTGTGGGGCACCCCGTCAGTGCTACCTTTGACGATCCTCTTCCGGATCACGTGACACGTTGGTCTGTTCTACTCACGCCCTTTTCAGGGCGGAGCGTAGCAGGGCAAACCCCCGGTTGGTCAGGCCCCCAACCGCCCGAAGGACTAACGGGGCGCCGTCGCGGTTTTCCAGGAACCTGCCCTGAGGCTCCCGGTCTTTGGCTCTGGCACCCCTACTGTGCCGCGCAGAGGTACCCTTACTGTACCGGTCTGCCGCAGAGGTACCCTTACTGTACCAGTCTGCTTCCAGATCGCCCTGTAACTCCGCCACAGCTCTGGAGGCGGCTCCCGTCGCCGCCAGAGCCCCCACACACAGGCTGTAATGTCACTTGCAACCCGCGATCTGCAGTGCTTCCTGCAAGTCAAGCAGGAACAGGTCCATCCCCACCGGGGACAAGTGGACCCCATCCTTCTCAAAGTATCCCTCGACTGTGGACTGGATCAGTTCGTGCCTGATGAAACCCAGCCCCCTCTGATCTGTAAACTTACGCATGGCACCATTGACCCTCTTGCGAGAATGCTCCACCCCTCACATGACCCCGCCCCGTGCCCACTCTGGGCGGGCCGAATTCAGACACCATGGCTCACATTGCCCCATCTATTTGCTGAACTCACCTAGCTGCCGTCCTTCTAGCACCGTGTGTGCCTGAACACCTGTGTCCCCATCTATGGGACGGCAGCCCACTGGTTATGTAACCGCTCCCAACCCCGCCTGCCTACTTTGGCTATTCGGGCGAGGAGAATTGTGCTTACGTTTGCACTGTCCCTCTGCTTTCTAACTCATGACGCATGGTCATCACTGGAAGTATGTGCCAATCATCGAGGGTGCCCTCCTGCCCTTGCCATGCATCCCTTATTCCTTATGGGAATCTCGCCTGCTCAGTTCCCTCTGTGGTGAAACCCCCCTAGGCATAACAGCTTAGTTAACATGGCTGCATTGATACAGTGCGCACTGTCTGCAATATGGTGCCTGACGTTACCCTTGGGGCTAATGTAGGCTCCCCCCTCCTGCAACCTTTAGTTTCAATTCTCCCGTATTTAAAGTGCTATAACACCATTTTCCACAAATTTGTGGGACAGCGTCACCCTTGCTAGATGACTGCTTCCACAACCAGCCTATCTGCTGAGGCTGTCAGGGCGGAGAATATTGTACTAACAAGCAACCCAAAACCTGCCCATAGAGCAAGGTGCCCCTACTCTGATGCAGTTGCCCAGGTATTTGCACTGGACCCTGGCTTGCTTAACTAAAGCTAGATCCCGTGACCCTTGGAGCTCAATTCAGCTATGGACCTCTATAAATTGGTTATCCCTGGAATGATTGCCTTCCATAACTTCAAGACCGCATTCAGCTTACTTTCCAGGCACCTTAAGATGCAGGGTTGGCATACCAACCCCACATGACCAGGGGTCATGTGTGTATCATCCATGATAATGTTAGAATCTAAGGTTCCCAGGTTCAAGGATTGCCGCAGCCACCTTTTGAGGGTCTGCTGAGACCACACTGCCTCACAGCACGTTACCCCGCTACCTCATGCAGCTCCATTAATGCCCTGTTGTGTCCCTGAAAAGACACCTGACAGGGTGAACTGTCTGATGAACCCAGAATAAGTGATAATAGGCAAGGGTGCCCTCCTGTACTTGCCATGAATCCCTCCTGTCGTACAGAATTACACCTGTTCAGCTCCTGCTGAGGGGACTTCCCTTTTGCCTAACTGCTAACCCTGTGTGCAGCCGCGACATTAAATGGGTAACATCCCGGTTTGTGCCCACCTTAATGTGCTGGGAGCAACTAGGCACCCCCCATACCTTGTTTCCCCAATTGTTGGGACAGCAGCACCCTATGTTGGCTTCCAGCGTCCCCAACCCGCCTGGCTGGTCCCGCTCTCCAGGCGGGGCATTTGAGGTAACGGAGCAACCTGGAGCCTACCCTTGGTTCTAGGATGCACTTACTGCGCCCAGTTTGCACCAACCTTCTTGATTGCTAAACCCTAGTGAACCTCCTAATGGTGTCACATCTGGTTTGAAAGGGTCATGTATTGTGCCCACTATTAGCACCACCGCACCCTTTCGTGGAGTGACAACTGACAGTCCACCCCGCAGCTGACCCTGTTGCTTAATATGGCCCATTAATGCCCTAGCCTGTCCTTCCACGACACATAAACCCTGCGGAAACCAGGTGGGGATGCTAACCTGCCCCCAACTCTGCGGAAACCGCAGCAAGTGCAAGCTTGCGGCAAACATGACAAGCTGCCCACCAACAAACCATCCCCAGCACCCGGGGGCATGCCGCCCTTCCTTGGCTTGTACACTGACGAGCTAAAGGTTAATAATGGTATCGAAGGACCCATCTCTGAGCGCATGCTTGCAACACTATCCACTGCCTCACCCTAGTCACTGATGGGATACCGCCTCAGACTGTAAGCCGCTCAGTGCTACTGATGCCTTGGCCTTCCTGACCCACCGCCAGCTGACCCTGATAGAATCCGCTCGTGACTGGGACTCAACAGTGCGGTGAGAGCACGAGACATCCTAGCCTGACCTTAGCTCTTCACCAGGCTCCCACACAATTTTTCAATTAGCCTTCGTATCGTCCATACAAGAGAAACTTAGTACCCTCTGCTCCTATTATCCTGTGCTACCGAACCTCATCATGACATCACAGGGATTACATAACTCACTAGGTCAGCACAAGACATCCTAGCCTGACCATAGCTCCTCACCAGGCTCCCACACAAGAGCCCTCCACAAACCTTGTGGCCTAAAACATTCACCCTGTGGGGCGGTTGCGAATGGACTGCAAACCACTCCTAGGCATTCTCTACCAATGTTGTAAATGGAGTTTCTGGTAGGCTAGGGTATGCACCTAAGCCTGTCCGAACCCACCTCTCTAGTCGGGAGAAGGGAGCACACACTTAGGCTGACACCTGCCCACCCCTAGGTGGTTAGGCAGAAACTTTGGCTTACCCCAGCGGCAGTGTAAATTTAATTGTGCCAACCGCACTCCCACAGAGGCACACTACAGCAGAGATTCCATACCAGGTTATTTTAATTACCCTTCGTATCGTCCATCCAAGAGAGACTTAGTACCATCTGCCCCTATTACCCTGTGCCATCCAACCTCATGACATCACAGGGATTACATAACTCACTAGGTCAATCACCTGTGCCACCCTTCAGCCCCATGGAGATTGTGCTGGGCTCTCGCTTACTACCCTGCTGAGTGAGCCAACTGTATTCACCAGATTCATTACCAATTTCCGCTTCGGACTGTACTTGGTGACACGTTCACCCCCTGGTATCTTGGCGCTGCATAACCTGTTTATTGTTACTCAGCTCCATGGTACTCGTTTTTTCGACCTCAGAAGGATAAAATGCTTGTTGATTGCAACCTTGTGGCCACCCAGCGAAGTATTTGCTCAATGCGCCTCTGCGCTACAGCTCATGCTTCACTAACCCTGCCGCATGTGCACCATCCCGCAAAAGGAATGGCTCCTGTACTCAACTTAAACGGCAGAGTGCACCGCACGGGCACCTACAATGTCCTCTGCGCTACAGCTCATGCTTCACCAACCCTGCCGCATGTGCACCATCCCGCAAAAGGAATGGCTCCTGTAATCAACTTTGGTTGTCCCTTCACAGTTCTATCTAGCACATACTCAAGCTGAAGGTATCGAGGCGCCTCACATGAGCACCCGTCACGTTATACCATGACTTACGCCACATTACAGGCACACGTAGATCTACGTGGCAGTGGGCCCCGCTAATTATTACACAATCTACAAGACCGCAATGACAATTATCGGGGGGGGGGTTCCCACAGGGGAACTGGCAACTGCAGTGCACTCCCTGCTCCGTACATACATATAAGAGCAGACTGGACACCCGGGTATGCATTACTCTTGTGCAACTTACTGCTTTTTAAATTAAGCCCCTGCTCGCAAACTGGGAGAGGGATAGTGCAGTGGGCACAGTTAATGCTTCCACCAGGGACAAACATCTTGCTAACCCGGTTTGAGGAGCAAGCACGCTGATGCCGATCATGGGCGGGCCCATGAAATCCCACCCTTACTCGCCCCGCCAAATTCTGGTATTAGTGACCCTAGCACAATACCGACCCGTACTCAAACAACCCGAAAACCCGTATTTGACGGACAGGTGTGTTGTGGCACTGACTGGGGACCAATAATGGTACTTGGTTTCAATCAGTCGATACCTATCTTAACGCCTCCGCTCGTCAATGGAGTCAGAAAGTGCGGCGGCCCACCCAGCCAGCAGGGCCGGCAGCAGCGCCACCGGGGTACCCTCAGCAAAGGTCTCAACCCCGCAACCAGAATAGGCAGCACACAAGGACCAACCAACCATTGACCAGCGCACTGAACCCGCCCCACATGTGGCAGTAATTGTTCAGCCCGTCCCCCAAAACGCACCAAGTGCGCATCGCAGGCAATTGCACAATCTATTCCACAGAGCGCACCCCCCGCGGCCTCACACGCGCTAGACATGGTGGCAGCTGACAGGACCCAGCACACACAACACAATAACGCAAGAGAAACGGCAATGCCCACCATTGCCAACCGATCGTCTCGCGCCGCCCACCCGCGGCTTTGGGATCCCCAGCAACAAGCTCTAACCCACTGGGACAATCACCCGCTATCGGATTGAAAACAACCTTCGGCATAGGGGTCAAAGACCGCAACCACTATGCCACTACAGGGACTCACCCCCCGCTGCAACGCCGACCATCGCTGCGCCGCCCGCTCCTCCAACACAGCCCTAGGTGCCGTCAGAGAGCTCCGCCTGGACAGGCTCTCCAGTCTCGACGATCCCACCCTCCGGTACCCATCCAACCAGGATGCGGCCCGGTAACAGATCCCCATGTCTGCTGCGTGCATGGCGGTCGTCATCCCGTTGCCCTTCATTCAATCCCTTTGTTGCCGGACGGCCGGGCAACCCACACTCTTGCCGCACTGCTGTACAGGCACCCTAAAGCATCCCCCGTCTCGGACCAACCAGCACACACCACATTCCGCGCCACCGCATATCAACATCTACGCGGTGCACCGGGTGCAACCTGACCATGGCACCAGGCTGGGCTGGCCCTCGCAACAAATAGGTTATGGGGGGGGGGGCCCGCACTCGGACGGCCGAGCGCTCCAATCGCTTCAACAAACATCTGCGCAGCATACAAAGCATACAACAAAGAAGCACCTTGACCACAGTCCAATGCGGTATTCCTCGCACCAAGCTCCACCGCAGATCAAAGGCTACCGCGATGCGTTGGGTTGAAAACACCACGGTGCCAGGCGAGCTGGCAATGCACACTGCACAACAAACCACATTAATCGCCCTAGATGGCGGAGGCCGTGCTTATTCCCAGCCCGCAAGCTAGAAACAAATTGACTCACGAGGCCGTGGGGGTCTGCTCACGTTTGAGCACCACCGAGCCCCCTTTTGGCCATGGACACAACAAAGGCTCACATTGATGGTGAAACCTCTAGCATCTCAGAACCGGCAATGAACGGCGCCGAAGCGTGAGACCCCGCGCGCTCGCATCATGGCCCCCCAATAAACCCCCACATTCATCACATCCTGTGAGCCCCCGCCCGGCAACAATCTTTCCAACTAGCAACGGATCGCAACCCACTCGATGCGGGGGGGGGAGCGCCACGTGGTCAGCCTCCTCAAACTGAGGCGGGCGTCTGGCCCAGTCGGGGCACAGGCACCCCCATGCACTCCTGCTGTGCTCTTATGCCCCCCACCAGCACACGCCCACTACAACGCTTTTGTATTATGCTCACGTATAATTTTCTCTTCATGTAATGTTACTGTTCCTATTGTGAAGCGCTCTGACACCTTCCGGTAAAGTCCGCGCTATATAAAACGCATAAAATAAGATGAACTAGCTACCAGCTACACATGATCCTAGGCCAACGGGCATCACAATCTCACCCTCGGGTGTAATACGTGATCTCTAGTCATAGTCCCCGGCATGTGAAAGTGCCCTCCTCCCAACACCGCATCTTGCTTTAGCAAGCACGTGATCCTGCACTGCACTCGTACATGGGCTCTCGCCTCTCAACTCATGCCCAATCCAATGCTCAACCTCAGAGCATACACACCCAAACCCCACCGATGCATTAAACCAAGCCTACGTCCACATACGGCGCGGTATGTACACGGCGTGTCCAACAAGGACGACACAAGACCATGCGACGTGACACAGAGGTGCGAAATCGCGCGCACCCTCCCCCGTGCCGCCTGTTACCACCAGCACAATCCTGGAGGCCCAGACCGCCAACTCACCACGCCCCCAGCGGTCGCGGCCCCGGAGCGGCCATAGCGCCACAATGTGAGTCCATCCACTTTGCGCACCAGCACCCTCGGATGCAAGGGGTAGAAGGCAGCTATCCTGCCTCGAACTGTTAACTCCCCCAAAGACACCCGACGCAGCGACCTTGGGCTGGACCTTAAATTACATGGACCATATGTGGACTGGTCCTCCTTAAAGTTAGTGGGCGCCCAAACTCCCCGCCGGATACCCCGTGTGCCGATCTGATTAACCATGCCGACATGGGGCACACAGCCAGACACCGCGCAACAATGCCTCTGTTACCGTCTTTCAGGCCCTAAAATATATTTATCATTTCTACTCGGGGCCCGTGATCAAAACAACACCTCCAGCGTGAGTGCTTTACGATAACAAGGCAAGCTAATCTCTGCGCTATATCTAATCCGCACCGGAAACCCAGCAAAGACCCCGGGTCACCATGAAGGAAGCCGACCCCTCGCGGTCTGTTAACTGCTCCAAGCGGGCCCTACTCCTGTGACGGTTTGCTGAGGGCTGGGCCAATTACCCCTACAACCGTCGGCAATGTCGTCTCTAACCCCGACTGGTGGCTGCACTCGCCTCGGTGCGATACGTCGGCACGTAGGGCCCCCCCCTCGCGACCTTATTTGAGATAGAGGAGGGGGTGGGCGGTGCAGCGGTGAGCTGACTATGCATGACACATTGGTCAATGCTAATACATGGTCTTCCATGGACGGCTCGACATAATTTAGTGCCCAGTTCTCGGAGCTCAAGCGGAAGGCGCGGGGTCTCGCTCACATCCCTCAAGGCAGTCTTTCACCTGCCTCCCATACCTAGGCAGAGGAGCGCTCCCACACCCGGCGCCATGCCCCATTACCCCGACGCTTGCCTGCACCCGCAGAACAGGGGCTCAAACCTGCACCCTCGGTGACAGAATAAATGTCCGCACACCATACGGACGCTGAATTTACGGCTGCCCGCTACCTCCTGTATATCTATACCTCTCCGCACCGCAAAACCCGGGAGCCTAACCAACTACCAGGGGAGCTCCTAAATCCGCCCCCCCCTCCTCCTCCTAAGCATCACAAGTCCAGCAAATGCCGGGCAACGCCTACCCGAAGAGGCTTGGGGGGAGGGACAGACGACTCACCCTCAATTGTAGCTCCCTCAGACGGCGAGGATCTCAGCACAAGGAAAGACGGCGGGAGGCGACCGACCAGACGGCGTGGCTGGCAAACAGAGACCGCCAGGAGGGGCAGGGGAGGCATATATGCCCTCTCCCCCCCCCCGGCGCACAGGAAGGACGTCACGGAGGCGACCTAGCTAGAGGGCTCACAGACCCCTCCAAAGACTAGAGTGTGTGGGTGGTGCCAAGATGGCACTAAAGGGCCGCCCTGCTGAGGTGGCCCCCTGCGGGGGCTGCGGACAGCCGCATTCTTTACGGCTAAGAAGGCGTGCCTTGTCCTGAAGGGCTACTAGCAAGGAGGGCACTGGAACTGCTCTTCTTTAAGGGCATGGCACTTTAGAAAGCACCCGCACTCTATCTGAAATTTAATGCGCCTTCTTTGATAGTGAAAATAACTTTTGTGCAATAAAGTGTAAGATTATCTGAAATTTTAATGAGTTTTTAATGTTTTTACAAATTACCAAAGTTTGTGTGTCCGCACTCTTATTTTCAGACATATTTAATAGGCATTTGTACTTTATTTCTATGCTCCCTCTGTCACTGCGGAAAGTAGAACGTTTTTTAATTATTTTAGGGTATGGGGTGCATTACGGTTGGGCTGCTAAATTCCTGCCAGTGCCTAAAGCTAGTTTTAACATACAATCCGATTGTATGCTGTTTTATATGGGAAACTGCAGATGAAATTGTATCTGAGTGCCTTTTTTGCTTTTTTCTTATTGTTTATCTGTACTTTTCTGCTGCTGAATTGTAGCAAAATAAAGTTATTGACTGACTTAAAGAACCAGAAAACACTCCCCTAAGACCTATATTTCTTTTTGCAAAAGATTAAATCTAGTATGGGTATAAAGAAATTCCAAACATAAGATATTTATAACATACAGACAACATCATTGTTTTCTATTTTTTTAAAGGATCATGTTTATTCTTTTCATTAACTTCTTTTCTTCTTTTTTTTTCCAATACATGGAATATCATTTTTTCCAATAGATACAAAAGACTTTATCTTGTTTTTTTTTATATAATAATTGTAAATACATATGTACAATATTGCAAAAATAAAATGCAATTTTATTAGTCCCCACAATGACAAATTTTCTTACAAAACAAGCATACCTCACAAACGTACACACTCATACAAGACACTTATGCACATCTGGATTCAGGGGAAAACATAAGATGTAATACATTTCCACCAAGATGAACAAAACAATAATAAGGTCTGGACACACGAGGTCGACGCCCGTTTCGGTGGGTTAACACAATTGTGAACCACCTTCCTCAGGACCTTGTCCAAAACGGGCACAGTATCACACCAGCAAATACACTTGGGGAACAAGTTTACTATATTGGAGTTCCAATATCCAAGGCGGGAACAACTGGATCTTTTATCGAGGGCAGTAACCCCTGTAGCTTATTTTCAAAGTTAAAATCTGTGTTTGACCTTCCTCGTATTTTCGTCAGGTGATAGCAGGACAATAGCAAAGATAAAATTCACCAATTGTTATAACGATATATATTGCTGAACCTGCTATTTTCTGTATATATGGTGCGATTATTAGCTGGAAAGCATAGTTGTGCACCAATGAAGGAGACAACCCCAAAGGGTGGTCAAGATATTCAGTAAATGAAGCCAGTGAGAACAATTCAAGTTTACTATATTGGAGTTCCAATATCCAAGGCGGGAACAACTGGATCTTTTATCGAGGGCAGTAACCCCTGTAGCTTATTTTCAAATGTTAAAATCTGTGTTTGACCTTCCTCGTATTTTCGTCAGGTGATAGCAGGACAATAGCAAAGATAAAATTCACCAATTGTTCTCCCGTCAGAAGATCCTGAACATCCGAGTGCCTCTACTTAACTACGAGGAAGGTCAAACACAGATTTTAACATTTGACAATTTGACAAATGATAAGGGTTTCCAGAATTATACAAAACCTGTGCAACGTGGCGCCCTATTCTTTGGAAAGTTGCTTTGTGTAAGTGATTATTAACTCAGTATTAAAATACATTGAAAATAGTCAGGAGCCTCACACCTGGATGCAAATGAAGCGGAGGGGAAACAAAGGGTAGCACTTCACACATACTTAAGAAAGGCAGCTTTTCACTTTGTTCAGTCCCTGTTTAGGAGATATGCATGCACTGTAAGAATGTCAGATATGTTGGTCTTTCCCAGTATTTACACACAGCAAATTGCATTTATATAGAGCTTACTACACCTGAGGAGGCGTTGAAATAATTTAAGTACCACTATTTTTTTCCTGTATCGCCCTACTCATCCCAATGCAGGGTGTCAGAGTGCTTTACATAAACACGCGCATATTACATGTACAATACATTATATAAGTTTGTAAATGAATGTACAGGATGTTACATAAAACTGGGGGATTGCAAGGTGTAGAAGTCACATATCATCTTCCATAGCTCACTGTGCTATTATCCTCGCAATGCGCTCAAACGTACACATGATAGACCTGCTAAACATATATGTGAGGGCTTTAGATGTGATGTCACTTCTTGTGATGCACTTCCTGTAAAGTCGTGGCTTGTGATGCCACTTTCTATGATGCCAATTCCTGTGATGCCATGTGTGATGTCGTGCGCCGTGACATCACTTGCATACTGCCCAACTAGGTTAGTCCCCCAATTCTTTTTTAGGACTTGTGCCCTGAGCAGGTGCATTCAATATGTTACTTGGATACGAATGCACTCCTGTGTTGCTCGGATTCCACAAGTTTCCATTTTCCTCCTTACTTGAGGTTTCCCACACCGATAGGTGACTGATCCTCTCCTAACAGAATAATCGTGTCAGCTGGGTGTTGAGGGGTTGTCACACCTTGGTGGCTGAACATGCATTATATCAGTTTGCAAGCTCACTGTATGACACTTTTTAATCTCAGACCAGAACATGCTTAGATCATGAATGAAGAGTCCAGTATTCTCACTGTCACAGACCTCACTCTGTTAGACAAGTATTTTCTGAGGCACGCAACTCTTCCACTGAAATTCAAACTCTGCGAGACATAAGTTCCTGTTGCCCGCAGGCCGTAGCTTTTGAGCCTTCCATGTCTCTGGCACAGTCATTTGAAACACTTTCAAAGCTCCACCATGCCATTTTCAACACTTTCAAAGTCTTCACAGTCACTGGTGCAGGTGGGAGTTGTGTTGCTTCCCATGTGAGAAGTTCTTGCTATTGCAAATAACAATGGCGCTATTTGCACCAGCGCTATTCACACTGCTGCAGTGGTGTCCTTTTTAAACAATAGTTTTGCTGTTTCTGTAATTTAATTGACAGACCATCTGTAAAATTCAAATAGCCTAAGTCACAAATAATATCTGCCTCATTCCTAGAAAGCACAATTATTAAAACTCGGCCTGCCTAGGAGCATGATAAAGGTATGAGTCAGTCATTATTCAGGACAACAGTAGATGGCAGCATTCTGCAGTTTAATGTTAACTGAACTTGCACCGCTTTTCATAGAAAGGAGACAAAAATTATCATTAAATTATAAAAGTATGCACGTCATGCCCCATCGGCTTCCCCTTTCTCCCACTGCACCCGCCCCCCCGGACTTCGAGAACTGGGCAACACTGAATGTGTGCTCGAAGGCTGTAAATAACAGGGCAACATTCTAGTAAAAAACCCCTTTTCACTTACCTGTTGACGATTGAGGCTGTAAAACACAGAATAACCTCGACAGCAACCAAAGAAGAATAGGCAGCAAGCACAAGGCAAACGACAGGAGTGAAAAAGCGCCACACTACCAAAAGGTAGTAGTATTCAGGAGCTTTATGCCCGCAAATTTCGCGGCACTTCCTGCCATCGACGATGCTGTCCCTCTCATTGGTGGAACGTCAGTGGTGACGTAGCTATGTGCTCATTGGATGCTGTGCTCCAATGGAAAAGCCCCATTTGAAAATAAAGTAGAAATGCAGGAAGCAAACGTACCTGCGACGTAGGAGTGGACATGAAGGTGAGGTTTTAGGTGCAGTGCGCGCCCCCCCTGAGATGGTGTCACGCCCCCCCGGGGGGCGCGCCCCACAGATTGAAGAACTCTGCCCTAAACCCTAAAACACTACCCCTGCATGACCCCCCCCAGCCCCTAGCCCTTTCCCTACCCTAAACTCTAACCAAAACTACAAAAGTAACGTTCCCTCAAGACCTAAATTTCTTTAGATAGCGGCTTCGCAAAGCTCAAACATGGGGCATAATAAACATTATTCTCCACACAGAATGATTACTTGTTATTACATATTTTATTTCATTTTTTTCTTTTTTACTTTTGGTGATTCACATCTTAATTTTTTTTTTTTTAATATATATATCTTTTCAATTACAACAATGTGACTATCATCATCTTTCAAATAATGCTGTACATTAAATACAAATAATTTCAGCACTTTTAAAGTCACATCCAATTAAATAATATCAATTTAATTCAGCACATCCCCACACACACTCACACCTCTCTCAACTCTACAAACATATCCCTTGCACTCAATACATTCACATTCTGCACCCCAGAGCAACACTGCATGCACAGATGGAAAAACCGGGTGATAAATCAACCCTCGATTGCTGTGCTGGTAGCTGGGGTGTCGCACTCTCTCTCTGGTCGACGTACGTTTCAATGGTATAATTATTTAAAAACCATCTTCTTCAGGACCTGTTATTTTTCACTTTATAACGGGTGGAAGGGGGGGGGGAGAAAATTCTGTAATTGTAAAGGAGAAAAATAATCAGTCTTAACTTCTTTTATAAGAGCCCCTGGAGATATCTTACATTTCTCCAATGCATATCTACATAACAAGCGAATGTGCCACTACAAAACATTTGTCATAAAGATAACTTTGACCTCCATTACAAAAGGTTAGTGGTGTTCATAATCGGGTTAGAAAGAGGGTGCACATAGAATAGAAGGAAATTGAATTTTAGGAAGAATAAACGAGAACAATCATTGGTTCTCTATTGCTAACAGTGCACATATAGTCGCAAATGTTAGCAAATGTCCCTTGAAAATACAGGACAGACACAAATATGTTCAATATAGCCAAGACAAAGTGCAGTGACAAAGAACCCAAAGATGCTTTCATACTTCATCATCATATGGTCATGGACATTTGCAGAATAGACATTTGTCACAATAATTATTAGGGATATAGAAAGAGAATTTATTAAAAAATAAGCAAGGAGAACAAAGACACTTCTGTTCTACCAAGCGTCTACCATAGGGTCTTCAGTCCCTTTGTCTGATGCCTGGTGGTGGTAATCTCTGATAGAAGTAATGGCAATTACCTGTGACTACTATCTGTATCGTATTCTATGAAGATACTAGTGTGCTCAATGGGCAATTAGTTGTATAGATGCCTGTACAGGACCTCGCTTCACAGGGTGGGGTCTTTCAAATATCTGCAGTTAATAAACAGTGAGAAAATCATACTATCAATTATTTCGTGGTACTAGTGCTCTTACTCTTAATACCTTATTAACATCAACTGTATGAATTGATTCACATTTTGTTACCTTATGTCATAGTATCCTGCAATATGTTAGGAATCCTAGTGGAAATCGACGCCACTATCGGTTTGATTATGCTTAATTTTCTCAACGGGATACTGTAGAAGTCCTCTCTCAGATAATCTAAATGTTTAGAGAAAACAGTGCATAATATAGGATATGCAAATCTACTTATTGTCCCTATTATTGGGCTCTAAGAGAAACTCGTTATAGCGTAGCATGCATCGTGGAGGGTAATGTTGTAAAATCGCATACCTCTTAATTTGTTAGTCCTTGTCAGGCTTGATTTGTCCTATCGCTGACCAAGCAGCGTCCATATTAATCTTTTGGTTTGCGAAGTATTATATTAAGAGATTCTTCTCAGTGTATATATCGCCTCTGATACGAACCGCGGCGCAATCTAAAAAAACGGGATAAGTAAGATGATATAATGTTTGGGCAACAGTTCATATTCATGTATACGAGTCGATATGACACTACTATGTGTCCGTATTCTCAATACCTGACTAATAAGCCTGCCCCCTGGCCAAACGTCCGTAGCCCTGCCCAAGTCTGACGGGTTAAGGCACTGCTGTGGACCTATATACTTAAATGCCAGGCTGCTCGATCTACCAGCTATTCTAATGATACTGGCCATGCCCGAATCTGGATGAGGTTAATGCTGATTTAATGCCTCCCCATGTTTATATTAATGGCATGTATTATTCTAATGATAGTGGCCATGCCCAGTGAATGCGCTGCTGTGGACCTATATATTTGTATACCAGACTGCTGGTGCTACCGGCTAATCTAACACTACTGGCCATGCCCGAGTCTGGATAAGGTAAATGCTGATTTTAAGCCTCCCCTTGTTTATATTAGCGGCAAGTATTTTTCTCCGCCCCCCCTATATATAATACTGTCATGACTTCGAGCATTTAAAATTACAAAAAACGCCCAGTCACTTGCCTCTCGTTTAACGGCCGCTCGTCGCGCTTCCTTCTTCCGTCAGCCATGAACGGTATGTGCTAATGCTGCATCTGTTTTATACCCTAAGTGGTATCTTAGCGCGGCTCTCTGTTGCGTTCGCCCGCCATTGAAAATGACGTAATTTCCGGGGCGTACAGATCTGATCGAAAGATGTCGTACTATTTCTTATTTGAGCACGCGCCATATTAGACTGGTAGTTGGATAAATTGACAGGCCTATGCAGCCCGCAACAACCACATTGCCATGCCTTTACGACTCTGACCCCCCGCACAAAACAAGCCAATGGAAAATACATTTTGCAGTATATGCATTTTAGAACATATATGTAATGGAGGTTGCTAATACTAATAGGACATTGAGCTTTAAATCATGTCAGTCAAGCGACATGTAACATTCACATCAATAACTTGATCTTTTCGTTCGGGTTCACATGTGTCAGATAATAGCATAAAACAATGTTATGCACATCTGAATGCCTACATAAAATGAGCGTGTCGGTCACTACAGAAGCTAGAAAGAAACGTCCCACAATTTATATAGGTTACGTCCTGGGGGCCATCTTGAAATAAGTAGTATACGGGCAAAGTCCTATATTACCTATGAACAGGGTGTTCAATATGTAAACACTAATGCTTCCCTAAGTTTGTTAGCATACTAATATAGTGTGTTTGTGGTTAAATAGCCCACAAAATACACAAACTTACGTCTGGGTCTCGATGTGAGATCTACCCTAAACTCTAAAACACTACCCCTGCATGGCCTCCCCTGCCCTCCAGCATCTAAAATAGTAGCCCTCCACCCCAGGCTCAATCCCCTTTACCTCTCTCCTCGTAGTTCATGCGGGCAACTTGTGTAAGAGGTTTAGTGCTCGTCGCTGTGAGGAAGCGGAATACGTCTCTCTGTTTCCTCTAACGACGTGGATCTATTACCAACACAGCTGTCTCCACGCATATGCATATATTGTTTATTACATATATGCCTTTACCATACATACCTTTACAATGAAATTTGTTATAAAGGTATGTGTGGTAAAAGCATGTGCGTAGTAAACAAATGCGTAGTAAAGTCTAAGTGTTGTAATGACGCATGCGTTGTAAAGCTTGCATTGGAATGGCATGCGGGGAAACAGCTCTGTTGTAATGGTTGTTTCCCTGCTGCGATACTCGACTTAATTTTACGACACTTCATGCCTCTCCACTCTATGACGCGCCACTCCACTCTCCCACACACCACTCCACTCTCCCACACACCACTCCACTCTATGTCACTCCAGTCTACGTCCCTCCACTCTAAGATAATTTACGACACTCCACTATATGGCACTAGAGGTGGGCAGAGCTTTCAGAGCTGCACCACGCAGATTTCCAGGTCAGGTCAGAACTCAATACCATCTTGAAACTGAATGCAGAGCAATGTGAACGCATGTGGTGCTTTCTGTAAACTAGTGGTGGGTGACAGTAAACTCCACTACGCAGCGTAGGCAGAGTTTTTGCCAAACTCCGCCCTCCAAGCGGAGTGCAGAGTGACAAAAACTCTGTGAACTCCACCAGCCGAGCGGGGTTTACTGCCCACCCCTATATGGTACATCACTCCATTCTACTGTACGACATATCACTCCACTCTATGCCACTCCACTGTCTATGATATGCCAATCCACTCTATGCCACTCCACTGTCTATGATTTGCCCCTCAACTCTACACCACTCCACTCTATGCCCCTCCACTCTAGGACTCTATGACACATCACTCTGCTCTACTACAAAACACACACTCCACTGTATGACACTCCACTCTACAACACTCTACTCCACTCTTAGCCCCTCTACTCAATGCCACTCTACTCCACTCTACGCCACTCCACTCTATAACACACTACTCTACGCTATGAAATGCCACTCTACTCTACGACATGCCACTCCACTCTATGCCCCTCCAGGATAAGACACTCTTTGACATGCCACTGTAGGACACGCCAATTCACTCTACTATACAACACACCACTCCATTCTACACCACTCCACTGTACTCTATGACACACAACTCCACTTTAATCCACTCCACTATAAACAACTCCATGATACTCTACTCCGTTCTACAACACTCTATGCTCCTCCACTCTGACACTCTACTCCACTCTACACAACTCACTCTATGCCACTCCATGCCCCTTTACCCCATTCTACTCTATGACACACAACTCCATTGTACTCTACTACTGTACTCTAAGCCACTCCATTCTATGCCACTCCACTCTACAACACTCTTTGCCACTCCACTGTACCAAACTCTATAGCACTCTACTCTACTGTACACCACTTCACTACACAGCACTCTACTGCACTCTATTCTATTCCAGTCTACTCAATTCTACCACACTCTACAACACCCCACTGCACAACACTGCACTCTACAACACTGTCCTCCACTCTACTCTACGGCACTCCCCTCTACACTACTCCACTCTGCTCAACTTTATGCCACTTCACTCTACGAGAGTGTAGTCCACTCTAAATAAATAAGATATCAGTAATAACAACAATGACAGTGGAACCTCAACCGAACCTCGCACCTAACCCACTATCCCCACGTGTATAGTGGTGAGGGAAGTATCCCAAGGACAAGGAGGAGCCTGACAATGGCCGGAAGGACGTGATTCCCCCCAGCTCCCGGTCCGTGTCAGTGCCCTGAGCACTTAAGCGCCTTTAAAAATCGCCAAACTGGCTCCAGAGGCGGCGGAAACGCGACCGACTCGGTGGATGCTGAGCGAGTGCCGTCCACGCTAGGGAAAGACCCCTTTTGAGACTCCCCGGGACTCCATGAGAGTTGCGGCAGTGCTACACAAAATGGCGGCGGCCGTGTCCGGAGGACGAAGGAGCCGCTAATTGCCCAGGCGCCTTACCGGAGAAGAGGAGAAAGTCCTGTGGCGCTCGCGATCCCATCGGGTTCTCAGGAGGAGCGGTGTGCGGGAGGCTACGCTGCACGATCAGAGCAGCTTCAGACCGCGACTGGAGGAGCTCGTGGAGGGTCTTTGGTGCGCACACGTGGTCCCAGAGAGGGCGCAAACTGTATAACCGGTGAGGAGGGGACGCACTGCATAGACATGATATGAGCAAGGGGCAGCGGGAGCAATTTCTAGACAGGTCAGCCAGCCTCAAGCTTGCAACGGCGGCAAAACGGATCCATGCCTGGCCGTGCCTGACCCTAAAACGGCAGCCGACACGCTGCCGAAGATCGTATAATTGAAAGGGGTGAGGCTGCGGTGCTGCATTGAAGAGCCTCAGCGGCAACAAACTCCACAATACAGCAGGAGGGATGTAATGAAGGAGGGGATTGGTGCTTCCCACATAGGCCATCAAACACTGATAGCACCCAGCAGTGAGCTATGCAAGGTAGGAGCAACCAAGATGGCGGTGGAGTAACAGCTCGAAGCTGGAGCTCCACCGGATGAGGCCCAAAATTAGCCTGGGTCCCCCTACCACTGGGATCCTGCTCAAATTCCCAACACTCACCACTGCTGCTGGGAATGGGGATGATCTGCGGACTTTGGACCTGTCCCTTCCACCGCTCTCCTCTCTTGACCTAGGGGTGAGCTGGAGGATGAGGCGGACGGCGTTTACCAGCAACACCGTGACTGGTGCTCTTAATGGAACTTTGACGATGCCCTCTGGGCGGAAACCCTAACTTTCTATACTTACTGCGGTGCCTGAGCAACCTTGGCTGATGCCCGGTGGAGCTGTCCTATGCAGCTATAGAGGAGTTTGGCTCTGGTTCACCCCTCGGCCGGCACCTACCCAGCCGGACATCGGACATTGTTTTCCTCGCCTCCCCGTTGTGTTTTCCTACCTGCTTTCCCTACCCCTGTTTACCATTCCCCCTCTACCTTTTCACTCCCCATAAGACGTGTGTACGCGCTAATAACTCACATTATTGTGTAATCCCATGTTTTTTTTCTCCTATGTCTATACTTGTCTATGTAATTATGTAACCTGTAACTCACTGATCCTCATGTAAAGTGCTCTGATACCTCCGGGTCTAGCCAGCGCTATATAAAACTTTGCAAATAAATAAATAAATAAAAATAAATAAATCCCAAATCTATGTGCACACAGTTCAAGCACCCACTGTCAAGGTGCAGTCCTCAACTGACTAAACCGGTTTGTGATGAAAATCGAACGGTGCACCACTAAAAGTTTGTATATTAAACAACAGGGAACAGAATCAATGTCCAACAGAGTGTATTCTTCAAATCTTCTTTTTTTATTCATAAATGATTCAGCCGTGACAAATGTTATGTAGTGAAGAAACAGCCAACGGTTTCGTCCAGTACAATGGACTTCTTCAGGTCATGAACGACATATTCCGTATTGATGGGTTATTTTGCCCTGGCTTAACTCAATTGTTTATTGACCTCATAAACTATTTTATTCATTGGATTGGATTTTATCCATATTTGCAATCTGAATAAGGATTTACGCAACTAGCTTAGTGTTTTTACCGGATAGGACTAATCTGTCTTTTTGCAAAGCCGGGTGAGGACTTCTAATCACCTGTGTCATCATTTAATGAATATGTTGTTCATGCCCTGAAGAAGTCCATTGTACTGGACGAAACGCGTTGGTTGTTTCTTCACTACATAACGTTTGTCACGGCTGAATCATTTATGAATAAAAAAAGAAGATTTGAAGAGTATACTCTGTTGGACATTGATTCTGTTCCCTGTTGTTTAATATGCAAACTTTTAGTGGTGAACCGTTCGATTTTAATCATAAATAAGATATCACTTTAGTAATCTATTATAAACTTACCATCTAGTATAAGGCACATGTTTAACTTACCTTACACTTACCTTATATCTCTATATTATTTATAACGTTGTATTTCTGATACCTGTAAAAAATATTCCTAGTAGTGGTACAAGCTCTTTCTTTTTTAAAATATTTGGCTAATTCCCCAAAACATTCTTAGCAGAAAAAAGGGAAAAAAAACTAAGGCTGATGGGGAGGACACTGGTGAGCCATGACAAGCTCCAGGTTTATGGTCAGATCTCTCTCACTGGCAACAATCACAGAATGGCACAGGAGATAGTATGTGGCAGTACTGCCATACTGCTCTATATGTTCTCTATTCTACAACAGATGTACCAACACCGCGATACCAGGAGAAGGTATTGATGAAGTGACAGATGCAGCGGTTGGTGGTGGAAGTCTTGACGATGCTGAAGAAGTTGAATGTGCTGCAGTAGCTAAAGAAGTAGCCACTGCCGATGTTCTTGTTTCAGCCTCTTCCAACTCCTTCTGACACCTTCTTTCAGCCACGCCAACCTCGTTGAATGCATTGCCTGAAGGTGTTTCCTCATGCTAGTCGTACCAAATGAGTACTTCTATATGTTGCCATGGGAAATCACCTTTTTGCACAGGTTGTATGTTACAAGTTTGGAATTCAACTGAGACAAACTTCCACACAATAGAATCCCTCAGTTTCTTCCTGTGCTCCACCTCTTCTTCCTCATCCTCATGCAGGATAGGATGTTGTGGTTCAGTCTTTTCAGTTCTGCAAAACCTCAAAGGTGGCTTGAAAAGACAATATTTTTCCTCTGGGATACAGTAGAACCTTAACCTTTGAAAATCTCAGTTGAAATGGGAAGACGGATGCACACTTCCTGTTTCCTACAATGGGCAAAGTTCTAAGCCAATGAAATGTATCGCAGTAGTATTTCGATACTATTGCGGTATCAGTATAGTTCACAAACACAACCTATAGTTTCAATATTAACATGTTCACGATATAAGAACATAACTAGTCATGAAAACCTAAGTCAGTAATATAAATATATAATTATTATTTGGTGTAAATAGAATTAAAAAAATTTATGGAGGAACTGCAAACGTACCGTGGTACCAAACAAATTTCAAAAAAATATTTAATACCATATTAAAGAACAATTTATGGTTAAAACAACTTTTTGGGGGAAAAAACCAACCATGTTGACAAGATTCTGTATGGAATGTGTGCGAGTTACAGTAAAAAAACAAAACAAAAAGTTTTATTTGCCTCAGCTTCTTCCTGGAAAGTTCCAGGTTGATCCATCAAGTGAAGGCTGAGAAAAAAACTGGGTCTTAAAAAGTTTTTTACCCATGCAATTTTCCATTGGAAAATTAGACACAGTTACAGCCATAACAGTTGAACGGAATTAATCTTTGATAATATCACTGCAACCTTTGCTGTAAAATTATTGATGAGGAAACTGTGCATGGCTGAGCGCAAGTTATAGTTACCTTAGGGCACGAGTTATAGTTAGTTGAGATACCTCTAACTATAACTGCTGAATTTCAGTGGTTTTATACGAGGGAAATCTAAGCCTAACTATAACATTCCTGTAACTTTTGTTTTTTTCAGTCAATATATATAAAAACTCCTGGCAGTCGCCAGTAGGTAGTTATAGTTAGGACCATGTTTCCATAGGAAAAGCGTTTTTTGACTTGCCCATATCTTTGGCACCGTTCAACGAATCTTCATGAAATTTTCCAAAGCAATGGTGCCTGTGATTTTTGTTGTGCACGAAAAGTTTCAGGGTGATCAGTCAAGCGGGGGCAGAGAAAAAGGGGGGTCAATAAAAATGTTTTTCCAATGTTAACCTTCATAGAGAACTTAGACACGCCTACAGCCCGAACCACTGAACGGAATTACACCAAATTTGGCAGAAAGGTAGCTCTTGGTCCAGAAATAACCCTTTTTGTTATTTGGTGTAAATCCGTTCAGTGGTTTGGGAGATATTAAAGAAAAAATCAAATGTGTATATCTAGGGGCTCGAAGGCTCAGCAAACCCTCCCGATCTTGTGCTGAGATCTGGTTGGCTGCCAAGACTTCAAGCAGAAAGTGTTGGCAGCCATATTGGGACTCTTCTTCAGACAAGTCCCAGAAAAAACATAAAAGAAAAGGGGGCAGGGTAGGAATACCCTGATCCCTTAGCTCTGGTTGGGGGGTCCCAAAGGGACTCCGCCAGGTCAAAAAAGCAGTTTTTTTAAATAATACTCTGAAAATCGTGGTGGATCCGATACTCCTGCAAAAATTACAAAATAAATTATTACAAATGGGAGGAGCATGCGCGGCCCTGCTTCTGGGCCATATACGGCACCAGTGATCCCCACATCCATGGGGCCAGCCTATGAATAGAGGAGGGGGGAGCATGCACGGCCCTCCTCCTGCAGCCATACATGGCCCTGGGGACTGCCACCCCTTAGAGCCAGCTCCTGCTATGTCCTGGGGCCCACCCCCAGGACATAGTTGTTTGCTTTTGCTTGGCGGGAGCTTTGACAGCTCCCACCAAGCAAAAGCAAGTGGGCGAGAGCTGTCAAAGTGCTCCCGCCCACTGGAAGCTGAGGTTTCATCTGTTTCCCTTCCCGCAGACATGCGGGCAGGGAAAGAGATAAAACAATTGCTCCTGCATGGAGGGAGCTGCCTTTCTAGCAGCTCCCTCCATGCAGCAGCAATGCCGGCTCCCGCAGGAGGAGGGGAGCCAACTGGGATCACGGGTGCCTTGAGGCTCCCCCTGCAGCCCCAGGCTGCACACTGGGTGCCCAGGGCACCCAGGAGACATGGCCAGGTCCCGGGGGATGGGGTCCCTGGGGCCAAATCAGCCTGGGTAGGGGGTGCCCCCTACCATCAAACAAAGTGCATAAAAAAAGTAAGGGAACTGTCATGCGGTTCACAGTGGGGGGCAGGGTCAAAGGTGTGGCAAAAAAAACCTGCAACTTTTTTGGGTCTTTTACCTCCAGGTAGGTACATATAAAATAACACACAGCTTAAATGTAAAATAAATGCAAGTTAAGTTAATTAGTGGGAAATGCACTGTCGTACTTTATGAAACCTCTATTAGTTAATGCACTGTTGAGGTCTGTGTCTGTAACCAGACAGCCACAGATTTGAATCCTGGTTGGAGCAGTGGAGAATAGTTAGGAGCATAACACAAGCCCCTGCCACCCCTTTGACACAGGGGCCTGGATTATGCCCCTTTAAAAAGCACACACTTCACAGCTCAGCTGGTAACCTGCTCAGGCACTCATTCACTTCACAGACCCACTCAGAGACTTACACACCCCCTCACAGACTCACTCAGATACTTGTATACTCACTCACAGATCCACTCAGACTCACAAATCCACTCACAGACCCACTCAGAGACTCTTGCACCCACTCACACACCCAGTGAGACACTTGTTCAGCCACTCCGAGACCCACTCAGATACTCACACACCCACTGACTAACCCACTCAGACACTCACATCCACTCACAGACCCATTCAGACTCACGCACCCATTCAGAGACTCATGCACCCACTCACACACTCAGTGAGACACTTGTGCAGCCACTCCCAGACCCACTCAGACACTCAAACACCCACTGACAGACCCACTCAGACACTCTCACACCCACTCACATTCCTACTGAGAGACTCATGCACTCACTCACACCCTCATTGTCAAAGGTTACTTGTTACAATTAGGAAATAACATTTTTTTTAAACCTTAAAAATTCACTTAAAAAAACAAAGGTTACAGTGGCATTATAGTTAGGAAATGACATTAAAAACCATAGAAATTCACTAAAAAAAACAAAGATTACAGGGACGTTATAGTTAGGTAATAGAATTAAAAAAACCTTTAAAATTCACTGAAAAAAACAAAGGTTACAGGGACGTTATAGTGAGGCTCAGATTTCACTGGTACAAAACCTGTGAAATTCTGCAGTTATTGTTACCTGAGCTAACTATAACTTATGCCCCCGCAATACACTGCTTATGACCTTTGTACAAGTGAAATCTGAGCCTAAATATAACGTCCCTGTAACTTTTTTTTATTTAAAATAAAAAAATACATATATATATATATATATATAATACACTTGCAATGTAATTGCACCTCCCATCCTATTATGTGGTGGTGATATGCCATTTTGTGTGCATTATATCATGAAATGCAATGCCATGCTCTTCCATGCTATGTCATATTAGGTTATAGTATTCAATGACGTATTATGGGGTATCCTGTACGGCTATGTTACGAAATGCTACGTCACAGTATGTTGTATAAAATTATGGCATGCCATGCAATGTCGTAAAACTTTGATACATTGCATTTGGTACCTTGTACGTTAGCAATGCCATGCTAAAGTCTCCCCCCCACCACTTCTCTGTTATGTTATGTTATGTTATTTTGTTCTTGTATAGCGCATGTATACCGACAGGTCTCTTAGCGCTTCAGAAGAAGAGAAACAGCATCAGGGCGGGGTAGTCTCCATGGGACTAAGAAGAATTAGGTCATGTCTAGAGCTTCCCTGAAAAGAATGGTTTTAAGCTGTTTCCGGAAGGGGAGCAGACCATGTTCTTTACGGAGGGTGTCGGGCAGCCGGTTCCAGAGTTGTGGCAGAAGGACCGAGAAAGCTCGTCCTCCTTTGGAAGCAAAGTTACCCCGCGGGCAGACCATCTGGGCGGCTTCTGCTGAGCGGAGCGCCCGTCCAGGCACGTATTTGATTAGGCGTTCCCTTATGTACCCTGGGGCGTGTCCATAAAAGGCTTTATGGGCAATACAGAGTCCCTTGAACTTCGCTCTTTGCCTAACCGGCAGCCAGTGCAGTTTGCGCAGCAAGGGAGTGGCATGAGTTCTTATGGGCAACCTGAAAATCAGCCTGGCAGCGTCATTCTGTACTACCTGTAGCCTATTCATAAGTTTCTGGGGGAGCCCGACATAGAGCGCATTGCCATAGTCGAGTCACGAGACGATAGTTGCTAAAACAATAGTTTTCAGAGATGAAACTGAGAGCAGTGGAACCAGCTTCCTCAGCTGTCTTAGAAGACCAGTGCATGTGCCCACCACCGAGTTGACTTGATTAGTCATGGAGAGCTCGGAGTCGATCTTAATTCCCAAGCTTTTTACAACTGGTGATGGGCTGGGACAGGCCGCCAGCTCTTGGGGCCAAAACAAGCCGCTCCATGGGTTATTTTTTGCCGGAATTGCTAGGACTTCGGTTTTATCTGGATTAATTTTTAGGGAGTTTGCAGTCATCCAGTTTATTGTGAACCTGAGGATGTTCTGGGCAGACTCTTGGGCGCGGACCGAATTATCGATCTTCAGGATAAGCTGGGTATCATCCGCGTAATTGAAGACCCGGCATTCCATGTTGGTTAGTGCGGCCACCAGGGGCTGCAGGTATATGTTGAAAAGGAGCGGGGACAGTGCGGAGCCCTGGGGGACCCCGCAAAAGATGTTACCCTTTTCCGATACCTGATCGCCGAGTTGGACCCTCTGCGAACGTCCTGATAGGAAGGATTCTAACCAATTATAGGCGTGCCCCCGGATGCCCCGGTCCGACAGCCGGGTCAGTAGTGTTGTGTGGCTGACCGTATCGAACGCCGCAGAAAGATCTAAAAGAATCAGGGCGCTCGAATCTTTGTTATCGGCCTTTATCCTGAGATCGTCGAGTACAGATAGCATTACTAGCTCCGTACTATGGTGGGCTCTAAACCCAGCCTGGCGGGGTTGGAGTAGCTCGTGTTCTTCCAAGAACGCCGAGGTTGTCTTCAGGACATGTTGCTCCACAACCTTCGCCAGAAACAGGAGCTGGGAGATAGGTCTATAGTTTTTAAGCTCGGCCTTATCTGCTCCCGGTTTCTTTAGTAGAGGAGTAACTCTAGCCTCCTTCAAATTGGAGGGGACTTGACCAGTCGCCAAAGAGTTGTTCAGGAGGGTAAGAATCTGGCAGTCCAGGGCCGGAAGGGCCATCCGAAAGATCCTTGGCGGGCACGGGTCGGCCGGGGAGCCTGATTTGATACTATTTATCAGGGACGTCAGAGATTCTAGGTCTAATGGAGGAGACTGGTCAGGAACTGGCCAGGAGGGGCGGGGGTGTAGACAGCTCCATGGGGCTCAGGGTAATAGGAGTTTTCCCAATCTCCAGAAGGATATCTGTTACCTTCTGGAGAAAGAAAGTCTGTAGTGCATTACAGTCTGAAGGTGCTGCTGCAGATTTTACGTCAGATTTTTTACTAAGTTCATTTAGGATCTTAAAAGTTTCCTTTTGTTTATTTGGAGCATCTGTTATGCGTGCCTCATAGTACTCGGCTTTCCTGTTTATAATGGATTTTTTATAGAGAGTTAGTGTGGCTTTGTAGGAAATTAACTCAGTGGGATCGTAGGCTTTCCGCCACCGTCTCTCGGCTTTGCGAAGGCTCTGTTTACTTTCCCTGAGTAACTCATTAAACCAGGGGGCCACCTTGCTTTTAAGTCTAGTTCTTTCTCTGCGTTCCGGTGCTATTTGATCGATGGCTGATTGCAGAGTATTACTGAGGATTTGGCTTTCTATGTCAATGTTGCCCTCCTGAAATTTAGATGCGGGAAGCCTCTGTAGTGTGGCTACTAAATTGTCTGCCTGAATTTTGTGCCAGCTTCGAACTCTCCTCCACTCTGGCGGATGTTGCGCAGGAGGACTATCCAACGGGACCCAGCAAGAGATTAATGAATGGTCAGACCAGGCACACGGGTGGATACTTATTAGCCTGTTAAGATGGTTGGATGACCAGACTAAATCTAGAGTGTGGCCTTTAATATGAGTGGGGCGATCCACCAATTGATGGAGCCCCAGATTAGACATTACCATATCAACCTGCTTGGCCTGCGGCTCCCGTGGTACCTTCTCCCAGTGGAAATTAAAATCTCCAACCACCATGAGTCTTTGTACTGAGGTCAGAAATGGTCTCGGCAAAGTGGTCATTAAAACCAGGGGTTGCATCCGGGGGGCGGTAGACTGCCAGGAGGATGAGGCAGGACGATTTGGAGGTAATTTTAACTCCCAAAATATCCGTCTTATCCATGCTCTCTGCTATTATCTTGGTGGCCATGAGCCTGGTGTTAAAAAGAATCGCCACTCCCCCTCCTTTCCTGTCATCTTGCCTATTGTGCCAGAAGGCGTCAAAGTTGCCTGGCAGTGCAGCGATAATATTGGGGGCCGATGCATCACCTATCCAGGTTTCTGTGAGTGCCAGTATGTCAATATCCCCCTCCTGGAGGAGCGCAAAGATCTCTAAATGATGTTTCTGTAGCGATCTTGTGTTTAAAACAGCCACTTTTAAACCAGGGGGGTTCTCTGGCATGATCATGGAGTGAGGTGTTGGCCCCGGGATCATGTGGGTGTCTGTCCCAGTATGTCTCAGGAGGTGTTCTGATCTCAGTTTTGCGGTGACATAGGGGTTCAGCCTGTGGTTACCTGTGGCAAGGGACTGCAATTCCCTTGCAGAGTATTGTTTAGTCGGACCAGGGCTTCTAGCCCCTGGACCCGGCTGGACGCGGACAGGCGCAGACGGGCTTGCCTTAGGCGCGCCTACAGCGCGCCAGCGGCGCGCCCGCTGCGCGCGTCCGCTCCAGCGTCCCAGTTAAGCTGCCCCCTTCCGCCCACCAACCAATCAGCTCTGCTGAGCAGCAGCTGAAACTACCTCCCAGCACTAGACCGCGTTAAGGAAAGCGGAAGTGCTCTAACGTGGATTCGCGGCAAATCGTGGGAGCAGGTGAGCCCAAACAAAACTCTCCCCGTATTTCCCCCGCAAAATGCAAACAGGAGTTAAAAGTAACTTAGTGTAAAAAACTTTACTCCATAAAAACAATTATATTCACATAAAAACGGTTAACGGAATCAATCGATATTATATCTTTAAAACCAATTTTTACATCTCTGCACTCTGCACTCTACATTCCTCTTTTTGAGTTTCTTTTATGTTGCACCTTCCTTGGCCCAGTTTTTGTATCACAACATGGCAGCCGCCCTCCTTCTGTCACTTTAAAAAAAGCATAATAATATTTAGTCCTCTCACTCACACAACCCAAATGGATAAAAAAATGAATGCACAAACGCGCTCGGTGCTAACCAAACTAAGCGCTGGAATAGCTGGTGTTAGAAATGGGATTTCTGGTTGGCTAGGGCATGCGCCTAAGCCAGGCAGAAACCACCACTCTAGTCAGGACAAGGAAGTTACACGCTGAAGATAACCCCTGCTCACCCCCTTTGTAGCTTGGCAGAGCAGTCAGGCTTATCCCAGAGGCAATGTGTAAAGCGTTTGCGCAACACACTCACACAGCAGCCACACACTAGGCACACCACAAAAGAAGCTCCACACAAGGTTATATGAAAATAGCCTTTGTATTATCCATAAAACACATTAGAACATATCACAAATATACACTGTGCCACCAGGCACTTGTCAGGTATTTACATGTATCTGCATAAATCACCATGCCAATCGGGCCACTGTCATAAGCATCACAATTTTACAGTTAGTGAGGACAAGCAGTAACTACTGTAAGGGTGCACTTAGCACAATACATTTAGGCATAAATCTCATAGTGGTACTCAGCATAGTACATTATGCCTACACAGATTTAGTAACAGTGCACCAAAGTATCACACTGGCCACAATAGCCCACAGACTTCCTGCAGCACATCTTAGGCCACCATCACCCCAGTCACGGTGCCACTAGGCCTGTTTTACTCACAGCGTTTGGATGCTCCCGCTGCTGAATAAGAATGCCCCTGGAGTTCTGCACACCAAGTACGGGGGTGAGGCGTACACACACCCGGTCTCTGCCTCCTATGAGCAGGTGGGAATGCAGTTGCCCGTGAAAATTCCCGGAATGCACAATAAGGCCGGTCAGGGGCCTCCCACCCTGGCTCCTTAAACTGCGGCAGCCCGCAACCACGTGGTGCAGCTGCTCAGCCAGGAAACGTGTAAAGCGGGTAGCGGGTCACCGAGCGAAGCCTCCATCGGCCCCGCCCACAACCAGGCTTCACCTTCGCCTGCCCCAAGAGAACTGGCTTGATCAGTCCTCACGTTGGGAGCGGCCCGCCAACTAGCGTTGCCGTCCTTGATGCAGTGCACGGCTGGTTTCCTGGCAGTGACGTCGGCACTTCCTCTCGCAGTTAGGCCCCGCCCCCAACCAGGCTTAGCCTCTGTACGGCTTCCGGCAGCGATGCGACTGGAGACTGCTCACCCAGTCCGGCACCGCAACACGAGCCCAGGCCAGGGGATCAAATATATCTGGCACAAAAGGAAAGATGAAGCGCTCCACGTGCGCCACTGCAGCGGGGGCCCACTCCGCTCCACAACCACAGAGGGAGATGACACGGCGTTCTCGCAACAGCGCAATTGCTCTCTCTGCTCCCGCAACTGCAGTCTTTCAACAGGAGCCCTCGTCAGAGCTTCCTCACTTGAATCAAGCGCTCACTTAGCGCTAAGTTGCCTAAGCATTGCAGGGCAGGATCCCCAGCCCTGAGAGATCCCTGAGGCAGAGGACAGGACCCAGGCAGGCCAGCTCGCAGGGCCCCCTAGCAGAGGGGCAGCCTTCTCAGCCACTCAGCAGGCAGCAGGTAGACCCAGGTGGCAGTACCTCCTGGCACACAGCAGTCCTCTTGCAGTATCTTCTCTCCAAGTTCCAAGTAAGCACCAGTTCCCCCAGCAGAGGGGCCACAGCCCCAATATTTATACTATGAAAAGTCTTTGTTCTGCCCCCTGGCACAGGGCTCTGAGCCTAGTCCAAACCAGTTCGGGGGGCACTTATCAAGTGCACGACACACCCCATTGTTAGTCTAGGCCCTGGCCCCTGACACACCACAGGGGGGCAGAGCCAGCATTATGGAGGGCAGGCACAGCCCTATTCAGGTTCAGGTGCTACTCCTCCCACTACTCCGAATGCAGATCAGGCCTATTCAGCCTAGCGCTGACTCACCCACACTCTCTGGAGCCACTGCACCTCCCCAGCCCCTGTCACTCCAAGGCCAGACAGTCAATACACAACAGGCAGGCACAAAGACACATAGCACACAGAAATACCTACTTCTAAAAGTGGCATTTCTAAAATAGTGATAATAAATCCGCGAACACCAGTACGCAGCATTTATCACCACTATTCCAAACATACCAAACTTGATCACGCTACTCCTCTCATGTCAGGAATTACCACTGAAGCACATATCAGGGAATCCCCAATGCATCCCTATGAGAGGGCAGCCTCACAGCAGTGAGAAACCAAATAGGCTGTTTGTCACTACCAGGACATGCCACACAGTTAAGGCACATGTCCTTCCTTTTACCCACAGCGCACCCTGCCCATAGGGCTAGCTAGGGCCTACCTTAGGGGTGACTGATATGCAGTAAAAGGGGAGTCATGGACGTGGCAACCACTTTATGTGCCACGTCACAGAGGCAGTAAACTGCGCACGCAGGCCCTGCAGTGGCAGAGGCCTGAGACAGGTTTGAAAGGCTACTTTGGTGGGTGGCGCAAGCAGCGCTGCAAGCCCACCAGTAACATGTAATTTACTGGCCCTGGGTATATGAGATACCACTGTGCAAGGGACTGATAGGTACATTAAATATGCCAAACAGGTGTAGACCAATCTTGCCAAGTTTACCATAGAGAGCACATGCACTTTAGCACTGATCAGCAGTGATAAAGTGCCCAGAGTCCTAAAACCACCAGCAACAGGTCAGAACAAATACAGGAGGAAGGCAAAAAGTTCTGGGAGGACCCTGCAAAAAGGGCCAAGTCCACTAGCTGGCTACTGAGGTGTAAGCTCCTGTACAAATGAATACCATCATTGGATGGCTCCACATGCCCAGCAGTTGAGAGTGAGGGAGTGGTAGAGGCCTGGACCACAGTGTGGTAGGATGTGACGTAGAGGGAATCTATACTCTGGGGTTGACTGGTGGGACTGGCCCCGGAAACCATGGGTGGAGTAAGGGTTGTACTCTCACCCTCAAGGGCAGTGTGTGTTTTGCCATCTGGCCTAGAGTGACCTTCTGACATTCCAGAATACATTTGGATACGCCATGTTTTCATCACACGAGTTGGATAACACGACGGATGCCCTCCCTAATATTTCAATTCTGTCTGAGGCAATGAAGGGACTCTGCATTGCAAACAGAGTTACCTGCACCGGAGACATGCAAAAACTGAGCATGCAAGCGTGCACAGTGCCTGGACTAACAAAAGCTCTCCCTGCCTTTAATCCTTCTATTATAAGTTGGTAGAAGGTGTGATTTTGAGTTAGTTTGAATGCTCTTCTGCAAAGATTCATAAATTCCTGCAGGAGTATGGGCCATGTCTACCGAGGTTCCAAGGACATCTGCTCAGTTCGCTGGTTTCATTATTCAATATCTTGAATAAAGTTGCTGTAAAGAACTGCTGAGCAGGACAGCTAGTGTGCAGTCTCAGCAAATAAGCATTAGCATGCAATCGCCACATGTTCTGCTTGTGTAAGTGGTTGCTGCTCATAGCTATAGTGATATTCATAATAGTATGTCTGTGATGTCTATGGCAAGGGGAGGCAGTGATACCAAAAGGCCCTGATGGGGGCCTGGTGACATGCAGAGGGCCGTTCAGAATATTAAAACCTGAACAACCCCGCGGAGTCCTGTCGCCCTACTTGTGGGGCTCTTTTAGAAGGAAAAAAAACTCCTGGACTGTTTGATGTTCGGGCCTTCCCTACCCAACAGGGTTTTTAAATAAAAAAAAAACAAGCCTGAACTGCTCTTCCCCCAAATGGGTCTCATCTTATTCTACCCTGGGAGGGTTTCGCGTCCATTTTAGAGTATTTAATTGAAAGTTAGGTAAACATGGCCCTCCCAACTTTGGAAAAGTTCAGCGGGCCTCCAGAACCACAGATACACCTAACTTCTGGACCTATCCAAAGCACATGAATGCCAATGGCCAACCTCTCTTCTCAGTCTGTTGGAATGATTTCTTACTGAGACCTAAAAGCAGAGAGAATAACATGTTGGCCAGAAAAAAAGTAAAAACAAAAACAGAACATGTGACCTTGAAGAGATGACCTCTTTTTCACTATCTCATATATTTAGATGGCTTTCAAGATCACATACGTCTTTTCCATCTTAAATGCTTGTAGGTTGACTGAGGCCCAAAGGTCGAGATGAAGGACATTCTAGTTGCGGGGAGGGTGACGTGATAATCCTGTGACCCTTGAAAAGCCATGATGGACAGTAAAGCAGTAACATTTCTGAGATCTGACCATCTCCTCCGGCTTCAAGACAGCTCGAAGTGAAATAAGCTGGTGCCTACAAAGCAAAAATGTTTAATGAAAGGATCCTGTACCGGCCGTACCTTCTCAGGGCGGGAGCCTAAGATATGGAACCAGTATCTGTGACAGCGCTCAACTCCTTCAGCTCATGCACACTCTGAAATCTCACCCTCTTAAGAAATAACGCGATACTTGACATCACTCTGTCACTACCTTTATCTCAAAGGACCTTCTCAGGCTAAGTACCAAATCCAAGCCACTGTTTTTAAAAGGATGCAAACTCTCTGGATCTATTTTATGGGTTCAGTTATATTTGATCAAAGGTTCTCGAATTATTTTCATAAAGTGGCACTGTCTATTGACTCAGAATCCCAGACATTAATTCTGTAACAATATGTGATACTGTTTTCATATGTATCTTTTGTACATACTGTATTATAAACTGTACAAACGAGAGGTGTTCTAATGCCCCACGGGGTCCTGTTCGCACTTATAATGCATTCAAATAATAAGAAAACATGATCTGTACTCCTTAGGAGGGGCAAGAGCCTAGGCGGGTTACAAGATTATGATTTTTTTTTTATTGTACTGTTTTAGATAAAACATTTAATTTAAGTTTATACAATGTTGAGAATTTTAAAAACAAAAAGTAGAGGAATTAATGCCATGACAGATGGTATATAGGAAGTATGCCTGCTTGGTGTGTGGCGATTGGAGGGGGTGGCGGTGGTGGTGGGGGGGGGAGCAAAGGGAATGGAAGGCTGACTCAGATATGGGTGGCAAAGGTATAAGAATTCCTTTGAGGGATTGGGTGGAGTAGCAAGCGCGCTGAAGGAGGAGACTGCAGGCCTAAAGTTTACTAAGGAGCATAGCTTTTACGAAGAATGTGGCAGGTGAGATGGGGTGATTGTGTGGAAGGGGTGGTAGTAAATGAATACATGTGTTGTGCTGATGACAGCCCTCCAATACCTCACTCAAGTGACAAATGTAACACCATCAGCTATATGTTCTACATGAAAAAAGCCAAGGTCAAGAACGGTATTTAAAAGCACCAACAAAGCCACCACTGTTGCTTCAGTTACATTATGTAGCACACCCAGATGGGCCACACCAAGATCCACTCAACAGCAGGACACTACAAATTCAGTGACAATGAACCCACCTTCATGAAGTCCCTCTCTGAAGAAACACTCACACCCCTTCTTAACGTACTCCTCACTTACATGGCTCAAGACATCACACTCAAAACAGGATAAATTCTACTTCTACTAACCAAATCAACGTTGGACCGTGACATTTTAATCATGTATCATTGATCACTAGAACCATTCCTTGAGGAAATATCTGAGAAGACAGTCACCCTCCAACTGTAAGATGAAATCATTAGCAACCATTTCCACACATATGTACCAGTCCAGATATTTGTAGGTGTTGCCATCTGGTGACCTCTTGTGGCCTTTTGTGGTGGCGCTGTAAGGCAGCTGTCTACAGTGGCACTAACGTAGCGCTGGTCTTGCTTTTGGGATGCGCCATGCTACCAAACAGGATTGGCCACCATGACAGTAAGTGCGTCAGCGATGCCCTCAACAGAAGTGGTTTTCAAAAGATGGGAGCTAATCACTTTGATGGCTTCAGGATAGGTGTTGGGGTCAGCTGACAAGATAAAGTCGGAGAAACAGAAGAGGACAGTCTCATTGAATAGCACTGTCAGAAGTCCTGTTGTTGTGGATTAAAGAGGTTGCTGGCTGTGGCTTACTGGGTGAATTTACTGACTGTGAGGCTTTTGAGGAATTTAGCGAGGTCCAGGATGGACAAAACAGGCCTGTTGATGAAGGGATGGAGGAATCAGCCATCTGAAGTTAGATTGTCACTTAAGAGTTAGATATGTGGCTGTTTTCAAAGCCATTGACTTTTTGTCGGTTGATACTGGTGATTCTGCTTGTGCGGCATCTGTTCTGACCGGGTAAGTTGCAAGTTAATTTCTTGCCATAATCTCTTGAGAGGGTTAGGATATTCTTCTGGTATCTTTTGTTAGTGGTGTGACTTTACCTTGGTGTTTTCTCTTCGGTTGAAAAGTGAGGTTCTTGTGGACTGCAGGTTTGCTTCTGCTTTTGCATTGCTTTTTCTTAGGGATTTGTCATACTGTGGTGGTGTCCCACTTTGCGAGACAGGACGGTGGGCAAGCTCTTGTGTTATCTTCTCTTTGAATGTGTCGGATGCAGGATGCTTTGGCTCGACCATACTTTCTTAGTTAGAGGAATTAGTGTTACCCAGGCAGGGATCTCTTGTTTGAGGGTGGTGGTGGCTCTGCCCTGCTTCAGGTGATTCAGCGATGCTTTCTGCTCCGGGTGGGGCATTTTGTGAGGTCTGCATGACTCATCCTGCTATGGACCCAGGCATCGCCCTCGTTGAAAGAATGAAGGCAGTCACATGAATCGAGCCTCTCTCTGGCGTGGCTTTGTGAGGTTTGTACAGTCTGAATTTCCAGAGCTCCCTGGCTTCTCGTTAGAATGTTCTCGGAACTTGACCACTTTCCAGGGTTTTGTGAGACATTTTTTCCATCTGCTGACTTCGGCTTCTCTGGCTTCCATGTGTGGGTCTCGGCTCACCCCCCAAGTTGTGTTCTGAAAACAGAGCGTAGGAACAGGCGGAGGCGGGCCTGGGAAAAGCATCTCAGCATCCTTTACTGACATACCTGCCAAGCAAGCCTCAGACCACGTTATTCTCACTAACATTCGAGCTGCTATGTGTCACCCCAGGGAGGGGGTTGTGCCCAGTTCCTTCAGGAGGCTATTTCTGTCCTCGCACCTCACGTACTGAAACCTCATGTACTGGGATGTGTTCCGACTCTCTCCCCGCTTCAGTGGTAAGATACAGAAGTGTACTAAATGAAGGCAGGCAGGACAAGGGAGTGATGCCAAGTGGGGGAGGGATGAAGAGGTGTCAGTGTGTGTGTATGCGTGCGTGCGAGTGTCTCTCTGATGGGTGTGCACCTCTATGTACTTGTTTGTGTAACATGATATAGCTTTAAATCTCATCAGGACCATCTCAGGCCTCCTCTCTTCCTATGTCTGAATGAGCACCAATTATTCTGGCTCTTATTTCTGATAGGCTTGCTCCGCCGTTGCACCACTTTTTTGTGACGCTGCGGCATCGTAATCAATGCCCCACACTGCACCCTATTTTCAGAGTGAAGCATCTAGGCAGACGCGTCACTTTGTAAAGGCCTGCGCTACATTATACCTAGGTCAGGTATCATGTATGCAGTGTGGGAGTTCTCCCATAAAAAAGCCTTGTAGAAGTGGTGCAGTGAAATTTATATTTCACTATGCCACTTCTACGACTTGACTGCATCAAAATCCCTACGCCTGATTGACGCAGGTCTTTTCACATGGGACTTGCCCATGGGTCATGACACACCGCTGGAGTTGCGTCCGTTTTCCGACACACTCCAGCTATGCATCATTTTAGCACCACCAGAAACGTCAGAATTCTTGACGTATCTGTAAATTCTTGCGCCACGGAGTGCCATATTGTAAATACAGCACATCCATGGGGTCGTAAGGATGGCGCTATGAAAAGTGATGCATCACTGTTTTTGCCCAGCAATGCATCACTTTCCACAAATGAGGCCCTCAGTGTGTAAATTATAAATTAAGCACCAAAAAGCAACTCGGATGGTGGTGTGCGCCCCATGAAAGGGGAATATTATTTGCGTGCCATTAAAATTAAAATATGGCGAAAACTCGCTGGCCGGCAGTTTTCGTCACACTTGAAACCTATAGAAACGATTTTTTCCTCCTATTTGACACCTTGATGTACTTATGAAGGCGGTGTTACACACTCAGGGCTTGATGATCGACCATATATTTGCAATGCGCATACCACCTTACAGGAGACTTTGAGGCACTGGGAACTCATGCCGGTGGAGATTTCTGACGTCCTTTTAACTTTCACTGTTGCTTTAAGGAACCTGTTTCGCACAGGGGTGCATTAGAGCCGCTTATAGGAACTGAGGCGATGAGGTAAAGGTTGGAATTAGATGGCTATTGACCTAGTCTTGCACCTAGAATTAGAAGGCATGTTAACCCTTTGTATAGATGCTCGGGTGACATGCTCCAAAACAGTCTGCCATTTTTGACACTATGTAAAAAAAAACCTAGCCCATAAACAAGAACCCCAATATCGCAGACAAAAAAAATACGAGGAAAACCACAACTACTAATTTTGGAACCACGGGAAGGGATTTGTGTGTGACCCCACTCCCCCTGAAATAAAAGGAGCAAAGGTGACAAATATAAAAATGTATGTATGGTTTCTTAGTAATGGGGCTGTAAAAAATAGAATTCTATATTTTTAGCTAGATTTTTTTGCTCTATACATCACAAGACGCTGCAAAAACCAATAACAGCTGTGGGCTACGTGTTTACAAAACTGCACTTTTTTTAGAAAGGGAAAAAGTAATCCATCGGGTTGTGTTTGAAAGCGCGAGACCTTTCTTCACTTCCTTGAGTGTGTCAGGGGCTCTCTTCCTGGGAACATCTGTCCCCAGATTTCATTATGTAAACGATGTCTTTGAGCTCCAGCTGTGACTCTTACAGGATAGCTAGCCCAGTAAACAGATCTCTCTGGTTCCCATGCAGGACATCCTCAAAAAGAAAGGGCACCAGACAGAGGTCCTGATTCATACCCACGCATGCAAGCTTTTATGTAGCACACTTAGGGCCTGGTTTAGAGTTTGGTGAATGAATTACTCATCACAAATAGGACAGATATCCCGCCCTCCATATTAAAGGTGCATTCTATCCTATGACACTTGTAAAAAGGCGGATAGGATGTGTCCGCCAAAATCTAAATCAGGCTCTTAGCTATGCTAGGCTTTGGTGCACATCAAAACATAAATATAAACAAATCAAAGAGTGAGATAGACCCCAGGATTCAGACATTCTGACTATGTAGGAAAGAGAAAATAAAGGAGTGATCAAAGTCCTTTGTATTGCAAGTAGAGAGTTAACCAGAATAAGCACTAGCTAAGATGAAAGGTTTGATTTTTGTAATATATATGCACACAGAGGCACATAAAATTCATGTTCACCGTGACAAAGATAACACACAATTACACCTAAGCAGAGAGAGAAACCCCATCTACAGACATCTATGTACACACATAAGATCATGTGTGGAGACACCCACACACTAAACAGCAGTCACACATGATCCCATGTACACTGACCAATTGACACAATTACCCATATACACTTACATATAGGTAAACATGCACAAAGATCACCAGACATTCAGCCACCACATTATAGAGACTAAAAACATAGACAGGCACTCACTCAAAAAGACCTCCTGGATCCCAAGTACACAGACCAAACCTACATGCACACAAACCAATTGGCACTGTCAGGTTTCTGCCATCCTGCTGTCAGGTTTTGTCTACAAAGGTCCTGTAGAGCTCTGCATTTGTCAGAACACTCTCCACACACATTGCACATCTTGCTGCATATATCAATCCAGCCCTGATTGCCACACCTCCATCTTGATATAATATGGTCTATATTGTTCCTTCTGTCTATGACAGACCACGTCTTGGTGGAATAAAAATCATAGTTCAAGTTTGTAATGGGTACACTGATTCATAAACGAATCACTGACAGAATATCGAGAGTCAGAAAATCGACCTACAGAAATATCGACGCAAAAATATCGAAGTCAAGAATATCGACATCCTATCTACATTATGGTAAATACAAAAATATCGAAAAAATAATATCGATGTCAAAAATATTGTTGTTAAAAATATCGTTTTTTTTTTAAGTTACAAAAATAATGTAAAATAAAGTAAATAATACATATAATTAAAATAAACATAGTTAAAAATATTTTAAAATCTTTAAAAATTATAACTAATATATATAATGTAAAAATAAATTAAACATATACATATAATATATAATATATATACTTACTTAATAATATTTTTTAATAATTATTTTAATAACTTATAAATTGTTAAAAAATATCTTATAAATTACAAATACATCTCTACACATAAAACAATAATATAAATAAAAATTAAATAAATATATATAACAAATTAAAAAAATTACAATTATTTTTAATATTTTTAAAATTAGTTATATACTACATTAACTAAAATAATGCAAAAAATATTAGATAGTGTAGGGGTAAAAATTACTATTCCAACTCCAAACAGTGCAACAGTAGGGAAAATGTTGGATAGCGTAGGGGTAAAAATGACTATTCCCACTCCAGTGAGTGCAACAGTAGGGAAAGTGTTGGATAGCGTAGGGGTAAAAATGACTATTCCCACTCCAGTGAGTGCAACAGTAGGGAAAGTGTTGGATAGCGTAGGGGTAAAAATTACTTTTCCCACCCCAGTGAGTGCAACAGTAGGGAAAGTGTTGGATAGCGTAGGGGTAAAAATTACTATTCCCACTCCAGTGAGTGCAACAGTAGGGAAAGTGTTGGATAGCGTTAGGTTTAAAATTACTATTCCCACTCCAGAGAGTGCAACAGTAGGGAAAGTGTTGGATAGCGTAGGGGTAAAAATTACTATTCCCACTCCAGTGAGTGCAACAGTAGGGAAAGTGTTGGATAGCGTTAGGGTTAAAATTACTATTCCAACTCCAGTGAGTGCAACAGTAGGGAAAGTGTTGGATAGCGTAGGGGTAAAAATTACTATTCCCACTCCAGTGAGTGCAACAGTAGGGAAAGTGTTGGATAGCGTTAGGGTTAAAATTACTATTCCAACTCCAGTGAGTGTAACAGTGTGGAAAATGTAGGATAGTGTAGGGGTTAAAATAACATACTTATTAATAACATTTTTTTTAAAAATAAATAACATATTAATAATTAATTAACAAAAATATTAATAATAAATACCAATAAAATTAAATAAATATTTACTTAAATAACATTAAATTACTTCCCACCCTATTCCCCTATAAACGCACAACCCACTACACATAAAAAATAACACAAATAATTAAATGATCAATTAATCAATTAATAAAAATTAATTACCAATTAATAATTAAATAACAATAAATTAATAATCAATACCAATTAATAAAAATTAAAATGTACTTAATTATAATAAATTACTTCCCACCCTATTCCCCTATAAACCCACAACCCGCTACATAAAAAATAACACATTGAATTTAATTATCAATTAATCAATTAATAAAAACTAATTACCAATTAAGAATTAATTAACAATAAATTAATTAACAATAACAATAAATAAAAAATAATAATAAATTAATTATAATTAAAATAATTATAAATTAATCAATTAATAAAAATTAATTACCAATTAATAATTAATTGCCAATAAATTAATAATCAATAAAAATAAATAAAAACATATTAATTAATTAATTATAATTAAATTACTTCCCACCCTATTCCCCTATAAACCCACAACCCGCTCTAATACTAAAATGCAAAATTTACTTTAAAAAAATTACTAATTTCTAAACATTTAATACATATATTTAAAAATAATTAAAAAACATTACAAAAAATGTTAAACACATACATATAAAATACGTACTAAAATACATAACACTAATATAAATATCGATATTATTAACAACGATATTTTTGCTAACGATATTACTTACTTCGATATTACTTACTTCGATATAAAAAAAACGATATTACTTACCTTAAGGTCGATATTCTGGTCACCGATATCCTTGACTTCGATATTCTGTCCCTACGATATTTAAAACTCGATATTAGTGTAGGTCGATAATAAAAAATCGATATTATGTCTGCATACCTTCATAAACACGTGCCTTCTGGACTTTTCTCTCTTTCAGCTCTGATCTGCATTCCGTTGTTGGTTCCTCTGTTTTTCTTCTTGTGCCTGCTGGCTTTCCTAGTCCTTCTCTCACTGAGTCCCAGTGGAGCCTTCCCTCCATTTGGGGTTCCATGATTCCCAACACCTGATAACTCCCTGCATCTGGCTCTCGCCCTGCAGCTGTGCTCCTCCCCTATGATTCCAGATATTCTGTTCCTGTAAACTCAGTGCTCAGTGTTCTGGCAGCCCCTTCCTGTTGAGACTCTGTGCAGACCCGTGCGCTCTTGCTACATTGCTTTGAAGCTTGCTCTTAGTCTGTCTGCTTTGGGCATTCTTTAATTCTTGTGTTTCCCATTACCTGTATTCCTACTTTGACTGTTCTGTTCCTCTTCTGTGTTGTCCCAGCTCCTTTGTCTCTATTGTATGCCAGTGTTCAAAGCTTAATCTGCATTCTTTCAATCTTGTCATTGTTTATGAGTAGATTCCTTGTCCTGGATTTCAATGTTCCTTGATCTGCATTCCTCCATTCCATTTCTCTTCTGGTTTCTTAGAATTCAGTCCTGCTTTTCCCTCTTTATGTATTCAGCTCCTCTTGTTATTGTTACCAGAGGGTATCAGTGTGTTCCGAGGCGTTACTCACCTTCCATAAGAGTAGCTGGGTATCTTCCAAGACTCTGTAAAATATACTGATTCTTGCCTTATTGAAAGATCTTTTCCGTTACAGACAGATCACCTTCCACGAAGCATGCAAACCATCATTTATGCTAGTTTGCCTATTATTCTTCTGCTTCTACTTTCTTATTGTTTTCCTTGGGGCAGATTTACAAGAAAGTGACGCATCTGTACCGATGCGTCACTTTCCCTGCGCCACCCTTAGAAACCCTTGCGCCACCATAGATGCGCCGTATTTACAATACGACGCACTATGGTGCAAGGATTGACAGATGCGTCAGAAATTCTGACGCATCTGTTGGCGGAAAAGTCACGCATTGCTGGAGTCGTGGCGCAAGCACGACGCAATTCCAGCAATGCGTGTTGAGGCCTATTTCCACTACACTGTGCCACTACTTACGCCTGCTTTAAGCAAGCGTAAGGTTTTGATGCAGTGGCGTCCTAAAAGTGGCGCAGTGAAATCTTGTAGATTTCACTGAGTCACTTTTACGAGGCCTTCCTGCGTGGGAACGCCCACCCTGCATACATTATACCTGACGCAGGTATAATGTGACGCAGGGCTTTACAACGTGACGCATCTCCCTAGATGCGTCACGTTGTAAATAGGCCGCATTGTTTGCGCCGCTGTTGCATCAAAAAAGTGACGCAACTGCAGCGCAAAAGTCAAGCAAGGGGCTTGTAAATCAGCCCCCTAGTGTTTACTGTATTGTGTTTGTGTTGTCTTTCAAGTTTTGTCTATTGCAAGCATTGCTCAGATCATGTCCAGTGTCCTGGTCCCAGACCCAGTCAGCTTCAAACTGCTCCAGTTCTCAGCATCGGCCTTGTCCTTCGAGGCTTTGAGGTACTCCTTTGTGTATACTAAACTACGATTCCTGAATTACCTTATCCCTGCAGGAGCAAGCTCTTCCTGTTAGCCTATTCCTGATCTCAGGACGGGTCCATACAGCACAGACCAACACACATACTGGTACTAATGAACACAGACCACCAAAGGCTCACAGGCAACACACATTTAAGAACATAGAGGTCGTGGGGTCTTCCCCTGTCGACGAAACACGTGTTGGCTGAGCGTTTCGGATTAAAGATTAAGAACAAAAACTACGACAAACTATTTTCTTGAGTGTTTTGTGTAACTAGAATTTACAAACTGTGTTTTACACTTGTGCGTGTGCAGAGGATACGTATTGCTTTAAGAAAGACCTAGGGGTTGGTTTAGAGGGTCTAGGGTGTTTTCCCTCACCTTTGGCACCACTGTAATAGAATATTCCTTTCTTTACTGACGCTAATTTATGGGCGCCAATTATATCCTGCAATCAATGACACCCCGATAGCACATTAACCTTCCCACTTAGGTGCCAAAAGCAAAAACAGATGATGGACAGAATGCTGAACAAATCAAACATTCACCCCCGGTCACAGATCTGGGTTTAAACCATAATTTCTTTGCTCACCACGCCACCCCAGTTTGGACCCAGCCATATGCATATCAGTCTTGAACCAGCCCCCCACAGAAACAGTCCAGCCCTACCTGCCAGGCCAGGTCCTCCCTGGACTGAAAACAAGAATCCTGGGTCCGGTTTCGGGGTATCACCCCTCATCAGCCAGGATAGCTTGAATCCGGTGGCACAGTGAGCACAGGACCCATGTCTGGGCATACTCTCCCCACTTAGGCGCCAAAAGCAAAAAGAACAAATGACGGACTGAATGCTGAACAAATCGAACATTCATTTCCAATCACAGATCTGGGTTTAATCCATCGTTTTTTGCTCACCACGCCAACCAAATTTGGACCCAGCCATATGCAAATCAGTCCTGACCCTGCTCTCCACAGGAATAGTCCAGCCCGAACTCCAAGGCCAGGTCCTCCCTGGATGAGAAACAAGCATTCTGGGGCAGGTTTCGGGGTATCACCCCTCATCAGCCAGACTAGCTTGAATCTAGTGGCACCGTGAGCACGAGGCCCACATCTGGGGATACCCTTCCCACTTAGGCGACAAAAGCAAAAAGAACATATGATCGATGGAATGCTGAACAAATCAAACATTCACCTCCACTCACAGATCTGTGTTTAATCTGTCATTTTTTTGCTCACCACGCCACCCCTGTTTGGACCCAGCCACTTTTTAGGGCATATTCCTGGAAATGTCGGTAAATATGAAACAGTAAGAACAGTCCATTCGGGTGGGGGCTGAGATCTCCACCCGTACTTTTTCCACTTTTAGGGCATCATTACGATGGCGGGCGGACAAAGTCCGCCCGCCACCGCAACGGCCAAAGGGACCGCCCGCTATAGGTGCGGCTGTCCCGCACCTGCAATTATGATGCCACCGTGGCGATGGCATCCCCTATTTCCAGCATTGTGTCGGGCGGTGCTCACAGCACCGCCCGCCACAATGCTGGGAATGCACGTCGTGCATTGACATGCACAAGGTGACAGGCACCGCGCGGTGCCTGCCACTTTGTCCATGCCAATGCAGGGGGGTACCTGGTACCCCCCATGTGCACCCCCCACTCCCCCATCCTGGGGGCCCGCTACGGGCCCCCAACAGCGAAGACCACATGCCTTTCCATGGCAGCAACGCCGCCATGGAAGGGCTGCTTTCCGCCATCATCATAATATGGATGGCGGTGTCTTGCAGACACCGCCACCATATTATGCATGTTTTCCGCCCGGTCGACGAGTCAACCGGCGGACCCCCCAGCCATCATAATATGGCGGGAGGTCTTTCTGGTGTGGATGGCGGGCGGTTCGCCCCCCCCGGGCCGGCGGTGGCTAACGCCGGCACGGCGGGGGCGAACCGCCCGCCATCCTAATGGGCCCCTTATTGTGAATCCAGTCCTTACCTTTTATCTGAAGACTATAAGGATTGCAGTAAATGGAATGGCAAGGGTGAAGGAAGGGATATTTTTGGGACTCGGATTGCGAAACAACAGTCTGTGTACAAAGGCTTGGTGTAGGGTTACGGATTTCTTTGAGGGCTAAATAGCAGACGATGAATTTTCAGTTATACAATTTCTTCTATCCTTCTGTTTCATGTCTTTGCGACTCATTTAACAACCCGGGGGCATATTAGCAAGACCGGCGATAATGGGCTTGCTAATATGCGTTATAGAATTCCAATAGAAGCCCAGGTTAGATGTGCAGGACATCTAACCTGGGCTTCTATTGAATTCTATAACGCATATTAGCAAGCCCATTATCGCCGTTTTAGCGGCAGTTTCCTGCCGCTAAAACGGCGATAATTTGATCGCCGGTCTTGCTAATATGCCCTGATCTCTATGCAGGTTCATGTTTGTGTATCAGTAGTTGCATTTAAGAGGTAACTAATACAGGATGCTCTTGCCACAGCATCTTCTCAAAGCTATCCTCTGTTCTGTTTCTTTCCTGCTCTCATTTGTCATCAATTATACGTGATTTTTGCTATTCTTAAGAATATCTAAGATAATCCTGGGTATCTAAGTTATGGAGCCTACTTCTCTGTTATTTTATGAAAGGTTTCTCTCTATGCTGCCCTTTCTCGATTCTTCTTTCACTGGTATTAGGGCCAGAGCTGCCGACTTTGGAGCTGGAGAACCAGGGGGCATATTAGCAAGACCCACGTTAAAATTATCGCCGTTTTAGCGGCAGGAAACTGCCGCTAAAACGGCGATAATGGGCTTGCTAATATGCGTTATGGAATTCCAATAGAAGCCCAGGTTAGATGTGCAGGACATCTAACCTGGGCTTCTATTGGAATTCCATAACGCATATTAGCAAGCCCATTATCGCCGTTTTAGCGGCAGTTTCCTGCCGCTAAAACGGCGATAATTTTAACGTGGGTCTTGCTAATATGCCCCCAGGTTCGAATTTCGGCGTGGGCTCAACAGCCTGTGATTCTGTGCAACTCAATCTCCCCCTGCCTACCAAAAATGAATGTGTCTTTGAGTGATGTAATTGGTGCTCATGTAAAGAAAATCCGTGTCCTGCATTTTCTGACTTTTCAAAAACCATACCTCTTGCACTGGAGTATTTAGATTACATACGTCACCCAAGAAGATGTGGCATGGTGCCAGCACTATGTCATGGGTTGCAGGGGGAGGTCCTGGGATCTTTCTGACATACAACCCTCTACCTGTGCCTCAGCGGATGTGGGTGATGGAGTAGATGTTGAGGAAGAAGAGGGCTTTAACAAAGCCTTGAAAAGCTTTGCGTTTTTAAGTCTCCACTCAATTCTTGGGTGTACTAAAATGTTGAAATAACTTGAAGCATTGGCAGGGCTGAGGGTCATATTCTAAGGGATGAAAACTCTTAAAAGAGAGTGCGTGGATTGCCACCACCATGAAGGGCTGCTAACTTAGCAGCCCTTCATGGGCAGTGCTAAGGTTGCCCATTTAAAAAACAAAACTTTGCAAAACTTAAGTTATGAGTGGACCACCTTTGCAACTTCGTATAATACTTCTTTAGGCATTGTGGGATTATCTGGGCCAGCCTCCCTGAAGATTCGTTACCATCTCATCACGTGACGTAGGTTTGTTACCTGGGTAATGAGCCAGAGCAATTCTTATCCAGTAACTTCTCATTCCAGTCCTTACTTGAGGAGATATGTTGACCTTGGCACAAGATCATTTAAGTTAGCTTCTCTAACATTATTGAGAAAAGATATTAACACAATAAAAATTAACTTTTTATTTTTTGCCATCTTAGAACTTCTTTTGTTTCCCATTTTACAATCCTCTCGTACCGTATCTGACCACAAAAGACACCTTTCCATTAAAAGGTACTATCAGCCTTCCACAGGAGAAAAACATTTTCTCTTTCTCTCTTCTCCACAAGAGGTGCAGTGCTATCATTGATGCCCACGAGATGCTCACAATATACCTTTCTCACACCTTTTCATTTTTCACGGGGAATGTCTCTATTTTGAAGGCCAGAAGGGGAACAAAAACAATGGCGGCCATCTTTAGCCACTTAGCCATTACTGTGCCATATGACCGACCAGTCGGTGTTTCCCTTCATGGGTGCATCCAGGAACACGGCGATTTTGAGGGCCACGTTTCTGTGTTCTTCTGTCAGAGATACTTGCAACATAGACACATGTCCCCATATTTTCATCCAGCATCGCCCTTTATGACTTTAGAGTGATCCCATCCTGTTGATTTTGACAGGAAGGGGTTGTTTGTAACCCTGGGCGTAGTTCGCGTAGTAGCGCTACGCGTAGCTACGCGAAGTGCACTTCGCACTACGCACGCTACGCGTAGCTACGCGAACTTCGTAGGGCGGTAGGGAAATGCTGGTCGCACTGATTGCACAGTGCCGGATGCTTGTCCGCACTGTGCAATCATTGCAAACGGTATCTTGCACAGTGCAAGCGGTCGTTTTCTGCCGCTCGAGAAGATTTGTACTCGGCGGCAGCTTTCTCAACGCGGACTGGTAGTTTCTCATCGCAGCGGTCGCGAGCATACGCGACCACTCGCAATGAGAAACCTGACCTCCCGCGTTGAGAATCTCGCCGGGAGGTTTATTTTCCACACTCGCGATCGGCAACTTGATGTTGCTGATCGCGAACGAGAAAAAGTCTCGCCGGGATGCTGATTTTGCTCGCTCGCGGTCGCCAACTTGACGTTGAGGACCGCGAGCAAGCAAATGCCCGCTACGCTACGCGTTTTTGCACTGTGCTACGTGAAATTTGCGTAGTAGCGCAAACTACGCACGCTCCGCGAGCGTAGCGTAGTACTACGCCCAGGCCTAGTTGTTTGTTGCCCTGTATGTCTTGTTTCACATGTGACTTAATCACTAGATGTAGCACTAATTGGTCTGTTCCACTGTCTCCATTACTGTAGTTGCTGGGGTATATATTTAATTAAGGTCTCTGACCAGGGAGGAAGATGAGATGGTAACAGTCACATTACTTACCAGCAATCATCATTACCAACAGGCCTATTTTTCTTCAACTATTCCTGGTGTGGCTTAATTTTCACTCAAATATCTGCATAGTCACATTATAAGATAAGGATCAGCAAATTAAGGATGAAAGCGTAGCCCCATAATTTTTAATGTAATACATTTTATTGAATTTCTAAATCAGTCCAAATTTTCATCGTAAACAAAAGAGTGAATATTCATGGATGAAAGAACAAGAAACATGGTATAGCCATGTAATATCCAATACAGTAAAAGTTACCAAATACAACAGCTAATACAAAACTGGAACAAAACAGCTTTCTATTCTATAGTAAGGAAAAAATAGTAGAAATATATAGGGATGAAGAAGGGTATCATAACAAGAGAAAAATATCTTACCGAAGATAAGTTTATTTCAAATAGTAATTTATAGAGTATTAAAGTGGATATAGTAATTTAAGGTCTGGTGATGAAAACATTGTTATAAATACTGAACAATTAAATGTGAGGAAAGGGGGCGTATTACATGTTGTCACTGTGCAATCTCACATTTTAATGCACTTACCAACCCCTTTAGGTCCAGGAGGTTTCGTCTGGAAAACCGTCAGCTCAATCCTGGGTAGCTGTGGCACTGAGCAGCAAGGCTTAGATGGAGGAACACATGTTAAGCATTTAAACAGCATCAAAACAATTGAAGAAATTGTCGCAACACTCAAGAAGTCCAACACTAATTTATAAAAATTGACTGTATTTCTCTAAGAATTTAGACACCATAGGGTTCCGGAGATATAGATTTTACAAGCAACAATAAATCAAAGCAATTTCACTCAACTGCGAACAAGTCATGGCAAAGTCAAGGAATTGGACCTTTAGAAACTTTTATAAAGAAAACTGAAGTTAAGATCAATACGGTCGGTTGGAAGTACTTGGAGTGACCAACTCCAGCAGGGAGCTAGTCATATTGACCAACAATGTGCTCATGAACAGTTAGCTTCACAGGGGAAGGAGCCCTTCAGCAGTTCCAGTCACTTTATCCATGTTTCAATGGATTCCTATGGAGTGGTCCTGATGCAAGGAATGAAGGATGCTGAAGATGCTCTAAGAATGTTGTGGATGCGATGCGGTCAACTGGTGTTTTCCTGCAGGGATTCCTCAGTCCACGAGGATGATGAGGTGGTCCTGGTTGCAGGGTTGACATCCCACGAATTCTTCTACAGTGTGCTCGAATTCCATTTGCCGCTGGACTACCAGTCGTCTGATGTTACAGTCACACGCCAATACTTCATGGGTCAATAATGCATCTTCTGAGGGTCCCTCTAACTTTCCAAAAGCACTCCCAGGCTTAGCAAACTTGGGTGCTTCGGGTCTTGGTCCTCAGTGCTACATGGTTGTGGTGGTAACGGTTTGAAAACTTTGTGCTACCAACTTGCCCCAGCAGGCTTCTTTAACTGTTGTGTTCCTGTGCTGCGAACTGGAGGCCGGCCGGCTGGCCCTTGGAGTCTGTTGGTTGGACTGGGCTTTGGAGGCAGCTTCTCCTTGAGCAAGACACAGCAGGCACAGTCTCACTTTTCACTAGCCACCAGGTGCAGCAGGAGTAGTTTTCAATGGTGTAGCCTCTCTTTGCTGGTCCCTCAGTGCAGTAGGGTAGTCCTTCTTCAGTCCTTCTTCCAAGTCGGTCTAGATCTGAGGTCTGGTTGCCAGGGGTGCCCCCTTTATGCTCGGAAAGTGCCCTCAGGGTAGGATGCGGTTAGTAGCCAATGGGCTACCAGGTTCCCTCTCAACTGGTGACCACTTCCTGTGTAGTGTGGCATCTGGCTATACCATGATGCACCATTTTGCCCACTCCCAAGATAGCAAGACCCCTGTCTAGGTGATCAGACCTCTCTAGCCCACCCCTGGGGTTTGGCTACCTCAGGGCTGCACGCCACTGGGGAAACCAGCTTGGTTTTACTTCTCTGACTCCCGTGCCAGCCTGTCTACCTCAACAATGGGGCAGCCCTCCCCTTGGTGTTACACATGCTACACATTACCCAGCCCCCTGGTCTCCTCACCGCTCTTTCCTGCCTCTGCCTTAGCGCCAGTGTCTACAGCCTCGCTTCCCACCGCAAGACCCGTGTCCTTCCAGGTTGGGGGCCGGTGTCTGCCCTCGTGGTGCTTGCAAGTAATTTGCAATTGGTTTTGGTTATTGGCATCCACTATAGAAATTGTAATTTAATTAGTTCTGGTATTGACATCCATTACAGTTATTAGTTAATTTTTAGCCTTCCTATTTCTTTGCTGTTGCTGTTGACCCTCCTGCTCTCCTGCCATTTCTCTCCCGCCATCTGGTTCCTGCCCCCCTGCCTCCCTGACAGCCCCTCCCAGCTCCCAAGGACTACTTATGCAGGCCGCTGCGTGGCCCAGCAGAGGGCATGCTGCTGGCACGGCAAAGGCAAACCTGTCTGCGCCCGTCCATGCCTGGACTGCGCCCAGCGCTAGAACCCTTAGCCCTCCCACCATCCACCGCTACACTGCTGAGGAGCTTTAGGCCCTGGACCCCGGACACTGCAACAACAGCTGTTTCACGTCCATCAAAGGATCAATCAAAGGATCCTTCACCTGCTGCCACTGCTGCTTTGCTCGCCACACAGGACTCCCTGCCCACAGACCCCGCACCACGCCCGATCAGACGACCACGAAAAACCCAGAACCGATCCAATGCATCCTGCTCAACGCTGCTCCCTCTGCAAACAAGCCACTGAAATTTGAGGCACCATTACCACTCTCTCCCTGGACATTGCCTTCATCACGGAAACGTGGAACACCCCCTCCTCGAACCCCAATATCGCCACCGCCACCCCCGACGGCTATAAAATTATTCACCGAGACCGCATTAACAAACACAGCGGGGGCATCGCCATCATCTTCAGGGAAACCATCCGATGCACTGTCAACAACAACAACCTGATGCCTCTCATGGAACACCTCAACGTCTGTCTACAGACCAACGCCAAGTCCACGATAAGAGGCATCCTCGCCTGCAGGCCCCTGGAACCCTGTCCAGCGTTCTGCAACGCCATCTGCAACCTCATCGCCCCCCTAGCCATCGACTCTCACGACTACATCCTACTCAGCGACTTCAATTTCCGCATAGATGACCCCACTGATGCCAACTCTGTCACCCTCCTGGAGAGCCTGAAGAACACTGGCCTCACCCAACTGGTCATCGAACCCACGCACAAAGCCGGACATACACTCAACGCTATCTTCACCTCCAGCGACAGAATCAAATTCACCCATGTCACAGATATCACCAGGACCAACCACGCCATTGCTCACTTCACCATCTCCAACGTCCAGCATACTATCACCAAGTACCACAGCACCATCCACCGCAAGATAACCGAGACACAGTGGACACAGGCCCTCAGCACCACACAACCAGAAACTTCAGCAGACCTTGACCAGGTTGTCTAGAATTTCTTCGCCTGGATCAACGACTGCGCCAACAGAGTCGCCCTGTTGGAACCAGCAAAAGCCAACAAAACCTTAAAACAAGTCAGTTGAAACACCCCAGCATTCAAGGAAGCCATGAGAGCTGCCATCACTGCCCGCATCATAACCGAGACCAACCACACGAAGGAGCTCTTCAAAATAGTGAAGGAATTCTTCAACCCGACAGCCACTTTGAAATGATCCACCCCTTCCAAGAACTCTGCAACACACTCTCAGACTACTTTCACAGCAAATTTGCAACCATCTACAACAACTTCAACCTCCAACCAACCTCGCTCAGACTTGACAACCTCAACCTCCCAGCGAACACCAGCTGAACGATCACAACCTGGTCTCCACTTACCACTCAGACCACCACATCCATCATGTCATCCATCCACACTGGGGCACCCACCGATCCCTGCCCCCACCATCTTTTTAACCTCGGAACCAACCCAATTAGCACAGAACTCACCAGCATCCTCAACACCTCCATCTCCACAGCAACTTTCCCGGAAAGATGGAAATACACAGAGGTCAGACCCCTCCTAAAGAAACCCTCGGCCAACCCCAGAGACCTCAAAAAGTGCCAACCAATCCCCATGCTCCCCTACCCAGCAAAGGTACTCGAGAAAGTCATCAACCAACAGGGAATATATGTCATTATAACGCATGTGTTACATCACATGCCATTACAACGCGGTCGTTACAATGATTGCGTTGTTACAGCACATACGAGTACATCGCAAGTCGTTACAATGACTTGCTGTACGGGGCGCGCTGGATTCAGGAATAGCATAATTTACTATTCCTACTCCAGTTTGTGCAACAGCAGGGAAGGTATTGGATTGTAAATCCAACACCTTCTGCCCCCTACAGCAAGTCGTTGTAACGACTTGCGATGTAATCGTATGCAATGTAACAACGCAGTTGTTGTAACGACCGCGTTGTAATGGCATGCGATGTAACGCATGTGAAGTAAACAATGTCTCCCCCAACAGGTCACCGAATACCTAGGACACAACCACCTCCTCCACACCTCTCAATCAGGATTACACGCCAACCACAGCATTGCGACCGCGCTGATTGCTGCCACAGATGACATCAGAACTCTCCTTGACCATGGAGAAACTGTGGCCCTGATCCTTCTTGAACTGTCTGCTGCGTTCGACACCATCTTTCACCATACCCTCTTCGACAGACTCAACAACATCAGCATACAGCAAAACGTCCTCAAATGGATCACCTGCTTCCTCACAGCATGCACATAGAGCACCCAACTACCCCTATATACCTCCGCACCTTAGGACATCATATGCGAAGTATCACAAGGATCATCCCTCAGCCCCACCCTGTTCAACATCTACATGACCGCCCTCGCAGATGTCGTCAGATCCCATTGACTCAACACAATCTCCTACATAGACGACACCCAACTAATCCTCTTGCTCACAGAGGACCCCTTCAATGCCAAAACCAACTTCCGCAACACAATGACCGACGTAGCCAAATGGATGAGAGACAGCTGCCTCAAACTCAACTCTGACAAAATGTAAGTTTCTATCTTCGGCAAGAACACCTCTGCGTGGGACCACAGCTGGTGGCCAGCAGAACTCGGCCCTTCACCCACACTGACCGACCATGCACGCAACCTTGGCATCATCCTCGAAAACCAACTGACCATAAAACGACAAGTCAACGCAATCGCCTCCTCCTGCTTCCACACCGTTCGCATGTTCCACCAAATCTTCAAATGGATCCCAATCAACACCAGAAAGATCACCACACAGGCCCTAGTCACCAGCTGCCTCAACTAAGGCAACACTCTCTATGCCGGTATCTCCACCCAGATCCTTGGAAGACTCCAGACCATATAGAACACTGCTGCCAGACTCAGCCTGGACTTTCCCAAATGGACCCACATCACTCTACGCCTCAGGAACCTCCACTGGCTCCCAAAGCAGAAGAGATGCCAGTTCAAGATCCTCACACATGCCTAAAAGCCTTCAGAACTGGCTTTTTGACGGAGATACGGCACACCCAGCGCCTGCCTTTTGGGGCTAACACCCAAGTGGATTCCTGCAGGAGGGAGGAGGCACCTCTCAGGCCTGTAATAACTCATCGTTCTCCTTCCTGAGAGTTGTTGGCATGTCTCGCCAGGAGGGCAGAAAGCTGTCTTGTGAAGCAGGCTCCATGTGTGCCAGGAAGGCGCAGGAGTTTTAAAGGCAACAAAGTGGTAGCTTTGCTAAAGTTTCACACTGCAGCAAGTTACATTAATTTTGAATGGAGATACAAGTCGGACTTAATGTAACAAGTTGTTTGATACCTTGGAGTGCCTACTTTGGTCGCACCGTTCAGGAGTTAGCACAGCTGAGGGTCAGCGTGTAACCCTGTATTCTCCAATTGGGCAACCAAGTCTTACCACAGTAAAAACTGCAGTTTTGTGTGTTTTACTGTCAGGACATTTGAAGTACATGTCCTGCCTGTGTCATATATTGCACTCGGCATTTAGGGCTCGGTAGACTGCCAGAGGGGTGACTTGCACACATGTCCAGGGGAAGTGGTGGCTTTGCCAATGCTTTCAATGTCAAAGTCAGGCTAGCAGTGCACGGCTGCTCTACCAGTCTGCAGTGGCAGACTGGGGGCCTTGTTTTACATGGGGGAACTCCAAGGAGGCACAGTCAGTGCTGCAAGCCCTGGCGCACCCCTCTCACTATCATGCCCTGGATACCAGGGTACCAATTACTAGGGACTTACAGATAAGTTAGCCATTTCCAATTGGATACAGCCAATTCAAAATATTCTTTAGGGTCACGGTACTGGCACTGTGGTCTGGATAGCAAGCCTCAGTGCACTCTCAGAGTCGAAAAACCAGCAGCATAGGCTGAAAATCTAAGGGGTGACCATACAAAAAGAGGCATTTCCTTACATTAAAGATTATTACTTCATCATAGAGAAGCCTTAGCATTTTCTATTTTTATTATCATCAGTTACATAATGGAAAAGCAGGTAAATAATTATTGAAAGGGGAGCACATGATAACTGTTTCGATGGACATTTTAAGGAGAAACTCTTAATCCTATTTATTTTATGTTCAATACAAATTCCATTCCAACATGCTGTGTACGTCAATATATATTTAGTAGGAGACAAATAGTCATAAATATTACATCCTTTACTACATCTGTATTTTCTTTATTAGAAAGAATACATATATCTAACTGCAAAGCTCATTGGCAAATATATAGGAATCACCAATCTAGTACTGATTAATTTGATGACAACGCTATCATCTAAACTGAAAAATTGATTGTTGGGTTAGACTCCCAGTTGGCAGTGCTTAACACTATCATTATGCTGGATAATTGAAATTAAATGAGTGAGTTATGATGATCAGTATATGTTAAATATGCAATTTCTCCCCAATTGCCAAAAAATAAATTTATTAATTTAAAACTCAGTTTGACATATGAACTTTGTAATGAACCAAGTGTGATCTTAGATCCAAAGGTGCAAGAATGTGTTCCTAATTTGTAAAGAATTTTAGCAATTTGGTTTCAATAGAAATAATATGTGTATAGATAGGTTTTAAATTGATATCTTGTTAAGCAATTTGTAAGGATAATATTATTTTTATGACTGTTATTATATTTCACTTATTGTTTGATGTATATCTTACTTACAGCCCTGAAGAAACGGTTAGATTACCATAAAACACGTGTTGGCTGTGGCTTAATTGTGCATGACAGAATTGTTGACAAATTAAGCACAGCAAATATCATTTATAAAAGATATAACATTGTAAAAATGTGTGGCTAAATGGCAAGACTATTGTAATCTCAAGAAGAATTTAGTGACAAAATGTTATATATATGTATCCTTTTTAATAAAGAAAATGCAGATGTAGTAAATGATGTAATATTTAAGATTATTTGTCTTCCTATGAAATATTGTAGATGTATTTCAAGTTATCTGGCAGTTGGGTTAGTGACAATAGTGGGTAGAAGCCAGCGCAGGACCTTGTGCATCTCTAACCCAAGACATAAACTTATGTTAATATAGTATTATATTTTCTGTTTAAAGCTATTGTTGAATCTCCTCAGCAACCAATATGTCAACTACTGCCAGTTCTTGAAAGCAACCCTGCATTTTTATGAAGATCCTGCAAGGGAAGGGATGTAAGTTGAATAACTAACACTGACTGTAATCCTTCAAGCTACAACACAATCTTAGGGGTTTGCCTATCCAATGTCCTCAAAGGGGTCCAGGAATGTCATGAAGCATAGGGTGCGTTGTATGACAGAACCGCACATGCCTAAACCATGCATGCCTTAACAACGCAGTCTGAACAACCACTGTGTCGTTACTATGTGTTCCTTTAGCACGAAAGTCATTACAACAACGCGCTTGAATTTGGAATAGTATAATTTACCAGTCCAACTCCAGCCTGTGTATCAGTAGGTAAAGTGTTGACCTTAAAATCCAACACCTGTCCAACACACATTCCCTAAAGCAAGTCATTGTAACAATTTGCGTGCTAAAGGAACGTGTGGTAAAGACACAGGGGCCGATTCCGATCTCGGCCGGTAGGGCTCCGAATCGGATTGGGCTTTACCGGATCCGATTCGGAGGACTTATTTCCGAACGATTCGTATGCGCGTCCGGGCGAGCGAGTACGATGCGAAATCGCCGACCGACTCGTCCGGGCGTCCCGACCGCTCCGACCGACTCGATCCCGGGTCTAACCGCACCAACCGACTCGCACGGACACGACTCGCACCGCGCAATGGAGACGTTCCCCGGCCGGGTAAGTACGATGCGTGCCGCGAGCAGTCCGACCGAGCCGCGCACTCCGGCTCGAAAGAGCAGTCGGAGCCGTACTTCGGGGGTCCGTGTTGGACCCCCCTGTACGCGTAGCCATGCGAGTCGCACACAGGGGGGACCCATGGGTCCCCCCTACCTGTGCGTGTACGGCGCGAGTCGCTTTGCCGCGTACACGCTGTAGGGGGCGCCCTTGTCCGCATCGTACCCATTGAGTCAATGGGAGCCCGCGTACGCGTTGTACGACAGGCTCCCATTGACTTCAATGGGAGTCCGACCGACTCGAGTCCGATGGCATACGTGCGCATCGTACTCGTTCGGTCGGGCTGCACGAGTCCGGTCGGGCCGGAAATCTCTCCGACCGAGCCGGACCCGGAGAGATTTCCGACCGAATCGGACCCGTGCAGCCCGACCGAACGAGTACGATGCGTCCGTATGCTATCGTACTCGAGTCGGTCGGACTCCCATTGAAGTCAATGGGACCTGGTCGTACAACGCATACGCGGGCTCCCATTGCCTCAATGGGTGCGAGGCAAACAAGGCGCCCCCTACAGCGGGTAGGCGGCGAGCGACTCGCGCCGTGCACGCACAGGTAGGGGACCCATGGGTCCCCCTGTGTGCGACTCGCGCGGCTATGCGTACAGGGGGGTCCGACTCGGACCCCCGAAATACGGCTCCGACTGCTCTTTCGAGCCGGACGGCGCGTGTCGGTCAGACTGCTCGCGGCACGCATCGTACTTACCCGGCCGGGAAACGTCTCCATTGCACGGTGCGAGTCGTGTCCGAGTGAGTCGGTCGGTGCGGTTAGACCCGGGAACGAGTCGGTCAGAGCGGTTGGGACGCCCGAACGAGTCGGTCGGCGATTTCGCATCGTACTTGCTCGTCCGGACGCGCGTATGAATCGGTCGGGAAATAGGGCTCCGAATCGGATCCGGTTATGCCGAATCCGATTCGGAGCCCTACCGGCCGAGATCGGAATCGGCCCCACAGTCGTTGTTCAGACTGCGATGTAAAGGCACTGCATGGTTCAGACTGCGTGGTAAATTATGTTTCCCCTTATGAAGATTGCCGCACTGACTCAAGTAGGATAATTCCAGAGGCGAGGAGATGACAGATGTCAGAAACAGAGACTACATAAAAGAGGGCCACATATTCCAGAGGTCGTCTATTGACTTGTGGGTAGAGAGACAGACAGACCTATATGGAAACCATGGTAGTACAGCCATGCAATGAATCACTTTTCGCCAAGAGCGGCGGCAGCACATTCAGTAACAGCATTCAAGAAGTGACACAAACACGGATAGCAATAGCTTAAAACTGATGACATACTGAATACAGAGCACAGGATACAGAGGTTCAAAGTGTAGTGTCTTATAAGTATGAACAGCAAGACCCTTCTGGTCCCTGATGGACTCCGTAGGAGAATGATGTAATCGGTTGGCTGTGTCTGAGTGTGGCTAATAAAGTTTATGACACAATGCGTGCAGTTAACGGTTGCACAGTATAGAATAAAGACATGTACTACAGAGCTTCGTGTGTGGCATGGTCCTTTGCATGCTACCAGGCTGGGGAGGTCGCTACAACTGGCGATGAGTAGGGGATAAGTGCTCCGAAGAAACAAGACTGAGATCCCTGAAAGTTTGCCGAGGTCCAGCAAACTGCTCATGCATGCCACATATGCCTCAGTCGAAGTGAAGCAGTCTATGGTTGGCGTATGTGGAGTCAAAGCACCACTACAGCCAGTGCAAGATTTTCAAATAAGGCAAAGACCCTATGGAGAAATCTATTAACAGTCTGTTAGGAACCAGCTGGTTAGGCCGAAAGAGGTACTGCACCACAACACACTACAGAGCCATCATATGTACACAACGATAACGCTGAAGGAAGCAACAACAAGGTACAGAGAAGTACTGAAAGCAGCCATAGCCAGGTCCAAAACTGCGCCAAAAGCAGAATCATCCGGGTGCAAAGAAACTCTAAAAGCTGTGAAGACTGGGTACAATATAGAATGTTGAGAATGGTGACGGGCATATACAAGAGACAAAACCGTCACTCAACGCAACAGATGAAAAAGAAGCCATACCACATCAGATCGGCTGGAACGACACTGATGTAAGCACATGGCTAGTGCTTACAGGAGGTGCAGGTCCAAGTGGGCAGCAAACGTCGCTGGAGTGGGCCGTGCTCTCATTGTCAGTAAGGTCCACCACTGGCTACGATGCCGCCGCCTTCCTGAAACCACCACTTCCATTCGATACCGCCAAAAAGCAGAATAGTGGCGCCTGATGGACTGAATCGATTGAAACATTCGATGATTTCATCGACCCGCTAGAAGAAGCAGATGATAAAAAGATCATCAAATACTTAAAGAACCTTGCAGGTGACTGGGTGAAAGAATTGATAAAGAAAATACAACAAGCTGATGAAATATCTTACCAACAAATTAAAGAGGCATTAGAAACAAAGTTCACTCCAAAGCCGAATGCCAACTATGAAAGGTACATCTTCAACAAAGCAAGACAGCAAGCTGGAGAACTAATGGATGAGTTTGCTGAAAGACTTGATACCCTCAACAAGTATTGCAAGTTCAGTTAATTCAATGATGAAGAAGCCACAAGTCTCAGAGTCATCGATGGTTGCCTGTTCGATTTGTTCAGATGACGTATGCTGCGAGAGCTGCTCAGTCTACAGAAGGTACTCATGGCTACGAGAGCAGAGGAACATGCAGATCGACAAGATGCTGATATGGAGTTGGAATAGTCCAGAGCGAATCAGCATTGAACATGAAAAGTAAGCAGAGACACAAGGTTGAGGGCCATAAAGTGATGTCTCAGAGGAAAAAGAAGTTGTGTTTCAGATGTGGATTCTCCTTCCCACATGAAGGTAAATGCTCCACCACTAGACAAGTGTGCAAAGACTCCAGGAAAGAAAACCATTTCATAACGGTTTGCAAAGGGAAAGAGAAACTAACTGCGTCACGTCGAGAAGGGAAAATGGATGCCAAAAAATTCCAGAAGCACTCTAGCCACGCCCACAAGACCAAACAGCGACAGCAATTGAGGCAAATGGAAACTAAATGAATTCGATCATCATCAAAGTAATCTTTTAAAGATTCTTCAATTTCATTGTCCAGCAACAGTGAAGAAGATGGCTATGCAATGATGATGTCAACCACTAAATGATGTGCACATGTAGGTTTGGCTGCAAGCAGAGAAGAGCCCAAGTCGAAGAGGGATTGCCACGCGAAACAACCAAATTCATCTGGACAGTGCACTGCGATCACACTAAAGGGTGAATGGTTGCTCCATACCTTTTATCATCGACAGTGGTGCCTCGATAGACATCATGCCAGCAGAAAAACACAACAAACTGTCTCACACCATCGAAGACAAAGGTATACATGAGGACTGCCTCTATGGCATTGCAAAGTCAAGGATCATTTGTAGCAAACATGCGACACAAGAAGATGAAAGTGCAAGCGACAATTCATGTTCTTCAATGTACTTTGTCAAGTACATGTTTCCTCAGTTTCAGTACTGCTGTGGACATGGGACTGATCTCTATCAATTATAACTTGAATGCACATGCTGAAATAGTGAGTCAGATCCTGTCGTTGTTTCATGGAATAGGAAAGCTTAAAACAGTGAAAGTGCAATTTCACATTAATGAGACATTCGCCCTGTTGCTCAACGACATCGTCAAATTGCTTTCCATCTACAGGAAACTGTTGAGAAAGAACTTGAAAAGCTGTTGAAGCATGATATCATTGAATGCTCTACTGGTCCAACACCATGGGTTTCGCCCATAGTGGTAATGCCAAAAAAGAACAGTGGATGTGCCATGTGCATTTGTGTTGTTTTACAGAAACAAGGGAACCCAAGAAATCGGTCAGGGATCTTGGGTACAAGTTTTCCAAAGGAACAGTGGTCCCTCACAACAAGAAATTATGATTGTAATACACATAAGATTACAGGGATGTCTATGTTCTTAAGTCCAAATGGACAAAATAATTCATTTTGACAAAATACAAAAACGACATCTAAGTGGGACAGTTTACAACAGAAAATTAGAGTTTACCAAACTCAGGCATTTTGAGTAAAGTGGCCGGGACAAAATTCAGTAAATATGCCAGAAAACATGCATGGTAGCACCATAGCACTTATTGGTAACAAAAGTATAGGGTTGTGTCACTGTGCTGGAGGTACATTACTACCTTTTCTGCCAACATAGAAGCCGGATACGTTGTGCAACACCTAACGCACCTCTTGTCGAACATTTTGCCGCATTTAATCACACGGAGGACCAAATAAGGTGGCAAGTCATCGCAGTGATCCTCCAACCTCCGAGAATTACAAACATTACAGGCATCCTGAACAAGGAGGAGTTAAAATGGATTATACGTACGGACAGCCTCCATACAGGACTTAATCGCCTTGAAGACTGGTCTAACCTGTTGTAATCGTCCGTAGTTAACTGTGCCTGCGCTTCTAAATTCTATTCTGTAATGTCATCTTCCACTCCCCTCGCCCAAATGTATCGCCGGTTCCTACACTTATTCCCCTCACCTTCTATTCTCCTTTATCCTTTGCTCTGCATTCAGCTTCCTTTCCTCTACTCTAACTTATTTTCCTTTTATTTAATTTTTCCCTTCCTTCTCTGCTTCCATCCTTGGATTCCATCTCAGTTCCTTGGTGTTAGCTGTCATTACCTCCAGTTTCCCACATTCACCCGCCCCTATGGCCCTTCTGGTTCCCCCTTTAGTATACCCTCCACCGTAATTGCTCTCCCATACCTCCCCCTTCCTGTCTCCCCATTACTTGTTTTCATCTCTTTATCCTTCACCTACATGGCTGCCTTATCTGGTATCTTTGACACTCTTGGTCCCTTCACATTGCTTCTCTTACTCTTCCACCCCCTTCCAATATGGCCGTTTCCTTCACGCTGAGTCTCTCCACCCTTGCCCAATTCTCACGTCACTTCCGTTTCCCCTTGATGTAAGTCCCCCGTGATCCCGCTCTGCCTCACATCTATGCCGGCATTGACCGCAGCTGCTTGCTGTACTCCGGATCGTCCAGCGCGACCTGGCTCCTTCCTACTGCCGGTAAGCCCAGGCCCAATTGCCCTCTGTCTCGTAGCGTATTGCTCTACCCTCTCCCATACATCCCTTCGCTTCCTCCCCGCCTGACTATCCCATGCCCCCTTTTTCACAGCCATCGAGCAGGCGCACGGCTCCGACCCCTGGTTCCAGGGTCGCATTGCATAATTTTTCTTCCCTGACCTGCCGACCTGCACGCCAATCCTCTACCATAGCCTCCCGGCCGGGAGATACCCTCCCAGGTTGGAGACCCGTGCACCCGACGGTAAGCCCTCTCCTTCTCTCACCCTTGGTTTTCTCGGGGTTACACACATGGCTCGCACGTGTCTTGCCTTACTCTTTCCTTATTTTCCTTCAGATCTCGCAATTTCCCAACGTCCCGTATATGCTTCCGGTGGACTTCCCAGCCAGCTACCTGCTCTGGCCTTGCTCATCGCGGCTCTCATACTTGCCGCACTCTTGGTCAGTCTTTCTTGCTCTTATCCCTCCCTTACTTTCACCCTCCTTCACTTTCTCCCCTTTACACTCATTATCCCTGTCCCACAGCCCCTGATCTTGTGGCCCTTTCCTTCTTCTTCACTCATTTTCTTATTCTGGTAAATATGTACATTACCTCACCTTACACATCTCCACTTCCTTCTTTCACTCTCACACTTCCTTGTATTTACTCTACTGCTATTTTTCTATTCATTGATTGTTATAATTTCATTAGTATCCCTTTCTTCCTCCCTATTCCTCTCCGTTTTTTTCACATCTCCTCCTTCATGATTTTAATTGTTTGCTCCTTCCCCCTTTCCCCCTCCCCTCCCTCTTACTTCTCCAGGCAACTTCTCAGGCACCTGCTCTATCTATTAGTCCTGATGAGATCCCGATACTCTCTGCGGGATTGAAACGTCGTCGACACAGACATCCCTAACTCTATACTACTATTTATACTGTTTGTGGAGTATGAGATGTAACCTCTACTGTGACTTGTGTTTATTTATATTCACGTATATTGGAAGTCACAATTTTAAGTCACTTGCCTGGGGCAAGGAAATCGACCGATTTCCCTCTGCCTTGTCACGGTTGCCCACGTGTTAATATTGTCTTGTTTCATCTATACTAGCATTAAATACCTATCTTGTAATTTAAACATTTGTTTATTCCAATTTTTATCATGAAATTGTGAAATTTTAAGTTTACATTCTTTTTGTGTGGGACCTTTGTTCTGTTAAACACAACGCCACCCTTGGTCCCCGCTGACTTCCAGGGTTCCTTGTTTTTTTGTTATACATAAGCGCAATCGCTGGATTGCAAGGAATGATTTATTTTATTCCACCCTACTAAGTTCTGTAGTGGGCTTCGCACTTACCTCCCTCTCCCCCACCCGCTCTCCCGCCCCGCCTTGGCCTCCCTTGCCTTGGCATCTCCCCTCCTTTCCTTCACCTCCCCTCCCTGCCTACCCTCACCTGCCAGGCATGGCACAACACACTCCTCTTTATTCGGCTGAATATATCAATAAGATCCTAGAGGGACCCTCCCTCTTTTCTGAGGCATCAGACACCACTAATCCAGTTGCCAGCTCTATTTTTGACCAACTTGAAAAATCGACCAAAAAATTCATCCGGTTACAGCTGATGGTCCGTATGCTTACGGAATACTTAAAAACAGACACAATCCCAGCTGGTTTACAAGTTCGCAATATCCCAGGGGTTTTTACAGAAATTAAAAAATATCTCACAGGTTTCAGCCACATTGGGACTACATGCTCAAGACATTGGATGGTCTTGGGCATTGACATAGCCAATGAGGAGGCCAAAAAACTTGAGTTAGAAATCAAAGATATTGAGAAACAAATAAAAGAAAACAGCAATATCCAAGACGCTAAAATACTTTTAGACAAGGTGGAAAAAACCCTATCTGAATTTCACAGAATTGAGCAAAACAAGAAAATCATAAAAGTAAAACGGGACGTGAAAAATTATAAAGTAGAAAGAACATACCCTTATTTAGTGGAAGATTTTTACACCAACAGATCATACCTCGGTCCTAGAATACCACGTCCTTGGGGAGGTTCAATAAACAACAGACTGTAGTAGGATTCTCTGAAACCTCTGCTGAATCATCCGACAGCTCAGACGCTGCCGAAGGCCCTAGCACATCTAGGAATAGGGCTAACAACTCTAATTTTTTAGGGCAAGGACAAGATCAGGGCCGCCAGACCAACCGGGGGACACCACGTCAGCCACGTTGGCAGAGCGCACCCGGAGACAGACAGACACGCCAGAGGTATTACCAATGGTAAGACATCAAATACCTAACTCTGATCCCTTGGTTCATATCAACCAAAATACCATGACTACCCTTAACACCATGACTACTCCTGACACTATGCCTATTTTTAACCTCTCGAACTACCAACTCTCTGAGACACAAATAGACTTACTTAGTAAAGGTCTCTCATTTGTTCCTACCGTGAAACCTGATCTCCTACAACTTCAGATTGAATTGTTACGGTTCTTTAGAAAACTACGTCTCCATGCCTTTTTTCTAGATAGAACTTTTAGCACACCCACTGCCTTTACTGCATTTCGGCCACCATCTACTTTTTCTCCACCACAATGCAGCATACCGGCTGAGATTGTCACCTTTGAGAAACTGGTACTCAAAGACATTACCAACCACGGGACATGTCATAGATACACCCCATACAATCTGACACTGCTTGAAAAAAACGCACTCTATGAACTCAAAAAGATTGATAATTTGATTATCAAACCTGCTGACAAGGGGGGCGGAATAGTGCTCCAGGAGATTGATGTTTACACTCAAGAAATCCTTGGACAACTCTCGAGATTAGACCACTATCGCAAGCTTCCTTCTGACCCTACTCAGGAGATTCAGAAACTCATTCTTGACATTACCAACGAAGGGCTGACCCAGGGCTTTCTTAGCAAAAACGAATTCCTTTACCTTAATACCAAATCACCTCGTACCCCTGTAATATATACCCTGCCTAAAATGCATAAAAATGCTGACACACCTCCAGGTAGACCGATTGTATCTGGTTGTGGTTCGATCCTCGAACCCTTAGGCAGATATATTGACCATTTTATCAAAGACTTCATACCTGATACCCTCTGCTACATCAAAGACACTATGGCCATGATTAATCTGGTAGAAACCCTCTCCTTTGATCCCCTTGACTGCCTTCTTTGTACTCTGGACGTAGAGTCTTTGTACACCAACATCCCCCAGGACGAGGGCATGGAAGTTATTGAGATGTTCCTTAACACCAGACCCCAACCCTCCCCAGTCCCTACCTCCTTTTTACTTCACCTTTTGAAGATATGCCTTACAAGGAACTTTTTCCTGTTTAATGGGAATTTCTACCAACAGGTTAAAGGCACAAGTATGGGAGCAGTTTTTGCTCCAAATTTTGCCATACTCTACATGGATTTTCTTGAGACACAAAGAATATTGTCACCTCGTAACCCTTTCAGAGCCAATATTCTTGAATGGAAACGTTACATTGACGATATTTTCCTTATTTGGAAAGGGCCTGACTCAGACTTGTTACATTTTAAAGATTGGTTGAACAACCATTGTAATGGCCTAACCTTTACCCTAAGTAAAAGTAAACAGGAGATTGCCTTCCTTGATCTTAAAATTATTGCACAAGAAGGGAAACTCTACACCTCCCTATACCGCAAACCCACTGAGAAAAATACACTGTTGGCCTACAATAGCCATCACCCTAGGGCACTACGTGACTCCCTTCCATATTCTCAATTCCTACGCTTGCGTCGCAATTGCTACCTCAAGGAAGACTACTTTAGGGAAGCTAAAGTCCTTACAAACAAGTTAATTAGCAGAGGTTACCCGCGTAAACTAGTTAAAACTGCCATGAAACGCGCATGGTACTGCCCCAGAGAAATCCTTTTGAGTCCCAAAGACAGAAACAATAGCGACAAACTCGTCTGCGTGACTACATTTTCATCTATCTCTAATTCAGTTAGAAAGAGTATTCTTAAACATTGGCCTACACTCAACGCAGGTAGTCTGAATTTGGAACGTCCATTATTTGCATTTAAGAAAAACAAAAGTATACATGACCACCTTGTTAGAGCAGCCCTTCCTAGCGGTAACAATAAGACCACACTTAGGCAAATTTGGGGTCTGCCACCGGTGCTTGGGCATTTCAAATGCAGAGGCTGTAGTGTTTGCCATCTCACGAATGACACTAAGAAGTTTGTGCATGCCAATATTGATGTCACTTTATCGCACTTTTCCAATTGTAACACCGCCAATGTTATATATGCCATCTTTTGCCCATGTAACTTAATATATGTAGGACAAACGACACAAAAAGTTAGGATCCGGATCTGCCAACATAGAAGCCGGATACGTTGTGCAACACCTAACGCACCTCTTGTCGAACATTTTGCCGCATTTAATCACACGGAGGACCAAATAAGGTGGCAAGTCATCGCAGTGATCCTCCAACCTCCGAGAATTACAAACATTACAGGCATCCTGAACAAGGAGGAGTTAAAATGGATTATACGTACGGACAGCCTCCATACAGGACTTAATCGCCTTGAAGACTGGTCTAACCTGTTGTAATCGTCCGTAGTTAACTGTGCCTGCGCTTCTAAATTCTATTCTGTAATGTCATCTTCCACTCCCCTCGCCCAAATGTATCGCCGGTTCCTACACTTATTCCCCTCACCTTCTATTCTCCTTTATCCTTTGCTCTGCATTCAGCTTCCTTTCCTCTACTCTAACTTATTTTCCTTTTATTTAATTTTTCCCTTCCTTCTCTGCTTCCATCCTTGGATTCCATCTCAGTTCCTTGGTGTTAGCTGTCATTACCTCCAGTTTCCCACATTCACCCGCCCCTATGGCCCTTCTGGTTCCCCCTTTAGTATACCCTCCACCGTAATTGCTCTCCCATACCTCCCCCTTCCTGTCTCCCCATTACTTGTTTTCATCTCTTTATCCTTCACCTACATGGCTGCCTTATCTGGTATCTTTGACACTCTTGGTCCCTTCACATTGCTTCTCTTACTCTTCCACCCCCTTCCAATATGGCCGTTTCCTTCACGCTGAGTCTCTCCACCCTTGCCCAATTCTCACGTCACTTCCGTTTCCCCTTGATGTAAGTCCCCCGTGATCCCGCTCTGCCTCACATCTATGCCGGCATTGACCGCAGCTGCTTGCTGTACTCCGGATCGTCCAGCGCGACCTGGCTCCTTCCTACTGCCGGTAAGCCCAGGCCCAATTGCCCTCTGTCTCGTAGCGTATTGCTCTACCCTCTCCCATACATCCCTTCGCTTCCTCCCCGCCTGACTATCCCATGCCCCCTTTTTCACAGCCATCGAGCAGGCGCACGGCTCCGACCCCTGGTTCCAGGGTCGCATTGCATAATTTTTCTTCCCTGACCTGCCGACCTGCACGCCAATCCTCTACCATAGCCTCCCGGCCGGGAGATACCCTCCCAGGTTGGAGACCCGTGCACCCGACGGTAAGCCCTCTCCTTCTCTCACCCTTGGTTTTCTCGGGGTTACACACATGGCTCGCACGTGTCTTGCCTTACTCTTTCCTTATTTTCCTTCAGATCTCGCAATTTCCCAACGTCCCGTATATGCTTCCGGTGGACTTCCCAGCCAGCTACTCGCTCTGGCCTTGCTCATCGCGGCTCTCATACTTGCCGCACTCTTGGTCAGTCTTTCTTGCTCTTATCCCTCCCTTACTTTCACCCTCCTTCACTTTCTCCCCTTTACACTCATTATCCCTGTCCCACAGCCCCTGATCTTGTGGCCCTTTCCTTCTTCTTCACTCATTTTCTTATTCTGGTAAATATGTACATTACCTCACCTTACACATCTCCACTTCCTTCTTTCACTCTCACACTTCCTTGTATTTACTCTACTGCTATTTTTCTATTCATTGATTGTTATAATTTCATTAGTATCCCTTTCTTCCTCCCTATTCCTCTCCGTTTTTTTCACATCTCCTCCTTCATGATTTTAATTGTTTGCTCCTTCCCCCCTTTCCCCCTCCCCTCCCTCTTACTTCTCCAGGCAACTTCTCAGGCACCTGCTCTATCTATTAGTCCTGATGAGATCCCGATACTCTCTGCGGGATTGAAACGTCGTCGACACAGACATCCCTAACTCTATACTACTATTTATACTGTTTGTGGAGTATGAGATGTAACCTCTACTGTGACTTGTGTTTATTTATATTCACGTATATTGGAAGTCACAATTTTAAGTCACTTGCCTGGGGCAAGGAAATCGACCGATTTCCCTCTGCCTTGTCACGGTTGCCCACGTGTTAATATTGTCTTGTTTCATCTATACTAGCATTAAATACCTATCTTGTAATTTAAACATTTGTTTATTCCAATTTTTATCATGAAATTGTGAAATTTTAAGTTTACATTCTTTTTGTGTGGGACCTTTGTTCTGTTAAACACAACGCCACCCTTGGTCCCCGCTGACTTCCAGGGTTCCTTGTTTTTTGTTATACATAATACAACCTGTCACACATGCTTTTAATTACAGTGATTATATACTGGTATTTGGGGCCACTCGAAAGGAACATGGCAAAGCCCTTACACAAGTTTGCCATTTACTTGCTGACACAGGGATCACTTTTAACTCAGAAAAGTGTGAGTTTCACAAAACAAAACTCAAATTATTCTGCTATATTTTCTCTGAAAAGGGGATGACACCAGATCTGGCTAAGTGCAAGAGTTATCATCCACTTAGCCCCCAAAGTATGTGAACATGCTGCAATCTTTTCTTGGCATGGCCAGTTACTGTTCCAGGTTCATTCGTGACTTTGCCACAGTCAGGGCCTCATTGAGAGATTTAACAAAATGGAATACTCTGTTCAAGTGGTCACATGAATGTGATCAGTGCTTTAAGAAAATCAAAGATGCAATTGAGAAAAAGACTGCAATGTCATATTTTGATCCAAAACTACATACTCAGATTGTGGTAGATGCAAGCCCGGTGGGATTGGGTGCGATCCTTGCCCAGCATAATGGACATGACAATGCTAAGAGACACATTGTGGCTTATGCGAGCAGGAATCTGTCGCGGACCGAACATGCTTATTGCCAACCTCAGAAAGAAAGCTTAGCTGTGGTGTGGGCTTGTAAACACTTCCATGTGTTTCTATACGGAAAGCACTTCACCCTTAACACTGATCACCAGGCGTTGCTCACCATTTTTGGAAATCCGAAAGCCAAAGTGCCCCCTTGCATCGAGAGGTGGGGTTGTTATGTTTCTAAGTTAGGCCCACACAAAACCAATGCTATCTTTTATCATGCACACGTTTTCCTAGGTTTCATTTCCTTTCACACAATAAGCTTTTGCACACATTTGCCTGCGTGACAATGTTGGATTAGTTTCTTTGAAACTGCTTCGCTTACAGATTCTGCTTCACCTAACATTATCGCGATCCCTTGAACACCACGTACAAGGTCTTGACACACATTGTTCAATGTTGTTCTATTTTTCATCCACGGGCTGCATGGCTATCTACAGACCAAAACAATGCTGGCGTGCACAGGACACACAAGGATGCTTTACATTATAAATAAACAAGCATTTCTGGGGTTTAGTTAGAGCAGCGCTTTGCTGATATTGGCATGGTCTCTGCACGCTGAAGCTTCGGCCAAGCAGCTTCCTGATTTCTCCGTAAGGGTGTCTAGCTTGTGACCAAGATGGGGACTTACATTCTTTCCCATCAGGTAATCAGGGTTTGATCATCCAGTACAGGGATTCTTGGCTGTACACACACACACTCGCCCTTATCACTTAGGTTAGGGATTGCATAGTAGGAGTAAGACCAATTCTCTATATTGTATTTTAAGCCTGCATATATACATTGTTTGACCCCCATGTTGGAGTTTTTTATTCTGTTGACTGTTATGGTACTTTTAGTAACTTTCATTTGTTTCTGTCTATTGATCATTGCAGCACATATATTCTATACAAGATTCAAGCTGGTTCAATAAAATATTGAAAGCGTCCCTTTGTGTATTTCTTATATATTTCACTGAGAGTACAAGCGCACAAGTGACTGAGCAAAAGGGTTCTAGATGTTTTACCACGCTTCCTGGGGAACCAGGGTTGTCATGTTCAGTGGTTGCCAGGAACCATTTGTTACCCGACTAGGTTTGAGGGGCTTATGGTGGCACTGTGAGCTAGCTGGTCTATAGGACAACATATTCTGAGGGGGTGCATAGATTCAGTCTGGCACCATTCCAATGTTTATGCTGTCCACGAATTCACATTTCCTACTATGAGGTGGAAACTACACGGCAGAGGTTGCAACTGCAAGAGTATGATTATACTATTGTGAATAGGCCAAGGAAAGATCAAAATCCTGCAGACTATTTTTCACGAGTACCATTGCAGTGTCACAGTACAATGTCTAAAGCAGCTGAGGCATATATTAACTTCATAGTCAAGTCAAACACGCCTGCAGCTATATCTCTGTGACAAAAGCAGCAATCCACTGAGCTATGCACATAAAATACTGTTCTATAACCTGCATAGTACACTGCTCTTTGCAGCAGGCATGTTAACCCTCTACGCTACCTTAGATGAGTCAAACCTGCCACTAGATAAAACTCCAATCTCTCTCCAGCAGGTACATTAATTACCAGAGTTATCTTTGCAGGTTTATTGTTACTCAAAAACTTTTGTATATACAATGAACTCTGCAGTGCTTTTAAAACTGCTGCACTACCACAATACATGCCCTTGGCAACAAAAGCAGCCCTACACCCTTCCAGTCTCCTGGGAAAAGGCCTGATGCCCAGTACGGCCAGTCCGGCCTTGATAGTGAACTCTCAATGTCCCAAAAAGTCCACCACGAGAGACTTGTCACATTTCAAGCATCCGCGTCGATGTTCGTCGTCTCCAGATGTTAGAAGTGACACATGTCCACCTGAGAGTCACAGCTGTGAACAAAGAAACATTGGAATGTTGGAGCTCCGGGCTTATACCAGCCATTATAAACCCGGAGCTACTCCATTGTTTTTAATGGAGCTCCCAACATTCCAATGTTCTAATAAAGTTTATGACGCAGTGCGTGCAGTTAATGGTTGCACTTTGAAGAATAAAGACGTGCACTACAGAGCTCCGTGTGTGGCGTTGTCCTTTGCATACTACTGGGCTGGGGAGGACGCTACACAAAAAGCAGGGGAATGTGACTGGCAGTCACTCTCTGTATCTTTGTGATCATGCAGATGAAAATCGGGAAGAGTCAATATCTACACCAGTAGCAGATGCTACCAGACGGTGGTGGTGGGGCGGGAGGGGGGGGTTGGAGGAATGTAATTTAAAAAAAGGACTTACCTGAAATGGCTGGCCGCCGCCTCTCCTCCGTCGTTGTCCTCTTCATTCTTCCTGTTTGGGCCAGCAGCAGGAAGCACCCGTGCACACAGGCTCCCCTGAGCCAATCACAATGCTGCAGTCAACAGGAAACTGACACGATTCATTGAAGAGAACACCGTCCTCGACCCGTCCCAATCCAGATTCCGAAGCAACCACAGCACAGAGACCGCCCTACTCGCCGCCACAGACGACATCCGCACCCTCCTAGACCAAACCCACTCCGCAGCCCTCATCCTTCTCGACCTGTCAGCGTCCTTCGACACCATCTCCCACCAGTCGCCAGACTACACGATGCAGGCATACAAGGAACAGCCCTGGACTGGATCCGATCATTCCTCCCCGGAAGAAGCCAAAGGATCAGACTCCCACCCTTCCTGTCCGACCCCACGAAAATCACCTGCGGAGTCCCACAGGGTTCATCACTGAGCCCCACCCTCTTCAACATCTACATGGCCCCCCTCGCAGCCATCGTCCGACAACACAGCCTCAACATCGTATCCTACGCCGACGACACCCAGCTCATCCTCTCCCTCACCAAAGACCCCACCACTGCCAAACTCAACTTCCAGAAAGGAATGCAAGACGTTGCAGTCTGGATGACCAACAGCTGCCTGAAGCTCAACGCCGAGAAGACAGAAGTCCTCGTCCTCGGTACCACCCCTTCTGCATGGGACAGCACCTGGTGGCCGACCACCCTCGGAAGCCCACCTACCCCCTCAGACCACGCCAAGAACCTCGGCATCGTACTCGACTCATCACTCACCAAGAACCGACAGGTCAACAACGTCACCTCCAGCTGCTTCAACACCCTCCGCATCCTCCGCAAGACCTTCAAGTGGATCCCGCCTGAGTCAAGGAAGACAGTGACCCACGCACTCATCACCAGCAGACTGGACTATGGAAATGCACTCTACGCCGGCATCAACAAGTCCCTACTCCGCAAACTCCAGACAATACAGAACACCGCCGCCAGACTCGTCCTCGGCATCCCCCGACACGAACACATCAGCCAACACCTACGAAGTCTCCACTGGCTCCCCGTGGAGAAAAGATTCACTTTCAAAATCCTCACTCACGCCTACAAATGCCTACACAACAACGGACCCAAATACCTCAACGACAGAATCAACTTCCATGTACCCAAAAGAAACCTCCGATCTTCCAACCTCGCACTGGCCGAAACCCCACGCATCCACAGAGCCAGAGCAAGCGGAAGATCCTTCTCTCACATTGCAGCCAAGACCTGGAACGAGCTACCGGCAGACATCAGACGCGCCCCCTCCCTGAACACCTTCAGGAAGACCCTCAAGACCTGGCTCTTCGGCTAAACAGATCTGTGGACCCCCCTCAGCGCCTTGAGACCCTCACGGGTGAGTAGGGCGCTTACAATTCCCTAATTGATTGATTGATTGATTGATTGCAATGCAGCGTTGTGATTGGTTTGAACGCCGTGGTTCAGTTCTCAGACGGGAACAGCCTGTGCATGCTCCTCAACAGGCTGTGTAATGCAGCCTGCTGGGAAGATGCCAAGTGCGCATGAACTGTTTGGTTGGCCCAAGAGGGCCAGCCAAACAGTTCATGCGCACGAAGGGAGTGCAAACCACTCCTCCCCCTGCTCTGGCCAGTTATTGTCATTTTATTTTTCCTTTTGAGCAGTGGGGTGAGCCTCCTCCGCCTTAGCGGGACCACCACTGAATTACACTTCACTTTTTCCCCGAATTGTTTATTTTTGTGGACAACATACTGCACCTTAGTTCTCTTTTGTTCTTCCCAGTCCTTGTACCGCACAGTCTGACAGTATGTGGGCTGCCCGTGGTCCACGACGGGGACCCTCTTAAGAGGGCGGCCGCCTTAGTGCCACATGAGGGCACACGAGGCATCTGCTAGTGGTTCCCCCTTCTAGTTGCCAGAAGGGTCAGTGGGCCGCGTCACTTCCGGCAGTGGTAGGGGAGTGCAGGAAGTATATATACTTTACCCCGCCCACGGTGCGGCCTCTTTGTCTGCTGCCCGTCTCACCGTTTGGATGTGTCCCCTGGAGCTGTTTACCATCGCAGTGAGTGTGTACCACCCCTCCCCCTCTGAGGCTAGGCGGCTAGGCCCGGCTTCTGCAGTGGCGGAAGTTCACCATTGGGGGGTTGAGGACAGCTCCCAGGGGACTAGGGCAGCGGCACCCCTCCCCTGGTCGAGGCCTGCACGGTGCTGACCAGGGAAGGGGCCTGGCGGTGGGGGCAGGCGGAGCACCCCTGGGTTGGCGCGTGCCGTGACCCGGCCCAACTTGGACCCGCGGGTTTCGCGGCTGCTTGCTTGGGGCCTAGGCCCTGGTGAACCCGATGCCCCGGGGTTGGTGGAGGGTGGGAGAACAGCGAGCCACGTTGCGCCTCCCTCCTCCCTCTTGAATGATTTGCCGTGAGAAGTGGGGGTAGCCCGCCTGAGTAGCTTGGGGGCTGCCTTCACTCGGCGGAACGGTGAGAGCAAACCGTACCTTTTGGCGCCCCACCTACCTGAGGCCCGCTTCCAGCCGGAGTCGTCCTGGAGGTGTCGCCCCGCGCGGGCCTCCCTCCTCTTTGGTCCCTCACTGCGAGTCCTTGGCTTTGCCGAGACGGCTACGGTTTGCTGGCGTTCGGCCTGGGGTCCGTGGCTTCGGTGCGATTGCAGGCTCCTCCCACTACTTTGCCGTGGGTCGATGCTGCTCCCACCCGCGGGAGGTCTGGCCGCGCACCCTTTCCCCGTTGCTGTGTGCCAGGGGGGCCTGCAGCGGCAGTCCATCTCGGGGCCTCGTCACGGGGACATGTAGTTGTGCTGCTGAACGTCCGGGCCGGCAGGTTCAGGGACTTCGGCCCGTGGGGGCCTGTGGAAGCGATCGGCGTCGCAGGACCGGATGTTGCGTGGGGGAGGACAGCAAGCGTCGCGTGGCTCCCCCCGCGTGGCTGCTTGCCGTCCGGTGGTGCTGGTTTCCGGGCCTCAGCCGGGGGGCTCAGGAGCTATAGTTTAGAGGCGAGGGGGGCGTTATAAAGGCCAACGCCAGAAACACGGATTTGTAGGACCAGCCCCTCGCCGGGTGAGGAGGATGGTCAGAATCGCGGTAAAGAAAGTTTCCAAAAGAACACCCATTGCTCGTTCATGTATCTCTGGGTGCAGTGAGGTGTTTTAGGCCACCGGGTGGTGCTGTCCCTCGGTTTTGCGGTTCCTCCTTCCTCGCCAGAGTTTTGTCCCACAACCTCACCATGGCTAACGCAACCACTGCGCAAGACAGCACTTTTAGTTCGGGGTAAGGGCTGCATCCCTCCTGGCCCTCAGTTTGGGAGGGTCTGGCGAACTCTATGCACACAGACGGGCGGTAAGCGGCATGTGATGTTATTATATTGCGCATTGGTGTGTCCTGTGTCAGAGCGGGCGTGCAGAGCGGGTTATCACGCCGGGTCGAGTTGGGTGCCCATGTTCTTGAGCTGCGTCGGCAGGTTCCCTCAGGCCTGGTGGCTCACTGTTCTACGGCATCGAGTCGAGAAACCCTGGTCTGACCCCATAGCCATGGGTTTAGATCCTGGTGGGTCCACTGACCTTTCCTTTTGCGGGGCAGACACGGGGGGGCCAGAAGGGGTCTCGGAGCTTGGCCATGTTGTTTGTGGGCTGTCTGGGGTTAGTTCATACCTGATGCTGTGTGTAGGAGCCTAGGCCCTGAGCTGGTTGGGGGGCACTGTGATCTGTGGCACCGTGTGAGGGTCCTGAGCCGATCCTCACATAAGGGAACTCATTATCCCCAGAGTGCAGAGTATACACTTGACTTCCAATGCAAGTGTGGTCTGTCTGCGGTTTTGATGCGGTTGCGGGATGGTTGGTTGCAGGGTTTTGAACCTCGGTTTGGCGTGCCTACGGCTTCCCCCATGCTGTGGGTTTTGGCTGAGACGTTTGTCTGGTCGGTTTGCGACGGGGAGACAAGTTTTGCGGAGACAGAGTGGCTTGGTGTGCGCCTCCTATCCCCGGGTCGGCGGGGTCGGAGGCTGGGAGCAGAGGCTGGTGCTGTGGTCAATTGTGGGGCTTGAAAGTTTGTTACGGGGCAGGTATGGAACAATGCAGCTCCACACTGCCCTATTCCTTTCGAGGAGAGCTCCCAGACCGCAGGGTTTTTTTGGATGGATTGCCGACGTTAGGGAGGCTGTTATATACGCCGGAATCGGTAGGACTTCTTGCGAGTTTCTTGGTGGTTCCATCTGTATGGTTGTGAGCGCAGCGACGCCCCCCCCTACGTCTTCAGCTGTTCACGTGGCGAAGCGGCCGAAGGGAAAGGGTCGGCTTTGGTGAGCTGGCTCCACTTCTGGGCGCGGCGTTTCCCAGAACAGAACAGAGCGCCGCGACCCAGGAGCCGTTGTAAGAAGTGAAGAGTGCTGTTTTTAGCGTTGAGTTCGGAGCACCTCTGGGACCAGGACTCAGGGCCCCCACTTGTCGGGCTGGCTGGCTCGTTGTCCGGGTGGAGCGTAGCACTTTGGCCATGCATCTTGCCGGTTGGCCGGGGCTGGGGGGGGGGACAAAGCAACCCGTTCAGTGTGATGTCCGTCAGTGGTGCCGCTGTAGGAGGAGGGGATGCAAGGGCGGCATTAAGGCAGGAGCTGCAGGTGTAAGTTAAGGTCGTAGAGTTCAGACAAAGTGGGAGGGAGAGAACGAGTACTGTTGCTCTGCCAATCTGACCTGTGAGGATCCTTTCATATCTTATAATAGTTATAGTTACACTGGGTCCGCGCCACGAGCCCAGTAAGGACAAGTATCCAGTGGCGTGTGGCCTGCATGTCAGGATCTCTGAGACATCAGATTCAGATCCTTGGCATCACAAGCTCCCTCTTGAGGAGCATGTATCATCCGAATGTACAAAGCGCTGGGCCTCTCTCCTCCTTCGGCCTTCCAGGCGGACTAATGTTAAACAAACTGTTGTGCGACATGTTCTAGGCTCTGGGGTGACTTGCGGGGTGTTTATAATGTATGAAGCTGCCCCTCCCCAAGCCTGAGACATGAAACGCGGCGCTCTTATAGAAGAAAGACTTGGGGGGTTTTATGTTTATGGCTAGGAAATAAAATTTGCCCCAAGTACTTAGCTTTGCATAAGAGGAGAATGTTCCCATGTAACGGCAATTTTGTTAAAATTAGGAACCTTGTAGAGCGAGCTACAGCTAAATCTGACAATAGACTCATCCCCAGCACAAAGGTTTCTAGCTGCACACAGCAGTCAAATCAAATCAAGCTTTATTCGAATTTTGTAGTACAAAAAATTATAAAAGCACACATGGTATTGCAGAAATATTAAAACATTTTGACACGGTATTAAAATAATTCATTCGACAGTCATAGTTACATATAATGCTAAGAATGAGTGGTGCTAAGTCCTGTCATTTAACGTTAACACATTAAAAATTGTTTCCTACTCCTGATTATACTTTTACAAATGAGACTATTTCTCTTGTAAAACCTTCAATGTCTAAAATCTGCAGTGCAATAAAAGCTGGGCGGCACTGCTTCAGACCCCATCATTTTAAAAATGGGAATGATCCATCTCCTTTTGTTTGCAATGTAGAATTTACAGAATATTACTACATGCAAAAGTGGTTTGCAGGGAAACCTCGTCACTCGGGCAGGGGCACAGAATTTTAGACCAGTCGTTTGTTGAAGGAAAGCTTACCACAATGTGACCTGCTGGGTGGGGATGCTCTACAAACTCATATCCCCCGCTATAGTAGCTGGCAACGTGCTACTGGTTTCCCAGTGTATGGTTCGCGAGCGTTGCACTTTCCGGGAACTATCAGGGATCATTGCCACCAGTCATACTTTACGGTGAATTGAACCTTCTGCCGTCTATTGGCACAATTAGGTTTATTTAATTGATGCACAGCGAGCAACCCAGGAGCACATTGTTTTAAGGTCTGTCACCTAAGAGTGCTTTAGTAATGGTTAGGACAGTCAATTGTGGACCCGAAATGACATTAATTGAATGTTGGCATTTTGCCCACAGCCAACCTAGCAGCTTTGCACATGCACACAGGAGGGTCTTTACTTTGTGTCAGTTAATTTTTATGGGTGAGGCGGCCGAACCCCGCACTACATGTGCCAACAACAGTGGTAAGGCAGCTCCTCACAGACAGGTCACTGGAACTATGCAATGCCACGCCTTATGGCCTATATCCATGGGCCTGCTGCAAAATCCGTCATCTCCAGCACAAGTTGCAGTAAATGAAATAAAGTCATAGATGTTACAGCTCAAACAGATCAACAGTCTAAAACGCAACGACAGGGGTTTACACGCAGTGGAAGGTCCATGGCTGGGTGCACTGGTAATCTTTTGTTCCCTTATACAGTATTTATTTAGCGGTTAAACAGGTACTAAGGTGGGGATACCTTTGGCAGTATTTTCATGCCTGAACGTACGTAGTGATGAAGTAATAGTGTACCAAGTTGCGCAACATGATATACTTTGTATAGGAAGCTTGTTAAAAGCTTCATTTGGTCTAACAGTGCCAGGTTAACGGGGACGACTTGTACAAGTAACAAACATGAGTGGTTACTCAACACTGTTGGTTAGAAGGGATGTTGTCAAGAGCAGAACTCAAGCTAATTAGCCGTAAACACATGATGGAGACGATTTATGTGACATGCCTAAAAGCTGTAAATGTTGTGCTAAAGGGATGGCATGCCAAGGGAGATATCTTCCATATTTCACTGGATCCCCTCAATCCAACACGCCTAAAGTAAGCAGAGGATACCTGATTGATTTGCTAAACCTGTTATTAGTTTTATTAAACACACCAGGTACTATGAAGTAGTGACATTTGTACTCAAATCACAGGTGCTTCCAGGACACATGGTGTTCAAATACACACACCTCCAGACAGGACTGCCCCCTATCTCCCCCCTTGAGCAAAGGGAAGTAAAACGCTATAGGGGTTGGCATGCTTTTACAGACGTTTGTGGCCAGCTCACACAGGTGGGTGTTCCGCTGAGTTTGGGGGCAGGTTAGCATGCTTCATCTTGTCACTTCTCTGTCAGAGCCAGCAGACCCCTAGGGGGACCTCTCTTGTTTATGCCATGCTGTGAGTAGGTCAGCCATGGACTTTAATAAAGTGCTGCAATGGCCCACTAATGCTATAGTACAGCATCTAGTTTACCGGTGCTATATTGGCCATCATTAGCACCAGCAGCTGCTCACATGGGTAGCAGTAAAGCTTCCTTTTATTTCGCCCGGGATTGGGGCTGGCAATGTCATCTTACTTTGCAGCCAGAAACGGAATAGGCAAAGACATATCTGTGAGTGAGCAATGCGCACTCAGCAGTAAAGCAAGCTAAGTTTCAGCATAATCCTGGTATACCATCAGTGAAAAACGTACGGTTATGGGCTACACACGAATAGGCACTTCCTGTCAGCTGGGGCGGGAGTGTGCCATTCCCAAGAGGGTGCAGATTGCCTTGATAGTGCTGAAATGGAGGGGATGGAGCACTAATACGGACAACTACCAGAGCACATTTTCCAGTCATAGTTCAGAGGGTGCAGGTACATTATCCATAGGTTTACTCCATATCCCCTGATCAAAATGGATTGAATGTTACCAGTTGCTTCAGTTAAGCGAAGTTTCCTTGGGAATTGTCAGCTAACATTGGGACTCCGATTTTGGTGGTCAGCCGGGCAGGCCTGTTAGATGTGGGTTTTCTAGCTCAGGCATGTCCAAGTAAGGGTTAAGGTGCCAGAAGTCGGCCCTGGGATACAAGTTCACAGGCCTGTGGAGCGGCAGAACTGAAAGGGGCTTGTGTTCGATCTCTTGGTCACAGGTTCGGATCCTGGTAGGTCCACTTAGCATTTCATCCGTCGATAAAACCAGTACCATTGAGTTGAGTAACAATAAGCATGTGTAAATTCTCCCGCCCTATAGCCTGGCTGGCAGCCATGCAGGTTGTGGAAGTTGCCATCCAACAAGTGCGTTACGGTCCTGTTAGAAATGGGGGTCTCTAGTTGGCAAGGGCTTGCACCTTTGTCCAAGTAGGGACCCTTCTTCCTAGTCAGGATAAGGGAGTTACACTCCTAAAATAACCCCTGCTCACCCCCTTGGTAGCTTGGCACGAGCAGTCAGGCTTATCTTAGAGGCAGTGTGTAAAGCATTTGCACATAACCAACAGTAATACAGTGTAAGCACTACAAATGGACACCACACCAGTTTAGAAAAATATCCAATATTTTTATATACTTAAAACAAGACCAATACAATAAAAATTCACAGTACAGTACTTTAAAAATCTTCAGTTATCACAGTGTCCTTAAAAACAGTTCCTTGATGTCGATAGCTCCGTCCGGGGCTATCACGGCGTCATGAACAAACAAATCCAAACATTTCTGGCGGACCGCGACGTCGAGGGTCAGCTACGGTGTCGGGAAGACCCGCAAACAGTACCTTTCAGAAATGCAGGGAGTCGATGACCTCGCAGTGAGCTTCCGAAAACACGGCGTCCGCAGGCGTCGGTTCCGGAAGTCGGTGCAGGCGTCGTCGGGGCCCTCGAAGTCACACGCGTTGCGGATCGATCTCCCCTCTGTTGAAGTCAGGAGCGCTGGCGACGGCAGGCGTCGGGTGCTGCGGTGCGAAGTGTAGCGGTGCGGCGTGCGGTGCCCTCAGGTTGCGGTGCGAGCAGCGGCTCGGTGGCGGCGGCAGATGGCGACGTCGGTGAGACCAGGGTCGCGGTGTGAGATGAAGGCGGTGCTCGTCACGGTGCTGGCAGGTCACGGTGCAGCAGCGGCGTCGTCGTTGCTGAAGCGCTGTTGTCGGCTGACGAACTGGAGTCGATGGCACCGACGTCGGTAGGCCAAGGCTGCGGTGCGGGATGAGGGCGGTGCGTCGTGTAACTGTACGAGCGGTGCCCTCGAACCACGGTGCAAGCAGCGGCGTCGAGTCCGGCGTGGAGCGGCGTCGTCGGGGATACCAAGGCGTCGTCGTGAAGCGAGGCGGTGCGGAGTGCGTTGCCCACAGGTCGCGGTGCGAGCAGCGGCTCGGTGGCGGCATCAGCAGGCGTCGTCGGTAAGACCAGGGTCAAGGTGCGGCGGTGCCCTCTGCGGTGCCTTCAGGACACGGAGTCGGCAGCGGCATCGTAGACGGCGTCGGGCTTGAAGTCTTTGCTGTTCCTGAGACTTTTTGAACAGGGGGCAAGCTCTACCTCAAGCCCTTGGAGAAACTCACAAAGTAGATTGCAGAAAGTTCAGTCCAGTCCTTTCACTGCCCAAGACAGAAGGAGCCACTGCAGGCCAACACAGCAAAGCACACAGCAAAGTGGTAGTTCCTCCTCACAGCTTCTCCAGCTCTTCTTCTTGGCAGTCTTCTTGGTCCAAAAGAGTTCTAAAGTTCTGGGGTTTGGGTCCCCCTTTTTATCCTCAATTTCTCTTTGTTCTCTGAAGGCAGAGAGGCCTTTGCCTAGTCCAAACCAGTTCTGGTCAGTCCTGGAGCACTTTGTTGACAAGACTCCTTCCTTCCTTTTGCAGTGTAGGCCAGGGACATCAGACACACCACAGGAGGTGGAGCCAGAATTGTGGAGGGAAGGCACAGCCCTATTCAGGTCCCAGGTGCAACTCCTCCCACCCATCTACATGTAGATCCTGCTATTCAGCCCTGTGCTGACTCACCCTGTCTCCTGGAATCCCCCAGCCCCTGTCACTCACACTCCAGACAAGGAATACACAACCTAGCAGAGGCAGGCTTGGATGGTTAGACAAGAAAATACCTACTTCCTAAAAGTGGTATTTTCAAACACAGAATGTTAAAACCAACTTCACTAAAAGATGCATTTTATCATTCTGAGTTCAGGCATACTAAACTCGAATTTCTACCATGTTCCCTGGGTCAGTTAGGATCATAGGATGTAATAATCAAAACTGCCCATTCTGGCCTATGGGGAACAGGTAACCTTGCAATAGTGAAAAACGAAGTAGGCTGTATTCCACTATCAGGACATGCCACACACACCAGGGCATGTCCTACCTTTCACATACAATGCACCCTGCCCACAGGGGTACCTTGGGCCTACCTTAGGGGTGACTAACATGTAGAAAAGGGAAGGTTTAGGGACTGGCAAGTGTGTGCAGATAAACATACAACCTGCACACACTGCGGATTTCATTTTCAACCCAGCTTTGACACTAAAAACACTCAGTGCAATATGTACCTCCTAAATTGCAGGTCACTTCCCAAACACTCCACAGAAATTGCCATCCTCCTGGAGGAACTTACCCCAGATGTTCTCTTCCTGACAGAGACGTGGCTCCATGCAGAGTCAGAACCTGATCTCGTTCAGATCCTCCCTCAGGGATACCGCATACAGCGAGCTGACCGTAAAGAGGGCAGAGGGGGAGGCTTAGCGGTCATCTTTAAGGATTGTTATAGGTGCCGCCATTCTTCGAACTTGATACCAGATTGCGAAAGTCTCTCCTTCGCCATCGACTTCTCCCCCACAACTACCTTCTCCGGCCTACTTATATATCGCCCTCCCGGGGCCATAGGAGAATTTCTAAACACCCTCCCTCCATTACAGCCGATTTGGCATGCAGGCCATCCAACTACACACTATTAGGGGATTTTAATATACACTTTGACGACGTCTCTACCAACACCGCCACAGAAATGACTATGAGTCTTGCCGCACTACAATTTAACCAACTAGTGCTCAACCCCACTCATATCAAAGGCCATCTATTGGATCCTGTTTTTAGTAATTGTGCGAATCTTATAGCCGGAATCCCCTCCCCGCTCCCGTGGTCGGATCATTTTCTGATCCCTCTTTCATGGATCACTCCTGACTCCCACTTTCCTACCAACTCGACCATGCGTAGGACACGGAACTGGTCCAGACTTCCCTTTGACCGCTGGTTGACGGCCCTTGAAACCTCTAGGCCACCCAACAATACTAATCCCATTCTAGCCAATGAGGAATACAATAACTGGATTCACAACTCCCTGGACTCCGTGCTCCCTATAAAACGCTCTGAAACAAAGCGCAGCGCCGCAACTGCACCCTGGTACTCCCCCAGTCTACGGGAAATGAAACGATGCTGCAAAAAATTAGAAAGGAAATGGCGACTAGACTACTCCTCTGCTAGTAAAATCGCATATAGGGAAGCAATAAAAACTTACAAGAACAAAATCAAAATTTCTCAATTAATCTTCTTTGAAGAAAAAATCAAAGCAGCTGCCTTCAGGCCCAAAAAAATATATCAAATCGCTAAAACTCTCCTTAAACTCCCCGAAAAGTCACCCAACACCAGTAATGCACAAACCCGCTGCAACAACCTTGCAGAGTTTTTCTCTCAAAAAATACTAACAATTTATACTTCCTTCCCATCCACCCAGCCTGACATAACTTCTGTTTATCCCTCAAATGTGGAACTCCGTCTCCCAGCCACCTTGGATACCCTTTCCCTGCTTGACCCCTCCATATTGGAACCCATTATGCATCAGGTGAAATCCGGTTCCCCCCTAGACCCGGCACCCCCACGCGCCCTGCTGCCAGCGATTGGTAACATTCTCCCTACCATACTTGACTTGCTCAACGCCTCCTTGTCCTCTGGCATAGTCCCTCCCCCCTGGAAACGTGCCATGGTTAAGGCCCTTTTGAAAAAATCTAACCTGGATCAAGACAACCCCAGTAATTACCGGCCAATTTCCTTGTTACCATGGCTGAGCAAGGTCTTGGAGAAATATGTCAATACCATACTGACAGAGTTCCTGGAGAACAATCATTTGCTTGATCTTTCCCAGACAGGTTTCCGTCCCATGCATGGGACCGAAACCGCACTCCTTGCGGTAACTGAAGAAGCCAGGAAGATCCTGGATCAAGGAGGCGAAGCAGCAATCATTCTCCTTGATTTAAGTGCCGCATTTGACACTGTAAATCATGACATACTAATACGCAGACTCATCAACTTGGGAGTCTCAGGAAATGCCATTAAATGGTTTAAATCATTCCTGGCGGACCGTTCCTTCCAGGTTTTTGAGGGCGAAACCACCTCTCCCAGCAAGCCACTCAGTTGCGGTGTGTCTCAGGGCTCCTCCCTGAGCCCTACGTTGTTTAACATATATATGAGCCCCCTAGCTGAGATTGTCCATCCTTTCGGCATAAAAATCATCACTTACGCCGACGACACTCAGCTAGTGGTGGCCCTTAACCAGCCTAACACCGCCCATAACAACCTGAGGGGATGCCTGGAGGAGGTGGTTAAATGGATGACACTGTCCTGTTTAAAGTTGAACGGAGACAAAACGGAGCTTATGCTCTTGGGTAATGCTCCCAAGCTCATTATGAACTCACTGTGGCCCCCTTGCCTTGGTCCTGCCCCAGCACCAAAGGACACGATCAAGAGCCTGGGTATCTGGCTGGATAACACCCTCAGCTTTAACCATCAAGCAGCTAAACTTGCAGCCACCTGCCATGGTCTACTGAGACTACTCCGGAAGATTCTTCCCCCTACTTCCATTCCAGGCGAGACAGATTATGGTCCAGGGCCTCATTCTGTCACGCCTGGATTTTGGGAATGCCCTCTATCTAGGAGCCCCTCAGTCCACTCTGCGCAAGCTCCAGGTCATCCAAAACTGCGCAGCCCGAATACTCCTTCAGATTCCCCGTCGACTCTCTATCAATCCTGGTCTGAAAAACCTCCACTGGCTCCCAGTCCGGGAGAGAATCGAATTTAAGGCTCTCTGTATTGCCCACAGGGCCTTTTGGAAGACAGGCCCTGCTATCAACCAACCGCTGATTACCCCCTACTATCCTAATAGACATCTTAGATCAGCATCCTCTCTCCTCGCCAGAGTACCCAGGATAAAAAGAACCAGATGTGGTGGCCGCTCTTTTGCTTATAACGCGGCCAAACTCTGGAACTCTCTCCCCCTGCACCTGCGTTCAGAGCCTAATCTGCTCCCATTTCGTAAGCTTCTAAAAACTCTTCTTTTTAATAAACCTGTCTAGCTTCAACTGTTTTTCCCTGCACGTGTTGTCTGCAGCGCTAGGACGCCTAAGGGTAGCTATCGCGCTCAATAAATTGTCTTTTCATTTCATTTCATTTCAGAGTTACACTTTACGGGCTGTTTGCATGGGTGGCACAATCCAGTGCTGCAGCCCACCAACAGCATTTGATTTATAGGCCCTGGCACTCGCAGTGCACTTTACTAGGGACTGACACATAAATCAAATAGGCCAATCATGGAAACACCAATCCATAACACATTTTCTACAGGAGCACTTGCACTTTCCCACTGGAGAGCAGTGAGGAAAGTGCGCAGAATCATTACACCAGCAAAAACAGAGTCAAAACCAGGAGGTCAGAAAGCAAAAGGTCAGGGGAAACACGCCAAAAGATGCCAAGTCTAACACATGTACCCTCCAGCTGAAAGTAGGGAGAACTACCCAACCTCCCGGGAGTTCTCTTCACTAAGGCGGAAGAACCTGGACAGACCATCTGCGTTGGCGTGTTATGTGCCAGGGCGGTGTTCCACCGTAAAGTCCATTCCCTGTAGGGAGATGGACCACCTCAGCAGTTTTGGATTCTCACCCCTCATTTGCATCAACCATCTGAGGGGCCTGTGGTCTGTCTGAACCCGGAAGTGAGTCCCAAACAGGTATGGTCTCAGCTTCTTCAGTGCCCAGACCACAGCAAAAGCTTCCCTTTCTATCGCACTCCACCTCTGTTCCCTCGGGAGTAGTCTCCTGCTAAGGAAGACTACAGGCTGATCCAGGCCCTCTTCGTTCAGTTGTGAGAGCACCGCTCCCACACCATGCTCTGAAGCGTCAGTCTGCACGACAAATTCTTTGGAGAAGTCAGGAGCCTTGAGCACGGGCGCCGTGCAAATGGTTGCCTTCAGGGCATCAAAAGCTTTCTGGCAGGACTCAGTCCAGATCACCTTCCTGGGCTGCTTTTTCGAAGTCAGCTCTGTTAAGGGGGCAATGATGGTGCCATAGCCCTTAACAAATCTCCTATAGTAGCCGGTGAGACCTAAGAAGGCTCTCACCTCTGTCTGGGTCTTGGGGGCTCCCAAGCCAGAATGGTGTCAATCTTGGGTTGTAGGGGCGCAACCTGGCCGCTTCCTACCTGGTGTCCCAAGTACACCACAGAACCCTGCCCGATCTGGCACTTACTGGCCTTGATCGTGAGGCCCGCACCTTGCACAGCCCTCAACACTTTCTCAAGGTGCTGTAAATTTTCTTCCCAGCTGGAACTGAACACAGCAATGTCATCCAGGTAGGCGGCACTGAAATCCTCCAGTCCAGCCAACACCTGATTGACCAACCTCTGAAAGGTGGCAGGGGCATTCTTCAACCCAAAGGGCATCACCCGAAATTGATAATGACCTTCTGGGGTTGAGAACGCTGACCTCTCCTTGGCCCCATCGGTTAAGGCAATCTGCCAGTACCCAGACGTTAAATCAAACGTGCTGAGGAACCGGGCACCTCCCAACCGATCAATGAGCTCATCAGCTCTGGGGATGGGGTGCGCGTCAGTCCTGGTGATGGCATTGAGCCCATGGTAGTCCACACAAAACCGGAGATCTGGAGTGGCACCGGGTGCAGCAGCCTTTGGGACCAAGACCACTGGGCTGGCCCAAGGACTGTTGGAGGGCTCAATCACCCCTAACGCCAACATCTTAGAGACCTCCTCCTTGATGCTGGCCCTGACCCGGTCAGTCAACCTGTAAATTTTGTGCTTTACAGGAGGGCTGTCACCAGTGTCCACGTCATGGGTACACCAGTGAGTAACACCGGGGGTCAGAGAGAACAGTGGGGCGAACTGTCCCAACAACTGGCGACAGTCCCCCTGCTGCTCTTGAGTCAGTGTAGGGGAGAGGATCAGGGAGAGGCTCACTCTCCTCTTCCACCCCATCATCTGTCGCCAAGAGCATACTCACTTCGGACCTCTCGAAGTGGGGCTTGAGGCGGTTCACGTGAAGGACCCTCAAAGGGTTCCTTGGAGTCTGCAAATCCACCAGGTAGGTGACGTTACTTTTGCGCTCCACCACCTCATATAGCCCAGTCCACTTGTCCTGCAAGGCACAAGGTTCCACTGGGGCCATGACCCACACTTTTTGCCCAGGTTGAAATTCGACCAGAGTGGCATTCTGGTCATACCACCTCTTCATTTCTTCCTGGCTTGCTTCTAGGTTCGCCTGAGCGAGTTTCCTGAAGTGGGCAGTTTGGTTTATAAAGGCCAGCATGTAACTAAACACATCCTGGGGAGTTTTCCTGGGAGCTGCCTCCCAGCCTTCCTTTACCAAACTCAGAGGTCCTCTGACAGGGTGGCCATACAGGAGCTCAAAGGGGCTGTACCCAAGAGACTTCTGAGGCACCTCCCTGTATGCAAAGAGTAGGCATGGCAAGAGGACGTCCGACTTATGCCTCATGGGTTCTGTGAGACCCTTGATCATGCCTTTCAAGGTCTGGTTGAATCTCTCCACCAGACCGTTTCCGTGTGGGTGGTAAGGAGTGGTGAACTTGTAGGTTACACCACACTCCTTCCACAGGGATGTCATATACTTGGATATGAAATTGGTCCCCCTGTCAGAAACCACCTCTCTGGGGAAGCCCACACGGGAAAAGATCCCCATTAACGCCCGGCCCACCACTGGCGCCGTCGTTGTCCTGAGAGGGATTGCCTCCGGGTACCGGGTGGCATGGTCCATCAAGACCAGGATGTACCTGTTGCCCATGGCTGTCTTGGGATCCAGTGGCCCCACAATATCCATCCCCACCCTTTCAAAGGGTGTTCCAACAACAGGAAAAGGTTGGAGAGGAGCTTTGACCTTCCTCCCACTCTTACCACTTGCCTGGCAAGTTTGGCAAGACATACAGTGTGCATCTGACTGCCTTCGCATTTGGGGCCAAAAGAAGTGGGTGACAAGCCTGTCAAAGGTCTTGTCCTGCCCCAAATGTCCTGCCAAAGACACGTCATGAGCCAGACCCAGTAGGAAGGTCCTGAAGCGCTGGGGTACCACCAGCACACGGGCTGACCCAGGCTCTGCAACCTTAGGCTCACTGTATAGGAGACCATTCTCCCAGTAGATCAGATGTGACCCAGACTGATTACCAGCTGCCTGGTCTGCAGCCTGCCGCCGCAGACCCTCCAGAGTAGGGCACTCGTTCTGCTCCCTGCAGAACTCCTCCCTGGTGGGACCCCCTTCTTGCTGCCAATGGGTCAGCTCAGAGATGTCTCCCAGTTCGGCTACCTGCTCCCCTGTAGGCACCGGGGCGTCCCCTCGAGGTCCGCCTCCTCCCGGTCTGTGGGAACTTCGGGGGCCGGTTTCCCGCGCCCCTGCCTGTCCTCTTGGCAGGGACTTGGGCCATTGTTCCAGGCTCCAAGTCCTCTTGATCACCCTTTCTGGCGGCCATTGACCGAGTAGACACGCATGCCCACTCTTCCAACCCAAGCATCTCAAAGTGAGACCTGAGCTCAACATCCTTCCATAAGGACTGCTCCAGGTCGTTACCTAGCAGACAATCTACAGGCATGGTAGGGCTCACAACCACCCTCAAGGGACCTAAGACCCCCCCCATTCAAAGGGAACCTGCGCCACCCTACACTGGCGCTCAGAGCTGTCTACAGCAACTACTTAGTGGAATGCCCCTGGGACTACCTGCTTCTCAGAGACCAGGTGACACCGGACTGAGGTCACACTGGCTCCAGTATCTCTAGGAGCCTCTACCCTGTTCCCATTGACGGTCAACCAGGTGCTATATTTCTTTGTGTTAGGGGGCACCTGGTTTCCTGGGACCATCTCACTGTCCCCTAGTGAGACGAGGGTCATTTCTGCGGGATCCCCACCCTCCTGTGGGCACCCCTCCTCCCCAAGCGCTACACTCGCCAACACTTTGGACTGTCCACCGGTGGGTGGCTGTGTCCCCTTTGGGCACTTGGGGTCCCCCTTCAAGTGACCCACCTGGTCACATCCATAACACTTGCGGGGGCCGGTCTCAACAGGCTTTCCTGTAGAGACCCCTTTCTTCTTATCACCTGGGGGATGGGAACCTTTACCCTGGGTACTAGTTTGGGGCTCTTTAGAGAACTCCTGTGCTTTACCCTTGTCCCCCCCACTTTTCTGCTGGGGACCCTGCCCACCTTTGGCTGAGTCTCCCCCAAACACTTTCTTGTGGACCCTGGTACTCACCCAGCGGTCCGCCTCCATAGCAAGCTTCCTGGGGTCAGTTAGGTATCAACTAGGTGCTGGCGCAGATCTGGAAAACATAGACTAGACAAGTGCTCCCTTGCAATCAAATTGTAGAGCCCCTGAAAATCTGTCACATTACTGCCCTTCACCCAACCATCCAGCGACCTACAGAACATATCCACACATTCCAACCAAGTGTTGGCCTCAGACTTTTTACTGGACCTAAACTGATCCCTGTACTTCTCAGGAGTGAGCCCATACCTAGTGAGGAGAGCGTCTTTCATGTCAGCATAGGTGAGGTCCTGCCCCTTACCCAAAGCTATCAGGGTGTCCCTAGCTTCTTCTGGAAAGAGAGGCCACAACCCTGCCCCCCAGTTCCTTTCAGGGACCCCATTCATATGAATAGACGACTCGTACCCTTGAAACCACCTTTGTATGTCATCACCCTTTTTGTACTCTTTACCTACATTCTTGGGGATGTGTACAATCCTGTCTGTGTGTGCTGAAGCGTTGCTGCCACCATCTGAGCCGGTTCTACTCTTCAGCTCCAGCTCCTTGATAATTCTCTCATGATCTAACATCATTTTCCTTTCCTCCATGGCTATTCTCTTGTCTTCCCTCTCACTTTCTATTCTGAGTTTCTCTAATTCAAACTTCCTTGCTTCCCGCCTGTCCTCCAGCTCCTCTGGGGACAAGCTACTGCTGCCTGGCCTGGAGGGCTCCCCCCCTCCCAAAAGCACATCCACCCTAGGAACAGGCTCCTCCACCTCTCCACTGAGATCACCAGATTGCCCACTGGCATGTCTGGCTGCTACCCAGGCCCTCAGCGTCTTTTGTAGCTCATCCTTCCTGGTGAGGCCTCTGACCTGGACTTTCAGGTTCTTACAAATCGATGTTAACTCCTTGACATTGTAGGCTTCCAATCAATCCTCCTCAAAGGCAATTTCTACTGATGCAATTGATGATACTATAGATTCAGGCATGTTGAAGTAGCAAGTTCAAATTGGCAAGATCAAAAATAGGCCAAAAAGAACCTGTAGGTGGTACGTAATGGTCTGCGATATGGTAGTAGTGCACACCAATCACTGTAAGTCAAGTGCAAACACAAGTCCTATCCTCACCGCTGACAACCAATGTTAGAAATGGGGGTCTCTAGTTGGCGGGCTTGCACCTTTGTCCAAGTAGGGACCCTTCTTCCTAGTCAGGATAAGGGAGTTACACTCCTAAAATAACCCCTGCTCACCCCCTTGGTAGCTTGGCACGAGCAGTAAGGCTTATCTTAGAGGCAGTGTGTAAAGCATTTGCACATAACCAACAGTAATACAATGTAAGCACTACAAACGGACACCACACCAGTTTAGAAAAATATCCAATATTTTTATATACTTAAAACAAGACCAATACGATAAAAATCCACAGTACAGTTCTTTAAAAATCTTCAGTTATCACAGTGTCCTTAAAAACAGTTCCTTGATGTCGATAGCTCCGTCCGGGGCTATCACGGCGTCGTGAACAAACAAATCCAAACAGTTCTGGCTGACCGCGACGTCGCGGGTCAGCTACGGTGTCGGGAAGACCCGCAAACAGTACCTTTCAGAAATGCAGAGCGTCGATGACCTCGCAGTGAGCTTCCGAAAACACGGCGTCCGCAGGTGTCGGTTCCGGAGGTCGGTGCAGGCGTCGTCGGGGCCCTCGAAGTCACATGCGTTGCGGATCGATCTCCCCTCTGTTGAAGTCAGAAGCGCTGGCGTCGGCAGGCGTCGGGTGCTGCGGTGCGAAGTGCAGCGGTACGGCGTGCGGTGCCCTCAGGTCGCGGTGCGAGCAGCGGCTTGGTGGCAGCGTCAGATGGCGTCGTCGGTGAGACCAGGGTCGCGGTGTGAGATGAAGGCGGTGCTCGTCACGGTGCTGGCAGGTCACGGTGCAGCAGCGGCGTCGTTGTTGCTGAAGCACTGTCGTCGGCTGACGAACTGGAGTCGATGGCACCGGCGTCGGTAAGCCAAGGCTGCGGTGCAGGATGAGGGTGGTGCGTCGTGTAACTGTACGAGCGGTGCCCTCGAACCACGGTGCAAGCAGCGGCATCGAGTCCGGCGTGGAGCGGCGTCGTCGGGGATACCAAGGCGTCGTCGCGAGGCGGTGCGGAGTGCGGTGCCCACAGGTCGCGGTGCGAGCAGCGGCTCAGTGGCGGCATGAGCAGGCGTCATCGGTGAGACCGGGGTCGCGGTGCGGCGTTGCGGCGGTGCCCTCTGCGGTGCCTTCAGGACACGGAGTCGGCAGCGGCGTCGTAGACAGCGTAGGGCTTGAAGTCTTTGCTGTTCCTGAGACTTCTTGAACAGGGGGCAAGCTCTACCTCAAGCCCTTGGAGAAACTCACAAAGTAGATTGCAGAAAGTTCAGTCCAGTCCTTTCACTGCCCAAGACAGAAGCAGCCACTGCGGGCCAACACAGCAAAGCACACAGCAAAGTGGTAGTTCCTCCTCACAGCTTCTCCAGCTCTTCTTCTTGGCAGTCTTCTTGGTCCAAAAGAGTTCTAAAGTTCTGGGGTTTGGGTCCCCCTTTTTATCCTCAATTTCTCTTTGTTCTCTGAAGGCAGAGAGGCCTTTGCCTAGTCCAAACAAGTTCTGGTCAGTCCTGGAGCACTTTGTTGACAAGACTCCTTCCTTCCTTTTGCAGTGTAGGCCAGGGACATCAGACACACCACAGGAGGTGGAGCCAGCATTGTGGAGGGAAGGCACAGCCCTATTCAGGTCCCAGGTGCAACTCCTCCCACCCATCTACATGTAGATCCTGCTATTCAGCCCTGTGCTGACTCACCCTGTCTCCTGGAATCCCCCAGCCCCTGTCACTCACACTCCAGACAAGGAATACACAACCTAGCAGAGGGATGCTTGGATGGTTAGACAAAAAAATACCTACTTTCTAAAAGTGGTATTTTCAAACACAGAATGTTAAAACCAGCTTCACTAAAAGATGCATTTTATCATTTTGAGTTCAGGCGTACTAAACTCGAATTTCTACCATGTTCCCTGGGTCAGTTAGGATCATAGACCATTCTGGCCTATGGGGAACAGGTAGCCTTGCAATAGTGAAAAACGAAGTAGACTGTATTTCACTATCAGGGCATGCCACACACACCAGGGCATGTCCTACCTTTCACATACAATGCACCCTGCCCACAGGGGTACCTTGGGCCTACCTTAGGGGTGACTAACATGTAGAAAAGGGAAGGTTTAGGGACTGGCAAGTGTGTGCACTTGCCAAGTCGACATGGCAGCCCCAGGCTGCGCACAGGCTCTGCAATGGCAGGCCAGAGTTACACTTTACGGGCTGTTTGCGTGGGTGGCACAATCCAGTGCTGCAGCCCACCAACAGCATTTGATTTATAGGCCCTGGCACTCGTAGTGCACTTTACTAGGGACTGACACATAAATCAAATAGGCCAATCATGGAAACACCAATCCATAACACATTTTCTACAGGAGCACTTGCACTTTCCCACTGGACAGCAGTGAGGAAAGTGCGCAGAATCATTACACCAGCAAAAACAGAGTAAAAACCAGGAGGTCAGAAAGCAAAAAGTCAGGGGAAACACGCCAAAAGATGCCAAGTCTAACAGGTCCAAAAATTGGGGAAACTCTGGGTTAAAGCACAAATGGGCTACAAAGTATTAAAGAACTTTTGGCATTCCCAGTATTCAAAAGAGGGCAGGTATTTATACACATGGTTCCCCTCCTGTTCACCCTGTCTTGTCTGCTTCTTGGGATACTAGCAGAAGTTTGGGAGGGCAAGGTGTCACCTAGGGTGGTGACTGGCTTAATTCGATGGGAATGCTCCAACAACGCTAGACACAGGTAACTGGGTGAGAGGAAGTAAGGCGGGCTTGATAACTCTTTCTTCTACCCGCATTGGCACATCTTGTCAGGAGTTGCTTGTCAAAGGTATTGTTCTTCAGCCAGGCAATGCTAACATCTCACCAACACCAAACTAATTGTTTTAGGTCATCCTGGGCACATGTACACTCGCTGGGGTAGGGACACCAGTGTGGCAACACAGCACCGGCTGGCAGTTGCCATTATACTAAATGGGGGGGCCAGGTAGATCCTACCATGTCTCTCCTTTTCAGGGCAGCACTGAAGGGCTGGCGAGGCGAGTGCCCCGGGTACTTGGTCCCCCTTCGAGTTTCAGACTCGGCAGGACATGCTTGCAGGTGGAGCGATGGGAATCCCAAGGCGTTAAAGGGTACAGTCGGCAGTAAGCCACCTTGGGGAGGGGTAGTGTTATTGTGCAGGCACTGTAACAGCTTCTGTAGAAGCAGTGGCACGGGCGGGGGGGGTGTCTCCCCTCCCATCTCTGTGGTCTGACACCTGGGAGGCAATGATTTGACTTTCCAGGGTAGGAGGGTCCGGCTGCCAGAATTGAATTCTTCCTGGTGTAAGTTATGCAACCTTTGGTGGGCTTGTGAGTTTGAGGGTCAGAGATACCCCAATGTAGTATGGAGGGGCCCGGCCAGGCGTTGCCGTGGAAACCTCATGCAATTCTTTATTGGTCAGGAACCAAGGTCTCTCTGGGTGATTGGCCATTCGAGCGTCGCTAGAGTGGCACAATGGGCGGAGAGCAGGAAGTGGCGACATGGCTTCTCCGCCACCGTGATAACATGGCTAGGTTACCCGGGGATGCGCTGGAACAATTTGCAGAGGAAGCTACAGCGGAGACTCGGGGGGTTCATTGCTCCGCCTCATGTTCTGGTCATACATTTGGGAGGGAATGACCTGACTTTACTGGGGAGGAAGGTACTGCTGCAAGAAATGAGGGACACTATGTGTCATTTGAGCAACCAGTTGGGGGCATGTGAACTGTGGTGGTCTGAAATAACACCACGCCTAGTTTGGCAAGGAGCCCGGTCTGGGGATGCCATAGAGACCTCTCGCAGGAGGGTGAACAGCGCCCTGCGTAAATTCACAGAGCAAAGGGGATTTGGCTTTATCCGTCACGGGTTACTGCACGCCAAGTCTACTGGATGCTGGGATGTTGATGGGGTGCACCTTTCGAGGGTTGGCATGGACTTATTCTTGCTGGACCTTGGGGAGGCTCTGGAAGCAGCAGGATGTAAGTAGGAATGCCTGCCTTGGTGGGGGGCCCTGGTTGTGTCGGTGGCCACACCCAGAGCTGTGGAGGAGTTACAGGGCGATCCAGAGGCTGTAAGGTACAGAAGAGTACTCTATGCAGGAGCACAACAAGGGTGCAAAGCCAAGTGTACCCAGGGATGTCCTGGCGTTGTCCCCTGGAAGAGCGACGGCGCCCCGTTAGTCCTATGGGCGGTTGTGGGCCTGAGCAACCGGGGGCTGCCTGGAACGCTCCGCCCCTTTGGGGGCGTGAGTAAGGGTGTGGACTGGCGGTCCACCGCTGGGTGGGGTGACCCGTCCCAAAATTGATAACCACCGATTGGCGACGGCCACGGTGTAATTTGGCTCATCAGGCGGGCAGGCGGCGTAGGGGGGCTTGCCTGCCCTTGGATCACCCGTAAGATAACCCACCATGTTGGCATATTTGTTATGCAAATAAACCTGCAGCAATTTTCTCCACAAACAAGGTGTTGTGTGGTTTATTTATGTATTTTGCTGTTCGAGAATTGGGGAGTGTTGCCAATATTGGCACTATGTGGAATGCCCGTGGTCCACGAAGGGGACCCTCCTAAGAGGGCGGCCGCCTTAGTGCCACATGAGGGCACACGAGGCATCTGCTAGTGGTTCCCCCTTCTAGTTGCCAGAAGGGCCAGTGGGCCGCGTCACTTCCGGCAGTGGTGGGGGAGGGCAGGATGTATATATACTTTACCCCGCTCACGGTGCGGCCTCTTTGTCTGCTGCCCGTCTCGCCGTTTCCCGCCCTACCGCTTACCCTGCGGACGGGCAAGGGTGGTAGGGGGGGGCGAATACTCTAACTTATTGTTTTGTGGTGCAGGAGGAGTTACAGGGCGATCCAGAGGCTGTAAGGTACAGAAGAGTACTCTATGCAGGAGCACAACAAGGGTGCAAAGCCAAGTGTACCCAGGGATGTCCTGGCGTTGTCCCCTGGAAGAGCGATGGCACCCTGTTAGTCCTATGGGCGGTTGTGAACCTGAGCAACCGGGGGCTGCCTGGAACGCTCCGCTCCTTTGGGGGCGTGAGTAAGGGCGTGGACTGGCGGTCCACCGCTGGGAGGGGTGACCCCTCCCAAAATTGGTAACCACCGATTGGCGACGGCCACGGTGTAATTTGGCTCATCAGGCAGGCAGGCGGCGTAGGGGGGCTTGCCTGCCCTTGGATCGCCCGTAAGATAACCCACCATGTTGGCATATTTGTTATGCAAATAAACCTGCAGCAATTTTCTCCACAAACAAGTTGTTGTGTGGTTTATTTATGTATTTTGCTGTACGAGAATTGGGGAGTGTTGCCAATATTGGCACTAAATAACGGGCAGACATAAAACCGATTTTGCAAGCAGCCTGTGCTTCTCACTTGATGGTTGCTGCCGCACGGGGCTCATAGCCGCACCAGCACCACCGACAGGCAACGGACAGTTTTTCTTTTTTTGGCAGTTTTATATAACACGATGGTTATATGTATTGGAGCGTATTGCATGAGCAGCAGGTATATTACACAAGGTTCTCTTGGCTTTGAATTTGTGGTAAGCACGACCTACCTTTATGAACACTTTGTCAGTTCGATTAACGATAACGACAATTGATCTGTCTGCAGAGAACAAAACCTACTTATAACCTGAAAGAAGTTTAGCTCGCTTTAGTCCTAGTTTCTGACTTCTCAAGCGCTACAAGTCAAGATGGGAAGAAGGTAAAGAGCAGTGTGAAGACGAGCCACCCCACCTTTCTCGGGCTCGTAGAGTGGCCTTCATTTTTGATCTTGTTGCGCCATCGTGTGGACACAATTTAGCATCACACTTTAGTTCAATATTGGTGACATGTAACTGCCATGAACTGGTGGTGCAAAGAGAGTAAGTAAATAGTGTCTTTATTTCGGTTTTGTGCAGGTCTATAATCCAAGTGTAGCTTTGTGTTCTACCTATGCTATGGCTTGTTATTATTTACAGTTACGTTACTGCTGTGTACTCTGCTCATCCCGACTACAGATGTCTGGAGGGTGCTTAGGACTTCAGCCCATAACCCAGCAATGGTATTTTTGTGAATCTCTTTTTCTTCCCCATGCAGAGATACACTTTCACTTTTTGCCTATTTTAGTCCTTCTGCTACCCATTGGTATACGTGAGGGGCGTGAGTCGATTTCCATGCCATAACTATGGCTCTTTTAGCCAGAAGGAGTGTTAAGCTTAGACCTCTATTGCCTACCACGTAGATATGTGGACTGGGGAAAGGCCCCAATAGGCAGTAATGAGGCAAAAAGCAGGTCTGTTCTGCCCTGCGCCCTAGTTAAGTGCCCTGTAACTACTGCCCAGAATTGTGCTATTAGTAGGCATTCTCAAACCATGTGTTAGGAGGTATCTTACACCCGGGGCAATGGGCCATTGTTATGTTGCATTTTTTGTTAATTCTCTTTAGTGTTAAACGGAGCCTTTGGAGGTAGCTGTATTGAATATATTTATACCAGGAATTTCTAGACACTGATTTGATGTACTCTAAAACCTTCTTCCATTCTGAGGTTTCCAATACATTTCATAAACTAAGTTCCCATTCATTTCTAAGAGTTGTTATTTACTAATTGATCCAGCTAATAAAGATCTATAAATAATGTCTCCGAGCGTGTAAAGGAGTTTTATGGTCTCGTGTATAGAAGGTCCTAACTCCCCCTGGCTCCGTCTGTCCTGAACTCGTTTTTTAGTGTGACATGTGTTATGAGTTGTCCATTGGGCAGGCCGTAGCCTGTGGTCAGTTCACAGAAAGTTTGTCTTTCTTCTAAAGAATATCAGTCTCCAATGGTCACTAGTCCCGCTTCCAGCCAGGTTTCCATCTGCTAGAGTGTAAGAAGTTTACGCCCCATTGGGAGTCCCACTAACAGGATGGCAGGACCTTAATGATTTTAGTCTTAGGGGTAATACGTGCAAGCCCTTAGCGCCACCGCAGCGTCACTTTTTTGACGACCCGGTGGCGGTATGCCCTGCACCATATTTACAAAGTGGAGGTAAGCCACTTTGTAAATATGCTACCCTTTCACGCAGGTATCTGCATGAAAAGGGGCGTGTAATGGGTGTTGTTGTGGGCATTCCACCGTAACACCCATTGCTTTTTGACGCAGCCCCAGATTTACACGGAGGTGTAAATCTGAGGCAGCGTCAAAAACTAACGCCATGCAAGAGCAGACAGTACAATGGCGCAACGAGAAGAAATATTTTTATTTCTCCTCGTTTTTGCTTTTTCTATGTGTGCTGAGCAAAATGTCATTAATGATTGTTTATGTGCAGGAAGGTGTTCTTTCCTGCACATAAACAATCATTAAATAATGACAATTTGCTACATCTATGTGTGCTGTAGAATGCAGCACACATAGAAGTAACAAATCACCATTATGGATTGTTTATGTGCAGGAAGGGACACCTTCCTGCACATAAACAATCATTTCCTGCAACACAGGTGTAGGAAAGTGGGTTTCTGTTGCAGTAACCCCCCCACTTTTTACCTGATAACTGATGCACTTTTCCTTGGTGTGCCCTGGGTCCCTGCCAATCAGGTACCCAGGGCCTGTGTTCCTTCCCTAAAACTGCATTACAGCCTAAACCCAATTGGCCTCTCTGGCCACAGGTAAGCCCCTGGTAAATGGTACCCTAGGTACCCAGGGCACTGTGACCAGAGAAGGCCTCTAAAGGCTGCAGCACTTATTGTGCCACCCTTGGAGGCCCTGTACCCTGACACACACACACTGCCCTTGCAGGCTGGGTGTCTTGGTGCAGAACAAAACAGAGAGTCGACATGGCACACATCCCTGTGTGCCATGCCCACAAACACACTGCCCTGGCATACCTCAGTCACCCCTCGAGCTGGGTGCCCTATGCCAGTGGTGAGGGTACAGGTGCATGAGCCCTGTGCCCCTACAGTACCCAGGTCCATTCCTGGGCACTGTAAGTGCAGTGCTGCCATTCCGAGTATATAGTGCTGGGAGGTCGTCAGCACGAACTCCACAGCACCATGATGGCTGCACTGAAGACTGAGAAGTTTGGTATCAAACTTCTCAGCACAGTAAGCCCACACTGATGCCAGTGTGGGATTTACTGTAAAATGCACGACAGAGGGCAACTTAGAGTTGCCCCCTGAACCTAACCTACAATCCACGTCTTGTCTGAGGGGCTGCCTAAGCTGCCACACAGCAGACATGTTGCTGGACCCCTGGGTAGAGAGCCATCCGCTCTCCCGGGCCCGCAACAATGCACGTCCTGGGCGAGGTGCTAGGCCTCCTCCCCCAGGATGGGCAGGGGAAGCTTCAAAGGCATTCCGCCTTTGTGAGCTTCCCCAGACCACGTGCTGTACTCAGCAACTGGTCCCCACCGGTTCTTCCCCCCATCCTGGCGGGAAGACTGGCGGGAAACACCAAGGGAGGAAAGGGGGTGTGCCACCCTCTGCCAACCCCACCCCTCAGGTGGGGGAGGCAAGGTGAAGCACATCTCCGGGCTCTCGCTATCTTGAAGATGGGGAGCCCTGCCCAATCAGGACTAGGCTCCTGCCCCCCTCCCACAGGAGAGTGGCAGGATAGGGGGTGTACCCACCCCAGGGCAGGGACCCATTGGTCCCTGCCCTTTACCTACCTGTAACGCCCCTAAATCTAGTATTTAGGGGCACCCTGAACCTTCCTTCCTCAGATCCAGCAACAACAAGAAAAGGAAGAAGAAGAAAAAGGACGAGAAGCCGTGCAGAGCTAACAAGAGGACGATGCCCACTGACTTGGCCCCAGCCCAACAGGCCTGTCTCCCCTCGAACCTGCTCCTGCAAAACCCCGGCGTGTCCAGCGGCCAGCAACCTCAAAAACCCCGGAGGACCTGCCTGACTTCACTTTCCAAGCTGTTTCTCCCGTGAACACCGGACGTGTTTGAACTGCAGCTTCTGGTGCCAGCCAGGAACCGCGAATCCCGCACACTCTGCACCCGCCGAATCCGGCCCGAGCTCGAGTGGGCAAATACCCAGAGGAGGTCCCCCCGGCGATCCTGACCCGAGATCCGGCGACCCCTGACCTGCCTCAAGCCTCCTGACGACGCCTGCAGCCTCAATCCAGAGGACCCCCCCTACCGCGACCAGAGCGGGTAAGAAAATCCGACGTCCCAAGGCACCCCTGCACCCGACGCCCCACGGCCTTGTGTGCCCAAACCAACGGTGCCCAACCAACCCTCTACATCCCAACTTACCCCTCGAAGTGGTGGTTGCTACTGGAAGGTCCTCGTCCCCGAGCCTGCAGTGTTTCTTTGTCCCGGAGAATCTCCATTGAAATCAACAGGGCACCCGACCTCAAAACGGCACCCTGCACCCGGCCGCCCCAGTGCCGCTGAGGGTGCCCCTTTGGTGCTAACTTGGTCCCCAACGTGCCCTGAGATTAACCCTAGGAGCTTTGCTCCCACAACCCCGTGGCCTGCTTGCCAGCAGCCACCAACCGGAGTCCCCCTATCCTCCATAGGATAACATTGGGCCTCAACACTCTGCACCCGGCCGCCCTAGTGCCGCTGAGGGTGCAACAACAGTGCATCACTGACCCTGGGAGACTCCTGAGTCTAACCCCAGAACCCTAACTCAAAAGACCGACTACTTACCTCGAAACCGATAACTCATTTTTCCTCATGGGATAACATGGACACTTTTTCTTCCAAAAAGTTTCTAAGTGTCGACTTTTGGAAACTAAGAATATTCTTTAAAAATCGCACAAATAACCTAACCGAATTTTCTCAACTGTTTGCAGGAAAGGTCCCAGTGCTGAACCTAGGTGTCCAGCACTGAGTAGCAAAAGTAATTAAAAAGTAACTTACCTGTGAATTGAATTTCCTTCCATAGGATAACATTGGTGGTTCTTTGTGAAAAAGTTTCTAAGTGTCAACTTTTGAAATACAAGAATATTCTTTAAAAATCGTACAAACTACAAAAACGTAATTACTTACCTGTTTTAAGTAAATGTCCCAGTGCTGAATCTAGGAGTCCAGCACTGGATTACAAAATTAACGTTAAAGTAACTTACCGGCGAATTGAATTTCCTTCCATAGGGTAACCTTGACTGGTTTCACTTGGAAATTCTTCTAAGTGTCGAGTTTTTAGACTTTAAAATATTCACCTAAAATCAGCCGAATTACGAAAATGAATTTACTCATCTGCTATCAGGAGAGATCCCAGTACTGGATCTTGGTGCCCAGCACTGACCCTAAAAAGTAATCACAACTGTACTTACCGGTAGCTTGAATTTCCTTCCATAGGATAACAATGCCTGGTTTTTGCTGAAAAAGTTTCTAAGTGTCGATTTTGCAAACTTACAAATATTCGTTAAAAATCGCCTGTATAACAAAAACACATGCTTTCAACTGTTTACAGGAGATGCACCAGTGCTGGATCCAGGATCCAACACTGAGTAAGAAAAAGTAACGTAACACTAGTTACCTGCTAAGTGAATTTCCTCCCATAGGATAACATTGGTGATTCTATGTGAAAAAGTTTCTAAGTGCCAACTTTTAAAATACAATAATATTCCTTAAAAATCACAACTGTAACCAAAACGTTTTTACTCAACTGTTTACAGGAGATGTCCCAGGACTGAATCTAGGATCCAGTCCTGTGGTTAGAAAAGTAATCCAAAAAGTAATCTATTGCATTTAACTAGAAATTCCCATTGAGCTCAATGTATAATTGTGTTTAAAATTGTGTTGCCTATTGCAACAACTGTAACGATTGCATTCAAAAGTCTATTGCCTATTGAAAGTATTTACCTAAAGCATCTCATTCTGAGAAAGTATATTTTGATACCTATTGTTGGTTCTAAAATAAAACAAGCATATATTTTTATATACAAACCATTGGCCTAGAGTTCAGTTCTTGAGTGTGTGGCTTCATTTGCTGACTGAGTGTGTACAACAAATGCTTTACACTGTCCTCTGATACTGCCTTACTGCTCGACCAAGCTACCACTTTAGAGAGTAAGGCTATATCTAACTTTAGCCTCTGCCAAACCTCTGGGGACTGTGGACCCTGGGCACACTGAACCTTACTTTGGTTCAGTATATACAGAGCCACTTTCTTACAACAGGCACTTTGCATTATGGTACAAGGGTGCTTGCGTTGGCGCTAGGCAGCTCATTTTAACGCTAACACTAGGGAAAACACAGGGGTCTGCTGTATTTTTATAAGTACTGAGCATCCCTGTGTTTTGAAAATGTGGGAGCGCGGCACTGCCACATGTGGCGTAGAACTCCACGCTCTGACATTTTTTTGTAAATATCCTCCTTAGTTTTGTCTCTATTTCTTTTCCATGTCCTCAATGCCATTTGGAGTTGTTTGGGCTTATCACTGCGAGCCAAAATCCATCCCACCAGAGTGGCCAAACGTTCTTCTGTCCAGCATTCATCATGGGTCCACCCAATTCCTGTCCATTTATTCCATCTCAGCGTTGGGTGATCCATCGTGATTGGGCAGCTAAGAAGTATAGTACTTAATCTGGAGCAGACAGTCCCGTTTCTGTGATTGGGTTTTTTTACTTTTCTAATTCTATGTCTCCATTGCCCCAGATTAGGTATCACAGCAGCATGTTTAATTCTTTGATTATCGAGCGCGGAATCCACAGTGGCGGGTTCATAAAGAGATACAGCAGTCTCAGCAGTGCATTCATCTTGGATAGGGCTATTTTGCCCAAAACACTTAAGGTTGGTGTTTTCAAGAACACAGTGAAAGTCTTTAGCAATGTATTACTGCCTCTGAGTTACCCTCTAATATGTCCTCATCAGTGTGGTATATTCACATACCACGTCTGTATGGTATATTCGTATCCAAGGTACCTGAAGGTGAGAGCTTCCTAATTTCAAAAGTGGTAACTTTGGGCCCTAGGTCTGTGTTCACATCTTTCAGAAACAGCAATATGTCATTTGCATAAACAGATATAATATGTACACACCATCATGCGTTGTAATCTTTTGCAACCTCTTTTCACCCTCACTTTAATAGCTACTGGTTACATTGCTTGTGCAAGTAGTAGCGGCGACTGAAGGCAGCCCAGTCTTGCTTTGCTGTGCACAGTATATCTGGTAGAAATTATATTGCCTGTTTTGACTCTAGTTATTGGATTAGGTAGATACCCATTTAATGAACTTTTCATCTGTTCCTACGTATTTCAACACAGTAAACCGATAAGTCCAGTTCAATTAATCAAATGCGTTTTCCTAGTCAATTGATAATATCAGTGCATGATGGTGTTCTTGTGGTGTTTCTTTTGATATCCTAAATAATCTCCCAATGTTGAAAGGCGTATTTCAGGAAGGAAGAAAACAACTTTGATCTCTTTGGTGAGGTAAGGTACTAGCCTGTTGGATAATCATTTTATAATCTGAGTTTAGTATTGATAAAAGCTTATAGCATTCCACTTATAGGGTATCACTATAAAGCTTTGGGAGAGAGACTATTAAAGCCTCTTTGGATGTGTCAAATAAGTGGCCTTTTTCCCATGTATCTCAATACATATTGACCAGTTTAGTTGCTAAAATGTCAGCAAATGCTGAATAGAATTCTGTTAGCAAGCCATCAGTCCCCAGTGTTTTGCCATTTGTCATGTCTTTTTTTTTATATTTTTAATTTTGATTTCTGTCACAGGATCATTCAGAACTTCAAGGTTCAAGTCTTACCTGGCAGTGGCGGACACAAAAAAAAAGTTGCATAAAAAGCCAGTGGAATTCTGCAGAGTTCCTCTCCTCCCTAATAGCCACCTGAATCAAGTACAAACTGCTAACACACATGTAGATGCGTACTGATTTAGCAAAGAAGGATGCGCCCGATGTACAAAGAATGTAAGGAGTGCAGCTCAAGTTGCCTACAGTCACCAACAGCAATACGCAAAAGTGAATGGGTGCATGTAGGCCTTCTTTTACAGCGCTGAAACTGAAAGCCTGAAGCTGTGTATCTAATTCCTGAGCGCTACTGAGCTTCAGACAGACAATTAATGAAGGGTGCACTGCTCACCTCTTATCAAGAGTGGAGGGTCTAATCAACGAACACCATGAAGCTTTATGCAGCTCAAGCTCACAATCCCACAGCTCTGCGAGAGTCTGCCACCGAAGCCCCGGTCTGGGATCCCATCATTCCACCCATTTCAACTCGCATTCCCATGCTGCTTCTTAGAAGAAGTTGGAAGTGATGTCACGCACTGGGGGGTCCGCGCGCAACCAGGTAGGAAGTATCAGATATCGCCTTCCCCTTGGCAAAAGACTAGAGTGCTTTTCAGGGACACAACATGTATACTGCCTATGGTATGATAACATGGAGACTGAGCACCAGTAAATCAGCACTGAGCACTGGTAAGCTCCGCCACACGGCGTAGATGGAGTTTTTGCTGAACTCCGAGCTCCAAGCGGAGCATGGACTGGCAAAAAGTCTGTGACCTCCGCCAACGGAGCAGAGTTTACCACCCAGGGTTACTAAATAGGGCAGTCTGATAATGGTATCACACCTGATCCAATACAAAGGGTATTCCTAAGTTGCACATTTTCATCTGAAAGTATTGGGGCAAATAACTCCATTTACTTCAACCCTGGCCATTGGGTTTGCGTATAGTAATCTAATTGAGGCCAAAAAGGGAGGTTCCAAAACCCAGTTTCAACATAATCCTGAACGTTAAAGGCAATTCAATGGAATTGAATGCCTTCTCGACTTCAGAGGATAGAGGAGCACTTAGTTTGGTGACCCTATGTGACATTTCTAGGCAATGGCAATTATGGAGTTGCCTGAGATTTAGTTTGATTGATTTTCCCGTAATAAAGCAATATTAATCCACGTCTACTAGTTTTGTTAAAACTGTGAAAAGGTGATTGGCGAGGATCCTCACCTGCATCTGACGCCAACATTGATTAGTGATAATGGACAATAAGAGTTGTAGTTATGCCCTGGTTTCCCTTCTTTATGTATGAGGACTATTGTGGCAGTCCTGAGGTCAGCTACTGGGTTTCCTTCAAACATTGAATCTCAGTACGCAGCTAGAATGTGGCCAGCTGTGCTGTTTGAAAGTCACTTGTATTTCAAAACAGGAAGATCCTTTTGGTCCTGGTATCTTACCTGATTGGACATGTATTTTGGTAATAGTGACCTCATATTCTAATTTTTCCATTTATAATGGTTCATTATCTAAACCACTGGGATTGGGAAGTCTGAGATTCTTACAAAACTCTTTAGCTCTTTCTCAGACATAAAAGGTTTAGAATTAATTTGTAAACTCTTGGGCTATTGTCTCATCTGACATCATGTTCAATACACCTGGTACCACCTATTCTCAATGTCACACCTATTAAGTCATGCCATCAGCTTGGCTACCTTATTCCTAGATTCATCAAGTTGAAAGCAGAGAAATATGGCCCTAGCTTCAATATCTTGGAAGCTAGTACCCCCTAACCACCACCCTAGACATGGCCTATTCTCTCAGGACAGGTTTATATTGCACATACAGGATGCCTTCTGATTCCACTGAGCTGCATCAACAACAAATGATAACATATGCCCATAGTAAAATATTATGCATCTCTAAATCAATAAACAATCCACACTATTTCAGGGCCCAAACAATAGTGAAGTTGGGAGAAATTGGTGTTTACACCTGAATACAAGGAGTATTAAACAATCTTTTTATGAGAACTTCTTCACGCATCCATCAGGCCCACAGTCGTATTGAATCTTTACAGATCAGTACAATGCACTCCGTCACATTTCATAGAGGAGGATCTGTCTCAAGCTTCACCCATGACAAAATGAAAAACCCCTTCTATACTTCTGACATCCATGGTATTTCCAGGAGCGGCGATCCTTTCCCATCAAGGACTAATTTCTACAATCCTGATGGTAGATAAACCAAAAAGGCCACCAACATATTTCCATTGTATTTCCCTGCCACCGCTCATAGTAGCTTAAGTCATCTACCTATATTTTGTTCAGAGACAAAAGGAGTTGATCTGAGCAACATTGCACAAACTCTGGATCCTGATGTAAACCCTACATGGACCTTATGTTCTGCACAGTTTTCCATTTATATTCTCCACTTTACTGACTCCTTCCATTATCATTTTTGTCTTCTTCTAGGTCACAGTGGGCGTGAAGGATTTTCATATGCGCTGGGCCAAAATATAATGCCCGGATATAAAAGATACACTGTATCTGGGCTACTTAGGACAAGGATTGTACATCTGTGTTACCATGTAGAGGTAATTCCCATCCGAACAGACAACCCTACCAGATATGACAACCAGGACTCTTACTCCACCATTGGAGATGTCCAGTCATCTGATTAGCAGAACTGGTGGGAAAGTATCTGCATTTCCTTGCGGTAGTCTGGTGTGTGTTCCCTAGTGAATTTTAGTCCTTGCAAGGATATAAACCACCTCAGCAATTTGCAATTCTAACCCTTCGTTGCCATCAACCACTTGTGATCCATCTGCTCCACAAACACGCTGCCACACAAGTATGTCTAGAGCCGTCCCACAATTGCAAACAACTCCTTCTCAATCGGAACCCAGCCCTGTATGCTAGGAAGCAGACTGCGGCTAACAAAAGCAACTGAACGCTCTCTGCCCTTGTCGTCGAGTTGAACGAGCGAGCTCCATCTCTCTTATCAGAGGCATTAGTTTGAAAAATGAAGAGCTGACCTTAGTGTGGTGCCTTTGATACAAGAGTATTGCAAAGGGTGGCATTTAGGTCCTCAAAGGCCTTTTGACATTTCATAGTCCAGATCACCTTTCTGGGGGTTTCTTGGAAGTTAGGGCTGTTAAGGGAGACACTGTTGCTCCATGTTGCAGTGGTACTTATTGAGTTCTAGAAAGGCATGATCTTGGGTTTATCTGGTGCCCCAACACAGACTGAATCCTGGCATCCAGCAGGCATATTCTCCAAATGCCAACCTGATGTCTGGTATATATATATTCCACAGATGACTGCTGTATACGGCACTTAGTTGCTATGATGGCTAGGTTTTGCCCCCTGTATCCTGACTAACATCTGTTCTAGTTGTGTCAGGCATTGAAAAGTGGTAGGAAAATTTTTCAGTCAAAAAGGGCATGACCTTGAAGTGACACAAACCATCTGGCATCCAGAATGCTGTTTTCTCCTTGGCGCTAGGCACCAGTGCAATTTGGCAGTACCCACTGGTCAGAATAAAGGTGCTCGAGAAGAAGGCAGCACTGAGCCTGTCCACAAACTCCAAGTATGAGAAGTGCATCAGACTTGATCACCTCACTGAGTGTCCAATAGTCCATGCATACGTATAGACCCATCAACTCTTACTTTGGCACAAACACCACTGGGCTAGCCCAGGGGCAGCGGAAGTCCTCAATCACTCCCAGGTCTGACATCTTGATAACCACTCCTGGACCCGGTCTGATATCCTATAAGATTTGCTTTTCAAAGACAAATTCTTTTGTGTGTCTCTATCATATAAACATACAAGTGTGAATTCTAGGGTCATTGAGACGATATGGAAAGACCAACCTAGAACTTCTCTGCACTTTCCTAATTGCGTAGGAGTCAGATCAAGGGCAAGTTTTACCCCTTATACAGAGCCATCTTTCATATCATTGTGCAACAGGTCAGGAAGTGCTTCAACCTTCCATGCCATTGCCAGTATGTTCACAGTGAGGTCCCTTCAGAAGGGTTTCATCGGGTTCACTTGGAACAACCTCTAAGCTTTTAGTATAGCACCAACTTCTACCATGGAATTCACCCCAGAAACCTTCTGCACTACCTTGTATGGCCCATACCCCTTGTACTCTTGAGCTTTAGGGAAAATGGGCTTTAGCACTAACAATTCCTGACCCTCCTGGTCCCCAGTCCACATTGTTTTCTGATTGTACCACTCCATCATCTGCTCTTAGCTAGCCAGATGGGTTTTTCGTCACCTCACTCATGTCATGTGCCTTCAACTTCCTAGGCCAAGCACATAGTCCGCCATGTCTTTTTTTGTGTGACTCAGAAGTACCTTTCCACCCCTTCATCACTAGTCTGTGAGCCACACACAGGACACCCAAAGAAAAGTTCAAAGGGATTTAATCCCACTCCCTCCTGTGGAATTTCTTTGTAGACAATTAAGAGACAAGGTAGGAGCTGACCCCCTTTCACTTGAGGTTCTATGTCAGAACCCCAATTGTGCTCTTAAGGTTCTTGTCATAGCATTCCACCAACCCAGTGGCCAGCAGTCTACACTGTGGAGACATGGTAAGTCATAACATCTTTTTCCCACTTCTCTCTCATGTATGAGTTGAAATTGGTTCCTCTGTCAGAAATCACAGTACTTGGAAAATCAACACATGAAAAGGACACATGAAAAGGAGTGCTCTCACAACTACCATAGCAGTTGTGTTCCTAAGTGGTGCTACCTCTGGGTGCCTGGTGGATTTGTCCACCACAGCCAAGATGTACTTGCTAACTCATGCTGTTCTTGGGTATCAAATGAGTCAACTATGTTAGTGCCTTCCCACTCACATGGCACACCGTGTAAGATGTTCCGCACGCTTGGTGGAGACCTCCACTATTGATGATGGAAATCTGTCTATGGTTAAGCATATGGAAATTAATAAAAATTTTAAAAAATTAAAAAAAAACATTTAAAAAAGTATGTTAAAGGTTAAGAGTAAATAATTTTATATATGCATTTTAAATGCACAATATTTTTTTAAACTGTTACTGCATTACTAAATACATTTTATGTTAAATTTGTAATACATTTAGGTATATTAAATTAAGTTAAAAAAAATTTAAAGATTTTTAAAAAATTAAACCCACCTCAGAAAATGTTTATATTTGTTTATTATGTGTCAAAAGTTACTACAAATTATGTATAAAAGGAGTGCAATTTAGTCTACTTTTTTTTTATTAATGTGGCCTATACTTTTAATTTGAAAAAGCTCCTTAAATTATTTTAGAATAAAATAATATTTATTTATAATTTATATATTTTTCTAATATTTAAATAATTTTACTTACATTAGTTAATTTTTTTTTCTTCATTATTTTCTATGGGATTCTATTTTAAGTCCCTACCTCAATTCTGTTCTATGGAAGGGTTTTGCAGAACTTGTGATCTTCATGGGTGGTGTTGGACTTACTGAAGCTCTGAGCAGGAGTATATTCACTATGGTTCGGGGTCTTTTTGGCTGCCGTACCTTTGTGAGTGCAGTTTGAGAATAGGAAGGTGCTTACTTTTTTTGTGGATGGATGTATGTCCTTCCATAAACCTCTCCTTAGCCCTCCCTTAACTGTTCCTTACTCCTCCACTTTATTTATTTAAAGAGTTTTGTATGGCACGAACTTGACCCGAAGGCATCAGAGCGATTCACATAGTTGGCAGAGAAAGTTACCTGAGTTACATGTCAGTAAGTACAATTAAATGAAAAGGAGCAAATACATAGCAACAACATACAAAGAAGTATACTATAATCAGTGGTAATTATACGAGTGACATGTGAAATAGAAACCGTCACATAAAATAATCACACATACATGACAATAGTGTATATGAAGGGCAGTGGGAAATGGGGTATGCTGGCGTGTATAGCAGTGTGTGCGTGAGCAGTGGTGTTGAGGTAAAATGAGAAAGAGAAAAAAGCATGTAAGCATTGTACAGAATAGCATGTGGCCTGTAATAGCAATGCAAACCAATGCATGGGCAAAAAGAACGTATGGGCCTAATATACCAGTATAAATTATCAGTGACAGCAATAAGGCATAGTGGTACAAGCTACGAGATGGTGATAGACGCATACACTGGCATGTTCTGTATCGAGGGGTTCAGGGCTGGTGAAGCGCATTATAGCTGAAGCAGCAGGTCATGACTGAGGGGATGGTGCAGCTGGGGCTCCCCGCCAGGGACAAGTCACATGGTTATTTAGCCGCTGCGTTGGCACAGGCACCTATGCAGACGGTGACCTTCACATCCGTGACTGGCTCTGCTACGGTCGGGTGGTGGCCAGTCGGGTGGTGCGGGTTGTGGGGGGGAACGAAGGGCTCCTTCTCACCTTTCCTGTTTCAGGAGATGCCAGCGCTTGAGGGAGGTGATGTGGGGCAATCCATTGGTCGACAGACATTAGGGCAATGCCCCTCAGACCCACAACACTCGGGTGACACCGGGGGTCGATTGCACCATCCGGACCTGGCATACAGGCAGTCCCAATAAGAACACACGCCAGTCCCTTGGGCGGACCAGAGTCGGTCAAGCATGCCGGAGCCAGCGGGCAGGCTCACCTCTTAATCTTCCGCTAATTTTGCTTTCCTACTGAGCCTCTTGACCCTTCCATTTTGTCCATAGTCCCATTATTGGCAACACACCCCACCCACACCACAACAGAGTAGGCATGCCTAAATAAATACACAACACAACTTTTGTTTGGAGAAAATATTGCTGCAGGTTTATTCCATACAAAAGTATGCAATATGGTGGGTTATCTTACGGGCGATCCAAGGGCAGGCAGCTGTACCAACCTCCTGATGAGCCAAGCACTGTGGAGAATACAATTAGCGCTACCCTTATGGGGGTGATCCCCTTACTGGATCACGTGACACATTGGTCCCTTATTACTCACGCCCCTTTCAGGGCGGAGCGTAGCAAGGCAAGCCCCCGGTTGTTCAGGCCCACAACCGCCCGAAGGACTAACGGGGCGCCAACGTAATTGTTCCAGGACCCTCCCATGAGGCTCCTGGGATTTGGCTCTGGCACCCCTATTGTGCCCACGCAGAGATACCCTTCTGTACCCATATGCTTCCAGATCGCCCTGTAACTCCGCCAAAGCTCTGGAGGCGGCACCCGTCGCCTAAAGAGCCCCCCACCAAAACAGTTCCTTTCTCACTGCAACCTGCAATTTCCCGGGCCTCATTCATGTCCAGTAGGAACAGATCCAAGCCCACCTGTGCCAAGTGCACCCCAACTTTGTCAAAATAACCTTTGGTGTTCGCCCGGCATAGCCCATGCCTGATGAAGCCAAAGCCCCTTGCTCTGCGAACTTGCGCATGGAGCGGTTTATCCTTCTCTGGGAATGTACCAGTGCCTCGCATGACCTGCAAGAATTTGATGGCCTCCCAGGAGGGAGCTCTACTCTTAAACATCGCTATATTACCCTTCAAGCTGATGTGGCCCCCACCTCCTGCAACCTGTAGTTGCAGTCCTTCTAGCATTTCGTGCTTCCTAACACCTGTTTCCCCAATTTATGGAACAGCAGCACACTTGCTTAGAAGACCGCTTCCACAACCAGCCTGTATACTCTGGCTATGCGGACAGGGCATTTCATGCCTCACTGAAGCAACCCGTAACCTGCCCTGGGAGCGGAGTGCACCTACTGAAGTTGACCAGACATGTGCACAGACCTATGCGATTAATAAACCCTGGCGAACAAGACTGTTCGCATAGCGCACACTATTGCAGTCACAGCAACCATTTGGAGTGACAACTTACGCCACCTACCAAGCTTGCTTAACTAAAGCTTGATCACAGATACACACATACCTGCTAACCAGCTGTGACCCTTGATGCTCAACCCAGCTAATTACCTAGTACTTTGTTATTCCAGGGAATATTGCCTTCCACAAGATCAAGCCGCACATGAGCATATGGCCTTCACCTACTGGGCCGAGGTGCAGTGTGTGCTCTGGAATTGTCAGCTATGGAACTCCAAACACATTTCAAGCCGCTCTTGGAGCCACGGCACACATTCTGGCCTAACCAACTGACGCATGCCACCTGGCTAACTTGCCCCTGCGAGATTTTGATCTTAACACCACCCTCTTGCGGTTACCGGTGCACATCGTCTATACGTCTTGCCCCCACTCTATTTATGCAGATACCTGCAATGTACCCTTCTGCCCCTGTATGGGCGGGAAAATACCTGTAACATTGCAAATCCCACTGCACTCACATTCTCGGGCAGTCCGGTGGGGGAGAGAGGTCCTTAGAATTGGTTCTGCTACATAGCCTGGCCTCCTAGCCCGCAAGCTCCCTCGTCTGACAGCAGACTATCTGCTGTGTCGCCCGTGCAATGTCCCCACCCTGGCGCAAGACGTCCCATTCTATACCTCTGCTAACAGACTACCTTCAGTGAAGCTGGAATGAACGGTTGTATGTTGTGCATCTGACCATAAGAACCTTGGTTTGCTTTGGCAGGGATCAAATTGTTGCATCTGTCACACTCAAAATAGTGGCAACGTGCAGTTCTTTTGCATTCTACACTGCAGAGTGTGCCTGGACGATCCTAGACACCCCCTATGTGCCAACCCGCTTTGACCCAAGATGCAAAGCACTGGACCCGGTACACTTGGTTACCCCCGGACTTAATTGCCCTCCACCGAAATCCATGTGTAAACGTAGCTGGTCCCTGATTTAATTCCTAGTAGTCTATGTGTTATGCCATACTCCTTTTATGCCTTTTTCAAAGCAGTTAACCTGCTCACACACGAGACACGCTGGTAGCCAGTCCAGTATAACCTATACATGGAATTTAAATTCTCCTAACAACTGCGCAGAGGGCAAGCCACACTCACTGCTACTAGTGTCTGACTAATCGGCCCTTGGAGGCCGTAGCAATACTGCCCGGTCAGCAAGTACACCCACTGTACAGTTGTCATTTAGTAACTCATGGCGCTGACAACCGCAATATATGTATTGTGCCCACTATTGGAGACAACTCACCCCTTCGTGGAGTGACAACTACACAGGTGCCTACACAAGTCACCCAACAGACAAGTTGTCCCTGGCTACCTTGTGTTCTGGTGCCAGATTTGGAAAGAGCCTTGCCTTCACTTGCTGCCCCCTGGGAAACACACCATGCCCGTGCTCTGGCCGCAACGCGGCGATGCCCTCGTGTAGCATCGAACCCCTGTCAAATAAGAGTGCCAACTCCAACTACTTAAAACTACACCTTGACCATGGGTGGAGTCTAGCTCTTCCCCAAACTTCTGCTAGTGTAACCCACGGTCACGCCTCCTGTTCAGTTCAATTTAGTAATTCATGGCACTGACCCACAAGGGCCTAATACTGGGCTGTGTAAATGCGGCCCAGGGTGACCTTAAACAATCGGCTTGGTGTGGATGGGTGCTAACATTACCTGGCTGAAGTGCAATCCCTTTGACAATCACTCCTGACAAGATGTGCCAATGCAGGTAGAAGAAAGAGTTATCCAGCCCGCCTTACTTCCTGTCCCAGTTATCTGAGTAAATTAGTGAAAGATGCACTTTTGAACTGGTAGCTGATACTGTTACTTATACCTGCAAATGCTCTGCTCAGAGCAGCCCGCTAGACAATGGCTTCCATTGAAAGGCGGTGCCAACAGACCTCCACGCACTTAAGGCGGTACCTCTGAGTTGGGCTCTAATCTAACAGATGCCCCTTGCATCGGATACCGCATCTGGCTGTGAGCCGCTCAGTGCTCCTGATGCCTTGGCGCTTCCTGACCCACAGCCAGCTCACCCTGATACAATCCGCTCGTGACTGGGACTCAACAGTGCGGCGAAAGCACGAGACATCCTAGCCTGACCTTAGCTCTTCGCCAGGCTCCCACACAAGAGCCCTCCACAAACTTTGTGGCCTAAAACATTCGCCCTGTGGGGCGGTTGCGAATGGACTGCAAACAACTCCTAGGCATTCTCTACCAATGTTGTAAATGGAGTTTCTGGTTGGCTAGGGTTTGCACCTAAGCCTGGCCGAACCCACCTCTCTAGTCAGGAGAAGGGAGTACACACTTAAGCTGACACCTGTCCACCCCCTAGGTGGCTAGGCAGAGACTTTGGCTTATCCCAGAGGCAATGTAAATTTAATGTGCCAACCGCACTCCCACAGTGGCACACTAGGCACACTACAGAAGAGACTCCATACCAGGCTATTTTAAATTACCCTTCGTATCGTCCATACAAGAGAAACTTAGTTCCATCTGCCCCTATTACCCTGTGCTACCAAACCTCATCATGACATCACAGGGATTACATAACTCACTAGGTCAATCGGGCCACCATCCTACAGCTCAGTTAGCACAACCCCGTAGTTGCTGGTAGGAACTGTATTTAGCATAACACCTTATCCATCCACTCAATCAGCCGTGTACCCTACTAACACTTGTAGCAGGACGCAAATCATAAGTACCTCATGCCCAACTGAGGCATCACCTATCACCATAGTGTTGTGTACAATTGGCTTCACATCGGGACTAGGGTGCAGCTTCTACCCCCTCAGGCTGCCTCGCCTCCCACAACCGCATAAAACAGCAGTCCGAGGCAATGACAACACAAATGGGGGGGGGGTCGAGATCGCGCCCCAAAACGCTGGCTAGATCACCCCTTACTCTCACTCCAACTAGGGTGACCGCCACAGCAGTTCATTCTCTCGCCTCGGTCCACGTGTGACTGCCCCGAGTTTTAGGGTAGAAGGGCCCCGCTGCCTGCGCGAAACCTCTGGCGGCAATAAACTGGCCACGACATGTCTGCTGCACCGTACTTGGAGCCCCTGGGAGAGCAGGGTCAGCCCAGCTGGGTGAGAGGACCTCTCGGCGGGTGCCCTAATCAGCGCGCTGCGGCCTCACCACTTGTGAAATCCCGCCCAGCCGCCTGGCCCCTCGATGCAACAGCCAGAAAGCAGGAGTAATAAAGCGTGACCCTTAAGCATTAGCGCATGAGAACAGTAGAACATTTTCACCTCTAAATCCCTTTAAACGTAGCCTGCTTCATCCTCTTGCGTAACACCCTCCGCAAGGCTTTCACCGATGCCGCTGCAGGCACGGTGTCCCCCTGTGGCGCTGGCGCACTTGTCTGGAACAACAACAACCATGCGCCCGCTGCACGTGGCGATAAATGCATGCAGGTCCTAACTGACTGCACCTCCCTTGGGCACAGTCCAGCAGGAGCACCCCCCGGTAGGTGCAGCTGACCTCCGCCTCTAAGCGTCGATGGTCAAAGACATTGAGCATGGCTGAAATATATTGAGCATTCACCGCCATGAAACACGAGAGATTATCCTGAAAGGCCAGATCCACGAAACTGTTGTACCAATACATAGCCTTACTTGGAGCTGCTAGACACAAACAGATACTTGCACTATCGGCTGCAGCAACAGCAATTTATAGATTTGATTTGCCAACGAGAGACTGAAGCTGCCTTGGAGTTTTACCCAGGCACAGTTAGCGGTGCAGGGAGAGGAGAGCACAGAGTGTCTGGCAAAGACAACGTACATCGGCCCGCCTGTTTTTGATATCCCAGAAGAGACGCCGTTTGGAGACCTGCAGAGCATGCTGCAGAGGCCATAGGTATGGATTGAAGTCAACCAAGCTGTACTGGATTATGAAAAATTGCGAGTCCACTCCCAAGCTGGCTAAGCTGATGAAACTGGTACTATGGGCGCAGAATGAACTGGACCAGAAAAAAGTTAAATATCCCAAGATGTCAGGCCTCAGCAACGACACAATTGAGGATTGAACCTTGTGCCGAACTGCGTGAGCAGACTGGACGCTGCTCGATTTCAAGGACCTTCGCAAGGTGCTCCAACCCAGCGCCCCCCCCACAGGTTCAGTGCCGTGGCGCCACAGATTGTCGCACGACCCGCAGACGGGTGATGGGCAGAGCGGCCGGCAACGTGCGACACAACACTACAAAATGCTGCCCCCATCGTCGGAGCCATGCCAGCCCCGCAGCCCAGAAGCCACCGCCAGGCGCTGAAGGCAGTGCCACCCCCGCACGCCCGAGACCGAGCACGGCTCGCCCCTAGGCCTGACCGGGGAGGGTACAAAATTACACCAGGGAAGTCCAACAACCCTTGCATGGGCGGCAGATGGGTCCAAGTGAGAGAACAATGATGCACAACCACAGCACCCCATGGAAACCTCAGAGAATGGGCCATATACCTTGTGCGGCCTACATCTGTATTTGAAAGCACTAGAGCCCGAAAAAGATATGCAACGGATCAACCTTACGCTTAACATTCAACAAGCATCTACCGCGATGTGGAGCTCAAGTTTTCGTGACTTGGAAGGGGTTAACTCGGCCTTCCAATTTGCCAAGTTTACTGGATAAGTTACTTTAATTTGAACACGCACCAGCGCAGCCCCAGTCTCCCTGCCCAAGCAGGTCGCATGACCTGGTATGCCAAAGAAATTGTACCCATGGGCCACGCCTAAAACACTGACACTGCCCGCAAAAACCACCAAGCAAAGCCGCAAGGTCAGGATATCCACCGAGTGATGTGGATGGGGGGGAGGGCACAAGAGCAACGCACGGCTGCAGCCACTGCGCTGTCCCCAACACTATCCAGCTCCATGACCTGCCCGCCCGACGTGCCACAAACTCCCTCAAGGCCCGAGCAAACCACGGAAGAGGCCATCCTGCCCCACCCACAGCCACGGGTGCTTAGAATAGTGTGCCGCCCGACTAGTATCTGGCTGTTTCGTTCATTGCATCCAGATATATAATATAGCAAGTAACATCATACCTACAACAAGTCAGGACTGTTATCTTTGTCTATAGTTGTTACTTGCATAAGATAAATAAGCAGCGACTCGAGATGGGCTGCAAACCTGACTCCAGCTAGAGCAGACCAGGGCCTGGACTTGAGCGGGAACCCCCTAAGCCCAGCACCCCAGTTTGTCCGCTGTCCAGGTCACCCCGCGGGATGACCGTGAATCAGCCGGAGGAGCTGATAAAACCCGGGGCCAAGGTGAATGATTGCAGCACCAGTGTGTGGGAGGAGACACGACCCTAGTCTCACGCTTGCCCCACAACTGACATTTAAACCTGTTAAACAGCATTCGTGGTGAGGGCCGAATTATATCCCCACATGCCACGAGGCCGTCCAACTTGACCGACCGCACAATGCCCGACGTGCAACTGGCAGAATGCCCCCCGCGGCATGTGGCTCCCACAGCGGCGAAGAGGACTTGTACGGCAGCATACGGTCTTGGTCCCTCCAGCGACCCGAGAAACCCCTTCAGTTCCCGGAGCCAACCATGGGGAGGTGACCGGCACCCGCCCGCCGTCCCCCAAGGAGCTCCTGCGCGGGCTGCAAGCGCCACAATGCGCCGTACTGCTAGGTCCTTGCCTGGCACCAGCCTCTCCATACTGCGTGCTGCATACAGCACCCGGCCACGGTGCTGAGCAGCCTCGCCGACACTGTCTGAAAACTGACGAACTACGTGTGGATACCACAGCCAATCAGCATGCCCGGAACTTAATTACATACTTAGGTAGGCTGAGGAACATACAGTCCTCCAATACTGGCCGTCCACACACAATGCGACTCACCTTCACCTCCCTAAGGACTCCTAGTATATGTACTAGGCATAGGATAGGCTGTATGCGAACCAAACGCGGAATGGAGTGCGAATGGAAACCCCACGCTAGCCCTGCCTCGGGGGTGCTGCCCCCTGGCAACAAACATGCGCTCAGCTTGTTATCCAATACCACGCCCGGGCGGGTGGACCCTGCCCCCGGACGTGGGGAACAGCAACACCGGCCCTGCTCTACGTGCGCCGCAGGCAGCCCCACCTCACCGAGAATATGCCTGTTAAAAAAGGTAATGGCTCGAGGGGGGCGGGGGGTGCGCCACCACGCCTCTGCAGTCGCAGGAACAATCGCTGTGGTCTGAGCGACCAGGAGCAGAGCACTATCAGGGGGAGCTGCGGGGCTGTGTAGAACTTGGTGGCCACCGCCCACCCTATGCCGGAGCAAAGGCAAATCCAGCCCGGGTCCAGGGATGGCAACCCCACTCCCCGGACACTGATCCTGCCACATTGCCCCTTTATAATGCCATTACCCCGAGAATTGCCCGCCCGCCCCGCTCAGGCAGGCTCCAACCAGAAGGAAGGATCCCCAAACAGATGAAGGGAAAACTACGACATGGGGGGGTTACTAATAATGCCCACGAATCGCCGAAACAACAGTGCCCGACAGCGCCCAAGGCCTTAATTGACTGCCGGTGTGGCACAAAATGGGATAACAGATGCTTAATTAGTCCCAAACGGTACTCACTTTATCGCGCTCACAAGGATGCAAGGCGCCGCCGGGACTCGCCGAGGTCCCTGAGGTCAAACACAGACCCCTCTCCACGGTCGACTGTGACGCATAAGTCCACGAAGCCACCAGACCCGGTGGAATCCATAAATCCAGAACGGGGGGAATCCATAACGGGAGCGTTGCCCCCTCCCCCACAGCTCATAGAACGCAGGGCCTGGTAGAGCTGCGGCGGCGCTCACTCGAGAGCCTCCTGCCCCTACCCTCTAACCAGTAGGCCTGGCACTTCCGATTCGGCCAGGGGCACCAGAAGCGAGCAGCGCCAGCCATAGAAGGCCACCCCTCACCTATAGGGGATGGCCAGGCCGAAAGCGGGACAAATCACGAGCCCAGGGTGGAGGGCCAAGAGGCTGCTCTCCCCCCACCCCCGGGCCCCTTGGCGACCGACACTACGGGCCTGGGACCCCTGCCCCCACGTGGCAGAGGCCCCCCGTATGGCCTAGGCCGGGTGAGCACCTCCGCCCCATGAATGCGGCAGGAGTAGCTCAGGCCCAAACGCCTGGATGCTGGTCATCCCCCAGGCCGGGGGTAAGCGCGGGCCAGACCGCCTGCTCCCAGGAGAAATTATATCTCCATTCTGCCCCCCCCAACCCGCTACCGGGCCACCCCTGCTGCCCGACAGCACCTGACCCCACTAAGGTAGGGACCTGGTGGCCCACGCGGGCCTCCCCCGCAATAGAAGGGGGGGCTGAGGGACAAATCCACACTCACCGGCCTCGTGAAGAGCTGGCGACAACGATCGGAGCCCGGCGCATGACCAGACGGCATGTCCGGTGCAAAGAGGACGCCAAGATGGCCAGGGGAGGCATAAATACCTCCCCACCTCCTCGGCGCACCGGAAGTGACGCGCCTGGCGCGCCTTGTAAGGGGACTCCTCCTAGAGTCCCGCATTAGTATTGGGGGTGGGGAAGTGCCCAAATGGCACTAAAGGGGCCGCCCTTTTAGGGTGGCCCCCTGCGGGGGTCGCGGGCAGCCGCATTTTGCTCAATTTTTTTTTATTGTTTTGCTGATCCGGGTGTTTTAAGGGGCTAGATATCCTCCCCGTTTGCTTTCTCACTGTCCCACCGCCACAGGATCATCGTGGGCGGTTTACAGCACCAGGGACCGGTCTAGCGCCATGGGCCGAGGAAGGCTGGTAGCAGAAAGCGGTGGTGGCGGAAACAACATGGCAGGTTGCTCTCTCCATTCCCTCTGGCGAGCTGCAGGCACGCAGAGGAGGAGGTGAGAAAGCATCAATGAGCTCCTGTAGCCAGTCGATGATTGCATCTCAGGCTGCTGTTCCTCCAAGAATGAACGGGCTGCAGGGTGGCTGACATCAGGTACTCAGAGGGGAGAAGCTCCTGGGCTTCTCCATCTCTATCTTCACTGTGCTGTGCTTTTTCCTTTGTCCTGTCTTCCATTAAGATCTTTGTGGTGCCGATGCATCACCATGGACGTTGCTCTAGACTCTGTTTGTAGCTGTTGTTGGCTGTGCAGGATCACAGGGTCATTGCCTTTTGGTTCCAGGGGGCGGTGGCTCGATGTGGGGGCTTTTCAGCGGATTTACGTAGAACGGTGTTCCCTAGCTCCGGGAGCTCTGGTGGGAGCGCCATAACAGGTAGCTGTGGTGTCGCAGTCTAGTGCTCGGCACCCACGTGACTTGCGCGGTGCATCATGGGAATTCGGAGGCGCGCGCATAATGTATGGGGACATTGCCGAGAGTACACGCTTGCTCTCACACTTAAGGAATAAAGTGTCTTGCACCCTCCAGCAGCCTCTGTCGTTCCTTCCCGGGGGCTCTTACGATCACCACAGACTGGCGACAAGCTTATACGGACCCCGCCGACACCGCTACTCCGAGCACCGCATCACCCACAGTACGCAGCCTGGAATCCGATCCCCGCAACGCCTGGAGGGAGAGCGGCGCCTAACTTACATCCAGCCCGGGGCAGTGCCATTTCGGATCCAAGGTACAAGAGCAGTGCGTGCGTAGTCACGCGCCAGACCGCATGCACACCACCAGAAGCACACCCACTCTGAAACTGCCGAAAGTGCCTCAGGCAGAGGACCGGCGCGCACGAGGGTCGCGCATAGCCCACGTGCTCCTTCCGCGTCTTTCAGCCAAGGTGTGCTCCATGCCAAAACTGCTGCTCCGCCTCTACTCAAAGGCATCCCAACTGCCTCCCAGCCACCTCCTCACACGGCGTGTCCTGCACCCTGCTCCACAGTGACACGCACACTGGTGTTTGTCCAGGCAGCACCCTCTCGCCCATCACTTCGACAAGACAAGACAAAGTCAAGGCGTCCCCACATTACCACTGTGGCCCGGATTCACAGGCTGATGTCCAGGAAAGCCTGAGTGAACTCCCTACAGGTGCACCCTCCCGTGCCTCTGCCACAGCCCTCAACTGCCGCCGTGTGCCCCATTGACGATCCTCCCAAGCGGATACGTACCAGTCTAAAAAAAAAAAAAAATCTATATCCGTATTTGTAAAGCGCGAACTACTCACCCTTACGGGTCTCAAGGCGCTGGGGGCCGTCGTGGAAATTAAGTGAGCTATTGCCCAGAGTCACATGTTGCTGAGCTGAGCTGCAGCCGGAGCTGGGGATTGAACCGTGACCCCTGTGCTCTGAAGTCAGCTGCCCTGGCCGCTGCACCACACCTCTCCAGTCCATTACGATATGTGCCCAGACCTTCTCGTTGACCAATCCGGTGCCGTTCCTCCCTTAGCCAGGTAAACCGGCCATGAAGTGGGCGGATTGGAAAGGGTACTTCCTCAACTACTTATCGGCACTAGAAGATAAAGGAGAAGAAGCGTTCTCCAGCAAACGCAGGAAGAAGATACTGCTCCACAATCTCGGACCGGAGGGCTTACGAGTGTATGAGAACATGGTCAAGAAACCGAGAGCGGCAACAGATGAAGACGTATTCCAACATGCACTAGACGACTTAGACGGCCACTACCAGCCGGTCATTTGCACGGCCATAGATAGATACAATTTCTTTCAACGGAAACAAAGCGACACAGAGATGGTGGAGGACTATGTCGCAGCACTCAAGAAACTGGCTGTAAATTGTAAGTTCGGGCATCTACATGACGACTTGGTGCGGGACCAGATAATAATGCACACGGTCAACACCAGTGTGCAGGAGAAGTTGTGGGTGAGTGGGGAAGCACCCCTCCATGAAATCATTGTGATCGTCAAAAAGGCCGAACTGTCCAAAAGATGTGCTGCAGCTGCAAAAAAAGACAATGACACCAAACCGACTGTGTGCAAAGTAAGCGACAAGAACACTCCCAGGGACAAACCTGGCCCCGCCACGGGGCACAAGTCTGGCCAACGGCCCACGAAGTCCTCGGCAGGTCCCCATCGGCCCTCCCATGAATCGAAAAGCTCCTGCTACAGGTGCGGCAGCCAGACGCACATGGCCAGCAACAAACGATGCCCTGCCTTACACGTCAAGTGCTCCTTTTGCGGGGTGACGGGACATTTTGGCAAAATCTGCAGGCGGAGACCTCGCAGCAGCGCAATCAAATGTGTCATGTATGACTCTGAGCCCGACGTGAAGGAAGGAGATGATGATGATGATAGCATCTTGTGCATAGATGAAGAGGTGTTAGGCATAGATTGGAACTCCAGGAGGAAACCATCCTGTCTCTTGACCATAGGGGGGATCCAGATATCCATAATAGCAGACTCAGGGTCCACATTCACGATCATACAAAGGGACATATGGGACAGGGACTTTGCCAGCACCTTAGGGCACCACCTACACCCTACAGATGTACATCCAGTCACTTTCACAGGTGAAAAGATCCCCATAGTAGGGTTCAGACAGCTACACTTCGAGTTCAAGGGGCGGGAAACCACAGGCAAATTGTACGTGGCATAAAAAGGGCCCTCAGTCCTCGGATGGGTCGACCAAGGAGCACTGGGCATCCAGCTCAACCCCGGCGGAGAAACACAAGTACTAATGACGGATGAACACCCCAGACCTGACGTGGCCACACTGCGCAACGAATTCCCCCGACGTCTTTGGCGGGACCATCGGGCAACTGTCAAAGTTCACACATAAAATCCAGCTGAAGGACGGCGCATTACCGGTCAGTCACAAAGTGCGGAACATCCCCTTCAACTGCAGGGAAGCCGTACAACTAGAATTGCAACACCTGGAGGACAACGGCGTCATAGAACCCATCGAAAGCGCCGAGTGGCTGGCGCCCTTGGTAGTGGCTCGCAAACCAAACAGGAAAGTACGCCTGCGCATTGACCTTCGAGAAATCAACAAAAACATACTAGTCGACAAGTTCCCACTGCCACGTATCAACGACATGCTAGCCCAAACCAACGGAATCAAATGGTTTTCGACCATAGATCTCACCGCCGCATACCATCAAATTTTGCTTCACCCCTCGTCTAGAAAATTGACCTCCTTCATTACCCCATTTGGCTGCTACCGATTTCGGTGCCTGCCCTTCGGACTGGCGTCCGCAGCGTCGGTATTCCAGAAACTAATGCATAAGCTGTTCAAAGACTGCTGCAACATCTTATACTTCCAGGACGACATCCTCGTAATGGGGAGAACCAAGCCAGAACACGATGAGAAACTTCGTACAGTCCTGCACACCCTTTCCACCAACGGCCTCACCGCTGAACTAGAAAAATGCAGGTTCGGCCTCCGCACCGTCACATACCTGGGGCATTAAATCGGCGAACATGGGATATCTCCGAAGAAAGCCAACGTCGAAGCCATCAGATCGGCGCCCAAACCTCGTTCCAAAGACGAAGTACGCTCATTCCTAGGATTGGCGGAATTCTATAGCAAATTTGTCAGGAACTTCGCCACCAAGACTCACAACTAGCGCCAGCTGCTGAAGGAGAAGAACACATTCCACTGGTCGGCAGAATCGGATGCAGAATTCGAGACCATCAAAAACGACATCTGCGAGGCTGTCCCACTGCAAGGGTTCAACAGCTCAGCCCCCAGCATCCTGACGACTGATGCTAGCGAGAAGGGCTTGGGAGCAGTCCTGTCCCAACGCGCCACGGACGGCACGGAAGTAACCATTGGCTTCGCGTCCCGCTCCCTCGCTCCCAACGAGGAAACGTTTAGCGTCATAGAAAAAGAAATGCTGGCCTCCATCTGGGCCATGGAGAAATTCCCTCAATATCTTTGGGGCTCCAAGTTTACGCTCCGCACAGACCACAAGCCGCTGATCAAAGTCCTCATGTCTAGCGGGCATGCCAAAGCCACCCCGCGCATCGCCAAAATGGCGCTCCGGCTCCTGGATTTCGTCTACGATGTGGAATACCTGCCAGGCCACAAGAACAAAGTGGCCGACTTTCTCAGCCGTTCTGCCGCAATGGAAGATGCCCCACGCTCCAACGGTTGGGAAGAGTACCAAGTGGCGCTCCCAGCAGATCAAGAGACCACCATCGGTGTGCAAGATTGGAAGACAGCCTACGAACATGACCCGGATCTCTCCAAGGTGAAGACCTTCATCACTCAGGGCTGGCCCGAGAAGAAGCACTTGAAGGACGATCTCCGGAAATATTGGGAGGTGCGCAATGAATTATCGCTCAGCGACGATGCCATGTTCCTACTCAGAGGAGACATGGTCGTTCCCCTGAAGGATGTGCTGGACCGCCTCCTCAGCATACTGCATGAAGGCCATCTGGGCATCGTCAAATCCAAACTAAGGGTGAAACAATCGTACTGGTGGCCGGCAGTGGACAACTCGGTGGAAAGATTTGTGCGAGCATGCCAGCATTGCGCCAACGCTGACAAAGAGCACACGATGCTGAGACCCCCAATGGGCGAATTCACGACACCCACAAACCCATGGGAAGAATTGTCAGTGGACATATTAGGCCCCATCCTGGACTCGTGGGGAGTACCCAAATACGTGATAGTCCTCGTCGACAGATACTCTAAATGGCCGGAGGTGGATATCTGCGACAAAGTTGACACCGATGCCGTCATCACCTTCGTGACAAACGCATTCTTGAGGGAAGGAATTCCGAGAGTCCTCACAAGCGACAATGGCCCCCAGTTCACCTCGGAAAAGTGGATTGCCTTCCTCCGGAGAAACGGCATCCGGAACAAGCACACGCCAGTGTATCACCCCGCAGGTAACGGCCAAGCGGAACGGTTCAACCAAGTAATCATGGGTTCAGTCCAGGCAGCCATCAGCGCGGGCAAGAACTGGGAGACAGAAATCAAAAACACCGTGTGGGCCTATCGCATCACTCCCACCCTCACAGGGTACAGCCCGTTCCGGATATTGCGTGGAAGGGAGCAGTTCACGAGAGACAACCTGGTATGGATGGACTTGAAACTTCAAAGCCGATGGTCGCCTGCAGTGGTTAGAAGCTACATACAGAAAGCTCAAAAGATCTACAAGGACAACTAATACAGGATGCATGGAGTGCGTGCGGTCTCCTTAGCCCGGGGAGACTGGGTAAGAGTGAAATTGGGCCACTTCGGAAAGAAAGGTGACAGCAAATTCAGCCCGCCTCTACAAATCAGAGAACTGTATTCTCGTTCGGCACTACTGAGCGACGACAAAGTATGGTCACACAGCAGAATGGCGAAGTGCAACAAGGTCCTACAGTGGCAAACTAATGGCCCCCCCTCCTAAGTGGGAAGGGTATGCCCAGACGTGGGACCCATGCTCACTACACCACTGGATTCAAGCTAGCCTGGCTGATGAAGGGTGATGCCCTGAAACCGGTCCCAGGATGCTTGTTTCCGGTCCAGGGAGGACCTGGCTTGGCAGTTCGGGCTGGACTGTTCCCACAAGGAAGAGGGTCAAGACTGATTTGCATATAGCTGGGTCCAAACTGGGGTGGTGTGGTGAGCAAAAGAATGATGGATTAAACCCAGATCCTTGTGACTGGGGGTGAATGTTTGCATTGTCCAGCATTCCAACCATCAATTGTTTCTTTTGCATATGTCGCCCTAAGTGGGAAGGGTATGCCCAGACGTGGGACCCGTGCTCACTACACCACTGGATTCAAGCTAGCCTGGCTGATGAAGGGTGATGCCCTGAAACCGGTCCCAGGATGCTTGTTTCCGGTCCAGGGAGGACCTGGCTTGGCAGTTCGGGCTGGACTGTTCCCACAAGGAACAGGGTCAAGACTGATTTGCATATAGCTGGGTCCAAACTGGGGTGGTGTGGTGAGCAAAAGAATGATGGATTAAACCCAGATCCTTGTGACTGGGGGTGAATGTTTGCATTGTCCAGCATTCCATCCATCAATTGTTTCTTTTGCATATGCTCCCCTCCACGGCAGGTTCTCAAGGAAGGAATATGGATCTGGACGACGACGTCTCTACCAACGGCTCCAGGACTGGTGGCCCGAATGGGGGGACAGGGGGCAGTACCGAGTCCACAGGAGAAAGAACCAACGCCGCCTTGGCACAGCACACACCGCCCCAAGCGCCCGATCACACAGACACACCAGAGATAAGGCAAGGGGCCTCCACCTCACACGACAACAGCCAGGAGAGAGAAACACACGAGGAGCAGGCCTCCTGCACACGCACCCGCACAGGTAGAAAAGTGGTGCGACCAAGAAGATACAATGATTTTACCACATAGACACTCGGGGTGCCTCTTCACCCTCAACCTCTAAGCAGCCCCTTAGCTAGGGCACATACATCTCTCTCTCTCTCTCCCCCTCTCTCTCTCTCTCTCTCTCTCTCGCGCTCTCTCTCTTTCTCCCTCTTCCCCATCGCATCCTACACTGAGCTGCAGAGTTCCCCTTATGCCGCAGCAACGCTTATACTCGGGGCTCCTCCGTTGAGGGGTCACCACGCAGAGACAATGTGCAGATGTGCTCTCACACAACTCATCGTTCTTGTAGCTCAGGCACTTGTTCAGGTACCTATTTGTATTGTGTTAAAGGGGGGAGATGTGTGGTGTCGCAGTCTAGTGCTCGGCACCCACGTGACTTGCGCGGTGCCTCATGGGAATTCGGAGGCGCGCGCATAATGTATGGGGACAGTGCCGAGAGTACACGCTTGCTCTCCCACTTAAGGAATAAAGTATCTTGCACCCTCCAGCAGCCTCTGTCGTTCCTTCCCGGGGGCTCTTACGATCACCACAGTAGCCATCTTGGCCACTTTATTTGTAAATATTCCCCATTTTAACTCCACTTTCCATGTTCCTCCCAGATTTACTACTAAAACGTGTATCTACATGTGCGGAGATCATAACTAAGATCTCTGCACATACAACATAGGAGAGGTAGAGGTGTACACCCACACACTCAGGTTAGTGAATAGCCTTTTGTAGTGTGTTAGCAGTACTACTGTAGTAGTACTAAACATACATAAAACGCAGTTGATAGATATGCCGCTTTGAGATCCTTTCTATCCTTTTCAGTTAAATCACACAAATGTTTCCTAAGTGATGTAGAGCACAAATCCCAGTCTCTCTGTCACTATCAATGGGTAAAGGGCAGGAAAATCCAGTGCTTCCATCGTCTGATCCACTCATTGCATTCCTGCAACACCTCATGAATCCAGACCTCAAAATGAACACCATCTGCTCTATGGTTCTTGTGAAATATCTGAGGGTACTGTGCTGGCTTCAGTCTGAACCATCTGATTAAAGTTGTCTTTATTCGCTCATACTTGATGTTATCAGCCACAGGCATTCTCCCAGTAATAGTTAAATCATTCAGCGACTTCAGTTAATGCCTGTGCTTTACAAGCGATCTCAAAACATATAGACCATTCCAAAATATCTGAACCTGCCACATACATTAGGACAAGTTATTTTTGGAACTTTAGCAGGAAGTTCCACAGATTTGGAAGAGGAATGCCTTCCCCAGTGTCAGCTCTCTCTGCCTCAAGCCTGAGCTTCTACTTGTCAAGGACTACACGTCCCATCAATGATCTCTTTTTGTCTATTTCCCGCCATCCAATTGCTCTTTCTTGTCTTTCCCTTTCTTTTTTTTGCCTGTTCTCTTCTTTTTCTTGTCTTCCACTATCCTTCTCCCTCTTCTCCCATGCCTACCCCTCCTGTCTCTTCCTGCTCCTCCTGCCTTGCTTCTGGTGAGCCAGTCGCAGCTTCTCTCTTTTCTCTCGAACTCTCTGGCTTTCTCTTTTCCCTCAGCCTTAGCTTTCTAAAGGGCCAACTGAAGAACTAGGGTATCTGCTACTGTGGTGTCTCTCATAGATGACCCCAAGAGTAGGTGGTAGTGTTACCCCTTGAGAATGAGGGTGTATCTTCCAGGGAAAGCTACATAAAGCAAGCATGATGACACACATGGGGTGTGCCTGAGACAACCCTGTGCTGAGGGGCTAAGAGAGCCTAATGCCACAGCATTCCCTCCGTAGTTTCAGACCATGGTACCCTCCCCAAAGTCTAACACCATTCTATCCCCTTCCCACAATTTATCTAAGTTCACCAGGTTTCTGTACCATAACCTAGTGGGTAAACATAGAATATGGTCCAATATTGCCTTTGTGAAGGTCTGGTGTAATTATAAACTATGAGGCCAAAGGTGACAATATAGGACCACATGACTATAGATGCCCATATAGGAGATGGCGATATAGGACCAAATTATACATTATTATAATGTCTTATCTTACACATCTATTTTGGGGCAGTTCGCTTGAAAAAGCTGCATTTAGCTGTGCGTAGTGGGTTTTGTTACAAGGGCCCTTACCCTACCCCCTGCCTCAGCCAACACCTGAAGACATGTGCAGGGCCTGGCCTGTGCCTAGGTTCTCCACTCAACCCTTTGCCATCAGTCTACCCCTGCTATCTTCAGTCAACCCCTGCTGAACTATGCCTGGCCTGCATTCAGGCCCTGTACCCTACATCACGTCATCAGTTAAGCCGCACTGTGCACAGTCTTTGGCTATGTGAACTGCAGTTTGGCCTGTACTCTACCCTTTGGCATCAGTCAAGCTCTGCTGCATGTGGCCTTTGGCCATGAGCAGTGTGGGTCTGACACAGGGCTTGGGTTGAAGAAGTCCCTGTGCCCTACTCCCTGCCATCATTTAACCCCTGATGCGAACGCCCTTAGGCCTTGCGCTGTGGGTATTGAGTGCAGGGTCTTGCCTGTTTACAGGCCTTGCCCCTTGCCTCCTGCTTATAATTTATCCACACAGTGCACAGGCTTCAGGTGTGCATAGGTGGGGTTGGGCGCAAGGCCTTTGCTTGCGGTCACACACTTGTTAAACGTTTGTCTGTCACAGGAGTTCATACAAAACCTTTTAAAATTTTAGTATGCGTGATGGATGGTTGCACCAATATTTTTAAAGTTTTCACTTTTCCAAAAACAAACTACCAAAGAGGGGTGTTGGGCACCTGTGGGGAGTTAGGCGCAGGGCCTGGTCAGAGACAAGGGCTTGTGGGCAACTATTCCCCCTCTCCACAGCACACGGCAGAAGACCACTGAAACTACTGAAGTTTAAAGTGACATTATTGTTAGGTATTGAAATGAGATAAGAACTAACATTCAAAAATGAAAAAAACGCTGAAATTTGTCAGTTATAATTTAGTGAACTAATTGTAACTTGTGCCCCGTCAGGCACAAAACTGACTGGACAGAAACCTATGCAATGTCTAGAGATATGAGCTAGCCAGGAGCAACAGGGAACTTGCATCCAGAATCACCCCTAGTACTTGGCCCAGAAATCAATGTGCCGTAAGCACATTTTCCTTGACTGTAAAATGTGGCGAGTCTGTAAGTCCCTTACCCATCTAATGCACTGTGGGGAACCCATATCTGCCCAGACATAGACACAGAGGGAAAAACAGGCTTTCCTCTTTATCTCAGCTCTTTGTATGGCGACCAAATGACTGTGTCCAGGCACCCTGATTCCAGAATTGAGAACAAGCTAACTAGCTCTAACCATTCATAGGATATATGTGTGTTGACCAATCTTTCTTCCCAATTTCAACTGGTGGAATTAGGACTTAAAGGCAATAGCCAACTACAATGGTATAAGTATTTGGAATTATATTCAGAAGGTGCTATCACCTTATGCATTTTTATGTGCATTATGTTTTTAACTGCTCTATTTTACTTATCTCTTATGGACATAGAGATTGTTTTGTGTTATTTATTGTATCATGGTTTCTAATCCACAACCACCTGGAGTAAGCCTTGACTGCTTGACTTTGCTGCCACAAGTGCCTAAGTGTAGCTAACTTAGTTGTCCAATTTTGATTACAATAGCGTTTGCGGTCCTGGGAGACTAGTGGTGCATTACAATATCTACCATGGGCAATGCCCAGAAGCTCCAAGGCCCAAAGAATAGGCCTCTCATTAGTGGCAGTGATGAGTGGTTCAGTAGTTCTGCAACTTTCTTCAGGTCACACTACTTGCCTATCCATGGGTAATGAGTGCTCACTACCAGGCTGGAGGGCTGTGTATAGTGAAGAAGTTGAGGGAGCAGTGCAGGTTCACCAGCAAGCACAATCCTTTGTAGTCTCTGACAATTTCATCAACTATCTTATGGTGCAGATGTCAAATTTGTTTTTAAGGTAGTCCAGGTCAGCTGATCTGGCGATCCTTGGTGCTCCTTAAGGCGGCTCTCTTCTTGAAGCAGGAACTTCACCCACAGCTTCTTGAGACATCCTCCAATCGGTCCTTAGGGGTATATTTCCAAGAATTACTGCTAAGCAGTTTTCACACTGTTTAGCAGCATTTTTTTTTACTGCTGCCGATCGCATAATCCTAATGCTATGTTTGAGATGTATTTACAATACGTCGCTACGTGGCATTAGGATCAGTTAGCATCCGCTAACTCTAGCGTCAAGGCGATAAAAAAATTCACGTTAGTGTGAAAAAAGTGACAGACGGCCAAATAGCGGTAAAAAAGTTCACGCTAGTCAGCCCAAAGTCACTTTTCAGCATCTAGCAGCAAAAAGAGCTTACAAATACACTTCTAAGGCAAACAAATAAAAACACCAGAATGCAGAATGGAGCAGCCAGAACCAAGTTCAGCACAGGTCAGTAAACCCCCCCCCCAACAACCCAAACACGATGACCAGCCAGAGTCCCAGGGGAAGAGGAAATGCAGATTCAGCGCCTCATTTCTAAAACCTGGCGCATCGCTGGGGAAAAACAGTGATGCGTCACTTTTCATTGCGCCATCCTTGCGACACCATGGATGCGCCGTATTTACAACAATACGGTGCAGCCCTGCGTTTTCCCATGCGCTGGCGCTAATTTCAGCTGCCTAGCGCCAATGCAGGCACCCCTGCACCATTGTGCAAGGGTGCCTGCGTTGTGGGTAATGGTTGTTTATGTGCAGGAAGGTGTCCCTTAAAAAAAAGTCCGTTTTTATATAGCGCAGCTACTCACCCTTACGGGTCTCAAGGCGCTGGGGGCCGTAGTGGAAATTAAGTGAGCTATTGCCCAGAGTCACACGGTGCTGAGCTGCCGCCGGAGCCGGGGATCGAACCGTGAAATCTGTGCTCCGAAGTCAGCTGCCCTGGCCGCTGCACCACAACTCTCCACTTCCTTCCTCGTCTACAGGCCCACCTGGCCATCACCCACCCTTCACCGACGCCATCATTGACCTCATCGCACCCCAGGCTTTTGCATCCACCAATTACATCCTACTCGGGACCTCAATTTCCACCTGGACAACCCCAGTGACCAGAACACCGCATCCCTCTGGTGTGCCAGTGCCAGCATTTTGCCTTGGTAGTCCCACATATGCCATGCATGTCCTTCCCACATTCCAAGAATAACCTCTAGTATGTTAGGGCCACCATTTTGTCATAGGTGCCTGCCCAACTGTTATGCCATTACTGACATCCCTTACGGCAAGAATTATCTCCAACATGCCAAAACCAGCATTTTCCCATGTATGCTCTCAAATGGCAAGAATTACCTCCTGTATGCCAGCCAGGGATGTATTTTGCCATGGGTGCCTGACTGACAATATGCCATGTTTGCCTTCCCTTATGCCAAGAATTATGACCATTATTCCAGTGCCAGCATTTTGCCATGAGTTTCTCTATTAGCCAAGTATTATTCGTGGGCTATGAATGGCCACATACTGCACACTTGGAAGATTAAGACATATACATAGACACACACGCACACTCACACACACCCAATCAAAAACACTCACACTTGCTCATGAATCAAATGTTCTAAAATCTCCCTCCACAATTTAGGTACAAATCTGCTCTTTGTTGGCATCCCTTTTCATCCTCTCTTTTCAGTTCTTTGTGAGTGTTGTTATAACGACCCATGGGATTAACAAATCTACAAAGCTGTTGATGTCACAATCTGTCAAGGACTGAACACTGTGAATGTCTATCAAGTTTCTTTCTTGAAAGCCAAAAGTGACTTCTTCCAGCAGCCACAATGCCTCCCTGCACTTAATATGCAGGTGAAATGTGTCAAGTGTTCTCGTAAGTAGACCCCGTGTAGGACAAAAGAACACAGAGGGTAGAAAAACCCTCCTTTGCAATATTCCTAGTTCTTGTTTGAAGATATAAAGTAATGCAGGAAAGCAAGGAACCAAAATAACCCTGAACCAGGGTTGAGAAAAAGCCCAGCATAGAACTTCTGAAACTGGAAATCCAAATAGGAATCTGGCAGCAAGTAGAAAAAGCATAAGGGACAAAAATGGTAACAAGTGGAAAATTAATCCAATGCAAAATAGGGACATTAAATGTGTTGCAAAACATCCATCACTTATGACCTCATTATTATGGTCTAGAAAGGAACTGACATCACAGGAAATAGATTAGCTTCATCTTGGTTTGGTACATCAGGCAACAGTTACTGGAAAAGTCACCGTATTCGTAAGGGTTATTGATAAGGACAGCCAAGCCTACATCTTCAGAGACATGGCATCTTCCAGGTAGAAGAAGAACTCCAAGTTTCACATTCTTCTTTCCCTGTGAGCTTCAATGTTCCGGCATCTGCCCTTCATGGTTGGTGCTCCATGCAAACCACAGAATACCCCTGTGGGAGACCACGGCTGTAGAAATACAGACATGGTTGGAAATGTCTTCCTCTGCACTGATGATAAGGATCGGAGACTTGCTGACTCACCAGGTGCTTAGCATGGGTACCAGGACTGTGCTTCTTTGCATCACTGCAGCCACCGCCTCTGGTAATAGCTGGAAAGGATGTAGCAACTAAAAAATGTTGATGATATATTAAATCCAACTTCTTTGAAATGATTCCCTACTCTGCTGCGCATGGTATTTGGGCGTGCACAGCATGGTTTGACGGGCTAGTTCCCACGAAACATGGCCTTTAGCCAGGTCCTGTGCCCAACTCACTAGAGGGATGAGGCCAGGCTCTGATCCAAACCTTTCTGCGCATGCAGCCATGCACAGTGGGGGCTGACGGCAGTACCTGGCCTCTGGCCAAGCCCTGTGCTTAACACACCCGGGGCAGCTAACCCCTGTTGCCCATGGCCAAAAGCAACCAACCTACCACTGGTGAACAAACCCCCTGCTCACAACTCACAAGGCAGCCAAAAGGGGCTAGCCCCATTTTTAAACTTTCTTTTTATTTATTTTTTATAATTATTAATTGTAATGCTATTTCTAAAATTATTTTTGGGGTAAATGGAGATTTGCAAACCCTTAGAGACTCTTGGGTGCTTGCTGGGCCACTTCTTAGGTTTACAGACGTGGAGAATGGGTCCATAAACCCAAGTATACCACCGTGGGGTTAGTAACATGGTAAAACCTACTTTTTAAAAGCAACATTTGCTTAGAGGTGGTACTTTTGACATCCCATCAACCTTTCCCCTCCACTATAGCCAGGGAGTAGGAGGATTAATCCCTTCATTTTTTACTCTCAGGATGTAGGGACCGAATCTTGCATCCTGTAAAGGTGGCCACAACAGATTTTTCTCTGTTGTGCCAGCCAATCAGGGGCTTCAGGTCCAGTCAGCCGACATTAAGACCCAAAATGTCAGCCAATCAAATGCATTTATATGCTTAAATCTGAGTCTGTATATGTGAGTCGAACATGGGCTTGAGGGCCATCTACAGACTAATGGTCTAAATATCTATAACTTTTAAAGCCCTTCAAGCCCACCTAACACATTTTTGTAAAACTGATTTCTCAAAAACTACTACACAGATTTACTCCAAAAAAGCAAAGGCACTTGAGTAAAGCTCTGCTTTAGTCCCCTTGACAGATCTACACACCAAATGCAATGCTTTGCCCTCACCCTTGATTTGACAGGTGCATTTATAAATGTTGTGAGTAATCTTACATATGAGATTACATTTTAGATTGCCCATAACGCTATGAAAGAGAATGCAGCATTGTTTATTGATTTGATTATGTATTGTTATTTAATTAGGTTGTGCTTTAGAACTTGATCACTCATATGTAATTTCATTATGAGAGTGAATGGTGAGCATTTAGTTGTTTTCCACATCTATCAAATACTGGCACATTTCATTGTATCTCACACCCATCAAAGTCTGGCAGAAGCAAGTGCTGTGTTGTGAAAGGGCTATTTCCTCTCTGCCTCCTGTATGTTTATTGCTTGCTGCCTGTTTTCTTTGGAATCTTAGGGCCAGATGTATCAACCTTGCATTTTGCGAGTCCTTAATAGCGAATTTTACCGTTTCGCTATTAAGGACTCACAAAATGCAATGTATGTAGGTTTCGCATTTCAAATAGCGATTCCTACGCATTCCTTATTTGCGACTCGCACAATGCGAGTCCCAAATAAGGAATGGCTTCCCATTCATTTCTATGGGCCAAGAGGCCCATAGGAATGAATAGGAATTGCATGCGCAATTTGCGAGTACCCAATAGGTACTCGCAAATTGCGCATGCAATTTCAAGGGTGCAATGGTTCCAAAAGGACACCCTGTTGAACCCATGAAATATGCATGTGTGCACATGTGGCGCACATACATGCCTTAATGACATGCAAAACAGTGCATTTTAACAGAAAATCGCAAATTACCACCAACTTGAATTTGGTGGCAATTTGTGATTCCTTAAAGAGATATCGCAATTAGCGAAGGCTACAAGAATAGCATTTAGGGAATCGCAAATTGCGATTCCCTAACTGCATTCGCAAATTTAGGTAATCGCAAATAATTGCGATTACCCATATTGCGAATTCTTATTCCTTGATACATGTCAAAATGCATTTTGGAGATCGCAAACGGCCCGATTCTGAGAATCGGCCCGTTTGCGATCGCAAAATGCTTTGATACATCTATCCCACAGTTTGTAGGTTTCAAGCTGCTTGATTTTGGCCAGGGCACAGCAGCCGTTTGCTCGTAGTTTGTGTTCTTTGTGATTTAGAGCTGTTGCCTTCATTTCCTTAAAATATCTCCATCCAACGGGATGTTTCTTATTGCTCCTGGATAGTTGTTCTTGCTTTTGTCATCTTCTGGCAGCAGGAAGTTTGGAGTGTTGACATTATCTGATTCCTATTCCAATTTTGCATGTTTTTCGCTGCCGGGACATGGCCAAGATCCAACGACAAGTTTTGTCTATTTTTTCCTACGTGTTGTTTGCCTTATGGATTGATAATATTTCTTTATTCTTGTCAGCTGTAGGTCATCGGGGTTTTCTCAAGGGAATCACTTCTTTTAGATGGGTAATGCGTAGCCACGTGATGTTGAGATTGCAATGAAACTGTCGTTGTCCCCTGTAATGCGTTTCTTGGAAATTGTAAGACATTTTTTTGGGCCTGATGTTTAAAGTGGTTTTACGCTGCTAAAGGAAAAATATGACCCTTTGCGAACGCAAAATGTTTTTCGTAAATCTATACAATCTAAATTGAGACTCAGTAATTACTACTGAATCGAAATTTGGGTTTCAGACAAAGGGCCAGATGTACAAAGCACTGGTCACAAAATACAGGGCACAATTTGAGACCAGCATTTTTGCAACCAGACAGAGATGGCTGGAGAGTCCTGGTTGAAGACCTACACCCTTGGAGGGGTAGTAGGCATAAGTAAGTAAGTAATTGTTGCTACCAGTGTGCTATTTTGCTATCTACCTATGTACAAATAGGTGGGTTCTCAAAATACAGATTTCTAGTGGGTCACAATTCGACCTAGCTCATTAATATTAATGAGATAGGTTGCAAATTGCAAGTCACTAGGAATCGCACCCATCACCTGGATGGTGAGTTGCTGAGGTCAGCAGATCACCATGTCTGTGATTACTTTGAAATGAAACAATTGTTTTTTGGAATGCAGCTTTTTTCCTTAAAGGAATATAGGATGAGTTAATAATACATACCACTGTGAATCAGAATTTGGAGGGACACCCTAAACACGCCCCTTCCAAATATCGATTCAGACTTTGTCGCAAACCCAAATTGCAATTTTGTAATGTGTTACCAAATTGCAATTTGTGGTGTGTACACACCAAAAGGCCTCTTTTCGTTCGCAAGAGGCCAGATGCTATTAATCAGACCCTTTGCGATCATAAAATGCTTCATACATCTGGCCCTAAATACAGAATCGGCATTTGGAAGAGGGGTGTAAAGGGCGTCCCTTCCAAATACATATTCTTTCACTTATGTATTAATGTTTTGCAACTGAAATCCAGTTGCAAAACATAAATATTTTACCACCAAATCCAAATTAGTGGTAATCATTTGCAAATGAAAAGAGGCCCCAAAGGGACCCCATCCTCTTTGTTAACTTAGACAAAAACTTTTTTAGGAGCAGACAGACGTCCATAGAATTAATGCCTGCTTCTAAAAAATGTTTGTAAAATTATTCTATTTTTTTTTTTAAAAAGCATTCTATTTTCCTTTTAGGAAAACGGGGATCATTTACAAAAACAAAACTTTCTATACCTGTAGTTTTAAATTTCCCCATGGACTCTCCCCATTAAGGCCTCATTCCCTTCTTCCCGTACCATTGCACACTGGAAATTATTCCAACATTGGCAGGTCTTCAGCTCTTCTGAATGAGCCTCTCGTCTGCTGCAAGATCATCACCACTTGACTCATGTAACACAGCACGGCCGAAGAAAAGAGCCTTCAATGACAGTGGCGGGTGCTAGCTGGGGAAATCGGTGGGGCAGCACAGGGGAATCAGGGGGATAATAACAAAAATAAAAAAATTACCCGCAGCCTGACGTCAGCCACCTTGCCTCCTATTCAGACGTTGCTCACCCAGGCTCCCAGAGTCACCTGCGCCAATCCAGAAGCTACTCTCAAGTTGGTATTACACAGCATAAGAGAAGCATAGGGATTGGGTGGAGCGGGCTGGTTCCATGCTCCAGCAGGAACTGGGGGCCTGTGCTCCTGAGCCCTGCTATATCTCCAAGCAATAGCCTGGAGATATCCAAGTGTGCATGTCGGTTTGGCCGTCCTAAGATGGCCGGCCAAACCTACATGCGCACTGGCAGTGCCCTGAGCCCTCCCCTCCTCCTGCTTCTGGTGGCCCTGCCCTCAAGACTCGGTGGCGGCTCTGTAGTAAAATAAAATGATAATAAAGCAGTTTTATTCACTGCTTTATTATCATTTTATTATTCATGCCTCTGCTGGTTCCAGCAGTGGGGTGACGCTCCTCCGCCATAACGGAGGAGCCGCCCCTGTCAACGAGATGTTTCGAAGGAAGCACCTGACGTGGATGAAAATGAAACCATACCACTGTACTCATGAGGCAGATGATGACACAGGAAGTGAGTGAGGGCTATGGCCAGTAGGTATAGAGTTGTGAACAACAGTTCGTGACAATAGCATGAAATATAAACATTCAACTAACTAAACACTTTTTGTTTTACATGTTAATTGTTTTTAAACAAGCAGACCTCAACTGTGTCCTGTAGGAAGGCCAACCCCATGTGAATCCCCTCTAATGCAAAGGAGATTAGCTGGCTCATTCCACCCCGGTGGCTCTTGCCCTTGTAGCTTCTTGACCCCCGTTTCCTTTACGTTGTGTCGGCTATTCTCACCAGCACTATTGCAGTTCTCCAACAGAACAGTACATTGTCCTGATTGCATTTGACATGTGCTACATCCTGCACCATATTGTCTTCGGTGCGCTCTCTTGTGCTCCTTAAGGATATCTGTATACTGTAAATTGATCAAGGTAAGGATCCCATCCATGCTTGTCCATGACATACCATGTCAAGCCACTGCAGTGTGTGACATTAATGGTCTCATCCCTCAGCCTATGAGGTTGGCCACAGACATTCTGTGTTGATGCACATTCACTGGGGCATGCTTGCAAATCCCCTTGCAAGAAAAAAGACCCTTGCACTATTCATAATTTGAAACGTAGTATTTAAGTCATCAGCAGCAGGCAAACAAATTGTCTCTGCTGTGTCAGTTAGTGAACCCCTAATTGAAAATTCAAATTACATGTTTTACTCAGGTGGTTCAAGGCGTCAGGCAGCCTTTTATTCAACATTCAAGGCACAAACCTGCTAATATGAATTCACTTTGCAGCACAAAAATAAACAGATAAAAAAAATACCCACTTGTAGTGATGATAAGGGAATCTGGTAAAATCAAATAATAACTTTTGGGTGCTCTGGCCTCGACTCCTTAAAATGAAGACAACTTAATTTTGAACGTTTTCAATTACATTATATCTTTGGGGAACATGCACTTGAAAATTATTAAAGATATGTAAACATTAATTTCTGAAATTTCTGAGTGTTTTTGGAAACTTGAAACAGGAATTTGAAAAACATTAACATGAAAAAGCGAAATTCTTAAGTAAAACTGGCTTGCTTCATTGTTATGTTATGTCATGTTATGTCTATTTGATTAGCTTGCTAATCACCCCAGAGGGTATCCAGGTGCCAAGCAGGTGGCTAGGTGCCTGTCTCTCAGGTGAAACCATTCGACAAGCCAGGTCTTCAGCTTCTTATAGAACGCAAGAAGCAATAAGGAATCTCTGATGTGCTGTGGGACGTTGTTCATGTTTTGGGGTAGATGTACAAAAAGCTCCAGCTCTGTTTTTGTGTATACTGGGTACATGTGCTAATATGAGTCTGTCTGAGCAGAGGTGCCTGGATGGTTGATGGAAGTGAATGCAGCTGTTGTGTAGTACTTCGTATGTGTGCGTAAAGAGTTTGAACTGAGTGCATTTGTGTATGGGGAGCAAGTGAAGTTCATTGAGATGTGGAGTGATGTGGGTGCAGTAAGATATTTTGAGGACGAGTCTTTGCGCAGCATTTTAGATGGTTTTAAGCCTGTTCAGGAGCTGTTTGATGATTCTTGAGTAGAGTGTAGCAGTAAGTCTGCTGGTTATCAGAGTCTGTGTGACTGTGTGCCTTGTATTCTCTGGTAGTCACTTGAAGATTTTTGACAGCATCCTCAGAATGTGGAAACAGTTTGAAGTCACCATGTTTATCTGAACTGTCATGTTGAGCTTGTCATCTAGGATAATTCCTATGTTTCTGGTGTGGGCGGTGGGAGTTGGTGTGGAGCCGAGGTCTGCCAGCCACCAGGCAGAATCCCTAGCAAAGGTTTTCCTTCCAAAGACTTCAGTTTTGTCTGAGTTGAGCTTGAGGCAGTGGGATCTCATCCAGGTCACTACCATGGTCATGCAGGTGGTGAAGTTGGTTTTAGTCCCGGAGTCTTATCCATCAGGGAGTGTAGTGTATCAGTTGGGTGTCGTCTGTGTAGGAAAGTATGTTGATTCCATGCAATCCAATGAGGTCGACCAGTGGGGTCATGTAAATGTTAAACACGGTCGGCCTGAGAGATAATCCCTGGGGGACTCCATAGATGAGGTTCTTGGCTTCTGAAGTGTAGGTTGGCATGCTGACCTTTTGAGTTCTTCCTGTGAGCCTACTTCATTAAGTCATGTAGGGTGGAGTGGGAGACTGTAAAAAAGGCCGCTAAGAGGTAGAGCAGGTTAAGGGCCCACTGTTTCTCCTCGGTAGAGGATCATCCTGATGTCATCTGTTGCTGTGATGAGGGCTGTCTCAGTGCTGTGATTGGGTCTGAAACCTGATTGCGTGGTGTCTAGGAGTTAGTGTTTGTCGAGGTAGAGGGCAAGTTGCTTGTTGATGGCTTTTTCGTTGACCTTTGCTGGGTATGATATTAGGGAGATTGGGATCAGATCACATGATTAAACCTAGGCATACAGGAGAGAACTCTCTTCAAATTATGGTTGTTTGATGAATGCAATCCTTCTTGCCAACAAATTCATACACTAAAATGATATTAGAACATAAAGGGTTTGCTTCACATCCCAGAAGATTATTACATCTCAATTCAGCTCCTTCCAATGTTGCCTATCTCACAGAATAACACCAAGTAGATCACTGCATGTTGCCTTTTGCTCAAAACAACAAATGAATTATATTTTATTTGGAGCTATAGAGTCTATATTATATTTCACAAATGGAAAAACAAATATTAGTATTTTCCCTGTCCATTTGATATGAATAATGGAAAGCTGAAGTGATGACACCTAAAAGCTTTGGAAAAGAAATATCTGTTTAATGTACAATCCTCAGAAAATGAGCTATGGCTTGTGGCAAATAGCATGGTCATTGAGTGTACTCTTTAAGAAATGAACTGTACAGAACAATGTTGATTGTTTACTTAACTAACACCTGTGCCATGCATCAGGTAGATATGTAGAGAATGCATCTAATTTGCTTTTTACTTGGGTCCAGTTTATTTCTTAGTACTCATCTCACTCCGACTTCCATTCTCAAAGGGCAGCATTTCCATTTAGGAGCCTAGCAATTTTGAGAAGTTACTTATCTGGAACTAGTGCTCTCCATGGTTCACAATGTTCATAGGTTCACATGCTTTGAATTATTCCCTGTCATTAGGGTGGAGACCATCAGTAGAATTAACAAGCTTGCTGAAAGGTATACAGTAAAGTATTCGGCTATGTAGAATTCCCACCTCATTATGTGTGTCTTTCTCTTTCAGACAGCAAATGATGTTATTAAGCTGAAACCTCACCCCAGAGGCCTTCTTCAGATTTTCAAAGCACAAGTAAAGGATATGTAGTCTCACAGGGAGATGGGAGGGTTGCTAGTGATCTTTGAAATATACCATGGTTATAGTTACAGCAAGTAATATTTCCTTCACCAGTATTGGATATATCATCGATTTGTAAACTTTGACTTGGATTTAAAGCAGTTTGATCACTAGAGTGGGTCACGAGCAAGAGGCCCATTCTGGTGAAATAGAATCTAGAGAACCACCTGCTCTTCTGAAATGGATATCCAATAAGCACTTAGCCACATAGCTACCTTGCCGATGTCTCGTAGCAGCACCCCTACATGCCAACATGAAAGGGCAACACTCCTTTGCATTTCCATAGCAGGATGAAAATATTAACTACTTGATCTTCTATTTGTTTTCTTAAAGTTGATATTACTCAAATTACAATCCATCTTGAAATAGCAGCCCATAGGACCTTAACTCTTTTATCTTGACCACAGGCTCTCTACAGCTGATCAAACTTGCCAAATCTTACATGTTTTTCAGTTAATAATATTTCAATGCTCCTTATAGCTTCAAATTTATGAAATGAAATACAGTGGGATACATTCAAAGGCAAATGGCAAGCAGACAGACTGATTTAGATAAAACTCCAATCAAAAAAACAAAGTTTTATTAGAATTTGTTTTTTTTAAATCTTTTTATTAAGTAACCAAACAAGTTCTGGCAGTAGAGCGGTTGGCCAACATTCACAATACATTTACATTGTTATTGTCTGAACCATCAATTAGCTGCTTACATATCTTTCAAAACACAACGTTAAGTACGAACTCAGGGGCAGCACAACCCAATATCATGCGAGTACCCCCCCTTCCTACTGTGCACTTGTGCCCGACCCTTGGTTCACAGTCCTCTGTATTGAGTCCATTTCCCCCATATTTTGTTCCATTTCTTAGGGCAACCCCTACCCTGGAACACCAACATCTCAGCATTGCAACACCAGTCCTGGTCGTCCTTCCATTTCCCCACACTCGGCGCCAGTTGGGCCCCCCATTCTTTTTATTAGAAAAATTGAGTGTTTGAGATCTGCTGGGTACATATAAGTAGGGGTGGGCAGAGTTCACGGAGATCCACTACACGGAATTCCACGAAGCGTCCCTAAAACTCTGCTCCACTTCACAGAGTTCCGCTTACGGGCAAAGCTGCTCTGCACTGTGTACTGGCGGGAGCTGCACAGCCCAGAGACGCTGCTCCAAGGTCCTCTTCTCGGCCACAGACATGGCCGCTCCTGCAGTGCTAGGCACGTACCTGTTACCTGCTCCTTTGGCCCCGGTGGAAACGTTGCAGCCCCTGTCGCCCTTCTTCCTGCCTTGGCGGCGATCCCGCAGCTCCCTGCCAGGCACCCACCAAGGGATCTTGTCTGCTGCCCATCTCAGACCCTGCTTCCAGCAGCCTCTCTGCCGCTCGCTCTCATGTGATTCTCGGAAATGTTCAGCAGTGGAATTGGTTGGTATACAACCTAGAAGTGCTAAAATTACCTGCCCATGATGACATCCGTTAAAAGTAAACATCAACAAAGGACAACGAACATTGAGCTGAATTCTCGGGCGTTCCATGTAAGTAGTGGACAGGCTGTCATTTTAATTATGACGAAACGTCAAACAGAAAAGAGGAGTGGAATCATACACAGAGGGTTTATTATTATCAATGCATGTTTGCCTTGAAACAGCTGCAAGTTCAAAACACCCCAATACAACATCCTTCGACATGAGAAAAACAAATCTGCATGCCAGCAATGTATCATTATTGACTGTATGTTTGGGAAACGAGAAGTAGCTTTCTTCTTTTACACAACAGAGAAACATTATGCATTTCTCATTCAATTAGGTGGTGTAAGGTGCAATATTTGGTGATATTTTTGCATCGTCGTGACTGTGAGGTAGTTTCGGCATAATAGGCCCTATTAGCGCACACATGGGCCACCTGGTGCTGCACGTTCGGTAAGTGTCCCGTGTCTGTCACTCCACACAGGTCTCCTGCAGGGGGGGCAGGGGTCTTGTCATGTTTGAGACCCTGTTATCGCACACATGGGTCAGATGCGGTCAGTCACTGCACATAGGTCATGTGAGGCAGCGAGGAGTGCACTGTTGTATTATGTACTGTGCCCACCATGACGACAAACATAGCTCCTGCTGGGGCATGTGTGATGGCAGAATCTCACCAGACAAGGCGCGCATGGGTCACAGGGGGCCAGCGGGAGGCGATAATGGACTTGGCTTGTGGCCTCGCTCTAGTAATGCCCACTGAGCGGTGCCAGGCGTGAGAGATTAAGGGGCGAGCTGCACTGATCTAAATACCAGGCTCACAAGTCACGCTCACGACAGGCTCTGCTCCGTGTCAGAAGCCCGCAGGTGGTGCCCAGCTCATCCAGGATAAGCCAGGCTCGGCGCTGTGGCTCTCCGGATGGTACGATGCCTGCAGTTCACTGTCTTGTGACTAAGAGTCGCTCAGTTCAGATTCTCGGGTTTTATAGCCTGTAAACTCCGCTACGCAGCGGAGGGTGGAGTTTTTTGCCAAACTTTGCGCTCCAAGCAGAGCGCAGAGTAGCAAAACTCTGCTGGCGGAGCGGATGTCACTGCCCACCCCTACATATAAGGCTTGCAGTGTGGAAATGGCCCACTTGCATTGATCAGTGAGACTGGACTGAGTGCTGGGTCCAGTACAGGGAGCATAGGAACTCATCCCCGTCATGTCGCAGGGAGCCATGCAATCATGGTTCCAGGCAGTAAGATCATGGGGGAGGTATGCAAAAGGAGCTCTCATTCCCCGGGGGTGGGTGGCACATAGTGTTTTGGAATGTGAGGGACACTGTGAGTGTTCATCTAGGTGCACAGACCGAGTACGGGTGGGTCTGGGTGCGGCAAGGGGGAGTGTAACTCTTCAGTAGCTTAATGGTGATCGGCTCAGGTAAGGGCTGTTTCATCAGTTGTGAGGAAGGAGCCCCAGATCGCCTCAAAGATGTCCAGATTGTCTTTGAATTTATACATCATGAGTTTGTTGCTAACTACCCTGTGGAGTTCTATTCTCCATTCATTGCAGGTAGGTGCAGTAGGTTGCCTCCTGTGCCGGAGGATGCAGAGCTTCACCAAGGCAAGGGCAGCTGCCACCCACTGGTGTTCGTGGGCTGTCAGGTCTGTGAGGTTACAGGTGTCGTGTAGGATAACAAGGTGAGAGGAAGGGGAAATCGGGTACAGGCAATGGCGGCAGAGCAGGTATCATGTGTTCGTTCAATAGTTCTAAAGTCTCGGGTACGACCAGAGTATGTGGAGCAAATCACAGTCATTGGTGCCACATCTCCAGCGTCCTTCATGGAGTAGCAACTTGGCCCACTTAAGCTTCCATGGTGACCAATACCAATTATGAAGGACTAGAATGCTATAGAAATTTGAGTCAAGATTCCCAGAGGGCTCTGTCATGTCCAGCCAATAGCGACACCCAGGCCCCTAGCGAGTAGGCTTTGCCAAGCTTAGTTTTCCACAACAGTTGTGTTGTACTTCTCAGAGGTCCAGAATGGGAGAATTTAATAAGGACCCCTTAGAGGCCCGAGACCACTCGCTCATAACATCTCAGAGTGTGGAAGTACTGTAGGACAGGTGAGATGGGGAGGTCCGTCGGTACCAGTCCAAGGGTAGCCCATAGCCAGTGTGTCAGCTGGCGGTAGTACCAGTGGTCCATGCACTGGAGACCCGAATTCTATTCAGTGTGTCAAGAAAGCCTTAAGTAGGTAACCATCATACATTTGGTCCACACAATGCAGCCCTTTTGCGTTCTAGGATTCCCAGTAGATTCGTAAACCCCCAATAGATAGGTCCAAATTGTACCATAATGGTGCCTTCAGGTGTAGGAAAGGAGGCACACCCACCCATCTGTGTGCCTCCTTCCAAGCAGCCGCTGTTGCCTCCAGGACTGGGTTAGAGGCCATCGCCCGGTGGGAGGGAGACAGATACGGCAGCAGGGGGAGAGGAGAACGGGTCCCCAATTAGGTGATGCTCCAGCTGTGTCCTTAATGGGGTGTCCAATTGGGGACCCAGGTGGGCCGCTACTTGGGAGAGTTGGAACACTAAGTATTAGCATTTCAAGTGGGGCAATCACAGTCTTTCCACCTCCGTATCTGCCCAGAGATGGGTCACCCAGAGGCTAGGTTTGTGCCTGCTCCATATATAGGCACGGATATCTGCATCTATGTTTGCAAGCAAAGTCAGTGGTATTCGTAGGGGCAGCATTCCAAATAAGTAGGCCCTATGCATTATTATTTATAAAAAATAGTTGAGTTCAATTGCCTTCTTTGGTCGATATTGTCATCAATATGAATGCTGTGTTTGATGAAACACATTCCATGTCAACTTTGTGCAAGGCATGGTCTAACAGTTTAGATACAACCATGTTTTATTCTTATAGATGTGTTAATTTAAAACAAGCAAAAACGATTGATACGACTCTCACACATCATTTTACAATTCTTTTCAAAACAAAGATAACTTATTAGATTGTTTCCAATACCAGGAAATGGCTACCACATTTTTCTGCTTCTGATCTGATTATACAAGACCTGGGCAGGATTACATTTCGCCAGAGTAATTTAAGTAATTTCGGTAATTCCGCATTATTCTTTGATGCAGAATTACCGATAATTACGAGATTACTCCTACTAGCATAATTAAGAGTAATTTGTGGGAAAACAACTTACCGCCAGAGTACATTTAGCGAACCCGAGTGGCCGCTCATGCTTGCTATTCATGTTCTGCAGCATTTTGTGCTAAGAAAATAGCGCTAAATATAGGTAGTAAATTGATGGATAGTCCAAACCGAAGAGCACATTTGGCGAGCGTGAGTGGCTGCTGGCACTGGCTATTCATGTTCTGTTGAATTTAGTGCTATTTCTTGGCACAAAATGCATCCTTGAGTCCGTTTTGGAAACACTTTGGCATTTTTGTGCTATGAAAATGCACTAAACGCAGAATTACTTTTCTACCGTAATTCAAACGTAATTTCACGGAATTCTTAGGTAATTCCGGGTGATTATTTTACACGGAATTACGCGAGTTATGCCCACCGTTAGATTATGCCTGTACTTGCTTGAACACCTAAATCGGAAAAAATTGGATGCTCTTGCTAAGGCAGTGTACAGAGACGCTCTTCTGATATCTCTAAAAGGTTTTCCTTGTCTAAAGCTCTGGACTCTCTCATGGTCCTGAAGCAGGAACTGCCAAAGATATGACCATGTTATTTGTACAGGTACAAACCGCGCTTTCGCTTTCATGTGCAAGATGTATTAACACTTGGTGCATTGGATCTCCTTCAGTTCCGGACTGGCCGTACCGTGCATTTGGCGTTTCCCTAGGAAGCTGGAAGGTTGGGGGCTGGTTTTGCAGAACTTAGAGCCGCTTTTGTTCCAGGGGCCTGTTTAGCAGCGATGCTGCAATATCGGCCCCCAGTAACAAAAAAGCAGCAAGCAAGCGTTTCAAGCCTCCCGGGGCCAGGCAGTGCTTTCACTGGGGCGGGTCTGAGAAAATTGCCAGGGCTGCTTTGGGTTCCCAGTCCGACCCTGATCTCCTTGAAATGCCCATGCAAGCCGGAGGCTCCAGCGGACAAGTAAACCATATTGCATAGACCACACCTGCAGAATTCTTTTCCAGACCTCCTTTTAAAAGGTGCGCTGTACTACGTCTTTGCCACCAATGGGCAAGTTCAGATTGCTTGAGTTCCAGAATCTTAAAACCAGGATGGCAAATTTTGCAAAGCTGCATAGCGCTTCAGGTAAAAAGCTCATGGTTTGAGAAATTCATGTGAGACTCTACGAACAGTGAACCGGATTAATTTTATCCTAGTTAGGATGTTAACTTTATAAACAATGAATTTCTTTTTGCAAGCTAAGTAAACAGAGAGAGTGGGAGTTTAAAACCGTGTTTTTGTCTTCCCAGGACTGACATGACATGCATGGTGGTCTCAGGAAAGAACAAGCATTGGTAATGCATCAGTTTCACCTATGTAATGAATAATAAGCAGTTTTCATCAATCACCGTCCGGGACAAAGAAAAGAGCACCCTTACACGTATTACAGGAGTGGAGAGGATGTTGTGCAGCAGCCAGAGCTGCTGATTCGAGAGCTGGGGATCCCGGTTCGAACTTAATCTCTCCCAGTGATAAGTTGCGCAATATAAATCTACTGCAAGAGGAACAAGCATTGGCATAGCCAATAGGTCTCGCTTTTGGGACCTTATAAGTGTTTAGCCATGCAACAGTTGATGTTGTTGCACCAAGGATATTGTGCTGCATAACTAAATACTTATATGGTCCCAAAAGCGAGACCTATTGACTTTGCCAATGTGTTTGAGCTGTGCTGTAGAGAAGTGTGGCTGCTGTGCAGCATGCTGAAAAGTTGTAATAAAAAAGTGCCAGAAGCATTTTTGTTACCTTATATATGACCAAAAGGCATTATGTCCAACAGAACGACCATATTAAAAAATGTATGTACAATAAAAACTTTCCTCATTTTTCTTTTGTTCTTGCAATGCTGGCAACTTGTTTTTGCCTATTCCAATGGTTGTTTGTTAAAGTTTTTTTTGAGGGGGCATAAACAATTTCGAGGTTGAAGGTTGTGAACTAGTACCTGTATTATAACACTAGCAGCGGCCAGACGCTAGGGGAGAATCAACAGATGGCAGATTCCGAGAGCAGGCTGAGGTGGTGTTGAGTGATGTTGAGGTGGTAGTGGTGGTGGTGACTGGTGCTGAGACGATGCTGAGGTGATGCTGGATGATGATGATGTGGTGGTGTACTAGTGCAAAGGCGATGCTGAGTGATATTGATGTGGTGTTGAGTGATGTTGTGGTTGTGCTGAGTGATGTTGTGGTGGTGCTGAGTGATGTTGTGGTGGTCCTGAGTGATGCTGTGGTGGTCCTGAGTGATGCTGTGGTGGTGCAGAGTGATGCTGTGGTGGCGCAGAGTGATGCTGTGGTGGCGCTGAGTGATGCTGTGGTGGCGCTGAGTGATGCTGTGGTGGCGCTGAGTGATGCTGTGGTGGCGCTGATGGATGCTGTGGTGGCGCTGAGTGATGCTGTGGTGGTGCTGAGTGATGCTGTGGTGGCGCTGAGTGATGCTGTTGTGGTGCTGAGTGATGCTGTGGTGGTGCTGAGTGATGCTGCTGTTGCGCTGAGTGATGCTGTGGTGGCGCTGAGTGATGCTGTGGTGGCGCTGATGGATGCTGTGGTGGCGCTGATGGATGCTGTGGTGGGGCTGAGTGATGCTGTGGTGACGCTGAGTGATGCTGTGGTGGCGCTGAGTGATGCTGTGGTGGTGCTGAGTGATGCTGTTGCGCTGAGTGATGCTGTATTGGTGCAGAGTGATGCTGTGGTGGTGCAGAGTGATGCTGTGGTGGTGCAGAGTGATGCTGTGGTGGTGCAGAGTGATGCTGTGGTGGTGCAGAGTGATGCTGTGGTGGTGCTGAGTGATGCTGCCGTGACACAGTGTCTTTGCTAGTTACAGTGGGTAGAAGAGGGGTAGAGGGGTAGTAGAGGGGTAGAGGGGTAGAAGAGGGGTAGAGGGGTAGAAGAGGGGTAGAGAGGTAGAAGAGGGGTAGAAGAGAGGTAGTGTAGAGGGGCAGAAGAGAGGTAGAGGGCTAGAGGGGTAGTAGAGGGGAAGAGGGGTAGAAGAGGGGTAGAGGGGTAGAAGAGGGGTAGTAGAGGGGCAGTAGAGGGGCAGTAGAGGGGTAGTAGAGGGGACTCGAAAAGATTGTTCATGTGGAGGCTACTCTGTGATCAGAAGTGTTTTCAGTACAAGAACAACTAGCAACACAGGGCTGGGGAGTCCACCTTTGTTAGTAAAATAAATGTTACTGGAAGAAAGGAACAAGTACCAGCTCTACCTGGGAACTACACATCCGCATTTACGATGCATAACAAATGCTGCCCTGAGTTAACATTTGCAGATGAAGGAATAAGGCCTTACCTGGCAGCCCGTTTTTCAATCTCCACTATGCACTTCTCCATTAGTAGAGGAACCATCAAGCCGACATTTTCCATCTCAACAACTTTTCGAGCTTCCACCCCAAACATGACTGGCTCTCGATTCACACCGCTGCTATTGAACGAGGGTGATTTTCACATAGATAAGTCCTATGGGCTCCAGTTTAACAGCCAATTGGTGCATCTTTGTCACTTGGAAAAGGGAGGGTAGGACGACTGTCCCGTGACAACAGACACGGTTTTTACGAGGTGCAGGATCCCAGCTAAATACCACCAACTTCAGATGCTGAGCATTTTCAAGGTCTATGTTGAAAGTGTGGTCCATGTCTAAAAACGCAGTCCTGCAAGTAAGCAAGGCCGTCCTTGCCTTATTCACTGAATCAACCTGAATAGCACAAAACACATCCTTGGTATCGATTTGCAGCTGCTTTAAATCCTCTGCCCCGTAGAAGTGGACACTCATGAGACCCGATATATAGTGTGAACATTTTGGTTGATCAGAAAAATTGTAGTGCCTAAATGCATCAATGTCAGTTTTATTGTTATTGCTCTGAAGGGCTTCTTTTCCTTTATTGGCTCTGTTCTCAGATGCATGCTTACCTGATTTCGTTAATAGCTCAGGGGAGTCTCCATCACTGAGGTAACCGCCTTTACTAGAGGACTTCGAATTTCCTGTTGTTTTGTTTTTGTAGTTGTGCTGAGATGAGACACTACTGTCCAAATGATATCGGCTAATCACGTTGCGGCTTGCAGCTGCAGTGTTCCCAGAAGCTAAAGCACAGGGGTGTTTTGAGCTCGGGCAATATCCCTTAGGTGAGGAAGAGGAGTTGTCATAATTATTATGGCTTGAACCTCCTTTGACGCTAAGCTTCCTGCTGAGTTCGGGAAGCTTTTTCATCTTCATGGAGAGTTTGCGCACAGTTCGAGGACATTTAATTTTATCTCGAAAAGACCAGTTACATAGCTGCCAAGGTTTGAGATTGCTATGTGTGACATTTTCATAATTTCAATGTAATTATGAGTGACATTTAACAACTATGAGTGACACTTTCTCGCGAGCATAATCAAGCAATGAAGACGAGGGAAACATATAAATATCAGAAATTACACCCATTTGAGAAACGTGAAACACTAAGAAGATCTTAAAACTGCTGCATAGACTCAAAAATGGAAGGGCACTGTGGGACCAGACTGTACCAAACGGGATGTGAGAGGCCATACTGGCTGCAAATGAGCCTCATGTTCCATAACGCCCAGCCCACCCCCAGGCATGCCATATCTGAATGCATATGGGATTTTACTGTATTTTAAATACACAGGAACATGTGTTTTTTAAAGAAGACTCGAGCTTGGAGTTAATACAAATGATCCCTGCTACATGGATAATGATGAATGCAGCACGGGAGGGTAATCCTCTGCAGCTGGGAGAAACGTTTCCCGGACTGTGCACACCTGCGTGGGAGCGTTTTTGTCTGTGCATTTGCCATGCTGTAGATCAGCCTGGCACTGTGACCTCGCCACCCTGTTCCCTAGCAGGAGAACCTCCTCTGCAGAAAGGACGCAAGATAAGTAATATCTACCATGGCAGGAGAGGCAGTGAGTGCATGAGAAGCAGCCACGAGGGAAGCAAGAGATCTGTGAAGGTGTACAGTTCTCTGCAACTAAGGAACTTCATCACAATGCACGGCCTACCTAAGAATCCCAGAGCCTGCTACCCGTCAGCAAAAATGCCATCCCTCGTGCATAACTTAAATTACTTCCAGCACTGGCATTCCAAATAAATGCGTATAGAACACTAAAATCGCAAGGGGCAAAACGATCTCCATATTTTTTTATTTTTTTATTAAAACGAGGATTGATGTTCCTTTCTCCAGGACGGATATGAGGGTGAGCGAATCCATTAAGAACACTATAATTATGAAATCAGTAATTGTCCCAAAATATGTTGAGCATGCCCCCTCGTGTACAATTGCAACGAGCTGTTTACAGGATCCCCACAAGCAACGGTTGTGCAAAGACGATTTCGGAAGGTGTTTTAACCCCAAGCTTTTGGTGAATACTGAGGGGTAGCTCCGTCCTGCAGCGCTAGGTGCAGAGGGTCACAGCAAAGTCTGTAAACTCACCGCCCATGATGTGGCCTCGGATCGAAGAAGATCGGGGTCTTCTAGTGCACAGGCCGGGCCTCCCGCTGAATGAGCAGGATCAACACAGCCCCGCCCACTGCCAAAAGACGTACATTCGCTCAGTGATATAGCAGATAAGCCAATAAACAACATGCAAACTTTCCCTCAGCCAGTCTCCAGCCACAGTAACGTATCCAAACAGCCAATTACAAGCAAGCAGTGAGATGTTCCCGGACAACCCAATGGCAAGGCAACATCCAACCAATCCACGGGGAGCAGATTAGTTTAATAAAGCCCCGCGCCACCACGGACACAATTTATCTTTAATTAAACACATAGCGTAGTTGCTATAGTAATAAGTACACGCCGACAGCGGCCAAGTAAATACATTGATTGGGGCAGCCAGCATAGAAAGCAGCAGAACAGCACGCCTGTGCTGCTTTAATTCTTCAATCCTGCAGCACCTTATATTCACACATTCTCAAAGCACCTGTAATGCGTGGCCGCGATTATAGCAAAAGTAAAGAAATAGATGTTTTTTTCTATTTCTTTACTTTTGCAGTATCGTGGCACCGGCGCTTTACTTTTAAAATTAAAGGTAAAGCGCCGGTGCCGTGATTAGCTGCAAAAGTAAAGAAATAGAAAAAAACATCTATTTCTTTACTTTTGCTACAATCGCGGCACCCGAATTTAAAAGTAAAGCGCGGGTGCCGCGATTATGCGAAAGTGAAACGAAAAAAAAAAAAAAGTGACGCGGCCACGCGGCAGCGAAAGATAAACAAAACTAGCACGCGAGTGGTGCGCGCGCGCTTGCGAGCAGCAGGCGTGACCACACGCTCGTGCACCATGGACTTTTGCTTGCGCGTAACCGCAGGGAAAAGGCCATGACGCACGAGCGTGTGGTCAGCTTTTCAAACCCCCTAACATAAAGTCTTCCCAGAGAGGCGCTTGGGCGCTACTCGAGGCTCGACCTAAAAAGCAGAAAGAGGCAAAACTTTATGACAAAATAGTTCCACCAAAGCGGATGTTAACAGTATTTCGACTATGGGAAATTGATAAGAGAAGCAGATGAGCAACAAACATTGGTAAATGCAGGAAAATATGCTACAGTCAATAGAAATTAAGGAAAAGTAACTGGTCTGCATGTAGAATACCATTAACAGGGTGCAGGCCAAGGCAGTGTGCCCTGTTACATTGAGTGCAAATGCTACAAGGCAACCACAAGTTTGCAGTTACCCTGAGGGGCAGTGCAAGGCACAGCAGCTGTTTGAAGTAGCCGCTCTGTATTCCACAGTGCAGTCAGCACTTGGGCAGCGATTCCATTGCAGGCAGGTGCAGTGAATGACTGAATCCAACTGTAAGGACATTTCTGGGTGGAGGATCCATGTGATTCCTCCCCCATCCTTTTGCAAGGGTTGTTCTTGAAGGACACACTGATTTTGTGTCACCTCTCTCGATGGCCTCTTTCCCCCTGCAACCGCTTCCATTCAATGGCATGAGGGCAGAGGCAAATGGCTCCCTCATTTGCATGGTGCGAAATGAGATGATGCCCCCTTAAGATAGCACTGGTTGACACCATCTGTATCACAGAAGAGGATGTGCAAGCATCTGTGACTTCTTCTGTAATATCAAAGTACCCGGGGGCAAAGAAAGAGGGTGCACATGCCCGTTGTGCCCCAGGGACACTTTTTGTAATGTGGCCCCTGGAGTTAATCTTAGCTAAGAATGAATCTGTCAGTTGCATGACCACCAGGAGCTTTTCTTCTAGAAGCAAATCTATCAGAGAAGGTACACACTCAAGGAGCTACTAAGGCTGAATAAATCGTGGGTCTGTGGCATCTGATGGGTATCACTAGGAAGGACACAGGGTCTCACTTAGGATGAAAACACAGGAAGAACTACAAGACAGAAAACACATTTATTTTTCATTTCAATAATAGATTTATTTAATGCACAACAGCCATAGCAAATAATATACATAAATAATTAATTAATTGGCTATGCTAAGCTGACACAACAGAGACCGATTTCCTTTGGAAATCTCACCAATAAAAATCCACCATAATGGGAAACATCGCAAGGATAAAGCAGGAAATGTCTGGAGCATAGAAGAGCATCTCAGGAGCGAGAAAGGGATCAGACATGGAAACAGAGAGCATACAGTCCGTTCATATATTTATATTTATATATTTCTCTTATATAATAATGCAAAAGGAACTGAAGAGTGGGTTAAGCCAGTCATAACAAGAAGGGACAAGCTGGGTGCAGTGCCATTGGCTTGAACAGGTCAGGTGATGCAGAGTAATGGTTGATGGGAACAAATTAGAGAGAGCCCATTCCAGTGACCTCAGACGTCAGCCTAGAATAGACAAAAGGGAAGGAAAGGAAAGAAGTTAAAAAATGAATGAGGATTTTCTCATACAGGGTCATATACATATAATAAAGGGAGCATCATCTTCCTTCCCATTTAAGAACTTCCTCCCTTGAACTATGTGTTCTGTATACAGCCTATGTGATGCTGGGTCCAGAGTTCTCAAGACAGAACATTGTTCTTATCATCATTATGCTATGCTAGGATTTGTTGTACAGCTGTGTCTAGACAACTTGTCCTCACAGTTGAGGGTGCTTTCCTGGCATGCCTGAAATTCTACCTTTGTACCAACCCGATATGTGTACATCCCTAAGATCGCCATCAGGAGGTGGATAAAATAACTACACTAGGGGCCGCATTACAGAAGTGCCTCAGGGCGCAAGTGGCGTTTGCACATGCTTTGTGCACCCTCTGCACAGTTTGGTATTATAGAAGGGTTGTGCATCCCTTTCTGTAATACTGATAGCATTGCTATCATTAGAGGGCACTCCTTCAATGGCATGGGGCACGGCCTCTGCGCCCGTGCCGTATTGCTGATGTGGGCGCAGAGGCAAACATGCCTTAAGGAGGTGCCCTAATAGTGCACCACAAAAAAGTGTCACCCTTTATGGGCGCCCCCTAAAGCCAGCCCTCTGAAGTGATGAAAGGGGGTCCCATGGACCCTACCAGACATCCCCTTGCAGACAGGTGCAGTCGCTCACTGCACCCGCCTGCAAGGGGATCTTTAATCCCTCTTAAAAGTGCAGCGAAAGTAAATGTTTGAGTTTGTGTCTACTTGTGGTTGTCCTCTCATGGGAAAAGTGCTAATGTTTTAGGAGGTTTGAGTTATTTGTTTGCAGGCAATTTGTCAGCAGTGTATCCCTGCAGGGTCCTGACTATGTCCTCTTGGCAGAGGGGGTCTCCAATTGGTGGAACTGGAAATTTGGGGACCAGCAGATTGAACTATGCCAGGTCTGAGCAATGGACAGACAGGTTCTCCCAGGCCACCATCTTGTTCACCAACACCAGGCACAGGCATCCAGAGGATGAAGAGGAGTTAGAGGGCTGTCCGTATAAAGGACCCCTAAGAAACAGTAAGTGAGCAACATACTGTAGGCCCCCACTGTTAGTGGTACAAGCCCTGGTATGTGGGACAGGGCACAAGTCAGACCCTGCTCAATTTTCCAAGGGCTCTCCTCTAGAACTGGACCTCAGCCAAGTACCAGACACATGTTTCTTGAGATGGACTTTTGGCCATATTGGTGGGCTCTGAGGAAGCCCAGGAGATTATATCCTTAAATCAGCTCACATGTCCCTGTTATCACCTAATTACTTATTGCTTATCTAATTGCATACTCCCTTGAAAGGTAGTAAACATTCAAGGGGTGTTGATAGGGATGTAGAGGAGCTCCTGTCACAGAGCAAGGAACAGAAATATTAAAAGGATATCTCTTTGTCAAGGACTGGCAGAGGGTCACAAGGACTTGAAAGAGTGTCGCCTGCACCCAAATTAGTGTAATGTAGGGGGCGTGGTCAAGATGGCGCAGAGGGCAGTCACCTTTCTGTAAGACTCTGCTTTTGCCTGGGCCCTTCCACAGCTATCCTGACCCAAGGAGGTTCATCAAGTCCCCTGAATGCAGTGGGGAACCTCCCCTTCAAATGCTGGCTGGCAGGGGTATCTGGGTCAGCCCCATAGTGGGACGAGAGACGCCGCAGAGTTTTGCAACGGGTCCCACCGCGTGGCCCAGCCTAATCCCGGACCGGTTTTGAGCGCAAAAGGAAGAGTGACATGCTCTCGGCTGGTGCGGCCCCCATTTAGGGGTGGAAATACCGCTGCTGGCCACTGTGGGTCCCAACCGGGGTCCAGAGAGGCGACCCTTTTCTCCAAGTTGTGAGGATCTGGTCGGCAGCGTGAGGCAGTGACAGCTGGGGGAGTGTGGACAGCTCCGAGTGGCTGTTCAGTAGCAAGCACAAGTGGTGGCAGAGGTCTCCCTCCATAGCGCCAACAGATTCCAGGTGCTGACCCCAGATACGGACCAGGAATCAGTGCTGAGAGCCCCCAGCTCAGTGACATCTGAGGGGTGAAACACGATCATGCTTGTGAGGTTACCTAGGAAGGCGAGTCAGATTTGTGACATGGATCTGATGGTGGGTGCAGGGGACTTTGGCCATAAGTAAATGTGATGGTGGGGAGGAATTTGGGACCCCAAGATGTTCCTGTATGTTGGCAGTGGGACACGTTGATACACATGATCCTCATCTGGGTCCAGGTAGGCCAGCTTGTAGATTGTTCTTCCACCACATCCTTCTTGGCCTGACCTACCAGAGTCTTCCGCAAGGACTTTTTAGCACAGTAGACACGTGTTAGTTGCTTATTTATTCTTTGGGAAATTGTGGCATGATGCCTGTTAGAGTCCAAGCCAAGGGTGTGGGAGCTGTTGTTTTGTTACAGTTTCAGATTTATGTTCAGACTAGCCAGAGCGGCACTGAAGGGGAAGTGGGGGTGGCAGAAGGCACTGCGGATGGACTCAATTTGAGTCCCTGGGCTTGGGGTGTCCTTAAAATGTTATGGCTACCACATATAATGTACTGACCTGGAACATCAGAGGCATGGCTACTCCGGTAAGGCGACACAGAATATATGCACACCTTAGACAAAGGCACATTAATATTGCATGCCTCCAGGAGACACACCTTACCAATGTGGAACTTGAAAAGGTATCCAGGCACTGGAGTGGGCCAGTATTGGGTACTGGGTATTCCGCCTATGCTAGGGCATTCTGGTCTGGATCGCTCCAGGGGTTCCCTGTGTGCAAGGTAGAGTGGTGGCAGATGCTTATGGCCGTCATGTGCTACTGAAGGGAGTATTGGATGGTCGACCCCTCTCTGTAGTGTCCCTATTCGCACCAAACACACTCCATGGCTAGTTCTTCCACATCCTGTCTCCTGTCATGCTTGTAGATCTCCAAGCTCCAGGAATCTGGGGTGGGGACTTTAATTGTATACACTGCACGGACATAGATTGCTCGATACCCACCTTCCCCGGACCCAAGGAATCCACGTGACTAGAGACTTCAGAAAATGGACGAAAGCAGCACGTTTACATGATGTCCGGCATATGGGCCACCTGAGGGAGACGGAATACTCTTATTATTCTCTGGGGCACCAGGAACACACTAGACTAGACAACATTCTCTGTAATGCAGATTTCTGGCCTAAAGTGCTCAATTTTGAGTACTTGGGTCAGACCATATCAGATCACAGCCCTCTCAAGGTTACATTCCGATGGGGGGGTTCTGGTGCCAATACCAACGAGGCGACTGCGGACAGAGGCTATTCTTGACACAGTACACAGAAACACCATCATCACCCACTTGCTTCATTATTTTTTAAGAGAATAAGGGATCCATGGGGTCCAGGGGAACGGAATGGGACTCAATGAAGGTGGTCATGTGGGAACATTGCATTAAGACCACTTGGGTGGCAAGATCCTCCCTACTCCGCAGCGTGTCAGAGTTGGAAGCACGCCTGAGGGTAGCCAAGATGGAAGCGGTAACAGTGGTTGAGGCATGGGCGCGTCTGACGGGCCTCTGTAGTCAGTATAGAGAAGAGACGCAACAACTCCAAGATAATATCGATTATAAGGCTTCCCTAGCTGGCCAACATGCGGACTGTGACAAGCCAGGGCACACCTTCACATGGCTGCTGCAATCGACAGTCCCTAGAACTCATATAGCGGCAATCAGCAATTCTGCTGGCAATATTGTAAACACGCAGGCGGACATAAAGGAGGTCTTTGCCCAGTATTATGAGGCACAACGCATTCCAGACTATATCCATGAGGTTGCCCTTCTCTGCCTGACGCCCCAACAATTACAAGAATTTGAGCAACCTCTACAGATAGCGGAGAAGCAAGAAGCGATCCATCACATGGCCAGGAATAAGGTTCCAGGAACGGATGAGTTTCCTGTGGAATATTAGGCTACGTTCAGAGCAACCCTTGCCCCAAGTTACTTGAGGTCTACCAGAAGGCACATCAGCAGGCAGTGTTGCCTAATTCCCTCCGCCAGGCCCTCATAGTGGTGTTGCCCAAGACTAGCAGGGATCCCCTTGAGGTGTGCTCCTATCGCCCATTATCAATGCTTAACATTGATTATAAAATTTTAAGCAAGGTGCTTGCCAACAGGTTGTTTCCCTTGCTTCAGTCGCCCCGACCAATGTGGGTTTATCTCCCAAAGGGCAACCTACTATAATACATGTCGCAAGTGTCACATTATGGGAACATTGTAGGGAACCGCAGGACTCCCAGTGGTGGTCTCCTTGGATTTTGAGAAGGCATTCAACACCCTAGGGTGGTCTTATTTGCTATTGGTGTTGGAGGCCCTGGGGATGGAACCTGAGTTCCTTGGGTGGGTCAAATTGCTCTACACAGAGCCGCAAGCCAAGGTGTGGACGGGACACCAGATATCGCACCAGTTTGAGATCCGGAGAGGTACCCGACAGGGCTGCTCCTTATGGCCCATCATTTTTGCACTGGCTATGGAGCCTCTTGCGAGTTGCTGCGAACCAGGGGTCCAGATTGGGACATGGCAGTGAGAATGGATTGGCACACCGTGTCCTTATATGCGTACGATGTGCTAGTTTAAATACAGGATCACGAATGGGCACTGCTGGCCTTATATGATCTGTTGGAACTTTTCAGAGATATGACGGGCCTCAGAATTAATTGGGGGAAGTCCTGTATCTTTCCCCTACGTAGTGTGGAGTGCAATGAACTGGAGGGGACAGGAGCCCGGGCGGTTGCCCCGGTGTTTTGAGACCTTTCGATACCTCGATGTTAATGTGTATTACACCAACAGGGATCTCTTGGACGACAACCATGGTAGAGTTCTGATGTTGATGTACCAGTCCCTGGGCTTCTTGACACATTTGCCCCTGTCACCTATGGGTTGGGCTTCAGTAGCCAATATGATGGTTCTCCTGCAGCTCTTATACTTTTTTGCGGTGATACCGGTGTGCCGAGCAGAGCCTTCTTTGGAGAATTAAGGGCATTGATTTCTGACCTGATATGGGGCGGTGCTCAGAAAAGGGTGTCCATTCAAACGATTCAGCTGCCACTGTTGGAGGAGGTCTGGGGACAGCTGACCTCGAGCTCTATTTTGCAGTGGCACAGTTGCAGTGTGCCATGCTGGTTGGCAACATAATGGGGGAGAGTAGAGTAATTCGGGGGGAGCTGGGCGACATTGGTGTGTTGTACTGCCTGCTGACAACTGGGGGACCGTCTAGGGGATTGGGCAGGCTAGCGCGTGTAGCTAAACTTTGCTGGAATAGATACATCCACCCCCAGTGAAGGCAGATGCCCTATGCCCTACAGTTATACTGTGGAGCGCACCTGGGATGAAAGCTCTGCTAGTGGTGCAGGATTCGACTCCGTGGAGGAAAGCAGGAGTGGCCCAAGAAGGCAACGTATATGACGAGGGAACCCTGCACTCCTTTCAAGACCTGCAAGACACATATGGGCTAGGGCTGGTCTCTTTCTAGCTTACAACATATTTATCTTGGTAGTAAGGAGCACCTTGGCAGTGGAACAAGAGGAACCAAAACTACACCAAAGGTTACAGTGCATCCTAACTCACGGACTGGGTAGAAGGGCGGTCAATATGCTTTACACAGCTCTGCAAGCTACTGACGCGGACCATACACTGCGCAGTAAGCCCGGGTGGGAGGAATGTTCGGGGTGGCATTGGCAGTGAAACAGTGGGGGATGGCACTGGAACAAGTGACATGCGTCTCTCAAAATGCCTACCTGACGTTTAAGCAGTTCAATTACATACTTCAAACCTACCTTACCATACACCGGCTCCACAAGATGTTTCCAGGTGTGGCCCTGATGTGCTCACGTTGTGGACACCCAGATGTGACCTTTTTACACATGATGTGGCATTGTCCGACACTAGCACAGGTATGGGTGTAGGTGATGGAACACATCTTGATAGTAATTGGTGTGCACTTGTGATCCTTCACTGAGCCTGCTAGAGATTGCTAAATGGACAAAGTACACCAAACACTACATGAAACTGGTAGACCTGGCCATGGCTCTATTTAAGCACCTGATAGCAATGTCTTCGAAGGCAGCACAGCCCTCTTTGGTGGATGTTGGCTCAGAGTGGTCCATATATGGGCATTGATGGAGGCTGATGCCATGTCTCATGACCTGCAGCTTAGAGGGGGTGGTGGAGCTATCACGCTTTGGGATACATATGTATTCAAACTCCTTGACAAATTAGACACCCCACGTAATTGTTGGATCTGTTTTGAGGCTCAGACTCGCTTTTGGCCTTAGCTGTGGCTTAGCTGGGAGACCTCAGGGACAGTGGCGGCTGGCAACATTTGAAAGTGGTGGGTGTAAAAGTTTGCTATGACTTTTATGTAATGAGCGACACGAGCAAGCTTAATGGACAAACGTGGGGTCCGGCTAGGTCCTCCTCCATGGAAAAATTGAAAAGAGATTGGCAAATGGTGCATTTTAAAGCAAATTAATTTAGTGATGAAGGAAGGCTTATAAAGCAGTGGGAACATATACTCTTAAAATATTGAATAAAAACTGCCCTATATCTTACTGCATTGATATGTTCAACAGTTACTGTAATGTGCAAATTGTACAACGTTAAAACTTCAGCCTTTTAAAGTGTGTGCTTGCCCAGTGCAGCATCAACTTTGGAAGAAAATGCTCTAACCAGGCTTCGGGAAGGACCCACAGCTGCTGAGTGCAATCAGTAATATAGAAATATATGAATACAGGTCTTTAAGAATGTGGGGGCTCTCTAAAAGGGAACACGTAAAAAGAATTCTGTAATTCCCATAGTGTGCTACCCGACCGATATTTTGGTTTCTCTCTGAGATGTAACTGCATCCAGATATATAACACAAGAACTGACCTACACCTAAAACCTGTCAGTACGATTGGCTTTGTCAATGGTTGTTAGCTGTTTAAGATAAATGAGTAACAACAAGGATTTGTTATAGAATAATTAGCCTTGAAAATGTTTCAATTCTGAAATTTCAACAGTATTGAGTCCTGTGGAAGGAGTTTTGCCCTTCAGTTATGTGTACTTTATGTGAGAGATGTGTGCCCTTTTTCTCTGCACATCTCGTCCATCTGCACATCTTCAACCACCTCTCTTTCCTCTTCAGCACCCTCTTTTCACTCTTCCCCGAATGCACTTCCTCGCATCTCCCTCACTTCACCACTTCCAAATATACACTGCACTCACTCACATTTAAGCAATTTATTTTTTTGTTGCCTTTGTCCTGTAAATATTTTGCCATCTGTGCACCCCCTTCACACACATTTCCACAGAATTGCAATTGCAACTGGAATACATGTACATTGTTCTGTGTGCTCTGCAGAGAGGCCAATCCACTGACAGGCAATTCGCTTTGGCTTCAGAGTTAGAGCTCTCAATAAAGCCCCTAATAAACAGCTGGTACGGCTCAAAGTATGTAGTATAGTATATTAAATAGCTAACTATAAAATGAGATGAACAACATTTTTAACACTCTTTGTTCGTAAATGAATCCATATTTTTGGCATTAATGTTGTTAAGGGCTAGTAGATAGGGTCAGTTTTCACATCATACAGCAGATTACTATCTACTGTAAGTACATATCTCTCGCTTATGTGCTTGACTCAGATATTTGGATCAACTTCACAAGGGAACAAGAACCCTGACCTGCTCGTCTTTTGGCTCAACTTTTATAGGGGAACAAATACAGCAGCTCCACTTGTAGAGGGGCCAGCGACGTGTAGCCAGAGCCTGGGGTGTCGCAGTGGGAGAGGTTAGTGTGGCGAGGGATCTCAGCAAAATATACATAACAAAAGATTAGCATTCTAACACTTACATTACCAAGAACAAGGCACCAAAACACACGTGTTTGCATCCACTCCTACATGTAACGAATGGAAATGTGTGGGATTTATGCCTGTGAATGATGGACAGCTGGTCTCATGCAGGGACGGAGACTCCAACGCCCGAAACCATGACATTGAAAGCGTCACTGGCCTATAGTGGACACCGCCATACACTACAATGGCAATGAAGGGCTTTAGAACAGTAAGCCCTGCATCCTGCATCACAGCTCAGAAAGCTGATTTACTGCCTGGCTTCCGTCACCTGCTTCAGAGCGAGGAGGGGCAGGCAGCCTCGGACAGACAGACCAGACTTACATACATCAATTTGTTTAGCGATACAATGGTATATCTATATAAATCAAACTATTTCATATTTGTAGAGGAATGTGTAGGAATTTCAGGAGAGTCGTAGCCCCAGAGCCCTAATGGAAAAACCACCCCTGCTCAGGGGATGACTTGTCCCCACCACCCTGCTGGGGGCCTCTGGGCCCAATGTTCTGCTTTCCCTGAACTTCCCGTCCCTCCTCGCATGGATGCTCATGCTATACACATTGTTCTTATTGGTATCATGTTATTGTGCTTCAGTTTCCGCTTTTGTGGACCTAATTTGTTGTTTGTAGTGTATGTTATAAAAATCGTAACGTTATATTTTTTGCAGCACTGTGACTGAGTGAAACAACACGGTTCATTCAGTGTTCTATTGGAACAACGCATTTACATGTATACCAATTCAGTTTATATATAACCTGCTGATTTATTGTCATGCTAATGACTTCAATGTGAACTTAAGTGCTGATGTATCTATTGCCATATATATGTGACCTGGATAAGAGGCTATCAGAAATGCAAAGCGATCCGCCAAAGTTAGCGCACTGCAAAATAAGAAGCTTGCAGCATGCGGATGATATAGTGCTATGCAGCCTCACGCCGAAGGGTTTACAACGCTCTATCACAAAGCTGCTTGAATACACCAGGGAGCATGGTTTGTGCCTTAACTATAAAAAAACTAAGGTTATCTGCTTTCCCACATTCAAAGGGCAAAAAAATAAATTAAAATGGCATGCAACAGGAAACATCATTGAACAGTGTACTGAATATAAGTACTTAGGAGTGGTGGTAGATTCAAATTTTACATTAAAAGCACAACAGTCAAATAGAAAATCTCAGGCAAACAAACTACGCTTTGCTTTAACTCTACTAAAAACAAAACTGAAGTGTCCATCCAATTCACATCTATTAAAAGTTATTGCTGCAAAATATCTTCCAACTCTTACGTATGGGTCCGAACTATTCAAGGGACAAGATGCTAACTTTTTAAATGTCCAACAATCAGGGTTATTCAAACATATATTTCGTATCCCACAGTTCGTATCCCAAGCACAAGTACGTTTGGAATTTGGGTTATTGAATCAGTACCCAGTGAGACAAGCAGCAATTATTAAGATGTGCTGGAAATTGAAAGCAGCACAAGAGGTCTCATTGATGGGGTACTGTTGGACCGAAATAAAAAATCAGACAAAGGGAAAAAAACACCTGGAATACAGTATTAGAAGAAGCATTAACAACCCTTAATATGCAAAATGCCTGGAATACTAGTTGTAGCTTTGCAGTTTTAAAAAAAATAGCTAACAATGCTGCTAAACAAAAAGCCTGGATTATAGATAAAGCTGCCTTGACTAAAAAAAAACACGGCTGGATGGTATTATCTTCATATGAGAGTCGATTACCGCAACCATATTTAGTCCAACATATAACACCAACAACACCAACAACACCACAATTATTACTTCAAATCCGGTTGGGGGCTTTCACCTCAAAAGATCAAGTTCCAGCATGGAGACAAAAATGGCCAACCTTACTATGTAGACTCTGTGGTCAAGGGGTAGAAACTTTGACTCATTTCTTGTGCATCTGTCCGACCGTGAATAACTTGAGACGCTATTATTTATTACAGGCATTCCGCACACATCAAATTAGATCATGTCGGTCAGCGGTAATGTTAGCACTGAACAGTCAACTGCTACAGGTAGCATGCAGGGCCACCAAATTCTTGCAGAAAATCAGCTTATTATTACAGAAAGCTGAAAAAAGAAGTACTCTTGCATTCCTGAGCCCTGGCTACGAGTAATGCCGAACCGATTGGGTTTTATTTTAGGTTAATCATGCAATTGGTATACCGTTATTTTAGAATGTAGCATATCATAGAGCATGATATTTAATGAATATAATTTTAAAATTGAGGAGTAAAGCCCAATATAGAACTTTTTTTCCAATGCTAAACATGTAAATATGATATCACAAGCTATTATGTGAATTCTTTTTTACTTTTTAATATCATCTGGATGATTTTTAGTACAAAACTTGTAATGGTTTTAATTAACTATATACAATAAAAATTACTTACTTACTGTGTGGGATTTATGCCTGTGAATGATGGACAGCTGGTCTCATGCAGGGACGGAGACTCCAACGCCCGAAACCATGACATTGAAAGCGTCACTGGCCTATAGTGGACACCGCCATACACTACAATGGCAATGAAGGGCTTTAGAACAGTAAGCCCTGCATCCTGCATCACAGCTCAGAAAGCTGATTTACTACCTGGCTTCCGTCACCTGCTTCAGAGCGAGGAGGGGCAGGCAGCCTCGGACAGACAGACCAGACTTACATACATCAATTTGTTTAGCGATACAATGGTATATCTATATAAATCAAACTATTTCATATTTGTAGAGGAATGTGTAGGAATTTCAGGAGAGTCGTAGCCCCAGAGCCCTAATGGAAAAACCACCCCTGCTCAGGGGATGACTTGTCCCCACCACCCTGCTGGGGGCCTCTGGGCCCAATGTTCTGCTTTCCCTGAACTTCCCGTCCCTCCTCGCATGGATGCTCATGCTATACACATTGTTCTTATTGGTATCATGTTATTGTGCTTGTTTCCGCTTTTGTGGACCTAATTTGTTGTTTGTAGTGTTTGTTATAAAAATCGTAACGTTATATTTTTTGCAGCACTGTGACTGAGTGAAACAACACGGTTCATTCAGTGTTCTATTGGAACAACGCATTTACATGTATACCAATTCAGTTTATATATAACCTGCTGATTTATTGTCATGCTAATGACTTCAATGTGAACTTAAGTGCTGATGTATCTATTGCCATATATATGTGACCTAATCTTGTAATATGTAAAATGCCAATAAAGAAATATTTTAAAAAATGAGTTTAATGTATTCCATGTGTGACCTGGTTATCCAGATGGCTGCGTTAACATACATAACTAGACCAGCTATGCCCTTGACAAGCCCCCGCTGTTGCAGGAGCCCCTTTCCTCAGTGAATCAGAACCAGAGCCTGCTATGTCTGTCAGCCTCTAGTAGGTGACTACAGGTTGTGCATTAGTTGGGTTCCTGGACTGGAATAACGAAGTGTGGGTACCAGTTGAATAATGAGTTGGGAGTTTTGTCTGCCCCTAATATTTGCACTACGGTAGCCAACTACATAAAAATCTCTTTGGCTATCAGAAAACGCTATGAGTAAGCGCTCCCATATAAGGAATGGTTTTAATGTAGTCTCAGAATTTTATATCTTTTTGGAACATTGATGATCTATACATTACTATGTGGCTCCAATTCGGTTATGGTATGTAAAGAATGTTATCTCTCTGGAATTTTACAAATTATTTTTCTTTTAATTTATTGTTTGTAATTGTTATACACATTGTGATAATTTTATTGTAAACTTTATGGCTCAGATGAACCGAAATAAAGTTGTTGAGTTGAGAGTTGGGAGCTTTTATGCCTGCTATGCACATACATGACTATGAGTTATGAGCACACATTCCTCTCTAACTTCTGAATCAGGAGGTGCGCAACCGCCTATACAGGTTAGCACCAACACTCACTGAATTGCTTCCAATGAGGGTGGCTGTCTGTGAGCAGGGAAACTAGGCCAACACTACTATGCTTCTACCCATCTTGGTCTTGCTTTCAGTTTTTTGGTGCTATTGGTACCGTGGCCTTGACATTCATGAGTTTCTTGCTCTGTCACTTGTCTCATTCTCCCTGCTGACTACTGCAGTTTTTTTCCCCAGTGGAAATCACTCTAGCTGTATTGCATTTTCTGTTTTCCTTTAACACTTATGTTAAGATATTTGCCATGTGCGGACAGTGACATGGATACTTGTGTTGTTAAGTCATTAAATATGTAGTTGTGCGTGGTTATGTCTTTGAGTCGATTTCCACAGGGTCCGCTAACACACTAGGTTATAGTCTTGTGTTCTGTCTCTGTGAGCCCATTCTTGTTTACTTGTAGGATCTTTTCAGTTTAACATCACCTAACACAAATGGCAGATTTATTGTGAAGTAGGAACCAGAGCTGGAGGGGAGTTGAAGAAAGTGCTTGAAGGTTGGTGTGAGGGTGGCTGGAAGACTTAACAGATGATTAACGATAATGGTGCCAAGGGTGATTGTTAATGAGGGGAAGGGTTCAGTGCGTGGGTCTGAACAGCCATGTTCTAAGGGGGTTTTCCACATTGAACGGACATGGAAAAGGAGATTGTTCCATAAGTCAGCAGTGAATATAGCAAAGTATTTCTCACCAGTTAGTTTCTTCTTGAAGGTGGACTGTGTGCCCCTGAAAGCCAGGCTCGATCTCCGGCCTCAGGAGGAATTGGTACTTTCGTTCTTACAGGAATCTATGTACTTTTTCAAGGTAAGTTCTGTGTGTGATGCAATGCATCTTGATTTTGTGTCGTCCACGTACTGTTAACGTTGTAGTGCACAGAGAGCAGGCGAAATCTCTTCTCTGGGTTTGTTATGTAAAATTGTGGTTACTGAAGACTATATGCACTGTAGTCTACTGGTGAGATACGGTTAGACGCATAGGATGGGGAGAGGAGTTGGCCTAACGGCTAGGGCAGCCGACCTCGAATCTGGGGAACTGGGTTCGAGTCTCGGCAATGAAACTGAACATCCTGTGATTCTGGGCAAATCACTTAATCTCCCCTGCCTAACCTAAATGAATGTGTGTCCTCATGTAATGTAACTGGTGCTATGTAAAGAGCTCTGATACCTGATTCGGGTCAAGTTTGCGGTATATAAAACTCTGCAAAAAAAAAAAAGAAGAGGACCGCAACCATGTAAATTACAGACTGTACTGTTTGTGGGCTGGTTAAAAAGAGCATGTTTAGATGACATTTTTGCATCCCATGAGGAGTTGACATCTGTGATCTCTCCTGGGTTGTAACAGTTTTGCAATGCTGTTTGACGAAGACAGTGAATGTGAGGGATTCTCCTTTTTGCAGCATTTGAAGTTTCTGGCTTGCCTCTGTTAGGTTTAAGTTAGCTTCTCAATACCCTGTAGTTTACACCATGTATGCATTTGAATAGACTGAGTTGGGCCATGGAGATGATGGTTTGATTCTGAAGATAATTAGTGTGTGATAGGCATAGTTTTACCCATCAGGAGAATCAACATCCTCTAATTGGTGTAGTACCATGCTTGGATGCAGTGTGGAGTAGGAAAATGCTCTAATACAAGAAGTTGAGTCGGGAGCCTTTGGAAAATTATCAGTGAGGATGGATCAATGGGTGATCATGACATTCTGATTATGAGTTCTTGAAGCTAAGTGCAGGAGATAGTACCAACGCTCTATTCAGATTTAGCTTCCTTTATTTGTGTTTATTTTTGCTGTGGGTGTTATGACAATTGAACTGTTACATTTGGTGGTGATGGCTTGTGTTAGCGTAGGTCATGAACAGTAGACATAACATCTTCTGGTGGTTGTTTACAGAGATCCTCAGAGGGAGGAATGGTCTTGGGAGCCGAGGCCCTAGTTCTCATTAATTTATTTGATCACTTTAAATAGATGGGCCACTGGATCAATTTTGTTTCTCTAGGGTGCTCGTTTGGTGTTGTGTGTGGCCGGTTCTTCAGGACCTAAGTTGTCACTGAAAGATTACTATGTCTTGCTTGGTGTAGTTGAAGAGTCATTTGTGTTGCACTATGTGAATAGCTATTGTGCAACTGCCAAACAATTATGTACATCATTTAGAGTGTTCATTTTTTGTGGAAACAACACAGATTATCGAGTGATGGCATGGTATTGAGGGGGTTGAGATTGAAGTTGGACAGAAGGATGGCTTGGGCATCAAAGTCTATGTTTTTCCCCGTCCTCTTGTGACTGACTCAGGGAGTGCTGTTTCACTTCTTTTCTCTGGTGAAGAGATTCAAAGTTGGTGGTCAGTGACTCAGTTGTTGATTTAGGGAACCATATTATATGAAGTCTTCTACAATTGCACATACAGCTGCAATATTTGGGTGACTGGGGATGATGCTTGCTACTGAGTGTGTAAATATAGGTTAGTCACCAAGTGTCAAGCTTGCAGCTTCTCTGGTTCCTCATGGCAGCAGGGCAGCAGGAGTACTGCCCCATCTGCTTCTCTTGTTTCACACGCCAATCCTACAAAATGTCCAGAGGGGGGCTCCTCACTGTCCCTGCTGATCATGTAAAGTCCCAGGCTCAAGTTGTTCCTTGCAGCTGTAACCCCACTCACCTTTGCACTGCACACTCTTTGCTAAACCCCATTTACGCACCTCTTACGGCAATACAACGCATATTAATAAATCACTGCTCTAAAGGTTTCTGCTAAGGTCGTGTGAAGTTTGTAGGTAGTTGCAATTTTTTAGTTTCTTTCTCAACAGCAGGTTTATGTGCACTGATGTTTGCTAGGACACACTATTAAGCGTACATGAGTACACCCACTCCCCAGCAATAAAACGTATATTAATACATTGGTGCTCTGAAGGTTTCTGCTAAGACTGCGTGAAGTTTGTAGGTAGTGTGCAAGAGGTGTTGGCCATGGCAGTCACTTGCACGAGGGTGACTTTCTGGCATGCATGAGGCGCGGGACATATTTTGCCCCCCCCCCAAAGTATGATATGTAGAATATGACTTTCACCGTGTGTTCAAGTAGCGCTGGCACATCTCTTAGCAGATGTGCAGGTGAGAGGGCTCAACTGGAATACGTGAGGTATTGATTATATAATACATGCTATCCAAAGTAGGTGGGAGAGCTCGCCTACTGTGCATGAGGTGTTGGTAATATGTTGAAGCTGTATGTATAATTGGGTTGGCATACACCTTTCCTTATGTTTATGAGAGAACTTGTTTAGCGTGCATGAAGTGCTGAGCATATATATGAATTGATATTCAAGAGGCAGGTCACCTAGTATGGGTCTGGGCATGCCTCCCACCTGGTGTGCATAAGGAAGCTTGGAAGGGTTGATGTCTCTCAAAAAAGAGTGTTGGAGTGTTGGAATTGGAACGTGCACAATGTTCATGAGCAAAACAGTGCACATGTGGGGCATGCTGCACATCTGGTGAGCACGAGCGAGCTTGTCTCGTGTGCATAAAGTGTCAGCCACATCTCTTAGCTGGTGAGCATGAGGTGTTGAACAGAATGATCAGATCGTATGAAGGATCTCACCTGGCGTTGATGAGGTACTGGGCAAGGCTGATGTTGGCTGGGGATCCTGTGATGGTGATCTGACGCTCTGCTGAGCCTTCCGTGGCACTGGCGATTTTGATTTGTGCTCCAGACATTTGCCGAATTTCATTGATTTTGGTCCCTTGGCGTCCGATTATGCAGCCTATTAGCTAGAAAAAAGGAGGAGCAAACTTCTTAGAGAACAGATTCATATTTCAGTTCCCTGATACTAAGCAGGAAGTCCGCAGAATATATCCATTAGCTCCAAGATTTACTAGTGTAGGAGACAACTTCATAATATGTATTCTCTTTTGCAACTCCAGTACAATACGTTCCAATCCGTAAAAAATATCAATACAGTGTACCGAGTACTCCAGTTATTTTAGGATTGCGCCTCATAAGATACATTGACGTGCACCGCATCACAGTTTATACCTTAAGGGGCAGATTTAAAACAGTTTCACGCAACTTAGGGCGCCAAGCAATGCTTAATTTGAGCCGGTGGTTTCCGGTGCTCAGCATCGGCACTTAATCATCAACACCGGCGTTATAGTTTCATGAGCACCAGTTAAGAACACTTTTTGGAAGGCATAGGAGATTGAGTGATTGGGGATGTTGAGCCGATGCCGAGACTTGAGCCTGGCTTCCCAGCTCCAAAGTCGGTAGCTCTGGCCATTACGCCACATCCGCTCCCCACTTCATGGTTAGTAATTGGTTCTGTTTTAGGTGGTGCTAACAGGAGAAATGGGCTGGTGCAAGCTGCCTCCTGACGAGAGCCCCGGCACTTATGTTTTTACAAATTAACCACTGCCAGCAAGCAAAGTTAGTGCGCTGTGTTGCGTGAAAAAGAGAGAGCAGAACTGCACCATATCTACTAAGATATTGCACACACCTGCTCCCACATTGCTCTGACATGCTTGAGGCTGCATAGCAACAATGCAGGCACCCATTCGGCTTGCTGCAGGGGTGCCTGCTTTATGAGCAGGATTGTTTTTGTACAGGAAGGAACACCTTCCTGCACAAAAACAATCTTTAAAGGCATTTTACTTTTTCTATGTGTGCTGCGGAATGAATCATACGTAGAAAAGGAAGTATTGAGGAGAAATAAAGAGATTTCTCCTCATTATGCCTGAGTCTGGGAGGTGCACCATTTTGGAGCAATCCCAAGGTTTACTGACCTTATAAGATCTGGGATTGCATCAAAATCCAAGAGTGGGATGCCCATGCTCCCCAATTGAATGCCTTCCCGATGCAAAGTAATGCAACCCAGCACAATGAGCTGCCTTGCATTACTTTTTTTTTAGAAAGTCATGCAAGGTCCTGCAAATTGGCCCTTGTGAGGCTTTGTAAATCTCTAGTAACATTTAGTGCTGTGGCTGCGCCTAAAAAGTGGTGCAGCCACAAGCCAAAATGTTATTAAATCTGCCACTGGTTGTGGACCTACTACAGACAGGACCTTGCAGTAGAGGTGGCTTTCAGCACATTTCCGACTATCACAGGCCACTGGACTCACGTATATTACCAGCATACACATTAGGTGTGGACCCACTACAGGACGATGTACTGGGTAGAGGAGGCAGTGGCTTCCAGTGCTGAGAGTTTCTGATGACTATCATCTGTCAGTGGGTGATGTACCCATGTGCCCATGAGCAGCAGCAGCAGACACATTACTTGTGGACCTATTGCAAGAGCTTGCAGTAGGGGAGGCAGTGGCTTAAGTGCATTAGAGTCTCTGTACACTACCGTCGGTCAGTGGGAGATGTGCCCTCATATATTGCCTGCACACATATGTGTCTTTCAAGCAGGAGCTCTTTGTGCAAGGACAAACCCATCCTTTTCTGCTATATGTGGAGGTCCATAAGAGTCTCATCCTACAGCAGTAAAGTCAGCATTGCATCTCATGCAAGGTGTGCAGGAACACTTTGCAAGCATCTGTGTCCCCTGGCTGCTTCTTCTGGTGAAACCGGTGCACCTCGAATTTTGAAACAGTTTACTAAGCATTCATCCCTCTCCTTCAGCTACCTAGATATTATTCTAAACTGCCTTTCCTTTCTTTGAACCATGTCTAGCTGATTTCTCAACAGCCAACTGGGTGTCAACAAGGAATGCGTGGGGGGCTGAAGAGAAGCACCAATGGAAATGGCTCTGATTAAGAAGGAAGAACGTCACATGAGCGGTTTCTTTCCTCGTTTCTGGGATGCGCTTGTTAAAGTGTCTGCTTTAAGCACACTGATTTGTAGCTTTGCCGGCAAATCACTGCCACTCTCCCCACCCTTTGTAGCAAAGGCGGTATTCACTTGCCCTCCATTTTGGCTAAGGTTTACTTTCTCTCAGTGTTATTAAGGTGTGTTTTCCCTTCCCATCTTAAGGTCAAAGGCAGTCTGAACTTAATTTAGTTACTTTCTACAAGTGGAATCTGTTTGGATATTGAAAGAAATCATAAAAGTTGATCCATCCCTCAACTTTGATCATTTTTGCTTTTTAGGCTACTTGAGAATCCTGGATAACAGTAACTCTATCTGTAATTTTACATAGGAGGATGAGGTGATTTGGCAATAAGGAGCGAATGATACCCCGAAAGGCATGAGAGTGGTAGACACTTGGATTTCTACCTTCAGGATGGAGACAGCTTTGAACAGAGATTCTACGACTCTTCTTTGAACAAATTTGTTTGCTCAGGTCTGAAGGGCAGCATCACCTCTGGTCCTACATCCACTAGAAAGGTGACTTTCTTTACATACAGCCATCCTAGTGCTAAACACATCTATACAATGCTAGCTTTTGTTTGCAATCCAGTGAAAAGTTTGTACACGGGCTATGAAATCCTCTTGGTAAAGCAGTTTGAAACAATAAACCACTCTACCGCTGGTTTCTGAGAATTTATTTGCACACACTCGCAGCTCATGTGAAAAAAAGCTGCCTGACTTGAATTGAAAGATCCACATCCTGCCTACTGTTTCACCCCCACTCTGTGAGGTAGGAAGAGGTTATAGGTTGGCAATAACCTCCCACACATCATTGCAACCTCTTCTTCAAAACATCTGCCTCAATCCACATCTTCACTGAGGATTTTCAATAGGTCATTTTACTTCATGGCTGGATTTCCACCGGGAGCAGCCTCAGACCAAGCATATCTCCTTGAAACCTTCTAGTATGTCATTTTCTTCAACACATTGCTAGCTTGCTATACTTTCTGTATACAAAATCAAGGGAGGGACAAGGAGCTGTTTAGACAGGTTGGGCACCCACTTTCTTAAGGACAATATAGCAGAAAGAAGGATGCACTTCCTTAAGGGGAGAGAAAACGAGGAAGGAACCGGGCGGGGGGGGAGGAATCCAGGTGATCAGATCTGAAAGCCCTCACACACCCGAGAGGGTGTCATGCTTCATCATAGGGCGCTCCTCGTCACACTGCAATGCTCAACGGGCCCCTCAGTGGGGGCTTTTTAGCTGAGATCTTTTGATCTTAGCCATATGGTGAATGCAAGTGAGAGGCTACAATGTGTAGGATGGTGCACAGGTGGTTAAAATTGTCTAAGGGAGACAAATTTAGGATTTTAATAAAGGGGAGGTCCCCTTGACACAATAAAAGAGGAGGACTATCTCTCGTAATATTGTACTCAGATAGCTTCAACAAAAGTGGGAGAAGGTCACCATGTTTCATGCCTCGGTGCCTAAAGGGTCACTGGCATTTCTTCAGGACCAGGTTACTATACCTACCCTACAACAGATTGGAACCAGGGAATTATGGCGGGTATCCAATCTAGAACAATTCTACTGCACCAGTTGCTGTGCAGGAAGGAAGATCCAACTGTAAAAGGAGAATTGGGGAAACAGCCATAAGAGAGGTGCCGGAGTCCGGCAGGTACTCAAAACATAGTGTGGGGAATCGTCAAATCACTACCCATTAGTACAGTAAATGCCGGATGTGGCTGATAGCGCTCATTTGAAGGTGTGCATAGTAAAACATAAGACACACACACACAAAGTATAAAGCCTTCCATGAGCAGCACAACACACTTGAAATGTCATTAAAAACATCAGCAGCAGTAATGTGAGGTGGTCATGCCACCTATACTGCCAATGTGAGAAACCCTGTACTCTAGCAGGTATCAAACTGGGTAGTATTGAGACAAAGGGTAAACTTACCCTTTAGTAGAGTTAATGACACCCCTTAGGTAGGGCAGAGGACAACGCCTAGCTGCAAGAAGACAACTGATACAAAAAAAGCATCTATTGGTGAGTAAAGTGCATATGTCTTGTAAGGGAACAGAGTATGACCAGGGCAGCAAGTCAAAGATCTTGATGTACTCACGTGAACCACGTGGTTATTAGCCAGTACCTACCCTCCTCTGCTGACCTGTAGGTCAGAAAGGAAGTATTGACCATGCTTATAGAGCGGTTAGTGGTGTCCTTAATTGACCCCCGATGTAGTTAAGTCTGTACAGGTGCAGGGCTCGTAATTGCGAGCAGCTGAGTGAGTCAGGATGGCCGAGCAGGCAATGTGTATGCAGCCGGCAAGTTTCGCGAGATGATAGACTCATTGCTCGAAGAGCGTCTATCTATTGCAGCCATCTTAGAGAGGAGAGCGGACGCAAACATAACACTCGCATGTGTACAGTGTATATTGGGCCGAGCCCGGGGTAGACCAGATGGCCACTGTCCAAGGGGTAACTGCGAGCTTTGTGATGCTGGGAGTGACAACTTCGTATCAATAGAATTAAAAAATAAATTAGAATAAAATGGCATCTAGAAAGCGAGGAGAAGTGTCTCTCCTGGCGGCCATCTTGAGAGTAACAACTCCTTGTCAGTAGAATCATTAAGGGCCATTGTCCTTTGACCGGCCAAAGTGACAAGTGCATGAGTGGAAAATAGCTTGCTCACTCAGCTATATAGGCATAAGCACCAGAGCCATCAAAACCAGGATTACTGAACATTGCAGTAATATCAGATGTCAAAGCAGCACCACAAAGTTGAGCGCCCATTTCCTTGAAAGTCACCCTATTCCAGACAACCTCAAGTGGACCGTCCTTGAGGCTAACAACCAGTGGGCCAAAAAAACCCTGTTTCAAAAAGAACAACACTGGGTCTTTTGCCTGTCCACCCACACTAAGGGAATGAACGATGACATACCGTGGAATGAATTAAACTGAGTTTGCCACCTTGTCATTCCTCTAGTCACCATTCCCAGACCATTTTGTTGTCTCTGCACCATTGATCCCTGCCACATAGTACATGTGCACAGCTACAGGGTGCATTACGTGACGCGGCCACACACTTTTCACAAATATTATCTCTGTACCATCTCTCCTCAACCTTCACCCTAAATGGCCTTGGTGCCTGAGATAGCGGGCCGCAGCGCGGCACTATTAATTCTACACATTTTTATTGGTCCTTCCACCTCAGGGCCCCTTTTCACTCTGACACTGCCGGTGCTGGGTGCTATTTTCCACCCATGCACTTGTCACTCTGGCCAGACAAAGGACAATGGCCCTTAATGATTCTACTGACAAGGAGTTGTTACTTCCTGGATGGCCGCCAGGAGAGACACTTCTCCTTGGTTTCTGATGCCATTTTATTATAATTTTATTATAATTCCATTGATATGGAGTTGTCACTCCTGGCTTCACAATGCATTTACCCCTTGGACAGTGGCCCTCTGGTCTACCCTGGGCTCGGGGTTGGCCCACTGTACACTGTACACACTCGAGTGTTATGTTTGTGTCCGCTCTCCTCTCTAAGATGGACGCCATAGATAGTCGCTGTTCGAGCAACGTGTCTATCACCCTGCGAAACTTGGCACTGCATACTCATTGCCCGCTCGGCCATCCTGACTCACTCAGCTGCTCGCAATTACGACCCCTGCACCTGTACAGACTTAACTACACCGGGGGTCAATTAAGGACACCACTAACTGCTCTATAAGCACGGCCAATACTTCTTTCTTGACCTACAGGTTGGCAGAGGGTAGGTAAGGGCTAATAACCACATCGTTCACGTGAGTACATCAAGATTTTGACTTGCTGCCCTGGTCATACTCTGTACCCTTACAAGACTTGTGCACTTTACTCACTAATAGATGCTTTTTTGTATCAGTTGTCTTCCCGCAGCTAGGTGCGGTCCTCTGCCCTACCTAAGGGGTGTCATTAATTCTACTAAAGGGTAGGTTTACCCTTTGCCTCAATACTATCCTGTTTGATGCCTGCTAAGTACAGGGTTTCTCTCATTGGTGTTATTCGTGGCATGATCACCTCACATTACTGCTCATGTTTTTTTAATGACTTTTCACGTGTGTTGTTCTACTGATGGATGTTTTATACTCTGTGGGGGTGTGTCTTATGATTTACTATATAAACCTTCAAATGAGCACTATCAGCCACATCGGGCATTTGCTGTACTAATGGGCAGTGATTTGCCAGTTCCCCACACTTTGTTTTGAGTACCTGCCGGACTCCAGCACTTTTACTAAGACTGTTTCTCCACTTCTCCTTTTACAGGTTAGATCTTCCTTCCTGCAACGCAGCTGGTGCAATAGAATTCTTCTGGATTGGATACCCACCATATTTCCCTGATTCCAATCCACCGCAGAGTAGGTATAATAAGCTGGTCCTGAAGAAGTGCCACTGACTCTCCAGGCACCTAGGCATGAAACATGGCGACCTTCTCTCACATTTGTTGCAGCTATCTGAGTACTTTATTATGAGAGATAGCCCTCCTGTTTTTATTGTGTCCAGGAGATATCCTCTTTATTAAAGTCCTAATTTGGTCTACCTTGGACTCTTTTAATCACCTGTGCACCACCCTATACATTATACCCTCTCACCTGCAGTCACCATACACCAAGATCAAAAGATCTCCGCTTAAGAACCCCCACTGAGGGGCACATTGAGCATTGCAGCACTGGTCCGAAGAGGAGCGCCCTATGATGAAGCATGACTCCCTGTCGGGTGTGTGAGAGCATTCAGATCTGATCACCTGGATCCCCCCAGTTCCTTCTGGTCATTTCGTCAGATCCACCTACCAGCGCTCATCCTTCCTTTTTTTCTCCCCCCTCCCAAGGAACTGCACCCTTCTTTACACTAGATTATACTTTCTGCATGCCTTCTATGTCAGCTGAAGAACCATGTACTTAGTCCCCAAGATAAGGCAGTATGACAGTGGTGGCTGATACAGCACAGTGGCACCTTAGCGATAGATGCTAGGTGGGAACCAATGTGAGAGCCCCATGCAAATACTCAACGTTGCAGGACTAAGTGTGTGAATAAATGTAGGAGTCTTGTGGTGTTCAGATCTCATAGAACCTAAAGTTAAATTTTATCATAAGCTATGGATGGCTGTGCGAAAGTTTCTGGTGTGACTTCGGAGGCTCACACACATTTGATATAGTGATGAACAGGTGTCTAGATTTGCAAGGATGACCGGCTCAGATTAACATGCCCATTACCTCAGTTACTAACATATGTCCATAGCATTTAACAAGACTGTGGGCAATATACTTTCAAATATAGCATTCTCGTAACTTCTGCAAGTCTGAGACAATATCTTCTGTTGTTCCTAATTTAGACTTCTCGAAGCTTACAGCTGATTTTACAGAGTAGAATATATGACCTCATATTATGTGCAATGCAGATGTTCATTCAGAAGCTCATATTCACGAGTCTGTCTCATTTTCTCTCTAAAACCAACACATATTAATTCAAGATCTGAAGGTACAAGGGTGGGTAAAAAAGAAGAAAAACAAAGTCGCCTGAGCGACTTGTTGAGGCAGTAATGGAGAATGTAAGGGAGAGATGCAAAGGTGAAAAAAGGGGAAGGGGCTAGTGGAAGAAAAGGGGTAAATCGATGAGTGATGAAGCAAATAAAAAGAGGTAAGAGGGAGGAATTAGGCGTAAATGATATTTGAGAGCCTAAGGGGAAGAGCAGAAAAGAGTGGGCAATGGTCAAAGGGAGAATGGAAACAAGGCAATCACTGAAAATATGGGTTGATATCAATATCAAAGGAATACAAAACTTAGAAATCCAGGAAAGAAAGAGGAGAGGTGAGAAAATGAGATGGATGAGGCAAGCACATCGATGACCAGCCAGAGATCTCTTTGACTCTTCCAGGTGCTTTCCAGAGAAGATCCAAGAGGTGGAGTGATAATGACAATCAGGAGAAGTGAGAGAAAAGAATGAGTTGGAAAGGAGAGAGGGAGAGATAGAATGAAGGTGAGCGAGAACAGAGTGTCAAACAAAAAGTGACAAAGTAGAAGAAGGAGACCAGGAAAGAGGCGGGAGGTTGAAGTGAGAAGAAGAGAAAGGATGGGGAGTGATAGAGGAAGAGGAGAAGGTAATAGAATGTGAAGGAGTGAGAGAACAGAGGGTATGAGCAGGAGTGGTAGCAATGAGTAATTAGAGTGGAAGAGAAATTTGAGACGATGAACACATGGGCAGGGGAAAAACATAAAATAAAGCGGAAGGGAATGAGGCAGCAGTGTTGGAGAGGGGAAGAGGGAGCAGCAGTACTCACATCATTGGGAATGGAGAGTTCATGAGCACCGGCCTGGGCACCGGCATCCATACCTGGGCAGGAACAAAGCAGAGTAGTTAGGACAGCAGCCACTGAACTTTAACAGAGAAGATGGTGCTGCAAGACTGTAGAAGAGGTCATGGAAAGACATAGGAGGTACAGAAGGTCTCATGGCTAGAAATGCTGCAACTTGGGGAATGTCACAGTAGACGACCTTACCAATATTGCAGCAAATCTCGTGCCACCCTTGCAGACAACCAAGCAAACTAACAACATGACCCTGAACCCCTACCAACACCTGCACATGCCCCCATAGCCTATCAGCACCTACAAATTCTCTGTCACTTTAATATTACCTACAAACATCCAAGAGAAAACATAATAGACCATAACACATGTAAACATGGTCTATCTCATTACACATTTAAACATGGTACTATCCCATTACCAGTACAAGTAACTCCCTGAATGGCACATTAAGAAAGGTTGTCACCTAAAATATAACTCAATCAAGAACCTTGACATTATGACTTCAGCAACTTTAAGGACCCTACATGCAAAAATCAGTCTTCCTAAGAAACTCCCTTTCACCGTATCAACACAGCAGCACATTCATGCCCCACACCAACACTGTCCAGTATCATGCAATCCTAAAAATAACAGCTGCTAGCAAGCTATTACATCACTTACCACATCTTCCTAATCACAAGACGGGCAACTATGCCATCCTACTGAGTGGTGTGCTAGATTGGCACAAATCTTTCCCTCCACAGCTTCGTGAAGGTGCATTGAAGAACGTCACAAACTTCATGGTTTTCATGTTGTTTATAAACTTTCAAATTAACAAAAACTGTGGAAATTGAACCTGAAATAGAAAATCTTCTACAGAGCATAACCTGTCAGGCTGCTACCCTCAATTTAGAGCAATCGACACTCAAGAACACAACAAAAGCTTTTCACCGTAAAAACAGCATGCTAAACACATCAATAACACAACAGCGACCACCATATCAGCTACAACAACATGGCAGTAATTACCTCCTTCGCTAACAAAAGTCAACCAACTACCCTGCCATAGCAATAACAATCTGTTAAATACATGCCACCCGTACAATAGCACTTCAAACAATTGTGGCCGTAACAATGACACAAAACACTGTGCCATCCATTCAGCAGCCTATAATCACACTAACAAGCAGATTGAAAGGACTGGCAGTATACTAACCACAACAAAAATAGCTGACACGCTAAGAGATATCTTGATTATGCCTGCAATGACACTGTCTAGCATGCCTGTAACTGTACAGCAACTAAAATATCATGCTAATATAATATTTATTCACTGAAAAAACCAAAGGTTATAGGGACGTTATAGTTATTAAATGGAATTTTAAAAAAAACCTTAGGAATTCATTGAAAAAACCAAAGGTTACAGGGACATTATAGTTAGCAAATAGAATTTAAAAAATCCTTAGAAATTCACTGAAACAAACAAAGGTTACAGGGATGTTTTAGTTAGGGTCAGATTTCACTCGTACAAAACCAGAGAAATTCAGTAGTTATAGTTAGCTGAGCTAACTATAACTTACGCCACTGCAATGCACTGCTTATGACCTCACATATTACATCACTCATGACATGGTCAGTGACATCACTGATGACACCATCCAGTGAGTGAAAGTATCTTGTAAGAGTTTATGAATGCTAAACACATATACTAAGGTAATACAAAACTTAAAGTAGTATACTAGGTGTACTACTAATGAGTGATACTGCTTTTAATATATATCATGTGAGTGGCTGTCTGACTGTTTGTATACTTGTGTGTTTCGGTGTGTGAGTGGCTGTATGGGTGTATAAGTGGTTGTGTAAGCAGCTGTGTGAGTGAGTGAGATGCTGTGTGAGTGGCTGTATTGGTGAGTCAGTGGGTGTATCAGTGGGTGTATGGGTGGGTGGGTGAGTCACGGTTTAAGTGGCTCTATTAGTGGGTTAGTGGGTGTGTAGTGACTGTATGGGTGAGTGAGTGGGTGTCTGAATGGCTGTATGAGTAAGTGACTGAGTGTGTAAGTGGCTGTATGAGTGAGTGAGTGGCTGTTTGAGTAGGTGTTTTGTTACGTCACTTCAAGTGTGAGTGACTGTATTGGACAGTGAGTGTCTGTGTGAATGGCTGTATGGGTGAGTACAGGAATGTGTGAGTGCTTGTATGGATATGTGAATGGGTATCTATGTGGTTGTGTGAGTGAGTGTATGAGGGCTTCTATGGGTGACTGGGCAGCTGTGTTGAGAGGCTGATTGGGTGAGTAAGTGGGTATGTGACTTTGTAGGTAAATAAGTGGATGTGTAAGTAGCTGTATGGGTGAGTGTGTGATTATGTGGCTGGCTGTATGGGTGAGTAACTGGCTGTATGAGTCTCTGTATGGGTGAGTGAATGGTTGTGTGAGTGGGTGTACGAGTGAGTGGGTGTGTGAGTGACTCTATTGAGAACTGAGTGGGTTTGTGAATGGGTATGTCAGTGGTTGTATGAGTATGTGAGTGGTCACACAAGAGGTTGTATGGAGGTGTGAGTAGGTGAGAGAGTGGTTCTGTAGATGATGTCATCAGTGATGGCATCAGTGATGTCATTTGAGATGTCTTCAGTGATGTCACTGACAAAGTCATGAGTGATGTAATATGTGAGGTCATAAGCAGTGCATTGCGGGGGCGTAAGTTATAAGTAGCACAGCTAACTATAACTGCTGAATTTCTCTGGTTTTGTACGTTTGAAATCTGACCCTAACTATAATGTCCCTGTAACCTTTGGTTTTTTGGAGTGAATTTCTAAAGTTTTTTAAATTCTATGTGCTAATTATAACGTCCCTGTAACCTTTGTTTGTTTGAGTGAATTTCTAAGGTTTTTTAAAATTCTATTTGCTAACTATAACGTCCCTGTAACCTTTGGTTTTTTAAGTGAATTTCTAAGTTTTTTAAATTCTATTCACTAACTGTAACGTCCCTGTAACCTTTGTTTTTTTCAGTGAATTTCTAAGTTTTTTAAATTCTATTTACTAACTGTAACGTCCCTGTAACCTTTGTTTTTTTCAGTGAATTTCTAAAGTTTTTTTTAACTAGCAGTCACATTTGTAGAGTGGTGGAGAAAGGGGAATGGGCCACCAGACAGTTCTCAGGAATCCTGTTGTGTAGGACTTACAGGAGGTACCAGGAGTGCTTCATGACCCACAAAGTCCCTCAGGAGTAAGGTGGACTTCATCTCCCAACCAGTAGTGCACCACGAGCCACATTTGCAAAGTGTTGGAGAAGGGGGGCGTGGCCTCCGAAGACCTCTTAGCAATCCTGCAGTGTGGGACTCACTGGAGATAACAGGAGATGTAGTTGGACCCCAAGGTCGTCCTTGGGGGCCAACTGTCCCTCCTGTTACCTCCAGTAAGTTCCATACAGCGGGATTGCTGAGACCTGGTAGGAGGCCATGCTGCTTTTCTCCACCACACTGCAAACGCACCTCCTGGCGCACTACTAGTAGGAGGATGAAGTCCTCTTGGCTATTGACGGTCCTTGGGAGCCAACTACCCCTCCTGTTAAGTCCAGTAAGTCACACACAGTGGGTTTACTGAGAGGTATTCGGTGGCCACGTCCCCTTTCTTCACCACTCTGCAAGCGCACCCCCTGATGCACTACTAGTTGGGAGATGAAGTCCCGTTGGCTCTTGAGGGTCCTTGGGGGCCAACTACCCCTCCTGCCACCTCCAGTAAGACCCACACAGCTGGATTGCTGAGAGGTTGTCAGAGGCCACGCCCCCTTTCTCCACCACTCTGCAAACACGCCTCCTGACACACTACTGGTTGGAGGAAATAGTCCACTTTAGTCCTGAGGCCCTCAGGAGTAAAGTGGAATTCATTTCCCAACCAGAAGCCCGCCAGGAGGCGCATCTGCAGAGTGGTAGAGAAAGGGGGCTTGGCCTTCAAGTCCTCTCAGACTCCGCTGTCTGGGACTTACTGGAGGTAACAAGAGGGCTCTTTGGCGTCCAAAGACCCTCAGCATTCAAGGGGATTTCATTCCCAAACCACTACTGCGCCAGGAGGTGCGTTTGCAGAGTGGTGGTGAAGGGGGTCTGGCATCCAGCGACTTGGCGGAGTTTTTTTTGTTTGTTAAATATTTGTTTTTGGGGGGTGCTGCGTAGCCCCCCTTCCCTCAGCCGATTATGGCCCCGGGGACCCCATCTCCCGGGGCCAGTATTTTTTTTTTAATGGGGAGGCTGCGCAACCTCCCCCCGTGGGCCAATTACGGCCCGGGGACCCCATACCTCCAGGGCCCAGCCTTTTCCTTTTTGTTTTTTAAAATTGTTTTAAAAAAAGGTATGGGGCTGTGTGGCCCCCTTCCCTAGGCCAATTTTGGCCCCCGGGACCCCCTCCCCCAGGGCCCACCCTATAGTTTTTGTAAATAGAAGGGGTCCCCCAACCGAGGCTAATTCTGGCCCCTGGGACCCCATCCCCTGGGGCCAGGCCTTCATTTATGCTTTTTTTTATTAAAAGAGAGGGGGCCACGCGGCCCCTCTCCCCAGGCCTATTTTGGCCCCTGGGACCCCATCCCCCAGGACCAAGCCTTCATCATTTTTTTTTAATGGGAAGGGTGGCCAGTGCGGCCCCCCTCCCGGGGCCGATATTGCCCCAGGGACCCCATCTCCCGGGTCATTGCTTTTGGGGGAGCCGGCATTGCTTTTGGACAGAGGGAGCAGCAAACATGCAGCTCCCTCTGTCCAAAAGCAATTCTGCTCCACTTCATGGAAGCGAGAACATTTTCAATGCTTGCGCTTTCATGAAGCAGAGCAGTGTTTGCTTTGCTCCTGCCAAGGCATAGCAAACTGCAATGTCCTGGGGGTGGGCACCCGGGGACATTGTTGGAGCTGGCCCTAGGGGTGGCGCTCCCCAGGGCCATCTACAGCTCCACGAGGGCCCCCTCCAACAAAAATTAAGTGATTGTGTGAATTAGCCCTGGGGAAGTGGCAGTCCCCGGGGCTGTGGGGGTCGCATGGCCCCCCGCATTTCTTTTGTGCTTAGCCTCGGGGAGGTGGTTGTCCCGAGTCACAAGATGGCTGACAAAACTTCCTGGTTTGAAGTGTTGGCATCCAATCAGATCTCAGGCACAAGATCGAGAGGGGTCGCGGATCCACCACGGCCACAGTTGTATATCTGAGAAATCTTTAAATTTCTCAGATACTACTGAACGGATTCACACCATTTAACAAAAAGTTCGCTTTCTGGACCAAGCACTACCTTTTTGCCAAATTTGATGTAATTCCGTTCAGCAGTTTGGGCTGTAGCCGTGTCTAAAGTTTCCTATGGAAATTAACATGGGGGAAAAAGCGTTTTGGGACCACCCCTTTTTTTCGGCCCCCACTTGACGGATCACCCCAAAACTTTCAGCTGAAGTAAATGGAGTATTCGTTTTAAAAATTTCACGAGGATTCGTCAAATGACGCTACAGTTATTGGCAAATGAAAAAACGCTCTTCCTATGGAAACTGCATCCTAACTATAACTTCTTACTTGCAACCGCCAGTAGGTAATACAACTAATCTATGAATGCTACTGCTTTCTGAGTCATCAGCTGAACAATAGCCTGCAATAACCAGCCACCCTACACTTGGATAATGGCAGTTAATATGTGAGTAACTCAAAAACATCTCCTATCCTAGCATCTCAACAAGGCTACTCCGATTAACTTTATTTACCTGGACTGAACCCTGACACACTGACATCAACATATTGTTACATGAGTTACCCTCAAAATGTTACCCTATGGTTTGTATTGACAACCAAGGATCAAAACCAAACCTCTGAACAACATTACATGAAATTATCAATCATCCAAGCGCCTAGCTATTGGCATTGAGGCAGGTAACCTCCCAACTTACCAACTGGGTAACGTCACCCCAGAAATATACATTTTAACATCTGGATAATGACACCTTTAAAATGTCATTATTTAACCTTTCATCCTAACATCTGGATAAAACCACGTCAACTAACTTTCTTAGCTAACATTTGGATCAAGTACCCTTATATCCTAATAACTTGGTAAAGTTTCAACAACTACTATCCTCTCCAAACAGTGTGATAGTGGAACAGTGGGTAACCTTATTTATAATATCTGGAGACTGAAAGAGCAACTAATCAGTATTACTAACACCAGTGTAACGTTGCAGAGCCCATCCTTGCATCCTAGCATATGCAAATCGAAACAAAACGAATCTTCTATTCTAGCAACCGCATTAGGGAAAAGCAGCTGACCAAGTATTATTACAACTGGATAACAGAACAGCTAACCTTTCTACTATCAACTGAATAATGGTGCAAAGAACTAAACTTCTATCTTGACTACGATCAACTCTTCACCTGACTACTGACACCCTGATTCCTGATTCCTGATATGCACCAAATGATTTACTTCCCAACTTTTGCGATTTAGTTTTTGTGTGAGTCCTAATGCCATTTAAACGTTTCCTCCAGTTTCTCTGTTTTCTTCTTGGTTGTTGTTTTACCCATAAGAAGGGTTGAAGGTAGGATGCTGCAGAGAGCAATCAGAAATGACATCATTATGTTGTAGCCTAGAGGCACTATCTGCAGAAGTGCAGATTCCATACATACTGTCCATCAGCCCAATAGAGATTGTATCATAGAGGGGGAGATGGCACTTAAGCTCCAATGTGCAGACGAGGAGCTCTCCTTTAAAGGAAGTTCCTCAACTCCAACCACAAGAATAGGTAAAGGAGTTCAACATTCATGTAACTTAGGGCCTGATTTAGACTTTGGAGGATGGGATACTCTGTCACAAATGTGATGGATATCCAATCGGCTGTATTACAAATGCCATAGGATATTATGTAATTGTAATACAGCGGACGGGCTATCCTTCACATTTGTAAAGGTTTATCCCATCTGTAAAAGTATAAATTTGGCCCTTAGTCTTCAGCATTTTCTCAGATGGATGGTCAGTACCTGCTGAGTGTTTAAGACCGTCAGCCAACATCCTTATTTCATCCATAATGATTTGTTAGAAACTATGAAATAAGTAAGTTTAATCTCCACTCATGTTCATTCATGGCCTTTGTGTGGTAGGGTCTTATCTACAGGCATGAGGAATGATGAGGAAAGTTCGATCTTCAGGCACTCTCTTTCGCCATTCTCTGTATAGGAAACTCCTCCAGCAGAAATTGGATGCACACCTCTTCATATCAGAATAGTGGCTGCTGCGATGATCCTGCAGTGTTCAATGGTGAAGATGTTAGTGGTCCAAATGGATTACCAACACGTGTTGCTCAGTTGACTTAGGGCCACTAAAGCATGATTATGCAAAGGAACTACTGATCAGAGTTGGATTCTAGTTGCTGCCTGGGATGGACTTGCACTGTATCAGCCTCTGGTGCCACCCAAAGTGTGCGGGCACCCCTAAACTACAGGACGTTTAAGGTGAGGTCAAGGCTTAGTTATATCTCACTCTACACCTGAAGGGGCAGTCCTAGTAAGTACTGAGAAGCCTGCGTCACCACAGGCATGACCAGTGCCTTCCCTTTGGCTTTTCCTAGCATGTTTTTTATATGTTGACTGACCCATCAGACTGTGGACCTCCCCAGAGGAGATCAAGAGCAGCTTTATCTCAGAAGAGGAAAGAGAAACAGATTCAACGGGTTCCCCTCCATGGAGATGAGCTACTGTTGCACACCTTCTAAGAAAGCTCGTGCAACGGTATGGAAACCATTGCCTTTCCCTTTGGCTTTAAAAGTGTGATAATTGGCTTGTGCTGAGGAACAGAGGAAACTCCAGAAACAAGTGGGGAAAGATCCTGGGTAACCCACTGGGCAGCAAGGTGCCTTATGCCACCAGCCTAAGATACTGACCATTCTTAATGAAGAGTCGGTAAAATTAGCCAATTATAATACCTGTTATTTTCGGCATTTAAGTGCAGAAAGCCTGGAAGTAAGCATTATATTAGTAATATTGTAATGATATTAATATTAACAGTGGTAGTTCTTGCTATTATTATTAGTAAATTACTGTCTTGAAGGCAGCACTTTGGCAGTAAAGCCTTCCAGCATCCATCAGTCATCCATGTGACTGAATGTAAGCAGAAAGTCAGGCCGTGTGAGTAAATCCGTAGGTTTGCCTACATTTTCAAAATGAACTTTAAACTATGAGGTCTGAACATGGATGCTGGATGTGAATCTGCATCCATGACTAGTCATGCATAGTGTGTAGGAAATCAATATCAGATGGTTTAAAACACCGCTGCTGTTTGTTAGATACTCTGTATGAAATAGGGTACGCAAAGACAAAGCACAAAATGTGTTCTTGGTCAAGGGAGCAAATAACCGAATGTACTCTGGTCCCCGTAGTTAACTGTTTTAACATTCTTCTTAAAAGGAATTTGTTTTTACGATCATGACTTTACAAATTCAACACTTTCTGTGAAAATGATTTGATTTTGGAGAAAGATACTATAAAAACACTCAAAAGCCCAATTTTTGCTTTTGGGTGAACCAAAGAGAAAGAATGAGTACATTGAGAATTTTGGGCCACATGTATGAATAAGTGATCTCCAAATTCTGGATGGTAATTATGACCAGCATTTTTGCGACCAGTAAAGAATTTTAAGAACCTGCATATGGACTAATAGGTTGGTTCTTAAGATTTCGAATCGCATTGGGTGACAATCCAAAGGACTTCATGAATAATAATAAGTAGGTCACAAATTGCTACTCACTAAGTTTGGAGATCATTACAGGGATGGTGACCTGCCGGGGTCAGCAGACCAAAATGTCTGCCGTTGCTTTTAAATAAAAGAAACGTTTTTTAAACAAGGTTGCTTTAAAAAAGGTTTTTGCTGGTTTTTTAAAGTTTAAGGGTTGGCAACGACTTCCTGGACAACTATCTACTCTCTAACATTTTTTGCGTTTCTTTTGCATTTCACAAAGATTTGTGAATGCATTACCACCTCCTTTGAGGTGTCTGTAAATATTACATTTTTAGGAACAGAATATTGTTTGCAAAACATTGATACATAAGATACTGATTCGGTATTTGGAAGCGATGTCTACAGCACGCCCCTTCCATGTACAGAATCGGTATCCATTTGGAATCCCATTTTAGGAGGTGGAAAAAATTTTAGACTCCTAAAATAGGATTAGTACATAGAAACAACATTTTAACAGTTGAGTGGCTTAGTACATCTGGTCCTATATTATGACACTGAAACTAAGAACTGAGAACAAGATGCAAGGGAATCCCCGAAAAAGTCTCTTAGAAGAAATGGTCTGGTAAGTCTTTACAGCAGTTATTTAGCATAGAGTGCAGGGGAATATTTTTGTGTTAGACAATGTAAGGGAAAGATTTAGATTATGCTTTGATTTAGCAATCGAGTAACTGTAACCATCAATAGTTACAACTAAGGTATGGAAGAGATTAGGGTCAGTGGAAAAGTTAAATTCCATTTAAGATTTACAACATTCTTAAAGTTTAGGCTTGGAGTTACAATAAATTTGAGCTGGGGGTAGTTGTGTGTTATGGTCTGAGTCATGGTCAAGATAGAATAAGTTTTGGGTGAGTAAAAACCATTTTCACTGCAGAGGAATTATTTGTAACAGTATTTTTTTTTGTGGCAGACAATGTAATTATATTTTTAAGAATCATTGTAGGTGAGTCCCTGGACTAGCTTTAGTGGTCTACTCTATCGTGACATAGCGACAGCTCAGTATTTCCAAAACAAGAACGTTTGTTGCAATTCAGAGTAAGAATCACTTACTGGACCATCCAAAGGTCATTCCTTAGTGGACTCTGTTTGGATAGACAGTCTATCCTTGGGAACTACCAATATTACAGGCACTGGTAATTCTGAGTGGGAGGGAACTACTCCCAGAATATGGGTTAACGGGGAATATGAAGTAAAATAATTGACTTTACTTGCTTAAACCTCCTTGTTTTTCTCCATTATCTTGCAGATGTTCACCCTTTCAGCAGGCAAATGTCAAGGTATTAATCCTGCAATGCATGCCATTTCCAGATTACTTGTAATCTCGATTGAGCTGATAACTCCTGTTTTGGGCCTCCTCTGGATTAATATGGCAAATGTAATGAGGCCAAATATCTTTTTCTCACTACCTGTCTCTCCGAATATCTGGCTTCTCTTTCTTTGTCTTTTCGTCAGCCTGGTGATTGTTCTCCATTTTGTGGCTACCAATGTGAGGTGTATACAGTATTCTTTTCATGGCAAACGTTTCTGAAGCTCTCTATTTGCAATTGTAACGTTCTCCAAGAAAACGTTTCTCTGCTCATTAAGAGATCGTTTTTACAGTGCCATGAGATCATTTACACACTAATCAAATTCAACCAAGCTGGAAAATGCATTGTCATAGCTTGCCCCAAAAGTTGTGATTTCTGAGCAAGTATGACAATGTGTAAAACTTTAAAACCTATAAAAGATGCACATTTTTCCCAAGAAACTTTGCAGAGCTTGCAAAAAAAACTTGAGACTTCACACACCCATATGGTCAACCAAGGAAGGTCCAGGAATCTCTGTACCCCTCTTGCTATTAATGTATCTATAATCCAGTAGAAGCAAGAGATAACTATTTTACCATCATCAGACTGCCATGAGTCTGTGTCTAAGGTGGTCTAGTTCAATTAAAATAGTTTTTTCTGCGCTTATCATCAGAACTGATTCACAAAAAAAATTCTGATTTGTTTTGTGCTTTAGTACCATGCAAGACACTAGTGACCATATTCATGATAAAAAAAGAGAACAATGCTTCAAGATCAGTTACTGAAGCAAAGTTTCTGAGGAATGAAGTGATCCTCAATTTACCTTCTCAAAACATACCTTCATTTCTTCAATAGCTCACCACATACCTTCACCTCTTGCAAACTCTACAATTTGAAATTATTTTGTTTACTTCCACGCCACAGGTACATCACTGATTAACTCTTCACTACATTACTTCACTTCTATCACTGACTCCATACTACATACCTTCTCTAGCTACCTACACATAACTTAGTTTTCCTCCTCTGGATAATATTCACCACAATACTCCATCTCTCGTGCTAATATCTGGTCACCTACCTTTACGTATATAGTTAACTTACAACACATAACTTCAGTTCTGTGTCTATCTCCTCAGCACATAACCGTGTCTGTGATGAACTTCACATTGCTTCTTATTACATAGTTTCACTTCTACCTCTCACCCTTGTAATCTATCTGTTTCACTTCTTATAATTTCGCCTGTCTGCCTAACTTTCATCATTCAAATTGCTTAATTAGGTCACTAATTTTTCTTGACTATTTCTCATAACATAACAACTATACATTGCTTTAACTCAACATTTATTCCCATCACATAAATCAACTAGAAAGAGAGAGAACCATAAAAGGTGAAAAGAGTAGGAAATGTATAAAGGGAATTGTGGGTACGTACCAGGGAAAGCGGGGGTGGTCTGTCCAAGGGGAGTAAAGGGGGTTTGCTGCATAGCCAACTGGTGGAGCTTGGTCAACTGCTGAGGGGTAGGAGGGACAGCAGAACTAAGAAGGTTATTGTTATCAAGCACACACAATCACCAAAAGAAGTCAGAACAAAATGATAAGAAAATAAAGAGAGGAGGCCATGATTGGCCGTGGCAAAGCACAATAGGAGGAGGGCTCGGCCTGTGAGCATCAACACCAAAAGCTTTAGTTTGTGTTCCTCATGGTAAAAGGGGTCCACAAACTGGTTCAACCCGCACAGGATAAGAATCCTGAATGCTCCGTCTGCTGCAGATCTCTAGGTTAGATTAACTTTTACCTACAAGTCTTGATTAGTCCCATAAAATGGAAACAGTGAACAAAGCAAGTGCACACCTCTTCAAGGGTCTCTTAAGTAAACTTTTTCCCACAATCAAGATCAAAATAGGTTCTGATCCTGAAATCCCCTATTGACAGCAGTTATTAACCAGAAATTTCAAAATACAAGCGCTCGTGATGTACACCACTACCTATATAGAATGAAAACAGATATGTAAAGATCTAATTTCTTCATTATCTTTGTTTATTTTTTATTCTTTCTTTAATTTGTAGTTGTCTTTTCACAGATACTTCAGTCAATGCGTGTTTCGTCCATATCAGACTTTTTTCAAGGCTCCTTCAAAATTGGAAATTCTTTTCCTGGATAAGGCATTCCATCCTACAATGACATATTGGATTCTTTTGCTGCCCCAGTGCCAACTGTTTAGTTGCTTTTACTACTGAAAACATGATTGCATGCCATATTTTGCCTTCAACACATTAGGATGAATGACAGACAATATATTTAAGACTATATTGGGAGACACATGCAATATGATGCCTGCACTACATCAGCCCTAGCCGTGAGACGTAACAGTTTCCATTGGGGCACAGAAACCCATACGGCTCTCTATAGTAGGATTGCTTGTTGAGAGTCGGATTATAACTTCACCAAATGTTGAAGGAGCCTTGGAAAAAACCTCCCTTAAACAAACATGTGATGACTGTGGCTGTCCTTAGAAGACACTTTTAATTTGAAGAAAAGCATAATAGAATATAATTAAAAAAGAACATGTTTCTAAATATCTGTGTTGATTTTATAAGAAATGGTGTGCATACATAGTGCTTGTAATGCTATCATTTGCCCCATGACTCACCTCGTCACAATTCAAGAAACCATAATCTGTGATGGCAGAATTGGACTGTGAGGGACAGGGATGGCATAAACCTTGCCCTGTGAATCCCATTAGCCACAAACACATTGTGACTGAATCTTCTAAAATTTTGTTTACCATCGCCGGCAAGAAGCTTTTTAAACATATAACACTGCAATAGATGCGTGTGTGCCTGAAACATAGTCACTCGCCTAGATTCTATGAGTGTCTTGCAAGCGCAGAATACCACAAGAGTACAGAGTGGGTGTGAGACATGTGAAGACACTATGGATTACCAGATCCACACACACACCAGAAGCGAGATTGAGGTATTTTGGAATCTCCATAGAAATCACAGATGTGAGAATGTGACCTCAAAATGGAAATCAAAGAGAGGCTTGTAAAATCACAAGGAAAACACTTACATGCATTCCCCGTGAAACTCACAGATGTGGGTTTAACATATCACTATGTAAATCACAAACATGCAATGGTAAAATCAAAATGAAAATGAAATATGTGGAGCTGTAATATCACAGTGAAAATTTTAGATGCAGGATTGTAATAGCTACATTAAAACAATGGGTGTGGGATTATATCACTATGGAAATAACAGATGTGAAATTGTACTATCCATATGGAAGTCACAAATGTTGGTATGTAATATCACTATCAAATATTTAAATGTAGGATTGAAATATCACTGTGGAAATTGCAGAGTTGGGAAATGTGAAATAACTATGAATGTCACAGATGTAGGATTATAACATCAGTATGAAAAATACAGAAATCATAGGTGTGCATTTGTAATTGCACTAGGGAAACTACAAGATGAAGGATTGTGAAATCACTATGAAAATAGCACACATTAAATTGTGACAACATTGCACACATCATAAATGGAGGATTTTAGCACCAGTTGGTAAATCATATACATGGATTGTGACAAATGGGAATTTCAGAGGTATTATGACATCAATATGAAAATCGAAGTTGTAAGATATCACTGTGGACATCACATTCTTGAGGATTTTGATACCACAATGAAAATCCCAGGTCTGGGATTGGGTGTGGAATAATTTTATCAGAGATTTTGTGTGAGCCATTCCAACATACATCAAAATGTCTATGATGAAAACTGAGAGTGTTGGGTGGCGTCAAAATGCTGCTTCACCAAAGGCAGTAAAATACACTTGTTCCAGCCATTAAGTCGTTCTCCATTTCACACAATGTCAACACTGTAACACCAGCATGACTAAATAAAAGGTTCTGATGTCATCCTTTCAGATGTTGTCCATGGACAGCATCCATAAGACACTGGAAACTTGGACATTAATAGAGGGATAGCCGTGTTTGAAAGTAAAACTAGCATAAGAAACATTAGATAGAATAAGAACATCAATAAATGAAAACCCATGGTTAGTTGCCAAAATTGTCAGCGCTGGGTCATTGTGATGGACAACTGGAGCTGTCACACGTTGTTGCTAGAACCAACAATTGGCCAAATCCACCTAATTCAGGGCATGTTCACCACAGACCAAGACTCCCATATACAATGGAACTGATAAACATTACGGGACCTCTCAGAAAGATGGAGAGGTGGTGAAGACCGTACTGACGACTCTATATAAGGCACATCTCAGCTCATGCAAGGGACATTGTAAACCCAGTTAGGTGAAGACTGTGGAATCTATGCCTCAGCTAGGAAGCTGCAACAAGTGTGCAAAGTTTATACTTTACTAGTTAAATTGGCTAACTTAACACTCCCTGAAAGTTGTGAAGTTTGCCAATTTTTCCACCCTCACCCTACTTCGCTGGAGAAAGAATGCTGCCATGAAGAATGCATTTAGTGTTTTGTCATACAAACCTACTTTGTGCACAAGATTTCTGTTTGTTTTTTTGTCAAAGCTTCGCAATCTTTACAATAATCACGATAATTGTGAAGCTTTAATACTAACTTCACGATCCTGCAAGGCAACAAACTTTGAGACCTTGCACACCATTAAGCAAATCATAAGAACCAGACATTGGCTCTTATGAAGACAACTCTGCTTCACAGAACCGGGGCAGGCACATACGAAAGAAGATAAAGCCCAGCTTCACCATAAGAGGAGGCATCAAACACCATGAGATGGAGGGCGCATCATGCAAAGCCGAGACAGAGGGTAGAACATACGCAGTAGAAGGGCGCTGCGCCTCAAATGTTCATCTCCACCACAGACAGGACAACATAACCTTCAGGAAGGAGCTTGAGTTTGCACCTATAAGAATCTGAAGCAGGGGACAGCACAAGAACGAGGAGCTGTAAACTAAACCTCATCTCCACCACAGAGTTCAGTCTAAGGTCCACAGGAGGGTTCCATCTAACCTCCAGCCAGGGGCCTGTACATACCCGCAGAAAGGAGCACTGCCCCCTAAAAAGCCCATTCCCGCAGCAGACGGGGCAACGGGAAACATCATGGAGATTGCACCTCCAGGACTCGCCCCCATCCGACAATGAGCAGCACAAACCCTGCCAGATGGTGTCAGCCAGGCCAAGCCCCCCACACTTGGAAAGTCCATAGATAACAGGTTGTAACACTATTCAAGGTATTAAAGGTGACGCTATTTACATCCTGGGTATTAATATTAGTGCTAATATTAATATGGGCCAGAGAGGCTGGCAGCATGCAGATGACAAGAGACAGAGAGAGGCGAGAGGGGAGAAGAAAAGCGAGGGTGAACTCACATCTGGATGTGGAATGGCGTACTGTCCCTGAATGGCGTAGGCCTGGAAAACAGAAGCACATGCAGTGTTAAACACAGGAGTTCTTGCATAGTCTCGGGGAAAGCAGTGAACACAGCGGGATGGGGCCGTCCTCTGCCCCTCCCGGCACAGACAAGGCCAGATACACATTTCAAGCTATCTGAGCAATCACTTGTTGCATGGAGATCTGGAGAAAGGAAATGACGTGGAACAGGAAACCAAAGTGAAAGAATTAGAAACTTGCAGGCCATCCATAGCCAATTTCAAGAGTTCTGGAACAAGTATTAAATTAGAACTGGAACTGGACTCTGTATGGCAATGAGCACTAATTACCCTGATATATATGTATATATTGATGCCCAACCCTGGGGTATGTGTGAGAACACTTTTATGCATATGTACAATAGCTTTTCATGGAGTATATGCATGTGAGTTCTGTCCATCATGACGTATCTGTATGTTTACACTGTCTCCCTTACTGTATTCTCTTGAGTACAGTGTGAGTCTTGCATCCTACTTGTCACTTGAGTATATGTTTGTAGTGTACTCTGTCACTATATTTGTATATTTGACTATTCTCTCTTTCCACATACTGGAGTGCAAAGTCCACCTCTGGGGCATATATAATTGTATGGGGTAGCTGTTTCTAGCATACATGCCTATTCTTACTGCACGTGTCACATGCCTGTGTACATTGTCTGTTCTTAGTCAGCAAGCATGTGTTACATGTGGGTTCTTGCCTATAAATACCATACTTCCTCCAGACACTCTGGACTGCAGGCTGTGAAGATGTGTAAAATATTTTACAGAGGACGTGTACCTAAAAGTGCAGAATCTGTGATGACTGCGTAAAATGAGCACTGCCTGCTCTCCTCATCCATGTACAGGCCCTTGACCAGGGCGTGGTGCCTGTACAGAGAAGAACCGCTTCTAGGCCTCCCCATGAGATTCAATTGCGCCTGTGCCCTGGATTTCCAAGCCAGACTCCCAAAACAGGAATGTACACCAAACCCCAAATCACATGCATCGCAACAATTCAGCACCATTCCCTGGTCACTGAGGGATGCTTAACATAACATAATGACTAACTCATAGAATGGAGTATAACAGTCCCAGCACAGAGCTGCTGGTGCAGAGACAGGAAACAAACCTGGCATGTCTGGGAAGAAGAAGGACAACCTAAGCTGAGACCAATCGGGGCGTGAATGCATGTGGGCCATGTGCAATGGACAACAGGCTTGCAATGGGTAGATGGTTCATTCTGCAGGTGGGTGGGCGCCTTCGATGGAAGAACAGGTGAACAGTGTGCAGAGTGGTATGCTCTGCAGAGAATGCCGTGTAATGTGCCCAGGAGGGCAGTATTTCAAAGTGCAGTATGTTGTGCCCTCTGTGGCAGTACATGGAGAGAGGCGCGATCTGAAGAGCAGAACACAGAGATGATTTTATTATGTGTTTTCCAAACCTTTAAACAGCCATATCCATAAGCATCTCTTTGCGTTGTTACTCAATCCCTTCCTACTTTAGTTTATGGAGAGTTCTTCTCTCTGCCACTAATAAAGCTCGTGTCTCTTTATTCCAAGGCTTTATCTGTTCTCACTGGGCTCGTTCGCAAAACCCTATGTATGCGTAAGCCAATGTTACTTGTGCAAATGGCAGTATTCACAAGTGCAAGCAAGTTACAGAAGGTGAATCTGTAATCATATATTGATTTACTCAAGCATAATGTTACCCCAGTTTGGAGTAATGGTTCAACTTATTATTGTCATTTTACAAGAAATCCCTTACAGATTCTGGATATTAAATTTCAGATATTGGTGATTTTAAGACCATTCCCAAAACTTGGGATCAGATAAAAACGTATTTTCCAAATGTGCATGTGAAGGGGTTCTCACATGTGAAATTGTACATTTGGGTTTGCTCCATGTCCTGTTCTGCCCCTGAGTCGGATTGACTTCTTCCCTAGGATGTCAGTGGGTCATGGACACGGTGATGACTACCCACCTACTCGCATGTTTGAGGATGTTCCCAAACTTTCCAGAGCACACCCACTCTGGAGCGTCCGGTATCTGCCACCTGGCAGGAGATTCAGCAAGATAGGGCTAGCACGTGAATAGCAGTGCACACTAGTAACAGTGTAGGTTTTCCATGAAGTTATGGGGCTCTAGTGTCACAGTGTTTAGAGCGCTCCTAGAGCTAGTCTTTTGCAGGGTAGCAATCCCCTCAGGGAGGATCTCCCCTCAATATAACCAGGGAGAGCACATCTCCTCTTGAAACTATGAAACTTCCTAAGATAAGGAATCTGCTTGACTCTTTTTTTTAATTTGTGTTGCAGGTTCTGCCATTTGCACTTTGTGCGCATGGTCTTTTTTCTACTAAAGTCAATGTATGAGTGACAGTTTCCAGATAGTGTGAATGTGCAACTTTGCTATTTTATAACTTGCTGTCTGCGATTGTCTTCTGTGATGGTGAGGATAGACTCGAATATAGGGGGCTGTATTGTTTTAGGGTTGGGCTTTTTGTTAATGTACCAATAGCCTCCTTAAGTGTCAATGAAGGTCACAATGTTTGCCTGGTCCTACAAGTCTGCCGACATTGTCAGTTCTGCTACAAGGAAGATACATTCTTTAAGTCTGCTGTATGGTTTAGTAGTTCTGTTTATGAACTGGAATGTTTCTGTAATTTAGGGGTTCAGATATGGCGTGGCTGTGGGGCAGTGGGTGCTGAGTTTGGGGCTGGAAATCAAACCCATCTATTTTTTGCTGGACTAAGTTAGTTATCTAGCTGGAATTTTCTTTGCAGCTATAGGGTGTCTCACTTCCAATCTAACAATAGGCCTCCCAGCCTGTTACTGAGTAGTTATCTATGTTTACTGTGGGCCTGATTCACAAAGATCAATGTACACTTTCGTGATTTTTTGAAATTCACAAAGGATTTTACGAGCACCATCTTTATGGCTGCGGACTCTCTGCACGCATGGCAGACAGTCGTAAAGAAACTACTTGTACAATGTCTTTGTGAATTGCAAGAAATCGTAAACTTACACAAAATTTTATGTTTCCCTTTGTGAATCAGACCCTGTGTGTTTTGTGAAATTTTAATTGTAGGTGTTGAATTAACAGCCAGCTTTGTGTTTAATTTATTTACATATCAGTCTGTATGACTTTTGGAATATAATTTGTTTGCTAATGTTTTGAGTGGTATGATTTCTCTGTGAGGAGCATTTAGATTTTAGAGTTGCTGCTTATCTCCTTTGGTTTAGATAAAGCAACTAAATTGTATGGAACTACTCATTGTTGGCTTAAAATTGTGGGTGACTAAAGAGGTTTCAGTTTTACATTGTCTTTTCATGTGGCACTTTGATAAATTGAAGGCGGTCTTATTACGATAGTCCTATTGGTGGCAATCTGTTGTGCTTTTGCTAAGCAGAGGCCTCAGTGATGTTTCACAGTTTTTCTATGCCTGATATTTGTTCTGTGTCCTACTAGGCCCCAAGTTAGAGACACAATGCCATTTGATAAAAGATACTAAGGCTGCAGAGTGGTATGAGGTTAGGTGAAAGGCAAGCAGCGACTTAAGATACACATAAAGAGTAAGCACGTGTTTCTGCTCCTGGAGCATCGGTGGTCCGCCCAACAACATTGATGATGCAGACCTAGTAAATTACTTGAGGGCCTTCAAAGAAGTATTCCTGCAAGAAACATGGTCTACACTCCATTTACCACTAGAGGGCTTCCGTTCTTCTGGCTTTTTCAAATCGGAGGTCAAGACAAAGAAGTATGGCCGCCTGAAGGGGGGTTTAGCTACTTACATATCAGCAGCTCTAAAAACAGAAAGTGAACTTGTGTTGGAGAATGATCAAAATATGCTGATGGTGAAGCTAAGTAACTGGCACCCAGAAATAACAAGCATTAAAAATGCAATAGGTCTCGCCTTTCATTAAGTTAAGCCATTTGCTTTGCTATACAATACCATTAGCAAAGCAAATGGCTTTAACTTAATCAAAGACGAGACCTATTGCATTTTCAATGCTTGTTTTAACACCCTTCAATCCCACCCCCGTCTCAGACGCTTAGAAAAGGTGCCACTGCCATGGCCCGTAATACAAACAAGGCAAATTATTCCATTCGCCGCCCCTACGGGTTAGTAAAAACATGATTAAGGACGTGCAGTTGGCCTCACACGCAGTCCTGCCAAGTATCACGCATCAGGCGTTAGACTAACGCATTTCAGTGTGGTGGTCCGCATCACCGCACTGAAATGCGAAGTCACGCATTTATAAGGCCTCAGTAAACCTGTCAAGCTGGCGCGTTATAATTACCATCAATCAATCAATCAATCACGGCATTTATAGAGCGCGCTACTCACCCGGGAGGGTCTCAAGGCGCTGGGGGAGGGGGTAAGTTACTGCTCGAACAGCCAGGTCTTGAGCTGCTTCCTGAAGGCGAGATGGTCCTGGGTTCGCCGAAGGTGAGTGGGGAGGGAGTTCCAGGTCTTGGCCGCCAGGTAGGAGAAGGATCTTCCTCCGGCGGTGGTTCTGCGGATGCGTGGTACGGTGGCGAGGGCGTGGCTGGTTGATCGTAGCTGGCGTGTGGGCGTGTAGAAGGACATGCGGTCGTTGAGGTACTTTGGGCCCAGGTCGTGGAGGGCCTTGTGTGCGTGGGTGAGGAGTCTGAACGTGATTCTCTTGCTGACGGGGAGCCAGTGCAGGTCTTTCAGGTGTACGGTGATGTGGCTGTGTCGGGGGATGTCCAGGATGAGTCGTGCGGAGGCGTTCTGGATGCGCTGGAGTCTCTTTTGAAGTTTGGCTGTGGTTCCGGCGTAGAGGGTGTTCCCATAGTCCAGTCGGCTGGTGACGAGTGCCTGGGTGACGGTCTTCCTGGTTTCAGTGGGGATCCATCTGAAGATCTTGCGGAGCATGCGCAGGGTGTTGAAGCATGAAGATGAGACGGCGTTGACTTGTCTGGTCATCGATAGGGAGGAGTCCAGGATGAAGCCCAGGTTGCGTGCGTGGTCCGTTGGCTTGGGTGCGGTGCCCAGGGCCGGGGGCCACCAGGAGTCGTCCCAGGCGGAGGGTGATGAGCCCAGGATGAGGACTTCCGTCTTGTCTGAGTTCAGTTTAAGGCGGCTGTTCCTCATCCAGTCGGCGACGTCTCTCATCCCGTCGTGCAGGTTGGCTCTGGCGGTGGTGGGGTCGTTGGTGAGGGAGAGGATCAGCTGGGTGTCGTCGGCGTAGGAGATGATGTTGAGGTTGTGTCGGCGTGCGATGGCTGCGAGGGGGCTCATGTAGACGTTGAAGAGGGTCGGGCTGAGTGAGGATCCTTGTGGAACGCCGCAGATGACTTCGGTGGCTTCGGATCTGAACGGGGAGAGGCGGACTCTCTGGGTTCTTCCGGCGAGGAACGAGATGATCCATTCCAGTGCTTTCTCTCGGATTCCGATGTTGCTGAGGCGCTTCACTAGGGTGCGGTGGCAGACGGTGTCGAACGCCGCGGAGAGGTCCAGGAGGATGAGGGCAGCTGTTTCCCCGTTGTCGGTTAGGGTTCTGATGTCGTCGGTGGCTGCGATAAGGGCGGTCTCGGTGCTGTGGTTGGCCCGAAACCCGGACTGCGAGGGGTCGAGGATCCATTCGTCTCGAGGAAGGCGGCAAGCTGTCTGTTGACGGTCTTCTCGATGACTTTGGCCGGAAACGGAAGGAGCGAGATGGGGCGGTAGTTCTTGAGGTCGGTGGGGTCCGCCGTTGGTTTCTTCAGGAGGGCGGTAAGCTCGGCGTGCTTCCAGCTCTCCGGGAAGGTGGCGGTGTGGAAGGAGGAGTTGATGATGTCCCGGAGATGGGGTGCGATGGTGGCGTCGGCTTTGTTGAAGACGTGGTGTGGGCAGGGGTCGGTTGGTGATCCGGAGTGGATGGAGTTCATCGTGCGGGTGGTGTCTTCGGTGCTGATCGGGGTCCAGTTGCAGAGGGTGGTGGTGGCGGGCATTGGTTCGGCGGTAGGGTGCGTTGTTTGTGCGTCGAAGCTGTTGTGTATGTCGGTGATCTTGCGGTGGAAGAACGCGGAGAGTGAGTTGCAGAGGTCTTGCGAGGGGGTGATGTCGTTGTTTCCGGCGCTGGGGTTGGAGAACTCTTTGACGATGCTGAAAAGTTCCTTGCTGTCATGGGCGTTGTTGTCCAGTCGTTCTTTGAGTGCCGACTTCTTGGTGGCACGGATCAGCTGGTGGTGTTTGCGGGTGGCGTGCTTGAGGGCGGTCCTGTTGTCTGTGGTCTGGTCGAGTCGCCAGGTTTTCTCGAGAGTGCGGCAGTTCTTCTTGGATTCCTTGAGTTCGTTGGTGAACCAAGGGGTTTTCTTGCTTCCGGGTCTGCTGGGAGGGTTTTTAGTGGTGCGAGGTCGTCGGCGCAGGCGGTCAGCCACTTGGCGAGGTTGCTGGCTGCTTCGTTTGGGTCCGTTGTGTCGGTGGGTGTGTTCTGGCTGAGGGAGGCGGTGAGCTGCTCGGCGGTGATCTTGCTCCAGCTCCGGCGGGGAGCCTGTTGCGGGTGGTGGTGGGTCGCAGTCTTTCTGAAGCTGAAGTGGACGCAGCTGTGGTCGGTCCAGTGGAGTCCGGTGGCGTGGCTGAAGGAGATGTGCTTGCTGGACGAGAAGACGGGGTCAAGCGTGTGGCCGGCGTAGTGGGTGGGCGTGTTCACCAGTTGCTTGAGTCCGAGGTTGGCGAGGTTGTCCAGCAGGGCGGTGGTGTTTCTGTCGTTGTTGTTCTCCAGGTGGAAGTTGAGGTCCCCTAGGAGGATGTAGTCGGCGGAGGGCATGGCGTGCGGGCTGATGAAGTCTGCGATGTCTTCGCTGAATAGTGTGCGTGGTCCCGGGGGTCTGTAGATGAGGGTGCCTCGGAGGGTGGTCTTGGGGTCCGTGTGTATCTGGAAGTGTAGGTGTTCGGCGGCGGTGAAGGTCTCGTCGGAGTTAGTCGAGATGCGGATGGTGTTCTTGTGTACGATGGCGATGCCTCCTCCCGTCTGGTTGACGCGGTCCTTCCGGGTGATCTTGTATCCATCCGGGATGGCTATGGCGATGTCAGGCGCTGAGGAGGCGTTCATCCAGGTTTCGGTGAGGAAGGCGATGTCCGGTGCTGTTGCGTCGAGCAGGTCCCAGAGTTCCACGGCGTGCCTGTGGACGGAGCGGGTGTTCAGCAGGATGCATTTCAGGTGGTTGCTGCTGTTGCTCGACTTGGCGGAGGTGGTGCACGTCAGGGGGCAGGTGAATCGGCAGGTTTGGCAGGTGAAGGGTCCGTGGGTGCGTCTCGGTGAGGCTCGGTAGCAGGCAGGGTTCCGGCCGGCATTGAGTGCGGTGAGTGTGGCGGCGTCGTAGGTCCGTCGAGTAGTGTTGCGTTGGTGGGTTCCAGGGGTTCTGGCGCTGGGCGCGGTCCAGTCGCGGACGGGCGCAGACGGGCTTGCCTTAGGCGCGCCTTCGGCGCGCCAGCGGCGCGCCCGCTGCGCACGTCCGCTGCGCGGCCGTGCAGCGGCCGCCATTTATGGGGAGGTGGGAGGGAGGAGCAGCTGGGAGGCGGGAGGCAGGGGCAGCGAATGGGCAGTCAGGGGGCGGGGCCGCAGGGACGCAGCGGCGGGAATGGCGATAGGCAGCGAGGGGCACAGAAGGAAAAACGGGGGAGAGCAGGCAAATCACGGGCACAACAACAGTGGGGCAGCGAGGGGCACAGAAAGGAAAAAAGCGGGGGAGAGCAGGCAAATCACGGGCACAACAACAGTGGGGCAGCGAGGGGCACAGAAGGAAAAACGGGGGGAGAGCAGGCAAATCACGGGCACAACAACAGTGGGGCAGCGAGGGGCACAGAAAGGAAAAAACGGGGGAGAGCAGGCAAATCACGGGCACAACAACAGTGGGGCAGCGAGGGGCACAGAAGGAAAAACGGGGGAGAGCAGGCAAATCACGGGCACAACAACAGTGGGGCAGCGAGGGGCACAGAAAGGAAAAAACGGGGGAGAGCAGGCAAATCACGGGCACAACAACAGTGGGGCAGCGAGGGGCACAGAAGGAAAAACGGGGGAGAGCAGGCAAATCACGGGCACAACAACAGTGGGGCAGCGAGGGGCACAGAAAGGAAAAAACGGGGGAGAGCAGGCAAATCACGGGCACAACAACAGTGGGGCAGCGAGGGGCACAGAAGGAAAAACGGGGGAGAGCAGGCAAATCACGGGCACAACAACAGTGGGGCAGCGAGGGGCACAGAAGGAAAAACGGGGGAGAGCAGGCAAATCACGGGCACAACAACAGTGGGGCAGCGAGGGGCACAGAAGGAAAAACGGGGGAGAGCAGGCAAATCACGGGCACAACAACAGTGGGGCAGCGAGGGGCACAGAAGGAAAAACGGGGGGAGAGCAGGCAAATCACGGGCACAACAACAGTGGGGCAGCGAGGGGCACAGAAGGAAAAGCGGGGGAGAGCAGGCAAATCACGGGCACAACAACAGTGGGGCAGCGAGGGGCACAGAAGGAAAAACGGGGGAGAGCAGGCAAATCACGGGCACAACAACAGTGGGGCAGCGAGGGGCACAGAAGGAAAAACGGGGGAGAGCAGGCAAATCACGGGCACAACAACAGTGGGGCAGCGAGGGGCACAGAAGGAAAAACGGGGGAGAGCAGGCAAATCACGGGCACAACAACAGTGGGGCAGCGAGGGGCACAGAAGGAAAAGCGGGGAGAGCAGGCAAATCACGGGCACAACAACAGTGGGGCAGCGAGGGGCACAGAAGGAAAACGGGGGGAGAGCAGGCAAATCACGGGCACAACAACAGTGGGGCAGCGAGGGGCACAGAAAGGAAAAAAGCGGGGGAGAGCAGGCAAATCACGGGCACAACAACAGTGGGGCAGCGAGGGGCACAGAAGGAAAACGGGGGAGAGCAGGCAAATCACGGGCACAACAACAGTGGGGCAGCGAGGGGCACAGAAGGAAAAACGGGGGAGAGCAGGCAAATCACGGGCACAACAACAGTGGGGCAGCGAGGGGCACAGAAGGAAAAACGGGGGAGAGCAGGCAAATCACGGGCACAACAACAGTGGGGCAGCGAGGGGCACAGAAAGGAAAAGGGGAGACAAGCAGACAAAACTGGCACCGGGGCCACAAGCGGAGGGCGATCTTACCTACAGGAGCAGCGGGCAGACAGCACAGGCGGAGCTGTGTGGTGGGGGAGCGACCTACCTGGCAAGGTCAAGGGTCGCTAGCAGCAAAGCAGCATGTAGCGTGCTGCTCTGGCAGCCAACCTGACAGGGACTCTGTCTGCTGCAGGCCCAGGGGCTGGTTTAGCTGCGCAGGCTCCATTCGGCATTCACGTGACACAATGGCGTTGTTAGGGAGAGTGCAACAATGTGTCCCATATTTTAATTTAGCCAATGCCAAGACAGGGCGGGCCGCCCACGGCACGACGCGAGCAGGCGGCAGTTCTCAGGTAGTTTCTTAAACTTTGGCTGGAGTGGAGCTTGCCGCTGCTGGCACCGCCGGCCAGTATGGTGCGTGCAGCCTGCAGCCTCTCATCAAGGTGCTGCTCGAGTCCTGACCAGAGTTGGACCAAGGCCGCTGCTGTGCCAGAGAGAGGATTCACTTGTGCCTGCGGCCTCTCGTCATGATGCCACGCGCGTCCGGACCGGACAACGGCCCTGGCTGCCAGAGTCAAGTTTGGGGCCTGCAGCCTCTCATGCCGCTGGCTCCTCTGCCAAGCTGCCATTGTCTAGTGTCAGGTAATGTGTAAATTTCAATTATATTTAATTTTAGTCCGTTATGATCTTCACTGCTGAGATTCTGCTCTGTGCGACTCCCTAAGTAATGTGCTCAGCTGCAGACTTTCAGTACAATGGTTTTGAGGCAGCGCGGGCCAGGCGTCCTTGCCAATCTCACCTGATAAAGCAATAAACGATGTGACCTCTTCCTCAGGGAGTAAAACGTTCTTGTCTGGTTCCCCTTCGCAGTTATTGGTGCGAAATGAAATAAAAGGCCTGATTGTGATATTTGTGACAACGCTACAAATCGTAAATACTGGACAAGCAACCACTTAGCTGCTTTCCTCACAATTTAACTTAGCTGCGTCATTGAAAAATAACTTCAACCTAATGAAAACGAAGAGTTTTGTTTGTATCAAGAAAGCAGTTGGCTCCAGGCTGCTGGGTCACGTGCGCCCTGCTCTAACAGAAGGAGACAGTACAGCATCGCCAGAAGATGGTCTTTGTCTGTATCGCTGCATACCCCCAAGCATGCAGGAGCCACACAGCACGTAGGAATCCCCCAGTAATGCAGGAGCCCCACGGCATTCCAAATCCCCAGCTCGCAGAGCCTAGCTTTTCATTCCGTTCACGGTGTCAGTGTTCTAAATGAGGAGGGATTCGTTCTTTACTTGCACTTCTTCATTTTAAAAGAGAGTACCTGCACTTTTTATCATGGTCCAATACTTTTAAAAGGAGAGTACCGGCACTTCTTAGTAGCAAACAGGTACGCTGGAATAGTGAGCACCCACATTTTTAGGGCTCGCGCCTGCGTTGCAGTGCGCAGCACTGCTCGCGCAGCGAGAGCCCTTTTGTACGGGCTTCTGAAAGCTGCTCACACGCTCGTGCGTGTGATCAGGCTTTCGCTGGCTGCCTTTGGGTTTAGCGTGTTTTTTTATAAAAATAATGCACGCAATTGGGCAAAGGCGGGCGCATGTCCCGCCTTTGCTCCGCCCATTCCCACCGGTGGCCAGCACGCGCAGCAGCACGCGTTCGCTTCGCTGCCGCGCTCCCTCCCCCCGCTCCTCTGTGGTGCGCGCGCACCAGTGGTGGAAGTGGACGGGATCGGCAGGCTCGGCTTTTGGGGACGGGCGGAACGGGCAGAGAAGGAAAAGGACTCTGTCTTCTCCTTCGTGCCCAGAGAATACACACCACATTGCTCAGGTAGAATGAAGGGTGTGTGTGTACGTATAGATAGTGCACACACGACAGTGCTCATGTAGAATGAAGGGTGTGTGTGCAGGCAGTGCGCACAGCACAGGCTTCAGGTAGAATGGACAGTGTAAAATTCAGAGATCACTCCGGACCGGATAATTTCAAGAGTTGCCTGCTTGCTTTTTAGAATATTTGCCTGTGAGCTGCTAAAATGCTAAATCTTTTTATTAATCAGTTTTGATCACCCCACGAATCACTGCTAATTTTGCCTCAGCTTATCTTTGCGTGATCTGTTATAATAACGTTCCTTGAAAGTTTGAACCGGTCCTTTCAGAGTTCCCCAGTGCATGCTAAGGTTGGGTGAGTGCTGTATGATAAACCCACCACACCAAAGCACACTAGACACGGGCACAGCGGCGCTCGAGGCGAAGAACGGATTCAGACGGAGAAATCCGAAGTGTTCTCACAGAGATAAGAAAGTACTTCAGATCTCTGTACGGGCTTTCAGCATCCTTTGTTCAAGCGCATCCCCCGCTTAGCGCTGCGAAGTCTTTGCATCAGAATTTGAACAATAAAAAGCTGCCAAACACAGCAGTAACGTGGCATAATCTGTTTATGAATTTTAATCGTTCAATTGGCATTTGGCACTGATCTATTCTCCGATATTTCCAAGAGCAAAAGAAATTCCACGATACGCTCCCAAGCATGGGCTTCCCGAAAACGAATCTGCGATCTGTGTGCATAAAAAAACAAGGACAGTGTCCAGTTTTCCTGCCGCTGGCAACTGGCCCCCCTCTCTTTGTTCCCCCTCTTCCCTCTCTTTCTGTCTCGCTCCTCCTCATTTAGTGAAAACAGCGTATTACCTTCTCTTTCCTCCTTTCGTTTATTTGCTCCCCTGTGAAATGGATCCCAAAAAGAAAAACACTTTTGCTGGAAACGTCGTCTTTTTCTGACATTTTTTAATTTTTAAGTGCAGCCTCGGGGTGGAGAGAAATAAAACATTCAAAATATGAAAAATAACTAAGTAACTAACTAGCAAGATTGAGTGGTTGCAAGGTGGCCAGATTGATTTATTCACTCCTAAACACATTAGCGCCACTTTACAGTGTTTACCAGTGAAGCGCTACTTTTGTTTTCTCGTCGCTCTTTGAACAACATTGTTTTCAATTGGTGGAAAAGTGCACTATTCCTGGAGGTACTGAAATACCTGCTTGATGGGTGAATTGGAAAACAAAATGCATACCGCGGCTCTGTATTTACAAATGTGGTCTTTTTAAACCATACTGCTTACGTTTTGTAAGAATATAAGCAATGGGCATTGAAGCGGATTCCTTCTGGGCCCTGTGGTCATGGCCTTAACTTTTCAGGCAAAAGCACTCACTAATTTCTGAATAATGAGTGTAAAAAGAACAAGCATTTGCAATGCAATAGGTCTCGCATTATTAAAGTTTGAGCTATTGGTGTTGCATTATTTAGCAATGCCAATAGCTCACACTTTAATAATGCGAGACCTATTGCATTGCAAATGCTTGTTATATTTGCATTGCAAAATCCTGCCAACTCGGAACTCTGTGTGTGGTGCCAGAGAAGTATGCAGCTTCGCTGCTTCAGAGTCAGTGTTACACGTCATGGACACCCAACGGAAGTGACATAAACGCGGTAATACCATTTGACACTCTAAATGGTAAATAAGCTGTAAGCCTCGTCAGTATACAAAAGACAGGGTTAAATGGAGCACGACTAAATTATATCGTAATACTGAAAGGGACAACAAAGTCCATGTTGAGCCTCTGCTTTTACTTGCTGGAATAAGACGGGGACAATGTATTTGCGGCTGCCCGCGGCCCCCGCAGGGGGCCACCCTAAACGGGCAGCCCATTTAGTGCCATTTGGGCACTTCCCCACCCCCAATGATGATGCGGGACTCAAGGAGGAGTCCCCTTACCAGACGCGTCACTTCCGGCACGCAGAGGAGGTGGGGAGGTATTTATGCCTCCCCCGGCCATCTTGGCGTCCTCTTTGCGCCGGACACGCCGTCTTTGGGGGTCGTGCTGATACCTGCTGCTGGACACGTTGTTCTGTGGTCGTGCGATCGGTTGCGCATGAGGCGAGGTGAGTGCGGCATTGGGGAAGCAGTCCTCCCGACCCCCTCCCCGTCCCACCAAGTTAGGCTATGCCCGTGTGGGACCCCGTCCAAACTGCATTTTCCATGGTCAAGCCCCCCGCAGGATGTCCATCGGTACCTGCGGGTGGGGTTGTGGTTTGGGATTGGGGCAGGGCAAGGGGACACTTACTCCTCAGCGCCGCGCAGATGACCACTCTAAACAAAGTAGCATTCAATAGGAGCGTTTTCGGCTCCTCTTACCTTTTATCGCACGCCCCCCCCTCTTTTCCGGATTCTGCCCCCTGGAATGCCCGGTGGCGGAGTAGCGAGGGCGGGTAGCGGTGCATCGGGCCCGACCCTTGGGGGGATGAACCGCACAATGTGGTCGCCACAGCTGACTGCGGAGAGCCGGCGCAACTTTGCCCTGGGGGTGTGCCCCCCTGCCCTCAGCGACGTGCGCGAGTGGGCCGGCGCCCGGACTTCCCTGGGCTGCTCTGTGGCTTCGCTGATCGATCCTCTCGTAGCGGTCCTGGGGCTAACGCCTGTGGCCTCGATGCGGCGGCGCGTTTCCAATAAGGTGGTGACTTAATTTCGTTGGCCGGAGGCCCTGGTTTTACTTTGCCCACCCCCAGGGGAACCTTTGTTGCAAAGGTTGTGTGCCCGGAGTTCCACATTACCGGTGGACCAGCACGTCGGGCCAGGGCCTTCACGGGGAGTCGCCGCGGTGCCCCCCCCCCGCTGCCTTCTTCACCCCGAGGGGCACCGGCGCGCTACGGCAGGCAAAGAGAGCGTGACAAACGTACACTCGCTTGCAGGAGCATACTCCGAGTCCAGGTCAGCTGTAGCCCGCCAAGGAACCGGGAGGTGGTAGACTAACCTTGAAATCGGTAGTCTCCTCCTGAATCGGGCGCTCGGCGGTGGAGGGAATTAGCCCAATGGGGAGGGCATCATCGCTTATCATGCGCGAGGTAGCGGGATCGATGCCCGCATCCTCCTGGTGTGAATAAACAGCATATGTAGCGTGTATAGCTCGCAGTGGGGGCATTTTCAATATGCCGTGCCAGTGTTCTCCTCTGCTCCATGTATGGCCCCTAGGTGCAAAGTGATACTGTGACTTAATGGCTACGCCGACAGCTGCGGTGCTGTGTACGCGGGCCCCTGTCTCAGCGTGGGCTCAACATCCTGCGTTTCTGGCCAGATCACTTAAGATGGAGCCTACCAACAATCAGGTGGATCATCCTTGTTGGTGCCAGATGTTGAATGGGCATTGGGTAGCGGTATCTACCTCTAGTAAAAGAGGAGTTATCAGCCTTAGCAAGCGCGGGCATCAAACCATAAGGGTTTTCCCTTAAATCGTTCCATGGTAAGTTCGGAAGACCTGGGAAAGGCAAAGGTGCCAAGAGTAGTTAATGCGGCCTGAGCGCGTGGTGCGGCGCACCCGGCTGGGGCCTAAGCTGCATTGAGGAGAACGGCACCGCTCCTGCCTAGCAGCTCATCATAGGAAGCCCTCGGGCGGGCTGGTGTACGGTTTTAGTATCCGAGCCTGAGTTGCTGCCTTGCATCCTTCTCATGCCCTGCGGGAGGGTCGTGTCGCAAGGCTGTGCGTTGGAGACTTGTTCTCCGGCTGGGCCAGTCTGTCTGAGCAGTCCCGGCAGCTTCTTCGTGCTAGAGTGCTCTTAGGTGGAGCAGTGTAGGGTCGGGGTGCCCCTGAATTGCTCCAGACCGATCTGGACTTCCAGCCCAGAGGCTTTGTGTTGGACACCGATGGAAAGGTCCGAGCACACCTGCCTGCGGCCAATTTTATTAAGGTTACTGGTTTGTTGGCAAGGGCGAGCTCAGAGGCAACCGCGACTTCGGAGCCTCACCCCCCACCCCCTTAAAACGGGAGTTCAAGCCCCATCAGGGGTGCAGCTTGTGTTGGGTGGGGGGTGCACGCGCTTTTGAGCAAGCAGCACTTTTGTACCCGGAAGAGCTCTGAACAGTCTACCAGTGGTTAGAGCGGGTGAGCCACCAACTTCGAGTTAAATGCCTGGCTGTAGCTTAGCATGAGGTCTTTTGGCACGCTCAAGCCCAAAGCAAGCCGAGCTTGAATCTGCATCCTGCCTGCTCGTGCGCCAACCTGTGGTGCCAATAAATAAACAAACAAGATCTTTTGAGGTAAAACAGGAGACGAAACCAGATACCCATCCAGGGCTGAATTAAACCATGGGAAATCAAATCCCTTGGATTTCCGGGCTTTAACAAAGTATGTTATGTTAAGATCATCTTTAACAGCAGTCCGTGTGAATAATTGCCTCTCAATTCAGTTGCACAGTCTTTTATATGGTGTTTGTCGCACAGTTGTGACAAATGTAAGCTCTGCGGAAATATTTGTAAATGTCTGCGAGAACGTAAAGTGAAACCTGCAAAAATGAGGCTGTTCAATTATTAAGACTTATGACACGAAGCATTTGCAGCTGCAAACCCAATAAGTCTGGCACTAGCAATCAACCTTTTGAAACCTTGTCAAGGGATATAATATTATGCCTCTTTCGCTATGTATTTGGCTGAAAACCCTGTAAACTTCATCGGCACTGCGAAAGGGGACGCTTGAAGTGCTACGGGGAAACATATCGAGGAAGAGCGGATGTGGCGTAACCGCCAGAGATGTCGTCTTTGGAGCGGGGTATCCCGGTTCGAGCCCCGGCGACGGCTCAACATCCAGTGAGTGTGGGAGAATCACCCAATCTTCCCGTGCCTAGTAACAGCACCAGCGATCGCAAGAGTGATTAGTCGATCTACAGTAATCAGAGTATTATCATGAGTGTTACATTCTATATGTGGGGCAAAATGAACACCCAGCCCTTGGTCATGGCTGATACAGGTGACAATGCTGGGGCAGCACGGAAGAAGCGATTAGGTGCGTGGCGTTGCACTCAAACTGCAGGTCAGACGTGAGGGGGCCGTGGGAGGGTCCGGGCCCTCTCGCTTTGCTTTGGTAACGTTAAGCACCCCAGCAGCCCGATAAGGCGGCAGCAGTGCAAATTATCAAGGGGCTCGGGGGAGTACGTGCAGACACCACACATATTCTTAGGAATTGTATTCAGGATCTGCGTATCTGTGCCAGGGTGGCTTGGTTGCGATGGTGGAAGGTATGATTGGAATGGTAGAGCAGTGCTTGTCCTCGACCCCTTCATTACAGTTCTGCCATTGCGGACATTTCATGCAGTGTGGCTGGTCTGTACATCTCGGGAACAGTTTTCTGTCACCGGCATCAAGGTTGTTGATCTGTCTTGTAGAGCAGTGCTTAGCCTCAACCTGTTTAGTAAGTTAAGGAAATACGATCGCAATTTGATCATATTTTCTATTTGATTCGCATTTTGCAAATTGTTTGCTTTACACGATTGTTGATGGAGGGGCCAACATACATGGAAATCCACCTGTATAATACGAGCACGTAGGATTGTTAGCAATCGCTAACTTCGCTGGGCGCTTTTGCTGTCAGTGTTGACAGATGACCTCTGGTGCGTTCTTGTTGATGGCGATTCCGCGCCTTTGAGTGGGCCGGGGATCTTGGCTCAATTTGGCCCATGGGCACGGTTGCCGTGTGCTTTCCCTGGCACTGGGGTGGTACTGTTAGGAGAACGGCGGGATGTGGGTCCTTCCTTGTTTTGCATTGCTTGGGCAACAGGGGTTTTTTGGTGCTCCGCAGTGCGGTGGGCATTACATGGAAGTAAGTGTTCGGGGTAACGTGTTCTTTCTCGTTTCACCAGTTTCATGTTTTCATCGGGATTTGTACTAACATTTTGGGCAAACCTGTGTTGGCATGTTGGTGGACTTAGGGTCACGCAACATCTGCAACGGGAAGTACGGTAACGGGGCCGATGTGGCTGTTAGTGTTTGCTTGGCCAGGCGTTGGCTGGAGGTGTCGTGCGATTTCTTTGTGGGCTTAGCTGTGCAGGCTACCCTGCGGCCTGGAAATTTGTGGCAGGCAGGCGACAAGAGAGGGGTCTTCCGATATATTATACATGGTTTAGTATCCAGGCCACGGAGTGGCTGCGTGACACTCTGGTGTTGAAAGTGGTCAGCCGGTTGGCAGGCCGTCTAGATCTGGGTTCCTAGTTCGGGCCTGTCCAAGTAAGAGTTCAAGTGCCAGATGTCGGCCCTGGGATATATCACAGGCCTGCTGAACAGAAAGTGGCTGGTTTCAACCTCTTGGTCACAGGTTCCGATCCTGGTAGGTAGACTCAGCATTTCATCCTCTGAGGTCAATAGAACAAGTACCATGGAGTGGAGTAACAATAAAATGTTATGCAGCGCCTAGATACCATGGGGCGAACATGTTCCCAATTACAGTCAGAAGTAGGAATTGTGAAGGAATCTGGTGAATAAAGTGGGCTCGCTCCGCAGGGTAGTAAGCGAGAGCTCAGCACTTTTCCATGGGGCTGTAGGGTGGCGCAGGGAACAACGTTGTCACAGCCAAATCAACAAAGTTTTCATTAACGCCGCAAGTGCAGGGGTATGGGGGCCTCAGGAGAGTAACTAGCCCACTGCACCCTTACAATGTACTGTGTAACCCAACTTGATGGGAGGGGGTACTTTACTTGTGCACGTTCAACCATGAAGCCAAGTTTACTTCGCGGGGCTCTGCTCACACTAAAGTGGGCCAAGATCACACAAAGCATAGGATGAGAGTGCGGGGTCAGTCATATATGGCGATTTATGAGAATATGCCAGAGGTAGCGAATATGACCTCTCAGACTTGATCAGTGATAATATCATGGTTCATCTTTTGTCCCATTAGAGACAATAGTTGTGGACAGGCTCTGTTTTGCAAAGAATAGTACTTTGTCTCATTCGAGTGCCGCACTTGCCTCTTTCGCAGTATAACGAGGTCAAGTTTGTCTCCAATGCGGGATTGTGCGCCGCCATTGCGTTTGCAAAAGGGCTGCTGGTTTCGGCACCTGGCATGCGCGCAGGTGGCCTGTCTGGCTGTTGCAGGAGTACGGAGGGTGCGGAGGGACTCTGGTGGTCTCTACAGTTCCCTGATAAACTGCTTATAGTGGTTTCGTTTGGCTACGGCTGGGTTTTAAACAAATGTCGACATGTTTATTGGCTGGCGCAGCACTTGGTCATCAGTCCGTACCCTCGTACTGGGGATCATCCAGGGAAAAGGGCACATTAGTGCTTAGTCACCCCAGAATGATATGTACAAACTGGTACGCGGCGCGTTAGGGTTTGTGCCACACAGAGCTGGGGGCGTCTGTGGGCACACGCACTGCCCATGCATTGTGCTATGGCCGGTTTGTTTAATCTTTTCATAGGGAAGAGATATGCGGGGTACCTAATCGCTCACAGCATGGCACATTAAGGGACGCAAACCGGGTTGTTACCCATTAAATGTTTTATAATATATGCTTTGGGGGACCTGCAGCAGTGAGGGATGCTTCCTGAGTGCCTAGGACTTGAGGTTTGGTAGCACTCCCCTCCCCAGGCCCACAGGGCTTTCAGCAGGATGGCCACAGGCTAGAGCAGGTCAAAGGGGATTCCTGCGCGGTGCTGGTAGAATGTCACGTACCGTTAAGGGCATGTTACTACTAAAGTCGTCCCAAAGTTTTGGGGTCAAACTGGGTGGAGCAGTAAGACTACAGGCATTAGGAAGCATTTAGCATTCCCTCTATCTAAGTAAGGGCAGCTATCTGTACAGAATTATCAGCGAGTGGGGTAAACATACACCGGTTATTCAGCGCCATCATGCCTCCGCCCCATTGACACAGCTCAATTCCTTCATGCCCACTGTGAGGAAGGTTACTGACAGTGCCTTAATTGGCACCAATGCTTTGAGACCTCCATTCCATCCCACGAGTCCTAAGTAGTGCTCCCACCAAGTCGGACGCTATAGAGAAGTTGGAAACATGGCGACTAGCATTGGCACGATCGCCGAACCTCACATGCGCCTTACAAATCCAGTTTCAGCATCATAGGTACTAGTGGAGAAATCCCGGCATATGGGATTTGGTTGACCACAAAGGAGAGAACTGGTTAACATGTTGGTTATGTCATTGAATTGGACGATATCTACACAGCAACAGGCGGATAGGGCATGGGTGCATGCGCCACATTTGTTAATGGTGCAGGATAATTATTGTTTTACTCTAGGTAACTGGGATCTCGTGCCCAGTTTCGGTCTTTTTGGCCGTCGGTTACCAGCCACATGGTGGGAGAGTACAATTTTACATTTACTCTGTGCTGTGTTATGCTAAGTGCAGTTCCTACCGGCAGCTACGGGGTTGTGCTAACTGAGCTGTAGGACGGTGGCCCGATTGACCTAGTGAGTTATGTAATCCCTGTGATGTCATGATGAGGTTTGGTAGCACAGGGTAATAGCGGCAGATGGAACTAAGTTTCTCCTGTATGGTCGATACATAGGGTAATTAAAATAACCTGGTATGGAGTCTCTTCTGTAATGTGCCACTATGGGAGTGCGGTTGGCACATTAAATTTACACTGCCTCTGGGATAAGCCAAAGTCCCTGCCTAGCCACCTATGGGGTGGGCAGGTGTCCGCTTAAGTGTGTACTCCCTTCTCCTGACTAGAGAGGTGGGTTTCGGACATGCTTAGGTGCATACCCTAGCCAACCAGAAACTCCATTTACAACATGGTAGAGAATGCATAGGAGTTGTTTGCAGTCCATTCGCATCCACCCCACAGGGCGAATGCTTTAGGGCACAAGGTTTGTGGAGGGCTCCTGCTTGGGAGCCTGGTGAAGAGCTAAGGTCAGGCTAGGATGTCTCGTGCTTTTGCTGCACGGCTGAGTCCCAGTCATGAGCGGATTGTATCAGGGTGAGCTGGCTGTGGGTCAGGAAGGCGCCAAGGCATCAGTAGCACTGAGAGGCTTTCAGATGTTGATGCTGGTCAGGAGAGGTTTGCAAAGGTATTACATTTATGCCTGGCATTCACAACCCATCCACACCAAGCCCATTGCCCAGGTCCTGGGCCGCATACACACAGCCCGGTACTAGGCACCTGCGGGTCAGTGCCATGAGTTTCTAAATTACAACTGTACAGTGGGCATACTTGCTGACCGGGCAGTATTGCTATGGCCTCCAAGGGCCGAATAGTCACTCACCAGCAGCAGTGAGTGTGGTTTGCCCACAGTGCAGTTGTTAGAAGAATTTATATTCCATGTACAGGTTATACTGAACTTGCTACCAGCGGGTCTAGTGTGTGAGCGGGTTAACTGCTTTGAAAAAGGCATAAAAGGAGTATGGCATAACGCATAGACCACCAGGAATTAAATCGGGGACCAGCTACTCTTACACTTGGATTTCGGTGGAGGGCAATTAAGTCCGGGGTAACCAAGTGTACCGGGTCGAGTGTTTTGCATCTTGGGTCAAAGCGGGTTGGCACACAGGGGGTGTCTAGGATCGTCCAGGCACACCCTGCAGTGTCGAATGCAAAAGAACTGCACGTTGCCACTATTGTGAGTGTGACAGAGGCAACAATTTGTTCCCGGCCAAGGTTCTTATGGTCAGATGCTCAACATCAACCGTTCACTCCAGCTTCACCGAAGGTAGTCTGTTAGCAGAGGTATAGAACAGTGACATCTTGCGCCAGGGTGCGGACATTGCACGGGCGACACAGCAGATAGGGTGCTGTCAGACGAGGGTGCTTGCGGGCTAGGAGGCCAGGCAATGTAGCAGAACCAATTCTAAGGACCCCTCTCCCCACCGGACTGCCCGAGAATGTGAGTGCAGTGGGATTTGCAATGTTACAGGTATTTTCCTGCCCATCAGGGGCAGAAGGGTACATTGCAGGTTTCTGCACAAATAGAGTGGGGGCAAGTACCTACAGACAGTGTGCACTGGTAACCCCAAGAGGGTGGTGTTAAGATCAATATCTCGCAGCGGCAACTTAGCCAGGTGGCATTCGTCAGTTGGTTAGGCCAGAATGTGTGCCGTGGCTCCAAGAGCGGCGTTAAATGTGTTGGAGCAGCACCACTGACAATTCCAGAGCACACACTGCACCTCGGCCCAGTAGGTGAAGACCATATGCTCAGGTGCGGCTTGATCTTATGGAAGGCAATATTCCCTGGATTAACAATACTAGTTCACTACCTGGGTTGAGCATCAAGGGTCACAGCTGGTTGGCAGGTATGTGTGTAGCTTTAGTTGAGCAAGCCTGGTAGGTGGCGCAAGTTGTCCCTCCATTTGGTTGCTGTGACTGCAATGGTGTGCGCTATGCGAACAGTTTTGTTCGCCAGGGTTTATTAATCGCTATGGTCTGGGCACATGTCTGGTCAACTTCAACAAATTAGGTGCACTCTGCTCCCAGGGCAGGTTACGGGTTGTTTCAGTGATGCAGGAAATGCCCGTCCGCATAGCCAGAGCATATAGACTGGTTGTGGAAGCGGTCTTCCAAGCAAGTGTGCTGCTGTTCCATAAATTAGGGAAACAGGTGTTAGGAAGCACGAAATACCAGAACGACTGCAACTAGGTTGCAGGAGGTGGGAGCCACATCAGCTTGAAGGGTAATGTAGCGATGTTTAAGAGTAGAGCTCCCTCCTGGGAGGCCATCACATCCTTGCAGGTCATGCGAGGCACTCGTACATCCCCAGAGAAGGATAAACCGCTCCATGTGCAAGTTCGCAGGGCAAGAGGCTTTGGCTTCATAAGGCATGGGCTAAGCCGGGCGAACACCAAGGGAATGTTGACGAAGTTGGGGTGCACTTGGCACAGGTGGGCTTGGATCTGTTCCTACTGGACATGAATGAGGCCCGGGAAATTGCAGGTTGCAGTGAGAAAGGAGTTGTTTTGGTGGGGGCTCTTTAGGCGACGGGGGCCGCCTCCAGAGCTGTGGAGGAGTTACAGGGCGATCTGGAAGCAAATGGGTACAGAAGGGTACCTCTGCAAGAGCACAATAGGGGTGCCAGAGCCAAATCCCAGGAGCCTCATGGGAGGGTCCTGGAACAATTACGTCGGCGCCCGTTAGTCCTTCGGGCGGTTGTGGGCCTGAACAACCGGGGGCTTGCCTTGCTACGCTACGCCCTGAAAGGGGCGTGAGTAATAAGGGACCAATGTGTCACGTGATCCAGTAAGGGGATCACACCCATAAGGGTAGCGCTGATTGGTTACTCCACAGTGCTTGGCTCATCAGGCGGGCAGGGCAGCATAGGTTGGTACAGCTGCCTGCCCTTGGATCGCCCGTAAGATAACCCACCATATTGCATACTTTTGTATGGAATAAACCTGCAGCACTATTTTCCCAAACAAAAGTTGTGTTGTGTATTTATTTATGCATGCAGACTCTGTTGTGGTGTGGGTGGGGTGTGTTGCCAATAATGGGACTATGCGGCTGCCCGCGGCCCCCGCAGGGGGCCACCCTAAACGGGCAGCCCATTTAGTGCCATTTGGGCACTTCCCCACCCCCAATGATGATGCGGGACTCAAGGAGGAGTCCCTTACCAGACGCGTCACTTCCGGCACGCAGAGGAGGTGGGGAGTTATTTATGCCTCCCGGCCATCTTGGCGTCCTCTTTGCGCCGGACACGCCGTCTCCCACCCTACCGCTTACCCGGCGTGGGGTTGGCAGGCGAAGTACATAGAACGTTGTAATGTTTTCTTTCTCGTTGCAGGAGGAGTTACAGGGCGATCTGGAAGCAAATGGGTACAGAAGGGTACCTCTGCAAGAGCACAATAGGGGTGCCAGAGCCAAATCCCAGGAGCCTCATGGGAGGGTCCTGGAACAATTAAGTTGGCGCCCCGTTAGTCCTTCGGGCGGTTGTGGGCCTGAACAACCGGGGGCTTGCCTTGCTACGCTGCGCCCTGAAAGGGGCGTGAGTAATAAGGGACCAATGTGTCACGTGATCCAGTAAGGGGATCACCCCCATAAGGGTAGCGCTGATTGGTTACTCCACAGTGCTTGGCTCATCAGGCGGGCAGGGCAGCATAGGTTGGTACAGCTGCCTGCCCTTGGATCGCCCGTAAGATAACCCACCATATTGCATACTTTTGTATGGAATAAACCTGCAGCACTATTTTCCCAAACAAAAGTTGTGTTGTGTATTTATTTATGCATGCAGACTCTGTTGTGGTGTGGGTGGGGTGTGTTGCCAATAATGGGACTAATGAGGCAAGCTGTTTTCGTATTGAAAATGAACGCTAAGCACTAAACCTGAGACGGCGAGTTGCAGCCACTTCTAGTCTGCAGGAGCACTGCCAGTAAGCTCTCTTGCTCTCCTGTCCAAAAACACGGGCCAAAGAAGCTCTCTGCCTCAGCGTGGCACTGCAGGGAGGACTTAATTCTGGAAGCAAAGGTGAGTCCAGCAAGAGAACAGTTTCTGATCTGTGCAATGGGGGCATTTTCTTTGAGACTGTGGAAGATGGGCTAAGATACTTTTAGAACTACTCATGTCTCAAAAGGCTCTCATTTTTAATATTTTATGTCATTTGGCAGTTGGATGTCCCTCATAAGACTGGGACCTTGTAGCACTAAACCTACACAAGTCACTGTTCTCCACTGCACCGACCAGGATTCAATTCTGTGGCTCTCTGGTTCAGCGCATTAACTAATAGCAGTCCCAAGTGGAGAGCCCGGACAGACTCCCATTAGTGCCCTTCCATTTCTGGTGCTTTACAGCAGTTTAAAGATCTTCTTAGAGTTTCTCGTTGCTCCAATGGGTGTAATTTCGGATATTTATGTTTTCCCGTCTTCATTGCTTGATTTTTGCTTGTGACAAAGTGTCACTCATAGTCATTGAATGTCACTCATAAATACACTGAATTTATGAAAATGTCACACATAAGCAATCTGAAACCTTGGCAGCTATGCACACGGTCACACACCACAGCCCGGTGCAACTGCACCTGTTGCACCAATGATAGCTAGGCCCCTATCACGTTCTCTTGTGAGACTTCCTGCTTCTCGCAGTGTGTCATGAAACATCCCTCTGCATTCTAATTATTGTAAAAATTTATATCGCCACAAAAAAAACAAATATTAAATGCTCGGAATGAGGAGAAGGGGTAAAAAAAAATCTCAAAAGTAATGAGCGAGGGAGAATTGGAGGCCGGGGATTGGAGAGTAAGGTTTCGGATCACAACCTTTCCCAAAGGCCAATCACGTTAGCTTTTAGAGAGGCCTGTGCTTCCGTCCATGGCTTTCTTGAAACCATGCTTTACTTGAAAACAGATGACTGGCCTCCGCGTACTCCCGCGTGACCGGGGCTGGGAGCATCGAGAGGGCGTGGAGTCCACAAGAGACCAGCCCGCCTACACACATCCTGACTCCCACTGCCGGACACGCAGGAGATGCTGCAGGCCATGGGTGGCGTAACACACCCCCCGAAGTACAGCGTGGGAAGCTGCAGCCATGGGATTTCTTGTTCTACATAAAATGAAATAAATTGCGAGTGCTACGTGAACACGCAGGGGAATGTTTCGATCCCAAAACATCGCAGCCTTTCAATAAGTAGAGCCACTCTTCCGTCATGTCATTTAATGTTTAAAGCATGACACTGGGAAGAAGCAGGCGTGGCTTTGGGAAACTGGACTTTTTCTCTGGAGGTCATAGCCTCTAAACGGCAGGCGGGTCTGGGGCATTAGTGCGTCACAAGCAGAGCCGCTTATGTGACTGGGCACACGGGCCTTTCACACGCACCAGCATGCCAGAACATCTCTCCACACACCAGCCCACTTCTTCCTGTGAACTTTCCTCCACATTATTCACATGATCTACGTCTGCATTTCCCTGCATGTTCCAGTAGCCCAAACTTAAGTCCTTTCTTATTTAGTTAAAACAAAATAAAGTTTATATAAATTTGCAGTTTAAAAACAAAAACCGACAGAATTACCTCACATCCTGCAGCAGACATATCTTGTCGGCTCCTGGGACATTTAAAGGGCCAGCAAAGGCCTGGCACAGTTCACCCCTTCTTAAATCCTTGCTCTCGTCCCCCCATTCCAGCTCTGCTTGCTGCTTTCTGGTGAACAGCGGAGACAAATGAGCATTCCTACCCCTGATCTCACGGCAACTAAGAGAAAACCCCCGGGACTGAAGGGGGCAGGGAAGGCCCTTCCCTCCTGCTCTTTCACCTCTGCCACTCAAGCATGCTGCTGCCTCCTGGGGCTGCTGGCATTAGAAGCTTATTGTATTTGCATAAAAAAACACAAAGCTTCCCTCTGTGCTGGTTCTGCGGCCTCCGGCAAACACAGGCCTGAAGAAAACCACATGCCAGCAAGGAAGCAAACTGTCGTGCGCTCTCCTCTAGAGGGGATTCGGGGAGCAGTACCAACCATCGCTATTGAAATAGGAAGTGGGTACCCTGTTATGTTATGTTGAAGTTGGCACCCTGGATCTTAACAGCTATCCAGTGACTTGGTGTCTAGACTCTTAAAAATAAAAAAAATAAAAGGAATCCAGATCGGGATGGACCGGCCTTCCTGTTAACATATTCTTTAATTAAACGACCCATTTCCTGCCGTGCTTGCTAAACTTTTTAAGTTCAACGTGTAATTCAGCGTAAATGTTCCGTTTTTATATAGCGGTACGCGGAGGGTTCAGTATGCTTGGAGTTGTAGATACTCTGCGGCTGCCCGCGGCCCCCACAGGGGGCCACCCTAAACGGGCGGCCCCTTTAGTGCCATTTGGGCACTTCCCCAACCCCACTCAGAATGCGGGGCTCGAGGAGGAGCCCCCTTCCAGACGCGTCACTTCCGGCACGCAGAGGAGGTGGGGAGGTATTTATGCCTCCCCTGACCATCTTGGCGTCCTCTTTGCGCCGGACATGCCGTCGTGTGGGGTCGTCCAGCCACCCCATCGTGTGGAGTCGTCGCACGTAGTCCGGGCCTCAGCCACTCGCAGTGGAATACTGGTGAGTCGTCTCCAGGAGTCATGGGTATCCCGCCTCCCTCCCCCTCTCGGGCTTGCTCCTCTCCCGGGAGTTCCTGGCAGATGCATGGGCAACGGGGGCGCGGGCACTGGATGGTCGTCCAGTGGCGCCTGGCAGACCTGGGGGCATGAGATCCTAGGCCAATCCACTGCGGGTCGGTACGTTTGGCCTGCACGCTTAGCGGTCGGGTACAAGGGGAGGTGATTCGACCAGAACCCCGGTCATGGGCTGCGGGCCTATTTCTGGTGAGCCCCTGCCCCCGCCGGGCTGAGGGAGACCCGTCGCGGGCCCCCCTCCACGGATCTCCTGTGGTGCTCCCTCCCCCCCCCCCTGCTACAGCGGCAGGAGCATCGCCTGGTGCGCCCACCCCGTCCCCTAACTGTGCACCTAAGGGGATGGAGTGGGGCTGGGACGTACGCTTGCAGGGCATGGCTGGGGCACCTAGAACCATAGGCCCGACGGGGGAGTTATACACCCGGGCCCTACATGCGGAGAGTGATGGTAGAGGCACTCGGCAGGGCCGGGGCATGATGCACTGAGGCTCGGTTGTCAGGTCATCGTTCGATGTGAGGTTAGTGCCCCGCTGCCCAAACACGAGCCCTTGGCCCAGGGGTGGTTTGACGCTCCCCCGTCTCCCCGACGGGTAGGTTTTGGGGTGCCGTGGCCGGACCGAACCATGGGGTATGACTTCCTCCATGGACGAGGGCATGGCGAGTTTGGTTTGGCCACATAGTCGGGGGCCAAGTGTATTCAGCACGACCTTTCTCTACACTCCCTCACGGCAGTGGGGAAGTAACTTTACAGGGTAAGGGACGGCCGATGTGGCCTAGTCAGGTGCCAGCAGGGGGGTGGCGTCCGGGTCATCCGGCCGGCTCACGCCAGGGACATGGCTCGGCTGGTAAGCGCATACCCCAAGGGGAAGAGGCCCCAGGGGATAGCCCCACTAACCCCCGCCACCTATGATTGTATGCCCATGCCGCAGACCGCGATCGGGCAGTGGGTTCAGTCGGGGCCTCCCTCCTGCCCCGGGCATTGCGGTGCACGCCCTGCTGCTCACGCCCTTGCCTGCCTTGCAGCCGGTCACCCAGTGCCGCCTGGTGGGTACGCCATTATTTGTGTGGGATGAGCCCACTCACCCCCACACCCCCCCTTAGCCACATGGGCAGCAGGAGCTCCGGGGGTCCTGTCCCAAACTGCGGTGCCTGGCGGGGGGCATAGTTGTGGGACACCTCGGTGTTCAGCGGGTTTCCGCAGCAGAACCTCCCTGGGCTTTTGCCGGCTCCGCGGTATGAGATGAGGGTGGGGGTGGAGTTGCATGCCCCCGCTCCGGTTAGCTGGCCTGAGTTAGTTGCATCCTCCTGCCCATGCCCATTGCTGTGCGCCTTGCTGGAGGGAGCCCTCATCCCAGCATGCGACTTTTCATTGCGGGTTTGCCTAAGTAAGCAACTTTCAGGTTACATCAGCGTTGTAGTAGCGATGTGTAGTAGAGAGGACCACGTGTGGGTGGCACAGTGGTGCGAGGTCAGGGTGGGGACAGCAGGGGGACCACCTCTGGTTCATGCTCCTGGTAGTTGGCCTAGCTGCAGATGGTTAAACTGGCCTGTGTCCCAGCGCCTGCTGGAAATGCGCATCAGACTGCGGTCAGTCGGGCCTTCGATTTGTCACAAAAAAAAAAAAAGGGGACCTTTCCCAGGCGGCACAGCGCAGGAGGCAGTTCTATCGGGCGGCTTGCCGAGCACAAACTCATGCCGCCCGCCGCAAATGTCTAACGACCGGCTCTGGGGACCTTGTCAGCGTGGCAAAGTCAGGATGTTAGGACAGCCTCTTCTCCTGCTCTGCAACGGGGGTCCTTGCAGCAGTCTGATTGCCAATTGCCTGGGGTCGCCCTCCCGTTTTCGCAGCAGCGCAGGCAGGGTAGTATCGTGAAGTTCGCACCCATTTCGGCATGCTTGGGCTGATTTGAATAGTTCCCATGTTACCCAGCAGCTTCACTAAAGTACAACATTACGCAACATTCATGCTCTGTCCCCTGTGCTTAGAGCGTTTTTTCTGTTATAACCTCTTTCCACAGTTGCAGCTAACTGGCTTTATAGCGCCACTCACACCTATGTGGGGGCAGAGCACTTAACTTCACTATCAAGCCCAAGTAGCCTCAGACTCACAGAGGTAATGTTGTATCGATGTTGGGTAATGTTACATAGACAGGGGACTTCGAAGTGCATGAGTCAGTCATCCATACTGATAGGCACTACAGTTATGAGTGCCTGGTCTGGAGAGGCATATCGGCAGAATTCGCAAGGCCAACACCAGGCAGGATGATGTTCGACTCGGGCAATATCTTAAAGTTTTAAACTGTAAATAGGTTCACATTGCCCTGGTTTCATGCACAAGTCCCGAGTCCATCAGAGCGGACCGTTTCTCGGTAAATGATGACTGCACTATGAATATTGCATGTTGTTTCAGGTTTGCAGACCACATATTCTTGAGCATCGGGAAAATACATTGTATTTGACGATGGAAGGGTATTTTAGTTAACGGAGTCAGGACAAACTGTTGGCCTGTTCGAATATTAATTCGGTCTGAGCTATCACTCCTCCGGGGGTAGTGTTGCCATCAGATGGCGCTGCTCCATGTTTTCTTCGAAGAGACAATTTGTTAAATAAGATATTGCACGTTGTTTCCTAAGGTTGAGGACCACGAACGGTGTGTTTCACGGCAGTCAGTTCACCACTGTTTTATTCTAAGGTTAGAAAGAGCACACCGAAAGGACACGGCGCCTCCCCAGTGTCTCTCGAGTGATGAGCAATTACAAATGGATAGCAGGGGTGTGTTCCAGGGGGCCACCTATGGAACGTCAGCAGGTCATGCTTTCTTGACCCTGTGGCGGTGGTTTGAGGCCCCCGTCATTCTGTGGCGGACAACCCCTCTGAGGTGTGGCAGAGGTGCCAAGAGTAGTTAATGCTTTCTGAGCGCGGTGCGGCGCTCCCGGCCGGGCCATAGTCGCACGTTCCTGCCAATCCTTCTTGCTGTCGGGCAATGCACAGCCCTCTTCGGACCTGCAGGTGGCTCTGACACGTGGTCACGGCATCTTTAAGCATCATTAGACTCCTGGCAGAGTCCTGCCTTGTTGTCCCAGCCTTCTTCGGTATGGGCAGGGGGCTCGTGAGTAAGTCCACGTCCAGGTTGAGCCTAGGGCTGAGAGTGTGTAGGCCACAAGGTGGCACTGCACTACTGTCCTCGCACTAGGCATGCTGCATCACTGAGCACTGCGGTCTGACTGCGGTCTTTCACCCTGGGCATACAAATGAAGGTTCCTTCCGCCCTGGGTCAGGCTGGCCTTGGGCCCTGTTAGGCATGTTTTGGTTCGTTGCAGCACAGGCCGTGTTGCAGTGTTCGGGCGCGGCGCATTATCCTCGCTGGCTTCGCGGACTGGAGTGGGGGGTTCTGCCTGGCTTGGGTGCATATCCTGGCCAACCAGACACCCCATATACATTATTGGTAGAGAATGCCCAGGAGTGCTTTGCGGTCCTGTTGCAACTGCCCCACAGGCGAATGTCTTAGTCCACAGGGCGTCTCGCGCTATCATCGCACTGTCAAGCCTAGTCATGAGCGGTTTGTATCAGGGGAGCTGGCCGTGGGTCAGGGAGCGCAGATGCATCAGATGCACTGAGCAGCTTGCAGCCAGTTGTGCTACGGTTGGTATCCGATGCAAGGGGCATATGTTAGGCTAGAGCTGCAACCGGATGTATCCCGGAGGACTGGCCCTTGACCATTATTTGTTCCCGCTCACTCTGAGCCGGGTAACGGACGGTACCCTTCCCCAGATGCACGGCGCCAAACTGCCCTAGGGGTCCCTCCTAGGACTCAGCTGGCTATCTTACTAAGAATTGGTTGGCAATCAGTTGGCATCTTCGTATCCGACTCACATTTGCATCTGGCCCTTTAGACCGTGTGTCGGGTGGAAGGGTCTTTCAAACAGTGCCTCTTTTTAGTTATGTACGTTGGCTTTAAAAGAGGTGCCTTTAACTTTGCAGTACTTCAAAGCCCAGTGAGCCACGGTTGGAGGAGCGTTGTCCTCTGCTGCCACATTTCACACCCTGAGATTGCACGAAATGGCTGATGCATGTGTGGGTGAGCGAGTCGGGCATCATCTTCAACTTTCCTTCGATTTCCAGAGTAGCGACCGATGGGATCGTGGCCAAGTTTTGGAGCATTTTGAAGGGGCTGAACGGAGTGGCCCCCACCCAGAGCAGCAGACGGGGAAGTAATAATTTTCCCCCCAAAAAAGTGGTTTGTCGTGTGGTTAAAGCTCCAGTGGCGCAATCGGTTAGCGCACAGTACTTATACAGCAGTACAAAGCAATGCCGAGGTTGTGAGTTCGGGCCTCACCTGGCATTTAGTGGCACAAGTGTCAGGTTGTCTGTAGAATGGCCTTGCTGTACTGTAGCGCGGGCAAATGCTTATTCTAGTTTTGCGCAATATTGGGCGTCTTGATGTATGTGTCGCCGTGAACAGCTCTAGGTCAGATCTTGTGTTACTCCGCCTTCAGTTGGCGCTGCGGTGCGTCTGCCTTGGCAGTAACCGGACAGGGTGCCCTGGGTGGGGCTAAACAGTATATCAGTTTGGGGTTGATTATTGGTGTATTATACCATTTGTACTGCTACGGTGCCCTAAAGTGGGGAGGCCACTTTGGGGCAGTGTTTCTCACTTTGGCTGGAAATGAATGAATAATGTCTTCATTCACTAATAGCGATAATTGGCATTGCTCCATCCTTGTCAGCACAGTAGACCAAATTGGTTTGATATGTCTTTTGACTTTGATGAACGATTCGTTCAATGCTTTTCTCTCATAGAACTGTTTTCGCTGAATTTTAATTCAGTAGTTTTGGATGGCGTCTATGTCCCATATCCAACACTGTTTCATTGACGAGCTGGTGTCTCGCAGTTAAGGTGATGTCCATGGTTCTTTGCGTGGCTAATAATGTTTCCAAGACACAAAGACACCTGTTGCTTAGGCCGCATGCTCCTATTGCTTCAGCCTTGGTTTGGTCGTAACATAAAGGGGGCCAGTCACTTACGTATAAACAATCAGTTGGCTGCGTTAGAAAGACTTTTCTCACATTTGTTAATGGTGCAGGACAATTATTGTTTTACTCTAGGAAACTGGGATCTCATGCTCAGGTTCTGTCTTTTTTGGCCGTCGGTTACCAGCCCATTGGTGGGAAAGTACAAATTTATATTTACTCTGTGCTGTGTTATGCTAAGTGCAGTTCCTACCGGCAGCTACGGGGTTGTGCTGAGTTGTAAGACGGTGGCCCGATTGACCTAGTGAGTTATGTAATCCCTGTGATATCATGACGAGGTTTGGTAGCACAGGGTAAAAGGGGCAGATGGAACTAGTTTCTCTTGTATGGACGATACGAAGGGTAATCAAAATAACATGGTATGGAGTCTCTTCTGTAATGTGCCACTGTGGATGTGCGGTTGGCACAGTAAATTTACACTGCCCCTGGGATAAGCCATGTCTCTGCCTAGCCCCCTAGGGGGTGGGCAGGTGGCAGCTTAAGTGTACTCCCTTCTGACTAGAGAGGTGGGTTCGGACAGGCTTAGGTGCATACCCTAGCCAACCAGAAACTCCAGTTACAACATTGGTAGAGAATGCCTAGGAGTTGTTTGCAGTCCGTTCGCAACTGCCCCACAGGGCGAATGTTGTAGGGCACAAGGTTTGTGGAGGGCTCTTGTATGGGAGCCTGGTGAAGAGCGAAGGTCGGGCTAGGATGCCTCGTGCTTTCGCCGCACGGTTTAGTCCCAGTCACGAGCGGATTGTATCAGGGTGAGCTGGCTGTGGGGCAGGAAGCGCCAAGGCATCAGTAGCACTGAGAGGCTTTCAGCCAGATGCGGTATCCGAGGCAAGGGGCATCTGTTAGATTGGAGCCCTACTCAGAGGTACCGCCTTAAGTGCTTGGAGGTATGTTGACACCGCCTTTCGATGGAAGCCATTGTCTAATGGGCTGCTCTGAGCAGAGCATTTGCAGGCGTAAGTAACAGTATCAGCTACCAGTTCAGACGTGCATCTTTCACTAATTTACTCAGATTCTGGGACCGGAAGTAAGTCGGGCTGGATAACCCTCTAACTGCATTGGCACTTCTTGTCAGGAGTGATTGTCAAAGGGATTGCACTTCAGCCAGGTAATGTTAGCACCCATCCACACCAAGCCAATTGTTTAAGGTCACCCTGGGCCGCAGTTACACAGCCCAGTATTAGGCCCTTGTGGTGGTCTGTGCCATGAATTACTAAATTGAACTGAACAGGAGGCGTGACCGTGGGTTGCACCAGCAGAAGTTTGGGGACAGCTAGACTCCACCCATGGTCAAGGTGCAGGTTTAAGTAGTTGGAGTTGGCACTCTTATTTGACCAGGGGTTCGATGCTACACAAGGGCATCGCCGCGTTGCGGCCAGAGCACGGGCATTGTGTGTTTCCCAGGGGGCAGCAAGTGAAGGCTAGGCTCCTTCCAAATATGGCACTCAAACACAAGGTAGTCTGGGTCAACTTGTCTGTTGGGTGCCTTGTGTAGGCTCCTGTGTAGTGGTCACTCCACGAAGGGGTGAGTTGTCTTCAATAGCGGGCACAATACATATATTGTTTCAAACCAGATTTGACACCATTGATGTGTTCACCAGGGTCTAGCAATCAAAGAGGTCTGTGGAATTGTCTGGTCAACGGGCGAAGTAAGTGCACTCTAGATCCAAGGTCAGGTGACACAGGAAGATGGAGGGTGATTAAAGGGACACAGGTGGTGTGACGGCAACGCAGGACTGTCCGCTTACGCTGGGTAGGTGGTTCCGTATCACCAACCAGAAGGGTGCCATGTGGCAAAACCAGTAAATATGTTTAAGAATGATATAGATGCTGGTCAGGAGAGGTTTGTCAAAGGTATTACACTTATGCCTGGCATTACCAACCCATCCACACCAAGCCTATTGCCCAGGTTCCTGGGCTGCATACACACAGCCCGGTACTAGGCACCTGCGGTTGTCAGTGCCATGAGTTACTAAATTACAACTGTACAGTGGGCATACTTGCTGACTGGGCAGTATTGCTACGGCCTCCAAGGGCCGAATAGTCAGACACCAGTAACAGTGAGTGTGGTTTGCCCACATTGCAGTTGTTAGAAGAATTTAAATTCCATGTACAGGTTATACTGAACTTGCTACCAGTGGGTCTAGTGTGTGAGTGGGTTAACTGCTTTGAAAAAGGCATAAAAGGAGTATGGCATAACGCATAGACCACCAGGAATTAAATCGGGGACCAGCTACTCTTACACATGAATTTCGGTGGAGGGCAATTAAGTCCGGGGTAACCAAGTGTACCGGGTCGAGTGCTTTGCATCTTGGGTCAAAGCGGGTTGGCACACAGGGGGTGTCTAGGATTGTCCAGGCACACTCTGCAGTGTAGAATGCAAAAGAACTGCACGTTGCCACCATTGTGAGTGCGACAGATGCAACAATTTGATCCCGGCCAAAGCAAACCTAGGTTCTTATGGTCAGATGCACAACATACAACCGTTCACTCCAGCTTCACTGAAGGTAGTCTGTTAGCAGAGGTATAGAACGGTGACGTCTTGCGCCAGGGTGCGGACATTGCGCGGGCGACACAGCAGATAGTCTGCTGTCAGACGAGGGTGCTTGCGGGCTAGGAGGCCAGGCAATGTAGCAGAACCAATTCTAGGACCTCTCTCCCCCACGGGACTGCCCGAGAATGTGAGTGCTGTGGGATTTGCAATGTTACAGGTATTTTCCTGCCCAAACAGGGGCAGAAGGGTACATTGCAGGTATCTGCACAAATAGAGTGGGGGCAAGTATCTACAGACGGTGTGCACCGGTAACCCCAAGAGGGTGGTGTTGAGATCAAAATCTCGCAGCGGCAAGTTAGCCAGGTGGCATGCGTCAGTTGGTTAGGCCAGAATGTGTGCCGTGGCTCCAAGAGCGGCTTTAAATGTGTTGGAGCTCTATCGCTGACCATTTCAGAGCACACACTGCACCTCGGCCCAGTAGGTGAAGACCATATGCTCAGGTGCAGCTTGATCTTATGGAAGGCAATATTCCCTGGTATATCAAAATACTAGTTCACTACCTGGGTTGAGCATCAAGGGTCACAGCTGGTTAGCAGGTATGTGTGTATCTGTGATCGAGCTTTAGTTAGCAAGCCTGGTAGGTGGCGTAAGTTGTTACTCCAAATGGTTGCTGTGACTGCAATAGTGTGCGCAATGCGAACAGTCTTGTTCGCGAGGGTTTATTAATTGCAAAGGTATGTGCACATGTCTGGTCAACTTCAACAAAGTAGGTGCACTCTGCTCCCAGGGCAGGTTACGGGTTGCTTCAGTGATGCAGGAAATGCCCGTCCGCATAGCCAGAGCATATAGGCTGGTTGTGGAAGCGGTCTTCTAAGCAAGTGTGCTGCTGTTCCATAAATTAGGGAAACAGGTGTTAGGAAGCACGAAATGCTAGAATGACTGCAACTACAGGTTGCAGGAGGTGGGAGCCACATCAGCTTGAAGGGTAATATAGCGATGTGTAAAAGTAGAGCTCCCTCCTGGGAGGCCATCACATTATTGCAGGTAATGCGAGGCACTGGTACATTCCCAGAGAAGGATAAACCGCTCCATGCGCAAGTTCGCAGAGCAAGGGGCTGTGGCTTCATCAGGCATGGGCTAGGCCGGGCGAACACCAAAGGTTATTTTGACAAAGTGGGGTGCACTTGGCACAAGTGGGCTTGGATCTGTTCCTGCTGGACATGAATGAGGCCCGGGAAATTGCAGGTTGCAGTGAGAAAGGAACTGTTTTGGTGGGGGGCTCTTTAGGCGACGGGGCCGCCTCCAGAGCTTTGGCAGAGTTACAGGGCGATCTGGAAGCAGATGGGTACAGAAGGGTACCTCTGCGTGGGCACAATAGGGGTGCCAGAGCCAAATCCCAGGAGCCTCATGGGAGGGTCCTGGAACAATTATGTCGGCGCCCGTTAGTCCTTCAGGCGGTTGTGGGCCTGAACAACCGGGGGCTTGCCTTGCTACGCTCCGCCCCGAAAGGGGCGTGAGTAATAAGGGACCAATGTGTCACGTGATCCAGTAAGGGGATCACCCCCATAAGGGTAGCGCTGATTGGATTCTCCACAGTGCTTGGCTCATCAAGCGGGCAGGGCAGCGTAGAGTGGTACAGCTGCCTGCCCTTGGATCGCCCGTAAGATAACCCACCATATTTGCATACTTTTGTATGAAATAAACCTGTAGCAATATTTTCCCAAACAAAAGTTGTGTTGTGTATTTATTTATGCATGCATACTCTGATATGGTTGGGTGGGGTGTGTTGCCAATAATGGGACTATGCGGCTGCCCGCGGCCCCCACAGGGGGCCACCCTAAACGGGCGGCCCCTTTAGTGCCATTTGGGCACTTCCCCACCCCCACTCAGAATGCGGGGCTCGAGGAGGAGCCCCCTTGCAGACGCGTCACTTCCGGCACGCAGAGGAGGTGGGGAGGTATTTATGCCTCCCCTGACCATCTTGGCGTCCTCTTTGCGCCGGACACGCCGTCTCCCACCCTACCGCTTACCCGGCGTGGGGTTGGCAGGCGAAGTACATAGAACGTTGTAATGTTTTTCTTTTGTCGTTGCAGGCGGAGTTACAGGGCGATCTGGAAGCAGATGGGTACAGAAGGGTACCTCTGCGTGGGCACAATAGGGGTGCCAGAGCCAAATCCCAGGAGCCTCATGGGAGGGTCCTGGAACAATTACGTCGGCGCCCCGTTAGTCCTTCAGGCGGTTGTGGGCCTGAACAACCGGGGGCTTGCCTTGCTACGCTCCGCCCCGAAAGGGGCATGAGTAATAAGGGACCAATGTGTCACGTGATCCAGTAAGGGGATCACCCCCATAAGGGTAGTGCTGATTGGATTCTCCACAGTGCTTGGCTCATCAGGCGGGCAGGGCAGCGTAGAGTGGTACAGCTGCCTGCCCTTGGATCGCCCGTAAGATAACCCACCATATTTGCATACTTTTGTATGGAATAAACTTGCAGCAATATTTTCCCAAACAAAAGTTGTGTTGTGTATTTATTTATGCATGCATACTCTGTTATGGTTGGGTGGGGTGTGTTGCCAATAATGGGACTAATTGTCCGAGCAGACAATAGAAATAAGATGCACAAAAACTATACACATTGATCAAGATCACAAGATGTGGTGATATGGGTGAAACCGCCATTATAATTCGGGGTTTCTCATCCAAGGCTGACAAATATGCCCATCTTTGCCAACTCCCACGAGTGAAACTTCTACCCACATAGGTCTGCCTGCTTCTCTAGCACCTAAAGGAAGGATGCATGTCCACGTGTTTTTAATTCCATGGACTGTTTATTATTTTTAAACAGCACCGTGAGCAGATCATTGGCACTAACTGCTTGGCCACACAAGTAATTAGCTTCTAATTAAGGAAAGCTGATTGAGAAAATTCAAGCACAACAAAAGGATCTTTTTATTTACAATGTGGAAAATAGCTCGGGCTCTGCGATGAAATTTGTACTTATCGTTATGTCACTTAATATCTATTTTTTCACGGCTCTCGGAAGTGTGCGAAATAGTGACTACAATAATGTGGGAGTTCTCGCCTTCAAAAGTAATTACAGGTCTCCTTGACGGCACCTCATGGGAACAATGCAGCACATCTTTCCATAAACCGGAACTGTTATCCCGTGTTTGTTGCTTAAAAATAAATAAAACAAGACGCGCGGCCAAGAAACGCGCTCTCTGGTGAGGGAGGGAGAGGAGGGGTGAGGGAGGGGGAGGAAAGGCAGATGGCGCCTCGCAAGCGATGCGAGGAATGGATGGCAGCTGTGCTGCGCGTGCACGCCATCGTGAACGCAAGCTGGTCGCCAGCCGAAAGCCAGTGGGTTTGCACTTCCAAAACCCGCTTACTAAAACTCTCGGCCAGACCAGTGCAAGCGCTGGTGCAGGCCGAGACCTAAAAACTAATTTACTACTTATCAATGTCTACATCCACCCTGACAGCAGGTCAAAACAAGAACTTACAAAGAAATTAATCTAGCTGATCACAAGAAGCAAATACAAACAACCACAATCCGATATCATAGTAATGGGGGACTTTAATATGAACTTGATTTATAATTCGGTTTGTGACGACATCTTAATATCCCAAGATCACCACTGGTGAATACTTCAACAGGAAGCTATACAAACCAAGCAGCGAGACACAAAAGGCGAATATTTTGTAAATTAAATCGAACCCCTTGGTTTGAGAGTACTAAATGTAAGGTTCCAAGGTAACTGCCCACATGGCAATCTCATACTCTAATATAAATTACACAATAGTCACTTTGCCTCTATTCCTACAAGTTAAATCATTTCACATTGATAAGAAATTGGAAAGTGACCACCTCCCACAGGTAATCGAACAGGCAGCTAAATGGATCTTTCACCAGCAGGCAAACTTACCTGCCAGGCACTTTGTAGTCAATGAATTATAAGACCTTAAGGGGGATTGAGGGCAAAATAGAGGCAATATAAGTAACAGCAGCACGGAATATAAAATCTACATATAATGGCGAGCTATCCCGATCGATAACTGTGAACTTCTTACAACCCTCGTGTTAGACAAATACACGTCCTATAACAGGCCCAGGCTTACCAGATCTGTAACAGCATCACTAGGGCCAAGGCGGAAAAAGATGTTAGAGACTTGTTTGTCAGCAAAAAAAAAAATTAACAAGACTTTGTGCACATTGAGGCAGTGTCTAAACAACCCAGTGAAACTCACCAACCTACAAAACATAAGAAAGATGTATAGGAAACTGTTCTGGAATGAAAATAGAAGACAGAGAAGGCCTTTTGGGGCCAAGACTCTATTTCTTAAGAGGAAAACAAACTCAAATGATTTCTGGAGACTGGTGAACGGCTAAATAGAGCCTCTAATACAATAAACAACGCCAACATTCACGAAGCGAGTGGGGTAAACTACTTAGACACGCATTTCAATGTAACGGTTGAAAATCAGACTCTCTCCAATAACATCAGAAAAGGAATAATTCAGAGTGCGGGTGCTAGCACAGCCCCGGGACCCAATGAATTAAACACAACGAAGTCCGTCCCAAAGCGGAGGGCATCTTCTTTCAAGATGGGGACAGTAAAGCAAACTTTGAGGCGATACTATCGCATTGTGCACTAATACGTGATAGCAACTTCATCTATATCGAAGGCTTCTCAGCTGCATCACAGGTGCAATCAGGGAAGGAGATAGACCCAGCAAATCCTGGCCCTAAATCAGCCACTGTCTCACTGTACAATGAAGAAGATGCTAAAATAAACACTGAAGCATCTACTCTGTTTTGTGATTTAAGAAGCAAAATTACATTTACCAACATGGAAGGCCTGACAAATGTCTCCCAAGTGCAAATATTTAAAGAGATACAGAAGAGCCAACGAGATGGCGCTTCAGGGCATAATGGCACTCCACCGGCAATTTACAAAGTCAACCACACATTCTGGGCTTTTTAAGAGCGTTTTGCAGACCCAAAATATTCTGGACTCCTAGAGGGCTCAATAATCAACCTTATTTTTAAATGAGGGGAACAGCATCAATCAGAACACTTTCAGCTCATCGACCTTCTCGATACTGAAGCCAAGTACTTGGTAGGATGACTTAAAGGAGTTCAAGAAATGGGAGGAGGACAAAAAAATCACACCACAAAATCAAATAGGTTTCATACAAGGGATGGGCACCACAATTAATATCTTTTCTATTATATCAGACAATATCATAATAAATAACCAACCATTTTTATCTATGCTTTGTAGATTTTTAGTCAGCATTCAACTGTGTCCAACGGAATCTCCTCTGGGCCAAACTGGCACACTGGGACATCCCGCCTTGTCATCTAAAAGCAATGCATCTGCTTTATTCCAACACCTGGGCTAGAATAAAGATAGGAGATGGTGCCTCCCTCTCTTGGAAAATCTACACCCACAGGGTCTACAACAAGGGTGCGTTCTGGCGCCGTACTGATTTAAGTTAATGTCTGGCTGGTATGGCTCCTGCATTGGACACTATAAACTCACATGCACCGAAATTTGGATGCCTAGGCATTTCACATCTGCTGTACACTGATGATGTTCTACTTCTCAGCCAAACTAAACTCAGGCTTCAGCATCTTATTGAAAAACTACTCAGCTACTCCTCAAGCAATTGTATGATAATCAAGGAGAAAAAACCAAGGTCATGGTAGTCAAAAACAGAATAAAGAACAAGCAAAGCTGTTTCCTACAGGACCAGCCCTTGGAATGTGTAAAAGAGAATAAATACCTTGGTGTTGTATTTGATGAAAAAGGTTCCTTTCTTCCACAAAATCAGGAGTTACAACAGAAGGGTAATGCTTTAACCTTAGCATTTCAAACCCTAATTAGATCAATGGGAGAGCCCAGCTTAGCACCATTACTAAAGATTATCTCAGCAAAACTTCTTCCAACTCTGACGTATGGTAGCGAAGCACTTTGCAACTGGGATGCAGCTGCATTAGAGGTAACTGTTTCAAAAACCTACCAATACCCCTTTAAGCTTCACGCAAACGCATCTCCTGCTCAGATGCAGCTGGAGTTTGGACTAATAAAACAAACAATCGCCAGGAAGAAAGCTGACATCAAAATCTGGCACAAACTGAAGATGGCAATAGATAATCCTATGACTGTGCCATGTATGCCCTGGATGTACCATCATTCTGGGAGCTGCCAATGCCTCATAGGGTCCTTTAGATCTACCAATGCCTCATAGTGTCCTTAAAAAAACAATTAACTGCATACTCAAGAAAATCTCGGCAGCAGCGGACAAGGCAGTTCTAGTGAACAGATCTCACACTGAGATGTTATTAAACACCTACAAACCCCTTAAACCACAATATTATCTACAGGCTGGTTGGTTGATGTATTTAAAGCAAAAATTAATGAGGTAGCACTTTGGTCATCTCCCGCTCTTTTGTACACTTTGCCTTGGCTTCGGATTGAAGACTCAACCTCCTGTCGGTTATGGGGATCGGCTACGGAGGATCTTATCCACTTACTCTGTATTTGTCCTGAACTCCTAAGGGAAAGGAGAGCCCTTTTAAGAGTGGCCTTTAATCAATGGGGCATTCGCTCTTGCAGACAGTCTGTTGTCGCATGTTTCAATCCTACGGATGCAATTTTGAACTACCAAATTTCTATCAAGGGCTGATCAAAAAATGAAAGCGACTGTGATAACCTCTGCTTTTTGAATAGCTGCCGTTCACTGCCCAAAGCAAAATTTTAACCTCTGCATATTTATTTATTATTTTAGTTTTAACCTTTTTGAATGGAGTTTTGGTGTAGTATGTAATGGTTTTATTATGTTAAAACCTCTATAGCGTCTGTCATCGTATGGAATGATTTTAATTAATTATACATAAAAAAATATTTTTATCATAAATAGCAGTAAAGGATACAGTGAGGATCCATTCGTGCATAATAGAGTGAGATATGATTCTGAGGAAAAGCCGTACTGAGAGACTAGAAACTTAACATGCGAGAGAAGCAACAAAATGGCCACCAGTGAACACTGACGCGTATTTGTGGTGGTCAGGTGCAGAGAGGTCTCAGTGATTATACTAAGTGATAGCTCGTGGGGGGCTGACTTTGTTTGGAAGAGGCACGCAGATGCCTAAGCAGCGATCGTTCAGGCATTTTGCTCTCATTTCTGGGCATGAATGTTTCAGATAATGCGTCGACATCTCGGTCACAGAAAAAGCATGGCTCTGATCCTTTCTGACAGTTGTGTGCAGTGGGTCGAATGTGCAAGTCACCTGTCACCAGTCTCAGCCTTAAGCCATGAAAAAAGATGGAAACATAGCGAGTGTGGGCGTAGGAAGACATATCTGTCTTCCTGACTGGAGAAGCAGCCTGCCTTATTGCCCTTGGGTCAATTCCTCATGGCAACACTCAAACCTGGAGGAGAGCGAATATTATTCAGAGGTAGAACTGGAGAAGGAGGCCGATGCCACAGAGAAACCACATTTGATGGCGGTCGTGGGGAAATGTATTCCTGAGAAAGCATCTACTACTAAGTACAAAAGGGCCTCAATGTGTGGTGGTGCCATTGCAGTATGTTAAACATCTACACTGAGGGCCTCATTTATGAGGCCCCTTGCGCCACCAGAACGTCACTTTTTGTGACATTCCATCGCGCAGGAGCCTGCTGCATATTTACGAGGCAGCACTAACTAAGCCACTTTTTTTGGCTTAATGCTGCCTTGTAAATATTGTTCCCTTTAACGCAGTTTTCTTAAACTGCGTTAAAGGGGCATGCAATGGGTGTTGCTGGGGGCATTACCAGCAACATCCATGGCTTTATGACACTGCCCCAGATTTACGAGAAACTGTAACTCTGAGGCAGCGCCAAAAACGTACTCCTATCCAGGGGAGGCGTAAGGGAGGCACAATGAGGAGAAATATCTTTATTTCTCCTTGTTTTTACTTTTTCTGTGTGTGCTGCATTCTACAGCACACATAGAAAGAGGAAAAAGCGTCTTGTGATTGTTTTTGTGCAGGAAGGTTTCCCTTCCTGCACAAAAATTATCATCCCTGCAACGCAGGCACCCTTGCACCATGGTGTAAAGGTGCCTGGGTTGGTGCACGGTAGCCCATTGTGCGCCGGCGCAGGGGAAAAAGACAGGAATGAGCCGTATCTTATTGATACGCTGCATATCCTGCCCTTTTCTTTTGCAATAGGGCAGCGCAGCAGGAAGGCCAGCGGTGCTGCCCTATGGCAAAACCTTATAAATGAGGCCCCCAATTCTTATCTGCAGGCTGTTTCCCCTGTGAAGTGGGTCCGAAATTATCTGGAAACACGCCCCTACGTTTGAGACCTGAATCTCGCGATAGTGCATTTTTCTTAGTTTATTCATATTTACCCTTTTTTTCTTGGCTTTCCATTTTTGACTATGTTGCACAGGTTTGAAATGTAAGGATGTAATGTTTTCAATATGCGCATTGTTTGTGGCAGTAATTCCATCAGTCTAAGATGTATCTGTGTTACTTGCTGCGTTACAGATCTCACCTAACAGCCTCAGTAGAGTGAATGACAGGGTTCATGAGATGACTTGACTTGTTAGAACTGTGTAGATGAGTGTGTTCCTGAGGGGGTCTGCTAGTGTACAGGGAATGTGAAGATGGTGTTAGTGCACAAGTCTTTCGCAGTACACAGTGTGGATGAATGTGCTGCAGAGGAAGACTCAATTACCCATAGAGAGTGTGAAAACTTGTATTCTTGGGGATTCTCTCTCGCTGGTGAGTGTTCGAATGAGCATCTCTGTGGCGTCAGTGAATGTCTCCACTAATACAAAGTGTGAAACTCTCCATCAATACAGGGTGTGTGGATGAGTGAGTTTCTTGAGAAGGTTCAATCGCCACAGAATGCATTGGCCTGCCTGACATCAGGGTCTTCACTACAGTGGTCAGTGTGAGTGTCTGTGCCTTTATGGGAGTGAGTGTGTTGCTGAGCGTACCTCTTTCACACTAGAGAATATAATAGTGTTCGGGTTTAAACATACTGAGGTTCATGTTGGAGGGAGATCCTTACCATCAGAGGGAGGGTGTGTGGTCACAGAACATGCCAACATTTCATTGTCTTTACTCCATTCTAAAGACTGAACATGGAACAGCGAGACTCGAAGGTCTGTCCAGGGAGGGAGACTGTCCTACACAGGTATGGCGCGATACTGTATCAAGCTGTGCCCTTGGATTTAGAATATTCATCCTGCACCAAGCTTGTCCATGGGATACTAACTATCTCACACCATACAGAGCTCTGCTCTAGGATACTAAATATCATAGGATGCTAATAGTCCTGGCCCCTTGATATACCTCTGTAAAAAAATTGTTGTCCAGAGATTTTCAATTTTTGATTTGTATTTTTGTATCATTAGAGAAGTAATTTAGCTTGGGTAGACATTGCTAATCCGGGCCTAATTTTTCTGTACGACATTTTTTAAAATGGCAGATGTGTTGCAGTGATGATGTAATAGTTCAGGAACCATGAGACCTATATACTTCATTGTGGTGTAAAAACATAGGTTTTGGAGGTCAAGTAGTCTTATAGAGACAGAAAATAACTCCTCAGAGCAACCCTTCTGTCCTTTTTCAAAATGACGGCTCTATAATGATGTGTTTTAGCCATCATATTGGTAATTTACTGTAATATTGTTTTTGTTTCAGGTTTTCCGTTGATTAAAATTCATAAACATGAGCAAAGCAGGTGGTAGCAGAGGATCTTTACCTTCTGACAGAGTGTTCCTAACCACGAAATTTGAGGACTACTTCAACAAAGAAAAATGTGTCATATGCCAAACTAATCCAAACGAAAACCTAACATCAACTACGGCTGGACAGAAGAGAGTTCGAGATGCTGTAGAAATATGGCAAGACGAAGTTAACAAAAGATTGAAACTGACTGGTGATGAGAATCAAATATTTTATCATTGTAACAACAATTGTTACAAGTCGTATACAATGGAAAAAAGCGTGGAAAAAAATTGTCAAAAAATAGCAGAAACCAGTGAGTCACAACAAGAATCCGAGTCTTCTGAGAAAGCGACGACAACCAAACCCAATGCCCAGCCACTTAGACGATCGATGGCCTGTCTCCACCTCCAACAATTGATCAGAAAGCAGAGCATCTTCAATGTGTTATCTCTGGTTTAGCCAGAACAAGGGCCAAAGGGATTGATGAAAAAACAAATTATAGAGTATGTGAGTCTCAAAGGGCAAACATGTTTTTATCTGCAGCTAGTTTCTTTCAAGATGAAATTTTCAGCCAGATAGCTGATCTAAACAGCAAGGTGAATGTATTTGCAGCGGATTTGTATGCCTAGCCTAACTTCCCATGTGCATACATTTGAAAATATGAATGTATAATGAGCTCCCAGCAGCAACGTAACCGTTAGCCTTCAGTTAAGTTTGCACTCTTTGAAAAAGCAAATTAAGTTTTAAGGCCACTCTTGAGTGATGGCTACGGGTTCACACTCAGTGAGATCAGAGAAATAATGGTCAGCATTGATGAAACTGTATTGATACATAATAATGAAATTAAGATTTTCCTGGTGAGAATGTACAATGACAGAATACGTTTTGTCAGTCTGACAAACAGAATGAGCCACTTATGGTGTTCTCAGCTGATTTGACTCCTAAAGTTCTTGCTGCAAAAATAGATCACAAGATGCAGTAAAATTAGCAGTAATCATTTTAAGAAACGCCTTGAAATATATAGATTTTGGACTTAATGCCAAATTTTGTGATGCCCCAAAGCTCCGCAAATCATGGGCATCAACAAGAATGCCTGATGTTGTCTTAACATTTTTTAACATCATTGTTTAATATCAACAAAGCCAAACTGTTACAAACTAAAGTTCTTGAGTTTGGAACAGAAGCTGACAACATTGATGATGGCTTTATTTATTTATTTATTTATTCGGTGTTTTATATAGTGCGGACATGACCCAATAGGGTATCAGAGCGCTTCACATTTACATAGTCTTAATCTTAGTACAGCCGGTTTGACACGAGCATAAGCAAATAACAAGCGTACAACACTTTGAGAGAAACAATTGTGCTTACAAGGTCATATGTATATATACATCGATTTTAGAGAGAAACATTTGTGCTTTCATCATCATATATACAAGTCCTGACGACTACTAGCGATCGATTTGTATTAACAGGGTGTGTGATCAGGAAAGTAACCTAACAGAGGCTAGTCTATTGTTATTATGGGAGGAATTTGCTCATAAGAAAGGTCTTAGCTTCTTTTTTGAAGGCTGAAGTCGACGCGATTCTTCTAATGCTCGGTGGGAGTGAGTTCCAAATTCTTGGTGCCGCACCAGAAAAAGCTCTGTCATAAGTTCTCTTCTTTCGGAAGATATAAGCGAAGAAATGGAAGACAATCCCATGAACCGACAGGCTTATGCTGTGCAAATAAACTGTCTTTTCCAAATCATGTTTTATTAATTACATCACAGCAAAAAGACAACTCCACTACACATGATGACTGCCCACACAATCTATAACAAGTGCAAAAGTAGGGAGCTAAGTACTTTAATGAATAGGATTGGTGTATCAACAAGTTATAATGACATAGTAGGGAGCAGGAACTTGTTAGCAGCTCATGCTGTAACATCTTCTGAATCCGACAGCACACCACTTCCAGGAAAGAATTTACAACTGCTGCTCTTCTTTGTCTGGGACATCCAGCACACATGATACTGCCATTGAGCTTTCTCAAGACTGTATCAATGAATACCTGCTGGAAAACAGGCTGTGTCAGCTGTAGGCATAAACAAACAAAGCTGCAAACTTATAACGCAACTGCCTTGCCAACATGTGCAAAATAACTACAAGATGCTGCAGTCCGCAAAGCTGAATTAACTGAAGCTATCATGTCACTTATTTGGTGCGGACTAAAGGATGAAGAAAAGCCAGTTCCTCCATGGGCTGAAATTCATGCTCTGATCTCCCAGAATATCATCCCACTGAAGAAGTTTGGGTTTTTACCAGTAATACCATCTCCAGACACAAACTACGCAACAGTATAAACAGCTCTAAATAAATTCCAAAATGTGCAAGGTCAGCTTGAAGACCAGCCTATCCTGCCAATTTTCTGCGATGAAGGTATTTCCCGTAATGTAGCTGACATTTTTATGAGCAATCCAGTAGAATTTGATGATCTTGTCCAATGATGGGCATTTTCCACATGACAAAACTTGTGTTGCGGTGTGCAGGAAGTTATCTCAGTGGAAGTGGCATAGACAATGCACTTATTGAGGCTGAAATCTTTGGAAGCAAAACCGTCCAGTCAGTATTGAGTGGAACTCATTATGTTTGCTCGTTACAAAGTATGCTCATCATATCTGAGGCTATAGAAACATTGTATTGGAATGCTTTCTAGAACAAAAGTGACAAATTAGGTTTTGCATCTCTTATCACAGAAGTGAACAAGGCACAGGGTGCACCTCATTCAAAAGACATACTTCAAAGCCAGGCAATGTACAATAGACTCAGTTCAAAATCAGAAAACCTGAAAACAAAACCAAGTTTGTAGAGTTTGTCAAAGAATGTGAAGAAAAATCAGAACTTTGCAAGTACTGGGGAAATGTTTTACACGATAGCTCTAGTGAAAAAGTTGGTACATGCTAATCTGGAAGGTGATTGGGAGCTGTATGTGAAGACTGTGGCGTGGAGTCACTAATTACTGGGTTTCATTAATTTGATTGCATAAACTCCCTGAGATATGGGTCCTGGTATTTGGAAAGAGTGAAGAAGGTAGAGGTGAAAAAACCCTACTTCTACAGAAAATTCATCTAAAGACATTTTGTGGTGAAAGACAGAGAAGAAAGGTTCAATGCTGTGGCTCCAGATATGAAACTGGAACAGACGATCCAGAGATCACAGAAAAGCTCCAAGGGAATTGTTGGTCAGGCACGTAAAAGTGAATATGTTGCTCAAAGGCAGCTAGTTTACCATGAAGTCCTTTCTATTTGCAATGTTTTCAGAGGGATGACAAATTCAAAACTAATGGACCATCATGAAACTGTTCCTCACCACCGAATTGTGGGAAAGGGAGGGGAACGTTTTAATAAACATGTTAACTGCCATCTTCATTTCATACAGCAGCAAGGAAACTTCATTGAAATGACTGAGCTTGTGCGACTACACAACTTTGTGGCCAAACAATATATGGATAACAATACGAAGACACATCTACTCGATGTCCTGGAACATGGATCGAACTGAAGCGGAGAGATTTGTATTGAAAGAGAAAAAGCTGTTTGACATAATCACTAAAGTTAAACTTCCACGCACGCTTTAATTGCAATAGTAAGAGTTTTGTCCAACCAGCCACTACAAAACAGGTTACAAAAAAACAACTTTCGCAAGCAGTAGAGAGATGGATGTAGCAAAAGAAAGGGGTGAATTTATCAAGGACATTCTGTCGCATGATCTTCTTCCAACAAATACATTATTTGATGGAGATGCTGCAACCAAACCAGTGAAGCACAAACTCATAGAAGAGCTAAAAAAAAAAAACTTTCACCTGAAGAATTTCATTTTGAAAAGGTGTCCTCAATGAAAACTGCTGTTGTTGTGGACTATATGACACAATTGCAAATGATCAAGATTTCATCCATGCAAAACTTCGGAGAGGTCGTTCAGACTGTTCTACAGATAGCAAAGTCAGTGTGCACCTTGCAAGAACTGCACATTGTCTTTGATAGTTATCCTAAACTATAAGCCAAAGAATGTGAGCGAATCAGACGAATGTCTACAAGTGGAACAATTGACCTTGCCTGCATCAAAAATTTGACACCTATACCTGTGCAACTTGATAAATTCTGGTCAACATCAAACAAGATGAACTTGGAGATGTTAATTATCCAAAACATTGCTGATGTTTCAGTGAATACTGACTTTCCAATTAGTTGAATGATTGTCAACGAGGAGTTGGTGCCTGCAGAAATATATTCAAAAGATACGTGCCATTTTTTCAAAAACTTAACAGCAAATTGGAGGAAGCTGACCTACGTGTTGTGCCACATGTTGAGTGGGCTGTTCGAAACGGTTCCAATTGAGTCATTGTCCTGTCAAATGACACAGATGTTATTATTGTGCTACTTATATTTGTTGCAATGTTCATAAGTCAAGGATTGGCAGAGTTATGGATACGTTATGGAACAGGCGAGAAAATACACTTAATCCTGCTTCATATTCTGTACAAGAAACTTGACCAAGAAATGCCCAGTGTTCTTATCAAGGAACATATTCTTGGTAATGTCACTATGAGCAAAATTGGAAAAAGCTTGGAGCTTTAACTGCTGAACCTGTGAAGTTTCTAAAAGGAATTGCTGAGACTGAAGAAGATTGTGACTTTAAAGACGTAGAGAAATCCCTTGTGCATATGTGGAAAATGAGTTCTGATTGTCACACATTTGGCAAACTTCTGTACAGTGAGTTCAAATATCAGTCCCTCTAAGTGACCTGCCATCGATGTCATAATCTGTGCATTGACACATTAAAAGAGTGTTCTACTTGATCAGAAGATGTGTAAATGTTTTGGATCATACATATGTAGAGAAATTTCTAAAGCCTCTACCAACAGAACTTACACGGACATGTACTTGCAAAACCTGTGCTACAGAAAGATGTCCCTGTCGATATGCTTTTCTCAAATGTTCAACATTCTACAAATGTACCACGAGCGATTGCCGAAACAAATAAATGAAGTGACCTATGAAAATGTATCTAAAAAACAGGAGTGATAAACATTATTTTTTTTTCATATTCAGATCATAAACATTGTTTGGTGTATTCATAAAAGGATAAAAAAAACATTATTATTTGTTTCATTTCTATATATGTCTCTTCTTCCTCTATAATAGCCGCCATTTTGGAAAATGGCAGAAGGGTTGCTCTGAGGAGTTATTTTCTGTCTTTATAAGACTACTTGACCCTCAAAACCTATGTTTTGACACCAAAATGAAGTATATAGGCCTCATGGTTCCTGAAATATTACATCATCACTGCAACACATATGGCATTTTAAAAATGTCGTCCAGAAAAATTCGGCCCGGACCAGCAGTCTACCCAAGCTAAATTACTTCTCTAATGCTCCAAAAACACAAATCAAAAATTAAAATCTCTGGACAACAATTTTTTTACGGTGGTATATCAGGGGGCCGGGATTATAAATATCTCACACTGTACAGAGGACTGTTCTAGGATACAAAATATCTCACACTGTACAGAGCTCCCCCTGCTCGAGTATACAAAATATCATAGGATACTAAATATCTCACATTGTACAGAGCTCTGTTCTATGATACTAAATATCTCACACTGCACAGAGTTCTTCTATAGGATACTAAATATCTCACACTTTACAGAACTCTGCTCTAGGATACTAAATATCTCATACTGTACAGAGCTCCCCTGCTCGAGTATACAAAATATCATAGGATACTAAATATCTCACATTGTACAGAGCTCTGTTCTATGATACTAAATATCTCACACTGCACAGAGTTCTTCTATAGGATACTAAATATCTCACACTTTACAGAGCTCTGCTCTAGGATACTAAATATCTCATACTGTACAGAGCTCCCCCTGCTCGAGTATACAAAATATCATAGGATACTAAATATCTCACATTGTACAGAGCTCTGTTCTATGATACTAAATATCTCACACTGCACAGAGTTCTTCTATAGGATACTAAATATTGCACACTATACAGAGCTCTGCTCTAGGATACTAAATACCACTCTGCACAGAGCTGTGCTCTTAGATGAGGAACATCTCACAGTGCTCCAAGCTCGTCCCTGGGATACAGAATGTCTCCCAATGAACAGAGTTCTACTCTGATATAAAAATATCACATATTTTGTGAGTCCTCACTTGGGATGCAGTATATCTCCTACTATAGAGAACAGAACTCTCATGCAGGATCAGCATATTTCACAATATACAGAGCTCTGCTTTAGGATGTAGAACATCTTACTTGCATCACAGATCTTTGGCCTGTGGTGCGGAATATCTCTCACTGTGCTCTGATCTGGGGTACGATTATCATATATCAAACACAGTCGTTACACGGGATTAAATAATACACTCAGAGGAGCTACCCAGTAGTCGGGCAATATTAGAGATAAACCAATTCACAGAGAACACTAGATAGTGCTATATAGACGCTGAACGTAACAAAATTGCAGGCCCAGGGTGCCTTCTGCAAGATAGCCTTACATGACTTACGATCTTCCAAATAACACTTTCTAGACTCTTCCCTTTTCTATCCCTCCTTTATCTTATTCAATCCAAAGAACAGACTTGCATGTCCACCGCTCAAATTAACTCATATTTCCCTATACTAATCCACCACTAATCGTTTTTGCGTTCCAGAGTAGCGTGCTACTCGCCGAAAAGCATTTCAACGCCTCGTCAGGGGTAGTAAGCGCCATATAAATGCAATTACGGTTACGGCCACATCGAGTGGCCGATTTCCATTGTAATTTAAAACATTTTCACAAGTACTCTACCACATCATTATGCCTTCCCAGCCTTCTAGTATACTCTTTCTACTGCTGGTTACTTATGACTATGTCATCTATATGCTCTATGTCGCCCTTATTGTAAAGCGCTCTAACACCTTTGGGTAATGTCGGCGCTATACAAAACTGCATCAATAAACTGCACTGAGGAATTCAAAACCAAGTGGTATGTTGGACCCTGCCCTCCCACTGTTCTACACCCACTATGAACCTCTGCCCTATCCAGGGCCCCAGCCTCGCGCTCACCTGCAGAGCCCGGAGCCTCGCTGTTCCAGACATGAGTTGAAATATGCGGAAAAAGCATGCAAGAAAAGGAAACCTGAGTATACGAACAGGCAGCGGCTGGTGTTGCAGCAGCAGGCTGAGGTTGGCAGTGGAGGCCGCCAGCGGGTCGGCCCTTACCTGGCCCCCTGCGAATATGACCGGAGCAGAAGCAGGCTTAGGCCGGTAGGGAATGGTGGCACCTTTGGGTGGAGACTGGAAAGAAATAGACAAGAGAGAGGTAGAGAAGAAGGCAGGAGGGTGGGAAGAGGGAGAGAGGCAGGGAGATACAGAGAGAGGTGATGTGACAGGGACAGGGCAAGAGAGGGTTGGTGGGAAAGAAGAAAGGGAAGGGAAAGGCAGGAAGGGAGGGATTGTGGGAAGAGAGGGCGGAAGAGGCGGGAGGCAGACGAGCCGAGAAGTTATAGGGAAGAGGAGAGGGGACGGAGGAGCGAGCGACAGGAGGGTATCGAGGGAGAGGTGAAAAAGAAGTGGCGGAAAGGGCAGAAAGAAGAGGATAGTAATGGGGTTAGACAAAGAGGCGTGAGCGAAGTAAGGCAAGAGAGGGTGAGATGGACAAAATGAGAATGATGGGATAAAGGAGGATTAAATTAAGGAGAGACGGGAGCAAGGGGGAGAAAGGAATAATAAAGAGAAGCGAGAGCAGAGAAAAGCAAGAGAGAGACCGTGTTAGAGTATGATAAAATAACACCAACAGATGCACTAGAAATGATTCACATTTTCTGTAATGTACATACAACGAAAAAGAGTCAAAAGCTCATTAAATAGTAATCAGTGTGAAGACATTAGCCAAGACTGACACCAGGGCTGCCTTCTGAGGCCACTTGCCCTCACATCTGGACATAAAGACCTATAGCTCACTTGGGGGAAAAGGGAAAGAAACGTTTCCTGTTTGCTTGGAACACAGGTACTCTGCCTGGACACACTGAGGAATTCTAATTTGCCTCTTTCTCTGTAAGGTTTCAGCTTAAAAGCAGTTCCTTGCTTCAGTAGTGACAGGGTCTGCAAGCACCAATCTGGAAAGATGAAAATACACTGGACCAGCAAGTGAAATATTCGCCAAACCCGATTGTTCATATCGCCTGATACATACAACCAGGATCCGCTGACATTTACACCCACACATCGAGCATAATTCTCCATAATAGAATTTTAGTGGTAGGGCAATGACATGCCCGTCCTAGTGGAAGGTTAGGGGGTGCACACTGTGCAGTCAAGGACAAGCCACAAAATGTAATATATTTGTTAGTCATACATTCCATATTTCATGAGTACGTGGAATACGTATTTTCTCCATCAGTAAAAAAAAAATTGAATTGAATTCGAAAAGGAAACACGCATTGGCAAAATAAATGAGTCCGACATGCCCTGTATTGAGTTCACATGCACAAGCTGTCTGTAGCAATATGGTAAAATGCGTGTAATACAACCAATAGACACAGGGAGACGCCATTACTCTATGCATGTGCAATTGCGAAGTAGAAAATGAGAACTTCATGTTCTCACCCCAATAACACAATGTTTGTTCAATGGGACAGTGCAATCATATGCTGTGGCCTTGTATTGATCTCATTAGAGCTGTCTGTAGCCACACTGAAGGCTCATGCATTTCCAATCAATCTGCAGGAGTATGCTTAGTGGAGGAAGAGCACTCCTGGAAACCTACAATTTGTTAACATTGCAACTAATTCATGTGGAGATTTTTGTCAATTCCCATAAAGTCAGAAATCTACAATTATTGGAGGCATTTGTCTATGAGAAGTAGATTTCTGTCTTTTTCAAAATGATTGTGAGCAATGCCACTAGTCCACACTGTTATTGAAGTGGTTCGGTAAATTAGGGAGAAACTGTGAAGTACTGATCTCTAAATGGGCTGGAAAACATCTCTGGCCTACTGCTACGGAGGTCTGTAGAGTTCACAACTCAGAGAGGGTGTGGATTCTCCAGACTGACACTTTAAGATCCTGCTTTTCTCTTGAGCCTTCAGAGCTCTACTTATCCTTCTTCGAGTGTTTTCTAGTCGTTGAAATGTTTATATTCTCAAAGCTGTCTGTCGCGGTTTTGGGCTCTGTTATCACCCTGAGCTCGCTTTGAAACAGACTTTAATCATTTCATATCGTGAATTTGTTTTATGTGAGTTGAAAAACATTACATTTTGAAGAATACAGATAGATCATTACTATAGATCAGCATTCACATTACAACAGCACAGCATAGGGGGATTTAATACAAGGTGTGGTGTTGTGGGCTCAAGGCCCACACGCTGCTGAAATCACGACACAGACACTAGGTATGTGGTTAGTTAACTGCCCACGAGCACATGCACCCTGGCCCTTTTATTAGCAGGGTCACGTCACTCGTGACGCCTGTGATGGATGGGTGTGGGGTGCATGTGTGTCCATGGCTGACTAACCAAGTGTCTGCTGAGACACGAGAACGTGTCCAGCACGACACTACATTCCTCCCAAACTTTATTCAAAATAAAACAAAGTCCAACTTCTGGAAACAAACTATTCACATAGGACACCACACAGTCTCTTGGTCCAGAGAGGCAGTCTGCGGGACAATAGTGGACAGGTGCAGCTGGGAGCACCCGAGCTTCTCAGCACACGTCCATAATTTAACCAGAGTCTACTGGGTACGAGCGATGCGTCGATGGAGTCCGGATTCCTTGCAACCTGTCCGTCAGATCAATGTCCTCTCACTTACTGCTGGATGAACTTGTGTGTTCTGGCGGTGATGCTGTTGGTGTCTGTCAACTAAACGATGGTGCATCAGGAGCATCGGTGGAGTCTTGCTGCAGAGTCTTCGCTTGAGGTGTCTGGGCACTATGATGACCAATCTGCCATGGCTGGAATAGCGATGATGTTCAGGCCGCGGTGCCTCCCGGTACCTTGTCGGTGGTGCCGCTTCTCGACCATCTCTCACGCGAGAATCCCTGGGTGTAGGAATATTCTTGAGGCCCTTGTGCGGGGCTGCTACGATACTGCGTGGGCTGTGCAGGACTGCTTGTGGGCCGCCTGGGGGCCGCTGCAGGAACACTAACAGGATACGACTACGTTGTTCGGGCAGCCGCCCGGGTGTGTGACTTAATGGTCGGTGGGCTTGCCAACAGGACACAGGGGCACATGGACTGTTGGATAGCCCCTGGACACTTGGTCTCTCATTTTGATGAGGGTGCCATGGTCTCTTGGTTCTTCTGCAGGTGACGATGTCGCTCCTTGGTTGGATGGGGTGATGCACATGAAAGTGATGTGTTGGTTGCCATTGAACCTGGAAGACAGGTGGTGACGACTTGCTGGGAGAGAGGATGTCTGGAGGGACTTCGCAGCCACGTATCTTCATCTTGCTGAGGCTGTTATTCACCCGTGGCATCTGCAGTCAGGAGCAGGGATGCCGTCCGACTTAGACTGTCGATGCTGGGGACTGGACGGTTGCACTGGGAAGCATTGAAGAGAGACCCGGTTCACGCATGCTGCGGCTTACATTTGGTTCTCACATTGAGCTGTCTCCAGGGATGTCGGTCCACCTTGGTGGCTGTCTGGTGTCCCTGGGTGCGCTCTTGTCTTGTGGTAGTGCGAGTCCTTGTTCTTCTCCCCTCGTTCTCTCCAGCGCACCTGTGGTCGTCCGGTTCTTCATGGTGACGGCATTGTCACTCTTCTTTGCGCGGACCTCTTGCAGGTCTGTCCTGTCACTAGGACTTGCTTCTACTCCTTGTGGACCTCTCGTAGGCCCCATCCCATCCTCAGGAAATTTTGCGGTGCTCCTTTACCAGGATGGCAGGTCACCTTTTTCACTCAAGGGCGTCGTGCTTGCGCCTCGAGCCTGCGCCATCGTGGCACCTGCTCCTGCCTCTGTTCAGGCATGCTTCGCGGGGTCAGTCATTGCATGTTACGTGCTCCTTGCTTGCTGTGCGATATGGCGTCCGGCCACGTGTCGCATGTCTTTGGAGCACATGTTGCGTGGCAGGTTGCCACGGGGAGTGTGGGACTCTCCTCTTGCCTGTCTTGGGTCACTGGTGACTCTGTCAGTGTGAGGGATGACACTCTGTGTTGTCTTTGGCCCACTGCGGGGCTTTGCTGGTGCAGTAGAGATGTAGAGGCTCTCCCTGCTGCCTTCAGCATTGCTTCTTCTGTGTGGAGGGGTCTCTCTCTCTCCCGGGCGCCTGCCCTTGCTGTCAGGTCCGCTGGTGCGGCCTTTTGCGTACCTCTGGCTTCACGCGTTCCGTCCTCTTCATGGGCGCCCTCTTCTGGCACTTGGTGTGCCCGCTCTTCTTTCTTGCGGTGGTGGCTGTTCACCACGGAGGTTGGGTGGCGCAATTTCCTCACTTGCTATGGCGTTAGACGGCCACTGCCGGGTTATGCGTGCAGTGCACAGTGGTCCTTGTGGCTTACTAGCTGCATAGCAGGACTTGCTGTCCTCAGCTTTGCTGCATGGGTTTAGCTGGCTCTTTCACACGCTGCTGGTGGCATCTGCACGGGCCTCAGTGCGGTAGGTTCCTTAGTGCTACCTTATCTCCTTGCCTATGTGGAGCAGCGAGCAAACCGCCAGGTGGTGTCACCATGGCTCACACCGGGTCTCAGCAGCATTGTCGAAACTGTGGGAGGGTGCCATGTGGCAGGTACCGCCTGTGCAAGTCTCAGATTCCTTGGGTACAGTATGTTTCTCACTTAGGGCTAGTTCTTGGGGAAACTCTATCGACTCTTTGCTGATGCCGGTCGGCAGGGCAGCATGTCCTCTTTAAAGTCTCTGGGCCGTCTTTTCTTTCGGGTTGCGTTGTGGCACAACGGCCACTAGGTGGTGCCGTAACTGCTTTCCCATTCAGGCTGTGGCAGTCTCAAGTGCAGGCTGTCCTGCAGGGTTGTCTCCTTTTCATGAGGGCAGAGGACAACCAGTGTCTCACAAAGCAATATCTCTTCTTCAGTGCAGTAGTGGCAGCAGGTGGTCACCAGAGGGCTCAGGGTACACTTGGCTACCACTCTGGTTTAGCATGCAACGGTTTCAGCACCATCTTAGGTGGATCTCACATTTCCAGTGCTGGCTGTTTTCTTGCAAGATTGTTCGGTTCTTTTTCTTTCCTGCGGTACCTTCTGATGGCCACTGGAGGGTGCTGCGGGCGATTAGAGAGAGGCTACTGCAGCTGTTCCAGATTGCTGTGGGCTTCGTGGGTACTGGAGGTGCCGGTTTGGGGAGAGACACTGTGTAGGTGTTGAGGGGGAAGCAGAGAGCTGTTTCCGCTTCTGTGGGCACTCAGGTGAGTCAAAAGTCGTTGCTAGGCTATGCCCTCAGTGTGGTGCTCTCTTTTAGTGATCACCAGAGCCACGGCTGACAGTCTCCTTTCCTCTGTTGCAATGGTGACAGACGCTCACTAGGTGGTGGTTAAGCGTTATTCCCAGCACGGGCCTAGGTAGCTTTCCCAATGCTGCGGGCCTCACGCAGTAGTGATTGGTGGTGCTTAACACTTTCGCTGATGCCGCATGCATTCTCGTCCACCCGGGCTTCCAGGAACCGATGCAGGGTAGGCAAATGCTTGGCAGGCCCAGCCTTTTTTATTTATGATTTCAACACGCTAACACAAATCTCTGCACTTGCCCGCTGAAGTAGGCAGACAGATGGGCGCAGGCTGACTCGTGCTGTGTATTTTCTTTATTTTACCCTTCGGGCCAGCTCATTCCCACCGCATGTCGTGGTACGCTTGAGGCCAGGTGGGTGACCAGGCCGCTGGATTTCTTGCCGCTCTGTGAGGGGCATCAGGGCACCCCCTGCTTGTGACAGAGACCTCCCAGGCCGGGCGTAGCAGGGGCTTGATCGGGGCAGGTGCGGCCTTGGTTCATGCCGTTCATTGATGGCAGTGTCGCCGTGCTTCCTGCGTTTACCGCAGTCATGGAGCTGCGGCCCTGCGCTGTGCTGTGAGAGGCCAGGTGGCAGGGGTACTATCGGCTTGGTGCTGGAGTCGGGTTGCAGAGTGAGTTTGGCAGTGACCGTCTGGACTTTCAGAGCTGGTGCGACCCCCCCTGCGCTTGCTGGCCAGCCTGCTGTAACTTCACCTCACTTCTGACTTGCACAGGTGAACGTTGACAGGCAGGGGCAACTTGCGGGCGCCTAACTCAGTACATGGGGGCATAACCAGTCCTTGGCCTTGCTGTACATCAGGGGTGTTTCGGGGCTCGTCCGCTCCTTGCTGTGGACTCCTCCTTGTCACGCTGTCCTCCTGTTTATGCTATGACTCACTGGGTGAGTGACAACGGGAGCACCGGACTGTGGAAGATGACCAGTCACTTCTCTCCTACCTCAGGGCAAGGTCAGGACAGCGTCGGCAGCAGGTGCTGGGTGCCCCGGGCTATACTCCCTCCACGAGGAACTGCGAGGTGGCTGCTACCTCACACGCGGGATAAGACCCACTTGTCGCCATTGTGGTGTTGTGGGCCCTAAGCCCACATGCTGCTGAAATCACGACACAGACACTAGGTATGTGGTTAGTTAACTGGCCACGTGCGCCCGGGCCATTTTATTAGCAGGGTCACGTCACTCGTGACGCCTGTGATGGAAGGGTGTGGGGTGCATGTGTGTCCACTACCACGAGGGAGTGGCTGACTAACCAAGTGTCTGCTGAGACACTAGAACGTGTCCGGCACAACACTACACAAGGGTGAAAATAAGATTCATGGTAGACCTGCTAAACTGATCAAATACTCGGGGAGAGAGGCAGTATTCTTATTATTTAGAAAAACACAAAGATAGACTTGTTATTCCAGTTACTGTGTTTGATCCCGTGTAGGCTTCCCGACCATGCCTTTTATGTGACACCGCTATTTACTGCCTCTTATGTCACCATCAGCCTCAATCACATTTTTCACAGCAGTGCACACTTTTTTCTTGAATTCTCTTATAGGTAATATATTTTTGCTCTACTGTCAAGCTATCAATAAGAGAGTTGATCCACTTATTGACAGCTGCCAATCTAGTTTTTAGCCAAGCTTACACTAGGAAAAGCCATTCAATATTCTTGGGTGTAGAATTGGATATATTGCCATCTGTCAACATTCCACAATTAGATGATTACTGCCTATAAACTACAGATTTAAGGACTGGGACAACTTTGCTTCCATTTGACCACACTTACTACAGGAGGAAATCGAGTGAATCTTCCAACCAGTTTTAAGAATAGGATTGCAATGAAATTCTATAAAGCAACTGTTGCACATAAAGAGCTGTGGTACTAGTGCCTGTATCATCATGTTGAGTGAACACTAAGCTCATCCATGCTTTAAGCAGGGTCGTTGGAACTATGCGGCAGGACAGGGTCAAATTATGTGGCAGGGTTGAGTAAATTATGCGGCTAGAAAAGGCAAAATATGCGGCATTATGCAGCATATTTTATGATAGCATTACTTCATTGTTTTGTCATTTTTAAACTTGTTAACACTGTCTGGGCATTAGCTGCACCTTGTTAGTACAAGTTTAATACCCAAATATAGTAATAAACTATGGAAAGGTAACCAGTAAACCTTTGCAATGGGCCTTCCACAGTGTGGCAACACGTATTGCTGCATTTTTAGTAATTTTTGAACCGTTTGAGATAGAAACAATTTTTTGTGTCAAAATCTGCAGATTATGATGCAAATGATGGATTATGTAGCAAAAGCAGAAAATCTACAATTATGCAAAAATAGCAGTGGCTGCACAATCGCATAATTCCAGTGACCCTGGTATTAAGCCATTCCTAAATCTCAGGACTAGCTTTTATTAAAACACATCTGCGTTGGTGTGGTGTGGTTAAGCTCCGTAGAACCCACAAAATACTTCAGAGCAAAGAACATCCCAACCTGAGGCATTGGGCATTGTTTCACTATGGAGGTCAGCAGATAGTTGAATAAGACTGTCTTATTTACAAAAAGGTTTAATAAATGTGACGGTGATAGGCCTTAGCTGCTCGAATGACCACCAATTAAGCTGAAAAAAGTTGATGATCAACCATGACACTGAACAGATTTTGGTAGCAGGGGAACCAGTGCTGCACTACCTGATGTAATCACTGTGTTTAAGAAACCAACAGATTGCTCACCTCTAACGACTAGCCACCATTTAGTTGTACACTAGAAAAGTTTACATATAATCGAGAGGCAACCAAAAGGAGAATTAAGCATAGTTACAATATAGACCTCAAACAGCAACACAATTCAATCCTCTGCTTGTGAGTATTCCTTTTATTCGTGCCTTTTCTTCACAAATAAGCAGAAAACACGCAGCCAACACATTTCGCCAGTACAAGGCTTCTTCAGGGCTGATGAAAAAGATGTGTAGTTCATGTAGGCAATCTTCAAAGCAGGACTCCGACGAAAACGCATCATAACCATGTTCAGCGAAATCTGTCGCGTAACTGGTTGCTTAAGGGGCACATTACGATGACGGGCGGACAAAGTCCGCCCGCAACCGTAGCGGTGAAGGGACCGTCCGCCATAGGAGCGGCGGTCCCGCCGCGAGTATTAGGATGCCACTGCCACGGTGGCGGTGGCATCCCCTATTCCCAACATTGTGGCGGGCGGTGTTCACAGCACCGCCCGCCACAATGCTGGGAATGCACGTCGTGCATTAGCATGCACAAGGTGACAGGCACCGCGCGGTGCCTGCCACCTTGTCCATGCCAATGCAGGGGGGTACCATAGGTACCCCCCATGTGCACCCCCAACACTCTGGGGGCCCGCAACGGGCCCCCAATCGCGAAGACCATATGCCTTTCCATGGCGGCGTTGCCGCCATGGACAGGCTGCTCTCCGCATCCACCCTAATATGGATGGCGGTGTCTTGCAGACACCGCCACCATATTACTGCCCTTTTCCGCCCGGTCACCTGTGTGACCGGCGGAAAACCGGCGGATGGTCTTTCCGTCCGCCGGGCTCCCCCCGCCATCGCAATGTGGCGGGGGGGAAATGGCATGCGGGCGGAGGGGAATGGCGGGCGGATCGCCACCGCCATACGGGCGGTGGCGATCCGCTAGTCATCGTAATGACCCCCTAAGTTTGGCCTTGTGTTGTTGTTTTTGGCCTACATTGTAACTAAGCTTAATACTCCTTTTGGTTGCCTCTCGATTATGTGTAAAAAAAGTCAACCATAACACCAATGATTGCATGCAAGCTCAACAGAATCAGTCATATTTAAAATCTTCACCAGGCACCTTTAACTAGTGCAGATCACTACCAAGCACAATTTCCTTCATCTTGGTACTTTGCTCAGCTGTAACTGCTTTATGCATTAACTGCAGACTAGTGATCCTGGGTCACTTATTTCCCTACCATCTTTGTACCATAGCCATATTATCAGCACACCTGTTGTTCCTCGTCTACATGTTCTTTAAGTGCCCCCCTGTGTATCACACATGCAACGTTAATGGGGACTGTACTGAGACTTAAAGACTCTCTGTTCTGGAGCCTTAACCATTACTTGTCACCTTGAGAGAATCAAAGGATGACAAATCTATCTTTGCCACTGTGCTGCCTTCAGCAATTCCTGCATGTGCACCTGTGCCCGCATTGGACTTGGAACAGAGTTAGAGCATTCCTGGTTGCATCATGGTCGAAACTCATTAATATTTGAGTGTTTTTTTATAGTACTGTGATATTGTCTTGATAAAACCTGCATTGACTGATTTGCTACTAGGCCTGAAACATGTTAGAACCCATGTAACGAGTAGCCTTGATTGTTGACTTAAGCAGTTTAAGTGCTTCCCTTATGTTTAATTTCTCACTAACTCTTTAAACATCTAATACAACATTGATGCTACACCGTCAATTCCTGCTGCTCTATTACACAACAGTAGAGATAAGAACTGAATAATTTCATCATCTGTTTCTGGTGCAAGGAGCTGTTCTACTTGTTAAGTTACGAGGCACCGGAAGTCTGATATCTAGTGTACCTCATTGTGAAGTTTCTTATAGAACGAAATAAATCATTCAATAAAATCTCTTTCCTTTTTTAATAAGTTTCCTATAACATTGTCAAATGTGCAAAGCTGGTGTTTCATCTTCTTGCCCATCAGCGTCATTTTCATCCCACCAGCAGGCACACTATTCTCATAGGCTGGGTACTTGCATTCACATTGGGTTTTTTCAGATTGGATGGATATCACAATACTGACTACAGAAATCTTGTGCTTCAAGAATGAATAAGCAAAAATACTGACAGCCAAAACTCGTAGAGATAAGTGTATATTGGTAAGTTTAATCAATCAATCAATCACGGCATTTATAGAGCGCGCTACTCACCCGGGAGGGTCTCAAGGCGCTGGGGGAGGGGGTAAGTTACTGCTCGAACAGCCAGGTCTTGAGCTGCTTCCTGAAGGCGAGATGGTCCTGGGTTCGCCGAAGGTGAGTGGGGAGGGAGTTCCAGGTCTTGGCCGCCAGGTAGGAGAAGGATCTTCCTCCGGCGGTGGTTCTGCGGATGCGTGGTACGGTGGCGAGGGCGTGGCTGGTTGATCGTAGCTGGCGTGTGGGCGTGTAGAAGGACATGCGGTCGTTGAGGTACTTTGGGCCCAGGTCGTGGAGGGCCTTGTGTGCGTGGGTGAGGAGTCTGAACGTGATTCTCTTGCTGACGGGGAGCCAGTGCAGGTCTTTCAGGTGTACGGTGATGTGGCTGTGTCGGGGGATGTCCAGGATGAGTCGTGCGGAGGCGTTCTGGATGCGCTGGAGTCTCTTTTGAAGTTTGGCTGTGGTTCCGGCGTAGAGGGTGTTCCCATAGTCCAGTCGGCTGGTGACGAGTGCCTGGGTGACGGTCTTCCTGGTTTCAAGTTTACTATTCTTATCTCCAAATCTATGTGCCTTAAATATATGTATTGTTAAGGTACATATATGTGGAGTTAAATATAGTGTAACTCCACTTGTATCTACATATCTTGTGGATATTCTGGTCGTTGATATTTTTGCTACAATATTTTTGAAACACAACCTTGAAAACTTGATATTCCAGTACCATACCTTAAAATGTCTTCTCTTTCAACTATACGTCTTACATATCAATATTGTTTTATGTGCTTAGCCTACACTGTTTCAACTGATCATCTCTGTCTGGATAAATTTGTCTTGCGCATTTGATGTTTCCCACTTATGAAGCTAGACAAACATTGAAGCAAATGCTTCTGTCCACTGAGCCCCAAATCAAATGAATGTGTGTACTATTTTAATTTTGGTCCCTAAAGTTCTGTTTTTCACCCAACAATCAGGTAAGGTCTGCTATCTTTGAACAGAGGTTGATCAAAGGGCCGGTTAGTGCTTGTGGAGCTTTGTTGTGTTTATTATCGTTGAGATGTATTGCGGCATGATCGGAGATCATTGTTGGACACGCTGCAATTATCCATCAGTGACCGAGGGATATAGAAATTTTGTAAGGTTCCAGAAAAGCACATACGTTGAGCATCACTATTCTTCCCATCAGGCACTAACTAAATCCATGGTTTTCACATACTAAGAATTCACATTCAGAGCCTTTGGTCTGCTGCAGCCGCTGTGGTGGGACTACAGTCGGAACCATCATCGCTGCCATCATTTGGCAGGGATTGGAATGAGAAGGATGCTGGCTGGTGAGACTCAGGCACTTGAGAGCAAGTTCTTCATACTTACAGGTGGGAGATCTTTGGGTTAAAGAGTGGAGGTCTGTCACAAGTTGGTAGCTTCAAGGGAAGCTGAGAAGGTAGTATACCTCGAGTTGGGCTACAGGGTTGCATAAGGAAGGGCTAGGGTGGTGGGAAACATCACAGTTTAAACATGAACACACTTTCCTAATGTCTTGTGCTTTAGGGACTATTAGGTCACATCACATCCTCTCAAAAGGAAGTATAAGGGCTAATGATAGCTGCCTGGGATGTGAATGGGATCCATAGCAAGGGCAAGAAAATACTAGTTTCTTATAATATTTGTCAAAACCTATTGATATAATCTGAACCTAGATAGATCTTTCAGTCTTTAAAAAGTTAAGTAATGGCTGCTGATCACAAACTAAAACAATGATATGTTACGTCAATAGTGGTCTTTATCTATAATTCTTTGATTCTTCTGACTTCAACAGTCAGGTACAATGTAAATAGCTTTTGTGAAAAAATGAGATTTCTGTGCTAAAAATGAATCTTAGATGTGACAGGACCAATATTTCCCGGCTAATGCAAACCAGGATCCATATATTTTCACATGTGGGGAAGTAATAGTCACATATTAAGCTTTACTTATGACTTGAATCAGTCTTGGGACAGTTCACCAAACTTCTCTGTCTGTAAGTGTGACCTATGTCATTAGGCATCAGATCATCCATGGAGTATATAAAAAGCAAATACAACATTATTCTCTCAGTTTGGAAGAGAAGCCCACCAGTGCTTAATTTGTACAATATTAAGTGCCAGGGCTCTGACAAGGAGGCCACTGCAGCTTGCACCACCCATCGCCCTTGTCATCGCTGCCAAAACAACTACTAACCATCTCTCTTGCATGTTAATGCGACAGTTCAGATTATTCCAGGTCCCCAAAGCTAAAGAAATGGCTGGGGAGGTAGGTATTAGCAATTTTAATGTATATTGTATTCCTTAACAGCCCTTATTCTGCTCATCTCTAAATTAGATGAGCAGCGCCACCATGTGATAGACTGTTGTAAGTATGGGGTTGATAATTAGGGGCCGGTGCCGAGCACCGGAAACCAGTTAAGTGCCGGTGCTGAGCACCGGAAAGCACCAGCTCAAATTAAGCACTGGTCAAGCCAAAGCAAAGGCAAAAGTACTGTGCATTTGCCCCGCAGAAACAAATATATCAGCAGAGAAGCTGCCATTCTTTCAGGCTAGGCATCTCTTGGTTAAACTGTTTCTCCTTACCCCATCCTAAAACCTACAGTATTTGTCTGGGGTAGAAGTTGCCAAATATATGTCTGTACCAGTCTGGCTCTAAGGGCCCTCTTGCTAATGAGAGAGGCCTTTAGTAAAAGCAGTGGCAGCTACTCGGCTAAGGCAGAGGAGAGTCGCCCCACTGCTTTTCGCAGTGAAAAAAAAGGAAAAATAAAATGACAGTAACTCGACTTTATTATCGTTTTCTTTGTTCCTGCAGTGGCGTCTTGGCGGGCGGATCTGCTCTGCTCTCAGAGCAGGGAGAGGAGTGGTGGGCACTATGTAAGGCTCTCGGGCCAGCCAAACATTTTTGCGCACTTTGCATGTTCTCCACTCAGACTGCATTACAGCCTGGGTGGAGAACATGCCCAGGCTTCCATTCCCTGGCTGAGCACCGAACCACGGCACTCTAACCAATCACAACGCTGCATTGCAGCGTTCTGATTGGCTATGGGGAACCTGGGAGCCCGGGTGCTCTCTACTTCCTGTTTGCAGAGAAGAAGCCAGGAAGAGGACGGAGGAGAGGTGGCAGCCGGCCAGCTGGCTGGCCAGCAGGTAAGTGATTTTATTCACACTCCAAAAGAGGGTATATTAAAAAATACATATAAAATAAATGTTGCTGATCCAGTGGGACTTTTCTCCCAGCATATGGAGAACGTTTTTGTTATTTTCCTGCCTGAGACCACCACAAATTGGATGGTGATCCTAGGCAGGAAAAAAACAGCACCAGAAGGCTTGCCCTACATAGTTTAGGAGCACTTTAGCAGCTGGACCTGTGGTGGCAGGTTCACCTGCAAGTTGTTTTTGACAGCGGAGCCAGATGAGCTTCACTGTCAGAAACAAAGTGGTTGCCCCATATTCAACTGAGGTGGGGGACCTGTTATTGGAATACAGAAGATCCAATGAGTGTTGGTGAATGTCAGTTTACTGCCCCACTCTAAATGACCTCCATTATTTCCTCAACAGCTTTCCAACTTGGGGGATTTCACTTTTTTAGGGTTGCTTTTGTTGGTGAGATTTGAAAGGGCTGATAAGATAAAACTGTATTCGGACACACATATTCTATATTACTCAGCAGTATTGCAAGGATGGAAGTCTGGCAATGATTGTTGAAGCTCCTTACAATTTAGTTGCCCTTTTATATTCCCTGAGCCCTGTTGAATATCAAGATCTCCTAATAAGGTGTCTTGCTTGGGAGCTAAAATGAAAATTCTCTTCCCAGAGACTACCCACAGATCATCTGTAAAGGCCTACCAGGCAAGGTTGTAGACGGTCTGGCTGAGGCGCACCATAAATGTTCCACCACCCTTCTTCAGATAGTAACATGCCAGGCCAGGCTAGGGATGGCATCTTGATTGGTAGTTTATCTGGCGTAGGTACAGCCTTCTTACTGTATCTACCAGTACCCATTAAAAAACATGTAGTTCATATAACAGGGTCCTTCCTTTCATCTGAGTGCATATGCTAGTTAAAGTATGCCTGTGACCCAGTTTGGTGGGTGCTTGGGATGGCATGATTTCCCCTCTGATGATCCAAGGGTGATCCACCATTGCATGTGACCCCCAACTTGCCTTATCATGCAAATGAAGCTACAAATAATAAGGAGTATATTGCCAGATGTTTGGATTGGCAGCTGGAATAAACTCCTTTCTTTTACCCACATTTACTTTCCCAATTTTGTCGTAAAGACAACCAGAAAACTGCAGTCTTCTCTGTTTGTCTGCCTTTAAACACATTAAATCAAACTCCTGTGTTAACTAGACCTGGGCCCCTTTTCGGTTCCCTCTAAAATAGAATAATTCTGTACTCTCTGGGCTAATAACGTGAACAGAAGCATCTTAACAGGCATAGTGGACCTAACTGGTGGTACTTGGATGTTGGAGATGCATTTGCTAGTAACCAGCCAGTAGGAATATGCCAAAAGTGTTCTATCTAGGCCTTGGCGTGATCTGTTTGGATGATAAATAACGTGCCTCTGAATCAGAAGCAACCCTTACATGAGCTCAACCACACTCTTCTCCTTGCATGACTAGAAGGTTTAAACACCAGATGAAAAGTATTGGACTAAGTATCCTCTTTTCTGTCAAAAAGAACCCATCTGTTCCAGAAAATTTACATCAAGTTTCCACTTAGTAAATGGGGAATCCCACAGCATCCATCCCCTTTATTATTAAATTTATATGTAAATCCAGCTGCTCATCATTTACAGGAATTCAATATTGTCACATGCTGACATGCAGATGATACTCAAGGTATCTTCAGTCTTTCAAAACAAGAAAAGGAAGATTTTAGAAATATCACCAATGCCTGCAGGAAGCTCAGACATGGATGTACAACAGCTTTTCAAAATTAGACCCAGCAAAGACCAAAATACCAACATCCTAGTAGTAAATACAACCTGAACACTTGGGAACCAAAGCTATGTCCAACTTCCATGGGATCATCCACAATCCCAGTATGTGATGTACAGAAGTTTGGAATTACAATTGATTGAGAACTTTCCCTGGCCATGCATATGTTTCAAGTTACCAAGCGCTGTGAGCTAGTCGGATTTGGGCCTACAGGTACGGACGTGGTAGAAAGACTCAGTCCCTACATTCTGACGTCCTGTTCTCCAAAGGCACTATTCTGTTTCCAAACAGAATCCCTGCAACAGTGTTTCTTACATTTAAGCATCCTGCATAAGATTTTTTTGCTTTCTAAATTCAACACAGACGATTTACACAATAAATGCCTTTATACAGTCTACATTGGATTCTGGGAATTCAGCCTTCCAAAGCATTTCCACCCGCAGGTTTGACCAGATGCAACATACCCAGAATTATGCCTATAGATTCCTATTTGGATTGAAAGACATTTGAACATGTTTCAGGACACTTACAAAATTGCATTGGCTTCAATTGAGGAAAAGAGTATTGTTTAAACAGCAAACATATAATATACCACGCACCACGAGCTTGAGGTCTCTCAGCTTCTTTTGCCCATCCTACACACTCGTCTCTATCATCTTCTCCTTTTTCTCCTGCCTCTTTTCCTGTGTCCTCATTCCTTCCTCTATTTTTAACCGTCTGCCTCTCCTTCCTTAATGCTTCTTTCCTCTGCTGCTTTGTTCTGCTAGCCAGACCCAAAGGAATACTGATGCAGTGTAAAAGTCCCATAACACTTTACTGACCTGACCAATAACATGACTAAAAAAGGCTCAATGAAATTTTAGATCCTAAATAATATCATTTACATATGTTCCTTATGGATATGTAAACACTTATCTCTCCTATGAAATGTTCACGCTGCTTTGGAGCTAGTAGTGTTTTTGAATACTTTACCCCTCCTCTCACAGACTGTACCTCCAGCATCACCACACAGATCTGTTTCACACACTGGATAATGGCATCTGGGGTTCCCGAGATGGTCACTGCTCGTTCCGTTGAGTTGGGCAGCATATCTCCTGCCACCTGTACCTGGGCACCTGTGGACTGAAAGATACAGGGGAGACACCAAGTCAGATCCTCAAATGCATAATCTGACTTCAAAAAGTGGTAGGCTGGCAATATCAAATTCCAAATACCAATGGGCTAGTATATCGTTACAACAATATTGAGGAATAAAATATCAAAAGATACATTCCGACATGTATACTTAATTCCAAATATATGTAGTTTGGAGATATATATTTATCCTGAAAGTAAGGGGGTGACTGTTCCTGAGAAAGTTGAGAAATAAAGATCTAGGTTATTGATAAGGTTGTACTGGACAGTCAACAAGACTGTTTCTTGTTGCCCTCACACATACCAAGGGATGTCATGCTTCATCATAGGGTGGATGCCCCTCGTCGGGCTGGCTTGCAGGATACTAACATTTGGAGCACGGGCACTGGACCTTCATCAGCTCCTAGTCCCCCCTCTTTCTTTATGATATATATTTCTCTTCAAGGTATTTAGATGTAGAGTTAAGAACAGCAAATCATTATCGCCCTCTGTGCACTTACCTTTCGATATTTTATCCCTGGATATTGTGGTAATGATACTCTATACCATAAATATTTGGGATTCGACATTCCCTTCTACAGTCCTTCAAAAGATTGGACATATTTCAACTGAATAAAGAGAAAAGTCAACTTACGGTGCCTTCAGAGGAGCCACCATACAGCTGGCTCCTCTGACGGCATGAGGATCTCGACCAGGAATGAAGAGATCTTTACATATGGTGGGCTGTGGTCCACCAGGGCAGTGGAGTACATGCCTTCACTGCCTCGGCGGAATGGAATACCATCCGCAAACATTAACTCCTAAAGTTTTAATGTGATTGGTAAGGACTTAAGAATCAATGGCATATTTACTTAGTGATGTGTTATGGTACATAACTAATGAGGTGGAACAAAATTTGATATGGTGCACCACCGAGAATATTGTAGAATACAATTAAACATGGTGTACCATAGAGTAATTGGATGAGGTAGAACAAAGCTGCATAGGTGCATAGCGGAGCAATGGAATGGGTTGGAACAAAGATGAAGAGGTACTTTGTGGAGGAATGCCATAGAACGCAGTGACAAAAGGTGCACTATTAATTATTGGGATGACTAGAAAACTGTTGAACGCAACAGTACATAATGTGCTCTAGAAGAATGAAATGAGTTAGAACAAAGTGGGACAAGCCCAGAAACAGGAATGGTATAGAACACGGTGACATATGGTGTACTATAGTGCAATGGGACAGGCTAAAACAAAATAGAGCAAGATGCACCATGAAAAATTGCCAAAGGACACAGTGGTGCAAGCTCCACCATGGAGAAATATGATGGGCCAGAACAATGCCGTTAATGGTGTACCATGGACCTAGAACAGGACGACTTGTGTTACAGTACAGAGGAATGGGATGAGCCACAAAACAGATGCATATTATGTACTTTGCGTCCAGGCCGTTTTCTCCAAATTCACAAGTTCTTTAGGGCTGTAGCAAAACCCAAATAACCATTCCATAGCCCTTTAATGTTGGAAGATAACACAAGCTCCAAAGATATATTTTCAAATTGTTGATACAAGATCTGATGGTACACACAGTTATATCACACAATATCCTTTGCTAGCTCTAGGGTGTAGGGACAGCAACACCACATGTTATGGACCACATCCACGTGTCCATGTTATGGTCCAGGTGTTCTTAACCTCTGCACACGTTTACTGGATATTTTTATAGTTTTATTGTGGCTCACGTAATACCAAAAGATAGACCAATGGAGCAACAAAGCAATGTAAAACATTGACTTCACACACTGCACAGGTATACACTTCTTCTCTTGTGATGTATTTATGGACATCTGTATTGAGTCTGCATTGAGAGGGTGGCAGTGCTTGTCAGTGAGAAGGTTTCTTTATTAAGTACACTTACCTCTCGAATCTCTTTAATCTTGGACCCTCCCTTGCCAATCAGAGACCCACACTGACTGGCTGGCACCACCAACCTCAGCGTGACGGGTGGCTTACTGGTGGCAGTGCTGTTGCTCATTGAGTTAATGATGTCCTGGGAAAAGAAACAAGGAGACATAGCATTTTGTTATACAGCTTCTCTGAACCTCGATGTATCTAAATGCACCAAACCCAAAGCAAGCTGCAAAGAAAGGCAAATAAACGTTGACTTATAACCAGTGCTTAATTTGAGCCGGTGGTTTCCGGTTCTCGGCACCAGCACTTAATCGTCAACAACGGCGCTTATAGCGTGAACTCGACTCAAAGCTATTGGGGTGCAGCCGCGGCCGCTGAAGGTAAGAGCGGTGGGGCCGGCTGGGGGGGATTTCGAGAGACGACCACAAGGGAAAATTAAATAAATAATTAATTCTCCCTCGTGATCGTCTCTCGAAATCCCACCCAGCCGCCCGCCCCCTGCCCCCCCACCTCCCCACTCCACTGCTCTTACCTGCAGCGGCCGCAGCTGTTGGGGTGCTTTTCATGAGCACCAGATAAGGACACATTCATTTTTGGTAAGCACAGGGAGATTAAATGATTTGCCCAGAATCACAGGATGTTGAGGCTACGCCTAGGCTCGAATCTGGTTCCCCAGCTCCAAAGTCTGCAGCTCTGGCTGTTACGCCACATCTGCTCCCCCCTTGTAGGGTTTCATGGTTAGCAGTTGGTTCTGTTATAGGCGGCGCTAATAGGAGCAATGGGCTGGTGCAAGCTGCCTCCTGATGAGAATTTTTCACAAATTAACCACTGCTTATAACTCATCCTTCAGCAACATGGATGTTCATTTGGATGCATCAAGGTGCCCCTGAAGTAAGTCACAATGCAGTGTAAAACCATAGCCACATTGAGCGCGTATTTATATAAAAAACATTATTGTACAAATATTGTTTTAGAAAAAAAGTAAGCAATACAGTAATGAATGTAATTGAAAACTCACAAGGGCTTACAGAATGGCGGATAGTCCTCTGGTCTGCAGGTCCTCCCCTCCCCTCGCAGAAGACCGCCCACCATACATAGACATATCCACCAGCCAGGCATGGATTTCCATGCCTTCGTCAGAGCTGCTGCTGCAGTAACTCTGCTAAAGGCTCTGAGGTTTTACAGAGTGGGCGCCATCTTTAATGTGCCTGCTCTGCAAAGTGTTTTGTCTTTCAAACTAAAAAATCTCCAAAAGAGGGAGTTTATCGTTGTAAAACAAAAAAGAAATGGTCCTGACATACTGGGCTGTTTATTATTCGGGAATGTCAGACTTTCTCAGGCGGTCCTGAACAGTGCAAATGTATGATGGAATGATGATTGATGACCCTAAAAAGGGTGAACGTTCTGCAGTATATTGTCTGACGACTCAGTTGCGATGGGCCACCGGTCGAAAGTTTCAGCTGGCAGAGCCAACAGAGGTTCCACTGTCAGAGACCTGGTGCTTTCTCCGACTCTAAATAGAGCGGGGGAACCATGAGCTTCGTGGACAAGACATCATGTAAAGCGCTCTGATACCTTCGGATCGAGTTCGAGCTACATAAAACGGAGAAAAAAAATAATCAACTCTAAATGAGCCCCCTAGTCTCCACACTTCATTCTAATAGTCAAACAATTGAGAAGCAAAGGATTGCAACATAAGATCAAAGACCAACAATGAAGCGCAGTATGTCATATGGGCTGGAAGGGAACCGAGAAATGCTCATAAGGTCAGCTAACCCCACATCATCTGGGGGTCTACCCGCCTATCTAGCCCACAACAGACGTACTGGCTCTCTCATATATTTATTTATTAATACCTAGATTACTTACCAGGAAACCCATCACGCTGATTCTTCATTCCTTTCCCCAGTTCTTATCATGTCGAGGCTTCTTGCCCATAATTCCTCCTTGCCCTAACAACCCACCTATCGAAGCCTCAAGCTGACCCGGCAACTGAAAAAGGAGGGGAATGGGAGAATAATCCTGGGACGAGGAAGGAAGAACCAGAGCTCTGGAGCCACCAGTGAGAGCTCTCTAAGCATTACTTATTCACCTTCCTTCCTTGTTCATGTACTCATTTATGATACCGTATCCAAAGTTGTCCAGCTGCTTCGGAATCACACTTCACAAAAATCACAAACACCAAAGCAGAATGCGGCACACAGCACATCTTTAAAAAAATTCGTTCAATCCTACACAGACCATGAGAAGGAGTCAAAACACCAGTATCAGTTGTTCCCGAAAACCCACATCAATCGCGTAGTGGGACACAAATGAAGCAAGAGCAGCTTAAGTAACAGCCAAACACAGGCCACCAAGGAACACACACTGCGACCTCTGACAATGAAGCCACCATGCCTCTAGTAGACCAAACCAGGCTGATCCCTGCCAGAAACATCATAGGCCATGGAGCTAGTGAATTTCATCCAGCGACTTAAGGTGCACCTGCAGAATGGCCACGGCCCCAACCATGCTGTGCCAAAGGCAACACAAAACTGTCAGATCGGCGAAAGGAAACTGTCCACCAAACATAAATAGGGATATCCCTGCACATCCAGCGAATGGAAGTCCCTTTCCTCGGGGGACATAGGATCAGGGTGGAAAACAGGGAGCACCACCTCAGATCCCATTTGAAACCTCCTAGATAATTTAAGGACAAATGCAGGACCTGTCATAAGAATCAAGTGTTCAGGAACGATACATAAATAGGGAACCCAATTCACCAAGCCACCTCGCGGGAGTGAAAACAAACAGAAAAACGTCTTTAGAGATGTGTGGTACCAGAACATTGTAACCAAAATATAGTCTGACAAAAGAATTAGGTCTGAAATATTGTTAACAAAATTATCGACCCATTGAAGTTAATAATAGAAAATCTATGCTCAATGGGAGGATATTTTTTTAATGATATTTTGGACACTATGTTTACATCAGATGGTATGTTTGCTAACGTTATTCTGACAAAGAAAATTTAGGGAGAAAAATGTTAAAGATACCCCTTGACACCCCGTGAATTCCCAATAGGTGCAGACTGTAGAACAGAGAGCATTAAAGGCAAATCGCAAGGAGGCGATCCTCCCAGACAACTGTTTGAGAAGCTGAGATGCAAAGTAATCAATAGCCTATAACCCTCCTCAAGGCTTCCCATATGCCCTGATAGCAGCCCACTGAACCTTAGCAAGACAGGAGACAACCTCTAGGAAAAACCATCCTGGAAAAATTGCAATAGCAGCACCAGGTTGAAGTCCTATGGTACAACACTCCTCTCCGCACACCATTTCTTAAAGCATGGCCAGTGATGGTCACATGTCTTTCTAGTCGGTGGATGCCCTGAAAGCCGGTACAGTACAGGCAATATCCTCTGAAAGCCCCAGCACCTTAAGATTCATGCATTCAACTGCAATACAGAGAGTAACTGCAATGCAGAGTCACATCCTCCAGAGCGAAAACAGTAACAGAAGAGGTGACCGAAAAGGGAGGAGGAGATACAGGTAGAATCAATCTCGGAGCTAATGCCATCTGGCAGTGAGCAGCAAACCATGCTCTCTGAAGTCAAACGTAACCCACCAGGATCATCCCCTGTATTACCTACAAAAACTACTAGCTAAGATCCTGGGAACAACTGGAAAAAGGGGGAAAGGCAAACAGAAGGCCCTCCAACAAGGGGCAAATTAACATATCAAGCCACCGGATCCAAGTTGACAATAGATTGGGGCCGAATAATGGTGAAAAGGTATTGTCTGGCTTTGCAAACATGCTCACCGCTGGTATGCCAAGCCTGGCGCACACCTGTAGGAACTCCTATTGTAAGAGACAGACATCCTGAGACTAAGGTAACACTCAACTCAATAGGTCTCCCAAAGTGCTGTCCAATGTCAAGGATAGCAGGTGTTCATCTGTCCGGAACCACATCCAAAAGACCACCTTTCCTGACTTCTTGCACCTGGTGCCCTCCTGCCTAGCAACTTAGCCTTGGTGGTGGTGTTATCTGTCCTCATAAACACGCTCGGTCATGAACGAATTCTAGAAAAGCCTGCAGGCTAGTAGCACAACTGGCAAAACTTTCCAGTTGGAGGAGTGAACCAGGTTCCCCATCCCCCAAAAGCCTTGAGTTGAGAGAGATACTAGGGTTGCACCTCAGTCTCTCCATGAAGCCAGAACCATGGTCTAGAAAAAGGGTGAAGGGCAAGAAAAGAAAACCCTTTTTGCAGATGAGTGGGCATCAACCACAGTGCAGCTCCATCACTACCTGAATCCTGCTGTATTATTGGCAGGAATGCTGATCCCATCAGAGAAAGATGTGCCAAGTCAGAGGATCCAAATGCAGTTGACCCATCGTACAACACACAATGTGGAAGTCTGCACAGTGCAAAGGACACACACAGCATCACACAGATCCCTTCTATAAGAGGGCCAGAACCCTTGCTCACCAGATCCACTTGCAATATGCCTCCATCTCCTGATTGATGATAATTGCAAGGCCGGGAGAGATCTCACATGCACATGAATATGGTTGGCATGGTTCTGAGGTAAGGACATCTTCCCAACATCCATCTGGAACTGAACCCCTCTGAACTGTAGATCATGAGTTCATCCCATCATGCCTTGGCTGATCCGATCATGAACCCTCAGCAACCCAACAACTGACACACCACTTCCACTTCCACCACAATCTTCGCCCTGGATTGAGAATGGGTTAAATAGTGTTCGAAGTACCGGTGAAGGTCAATTCTTTTGCCGTGAGAAAGACCCATGACTAGTGCAACGACTCTGGAAAATACTCAAGGGTCAGATTTTAGCACAAAAGGAAGATCCTTGAGCTGGAAATGGAAGGACAGAACTGCAAACATCAGGAATTGCCCCCATTCAGATTGATGATGAGCCGAAATCAACCTGAAATCTTAAGCACCAGGCATATGTGTGAATAAGCCCCTCTCCCCCATTCTTTCAGGGGGACAACGGAGCTCACACATTTGCCCAATGACTGTAATCACATTTGGAGAGCCCCCGTGTGTCCTTGGACTGGATCAATGGACTGGTCAGCGGTCCAGAATCTGGAACCCTGGAATATGGAACACGAATCAATCTGAGGATGTTAACTTCATTTTCAGCCTTCAATTTTACATATTGCTCCTCTATTTATATGCACTTTAATTATATGTCAGTATTATTTAATTTTCTAAGCAGTCGCCGACCACCCATAGTTGGCTTTGTGGACCCCGAGGGTACCCCGAGGGGACCCCGGACCACAGGTTAAGAGCTACTGTCCTAAAGGATCTGGAAGCCTCCGAGCCCTCTGATCCTGCTGTAAAGGGAAGAGCATGATTCCTGATCTCAAGGGCTATGTGAGGAAGATCATCCAGCTGGGGACCGAACTAGTTGCGTCCCAGGAAAGGAAGATGAAGAAACACTTATTTTTGAAGACCCTCTACTTTCCAGTCATGGGTAAAAATCTGGTGTCGACATTCAATGTAAGCGCACACAAAGTATCAAAAGACACATCAGCAAGAAACTGTGATGGCAACACTGTCCTGGCAAGGAGCTCAGGGCAAATCTCACATGCTGGCAATGCGAGGGAGAAAGATGGCCCAGAATCAGAGTCAGGCCCTCCTTGTCCACTAAAGGTCCCAAAGGATCAGGAAGCACTGAGGCATCTGAGTCCTGCTCATACTCTAGGAATGTCCAGGATTAAGAAGAGACAGAAGAACCCAAGAAGGCTTGTCTCCTTGTCGTCTCCTTTGCCAACTGCTCAGCACAGCGCTTCCTCTCCAAAAAAGTATCAAAGTAGGCCACAAGAGTAGGAATTTCTAGCAGAATCCAACAACACAGCAACTCAACTCACCCACTCTGCAATATGCAGGAGGTCAGCCCCTTCTCACACACCACGTCCATGTCTTACACTGTCAAAACCCCAGACCTGCACTATAAATCCCCAGCTTGAAAGCACCAAACCAAAACGTCACAGATTAAATAGAGGAGGAATCATGTGGTGATGTTATTCTAGTCCATCATTTGAAGTTGTCCCTCAAGCCAGCAATATCCCCTAGAAAACGTGAATCATCCAGCTGCAGCCTCAAGCAGCCCAACTAGGAACTGGAGGCAGCTTTGGAGTGGCACAAATACATCCTGACCAAACTAGCCATGTCGCCAAGAGCGACATAGAAGAAGAAGCGTGAGAGACAGAAATATCCACTCCGCTCAACGACATGTATGGATTCTCTCTACCCATAAGCAACTGCATAAGTCTGCACAAGGAAACAGAGAAAAAAGCAGGAAACATTTTGGGTAAAGGCGTCCTTTAAGGGGCTTTCTTTAGACTAGCTAAAAAAGGCTATAGAAGGAGGAGGAAGTTGTTGCAAGGGAATAAATGACTGCCAAGTGTACATGATTGATTCGTACACTGCCCCAGGCTCTGTGCTGGGTGGAGCTCACAAAGAAACCATGGAGAGGATTAGGAGGTGTAATCTTATGTTACTGTTGCATGGCAGCCTAAAGAGATGATTTCCTTGATGAAGCCCAGAATTTTCATTGGGCGACTCACAAAATTGGGTTGTATGGCTCGTGCAAACGCGTCCATCGTCTCTTGAAACCTCCCCCTTCAGTGGATGCCTCAGCATTCCCAAGACATCTAAAACAAAAACAGATGGATTGCTCTATAGTAAGTGTTCATCTTACCTCTTCAAATCTATATGCAATCATAGCAAATGCCTTAAAGATGGCATCAGTGGGGCCGGTGATGGTGACAATGCGCTCAGGGCAGTTCCCCTCGGAGATGTTGATGCGTGCTCCGCTCTGTAAGGGATTGAATAAACATTAGCATCTATTTAAAGTAAATATTGACACATACTGCAGATCTTTCCCCACCATCCCTGCTAGACCAGAATTCTAGATTTCATCTCTTTAGTGTATGTCACTTCCACCTTCCCTTGGGACTAAAAACCTTCCCCACCATCTTTTGTAATCATTATGCCTGAATTTGATCTTTTAGTGCCACTTTCAGCCTTCTGCATAAACTATTTTGAAAGGCTGAAGTTTTGAATCTTAGAGCTAAGCAAACCCTTACTGCAAATGTTTCCATTTCCAGGGTTAAGACGCAATTACCTTTAACTCCCCTCAAGCTCCATGGAACAAGGTAATGACAAGGATAAAGGAAAAAGTGCATACTTGGTACTTCTTGCAAAAAGGCTGACATGAACAGAAAGGCCATTTTAAGTTCATTTCAATGACTGGAAGCCTGAGCTTTTTGTTGTGGTGGAAAGCTTTATTGGAGACCTGGCGCCAGTCCATTCGCCTTACAATCTACAACAAAATATTCAATGTGGAACATATGCAAATACACTGACATCATAACACACCCCCTTCCCTTCCCTCAAGAATAAAGGAAAATAATATATAAAAAGGAACAAAGAACAAAAGTACATATCTGAGGGATGTTCAGGTACTATGTTCATGAGGGATGAGGAAACAGACAGTATTGGTTGTGGTACAAGTGTTGACCCTGTCAGGAGAGGGCTGGGTGGTTCAAGGCCTGAGGGAGGAACTAGATTTCGGAGACCTCCCACATATCTTGAGGACTATGTCCTATTTTAGTCTCTGGATCTTTCTCTCCTTCCTTTTATCAAGCAATCTGTTCTTTGTTATGTTTGACTTTGTACTTTTGTTCTTTGTTCCTTTTTAGGTCTCGCGCCTAGCGTTGCAGTGCGCAACCCTGCTCGCACAGCGCGAGACCTCTTGAATAGGGTTTAAAAACTGACCTAGGAATCGCACACGCTCGTGCGTGTGCGATTCGTTTTTCCCCCGGCTATTGGGCTTTGCGTGCATCTTTTTAAGAAAGACAGCACGCAATTGGGTAAAGGCGGGCGCATGTCCCGCCTTTGCTCCGCCCATTCCCGTCCGTGTCTAGGATGCGCATCAGCGCGCGTGGCACAGACGACAGGCTCCCTCGCCTCCCCCTCCCCTCTGTGGTGCACGCGCACCACTCGCAGGAGCGGCATCTGTTTTGCATTATCGTGCCCGATAATGCAAAACACATGTCTGCACGACGTGCGCAGCCAGGACAGGGGCTTTGTTAATGGCGGCGCGTGTTTATTTTTTGCATCGCGCTTTCACTCACACTGAAAGCGCGATGCAAAAAATAAACTCAGACCCGCTTTTACCTTCTGTTCCGCTTGCACCACTCAGGAATTAGTTTTTATTAGTTTCTTTCCGACTGCTGTTACCCCTGATGAGCCATTTTCACAATGGCGTAAAAGGCAGGGCTCACAAGGATAACGAGCGACAGGCACAGTTCACCGTTCCGATGCAACAACTTATTGCTATAAAACCGACGAAATGTTGCCTGAGGGTTTCAGCGTTCACCCATCCTGTGGGCCAATGATGCCTGTGTGAAATGTTAAGAACTACCACGTCTTCCGGAAATACGTGCGAGCCTGGAGCTTAATGGCACTGTAAATATCGGGTGCATTTATTACACAACTTAGTGGTACTCATTTCATCAGCCCGCAAGGATGAACAACTGAGGGTGGACTTTGAGTACCGGTATTGCACAGTAGGAGACCGTTTAATAGATTTGATGCAGTCTCCCTTTAAACAGAGCCTTGGTTTGGTTGTTGATCGCTGAACATGAAAAATTCAGACACACTGCCGATTATCAGGAACAGGGTTTTCATAAAACCAAATCTATTTAGGTACAATAACTTCATTTTTTATGAGAGTTTTTGTTTCATACCTGCCGATACAGGAGCTTCCGGCACCTTGAATGTTATATCTGAAGCTAACGACACATTATCTGTAAAGATTAAAAACTAGACACGTTCTCGACAGGAAGCCATTTTACACTATATCCCTGGGTAAACACAGGATGCTGCATAAATTATGAAAAGCGAAAAAGGAGCCCTGGGACGCGTCCTTTTAGGCGGAGAGCGTTCCAAGCGAAACACATTAATTCGCCACAAAGCACTTTTTTTCTGTTCAAATGCTTTGACCGAATCTCGCAGGCATTGGGTTCGCGAAGTGAATCTCAGACTCCACTAAAAACGGCTTAAGCGTTCACCATGCCAGGCATTTTTTTTTTTTAATACAATACTTTGATTATTGGAGCACATCCGAGGAGTTCTGCTCAGCCCAGGCACGAGAAAGTGATTCAAAACTGCCGGGATACCAGACTGTTGGTGACACTTCCTAGAAGAATTAAATTGCCATAGTGGCCACCTACAGCTGTTGACTTTCCCTAATATAATAGTTGGTGGCTAGTAGCCCAGGCCTGTAACCAAATTGAGCAAAAGAACGATGGATTTAACCCAGATCTATTGACTGGGGGAGAATGTTTGATTTGTTCATCATTCCGTCCATCATCTGTGTGTCTTTCGTAACCAAATTATGTCAGGATTCTCGCTCCCAGTAGAGATGACGTCAAGTGATTGAACATTCAGTAAAACTTGAAGAATCCTATTTCTATGGGCATGTAGTTCCTTTATTTTGGTCATAAACCATAAAAGCAATACCCATGATAATACAGTATGAATACATTTCTTCAATCCTGGTTAAGAGAAATACATAAAAGAAGCATAAAAACAGCGTAGCAATAATAACACTGGCCTGAGCTATACAATCATACAGCATCATTCTGAAGATACAGTTAAATAGCCTCTGCTGATGCGCTGGACCATAGGGTGGAGTTAGATGTTAAAAGTTTCACCGAATGGGCCAGATGCTCTCTAAAAATGTAGCAATTGGAAAAAACTATAACTGGGGACGTATCGGCTCTAGAGATTCTAATTGCTACCCTGTAGTGGCAGACGCTAAGAAAACGGCATAGGGTAAGTATCCAGCGCTTTCTCTGCTTAGAGTATTTTAAACAAAAGAGCAATATATGTTCTGTGCCCCAGTGTCTTGGCAGCACAGCTCTTCCTGGCAGACGGCAGCACCCGGGGCCTGTCTTTGGAACTTTGTAGGGTTTGTGTGCTGGCACACCCCTTGCGTGGAGTCCAGCTTTACCCGTGCTTGCTCTGTAGTACTGTTTGTCTGTTATTTTTTCCCTCTGTGTAAGGACATGTTAGGTTGGAATGCAACAAGAGGTTGTGTGTTTTAATAACTCAGTAAGGTTGATCTGTCCATTTTTAGGTCTCGTGCCTAGCGTTGCAGTGCACAACACTGCTCGCGCAGCGCGAGACCTCTAGAAAGGGCTTTAGAAAGCTAACCACACGCTTGTGCGTGTGGTTTTGCTTTCGGAAGCCCACATTGGCTGTTGCGTGCTGGTGTGCGTCTGTGTGAAGGTGTGAATGAATGTGAAAGGCTGAGTGTGTGTTTACAGGTGTGTGTATGTACTAGTGTCCGTCTGTGTGAATGTATGTGAGATGCTGGGTGCGAGCAGGTGTGTGTTTGTATGTACTGGTGTGTGCGCTCGTGTGAGTGTATTTGAGAGGCTGTGTGTGTACAGGTGTGTGTTTGTATGTACTGGTGTGCGTCTGTGTGCAGGTGTGAATGAATGTGAAAGGCTGAGTGTGTTTTTACAGGTGTGTGTATGTACTAGTGTCTGTGTGAATGTATGTGAGATGCTGGGCGCGAGCAGGTGTGTGTTTCTATTTACTGGTGTGTGCGCAGGTGTGAGTGTATTTGAGAGGCTGTGTGTGTACAGGTGTGTATTTTGTGTGTGTTTGTATGTACTGGTGTGCGTCTGTGTGAAGGTATGAATGAATGTGAAAGGCTGAGTGTGTGTTTACAGGTGTGTGTGTGCATTGTGAATGTATGTGAGAGACTGTGTGTACTCTAATACTAATCCTTTTATGGGTTCCGGAGTAGCGTGCTACTCACCAGAAAGCGCTTCAACACCCATCAGGGGTAACAAGTGCTATATGAATGCAAACCTTTCTTCCCCTTCTATCCCTCCGCTATCCTTCTCACTCCAAATAACTGACTAATATCCACCACTCAAATTACTTTCATATTTCACTATACTAATTCACCACAAATCCTTTATGGGTTTCCGGAGTAGCGTGCTTCAACACCCCATCAGGGGTAACAAGCGCTATATAAATACAAACCTTTTTTTCCTCTTCTATCTTTCTGCTATCCTTCCGAATCCAAATAACTGAGTAACCTATCCACCACTTAAAATTTACTTGCATGTTTCACTATACAAATTCAACACTAATCCTCTTTGGGTCCCGGAGTAGCGTGCTACTCGCCGAAAAAGTGCTTCGACGCCTCGTCAGGGGTAGTAAGCGCTATATAAATGCAATTACAATACAATGCAAGTTTGTTCCTGTGTACATTGCTCATACTTTTTCATTTCTTCTTAATGGAAAAATAACATGTGGGGATGTGTGTGCATGTGTATATACAATGTACCTTTCTAATTAATTTTAATGAAGTTATGGATACAGTGCATTTGGTTCAACCTTTAAATAAATAAAAATAATATAAAAATATTTTTTTATTATATGGATTTTCTTGTAACATTTGTATTGTGCTGTTTTGTAGAAAACCTTAACCACGCAAAAACTTTACTTTCTAAATGTATCTAATACTTCTTTCTGCAATGTTTCGACGTCTAATGAACGCTGTAGGCCTTGCAAAGAGTATGTTAAGTGCTAAATAATGAAATAAGTACTAATGCAATAAAATACAATGTACCTTTCTAATTAATTTTAATGAAGTTATGGATACAGTGCATTTGGTTCAACCTACAAATAAATGTAAAAAAATATATATATATATATATAGTTACGTGATTAATGTTTTCACAAAACAGCACAATACAAATGTTACATGAAAATCTATCTAAAAAAAATTTCCCCACACATAAATTTACATGTAGAAATTAAATGTCAAGCTGAAATTGTAAAACTTGACATTACATATTCATCACTAGACATTGTCCGCTCTCAGAATCCCAAGTTTATTTGCACAGTTTATACCTAAAGGCGTCTGAACCTACCTAATATCAATCGTCAGGGCTTTAAGTGGGCTGGGTCCGTCTGGGTCTCAGACCCGGAAGAATTTAAAACGGGCATTGAAGCGGGTCCCTGTTGGAGACTATAGTCATGTCCTAAACTTTACAGGCAAAAACACTGAGTGATTTTTTTTTTTTGGTATATTTTTATTGAAAATATTGATAGCAAGAACTTAGATCAGGTCACATCCTTGCTTACAAAATTTCAAGTGAGAGGGAGCTATGGTAAGCCAAGGAAAAATATATAGTAAGGACACTGCAGTACAATAGTTGGGGGTGGGGGAGTTTCTTCCTTTACAAAAAAACCACTGTTACAAATGGAAAGCAGTGTCTGCTGGGGGAGAGGATAAACAATAGTACCATACAGCAGTAATAGACATTAATGGCCATATGCAGACTCTCTGTACAGTGGGTCCTGTCTGTCGTCCGTCAACCACTTATCAAAAACAAGCATTTGCAATGCAATAGGTCTCGCATTTATGCGAGTTTGAGCCATTGGCATTGTAAATGACAATGCCTCTTATTTATGTTTTGTTTTAGGTCTCGCGCCTAGCGTTGCAGTGCGCAGCACTGCTCGCGCAGCGCCAGACCTCTAGAAAGGGCTTTAGAAAGCTAACCACACGCTTGTGCGTGTGGTTTTGCTTTCGCCTGCTGGTATTGGCTTTCGCGTGCTTTTTTTTTATAAATACAGCACGCGATTGGGCAAAGGCGGGCGCATGTCCCGCCTTTGCTCCTCCCATTCCCACTGGTGGCTAGCACGTGCAGAAGCGCACGTTCGCCTCGCTGCCGCGCTCCCTCCCCCTGCTCCTCTGTGGTGCGGGCGCACCACTGTTTTTAATGGATGTCTGTAGCATTCCTGAAAGAAAACTGTATGCTCTGGAAGAGTTGATGCAGCTGACCCCACCATCACATGCAAGGGTCACCTTGGCGCTGATTAAGTTTTCAGAATACGCAAACCGTGCTTATTACAGGCCGGCGCATTTAGAGTATGATTGCCCGCTCTAAGAGTTTGTTTTGATAATTTATTTATCATATTGATTTGTAAAGCACTGGCTTGTGGCAACAAGTCTGTTCATAGCGCTTTAAGTGATGAATTGTTCAGAAGTAAAAAGCATACCCGGGAGTCATCAAAACTGAAAGGTAAGAGTGGGTTGGATTGAAAGAAGTGCTTACCTTTAGACGGAATGTAAATTGTAAAAAAAATTGGTTGATACCGTGTTTCACAAACTGTCCATTATAGGTCGACCTTGAAACCTTTGTGCAGACTACAGAATGAGCCTTCTGTTTAGAATGTTATTGATTTTTAGTAATTTGGGTTCGTTTTATGCTCTACCCTAATAACCACTTGAAGTATAACTATCAATGTAGACTACAGGGCAGACATAGCTGGGTCCGTCACATAGTGTTAGGTTGCCAAACGAGTGATCTCACTGCAATGTATTACTGCAAATAGCTGCTTTGTATTCTTCCAAAGGAAGCTGAACGAATGCCTTACACAAGAGATGCAGGAATACAGTTCCCGGAAGTGACCTACTGAGCAGCACAGAACAGGCATGGCTGAGTGGTGCTTGCTCACTGCTTGTTTGACATGTTGGTACGGAACCGCTTGCAGCGTACAAGGCGGAGTCTGCACGGGGCAAAAGCTCTTTCCTCTGTTCTCCTTGTGCCTTGGCCTCGTCTCCTACACTCTCCTGACTTGGCTGCCCCTTTTGTTTTGAACCATCTCTTGCTCCATGCCCCTTCTCTTTCCTCTTTCTCATCGCTATTACTTATGTCCTGTTCTGCCCCTGTGTCTGCTTGGTGCTTGGCCCCAATTATTGTCCATTTGCTCTCTTTCCTGTCTCCTCTTTTCTCGCCCCATTGCCAGCTTCCTGTTCTGTCCTCTATCACCTTATGGCTCTGGACTCTAGTCCCCTCTCCCACATCCCTTACCTGTATACCGTCCAGCCGGTATCCCCTATCCTGTGTGTCCAACTGTATAGTGTATTTCCCACCCTTCTAAGGAAGTACGCTTACTTCAGTGGCTAACTCCTTGGTGTTTGACACTGGGAAAACTGACTTAGTACCTTCCCCACGGCACCAGCACCGGGACATGCGCCCGCCTTTGCCCAACTTAGACTTTACAAGTCCAGAACACACTGTCTGAGAGGCAACCACTGCACAACCATTTGGTCATATACTTGAAGGGCCCGTCTTCCGGGCTTTTTCATGATACCATTGTGGGTAGAAAACCTGTTTTCACCGGAATTGCAGTAGTGTGTTTGAATTGTGCTGCCATCCTTCTTTCCTATTCACATTTCCCAAGGAGGAATCATTTAATGGGAATACCACCTGGTTAGGATGGAAAACGTGCATGAGTTGGTACCCAAGCACCAATACCTACGATTATTTCCACAATTAGAGTGCAAAACCCAGGGCTGTAAGTGGGTTGGGTCTCACCGGTGCTGAGCACCGGCAGTTTTTAAAAGGGGGCCTTGAAACGGGTCTCTATCGGGCTCTGTTTTGTTCCCTGGCACAAAGTAATATCCAAGTATTCCCCAAGCTTAGTTGTTAAAAATATGCTTCATGGCTACACACTTACACGGTCCACACATGCTTTCTTTTTAAAAGTCGCTGCTTGTTTGGTTTACTTTTGGCCAGTCACTCTCCAACAGAGCATTTTGGCACTCCGACACCAACTGCTCCCTCCATCCTCCCTTAGTAGGTAACAGACATTGCCATTTACAATGCCAATAGCTCTAACTTAAAAAAATGCGAGACCTATTGCATTTCCAATGCTTGTTATATATTATTTTCCTTTATTCTTGAGGGAAGGGAAGGGGATGTGTTATGATGTCAGTGTGTTTGCATGCGTTCCACATTGAATGTTCTGCTGTAGATTGTGAGTCGAAGGAAATTCCTAGAGTGTCAGTTGTGCCTGGCATCTTGGAGAGGACTGACGCCAGGTTGTGTCTCCAATAAAGCTTTCTTGTGAAATACATCTATTGGAGTAACGGTGTATCTTTCCACCACAAAATTTTTCCTCTAGAAACACATCATTGGATGGCCCTGATGGCACAGTATAACCACCTATATTTTAAATCATTACAGGTTTCATAAAACAGTTTCACCACAATAATGGCCTGCTAGCAAATGCTTGTCTGATGACGCCCATACCCAGTAATGCTTACCTCCTCGCGCATCTTTTTCACTGTTTCTCCTTTCTGTAATAGACCAAAGCACCTGGGGTTAGAGAATGTTCTCTTTCTATTATACATTTTTAAAATGATACCTCTGAATGTCCACTTCTACAGAGCAGTGCCCATAAACCCAAGAACCACTAGCAAATCCGAATGTTTTATTTCAATTTGCTAATACAGGTAATATAGGAATATTGAAGCCAGATACATTTAAGAAACGTAAAAAATGAAAGTTGCTCTATATTGAAAGCATCCTTGCCGTCAATACAGTCCTGTGTTTTTTTTTCATCTATGTCTGAAAAAAGTTGGATATCAATGGAGTTTTTCCTATGACTTTAGTTTCCATGACATAAAAGTAGGGCCTACAAAGCAGGCTTCCTTGCCACGTGACCCTTATTTGACAGCGACAAAGGGAGGACAGCACTAAAGGCAGTTGTGCCTTCAAGTTTGACTTCGGAATTCCCGTTGCTCATACACATGGTAAACATACCTGCGCCATTCATGTCCCAGCTCTGGTTTGCCTTCTGTAACACGGTGGGCTTTTAGCGCACATGCAATTTTGCCATGTGTAGTAAGGTCGATTTTTTTCTTTTTAAAAACATCAAAAACTAGCTGTGAAAAATGCAGGGCAAGGGAGCTTTTCCATCTCAACAGTTTAGCTCAATATATTAAAGTCTAGATGGCATTCAAAGGACCGCTCCAAAAAGTCCAGAAAAAGAGACAGATCTGTTTCGCAGCCTTCTTCACAATACTGACTATGACCATGTGATCTGGCCCAGCTCGGTCTGTGGCAAGAGAATGGGCCCTCATCCCCTCAAATCCTGCCTTGATCAAGAATAACATTATCTGACCGCCTTAAAATCATCAACATCCAGTCTGGGACACATTGCAGGGTGGTTGAAATGAGTGCGGGTCAGAAATTGGGTGAGGTTGCAGAATGCACATTGTGTCCCTGCCCATAGAGCCAACCCTCACTGCCCAGTCCTCAATGGTTCACTCACCTTTCCAATGATGCTTCCAACTTCCTGTTGAGAAAGAAAGACACACTGTGAGACTGAAAAATGTACAAAGGTCACATATACTGTGAGAAAGTGATGACCTCCTGTCCTGTCACACACCAAAACAACACGCCAGAGTCCAGGAATCCCTAATGTAGTTCTTCCACACTCCTGTGAGAGTGAGAAAACAGCCCATGGTTGGAATAAAAGGGTGATACATGGAAGCACACATGAAAGGTACTGCCATGCTCGCTTTCCCTAAATCATAAAGAAGTTAGTGGTGCATTCAGCCAAAGGATGTCACGGACCAAGTATGAAAAATGGGTTTTATGCACCAAAATTAAATAATATATGATGCGGTATCACAAGCAATCCCCTCTGAGGGCAGGAATTGGCCAATTGTTTCCTCTGACAAACCACTTACATATTTTGAAACATTCTTAGATTCTTCGGGAGGTTTATCAAACTTTGCTAGGATTAGAAGCTAATATGGAAGTGGATTCCTGGGGAAATGGCACTCGAGGATTTAGAGAAGACAGATGGACATGACTTCCTCTGCCTCTTGGAACACTCTTTCTATGTGGGTTGCTTGCCCAAATTAAAGATCCGCTAAATTTGAGACATTGTCAACATTATGAATGTCTTTGTTTATTTTACCATATTTACCAATATCACTAATTTAATTAATTTTTGAAAAATGGTGAAGATCCTGGAAAAACTGCAATACTTACTTTTTTACAGGAGAATTGTTGTGGGGATAATCTCTCACCAATTTTCTCTTAACCAAAAATGACACTCACAGGAAATGTTTTTCAAATGCAAAGTTGATAAATCACCTTGACCAAAATTATCAGAAGAATTATAATTTTGCACACCTTATCCAAAATGCCCAAGATGCCAAACAATTAAAGGAACAGTTTCTTGGCTGCAAAAACCACATACGCATTTATGTGCGTTTAAGTGATTTGCCCAGAATCACAAGATGTTGAGCCGACGGTGAGACTCCAACCTCAGTCACCAGTCCAAGGTTGGCTGGTCTGGCCCTTAGGTCACATCGCAACACCATGTACTTATTTTCGCCTGCACTCCGTGTTTGCTTTCTGTTGCCGGAATGCAAGTGAATCTTACATTGCCAAATAGAATTTAATGCTACATTCAACATCCTTTTACCCATACACACCAAAAGGACGCTCAGATGCCTGATGAAAAGCAAAGTGCTTTACCCAATGCTTAATTTGAACTGGTGGTTTCCGGTGCTCAGCACTTGCACTTAACTGTCAACACCGGCACTTATGACAGCCTGCCACATGGTGCCGTTGTTTGTACAATTTGGAGATAAGCACAACAACAGTTGTTTATTACTTCAATATACATTAAAAAGGACTAATACATGTCTCCCAAGCCGATCTTATAGCTTTGAAGGCCTGGAATAGTTACACCTGTAGGAGCTGTGATGGTTAATAGTTGTGTTATTACTGCCACTGGCTGCACTGGAGGGGGCAATGGGTGGTGCAAGCTGCAGTGGCCTCCTTGCGAGGGCGCTTGCACTTATTGTTTTACAAATTAAGCACTGGCTTTACCACCTCCTCTGGGTTATGAAGCGCTATGCAGATGCTGCAATACAACACAATGTTGAGATCCGTTTCTTTAAATAGATTCACAAATCCAGCAACGCTAATAAACCAAACCAGATGTGTCAGTTTATCCACTCCATACAAAGCCTCCGTTGTTTCCTCATATCCGTGGCTACTTTCCAAAGGATTTAATAATCTGAAACTGTCTCGTGTAGGCAAGAGTCTTAATCTATATTTTAACAATAAACACTACTTAAATACTGTGACTAGTTTACTCTTTCCAAATAGATATATTCAGTCTGCATAGCTGCCAAAACGGTCTAGTAATCTGTTCATTTGTAGATTTTAGTACAAAACTTTTCCTTTAAGGTTTGACTCGAGAGTCCATGTAAAGAATGTAAAAAAAAAAAATAGGAAAGGAAAACCACTTGTTCACATGCCAGCCACAAGGTTGTTGGACGCAAACATCAGAGTTTAGATGAAGTCGGCCATCTAATGACACTATACCAGCGACTGGGCAATGCAAAATAAACGTCCTTCTGGGATTCCTTGTTTCTACATGGAACATGATGCCCTGGAATGAACTTAAAGAACAACGGTGGACATGGTATATGAAACAGAGTCTGCCAAACTCTTAGGTTTTCTCATGTGAAGCTCTATTATTCTTGGGTAAAGCTCGCAAACTCACAAATTTGTCTCCTTGACTTAACAAGCATTGGCCAAGCCGACAGGTATCCTCTATGCTAGATTTATTCACTTTGTCAATATTTTTTTTTAGCCATGTTGTACCGCAGAGCAGCTGCTGTGGTGCATGCCTGAAAGTTTAAAAAAATTATAATAAATCAAGACTATGACTGCAGTCAACGCTGGCACAGTCATAATGCTTTTTTATTTTACTTTCAACCTTGAAGCACAACAGCCACACTGCTATACAACATGCCTTAAAAAAACATTGACAAAGCCAATAGATCTCAAATAGGCGAGCCATATTGGCTTTGCCAATGCTTGTTTTTTGTTTGCACAGCATTATCAACCGAGGGTGTTTCAAATGGCTAGCATAAAATGAAGTATCTGTTGTCTTATCCACTTGAGGGCAGCCTTGCCAAGTTGTTGTCCTGTGGAGGTGAAAGTGTGAATTTAGGAGTGTATGTGCTCTGACCACATTTATTTGTTGTTGTGTTATCCATTCAGTTATAACCGACTCTTGATGATTCGATGGATAAAATTTCTCCAATTGTCTTGATTGATAACAGAATTTTTTAGGTCTTGGAGATTCTTGTTTGTATCATTTTCGACTGTGTCTAACCACTGTGAACTGTGTCTTTCTCTTTTCCATTTTCCTTCCATCATTCCCAACATAATGTTGTTTTCAAGGAGTCTTCCCTATTCATTATGTGGGCAAAGTATTTGAGCTTAGTTTTTATCTTGAACGATTCTTATGAAAGTTCCGGCTTGATCTGGTCAGGTATTGATTGATTTGTTCTTCTAGCAGTCCATGGGATATGGAAAAGACTTCTCCAGCACCAAAGTTCGAAGGAGTCAACTCTTCGATGATCATTTTTATTAGTCGTCCAGCCAAGGATTACTAAGAGTAGCACTGGGACTTCTGACGCATCTAAGCCAAAGTCAAAAGGATATTTAGATGCTGATGTGCCCAAATACAAAAGAAACATCCAAGTTTATCGACAATACATACAATCGGAACATGGAATGTCAGAACAATGAGCCACTAAAAGCTCAACATCATGAAAACAAAAATGTTTTGCATGAAGATTAACATACTCGACATAAGAGAGCTGAAGTGGACAGGAAAGGGTAACGTTTCATCAGGGGACCACAGATCAGTGGCGGTTTTTCCTAAAGGGTGGAGGAGTGTCACCCCGCCTGCAGTGAACGCAGCAGGTAAACATAGATTGATAAAATGGTCGTTACCATTTTATTACATCTATGTCACTGGCCCATGATGGTCTAGCGTGAGTGATTCCTGCTGATTGCAGGATGACTGTGTGCCACTGCCAGTGCGGAGTGTGCATGTTGGATTGGCCGGCTGTCTTGTGATGGCCAGCCCGACATGTGCACTTCAGGCCGCAGCAATCCCAGCTGTGCGAACCAGTCAGGGGATTGCAGGAATAGGCCCTTAGCCTCAAAATGAGGGCTGGGTTAGCCTGCTCCAACCAATCCTGACACTTCTCTCATACTGGAAACAGCATGAGAGCAGATCCAGGATTGGTTGGGTTCATGTTAGCAGGAAGTCAGTCATCTTCCGTCCCTTTCCTGCTCGCTCTCGGAACACAGAACACACCGTCACCCTCATGATCTTGAGACACATGGGACGGAGGGCCAGCATCTGTAAGTCAAGTTTTTTGGCATTGCACCTCACCTCACCACTTTCAAATGTCACCAGCCGCCCCTGCCACAGAGTCTATTATGTTGAACATGATGCATATCTGAAAGAATAGAGTAGCAATAATCGTAGAAAATCAAACTGCAAATATGGTCATGGGGTATGATCCAAAGAATGACAGAATGATATCTATTCGAATTCAAGGCCGCCCAATAAACATCACCATCATTCAAGTGTATGCGGCTGCAACAGATGCTGATGAAGATGCTCAAGAAACATTCTAGTCTGACCTACAACTAACGTAAGCAACGCCAAAGAAGGATGCCATGCCCATCATTGGAGATTCAGACGAAAAAGTTGGAGGCAAAGAAGAACCTGGGATAGCTAGAAGAGAAGGATTTGGTGATCAAAATGAAGCAGGAGACAGACTGATAGAGTTCTGCCAAGAAAACTTACTTTGCGTTATGAACATATCGTTCAACCAACCCAAAAGAATACTGTACATGTGGACCTCGGTAGACGGGCAACACCGAAACTAAATCGACTACATACTCTGCAGCAGAAGGTGGAAAAGTTCAGTACTGTCAGCAAAAACATGCCCTGGAGCAGATTGTGACACAGACCATGAACAGTTAATATCAAAGCTGAAGATAAAGCTAAAGAAAACCAAGAAAGCTGCAATGCCACTGAGCTGCCTACAACCACATTTATAACAATGCATAAAGCCAGTCTGACATAATGGAAAGATTATTTAGAAATGATTTCCTTCTGTGGTTTCAGGCCCCCCTTCAGTTCTGCATTATTGATAGCATGGACTATTGTTCAAAAGACATCTTTGACTTTAGTGCAAGACCTACAACCTATCACTCTTCCACAGACTCTCTTTCTGCTATCCAACCCAGGGGTACAATGTTTTTAGTGCCGGGCTTCAGGCCGGATTTGTTTGGTTCCTCTTGCTAGCACCCTAGTCTAAATAGCAGGCAGGGTACTTCCTGCTGACTTTACTCACATTTACTTTGTTTTTTCTTCGGACATCGTGTCTCCTAGGACTAAGGGCAGCTGGCACTTTGGCTCTGACACTTACATACATTGGGTTTGGGTATCAGTGGCTATTTGGATTGAGTTGCCATTTTCTAAGGGCTGTGTTTTACTATGGATTTAGGGCATGGCAGGCCTTCAGGGCATCTATCTTAGGGTATGGGTTGCTGGTCTGAGGCTGCACAAGGGTACTGTGGTTCATCTCTGAGGGCAAGTGTTCTAGGATGTGGGGGATCTCTCGTAGAATTTGCAACTTTTACTGTGGGTTGTCTAAGGGTATGGTGTTCTCTCTCAGATATCTTCTAGATTGCAGTACTTCAGCTCTGAGGTGACTAGAGCATCTTGTGAAATCCAGACACTTGCCACCATGAAAGCACAAACCTATGCACACACATATACACAGATACATCCTTCAGGACCAACATTATTTTAGACACAACATCCTAGATACATCCAAAGTAGTGCTCGTATGCACCATAGAGCACTATTATGCTGCACCCAATAGTACATGCTACTAAGATATGCGAGGCACAAATATCCCCATAGGAGAAAAACACCAGAGGCCTAGACCATCTCTAATTTCTTTCAAAAGGGTGTGTTACCTGACCAAGAGATGTATGAGCAATTAGTAAAAGCCTTCCAGCAAACCCCTATGACATGAAAATCATATACCCTCAGCTCACTGAGCATGATAGCGCCACACACTTGGAGATAGGCAGGAACAAACTAGTGTGCGCATATCATCATAGGATGATTCAGACTCTGGTGTGTGATGGAAACCTTGGAATTGCATGTTGAGGTAACCCCTGACAGCTGACAGTTCAACATGGATAACTGCGCACCATACAATTACCAGCAACATAATATATTTACTCTGAGGGTTGTCTGTTACATTATTGAATTTTAGTTCTTGAGATGTCTTTTATTCCATGGCACTCCATCTGTGAGGAGTGTCTATTAGGAAGAGATGTTTCTTAGAGTATATCACCCAAGTTTTGAAATATGTCCCTCAGGGTCGGATATTGAAGCTCTGATGTTGCATAAGATAAGCTGCACCCGTTTTTTAGATGTTTCTTGCAGCGCAGTACAACATCTCTAAGTGGACATTGTTTTGGGTATGGTGCCCTTTTTCTGGGTTGCTGTCTCTTAGGGTATGCCATGCCTCTTTGGGGGCTGTCTACTAGAGAACTGTGTACTAAGCATCAGAACCGCCTCTATTGTGGATCTCCAGCTATGCTCAGATGTCTCAAAGCATCATTCTTCATCTCTGTGAAATAGCCTTTAGAATATGGTGATCCAGCTTTGGCAAATGTTTTTTTTTTAGATTACATGGAATATCCAGTCTGGGGATATATCTTAGGATATATGAGATATGGTACTCTAGCCATAGGGTTATCTCTTAAGGTGCGGTACTCCAATATTAGAGAATATTATGCTGTTGTGCTTCTGATCTGGGAAATAACTCTTGAGGCTAGAACGTCCAGCTCTTGTTGCTAATCCCTTGGTTTCGCACTTTAGCTCTGATTTGATGCTGTTTATGGTGTTCTAGTGGATATGTCTATGCTACTCTAGGTGTATTAAAAATAGGGCTCCCAGGTGTTATGGTATTTATTTGTTTAACATTTACTTCAACTCCATGGCGTTTCTCCTAGGAAATAGTACTCTAATTCTGAAAGCATTTTCTTTAGGATAAGTTACTCCATCTCTGGAGGAATAGCTCTATGGTCCTCCAGCTCCGAGAGGATGCCTATTAGGCTTTGGTGCTCCACATCTGGAGTGGTATCTTTTAGACAATGCTGCTTGTACTATGAAGGGTGGCCTTTTGGCAGCATAGCTGTGCTTTGCCACTTGCACATTGTTGCTAATTTGCCTTCTCAGAATAGTAAATCGAATGATAAATACAATGATCTCTGAGTTACTTAGCCCAGTTAACTGTCTCAATTTGACTTACCTTTCCATGCATGAGTAAGCGGATTGTGAGGGTAACATTCAGGCCACCTTCTGACACTTTTGGTTCCATTCTAGTGAAATTAAGACGGGAGGGATGAGTGGGACCAGGCAGGGGAGATGCACGACCTATGGAGAGAAGAAGTTTCTTTGTCACTATCACATCTCCAGAAAAGAAAGGCACAAGTTTTATGGAGCAACTCCAACAACAACTATTAAACACATCAAGAAACCAGCAGATTAAGTTTACTTAAGAAAATAAATATAAACTCAATATCACAATGTTTAGTCAAAATCTAACAAACTATTTGAAACCCCCCCTCAATACTCTGATACCTGCTGTTGCACACACTTAGAAAAGGACATCAGAAGATTCCACTAAAAAGTCCACCTCTGCCTGCTGCACCCCTTTAGGGAATGAAAATCGCACACTGACAATTCCAGTATTAGCCCCGACATATATTCAGGAGAAAGCACCATAGAATGACAACTGTAGTTCAAACTCAATGTTCTCTATTCATACAGGCAAAGCAATTCACCAAATCAAATGAATAATAAAAACATCTGCCAGATCACTCTGTAGTAATTCCATCACAGGTGAAAGTCATACTAGAAATGAACGACAGCAGTGGTTATCTCAACAGAATAGTCAGCACCTCTGTTATAGTTTGCAAAAAAGTCAAATATAATATGTCTTGGTGTGCTCTATGTCAACACTGTGCCGTCTCCAGTGCTACTCAGTGCAGTGAGGAAAAATTCCCTCAATGCACTTCGCATTAAACCAAAACGAAGACAGAGCACAAACCAATAGTAAAGACTGACCACAAACAGTCAGTAGTGTTTTTTAATAGAAAAAGAATATAATATGCACCGAAACAATCAAATTAGCAAGAGCATAAAAGTGCTTAATCATATTTTACAATGTTGCCACGTAGTTGTCATAAGATAACAGCCGACACGTGTTTCGTCGCAGATCGACGTTCTCAAGGCTTAAAATTTTTTTAATCATATAGTCCTGAAATCCAACAGGAAAGAGGGCTCAAACAACGTACTTCAAAATATAGTAAATTTGCCGCTTGTCCATAAATACCGAGACCTCTACAAAGTATCGGGTAGGTCAAGAGGTCGCAAAAGGCCGTCTTTATTTCTTCAAAATTGACGCAACAGTCGCACACAAATCTGTATCTGTTCTTAGTGCTCCCTCTTCATTCATACTAACTTGTTACGGGAGATGGACCTTTCACGCATGTAGGTTTTAACGAATGAAGAGGGAGCACTAAGAACAGATACAGATTTGTGTGCGACTGTTGCGTCAATTTTGAAGAAATAAAGACGGCCTTTTGCGACCTCTTGACCTACCCGATACTTTGTAGAGGTCTCGGTATTTATGGACAAGCGGCAAATTTACTATATTTTGAAGTACGTTGTTTGAGCCCTCTTTCCTGTTGGATTTCAGGACTATATGATTAAAACAATTTTAAGCCTTGAGAAAGTCGATCTGCGACGAAACACGTGTCGGCTGTTATCTTATGACAACTACGTGGCAACATTGTAAAATATGATTAAGTACTTTTATGCTCTTGCTAATTTGATTGTTTCGTGCATATTATATTCTTTTTCTATTAAAAACACTACTGACTGTTTGTGGTCAGTCTTTACTATTGGTTTGTGCTCTGTCTTCGTTTTGGTTTACAGGTGAAAGTCACTTTGGAAACAAGGCCATTGGAAACATAGTTAAGAATACGTACAGTTACAACAAGTAATATTGTCAAAGTGCAGAAGATATCAGATTTCATTAGGGTAGATTGAAAACATAGGGTAGGTTGCAGTGGAATGGTATAAACTTGATTGCGTTTGTTGGTGATGCGCTAGTGGAGCTGCATGTTGGTCTACAAATGGATGAGGGGGTCTCGGATGTCTGTGACATTGAAGAGTGGATGGAGGTACAACCTAAAGACAACAGTAGACAAGGATGTTCCTTAGATGACTCCATGATGGAATCGAATGATAAAGGACCATCTTCATTTGCTGTGAATGTTTAACCTGGAAGGAAGCCCACACCGGGCGAAAGCAGACGAATGCTCTGGCTTCTTCAGAGAGGATACAGAGCGAGGTCTTCTGATTCTGTGCTGAAATCTGTCCTTAGGTCACAGTATGACAAATCCTCTAAGTCAGCTCCTTCAAATGCATCACTCCAGATGCAAAGAAAGTCATTTCAGTTTCATTGATGAGGAGAAGATGCATTGTTGTGAGTTGAGGAGAATCTCACATTGGGTGCTCAGATAGTTGGTCAGCGAAGAGCGACCATGGTCACCTCTCGAGATCTTGATACAGCCGGGAAGATTGGAATGAAACTTTAGTTGCCTGTGAGGTTGAATTCAAAGACGGCTCTTTAGACAATGTGTGCAATATTAGCTTACCTGAGGGAATCTAGGACAATTCGATCCTTTAAAGACTGGTTAATTAGATGCCATATATGTTGGACTAAGATGTTAGCTCAATGTTTAAAGAGTTTGGAGGAGACAATGCCATCAGCTGTCCTAAAGGGTTGTGAGAATGGCTTTAGTGGAGATGCTGGACATGGTGTGAGGGGTTATCTTTTGGTCATCAGTGGCTGTGTCTGCTTGACAGGACTGCATTGTGGGGGGGGGGGCTTTCAGATTGTCTTGCATATTGCCACATATTCTGGTGAGTTTACCAATAAATACATGGCACAGTCTTTTTCAGGTTTAAGAACACCCTGGGCTTGTTGCCTGTAATGTGTAGACAGTAGAGGCTATACAGTCTGATAAACTATTTACAACAGTTCGCAGAGGCCACCGTCAGCATCCAAATCAGCACCTTTTCCCAAGAAACTGAGGAGTTTTCACTGGACAGCATAAGTGAACCTATATTATGGAACAACATCATAAAGGCATAACTTGAAACTGGTTACAACTATTTATCAATGGCTTTCAACTTTTCTATTATTAGACGTATGCTCAGTTTTCTGATTTCATATTTTCTGCCAACATGTGCCTTAATACTTTTATTAAACAATTTTTTCAGTCAGCTATTTTGAACTCTTCTTTACAAGACGACATGATTGTCAGGAAAAGAGTCATTTCAGGACTTAAAGGATGTCTCTAAAATACCTCGAGGTATTAGGTTATGTTATGTTGTATTAGTGATTTGTATAGTGCTTTATGTGATTTTAAGGTTTCCTCTAAGCACTGAAGAATTAGAGGGTACAAGAAAGATGGAAAAGTTGAAGCAGGGGAGAGCAAAGGAGGGAGAAAGATAAAGGGAAATAGGGAATATAGGGAAGGAGTGAAAAGACACCTTGTGGTTGGAGTGTTTTTCTCGTAAACAGTAATATCTCAACATAAGAAATTATAGCACATTCAGGGAAGCAGAACTTAGGTGTTTGACTAGCAGGTAGGAAATGAGGTACAAAGAGACATATAATAGGAGAGGTGAAAAGGTAGAATTCAGCTGGTGAGATGGTGAGATGGAACCAAGCGCACCAAAGAGCTAGAAATCATGGCAAATTATCCAAGAGAGTTTTGAGACAGTTCTCACTTAAGGGGGGATATTTGAGTGGGCTTTCTCAATAATCACATTAAGGAGATTCACTTAATGAATAACTGGTGAGTCTTTACATTTTTTAATATTCAAAGTAGGGACATTCTGGAGTCACTGAGTATTCACTTTATGGAGATTAGTAGGAAATATTGTATTACGGATGTTCTTGGTGTTTGTCCTGGAGACTCACATAATGAAGATTTTCATGGTGTCTCTACCATGTTTATTATGGGTATTCCTAGGGAGTCTATGGAAGCTTCCATAAAGTGAATTTCAGAGGAGCTTCTTTGAATCATCTTAGGAGATTCTTGGGGAATCTCTCAGATCTTAAATGAGGTGAGTTATGGAGAAATCACCAGCGGCGGCTCATCCGTTATGGCGGAGGAGCATCGCCCCCCCCCCACCAGCACCCTCAAAAACTTGATAAGTAAAACGATAATAAAACGAGCTTTAAACTTGTTTTATTTTTCTTCTAACTAAGTGTGCTGAGTCTTGGGGGCGGGGCCAGGGGGCTAACAGGTACTGAGGGGGAGTGGTATGCACTGCCTTCAGTGTGCATGTGGGTTTGGCCGGCCGGCCGTCTCAGAACAGCCAAACTGACATGCCCACTGAAGCTGTCTCCAACCCGAGCTGTGCTGCCGGGTTGGAGACAGCAGGCACAGGTTCCCAGTCTCACTGGGAGCGCAAATCCAGTGTGCTTAGGCCAATCCTGGCTCTGCTCTCATCCTGCATGAAAGCAGCATCAGGATTCGGGAGCCTGTCAGCAGAGGAGCAGAAGAGTGCGATGCGGCTGGCTGAAGGTAAGTTCTTATTTTGTTTTTCTTTTGTAGTCCGTCGTCGTTACCCCTCCACCCCCACCTGCCCCTCCACCCTCACCTGCCCCGCCACTTTGCCCTGGCCCCAGCCGTCACTGTAAATCACCTAGTATTTACTTTATGGTTTAAGGTACTGGATGACTGCATTTCACCAAAGGCAAATGTCATGGGCTTTCCTTTCACAAATCTTTGTTTTCAAGTGTTAGTTCAATTGGGTCCCCTGAACTGCACTTCTACTACAACTCCCAACATGCATATGGTTGTTAAACGAAAACCCAAAACAGGAGTCTTGCATCCTTGGTGACATTGAAGCATTTGCTAACTTTACCCCTGAAGATTCCCTGGCAATCTATATGGATTCAATTTGAGAGGATTCGCTGGACATTGTCCTTGTTCATGTTGTGGCATGCTCGTGGATTCTATCGGTACTCGCTTTTGGAGGTTACTGGGAAGACGCTTAGTCTGCAATTCATGTAAATATGTGGAATCTAGGGGGGTTGTCAATACTCACATCATGGGTACCCCCAGAAGGTTTCCCCTACTCTCATTAATGGGATTCAAGAGGATCCTCTCAAGACTCACCTTGTAGGGGCTCCTGGGGAAAGTCTCAACACATACTGTATACCCAGTTCGCAGGAGTCCTTTTGTACTCACATCATGTGACTCCTGAGGAGGTAAACAACCGTCACCCCGCATCCGTAACCCTGCATGCTGTTACGTTGTGACAACGCATACCATTACCCCGCAAGTCGTTACAACGACTTGCGGAGCGGGAAGAAGGTGTTGGATTTAAAATCCAACACCTTCCCTACAGTCCGCACAGACTGGAGTTGGAATAGTAAATTTTACTATTCCAACATCCAGCGCCCCCCCCTCCGCAAGTCGTTGTTACGACTTGCAGGGTAATGGTATGCGTTGTTACAACGCGGTCGTGGTAACGACCGCGTTGTAACAACATGCGGGGTAATGGTATGCGGGAAAAAGAGGCATATTCTCCTGAGGACACCTCCCAGTATTCACAACATCATTGACCTATGTGGCAGCTGTCTCTTGCCGTGTAGGGATTCAAGTGGAGCCTGTCACTACACGGATCAGGGGAACTCCATAGCAATGTTTCGCAGGGCCAGCCTTTAGCATGGGCTAGCTGTGCTCAGGCCCAGGGCGCCAATTTTCTGTGGGGCGCGTGGAGCTGTGTGCAAGCAGCAGTGCCCTTTTGCTCCATCCTTGTCCCTGCCTGTTCCTTTCTGTATGATTTGCCAGGTTGAAGTGGTTTTAGTCCTTCATTACCATAGGGCGGGCTTTTAACATCCTGTTAGCCCTCTTCCTTGCCCTCCCTTCACCCCCTGACCCCTGCTGGCACATACCAAAAAAAACATCATCTGGGTGAGGCAGCTAAGCTATTGGTGCTTTTGATGAGCTAAGGAAGGTCCGGGTATGTTTGGGTTCAGGGGCCAATCCCTGCTCATCCAGGTACTGACCAGTGAACACAAAAGGCCCCCCCTGCTGCCTTATTTAATGTACTACCGCCAGCAAGGGCGCCAAATTTCTCTCCGCCCACGCCCAGGGCGCTATTTTAGCAAAGGCCGGCTCTGTGTATTCGCATTACGATTAACCTGTCTCTCAGCTTTAGACTTCGACGACGGTCTCTCAGTCCTCACAGAGAGCAGTCGAGTCTCTCAACACGTCAGTCACTTTTGGAATCTTCCCGAATTTCTCAGTGATCGTGGTCTGCTGGCGCGAGGCCGGGGATCCCTATTATGTAAATGTTTCTGATAGATTGAGAAAGTGGGTCATTTGGTGGCCGAATGCTCGCGGCCTTCGCGTTCCTCAGAGTTATTACATTAAGCACGCTTCACGCTCCGGCGAGCACCCGAGGTACTGCCGCCCTCCGCGCTTTGTCCTTCGCTAGGTGAATCTGCTCCGAAGCCGCCCTGAGAGAAGCGTTGGGGCAGAGCAGAGACGTCCCCTCTGTGCGTGCACGTGTGTCCGTGCTATTCTGGGGACCTTACCCTGTTCCTGGAAGGGATATTAACGCACACACTCACCCCTCCCCCGACACAAAGCTGCTCAGACAACAGGAAAAAACTGATGTACAAATGGATTTTCTTCAGAATAAACATTGGTATTCTTCAATGTCCACTCCCAAAACAAGTCTGTGTTCTCTGTTTCACTCTGCGAAGGCATCGAAGAAGTTGCAAATACTCATAGCAGCATTTTCAGGGGGGGTGCAGCGGATCACCCCCAATTTTCTAATATGAATGTGGCCTTGATGTCCCCTAATTTTTGTGATGCCAGAAGCTCCTCTCCCCAGGCTTGCGAAGCCAGTCTAGTTAGGGTGACCTGGCATCCCGGATTTGTCGGGACAGTCCCAGTTTTCACCAGCTGCCCGGCAGATTTCAGCAAATTTGTCTCATGTCCTGATTTTTAGAGAGGGTCGAATTAAAACAGTGGAAGGCAGATTTTTATGTGTTACAAGGCAGGGCTAGTTAGCAAATGTTACAAGAAAGCAATTTAATTAACAAGTATGACACTGGGTTTAAAAATGGCATTTTACATATTTTCTTGGTACCTGTTCTGTGTTGATGAGTACTGGCACTCTGTGGCGCTCGGATAATATAAAATTCTAATCCTTCTATTTTTGGGCAATGTTCCGGTTTTTGGTTTTTAAAATCCGGTCACCCTAAGTCTTGTGCTTCAAACAACACAGAAGGACCTAGCTCACTGTTATGCCTGACTAACAAGGCATGCGGGTGAACGGGGTATGCTGCAGAAATGGTGTCTACAATGGGTCTCCCTCAAAACAACAGCATAGTCTATCGCTCACAGTCACTCCTGGTTGAGGGAGGCAAGAGGCCGAACACACACACAGAAACGGCTGGGAGCAAGCAGGAGCCCTGTGAGACGCCACAGGTAAAAATTCCTTGGGAACGGAAAAAAAGATGGAGTGATTGTGGTCAGAAACGACCTGCACTAATCTAACCCTATGGACCCCAAAAACTGTCTCAAAGAGGCAGTCAAACAGAATAGCATGACCAAAGATGTCAAACACAGCTGAGCTATCTGACAAAATCAGTGTGCTGGCACCACCCACTCTGTGTTAACCTTCCAAAGCAGGAGTCTTCAAACTGAGGGGGCGGCCCCCCTTGGGGGGCCTCAAGTGCCAGGCTCTGGCCAAATGAAGCATTACTCCGATAACAGTGCTTTGCTTTAAGTGGGAAAAAAATGAGTGGCAGTAAGTTGCTCTTTAATGGGCCATCACTAACATATTTTGTCATTTATATCCTAGAAGGCAGTATGTGTCAAAAGGGAAGGGACTCCAAATATTCTTTAAAACCCCCACCCTCATTTCTAATAATCACACTGTGGATACTTTTACACGTTAGTAAGGCCTGCTTGACCAGAATAGTATGTTTGGCAATCATGTACTTGACTGCATTTTTAAAATGGTAACAGAATCTCGCTGCAATGTTTAAATAAGTCTAGGTATATTTAAACATTGCCAATTTAATATTGTGAAAAATCCTGAGGGGGGGGCAATGTTTTTTTGCCCACTGGATGGGGGTATTAAACATTTTGAAGACTGCTGTTCTAAAGTGACCCAGAAGGGCAACCAGAGTTCATTGAGTGCCAAAAAGAGGTTAAAAAGAGATTATCAAGACAATTGCTGGTCTTCCGAAACTCTTAGAGCTGAGATTTGCAACGAGCACTGAATAAATTCTGGGCAAAGCCAGTGAAAAGCTTTGAAAACTAACAGCGAAATCTACCAGAAGAGCAGAGCTCACTTTTGTATGTGTTTTTGAGATTCCAGAAAATTCCTTCCTTAATTCATACTGTAGGGTTGATGAGTTCCATCTATCCAAGTGTAGCGTAGGCCAATAGCGGCACAATGTGGGGATGGACTGCTTGGCCTGTAGGAAGGAGGAACTTCATGATTCACTTTCAAGAGGGAGAGAAGACTGATGTCCAGCCCTCTCCTCTGATTGGCTATTCAAATACCTTTTCTCTCCTATTACTCCTTTTACCTCTTGTCACTTTCATGATTGGATCCATTAAATGATGGACTAAGAGTTCTTACCCATGGAACAATACATTATAACATAGTTAAACGGTGGCAGTATTGTTTAGCTCATATAGTAGTCCATAAGGGTTCATTGGACTGCCCCATAATGCACTGCTTTAACATTTCAGAGGGCAGGAGAGGAAGGAACGGACAGGCCAGATCAGACAACTGAAGCGCAGAATGCAGGCCTCTCAATGACACAAACTAGAAGAAGGCCCGCAGTGGTCTGAAAGTAGCTGTCTTCCAGGCTCCACATCTTCCCCACATGCCCAGGGTGATGATCGTCATTTACACAAATGCTTCTCGAGCTGTGCCTTGCATCCCCCGAGCGAGGGTGGGGAAGGAATAGTTCAGGGAATGGAGGGTTGAAGAATGAAAACTGACTTTTAATGTATATATTAAAAAGACGAATACAAATGAGGTTCTCTGCAGGTGTTTTACACTGCATGTGTTTATGGAGGCTACGCCTTAGTTTCTGTGTGTGTATTCATAGGGGTTGACACTGTCTACTCGTGTACTCACAGATTATATATGATATCATCTGAACATATATGCGTGTGACATCAGAGGAGGTTTAGTACTATTTGTGTATGTGTTTACGTAAACCGTATACATGACACTGTATTTGTATTGACAGAGATTCTGACACTTTTGATGCAATGTTATCATACCCAGTGTCATGTGATGAATCTCTATGTATTCTGAGTATGTAGCATGCTGTATATGTACACCACCAGGTTCGTGTATATTATAAATGTATACTGCGAAGGTGTCTCTGTAGTTAAGGTTGGCACCACACTCCAGGGGAAGCCACATTTGTGTTCCTTAATCATTTTGCCAATCCTTTACAAATTAGTAACAGCTTGAGGCAAACAGTTTTCAAAATTCAAGACAAATTTTGTGCCGATTAGACAAATGGTTCAAAGGTTAAAATGCAAGGGATTTTCAAAACACCACATTTCAAATTAGTGCAAATTTTCCCTATTGGACAATCTCTCTACAAATATACCAAAAAAGTGTGGATTGAAAGTCCACCAAAGTTTAATGGCAGGACAACCTTTATCCCATTCGGTGCCTTGGTTTGGTGAATTTTCATTTAGTCTTTTATGGAGCTATAAGCAACAATGCAACCGTGCATATGCACTAGTGCGGAATACCTATGCAAATAATTGTGATCAATGGAAAAATATAGATGATCGATCATGAAAACTGGAAAATACAAAAAACACATGTGCCTGGACCTTGACAAACCAACTGTCCCAATCATTCAAATATTGGGAGGAAATTTAAAACAAAAAAAAAAGAGGCATAGCGGCCGACACGTTGATGCATAAATGGTCAGACCTTACACAGTGGTGAGGTCCAAAACTGTAAAAGGATCTTCATTCCAACACCCAGCCTCTAACCCAGTAAGGACCATTGGGGTTTACAGACAAACCCCAGCCCTCACAGGGTGGGCTGTTTACAACAGGAGACTCTTCCTGGTCCTACTGAGCAGTTAGGGAGGAATGGATTCCCCCAAAGCCGTTTCAAATGGCTCAGGCCGACCTACCCCGAAGGTGAGGGGGTTTTAATTATCTTCCTATGGCTGGGCTTGCAGCTGGGCAACATTGGATCATCACTGAGGCAGCTATCTGCTACCCCAGTGTTATTTGAACCCCAAACCTTGCCTCAGAGCTGGGATTGTTTATATTCAACACCCCTCTCACTGTCCCATTGTGAGGGAATTTCTTCACACCCCTCCTTGCCATTGACTCAGTGCGATGAGTTGAGGTGTGGGGTTTGAACCACTGACCAGGGTTGTCGTGCCCTTCTGCTGAGCAGAAGGGTGGAGAGAAATGATGTCCTCCCTCCCGCCAACTTCCTGGGGTAAGTCTTGCCGACTAGCTACCGCAACCTATGACAAAGTGGAGAAGTGTGTTTTTTTTGCAATTGCCCATGGGCATGTGGTGCTTTTGAGTCAGCCGCGCCTCCCTAGCCCAAAATCAAGGATGGGAGTTTGAAACAAAGAAGTAAAAAAGAGGCATTTGTGAAGATGGCACATGGGCAGATGTACGCCCACCTAGTTGGCCGCCAGTGCTGTGGCTCATGGAGGACCAGGGCAGCTTGTAGCTGCTAAGACACCTACCCTGCGCCTGCATGTCCTGCAGAATTTTGGGTGATAGAGAGGAAGGGACAAGCTCACAGCTGTACAATGTGCTGTCTTTGCTAATGCGGTGTGCCACCGGTTAGTGTTAGCTGTCCTGGATTTTGGAAGTTGCTTCATCCTTGACTTTATTGTACACAGTTTAAAAACTTCAAAAAGAATAGAAGTGTGTGTTGGTCCTGGCGTATTGCAAACTCATGCCCTGTAGGCCAAGAAGCGAGCTTTGGCTTGCCCAGCGGTTGGATGATGCTGTTGTTGGGGTGTGTCAAGGTCAGGGAATAGAATGATAGTGAGAATTGTCTTTTGAGGTTGCAGAAGGAAGACTGATGATTGGCGATTGTTCTTTGGGTGTATTGGGGTTAGAGAGCAAACAAGATGATGGTGGATATTGTCTTTGTGGTGTATTGAGTTGGGGCAAGGGAGGTAGGACTGTGTGAACCTGAAGTAACATATATTGTGCCATCATTTACACAGTTTTACTGATGTCACATCAACGTTTTTAATATTTTCACACATCATACTTATAGCCTCCCTGCTTACAGTGCTATCTGCATTCTTTTTCAGTGGTCTTTGGTCTTCTCCTCATCATCGCTAGGTGGCTTGTGTCAAGTTTGGTAACTTGCAACATATGACCACAAATGGGCCACACATGCCCAGTCTATACATCAGGGGCTTCACTGGTTCAATACAGACAGTGAAAATGACTCTAAAGTAGACCATAGGAACATTCCGCTATATGGTGAAATCAAATATGTACCATGGAATGGAGAAGAGGACGTTGAGAAGGAGTGGTGTGGTGTGGAGAAGGATGGAGAGCGGATGGATGGATGCAGAGATGGCTAGAGAGGAAGATGGATGGAGAGATGAATGAAGAGAAGGATATATGCGGACAAGGATGGATGAGAGATGGATGTATACAAGAGTAGATGGATGGAGATAAGGATGAATCAAGTGATACATGAAAAAAATAACGGAAGAAGGTGGAGGATGTGAGTATGCACAGATGGAGTGGAGAAGTAAGGATGCATGCGTGCACAGTGAGATAGAAGAGTGGGTGGATAAAGAAAGGAAAGAAAATACAAAGATGGATTGGAGGAAGGATTGATGTATAAAAAGATAGACCCATGGAAATAAGGATGTATGGGTGGGTGGATGTAAAAAGGCAGAAATTAGGATGGAAAGGGAAAATACAGATAGAATGCAAAGAGGGAAGGAAAAAAGATGGAAAAACGTCTGAAAGAAAGATGGAGAGAAGGAAGGAATGACAAAAGACTCAAAGAAGGAATGGCGAGAAGGAAAAAGGATTTTTCAGAAATTCGGAATTCCCTCGGAGGGAACAGTGGCTAATGACTGCCGGGTTTGCTTTCATCAACCGCTCGATCAGTGGGACTTTGGTTGTGGTTCAAAGTGGGAGATATTACATTTTTCTGGCTTCTGCCTTGATTGAATATGTGACTGCTTGTTAATGGATGGGTGTGAGTGAGTGTGCATGTGGATGAGTGAGTGTGTGTGCACGCATGTGGCCTGCTACACTGCTCAGGCACATTATTGGCCGCCATTGGAATCATGGAACATGGCAACAGGGAATACTCATTCTCCTGTAGGGTAGGCAAAGGAGAGCTACATAAAGAGATCTAGCGCCCATAGATTCATGTGCAACTATGCGATGCATGCGCCCTCGTGTTGTAAAACCTGTATCCTGCTTTGCATGCATTATAATACATGGTCCAACAATGGCATATCTAGAAAGGAAAGGGGGATGGGCTAGGGACACAAGCAGTCAACAATGGTGGCCTGGCCATAGTGACCCTATGTTGATAAATGTGTTTTTAGTTTCTTGTCTGTGATGTACTATGTGGTGCACTAGTGCAGATAATGCATGTGAATGTGAGAGTCACTTGTAACATGGTTGTGTTCTGTCCTCATTCACGCTGTACTTTGCTTTACTGGGTTATTGTGGGTGATAGTGAGTGACCTTCTGGTCGGCCATGTGTACTATCGGGGCGCACTTCCCTTTTATCAGAACAACAAGTTGCTCTTGCACTGACAGTGGGCCATAACTTTAAACAAGTCATGCCTGATCGTCATGCGACCTTTGGGCTGTAGGACATCACTGTTAAGGTACGAGTGGGTGGCATGTGAGTGAATTCACTGGGCACGGGTGAGAATGCGATGCCACCCTAGTTTGTACGACCCAGCTGTTCCTTATTGCTGGAATCAGAGAATATCTCATTATGGAATATGCAAACGTCATCATCATGTCATCTCTGTACATCGTGTGCAGCATCATGCAGTAACAGAGGGCCTGCTACATTTTTTGGGGGGCATGTGTGGGACATTAAGAAAACAACAATGGTTCTAAATCTAGGATTCACTGCTTTTTTTTTTTGCACTTTAGTGGGGAACTTGATGCGTGGGATGTTGGGATTGGAAAGTCCCCTGCGTGACTTAGAGGAGTGTGTACTCCTAACCTAAATTCTCCGAAGCAAGTTTCAGAAACTTTTTGTGACTTTCGGCTCAGAACCCCCAGAATCATGTGTGTAGATTGAGGGCCTGTGAGAATGAACTGAGACCAAGCGCACTCATCTATTATTTGGGAGCGACTACTATCCTCTCGCAGAACTGGTTAATACTGGCAGTGGTGGCAAGAGGTAATCATATTAATGGTGACAGGGTTTTTACCCGTTACCCACATGGCTCCTGACTGTACCAATTACCTGGGTCCTTCTATTTGTTCATGTGATGCATGGGTGGTGCATGAATCTTTGCACTGAAGATGTGTGGCAAAATGAGCATGGAGAGAGAGAGAGAGAGAGTGTGTGAAAGAGAGTGTATGTGTCACTGTCAAACTCTCTTTCTCGCTCTCTCTCTCTCAGGAGAAACAGGAGTCCATTTTGTATTTCCTGTCAAAGAGTGATTCACAAAATGAAGAATGGAGAGAACCTAGACATAGTCTCTAGAACATTCATGAAAGCCTTTGAAGCGGACAAGGCTGTACTAAAAGGAATGAGGGAGACAGGAACCCATTGGAAAAGTAAGGTCAGTGTGCCCACTTCCTCTCCATCTTTTCCCAAAGGTGTGTACGGACAGGTTTTGTGGATCAACCAGGTGCAGGAAGCCCAGCTTCTTTTGGGCCATATGTCTTGCCGGCCCCTGTCAGGGAACACCACCTGCACAATTCTTCCTACAACTTTTACTGAAGAATGGCGTGTGGTTGATTAGCTAGTTGTGAGGTGTAACCTACTCCCCTGAAACTGCACAACCCACAGGGTGTCAGACTGGGGGCATACACATGTATATTCTGCAAACCTGCTATAAATATGAGGTGGCATCTCCAGATCTCACTGGTCAATGCCTGGTGGCCACGGGAGAGGGAAGGCGGAGATTTCAGAGCTCCATGATCGGTGCTTTCATGGAGCCAGCTCCATTCTCTGGTCACCAACAGAAGCTGAAAATTTGGCACAATCCTGAATGAAGCACTGCCGGGAGAAGGCTTGAAAAAAGGGACCATCACTGAGGAGAAGGGGGGCAGGAGGTGTCACTGCAGCAAAACAACAACTAGAAGAGCAATGCACAGTCCAGCTGCTTGAAGTAAGGAGGAGCTGTGCAAGAACTGAGCAAGATGATCAAGCTCACCATGGCGTGTGGAGCTGTGGGGAGCTGTGTTGTCTTTTGCTCCCTTGCTTATGCACCACCCGGCATGTCCCTCAGTAGGATCGAGGCTTACCTTCTCAAAGTGCTATCCTGGAGAGACCCTTCTAGACTGAGACTAGATGGAGTGCTCTTTCCTGAGAGCCATGACCTGTGGGTAGGGGATTTAAAGTTAACTAAGACGTTATGCTGAAAACCCCAGAGACCGAGAAGAGGTCTACAAACCTGCATGACTTATACCGTGACCTGGGGATCCTGATACAGTGACAACTGCATGGCATCTCTTAATTTACTTATAAAACTCCAATAACAATCAACTGCAAATGACACAGAATCCAGGCTCCTTTCGGTGGCTTCCCTGATCATTTTGATGGGGGTTTCTGTTGGGCCAGCGTGACTGGGGGGGGTCACCAACAACACCTGCATCAAGTATGGAGTAAAACGACTGCAACCAGCATTCCCCTAAGTCACCAAAGCCACTTTGCTCTCCAGTTCCCAATGCAGGCTGCTTGCAATCAAGATTGCGGTCCACTTGTATCCGTAGCATTGGAGCAGCGGAGGTGGCTGAGACACCAGCCACATGGACATCAATGCTTTGCTTCCCTTTGGATCACGTGCTAATGGGGTGTTCTTGTTGCTCATTTTTGGATCCAATAGTAACTAAGGCGCCAGGCATCAGAGGTAAAAGGCCCCAATTCAGAATTAGTGTCAAATTGCCCACATGTGCCTCAAAATCCCAGAACCAGTTCCCCCACTGGCACAGAAATGTTGTGCCATCATCCCTTCCATCTCTTTCAGCAAAGCTTAGATGACAGTTTGGAAGTTTATATTGGGCTTTAGGCAATGCTTAATTTGAGCCAGTGGTTTCCGGTGCTTGGCACCGTCACCTAATTGTCAACACCGGCACTTATGACAGCTGCCACATGATGGCGCTGTTTGTATAATTTAGAGATGAGCAGAGCAGCAATTGTTTTTTTAATTCAGTATACATTAGAAACAACTAATACCTGTCGCCCAAGCCATTTTATAGCTTTGGGGGCCTGGAATAGTCTGAATTCTCCCACTTGTAGCAATGTGCTGGTTAGTAGTTTTGAAGGTAATCTCATTGGCAACGCTGGCAGTGGCAATGGGTGGTGCGAGCTGCAAAGGCCTCCTGACAAGAGCCCTGGAGCATTTTTATTTTTTATTTTTACAAATTAAGCACTGGCTTTAGGGCTGCAATTGTACTAATGACGGCATTGATGGAGTCCATATGTAGGCATTAATGGCCTAATGGGGATTTGTTATAGCCCAACAAACTGTCCAGTGGCTTCCTGCATGTTGTATAGTGTGTGCTGGTGATGGAACTATTTTGTATCGGGGTTGTGCCTGACTGTAAGTGGAGTTGGTTAAAGTACTGTTCCTATTGTTATCAGGTATGTTTGTTTATCTCCACTGTGTACGTTCAGCATTTATTTGTGCAAGTGAGAAGTGCCTTTTAATTTATCCCCACATATCTGACTGGGTGCACGGTCGTGTGCTTTACAACGTTTTGGCTACCTCGGTACTAATTTCCTCTTTTTTCCGTATGGTGATCATTTGTTTGTGTTGGTGTGAGACGATGACGGCCAAGTGATTACAACTTGTATTTAGTGGGAAGAGACTTTCAGGGACCATTTTGCGTTTGAATGCTTGTTTCTGTGACATATCGTTATCGCGAATTACCGTACAGACACATAAAATGTAAACATCACGTGCAAATGTACTGTTACCACAAAGGCTCACATTGCACGCAATACCAATGTTCCCGTATGAGTGAATGCCCTCTCTCATTCTGTGTACTGTACTGCCAGACATGGATGCTTTCGGCTGTACTACAGTTCCCTAGACAACGGATGAGTCTGCTTAGAGACTGATTATATCTCAGTACCATGAGAGTCAGAGATTCAAATTTCTCTTGCACCTGCACCTGCAAAGTTCTGAGAAGTTTTGTTACATATGTAAATTTGCTCAAAACGCTTTCCTAAATGTATTCACATAAAAGCTTCGTTTTACGGCATTTCTTTGCTCAGTAATGTTATACTTGCTATTTTTTCAGAACATTTCCCAAATTCAAGTAAGGGGCGAAGTTTTTTATTATTCTTTAAAGTTGTGCACATTTTGCTACACTCCTGCAGACTGTGTGTTCGTAATGTTTTACACTGCATGTCTGAATTGTCAGTGCATGTGTAACACTGTGCATGTATGTGTGTTCACGAAAAAGGTATGGCATTGTGCATTAGAACGAAGAGATCATGGGTTGCAAACTTGTTGAATTTAGATATTTTGAGTCAAATTTTACATCACATGATCTCCCCACGTGCAATCAGTTATAAGAAAATAGGGTGATTCCTTTAATAAAAAAAAGTTTTTACTGTTGAAAAGATGCATTGTGCCATGCACATTCCCTGACACACAAACACGAACGATGCTATATATTATTTGTGAGCACAGCACACATCTGTACAGTGACACTTTTACACTGTGAAGTCACATGCCTGACAAATTGAACTATTGAATGATTCAACAATGGTGAATGGTGAAAAGTAAAATATTTTTTATGTGTCATTACGCCACTGTTTGGCAATTCAAATTCAATTCACATTTTTATGCAATTCTCAAAGAATGCCAGGGTAATATATACAAGTGCCAAAATTTAATTTCTTCATAAACTTGCATTGAATTGAAAGATTTTTTTAAGTAGAAGAAAGTAAAAACTAGTCAATGTCTGCCTTACAAATTACGAGTCTCCTACCTAAATCAGGATTGCTGGCATGTATGAGTTTACCAGGATTGCTCACTTGTGTAAAGTTTACAAATTCACAATTTCCATTAGGTGGAATATTCTGCATGTGGAACTTTAATGTACTTATGTTTTGTGTTTCTTCGTGAGGTAAATATTAGCACTTTGAGAAACACCTTCCCTGGACTCCCGTTAAATATGCGGTTGTTCCTGCCCCATGCCTGGCACACAACGCACCTGTAAAGTGGCGGAGCTGCTCCCCTGCATCCTGCAGGCACCCCAAGGAGAACCGTGAGGACTCCGGAACCGTCATAACTCGCCGCTGCCAAGCATCACTGCACCCGTGCCCCCTAGCCCTTGTCAAAGTGGGCCAACGTTGTCAGTCTGGTCCCCAAAAACGCTCAAAAGACCGAGTCTACTTTTGGTTCACCTCTCATGAACTTCACGACGTCGCCTACAGCCTCTGTTTTCAGGCCCCCTAAACCACGAGTGCTCCCAGATGAAGAAACCCGACATCTCAAAGACCCTCTGCATCCGGCCCACGGAGAAGAGGACCACTGGTGTCCCCACGTCCCCTAGCATCGCAAGACTTGAACCCTCCTGTTGGTTCAGCCTGACTGGCCTCCCAGTGGAAACCTGCAGCTTCTTTTCCCTGCAAACCGATCCCAATAGACTAGCATCAGGCACCCGACTCTGTATTGCACCACTGCACCTGGCCGACCTAGAGCTGCTGGAGGTGACCTGCTGGTGCTGCCTTGAACCTTGCCCGATACTCACCTTAAGCCCCAGAAATTGGCCAAGTAACTTGCTGTACTGTACATAAATGCTGTACTTGTTTTTACTCCCATAGGATGACATTGCAGCTTCTAAAAAACGCACTAAGTGTTGATGTTTTAAAACGCAAAGTATTACTTTTACAAAATGTACTTACCTGATCGTATTGATTCTGGCGACTAAACATATATAAAGATACGTGTTAGTTTTATAAATTGGTGTGGATCGCCTTCTTGAGCCGTATACATCATTTATTGACTATTGTGTGCATTTGCAGATGTCTAACACTCCTCTCTGATAAGCCTAAGGCTGCTCGACCACACTACCTCCGTAGAAGAGCACCTTGGGATTGCTAGAGCAAGCCCCTGTCCACTCTTAAGGGAACCACTGGACTCTTTGCACGATTTACCTCATTTTGGTGTATTGTGTAAAGAGCCAGCTTCCTACAAGCCGGGTCTAGTGGCTCAGTGGACTAATGCATCCACTTCAGGGGCCTGTGTTCGACCTCATGGTCACAGGTTCAAATCCCGATGGGTCCACTCAGCCTTTCATCCATCTGAGTTTGATAAAATGAGTACCGTTGGGTAACAATAAACATCTGTTATTCAGCGCCAAGATACCTCTGGGTGAACGTGCGCTTTACAAATACACATGTTTTTATTTATTTTTTATTTGAGTTTTATATAGCGTTGGCTAGACCCGGAGGTATCAGAGCGCTTTACATAAGGTTCCGCAAAATTACAAAGTTACATCAGTTACAAGTTACATCCATTACTAGGAAAACGTTTCAAGAGCGTAGAAGACGAAATAAATGGAGTTTAGAAGGGTAAAGGGGTAGGAGGTAGATAGGATGGAGAGAAGGAGAGTCTGCCCAAAGTCCGGCTGGGTAGGTGACGGCCGAGGGGGAAGTCCACAGCCCATCTCCTCTATAGCTATCAGGTAGCTCCACCGGGCATCAGCCAAACAGCTAGGTCTCAACGGGAAAACAATTGAAGAGTAAAGAGGAGGGATAAATGGAGCGTAAAGGGGGTGGAGTAAAGGGGTAGGAGGGAGAATACAACGGAGAGATGCAGTAAGGTCTGCCCAAAGTCCGGCTGGGTAGGTGACGGCCGAGGGGGTAGTCCACCGCCCATCTCCTCTTTAGCTATCAAGTAGCTCCACCGGGCATCGGCCAAAAAGCTAGGTCTCCATGGTGAGAGGTAGGTTCACAGATTCAGTATCCTGATGGGTAGGCCGGAAGGGGGATGTGTTCGAGGTCTGGTTGATGTCCACTGTCGTGGTCGAGGTAGGGACCACTGTGGCAGCCATCTTGAGGTCAGGCAAGGGATTCTGACCTTGGAGTTAAAATCAGCCGGTTCCCATTATAGTCTTTCGCTCAGGAGGGGGTGGAGGGGGTGTTTGTTGTGCAATGCAGATGCGAGGAGTTCTCTGGCCCCACTGCTTTCTGGGGTATCCAGGCCAGGTATCCATGACTAATGGCGCTTCCTCGCCGGTTTCTTTGCTGTGCACAATCGGGCTTCACTTCATCTTATCTTGCACTCCTGTCCTCAAGGCATGTATTGTGACCCTTTGGAGGCCGCTTCCGCTCCCCAGTATTAATCTGTGCCACTCACCAGGGGGAGCCTTTCCGTGACCGTTTTGTTATCACGCCGGTTTTCACGCCATGCGGCGCACTGTCGTCCTCTCCGCTATGAATTAATCCTAGGGAGGCTATGAAAGCAATAGAACAGCTAACCCGTTAATTCAGTACCAAACCAGGCTATAACCTGAGCCTAGAGAAAACCCGAAATACTATGGGGCCGATTCCGATCTCGGCCGGTAGGGCACCGAATCGGATTCGGCTTTACCGGATCCGATTCGGAGCCCTCTTTTACGACCGATTCGTGCATGCGTGCGAGCGAGTACGATGCGAGCGTACGCGAAATCGCCGACCGACTCATTCGCGGGTCCGAACCGCTCCGACCGACTCGCACGGACACGACTCGCACCGCGCAATGGAGACGTTCCCCGACCGAGCCAGTACGATGCGCGCCCGAGCAGTCCGACCGACTCGCGCCCGTCCGGCTCCAAAGAGCAGTCGGAGCTGGACTTCGGGGTACGTGTCGGACCCCCTGCACGCGTTGCCGCGCGAGTCGCACGCAGGGGGACCCATGGGTCCCCCTACACGTGCATGTACGGCGCGACCCGCATCGACGCGAACCCGCTGTAGGGGGCACCCTTGTTCGCGTCGTACCCATTGAGTCAATGGGAGCCCGTGTACGCGTTGTACGACCGGCTCCCATTGACTTCAATGGGAGTCCGAACGAATCGAGTCCGATAGCATACGTACGCATCGTACTCGTTCGGTCGGGCTGCTAGGGTCCGATTCGGTCGGAAATCTCTCCGGGTCCGGCTCGGTCGGAGTGATTTCCGGCCTGAATCGGAATCGGCCCCTAAGTGTAGACTTAACTATCCCTCAAAATATTAAGGCAATAGTTACATTAAAGTTCTTGAGAGTTACTTTAAGCAAGACATATGTGGATATTTTAAAGATAAATGATTACCTTATCTTCCAACCATACATATGACATAAAAATATGGGAGCTTTCTTCCTCAATATCAGTCAAATAAATGTAATAAAACTGACAAGCTTTTATATAATTTCAGTGTATTTACAATTATGGTCCTGGAACCTTAGTTGAATAGATTAAATTCGAAAGTCACTACTTTTATGTGGAATCATAAAAGATTAGGAAGGGCATTTAGGTTTTCACAACGCCCTTGTATGGCTGCATGTCAGAATATAATATCCAAAAATGCCGTCCTACAAAAATATCCTAAATATGAAATACATTGACTGCCACAACATAATTTAGGTAAGTATATAAAAGTAAGTATAGATTTACTATTCTTAACACCACATGTCTATACCTTGAAGATTTAATGGATTATGGTAATATATTGTGATATTGCGATAGATTACAAGTATGTTTAGAATTATAGTTGTATTTACAAATAACTTCCCATCAGAATAAGAATTCGCTAGGATGTATTTGTCACGTATGTTGAATTGTGTATGCCACTGAGCAGTAAAAAAAAAAAAAAAAATGAAAAATAAGCTGGCTCCTTTTGGAGGTTTGGTGTAATTTGCAAGACAGCTTGTCTAGTCAATAAAGCCCATCCATTATAACATACCCTAATACCTTACCCAATACCTTACCCTTCAGTGTGACGATCATGCACCTCAGGTTCTCCAGATTCCCTCAAACAGTTCTTTTCAAGGTATGTCATCACAATACAGCTCTCCCTTCCTCTAAGACAAATCACATGTTCTACAGTTTCAGGAAAGAACTAAAATGTCTTCTATTCCCTAAACACAACATGCCTCCAGAGCTCTTGCTCCTATCATTTTTCTTGGTTTTTAAAGGAATGGATTAAAAGTTAATATATGTAGCTCCCTTTAACTCTTGAGGCTTTTGTTTGTTTTATGTACCATACTTTTTGATGTATATCCCTCTAGTACCCTTGTACAGCCCTCTGACACCCTGGTTTGGCCTGGTGTGCACCATAAATTACAGCAAAAATAAAATAAATCCTGGTTGACTCCAGTGGAACACTGCAAGAATAAAAGAGAAAATGTGACCAGTAAATGTTAAGTCATCAACGTATAAAGTCCCCTTCATCCCAAAATTGCCTTCTATGAATACTTTTGCTATGTTGATCCGATGTTTTTAAGGGTTCTATGAAAATTGAAGAAAACGAAGAAGTGGGACTTCTTGGCATGGTACTGCATATACTATGGAGAGATTCTCCAAAGTACATTGATTAGCCAATGTTTTTTTCACTAATACCAGAATAAAATATCTCTGTCAGCGAAATAAAGTGTTGCCATTATCCTACCGCAAACATACTTTCCCAACAGAAAAAACAGTGTATTGTGCTGAACACCTACTGGGTAGTGTAACTATAAATCCACACAGAAAATCCATGGAAAGGATACTTTTGAGAGTTCATGGGTAACATGGGATAAGACAGAATCTGTTCATTTGACAATCAACTATGTGGGTGATACCTCATCCTATGGGGTGTTTGTGCATCTGTTCATACTTTGGTGTGGATCAATGGTTGCCATGAGAAGCAACTCTGCATGGTGAATTGTAGAGCCATGCCTTGAAAATGCCCTTTGAACCTGATGAAGAGCTGCCAGGAGAAATGCTGATTATCTGTTGGTCTGAGCATTTGTCAACACTAGATCATTCTAAAACCTATGGGCTCATGGAACCCAACACAGAACTTTTTTCCACAAAACAGGCAGTGCGGCCACAGTGGCTGCTTTTATTAATGAGGACAGGCAGCAACTTGTTAATGCAATGAAACTTAGAAGAAGTTAGGACAATAGGATTGATGATACAAAGAGACTCCCAACAACATAGAACTCAGTCCATACCTTCTTTGACTCAACATTAGGGACGTTAAACTGACAGCTGCTAATCAGGTCATCTAGAGGGCACAACATCATGGGAACAGGAGACTTTTGAGGCAGACTGTTTACTCAAGCTGTTACCCTTTGCTATTGTTAATTAGTTGCAGCTCTGTACTTGTGCAGTTCATGCTGTATAGATTCTTCAGTAAGTACATTAAAAAAGGTAACACACCCATCTGTGCTTCAGTAATTGTTACAGAATGTTTCAAGCACAGGAAACCTGGTTATAGTCCGACAAGACCAGGTAAATTAGCTAATGCTTTACTTCAATGAGAAAATAACAGGCATCCGACAAATTATTATAGACCGACATCAGACAAACTATTATTGATAGAAAACATGTGCAACATTTGGAAGATCCTATACATGCAGCACTCCACACATCAGTGACTATGAATGAGGTAAATACTTCTTTGATCACTAAATTAAGACCCAGGTTTGATTTAAGCATTGCATGCAGATAAGATACTGTCTATAATATAGTCACTGAGAGTCACTATTTGTTATGCTTACACACGCCATAACTCAATATTTGAAGTACCCGCTTCCACTTAGTCCCCAAATATTTTGGCCTTCATAGAAGCATCCTATAAAAACAGTCATCATTCCATACAGTTCAAAACGATCCTACATTATTCCTCTTTTTAAGAAATCCTAAACCATGCACTCATGCTAGTGAGGCAGTTGAAACTTCCTCTAAAAGGTTAATTTCTTTTGACAATTCTAGAAAAAGTATCCACTGTTTGCCTCATCTCATTTCTGTCCAGTTGACAAGTGTGTGTTCTTAAGGGGATTTGGCCTGTGATGTCCTCAGGGCCTTGTTTTTTAACCCTGATCTACAAAATCAACGTTAAGTCTTTACGTGAACTCTTTTGTGAAAGAGCAGTGAGGCTTCACACTATGACGGTGGTGCCAAAATCAACTACTTACTCTTGGGGCATATCCTGGAGGTTGTCAGATAAATTTAAAACACATGCAGTGCTATTTAAGATTTTGCACAATAGAATTGGATCAGCTCATATCCTTCAAAACTGAGTTGTTGTTTTGAACTACAGCAAACAAAGTGAATTATTTATATACTTAACACACTTATGTAGTGCGCCTGGGCCGTAATCTATTAGAGCAGCAGTTTTGAACCTGGGGTTCATGACGCTTATTTACGGAGTCCTTTATTGTTTAGAAAATTAAGTAATATTAGCAGATTAACCGCTTAACCGCGGCGGCAATTCCGCCGCGGTGCGGCGGTTTAGCGAAGTGGGCGGGGCCGCGTCGGCCAACGGACGTTCGCAGCACTACAGAGGTAGTGCTCGCGACGGCCGTTGGCCGACAGACGCAAGCAACGGGTTAATAAAGTCTATATACATAAAAAGCAAAATTGCAAAATAAAATGTTTAAAGTGCTTTGTGAATTTGTAGGGATTGAAAATTGGGGGCTATAAATCAAGATGGTATCCTTAGCATGATCCGTGGAAGTAGCACAAGTACAAAAACATGATCTAGTATGGATGAATGGTAGCCTCAAATAAATCACTGGTATGTGCCAACAAAAGCAGAGCATGCATTAGAGCAAAATAGACAAAGCAAATTCTAGAGTCTAGCAGACTTTAGAAATAAAACTAAATATTGAAAAGTTTCAACCTTCACATTAAAATTTAATTTCCGTTTTTTGTATTTCTTTTGTTTAAGAATTAAATTAAATAAGTTGTCATTTGTGTGTTTGACGTATACTTGCTTCTGTTTTTGTGTGTTTTGTTAAAGTTTAAATTATAGACATTGCTTAGGCAGGGGGGCCTGACTTCTGATAGGGATTCATTAGAGCTCCACAGAAGTCAAAATGTTAAGAACCACTGTATTAGGGTGCTTTATATGTAATTCATAAAGGCAAACATAGGAGTATGTGATGTAACTCAGAGCAGAAAACATAAAACATAGTTTGAAAACAATGTCAAGTATATAATAAAAATGTCTACCTTCCTCTATATTCCTGTGATCATCCAACAAGGAGTTCTGCAGATCTCTAGACTCTCCCGTTCTCTTCCACCTTTATGCCGAGCCTTTAGTCTCAAATCTCAGTTGCTCTCACATCTCATTTCACTTTCATGCAAATAACTTTCACCTATTTCTGAAATGTCCTCACCTAAGGATGCTGAATGTCCAGCCAAAGTGTTTGAGGATGCAGGCCTTAATGGCAAAGTTACTCCTGTTCTCCTCTCCTAACTGCCTTATCCTGATTCAAATATGACTTAACTCTATTTTGGTGATACAATGCGATCCTTCAAACATGGAGTTCATTAAAACACTTGGCTTTATCATCGGCAGCACCATAAACCTTCAAGCTTGCATCAATGCAATGGCATAGGTGGCACAATTTCAATGCAGACAGCTTTGTGGAATCAAAACTATTAACCTGGAACAGGCTGGTATGCCAATCTCTTGCACTGTCAAGATTGGCCTATTAAAACTCTCTGCTTATAGGAATTCCCAAACCGCTTCTATCTTCCATGAAAAATGCAAATAAATACGTTAGTTGGGGATTAGTCTAGAAAGGTTGGAATGGGTGAGTATTGAGATGTTTTCTGAAGGTAGGAAGGTTGGGAGACTTCATGATGTCAATGGGTAGGGGGTTCTAGGAGGAGGTAATGGCTATGGAACAGTCACAAAAAGTCATCACCTATAATACCCACAACTTCTGGCAAACCCTGGTTCATTTAGAGCGGAGGGGATGGTGGTTTTCCTCAGGTTGGAGCTATGACTGTCTTTACTTTTCAAAAATAAAACATTGCATGGAGAGCCTGCAATTGAAAGTGGCATCTCAGGGGCCTCCCTATTAAGGGTGGCCGCTTTAATGTAGGGTTTTCCATTTTTTCTACTGTCTGGGTCTGCCATGCAGACAATAGCAGTCCTGTAGACTAAAAGTTCTCAAATGTACCCCTTCCATTGAGAGACAACACCAAGTACATCAGACATGTTGATTTCGAATTTTCCAGAGGCAGAACCTATTTTTGAGAGTCTTGATCTACAAAAACAAAACCAGCATGTCGCTACTGCTTGGCTGAACAGCCATTACTCTTTTTCCACCAAAACAAAACCAAAACCATGGCGGCAGGAGCCATGGTGTTGAAAAACCAGCTAACCTGGTAGATAACTTTAAGTTGGTGAACCAGCTTTGGCAAAAATCTAAATTACCCTATCAGTCCCTTCCTTGCTTAAGAACATTTGGCTTTTTGAACTTTTACTGTGGTGATGGAGGATCATTCTAATACCTTCTGTGTTGGTTTGTTGACATTCTTGCTGTATCTTTTGCAACAAGGGAGAATTATGCAGCAGAGGTAGTAACAATGAGCTTTTTCTCCAGAATCTGTTAGTTGTAGGGAGTGCCCAGTAATGTGAAGGTGGGACTCCATGTGCTCGCTTCAGGCTCAAAATACTAGTTCCTTGGGCTACACTGGTTAGCCAAGATTTCGTTAGAATCTCCAGTGGTAACTGTGGCTGAGCTCTCAAGGTGGTGGCATGAACATTCACCCGAGGTATGGTGTACTACAGGTTACAACATTTAATAGATCAGTGTCCAGTGAGAAGTGTTTCTTTAAAAGATTACATATTGAAATCATACTCAGAATAATAGGGCAGCTGGAATAGTTAACGTGTGAAAACTTATCTCCCTCTCTTACTTCTTGCAAGTCTTGGCTGGAATGGCAACTACCATCTACTACAATAATGAACCTTTCTTAAGCAATGGATCAGGTTTTCTAAAGCCTGTGTTGCACTTCAGTACCAAACATCGCATCTTCGTCTAGATCACGATTTCTCTTTACTATTGGACAGCAGTCAGTGTGCCAATTTTACTACAAGAAGGCACAAAGGGGGGGGGCGTGGCTTAGGAGCCATTGATGGCGAATGTGTGAGCTGAGAGCTCCGCGCCATCCATGCCAATTATCCTGCATACCGTGGTGTCAGCCGGGGCCGGGGGCGCATTGCTGGGGGCCCGATCCGCCTGAGGTGCCCGGGACTCTAATTTCGCTCTTCTGAGGTTCGGGGGCGAGAGGGGAGCGAAGCCGGGACAGCGTGTAAACTGCCGCGGCCGAGACAATCCCAGAGCGGAGGAGGAGGAGGCAAGCTACGGCCGGCGCTCAGGGGAAGAGGAGGCTGGCTGACAGCAGACTCCGGTGCTCGGAGCGATAATGGCAACCCATGGCCCCGCTGGGGGCCATTCCTGAACTGGAGAAGGGGTGCGTCGCCGTCCCGGCCGGGACCTCCATGAGACGCGCTGCTGCGCGTACAGCAACCGAGAGACAGCGGGTCGGAACGCGCCAGAGGGCGCCGGGCTACTGCCCATAACTAACGACCTGAGGAGTGCAGTGGAGGCGCCTGGGGAGATAGAAGCAAAGCAGAGAACGCTGGGGCGGCTTCCCCCCTGGGGAATTACTCCGCACAAGGTGAGAAGCAAAGGCACCGCGTGTGGCCTGGAGGCCGGCTGCGTGGAACAACAAAGCAGCCCAACGGGGGCTGGTATTCTGCCTGGGCCCTCTGGGTGACGGTGAGGGCTGCAGGCGAGTCTGGGGCCCCAGAAGACCCATCGGAACGACCCAGGACTGTGCAAGGGCACCGAGTGGGGTGTGCGACGCGATCCACCCCGTGGAGTGTTGTGGCAGGGCCAGAAGGAAATGGAGACAACCTGCCCTAACTGGAGCCCTGTGCCATGCCTTGACTCAACACGCTGACACTGGGCGACTCCGGAGCTGGCAGTGCCGGCAGGCATTGTGTTGTGGGGTGTGCCCTCTGGGCGAGGGAAAACGGCGGTGACCCTGAGGAGCTACAAACCAACCAGGAGGCACTGCATCAACCTATGAACCTGGTGGGTCGCCAGAACTGGAGGCTGAGGACAGTGGTCCCACAGAGCATGTTGGGGCCTGACTGAGAGGCGGTGAGGAGCGGGGGGCCTCAGACGGCGAAGTGGACACAGACTGGGCTGGGGTCCAGACAGGCCGGAAGGGTGAATTTGAGTCTGAGTGGGACCCCTGGCCAGAACTATAAACTGCGGCCTAGGCACAGAAGAGCCAAGACGCACTGTGGAGCGGCGCAGCCCCCTCCAGACTCGCTAATGTGAAGACCCACTGCCTGGGCGACAGGGTCTGAACACAGGTGCTGCACGTGCGAGACTTTGGGGAAGTGTACATTTAGATGGACCTGGTGGTTTCTTGAGCTGTTGCGGGGAGGGGTTGTCTAAAAGGCGACGGCTGAGGGGACTGTCAAGCCGCAACGTGTGGCGCTTCAATCTAACGCTGGAGTGGTGTGGGGCCGAGATCCTGGCAACAGCTCCCCGACCGCCTAGAGAAGGGCGTACCAGATTCTCGGCTGGAGATCGCACCCCCCTGGTGATGGGAAAGCCTAGAGGAAAGTAAGTGGGGCCTCACCCGGAGCAGGAAGACAGTACGCCCGACCTGGTGCAAAAGGAGTCGGGAGGTGAACCCCCAGAAGTACCTGTCCATCAACAGTTGGCTAAGATATTAGAAGCTATTGCTGACACCAAGGCGACACTACACCAAGATATCAGCACTGTCGCAGTGGGCTTGGGCTTGCTGAGGACGGAGCATGCTAAATTAGCGGACAGGGTGAAACAGACCGAATCCTCCTTAGCGGTTCTCACCCCGGCATAACAAGCCCTGATTGGTCAGGTCGGGGACTTGTCCAGCAGGGTTAACATACTGGAAAGGAGAGCCGAAGACGCGGAGGGGCAGAACCGCAGGAACAATGTGAGGGTCTTGAGTCTGCCGGAAGGAGTGGAGGGCAATGACATGGTCAAATATTTGGAGGGTTGGCTCCGTGAGGTGGTGGCGCCAGAGGGCCTGTCTCAGTTTTATACATTGGAGAGGGCTCACCGCGTGCCCGCCGGGCCGCCGACCACGGGGAGGATTCCGCACCCCGTGGTGGCTAGACTGCTCCACTTCAAAGACAGGGACGTGTTACTACAGAAGGCGCGCTCGGAGGGGCCGTATGGGGTTGAGAACAGTAAGGTGTCGCTGTTTCCAGACTACATACTAGAGGTTCAGAGGCGCCGCACCTCCTTCCTCGAGGTCAAAAGAGCCCTGCGGGAGGAAGGGATCCAGTATTCTTTGATGTTCCCGGCTCGGCTCTGGATAATGTTGGACGGGAACACTCACTTTTGCGAGGATCCCAAGTCCGCTTGGGAGTGGGTTGAGGCCTACAAAACCGAGGGTCCGTCTTTGACGCAGAAAGGAGGACCGGGAATCTGGGATGAGACTACGACGACATCAAAAGCGGGGGACTGCAAAGAAACCGAGCCCGTCACACACTGAAAAGAAGAGAGCGGAGGCGCTACAAGCAGTGGCAGTCATGATGCAGGGCCAGAGATCGTCATCGGAGAGTGGCTCGGGATCAAAGGGAGGGACTGACGGTTCGGACTCGGAAACGTCCTGTAGTGGCAGTGTCCGGCTGCCTGATGTGACTCCTCAAACGGCCGATGGGATAGTGTGATCTGTGGGCTGCTACTCCCAATTCTCTTTTACTCTCTCCCTCCTTTATTCCCCTGTGCTGTGCTCCCCTCTCCCTGTTCTCCCCCACCTAGCCTTCTTTTTCTCAGCGGGGGTACCCGAGGAAGGCGGGGAGGGTGGCCGGGCGCGCGCCTGGGTACAGGCTGGTGCGTCCAGCCAGGGCTGATGCGGCAACAGTGAATATTTGTGCCTTTGTTGGGCACCTGCTGTGGTTGCCACGCTCCCCCTTAGGTCCTTGCGTTAGTAGCTTTGGGCCTTAATTAGTTGATGCAGTTTTGTCTGCGGTTTGGGCGGATGGTCGTTGCTAGACCGCTCTGGGGTTGGGGAGTTGTCCTAATGGGGGTGTTAGTTATTGATTATTGTTATGTGCATGCAGACGGAGGCAGAGGAGTGAAGTATGGAGTATCAGTTGGCAGGAGTGTGGTGGAGGTCTTTGGGGGGGCTTGGATTACATCCCATTCAATGCATAATAGATTCAAGTTCATTACATGGAACGTGAGGGGGATGGGGTCCATGGCTAAAAGATATAAGATTTACGCATATCTAAAGAGGAGAGACGTGCAGGTGGCCCTCTTGCAAGAGACCCACCTGACTAGAGGCGAAGTGGATAAACTACGCAAGAGGTGGAGGGGCCGGATCTACGCTACTACCTACTCTGCTTTTGCTAGGGTGGCATTGATATGGGTGAGACCAGGGGTTCCCTTCGAGCACGCCCGCACTAAAGTGGACAGTGAGGGAAGGTATGTCCCGGTGGCAGGGAGATTGGCGGGACGGGAGGTGATGTTTGGGAGTGTGTATGTGCCTAATGTGGATCAGGTGATATTCCTCACTGCCCTCTTAGCGCAGCTGGTTGACTATATGGGGGAACAGGCTGTCATTGGGGGTGATTTTAATTGTGTGGCGGACACTACAGCGGATAGATCGCACTCTCCCCTCCCAGGTTCACAGACACACCGGGTGGCAGCGGGGTTCTGAAATTGGATGAGTCGCTGGGGCCTGGAAGATATCTGGAGGGTACAACACGCGATGGATAGGGAATACTCGTATTTCTACCCAATGCACCAAGTACACACCAGACGGGATGCCTTTTTGTGCACACCAGATTTTAGTGCATCCGTTACGCAAACTGAGTATCTGGGTAGGACCTTTTCGGATCACAGTCCGTTGCTGTTGACTCAACAACCGCTTGGGAGACGGCCCCCGATTCCGCTGTGGAGACTGAACCCACTTGCGTTGGAAGATGGGCCTTTCCGGGAATCTCTGAGGGCTCTTATTGAGACTTATTTCCCAATTAATGCTGAGTCTGCGTCCTCTGTGTTGGTTGAATGGGAGGCATTCAAGGTGGTAGTGAGGGGCCACTGCTTGGGGCAATCAATTGGTGCGCAGCGGGAAATTAGGCAGGAACTACTGGATATGGAGTCCCAGATTAGGCAGCTGGACAATGTTCAGGGTCAGAGAACTGACTCTGCTGAGCTTTTACAAAAGGCTCACGCTAGCTATAGCGATGCGCTAGAGAGGTTGCGGTGCCACAGTTATAGGGAATACCTGGACAGAGTGCAGAAAGAGGAGGGGAGGGCCGGCCGGCTATTGGCTTGGTTGATTAAACCTGAAGGTAGAGGGGCACCGATTATGCAGGTCCAATCAGACTCCGGGGAGTCTGTCCATGATCCTGAGGCCATCAATGACCTGTTCCGTACCTTTTATGAGAAGTTATACACCAGCCCTGGGCCAGTCTCTCGTTCGGAAATCCGAGACTTCCTGGAAAATTTGCCATTAAAGGTGCTGGATGAGCAGGTGCAAGATGACCTGGGAGGTCCCGTGACCCTGCATGAGGTCAGGGCTGCTATTGCAGCCATGGCGAAGGGGAAGACTCCGGGGCCTGACGGCCTCCCGGCAGAATTTTTCGTCACTTATAGGGACTTATTGGCGCCAAGACTAGTGACTTTATATGCTGAATCCCTGCACCGTGGGGTCCTCCCCGAGTCGACCCAGAGCGCGTTGGTGATACCCCTCCCTAAGTCTAAAGAAGTGACTGCTCCAGTAACAGAGTACAAACCACTCTCTATGCTCAACCTTGATTTTAAAATCCTCAGTAAAATATTAGCACTGCGACTACTCCCGCATATGCAAGACGTCATCCATGCAGACCAGAACGGGTTCATCCCCTCCCGTAATACCTCCTATAACCTGCGTAGGTTGTACTATGTCCTGTTTCACGAAGAGTTACGATCCATGCCCTCGGCGGCTGCCCTGTCAGTCGACTTAGAAAAGGCCTTCAACACAGTAGGATGGGAGTACCTTTTTGAGACTATGTTACGGTTAGGCCTTGGGGAGGGCTGGGTGAAGTGGGTTCGGCTGTTGTATACATCGCCGACGGCGCGGGTCAGAACCGGGAAATCTGTGTCCTCTCAATAACTGATACAACGGGGTACTCGGCAGGGGTGCCCCCTCTCGCCCCTTTTATTTGCCCTGGCAATTGAACCACTTGCGGAGCTGATCCGGCAGGGTGGAGCGGGGATAGGACTTAGATTAGACGGGCGGATGCATATGATTTCATTGTATGCAGACGACCTGCTGGTCTACCTAGGAGAGGCGGTACCTGGCACCTCAACGGCGCTTACACTACTGGAGCGATTCGAGGCGTTGTCGGGCTTACGGGTGAATAACAAAAAGACCTACTTATTCCCCCTGTTGGGACCGGAACCCCGGCCGGGGATACTGCCGATCGACATTAATTGGGCTCCCCATTCAATCATATATTTGGGAATCCATGTTTTTCATTCCCTGGAAGACCTACGGGAAGGGAATCTGGATAGGGCGCTGCGGTCGCTCCGGACCTGTGTACACTTCTGGCGCACACTGCAATTGCCGATCATGGCGCGAATCTCCCTCCTTAAGATGGTCATGCTGCCGAGACTATTGTATTTTTTTGTTAATTTACCGACCCTGATGCCCGAGGGTGGTTCAGACCCTTGAATGCCCTGGTGAGGGATCTGATATGGGGGGATGACAGACGGAAGGTCTCCCTGCGGACGTTGCAGCGCCCAGTGGTGGAAGGAGGCCTGGGTGTGCCGCATTTTGAATTGTATATGTTGGCTGCCCAGCTGCAGTGGCTGGCGCAATGGGTGGAGGGAGTGAATGAAGAGGGAACATGGCTGATAGAACCTGATGGTAAGCCGAACGCATTGTTGGCTAAATTACTGAGACCGGCAGTTACTGTCCCATACAAGTCGGTATTGCAGCGTACAGCCCTACAGACCTGGCGACGCTGTGTTCGTAGGTTGGGTGGGACTCCCCCGCACTGCCGTTGGTTGGGCTCCCACATGGGGATCCGGTGACAGTGTTCACGGCGGAACAGATAGGGTCCTGGACAGAGGTGAGCTTAGATACGGTGGGTGATTGCTACCAAGATGGCTCCATGTTTGCGGACTTGATGGATAAATACGGCCTTTTACCCGGTCAGTTCCTGCAGTACGAAGCTTTTGTTCGTACCTTTGGACAGCTATGGGGTGGAAGTAGTGATGAAACAACGACTCACCCAGTGCTGCATGCGCTGACCACTTTGAGCACTGCGGGTCACCAAGTGAAGTGGCATCATGAGGCCCTGGTCGCCGTGTCCGTTAGCCCTATGGGGGCTCTCCGAGGCAAATGGGAAGGGGCGATAGGTAGGGAGCTCACTGATGGAAAATGGGGGAAAGTAATGAGGTCCCACAAGAAAATATCGAGGAACACCAGGCTTAAATATACGCAGTTCAACTACCTCCATGTGGTTTATATGGCGCCTCACAGACTCAATATTACGTATGGTGGCGAGCTGAGGAAGTGCCCCAGGTGTGCCTATGTGGATGCTGGGTTTATACACATGACCTGGAGCTGTGGAGTAGTGCAGGGGTACTGGGCGGAAATCCTGGATAAGATAAAGAATGTACTGGGGAGAGAACTGGCGCTGACTATAGAAGTCTGTTTGTTAGGGCTCTTCCGGCGCCCTCCCAAACGAAAGGTGGGGAATCGATTTATCGACCTGGCCCTGGGACTAGCTAAGAGACGGATATCGCTGGTGTGGAAATCCCCCACTGGGCCACAAGTGGCCAGTTGGAACAGGGAGGTTATTAGTTGGGCAGGAGCGGAGGGCAGAGCCCTGAGTTGGGAGGAAGCGAGGGGCATCCGGAGACGACCGATAGCAGACTTATGGAAAGAAGTGCTGGCGAACTGGGAAAACCCAGAGCGGGAACAGGCAACTGGGGGGGAGTCTGGGAGTGACAGTGAGTGACTTACATGCCCCCATACGGACGACTTTGGACCCACAAGGCGGGGGCATGCACAGTATGCCCGCTGCCAAAAGGTGAACCAGTAGTCCTGGTGAGTGTAAAGACAGACGGTACATGAGAGAGTAGGGTCGGTGGATTGGGAGACGGTAACCCCCCCAAGCCCTACCCCCGGGAGGACCCGCACACTACGCAGAACATATTATGTACTTGACAGGATTAACGAATGCATCCTTCGAATCAGATGGTACTCAGGGCCCCTATGATTCCCGAATTTTATTAAGTTTTCCTTTTTTTTCTTTTTTCCGTTTCTTTTCTCCTTTTTCTTTTTCAATGGTTGAATTGTTAATGGTTATTGGTATAAGAGTGACATTGATGAGGACATTACCTGAGTCCTGGGCAGCGGCTCGAACCGCCCACCGAGACAAGGCAGGGAAGAGTGGTAGACGGGGGCCTACGAAAATCACTAATGTAATAAGACTAGGGGTCGTGGGCACGTAAAGAGAGGTGGTCAGTAAGTGTCCGTGCAAGATATGTGACACCATGCAATACCCCAAGTAGGAAATGTATGCATCCCTGTCTAACCGATAAAAGAGAATAGTACTGAAAATTGTTGCAAATATTGCCTGTGTAATTGTAATAAACATACAAAATGTCAATAAAAATATGTTTAAAAAAAAAAAGAAGGCACAAAGAAGCAAGAGGTGATAGATGGCTTTACACAAAGTAACACTCGTTGACCTGCCATCCTTGGCTTGGTTTCCCCAGACTTTTTGCCTTCTGCCCTTTTGTTTTTCTGACTTCTTTTTTGCTGGCTCTAGGACTCTGGGTACTTTACTAGTGGTAACCAGTGCTAAAGTGCATATGCTCTCTGATTTAAACATGGTAACATAGGCTTATACCCAATTGGCATATTTAATTTACTTAAAAGTCCCTAGTAAAGTGCACTACATGTACCCAGGGCCTGTAAATCAAATTTTACTAGTGGGCCCGCAACACTGATTGTGCCACCCACTTCAGTAGCCCTTTAAACATGTCTCAGGCCTGCCATTGCAGAGCCTCTGTGGGCAGTTTTAAACTGCCATGTCGGACTGGAAAGTTAACCCTCATGCCAGGCCCAAACCTTCCATTTTAATGCATATAGGTCAACCCTAAAGTAGGCCCTGGAAAGCCCAAAGGCAGGGTGCAGTGTATTTAAAAGGTAGTGCATGTACTTTTAAGTTTTACATTTCCTGGTAGTGAAAAACTCTTAAATACGTTTTTCACTACTGTAAGGCCTATCTCTCCCATAGGTTAACATTGGGACTAACTTATTACATCCTAGAAGTATAATTTCAAATTGGGAAGAGATGGGACCCCCACGTTTGGTGTCTCTGGAATTGCAATTTAAAATCCTAACTTATGGTGAAGTTAGATTTTGAAATTGTAATTCTGAAAATGCCACTTTTGGTGGTTACTGTTCTTCTCTTTTTAGTAATGTTTGCGTTTCACTTACTCTGACTTACTCACATGGTGATTGAGGTTCATCTATAATAACAACACTCAGTTGGTTGTATTATTTATCATTGATAAAATGGTTCTTTTCCCTGAGTTGCATTCATTATAGTTTCACTTATTCATTCAGTATTTTGTTCTCTCTCTCCCGGATAATGAGAGGCCTGTATATTTAACAGCACAATAGACAAACTATACTAGTTCATTTATTTTGTATATATTTGTTGTAGATTTCCCTGAAGAAGGGTGTATGATACACCCGAAATGCATTGGGAACATTCATCTTCGAGTTTGATAAAGAAAGCATAATGTACATTGAAGCTGTACATCGTCTATGAATTTCGCTTCAGAATAAAAAGAAGCACTGTACAACGTTGTATGGCATTGATATTTTTATCTTGACTGTTTTGGATTTATTGATATTTGATTGATTAGTTTGACTATTTTTCAAAAATGTATTAACATTGTTTAATGAATTTAATAGTATGTGAATACACTCAGTAGTGAGTGACATAGGTTGTGCACACTCTGTCTAGGACAGTGAGGCCCTAGTTCGATTTTACTTTTAGAAAGTTGGCATTTTCTTACTTTAACCATCTGGTGCATTCTGCCTGTCTCTGTATACATGTTTGAGGTGGGGGACAGCTGGGCTTTGTGCATGTCCTCCAGACAGCCACACACAAAGGGAGTTTAGGTGTGACTGATGAACCATCCACATCCTGATGAGCCATCCTGGGCAAGATGAGAGGGAGGAGCGTTCACTTACACCTGAATAGGCTGTGTCCTGTCCCCACATAAAGGGTTGCATACCCCCTGTAGTGAGTCTGGAGCCAAGGCAGGAAGGGCAGGGACTCTGTGCACTTTAAAGGCCTCTCTTTGAAGTTTCCCCAATTCAGAGGCCCAACTGAGGATAAGTACTGTGCCCCTGACACTACCAGCTCAGTACATTTCTGGACCTGTGGATACTCTGGCAGGAAAAAGAACTACTGTACTGCTGAAAGGACTATCACTCTGCTGGACTACTGCTCTGCTGTGCTGACCTGCTGACCTCCTTGCCTGGGATGAGAAGGACTGGACCTTCTTTCTACAACCCAGAACCAAAGTACTTCCAAGGGCGTGCTGGCTTGACTCCTGTTTTGAAGTCTCAGGAAAATAAATGACTTCCAAACTCACTTGCTACAACACCCGGACTCTACCATCTGAGAGTCTTGCCAATCCAGTCCAGGGTCCTTGGAAGTGGGTATAAAGTTCTGCACTACCAAAATCCATGCAACTGTTGTTGCACGAATGGGAACCGGCAAATCTCCCTCGCTGCTGACACATCGCCGCTACCGCAAGGACAGAAGACATTGCACCGCTGACTGTGAGGCACATCGCTTCCAGTTCCTCACGCATCCTTGACTTGCGCAGCTCGACGACAACGCATCGCCTACATCTTGGGATCTGACAGTGACGCATCACCGACTTGCGCAGTTCGTAACCAATGCATCGCCTACATCCGAAGGGATCGACTACGACACATTGCCTCCTCTGCTCCACGCATCAGGTCAACGTCGACAGCGCAGCAAGGTACTTTTCAGCGGGACATTGTTGGTCCCTGTATCCGACCTGAGCGCCATTGTTGTCGGCCTGAACTTTTGGATTTGACCTGGTCTAGCGTGACCAGATAGCCCCAGTTGGCGCTTTATGCTTTTAAGCACTACATTTCAGTTTAATCTTTAAAAAGCCATAACTCGGTTATACTTATTGGATTTTTGTCATTTCGGTCTTGTTTTGTTTAGTAAATCAAGTTCCATTTTCCTAAGTAGGTGTGGTATCTTTTTGTGTGGTATTGTCACTGTTTTACTATTTGAAGTGTTGCACAAATACTTTACTCATTGGCCCTTATGTATAGCCTGACTGCTCTGTGCCAAACTACCAGAGGGTGCGCACAGGTTAATTTAGGGTGTGCCAGTGCTTAATTTGTAATAAAATGTGCCAAGGTCCTCGTCAGGTGGCCACTGCAGTTTTAAACACCCATTGCCCCTGTAAGAGCTGCCAACGCAATACCGTAGCAACTATTTCCCGTAACACTCCTACAAGGGTCCCAATTCAGACTATTCCAGGCCCCCAGAGCTATAAGAATGACTTGGGCAGCAGGAAGTAATCGTTATTAATGTATATTGAATTAGTAAACAGCGGCTGTTCTCCTCATCTCTAAATTACACAGACAGCGCCACCATGGGGCAGACAGTCATAAGTGTTCATAATTAAGTGCCGGTGTCGAACAGCGGAAACCACCGGCTCAAATTAAGCACAGGGGTGTGTATCTGACTTAGCCTGACTAGGATTATGGTTTCTGCTTGGACAGGGTGCATACCTCTGCCAACCAGAAACCAAATTTCTAACAGTTGTTTGATCAGAAATCTGGAAAGCACACACCAATTCAAAGGTAGCTGAGGCAGTTCTGCTGCTGTTGTGAAGATACATGCCGAAAATCAGAGCTAATGCAATAAAAAGAGTTACTTTATATTGCTCTCATTTGGTTTGAACATGGCCGTTTGGTGTACATGGTACCCTAGAGCCTCCATTCATAGTTTGAGGACTCCTGAAGACAAAATGATTTATTATTTTTAAACCTACCTATTGCAGTTCAAATGTTCATGCCTGCCTATGGTGCCTGAGAATCCAGGCACATTGTTATCAAGACTTGAAAGCACTGAGTTACTTTGTAAGCCTGTACATCGGAATCAATTAGCCCGCCTGGATTTTCAGGTGTCTCAGGGGTGCTGGGGCCTCAGGCCATTATTGCTGAATCTACCAGGTGTGATATTGGTGCATCAAACAGCTCCGTGGCTGAGTCCTTACAGTGACAAAAGTCCCTAAGATGATGAAGCCAATGGTAAGGGTTTGCATTTCTTAGACATTGCACACACTGACTTATCAAAACACATGGAGGAAATTACTTTTCTAAAATGGAAATTCGACTTACAGACCATGTTAGAATTGCACTTTAGAATAAGTTTAAACTGCTGCAGAAATGTTTTCACATAGAAAATGACACATAGAAAAATGTGCTTACTGCGTAAACATGAAAGAATCCTTATTAATGCTGCAAATAATATATTAATCACTCAAATATTTAGAGAAAATGGTGTTTATTAAAGTATATACAAATTTATGTAGAAAACCTTTGTACTAGACAATCATTCTTAAATGTGCCCCTTTAGTTATGCCTAAAAGCCTTTTCTTTCGACTCTTACTCATAGTTTAACAGACGCTTATTTAGAACATTTTTCCTAGCACCAGCAACTTACTTAAGAATGTGCCGACTTTGAGCTGATGTTTCTTTAGCCTCATCACACCACCATAGATCACCTATCTAATACAATAAGCTTTGCTGTGACTGCTTGAATAAATAATGAATTATATATATATTATGAATAGGGCTCCCGGTTTTATGGTATTTATTTTTTTAACATTTCCGTCTGTATTTATCCATATTTATTTTTGTTAATTTTATCTGTATTTATCCACATATATTTTTTTAGCAAGCAAAAGAAGAGGCTGCAGCTGGTATTTTTTCACATTTATTTAAAAAGCCAATGCACGCTTGCACTCGGTTGTTATAGATTTATATATATATGCCCAATTAAGTATACTTGTTACATTCATCTGAAAACGTTGCCATTGTAGTACAAGTTCAAGCTCCTAGAGTCAGAGTGCTCATGAGGATCTAATCAGCTGTTTCCCTTTGCAACCCGCCGATAGTCGTGTAGCACTTTTCATGACGTGTGTAATTATTGGTTGTGATCTACTGTTATATGTGCTTCCTAGGAGCTCCTATACTTCGGTTTTAAAATAATCTTCAGTACAACACTGAGTAGGATGTCCAGTAATAGCTACAACGTGCAATGTTCCAAAACAATAAAGACAAAATAGACCACCGGTGTCTGTAATTCTTGAGAAAAGTTATACGTTCCCTATCCCGGTCAGAGAAAAGCAACCAGGAGTAATTGTTCGCCACCCACCACACGCAAGGAGTACATGCCGATCTCGCACCCCATCCTGTCCAGCTATTTAGCATTTTGTGGACTTCCCTCTACACACCCTGCTTTGCCTCCCACCCCCTGCAGCTAAAAACTTCAATCTCAAAATAGTGCACTCTGATACCCTGGTCGTTTAGAATGAATGTGCGATCATGCTTCTGAAAAGTCAGAAGTTTAAACATCAATAAAGAGAGGAACATAGCATGCAGCACGTAGAGGGGACCTGCACTAGCCCCATCCAGCTGTAGTTTCTCCCTTAACACCAGTCAGGAATGAAACCACGACACCTGCACCAGATGTAGAGCCCAAAACCCGAGTTTCAAGGCGGCACAGAGAAGTGTGATTCAGGCGTGAAGGATCGCTCACCTCTCCACTTAAAGCGAGGTTGACCTACAAAAGACCATTCCCCCTCCCTCGCTCCGCTCTATTTAAATAATAAAACATAGATGTGAACCCTCCCTTTCACTTACATTGGCTTTGAAGAGGCTGGGGGGGCTGTTATACCCACACTGTGACACATGGATCCGACCACGATTAGGTGAAAGAAACTTTTTAGGAAATGCCAGCAGGGGGTTCGGGGCAGGCAGAGTGCATCCAAAGATCTACATCAGGCAGAGCGGCGTGGCAACCCTTGGCTGGAGCACGACTGCGCAGCACAAATTTCTGAATCAGTTTCGGCAGTATTCTACTGTTTCTATTTATAAATACAGGCAAAGGAAAAATAGTTTCCCGTCTGTATTTATATGTAAAAATCCATTTAAACGGAAAGCCGGGAGCCTTAATTATGAATGATTGACAGATTTTATTGCTAGTTTACCCTCATCATATCGACTTTCTTTGTATTCACAATTGGCGTAGAGTGCATCTTTTAGCTTAGGTAAAAAGGTTCTCATGAGAACTTTCCTCCATGTAACAAAGTCCTGAAACAATGTTTTACACTATATCAGAATGAATGTTTATCATGGAATTCGGGAGAAGAAGCATCGGAGGTTGACAACACCATCGGATGAGCGGTTTCCATTGGATGAGAGGAGCTAACGTTTAGCACGTTTCGATATATTACTGTGTGATTTTATATTAATGAGTGTTCCTAGGTAGTTAACAAAAGAAGATTCTCTCAACTCTGATCCAGATCCTTTCCCTTGCCTTGAGACTCTTCTACTGGAGAGTTGATCCTTTACTTCTGTGGCTGACAGCTACTGCTAAAGGTGACTTTATTCTTTCTTCATCTAAAGACCTTTTCTGATCAATGCGACTGCAACAATCATTCTATTATTGACGGTTGCTATTGCAGCTGGAAGGAACTCGGCTGAGTTTCCAGAATGACTCTTTATGTGTAGTTCATTTTATATTCTGAATCTTGCTCTTTTCCAAAAAGAACTCTTCATGGGTTCTATTTAGGGTAGGTCACATTGCCTTAGCTAGCTTAGTGACAATTTTCCTTTATGGAATACTTTGTACTGATTTATGCTGTCACTAATCTATCTTTTATTGATATTTCTGTAAATTGACTAATCTGAATAAAGATGACAAAACAATACTAATCCTTTAAAATATATAAAGGTGTTGAAACTTCATCAACCTCTCATCATTGACTGAACATTTATAATCTGATCGTTGATGATATATGTATAGTTTATGTCTTTGTTCTCACTCCATTCTACCATGGGGGCAAAGGTCCATTGACCTTTCAAGAGCCATCAGGATTTCCCAGAGGACGAAATCTGTAAATTGGGTGTTTAGTCTTAAATACAATTCTTGGCTAATCCTCAGGCTCCCGCCTTTTCTTATTTGAAAAGGAGGTTCATGCCCTCTGAACCGTTCTCATGCCCTCGGGTCATGAGAACATTGCTTACTTTTTATTTCAAAGAGAAAATAAGTCAGAGGGGGAGAATCCTTTGCCTACCATTCTGCAAAGCCATCTAACATTCATCACGAAACTGTAGAAAATGAAGGCTTACCTAACTTTCTTGCAACAAGTGAAATCCTTTCCTCCTCCGATTTTCTGAATTACCCTTTCTTGCATGCAAATTCTTTTTCAGAGCTCGCTCAGTTGCCCTCAGAGAGATGTTATGCTTTTACAAAGAATAGATGGGTTTGATTGGAACTGAACAAGCACTGCTTACACCTCACCTTCCTCCAAGTTCGAAAAGCATCTCTCTAAGAACAGAGAGACAAGTATTCTCTTTGTCACAAGCTGCCACCCCAGGTCAATTGGTAGTAAGTGGGCCTTCGAGTTTCTGGAAAGAGTCTACCAAAAGGCCAGGAACAAGAATTGGGGGCTGCAAAATGCCAGCTCCTATGGACCCTCTAGCCCACCTGACCCAAAGGCTTCCCACGGACTCTAGCGACTACTCTGATGACCAGCTTCTATGCGCAACACGGGTTTATACAGTGGAAATAATCTAAACACAGGTGATACCAGCTCTAGTGATGGCGTCACTTTCTGCAGCAAAAGCTGTAATCTACGGAAGACGTGCACTGGCGTAACACAGGCCCCAGTAACCCCTGCAGAGCAGGGACCCCAATCGGAAATCGGGCCCCCCAAAGCCTTCAGAAGGGCCCCATTCCGCCAAAGGTCAATAAATATTTGTGAAATCTGGAAGGCTCAGGCGGGCCCATCTTTTTAGGTTATGCCACTGAAGAAGTGAAGATAATGACATGTTTTGATACATGTTTTGGTATCTTTGTTTAACTGGACTTCACTCGACCAGGTTGGGGACAGGGTACCACCAGTGTTCGAACTTTAAAAAGAATATCAATAACAATACTCTTCAAAAAAAAAGTTGACTGTTTGTGTGGCAACCATGAGTTAGAATGTTTGGTGTCATATAATATTTTCTAAGTAGGAGCACCAGTTGTGTGTTGTCTGCATAGTGAATCTATTTCTCACATAGGCATAGTGACAGTTCGGGCCATTGTGAAACATCACTCACAGATTAACATAATTCCATACTACAAGATGCAGTACAGACTTTTGATCACTAAAGGATGATTCAGACCACTTTAAAGCATTCTCATCAACCCAGGACATGGTCAAGTACTGTGATATGGTCAATCGTGTCAGTACTGTGTAGCACTGCTAGTAATCATTCCTCCTCTCTGTCCACCCACATTGCTCTCTCATATCTAATATCTAACAGATTAAAACAGGGGTGGATACTTCAAACCGTGCTGTTTTCTTTCTTTTTGGATGACATAAACTCGAGGCTTTCCCCTAAAGGCATGTGAAAGACATGGCAACATTGACCTTGATGCCAATGATCTGAGTTTAATAGATATTAGCAGAACACAACTCGAGTGACAGGCAGCTGTCAGAATTCTGTGTCACAATTTGATTCTTTTTTAATGTGTAAGTGTTAGTCTTTGAGAAAGGATCTACAAAAATCATGCTGGGAGCTGAATGGGGATTCTTAGTAGGAGCTGTCTCGATATAGATTATTGGGTATTATATTCAGGATTAACTTGTTTTCGTTGCCTCACCAAAGCCAGGGCAGCTTCTATGAGATTTAATTGAGCATCATGTGGAGGCCTCTTGGCAGATCCTCTGACGAGGGTCTTGGCCGGCAAGATGGTACCAGTTGTTCTCTAAGGTTATCCTTTCACAAGATTTGATGTATGGCTTATTACAATCATTTAGAAGGAAATATTGGAAACAGCGTTGGGGCTTTCCCAAAGAAGTGTGACTGAGGTCCTCCATCTTGAGCTAGGTATTCCCTCTCTCTTATATGAAAGCCAAATTATTAGCAAAGGATTTCCATTTAAAGCTCTGGTATTCCTTGGAGGCTACAAATGCGAGTTTCTGCATGAACAAAATCAGTAAATCCCAGGCCAACTGGCCACTGAAATATCATGCAGGATTTCTCACTTAATTTTAACAATATGAACTAAAGGGTGAACTTATGCACTATATATGGTTGACAAAAATTAAATGGCCAGAGTACAGGTTCAGTCTGGGAGGAACTTCTATTGTAATGATCATGAGCGCATTACAAGGGAAATTTCTTTGAGCCTATTTTGTAAGTTGTATGTTCACCTGGAATTGCAAACAGCAAAATACCTTTGGTTTGCTCTAGACCTGAATCATAGAGGCCTGTTATTTAAAATGTAACTGGTTTGACCTTAAAAAAAGTGACAGACATTCTGGAGAGATTCCAGAGGAATCTGTTTTTGGCCCTGTGCTTTGGGTGTCAGAGATCCCCCTTGCACCTACTTTTAACATGTTCTACGTACAGTCACCAGAGGAAGTTTTGGCTCCCACCCATTCTGGTCACGAGTGGTGTTAAAACTGCAGAGCATCTTCTCAAACGTTTTGTTTTGCTTGGCGCCACATCGATTGCAATTGCTCTGGGGACGTTTTTATGTGATATCCGTCAATGATTGCAGAATTATATATTTTGTACCAGGGTTCTTTCACCTTTTGGCTGTGCTTTGCAAAATGCCCTGTCGAAACAAATGTATTGCTCTTAAGAATGCTATGATATCATGAAGTTTTGGAATGATTAGCAAAGTATGCATTGTCTGTGATCGCATTGTAGGAAATCCGCCATTTCTGCGTGGCTACTCCCCAGATTTTTCACCTTTTGCTGGCTTTAGAACTGTGCACTTTGCCCATGGTATTCAGTAGTAAAGTACTTGTGATCCCCTTTTAAAATGGTCGAATTGGCATACTCCTAATTGGCATATTTAGCTTGTCTATAAGTTCCTACTATATGATTCAAAGTGTTCCCAGGGCCTGGAAGTTAGATGCCAATAGTGGACTGAAGTACCTATTGTGCCACCCAATACAGTGGCAGTGCAAACATGTCTTCAAGCCTATCACTGTAGCCTGAGAGTAGCAGTGTCAAAACTGCAATTTGAAATGTCAAAATAAAACCATTTAACAGGTAAAAACAAGCCCTGGGCAGTGTCTGCAGAGTTCTGCTATGCAGAACTCCACAAAGTGTCGAGAAACTCCTCTGCGCTCCGCGGTGTTCCGCGAGTGGCGGAGTGTGGTAAGTTGCGCTGCTCGTACTGATTTTTAGTGGCAGGAGTTTGTACCATGATGTAAAATCAGCGCAAACGGCACAACACACAGCACAAGAGGGCGCTGTTTCTTTCTGCCACTCGAGTAGATGTTCTACTCGAGCGGCAGCTTCCTCAACACGAGCAGCAAGTTTCTCAATGCGAGTGGTAGCTACCTGCCGCAACCGCCCGCATTGAGAAATCTCCCCGGAAGGTGGTCTAGCGTATGATTTTTTTCGCTCATACTTGCCAAACTAATGCTGACGAGCCGCACAAGAGGAAAAATTCTGCTCTGCGCCGCTTCGCCGAATTTTTCGGATCCCTGCGTGAACGTGGATTGGGCAAAACTCAGCGAACTCCGCCGGTGGACCAGAATCCATCATAAGAACCTACCTAATTGGACTTGTGGAAATTTAATGTTAACACGTCCTTACAGTGACATTTACCCAAAAGCTATTTTCACTTGGGCAGGCCTAGCTACCCTATGTAGAAAACCTGAGCATAGATCGCAATACTAGGACTGTGTCTCGGGAATGGGACCGGCAAGAAGAATTATTAAACAACTATTTTAAATGTTTATTAAAAATCCAATTCAGGGGGCGTGGCCAAGCGCTGAGGAAGATGGCTGCAAGATAGAGTAGCTCCACCGAGACATCGCCCGATCCCCCAGTAATCCGGCACATGATCCGAGACTTGGGAGACCGAACTCCATAAGCTAACCCGGAGGCAAAGATACAACGAGCCAAGCCACAAATGCCCATTGAAGGGCCGGCTCCGAAGGGGCTGACAACAACGGCCTGCAGGGGCAGGCAAGCCGGGGACTTGCGTGCACCAGACGCCCAAGGGACAAACTGCGACCCGGGGAGGTAAGCGGGAACAGAAAGCGGCAGAGGGAGGAAGAGTGACGCGCCAACCGCACAAGGAATCCCCCCGTCTCCTGACTGTAAAGCTGAGCCCCGGGGGAAAAAGAAAGAAGCGTCATTCAAAAACAGATGCAAGTAGGCGAGGTGGAGGCCCCAGGATGAAAGGAGGAAACACTCCCGGAGGCCCACTCCACTAGACCGTGCAGGTGCCCCGGCTCTCATCCAGAACGCGCTGGGTCTCTGCTCGCATTTTGGCGCGCGGGAACGCGTTACAGCCTGATCCGGGTGGATTTCCAGTCGGCGAACACCCCAGAGAGAGCAGTGGGAAAGCGAAGACCCCTGCGGTGGCAAAACCGGGGCAGACAAGCAGAAACACCTGTCAGGGGATGAATATTCTGGGGACGAGGTCACCGCGGCGCCAGGGGGAGGAACTGCTTGGGAGACCCGGAGAAACCTGAACACTCCACAGTGCAGGTTGTAGTGAGAGCCGCCAACAGACTGGGGGAGATATACGAGCCCGCAGGAGCTGACCCAGCGATGCGGCATAACAGCGATCCAAGGCAGGGGTTCTAATGCCATTCGTGAAAGGTGAGATGGGTGACCCCAGCTACAAAAAGATCTAGCAAGCGGCTGATCGCTGTGGATTGGTGGGTGACAAGTGATCGAGTACAGGGGGAGAGAGGAGCGCACCAAACCAAGCTGGACAAATTTACAATGCATAAACATCAAATGGCGGATGCAGGGGGGCCATCACCATCTGCTGACGCAGTCCAGACACAGTCAGAAGCACCAGAGCCCTCCCTTAAGGACATAATGGCAGCGATCACTGCAGTGCGCATATCTCTGGAGCACAGAATGGACGCCGTCACAACTGAGGTATCGCTGCTCAGAGCGGACCTTGGGAAAATGAGAGACAAAGTCACCACAGTCGAGACCTCGGTGACGGCGCTCCAAGGGGACTCGAAAACCTTGCAACAACACGTCAAAGCATTGCAAACAATCTGCCGCGACCTGGAGGCAAAGCTGGACGACTTCGAGGGAAGGTCGCGACGCAATAATGTTCGAATAATTGGGGTACCAGAGCATGCAGAGGGGCTAGCAACAGACCTTTTCGTGGAAGAACTCATAACTAAAAAATTGCAACTGCGTGGCCTCTCAAAATTCTTCTTGGTGGAAAGATCGCACCGAGTCCATGGTGGCAGGCCCAGACCTGGAGCCCCACCAAGACCTATCCTGGCCCGCCTGTTTAATTTTCGCGACAGAGATGTCATTCTTCAGGCAGCAAGAAGCGAACCATCGGTACATTACGAAAATAGCACCATCACCTTCTTCCCGGACTTTACCGTAAAGGTCCAGAGACAAAGAAGGTCTTTTAGAGAAGTCAAGCAGGAATTGCGTAAGAAAGGAGTGAAGTACTCCATGCTTTTCCCAGCGAAACTGCGAATCGAGGCCGAGGGCGAGGCCTATTTCTTTGAGACACCAGAGGCAGCATGGGAGTGGCTGGAAGGCTGGAGGATGGTGGGAGGCAGCAGTCCTAAGGGCAGACGTGACAAGCCAAGAATGGCCTTTGCAGGAGAGCCAAGACTGCAGGATGAAGGGCATGACACATCGGATGGGAAGGAACAACAAGTAAGATCATAAAAGCGTGAAATGGAACTGAAAACAAAGATGAACATTCCAGTCACAGGTGAACCCCAAGTACCCGCAAGAAGAACCCGGAAAACATATAGAGAGACACTAAAAAGTTATTGTGTAAGGGGTTGATGGAGTCCGGTTCCCCAAGGATACAGGGGACGGAGGGTGGACTAAAAGGAACAGCCAGGGCCCCCTACATGAGTAAGAATGGGAATGGGCGACAGGCACTCTGCATAGTTGGGGAATCGGGTAGTTTTAGACACGGATTGCAGGGAGGCAGGGAAGGGGGTGTTTCAGATCATAAGTTCTACTGTTCTGATTTTCATGTCAATCGGGGGTGGAAGGGGTGGGGAAGAATTGCCATTGCCAGCTAATTGAGAGGAATGATCATTGCTTGACAGGGAACATAGAGTTTGACGAGGATGCAACGCCCAGTATATCACAAGATATTAGCATGAATACACCACAAATCAAGCCGACTATTCAACCACACCCGGCTATCTCAGGGAGGGAACGGAGAGAAAGTCATCACAGCCATGGTGCATATTGACCGAGGGTTGGGATTGAGATTCCTCTCCTGGAACGTAAATGGACTAGGAGATAGGCTCAAGAGAGGAATGGTGCTTCAATATGTCAAGCATCATTCCCCAGACGTTGTTCTACTTCAAGAGACACACCTGATCGGTAACTCCTGCAAAACCCTTGACCGCCGGGGATACAAATTGATCACACATGCTGGTTTCACCACTGGGTCTAGAGGAGTGGGGATACTACAAAGGAAAAACTTCCCCTTGGTTGTAGACCACAAGTGGGTAGACACGCAGGGCAGATATGCAGCAGTGTCTGGGACATGGAACGGGAAGAGGATAAATATCATGACGATTTATGTCCCCCAGCATTACACACACAAGCCTTTCAAGATATAGGAGAAGTTCTCCTGGACCTTCCTGCAGGGAAGCTATTGATGGGGGTGACTTCAACGCCACACTCTCGGGCGGCATAGACAGATATCCACCATGAACCCCACATCACATTAACACGTGCTTCTCTGATTTCCTGTCCGCCATGGGGCTAGTAGACGTGTGGTGCACTCACAATCTAACAACACAACAGTTTACATTCCATTCGGGAGCACATAATAGTCTTTCCAGATTGGACTATGTAATTACTCTGGCAGGCCTGGTGGGGCGATTCAGGGAGGTACAGCATCTAGCAAGGGGAATATCGGACCATTCACCACTTTGGGCAATCTATTCAGAGGAGGCATCTAAGTCAACTGAGAGGGGAGCATTCAACTCACGGTGGCTTAAAATCCCCCGGGTGAAAATAGGATTGCAACAGGCAACCCAAAATTATTTCAATGAAAATGTGGGCTCGGTTCAATCCACGCAGACGCTATGGGAAGCGTACAAGCCAGTGATACGAGGGCAGACCATCTACCTAGTAGCAGGGCATAAAAAAGAAAAAAGAGCAGCAATAGAAGCGCTCGAACAAGAGCTCCAACAGTTGGAGGTAGCCCTGACAAGTAATTATTCCTCAGAGGTCAAACATACCCTAAACCTTAAGAAAAAAGAGTATAGAGAGCTGGTGACAGACGCAGCAAAAGCCCACTACATGGCAACAAGACATAAGCTTCACGAAGTGGGAGACAAGGCAGGGAAACTGCTTGCATGGCTCGATAGGAGGGAGCATGCTAGCAGATTAGTCACCACTGTAACTACGGAGGAATCATTCGCTACTTACTACCTCGGAGTCTACTCGCCCTCAGGGGTGTCAACAAGGGAGGAGGCGGAGGACCTAGTGGCGGATATTCCCCCCCCCACCCTTGACTCAGAGGCAGTAGCACTTATGGAAGACGACATAACGGAGGAGGAAATAACACAAGCAATCCGTAGCATACAATCGCGAAAAGCAGCAGGTCCTAATGGTCTCCCAATTGAATTCTACAAGCTTGTACCTAGCACGGTGGCCCCACACCTCAAGAACATGCACCTTGAGAGTCAAGAGATGGGAGTGCTCCCAAAGGACCAACTACTTGCTTCCATAGTAGTGATCCACAAGGAAGGTAAACCTAGGGATAGCTGTGCATCATACCACCCTATTTCATTGATCAATGCAGAAACCAAAGTCCTGGCTAAACTACTGGCCAGAAGACTGCTTCAGATCATTCCAAAGTTGGTGCACTCTGACCAATCAGGCTTCATGCCCGGATGGAATACTGCATTTAATTTACGAAGACTCCATGGGGTGCTGGGGAGAGTGAATACGCTGAGGGAAGATGCAGTTGTCATGTCACTGGACGCCCGCATGACCTTCAACTCAGTGGAATGGCCATTTATGTTTGCAGTGCTGGGGAAGATGGGATTCGGACCCAATTCCTTGGCATGGCTCAAACTTCTCTATATGGACCCTATAGCGCAAGTAGTGGTTAACAATAAAACATTTCACAGATTCCCTCTGCGGAAAGGAACAAGACAGGGCTGTCCACTGTCGCCAGTAATATTTGCGCTAATGCTGGAACCACTCGCTACCTGGATCCATCAAGTCCAATTGATAAGAGGCCTGAGATGGACCGAAAACTGGGAGGATATAATATCTCTGTACGCAGATGACGGGCTCCTGTATTTAGCCTCCCCAAACCTTCAATTAACAGAGTGTTAAATATTTTTACTACTTTTGGTAGATATTCGGTATACAACATTAACTGGTCGAAATCAATCATCTACATACTACATGGGGCACCCCCCATACTGCCGAGGGAATGTGCTGCAGAGGTGGCGGTAGAAGACCCAAATAAGTTCTACCAACGTAATCTCTTACCCCCGCTACAGCGCTTGGAAGGGGATGTGCATCACTGGCGGACATAGCCACTCTTCCTTTTAGGAACACTCCGTTCCCATTGCCGTCAAGATATTTCTGAGCATTAGAAAGTGAACAAAGGACGTCATTGTGGAATGGGAAGCCGCTGAGAATAGCACTTCAGAAACTAGTACGGAGATGGTACGACGGGGGCATTGCACTACCAGATACATGCTAATATTACTGGGCCACGCAGCTGGTGGCCATTAACCAGTGTGAGTATCAACCACCTGATGAGCCGGCTTGCCAGATGGATCGTTATGTATTAGGTAAAAGAGGCTATGCCAAGGCGCTTTACACCACTCCCAGACACTTCTCCCTAATGGGCCCAACAAAAACCACTGTCCAACTTTGGCATACAATCCAGAAACAGATCGGGTGGAAAAACAAAATAACACAGTACACCTCGCTGTGGGATGCGGAAAAGTTGGGCAATATGGGCCGGTCTGCTGGCTTTGACAGATAGGACTTAATAGGCATCTCCCGCGTGGGCGACTTATGGGCAGAGGGGGGCGTGCTGCTCTTTGCGACGCTCCAGAGAGAATACGAACTTACAGACACAGAGGCATTTCGATACTTACAAATCAAACATGGGCTGCAAGCTGCAATCCCCATAGGTACTGAGCTCCCAGAGTCTTCTCCACTAGAGGACAGAATACTAACAGAATGCATGGACCGTAAGGCAATATCCCTGACATATAAGAAATTGGTTAATAATTCTCCAGATCTTCTCGTTGAGCTCCGGGAATGGTGGCAAGCAGATATAGGGGACATGGACGAGGATGACCGGCAGGAAGCCCTGGCGTCCCCAAAAGAAGTGGCCATATCAAGCAAATTCCGGCTACTACAATTGAAAGTGCTCCACAGAGTATATTACTCCTGTAGTAGTCTGGCCAAAATGGGGAGAGGCAACAACCTGACTTGTAGGAGGGTGTGTGGCCAAGAGGGATCGTACTACCACATGCTTTGGGGATGCCCCCTTACACAATAATACTGGACCACTATTGTCCGTAAATTGAGCAGAGTGACAGGAGTAGAGATGACCCCTACCCCAAAATGGTGCCTCCTCAACATATGGGATGCCACCGACCTCAACGCTAAAGAGAGGAGCTGAGTAACACTCGGACTGACACTGGCAAAGCGAAATATAGCTAAGATGTGGGGAGACAAATACACCAAGGCTTCGAGACTCGATGGAAGACCTGGACTGGTGCAAGATAGAGTAAAAACAGTGTATGAAAGCAGGGGCTGCCCCAGAAAGTGGAATCGAGTATGGGGAAAGTGGGACGCTTACCGAGGGGACCTATGTGGGAACCCAGTGGGGGGACTAAAAATTGGTACTGAAAGAAGGAAGGATCCCCCTGAGATCAAAAATGGCCAGGGTGCAAGGGAAGTGGAAACGGAAATGTGGTGTTAGCGTCTAAAATTGTACATGAAACATATGTAACGGGCAATGGATTTTTGCAATTTGTAATGTATCCTGTATGTTCAATAAACAGATTAATAAAAAAAATCCAATTCAATGGTGAGGTTGGATTTTAATAAATATTAAGGAAAGTAACTTTCAGAAAGTTACATTTTCCTTTCCTGGAGTTCCGAGGCTAATTTGCATTGGCTCTTCAGCTTCCCCAAGCCAGTAATTAGACATGAATAGGTGTGAAATGTCTCCCAGGAGCATAAAGATAGGCTTACCTGAATGGGCAGAAATGACTCCACTGAACTCCACCGAATATGCAAGATGGGGGCTTTGGGCATCCTTTTTCACACTACAATTTCAAATCCTGCTTGAGTGTCAAATCCTGCTTGACTGGTCTGCTGGGTTCACATATAATACTTGGGGCACACTTGAAAGGGGACAGAACAGGATTCGAGACAAACTGTTTGCATCTACTGTCTGGTTGCTGAAGAACTCTATGTTTATCCTACTAGACATCTGTCTCTAAGTTTACATATGACCCTTGGGGCACACTTGAAAGGGGACAGAACAGGGCGCCAAGACAGTTCTTGTGAATCCATTTTCTGGTTGCTGAAGGACTCTGCATTTGTCCTACCAGACGTCTGTTTCTGATTTACGTATAACCCATGGGGCATACTTGGAAGGGGAGAGAACAGGATGCCAAGACAATTATTGTTGATCCACTGACTGGTTGCTGAAGGACTCTGCTTTTGTCCTACCAGACTTCTTTCTCTTGGTTAATTGTGGGCACAGTGGCTACCTCAAACTGGATTTTCGTGTAAGATGGGAGATGAAACTAGGATTGCCATAGTACACTCCCCACATGCACCCCGAAGCCCTCAGAGCCCAAGTTTAGTGTGGCCAAAGCCTTTTGCCATCTTGAAAATGCCAAAAGCGGGTAGGATTGGCCCTGGGACCTTTTAACCCATTGGTTAGAGTGTACCTTGGAGTAATTCTCACCCACTAGTTATTGCCAGGCAGAAATGTGGCATCTCCAGACACCCACTTCAGAACATTTCCTGGACTTGCGGCAGATGTGAAGAGGACTGGATCTGCTCCCTTTGTATCCAGGACAAAGAAGAGGACTCCATGGGTCATAAGGCTGACCTCCTATTCAAGCTACAGGGATACAAGAAGTTACAAGAGGCCTTTTCACGGAAGTACCCAGCTGAACAATGGCAACTGGAGGGCCCTTCTGTTGGTCTCTGCTTGATACCTGTGAGTCTCTAAGGGCCTCCCTGAGGTCAAGGGGGCTTTAGAATTGTACTCCTGAGGGCTGTTGGGACTTAAAGGACCACAGGCCAGATGTACAAAAATTAGGAATCTCAGTTTCCAAATTGCGATTCTTACTGAATAGCAATCAGAAAATCACAAATCCTAATGTAAGAAACCTTTGTACTTTTAAATAGCAATCCCTAGTGGTTTGCAAATTGACCTACTTAATGAATATTAATGAGGCAGGTCACAGTTTATGACCCAATAGGAATGTTAGCCATCACAGGGATGGTGGCCTGCTGGGGTTAGCAGTCAGCCATGTCTGTGATTGCTTTTAAATAAATAAATCTTTTTCTTAATGTAGCCCATTTTTCTTCAACGAAAATAGGATGCATTTAAAAAAAAGAAAAAGAAACTTTTAAGTTGGGTCACTGCGTGCTCTCAAAAATGAATTTTGTTTACATTCTCAAAGGGAAGGGGTCCCTTAGGGACCCCTTCCTATTTGTGAATGGGTTACCACCAGGAGGTGGTGAATTATTAATATTTTGCAACCAGAATATGGTCGTAAAACATTAATACATACCATAGCAAATTGGTAATTACCATGGACACTCTAAACACACCCCTTCCAAATACTGAATCGCAAAACCAAATTGCGATTTGGTACCAAGTTACCAAATTGCAATTTGGCTTCTGTACATTACAAAAATGCTTTTTGCAGGTTCAAACCGCCTGATTCTGTGAATCGGGCCGTTTGCAACCTCACAAATGATTTGTACATATGGCCCTAAGCCAGAAGGTAAAATCTTTCACCAAGACGAACCTGGTTGGTGTATCTGACTCTTGCTCCATCGCAGTCGCCCTCAAATTGTACCTAGGTTTCAGTCTACCGCAACCATTCGCTATCATTGCCACTTTGTTCTTTTTAGAGCTATTTCTACTTAACATTTTTAAAAATCATATCTCTGGTTCCTCTTATTGGATTTTAGTCATTTTAATGTTATTTTTTTTAATTTACATTTTACTTTATTTTGGCTAATTTTGTTAGGGATTTTTATTGTTTTGCAGTTTGACTTTATTACTGTTTCGGTATACTATTTCAACATTGCCCTGAATTTAGGCTGTTGGTTCTGTGTCATAGCTACCAGGGGTTGAGCTCAGGGTAATTTAGTTTTTGGGGAATTCACCCTGACAAGAGTTATTCCTTGAGATGCGTAGTCACCCACCACAAAGAATAAACCAATTTCTTATACTTATGGTTTAGTAAACTAAATTGAAATTGAAGCAGCTATTCTCTCACATCCTAGTAGTCTATCTTTTTCTAGAAAATCACTGACTTGTTTGTGGTGGTAGTAAATTGCCTAAAATTTTGCCTAGAACAGATGCTTTAGAAATTTGACAAAAAACTCAGACAGTTCTTATCATAAACATGTTTTTTGCCAATAATAGACTTATCCATCATTTTTTAGACGGCATGCAACTAGTTCCTAATGACAATGATGGTGCAATAATTTCAGTAAACACTGATGCAGAAGTGTCTGAATAATAATGGCTATGTCTTTCGGAATTAGATCACCTTTGTAAAATGATGACTTGTCGCTCCGAATTGGACTTTTTACAACATCATAGTGCAGGCTATTGTGTCCTCTCCCTCTCTGTTGTATCCTTTGCTTGACTTGTCACTATCTTATTCCTAATCTCCTTGATTTGATAATAAAATAATTTTGAATCTTTTTACAATTCTCCACTGACTCCTCTACTTCAGGGTTGGCTTTTTACAATGTTCTGATCTTTTTAAAGATTTAAACAGCTCTTTAGACTGTGAACTCATTTCCCTAAAGTAAGCAGTATATTGCAAAAATGTTGCTTTTTAGATTTTGCACTAATATTTACATCTAAATTCTGTATGATGGTATTCAGGACATTTTTTAAGCTCCATTTCTTCAGAGCCCAAAGCTCTTGTGTCTACTTGTTTTTTGATAAGCCTATTTTGCTCATTGTACATATTTTTGGTGCTGCCAATAGGTGGATATAATGTTTGAATTGAAGTGCAGGGCTATTAAAAAATCATAGCCAATGAAAATACAAACCCAAATGTATATCTTTACATAATCAAGAGCAACCCCACGCTGAAATAGATAAGTGCCCACTCTACCATGCATTATTCTGGTAAGTTATTTCATATCGTTTGTATCCAGAGTCTCTGTGAGTCTTCAGCAGTGGTCCTTGTTTTAAAATCTTAATTACAGAAGGAAATGCAGGCAGAGATGTGTTCGCTTAATGGAGTAGAGGTAGTTTGTAGACAGCAGTGATGACTTGCCCAGACCATAGTTTGGTTTGGTACATAGAACTGAAAGCAAAAATAACGGCTCGTCTCAGATAGGCTGAAGAAGAATGAATGCCTGTGAAAGTGAGCATAGTCACCAAAGGAAGAGTCTTAAAGGTGCACGACAACTTCAAGTGAGTAAGTCAATGAGAATCAATGGGACACATGGTTGTATATTTAAGGATCTGTGAGAAGTGCTGGTCGGTCGCTTCACTAACAACTCTCTTGTACCAGAGAATCAATGGGACACATGGTTATATATTTAAGGATCTGTGAGAAGTGCTGGTCGGTCGCATCACTAACAACTCTCTTGTACCAGTCACCAGCCAACACTGGCTCCAACGAAAAGTAAGAGCACGTTTAGGGTAGTGTAAGCATCTCAAACATGAGATGATGTACATAAAAGAGTGTGGTGCATGAGGGGTCCAGTTCCCACTAGATTACAGGAACCAGAATGTGATGGTGAAGTGTGAAACTATAAGTCGTATAGCACACCGTACATTACACATTTTTGTACTACACACATTTACAACTCAAGCCAAGCTGCATTTCACATTTTGGTTATTTCAGAATGCTGTGAAAGTGTCAGCTGTTTGTTAATAGAGGTCAGAGTTCGGTTGGTGAAAGATATATCCCAATCGGATTCTATTCAATTACTACTCTCAGGGGCATATTCACAAGGAGCTATCGCCGAATTAACGGCACTTTATCGCAGCCAAAGTCGTGATAAATTTACCTCCCCATTCACAAGCCGGTGTTAACAGCCAACAGCACCAGTTTACCCGCGATAGCAGCCGCAAAAACATCGCCACAGAGGACCCCCGCAAATATCGCTAATGAGATGCAGAGTAGGCGTTCCCGTGCCAAAAGTCGAGACAACATCACACCTCAACATTCGCAACGACCAGCCACATCGGCGATAAGAACACAAAACAGGCGATAAGGCGCGTTAGCACCAGGAAATTTACACCTGCTCTGACCTGGTGTAAAGTCGGACAGCAGCCAGCACCACAAAAGGGAGCACAGCCCAGAGCCACATCCGAAGGGCAACAGATGCCATGGAGCCACTCATCATGCGACCCGGACACCCACAACACCCACCGCCACCACCCCAGGACCCCAACCCACACCCGGAACACCCCCCCCCCGGACCACCACAGACGCAGCGCAGACAAAGACAGCGGACCCCCAGGAAGCGTACCAGCCGCACAGACCCAACATCTGAGAATGTCACCATCCACTACAGGCTGAAAGTGACAAACATCCTATGCATCCTGACCATCATTGCCTAACAGGCCTACGGCACCAACACAGTGGACAACCAACATCCCACCCCACACAAAGCTGCTGGCTTGGCTGCACCTGTTGGCCCCTGGTACCCCCCAACCAACACCCGCCAGAGTCGGAGGAATCTCACAGCCAGCCACATCCAAGTCCCCCACACCTGTCCTGGACATCACCATCACCCTGGTACACCAGTCCCCATACGTACAACACAATGCGCAGGATCCGCTGGAGACCAAGCAAGGACCATACGCCCAAGCAGGATGCACGCACGTGTTGGGGGCAATACACAGCACACATGTACTACCTGTGCCCCCTGGTGACACAGCACACAATCACCGCAACAGGAAGCACATGTCTCACATCAATGTGCAGGCAACAACAGAACACTGTGGAACCCCCAACAATGTCGCCTTCAAATACACAGCCAGTGTGCATGATACCTTCATCCTCCGACAGTCCATCATCAACCAGCGTTCCCAGGATGGCAACAAGGGAAATGCACAGCGCCTTGGCAATATCCAAATGAACACCCCACACACCTCAACTCCACAACCATGCAACTCACAACTCTGGCAATGCACATGTCACAAAATCACATACAACAGGCACAACAACATGCCCACCCACCAGACACGACAGATCAACTTACAATGTTCACATGGGCAAGCCCTGAACATGAGCCAGCAACGGCATGGCACCTCAGCCACATAATAGCCGAATGTGTGGAGAGGTGGCAACCAGGCATGTGTGAAGGATGCAGTAGAACCATGATTGGGAAAGTACACAATGCCAAGAGTGGCGGAGATGTGCTGGACACACCGCAGTATGCAGAATACACCCATATCCATGGCGACATACACCGCTGGTGTATGGAGTGTAGTGGACAGTGGACGCCACCATGTCACCCCAGCCAGTGGGGGACCTAGCGGAAATGTTGCCTGTTACGCCCCCCCTAAGCGTCACCGGAGTGGGATGGCCCGGCGTACGCCGCGCCAGCGTAGGGGTGTGAATAAAAAGCACGTAGGCCTGGGCGTGGTCCTCTTCCGGAAAGACCCACGTCTCTGCCAGGGCGGCGCCTCCCACCCCGCCACGAGGCCGACGCCGTCCTCGTGAGCGGAGTTGCCTGCGATGCTGTGCGCCTGCCGGACCCCGGCACGGTGGACCACGAACCCGTCAGGCCCGCCCCTGCGCAGCCAGGCCATACTCATCACCTGCCGACACCGGCGTGTGTCAAGGAGGGCCCACCACGTGCCGGCGCAAGCTCCAAGCCCGAGGCCCGCGACCTTGGCAGCCTCCTCAGACCATCACAGCCTCCACGACACAGGCCCGCCTTACTCCTTTCTCGTTGACGCACTCTACTGCCGCCTTCAGCCCACTCGTCGGACCAGTAGGTCCCATGTGTGAAACTGTGTCCTGAGTCATGAATGGCAGTGACCAGATGTCTACTGCAGGGGTGATATCACTAAACTCCCTGCTATCAGTGAAGCAAACGAATGCATCACAAGCACACAACACGTGTCTGTGGGCCCATGCTGACCGCTGCCTCCGGCCTACACTGCGGTCCAGTAGGTCACAGAGTCTTGATTTGGCAATGTTGGAGTTCACATCTGTGTACCGGCATCATCGCAGACTGCATCCCCTCTCAGCACCTGTGCCACTAAGTGTGTTCCCCGACATTCATGGACACTCACTGGTCATACATTGTTGGCGTTTGAGTCTATGGAATAGGGGTAGTTTTCATCCTCATGTAGCTGATACCGAATTGTTGGTGAAAACGAGGGTTGCGCTTTCCACTCCTCCATTTGCTGCTTCCAGATAACATCAGACCTTCCGCATCATGCCCTGGAGGACACCTTCCACTGTCCCCCGCAACCCTCCGCAACATACACCTCGGACATTGATGGGGACCCGCTCAGGTCGCATGGCCCATCTGACTGCACCGCAAGTCACTGTCCCGTGGCTGGGTGCCTGTGCCGGCCGCAGTGTATCCGGGGCCACTAACTGTGCTGCTCAGGCCTGGGACCCCTTCTTCTGAGACATTGAATGGCCTTTGTAGCGATGGTCTTGGGGTCATCAACGCCATGTGTCTGTGGCCCTGCGCTGTCCGCATCCTCCGGCCTCAATTGCGGGCCACCAGGGCCCACACATAGCATCGAGTCTTGACCGGCCCGGACGTCACATCACCGCAGGAGGCACACGCCACCACCGCAAGGACCACCTCCAACCGCCATCTGCCAGAGTCGAAACGGTGGTCCTGACAGACCTACGGAGTTGCTCAGACCTGTCGTGGATGCCATCATCGGCCTGATACCCTGCTCAGCACTCCAGGTGCCAGTGACTCAGTGCACCGCAAGCCATTGTCCGTTACTGATTGAGTTTTGTGCTGTTGTGAGGTTGCGCAGCAATGTCACCTCATGCAGTGGGGAAGACCTGGGACTATGATGAGGAAGATGTGTCAAGTGTGCGGACGGGAGAAGGCACAGACAATGGGAGGGCAGGAGGCAACAGCCCCAAGGCAGGAATGCAGACTGGTGGTGGTAGTCAAGCTACACACCCGGATCTATTACTGACGCAACTGTCACCTCAGGCAGTGTGGGAGACCTGGGACGTTGATGAGGAAGTTGATGCAGGTGTAACACACCCCACTGCATCTGCATCAGGACTAACCCGAAGGGACACAATCCTAGCAATTTCTTCACATGAGCGTGCTCTTCTCTAGTGCCCCTACCTCAGTGCACTGCAACTCACGGAACCTCCTGACTGAATATTGGGTGACCTCTGTCCTTACTCCGGATCCCTCCATGTTGCTCTGCAGTTGACTCTGTTATGCTGGTGTTTTCTGTTTCCATTACACTGGTGTCCACTGTTCAGGTTGTTGCCAGCACCAAGCACTCAGTGCGGGCTGGCTTATACTCACCCCACACACATCCAGCACAGGCGTCACTGTACTTGTGGCCCTGCCAATAAAGGGGCCGGGCGCACGTGCCCGTAGCCAGTTCAACATGATGTGTGCATGTGTCCCTGTGGTCTTGTTGTATGCTTGGGGGCCCTGGGCCCTACGACATTACATTGTGCTGTGTGCAGCGGACGCAGACATGTCACCGCAGGCAGCATGCTAGAACCTGGACATGTAGCTTTGCCGTCACCCACTCAATTCGTAAGGGGAGTGGACTGTGCCGTCGTATGCAGAGCCAACGTGGGTGTGTGACTGATATGTGCGTGCCCCTGGGCGTGGTTCTGTACTGGGTATGTGCATCTGCATGTGTCTCTATGGAAGTGTGGGTCTCCTTTGTGGGGTGTAGGTGGTCCCTGAAGGGTATTGGACACCCACGTATGTGTTCTAGTTCGCATTCCATGGGTTCGGCAACACCCGCACCTGTTGGGCCACCTCCTTTTGGCGTTCTGACACCTGGCATTGGGGTGCCATGTGTGGGTGGGTGAAGTGTTGTGAGCCAGCCGTGATTGCGGGTGCTTCTGCTGTGTGGTCTGTTGCAGGGGCTGGGTTCTCCTCTGAGTAGCTTGTCTGCCCTGGTCCTGGTGGTGGGTTATGTGGGATGTCCATGGGCTGTTGTAGGGCATCGGTGTCGAAGGTGTGGTGTTCGTCTCCGGCATCACTGATGGGTTGTCTGTTCTGACCTGCTGGAGGTGTTGTTTGTCCCTCTGCATTGTGAAGGGGAGGTGCATGTTGGCATTGTGTTGGCGCCTTGTTCTTGTCGACATGCAGACTGTGTGACAATGTACATTGTGACTGTTTAGGCGGTGGTGGCTATTTGAGTTGGGACAGTGGACATTTGGCCTACATGGCTGATGTGGGGTTGTAGCCGTAGATATGCATCTCACAGTTCCCTGCTCTGTCCAATGTGATTGTTCTGTTTCTGCGCCTCGGCGGACCCAGTTGTGTCCCCTGTTCTGCAGTGTGGGTGTTGCACTTTGTGCCACATTGTCATGGTATGTGCTGTGATTGCTATGTGTGTGTGCTGCAGTGTGCCACGGGGATGGGGGACATGTCCCTGGGTAATTGTGGGTGTGCAGTGTGCTACACCTCGTTGTGCATGTGTGCCATTGTGCCCATCACCCCCCGTTCCCCCAGTCCCTGTTGGATCCTCACCCTGTTGTTGTTGTGTCAGGTCCTGTCGAGCTGTGTCCGTACTCCCACCTCTTTGCACCGTCTCCGCACTGATGACTGTGGCCTGGGTTTCCTCCAGCTCCTCATGTGGCGCTGGACTGCCACCACCTGTCGCCGTTGCTGCCTTCCTGTTGGCAGCGGGTTTGTGCCTGGTTTAGGTTGTCACGTCCTGGCGGCGCCTCTTGGCCTCCTGGATTGGCCTCCTCGGCACTCCGACTGCATTCCAGGTGGTCTGCTTGTGGGTCAGTTGCTGGTAGTGTTCTGTGACTCCGTGGCGCTGGTCTTGTTTTCCTGCGGTCTGCACCCCGTCTTCCTCTCCCTTTTCTCCTTGGCCTTCCCCGACCCCGTTGTTCCTTGCTGGTGGTATGTGGGGGTTGTGGGGTTCGCGTTGACCTCTGCGCTGGGTCAGGGTGCATCCATGTTGCTACGTGCTTTGGCTTGTTTCTGGTGTGTTGTTTCTGTGGTTTTTATGGTGCAATTTCCCGCCAGACGCGTGGGATTTGCAGGCCTGTGGCTGCTTTTTGCTACTTTTTGTACCGCGATTGGCCTCATCGCATGATTTCTCGCGTTCACGTTTCGCATTTTTTCAGCGTGGCGTTGATTTTCACGCTGATCTTTGACGCGTTATCTGGTGACTATCGCATGCTACCACCTTGTTGTGAATTCAACGTTGACACAGGGTTATTTTCCCGCGATAGGCTGCGATATTGAAAGTTGCGTTACGCTACTCTTGCGGTAGTTATCGCACGTTCTTGTGAATATACCCCTCAGTTGTGTGAAGTTCAGTTGTATGTGAGATGAAAATGTTAGGCTTTTAATGCCCTTTCTGTTTGCTTTATCCTTCAGGCTTGGTTTCAGTGCATTAACTGGCCTGCATCCTTGAACTTCTGTGTTTGAGCCATTCAACGGCTAAGTAATGTAGTACATAGTTTCGGTGAATGAAGACCTGTTGAGCAGCTAGTATGGGGCAAGATAGTGAAGATAACCGGGTCCTTTGCATACCTAGGCTCTGTTACTGTGCTGAGGTTTATACAATTATCCTCAAATCCACAAGAGTAGCACTTTCTGGAAGGGAGTAGCCAGAAAAATAAAATACCAACCACTTTGAACCATATGCCAAATAGCACTGAGTGATTGCATTAGGTGAGCGAGTCCAACACTCATTCAATTGCTTTCCCGAATTCTGAAAGCAAGACCAACACTCACTCAATTGCTACCCCGAATTCTTAAAACCAAGCCAACACTCGTTCGGTTGCTTTTGAAAAGTCTGAAAACAATCTGTCGAAATGGTGGCTTTTAGACCCCAGTTCTCAAAGAGTTTGGCTATCCATCCTTCCATGTCATCCATCCACCCATCCGTCCTTCCTTGTTTCCATCCATACTTCCTTTCTCCATCCATCCATTCTTCTCTCCATCTGACCTTCCTTTCGCTATCCACCTATCTTCCTCTCCTTCCATTAATCTTTCAATCCATGCTTACTTTTTGCCTTTAATGGATCTATCGATCCATTTATTTGTCTCTCTCACATCTATCCATCTATCTCTCAGTTTTACTCTCCATGCATTCATCCTTCTCTCTGTCCATCCTTAATCCTTTTCTCCATCCATTCATCTATCCATCCATCCATGCTTCCCTGCTGCCCTGCTTCCTTCCCTTCCGACTTTTGTGTTGTGCTTTTTAGGTCTCGCCTGAGCCAGCGCTTAGCGCTGCTCTCGGCGAGAGTTTTAGTAAGCGGGTTTTGGAAGTGCAAACAGCAGTGGCTTTTGCTGGCGACCAGCTTGCGTTCACACGAGCGTGCATGCGCGCATCCTGTATTTCCTCCGTCACGGGTCATTAAGTGCATCGCGATCACTTTCACTTTCGCGGCTTTGCGGCCGCGCAGCCGTGCCGATACTTGTTTCTATTTGTTTACTTTTGCTATAATCGCGGCACCCGCGCTTTACTTTAACGTTAAAGTAAGCGCGGGTGCAGGATATAGCAAAAGTAAACAAATAGATTATTTTTCTATTTCTTTACTTTTGCTATAATCGCGGCACCCGCGTTTACTTTAAGCGCGGGTGCCGTGCTTATAGCAAAAGTAAAGAAATAGAAAAATAATCTATTTCTTTACTTTTGCTATAATCGCGGCACCCGCGCTTTACTTTTAACATTAAAAGTAAAGCATGGGTGCCGCGATTGTAGCAAAAGTAAAGAAATAGAAAAATAATCTATTTCTTTACTTTTGCTATAATCGCGGCACCCGCGCTTTACTTTTAATGTTAAAGCGCTTTACTTTTAATGTTAAAAGTAAAGCGCGGGTGCCGCGAGTATAGCAAAGTAACAAGCAAATGGTGTAGCCAATAGGTCTCGCTTTTGGGACCTTATAAGTATTTAGTTATGCAACTGTTGCATGGCTAAACACTTATAAGGTCCCAAAGGCGAGACCTATTGGCTATGCCAATGCTTGTTCTTGCATGTGTTCCCCAACTCTACAGCTCCATCATGCTAGTCTTTTGCAGTGTTTTTGTGAGTTTTGTTGGGAGACCAGTGTGATAAAGCCAGAGGAGCAATAAACAACTTTCCGAAGGTTTAAGCTACACACATACCCTATTGGCATCCATCCACCGCTTAAGATGCTAAAGTGGGGGCTCCTGACGCCCCTGTTTTCTAGGCTGATTTACCATGATCATGCATGTGCAGGTACGTCAGGATGACAGCAGCTGATTTAGTTACATTTCACGAAGTAGGTATATAGCCGCTATCTTTTTCCTCTGTCTCATCCCTGCCAAACACTCGACTTTCCCCTTTGCCCATTTTCCTCTATTGGGACCTTCACTTTCCAGACATCTCTTCCATTCCCTCACACCTTCCTGCACACAACACTCTTCCTTCTTTCCACCTTGATCAATTCTCTTTAGATACCGCCCATCATATTATCCCTTTCACCATCACTTGCAAAACTCCCCACCCTTAGCTGACACCCGCGCTCTCCCTTGCTCGAAGTACTCTGCGCAGGGCTGAGCAGAAATAGAAGAAATAACAATCACCATCTCACCTTGGTTGTCCATCCTCGCTCCACTAGTCCTATGACTTCGTGTGGTAGGAAGATGCGCGCTACGCATGTAGCCCGTCAGGTAACAACGCTGTCTACACTTCTGGAATAGGTCGCAAGTATAGGAACCTCTACATGAGCTCAGGCTCAGAGATATACTGAGCTCCAGCCACCACTTACAGAACACAGAGCACATGACATCACACTAACATATGACATCAAACATTCCAAGCAATCTGGGACAGCAGAGAGCGCAGTAGGACAAAAACCAAACCAAACATCTTGCCCTTGGCAAACCACAGATGAATAGAGTCCACTGGCACCACAGCATCAGAGAACACAGCACACAACACAGAACAAAGAACATTGTAAATGGAATCACAAATAAGCACGACCTTTACAATAGTACTGTCCAGAATCCGAAGCTTAGTGGGGCACAAGAACTTAACCCAACGAACTAACAGAGGCAAAAACACCAAACAGTAGCATCACACACCCTCTCACACCAGAACGCACAACAGGATCATCCAACGCATCCACAAAGGGACAACTCACACACCCTAGTTCTTTCCCGCCATCCTATTGCACTTGAAATCTTGGCATTACCTTCCACTCTTCTCGCTCTTCCAAAATTATGATCTTCATAAACCTCCCCATTTCTCGCCTTCAAAGCGACTAAACCCCTCATCACTGCTCCCATGTCGTATACACCTTGGGCTCCCTGCTTACAACTCTGGTAACCATCCCCTCCTCTATTTAGGTCCTGCTGCGCCCACCGCCTCCCGGCCCTCCCACAAGCCCTCAGTGGCTTCTGCTTCAGTCCTGTTTCTATTTCTTTTTCTGTGAATCACCTTAGATGTCTTCCTGGTCCAGCACTCGCCCGTCTTTACTGTTCCGTCACTCTCTGTGCTCCCTCTCGCGCCCTTCACTCTGCTTTACAGTATCTCCTTGTTGCACCTTGTCCCCCCCATGTGTCAATCTCCGCTTCTAAGCACTGGATCTGTCTCCCTGTCTCCTGCACCCTCTGTTCACTCATTTCCTTCTTCCCTAAGAGACAACCTTCCTGCTTCCAGCTCTCTCATCTGACTGATATCATTATGCATTATTCCTAAGCTTTGCCTTTTATATAGCGCCGCCCTGATTCTATTGTTGAGTGCTTTTGGGAAGGCGCTGTGTAAAATGAATGAATGAAATAAAGTAGCAGTAGGAGCCCATTAACTACAGTCTAATCAGCATGTCGTCTTCGGGAAGATGGGTGGGAAAAATAACCAAATGTCTTATCAAGAAAAGAGCAGTAAAATACCTTGCAAATAGCAAGTGAGATGATCTAGAAACCATATGTTAAGAAGATATTTGTTTTGGCTGGATGATGAAGGAAATTCATTAAATGTGAACAATTTGGCGCCTTATTGCGAGTGCCTTCGTAATCTTGATCTGCACTCGGTGAGAGTTTGCAGCTACATCGGTATTTCAAGCAGATTTACTGCATTACTAATTTTTTTGGGTGTGAAAATTTCAACAGGAAAACACTGACAATTTTATTTCACAAGGAAAATAGATCAAAAAGATCCAAAATATGTAGTAATTTGATGCACAAACTCCAATGCCATGTGTTGTATGCCTCATGCTCCCTAACTCGTAATCAGATGGTAATCCGACTCTCGCAAACCCCTCGCATACACCCTGTTGTATAGATATGTTCTTGGGCGATATTATACACCAAAATACCAGGGAGCTCATAAGAAGGTCCTTAAAATTAAATATATCCCAACTGCCTTGGCCTAGTGGTTGAGTTGCTAATGAGTCACTCCTGCCTCTTGTTCTCTCCCACAGGCCAAATTCACCAGACAAATCTTCAATCAAAAATAAGACTAAACCATGACGTTATAGCCCTGAGTAACAATGATTTAATCCATGAACATTAAAATAAAGTTATAGGGTTGACAGCGCCTCATAGTTTTGATTACTTACTGGTTGCGGTTCATATAGCTGTCTAACTAATCAGAAGAAAGTCTGCCGCCTGTACACTAAAAAGGACCTCTTAATGCACTTTTAGTTGATATGTTGTATGATATTTACACTAGATGGTTTTATTTGTTGTATCTTAATAGTACTGGTTTATATTTAGATCTTGCCGACATACAGCTTTTCGCTGTGTGTTGTCGAGCAGCTATTGCTGGCAATACCAGTATTGACAGTGGGCTTGGTGTGAGCCCATTGCTTACCATTGGATGGCTTTCCTGTCGCTCTCATTTACTTGTTTCTTATTCAATGGTTTTCCTTTCTCTTGTTGTGTTTGTCCCTCCCATGGAGCATAGCTTCTTTGCCATCCTTTTAATTCAATGACTTGTATCCTTCCACTGCGTACATTCAGGAAACCACTTGGTTTTTTTTCTTGTAGCACTCCGTGCAAGTGAGTGTATTTTCTTGCTCTCTCCCTCGTGTACTGCTTTCTCATTGAAATCCCCTCACCCGGCATTCTCTGTATTCCTGGCCCCTCCCGCTCCACTTGCATGGAATTCTAAATGAAAAAGAAAAGCTTGTCTGTTGCTTCTCTTGCAGCCCACAGATTTCTTGCTTTTTTTTTTTTTTTTTTACCAACAACCTCACCCAGCTACACCATATTCCCTCCTCAAAGTCTTGTTTTTGCTTAAAAAAAACTCCCCCCTCGCTGGTCTCTCCTTCCCTCCCCGCCTGCACCACCACTGCGCCCCCTTGCATCTCGTTTTTATTTTTAAAACTCAGCACTCACTGCTCACTCCATCCCTTACCCTGACCCAGTCCATTGTTGTCACCTCCCACCCTCTCATTTTTGTTTAGTTTAAAAAATATCTTTTGTTGAAGGGCTGAGCAGTTTCAATTTCCTGCCACTCCATTCTCCCAAAAAACAAATGTGCTTTGATGTACTAAATATGTTTTTATTTACTGTTCCAAAATGGGCCTTCTACCGCCCTGGAACGATAAATGAAAGCAAAAAACTAAATTACTTTTGCCACATTATACATATGCATGCCTTATGACACATGTGCACGCATGGCGACTCTGGGGCCGCTGCAGAAACATGACGTATGTACCAAAATTTGTTCGATACCTGTAACCTTTTTTTGTTTTTGCCAATGCTGAATGCCACCGGCAAAATAGCATTGGCATAGCCAATAGGTCTGTATTGACAAAGCCAAAAGGCGGGACCTATTGACTTTGGAAATGCTTGCTTTTATTTGAAGTTGTTTCTTGACCTGGGGTCAATTTTACGAGCCTGTTAGAATATTTACAGCTAAGTACCTTTAAAGCTTGTATCTGCCATTATTAGAGCTATACAAACAACACACAAAAAACACCTTTGCCCATAGACCTGTCAGTAACTGAAGAATAGTGCACAGAACACACAGCTTTGGTCTCTGTGAGTATGCAAACTAAGGGCCTCATTTACAAAGAATTGGCATAGGGCAGCCCCGCAAGTCATTTTGCTGCACTGCCCTACGCCCAATTCGAAAAGGCAGGATTGCACCATATTTACAAGACACAGTGCATTCCTGTCCTTTCAACCAGCGCCGGCACACAATTTGCCGGTGAGCGAGAACGCAGGCGCCTCTGTGTTGTTGGCATGATTGTTTTTGAGCAGCAAGTGGCACCTTCCTGCACAAAAACAATCACGAGAGGAATTTTCCTCGTTCTATGTGTGCTGCAGAATGCAGCACACTTGGGAAGAGGAAAAAGCGAGGAGAAATGTAAACATTTCTCCTCCTTCTGCCTGCTGTGAGGAGGTGTAAGTTTTGGGGCTGCCCCAGGTTTATGTGATGTTGTAAATCTGTGGCAGTGTCAAATTCTATGTGAGCAGGAACACCCACAGCAACACCCATGGAACGCCTCCTTGACGTACAGTGAGGCAAGCGCTGCCTTGCCTTAATCCATATCTATGAGGCCATGCGAAACCACGCAGGGTGGCTTTGCATCGCCTCATAGATATGACTGAGAGGCCTGCGCCACCGGATCATCATAGAAAGTGACGCTCCTGTGGCACAGGCCTCTTGTAAATGACGGCCTCAGATTTTAGCTGTAGGGGCCATTATTGGTGGAAATTTTCGATGAACAGAAGATGATGTTGACCTGATTCAGTTCCATGTGCACTGCAGTCGCCTGTGCAAATAAATGGACGATGCTGTAGCGCTAGTGTTGAATGTGAAATATAGTCATTTGAAATGATCATTGATACATGAAACGGATTCAATCTCTGTCACAAGTAGTCGCTTTAGATGAGCACTAATGAATAAATGATGCATTGATGAAAAAGTGAGACACTCCCTGGCCTGTCGACATATTTATAATTGTATTGCTATCTTTACTTATTTAGTTAGAATAAGCATTAACCAAGGCCTAAGCGGGTTTGTACAGTAGCGGCCCGTGGTGGGAGTGCTGCCGGGCGGTGACGTGGGGCGAGGGGGGCAGGGTGGGGGGTAGTAAACTACGGAATACGGCCGAATAGAGGTAAGTAGTCTATTCGGCCGTATTCCGTAGTTTACTACCCCCCACCCTGGCCCTCCCCCGCCCCACGTCACCGCCCAGCAGCACTCTCACCACGGGCCGCTACTGGGTTTGTATAACAGAATATCCATTACAAAAGTATTGTGACATAAATATGGCGGCCTAAATATTGTTAAGAAAAACATCACATCATTGGGTGCACAGATTAAATTATTAACACTCAATGGGCGATATTTTTGTAGTCGATATTTAGGTCACAATATTCTGGTACCTTACCGTTAAGGGGGCTCATAGAGTCGCACAACAATTGAATTATGAGTAAAAACACTGATGTGCCTAGAGTCCGCAATAAGTGAGAGGAAAGTTGCATAACAGCTTACAGGACTGGGCACGACGCAGCTTATAAAAATATCACATATGGGGGGGAAGGGAGTAGGTTGAGGAGGCTTTGGCCTCCTGAATGACTGTCCAATTGAATTTCAACTTGAAGAACAACAACATACAAGAATATCAAGGAACAAATAATCTAAAGGTAAGTGCACATAGGAAAGTACAGATTTCCTATTCCTACCTTCACAAGAAGATATATGTACTGTATAGGCACACATCTGTGGAGTTAGCTATAGAAAATCTAGATTTACTTACCTGTCAATATTTTTCTAGGTATTTTGTCTTTGATATTTAGTACCCTCAATATTCTGACTTCAATATTTAGTATGCACACACCTCTGAATCTGGAAAGAGGGTACCAGTCTGGTGTGAAAGGGAAGTTCCTTGTAAGTAGCAGGGTCACTTCTGAAGAAAGAACACCCCTCATACAATTTTTTGTATATTTGCTTCTCACCATTTTATCTCTAAGGGGGAGAGGATGTTTCTGGGCTAGGTAGGTGGAGGGCAAGAGTTTCAAGGCCTTGTAGCTGATGTAGGCAGTTTTGTTGGGGACGATACAGAATATCATAATCATAATATTGTCTGGCAGAAATCGTAATTGTATCCTAATACCGTTTACTTAAATGTCACTCCATTGGAGCTAATAATACAAATTCTCCACTCAATGGGACCATATTTTGTAAATTATATTTGGGACACGATATTATGGTCGAACAATATTTCTGCTCACAAAAATCTCACATATAACCGTGCCATATTGTGGTGTATGTAGGAAAAGCAGAAATCCTGAGATAAGGCTGGGTTTCAGTGCTTATGGGGTGCTGTTTGTATGGACATAATTGTAATTTTTGAAGTTATCATTATGTTTTATAGGAAAACACCTTGTGTGCAGAGCCCGACACACTCTCCTTGGAATAGGGGTGAACCCACCATAAAGACTGGCGTTTAGTAAATGCACATATGTTCATGGCCGACATCTAGACATTTCATTCCTTTCAACCAAAAGTGGCCCAGGTCACTAATAAGCCCCCTCCTCACATCCCTCCATTTAATGATGAGAACCCCTGCAGTCTTCAGCTCCAGTTAGAGGTAGGATGCCAGAATTCAGGGCATTCTTTGTCCCCCACCTCAGGAACTTCAATAATGCTTGTGATTAAGGTTTTTTATCATGTTATTGTTGTACGGTTTGCTTTAATGGTGAGTTATACCATTTCCATAGCGCATGTTTGTCATTAGAATGTGTTGGCATGTGTAGGGAAGGGACCCCAAGCATCAATTTGAAATGGGTCCATTTGTTCTGCAGCCAGCCATGCATTTGTCATGGTTAAATAATCCCTACTGAATTCCTTGTGATGCGTGTATACCTCAGTGCTCAGGTCCACGAGTCTCTTTACCTCTCTGCTGCAAGGCCCGCTGGGATCAGCGGTGGATCTAGGCCAGGCCGCGTGAAGCGGCAGCTGAAATCTCAGCTGCAGAAGAGGTAGCCTGGGAGAGGTGTAGGGGATACACTGATCAGCCCATGCGCCTCGGTGCCCACCGCAAGCCATGCAAAGCCAACAGCAGAGTCAGGGTGGAGAATATGTTTCATGTTTCCACAAAGAAGGTAGGGAAACAAGGTGTCCTTGGGGAGTGGATATTCACCTTGGTAGCAGAGCTACAATGTGGCTGGCATGGGAAAAGCCAAAGAAGGAAAAGGCCAAACAACAGAACCACCTTTAAGGTGCCAACACCAGATTACTCCATATCACCCAAAAAAATAAAAATGCAACAACTAACCCGGTAGTCAATTAGTTTGATGACATCGCTAAACTGATGGGTTAGTGTATACATCAAACTACAATAGGACTTGAAATTCAACAGTGTGTCAGATTGCCTTCATTACACACGGTTTAAGACACCCTGGGTGTCATACCACTATTTTGTAAACTGGTGTACAGAAGCAGGGGAGGTGGGAATCTGGTGTACAGGTCTTGGGAAGGTTGAAAATCCAAATGGATTAGGTAATGAAAATGGCATGGAGGACATGAGAGGACAGAGCCAGAGAAGTGCAGAGAATCCCATGAGGTGAAAAAGAGAGAGAGCTTATTCTTCAAGCGCTGTATCAGGAGTCTGTGTAGTGGAGCTCCTAATCTCATTAAAAATTGTTGGCGTTGACCTAGACTGACGCATCTGTCATAAAGAGCATATCAGTTTAATCGGGAATTGAGAAAAGATTTCTGTCAGATCCCTTGGAATTGGATATCTCATTTAGGTCAATCCCATGGTTGTTCTGAATGGTTGATTGCGGATCAACTACATGGAAATTCTCTTCAGCTGTGCGATACAGGAACTGGACGGCTATCGCGAAGTCACATCACTTGCCAAGCCTGCCCGTTGCTAGATATGATGAAATGCACCTGAATATTTACTTGTGGCCCTTGCTAAAGGGAAAAGAAGTTGTATAATTTAAGATAGAGTTAGATCCTTTTTCCATCCCTCATCACATGTTAACAAAGTATTACAAATGTGCTGCGTGACAAAGAGATGACTTCGCTGTCTGCCAGTGGAATGGCTCCTCCACTACATACTTGGGCGTGAGGTGTACACTTTAGGTAGCATGACCAACCAATGCAAGTGAACACCTTTGCCAAGGAGCTTCGGTTGTGAGACTGACACACTGTTAACCAGTAGGAACTTCACTCCACACTATTGCCACTAGACTGCAAAAGACAAAGGAAGTGTCACTTTGTTAATGCACACTTCATTTTATATAACAGGATAGTTACAAGTGCTTGAATTAAATCGTGTGCCTTAGCAAGAAATACGCACTTCTAGTGTGATCTCTTTCTCATGATGTACCTGTCGGATGTGGGCCGACATTAGCAGTGCCCATAGCAAGCGTTTGCACCCTTCTACCCAGCCTAGAACAACGCCACTGTAAACAATCCCGATGGTGATCTGACCTTCTCATCTATGTGACTGTAGGTGGCCCCAGTCCTCCAGTACTCAGGACTTTTCCTAAGTCTTATGGACACAGTCCACTCCCATATCATTACTATTGTCTCCTCTCCTGTATTCGATCCCTGTGTAGTACCTATATCTGTAGCAACCATATATAACATAGCCTTTAGAGTTCTCTGTGTCGCTATTCGTGCCGCGTCTTGTCTAAAAGGCAATATTTTATGTTTATGATCATCATAAAAACAAGCTACTTAACTATTAGTGTTTTGATATAGAACATATAGACAGTAGTTGGTGCAAGGGAAAACATTAATCTGTGACTGTGTGCAGTAAAGCACGTGGCTCAGTTTCAAACGTCAATCAATCTGCATTTCTGGCCCTCTGGGTTTATTACACATTCAGGGTCCAACATAGCTGTACATTTCCATCTCTTTATAACTCAAAATGAGAAAACACTTCTGCAGATGTGAAGAATTTGGTGAGTAGGTGTGAAGGATAAACTAAAATAAGAGGTGACCCCACAGCACCACATACCACAAAGTTCCCTTCATACATAACTTACAACATGACACTCTGTAATAACACAATCAGCCCCACTATGCAACAACTTCCATCATGTACAGAACACACACAGACAACATAACACACCACCGCTTTCCGAAAAGATCAAACCATAATCATGCTCAAAGCACTGTACACTGATCAATTAGCCCAAATGTCAACTCATTTAGTGACATTTAGTCCCCAGATTTAAGCATTTCTTGGTTCTGGGGGACTTTAGTGTCCACATGGACAATCTGGATAGCCTGGATACCATCTCACTACGTGAGACTCTCGAGACCATGCATTTATCCCCTTACGTGTCTCTGCCTACACCTGATAAAGGTCACACGCTGGATCAAATTTTCTCTAATATCACAATACAAACGGAAGAGCCAATTCCCTTAGTCTGGACTGATCATTTCTTGATAGGCTTTAAGATACATAAATTAATGAAATCCGCGCACACCCAGGGGAAGCAGCCACCGTTCACATCCAGACCCTTTTATAAAATCACCCCGGAAGCCCTAAGCACAGAGCTTGCTTTGCATCCTCTTTCCATTAGTGGTAACATAGAAGTTGACACTGTCAACCTCGAGAATTGGGTAAAGCAAGGCATCTGGACACTTGCCCCTCAGATCTCACGGTCTTGTAAACCAACAAGGCGATCCTCACCATGGTTTAACGAAACCCTGAGGAAATTTAAGAGTACTTGCAAACGCTTGGAAAGAGCGTGGAGGAAAAACTTTAGCGCAGATAGTAAAGAACTATCATAATAGAATCCTCGAGGAAAAGAAAATCTTCTTCTCAGCTAAAATTGAGGCCTCCGGGAACAAAAGTAAGGATATTTTTAATATTGTGAAACACTTTACTTCTCCCAAAGCAGTTGTCACCAAATGCACTCTATCTGCTAACTGGATTAGCCAGCTAGCATCTTTCTTCCATGAGAAAATCTCTGGCATCCAAACGTCATTTTCAGATTCTCATGGGGGGGAGGTTGATCCCCCCTTTGTACCCCCTGACCTCACTCTGGAAAGGGATGACTCCCTCTCTCAGTTCCCTTCTGTGACTTTAGAGCAATCCTTGAAGATTATGAAAAATCTAAAATCCGGCTCCCCTTCCGACCCATGCCCTGCAAAAACACTTGCCGCCGTAGCTGAGACTATCAATCGCCTGGAGCGACACCTGGTGGCCCCCCGCCCTCGGAAACCCGCCAACCCCCATGGACCATGCACGCAACCTGGGAATCATCCTGGACTCCGAGCTCAAAATGGACCGCCAGATCAACTCTGTCTCGTCTTCCTGCTTCCACACCCTCCGCCTCCTTCGTAAGACCTTCAAATGGATCCCCCTCGAACACCGAAAGACCGTCACTCACGCCCTGGTCACCAGCAGACTCAACTACGGCAACGCACTCTACGCCGGAATAAACAAAAACCTCACCCGCAAGCTACAGAACATCCAGAACGCCGCCGCAAGACTGGTCCTCAACCTGCCAAAACACTGCCACATCTCCCAGCACCTGCGCACACTTCACTGGCTCCCCGTCGAGGCGAGAATCACCTTCAAGATGCTTCAAGATGCTCACCCACGCACACAAGGCCCTCCACGGCACCGGACCGGCATACCTGAACAGCCGACTCAAATTCCACGCACCCCAAAGGACCCTACGATCAGCCCAGCTCTCCTACGCCGTGGTCCCCGCACCAGAAAGACCAGATCAGGAGGCCGCTCCTTCTCCTTCCTCGCGGCCAAAGCATGGAACGCCCTTCCGCTCCACCTCAGACAGACATCGCTCCCCATCTTCGCAAGAAACCTCAAAACCTGGCTCTTCGACAGACCCCCTCCTTGATGGAATGGAACCTGTACCCCCCCCACCCCTAGCGCCTTGAGACCCTTACGGGTGAGTAGTCGCGCTTTAACAAACCCCTGATTGATCCTGAGGTCAATGCGGTTTTGAACCTGTCACTGAGGAGCGGCCAGGTCCCCTCCAGTTGGAAGAGAGACAAAATTCTTCCATTGATAAAAAAAGCCCTCCGCTGACCCTACAATAACAACTAATTACAGACCCATTTCCCTCCTGCCTTTTTTTGCCAAAACCATAGAAAAATATGTCAACTCTGTGACCACTGAGTTTCTAGAAACTAACAATCTCCTCCATACGAGTCAATCCGGATTCCGTGCAAATTTCAGCACTGAGACGGCCCTACTCGAGATCTCTGAATGCATCAAAGAGACCCTCGATGCAGGCGGGAAGGCGGCTTTGATCCTCCTGGACTTATCTGCAGCCTTCGACACCGTGCCCCACGGCCGACTCCTACATAGACTGTGGGAGTGTGGCCTAGGGGGCACGGTGTTGAAGTGGTATCCTCCTTTCTGGAGGACAGAAGCCAGGAGGTCTGGTCTCCCCCTTTTGCGGCCTGCATTCCCCCCTTGAAAGTCGGAGTCCCTCAGGGTTCTATTTTGAGCCCGCTGCTATTTAACCTGTATCTGGCCCCCCTCGCCCTTCTGGTGGAAGCTTGTGGTGCAAAAATTATATCCTACGCTGACGACACTCAGCTGTTGTTCACATGCAAGAAGGGTGAGGATCTTGATGGAGAGAAGATCAATAAGTGCCTGAGGGAAGTTTTTGCCTGGTTTCGACTTAACCAGCTACAATGCAACCCGGAAAAATCCGAAGTTATTCTTTTCGGATCTTTCATCCAAGACACATGGAAACAATGGTGACCGACCGACATGTCGCCCCCTCAGGCCCCAGCGGGCGTTGTGAAAAATCTATGGGTAAAAATGGATGATTCTCTTGCCATGAAAACCCAAGTTCAGTCGGTAGCAGATACCTGCTACGGCATTTTGAAAATGCTTCCTCTCCTGTTGCTCCCACATAGAAAGACAGTGGTCCAGGCTCTTATTACTTCGAGACTGGATTATGTAAATGTCTTATATCTAGGTCTCCCTGAATTTTTATTAAATTAACTCCAGGTTGTCCAAAATGTGGCAGCCAGGGCCATACTTATGCTGGGCCCCAGAGTACAGATTTTTTCCCACCTGAAGAACCTACATTGGTTACCCATTCGCAGTAGAATCCATTTCAAGGCTCTAGTATTGGCTTTCAAGGCACTCCATGGCACAGGGGCCCACTACATCAGGAAACGGGTGACTTACTATACTCCTGGCAGAAATTTAAGATCGTCACATCAACATCTGATCACTGTGCCCAAATTCGCTCGTTCCCACAGCGGGGGTCGCACCTTTCAGGTGCAGGTGGCCCGCATCTGGAATGGTCTGCCGTTAACACTCAGACAGACCACTGACCTATTGACCTTTAGGAAACAACTCAAAACTTGGTTGTTTCAGCAATAATCTCTGGCCGATCCTGCTCTGTCAGCCGTCTCACTCACTTACAGACACCAGCGCCGGGACACTCTGTTGAGTAGCTGTGCGCTCTACAAGTATTAAATAACATAACATAACATTTCACATGCGCACATCAGACACAAACAAACATAGACTAGAAAACACAACAGGCTCAAGTTATTTTAATCCAAAGCTGCTCCACAGCTGCTATGGGTCTCCTTAGTTCAGTTGTACACAACCAGCAGGCAATGGTCTCATCTGTGCCACTCACTAAATATACACTAAGGTTAAGATCAGGCATGAAAATCAGACCAGGTGTGGACATACTGGGAAGTATCCCACCACTGACACCATTTACCGCCCTCTATTCTCCACAAGAACACTCACAAACATATCATTCAATCAAGGCACATATCAAACGGTCAGCCTTAAACATACTCGAACTACTCGTTATGCTACGACACTAACGCTGCACACTCTCAAACTAGATGCCTCAGTGAATTAGCACATATCCTGAAACTAGATTTCAGCAAGTATAACATCTTCTCTGAATAGCCATAAAACAAGTACGAGCACTGACACTGGTGCCAGAATACTCACTCACTGGTGCCCGAAATAGAAACTCTGTTGTATATGCACTTTTCTATTTCTCAATACATAGGAAGCTGATCCTCTCAAGATAGTCACTGGCACTTGCCTCTTTTTCTCTTTTTTTTTCCAAGTTGCTAGCTCTGTTCAGGTTTACCTACGCCCCTCAGGATCAAGGAAAATCCCAGCAGAGGTCCAGCAGAGTTGAATCTCCCATATAGTCAGTCCCAAGTAGACTCATTCAAGTATTTATTTTTTGTTTAAAGCTTTGTCTTCCATGCTGATTTGAGGAAGTGGATGGGCGGGGTCCATTTTACTTCCTACATGGCCACAGTCATTAATGGCCAGATGTAGCGCGGCAGACTAATATCTCAGATCGCAGCAGAACAGAACATGGCAGCTGCCAGAGAATCCACAAAGTCCAGCTTACAAAAATGTTACCCTGTGGCACCCATGCAAGAGATATAAATGTTTCCCATGCGCTAGATCATCTTCTTGTAAAAGTGACCGTGCAGGCACAAGATCAGAACTCAGATCCACGGATGGCAAACCCGGGAGATCCATCGCAGGAGAGCACTTGCGTCATCCTGGTCAACCCCTCTCATATCTCTGCCCGCCTCACAAATGCACCATGGGGCATTCCCAAGGTAGTTAAAGGTTGTTGCCGGTCTCCAGAGGGCGCCATTCCCGTGAGTCGTAGTCCTGGTTGCCAGGCGTAACCAGCCATTGGCCAATTATCCAGATAGGGGAGACGCATTGCGCAGGCAATTAGCATCGACCAGTGAATTCCAGAATACCTACAGTGCAGCTGTGACATTCACCAGGCGTCATCCATGACCGTCTGCAGTGCCCTAGTAGAGGAGATTAGATGCTGGGACTTCAGGACTACTTAAACTCTGTGGAGACTCTCTCCATTGAGCCCTCCCCTTACCCCAGCCCTCAGACCCCCTCCCCACTTTGCTGCATATCCCTGCTGCCTTCAGAGGAAGACCTCGAGCCATGGAACTCGTGTGTATCATTATTCATTCACTCAAGAGCGAATGGGCCTAGCATGCACAGAAGTCCAACACACTCCGTATACCTACATAACTTACATGTGCAGGCTAGTATACATCACCACCTTATCCGTCTTCCTTACCTACTGAGGTGAGACCTCACCAAGGAGACAAACAATCCACTTGCACATTTTGCAAAAAAAATACCCCCCCCCCATGGCAGTGTCAAAAAAGGATTTAACTCCTTCTACACAGTCTACAAATGTTCTCTAGTTGGCAAAGGTGGGCTTTAACCCATATTAGAACATTGGAATGTGGAGCACTCCATTGAATACAATGGAATGCTCCGAGCTTCTACGGGCCGGTAAAAGCCCGCAAAGCAACATTCCAATGTTGTTTGAACAAAGGCCTCTCGGAGCCCGAGGGGATTTCAATCCCCTCGGCTCCGAGAGGCCTTTGTTTAATTTGTTAGAACATTCTGCCCTCTAGAGGCAGAATGTTCTAATAGCCTTATAGCCCTTCGTAGCTGGGCTATACCGGCTATTAAAGTCCTGCTCCCTTGTTAACGCTGGAGCGGGCCTTTATGGTTTAAATCTTTTTATTGTATTTGAAAACGACAAGCAATACAATAGCCGCCACCTACATTGGAGTGGGCCTTTAAGCCCCTACGGCGGGCTATAAGGCTATATTAGAACATTGGAATGTGGACCACTCCATTGAGGACAATGGAGTGCTCCGTGCTTCTACGGGCCGGTAAAGGCCCGCAAAGCAACATTCCAATGTTGTTTTCACAAAGGCCTCTTGGAGCCCGAGGGGATTTAAACCCTCTCAAACTCCGAGAGGCCTTTGTTTTATTTGTTAGAACATTCTGCCCTCTAGTGGCAGAATGTTCTAATAGCCTTATAGCCCTTCATAGCTGGGCTATACTGGCTATTAAAGTCCCGCTCCCTTGTTAAAGTCCCTCGCCTTCGGCTCGGGCCTTTAACGCTGGAGTGGGCCTTTAATAGCCGGTGTAGCCTGCTGCAGCAGGCTATAAGGCTATAATAAGGGACGTATAATGCTGCCGGGTCCCCTTGTCTACAAACTATTCACTCCGTATAGTGCAGTATAGAAATTTGATCTATCTACTAGCATCAACACATACAACAATGAACTATATGATGATATGCCCCATGTATTCCAGATCATGTCCAGAATAGATGGTACATGTTGTGCATGGAGCACTCCTTTTTACGAGCTCACACACTGGAAGCCTACTGCAGCAAAACAAAGCCATCAAATTTAGAAGGAAATGAAATATCATGATCTTGGAAAGCAATTAGTATTGAAAAAAACTCCCATCTTGGAGTAGTAAATAACGAACACTAAACAAAGTGTGCCAAAATGCATCTAGTGAAAGAAGTGGTCTGGTGGCAAGTGGCAGCTGCCAGGTCCTCTCAAGAGTAAATAAAATAAAATAAATTTTAAAAAAACGTTACAAATGTTATAGGGAGGGGTAGGGAAGTAATGGAGGGGCCGGATTAGGGAGAACCAAATCAACTTTGACAACAAGCAGTGTTGATTGAGGGTCAGGGGAGCAAAGGAGGATCACAAGGGGGTACTAAAAAAGTCATGCAAGATCGGGGAAGCAATGGACAAGCTAGGGGGCAGGGGAAGTAACACATAGAGCTGAGGGGTATGGCGATGTGACAATATGACAATTTGCGCTCCCCTCAGTGTTGACTGTAGTGTTACACCACACTTAGTGCTGACTGTAGTGTTAAACCAAACCTGAGGGGAGCGCAAATTGTGGACTGCATGTACCATGATGCAAAGGAGAAAACTTTTCTGCGTTGTGGTGCAGTGTCTGGCCACACCGTTTTCCCTGCCCAAACTGATTTTCATGACCTCCTCTACCATTTATCTCACATTCCTAATGTTCCTATTTGTAAAAATTGTGTTCCGGCCCATTGATTACACCTAATCTGGCCTGAGCCGGAGATTCCGGCCCAAGTGCAAAGATTCCGGCCCGAGCCGGAGAGTACGGCTTGAACCAGAGATTCCGGCCCGACTGCGGACATAAAGATACGACTCGTAAATGACCTCTGTGAATATCAATAGTCGTAAAGTTAGACTTGTGTCTTAGATTGCTTTTGTGAATCGGGCCCAGAGATCTGAAGTTTCCTGACCTTGACAGACACACCAACGGAAAGTAATTTTTCCCAACCCTGGAATTGTCAGAACAACTGTTAGAAATTGGACCACAATCCTAGTCAGGGCAAGTCAGATATACACCCTAAATTAGCCTGTGCTCACACTCTGGTAGTTTGGCACAGAGCAGCCATGCTTAACTTAAGAGGCAATGTGTAAAGTATTTCTGCAACACTTTAAACACTAAAACAGTAAAAACACCACACAAAAAGATAACACACCTGGATACAAAAATAGAGCATCATATAATGAACAAAGCAAGACCAAAATGACAAAGATACAATAAGTATAATCGGAGTTATGAATTTTTAAAGAATAAACTGAAATGTAGTGCTTAAAAGCATAAAGTGCCAACCAGGGCTATCTGGTCATGCTAGACTGGGTCAAATATAAACGTTCAGGCTCACCATGATGTAGCGCGTGTCGGATACAGGGTCCAGCCTTGGGCTGCTGCAAAGTACCTTAGTTGCGTCATCGATGGAGCAGTGATGCGGGAAGCAAAGAGGCGATGTGTCTTCATCGAACCGCAGGAAGAAGGCGATCCGTTGGCTTCGAGCCACCCAAAGTTGAAGATGTGTCAGAAATGGAGGCGATGCGCAGCGCAGCCTGAGAAGCGACCTACTCAATCTTCACAGAAGTGGCTATGTGTCATCGTCAATGGAGATGGCCCGGTTCCAAGCGGCGCAAAGGTGCTGATGTGTGGATTTCAGCTAGAGCAGCACTTTACAAGGGCCCAGGACTGAGTTGGGGCCACTTGGTAGGGCAAGAATCACAGTTGGCAGAGTCTAAGCGCTGTGGCAGGTTGAGTTGGAAGTCTTTGATGTCCCACAAACCTAAAAACAGGAGGCAAATAGGCAAGCCCTTGGAGTCACTTTGGTTCTGGGTTGGAGAGATGCAGGTCCAGTCCATCTCACTCCCAGGCACGGTGGGCAGCAAGCAGCAGGTCAGCACAGCCGAGCAGCAGAGTGGCAGTCCTTTCCAGCAGCATAGCAGTCCTTCTTCCTGGCAGAGTATCCACAGGTCCAGAAGTGTACTGAGTTGGTGGTGTCAGAGGTCCAGTACTTATACCCAGTTGTGCCTTTGTAGTGGGGGGGACTTCAAAGAGGTGCTTTTGAAGTGCACAGAATCCCTGTCCTTCCTGCTATATCTCCAGACTCACTACTGGGGGGTATGCAGCTCTTTGTGTGGGGGGCAGGACACAGTCTAGTCAGATGTAAGTGTCAACTCCTCCCTCCCATCCTGCCCAGGATGCCCTATCAGGATGTGGATGGCCCATTGATCACACCTAAGTTCCCTTTGTATGTCACTGTTTAGAGGGAATGCACAAAGCCCAGCTGTCACCCACCCCAGACGTGTATTCACAGTCAGGCAGAAAACACCAAATGGCTAAAGTAAGAAAATGTGTTGAAGTGGCGTTCCCCAACTGGGGTTCGTCCCCCTATTTGCACAGTTTGATGCCCTTGTAACGAGGGATGAAAGCTTCTTCAATTACTCGCTGTTCGTTAATCAAATTTCAGTTAGGAATTTTATTTGGTTCTATATCATAATCGAATTTTTAACATTCAATCATTGGCACCATCTTCAAAGATTCAAACGTGTGCTTATACACGAGTCTAAACGGTCCCATTCCGATGCATTTCGGGCTGGAGTAGCTCTTCGTCAGGGGATAATAAATGGGACTCTCCGGTCTCCAAAGATACGTATAGACACTTCGTTCCGTAGATGTGAAGAAGGAGGGCATCAAGCTGTGCAAATAGGAGGACGAGCCCCAGTTGGGGAATGCCACTTCAACACATTGATTTCATGCACTCAATGATCAGAGAGTGAATCCCCTCTGCACGCTACAAACCAAAAACGTTTTGTTTATTTCTGGAGGAACAAGGAGTGCCTGATCCTCCATAATATAGATAAAGTAAGAAAATGCCAACTCTCTAAAAGTGGCATTTTCAGAATTGCAATTTAGAATCCAACTTCACCATACATTGTGATTTCAAATTGTGATTTCAGAGACACCAAACTTGGGGGTCCAATCTCTTCCCAATTGGAAATTATTCTTATTAAGTGTAATAAGGTAATCCCAATGTTATCCAATGGTGAGACAGGCCTTGCAGTAGTGAAAAACTAATTTAAGAGTTTTACACAACCAGGACGTGTAAAACTTAAAAGTACATGTCCTACTTTTTAAATACACTGCACCCTACCCTTAGGCTGCCCAGGGCCTATCTGAGGGGTGACTTATATGTATTAAAAAGGAGGGTTTGGACCTGGCAAGATGGTTAACTTGCCAGGTCAACAAGGCAGTTTAAACCTGCCCACACAGACTCTGGAATGGCAGACCTGAGACATGTTTAAAAGGCTACTTAAGGGGGTGGCACAATCAGTGTTGCAGGCCCACTAAGCGATACAAAAGGGGATGATGGACGGAACGTTTGAGCCAATCAAACACTCACCCCCAGTCAACTGATCTGGGTTTAATCCATCATCATTCTTTAGCTCACTCCACCACCCCAGTTCAGACATGGCCATATGCAAATCAGTCTGACCCTGTGCCTCATGGGAACAGTCCAGCCCGAACTGCCAAGCCATGTCTTCCCTGGACCGGAAACAAGCATCCTAGGACCGGTTTCTGGCATTCCAGCCGTCATCAGCCAGGCTTGCTTGAATCCAGTGGGAAAGTGAGCAAGGGACCCACGTCTGGGCATACCCCGCCAACTTAGGGCGAACAAAGCGATACAAAAGGGGATGATGGACGGAACGTTTGAGCCAATCAAACACTCACCCCCAGTCAACTGATCTGGGTTTAATCCATCATCATTCTTTAGCTCACTCCACCACCCCAGTTCAGACATGGCCATATGCAAATCAGTCTGACCCTGTGCCTCATGGGAACAGTCCAGCCCGAACTGCCAAGCCATGTCTTCCCTGGACCGGAAACAAATATCCTAGGACCGGTTTCTGGCATTCCAGCCGTCATCAGCCAGGCTTGCTTGAATCCAGTGGGAAAGTGAGCAAGGGACCCACGTCTGGGCATACCCCGCCAACTTAGGGCGAACAAAGCGATACAAAAGGGGATGATGGACGGAACGCTTGAGCCAATCAAACACTCACCCCCAGTCAACTGATCTGGGTTTAATCCATCATCATTCTTTAGCTCACTCCACCACCCCAGTTCAGACATGGCCATATGCAAATCAGTCTGACCCTGTGCCTCATGGGAACAGTCCAGCCCGAACTGCCAAGCCATGTCTTCCCTGGACCGGAAACAAGCATCCTAGGACCGGTTTCTGGCATTCCAGCCGTCATCAGCCAGGCTTGCTTGAATCCAGTGGGAAAGTGAGCAAGGGACCCACGTCTGGGCATACCCCTGCCAACTTAGGGCGAACAAAGCGATACAAAAGGGGATGATGGACGGAACGTTTGAGCCAATCAAACACTCACCCCCAGTCAACTGATCTGGGTTTAATCCATCATCATTCTTTAGCTCACTCCACCACCCCAGTTCAGACATGGCCATATGCAAATCAGTCTGACCCTGTGCCTCATGGGAACAGTCCAGCCCGAACTGCCAAGCCATGTCTTCCCTGGACCGGAAACAAGCATCCTAGGACCGGTTTCTGGCATTCCAGCCGTCATCAGCCAGGCTTGCTTGAATCCAGTGGGAAAGTGAGCAAGGGACCCACGTCTGGGCATACCCCCGCCAACTTAGGGCGAACAAAGCGATACAAAAGGGGATGATGGACGGAACGTTTGAGCCAATTAAACACTCACCCCCAGTCAACTGATCTGGGTTTAATCCATCATCATTCTTTAGCTCACTCCACCACCCCAGTTCAGACATGGCCATATGCAAATCAGTCTGACCCTGTGCCTCATGGGAACAGTCCAGCCCGAACTGCCAAGCCATGTCTTCCCTGGACCGGAAACAAGCATCCTAGGACCGGTTTCTGGCATTCCAGCCGTCATCAGCCAGGCTTGCTTGAATCCAGTGGGAAAGTGAGCAAGGGACCCACGTCTGGGCATACCCCGCCAACTTAGGGCGAACAAAGCGATACAAAAGGGGATGATGGACGGAACGTTTGAGCCAATCAAACACTCACCCCCAGTCAACTGATCTGGGTTTAATCCATCATCATTCTTTAGCTCACTCCACCACCCCAGTTCAGACATGGCCATATGCAAATCAGTCTGACCCTGTGCCTCATGGGAACAGTCCAGCCCGAACTGCCAAGCCATGTCTTCCCTGGACCGGAAACAAGCATCCTAGGACCGGTTTCTGGCATTCCAGCCGTCATCAGCCAGGCTTGCTTGAATCCAGTGGGAAAGTGAGCAAGGGACCCACGTCTGGGCATACCCCCGCCAACTTAGGGCGAACAAAGCGATACAAAAGGGGATGATGGACGGAACGTTTGAGCCAATCAAACACTCACCCCCAGTCAACTGATCTGGGTTTAATCCATCATCATTCTTTAGCTCACTCCACCACCCCAGTTCAGACATGGCCATATGCAAATCAGTCTGACCCTGTGCCTCATGGGAACAGTCCAGCCCGAACTGCCAAGCCATGTCTTCCCTGGACCGGAAACAAGCATCCTAGGACCGGTTTCTGGCATTCCAGCCGTCATCAGCCAGGCTTGCTTGAATCCAGTGGGAAAGTGAGCAAGGGACCCACGTCTGGGCATACCCCCGCCAACTTAGGGCGAACAAAGCGATACAAAGGGGATGATGGACGGAACGTTTGAGCCAATCAAACACTCACCCCCAGTCAACTGATCTGGGTTTAATCCATCATCATTCTTTAGCTCACTCCACCACCCCAGTTCAGACATGGCCATATGCAAATCAGTCTGACCCTGTGCCTCATGGGAACAGTCCAGCCCGAACTGCCAAGCCATGTCTTCCCTGGACCGGAAACAAGCATCCTAGGACCGGTTTCTGGCATTCCAGCCGTCATCAGCCAGGCTTGCTTGAATCCAGTGGGAAAGTGAGCAAGGGACCCACGTCTGGGCATACACCCGCCAACTTAGGGCGAACAAAGCGATACAAAAGGGGATGATGGACGGAACGTTTGAGCCAATCAAACACTCACCCCCAGTCAACTGATCTGGGTTTAATCCATCATCATTCTTTAGCTCACTCCACCACCCCAGTTCAGACATGGCCATATGCAAATCAGTCTGACCCTGTGCCTCATGGGAACAGTCCAGCCCGAACTGCCAAGCCATGTCTTCCCTGGACCGGAAACAAGCATCCTAGGACCGGTTTCTGGCATTCCAGCCGTCATCAGCCAGGCTTGCTTGAATCCAGTGGGAAAGTGAGCAAGGGACCCACGTCTGGGCATACCCCCGCCAACTTAGGGCGAACAAAGCGATACAAAAGGGGATGATGGACGGAACGTTTGAGCCAATCAAACACTCACCCCCAGTCAACTGATCTGGGTTTAATCCATCATCATTCTTTAGCTCACTCCACCACCCCAGTTCAGACATGGCCATATGCAAATCAGTCTGACCCTGTGCCTCATGGGAACAGTCCAGCCCGAACTGCCAAGCCATGTCTTCCCTGGACCGGAAACAAGCATCCTAGGACCGGTTTCTGGCATTCCAGCCGTCATCAGCCAGGCTTGCTTGAATCCAGTGGGAAAGTGAGCAAGGGACCCACGTCTGGGCATACCCCCGCCAACTTAGGGCGAACAAAGCGATACAAAAGGGGATGATGGACGGAACGTTTGAGCCAATCAAACACTCACCCCCAGTCAACTGATCTGGGTTTAATCCATCATCATTCTTTAGCTCACTCCACCACCCCAGTTCAGACATGGCCATATGCAAATCAGTCTGACCCTGTGCCTCATGGGAACAGTCCAGCCCGAACTGCCAAGCCATGTCTTCCCTGGACCGGAAACAAGCATCCTAGGACCGGTTTCTGGCATTCCAGCCGTCATCAGCCAGGCTTGCTTGAATCCAGTGGGAAAGTGAGCAAGGGACCCACGTCTGGGCATACCCCCGCCAACTTAGGGCGAACAAAGCGATACAAAAGGGGATGATGGACGGAACGTTTGAGCCAATCAAACACTCACCCCCAGTCAACTGATCTGGGTTTAATCCATCATCATTCTTTAGCTCACTCCACCACCCCAGTTCAGACATGGCCATATGCAAATCAGTCTGACCCTGTGCCTCATGGGAACAGTCCAGCCCGAACTGCCAAGCCATGTCTTCCCTGGACCGGAAACAAGCATCCTAGGACCGGTTTCTGGCATTCCAGCCGTCATCAGCCAGGCTTGCTTGAATCCAGTGGGAAAGTGAGCAAGGGACTAGTAGCATTTAATTTACAGGCCCTGGACACATGTAGTGCACTTTACTAGGGACTTTAAGTACATTAAATATGTCAATTGTGGATAAGCCAATGTTACCGTGTTTTAAGCAGAGAGCACATACACTTTAACACTGGTTAGCAGTGGTAAAGTGCCTATATTCCTAAGGCCAGCAAAAACAAAGTCAGCAAAAACAGGAGGTCTGAAGGCAAAAAGTCAAAAGAAACCACGCCAAGGATGACAGGTCTAATAATAACAAATTCTTTCTCCAGCACATCCTGTGGGCTGGACATGCTACAGCAGGAAATTGTCATTATAACGATATACTACCTGCAGGCTAAAGCCCGCTGTGAGAGATACGCTGGGATACGCTGGGAGTCCTGAGGCAATCGGTGTCTGCTGGACGGCAGTGGAACCTTCTTTGTCTTGGGTGGGAGGGCATGGCCACGAGTAACATTGGGCCTTTGCCTTGTGGTACAAGCAGCAGCAAGACTTTGTCATTGGGGGTGTGGCACACAACAGATACAAGAGTTTGTTTGTTTGTTGACCTTTAGGGTTGTTGTTAGGAAAGTGGCTATATGTGACAGCAGACAGGGACAGACTGGGGAACCGAAAGCAGCCCGGGTAAAAATGCTCAAACTAGTCTGCTCCCTTTGTCTTCTTTCACTATCTCAGTCTTTCCATCCATCCATTCTCTCTCCTTCTCTCCTCTCTCTCTTCTCCCTCTGCTTGATCGCTTTCTGTCTCCATCAGCCCCTCGGACCTGTTGCAATTGATCTCAGGGAAAAGTGAATCTCAAGGGAAAGTGAAAGAGAGCCTGGGCTTTCAAAACAGGCCTCCAAGGGCTCCAGCCCACCGAGGAAACGCCCAGTGAAATAAAAAGCCTGTCCAGCCCTGACAGCAGTAATGTTTCTTTGTCTGGGGGGTGGTTTGCTGATGAATGGCAGCAGGCTGTCTCTTTGCCTTTGCGGGAGCTGCGCTTAGAGACGACAAGCATGGCTGCAAAGTTGTGATGCTCAACTACACCACTGTTTCCCTACGCAGGCCCCTGTGGCTCTGAGCGCCTACCTTGAGCGGTCATTCAAGCTGTCCCTTTCTCTTTTTTTTTTTTATTCTTTGAACTTAAAATGGTGCAATGTTACTCCAGTTTGGAAAAAACTGAAGGTGGTAAAAATTATTGCAGGTGATGCAGTCAAAATAAAATGTAAGGGCTCGTCGTGATTTTCTTAACCTGTGAGGTTTAAGAGGGTTCTGTAAACCATTGTTTAGACAATGGGTGGTAGGAGTTTGACTTTTGAATGAAAAAGAATGTGTAAATTAAATGCATGCCAATGTAGTTTAATGATTTTGGCACAGACAAATAATCGTTTTAGGAGTTTTGACAATGCAGCTGTCAAACAGGACTATTGCTTACAATATACATAGAGTGAGCTTTGGGTAGGCCCCTTTCAACCACTGGCTTTCTTCGACCAGCCTCTTTCAGCCATTGGCTTGACATTTTGTCAATCATGCCTTGGCTCAGTCCCAGGGAGTATTCATCTTTCACCTAATACCTTTGGCTGTTTGGGTGTATCCTTCCATCTCCACTACAGCACTTCTATTGAACAGAATGAAGAACTATACAACATTAGTCCTCTCTGTCAGCACCTGCCGGCTCCCTCTTGTTTGTCTTTCTCTACCATGATGGTGCTGCATGCAGTGGCGAAGAGAACCCCCCACATTAGCAGTTTAAAGGTGCTGCTAGAGCCGATGAGCTGCAGAACTGGGACTCATTTAAACATTAATCAATTGTTTATAAGCCTCTTTTACCTACAGATCTGCATACAAAATGACCATAAATAACAGTAAGAGAATACAATGAAAAGGTTGTAGGTCTGATGGCATGCACCGTGAAGAAAAGAGAAACAGAAATAATTAAAATAGAGGGAAACACAAAGAGTGACCAACAGAAAAACAACTAGCATGAAGGAGAAAGATAATAAAGAAAAATAAGAATGAGAGAAAAAAGATGTGAAGTTGGAAAGGGGAAAAACAAAGGGAGGGGCAGGAAGATTGATGGGAAAGAAAACAAGCATTTGCAATGCAATAGGTCTCGCATGTGTGAGAGTTTGAGCTATTTTTATTGTAAATGACATTGCCTTTTATTTATGTTTTGGTTTTGAAACATAAATAAAAGCCATTGTCATTTACAATGCCAATAGGTCAAACTTGCGTAAATGCGAGACCTATTGCATTGCAAATGCTTGCTGTTACCGAAAAGCCCTTTCCACAGCGCATACTGGCTCTTTTAACGTTACTCACAAAAACAAACAAGTACAGGTAAAGCACGAGATGGCTTCGTGTAACCAAAAGCACAATGCTCCAGCACTGGAATTATTATCAACATAGTGGCAGAACTTAAATCCCAATGGCAGGAGTCAGGAGGCCTCACAAGGAACATATTAACCTGTAATAATGTGCTAGAATCTGTTGGAGGAATATGGTTAAAGACCAGTGTGCACACTGATGAGAGGCATGTGAGTCCAGGACAGTGTCTGCTATGAATGAGCAGTGCGGCCCTTGAGTAACAGTCTCTTAATCATGCAGTTTTGCCATCTGCACTAGTCCTGTTATCATCAGCGCTATTCTTATTGTTGTCATCGGCACTAGTCTCGTTGTCATCGGCACTAGTCTCGTTGTCATCGGCACTAGTCTCATTGTTATCATCAGCGCTATTTTCGTTGTTGTCATTAGTGTTGTCATCAGCACTAGTCTCATTGTTGTCATCAGCGCTATTCTCACTGTTCTCGTTAGCACTAGTCCCACTGTTATCATCAGAGCTATAGTCATTGTTATCATCAGTGCTATTCTCATTGTTGTCATGAGCACTAGTCCCAGTGTTATCATCAGAGCTATTTTCATTGTTATCATCACCACTAGTCCTGTTGTTATCATCAGGGCTATTCTCATTGTTGTCATGGGCACTAGTCCCATGGTTATCAGTGCTATTCTCATTGATGTCATGAGCAATAGTCCCATTGTTATCATCAGTGCTATTCTCATTGTTGGCATCGGCACTAGTCCCATTGTTATCATCAGTGCTATTCTCATTGTTGGCATCGGCACTAGTCCCATTGTTATTATCAGTGCTATTCTCATTGTTGTCAGGAGCACTAGTCCCATTGGTATCATCAGCGCTATTCTCATTGTTGTCATGGGCACTAGTCCCATGGTTATCAGTGCTATTCTCATTGTTGTCATGGGCACTAGTCCCATTGTTATCATCAGTGCTATTCTCATTGTTGGCATCGGCACTAGTCCCATTGTTATCATCAGTGCTATTCTCATTGTTGGCATCGGCACTAGTCCCATTGTTATCATCAGTGCTATTCTCATTGTTGGCATCGGCACTAGTTCCATTGTTATCATCAGTGCTATTCTCATTGTTCGCATCGGCACTAGTCCCATTGTTATCATCAGTGCTATTCTCATTGTTGGCATCGGCACTAGTCCCATTGTTATCATCAGTGCTATTCTCATTGTTGGCATGGGCACTAGTCCCATTGGTATCATCATCGCTATTCTCATTGTTGTCATGGGCACTAGTCCCATTGGTATCATCAGCGCTATTCTCATTGTTGTCATGGGCACTAGTCCCATGGTTATCAGTGCTATTCTCATTGTTGGCATCGGCACTAGTCCCATTTGTATCATCAGTGCTATTCTCATTGTTGGCATCGGCACTAGTCCCATTGGTATCATCAGCGCTATTCTCATTGTTGTCATGGGCACTAGCCCCATTGGTATCATCAGTGCTATTCTCATTGTTGGCATCGGCACTAGTCCCATTGGTATCATCAGCGCTATTTTCATAGTTGTCATGGGCACTAGTCCCATGGTTATCAGTGCTATTCTCATTGTTGGCATCGGCACTGTTCCTCAGTGAAAAATCTAAGAAAGTTTCAAAAGAGCAACCTGTGCCCGACAGGCACTTCAAACTTAGCAGTCTGTCAGGAAGTACATCGAAGAGCAGAGCCCTCCACCACTGCAAGTAGCTGAACTGAATGCCCAAAGGAACATTTTGCGTGCGTGGTGTACATTTATCTGGAGTTCGCCACCAAACCTGTTACACTGTAATCAAACATTCCTCCGTACATCCACGCCAAAGACAGTCAGCAGAAAACACGGGAGTTCTGCCTCACAGAAGTCCGAGGAGCGGCCTAAAGATGGGGCAGACAATTTTATACTGTGTGAACATAGTGAATATAGTGCAATGCATAATACTTCAATACTTCAACACTTTTAAAAGCAGCTGCAAAACTTATTTCAGATACTATCTGGAAAAAACCAGTGGTGCGCGCGCACCACAAAGGAGCAGGGGCGGGGAGCGCGGCAGCGGCAGCGAGGCGAACGCGCGCTGCTGCGCGTGCTAGACACGGACGGGAATGGGCGTTGCAAAGGCGGGACATGCGCCCGCCTTTGCCCAATCGCGGGCCTTTTTTTACAAAGAAACACGCGAAAGCCAATGCCTGCCGACGAAAGCCTGATCACACGCACGAGCGTGTGGTCAGCTTTCAGAACCCCATACAAGAGGTCTCGCGCTGCGCGAGCAGTGCTGCGCACTGCAACACTAGGCGCGAGACCTAAAAACATCGAAGGAAACAAGGTGAAAGGGTGAAAGGTAGGGTGGGAGGCAGGGCTTTAAGTGGGATGCAAAAACTGGGGGTCTCTCAAAGGGATGTGACCGATGTAATTAAGGGCGTGGCTTAAAAGCAACTAAGCTGAAAACCTGTGCTTAGCTTAGTGTGCCGCCCGACTGGTATTTTGCTACTTCTGTCACTGCATCCAGATATATAAGACAGCAAGTGACATTACACTTACAACAAGCCAGTACTCGGTCGAATAATTTGCTGATATTGGCTCTATTTGTTAACTAAAATCATCTTAGACGTTTGTGATCAAGTTAAGGTTTTATCAGAGCCCCGATGCAGCCTCCTGGGTGTGTGAGCACCCTACAAAACCAGCATTAAATTATTATTAGCACCTCAAATCTGAAAACAACATTTAGAATGTATTTATCATGCTGTAAATCTCATCCATACGTTCCACATATTATGGGGTAGTTGACCACATAAATGACTCAAAATAGCAATATTTTAAAACAAAGGCGGGATAAGAGATGTTTCTCGATCGGTAAAACAAATGTTCTCCCTTTAATGTGATGGTGCCTGTCTGATACTATCCTGTTTTGTCAGAGATGGCTTGCAGCTGCAGTCTTACGTGAGTCTCAGACTCCCTGCAGCACATTTAAGATATGCTAATCACTCTAATACCACGTCTTCAGAAAGCAGAGTCTGTCAATACAGCGAGCTGGAACTCTCCTGTCTTGTTCAATTGTCCCGTCTCCTCAAATGCTCACAGTGCCAGGGTAAACACTGGTAAAGGCTTCCACCAGATATTATTGGTGGGGCGCGCGACCAAAGACCCTTATTACTTGGACAATATGGATGTAACGATATCAGGACTTCTTGCTTCCTTCATGTAACACTTAGTTACAGCCCTAGGATTCTTTGTATTAAAATCCATGCTGCAGCTGTAGGTCCATATAGAACATCATAACTAAAGCTTCGGATCCATATAATGACATCATCGCTTATGTCATCACAATAGATCCAGGTCTATTTGATCAAAATATAACTTGCACCATTAATGTAGCTCCGGGTCCTTCTGATGACGTCATCACATATATTCATTGAAAACAAAGGCCCATATAATAACATCACCACTTACATAATCTTTGCTCACCTCTGTACTTTTGTTTATTCTAGCCCCTACAACATCACACGAGTCCCCCGGTCCAACTGATGATGTGAAATTACTTACAAAATAACTGCCTGACCAGGTCCATATTTAAACATCATCCCATACATCATCATTGCAACCGCAAGCATCTTCCTTTATATCATAAAGGCTCTCCTCCAACATACAGCTTAGAGTTTCTTATCCTTTCTGTCCACTATCTCTTATTCCCCATGTCACTCTTCTTGTCATATGTACCTTGTTTTGCTTTTTTTTGTCTTCCAGTGTCTCCATGATTTTCTTTTTCTCACTCCTCATTTTACTCACAGTGTTCTCGCCTTCTCCTCATCTGTGTTCCTCTTCTCTTCATCCTCCTGGATTGTTTATCTAATTTTTCTTCACTCTCACTTATTCTTCCGCGCCTGTTGATAACACACTCTCTTAGTCACAGACCCTTTTCTGTTTGTTTCACTCACTGGACATGTTGCTTACCTCATTCGCGCTTACTCTCTTTTGTAGCCTGCCTTATTCTCCATGACTCCATCTTCCTTTCTCCTCATTGATGAACTGAGTACAACTGATTTAGGCAGAAGTGCCACCTCTTATTACAGTTCTTAGAAGCTGGAGGCATCCAGCATGAAGCACTATTAAAAAAACAATATAATTGCTATTATGAGCTGGTGCTTTCTGTCTCCTTCTCTCACGCTGCTTATCTCGCTCTTCCCTCGTTGCATGTCTCTAAATCCTCCCACTGCTTAGTATTTCTCTTCGTTCGTTCAAGGTGCATAAATGTGGAATTAGGAATAGTAAATCTATACTTGCTCCCAGTGTCTACTCCTACCTCCATCTCACTTGGAGCCCTGCCCGGCAGGACCCACTTCTGTCCCAACTCTACCTGGTACCCTCGCAGATAGGTTCGGTCATTTCCGCCTGTTTTTTCCAATTACGGAAATTTTGAAAAATTAGAAGGTTTTTCAGCAGGGAGGCCAGAATTCAAATTACTATTGCTATGATCCTGTCAAAAATTGACTATGCGAATGCAATTTATCTAGGCCTTCCATTCAATCAGAAATACCGACTGCAGCTGATACAAAATCAAGCTGCTAGAATCATCTACCAACAATGCAGATGATGTCATGTTAGGCCATTGTTGAAGGAGCTCCACTGGCTTCCAGTGGAGCAGCGATCCATGTTTAAAACAGGCTGCATCCTGTTCAAAGCTATCCATGGCATAGGCCCTAAGTATATATCCTCTAGGATTCACAGATACTCCCCTCAGCGCACCCTGAGATCTATGCATACAAATCTATTGGTGGTCCCTAGATTCAGACGCAAACGGACAGGAGGGTCGCGTTTCTCAATACAGGGACCTTAATTCTGGAACTCTCTGCCCACCACTATGAGACAAGAAACAGACTACATGCGCTTTAGGGAAAAGCTGAAAACATGGCTTTTTACCCAAGTTTACAGTTAAACACTGACCTTCACAAACGGTGACTTCGTAACCCAGCGCCAACAGACCTGATGGTGTGCGTGCGCTTTAGAAATTTTCTATAACATAACATAACCTTCTCAGGCAGTGTCCACTCCTGGCTCCATCTCTGTCTGCTAGATTGAGTAGTTCCGGGCAGAGTCTACTTCTGCCCTCATCTCTGCCTCATGGCGCTGTTCCCTCCTGGCAGTGCCTGTCCCTGACCCCTCCTCTATGGCGGCCTCGTTCAGCCATGCTTCCCATGGAGAGCTGGCACTGAGGAGGATGAGAAGGGCAGTGGTGGCATCCAGGCTGCCATCATACACCCTTTAGCTTCTGCTGAAGAACATGACAAGTGTGAAGCGCGCTGCTTTCTTCTGGGCCCCATAGCTGTCACTGCCAATCTCTCTCGAATTTATCGGGATCTCAACCCACATTACGATCAAGTGGAGAGTTTCAGGCTAGTGGCTTTGCATGGGGGTGGGGGATATCTGGTGGGGACTGCACCCAATCTGTAAATGTCTTGGCCCCCCCATTGTGCCCCACCACCAACAACAGCTGCAGCAATCAAAAACAGAAAGGGCTGCCTCACCCTGGGAACAGCAGTATTGCTCCTGTTTACATTTCATGTTTTACTTACTTTAGCATTTCTTGAGAGGGTGGTAATAAATTAAGCATTAGAGAATTTTATAATCTGAATACATCATTTTGTTGGAATTGAAACAGCCAGCAAACCTAAGGCTGAGGAACTTTTGTACATTCAGACATATAGAGAATCATGGGTGCCGTATGCCAGTAGATTCTTTTTCTTTTTGATGTTTTCTTATTTAGGTAAGTATACACTTTGGGAGAGGGCTTCACATTTAAATTTATGAGAACTAATACACTTTTATTAAGTAGGATCCGCCATTTATATGGTTCAAAGAGACACAAGTCATATATGTAAGGTTTACAATAGTAATGTAGATCTTGGAATGTAAAAATAGCATATAAATTTAAGAACTGACCATTTTTATATGAAGTTGAAAAGGTCCACTATGACGCAGTTCGCAAAAAATGATTTAACGTCCACTTGGACTGGATTGATAAGATCATGGACATTATTATTTGAAAAAAAGAGACAAAAGTCATTTATTAACGATAATTTATTAATGTGTATATGATTAAATATAGTGACATGAAAACTTTCTATAATATATAGGCTAATGGTCAGCAACTCATGGGTTTGTTTGGTCATATATGCAGGTTTGGTAAAAAGCCTTACTGACTGTTAGAACGATAAAAATAAGATGACTTTTTTTCATGCACTGGATATACAAGATCAAGGACATTATTACTATACAAACAGATACAATCCACTTGGTAATGGGTACACACCGAAGCACATTGATTGTTGAAAACCTTAAATACAATTAATGGGATCATGTTTATAAATTCATGGGTCTTGTGTAGTTATATGTAAGCATAGTGAAGTGTCTATCTGACTGTCGATGTGAAATGACCAATACAAAAGTTATCTACAGCAGTTGGTGGTTCATGATCATACTACGATGTGTTAAAATGGCAGATCTAAATGTTAAAAGTTAGTATAATAGTTAATGTAGTGTGGCGAGTGAGGTGATAAGACTGTGTATGGAGGTGCATGAGTGATATTAAGTTAAAGGTGGTATGTAAGTATAAATGTGAGCTATAAGTATGATTTATAGTAATGTCAAATTGGTGCGTAAATGATAAATTCACCAGATAAGTATAACTTTTGAATTTGTTATGGTGGTGTAGTATAAGGTGTGTTTGGCAGAAACAAGACATAAATAAGTTCGCTAGTGGTGTAGAAATCATAAATTTAAGCGATAAGTATAAATTTAGAATTTCTAATGTATGTGCAGTTTAAGTTGGGTTTCTATACCAAATATAAATAAAGTTTTCCTAGCTATAACTTATCTTTAACCTGTGTTTTTTTTGTGAATTTCAATGGTTTTTATAAGATTAGTAAAAATGTTGTAATATTCGTCCAGTTTAGTCTTGTGGAGTGGAGTTTTATTAAGTGGAGTGTGGTACAATAATGTGGCGGATAGTGTTGTAAAGTGTACTGTGGTACAGTATAATGAGCTGTAGTGGCTTGGAGTAAATGAGAATGAGATATAGTGGAGTGGGGTATACTGGAATGGCATACAGCCGAGTGGCATAGAGTGGAGTTGCATACAATGGAGTGGCACACAGCAGTGATGGCTGTTAACATTTGAAAGTGGTAGGGTGTAAAAGTTGGGGATGGGTTTTATGGCATGAGCAAAGCGAGCAAGTCTGACGGACCAAAGTGGGGTTCAAAGGGGTTTCATGGATCTTCATGTCTTATTGATGATCTCATAAAAAGCGTGGTCATTGAAAAATTAAAATTAAAATATAAATGTAAATTATGTTTCGATCAATAATGTAATAGTAACATTAGAAAGCATCTGTATCTATTCAACAAGAACCTCAACCGGGGACAGGATTTGACATGTGCTGTACCTAAAAAATAATCACATTTATATTTAAACAGTAAAATCCAAACATTTTTTCCTTACTTATTAAGGACTCCAGCTGCAATCTTCTTCTTACAGACTATTTTTTTCTAACCTTAGGAAGGTTCAAATAACGTTGATGAGATGAAAGAATATTCTAGCTCATTAACTGCTTTGCGACCCACAAGGATTAACATAATCAAACTCTCCCTCGAGACAGAAACATGTCATCCATAGTAAAGGCCTGGAGCTTAGTGTTTGAAATGACTGTCTTGCAATCCTGTCAGTGCTACATAGGAAGGCTAAATTATTTAGGTGCCAAAGTCAGTACACACTCCAACAACGACACGACATGTACACAGAGTTTAAATTATTTAAAAACATTAATAAATTAGAAAAATCATGATAAATCAAATACTTTTGGAAACCTTTTTCTTTACTGCACAAATTCAACATGCTCATGAATTATATTCTAGGTAAGCAAATAACGCCAGTAAAATATCTATCATCGTTCCACAGCGTGGCTGCTTTCGCTACCTGAACTATGCTACTAATTGAACGTCTCAACATAACAAGTGAGCTGCTGCCAGAGCAGGCAGGGGTAGTACCTGTTAGGAAGCGGTCCAATGAGGGGAAAAAAGCAAATAGCGAGAATTAGAACTAGAAGGTGCTGTCACTGCTACTGTCGGATCTGACACGGTGGCAGAGGAAGAGCTAGTGATCTTGGAAGGGTTCAGGTATTGAGCATGTGCTCTGCCAGTGTGAGGACAATGATACCTGGCAAAGATTGGACCCTGAGTGGACATAGCTTGGCTTTGCAGTACAGAGCTTTGGGAGGCGAGTAGGTACAATGCTGGAGATTTCAGGTGTCCGGGTAAAGGTGAGGGCAGGGTAGGGCAAGTTTTGTTGGGGAAGGATATGAAAGGATGCAAACCCGGGATATCACTCACGTAATAGGTGCATCTGAATGGATAGGGGTATGGTGGAAACCGGGTGGATATAGGGATGCCCAGGAGTGGTGGGAGAGACTGATGATAGATGTATGAGAGTAGCACCTGGTAGGCAGTGGGTGACTGATGAGTAGTATACAGTGAGGGGTCCCTAAAGGGAAGAGAATCCACATGCAGATAGAGAGGGGTAACCGGTTTGCGGATGAGACCTGTAGAATGGAAATCAGTAGGTAAAGCACAGGTGAGACTGGTAGGTTCATGCCCGTGAGTGCAGGTGCACCCAGGAAGGTGCCCGGTAGGCAGGGCCACATGGTCACTCTAGGGCGATTGAAGGTGTCTGAGGAGCAGAGGACATATAGGGAGGGCAATTGGGACCTGGATGCAGGTGGTCCATATATTGAGGATGGCCAGTGGATTAATTTTGTGTCCTTGAACTAGATCAGTGCTTGGTGCAAACTTTTTTTTTCCCCAACACAGTATAAAATAGATTTCCTGGATGTGGTAATGTGCAACAAGAATTTTTATGCATATTTGTTGTATACATTTTGTTGTCATGGCGATGTCTTCTGTTTGTTTTGGGCTGCTAGACTTTTGTGTTGCATTTTTGCAATGTCATGTTACAGTGCAATCGTTGTTACCGTACGTTCTGTTTTCACTGTTTTGTTGTGTCCTGTTCTGTTTTAGTAGTGTGATGTTGTTTCATGTATATTGTTGTGCTTACAGATGTCACAAATTCTGCAGCATTTCCAGCTAAAAGTCAGCACACGCCTCTAAACTTCCAGTCGAAAGCAACAATTCAGCACTGTCTAAGGCCATAAAATAGCGCGACTCCAGATCTTCAGCTGATTGAGACATCAGTGAGTCAACCCAGATCAATGGCAGAGAGCCCCAGTCTTAAATTAGGGCCTGCATCGCTCACTTCAAGACATGAAACTGCCCGAGATGAACGTGAGCAAACTCAAGAAAAGACCATTTGTGTGCCCCGCCTGGCAAACTGAACCAAGATCAGTACTGGCGCTACCACCGAGTTTTGGTTTCTGCCCGCTGATTGCCTCTGTTTGTTGGACTGGAAAACATAAGTGCAGACGGACATACTAACACACAGCAATGTCTCTTTTAATCCAGTAAGCGGAACAGGTCAGAAGTACTCAGCACTGGGGACTCTCCTGTCTAGCTGTGTAATGAGCTCATAGAACCTCCACCTCAAGGCACGTGCTGTCTGCTCGGATGGTGCTACACCTGGGGAGATGCGCTACTGACGTCATTATATAATAATTCAAACACCACACATGTGAAATGGTAGTTGAATGCACCATATTCGTTCTTATGTGTTTAATCCTAAACAAATTACAGCACTATAGTCTTCGTGTTTACGTTTGCCTCGCACTGTGGCAATGTTTGTTCCCCTCCACAGATCACCCATTCAAAAGAACACAGGAAATTCTGCTCAACGTCTCATTAACAATTACCTGCAGTCAGTGCTTAATTTGAGCCGGTGGTTTCCTGTGCTCGTCACCGGCACTTAATCGTCAACACCGGCGCTTATAGCGCGAACTCGACCCAAAGGTATTGGAGCGCTTTTCATGAGCACCAGTTAAGGACACATTTATGTTTTGTAGGCACGGGCAGATTAAGTGATTTGCCTAGAATGACAGGATGTTGATTCTATGCCGAGACTCGAACCTGGTTCCCCAGCGCCAGGTTGGGGCGCTCTGGCTGTTACGCCACATCCTCTCCCCACTTGTAGGTTTTCATGGCTAGTAGTTAGGTCTGTGATAGACGGCACTAATAGGAGCAATGGCCTGGTGCAAGCTGCCCCCTGATGAGAGCCCCGGCACTTATTTTTTCACAAATTAACCACTGCCTGCAGTCCTGCACAGCACGGAGACTGCTCTTGGTTTTACATGGAGCGGACTCAGAAAGCAAAAACAGACGGGGCCTGATAAAATGAAATACACACGCATGGGACACAATGTGGAGAGATACAATTAATTCTCTCAGTCCACTGTCAAGACTCTCAGGTCTAATCTTTTCCTATTCCTCCTGTGCAATGCACTAGGAATGAAGAGGGAAGAGCAGAGACTAGAGCTTGGGACAGAAAATAACCAATCACTGCATGGCTTCATAATAAAACCATACAGTGATTGGCCATGTTCTGTAAACCCAACCATCCCACCCCCGCACTGCCTCATGTGCAAGACTACTAGACTAGAGGCCTATTCGTGTCTCCTGAGCCAATCCAGACACTGATCTCTTGCTGTTTATATTAGCAAACAGCATGAGAGCAGCGCCGGGATTGGCTGGGGTAGGCAAACTTAACGCTCCTTAGGAGACCCGTGGGTTGCAGCTGTGATCCCCGGCTCACTAAGGTTGGGCTTATAGGAGAGGGCTTAAGTGCGCATGTCGGGTTGGCCACAAAAAGACACCCGTCCAACCCAACATGCACACTTCACTTAAGTTCACATTCCGCCTGCTGACTCAATAATCAAGCTCCACCCCTGGCTTGCACTCATGTTTGAAGAAACTAAGGCACCTAGCCCGCAGCTGAAATACAAGCACTGTAACCAGGGAAAAAAACATAATTTTTAATACAGGGGAGAGGGGGGCAACAAATATAGGGGGGCAACACCCTAACGCTCCCACACAGGAACCACCCCTGGCGTACAGTGAACTCTGGTATACAATAGGGTGGCATATATTGTAGTGGCGTAGAGTGCAATGGCTTACAGTGCAGTGGTATACAGTGGGATAGCATACAGTGGAGTGTGGTAAAGTGGATTTACGTCCTGTAAATTTTGTAGAGTGTATTTGCGTGCATTGTACTGGCATACAGTGGAGTGCTATACACTGTAGTGTTGTACAGTGTAGGGCATATATTTGAATATCGTGTATTAAAATAGCATAGAGTGGAGTGGTGTAGAGTGGAGTGTGGTAAACTAGAATAGTGTACACTGGAGTGGGGTACATTGGAGTGCCATACAGTGGAGTGGGGTACAGTTTAGTGGTGTACAGTGGGCTTACATAAAGTGGAGTGTGGTACAGTGTAGAGTTATAAAGTTAAATTGCATAAAATGGAGTGGCGTATATTGAAGTGGCGTACAGTGCAGTGGTGCAGAGTGTAATAGCGTACACTATAGTATGTACAGTGTAATACAGTGCAGTGCAATAGCATATAGTTAAGTAGCATAAACTTTAGTGCAACACAGTGGAGTAGCATAGATTTCAGTAGAGTTTGGTGTCATATCATTGAGTTTAGTGATGTGTTAAGTGTTCAGATGTACACTGGAGTGCTATATAGTGGAGTAGCGTCCAGTAGAGTGTCGTAGAACTCAATAGGGTTAACTATAGAAGTGTACAGTCTAGTGACATACAGTGAAGTGGGGTTTAGTAGAGTGGCACAGACTGTAGTCTTTTAAAGTGAAATCGCATGCAGTGGATTGCGGTTCGGTTGAATGGCGTATACTGCATTTCAGTGCATTGGAGTGGCGTGCAATGGAGTAGCTGACACTGAAATAGTATACACTCCAGTAGTGTACCATTAACTGGGGCATAGTGGAATAGCTTATAGTGGAATAGAGGAAAGTGTAGTCGCATACAGTGGAATTGAGTACAGTTGCGAGCAGTACAGTTTAGGGGTCTGCAATAAACTGGCATACACAAAAGTGTCATAGAATACAGCTGAGAGCAGTATAATAGAGTGGAGTGGAGTGGTGTAGTTTGGAGTGGTGTACAGTGGAGCATTACAGTGAAAAATAACTCAAACATTAACTGTACATGTAATTTCTTTTTTTAATAAATATTATGGCACTTTATTTGTATATACCTTCAGCCCAAGTAAATAGTGTTGTTCCTTTCTTAACAACAGTACAGTATTAAACAAATAAGTGTATCTCCAAGCTTTACTTGAACTACAGTTCTAGTAGAGCAATGCAACAAATGTAAATACTGTTTGCATAAGTCTAGTAGTATTGGGCTATGTAGCCTAATGGCAATTGTAATGCAATAGAAATTTGTGTTACATCCAAATGTTATTTATAACAAACCATATTATTGGATATTTTTCTCATGTGTTTTAAGTTAGTTTGTGTTTCACATCAGTTTTCAACAAACCACCAAGTGTGTAACAGATACTTTGTGGGTGACTCTTGTAATACTACAGTCTATTGGGTTACATGGTCATATTACCTTACATTTTAGTGAAATTGCTATAGCTACCGTGAACTATGTTTAAGGTAAACAGTCTAGTTTTTTTTAGGAATGAATGTGCTTCTCTATTACTGTTTGGGCTATGTTAACAGTCCAATCTCGCATATAATCAATCAGCCTGTTTCTTTCATAAGTATAATATGATTCATACAATGTTATTGGCAAGTGTTCTAGCCCAGTAAATTCATGTTTTACTTTACTACATTAAGTCAGTATTTCTTGAAGGTGTTTGGTAGTCTTCAAACAAGATGGTTCATGTGTTGCTAATCGGACATAGTTATATCTTTTGGGCAACAGAGTCTACCAAAAAAGAGGAATTGAGCATAATTTAGGTATGGCAAATGTTGAAATCACATGGGTGGGTGAAAGAGGTTTAAGGTGGAGTAACATGCTCTCATTTCCTCTCTTAATAATTGTGAGTATCCCCATTTTCTAATTATTCATTGTGGAGGCAATTATATTGGTCACCTCACTGGCGTACTGAATTGAAATAGAGATGAAAGATAATTTAAAATCTTTAATGACTTTATTTCTTCACACCCATTTTGTATATTCTAATATTTGCCAAAGGATAAAACAGAAATACTAAGTAGAAAATGTGGGAAAGTATTACAAAATTTGCAGACATATAAACAAAACGGTGTCTGCCTTCCTAAGACATCACACCATGTCTTCCATATATCACCTCAACATTATGTTTTCCATATCTTGCCCATATCATGCAGATGGTGTACATTTTATCGCAACCGACAATTATATCTTCATTAATAATACCCACCAACTCATACTAAACCATATCTAAATCCAAAGTACACACCTGTAATAAAAGGCTCTTCTAAAAGTCAACCTAACAGGAGCTTGAGTAAATATGAATATATATATATATGGGTTATTTAAAAAAAAAAAACACTTTTACTGCACCGTGGTACTCTCTCTCGACCAACATGAAAGTATTGTGGTACTCCTTAATTTTTTAAAAAGACATTTATACATTTTAAAACATTATTGCCTAGATGTCAAAACTATACTGACCTCATTAGAATTACAATTAAACGGCTCAACTTTTTAAAAACACATTGTTAAGGTGTATTGCAAAACACACAAACTGCAGTATAAAACAACATAGCTGCCTTCAGGTTTTGAAAAAGTACACATTAGCCAATCAGATAATCCCTTGTCATCGCTATGTACCGAAGTTGTACCGCGGTACTACAGTTGCCAAAGATATAGCAAAACAAAATACCTTATGACTTAACATTTACTTACTCTACTTGGCTGCTCTACCCCAAAGAATCATCTACACCCCTTAGTTTGTAATACTGCCAAATTTCGCTAAACTCCAGCTGACAGTTTCTCGCTACGAGAATTATAAAAGTCTATGGAAAATGCTTGGATATTAAGCCTGTTTTGGAGATCCCATTTTTCTTTGCACCCCTTGACAAAACTCTGCTAAACTTTCAGGACTCTGACAATGAAACAGGGGCAGCAGGTCTGCAAATCTTCGTGGACATTTGTCAAATGGGTGCAAAGTTATTAAGGCACAAAAATCCCCAAAATCCCTATCTCTTGTCACCCAACTTCAACTACAGTGTGGCTACCACCATTCTGTTATATATCCATATCATTCTTGTGGAACTCACGATAAACAGTAACCACAGTTCCACAAGAACGATATGGAGCACTCAGCAGGTTCATCAATAGGCAATTTATTAGACACCCAGCAAACGCGTTTTGGTAGAAATACTTTTTTCAATGCCAGTTCAAACAGAGGATGTCACTTTTAAGTCCTGTAAATCAGTCTCGAACAGCCCCCATTTGGAGAATAATGGCAAACAAAAGAGGACTGCACCAATCCCCGTATAAGAATTGTTTTTTGGTCAGCCCTGATTGCGTGTATTCTCGAGTATTTGTAATCCAAATGATAATGTCAAATACATGCACATGGCCACATTTCATGCAGTCATCCTTGTAAATCACGCCCGAATGGGTTGCCACGTGACCCCAAGGGAGCAATGTGTCCTCCATAAAATGAAATGCTCCTCATCCAGCCATCAATGCCAGTTACAGCAGCACATACCTGCAAGCAATATATATATATATATATATATATATATATGTATATATATATATATTTATATACACACATATATATATCTACTTGAAACAGTTCTTGAACGTGTGTATTGTAACGCCGAATTGAACACAGTCCACCGTTAATGCTTGGGAATTTTATTTCTGTTGCTAAGTAGCCGTGACGCGTTTCAGCCACAGCCACGACCTTGATCACACTAACGTGGCCGCGCCATTGATAGAAAATTTAAAGCATCGGGTAAGTACATCCATAGACATAAACAAAATACTTCTTTCTTTTTGTGGTGTTTCAATCTCTCATATCCACAATTATCAATGCTCACAAATGTAAAGTATAATTCTGTGCTGTTGCTCACTGTCAACTGAAAACAATTTTTTTCAACCAGTGTTTTATCAATAATTATTTACTAGCTACTGAGGCTAACACAGTGAAAACATATATAATTAAAATATTTGTTATATTGAAACCCCTAAGTGTACATTACCCTCAACACCTTAATGCTTTGCAGAAAAAATGCATGATCTTTTGTATATCAAAACATTCTGGTCCTATATCGGGCCATGGGGCTCCCAGGTACATCAGATTTGTGATATGATAGCATAGTACTAATCATAATGTAGAAGCCTAACCGGTAAAATCAATTGCCCTGAGAGGGCTAACTATGAACATCTCTCACTCCCTATAGGAAATTGTATAGGTCTCCTTCAATGTTCAAGCCATTTGGAGACTTAGATTCTAAATTGAAAATGTACATGCTCTCTTAGCACTTTCACCCTGTCTCCCCCTCAGATGTTCTGGGGTACTGTGTCTATGACAAAATATGACATTTGAGAGGTGTTGCTTTAATGGGTCTCGGCACAGTGCCTGGCAACTGGATAGGTTAAATCCTTATTTTTAATGGCCCACATGTAATGCAATATACGTTTATGGACTTGCAACACTGTGCTTCCCAAGTATCTCAAATTGCAACTGCAAGTCAAAACATATACAGCAAATAGACTTTAACAGTTGAAATTGCCTCTCAAGGGAATTGGTTTGTGTGAAATATATATATATACTAACACTACATCTATATATATTTTGCAGAGTGGCGGTAGCCACACTGTAGTTATAGTTAGGGTGACCAGAGATAGGGATTTTGGGGATTTTTGTCCCTTAATAACTTTGGCCCTTAATATATATATGTATATATGTATGTGATCAAGGCTGCTCAGGCAGTCGAAACGCGTTATGACAAGCTCCAAGTAAATAATAAAATATTGATTCCGCCAGCAAGAGGAGTTCGTGCTTTCTTCATCGCCTGGCGGAAGTTGGGGACTGCAGTTTATCGAGTTGAATATATATATATATATATATATATATATATATATATATATATATATATATATATATATATATATATATATCTATAATCACACATGCACTCAGTATTCACAATCACCTGCTGTAGGTAGCCCCGCAGGTTTTACAGGGCTGAACAGGCTTTATTCAACTGCCATTTCCCTGTGGACTGAAGCCCTTGGAGGTGAGTCTGTCAATTTCCTCTGCTCCCTGGGGTTAACCAGGGAGGCTTCAAGAGAGAAAGAAAGTGGGGAGGTAGAGAAAAAGCGACTCGAGAGGGAGAAGAGAGAGAGGAGCGAGAATGAATGGATGTCAAGAGAGAGATTGCACAAGGAGACGAAGGAGGCCGGACTGGCTTGAGCATTTTTGCCAGGGCTGGTTTTGGCCCTGCTTGTGGGTCCCCCCTAAAAATCACATCTAGAGCTGACACTGCTCCGGCCGCAGGCTCCCCATCCAGAGCTCTCGGGGTAACCACAGGAAACGGGGGCATGGAGCGTGAGGAGGTTGTCACACAAGTGACAACCAAGAATACAGCCATTTCAAACATCACAGTCTGCAGTAATTAGAATTATATTATCAACAGCAACCGATGGGATCTCGTTTAAGAGAATAACAGAAAAGAAGAGCTGCTGACAATTCACGTGCATCACTGAAGCAATGAGTGGAGATCTCGACGGTTGAAAAGAAATGCCCACAATGAGCCACAGAGGCATTTGTGAAGTGTGATTATGTAGCATGCGAAATGCTATTTGTAAAGCTACCACAATGCCTTGGAGAGCTTTAAAGATCGCTGCACTCAAGTTGTACATTTGGTAATTGGCCAACTACAGATATTTTGATGCCTTTGCAGTGAGGACTGGGTGGGGGATTCATTGTGGTTAAAGATATCAAACGGGTGAAGAACTTTGACAGCAGTGCTATGTCTCAAATTGAATAGATCCTGCACACTAAGCCTTTTTCATCCACATGTTTTTTTTTTAAACATTTCTTTATTGGTTTTCATTTTACAACCAGTATTCATTTACATTATGGGGTATACAGTGAAGTTATCAACGCCAGTTTAACTTGTACTTAAGTTGTACTTTTCCTTCATCATTCCTGTGTAGTATTTCTTTTTGTAATACACCAAATAAAGTGAACTGAAACTCTTAACTCCCCTCCCCCTTGCTTAACTAGCTTCTAATTTGTAGTTATTCCATGTATTACATGTCGTTTCTGGGTAGCATTATTTTATTCCAATAAAAAAAGCATTTCCCTCATCTATTGTTGTTCTGAACGTTACTAGTATGTTCATTCATCCTCTGGTTGTCCTCTATTTCCCGCCCCTCTCGCCTATCAGAATCTTGCTGTGTATCTTGGGTCGAACCTATTAATTCCTGTATTATCGTTCCCCAGGCTAAAAGTACCTCTGTCAGTTTCTCATCTCTCCTTGGGGAAACAGCGTTTACATCGCATGCGCTACAACGCATGCGATTACAACGCGGTCGTTTCTACGACTTGCTGTAGGGGGCGCACTAAACTAAGGAATAGTATAATTTTCTATTCCAACACCTTCCATACTGTTGCACACGCTGGAGTTGGAATAGTAAATTATACTATTCCTAAGTCCAGCGCCCCCCTACAGCAAGTCGTAGAAACGACTTGCAATGTAATGGTTTGCATTGTAACAACGCGTTTGTTGTAACGACCGCGTTGTAACCGCATGCGTTGTAGCGCATGCGATGTAACATCGCATATTCTTCTCCTTGTTTTCCTCATATGTTCCTCTTCCGCTGTTGTCCATTCTTTAAGGTCAGCCTCCCATTTGTCTCTGGTAGGAGCTCTCATAGCTAACCAGTGTATTGCTTTCCGTCTTTTTGCCACTGCCTGGGTCTCTGGGCAGCAGTCCCAGGAGATAACTCCTCATCTCTAGCAGTACCTTCCATCCCGTTACTCCATTTAGTTGCTCTAACACATCCGTCCAGTATTCCTTTATCATGGTACAATGCCAGACCATATGCACAAAGTCTGCCTCTGGATATTGACATCTGGGGCATGGCGAGTCTCGTGCTGCATTTATGGCATGTAGCCGTCTGGGGATAGGTACGTCATGTGTATGATATTGTATTGTATCTGTTTGAACCAGGCAAATACTGATACTTTACGGACTTCTCCGTGTATGCCTGACCAGTCTGCAGGTGTCAGTAGTTCCTCACTAGCCATCTGCCATTTCTCCCCTACTCTAAGTGATTTACCTTGTCTATCCGCCCGAAGCGATCTGTATAGCTGAGTTACAAACTTACGTCCTCCTGCCATTGTAATCATTGTAGCTAGTGTGTGAGTGAGGGCTGGGGCCTCCGGAAAAATTGCCCATAGTTGTCTCGCTTTGGCAGCCAGTTTTGCATACTGCAGGAATTGCCCTTCACCTAGAGCAAACGTTTCTATTGTGTCTTGAAGCGTGATAAACCTACCCTCAGGGTACAGGTCGGACAGCATTAGACAGCCCCCTTCTCTCCATTTCCCTACTGACATTATTTGTGCTATCTGGGCAAACTGGGGTACAATCCAAATATCTAATTCTGGCGCATAGGGTGCTTTTTTAATTACAGTCCATACAGTGCGGTCCCAGATCCTGGCCATTAGTCGTAGTAGTGGAGGGAGCGACTCTCCCAGTCCCCTGCCTTTCATGAGCAAGGTCCCCAATTGCTGCCCGCCGCAGGTTCCTGCACACAAGGTCCTCTCCCAATTAGGGTACGTGTCTAACCCGTGTATTGCATGTTGGAGCTGCGATGACAGGTAGTATAACTCCAAATCAGGTATCTCCAGTCCCCCCTGATCCCACGTCCGTTTCATTGTGTCCAGTCACACCCTACAGCGTTTCCCATTCCAGAGTAGCTTTACCAGAAGGGCTTCCAGTTCTTTAAATATCCTGCGCGGTAGTTCATAAAACGATCCCTGCATAACGTATAGACATCTTGGCAATACTATCATCTTGGTCAGGGCTACTTTACTCATCAGGGACAGTTTCAGTGTGTTCAAGAACTGGACGGACCCCTGTAGCCCCTTTACAATCCTTCCAATATTCAGTTCATAAAAACTATTTTCCTCCTGCGTTATATGTATACCAAGATATCGGAAACTGTCCAATGGGAATAGCTGGGATTTAGATTTATTTATTTAGAGTCCCGACACCGCCCGAACGTCTCCAGCGCTCCCATTAACATCGGAGTAGAGGTCATCGGTCGACTTAGGTATACTAGGGCATCATCTGCGTATACGGAGATCACATATTCCGTCTCTCCTATAGTTATGCCCCACCCTTTCAGCACTTGTCTTAAGTGGCACGTCAGTGGCTCTATTGCTATAGCGAATAGCAGTGGGGAAAGCAGGCAACCTTGCAGTGTTCCCCTCTGTAAATTCATGCTCGCCGATACACTTCTTCCTGTGCGCACCCTAGCTGTTGGGTTCGTGTAGAGTAGTTTTACCCACTAAATAAATTGGGAGCCCATCCCCATGACCTGGAGCACCTGCCACATGTATTTCCATCTCACAGAATCGAAGTCTTGCTCAATATCTAGGAAGGCCAGGGCATGGTCTTCTTTTACCTGTCCAAGGTTCTGCATGACATGCGCCAGCCTGCGGATATTTCTGAGGGTATTTCTGCGTGGTATAAACCTTGATTGGCCTTCATGTATGAGCTGGGAAAGATGTGGCAGTAACTTGTTTGCCAGCACATGACTGATGAGCTTGAGGTCTACATTTAGCATAGAGAGAGGCCTGTAGGAACTCGGTGATGTCTGGTCCTTCCCAGGCTTGGGCACTACCACTATAAGTGCCTCCCACATTGTCTGTGGTAACTCTTTCCTCTCCCAGGTCTCTGAGAGCACCTACAGTAGCCTATCCATGACCAAATCAGGGTATTGCCTATAAAATTCAGCTGTAAGTTCATCAGTGCTCGGCGACTTTGCTGGTTTCAGTTCCTTTATTGCAGCCATTAGTTCGGTTTTTGTTCTTGGAGCACCTAGGGCCTCCTGGGCCTCTGGATCCAATCTGGGCAGTACTAGCTCGTCTACATAAGTCATTATGCTCAAGATGCACATGGTATTCCGTTGTTCTGTGTATACCTTTTCCAAAAGTGTTGCAAATACAGCATTAATTTTGTCTTGTGTATGTCCTATTTTACCCCTTCTATCGCATATCTCCAGTACTGGCTTCGGTTGAGTTTCCGTTGTAATCAAGCGTGCCAATAGGCAGCCAGAGTTGTCTCCCTCCAGATACCACTGCCTTCTACTCTTGTTCCTGTCATATTTTCCCAGTCTATCCCATAGCTCCCCCACCTTCTGACATTGTGCCGTCCAGCGCTGGGGTCCCTCACCACCCATCGGAATAGTCACCTCCAGCCTGGACAATTCACGTTCTTGCTCGATTACTTTTTTTACCCCCACCTCCATGGACATGCATACCCCCCGGAGGACCACCTTCATGGCGTCCCACTCTGCAGCTCTGGTGCCTGTCATCTGCCAATTCGTTTCAAAGTACCACCACAGCTCTGTTGCTACCATGCCCCTATAGACCTGGTCAGTGAGTGCTTCTGCATTTATCCTCCATAGTGGTATCTTAGGTGTTGGCCTATGCAAAGCATACACAATCAATTGTGGTTCAAAAGATACCGGGCCAGGTATTGTACGTCTATAACTCTATGGCTGGCCGTCGCCTATATAAAAAAATAGTCTAGGCGACTGTATGTGTCCGTCGCTGGGGTGTGACACGAGTAGGTACGCTTGTGTGAGTTGGGGTGTCGCCAGATATCTGTCTAGACTAGTCAGTATCTGTTGCAGGGCCTCCCTTGCTTCAGGTTTAGTGTCTGTTCTAGGGGGGTGTCTATCCATTGCTCCGTTCAATGCACAATTATAATCCTCAGGCATTATAAGTTCCATTTCCGGCATAGGGTGGGCATGCCTAAGAACTGTCCCCAGGAAGTCCCCGTCATCAGTGTTTGGGCATATATATTTAGTAGGCATATACCATGACCGTCTAGTATACCTTCCACCATTACATATCGGCCATTCGGATCAAAGCATGTCCTCACCGGTTTAAGGGGGACTCCAGGCGCAACCCATATTAATGTGCCTCTGGCATAGCCTGAATAGGCTGTTGCAAATATCTGTCCCAACCACCTCCTTTGTACGTATTTTAGACTGTCGCCCCACAAATGTGTTTCTTGAAGAAATGCTATGGAGACCCCATATCTTCGAAGATATGCCGCTACTCGGCTACGTTTAACAAATTTCTTCAACCCTCGGCCCTTCCATGTTACAAATTTGTACTCTTGTTTGGTTTTCCTCATGTCACAGAGATATCGTATGGGTGCCTTTAGGTATCCGGGGAAGGCTCCCTTCTTTGGATGAAACTGGCATCAACATCTCCGGGCTCCCTCCTCCCCAGATTGCACCCCCCCCCCCTTTGTTCGTAGTTTGTAATCCTTTACTGCAAATGAAGCATACTTGTAGATCTCTTCCCCCCTCCCACAGGCAGTAGCCCCCATCCCAGTAGCTCAACAATTGGCCTAAGGACAGGTAACTCTGCCCCAATGCTACAATGTCCCCCCCACTCCCTAGCAAGCCCCCCCTATTCCTTCAACAATTCAACAATGTCCCAACTAAGTACTTCCAGTTGTATGGCCTGTCCGCCAGACTCAGCGCCACCTTGCAAGTCCAAGTAGTGGGCTCAGCAAAAAAACACTTTAGTGTGGTGGCCGGACTGTCCTATTTGGCTTATTGTGGCGGAAATATGCCTTTGCAGCTCCTTTTCTGTTCTTCTCTCCTCTCTTTTTTTTGTGTTTTTTTACGGGGAGGTTGGCTGCCTTCAACTCCTCTCCCCCCTCTTGCCGGGTGTGTCTACTCACAGCTTTTCTTGCAATCTCTTGTAGCATCTGGGTATATCATACGCGGCTCTGTCGGACTCCCCTTTATTAGGCTTCTGGGGTCCCGTCGGTCTGGGTCTCTTGCACTATCTCTGCCTGTAATGTACCTTCAGTTGCCACCAGGATACGTCCTGTGGTCTGTGTTTCTTGTGAGGTTGGTCTCCTCTCCTTTGTGCTTCTAAACCAGCTTCGTTGTCTTCTACTCCTCCTCTGTTGTTCGCACCATTCCTAGCTCTGTTCCCAGCTGCCCAGGCCCAGAGAGTCCATCCAGTCCATTGCCTCCTGTGGGGTTTCGTAGAAATGGACTCTGCCATCATATTGCACCTGTAACCTTGCTGGGAATATTAGACTGTATTTGAAGTTTTGTTCTCGCAGTCATCGTTTGACTCCAAGAAATCCATTATGTAGGTCTTGTACTTTTCTGGTGTAGTCTGGATAGATTTGTATTGAACGGTCTTCATATTTAGGAGGCCCGTGAGTCCGTATGTGCTGCAGGAGTATGTCTCTGTCTCTATAGTTAAACAGGCGTCCTATCAGGGCTCTGGGTGGTGTTCCCGGGTGGGGGGAGGGCCCAACGCCCAGTGCGCCCTTTCTATTGAGAAAAATTTTGAAAGTCGGACCTTGGTGAAGGCTGTCGCTATCCAGTTTTCCAGGAATAATTCTGCTTACGGCCCCTCTGCCTTTTCCGGAAAACCTATAAATTAGAGATTGTTTCTTCTGGACCTCCCTTCTGCGTCTTCCACTCTGTGTTCTGTGCAGTTTAACTGGACCTGGAGGGTAGCCATGGTATTAAGAAGGCTCTGCACCTCTTTGCGTAGCGTCACTACCTCTTCCTTCGTGTTCGTAATTCTCTCTGCAACCTTGCGGAGGCCAAGGCGTAAGTGATTAATGTCCATTGCCATGCTGTCCATCTTATTTTCCAGTGCCACTCTAGAGTATCTAATAGCCTCCAGTATATCTGTCTTATCTCGCTCCTGTGCATTTTGGCGTTCTGGGTCCATTATATCTCTTCATGATTCTTCGGGTGGTCCAGAGCCAGTGACTGTGTATTGAACAATCTTGTTGGCCTGCGCACCTCTCTGTGGCTTATCTTTGACCATCATCATGCAGCAGCCTGTGCTCTTCGCCGCCTTTGTTTCCTTCTCCGTAGGGCTTCTCGCTTTGTACCCCCGTGTCACTACGTTTTATATTTTTTAGGGGGCCTCCTGGCGTCCCCCGACTTCCTTTCTTGTAGGACTATCAGCGGGGCAGCAGTCCCAGTCCCGTTCGCTGTTACACTCCTGTTGGGAGCTGAAGGGAGGCCAGTTGTCGTCTGCTGTTGGTTGTGTGCCTGGGTGAGGTGTTGATGTTCCAGTTATCTCCCCTATTATTCCTCTTATGCCCGGTTATAGGAGTATGTGCACACACGTGTGATGTGAAGTATTCAGCATTTCCCGCTGTTATTCTCCACTGGTTCTCCACAGTAGTATTCTTCACAGGGATCCCAGGAGTTGTAGTTCCCCGGGGTGGCCCCCACCTTGTAGTCCTCTATTGCTTTTTCGGTGTCCCCGCTTGCCTCTGAGCCCGCTAATTCCTTGCAGTCACGTCTCAGAGGGGGCCAGCGTGCCAGCCACCTCTTAGTTCTGGGCCTCACCCTCTCTATCAGCTTGGGTCCCAGCACCAGCTTGTTTGTCTGCGTCCACAGACTTCCAGCCCTTTTTTAATCTCCTCTGGTTCTGGGTCAGAGGGCCTATCTGGCATCCCGGCCCACTGGCGACTTCCCCGCATGTCGGGCCTCACGCTCTTGGCCTCACGGCGTCCAAGGCCACGCCCTACCTTGGTCCAGCCGGACCTCTGCGCGGATGCCAGCAGCCTCTGCCGTTCAATCTCCCTTCGAGGGCCGGGTGAACTCGTCTCTCTCAGCCGCGTTGGTGATTGCAGGGCGGAGAGACACAAACTCCAGTCACCTCCCTTCGCATCAGCACTCCTCGAGACTTCGGCCAGGCACCGTACCTCCAAGGTCAGGCACGCCGACCCTCGTCACGGCACCGCCAGCACTCTGTACCTATCCGTTGCACGGCAACAATCCCCCTACTCCTGCTCCGGGAAAGCAGGAGGTCCTCCGGCAGCTCTTGGTATAGTTCTTTTATCTATTCCACCAGGATTTCATTAGGATATTGCGATTAGGGGCAGGAGCTCCGCTCTAACGCGTCCACCCGGCCATCTTGTCAGGCCATGCCCCAAGTCAATCCCATGATTAATTACACAGCACACATATTTTCCAGGATCTTTAGCATGGCAGCAGAGCTGTTCCTCTGGTTGCACAGATTCTGCAAGATTTGCCCATTTAGAGCTAGCCTCACAGTCGAACAATAAGAGTGTATTACAAGATCACTAGCAGAGCTATCCGTCAAGTTGCACAGATCCTACCAGATCAGCCCTATTAGGGCTATCCCCACAGCCTTACAATGAGAGTATCTTACAGGATCACTCACTTGGCAGCAGAGCTCTCTGGTTTCATAGAGCTTACAGACTCAGGCTTTTAGACATGGCTTATAAAATCTCTAGCATTGCAGCAGAGCTATCCCTTGAGATGTACAGATCTTACCAGAACAGCCCTGTTAATGCTATCCCCACAGATGCACAATAAGAATGCCTTACAAGATCACTAGCTTGGCAGCAGAGCTATACATCTGGTTTCACAGTGTGAGACCAAAATATTGAAACAAAAATATTGTGAATCACAAATATCATAGTCAGAATATCGTGATTTAAAAAATATCATAGAACTTAATGTCAAGGTAAGAATGTTGTTTTTTATGTCTTTAATGTGGTTTCTTAAATATAGTTGTTTATAATATAGTTTTATTTAATATAGTTGTATTAAATATCATTTTAATTAATTTGATAAATATTACTTATTTTGGTATATTAGGTTACTAGCATTAGAATATATGTGTTATCTTTATAGTATAGTTTGTAAGTTTTTCATGTAATTTAAAATGTTTATTTAATTAGAAATTGTTAATTTAGTAGCAGGCTGTTGGGCTTGTACGGGATAAGAGTGGGAAGTTTTTTAAAATGTTATTTATTGGTTTGAATTCATAATTTGTAACTTAATGTCATCTTTAATTGGTAATTTAATAGATTAATGAATTAACTAATTGGAATTTTTTATTATTTGTTGATTTTTACTGACATTGTAAATGCTTGATGAGTTTATTTAATGATTAAATTATGTCAATTAGGTTTAGATTTACTAATTGTTTTAATTTAAACTGTTTATTAACTATTTTATCATTAATCATTTTTTATGGTCTAATGTTTCTTAAATAATTGTAATTGTTTGTTAGTTTTTAGGGTGCTGAGAAGAGGAGTATTTTAATTTCAAATGTGTTTTTATTTATAACATTTTATTTTTTAATTCATTTTTTGTTTTATATTTAATGATTTTTTTTTATTTTAAATATGTTTAAACTTTTTAAAATCTATATTTAAATATGTTATTTAAAAAATGTATTGGGAATAGCATGTCTTTCCCCTCCAAAGTCCAACACCTTCTCTACTTTTGCTAATGTTGGAGTGGTAATAGTAAATCTGACCCCTCCAAAGTCCAAGACTTTTCCTATTGTTGGAAAGACTGGAGAGGGAATAGATAATATGAGCCCTTCATAGTCCAACACTTTCCCTACTTTTTCTGATGTTTCAGTGGATATATAGTACATTTAACCCCTCCAAAATCAAACACTTTTGTTGCTCATATTGGAGTGGAAATAGTAAATGTGACCCTTCCAAAATACAATACTTTCCCTACTGTTGTTTAGATTGTTGTGAGAATAATAAATCTAACCTATCCAAAGTCCAACATTTTTTCTACTGGCTAAGGATGGAGTGGGAATAGTAAGTTATACAACTCCAAGTTCAAACCTTTCCCTACTTTTGCTTAGATTGGAGAAACTAAATGTAACCCCTTTGAAGCATAACCCTCTCCCTACTTTTGCTAACGTTGGAGTAGGAATAGTAAATCTAACCCCTCAAAAGTCCAACACTTTTCTACAGTTTCGCAGATTGGAGTGGGAATAGCAAATCTGATTTCTCCAAAGTCCAACGCTTTCCTTTTGAGGTTTCTGTTGGAGTGGGAATAGTATATCCTACCCCTCCAAAGTCCAAGACATTCCTTACTTTTGCTTAGATTTGAGAGGGAATAGTAAATCAACCATTCCAAAGATCAACGCGTGCCCTAGTTTTGCTTTGATTGCAGTGGGAATAATAAATCATATCCCTCCAAAATCAAACACTTTTCACAATTTTGTCCTCATTTTGTTCATGTTGGATTGGGAATGGTAAATCTGACTTCTTAATGTAGGAAGCTGGCTCTGTATACACCATACCAAAGTAAGGTATAGCGTGCACAGAGTCCAGTGGATTCCCAAAGGCTTACAGAGGTAAAAGTAGATAATACCTTACTCTCTATTGGTAGTGTGGGCGAGCAGTAAGGCTTTATCAGAGGATAGTGTTAAGCATTTATTGTACACACTCAGGCAAGAAATGAATTCACACACTCAAAGACTGAACTCTGACCAATTGTTTTGTATAAAAATATTTCTTTGTTGTATTTTATTTTTAGAACCAAGCCAGACTTGGTGCAGGTAAGGAAAAATAGTACTTTTCTGAAAATACAGTTGAATGCAGTTGAATGTAAATACAGGTAGGTCAAATGTTTAGAAACAGTTAAAATTAATTTTCAGTTACTTTGCAATTTCTTTGTGATTACTTTTTAGATTACTTTTCAGATTACTTTTTCTACTCAGTGTGATATGCCTAGATATCACATTGGGACATTTCCTAAATAAAAGGTAAGTAAGTCCGTTTTTTGTAAACACACAGTTTCTTAAGTTCTCATACAATTTCCAACTCCACACAACTTTTTTCACAGAAAAGCAGTCAATGCAATCCTATGGGAGGAAATTAAGTTATCGGTTTAAAGGTAAGTACTTGCTTGTGGGAGTTAGGTTTCTAGGGTTATAACAAGGATTCCCGTGGGGCCAAGGATGCACTCAAAGAGCACCCTCATTGGCACTAGGGTTGTCGGATGCAGAGTGCTGAGGCCCAATGTTACCCAATGGAGGGTAGGGGGCCTCTGGTTGGTGGCTGCTCATGGGCAAGCGACTTGGATGTGGGAGCAAAGCTCCTAGGGTTTAGCTCAGGGCAATGGGGGATCCGATTTAGCACACAAGGTGCACACACAGCGGCACAGGGGCGGCTGGGTGCAGGGTGCTGATTTGGCATTGGGTGCCCTATTGTTTTCAATGGGAGTTGCCGGTTTTGGGCTTTGGCTGCAAGCTCGGTCCAGGAAGTCTTCCGGGAGGAACCAACAGCTAGGCAGGTAAGTTGGAGCACTCGGGGATGTAGGTGCACATCAGGTCCTCTTCTCCAGGGCGTGTCGGGCGGCCGGATGCAAGGGTGCCTTTTGAGGTCAGATTTCACCTTACCGGGTCACTTGTGGTTCGGGGGGTCTCTGTGCAGACGCTGCAGGCGATGTCGGGGAGTCCTGGAGGGGTCAACCCACGGTGGATTCAGACTCTGGAGTGCTAGGGGACCTCGCTGGGACCAGTGCACCACTTGGACTCGGGCCGTAGGTGTCGGGTGCAGTGGTGGTTCCAGGTGTCGGTTTCTTTGTCCTCAGCAGGCTTGGAGTATTTCTTTGGTGATTCTTTTGCACAGATCTGCTGTTCAGAGGAGATTAGGTCTTTGTTGAAGGCAGTCAGTCTTCCCAGGGGTTCTGGAGGTCGTTGGCTGCAGGACAAGGCGACTTTTGGCGCTGGATCTCTGGAAACTGCAGACGGGCCGGTAGGGCTGGGGCCAAGTCAGTACTTCTCTGCAGTCTCCTCTGCTGAGCATCTTCTTTCGCCCTTCTTCTTCATAGATTTCGGGAATTTGCCTTCTTGGTTCAGGGCTGCCCCCTAAATACTGTATTTAGGGGGCATTTTAGGGGTCTTGAAGTCAGTAGTCAATGGGCTACTGACCTTAGGGTGACTATAGCCTCAGTGTGCTCACCCCACGTGGGGGAGTGGGCACAATCCCTAATCCTGATTGGAGAGTGCCTGCCATCTGCAAGCTGGTGGGCACTGAAGAGTGGGCTTCACCTCGCCTCCCCCACCTGTCGGGTGGGGTTGGCAGAGGTCGACACACCTTCTGGGCTGCTCTAATTTTTTCCGTCTATCTTCCTGCCGAAAAGGGGGTGAGACAGGAAGAGGGCCTGCTACTGATAGAAGGAGAGGCTAGGGGTCGTGTTACAAAGGCAGCAAGGTCTTTGAAGCTCCCCTGCCACAGATGTCTCTTCTTGACCTGGGGGAGGTGTGAACACCTCCGCCCAGGAAAGGCTTTGTTTCTGGGCCCAAGGCACGAAGGCTCCCGCCCCAGGGGTCCACAAACATGTCTCGTGGTGGCAGGCTGGTGTTTACCAGTCAGGGAACCCACCAGAGGCAGGTCGTTTTTCAGGGGGGATCTCTGAGATGTCCTCTGAGTGCATTGTATAATAAATCTCACACTGGCATCAGTGTGGGTTTATTATGCTAAGAGGTTTGCTACCAAACTTCCCAGAATTCAGTAAAGCCATTATGGTGCTGTGGAGTTCGTAATGACAAACTTCCAGACCATATACTCTTTTATGACTTTACTGCGCTTACAATGTCTAAGAATAGACTTAGACACTGTAGGAGTACAGTGCTCATGCAACTGTACCCTCACCAGTAGTATAGTGCACCCAGTTAGAGGGGTGTCTTACCTATACCATAGGTAGTGGGTTGCAGGCATGGCACACAAGTATGTGTGCCATGTCGACTCTTCATTTTTCTCTGCACCAAAACATGCAGACTGCAATGGCAGTGTGTGTGTGTGTTCAGATACAGGACCTCTAAGGGTGGCACAATATGTGCTGCAGCCCTAGAGGCTTTCCCTGGTCACAGTGCCCTTGGTACCCATGGTACCTTTTATAAGGGAATTACATGTGGCCAGAGAGGTGCCAATTGTGAGTACCAATTTACTGGGAACCTGATTGGCAGGGACCCAGGGCACATCAAGTCAAAGTGCATCAGAAATCTGGCAAAATGTGGGGGCGTTACTGCAACAGAAACCCAGCTTCCTACACTTCAGAAACCAACATTTTCCTTAATTTTGCTTACGTTGGATTGGGAATAATAAATCTGACCATTCTGAAGTCCAACACTTTTCCTACAGTTGATTAGATTGGTATAGAAATAATAAATCTGACCCCTCAAAAGTCCAACATTTTCTCTACTATAGTTCAGTTAGTAATGGTAAAAATTATTTTAATTTTTATTGTGCGCTAATATATTTTTTTATTATTTATAAAGTTAAATAAATTGTAGTTATTTATGTTATATTTTAATTTAGTAATTTTATTGTACAATTTGTTTTTTGTTATTGCTATAATTAGTAATACTTTTATTAGAATGTATTATTTATTTTTTAAATGATGTAACTGTTTTTAAGTATACATTTTTTATATTTGATTTTGTTTTATTTGAAATATATTTATTTATTTTTAATTGCATTAATATTTTAAACTTTAATATATTTTTTAATTAAATGCAATTCAATATGTAGTAAAATCAATATTCTTGCCACTTTTTAAGATATTCTGATCCATGATATTCTCATATTGTTGTCTCGATATTCATGTAGTTAACATACATAGTATGTAAAAACTGTGATATTTTGTTCCCAATAATTTTGTTGCAATATTCTTGTGCTCCAATATTTTTATTTTCAATATTTTGGCATAAAGCCAGTTGCAGAGATTATACGATCTCCCCACATTCAGAACTATCCCCACCATCTCACAACACAGGTGATTTACAGGAATGCTAACTTGCAGCACCCCTGTCCCCTAGGTTACGTAGATCACTATTACAGTCTACTAGTTGTGAAGTCCTAGAAGGAAAGTGGCTTCAAGTTCTTCCTAGTGATGTCCATCCATTGTGAGCAAAACCCATCAAATGTAGGAAGAAGAGCTAAAACCTTTGTCCAAATGTATTGGGGATGCCGCACCTGAAGTAATGGGTCAGATGCCACTGAGTTATGTGCACTCATTATTGAGGAGGCCTAGCTGTTCCGGCTGGACTGTTCCTAGTGGACAAAGGCAGGTTTGCATTTAGTTGGCCACTATAATGACACAGTTGGCATAATGACAATGGGCTGAAATGTGACCCAGAATAATTACCAGGGGCTATGAGGAAATCAAGTTTTCCACACATTTTTATTAATTTCTTTACTCTTCACTCATCTCCTTGCTTGAGGATCGGAGCAGGAATCGCTTCAAGTTTTGGTGTTCCTTGTCCAGATTCCTTCACAGTTAGGCCGTGGATGTTTGGTAAAGAGTAGGGCATGAATAGCACTCATCCGGCAACTCGTTCAGGCCAGGACCCGGGGCTGGTTTTCCCCAAATTGTGTCATAAAGCAGCCTGGAGACTTGCCCCAAAGGGTCTCGCAAGCAACACGCTACCCAATCCTTTCAGCCTAAGTTAAAAGTTGTGCTATATGTGAAGGGTAGGAGGACGTAGAGAGAGACATCAAGGTCACTGGTCTTATGCTTTCCGCAGACATAAGATTTACTTTATATGCTTCTCATGCACAAAATACACTCCTTCCACCCTAGCACAGCCACAGGGCCAGAAATGCCTGTCACAGTTCAGTTTTAGAGAAGTGATGTGTTTGTGCTGCTAAAGTCCACACTATCACTTCTGTATTAAAGGAATGGGTCGCAGTAGGGCCGGATGTTAGAGTAAGCGTCACCCTTTCTGTCTCAGCAAACAAGGGGTTGGCTTGCTTTCCCTTAGTTAGTGCATGTTGCTGTAAGTAAGACAGCCTGCCCTGTTTCTCCCTCCTCCACCCAAGCAGCTGCTGCAGACCCCACTTCATGCCCTATGCCACCCCTAGAATAGGGGTGGCATAGGGCATGGCTACTTGCTCCTAGCCCTAGAAGGGCTAGGAGCAAGTAGCAGCATTCCCTTTCAATCTCCCATGTGGATATTGAGCACCACACCAGTGCTCAACAGGCCGCTACTTCTTTCTGCATACTGCTACCTTCCCTTCACTCCCCAGCCTTCAATTCCACCAGCACCCACCCACCTGCACACTACATGTCCTCTGGTCTCAGTATCTACACCATCAATCACAATTTTAACTTCCTACACCTTGGAGCCACAACATACATCACTACCCAAACTACATCCAGCACGTCATGCAACTTTCTCCCTTCACAACTACCAATGCCTTGCACAAACATCTACAGCCCTCATACTTAATGCACCACAGAATTTACCTATAGCCCAGCTTTTACGCCACCTAAGGTAGACCACTAGTTACACCCTTAAACACCACACCCCTTATAAGCTACACCACCACTAGTACCTTACGCACTACATTGCCACATACATCAAATATAGCCCACATTAGTCTTTAACACATAAATCCAACAACTACACTCACCATCACCTTTTCCCTAAAATGTCACTTACAAATTACACTGCTTACATGCCCCGATCACTACCTCCATCACCAGATACACTCCCCAGCACATGTTGCATCCTCCCTTTGCCCCATGCCACTCGTGTCGCAAATGTGCACTTTGCTATCATTTACTGGCTTCCCCAAGTATATGTTGTGTCCTCTTCTTTATTTCCGAAGTCACCATCTACAGCAGCGTATACTATTTACACCCTCCTTTACCATTGGCACCCTGAAATGCCTACATTTTACACTAACTCCACCACGTCACAAATGCACCACCTACAGCACACATACCTGCCATGCCTACTATTTCTGCAGTTGCTTTAGTGGTAGGATTTGTCCTGGGATGTCCTTCCATGGATTGATGTCTGCTTACACTGCCATAAAGCAGGCACCTGTGACTCAGGAGGCTCCCCACCCTACGGGGGGGCCCCATTCAGGCCAATGTCTATGAACATCTGTGAGATGTGGAGGCCTAAGGCACACTCCCCACATTCTGCAGGAGGGAGGGCATAATTTTCCATTACACCACTGTCTGCATAGGTGATATCTGCTCAAGTAGGAAGGTGGCGGCTGACATGATGCGGAACTGGGCTGGTGAGGTCCACTGTAGTGGTATGTGCCACTGTCCTGATGAATAGAGATCTAGACATGATGAGTGGTGAGGGACCAACAGCCGGCGGGGCAAGTTTGTTGCATATATTTATTCCTAGTGTATGTCATGGGGGATTGGGTGAGGTATTGTGTGCAAGACCATGTTTGTGACAGCTATTTGTACCACACTTTGTTGCCCTGTGGCTGCTGTAAAGCACTGAGAGTAGCTGTGTTAAGTGTTTCGGGGGGTTTACACACATGTACTAATCATAAAAACTGGTTGGCCACTAATTTTCATAAGAACATACAAAAGTGTTCAAAAAATGTTAGCTAAGCCAAGGAAAAGCTGGAGAATCACAAATTACATGTGTGCAGACTGATGAGCTCTGTCAGAGTTTTCACAACTGAAATGGGGTTTCAAATTCAAGTTACAACAACAGGGCAGCATACAGTAGATTTATAAATTCTTCAGTAAAAAACATGTGTGGTAAATAAAGCCAGACAATTGATTTTGCAACCGGGTTTACGTGACTGAGTGGAGAAAACTTCATCAGATGTTTATCATAAAGCACTGAAGGATTTAAAAGCAGTGTTATCCCCACCACCTATTACTCACTGGCTAGGTCTGCACTTTAAAGCACCCGAAAAAATATAATATGATATTGCGTTCTCTTAATCTGGAAGTAGAGAAATGCTTCGCAATGACAAAGATTGAGTTAATCCGAAAAACATGGAAGACCCGTATTATTACAGGCATTGGAATACTGTTCTGAATTGCAAAATCTTCTTGAAAAAGCACCATTCCAACATTCAAAGAGATTGGTGAGCTGTGCTGACATCACAGGGAGCAGTCCACCCAAAGGACCGCGCCCACGCGGGTATTGTATTACTAACCGCAACCCTGGCAACACGATTACAACATAATGACATCACTGTCAAGCAGAACGCATTGTTGTACAGTGATGACATCATTGCGAGCAACCCAAGGATATTACTGACTGAACCCCACACTACTGAGCAGAACGAGAGGTGGCATGGTGAGTGACATCACTGCCGGAAAACTGCACTGACAGACACTACACTTGGTTGAACGTGTGGCGTCACTGAGAACAACCCAAGGGAAATACTGATCAGAAGTGGTAACATTGGGTTGACATCGACCGCGCTCTGACAGGTTAAACACAGGATTGCATAGTAATGGCATCATTGAGAGCAGTCGACGGACACCAACATAATCAACTCACACCAACAACAGAACCACCACTTAGTGATATTATCATAAGCTTCAACTCTAGCAGCAACCTCACATTGAAATGATGACATCACTGCCAGAAAAAAAAAACTTATTCTGGAAGACGTGTCCACACAGTGATGACATCGCTGCCAGTAACTACAGTCTGATGATTATCATAGGATGCACAAAGATGCCATCTTTGTGCGCAAGCCAAGGAACATGTTCATAGGCTGTTTAGACCACTGAGATCAAACACGGAACTCAGCGGGCACATAGCGTTATCACACAGCATTTGTTTTTATGTTTATTTATATTGCACTAGCAAATGAGGCATGAACACTGATCATTGGAGAGCACGCGCAGCCAACTGCAAGACACAGTTACCAGAGAAACAGAACATTATCATCGTCAGCAGATAGCTCCTCCCATCATGTTATGAGACAGGAAGCACGGATGCATAATGGGGTTCGAGTGTATTTTTCCCATATTGGTATCACAGTACAAGAAAAATGATGACCACATCAGAGAAGCCCATCCATCTTTGTAAGGTGCTCCAAACCCTGGTGTATACATCTTGAAAGCCATGTACGCAGACAAACTACACATGCAGCAGCCATTTTACGTATTGGAATGCCCCACCTTGAGCACAGTTTTCAAACACAGGGACACTTTCACTACCCATTAGTACAGAGAGAGACCCACTAGGGGTGTTTCTGGGGCACAAAGGGGCTTCAGAGAAGGTATCAAAGCTCGAAAGACACCATTAGTTTGAACTGAATTCACTGAAAGTGAAACTTGTTACATACTGCCTCCTTCATGGCACCTAATTGAGAAATGGATTTTTGGTGGTGAGCAAACAGTGGAGAGAATCTTCAGGTTCATACGGTTGTATGTCAGACTATCAAGGTCACGAATACTGACCTACAAAAATATCAATTCCAGGATATGAACTACCTCTGTGTCATCCAGGTAAGTATAAATATTGAAGTGTAGTTTTAACACTCTTAACCTTTCATTATGTACCTTGAAGATATATGTATAATGAGTGTATGTAGATTAAGAATAGCAATTCTATACATATCTAAATATACCTCTGTAGACTATACAATAGTAGACAATATCCTGAAGTCCATATTTATGTGGATAGATGTGAATAATTTGATATTCAATTAGAACATGATTAAATGCATATGTTAAGTCTTTAAAAAATACCTTGACAGCTGACTCTATACATGAAAGGCTTAGGCAGTTAATAGTATCAGAAACCATTTGGTGCAGTTTCTAAAATTGCCAAGAAGCTACAAGTCGTGTGCAAGCATAATCTGTTACACCTGGACACTTTTGACTTAAAGTGCACCTTAGTAAATCCAAGAGGATGTTTTATTTTCTTATTTGGCGACCATGAAAGGATCTCGCAGCAGAACCCACCTTAACTACTCATGTTTAAAAACCCTGTAATCTAGCACTAGGGAGTAGCATGCATATTCATAAAGCTGCAGAGAAGAAATGTTTTGGGGTGAAGTAAACTAAGCACTAGAAATTATTATTGAAATTGACTGTGAACAGGCGCCTCTGAAACATAGCACGACATTTAACCAGATTCATTGTCAAATCTCATGAAGAATTTTCAAGGGTGGAGGTTGGACAGGATAAATATGTCAGTAACAACAAATATCAACAAACAGGATAAGTGTGGAGGTAGCACAAAATCCCCAAATTTAGACCAAACCCTGAGTGGTCATTTGCATAGAAATAGTTATGCTTGTAGAAAGCTTGCACAAAGTCCTCTGGCATGTAGATCACAAGGCTAATCTTGAGGGTACGATATATGCCCACAATTCTCAAGGATGGGGATGGACCAGGGAAATATTATATTTGGGAGTTAGACACATAATTCCAAACTGTGGAAATAATATAGCTAATTCTGAGACCGGTAAGCCAGATGCATAGTGTTAGTTAATTAGAGTACACAATTAGTCTTGACAAAGGGAAGATGGATTAATATTTATCAAGTTTGTACATGGGACATTCGATCCCGAGGCTCGGCAAATGTGGGAATAGCACTGTTGATCGTATGTGCGAAGCATGGGTTTGGGTCCATGTTCCACAACAAGAAAGACTGTCTTAGGTGTAGAGTCTGTGTTCCCGGTCCTCGTGCTTCCCTCAGTGGAAGCAGTGCCAGCTACATTTTCCCATTCAATTCCCAAGACAATACCCCATGAGCAGCTTTGCCAAGTGCATGTTTTCTTCTATGTCTTCACCCAAAAGCATACGGCCTAGTGAGTATTCTTAGCTACATGTCATGCCCAGTTCTTTAGCTCTGGGTTGCAAGGAGAGTACAATACCTGGGTACTATGTTCATGTCTTCTCATAGCAGTGGCTGCACCTGAAGCATAGCATGGGTTCTATGTCCAGGTCGACACACGCAGAAGCGGCAACTGTGTGCATAGCTTTAGTTCTATATCTATCTCAAACCCCTAGAGCGGCTGCGTGAGAAGCATAACCTGAGGTCTATAAACATGACCCACCCCAACAAAAGCAGCCGAGCCATGTGCTCAGCCTGGGTTCCAAATAAAGATTCTTGCCAAGGGGTAGCTGTGCCGTGGATATAACACTGGTTCTAGGTATGCGTCCTGCCCAGCACCCGGCACAGGCATAGCCTGAATTTTTAAGTTTGTCTCCTTCCTCTGGAGAGGCTGAGCACATGCCTGGGATTTATTTCAAAGATTGCCCCAGGAGTGGCACAGCTGTGGTTCTAGGCTGAAGTCATTCCCTGAATCTGTGCTATAAACACTGTTGCCTGGGTTCTAAATCTACGTCATGTGGTGGAAGAAGCTGTGACTGCTGCATTAGTTTGAGTTCTGATAATCCCTTTCTCGTTCAATATTTTGGCTATTCTGCCCTGCTAAGGTGCAAAACCTCTATCTCTCTTCTCGCTGGGAAGCCATGGATGCCCCCCAAGTCGTCAGTTAAATACTTATAATTAATTATCTCTGATTTAATCTAACAACACGTTTTGGGCATTTCATTACATTTGAGGGTCAGAGTGTTGTTATGTTTCTTATTTATAATTCCAATTCAGTTACGTAATAAGACATTTCTTCTCAAACCTTTTCTACATTCGAGCTAAGGTATTGAAAGGATCTATCGAAGTCTCCATTTTGCACAGTTAAGACTCACCCTCGGCATCGGCATTACTGCGCTTTGGGTAACATAAAAAGAATAGACATCAAAGCCTACACGAGGTCAGCGCTTATATTCGGGGGCTGGGGATTTTGCCATGAAAACCCCTAAACTGTGCGCATTTTTCACCTCTAGCAAAATAGTTAACACTTCCAGAAGGACGGTGCTTATCACACAGAACAGAAATAAAACAATCAGTACGTGCAAAACAGCTAATGGCGCCCGTCAGCCTCGGAAAGTGGTGGACCATACATAGGCAGAAAATGGCTGAGTTCATTGGGGTTGGGTGCGGGGGAGTATTTTTTTTTAACGGGGTTGCGGGGGATAGTTACTTTTTAAAAAACCCGTCCTTTAAATTTCCTCTCTTATTTTTTCTTCAAATGAGATGGCGTTTAGTTCCAGGCAGCTTAGGCGGGAACGCTGCCCTGAAACATCGGGGTTTCTGTTTGGAACACAAGCTGTGCTCTTACAAGCGCGAGCCCCTGGCCTGATCCCTCCGCGCCCTCGTCGGTTAACCCTCTCTCCCTGGTGGTTTCATTCGAGACCCCCTCGTCGTCGATAGATAATGTCCATGTACATACACTCCGGGTATCAAAACACCGGCGCCTGCACTCCGAGATCTCGTCAAACATGAAGTACATTTATTATTAACGTGCCTGCGTCAGCGTGGAAAAACATTTTTAACAGAAGTTTTCGACCACTTTCTGAAGCACATACACCCGAGGTTTCCACCATGTAGACAATTATTTACCAGTGAGATTAAAAGAAGCCGAAGATGTAAATACATTTAAAGAGTTTGAGCAGCCAGGCTGGGTTATTCGACGATCCCTCTGAAATAGTTTCATAATTTGAGAGAAAACAAAGTGATGGCATTTTAAAGAAGTTCAATGTGACCTGACCTATAAATGTCCATCTTTAATTTGTATGTCCCTGTGTCTATCGGGCTGTGATAATAGCCTATGACACGAGGCTGCTTTAATTGACATGTCTACATGCTGGTGTTTAAGTGGATGCTATAGACGAACAAAAGGGTAGGGGATGAAGATATTTGTATTTAAGAAAATAGATAAAACATCCTCCTCTAAGAGCCAATTAGGTTGCTTGCATGAGGAAGAGGAGGCTGAAGATGAAGAGCAGCAGAGAAAAAGAGGCGCATCCTTGAATATGGAGCCGTTTACCTCCAAGAACTCAATTTTTTTTTTTACGCCTGTTTGACCGCATTAATATAAAAAGTTTTTAAGCTTTGTTCAATTTTTAGCAAAAGACAATTCATCCAAAAGGCCACACATGCTGACGCACCCCTTTACGGGATCTTACCTTGGGCAGCTGGACGTGTGATGCCGGGGAGCGATGTGCACCAGACAGATGGTCCCTCGTCCACTGTTTGGAAGAGATGACAAAATGCTGAGGGACGAGAAAAAATTCCAATTGTGATTTTTTTTTCTGTCTGAGCTCAGAGGGCTGGAAAAAAAAACCTTACTAGCCCCAGGATGGAGTCATGTGACCTGGGATACAGGCCATGTGACCTAGTTTCCTTCAAAATCCTTCATTTTGTTGAAGATGGGAGGGCCCAACAATGCGCTATTTGACATTCCGACGATGCAACAAAAAAACCTGCGCTACTAGAGCTAATGCTTTATCGCATTGAGTGATTTTGTTGTTTCTCAAACGCAGTGTTGTGTACACTGCTGCAACTAGACGGTATCTGTGAGCAAATTTCCCATCCTAGAGAGATATTAGGAGAGCGTGCAGGTTTTGTTGAGAAGGATATGAAAGAATCATTTTTAGGTCTTCTGGCCATTTGATTTGATCCTTATGGTCAGTGGTAACCCTAAGGCTTGGAAGGAAAATGGTAGCCTACATTTAGCCCTTGTTGAAACTTAGTGCATCTTGTTTCCTTTTACTGGCTGATTTCACAGACCTTCAAGGGAGATACAAGTGAATTCTTTTGAGAATATTTTATATTTTCAATAGCTGTAAGAAGATGGAAGCAGGTAGAAACATTCTTATTCCTTGCTTCGCTCTTAGAAAATATCCACCATGTAATACCAACCAGAAGTCAAAATTCCATTATAGTTCTACTGCCACCTCCCTCACAGATAATCAGCACCATGGGAAATAGAGGGACAGAAATTTTCACTTCACTAATATCTCATTTAATTTGGGAGGCAAATGGCAGAAATCTCTAGACCAATGGAAAATCATTTCCACCAGGAAATAGCAGACATATAAATCACCATCTTCTTCATGGCTCAATCACTAGGGAAGAAGCAGACAAGAATCCCCTGCTCTTTCAATCCTCATATGCACTGGGAAGGCATTAGGGTATCAATTTAGAGATCCCACAGCTTCAGGGCACAAGTCCTAAAAATAAATGCCGGAATAATTAGCGTCAACACTGTGCAATAACATAATATGGAGTGAGTTCACAAGAAATGATGTCACAGAAAAAGTGGCATCGCATCCCTACAAGCTTTGATGTACATGAGTCTAAAATCAAAGAGCAAAGCATATGTTTATTAACATTTAATCACTGGAACGGGAAAAATGAATAACTGTCTATACTTGCTGTGAAAGTAAACATACATCAAGGAATTAAGATAATGCTTAGGAAACTCCAAAGTTGTTATTATTCACATTTCAAACTCATCAAGTTGACCTCGAGGGATGACGTCGCTGCTTGATATCTGAAATTACATCAAATCTAAGGCAATTTTTTGTAATATATTAAAAAATGTGACATGGTGAGTGTTTTTATCAGAACTCTTATGTGGTCTCCTGATTGTGTGACCACTTTCCAAAAACAACAAATAAAATAAATATAGATAATCACACATAGATATGTGAAAAACGTTTCAGATTAAATTTTTGTTGTTGTAAATAATGTGTATGATTGTCTTCAAAACGGGAGTAATTGATATTGAAAATCACTATAAATGACAACAATTTAAAGCAAACTGGCAGTATGTGGTACCTACATTTAAAAACTGCAATTTCATTGAGTGAAGACATTTTTTTCTGCATATCGTTTTATGGAATGTTCCTTTAGTGATAATGCCTTTGTTTCCTGTTGGTGTTTTTTAATGAGTCAAAACATGAAAGGGTCACCTCGATAAGAGATGCAGGGATAAATGATGAGTTGTTCCCTCCGCAGTGTAGAGATCCAAAGATGATCCATTCTGGGCTATTCTCAGAACAGAAGTGTAAGCTGTAGGGGAGTGGGCAGTTAAAATAATGCCCTGAGGCCAGATTGTAAGTGTTTGTGACCATGTGGGGAGAAGATGTGTGCTGACTGCTTTGGCTGTGAGACACAAGGTGACACCACAACTCAGTTCACAATAAATTGAGCACTTTTCCTCCCTCTTTGGCTTCTGGCTATGGGCCAGCATCCCCTTTCTAAGTATAGTGAAGGGGGACAGTCCTCCCATACCCTCACTGACTTGGAACTAGGGAAGCAGAGGGAAGAGATCTTCGGCAACTGGAAACATCATATGTATTGAGAAAGCAGAAGATTAAAAATTATAATTATTATCATCATCATTATTATTAATCGTATTCTTATTATTGTTCTTATTCTTATAATTTTTATTATTATTATTGCTGTTATTGTTATTATTGTTGTTGATTTGTTGTTTGTTATTAGTAGTAGTACTAGCTGTAGTAGAGTAGTAGTAGTAGTCGTAGTAGTATTGTTCTTGTTATTATTTTTGAGAATAAGAATATATTTGTAGACTAGAGTGCAGACGTTCACCTCTGTGAGTCACGTCCCACTACTTATAAAATTAAGTGCATTAAAGATAGTATGTGCTACAAAAAAAAGAGCAGTGGAAATGTAATAGCTGGTGCTAGAGATTTACTAGTAGAATAACAAAACTCAAACTAACATCAAGTAAAGGAGTGTTAAATTAATCCAATCAGATAAAGATAACATCAAAAGAAAGATGCTAAAGACTCAATAATCAGATCTTGAGGGGTTTTTCTGAATTTTTGATCAACTGGTTCTCTTCTCCTATCTAAGGGAATATTATTCCTTACCTAAGTACCCTGGGTGCTGAAGGGTTTGCCACCCCATTTCCTGTCTCTCTAAGTTGGCATTTCAAACAGTAGTCCTGTGGCAGAGCTTAAACGGCATTCTGAGGTGTATTTAATGTATTTCTTCCTTAGAAATTCTGGGCCTTCTCCATAGAGGTTTGTGTACATTAAGTACGCTGGTTAGAACATGATTCTTTTACAGACAGGAATCCGCTAAGGCTGAGTCAGATGTTTAGATACAGAGTTAATTTTTATGCATTTTGAGTTTTCTTTATACAGACAATACTTTTATATGGCAGCCCTAGATAGAAAGAGATGCCACAGTCAATTCTAGACTCTATGAAACCATTATTGTTAGTATACTAAACTGAAAGCTTAAAAGTCGAAATATTCTGTGCAAACTCTTCAGACGATAAAAACAAGGCTTTACAGAGACTGCAATTTGGGTTTCAAGAGACAATTGTGAATCAGCTTCCTTACCCAAGTCTAGTACCACATTTAATGGAACGAGGAGGGGCCCATAGCTGTTAGCGACATAGTGCCCTCCCACATCGTCTTCTTGGACAGATTTAGTTTAGTAAAGTTGAAAAAGTGTCTAACATACAAAAATACACATTTTCCACAGCTTGTGTGATGCAGAGGAGGCTAGCTTTAAAGTTTTACTCTAAATTAAAGAACACTTTATCAGCATATCCATAAAATGGAATGTCAAAATGTTGTAACAAGCTTGTTAGAGGATGTAAGTATCAATTAAATAGTAGTAGAGTGGTCGTGAGTTTTGGGGAGCACCCAAACAAACCTGTGTCAATTCAGTTCGAAAACTCTCCAGTTGAATTGCTTGTCTTGTCTGAGTAGTTTCCCAGTCAGCTGGCATGGCAGTGTGGTTGATGGTGTTAAATGCCACAGAGAGATATTAAATTATCTCTGTACCATCACCACCGACATCTGCTATCATTCTCAAGTTATCTACAACAAATCTAACCACCATTTCCATACCCGAAATTTCCAGTTTCATCATACATCACTGCAGAAACCTCTACAGCTTTGAAAAATAGTCTTCAAGGGAAAGGAAGAGGCAACAATGTCACACTCTCTCACTTACACTATACTGAAGAGTTAGATGGCGGAAATCTCGAGCTCTCCCAAAGCTCACCAGTCCTAGCAAGGTAGAGGGACAGAGATTCCTATCTTCTCTGCACCACAGAGAGGCTAACGTGTAGAAGCCTCCAGTCGTCTCGTACATCACCAAACTTCGTCTCCTGTCTCCAGCTCCTTGAAACCTCCCCATTGAATCCCCTCACTCTCGCTCTCTCCAGCACTTCATTATGCCTGAGAGGACTGGGGGACAGAGGCCTCCAATCCCCTCACACATCAGTTCACCCAAAGCCAAAGGTGCAGTTATCTCCAGCACCAACACACCTAATTGTCACTGAAAAGATTTCTATAAGGCAGGTGTCTCCTTTCGCTGATCTTCCCTGCAGTTGCGATGGGGAAGGAAAGATAGCTCTACCTACTACACACCTCATCTGCACCACGGTGGCTGTAACCACAGGATACACGATCAAATCCCGTGTTTCTCATCTGAATTTGGACGGCTATTACAGAGGTATGTACCCACCTCATGCTTCACACAACAACATCTTCCTGCTTTCCAGAGAAACTTCCATTTGTGTTCCCCACTTTCTGCTGTCAAAAATATTCCCAAGAGTCAATGGCATTTCACTGTTGTTGGAATTTATAATGGCCGATGGCACTGAGAGAAAGCCAGCACCCCTCATTACCGCATGTTCATCAGCTCCGCTCACAAGTCGAGACGATGCAATGGAGGTGACCTTCATAAAGAACAGAGTTGCTGGTGTCCAGGACAATCACTCAGGATGATATTAAAGGGAATCAGATTTTTGTTGGATTATTTGATTGACATTTGATGGTCTATTCTTTACAGAAGAGTAACTTCCCAGGCATTCTAATGAGTACCACCCGAGTTCGTGATGCCCCTGAATATGGAAGGCTCGTGAGCAGCATGTTCTATATATCATCCTGTGCTTGTCCTGACAGGTTTGGGATCACTATGTCTGTATCTTACGGATAGGAGCACCATGTCCTGTATGTGACAGAGCAGGGAGTGTCATATTAAGTGTTCGTGTCAGCACCTTGTCCTAGATCTGACAGAGCCTGGAGAAACATGGCTGCATCTGACCACTGGAAGCGGCATATCTTGTACCTAACAGAGGTGGGAGAGCAATGTCCTCTAGCTGATAGTAGAAGTGCCATTCCTGCCTCCGTAAGCTGTGAGAACTCTCGTCTGTGTGTATATACGTGGGTGTGTATGTGTGTACCTGGTTCTGTGTCTGACAGAGGTGGGTGTGAGATGTCCTGCATCTGACAGAACTCTGAGTGCCATGCCATATATGTGGCAGCCGAGAGCACTATATACCCAATCGACAGCTGGGAGTGTCATTCATTAATTTACCAAACCTGTGTCAATTTGATAGCTTGAAGCACCATATCCTGTATCTGACAGCTGGGCGGACCATAGCACGTGCCTTTGGGAGCACCATATCCTGCATCCAACAGTGCTAGGAATGCCATGTCCTGTATCCGACAGAGCTAGGAATGCCATGTCCTGTATCCAACAGAGCTAGGACCACCATGTGTTGTATCTGAAGCCTGGAAGCATCATGCTTGTGTCTGACGGAGCTGGAAGTGCCACATCATGTATTGAAAATCTGGGAGCATCATATCCTATGCCATTGGGTGCACTATGTCCTGGGTCTGTGGGGCACAATGGTTTGTTACTGACAGTGTTAGGAGTGCTGTGTCCTGTATGTGGCAGAGCTGGGAGTGCAATGTCCTGTAGGTGGCAGAGCTGGGAGTGCAATGTCCTGTATGTGGCAGAGCTGGGAATGCATTGTCCTGTATGTGGCAGAGCTGGAAGTGCCATGTCCTGTGTGTGGTAGAGCTGGGAGTGCATTGTCCTGTATGTGGCAGAGCTGGGAGTGAAATGTCCTGTATGTGGCAGAGCTGTGAGTGACATGTCCTGTATGTGGCAGAGCTGGGAGTGCCATGTCCTGTATGTGGCAGAGCTGGGAGTGCCATGTCCTGTATGTGGCAGAGCTGGGAGTGCATGTGGCAGAGCTGGGAGTGCATTGTCCTGTATGTGGCAGAGCTGGGAGTGCATTGTCCTGTATGTGGCAGAGCTGGGAGTGCCCTGTCCTGCATGTGGCAGAGCTGGGAGTGCCATTTCCTGTATGTGGCAGAGATGGGAGTGCCATGTCCTGTATGTTTTGATGTGTTTGATTAGCTCAAGCGCTCCGTCCATCATCCCCTTTGGTATCGCTTTGTTCGCCCTAAGTTGGCAGGGTATGCCCAGACGTGGGTCCCTTGCTCACTTTGCCACTGGATTCAAGCTAGCCTGGCTGATGACGGCTGAATAGCCAGAAACCGGTCCCAGGATGCTTGTTTCCGGTCCAGGGAAGACATGGCTTGGCAGTTCGGGCTGGACTGTTCCCATGAGGCACAGGGTCAGACTGATTTGCATATGGCCATGTCTGAACTGGGGTGGTGGAGTGAGCTAAAGAATGATGATGGATTAAACCCAGATCAGTTGACTGGGGGTGAGTGTTTGATTAGCTCAAGCGCTCCGTCCATCATCGCCTTTGGTATCGCTAAGTCCTGTATGTGGCAGAGCTGGGAGTGCATTGTCCTGTATGTGGCAGAGCTGGGAGTGCATGTGGCAGAGCTGGGAGTGCATTGTCCTGTATGTGGCAGAGCTGGGAGTGCATTGTCCTGTATGTGGCAGAGCTGGGAGTGCCCTGTCCTGCATGTGGCAGAGCTGGGAGTGCCATTTCCTGTATGTGGCAGAGATGGGAGTGCCATGTCCTGTATGTGGCAGAGCTGGGAGTGCCATGTCCTGTATGTGGCAGAGATGGGAGTGCCATTTCCTGTATGTGGCAGAGATGGGAGTGCCATGTCCTGTATGTGGCAGAGCTGGGAGTGCATGTGGCAGAGCTGGGAGTGCATTGTCCTGTATGTGGCAGAGCTGGGAGTGCATTGTCCTGTATGTGGCAGAGCTGGGAGTGCCCTGTCCTGCATGTGGCAGAGCTGGGAGTGCCATTTCCTGTATGTGGCAGAGATGGGAGTGCCATGTCCTTTATGTGGCAGAGCTGGGAGTGCCATGTCCTGTATGTGGCAGAGCTGGGAGTGCCCTGTCCTGCATGTGGCAGAGCTGGGAGTGCCCTGTCCTGCATGTGGCAGAGCTGGGAGTGCCATTTCCTGAATGTGGCAGAGCTGGGAGTGCCATGTCCTGTATGTGGCAGAGATGGGAGTGCCATGTTTTGTAAGGGGCAGAGCTGGAAGTACCTTGTCCTGTATGTGGTGTACCTGGAACCACCATGTCCGGTATTGTATTAACCAGGGTCACCAGGCTCTCGATAGGGCAGAGTCGGAAACAGCACTTTGTGGGCCGTGCCTGTGGACCATGCCTCGTTCCTCGTCACACCCTCTCATCCCCAACTCCCCACCCCGTCCCCATGTTCCTGATATCAATATCCCCAGTGTTCCTCTGCTGATTAGAGCCCGCAGGCGGCTGCCCTCCGAGTCTTGCCATCTGGAGCTGTATTAATGCCCCCACCCCCTGACCTAAATCTCCTCACTGCAGACAGAGGGAGGAAGCTGCTCAGAGGGGGTGGCGCTGTGCACATCCTCTGAGCATCTCTCACATCGCTCATTTCTGCCTCATCCTCAATGTCAACCTTCATCATCGTCAGACCTACGAATGCCCAGGTTATCCCCTTAATGATCGTGACTAACAAAGTCATTCTCTTCATCATCATACTCTGGTACCCACCACCACCCACCTCTATGCACTGCCTGTCAGCTTCTCCTTCTCCACCAATGCCCCTAGCCCTCTGTAGCCTCACATCCCAGCCCAGCACCAGCCGAGTCCTCCATCCCTCATCCATTAGTACGAAGAGCTCTGTGAAGAAGAAATAACACTGCAACGCTCTGCACCCCAAACTGCATATGGTTTTGCCAACAGAGCCCCGTGCTCTGTGTGCCAGCCCACATGTGGTATCATCTACCCAGCCCTTTACTCTGTGCCTCCCCTTCATAGAGTATTGTCTACATATCCCGGCATTATGCACCCAAACCTGCATGTCCGTCGTATCGAATACACGGCCCTGCACTATACACCAGAGTCTCTTTGTGGTATCGCCTACCCTGTCCTTCACTCCGCACCGCTCATACATGTGGTTTCATTTAGACAGCACTGCATGTGGAGTGGAACACACAGCCCTGCACTCTGCACCTCAACCTCTGTGCTGTATCACCTCCCCAGCAGGGGCGGCTCCTCCGGTAAGGTGGAGAAGCGACGCCCCAGTGCTCTCAGAGAAGGAAAAATAAAATGATAGCATAGTTATTATCATTTTATTTTTCGTAGGTTCAGTTCAGGGCACGGTTAGGGCGGGTCAGGGCTGGTGGCACAGGGGGAAGAGTGGTTTGCACTCAGCATATCAAAGATGACAGTGAAGAAAAGTGCTGCCTTTGTGCTATTGAGAAGTCAATTCACAGTGCACCAATGGACTTTGTCACTAGTATTTTATCTTTCTTGATTCCATCTTACTAAGTCTATCTCTCATTTCCCACTCTCATTATATCACCACCATTTCTGCTTCCATCAAATCACCCAATTTCTCATTCTTCCACCACTTCTCATCCGCCAACATATTTAAGTCTCTCTCACTTGCACTGCTGATCTCTATCTCTGTCATTCTTATTTCTATCTTTCCCAGTTTTCCTACCTCCCCTTCCTGTTCTGCTCCCTCCCCAACCTTCCTTCTTAACTCCACCTCTTTCCTCTTATTTCATTAATGTATTCCAGTTTCCCCTTCACCGTCATTCTCATGCCTCTACCATGATCCCTCACACCTACTTGGTTTTTTTTGGGAAGTTTTATATAGCGCAAACTCGTCCCGAAGGTATCAGAGCGCTTTGCAGGAGCACCAGTTGCGTTACAGATGGACACATTAATTTTGTTAGGCATGGAGAGATTAAGTGATTTGCCCAAAATCACAGGATGTTGAGCGTCCCTGCCGAGACTCGCACCTGGTTCCCCAGCTCCAAGGTCGACCGCTCTAGCCGTTTGGCCACATCCTCTTGTTCTCTCACATCTGTGACAGATGATTTTGCCCTCTCCTCTATTTCTACAGGGTTTCTTGCATCCCAGTCTCTCATTAGTTTACTCTGTATCTTCTATTTTGCTGCTTACTTCCAAAGCTCAAGCTTTCATTCTCTAAACTCTCTCCCTATACCATGATAACCTTTAACTCTCCCAGTTGCACTCCCACCCTGACCACTTATTATCCACTCCATCCTCCAATTTTCCATTCACCTGCACACTTCTCGTTCTCTAATTTCTATAATCCACTCTCCCTTTCACATTCAATCCACCTTGACCACTAAATATCTCTATCTCTTCAGTTCCTCTGTTTCTTCCAGCTATATTCCTCTCATGTTCCCACGATCATCATTTAATGCCACTTTCACCACTATCTCTATCTGTAATCCTCTAGTCTCTGCATCCCTAGTCTCCTAACAACCTCCAACTTTGCCCTTCTTTCTCATTTTCAAGCACCAAACAGATTGGTGGTTTCCTTCACTACTACCTCTCTGCTTCTCTCACATACATCTCCATTTCCAGTATTCCTTTCAGCTCACTCAACTTCCTGAGTCTTCCTTCATTGTTCTCCCTTATAAATTCCATATTTATACCTGTGTCACCTCTCTTTCCCATTCCACCACAACCACACCACTCATCTTGTTACATCCAAGTCAATCCAACCTGAACTCCTTAACCGCTTCCAGTGGGTATCTCTCTCCCTTTCTTTTTGCCTTCCACTCTTGTACACTCTTGTACAGTCTCATGCTCATTCTCTCTTTGCCTTTCATTAGCATTTCATTTTACTCTTTTTATCTTTTCTGCTCCTTCATTCTTTTTTGGAAGCCCTCTGTGCATTTACTACCAGTCCCTTTCTATGTAGACATTTTCATGTCTCTGTTATTATCCTTTCTTGTTTATTCCCCACCTTGTACTTCTTGTTTATTTTTGTCCTTCGTTATATCTCTTTTGCTATTGCTACAAAAATCCGCTTTTTTATTCTGTGACCCACTTTCTTTCTAATTCTAGGTATTCCCACACTTTCATTTTCTTCCTTCTTTTTCTTTCCTCTCTCACTTTATTGTCCTAATTCTCTCCCTTTGCCCCCACTCACTTTCTCCTTTGCTGTTCCTTTTCTTCACTCTCCCTTTTCCTTTTCTGATGTTCTTGTTTTATTAGCCTTTCTGTTACAATGCTGAATCGTAACTCCTCTTCTGCCCCACCCAGAGTTCAATCAGGTCTGTCTTGTCGCTCGGTCATTAGTGACCCTTCGCGCCCGTTCCCATCATTAATTTCAACATGTATAATAGATGACAACAACAAAATCAGCAAAAGAGCAGGATTCATAAAGAAGAGGTACAGCGCAGGCAGGAGCAGATCAAGCTGCTTACAAGAGGTTGTTCATTGGCCGCAGCAAACTACCCTCACAAAGCCAGAGCAGGTACTACGCATGTAGCAGCATTGCAAGTCTCTCTCTCTCTCTCTCTCTCTCTCTCTCTCTCTCTCTCTCTCTCTCTCTCATATACACACACATGATATGATAAAGTTTTATAAAGCGCACTAAAACCCTCAGGTACCAAAGCGCTATTGTTAGACAGACTAGTCCACAGAGTCAAACCAACCATGAAATCAGGGGACTGTAGTGAGAAAAGCCAGGTTTTCAAATGTTTTTTTAAAGGACATAAGGGAGTCTGCTTCAGAGATATAAGTGGGCAGCGTGTTCCACAGCTTGGCAGCGGCAACTGAAAAGGAACACCCTTCCCATCTTTCCTTCCTAAATCTGGGAATTATTACTTTTTTAAGGTGAGCTGATCTGAGAGACCTACTAGGTGTGTACCACTAAAATAATACACTCAGTTGGCTAGGGCCCTTCTTATGCAAAGCCAAGAAAACAGTACACCAGGAGCGGCCCGTGCAGGTAAGAGCGGTGGGGTGGTGAGACTGGGTGGGGAGGGGGACTCGACAGACAACGACAAGGGAAAAATAAATAAATAATAAATGTTCCCTCGTCGTCTGTAGAGTCCCCCCACCCTGCCCCACCGCTCTTACCTGCATGGGCCGCTCCTGGAGTACGCAGAGCCTTGAAGGAAATTGGCTTCCTAACTGGAAGCCAATGAAGAGAGCAGATATCATCTCTAGCCAAGAGCCTCTTGAGGATGTTTAGAATGAGGCGGGCAGCCGCATTCTTTACAATCTGAAGTTTATTCAGTGAAGACCTGTTAATGTTAAGGTACAGTGCGTTACAATAATCAAGCCGCAAGGTGACTAAGGCGATGATGACTGATTGGTGCAACTCCGCCGGGATATAAGGAAAGATCTTTTTTTAAAATCCTTATTATGTATAAACAAGTACTAGTAGTACGGCTGACCTGTGTGTCAAAGCTCAAAGTATCATCAAATATAACACCAAGATGATTTGCTGTCTTTACTGGAGTGGGGAGAGGTCCACAGGCTTCCAGCCACTAGATGTTAGACCAGATGGATTTCTGGGCCCAAACAGAAGAACCTCAGTCTTGTCTGCATTGAGCTTCAAAGAGTTGTCCCTCATCCAGCTGTTAATGCTAGACACACACTGGTTGAACCTCTCCACCACTGTGGTCAGGTTATTGGAGATGGAGACGATAATTTGAGTATCGTCAGCATACGATATTACTTGAAACCTGAATGATTGCCCCAATTCAGCCAGAGGGGCTACATACAGATTGATTAACATGGGACTCATGCATTCACACAATAACCCACCCTACTCCCCCTTGGTATATTAGGAGAAGAAATGTAAGATTCCCTCATTGAGAATAGGTACAGCACAGGCAGCATCAGTATAAGATTCCTCAACGCAGAAGACGAATGGCACACACAGCTAAACTGTAAGCTTCCTTGATGTAAAACAGGTAGGGCATGGCTGTCCGTGCCCCTGGACATCTTGGGTTATGTTTTTTTAGGTTGGGTGGGGTTGGTTGGGGGGACTTCTTGGGTCTTCACGTTTGGGGCCTGAGTTATGTTTCCACCGCGACAGGTACTCCTTGCTTTTGGATGTATGGGGTTGGGGGGGGCGGGTGGGCACTGGGGGTTAGAGGGGGGGGTTCATTGTTATAACTGTTTTACGCACCAGACACACCTGCACATTTCATGTCACAGGTATTACATCGACAGCTATAGACAGCAACGAGGGGGGATGACGCAACCCACAGGTAACACTCCATTGGGAGAGCTAAACATAATCTCTTGGAATGTACGAGGGCTACTGAACAAGATCAAGCGAGGGGCGGTGCTCCGACTGGCAAAACGCTATGAGGCCGATGTCCTTCTGTTGCAGGAGACACATCTCCTGGGCAATAAAGCTCCTTGCCTTAACAGGTTTGGCTTTGCCACTACATACAATTCCGGATTTTCACGGGGTGCACGAGGCCCGGCGGTCCTTATTCACAGACGTGTGCCGCTCCACATCTCTAAACACTGGCTAGACCCCGGTGGGCGCTTTACCATAGTCTCAGGCACATTGGCCGGGGAGCAAATTACAATTGGGAGTGTTTATGCCCCTCCTCCGTTGGGCCAAACTTTTGCCGACAAAAATACGCAACTGTGGGGCGACCTTCCTGACGGCTTGACGATTCTAGGTGGTGACTGGAATGATACCATGGGCCCCCAAGATAGATGGCGGGCGGCGCAGCCAGACAGATCCCCCTCTGCGTCCAAGTTGCATATACTCGCGCACACTTTAGGATGGTCCGACACATGGCGCGCGCTTCACCCTACTGAGGCGGGGTTTTCGTAAGCATCGGCCGTCCATCACACTCTCTCACGGCTCGATTACATATTCCTTCCACGCAGTTATTCACACAGACTTGCACAGGCCTTGATCTTGGCTAGAGGACTCTCAGATCACTCGCCCGTTCAAATCAAGCTGCGCCTACAGGCCCCCCGGACTTCGTGCAGGTGGCGCATGTCCCCGTGGCTCCTCCGGGATGCTACGTATCAGGACACTCTCCGTCTCGCTATTGTGGAATATCTCCGGTTTAACGTGGCTACCTCTCCATCGCCGGTAACGTTATGAGAGGCTCTCAAGCCAACGATTAGGGGACTGACATTAGCTTCCGCACGGGGGAGAAACGTAAGCGCCTGGCGCAAGTGCTGGAATTAGAGAACCGCCAAAGCCAGCTGGAGTCGCAAATATTGGAAGGATCGGACCCCAGCTCACGACGTAACCTGCTCCATGTTCAGCAACAAATTCGTCAGCTCCTTACAGACGAGGCCAAGGAGGCGTGGCTGGCAACCCAGCACAGGATATATCAATGGGGCGATAAGTCCAGCCAAATGATGTAGCTGCTGTGCCAGGCTAGATCGACTCCGGTACAGGTTCCTCTTTTGCGAGCCCCGGATGGCACATTATGTACCTCCCCTGACGCGGTGGTCCAGGTGTTCGCCTCCTTCTATTCCAACCTGTACCAGGAGCGTGAGTTGATAGCGGAGCCTCTAATAGATGAATTTCTCTCAGATATTCCCCCGCAGGCTGTCTGACCAGATGCGCGACCAGCTGGATAGCCCCATTTCGGTCGATGACCTGCAGGCGGCGCTGGCAAGTATCCACCCGGGTAGGGCTCCCGGCCCGAATGGCTTCCCAAGTGACTTTTTGCATCCCCACATGGCGACTCTGGGCCCCCACTTATTAAAGGCCCTGCATGAAGCCTTAGACCAGCGTATCTTACCAATGGATTGGCGTCACGCCGAGATCGTGGTATTCTTAAAGCCCGGTCGTCCCCCGGAAGACCCAGCCTCCTATCGGCCTATCTCATTGCTGAACTTTGAAGCTAAGCTCCTAGGGAAGGTCTTGGCGGACCGCCTCAGATCTTGCATCCACGACCTTATACACCTTGACCAGGCGGGCTTTATGCCGCAGCGCTCTACCAGGCATAACATCAGGCGCGTCCACAATGCCATCACGGGTGCGTCCAGCTTAGGTCGCCCGGCGGCTGTTTTACTCGCCGATATTGATAAGGCGTTCGACTCCCTGAGTTGGACTTACCTCTTCAAACTCTTGGAGGCCATGAATCAGGGCCCTCGGTTTGTAGCCTATACGAGGCTGCTATACACGGACCTCGCCGCGTCGGTTCGTGCCGCGGGACAGTGCTCTGCTCCCTTTCCCATCCGTCGGGCATGAGGCAGGGCTGCCCCCTGTCCCCTCTTCTGTTCGCCCTTGCGATAGAGCCCTGGCGGCATGGGTGCGTCAGGACCCGGCGATTCGGGGGATAGATTGGACACAGGAGCACTCCGATAGAATCGCACTTTATGCGGATGACGCCCTTTTTTTCATGTCGGACCCATGGTTCTCAGGGCCACGCATCCTCCAAATTCTTCGGGTTTTCGGCAAAACCACTGGGTTGTGCCCCAACCCATCCAAATCCACTCTTTGTCCTATTTGCGGGGACCAGAGGAATCAAGCCTGGGCCTCGGGACTGCGCATGGCTGATACTGGCTTCAAATATCTGGGGTTTTCATCTCGCCGTGTCCCACAGTCTCCTGGACGCACAATATCGCTCCACTGCTCCCTGCTGTCCGCAATGAGACGACGGTCTGGTCCCAGCTACCTCTGTCTCTCTATGGAAGGTCCGCCATTTTTAAGATGGTGTCCTTACCGCGCCTACTATATCGGCTCCAGAACTTTCCATACTCCATCCCTCCGTCATGGTTTACTCAGCTTAACGCTCTTCTGAACAGGTTCCTCTGGTAGGGGGGGGGACGATTCGTTTGGCACTCTCCACGTGTACGCAATCTACGTATTGCGGGGGCATTGCTGCGGCGGATGTCCAAGCGTATTATTCCGCCTCACACCTCTTGGTGATAAATGAGTGGTGGTATGGGTTGGAGTCAGACCCGGCCTACGCAGTCGAGCGGGTCGCTTTGTCCGGCATCCCCTTGCTACACCTCCTGTATAGCAATGCGTCCCTAGACACTCTGCCACCGGCTTGCCATACAGTCATACGAATCTGGAGGCGGACGGTTCGATCCATGGGATGGTGGGGTAGACTGACCCGCTCCACTCCCCTATGGCACGGCACCTTTCTCCAACCTGTTGCAGCGTTCTGCGGTTTCCGCAAATGGGACCACATCGGGATTTCCACGCTGGGGGATATCATGTGGGGCACTACCCTTAAATCCTTTCAAGGGCTTCAGTCAGATTTTGACCTTCATAAATCACAGTTTCATCGGTACCTACAGCTGCGACATGCCCTTGATCCTCTGATACACCACCTGGAGGCTTTGCCTGAATTCCACCCGTTAGAGGGGCGCCTACTGATGGGAAACATCGGGGACCACAAAATTAGGCGCATATACCAGACACTCAATACACACGCTAGGACAACGATCCATAAAACCAGAACAGCATGGGCGGCGGATCTGCCGGCCCTCACAGATGACGACTGGGCCGAAGCCTTGGCCAGCCCCCGTTACTCGGCGGTGTCTGCGAGATACAGGCTCATCCAGTTTAAGTACCTCCACCGGGTGTATTACACTCGTTATCGGTTGTGGAAAATGGATGCGATTCAGTCCCCTATGTGCCTCCGCTGTAGCTCAGAGGAGGGATCCTTTTTACATACGGTGTGGAGCTGTGTGGTGATACAGCCGTTCTGGACCGGTGTGGGTCGGGTCCTGGCGTGGCCTGTTCCCCTGGATCCTTGACTGGTACTCTTACATGGCACGGACGACATCGGCGGGAATCGCTATAAACAGCATCTGTTATTTCTTGGCCTTACTTTAGCCAAACGAGACATAGCGCAGCACTGGAAAGATCCCTCCCCGCCCAGTGTGTCCAACTGGAAAAAGGCCTTGGACAAATGTATGACGGCCGAACTTGTGGTGTTTCAGGCGAGAGTGTGCCCACAGAAGCACAGGAAGATATGGGCCCGCTGGGCCACGTACAGAGGTATAGATCTCCCCCCATTGTCACAGTCTGCCTCTCAAGACCCCATTGAACGAATGGTGGTTAGCAATTCACCTGTGTAGTGTGCTGATCGTGTGTTCCTGTGGATGGTCATTGATTTACATTGTATGTGTAATGCTTCACAAGGGTGTTTGGTGCTGTTTGAATTGTGTTTGGTCTGTTGTTCTGCAGACCATGTGGGTTTTATCTACGTACTTTACCACTTGCATTTTGTATGTCTTATCCCTGCTGGGCTTCGCCCTTTTGGTACAAAAGAAACTCAATAAAAATGTATTGTTAAAAAAAAAAAACAGGTAGGGCAGAGGCACCAGCAGTGCAACCTTTCTTCACACACAGAACAGGCACAATGCAAGTAGCTGAATTGGAAGAAAAGGTGGAACCTGGATAGGAGCTTTGAAAATTACTCACAAACAAATCATGCATTGTAGTGAACAGCAGTTTAAGCCTTCCTGCTGCATGGGCAGCAACTGTGCAAGGTTTTTTCGGACTAAATATCAAAACTATGAGTAAAAGTTGTAGAAGGCTGCCACTTAAAACAGTTACAGTCCAGGAAAGAGGGAGCACTTCAAACATCCCTCGCAAATGCGATGCACCATGAAAAGCAAGGAGCAATGAGAGCTGCCTTCACAAGAGAGGTGAAAATATGGGTGGCACCTGTGAAAGCACCTCTCACGAAAACAGGTAGAATATCACAGAAGCCAAGCAAGTGTATCTCAAAAACACACACAAGTGGCGCCGGAGCAGTATAACTGGATAGGATGAACGTCAATTCACCAAAATGCCTGTGGTAGCAGAAGTGACATCACATGCCATTTAATCTTTATTTTCCCTCACACGCGCATGCTTACACATGCACACCCATCACATACTCATGCTTACACATACACACCCATTCACACATACACACACTTGCTCACACACAACATTCACACAAAGAACTCTGATGCCAGACTACTCTCGCATATAAAATCACAAGCCCAATATCCCTGGCCTTGAAAGCCCTACATTGGTTAGCGATTGCCAGAAGATCCACATTCAGGCTGCTTTGTATCAACCACAAAGCGATACATGGAACAGTACTGCTCTTCATCAGGAATAAAATCACCAAATACATTCAACAAAGGAACCTCTGCTCTAGATTGGCACCTCGCCTCAAAATCCCAACATACAAGAAAAAAAACATAGGTGGCACATCCTTCTCTGTTCTCTTTACCCCCAAACATGAGATCCACGGATGACTACCTTATCTTCAGAAGACTAATCAAGAGTTGGCTCTTCCCCACATAATCAGCATACTCAAGCATAAACATTCAGCATATTCCTCTTTATATAAGGATTTATTTGGACTATAGATGTGTACCTACATATGTGTATTGCTCTGTATAAACGTGTATAACAAATATGTTTTTAAATATATGAATATTCGTTAGTTCTGCTTAACAAAAATGTACATATTACTTATGGTTATATTATTATATGTTTAACATGTATAAAGGTGACTGCATGAATAAATAAATCTTTTATCATATCTTAACTATTTATCTACAATTGATTCACTATTGATTTCCTTCTATGGACCTATGTATCTTTATACTTATTACTTTGCTTCTAATTCAGCATCTCCAATGCACTACCCGATATTTCACCCTATACCTCTCGCAATATATTCTCTACCTCCACTCTGACTCATCTCAAACCTCATTCTATTACTCTCTCCAATGCAATACCCTATTTCTCACCCTATACCTCTCTCAATATATCCTCTACCTCCACTCTTTCACTCATCCCAAACCCCATCCTACTACTATGATCCCCAAAATAACGCTTTCTAGACTCTCACATATTTCTCACCCTATACCTCTCTCAATATAGCCTCTACCTCCACTCTCTCACTCATCCCAAACCCCATTCTACTACTACGATCCCCAAAATAACTCTTTCTAGACTCTTCCCTCCTCTACTCCTCCTTGCATCATCTAATACCGCTTTTACTATTCAGATCTCCCAAATAAGCCTTCCTAAACCCTTCCCTTTGACTCTTCCCCCTCCACCTCCCTTTTACTCATCCCAAACCTCCTCCTACTGCTATGAGCTCTAAAACAAATTCTAAATCCTTTCCTCTTCTATCCCTCCACTATCCTTTTCAATCCAAATAACAGACTAACATGTCCACCACTCAAATTAATTTTATATTTCCCTATACTAATCTCCCACTAATCCTGTTTGGGTTCCGGAGTAGCGTGCTACCCGCCGAAAAGCGCTTCGACACCTCATCAGGGGTAGCAAGTGCTATATAAATATAAATACAAACCCTCCCCTCTACTATCCCTCCACTACCCTTTTTCTATACAAATAACAAACTTGCATGTCCACCGCTCAAAGTAATTTCATATTCCCCTATACTAATTTCCCCACTAATCCTGCTTGGGTTCCGGAGTAGTGTGCTACCTGCCGAAAAGCGCTTCAACACCCCATCAAGGGTAGAAAGCGGTATATAAATGCACACCTTTCCCTCTTCTGTCCCTCCACTATCCTTTTCAATCCAAATAACAGACTAACATGTCCACCGCTCAAATTAATTTCATATTTCCCTATGCTAATTCACCACTAATCCTTTTTGGGTTCCGGAGTAGCATGTTACTCGCCGAAGAAGTGATTTGACGCCTCGTTAGGGGTAGTAAGCGCTATATAAATGCAATTACAATACAATACAATACGCATACACACTCACTCTCACTTAAACACATTCTCACCCTCAAGCACACACACAATATACATTTAAAAGCATTTCTTACTTACCTCAGCCGCCAGGGAGGGTCCTATTCCAGCTAATTGTAATCCATTCTTTATTATACTAATAGTGAATAATAAAATATTATTTACTATTAGTGTAATGAAAAAGAAATGACAGAAAACAAGGAAAGTGGAGCCCCACCCAATGTCCATAAGGACAAGTTGCTCTTGTGTTCCTGGTACAGATTTTGCCACCTCTAGGGCCAGGGGCCGCAAAGGCAGTGCAAGGGGTCACAAGGGGCAAGAAAGGGGTTGCAGCTGCGACCCCTGGACACCCCTAAATGACGTCCATGGGTGTACAGCCAATCCTGGGTTTTCATTCAAAGCGCTGAGCAAACAGGAATTTCTAATGCCATATTTGAAGGTAAAAACAAATCTACAAGTACTAGAATGCACAATGATGTTGTCTAAACACCTAGTACTAGCTGGAGGTGCTAGTGAGAAGCACTTCTGTCGGCTGCTTTTGTCACAGGGGGCCGATATTGCAGCCCTGCTGCAAAACCGGCCCCTAGTAGCAAAACCCACCGCTCGAAAACCGGCCCCCACCCTTCCAGCCCACCATGAAACCGCCTGGTGCCCGCTAAGGACAGTCCGGCCCTCTTCGCAATATGGGGATTCAGTATACTCTCATGTATCCCCCAAAACTCAGAGTGACATTTGAGGATCAATCATTGATTTTCCAATCAGCAGGGAAAGCGGCAAATGGCTCCAAATTAAAGGAATTGTGATGATGACGACTCAATGTAATCTGGACTGTGATGCTTGGTCCCTGCAATGCCGTGGTTGATGGAGGAACAGTAAACCACAATCACGACCGAAGGGGTAACAGACAGCGAGAGAGGAAGTGGTGGCGGACATATGGAAACAGAGATGGTCATGTTCAAACTCTTCCCCATCAGGACAAGGGTCCCCAGAGATGCTTGGGGACTCTGACTCTCTGCTTGCAACTGACAATTGTGATCAGGACTGAAAGCTGGTGCCCGGAAGTACTGCTGATGACTCAGGAGTGTGCATGGTTACATCAGATGGATATGTCCCAGTCTTACCACTGACTAGTACAGGTACTCTAATCGAGGGGTGCAGGATATCTAGATAACAATGCGGGAAGGAGGTGAGGAATGACTCATATACATGGCTAGGCTGTCATGTTTTAAGTGATTATTTTTGTGGCTTTCAGTGGTGTTTTCTCTGTTTGTTTTCCAAACCTGTTGAAATCAGTGAATATCTGTGTTTATTTAGCTGCCAAACCTGCAAAATAGAAAAAAGCAGTGTTTTTTTCAGTGTTTGCAAAACAAGTCCTTTTTTGTAGTGATTGCTATAAAGCACATATTTAATTTACAGGAGAGGTAATGCAGGGTGAGTAGTGTCTTCCTATTGACAGCGTGTCCAATAGACTTATGTTACACTGTTTTAAACACAGAAAGTATGTGCATTGCGCTCTCAAACTCTTGCATCTCATTACCCTCTCTCACATCTCATTACCTCTCATACTCACTCTGTCAGACCACTGACTCATTGTCAGTGAAATTGCTCTCCCACCCTCGCAGCTCCACCATTAAGTGAGGCCTGCCCCTGCCCCTGCACTCTCGAGTGTTGGTGATCGAGGCCCTCCTCCACCCGCAGGTTTCCCTGCGCCTCATCCCTGGTGGTCCAGTGGACCTCTGTTTCCTTCCTCTCTCTGCTCTTTAACTCGTTTTCACTCGTTTTTCTACCCTTTTTATCTTTCACCTTTCTGCACTTTTCTGCATCTCTGCTCTTTTGTGCCTTAATTCTGCTCATTTTCCCTTCCTCTCGCTCTGCTCTTTCACTCGTTTTCACTCGTTTTTCTACCCTCTTTTAGCTTTCACCTTTCTGTACTTTTCTGTATCTCTGCTCTTTTGTGCCTTATTTCTGCTTATTTTCCCTTTTTTCTTTATCACTTATTTCCTCCCTTTACCTTTCCCCGCCGCTGCTGCCCCCGCAGCCACTCCCCCCCAGCGCGACCGGCCCAATACAGCTCCCCTCCCAGCTGTCCAGCCCTCCCCGACCCCTACTTAATGGCGGCCGCTGCGGGGACAGGCGAGCAAGACCACTGACTCATTGTCAGTGAAATTGCTCTCTCACCCTCGCAGCTCCACCATTAAGTGAGGCCTGCCCCTGCCCCTGCACTCTCGAGTGTTGGTGATCGAGGCCCTCCTCCACCCGCAGGTTTCCCTGCGCCTCGTCCCTGGTGGTCCAGTGGGCCTCTGTTTCCTTCCTCTCTCTCTGCTCTTTCACTCGTTTTCACTCGTTTTTCTACCCGTTTTTATCTTTCACCTTTCTGCACTTTTCTGCATCTCTGCTCTTTTGTGCCTTATTTCTGCTCATTTTCCCTTCCTCTCGCTCTGCTCTTTCACTCGTTTTTCTACCCTCTTTTAGCTTTCACCTTTCTGCACTTTTCTGCATCTCTGCTCCATTGTGCCTTATTTCTGCTTATTTTCCCTTTTTTCTTTATCACTTATTTCCTCCCTTTACCTTTCCCCGCCGCTGCTGCCCCCGTGGCCCCTCCCCCCCAGCGCGAGCGGCCCAATCCAGCTCCCCTCCCCGCTCCCGCCTCCCAGCTGTCCAGCCCTCCCCGATCCCTACTTAATGGCGGCCGCGGGCAGCGGGCACGCCGCTGGCGCACCGAAGGCGCGTCAAAGGCAAGCCTGTCTGCGCCCGTCCGCGACCCGACCGCGACCAGCGCCAGGAACCCTGGACCTCCGCCCCGCCAACGCTACAACCCAGCAGCACTCCACGCACTCAACCCAGGCCGCAACAACAACTGCAAGCTAGCATCACCAGCCGACACCCATGGACCCTTCAGCTGTCACCGCTGCCGGCACTCCTGCAGCACCGCCAAGAACACGGATCCAGCACAACCCGCCCACAAGAACACAACCGAACCGAAGACCCTGCAATGCATCCTCCTCAACGTCCGATCCCTCCACAAACACGCCACCGAAATCTGGGACCTCCTCGACAGCACCACCCCGGACGTAGCGTTCTTCACCGAAACCTGGTCCAACACCACCTCGGGACCGGACATCGCCATCGCCATCCCCCAAGGATAACAAGATCTCTAGGAAGGACCGCCGCACCCGCCCAGGAGGAGGAATCGTCATCGTCCACAAATCCAGCCTCCACCTGAGCACACTCCCCGACGAGCCCACAGAACTGATGGAACACCTTCACTTCAAGATACTGGACAGCCCCACCACCACCCTCCGAGGAACCCTCATCTACCGACCCCCTGGACCCCGCAGACCCTTCGCCAAATCCATCATGGACATTATCTCCCCGCAGGCCATCGCATCCACCAACTACACCCTGCTGGGAGACCTCAACTTCCACCTCGACAACCAACTTGACCCCAACACCACATCCTTCCTGGACAACCTCCACAACATTGGACTCCGCCAGATCGTGACCGAGCCCACGCACTCAGCAGGATACACCCTCGACCCCTCTTCACTACAGGAAACTCCATCACCTTCAGCCACACCACCGAACTCCCATGGACCGACCATCGTTGCGTCCACTTCACCTTCAGAACACCCACCATCCACAGACACCAGCACCTGCTCCCACGAAGAAACTGGACCAAAATCACCGATGACCAGCTCACCTCCTCACTCAACAACTCCACCCCAACCATCGCGGAAAACGACGACCGCAACACCGCAGCCCGAACCCTGCATAGATGGATCTCAGACAGCACCAACACCATAGCCCTCCCTCAAGAAAAACAACAATACCCGCGCCAAGAAAGCCAGATGGTTTACCACCAAACTTCGAGAGTCCAGACGCACATGCCACCACCTCGAAAAGGCCTGGAGGAACACCAAATCCACAGAAGCCCACAACAACTTCAGAGCCGCCACCAACGCCCACCATCAACTCATCAGAGAAACGAGGAAAAAAGCGATTGAAGACAGAATCTCCACCCACGCGCACAACAGCAAGGAACTCTTCAGCATCATCAAGGAGTTCGCCCAACCCACCAGCGAGTCTACCGACATCCCTCCCTCACAAGACCTCTGCGACAAACTCCGCACCTTTTTCCACCACAAAATCAAGAGCATCTACGACAACTTCGACGAAGACAACCAACACACTGAACCCTCACCAACCACCCCCGACACCCGGAAACCAGCGATTGACGACTGGACAGCTCTCACCACCGAAGACACACTGAAGACAATGAAGTCAATCCACTCAGGGGCCCCCACGGACCCCTGCCCCCACCACATCTTCAACAGAGCCGCTGACACCATCGCACCCATGCTCCGCCACACCATCAACCGCTCCCTGGCGACCGCCTCGTTCCCCGACGACTGGAAACACGCTGAGGTCAACCCCCTCCTAAAGAAACCCTCAGCGGACCCCACCGGCCTCAAAAACTACAGACCCATCTCCCTGCTCCCGTTCCCAGCGAAAGTCATTGAGAAAGCCATCAACAGCCAACTCGCCACATTCATTGAAGAACACAACACCCTCGACTCCTCCCAATCCGGCTTCAGAAAAAACCACAGTACGGAAACCGCCCTCCTCGCCACAACAGACAACATCCGCACCCTATTGGACAAAGGAGAAACAGTAGCCCTCATCCTCCTCGACCTATCAGCGGCGTTCGACACAGTCTCCCACTGCACCCTAATACGCAGACTCTACGACGCAGGAATCAAGGACAAGGCCCTCGACGGGATCCGCTCCTTCCTCTCCGGCAGGACGCAGCGGGTCAGACTCCCCCCTTTCCTCTCGGACCCCACACCTACCACCTGCAGAGTCCCCTAGGGCTCCTCCCTCAGCCCGACGCTCTTCAACGTCTACATGGCACCACTCGCCCCCATCGTCAGAACCTACGGACTCAACATCGTGTCATACGCAGACGACACCCAACTCATCCTCTCCCTATCCAACAAGCCCAACACCACCAGATGCAACTTTCGAGAAGGCATGGAAGCCGTCGACAAATGGATGAAAAACAGCTGCCTACAACTAAACACCAACAAAACAGAAGTACTCATCATGGGCCCAAACCCAGATGCCTGGAGCGACACCTGGTGGCCCCCGCCCTCGGAAACCCGCCAACCCCCACGGACCACGCACGCAACCTGGGAATCATCCTGGACTCCGAGCTCAAAATGGACCGCCAGATCAACTCCGTCTCATCTTCCTGCTTCCACACCCTCCGCCTCCTTCGTAAGACCTTCAAATGGATCCCCTCGAACACCGAAAGACCGTCACTCACGCCCTGGTCACCAGCAGACTCGACTACGGCAACGCACTCTACGCCGGAATAAACAAAAACCTCACCCGCAAGCTACAGAACATCCAGAACGCCGCCGCAAGACTGGTCCTCAACCTGCCAAAACACTGCCACATCTCCCTGCACCTGCGCACACTCCACTGGCTCCCCGTCGAGTCGAGAATCACCTTCAAGATGCTCACCCACGCACACAAGGCCCTCCACGGCACCGGACCAGCATACCTGAACAGCCGACTCAAATTCCACACACCCCAAAGGACCCTACGATCAGCCCAGCTCTCCTACGCCGTGATCCCCCACACCAGAAAGACCAGATCGGGAGGCCGCTCCTTCTCCTTCCTCGCGGCCAAAGTATGGAACGTCCTTCCGCTCCACCTCAGACAGACAACATCGCTCCCCATCTTCGCAAGAAACCTCAAAACCTGGCTCTTCGACAGACCCCCTCCTTGATGGAATGGAACCTGCACCCCCCCCCCCACCCCTAGCGCCTTGAGACCCTTACGGGTAAGTAGTCGCGCTTTAGCAAACCCCTGTTGAGGATTCTGTCTGAATCACAGGACTATTAATGGATTAAAACAGTAAGAGTGCTCTATTCAAATGCTTTAATAAACAAATTATTGGAAACAGTTCGATGTCATTTACCTACTCCTTACTGAATATTATGACATTGTAGGGGTGGTCAACCTGCCAACAACATAATAACTTGTGAAACCTTTAAAATGTTGAATTACACCAGACTAATTTGTAGTCCTGAATTCTAAGGCACCTGAAAATTGATGTTTTAAGCATGATCAACACTGCTTTTCTGCACTCTTTGCCTGACTACATTAAGGTGGTGCTGCTGTTGTGTGGACATTCATAGCTGCCAAGTGTTTCCATTGCAAATGTCTCACATTAAGACAACTCAGACATTTTAGCAAACATCACATTATATTCTAGGACTTGAAAGGTTGCTGGCAGCATTGTCACTATGGGCTCAAAAACCCCAGCGATAAAACGCAGTTGGGTAAAAAGCCAGAATTAGTTGAAGTTATCACACATAACAATGGGACACCTTGCAGCTATTAATTTAGTTGGTATTTTCAAAGTCTTGTGTCATGTTTTCATCATTATCCCATGTGCATGGTGACAGCACTCTTTTCACAGGTACCTGTCACTACCCCTTGCATTGAATGCTTAAAGCCTGGGATGTTTGGCAGTTGACCTACAATTAATACTGTCTAGTTAGAAAAGGGAGCTGTCTGTGGGTATATGTGATAGAAGATATTGGCCAAGATTCTTATGAACCAGCCATTTCACCAATTAGTGAAAGATTAAACACTACCAAAAGATCAAATATGTTTTTTACATTCGCAGATTTTCTACAGTGTAGAAAGATGCTTCTATACCCTACACCTTTAATCCAACCACACAAAACTGGAAAAAACAGAAGAAGGAACAATATATTATTGACACCTCTAAACAACAAACCTCAAGCAGAATAATCTTACACTAGTCATCTTTTGCTGTTACTTTGTATAACAAAGTTACATTGTGTTGGCCCCTTCAGGAAGAGATAAAAACAACCCATTCTCTCTTACGTTCCAATTTTGAATGGCGTTTTAGCTTGTGGTTATGCAGGTATCAGTTTTGTAGGTTTATACTGATCAGGGATGTTTCCCTTTCAGTGAGGTTTTATAAGTTATTATAGGTTTAAACCTGAAACAGAATAGCCTGTACATCGCTAAAGTCCCCAGTATTCCAGAGTAGAATGCTTTACCGCAACAAGCAAATTAAGTGATAAGTTTAAGATTGAGAGTTGTTAGTTGTGTATACATTGTTAATCTCACCTAGGATGGAAAGTTAGGAACACAGTTTGAGTTACTGTTTTTTTATGGTCACTTGTCAGAAGGAGTGGTTACTGGTTGTCCTGCCTGATCTGGTGATGCCCCTCGTGGGAGCTGAATGTCGACACACACCAGAATTATTGCTAATGTACAAACGTGAACCTAAATACGTACAATGTGGTTAGTTGGAATGTGAAGGGATTGGACTTGCCCATTAAATGGCAGAGGGTGTACACAAATCTCAGACATAGGCACACACACATCGCCTGTCTGCAAGAAATGCACATGACCTCCTCGGAGTTGCAAAAACTGGATAGGAAGTGGAGGGCAGAGGATGGCTGCTAAATAATTGGTGTATGCGAGAGTGTGCTAACATTAGTGGCCCCGGCAGACCAACTCAGTGCATCACAAGCTGGTGAACGCTGAGGGACAATTTGTGCTGTTGGAAGGGTCGCTAAATGGGGAACAACTCATGTTGGTGGCAGCATGTGCCCCTAGAATCAACCAATCCCAGTTCTTGGATAATCTAGGACCACATCGGTGCACAAGCTGGAGCTGTTAACCATCTGGTGGGGGGACATTAATTGTGTCTGTGGCACAGTATTAGACAGGTTCAAGCCCCCACTGCAGGGGACACAGAGTGTCCAAATCCCTCAACATTAGAGTGCTTGGCTAGATGAAATGCACATTGGGGATCTGTTGAACAACCAAGAAGAAATTAATAGGGCCTGTATGGAATACTATAAAACGTACACAGCTGCAGAGATTTTGGATGAGGACTCGCTGCTCTCATATGTAGATAGATTGCCGGTCTCTAGATTGGACCCATTAGAGCCTACCCCCCTAGAGGAGCCAATAACTATTGATGAGATCAGGGAGGCGATTAACCAAATGGCCCTTAATAAACTTCCTGGCATGGACAGAGTGCCATTGGAGTTGTACGCCATGTACAAGGCAAAACTAGCCCCAAAGCGCCTACAGATTTTCAAGGTAACCAAAAAAATTGGGACGCTGCCCGATATGTTATAGGACGCTATAATGGTAGTCCTCCCTAAACCAGTACAGGATCCCCTGGATGTGAGGTCTTACAGACCCCTGTCACTTCTTAATCTTGATTGCAAAATACTTGGTGCTAGCCGTCAGACTGTCCACAATTGTGGGCTCCTTGGTCCATATGGCCAAAACGGCTTCATACCAGAGAGAAACACATTCCTGAGTCTACAGCAGCTGTTTCGAATGATGGAGGAATCCCCGAATGAGGGAATCGCAACCAAAGCGATGCAGCTTGACATTGACAAAGCATTTGGCACCCTTGGGTGGCCATATCTGATGCAGGTGCTGATGAAGATGGGGCTAGGGCCAGAATTTAGGAGATGGGTCAGATTGTTATACATGGAGCCTGGGGCTAGAGTGCAAATGGGCAGTGTTATCTCTGATAGGATCTCCATTGACAGAGGGACTAGGCAGCAGTGCCCACTGTTGTCCTGGCCGTGGAGATCTTAACAGGGTTCTTTTGAAAGAGGGTATCTGACTGGGGAATATGTGGGTCACCCACCTGGGAGATTATCTTCCTATATGCAGACGACACCCTTTTATATCTCAGACACGCAGTGGCAGCCGGCACGGATCGCGGATGGCAGGGGAGCCGGCGGGTGGGGAGGTGGGGAATGATTTTTTTTTTTTTAAATCTCACCTTATTGCCGCCACGTCCGTCCTCCGCGGCAGGACTCAGGAACCAGCCAGGCTCCTCTGACCAATCACAATTCTGCAATGCAGCATTGTGATTGGTAAGCACCCTGGCTCCCCTGACCAATCACCATGCTGCGTGGTGATTGGTCTGAGCATCATGGTTCGACGCTCAGCCAGGAACAGGGAGCCTAGGCATGTTCTCCACGCAGGCTGTAACGTAGCCTGCGTGGAGAACAGGGAAAGTGTGCATGACTGTTTGGCCGGCCGGAGAGTGCCGGCCAAACAGTCATGTGCATTTAGCAGTAGGCCAAACTTCTACTCCCCTGCCCTGCTCCGAAAGCAGGCTTAATTAACAAGGGAACCCAATTGTAATGGTCAGGGACCTTGGGTAGTAGTACGTTTCAATTACAAAATAGTCCCTGACAGGGGAGATTCACACAGAAAACAATGAATATAGGCTTGAAATCAGTGCTATATTAAAGCTGTCCAGCCGGACAGAAAATTTAATAATGTATCAAATCACATAAAACACAAGAATAAAGTGGGACACAATCCTGCGTCCAACGCAAAGACACAAATGAACAGAAATTCACAAATTCAGAAAAAGGCTCAGGCAGGACAAAAAATGCTTGTAACTTGTATAAAGAAATGCAACAAGCAAACAATATGTAGAGACACTGTTACACACCAGTAAATAATTCAATTGCGTTTACGGTGCATATAAGGTCGACGACGTTTCGATCCCGTAGAAACAATATTGAGATCATCATCAGGACGTAAAAATTACATGCCTGAGGGAATTTTAGCCAAGCGTAATAGCAGGGGGCAAGCAATGAGGCAATTGCGATAATGCCAGGAAGGGATTACTGCGGTCGCACGGAGGTACGTTAGATCACTCAAGCAAAATATCCTTCGGTATTCTGGCGTGCTCGGAATACCGAAGGATACACAGGTCATTGTACCGGCTCAGGAGTACTCGCATCATTGTTGCGTGACTCACAGCACCTTTCATATATTTCCAAATTGGATTGGTTGCTGCTATTCGTGTAATTAGGTTACCGCGCCTCTCCATACCAGTACCCTCAATTGGGAATTGCCCCAATCCCACCCTACCTCCTTTGGTATGCGCCAAGACGCTCGAGTGATCTAACATACCTCCGTGCGACCGCAGTAAACCCTTCCTGGCATTATCGCAATCGCCTCATTGCTTGCCCCCTGCTATTACGCTTGGCTAAAATTCCCTCAGGCATGTAATTTTTACGTCCTGATGATGATCCCAATATTGTTTCTATGGGATCGAAACGTCGTCGACCTTATATGCACCGTAAACGCAATTGAATTAATTACTGATGTGTAACGGTATCTCTACATATTGTTTGCTTGTTGCATTTCTTTATACAAGTTACAAGCATTTTTTGTTCCTGCCTGAGCCTTTTTCTGAATTTGTGAATTTCTGTTAATTTGTGTCTTTGTTATATATGTTGTGTTGGACGTAGGATTGTGTCCCACTTTATTCTTGTGTTTTATGTGATTTGATACATTATTAAATTTTCTGTCCGGCTGGACAGCTTTAATATAGCACTGATTTCAGGCCTATATTCATTGTTTTCTGTGTGAATCTCCCCTGTCAGGGACTATTTTGTAATTGTAACCTGCTCCGAGAGCAGAGCAGCCCCACCCACCCACGTCTCAGGAACAAATAAAATGATTTTGGCAAGGCCTCATGGCTAAAGCTGAACTGTGCTAAGCCATGTTCATACCCCCTACGATGGCTGACTGACAATGAACAAAGGGGCTTGCAGGGTTTGGGGCTGCTCTGGACCTTTGGCACTTTTAAGTATCTGGGTGTAAATGTATACCATGAAGATCAGGACCTCAATCAAGGTAACCTGGGCTGGGTTGTGGCCAATGCAAGGCACTCATTGGAGTTCTGGAAAACACTACCGTTGTCACCAATGAGAAGGGTTGCAATAACCAAAAAGAACCCAATTACCCTCATTGCTCTAACACTTTACAGCACTTCCTGTGATACTCTTCAAGGGATTCTTGCCAGAATGGCAGTGTATCTCATTGGACATGATTTGGGGAACAGGTAGGAAAAGAATAGCCATATGAAAGCTGTATAACCTAGGAGGACTAGGATTCCCTTGCTGTGAACTTTATTATGCGGCAGCCCAACTGCAGTGGCACATGAGATGGATCACATCTGGTCCAACCCCTGAAAGGGAAGGGACTGTGGTGGGGATTGGAGGGAGCTCCATATTGGTCTGGCCACAGGCACCATGCATGCTGCAACAAACAAACTGGTCAAGGTTGTCAGCCACTGCTGACGGACATACATAGAGCCGGCAAAATACGTTCCTCCGTATTCCCCAAATTCACCTCTATGGGCATTACACACTTTGAAAGCAATAACTAAATCACACAATACCAGACCCTGGAGTATGAGTTCTGGAAGATATTTACATACATAACACAATATGCTCCTTTCTGGACATTAGGGAGAAGTATGAAATGGGCCTTGGTCAGTGTCTGATGTATACAGAATTGACACACGCAGTAAAGAATATTTGATGACAGGATCAGGATGAGCCACAAAAATCCAAGGCGTTGCAACTAATAATCTGCCATGGCCAGGGGAGGAAGGCAGTCACTCTAGTGCATGGGCCTTATTGATACAGAACGCAACACACTACCCCTCTCTCAGAGAGAAATGGTCTATTTATATTGGTCAGAACTTAACAGATAAGAAATGGATGTCCTCTTTGGAACACGTTAAAAGGATGTCAAAAAATCTGTGCCTTAAGTTCACACAATTCAGTTAGTTACATCAAGCATGTCTCACACCTAGCCATATTTGTCATATGTCATCAGGTGCATCACAGAAGTCCCCCAGGTACGTGTGTTCTGAGGCCAACTTCTACCATAAGTTTTTGAAGTGTCCCACAATAACGAAGTACTGGGAAGCATGAACAGTAGTCTTGGCTGAATTACTGAATAAACCACTCACACTGGAACCCGCTGTGTGCCTGTTAGGGGTTATGCTACGGACAAAAAAGAACACATTTATGGTGAGATTCCTTGATCTATCATACGCCTTATTAAAATACAGATAGCAATGGCGTGGAAATCAACAACAACCACTCAGACTCTGCCTGGCTACGAGATCTTCAGAAGTGGTAATTGCGGAAATAGAAGTGTGGCAGTCACTATGTGACAGAGGAGTAAGCAGGGCCCTAAAGGGAGCATGGGACACATATATTAAGGTACTTGAGGCCAAATCTGATGACGGACCCCTCCTGATCATTGCGAATTAGCAGGTAAGATATTGACAACAGAAAACTCTCCCCAGGGGCATTAAGAGGCATGCATGTGGGCTTCTTCTTGCCCGGCACTCCTTTTGAGCCCCCAAACTCCACATTCCGCTGAACTGGAACCATACTATACATGATGCTTCGAACGTAATGGATTTGGCAAGGGGCAGCACGGGGGCACATCAAAGGCAGGGACTGCCAGGATGCAAAGCTGCAGCCAGACATCCCCTTCGAGGTATGGATGGGGTGATATTTACACCTTATAATAGGGGACCACGCAATATTCAGTGTTACAATGGTGGTCATATAGTTGAGTATTTCAAACTCCTATTATTTCCCACAATGATATCTAAAAAAAAAAAATACACAACACATAATATTGTTCACATGTCTGTGATCGCCACCTAAAGGGCATTTTGCATGTATGTGAGGGGATAGTTTTAGAAACAAAGTAGCCATAGTACAAGAAAATTTCTTAGAAGGAGAAAGTGTAAACAAAATGTTGTGTGTAAGTGACATTGAAGTAAGTGACGCAGAAGTAAGTTCAAGCAGACTCTCCAGGCCTAAAGCGAGTGTAGAGTCAAAGGAAAAATAATCAATTTGATGGTAGATTCAGGTTCTCTATGTGCCATCATACCTAGGGATATTTTTTTGTTTGAAATGGCCTAATGTAAGATTACTACCTAAAGGTAACAAACCAGGCGGGTAGCAAGGGGAGAAAATTGGTATAATTGGTTATATGAAAACAAAAATAGAAGATCACCAAAGTGAGGGAAAAGTGTATGTGGCTTTAAATGGACCCCTGATTTTAGGTTGGGAACATCAGTATGATTTACATATAATTGTCAATCCCAGAGCTTCCAACCAGGTCATGGATTTGGAAGTCAGTGAGATAGTTGATGGCGATAAACAGGTTTTTGCTGACATATTGGGAGAGTTAAAGAAATATGTGCACAAAATTGTGGTCTAGGCAAATTCTATTCCTGTCCAACATAAATTAAGGAGAGTGCCAATTGTTGTGAGGGAAGAGGTTAAAGAAATGCATCATGAAATAGTTCAGAAGGGCATTATTGAACCTATAGAAACCTCCAACTGGATTTCCCCAGTGGTAATTAGTGAAAAGGCAGACGGGAATCTCAGATTCTGTGTTGATTTATGCAGCGTCAATCAGAACATAGTGGTGGATAATTATTCGCAACCCAACAATGGAGAGTTATTTTTGTTATTGAATGGTGGTAAGTACTTTAGCAAGTTAGAACTTAAAAGTGCATATTATCAAATCAGGTTGCATGAATGTCAAAGCCATTAAAGACTTTAATTATAATGAAAGGCCCCTTTCAATTCACAAGATCGCCATTTGGGCTGTCGCCATTGGCCATTGTGTTTCAGAGGAGGATGGCGGAAGTTTTTAAGGGCATGAGCAATATGATTTACTTCCAGGGTGACATTTTAGTATTTGGGGATTCTGTAGAAAATCACATTGTTTTAATTGAGGAAATTGAAAACCTAGGGTACACACCGTTCAGAGAATGCATCAAGTCGAAAAAGATTTGTTGGAAGCGAAAAGACTGGCTTGTGCCCCCCCCCCACGATAAGGGCCAATTGAGGTATTTTTTTAGGGCTTATTGTTTATTATTCAAAGTTTTTGAGAACTTTTACTGAAAAAACTGAAAACTTGAAAATATTATTGAGAAAAAGGGTGTGGTTTTGTTTGGAGGGAATGTCAACAGAAATGCTTTGAGGACATAAAAAGAGAAGCATGTGCTGCAAATATTTTAGGTCCATTTGACACCAAATACAAGATAATCATAACTGTAGATGCTAGTGCATTGGGTATAGCTGCTTTACTGTCTCAAATGCATGCCAATAGAGAGAAAACTGTAGTTTTTCCCTCTCGCTCACTCACCAGTGCTGAAAATAATTACTCCATAATTGAGAGAGAGGCACTAGTTGCAGACTGAGGAGCGAAGTATTCCAGAACTTACATTTGGGGTCTTCAGATCTTACTTTGCACAGACCATAAACTGTTAATGAAAATATTACTCCCTGGATGAGCAGGTGAGGGATCGGCAAGGCTGCCCTGCTTAGCCTTAAGGAATACCGTTATCAGATTGAACACATTCCTGGTTGATGTAATGTACATGCAGATTGCGTGTCATGTTTATCTTCGCAAAGGCAACTGGTGGATGGAGCTGCTGTTCAAGCACATCAAAAAGAGAGAGCTGTAGCGAATATTGGTGATGTTTTGGAGTGGTGTCATGGAGCCATCACTAAAGAGGAATGGTTTCAAGCCATGAAAGAGATTCTGTGTTGAATGCTGTTTGGATTATTATTTTGGAATGGAGTAGGAAAGAGAGTGCAGTATCCAGTGTGGTGAAACCTTACATTAAAGTTTCAGAGTAATTGTCAGTGGTTGGAGAAAGACCATAATGAGGGCAGAAAAACATATTTCTCCATATAGACTTAGGAGCAAGTTGTTTATTTTGGCACATGAGGGACACTTAGGTCAGACTTTGATGAAGAAAAGGCTTAAGGAAAAATACTGGTGGCCTGGTATGGACAGCAATATTGCTGGATGTGTTGACTGTTTGGAAGGTGAGACGAGTTTGAAGGTGGAAAAACAAATGATAATGGAATAAATACTTGATCCAGGAAAAGCTTGGCACAGTGTGTGCATGGATTTCATAGGACCTTTGGGTGATGGTGGCGAGGATACAAAATATTCTGTGGTGATGGTGAACATGAACTTTAAGTGTTTGGTAGAGAAGTTTCTTCGTGAGATCACCACCAAAACAACAATAAAGGTTCGGAGGAACTTTTCACAGAAGAAGGTTATCCGTGTATCCTTACTACTGATTATGGTACCCAACTAATTTCAGAGAAAATGAAAAACACATTTAGAATTTGGAATTTTGTGGCATCAGGCACTCATGAGCGGCGCTGTGCAACCCACAGGCCAATGGTATTGTGGAAAGGGCCAATAGCATGGTGAAGAGATTGATACAGATGGCGTTGGCTAATAGAGGTATTGTAAGTTCGATGGTTAATGACTTGGTTTGGGTGTATGGCACAAGTAAAAATGGTGTTACTGGAAAGGTTCGATTTGTGGTGATGAGAGGAAATACAACTAGTACCAAGATGGTTCCTGACTGGATGAAACAATTAATTGTAGATGAGAATATGGATTGGTCTGCAAAGGATGCAGAGGTGTTGAGTAACATTTAGTGAGGAGACTGGGACAAGGTGAAGCCAAGACGTGTTGAGAGAGGGTGCAGAACATTTTGTGGGCTATATATGGTGAAAGAGGTACACAAGCTTTTTGTGGTAATAGAGAATAGTGAAAAATTGAATCGCAGGAGAGTTGCATGGTATGGAAGAGATGGGGGTAAAGGTGTGAGTGCAGAAGAGGATTATAGCAGTTACACAATGGTGGAGGGCGGTGACCTTTGAGGATAACCAGGGAGGGAGAAGGTCCGAAAATGAGTCTTCAAAGTAGAAATTGGAGGTTAAGTGGTAGGTTAGCCCAATGAGATAGTGGACTGATGGAAGGGCAGGGACACATGAGTGTTCATAGGACATGTAGACCTCCAAGTTACTTGCAAAATTATGTAAGATATGTCAAAAGAAATGCTGTTTTGTTATATAGGTTTTCTACTTTGCTATTCTCATTCTCTTGACTTATCAATGGATTGTGTCATTTTTATTTGTTTCCATTGTAAAGAAAGAAGATGTGTTGTGACTTCAAATTTAGAATGTTTACTTCATAATTCTGTTGCTATAGATTACCTGTGGTGTGGGAATTCCAAACCAGTCAGTTGCTGCTAGTTGGAGAGGGAGCACCACACATGGGTTGCTCCAGTAAATAAGTCAAGAATCCTTTCATGTTGGACTGTGTCTCTTTACAAAATCTATATGTGTAAGGGAATTAATTTACTCTATCTGTATATTTATGTGGTGTAACTGATATTATTTTTTTCTCCAATGTGACAAACATATTCAGCCTACATTATTGCATTATTGGAGGTCGTTTGAGACATACGTTTTAATGCCAACTCACACTAAAGTACATAGAAGTTGTGCCTAAACATTGTTTTAGAAGCAAGGTCGATGCCTTCTCCTTCCTAGTTTTCTCCACTGTACTTAATACATTTGTAAGGTGTGCTATTAATTACTGATTCCATCCCTTCCTAAGGAAACACTACATTAGGCTGTGTATTTACGTGAATCTTACTCAACATACACATTGTTCTCAACTAAAGTGCAGAAGTTCATGTGGCATCCATTATGTTTTCAATCCGTCTGAAATGTCACCAGGACCCACACCCTATCCATCCAGGAATAACTCACACCTTTCAAATAGTTTCTCAAAAACTGTAAAAAAACCTTAGTATGTAACAAAACCAATGCTTAATTTGAGCAGGTGATTTCCAGTGCTCGGCACTGGCACTTATTTGTCAGCACCAGCACATGGTGGCGCTGTTTGTCTACTTACCAGATGAGCACAACAAAAATTGTTTATTAATTAAATTTACAATAAAAATCACTGATATCTGCCACCCAAGCCATTCCTAAAGCTTTGGGGGCCTGGATTAATAAGAATTGTCACACTTGCAGGAGTGTGATGGTTAGTAGTTGTGTTGGTACTGTCATTGGCAGTGCTGGCAGAGGCAATGGGTGGTGCAAGCTGCAGTGGCCTCCTGAGAAGGGCCCTGGCACTTATGTTTGTACAAATAAAACACTGAACAAAACACACCGTCAACCCTATTCTATGCTTTTGTCTCCTGTGGGCAATGATTTTTTAGGTTGAGCATTCGAGACCTCTTGTATATACTTTAGTATATACTTATTATATACTTATATGTGTATGTACTTTGTGGGCTCTTGAGATCAGCCCTAGGACTTGTCTGCTTCCGCTTAGGGACTTTGTTTTCTGTTCAACTGCCTCTATTTAACTGTCTTGATAGAAAACGACCAGCAGAGGTCAGTAAAATACCAGAATTGCTTTCTGCTGAGGGACTTTCTTTTTTTATTTTTCTGGCAACTGCCTCTTTTAACTTTCTTGATAGAAAACGACCAGCAGAGGCCAGTAAAATACCAGAATCACTTTAACATTCTCTAGATTCCAGTCCATAGAAATTGTCTTCCACGAGCACCCGTAGACAAGAATATTTTTTTCAAATCTTGTATTTTCAGTGATATGACCACCGAAGGCCCTGATTTTATATTAAAAACAGAGCTTTGGACTATACCATTTCCTGCTAAAAGGCAATATTTCTCTCCATGTGCTCCTATACCTGGTGTGTCACGCAGTTTAGTGCTTACTTTCCCTCCATGTTAAAGAACAGTAGCTGTTTCAGCACCCAGGCTAATGTGCTGCATAGCTAAATACATATAAGGTCCCAAATGCGAGACCGATTGCATTGCAAATGCTTGTTTTTTTTTCAATAAACGCAGTGGACCAAAGGTTTGCTGCCTCATACCTCTTTCTTCCACCACTCTACACTTCCTCTCTCTCTTTATCTCACTCTTGCAGGTTTTGTGTCATTTCTAATTTCGCACTGTTCTCCTACCTTTCTCCTTATCCTTCTTTCTCCATTTTCTACCTTTCTTTCTCTTGCTGTGGATCAAGGTCTGATGATGAAAATAAATCTTGACTCAAAAAATGAGCACACGCTCCCACCACTTGCAAACATAGGTACAAATTAACAATTGTGGAACATAGCACTAAAGCACTGCCATCCTCACCTTCAATGTATACCCCTGTCCTCTCATGTTTAATATTACACGTCCATTTATTGTCACAGTTTCTCCCTTTTAAGACTACGCATATCTTATCAACATGCAAGCCCTCCAACAATTCGCACATACCACGACACTCCTTTAAGGGTTAGATTAACCCTCTTGCATGAGATAATCACCCTAAAGCCACCAAGAAAGAGCTAAAAAGATCAAGTTGCAGACAAGGCAGAACTAATATATACAGAATCAGCACAAAAGAAAAACCCTCCAGCAAGTCTTAATCCATCCACTTAAACTACCATCCAGAAACTGTGTAGCAAAGCTAACTATTGTTCAGTTGCTTTCCTGTAAAGTACTTTAATCCACTCCAAGGCAAGCTGAGAGTGTCACAGAAAGGAGATGAAAGATGGAAAGGATGGGGGCTTGTTCCCTGAATGCTTGTAATTCACCGATAGGAAGAACGGTGCATTATGGGTAGTTGACCTTGAGCATCTGGTCTGCTTGTGAAAGAGAAACAGGCAGAAGAGAAAAGGACGAACAGAAATATAGCTGCTATTTAACTTTAATTTTACAGGTTGGTATCTCGAGGATATTCGTGCAAGGAGTAGGTCTGGATAGGGTTCATGAAGGTGAAGAAGCAGCACTCCTAAATAACTGTAAGTTACATTGAGGCGAAAGTCAATGCACTTGTACAGCCTGGGCATCACTCAGTACAAACACACACGCCAAAAGAAGACCAGAGTGAATTTAACAGAACTAACAGGCATCAATAAAAAATAAAAAACAAGCACAATATATTGAATCTAGCTCAAAGGCAAGGCCAAGAGAATCAGGCAAATCTGAAAAAGTAGCGCTGGATAATCTGACAAGCACTCTGAGGTGCTGCACAGCTACAGGATGACTGCACTAGTGCACTTGCAAATTCAGGAAGCAAAACGTGATAAAGCTCTGCAGAAAACCTGTGTAATTAAAAGGGACACGTGAATATGTATTAATTAGACAAAAGAAGAGTTATAAATATCTTTAGCATTATCCCTACTTGGAGTACTCCTCGTCCCGGTCACTTACAAATGATGATCCCCTGCCTCCACGACAGTCCATCACGTTAAATCTTTTTTTTAAATTTAAGATTCGATACAGAAGTCCTCCCACTATGTCTACTCCCAATATAAAACACCACCTCCCCCCCTCCCACCTCCTATATTCCTTTGTGTCCTTTGCAGGTGACCCATCCTGCTTCGAGGAGTTCCCCTAATTAAGATTTGTAGGGCAGCTACCTGTCTTCATCTCACACTTTCATTAACCATTATCGTTTGGATTTATCTAATTCTTTGCAAGAGTATTTTGGTTCCGCGGTTCTTTCATCAGCAGTTATGCAATTGTGAAGGTAATAAACATGTTTGCCTGCATTCAATGAAGGTGCTGATGTGTTTTTTCTTGTAAGATGCTCATATGTTAATGACTGGGACGAGGAGGGCTCCATGAGGGGATAATGAACCTTTTACCTACAAGTAATGGACTTCCTAATCGGGCTAATGAAGACTACTGGAAAGTAAAAGGCTCAATGCCAAGGAATATAAGATGACAAATACCTCATTCTAAAATTACAAACAAACGCAAGCAGAGAAAAAGGGATGTTAAAGAAAGCCCTGAAAATAACTCAGAAAAGTAACACTAAGCAACGAGTGAAAACTACATTCAAGACTAAAATATTGGCAATTTCAAATACGATGAACTGCAGTCAAGTAAACTTGGTAAAAGATATAACTGACAAAGAATAAAGGTAATACCATAATGGTGTGTTACTGTACTGGTGTATTATTGTGAATCATTACATAACAGGTAAGTAGATTGGGAATCTTTACATTGCAGGCGGGTTTTTGGTATTTTACATTTATATATATATATATAAATGCTAATTATGTGTGGGGGCATGTGGCCCACCCGTAGCCCCGGGGACCGCCACCTCCCCGGGGCTTCTTTAAATTGGATGTGGGGGAGGCTTTCAGGCCCCCCCAGCCCCAGGGACCTCCCCGGGGCTTTATTTAATTATGCGCTGGGGCACGTGGCCCACCCGCAGCCCCGGGGACCGCCACCTCCCCCAGGCTTAAATTAATATAAAATAGGTGTGGGGGGAGCTCCTGCTCCCCCACACTGCCCCGGGGACCACCACCTCCCCGGGGCACTAATTATTGAAATTTAGGGGTCCGTTACGGACCCCCGCCCCGGGGACCACCACCTCTCCGGAGCTTTGAAAATGAAGGGGATAGGGGGGGCGCGCGGCCCCCCTCCAGGAGCCCTTGATGGCCCTGGGGACCGCCACCCCCCAGGGCCGGCTACTGCAATGTCCCGGGGTGCCCACCCCCGGGACATTGCTATTTGCTATGGCAGGCTGGGAGCACGCCTCCCGCCCTGCCATAGGGTGTCCTGAGGACCTCAGGACACAAGTGAACTTCATCCCCCGAGCAGCAGTGCGCCAAGAGGTGCGTTTGCAGAGTGGTGTAAAAAAGGGGAGTGTTCTCGGACCACGTCTCTGCAATCCAGCTGTGTGGCGCTTACTGGAGGTACCTGGTGGGCTAGTTGGCCCCCAGGGACCCTCAGTATTCAAGGGGACTTAATCCCCCAACTTAGAACGCGCCAGGAGGCGCGTTTGCAGAGTGGTGGATAAAGGGGGCGTGGCCTGTGTCCACCTCTCAGCAATCCCACTGTGTGGGGCTTACTGGAGGTAAGAGGTAGGCTGGTTGGCCCCTAAATGACCCCCAGCAGTGAAGGGGACTTCAATCCCCATCCAAGAGCGCGCCAGGGAGCGCGTTTGGAGAGTGGTGGGCAAAGGGGGCATGGCTTGTTATGAGAGCTTAGCAATCCTGCTGTGGGGTACTTACTGGAGGTAATAGGAGGGGTAGTTGGCCCCCAAGGATGTCCTTGGCGGCCAAGTACCCCGCTTGTTACCTCCAGTAAGTCCCACACAGTGGGATTGCTAAGAAGTCTTCGGAGGCCATGCCCCCCTTTCTCCACCACTCTGCAAACGCGACTCCTGGCAGACTACGGGATGGGGGATGAAGTCCACTTTACTCCTCAGGGGGAGAGGAGTTGGCCTAACGGCTATGGCGGTCGACCCTGAATCTGGAGAACTGGGTTCGAGTCTCGGCAATGATGCTGAACATCCTGTGATTCTGGGCAAATCACTTAATCTCCTCGTGCCTAATAAAAAAAATGAATGTGTCCTCATGTAATGCAACTGGTGCTATGTAAAGCGCTCTGATACCCGATTCGGGTCAAGTTCGCGCTATATAAAACTCTGTAAAAAAAAAAAATAAAAAAAAATAAAGCCCTCCTGGTACCTCCTGTAAGTCCTCAGCAGCGGAATTCCTGAGCGCTGGTCGGAGGCCCAGCACCCTTTCTCTACCACTCTGCAAACGTGACTACTTAAAGAAGTATTTTTTTGCACCTCTGACTTAGAGGTAGTTTTAATCCCCCTGCCCTATTATGTACTAGGGCCTTACAGAGGAGGTCATGCCAATCACAGGGGTACCCCAACGCATAGTGTTCCCTAGTGTATGTAGGTGTTTTCACTGTATTCTAAGTGTCTTTTAGCATAGCACTGGCTCTAGGCCTGGTTAGGCAGAGTCAGTTACCACCAGTACCAGTCAGTAAAAAGTTGGGGGCACAGGATGACTTTGAAACAAGGCCTCTTTCTGCACCTCTGTTGGTTCTTTCTGCATATCTCTTACTTCTTTCTGCACTTTTCTTCGTCTTTCTGGACTTCTGTTGCCTCTTTCTGCATTTCTCTTGCTTCTTTTTGCGCGTTTCTTCCTCTTTCTTCACATGTCCTACCTCTGTAGGCATAGTTAGAAATTAGCATTTAAAAAACCTTAGAAATTCACTGAAAAAACCATAGGTTTCATGGACGTTTTAGTTAGAAATTATCATTTAAAAAAACCTTTGAAATTCACTGAAAAAACCATAGGTTTCAGGGACGTTATAGTTAGAAATTAGCATTTAAAAAACCATAGAAATTCACTGAAAAAACCATAGGTTTCAGGCACGTTATAGTTAGTTGTACATTTCACTCGTACAAAACCTGAGAAAATTGGCTGTTATAGTTAGTTGAGCTAACTATAACTTGCGCCCCCGCAATGCACTGCTGATGACGTCACATATTACATCATTCATGACATGGTCAGTGACATCACTGATGAAATCACAGATGACATCTCAAATGACATCACTGATGACATCACTGATGACATCATCCACATGATAATCTGATGCACCTCCTTACACCCTAATATAACCTTTGATACACCCACTCTAAAATACAGACTACCATTTTCGAAACCATAGACTCACCAATACCAGTTACTACATACCCACTCACTGATTCCTATGTCTACACACATGTCCACTCATTCACCCATACAGTCACTCATACATGCAGTCATTTTTCAATACAGCACTATCATTTGCACTCATACACCTATACAGACACTCACACATCGCCACTCATCCATGGAGTTACTCACACACCTAGTCAATCATGCAAAGAATCATTCACACTCCCATTTAATCACCTATACAGTTATACACACACCACCTCACTTATTCATACAGATACTAACACATACTTACTCTCTTATACAATCACTGATACAAGCACACACTCATCCATACAGCCACTCTCACAATCCCTCACTCTCACATATAATGATTTATATACACCAACACTCACATATACTGCCTTTCACATATGTAGTTACTCACAGATGTACCACTGAGGCATCCATTCACTCACCAACACACCCATACACATACTCACCCACCCATACAGCCCTTCACAGATGCACTCTTGAACCCATACACCCAGTGAATTACCCACTCACACATCTATGCACAGTCACACACCCCCCACCCACCCACACAGACACTCAGGCACCCATACAGATACTCAGACAACCAATCAATAACCCATATAGACACTCATGTAGCTACTCACCAACCCATGCAGCCGATTACACACCAACTGACAGACTGATACAGACATTTACACAGTTTACTCACTAACCCATGCATTCAGTAAGACACGTTTAATCACTCAATTATACAGTCAATCATGCACCTACTAAATCATCCATTCAGACACTCATACACCCACTCATACTTCAATACACCTACGCATATATATATAAAACATATTTAAACTTTACAGAAACACACAGTCACTGGATGATATCATCAGTGATGTCATTTGAGATGTCATCAGTGATGTCAATGACCAAGTCATGAATGATGTAATATGTGACGTCATCAGCAGTGCATTGCGGGGGCCCGAGTTTCTCTGGTTTTGTACGAGTGAAATGTCCAACTAACTATAACGTCCCTGAAACCTATGGTTTTTTCAGTGAATTTCTATGGTTTTTTAAATGCTAATTTCTAACTATAACGTCCCTGAAACTTATGTTTTTTTCAGTGAATGAATATATATATATATATATATATATATATATATATGTAACCAAAAACGCCCAGAAGCTTGAGGCCGCACACAGCTGCAGGTGAGTTACAAACTCCATTTGAACCAAGCAGGCAGCTTAACATCCCGGTTCCAGGCCGCAGAGGGAACGCACTGCCCGCAACCAACGGGACATGGGGAGAGGAAGATTCCTCTTTCCGAAGCTGCAGGGTACCTTTAATGAAGCCGGCAGAGTATCATCCAAGGCTCAATGGAGGGCCGAGAATAATCGTCCATAATTAGCTGCAGCGGAGGTAACCCACCAGAGGGCGTTATTTGGCAAAATGAGACCTCATATCCCAGCGTGCATTTGAAAATGAACTTCCACCAAGGGAGGAGCACTGATAGCTCACTAACCACAAACACGCAGGGGAAATGCAGCAGCCATAAATCACCTCCGCTGACACGGCCTCTGAGGAGATGCAAACAGCGGCATCGAAACGCGTCAGGCCATGGACTTCAAAGGGATGTTAAGCTGCCTGCTTGGTTCAAATGGAGTTTGTAACTCACCTGCAGCTGTGTGCGGCCTCAAGCTTCTGGGCGTTTTTGGTTACATATATATATATATATATATATATACACACACACTCGCTCACTCACTACTGCATATTAATTGTGCTGTGCCATCATTCATTGATATGAGGTGTACGTGCATATTTATACTTTTTCTGCATTTTATTTATTACCATTCCATCAGTTGGATGTCATGCAGTGTGAAACATTGACACTGCGTTACAATGAATCGTGTACTATGTATACCGTTTCTCTTAAGGGTTTTGTTATGGCCGCTGTACTTGATCACAATGCATTGAATTACCAGTCTAGCGCTCACAGATTGGGGCAGTGCAATGAATGAAGGACTGTTTTTAAATCACATGTATTGGGGAACAAGATGTGCCAAGTTGAAGGCGTAAGCCGAAACGCATTGGCATCATGTTCTGTGTTTGGTGCTGCTTCACAAGAAAGAAGATTTGCATCCTGCTATGCCTGTGTACTTGTTGGAAATGTGGTCAAGTTGGTGCGGCTGGCTCAGTGGCTGAGAAAAACTGTGGAGTGGAGATATATATATATATATAAATTCACTGAAAAAACCACAGGTTTCAGGGACGTTATAGTTAGTTGGATATTTCACTCGTATAAAACCAGAGAAATTCGGCTGTTATAGTTAGTAGAGCTAACTATAACTCGCACCCCCGCGGCCCCCCTCCCAAGGCCAATTTCGGCCCCGGGGACCCCATCCCACGGGGCATAGCCTCCTTTTTAAAATTTATTAATTGGGAAGGGGGGCCGCGTGTCCCCCCTTCCCTAGGCCAATATTGGCCCCAGGGACCCCATCCCCCGGTGCCGGCCTGCTGTTTTTTTTAAAATTGTATTTTTTATTTGCGGGAGGGGGGCCACGTGGCCCCCCTCCCGGGCCACTTCTGGCCCCGGGGACCCCCACCCCGGGGCCTGGCCTCACTGTTGGGGACCGTGGGGGAGCCCCAATGCCCCCACAGTCCCGCAGGCTCCCCGCCTCCTGCGGGAGCCGGATAGCTTTGCACAAGGAGCTCCTGACATGCAGCTCCCCTTGTGCAAAGCAATATGCTTTGGTTTTGGAAGCGAGAGCAGGTTTCTGCTCTCGCTTCCAAAGCAAAGCAGGGTTTGCTATGGCAGGGCGGGAGTCGCACGGCTCCCGCCCTGCCGTAGCAAACAGCAATGTCCTGGGGGTGGGTACCCCGGGACATTGCAAGAGCCAGCCCTGGGGGGTGGCGGTCCCCAGGGCCATCACGGGCTCCAGGAGGTGGGGCGCGCGGCCCCCTCCCTTACTGTTTAAAGCCCAGGGGAGGTGGTGGTCCCCAGGGCTCGGGGGTCTGCAACGGACCCGCGCATTTCATTAAAGAGTGCCCCGGGGAGGTGGTGATCCTCGGGGCAGTGTGGGGGGGCAGGAGCCCCCCCCCACACTTCATTTTTTTAATTTTAAGCCCCGGGGAGGTGGCGGTCCCCGGGGCTTGGGGGGCCCGTGAGGCCCCCCGCACATTAATAAGGATTGCCCCAGGGAGGTGGCGGTCCCCGGGGCAGCGTGGGGGGTCAGGAGCCCCCCCACGCATTTTAAATATAAGCCCCGGGGAGGAGGTGGTGGTCCCCGGGGCTGCGAGGGGGCCGCGTGCCCCCGTGCATAAACAATTAAGCCCCGGGAAGGTGGCAGTCCCCGGGGCTGCGGGGGCCCTCGCTACATAAATAAGCACTGCCCCCGGGACCTGGCCCACCCGGGGGCTTTAAAAAACGAAGCGCGGGAGCCCGCGCTTCATTTTTTTTTCTCCATTTTTTACCGGGTTCGCGCATCCAGCGCGACTGCGGCCGAAAATGAAAAAAAAAATGCTTTTATTGGGCATGAGCAGGCCTAGGGGGCCAGGGTGTTTTTACCCTGCCTCCTTTTCTTCTTTTTAATGTTTTACTCACCTTTTTCCTTCTCCCTCGGTACCGAGTCACAAGATAGCTGCCAACACTTCCTGGTTTGAAGTGTTGGCAGCCAACCAGAGGCAAGCTCGTGCTCGGGGGGGCTCAGCCAATCAGATCTCACAATTCTCAAATATCGATATCCGTAAATCTTTAAATATCTAAAAAACTACTGAACGGAATTACATCATTTAAAAAGAAGCGTGCTTTCTGGACCAAGAGCTATCTCTCTGCTAAATTTGGTGTAATTCCGTTCAGCAGTTCAGGCTGTAGCCGTGTCTAAAGTTTCCTATGGAAATTAACATGGAGAAAACACGTTTTGGTACCCCCCCTTTTTTCTCGGCCCCCCCTTGACGAATCACCCCGAAACTTTCAAGACAGGAGCTGACCTGAGTGAACAATTAGTTTTAAAATTTTCATGAAGATTCGTCAAACGGCGCCAAAGTTATTGGGAAATCAAAAAACGCTTTTCCTATGGAAAGTAGGTTCTAACTATAATTACCTACTGGCGACCGCCAGTAGGTAATATATATATACATATATCGTCATGGCGACATGGTGATTGCTGTTTAAATCACTGCAACGAATTCCTGGGTCTACTCTTGCCTTTTTTTCGTGTGGATGAAGTGGATGAAGTGGTGGGCAAGCCTGTAACCATATATAATAGTTAGAATTACCAGTGATAGGATTTCATCGGATTTTTCACCATTAATAACTTTACGCCTGTTTGAAGAATCTCAATGAAACTTTCCAGACCTATAGCTTTTTCTACATTGGCAGAGGATGGAAAGTTCATTGGTGATTGGCTAAGGGGGTGCAAAGATAAAAGAGGGGTCCCAAAACACGTTTTTCCACCAATGCATTTTTCATAGATGTTTGCATCTCACGTAGCACGAAAATGGCTGAACAAATATCCACGAAATGAGGCAGTATTACACATTATGGTTCACAGATGATCCTTTTGGGTACTACAGGTAAGTAGGGTAAGCATTTTTAAGTTATAAGTAGGGCTCCCGGTTTTATGGTATTTATTTTTTTTACATTTCCGTCTGTATTTATCCATATTTATTTTTAGGCCATTTTATCGGTATTTATCCATATTTATTTTGTGTTTTGAGTATAAAAGAAGTTGTAAAACTGTATATTTCCATATTTATTTAACTGATAGACAGGCAATCAGACTTTGATGTCTGTCGTGTTTTAGCTATTTAAGCTGTCAAATATTACATAATACATCCACTGGTAAATACTAGCATTATACCACACATGTATATTGACACAAGCAGTTATTTAAAGAAATTGCATCCTGGTTTTTAATTTCCCATGCTGTCCATTTGCTCAGCTGTTGGGCTATAATTCATGAAAGATAGCACGGAGAGTCACTTAAAAGCAGCACAATTTTCTGTATTTATCCACTTTTAAAAATAAATGCAGACAGAAAACACATCGTTTTCTGTCTGTATTTATCTGTACAAATCCGTAAAAACGGAAAACAGGGAGCCTTAGTTATAAGGCATTTAAATCTGGTGATATCTGTTGTCGTAGTACTTTCGCAAAATGTCGCTGTATTTCATGGTATTGCGTGGAAGTACTGCGGTACATAACGATGACAAGTCATTATGTGATTGACTAATGACTTGCCTTTACAAAAGTTAAAGGCAGCCATGTTGTTTTTAGGCACACTTTGGCTGTATTCTGTACTAGGCCTTCAGATATAAGTAAGTATTACCTTGATATTTTTCTCCTATCTATTACCTATTACCACTTGGTTAAAGTGGTAGAAGGTAGGGAAAGATATTTGTAAGTTTCTATATATTTTATTTTAAAATGTACGAAGAACTGTTGTACTGCCTCTGGAGTACTGCGGTACTTCAAACAAATAAAAATATATATGTGTTAAATAATTAAAAATACATTGTGCTATACTATATTTTACAAATATAGTGTAATATAGTGTATGTTCGACTTTAATATTTTGAAATATGCACAAACAAAAAAGTCTATGGAGTAGCGTGGTAATACCTACAAATTACTGCTCTAATTAAAAAGTTTTTTTTAATGTGCTGTTCTGCCTAAACAGCTGTAAAAATATATAGAAATTATAAATACATTTCTCTACCTATTAGCAACTTAATAATGTGGTAATAGTTAGGGAACAACAATAAAACCTACTACTAACCTATATCTGTGCTAACAAATACATGGTTGTCTTTTACCTTTGGTAAAGACAGCCATTAGCCAATCACATGCTCTCTTCTCATCCGCATGTACCGCAAACTTACCCCTCTATACTGTGGCACAATATATAACCAACTATTTTAAAACTTATAACTTTAACACTACTTACAGTAGCGGCTCCTGGAGGGAGTGCTGCGGGGCGGCGGGGTGGGGGAGGGGCAGGGTGGGGGGTAGTAAACTCCGGCTTACGGCTGAACTGAGTTAAGTACATAAATAAATATAACGAATTACATTGCACGCGCTGCATCGCAATCGGCGATATATATGACATATATGACAGCACACCAGTGAAAATTCTGTTTTTTGATTGATTCTCACCACTGTAGTTACGACCCAGTGCTTTTTACTCTATGTCACTCCATTCTATGCCACTCCCGTCTACGCCACTCCACTGTATGCCCCTCCACTCTGCGCTACTCCACTGTACGTAACTCCACTCTACAACATTACATTCTATGCTATTCTACTCTATCCCACCCTACTGCATGACACTTCTCTGTACACCACTGCCACTGCTTTTTACACTATTCCACTGTGTGCCACATCCACTCTACTCCAGTCCACTCCAGTCCACTCCACACCACTCCACTCTACACCACTACACTGTATGCTATTAGACTCAATGCCACTCCATTTCGGCCAACTCCTTGTCGGAATGGTTTCCGACCGACTTGGGTTCGGGGAGTCCGACCGACCGATTACGAGGGTTCCGAACACCGTTCGGTCGGACTCCCATTGACTTCAATGGGAGCCTGTGTTCCGACCGACAACACAGGCTCCCATTGAAGAAAGAGGTGGTTGTGGAAAACCTTGCACCCTGTGGCGGGCACTTCTGCATGGTTGCAAAGAGGGGACCCATGGGTACCCCCACGGGCCCCAACCAGAGGTCTTCGAGTGAAGGGGGGCCTGCTACTGGCCCCCAAAGTCGGTTTCTGACAGCCGATCCGTGTCGGACACACCAAGTCGGAACAGCATAGGGAATCCGACATCGAAGTCGGTCGGTCGGAAACGCAGCCCATAGAGCTCTACGATTCGGCTCCGACCGACTCTGACTCCCCGAATGCCGGTCGGAACCGATTCGAAATGACGGACCGACTACCTTGTATCGTAATCGGTCGGTCGGAAATGTTTCCAAATCGGTCAGAAACTTGGCTTCCGACACGGGTTCCGTCAAACCGAATGCCATTCGGAGCCTTTCCGACTGACATCGTAATGAGGCCCTATATTAGTAAAATATAGTGTAGTACAGGGTAATTATTTTTTTTTCCAGTTTTTTTTTTTTTTTTAAGTTGTGCAGTACTTCCTAGGTAGTACCATGGGACTCCATAACTTGTTGTAAAAATATGTAGAAAAATATAATTTATTTTCCCTCTCTATTGCCACTTTCATAAAGTGGTACTATGTAGGGAAAAATATAAAACCTACTTCTTACCTATTTCTAGGGCCCTAACCCAGAACACAGACAAAGATTGGATAAAACAACATGGCTGCCTTTTACTTTTGTAAAAGCAGCTATTACCCAATCATAAAGTGCCTTGTCATCTGCATGTACCGCAAAATACAGCTGCAATTCTGCAGTATTTCACAGTCTCAGATATCACTAAGATTAAATTCCTTGTAAATTTAAAAATATCCTACTTACCTGTACTACCAAAAAGGATCATCTACACACCATAATCTATATTCCTGCCAAATTTCACTAAAATCCATTCAGCCATTTTTGAGCTATGGGCGATAATAAAGTATATAGAAATTGCATTGGTGGAAAAAAACTGTTTTGGGATCTCCTTTTATCTTTGCACCCCTATAAAGAATCACGGCAAAACTTTCCTTCATCTGTCAATGTAGAAAAAGCTATAGGTCTGTAATGTTTCATGAAAGTTTGTCAAACGCCCCAATTTTATTAGCAAGCAAAAATCTGAGAAATTCCTATCTCTGGGAATCCTAACTGTAACTACAGAGTGGCAACCACCACCCTGTAATATATATTGCTGTTGGCTTATTTCAATTCTAAAATTCATTCTATAGTTATTATTGTTTAATCCTCATGTTATTGCCATAACACCGTGCAATTATTGTTAAACTCGTTGCAACTCAATACCATAACTTATCACGCCTGTGGGTATATTTTGGAGGGAATGAGTTCTCCTAATTGCTCAAATTCGGATGGACACCACCCCAATGGGTAGGTTCAAAATACAGTAAATTACTTTCCTTAAAAAGGAGCTGTCACCATGTGCGAAGCTACCGCTTTGGAGGGTAAATGTGGAAACAATGACATGTCCATCATGGGTGGTCTGTTGTGGCAGAGATGCCATCTCCACCTCACCAGTGGTAGTGTGGATGGACCTCCAATGTGTGACTCAGCCCCTAAATCAGGGAAGTGGAGAATATGTCCCTGGTTTTTAATGTATTTATTTGTATGGCGCTCACGTGACCTATGGGTAAGTCAAAGTCAGGAGCCATCTTAGAACAGGGCAAATTAGAGAATTCACCACTTTGACAGTAGGTCAATCTGTCTTGCCCATTAGACAAGTTCACAAAACTGCCATCACCGGGCCGGACAATACTTTGACCGCAGCAAATGTATACAATGGGCATAAAATAATTAGTAGCCTTCTTTGAGCAATTCAATGCTATAAGATGGACAGGAAAATATGAGCACACTTACAGAGTTAACAACAATCTGAAGTACAAGTAAAACAGCTTCAAATAACACAATGAAATATGATTTAAGAGCAGCAAGGAACGCACCAGAACTGAGAGAAATCCCTACGTGAATTATAGAAAAATAAAACCTCTGCTCTGCCAACAACCACTCTTTTACAAAAGAACACAATATAGTCTTTAACAAATGCAGTAAATGACAAAAGGATTTCTGCTTCTGCTGTAAACTACGTTTGCAGACTTACCGTGTCCCGAACGCACCATCAATCATATTATATATGTGATGCTTTTAAACCTGTATAAATATGAATGCTTCACGACTTTCTTTGTTCTGCAGAGTCACTTAAAGAGTTCTGACCTGACAGAGAAAGATAGCGGCCCTGTTAATGAGCCAACTCACATGTAACTCAGACCCGAGCAGACGCCAGAGAGAAGAAGCAAGACACTAACTAAATACATAAAATCATATATTTATTAAAAAATATAAAAAAAGTTAATAGCAAAATAATTACCAATTCAACTACGCATAATAACAACGTACAACGAACGTACTTTTTGGCACCACCAAAAGTATTTTGCACAGACATTCCCAGGTTGTTAAATTGATTAAAATTACACTGGATATAGAGGTTATTCTTTTAAATATTTAACTGTGTAATATAGCAGCAAGAACCGAAAGGTAGGAGTAGGAGAGGGCGAAGAAGGAGAGGGATGGTCGAGGAGAAGGAGGGGGGAGTGAGGACTAGGGATTAGGAGAAAGGGTTTACAGAGAGGGAGGGAGCTGGTAATAGAGAGGGAGAGGGCAAAGAAGGTGAGGTAAAACAGGAGTGAGGGGTAAGATAGGGGAGAGAGTGTAAGAGAAGGGGTGGAGGGGAAGAAAAGGGAACAGAGTGAGAGCTGATGAGAGAACTGAGGGAGCCAGAAGTATGGGAAGAGGCCATGGATGGAGTAGAAAAATGAGAAAAGGGGAGGAGGAAGCATTGGAAGAGAGTGAGAGCAGAGGAGAAAGAGTAAAAGGGGAAGTGGAGAGTGGGAGAGAGCAGAGGAGGTGAGCGGGAAATAAAGGGAGAGAGTGAGATAGGTGTAGTGGGAGGGAGGTAGAAGAGAGGGAGATGGAGGGAAAGAAAGTTAGGAGGGGACTGAGAGCAGAGAAGTGAGAAAGGATAAAAACAGAGCTGGTGAGAGATCAGAAAAGAACAAAGAGGTGGAGCAAGAACAGCGCAGGAAAGACTGGGAAGTAGAGGGAGAGGACGAGGAAGATGTGGTGCAACTTAAATAGAATAGAAATGGGGAAGGAAGGTAGGAAGGGAAGGAAAGTAAAGAAGGAAACCAGAAAGGGAAGGAGGTAAGGGCAGGAAGTGTTAAGAATGCAACTGGAGTAGGTGGAGAAAGGGAATGAGTAAGAGTTTTAAAAAAGGGGAATATAGAATGGATGAAAAAATGAAATTGAATGAAGGAGGAGACAAGTGGGAGATGAAAATGGGGAGCATGTTTGATTGCAGAAGCAGGCTCTCGAACAGCAGTGGCTCCTCCGCTATAGTGGAGGAGCGCCGCACCCCCCACCCCTCCTGCCAGCACCCTCAAAAACTTGAAAAAGTAAAATGATAATAAAACGGGTTTTAAACCCGTTTTATTATCATTTTATTTTTCTTCTCAGTGTGCCGACTTGAGCCTGGGGAGCGGGGAAAGGGGATGACAGGCACTGAGGGGGAGTGGTAGATGCACTGCTCTCAGTGCGCATGTGGGTTTAGCCGGCCGTCTCAGGACAAGCTGCGTTGCCGGGTTGGAGACAGCAGACACAGGCTGCCAGTCTCCATGGGAGTGCGAATTCGGGCGCTCAGGCCAATCCTGATGCTACTGTTATGCTATGAGAGCAGCGTCAGGATTGGCCGCAGGGGATTCTGAGAGCCTGTCTGTAGAGGAGCAGAAGAGTGCGATGCGGCTGAAGGTAAGTTCTTATTTTTTCCAAATTTTTGTTTGTCCTAGTCCCGCCCCCCCGCCTGCCTCACCACCCTGCCCTGCCACCAGCCGCTACTGTTCTCAAAATGACAATAAGTCTTTGTGAGCCAAGAGGGCGTGGTCTGCCAAGATGGCTGAATAGACACCTCTGCAGTAGCTTGTTAGGTTGTATGTTCCTGTATGTGCGCGGTACTTCACTTGTAGCCAAGAACCCTCGTTCTTGGAATTCTAGAACTGCGCTGGTAGACTGGCAGTTACTTAAGCAGTGGTGTGGTGCGGTGCTGTTTGTCCCTTGCTGTGTCTTGATGGTAATAAACCTCATTACTTACTCGACGGAGTCTTGCATCTTCTTTTCACTGGCGACGATCTTCCTGCCATCAAGACCCTCCACGCGTGCCTCAAGTCTCAACTCTTCCCCACTGAAGACCACGTTCAGCATCGGACATCCTCGCCGCTGCAGCTTGTCACGGAAACTCCTCACCTTCAAGCCACACCATCGTCAGACTCTGCGGTGAGACTTTATGAATTTTTATTCATTTTTGCCACCCTTGCAACTACGCACTCTCCTCGCGCACCGCACTCCGTCTTTGGCGTTCACAAATGTTCCTTCTGTGACGTACTCACGTCAAGACTTCCGCCTGTTGCCTGGACGTTGCGTCCGTGTACGTGCAGCCATTTTGTGCTTTTCACATTCACCGCTATCGTTACCTGGCAACAAACAAGGAGCCTGACGCTTCATTTTAAAAGTTTCGTGCAACTGCTCACAGCGCTCATCTTCACTGATGCGCACAGTTTAACTTCAAGTTTAGCGCTCATCTTCACTGATGCGCACAGTTTAAGTACAACAAACAAGGAGCCTGACGCTTCATTTTAAAAGTTTCGTGCAACTGCTCACAGCGCTCATCTTCACTGATGCGCACAGTTTAACTTCAAGTTTAGCGCTCATCTTCACTGATGCGCACAGTTTAAGTACATGTATGTACACTGCAGTTCCTGTATTCACTGATGTGCACAGTTTGACTGCACACAGTTCAAGCAAGGATGTATGTGCACTTCAGTTCCTGCATTCACTGATGTGCACAGTCTGACTTAAAGTTTAAGCACACAGTTGGTAACTTTACCTACTAGCCCATAATTTTTGGCGCATATTTTAAACAACCTATATTTTAAACAACTATTAACACACACAATTTTTTTTTTTTTGCTGTCATTGTAGCGCTCGGTTTAGCTGGATTCTTCGGACTACTTGCACGCCCTTTATTGTCATTTCTTCCGAATTAAGTGTGACGTTATACCACCATGCAACAATCGTTACAAGCTCCTCCAATATTTTCTCCAAATCCTTCATCTCCAGAATCAGATTGGGAGAAATGGAAGGAAAGTTTCGAGGTTTATTTAGATGCCCTCGACGGTGAGTCTTTCACAAGTAAAAAAAATTTGCTATCTTAAGACATTGTTTGGGATCGGATGGTCGCAAGATATTCAAACATATTCCTAAAGTTCTCGTGCTGTCCATTGAAGGTGAAGGTGATGGTGTTGAGGATGAATATGCCACCGCCATTAAGTCACTGGATACCAGATTCAAGGCGTGCAAGAACACAACATTGGAAAGGCACAAATTCTACAAGAGAGCACAACTTCCTGGGGAGTCTGCATCCAGTTTTGTTTGTGCTTTACGAATTCTAGCAGGTACATGCAAATACAAGACATTTGAAGAAGAAATGATAAGAGACCAACTGGTGGAAAAAACTAACAGCAAAAAAATCCAAGAAGCCCTTTTATCCAAACCGTCTCTGTCTCTACAAAAGGCTTTGGAAATTGCCTCAAGAATTGAAAGCACTACGTCATATCTGGAAGAGATGTCTGTTTCTACCTCATCTTCTCCTACTCAAGAGGTTTTAGCTATAAAGAGTAAATACAAATCGTCAAGAGTGACGTCACATCAAGAGAAACATAAGGATGATACCAAGCTCAACACCAACCCCCTAAAAACGTTGGGAGTGTTATCGTTGCGGGAGTGCTTCCCATCTTGGTAACGCTACGTTTTGTCCTGCTTTAGAGAAAATTTGTGCTAAATGTTTTAAAAAGGACATTTCACCAGTGTTTGTAGATCTAATAAGAAACCCTCTACTAGTTCGAAAGCATTCACTAATTCTAGGTGGTCTTCTCAAAAGAAAGTGCTCAACATCGAGCAGCCCACCGCTGAATCATCTTCAAGTGATGAAGATCAAATTTGTTTAATCACTGAATCATCCCAAACTAATAATATTGTGTCAGCTGTTCTGCAAGAAAGAAAACGTCCCTTGTGTGTTCTATCTGTCAATGGTATAGATGTCAACGTGTTAGCTGACTCTGGATCCCCGTTTACCATTATAAGTGATAAAATATGGGAAGATCTCTTTCAAAGTTTAAAATTAGATCATTCAAATGTTCATCCTGTTGGCTATGGTGGTAAGTCTATTCAGGTGTTAGGTGAATTTCAAGCCAACTTATGTTTTAAGGGCAATTGTGCACCAGGGGTCATCTATGTGGCCAAGGATGATACTTGTTTACTAGGATAGCATGACCAAGGCAATTTAGGCATCATCCTAGATCCCAATGATCCTAACCAGGTCATATTAAAGAAAGATTTGATTCAAATTCAAGCTGTCAAAGAACAGTCATGGGGATCCACGTTTCCTGGAATCTTTAGTAATAAATTGGGTCTTTTTAAAGGATTTAAACATAAAATCAGATTGGTTGATAATGCCAAAGCAGTTATACACAAAGTTCGTAGGGTACCTTTAGCGTTACGGGATGCACTTAAGGAGGAACTAAGCAAGTTGTGTTCTAGTAATGTAATAGAACCTATCGAATCCTCTGATTGGGTGTCCCCCATTGTTTTGGCCCGCAAGGCAAATGGATCGTTGCGCATGTGTGTTGATCTCCGCGATTTAAATGGTAATATCTGGATAGATCAACATCCCTTGCCCAACATCACTGAAATGACCTCTACTTTGAAAGGTGGCATGTGGTTTAGTTTACTTGACATGACCTCGGCCTACCACCAAATAGATTTGCATCCAGATTCTAGACATTACACAGCGTTCATTACCCCTGAAGGTTTATATCAATTCAAACGTATGCCCTTTGGACTTGCGTCTGCGTCAGCAGTATTTCAAAGAGTTGTCGAGAGCATGTTCAAGGGCATACCTGGAGTGGTGGCCTTTCAAGACGATGTATTAGTTTATGGTTCCAATCAGAATGAGCACAATGAGAGGTTGAACAATGTTCTTTCTATTTTACAAGAAAAGGGGTAACATTGAGCCTTGAGAAATGTAAACTTAATGTACCTTTTGTAGACTATTTAGGATACAAGATATCGGCTGCAGGTGTGGAACCAAAAGAATCATTAGTAAGAGCTATTGAAGATTTTGGTGCTCCTAAGGATAAAGATCAGTTAAGATCCTTCATGGGGCTCATCGAGTTTTACGCAAGATTTGTACCCAATTGTTCAAGCAAGACGTTTCACATGAGAAATCTGCTTAAAAAGAATATTGTTTTTAAATGGAGTTCTGAATGTATGGATGAATTTCAATTAATCAAGGAAGAGATTGCTCATGCCATCCCACTGAAGCCTTTCGATATTAATGACCACACCATAATTATGACTGACGCCAGCCAGAAGGGTCTAGGAGCTGTGCTTATGCAGCATAGAAATGGTAGAGATGAAGTGGTAGCTTTCGCTTCTAGAAGTCTCAGGGGTGCAGAGGCCACCTATTCTGTGATAGAACGCGAAGCGTTAGCCTGTTGGTGGGGCATTGTTCACTTTAAGCAGTACTTATGGGGGTCTAAATTCACTGTAAGAGTAGACCACAAACCCTTTGTCCAGTTATTCACTACCAAGGGTGGTGATAAGGCCACTCCTCGCATTGCCAAATGGCAGTACAGACTTTTAGACCATAATTTTGATGTTGAGTATATTCCAGGGATACGAAATGTCCTTGCTGATTGTCTGTCCAGATTGCCATGCGATACACATGCGTTATGTGATGATAGTGAAACGAATGTGGATTCTGATGTTTTTTGTTATACTATATCACTTCAGAATGCTGCTGTTTCGGAACAAGAATGGAGAGATGCACATGATTCTGACACAGATATCAAGAAACTAATGAGTGTAGTTCACACTGGTTGGACTAGGGAATGTTCTCAAGACCACGATCTGTGCAAATTTAAACACATATTTGATGAGCTTTCAGTTGATAATGGTCTTTTGTATCGTTGTTCCTTGCTTGTAGTTCCTGTAGGGATGAGGGACAAGATTCTCAATCTAGTTCATGAAGGGCATATTGGTATACGTGCTATGAAAAGAAGAATAAGGGAACGTTTTTGGTGGCCTGGGCTAGACAAGCAGGTTGAACATTTCGTGAGGGATTGTATGTCCTGTGCTGTGAGTGACAAATCTCAGGTTACAGTTCCTAGTCCAGTTCAAGCTGTGAGCGTTCCATCCAAACCCTGGTCAAAACTTGCCATCGATATCATTGGTCCTCTAATTTTATCTGAGAATGGTGTTCAAGAGTATGGTATAGTGCTAATGGATTACCATAGTCGGTGGGCAGAACTAAAGTTTGTTAAAACTCCCACTACTGTTTGTGTAGTGGATTTCCTTGAATTTCTGTTTGCCAGGGAAGGTGTTCCAGATGAAATTGTTTCTGACAATGGTTGCCAATTCACCTCCTCAGAATTTGAGAAATTTTTAGATCTCATGGGAATTAGACACACCAGAACCTCACTCTATCACCCTCGTAGCAATGGTCTCGTTGAGAGGTTCAATAGGGTAGTTAAGGATAACATACAGTTGTCAAAGGCCAGTGGTCTAAATTGCAAAAATGAACTCAAAAATCTATTGTGGGCTGTGCGTACTACTCCTAATGCTGATACTGATGTCTCTCCGTTTATTTTATTAAGAGGGCGTCTTCCGGCTTCGAAATTGTTGAGGGAGTGGATGGGGTCGTTCAAACTTCCGTCTACTAAGATAAAGGAAGTAAACAAAAACAGACTTAAGGCTCAAAGCAAGTACATACAACAGTCTTCTAGACTGTTGAAAGTGAAGGTGGGTGATCAGGTCAGAATCAAAAGTTCTAGGATTTTGCCCAAGGGTGAATCCAAATTTTCTGGTCTCAAAACCATTGTGAGAGTTAACAAGAGTGCAGTACAATTGGAAGATGGGAAGTGGTGGAACAAGAACAAAATTTCTATTTCCAAATTACCCCATGTTCTGACTCCTGATTTGAAGCGTCCAGATTTCAATAACCGTTTTCCTTCTTCCAGAGTGTTCAGATTACCAAAAAAATTTCAAGACTATGTAATGTAATGTACTAGTATGCAAAACTAGTTTAAAGTTTATCTTACGTTTCCATGTCTATGTAACAGCATTTTGTACTTCTATTTAGTGTTTAATTTTCTTTATTGTTGTTTTGTCTTTTATCCTTATAAGGGGAAAGATGTGTTAGGTTGTATGTTCCTGTATGTGCGCGCGACTTCACTTGTAGCCAAGAACCCTCGTTCTTGGAATTCTAGAACTGCGCTGGTAGACTGGCAGTTACTTAAGCAGTGGTGTGGCGCGGTGCTGTTTGTCCCTTGCTGTGTCTTGATGGTAATAAACCTCATTACTTACTCGACGGAGTCTTGCATCTTCTTTTCATAGCTCCCCGAGACGGCAGACTAATTTAACATAATCCGACATTAATCCTGTCCATATTCAGGCATACTTGCACCGCTACCATTACAACTCACCTAAGAATCTGGTTGGATGTGGCATCAACCTCTCAGGACAACGTGCTGAGGGAAAAGACGGACTGACTGCTGAGCCCATCTGTGCCGGGTTGCAGGGAGGTGTGTACTGAGGGCGTTCGGAGGTCCGGCAGAAAAGGTCAACACACTGAGGCCAGAACAGTGAGGACGCTCGGTGAATCGAGTCACTCCCTTGTCTGCGGATCCCTGAGCTAGGGTCGGTACGACACCGCCCCACGTCTGACAGTGACGTGAGAAAGCCATCTGCAGCCTAGGAGTGACGAGGGGTCGGGCCTGCAGAATACGGTGACTGCAGTGTGAGGGGTGACCTCCGATCGGATCCCGATGACCCAGAACTCCCCCCCCCCGAGAGCTGGAGGGACAGAGAGGTGGTGACCGGCTTGCGCTCACAAGTGGGGAAGCCGGGAGGCTCGGAGAGGTGCGTGAGTGGAAGGCTGTGCGGGCGCTCGTGGCCCAGGGCTCTCCCTCCCAGGAAAAACTTCAGACCCGGTGACGTGGGGAGAAGAAACCCGCCGTTGGGGATCACGCTGCTATATGCGCGTCTGAGCCGGAATTGCTGTGGTTCTGGCTGGGACCTTGAGTGGGCCGGAATCGCAAGAATCCTTTACCGGGGGCCAGGCCTGGAGCTGAAGTGCAGCCCTGGGGTCTCCCTGACACAGAGGAGCCTGGGACCCTTGGCGCCCTGCTGCTGCAGGGCGACCTGTGGACCCAGGAGGAGCAGGTCGGCCGCATTGTGAGGATCAGGTGGACACCAGCCCCACTCGAGGTGTGGTGAGGAGGACCCTGAGATACAGGACAGTTGAAGTGGATGATGAGATACTGATGGCACAGGGGGCCTGGGTCACATAGTTAGACGCCTGGTGTCGTGGTTCTGTGTCCGGTGAAGGAAAGTCTGATACCACCCACAGGGCCCCACCATTGATAATCACACGAGAGAGACACTATCCTGGAGATAGATGCGACACGTGAAACATGCAGCATCTGGTACGTTAGGCACTGTGAAAAGCTGTAATATCATACACATATAGGAGACCAGTTTAGGAGGAGCGATCCAGACCCACACTATGCAGGTTTGATAAAAGGGACATGACAGAGGTCCACTATCACCACCTTTCATCATGGTTAAGGAAAAAGGTGCCAAAGCGCAAGCTAATAAAATTATTAACTACGCACTACCCCTCCCACAGGGTCCAGAGCTCCGAGAGGACAATATGAGGCGAGGCGACAATGGGGAACCACAAAAAGAAATGGAGCCGCCCTCTCTAAAAGCCGTGCTTCTGGCTATCCAGGCCACACGTGCAGATATGGTGCACAGAATAGACGCGGTGGCCATATACGTCAATCTCCTTCGCTGCGACCTACGGAAGGTGGCTGACAGAGTAACCAACACTGAAAAAAATGTGGATACGCTGCAAACGGAGGTGCGTAACCTCAGAGATACTGTCCTAGCCCTACAGAAAAAAGTGGTGCACCTAGATGCAAGAGCAGAAGACTGAGGGAGATCTAGGAGGAATAATTTATGATTTGTGGGTTTTCCCGAGCACGCGGAGGGCCCCTCTGCGGAGCTCTTCCTGGAAGAATGGATCCTGCAAGAACTAGCCCCAAGACGTCTCTCAAAATTTTACAATATTGAGAGAGCACATAGATCGCTGGCTTCCCCCCCCTCCCCCCAAGACCGAGTGCACTGCTGAGAGCCCTCATCGCCAAGTTTTTCAACTATCGGGATAGGGATGTGACCCTGCAGACCATACGCACAAAAACACCAAGATTATTCGAAGGGCATCCCATATCGATATACCCCGACTACACTCAGCGGGTGCAGGAGCAAAGGAAGACTTTTCTAAATGCCAAGAGGTGCATCTGAGAGCTCAACATGAAGTGCAGCCTGTTGTTCCCTGCAAAATTGAGAGTGGAAAGAGCCGGGCGCACTCTGTTCTTCCAATCAGCTGCTGAGGCGAGCGACTGGTTGGACTCCAGTGGGATACAGAAATTATGGTGAGGCTTGAGATGCAAAGTGAAGGTGAGAGAGACAATGATACCTAATGACATGGATATGGTACACATATAGGCTAACTAGAGATATTTGATTGATAAGCTGGGCAGTTCTGGGGAGAGAACACCCCCCTACAAGGGGCCTGTTCCCGTGGAGTGAACGGTAGGTACTAACCTTGCACCCTCTTCAGTGACTGGGCCACTAGCATAGCACTCAATAGGTTTGGTTCAAAACAAAAGAACTTTTGAAAAGAGACTGCCTCCTGGCTACTGTAAGGCACGATAAGTTGAGATTTCAAGTTGGGGAGGCGGTGGAGTAAGGTGTCCTTGCAGGCCAATATCCCATACCATATGGGGGGTGAGACTTACAGGAATGCCCGGTGGGAGGGGGAACACAGGGAGTTCTGTTGTTACGTCTGTTTGGGGATACATTTATCCGTAAAAGTTAAAGTGTCTAATGTTTAATTCTGGGAAACGACCAAAGAGCTGGGGGAGGGAGGGAGCAGCCACAAGAAGTTCAGACCAAACGATGTTTGGGAGGAATTACCTGCAAATATGGGAGTACAAGAGTTGAAAATGATAACATGGAATGTACGGGGTATGGCAAATTACCAGAAGAGAAGAAGGGTACTAGAATACTTAAAATGCAATAGAGTGGCGATTGCATGCCTGCAAGACACGCATGTATGGGGGGACGCAATTTCATGTGTCCGACGGCGATGGAGAGGCCAGATGTATACCACTTCCTACTCTGGCTTCACTAGGGGGACACTGGTGTGGGTAGCCCCTGGGGTACCGTTTCAATACAAGCAACATGTAACAGATCCTGAGGGGCGCTATGTGATAATATACGGGAAATGGGAGGGACAGGAGATATGTCTCATTAATGTCTACGCCCCCAACTCTGACAGTCCCGACTTCTTTACAAAAATGATGGAAGTAGCTACCCCATTTCTAGGAGTGTAAGTAATCTTATTAGGGGACTTTAACTGTGCCTTAGATGCACATCTGGACAGAGACCCCCCAGGGAGCATACCAAGCCCCGCACGACTAGAGTAATAATGGATATTCTAAATGGTTTGCAACTTAGAGATGAATGGCACATGCGTAACCCTACGAAACGAGTGTTCTCCTGTCATATTCCAGCAACAAATACATTCAGCCGTCTAGATTATTTCTTCGGGACTGACCCCAGGGTAGGTGGCATCTCATACTTGCCTAGTTACTTGTCTGATCATTCTCCTCTACTAATGTGTCTTAAATCGGGAGTGGGGCAACCGGCGATTCCGCTTTGGCGCCTACAGGCAGATGCCCTGCAGGATCCCCCATACGAAGCTGCCCTCATTATTTTGACGAAAATTGGAGGACCGCATCTAATAGGGCAACGGAATGGGAGGCTATGAAGGTCGTGATTCGAGGCTTAGCCATTAAGAGGACCCACGGAATTAGACAACAGCTAGACTGGGACATTCGGGTACAGGAACAGAGGATGGGGGCCCTGGAGTCGGCCCTGCACAGGGATCCGCTGGCATTGGAGGATTGGAGGAGAGCACGGGAAGAACTTATGGCTTCCTGGGGTGGGCTGGAAAAACATACATATGTAACATATTGACAACGCTTCAATATGAACAGAGATAAATACGGGGCCCTGTTAGCGAAACTGATAAAATCTGTCTCCCATCTTGCAATTACGGGACAGAGGCAGGGAGGTGGTCTGCACCCAGAGGGCAATTGCAGATACTCTGACATACCACCTGGCAGCCGCCTGCCAGACCAAATCGAAGACACCCCCAAAGGTAGTACTGGCCTACCTTAATTATATTGAGCTGCCTCAGTTGGGCCCAGAGGAGGCGGAGGCACTCGCTGCCCCCATAACTAAGGAGGAATTGTTGTTCCCTATCAGACATCTTTAAATCGCAAAATGCCCAGGAAGAGATGGTCTCCCTGACGAATTGTATCAGCGATTCGCACCACTCCTAGCTGACAAATTATTGGAGGTGTATAATGAGGCAAGTGAGAGGTGATGAATGGCAGACTCTATGCAGGAGGCGCTAATATCTCTGATATTAAAGACAGATAACAATCCTTTACTGCCCGGCTTTTATAGGCCGATCTCTCTCCTGAATCTAGATGTCAAGATATTGAGTGGATTCTCGTGACCAGGTTGCTGCCCCTCATGCCCCAGCTGGTACACCTGGACCAAGCTGGATTCATACCCAGAAGAAACACCACGCATAATTTGAGAAGACTCGCAAATATATGGCATGCCCCGATAATTTTGAATGAGGACTGCGCCTTGGCTATGCTGGATATTGAGCAAGCCTTTGACTCAGTTGAGTGGACATACATATGGGCAGTCCTACAGAAGATGGGGATACGTCCAGGGTTCCTCCGATGGGTCCAATTATTACATATGAACCCGACGACCCGGTGCGACTTAAGGGAGTGATGTCTGAAAAATTCATCTTGTCCAGAGGAATAAGGGAGGGGTGCCCCCTGTAGCCGCTGCTGTTTGCGGCGGCGATAGAGCCCCTAGCTACAACACTCAGAAAAAATATGGAGGGATACGGAATTCCCTTGGGTGATACCACACATGTCGTCTATTTGTATGCGGACGACATGTTGATATACCTACAATGCCCGTTCCGAGCGGTCCCAGCCCTCCTGAATGAATAAGGGAAATTCTGCAAGTTTTACGGACTCTGTATTAACCCCGGTAAAACGATACTATTCCCAATTGGGAGAATGGCACAGGAAACACTTGATTCATACCCTGAAGTGGGCCTGCCGTAAAAAATAGCGGGTATGAGGTACTTGGGAGTTCATTTATGGCATACACCCACACTAATTTTAGAGCACAACTTTGGGAGAGTAATAGACGGGGTGCGAGCCTCAGTGGGATTCTGGAAGTCCTTGCCTCTCTCCTTAATGGGAAAGGTGGCAATTATAAAAATTATAGTACTACCCCGCTGTTTGTATACACTACAGCATTCCTTTTATGAAATCCCTAAGTCATACTTCATGATGTTAGATAGTTTACTGGTGGAGTTGCTGTGGGGGAACAAACGTAAACATGTTAAACTGGACACCCTCCAAAGAAAGTGGGAGGATGGCGGTGTGGAGATCCCCGTATACATCTATACTATATGGTGGCACAACTGCAACATGCAGTTCACTGGCTGGAGGAAGGTAGTAATTTGGAAAAAACCCTACTGGCGGGCACATAAGGAGACAGTACTTTACCCGAGTTACTCATGATGGGGGCGGCAATCCCGAAAGACTATTCATACATGATTAGATATATGACGAGAATATGGGAAAGCACAGTTAAGAAAGTAATACAGAGAGCACCCTATTCACCTGAAATGCCATTGTGGGTTGTAAGACTGTTCAAAAAAATTGCAAAGTCCATGTCTGTCCGGCGGTGGAGGGAAGGGGGATGCCTTACAATGGGGGACTTGCATAACAACGGTAGAATTCCGACCAGAGAGGAGGCTGTAAATACCTTTGAATTGGGAATGGATCAATTCCTACAGTATGGAAAGATAGCAGCAGTGGCTAGGAAGATGTGGGGCTCCTTCCTGGAAGAGCCCCCTTGCACTGCCGATCTAACGACTTTACTATCAAAGGCGGGCAAACAGCCCCTACTCTCCCACATATTTAGGGCCCTTCGAGATAATAACCCGGTCACTACCCTGCCAGTGCAGACAAGGTGGGAGGAGGAATCGGAGGAACCCATTTCAGAACAGGAGTGGGTGAGAGTGCATGGGGGAGTCCGGGAAGTTAGCCCCAACGCACGCTTTAAATTAATTCAATATAACATAGTGCACCAAGTATATTTAACACCATACAGATTAAGTACAATTAATCTGGAGCGATCAAATGCATGTCCTAGGTGCTAGGAGGCGGCAGCACGCTTAGTGCACATGATATGGAGGTGCCGGAGCCTGGGCCCCTTCTGGGAGGGCGTATTGGAGTTAATACACACGGCTACTGGATGGTCCATCACTAGGACTATACGTTCAGTCCTATTGAATATAATACCTAGCCCGAAAAAGAAAAAGTTAAGCAGGAGGTTCGCGCTTCTAGGGTTGGTGCTCGCAAAGAGATGGATAGCAATCACGTGGCTTAGCCCGACCCCACCGACCGTCAATGGCTGGGTGAGAGATATGAGTGAGCGACCGCCGAATTGGTTCCGATGAAGCTTATAAGGAAAGATGAAAAATTGGAGGAGGATGCTAGTGCGTGGTCCACGATGATTGTAGACTTGAGAGATCCCCACGATGAGGAGGCAGTGGAGGGAAGTGACCCGCTGGTAACCCCGGAATAAGTAATGGGAAGAGGTAACAAACAATAGACGCAGGGAGCTGCACTTCAGTTGATGGCTATCAAACTCTGGGTGAGAGTACAGAAAATGAACATTAAGACACGAGAGGGTGGGTGGGAAGGGAGAGAGTTATGCTTTTGAAGAAAAAATGTTATAAATGTTATAGCAACGGTGTAAAACTAAAATCTGACCCTCTACCAAAAAGAAGCGTTCTGAATGTTATATATTTTATGTGAAGTACCATTGGAATATCGTGTAAGATGCCAATAAAGTGTTTTTTTTAAAAAATGTCTTTGTGAGCCAAGTATGGTCTAAATAAATGTGCATTTAGGCACTTGTGGAAAGCTTCAGCCAGGGCCGGCGCTAAGCATGGGCAGTGTGGGAAGCTTATGACCACGGGGACCCACGCCAGTTTAACACCTTTCAAGAGATTCCAGTATTAGGAGACACAGAGGAAGCTTTGGTGCAGCGCTGAGAGGCCCAAGGGATGGGGTCCCCTTCCTGTGGGCCTCTCAGCCATGGGCTGAAAGGGCTTCAGAAATCTAATTGCTGCATCTGCGTGATAACAGCAATTGGAGTAGTCATATCAGTTTTGGAAAGACCTTGGCCCAACTTTTTCACCCAGTTTGAATAATGTAAGTGTTTCCACCTAATATAACTTTAACATATATATGTACTTCTATTATTATGGTTATTATTTATATTTTTAGCCATTTTAGTGATATCCACGCTAGATAAGTAGCTTCTTGCAAAGCTACTTCAACAATGCCAGGAAATTCATGATCAACTGATGTCACTTTCTGTGATGTTACTTCTTAGATGGGCTCCACATGTTTCTAATCTGCCTGGCACCCTACAAATCCTAGAACCGGTCCTGGCGTCAGCACACAGAATTGGCATAAGTGCTGTAAGAAACGCTATATAAAAATTATAGTGTCAAGCATATAGATGCATCGACTCACATTTCCATAGGACACAGTGTTAAGGGGAAGAAAATACTTCTGCAGGTAATATGATTCCACATTCAGAGAAGTCATCATTACTACATAGAATTGTTGTGAATTAAAGGTACATTAAAGGAGCTGTTTTTCAAGAAGAGGGGGAGGTGTCCAGTTGGGCATTAGGACCTTCAACTCACAGAGGTCCAGGTCATATGGCATCACTTGTTACCAGCAGAGACAGGATGGAGAGGAGAAAAATGGACAACAGACAAAGGACAGAGGAGGGAGACATAGAGCAAACATGGTGAGAAACAAGCTACAGAAGCAAGAAGCAGAGGAACAAAGACCATTTCTGTAACAGTGAATAGGTGTTTTCCCTATATCAGGATACAAAACAGTGTATCTTTGCTTTCCCTGAAAACGTGCTATGTTTGAAGGGGCTGTGCTAGGGTATGTGGGATATGGTGGGGGAAGACATCTGACAAATACTTCAGGACCCAACTCTTGACATATAGAATGGGCTGCAGCCCTTCTTTCTTTCAGTTTACTAATCACTGACCTGCATTGCAGTGTCAAACTTGTCTAAAGTCCACACGGACAGAGGGCAGAATGGCAGAATGAAAGCTAGATAAAAGTGTGGAGATCCCGGGTATTGGATTTAGCACTGTAAATATGGCCGCTCCAGGATACATTCAGATGGGTGGCACTCTAGGACAGGGCACCTTAAAACACTTTGTGACTTTATGAAAACTTGAAGACCAGTACATGTTGATGTTCACATTAGAGCGAGGTGCTTTGTAAGACATGTGGGGATATTTCATTACTGAAATAGCAGTGAGTGACAGATCAGGATAGAACGAAGTGCATGATAAAAGCTCTTAGAATCCGTGTGTACTGTATTACTGGGATATAAGTGCATGGTGCTGCTCACGAAGGATATATTGTGTGACCTCTCATGATGTCTCATTAGTGGAATAGCCACTTCCAGCTTATGACAAATGTGCTTTATGAGAGTGCTGAATACGTGTCAGTTCTGGGATATCAGTGCACTGGCTTAGTCAAAAGAGAGGGGTGTGGTGGATCTATTTATTGGGTCTTGATTGTTAATGATTGCTGTTGGCACAAACTCACTATGGGTGTATCGTTACATGTTTTATAGCTATGATCACAGGCATTACGCGGTAATGCAGGACCAAGCAAACCTATGAGGGTTGACTAATATTTGTGGTAAGGAAAGCCAAATAGATTATGTACAATTTTGCAGAACCTGTTTCCATTTAAGTCAGCTTCGCAGAACAGTATTGTTCATTTCATACACAGCTGGAGACAAAAACCCTCCCCCAAGCCCATCCAATGGGGGTGTGTAAAATAGCTGGGCACCTTTGGCACCTCTATAAGTAGCTGATTACAGGAATCAACAGCTGAAGCAGACCAGTTAACTTTCCAAAAGTATCTGGAGCAGAATTATACCCCATATGCAGCAATTTCAATTACTTGATCCCATTTGAGCTAGAAACAAAAAGAATTTTGTTTAAATCTGAAAATTAGGCAGCAAATCACGAATTTTGTGGTGAGTTTGTCAAATTCATACTTACGCGAAAAATGCCACAGTTGTGCAATAGCATTTTCCAATTGTCCTGTTTATGGTGCACAGTAGCAATGCAACCTATAGTGCTGGCTTTAGTGCACTTTTCAAATGTTTAAGAGACTGAGTCTAGAGGTCACTTAAGTTGTGGCTTATGGTTCTATGCATTAATTTTACCAAAAGTGTTGTCTAATTTTCATAATGCTGCCCCACACCTTTCTCTTCCACCCTTTTGTCTTACCCAGCTCCCTCCTTGTCACAACATCCTTTGTAGCCTCCCTCCTGCCCCCAGCAAGGTTAGGACCACGCCAGGGAGGAGGAGGAGGCACGTTAGCTTTAAGGCTGTGACTGATGCCATCGGACATGCGTGAAGGGGAGCAGGGTGGGAAGCAGAGCACATGTCGAAGCGACGCCTCTGGGCTGGAACACCACGAGTCGCAGCCTAGTGCTGGGATCAATACAATTGGCAGGACCGGGGCAACCTTCCGGGACCAGTGGAGCGGAAGGGTCATTGTCACTGCAGCAGGGCCTCGCGTGCTTCCGGCTTTTATAAGGAAGGCCAATCGCTGGCCGATTCACTGGGTGAGGCGCGTGCTTCTGTATTCACTTGTTAAGATATCCTCTTACTACGTTAGACCTAAGTACAAAGTATAGGATGAAAAACACAGACCCAGGGAGTGCCAAGGTGAAAGAAGATTACAGAGTATGCTCGTTGCCCCATATGGTCCAGGTGCATTGTGGGGCTGCAGAGGGTGCCTGTGAAGCCAGTGGTGGGTGGTGGTGAAGAAAAGTGACAGCTGGGTAACCACACTGATTTACAAAGAATTATGAATTGTTTATGTGAATCAAGAGTCTCCTTCTCTCATATCCTCACATGTGTAAACTCATCATGAGACGAGTCCCATCTACCAAAGTCTTTTGTGTTCAATGTTGAGCCTGGCGAGTACACAGAATTTGCATCACTTTTTATTATTTTTTAAAACAATTTAGTCTTGACCCTTCACCTTGCCGAGCCCTGCAGTTAAGCACCCAATCCGTTGGCCAGCTAGCCACATTCGTGGATCCTTGTGATCCTTCTTTGCTGGCATGCATCAATCCATCATGGCAGACACCTCTTCTTTTAAAACCATGCTGTGTTCAATGAGATCACATGCAAACAACCGGCTCCATCACATTAACAGTGCACAAGGCCAGCGCCACCATTCAGTTGGTTCTCTGCGGTGAGCTCCATTTTCTAGCCGAATAATATCGGAAAGCGCAGGTTACAGATTCACAAAAGAGCATTTTGCCTTCTTCACCAACAAAATGGTGCGCTGTGCAAACAGGGCTCATCAGGATCGGGAGGTGTCTTTCACCAGTGTACTCCAGTAGATTGCACTCACAGGTACATCTAGAGGTAAAGGATGTCTGATTCTGGGAAGTGACAATTCTTTGACTTTCCCGTTTTCATCCGCAGCTTGAAACGTGGGAATGGAATTGAGACGTGCAAAGAGTAAACACCATCATGCTTGGTTTTAACACATTTTTCATGACTTCAGGTCAATCAAATTTCGATGATCGGCAATAGTTAGAAGTGGAACCTTACAGTTTTCTAAATATTGCATGCTTTACATGTTTATTACTTTCTTCATTTAAATCTAAATGGTGTTTTTCAAATATTGTTGGTCATGCTCTGGAAACGTGTTATCCAGGGAACAAGTCCTAAAAAAGTGGAGGGATTAACCAAGTTAGGCAGTATGCAAGTGACATCTCAGGACGTAACATAACGGCTCGTGACATCGCACATGCCATCACAGGAAGTGGCATCACAACCTATGACTTTACAGGAAGTGACATCACAAGAAGTGACATCATATCTTAAGACCACACACATGTTTAGCATGTCTATTATGACTACTTTTGAGTGAATTACGAATATACATGCAAACACTCCTGATTTAGGCATTAGTCTCACACCTAAACCAATGTTGCCTTTTGTCAGCGTAAAGCTTCCTCTACCTAAGGATTGAACAAACTAACTCCGCTGCCGGCCTACTCCACCAGTCTTCATATTCCATATGCAGCACATTTCCAAGTAGATGTCAGTGCTTTCGCTGCCTGCACTCTCCAGGGGTGAGACCGCTCTCCTATGCTTACTCAGCCTTACCCACCACTTTACGTGTCTGTAGTGGGCACCCGCACTCCTTTTAGGAGATTGGGGCTCATTTTTCTCCAACAGACCATGACCCAAGGCAAGATTGAAAGACAGAAAGGGGAGAAAGAGAGATAGAAAAACAATGATGAAGGCAGAAGAGGTGATGAAAAAAGCAAGTGTAGAAGAGTGAAAGAAAAAGGTTATGGCAACCTTGCCATTCAGCAATAGAACCCTAAGAAAAAACTGGGTCTCTGCATTTATGTATTTGCAAATTTCATACTGCCTCCCAAAATGTCACCTCCACAGCTAGCAGCAGACATCTCTCATGTTCTTATTGTTGGCATAACTATATCTAAACCTACCTCACATTCACCAGCACAACCTAACAGCTCACCCTGGAATCAGTACAGCCAGAATACCCACACAAAGAATGGGCCCTAAATTTCACAGTAAGAGGTATCAGCTCCACATCAAAATAGGTGCAAGCCACCCAGCATCCAATGGATGAGAAGGAAATGGTGATGAAGGTAACTCACAGACGATGGAATAGGGAAAATTAAATAAATCCTATTCCGTCATCTGTCGACTTCCCCCGCCTCACAGTGCTTACCTGCACTAGCCGCGACTGCAAGGCAGTCCTTATTTGAAAGTGAAAAATGCACAGTTGTGGCATCTGCTTGCCACCCACGCTTCAACCACGTGTGCCAAGAATTAGAGACAAAGCATTAACCTTTGATGTAAAACAGGAGAAATAGGAGAAATAAAGTGATGTCCATCTAATGCCTGAAATGAACAATGTGAAAGCAGAAAACCTGGGATCAATCCTGGCTTTCCAGCTTGGAAAAAAAAAGTGTTATCCTAGGCAAATCTCTCTTTTGTGTTTGATAGGCTGTAACGTTGCACCATGTATAATAAGAATCTAGGCCAAATATAGGATGCACTTAACAGTTGACGTTCATGTAGCTTCTGCCTGCCAGCCACACTTTAACCTCATGCCCCAAGAATTAAAGACAAAACTTTAACCTTTGATATGAAAAAGCAGAAATGAAGAGATGTCTATATAGTGGTTGAATTGCACAAAGTGAATGCAGAAACCCTATGTGCTGTCCATGGCATCTGTAGTCCAATTGGGGGCCGTGGTAATGATTAAGGACTGTCGCCCTGGAGCATTGCTCTATCAAGAAGAGGGCCATCATACTGTGCAATGCTGTGACCTATAGGGCCGTTTCCCTGTATGCGGCATTATGAACCCCATATGTCAGGAGGATGCCAAGGTGAAGTGAGAGGGCTGTTTCCCTGGATTGTGCAGCTGTGAAGGAGATGCAAGTCATTACCTGAGGAGAAAGAGCAACGATTCAACTTCCCAACAATCCAGTAGGGCCCAAAACCTGCTGATAGATTATGGGAGGCTTACCGCGTAGGCGGAGGAGCACGTGGACACCTGCCGGCTCTACTGTAGCATCGATACTTCTGCTCACTGCTAGGCCACAGAGGCGTGCCAGGGCTCTCCGAACCTCCTCTCCAGCGAGCAAGAATAAATACTTGGCCGCCAGGCCTCAGGGGCAACTTGCTCTGACTGACCCGCTACGGTGCTGAGGAACTTTGACTTTCTCAAAGCCATCACGGAACTTCTAAGACTTGAAATCACTAGCGGGGCCTAGCTCAAATGCCACCTCACATAAATGGGGAATAACCACGATCCTTTGACAGGGAAGTGGGACTCGAGAGTTGACCCAGGTAAAGCAAGTGTGTCTGCCTTAAGAAGACTGTGAATATTTATTTGTACACAAAATACATGGGTGGATGTAAGTGAACCCCCTTACACCACCTATGTAATGCCTATCTGCAGCACGGTAACGCATGGTAGCGCATTTTTTTTTTTATGAAGCCACGCAAAAACTATCCGATGAGGCTATTTCCTCGTTGTATGTGTGCTGCAGAATGCAGCATCTATGCAAAGAGGAAATAACAAGGACAAATAAAGATATTTCTCCTTGTTACACCAGCCTCAGGTGGACCCACCAGTTTGTCCTGTATTTACAAGTCTTTAAATATGGGTCTGCGTCAAAATACATGGGTGGAAGCAAGAAAACGCCCAAGCATCACCCATGTAATGCCTATTTGAAGCAAGGTAATGCAAGGTAGGGAAATGTGCTGCCTTGTGTTAGTTTTTTTTTTTTTACAAAGCCACGCAAACAAGATTTGCATGGCACTGTTAATCCCAAAATAGATTTCGCGTTGGGGTTGTGCCAAAAAAGTGACGCAATCCTAATGCAAAATCAGGGCCTCAACTTAAACATTTATTTTTTATAACTCTGCCACACAGAAATTGGAAACAAGAAGAAACGTGACAGTAAATCTGTACTGCTTAGTTGGTTGAAAAGTCAAAAAATTTAAATATCTTATGGGGTTAAGGCACCTGTTGCATAGGTCTTAATGTTCCCACTAAATCTGAGGGAATAATAATAACAGTAAGATAACTCTGGCGATAAATGCATTTGCAGGAGAGACCTGTTTTTGCTCTACTCCCAGTTTTGACTCAAAGTAGCATACAGGGTTAATGCATCTCCTGCAAAGAGCATCATGTAACATGCAGAGGACAGATTTTTATTTTATGTAGCTAGGTAAGTGGGTTACTGCTTCTAACACAGAAATCCTTTTGTTACTTGCAGTTACATCGTAATCCTTCTAATATAGCACAGTGAGCTATGATGGGTGATATGTGGCTCCTACACTTTGTTACCCTTACTGTCTTACGTAACATATCCTGTACAATGATTTGCAAACTTGTGTGATTTATTTTTAATGTAATGTGTACATATTATGTGAAGTGCTCTGACACCCTGCATTGGGATGAGTAGCGCTATAAAAGAAATAAAAAACAGTGGTATTTAAATTGTTATTTTCTGTAAATACTGGGACAAAACAACACATCTGGCATTCTTACAGTGCATGCATATTTCTTATATACAAGGACTGAACCAAGTCAAAATAATGTCTCTCTTAAGTACCTGTGAAGTAATAACAAGCTGTGAGCCTTTGTTTTCCCTCCACTGCATTTGCATCTAGGTGTGAGGCTCATACCGCCCCCAGCCAGGATACTCAAACAAAGGGCCTGATGGCCCCTTAAATTCCCACTTTGTTATGGGCCCAGCTAGAATCTGATTAGCCCTGTCACCTGCACGTTGTTGCTCGGATTGAAAGCAGACAATGTGCAGGCACTGCTGAATGCGTACTGGTGTTTGAAAATTACACAGGGACGAGTTCAGCACATTTTACAGTGGGGCCCAACTTCTTCGTAGGTTGGACAACGTACAACCTGTGAAAATAGTGGGTGGATGCCATCCACCCACGTGTATCCCCGGCTTGTGCCCTGTTGTTATCTTAAGAATGCCACCTCGTGCATTGTATTCCAAAGACCCCTAATTGTACTTGTGACAACAAAACGCCAACATATTTATTTGGCACATTCATTTCCAAATAGAATGTCTAGTTCTATAGAGTTTCTGTTGTTGATCCTACTCAGTAAGTTCATGCTGTTTGTCACACTTTGTGTCCATCAGGTACCAAAGCAGCCCTGGCAGATTTTGGCAGGCAAGCCCTCATATCACACGTAGCGAGTGAGCACAGCTCGTGAGCCTGACCACTGCGAGGGAGGTTTGCGGGGTTCTCCACCCGAGAAATTCTTGGAAAAATGCAAATATGGTGCATTTTACGACACATTTTCATTATATACCTTTGTCCAATCATTCAATCGATGAATCGAGGCTGGAGACATGGTTGCATGGCTTAAGGAATGAATGAATAGTTGGGTAGGTGAGGAGTGGAAGGACGAATTAATTCAAGGATGATAACAACGAATAAAGACCTTTAGCTACCTGGAGCAGATGGTCTCAATGCACTGCCCAAGGGTGGGTGCTCTGGTTTTCATTTTGCCTGCTGCATTAAAACATCCCCCTTGACAAACACTACTACCACGAATCCTTATCAAACATGCATAGCCTGGATAGATTTACCAGTGCACTGATTTAGCACCTCAAAGAATTAAACACAAAGCAATAAGCTTTGATCTAAAAAAGGAAAGAGAAAGAGATAATCATGTAGTGACTGAACTGCAGAACGCAAAACCAGGAAACATTGCATCAGTCTCTGCTTCCACTTAACCACATTGTGTAATCCTAGGCATTTACATTTTTTACAGTGCCTCCTTTTCCTTCATCATCACATAAGAGCACCTTCACCTTGAAATACATCAGCTCAGAGTGTGTGCTGCAAACGACCATAATGTTACTCCACCTATAGCATAGGTCTTCAAAGTAGGGGGCGGGCTCCCCTGGGGGGGCCTTAAGTGATGCCAAGGAGCACGCCAGGCTCTGGCCAAGAGAAGCATCATGCTTTGTTTTAAGTGATAAGAATTGAGCAGCAGTAAGCCACTTTGTGAATGGGCCATCACGAACATCTTTTGTCATTTATGTCCTAACTGGGAGTATGTGTAAAAGGGGTAACAAAACTTGATTGCAATGTTTAAATATATAGACATATTTAAACATTGCCAATTTAACAGAATAATTGTAAAAAAGTGAGGGGGGCCTGGTGATTTTTTTTTTTAACACGGGTGTCATGGCATTAAGACGTTTGAAGACCACTGACCTATAGTAAAACGCGAGGCCATATATAGGAGGCAACAGACAACTGCCTTCCCTCTTGGTTCACTAATAGCAATGTCATCTGGGCAGTGGCAGAGGGCATAAATGCTTCTAAATTCATGTTTACAACCTATCACTTTTAGCAACTGCCAATCTAGGCAGTGGTATAATTTAATGTACTAAACTGAAATGAAATGAGTTGCAACGGTCACACTAGGAAGAAATACACAGTTCTGAATTTTGAACAGTCTATATTATATGTGAAATGGATTCTGTATCTGCATTTAAATTCTACATCTATTGGTGGCTCAGATATGAGCAAAGCAACAGCAAACCCTCTCACCGCTTTCCCCCTGAAGGTCAGAGCTACTTATGGCCACCCTGCCAAAGACAGGAACCAACAAAATGCAGCAGCAAACGGAGCATCCCGTGGCTCAGCACGCTTTAAAAATGTTTGTTTTGCATGTTTTGTTTTTTAAAGCTCCAAAGCCCTGCAGGCAGGAAACGCGGCTGGTCCCCAGCCACAAATCGGCCCCACCCGCAGTAGTGAAGTTATTTTGTTTGTTTGGTATTAGCAGGGACTCACCTGTATAAGAAGAAGTATTTTTTTAGACCACTTGGGGTGACCCCAGATACATACATATCTACTTTGTTTAGAAAAACAGAACGCACGTGCCAGGGTTTGATGGACTGAAGGGTGCAAGAAAAAGATGCATATTTAATCCGGTTACATTTTATGAAAAATCAAGATAACACAATTTTTTTTAATTCTACATTTTTACGTAAGTATGGAGTTTTCTTTCTAAGTGGTACCTCAACACAAAAAGAAATATAAAACCGGTAAACTATAAGTACACCTAAAATATTAAGTATTTTGTTTATTAATAACTTCGTTTTATTCTTCATTATTGTTTAGAAGTATTGCTGGTTTCCCCTACTGTGAAACACGCGGAATCGGCCTCAATTTATGATTTCAGCTTTGAAATATTTAAACCAGTGCCCAAGTTGTCAAAGACTATGTAGCCATGTGTCAAGCAAGTCAGCAAATCTCAGCAAACACCACTCTATACTTTGTGTAATTAAAAAAGATGATACAATTATTGAGGTAACCAATGTCAGAGACTTTGAGAATGAATAGCCGTGCGCCTGGAGCTGCACTAGTCCTAGAAGGTGGAGGGATCTGTGACTCTGCACTCAGTTTTGAGCCATCATGCTGCACCTTTTACATCCTCAGCCCGTCCAAATGTGCCAGGCTAGGCTGCGAATCCCTCCTTTTATTTAAGTCTCAATAATTTCAGAATGTTAATTAAGGCGCCAGAAGGCACCTCAGTTTCCATGGAGTGCATGGATTGCCCGAAGCACCAGCGGTAAGAGGCAGAAGTGGGCAGAGGCGCTGAGGCCACGTGCGGTCCATGCCACTCACCTCACTAATGGATAACATGGCCAGCAGCTCATCTCTGGCTGTCAATACTTGGACAATGGAAGCTGCCTGGAGCCAGGCAGCGCAGGCCGGGGACAGCATAGGATGGTATTGCGCTGTCCCTGTCACTGTCAAATTCTAAAGGAGCCAGCGACGCATGAAGGAGTGAAGCTGAAAGCGGAGCAATAGGAGAGTGACAGAGCGGTGAACTTACATAGGGGAGTAGAGTATGTAGAGAGAGAGGAGATTCAGAGAGGGAGAGACAATGGAGGCAGAGGGACACTCACGTGATTACGGTGCTGAGAGAAAGCGTGGCACAGTGGGGGTGAGACAGAAAAGACATGGAAAGACGAGGAAGGGGAGTAGACGTACCGTATCAATCTACGCTCCCTCAATTTAGTTGTAGCAATGAAGTCTTATGTTAAGTTCATGATTTGAGCCATCTCAGTATGACATTATTCTTAATATTCCAATAGCCTGATTGATAACTTTGTGTCAAGCAAAAACAAAGAAGAAAAAAAAAAGAACCACAGTCATAAACTAAAGCTATTTTAAAAATGTAAATTACTATGATGAGTAAAGAGAGTAACGACTTGTCATATTATTCTTAATATTTGGTCATTCCATGGATGTGGCATGAACTGCCAGTAGCAGTTTTACAAAAGGTAATTTTTTTTCAGGCGCTTTAAAGTTCTAGGATAATATTTAGGCTTGGGCGGTGAACTCCACTCTGTTTGCGGACTTTGCAGAGTTTTCCGCACTCCGCACTCCACGGACCACGCATAGTTCCGAAAAACTCTGCTCTCCGAAGCGGTGTGGAGTTTTTTCCTCACTTGCGCTCTCCAACGTTAGGTTGGTGAGTGCGAGGGAGGAAAATCCAACGCTAGACCAACTCTCAGCAAGATTTCTTAACTCGGGAGGTCGCGGATGGTCACAACCACGCGCGTTAAGAAACCATCCGTTTGCGTTGAGGAAGCTGCCGCTTGAGTAGAACATCTACTCGAGTGGCAGAAAGAAGCAGCACCCTCTTGCGCATCGCATGGTGCCGTTCCACTGATTTTCCAGCACGAGACAAACACCCGGCGCTAAAAATCAGCACAAATGGCACGACCCAACGCAATTCGCCACTTGCGGAGCCCCGCGTAGCGCGGCAGAGTTTTTTGGTCACTTCTCCCAGGCCTAAATAATATTCTACCATTTGTCCCCGAAGATTTATCAGAGGCATTTGCCTTGACAATATGCATTATGCATAATGCCTGTCATGGTCAGGGACCCATTGCTTTAAAGGAAATTCTTCAAAAATCACCTGTGTGCTACACTAAGGTTTGCCTCCAAATTCCTGTTGGAAGTAGCCAGAGTGAGGCATAAACACAGGGGAGGCAAAGTCTTTTGGAACCCAAGGGGCAGCTCTCTGGAAGTTTATCCCCGTCAAAATCTGGCTAGAAGCTGATCATTGTAGATTTCTAACAAATTTAAAAACCTGGGACTCGTCCTTCAGGGTTCCCTTTTGGGCTGCATGCATCTTGACCTCAAGAGAGAAGTTAAGCTCAGTTTCCAGCCTTCTGTAGCAGCAAGATACCATTCTGAAGGCAACTTAGCATTAGAAAACTAACCTAAAATAATAAAAAGACAATAAATGGGCAATTCAAGTAAACATGTTCCAAATCTTTAACATTTGCATGCAATATTGGACCTAAAGGGAAGGCATATCGAAGAAGCCCTAACATTGAGGATATTTCATTAAAGCAGAACACCATCACTCCTGCATATCTTAAAAAGTCCCACTGTCCACTCAGGAGTCTTGATTGAAAAAATGTATTCAAAATGCAAATGTTATTTCATGAAACAAACTATTTTTGCACAAATGGCATTATGCTGCAAATACGAGTATTATTTCTTTCATGCAAAATCCTTGGTCGATCAATTACGCTGCAAAAAGTTGAAATATCCAAGGGTGGGAGAACAACCTTTGGAGTGTACTTCACCTGATAAACTGTAAGCAGCACTTCAACCACCCACAACAGAACTGCTAGCTTCTGTTGACAACGAGCAATCACCCAGAGTCCACAAATCCAGCAAGCACAGGCTGTGCAACACTGATGGCAAAAACTCGAGTGAAAACCCATCTGCTTGTGAGAAGTTGATCTTTGAAATGCATCCGCCATAATTCTTTTGGCCAACTGGTGCTGGCTTGTTGGCAGTGTGCTCTCCTCTTGACTGCTGGGCTCCTCCAGGAGAGTTAAGGTGACAAGCCTCCATGGGATGTATCTGCATGCTTTGCAGTGATACTTCACCTGATAAACAAGCACCACTGACATGACTGCTACATGCTGCTGAAAGTGGGCAAACACCCAGAAATACATATCCAGAAATGCAGCAAGCACTGGCTGTGCCAACACTGGTGACACAGCTAATGTACTTAAGATCAATGACACTAAGAACTGTATCTACCTTAATGCTTAGGGAGAACTGATGCTGACTTGATGGTAGTGGTTTACCCCCCTGCCTGAAATGTTGTTAGGTTATACATAATAGAAGCATGTTGTTTTATGTTAATCTTTATTTTTAAAGAGCTTAATCACAAAGCTTCTTGGTGCTGTCACAACAAAATATGCATTAAAATTGCTAGCTAAAGGTTCACGGGAAGAGTAGTAGAAAAAGGGGGAAAGGAAAAAAGAAAGCATCAATCAAATCTGGAAAACTTGAATAATTCACATATGTTAAGTTGTGGGGCCCACTCCATACCACCAATACAAGTACCACGTTTTCCAAAGTGGCCAAACTGAGGGGGCTCATTTACAGCTCAGCGAGCGGGCCGCCAAGAGGTCGGGTAAGTAGGGCCCTCTGCCTCCGGAAGGACCGCTGCAACTTGGTAAGAGGCTGCGCATTGAATTCCCCTCCTTTAGTGCAGGGAATTGTCTTACCGCACATGAGTGACAGCAATTGTTTAATCCTCCATGGGACCCTTGACATGTGGCGGATCCGGGCAGACAAATATGGCTAACATAGCATTGAAAAGTTTGCCCCCTAAATAGAGTCAATCCTGGAGTCAGTGCAGCTGTGGTGAAGTTCTCACTGGACTATCAGCGCCTTCATCTGCAGCACATTAGACCGAGCTTCCCAAATGCAACAAACACGCTCAGATGATCAGAGAATTCAGATCAGGTTTAATGAGAGCACCACTACTACTACGACATCGCAAGTGTTAAAGTTCTTCTCCTCTGTGCACAAACAACAGCTTTATATACATGCGAAGGGCAACTCCTTAGCACTACCCAACCTCCTTATAAGTCTGTATCTATTTCTAGGCTGCGTAGTTTAGACACTGCACCCCATCAGGAAATACATCAAACCTGCAAAATTTGCTGGAGTTTATTGTAAGAGTTCAATAATGTTTTTCCGTGTCCAAGAGACGCTGCTGTCCATTCAGCCAGCAATATGAGTACTTGTTCCAGCCAACTATGTGTTTTTGTCAGGTTTATGGCTTCAGGTTGAGGAGGGTGAGTGTGTTTACAAACTGACTGAATTATGACAAGGCACAGTTAACAATTGACCTGGTGACCTGTGCAGTATCTGGAAACCCAAGAATACTTTTGTTGAGCTATTTCGGGGGCAGAGGTACATCATGTGAATTTGCTCTTTTCAGTAGTTGATACTCAGAACAGACAAAATATCACAAAAGAGCTGTCTGCCAAAATATATGGGGAATGACACATTTAAGTAGGGTTACCAGATTAAAGAACCCTCCTTGTTTAAGGACGGAAGACCTCACCCACCCAATAGGTGGCATGCTTCAACATAGAGCACCTCTCCTGTGACTAAGTATGAATCACACAGACAAGAAATTGTCATGGGTGGTCATTGACAAACAAGACTTTAAAGGAGAACTGATAAATTACACACAATTGCTTCTTCTTAGAGAATGGAGGTGGGTCAAATGTCTATGTACTGACATAGATGGACTTAATGATGACATTCCATGGATGGCATTGCCTCAAATTAAATAAATACTGGACTTTAGGCACCCACACTTATATTTACATTGAGGTGCCTACTGGAGTGACTCAAGAATACATATTTTGGCTTCATTCCTGAGTTTCTACTAGAGCTGCACAGTAACAATGCCACAACCTATAGTCAGATTTTCATTTCCTACATTTCAGTAGCACTATTTTGTCACCGTATTCTGAGAAAATAAGTACATGATTTACAAATCAGAATCAGGTGGAAAATGGGTCAGTATTCCTAATAATAACTTGGAAATACAAATTAATCGATTCTGCATATTTACAAGTAAACCCTGCTTCAAACGTTTTTGTTGAGTCTGAATTAAAACACGTCCATGCAGGACCATAACATTAATCACAAACTCAATTGGCCGGCCAGATGGTTTATGAGAAGTATATCTGTTATCTTCTTTTGACTCAGTTACTACTAATCCACCTATACAATGGCTTGTTATTTTGTTCATGCCAACAGAGTGTAAAACTTTAAATTGTAAGCCACTCACCAAGCACAAAAGCCATGCATGGGATGAAAGGAAATATTCCAAACATGTGCATGCCTGATGAAATAAAACATAAATGATAGGATGGTGGTAGTAAGAGACGTGAGGTGGAATCAAGTCTAGGCACCCTGGGTATTTAGAATCCTTAGCGTTTGGCACCATTGGTTATGGGCTCTTGGAAGATTTTTGAACTCCACACTTATTCATACTTTTCTTTCTTCCTTCCTTTCTTTCTTCCTTCCTTTCTTCCTTTCTTTCTTTAGAAAAGTATAGACCTAAATTGGTTTTTGAAGATACAGCGTTAACATATGTGGCAATGACAATGGAAAATAGCATTTAGAGTCACATCACACATCCATCCCTTTATTTCGGAATGATACATAAATTCCATAAAAAAAATTATAAATTGAATTATCATACAAACAATGAATACAATATAGAGTTAAGAACAGCTATAGAATTCATGCAATATATCTTATACACAATCAGCAATATATATTGATAACCATAGGCCTCTAATCAAAATACAATGAAATTATTTCTGAAAAAAATTATAGGATCAGAACCTCTTGACCAAGTATCAATTGATTAACCGGCTGCATATCTTGAGTGTCTGTGACAAAAAGTTGGCTACAGAATAACAGATAAAACCATCTTCCAATAATTGCAGAAACATTAAAGCTGGACGTACTTGGTTAGAAGAAAGTATATACTTAAAAAGCAGAAGAATAAAAGCTAAAATTGGCAGAACATAACAAAATGAAGTGTATCTTGCACAGACAATGAGTCACAGACACATGGTCTAGAATACGTTCCCCTACTCATGCCTCTTTGGAAGTCAAAAAGCCAGTGTAGTTGATTCAGTCTAAACCTCATCAACAAGAACCGCTGATTGGGATTGTTGACCCTAATAAGGTAATTTTCCATCATCGGCACTGTCTTTAAAAGGTAATGGGCTCAGACGGATAGTTTCATCAATTCTAAACCCTCTCTGTTGAGATGACAAGCTAAAACAAACACTTTCTGTGTCCAAATCTGATCTGCCTTCACTATCCGCTCAGGTTGCTCAAACAATTCCGGACAACCCAGTGAAGAAAATGTAGTTTGAACATACTTGAGCCAGGGGACTTTGTGGGAATAGTCTAATGCTAAAAAGTACCTTATGAAATCCCTGTTAAGCTGTGTCTCAGAAGTAACTAAATAGAAATCCACATCATTAATGGCCGGAGAGCTAATGCATCATCTAAGTAACATACCCCTAACTCTAGATGAACGGGGAAAACCGGAGTGCCTTGTGGTACACCTAAAAGGCGTCTAAGAAAGTTATACTAAACTATCTGCAAGGCAGAACACTTCTGATAACTCCATGTGCTGCTCCAATGCGTGTCCGCCAAGATACACTTAGCCTGATAAATTTTAAGGAGAGCCTGAAGAGGTTTCGTGCCCAATCTCTTGGCAAAGTTCGAGACAGCTCTTATAGATCTTAAGAGCATGTTTCTTTTAGTAGTAACTAGAGGACGCCAGGAAAGGACATCCACAAATTGGACCCATAAGTATGAAAACGAGTGACCTTTAGCCAACACATGACCCTGGGCATAAATTGTTTCTGTTTTAGTCTTCCGTAGGCCTATTATCATCACAAAGGACTTATTATAATTTGTAAACAGGTCCAAGAAATTCATAAAAGACACAAAAGAGTCTACAGACTTTTACAAGCCCATCCCTGTTCGTGCCAAGAGCACAGCATCATCTGCTTATAATAAGGCAGGGAGGGATCGAGTCTCCACCATGGGAGCATCCTGCCCATTTGTTAAAAGATATGATGTTCAGCGTTTAGAGCCATCATGGGTTCATTCAATTTGATGTTAATTATGTAACCACATGTGACTAAAATCCAAGAAAACCTTGGGTCAACATATATGATTCCACCATTCACTGGAAAGACCAAGAATTGCAATGTTTACTTTCCTCAATCATCTCTAGCGACTTTCCCTCTTCCTCCCTGAAGTACTGCTACCCTCCCTCAGGTAACGTCATTTCAATCAAATCTCTTCCATTCCTCTCAGATTTGTTTGTTGATATTCACCTTCAGTATCCTAACTCCTCATGTACTTTTTTCACCATCCACTACAGGAACCCTCCAGCTACCACAGGTTCTCACCATCTCCCCATGTTTTCCGTGTCTCCTGTAAGTGTTCACTGCCACCTCCCCTAAAGCACTCTTCTCTTCCAGCCAGCAATGGCTGCTTAGGACACATAAAAGGTTCCAGCTGCAATTCAATTAAAAAAGTTATCATAGCCTGCATAAAGGCTAGCCCCAATAGCATAGATGCTCACCTAAGTTTGTAATTTCTGCAGAAGCGGTCCATGGTGTGATTAGCAATGCGGCAGGTCTTCGTAGATCCATGGGCAGTGGTTATACAGTGCATCCCTGGGTTTTCGGTGGGACGACGACAAAGACTGAATTTATGCTTTCCGTCTCTCTGGAATCAAGAATAGTGCACTGTCTGTTCCCTGAGAGGAATGCAGGTCTGAGAAGGAACTGGGTGGCTTCAAGAAGTAGTCTGAGATTGTGATCCTTCCTGCTTACAAAAAACATGAAATTGTAAAGATTGATGATGAATCTTGAGTAATAATAATGTGGCCCACATGAATATTGGATGTTTTAAAAACACTTAAGAAGTTCAGACAATGTTACTGAGAGTTTCTCAGCCGTGCCCTGTAGAACGAGCTGCCACTGTACAGACCGCTGGGTTAAAAATAACATTAGGCCACTCGGAAGACATGTTCATGACATTTAATTGTAAGACTTGCTTATAATAATCATCTGTGTTTGCCGTCCTTTCTTCTACTTAATGGCTCTCAACATTCACACCAAACTCACATTTCTATTTTATGAAGTCACTGAAACCTTCTACAGTCCTATCCGCATATTTACTATCTTCCACATCCTGCTTCAAATGCAATTGTTGCTGTTAAACAAATAAACAAATACATGCATATATACACATTTGGTTTATGCGTTTTTAGGTCGAGCCTAGCGCAGCACGCATGCGCTGCACTAGGAGCGGGCCTCTTGGAATCACTCTGGACTTTTCACACGCTTGTGCGTGTGGCTTTTTTTTACATCATTATTTCTATAGGGCTTTGCGTGCGTTTAAAAAAAAAAAGACAGCACGCAATTGGGTAAAGGAGGGTGCATGTCCCACCTTTCCCAGTAAATGTATCCGCCCACGGCCTACAGCTTGCGGGAGCGAGCAGCGGCGCCATCTGTTTCCAATTAGCGCGTTCGCCGCGCTGCCCCGCTTGTTTTAGGCTTGTTGCCAGTTGGATGCTACCTTTGACGACTGGGAGTACGTCACTGCCCAGAAAAGCAACCCCCAAAAACATTACTTTAGCTGCGGACCTTGTTTCTCGCCACTTCGAGGCGAGCCCCCAAGTCTCAAAACTCTCTTGTAATCCATCCCAATCGTCTAACGTCAAATTGTGTAACATGTGGGGGGGCGTGGCCAACCGCTGAGAGAAATGGCCGCTCTCTAAGGCAGCTCCAGCCGAGCGCGCCCGTACCTGCATAAATCTGCCCAATTATCCGTTCACCAACTGGCAATGGTGACACTGTGCAGCACCGGAACACTCCGTGCGCCGATTGAGCCGTGAAACTGCCGATCTCAACAAGCGGTTCCGGCTCTCGAATTGACGACGTGAGCCATGGCCTGGAGGTGCTGCGGAGACCACGGGTGAAAGCAACTTTACCCGCTCACTTGAGCTCCCGCCTGAAAGACCGACATCGCCGGAGGCGGCTGCATCTCGGCCTTCCTACAAACCGGCCTGGGGCACGCCTGGTGACGGGGCGACGGCCCAGGTGTTTAAAGTGCAGCAAGCGGTGGCCAGTGGCTGGAGGTGCCGTGCCGCTGTTTTCTTGGGTGTGGTGCGGGCCCCCGGGCTCGTACGCAACAGTGCAGAGGAGGGGTCCGCCGCGGTACCCCATTCAGACGCCGAGTGCGGCGGTGGACTGAGTCGCGGAGCCCGTCATTGAAACGGAGGGGCGTGCGGACTTGCCCCCTGTTGGGCCACAATTGAGGAAAGTGGCTGGACGCCCTAGATCGGTCTGCTCTGGCCCCTACTGCTGCCCGCAGCTTGTTGAGATAGAAGTGGAGTGGTTTGGGACGCCGACCATTCCTTAACACCTGGGGCTCACTGATTGCTGCGAGGGCCGATTCCTGCACTAGTCCGGGGTCACTACACAGCACAGAGGCGGCTACTGCTGGGGGCAGCGCGGATGTTGTGATCTCCCCCCCATGGCGGCGAGGTAAGCTGCGGTGGGCCTTGAGGAGAGAGTGGTGTTGAGCTTGTGGGGGACCTGTGGGCGGATTCGTCGTATGCCAGCTTTACTCCTACGTATGCCGAGCGCTTGGTGCCTCACACCAAGCAGAGACATTGACCTTTGGACAGGAGGAGGACCTGATACCTTGTCCTTGGGGGTGTGGGGGCGCGGCTTATCCACTATACCTGTCCCCCGCTGGCTCTTGATCCAGGTCACCGTTTACAGCTTCGTGGGTCCAGCTCCATTGAACATTGCTATCGCACGTCAGCAGTGCTGAACGTGACTGCTCTCCCACTCCCTGTTGCGCCTATTGGACACAGCGGCTTGGCCATGGCAGGGGGTCGAGTTACCAAAACAGCGGTCCAGGCCAAGCTGAATAAATTCGCATGGGACAAGGCCCCTGGAGGGAGCCCGAAAGCCGGGACGGCCGTAACGGAGAAGCAACAGCCCGGGGAGGAGACAAGGGAACCTACCTTGCAGGACATTCTCACGGCCATCACTAATGTCCAAACATCGCTGGAGTCGCGAATCGACTCGGTGTCCGCCGAAGTATCCCTTATCCGGGCAGACATGCGCTCCATGAATACGCGGCTGAAGGAAGTCGAAGTCAAGACGAGCTCCCTGGTCGAGGACACCTCCGAGATACAGCGTAAAATGGATGATCTTCAGGCACACACAGTCAAGCTAGAAGCGCAGCTGGATGATTATGAAGGGCGTTCCAATTGCAACAACGTCCGCATCCTGGGGGTTCCAGAGCGGGCGGAGGGGCCGGCGGCGGACTTGTTCGTCGAGGAACTGGTTACCACCTACCTCAAACCCAGCGGACTATCCAACTTTTTCTCCGTCGAAAGAGCGCATCGAGTACCGGGCGGAAGACCGAAACCGGGGGCCCCCGCGACCCTTATTAGCCAGGATCTTCAATTACAGGGATAGAGATACCATCCTGCTGGCTGCCCGATCTGCGCCCCCACTGGAATTTCAAAACAGCCGCATCACCTTTTTCCCAGACTTCACCCTCAAGGTGCAGCGACAGCGGCGCAGTTTCCTCGACGTCAAAAAGGCACTTCGAGAGCGAGACCTCAAGTATGCTATGCTTTTCCCGGCCAAGCTCAGGGTTGAATCAGAAGGAAAGGCTTGGTTCTTTGCCACCCCCGAGGAGGCCTGGGACTGGTTAGACGGGTGGCGTACCGCAGGACGAAAGAGCAATCGAGTCCGGGGGGCGAGAATGGAGAGGGGCACTGAAGAATCCACTGGAAGCTTCCCGGCTGGCGAACAAGAGGCAGCAACAGGAGGGTCCGAGTAACTGGTCCGTAAGTTACTCCTCGTATGGGGGGAGATTTGCCTTTTTGCCGACTGAGTGGGGTGGGGTCATTGCCCTCTTGGCGATCGGACTCACTATGAAACTGTGGATCAGGGTCTTCTAAATACTGGACTCACTGTGCACTGGACATTGGGGTGCTATAGTATATTCTTCCTTGATCTAATAATATGTTTACCAGTTGACTTAGTTTTAGGGACCGGTGCCCGGTTGGTGACACGCACCCACAAGTTTTAGGGGTCGGCGATAGGCGCTCTGCAAGTTTGGGTGGGCGGGAGGTTTTGACACCGCCATGCAGGGAGGCAGGGAGGGGTGTTCCTTTTTTTGGCTTTGGGGTGTTGGGTTCCTGTGCCATGAGTCGATTTGCGGTGACGCAATGTCTGATCGCTATCCTGTTTGCTTTCTCTGGCGCGGGGGAGGGTAGGGAGGGGGAGCCTTGTTCAGGTTTGGTTTGTATTTTGTAAGTATGACAAATATGGTTGCAACCGAGCATTGATAACCACTATGCAACTGTGTTGTGCTATTGAGCCAGGTGTGGGGGGAATTTGTGGTTCAGGTACAGTCCGACAATACCAGGGGGAGGAGCCCCCAGTGTCCTCGCTTTCAGTCCTTTGACAATGGGTGACGAGGTAGCTCGGCCTGGGCTCAAATTGATATCATTGAATGTTAACGGGCTGGGGGATAAAATCAAGCGAGGTGTGGTTCTGCAATTTCTGAACGTCATTCCCCGGACGTGGTCCTCTTGCAGGAAATGCACTTACTAGGCAACGCATGCAAAGCCATGACCAGATGGGGTTTCAAGTTGGTGGCCCATTCGGCCTTTGGGTCTGGCTCCCGGGGAGTGGGGGTGATGGTGCGGAGGTCGTTTCCCATGGTAATAGATAATGTTCGTACTGACAGTCTCGGGAGGTTCGCAGTCATAATTGGGACTTGGGAAGGGGAAACACTGAGCCTCCTCTCTGTTTATATCCCACCGGGGTTGCAAGCCTAGGCCTTTCGGGACCTGGGAGAACTCCTCCTGGCGTTACCAGAGGGTAGAGTATGGAATGGGGGCGACTTCAACTCGATTGTCTCGGACGTCCTTGATCGGTGGCCCCAGAGAGCTCTACCGTCTTCCTGTACACAGATCCATGGATTCCTTGAAGCCATGGGCCTGGTCGACGTGTGGCGGAGAATGCACCCCAGTGAGCAACACTACACATATTATTCAGGCGCTCACCATAGCACGTCTAGAATAGACTACATACTCACACTGGAACATCAAGTTGCCAGTGTCAGAGAGATTCAACATTTGGCCAGAGTCATCTCTGACCACTTTCCGATACTTTGCCGCATCGAAGTTGGGGAACCCATGGTGGGCCGCGTGGCCCCGATCAACCCCTGGCACCTCAGGAATCCCCAGGTCAGTGAGAAACTACTGGGTGAGTCCGAGCTCTATTTCCAGGCGAATGAGGGTTCGGTTGAGTCGTCGGTGGTGCTATGGGAGGCCTACAAAACTGTTATCCGGGGGGTGGCCCTATCCCAAATAGTGGGCTTGCGTAAAGAGAAGTACGCCACTCTGACCCGACTAGAGGGGAAATCATGCACCTGGAGGAGACACTCAGGGAGCGGGACGAGGGGGAGGCACATCAGCAACTCCACATCAAAACTAAGGAATACACTGACCTAGTGACAGATGCAGCCAAACTACACCACAGAGCCACGCTCAGCCGAATATATGATGTCGGTGACAAGGCGGGTAGGTTGCTGGCCTGGCTGGATAGGCGTGAACAGGCACATCGGGTAGTGGTCGAGATCATGGACGACTCCGATACCCGCCTGACCGCCCCGCACGACATAGCAGAAGCATTTGGGCGGTATTACCAGTCCATCTACACAGCGCAAACTCCACACTCGGAGGAGGAGGCTGCTTCCTTTCTGAGAGACATCTCATTGCCGTCCCTTATGGAGGAAGAGTGCCTTGAGCTTGATCTGGAACTCACGGAAAGCGAGGTGGTGGAAGGCTATTCAGACCTTGTGGGGGGGAAGGCGTCGGGCCCTAACGGTTTACCGATTGAGCTTTTTAAACTCACCTCTGGTAAAATCGTGCCGCACCTCACTAACATGTTCTTGGCCAGTAAAGAGCAGGGATCACTGCCGGCAGACCAGCGACTCGCTAACATAGTCGTTATCCATAAAGAGGGCAAGCCTAAGCACAAATGCTCCTCTTATAGGCCAATCTCGCTGCTGAATGGGGAAGCTAAGATCCTAGCGAAAATCCTTGCCTCCCGCCTATTAAGAGTCATTACACGTCTGGTCCATCCGGATCAGTCTGGTTTCATGCCCGCAAGCAATACCGCCCTCAACCTGCGCCGACTCCATGGGGTGCACGGCCGAGCAGCTACGATAGAGGAAGACGCGGTGGTGGTCTCGCTGGACGCTGCTGCAGCTTTCGACACCATTGAATGGCCCTTTATGTTTGCCGTGCTCCGCAAATTGGGACTGGGGCCGGAATTTATCGGCTGGGTTCGGCTCCTTTACCACAAACCTCTGGCCCGGGTAGTGGTCAACAATAGGATATCCTCCACCTTTGTGCTTAGCCGAAGAACCAAGCAGGGATGCCCTTTGTCCCCGCTTCTCTTCGCCCTGACTCTCTTCGCCCCTGGCTATGTGGATCCGGAAAGATCCCGTTGTCAGAGGCCTTAAATGGGCTCCAGGATGGGAGGATCACATCTCATTGTATGCAGACGATATCTTGCTCTACTTGGCTTCGCCGGCAGCCTCCCTCAACAGGGTCCTTAACATATTTCGGGTCTTTGGAGAATTTGCTGGCTACAGGATAAACTGGTCCAAGTCAGTGATTTACGTCCTCAGCGGGAGGTTACCTCCGCTCCCTCGCAGACTTAAACTAGTTGAGGCAGTTGACAGTTTCAAATACCTGGGGATTAGGGTCTCTAAAGATCCCACTAGATTCTATGAACTAAATCTCCTACCGCCTCTGGCACGTCTCAAATCAGACGTCAAGCACTGGAGGACGCTTCCTCTCTCCCTATTAGGTCGCGCTGCCCTCTTTAAAATGATGTCCCTTCCCCGCTTTCTCTACGCCTTACAGAACGCCCCAAACTATGTCAGCCCTCGATATTGCAAAGAAATCGACAGCCTCCTGAGAGACCTGCTCTGGGAGGGCAGGCCCCCGCGCATAGCTATCCATAAGCTCACACGGGGATGGTTCGACGGGGGAATCGGGTTGCCGGACATAAAGCGCTACTATTGGGCGTCTCACCTTGCAGCTATCAATCAGTGTACGTATCGACCCCAGGACGACCCGGCCTTTCAGATTGACCGGTGGTTGCTGCCGGGTGGGAGTTTTGAGGGAGCACTCTACGCGCGAGCGCAGAGCCCCAACTTGACAGGACCCACTGCGCATGCGGTGAGAGTATGGAAGACTGCCTTGCAGAGTCTGGGGTGGGGTGGCAAGATCACAAAGGCCACGCCGCTCTGGCGATGCGACCGACTAGGACGCTTGATTCGATCGAAGGGCTTTGACCGGTGGGACCTTATCAGGAATTCCAGGGTGGGCGACCTGTGGAGGTCAGGAGACGTGGTCCCGTTTGACCAATTGCAACAGGATTACGATATGGCTCACTCTGAGCAGTTTCGATACCTGCAGATAAGGCATGCCCTGCTCGCGATACTCACTAAGGGAGAACCACTCCCGGAGTCCTCTCCATTGGAGGACAGGGTGTTGGATGGGGACCTGCCGGAAAAAGCTATATCACTCATCTATAAAAAATTGATAAACAATTTGCCGGACCCACTCGATCAACTGCGAGCTAAGTGGGACCATGATGTGGGGGGGCTGGATGACGACGATTGGCTGGCGGCGGTGGCTTCTCCCCGGGAGGTGGCCATCTCTTCTAGGCTGCGTTTAGTGCAGCTCAATATCCTGCACAGATCGTACCTATCCAGGTCAGTCCTGGTCCGAATGGGGTACAGCTCTGACGACGCTTGTATAAGGAAATGTGGGCAGGCGGGCACATTTATCCATACGCTTTGGGAATGTACGATTATTCAGAGATATTGGGTGGGAATTGTGGGGCTTATGGAGAGTGTACTGGGTCAAAAGATTGATGGCAATATAAAATTGGCTCTCCTGAACGCCTGGGGGCCAACTGACCTGGCCGTTAAAGAACGCTTGTGGGCAACCTTGGGATTGATGGTGGCGAAGCGTAATATAGTAAGACTATGGAAGGCCCAAGAGCCGCCCAGACTAGCGGACTGGAGTAAGGACATGGACTGGTGCCCCAATAAGTGGACCCAGGTCTGGAACAGCTGGAACTCATATAGGGGTGGAATCTGCGAACCCCCGTTGCCTAAGGAAGACGCCATTGAACAAAGATTGAACTCGTTGATAATGTCATAAATGTGGCTAGAATTTCCTGTTGAAGGTGCACCCCGCTGGCATGTCTCTATTGTATTATTACGCACATATGTGGTTGTGGTAATTGTTGTCTGCTTGTCATACTTGAATTTAATTTTTTTTAAAAATAATAATTGTGATACATGTTTTTTTTTTCTGGCTTGCAGCCCAGTTGTTTTTTTTTTGTTACGTGCGTTTTAGGTTGACGGTGTTCTCAGACACGTCTGATGTCATTTTGTTGTTTGAAATACAGTTTTAGTAAACTTTTTTGACCCGCATTGTTTTGACTTGAAAGTCTAACATTCCACGTAAAAGCCGAGCTAGGGAGCAAATCCATCACCTGTTAATTGCAAAGTTTTCACGTTGCACGTAGTCTGCAGGACTACATTTTACGAGTTCTTGGCTTTGTGTTACAAATCAGTGGTATAGTGTTAATATAATACAGTGTTACATTAATCTACTACGTTCGTTTAAATAAAAATAAGGACCGAGCCATTCACATGCCGCACTTGCACATACAAGACTCGTTTCATTTTGCCCTTCGTTTTCTTTGCAGCTTTATTAAGTCACTAGATAATGTTTTATGTAAACCATCAGGTCCTGTTCTAGCAGATGGGACAGGGCCTCCCAAGATAGCACCCTGGCCCTCCCAAGCTCCATTTAGAGGTAGAAAAACCTTGGGACAGATGTGAAGTCCGTGTGAATGGTCGCTGTTAGCACGCACGCGTGAAAAGCAGGGGTACCAGTGACACATTTATTGTATCAAAAGAGGCCCACGAGCCTCTATCACACAGTACTTAAGAGATGACATATGGCCAGAGCCTCTGACATTTTGATTCTGGTGGCTTCCACATAATTATGGATTGGCCGCATTTGCCAGATTGTCCGTCATCTTCGACAGAATTTGCAGGTCTTAACAAAAAATGTTTATAGCTCTAACAGATCAAAAATTACTAAAAGCACTACCACATCTCATGCTGTGCAGCGGCAGGACTTTTATCACACAGACGTGGGTCACCTTTCTTTTGCTGATTGCTGTTAAACGTATTAATGAGGTAAAGCATTTGTCCACACAGTGTTAACATGTTAAAATGGTGAATGCTGCTTCAAAATATGCCACACTAGGCCTCGTAATTTGCCTTTTCTTGTTGCATTAGTTAGTGCATCCTACTGCATAATTTAGTTCTCCCTTGCAGATAATTGCAGTGGCCCTGCACATGGCAGAATTAATCTGATAGGATTTTGCCATCCCAAGATAAGTAATTGAGAATATGCATACAATCCATTTATTTCTGTATTTATTCACCGCCCATATGTCCCAACATTCATCATGAGTAAATCTCCACAGAACCTGGATTTCAGTGTAGGCTGGAAAACCATGCATTAAAAAACTAGTTAAGGGGCGTGGCCTGGACTCCGATGGAATAGGACGCACGCTGTTCGTGCTCCGTCCTCCGGGGTCGGATTGAGGCATCGCCGGAGCGCTTTTGGGCACGGGGGGCACAGTCTGTGTCCCCCCCTCGACTGCAGACAGCCTGCGGCGACTCCGGACTTCCTGCGGGAGCCCCGACTGCTTGTGTGAGCCCCGGGAGCTGGCGTGAGGGCAGCGCGGCGGCTCGGTCCGCCATCTTGCAGAGCACCGCGAGGCGGCCCTCGGCGGTGAGGGGACTCGGAGGCTGAGCCGGGCTGCGTGGGCGGCTTGGAGCGGTGACCGCTGCTCCCCCCGCACCTGTTTTGGACGGCAGCCCGCCGGAGGTGCTTCGGGGGGCCCTGGAGCTCGGAGGCGGATCTGAGCGGCGTTCTGCATTCCTGTCTGCACTGCCGTGGCATTCCGGAGGTGAGGAGGGGGAGGCGCTGGGGGTGACGGAGCGGCCCTGAGATCCGGTGTTATCGCCCCCCGGGACCCCGGGTTCAGCTCTACGCAGCGGCGTTCTCCCCTTCCCCAATCGGACGAGAGGGTGCGGGGGGAGCTGGCACATGAACTGGAACATTGCGGAGATCGCGGCCTACCCGGGCCTGTGCCCTCTGTCTCCCCGCGCCGGGCCTGCCTGCCTCCGGGCGCGGAGCTGCTGCAGCGGCGCTACCCGGCGACTCCTGGCCGAGTGGTGGGACCGGAGGCCTTTCTCCCTGAGCATATGCCCTGGGCCCCTCGAGGATTCCCTGCCCGGGAAAAGACTCTGTTGTGAGGCCTTGCCTGGCGGACGTCCTGGAGGCACAGAAACAGCTGCGGAAGGCACCTTCCCCTGCGCGCTGCTGCGGCTCCCTGTGGGGCCCCCTGTTGGACCGTCTAGATCGGGGGGGGACTTGGAACCCCCGGGATAGGACCCCCTTGCCTGAGCTCACAAGGTGCTGGGAGGCCGAGGATTTGGACCGCGTTCGGGGGCCGTTGCTGCGCGGTTGTCTGGGCCCGGGCCACAACTGCTCTCCTCCACACCCTCTCTGGTGGACTGTCCAACTGCCGGGGTCGTGGTCCTTGACTGGACGCGGGTGGGCGCTCGCGGGGGCCACACTTCTCCCCACACCAGCAGTATGACCAAACCTAGAACGGGGAAGGCAGCGGCGCAATCAGCATCTAAGGACGCCTCAGTGAAGGATCTGTGGAGTAAACGCGCCCCGACACCCCCACCAGAGACTTCTGAGATGGCCTCTAAGCTGGGGGCCCCTGAACCGGGCACCATCACGCAGGAGTTCATGGCTAGTTTCCTCCAGGAAATAAAGTCGGAGATCTCCTCCCTCAAGACGGAGGTCAAAACCTACCTGACGAACGTTTGCCGTGATGTCACGGAAATTGGTAATAGAGTGGACGATTTGGAACGCACCCTAGACTCGCGTACGGAAGACCAGGAAGATCTTAGACGCAGGGTCATGGCACTCGAAGAACAAAATGTGGAGCTCCAGCTTAAGCAGGAAGACCTGGAGAATCGGAGCCGCCGGAACAACCTCCGAGTCCGGGGGGTGCCGCGGGGTGCGGAGGGGCAGGACATACTGACGTATGTCGCGGATCTCCTCCAGGCTGTCCGGGGAGACGACGATTCCTCCCCCAACATTAGACCGTGCGCACCGGGTTGCTCCCCACACGGCAACCTAATCTGGTCCCTGACATCCTGACCAGAGTTCATTTCTATACGGAGAAAGAGGCGATACTCCGGGCTTCCAGGGCCAATGAGAAGCTGGAATACGAGGGCCATCATATCCAGATCTTTCAAGACCTCTCACCACTCACTTTGCGTCGTCGTCGAGATTTCCAGCCCGTGACGGCCAAGTTGAGGGCATCCAACATTAAATATCAATGGGGGCACCCCTTCGCCTTGATCTTTCAGTGGGAGGGGCAGCGACGGTCCCTGCGGTCTCTGCGGGAGGCCCTCCGGCTGCTCGGTATTTCGCCGGGATCTCGGCCCACCTCCCCCTCTCCTGCGGACTCGGCCTCCCAGGTCTCTCTACGCCCTGAATGGTCAAAGGTGGGGCATTATAGTTCGAGATCTTCCGCGGCCAACTCGACAACCAGTCAAGCCAAGCAGGACATAATCCGACATCTGAAAGCGTTGGAGGGGTCGCAGTTGTCGACGGGGAGGGGGCCTGGGTCCAGCCCCCCCTTGCCCCCGGGCTCTGGTACTGGAGACTGATCTCTGGCCATATGATTCTTCTTGCCGTGATGGACCCTCGCCCTTCGTTAGAGCACTCACTCTTAACCCTCCTCCTAGATGTTGCACCTGGTGACTGATGTTGATTCTTGGTATTACCTGCGGTCTAGACACTTGTTGGGACAGCTGCACTCAGAGCCCTGACCTCTCCAGGCTCTGCTCACATAACTCCCGAAATCAGCTGAGAGACACCTGTTCTTGCCCCTTTTTGAAAGTACTGTACCTCTATGACGCTTACTTGCTTAATGGTTATCAGCATGTACTCTCCAGGCGCCATGAGTCCCGTGTGCCTCTCCCTTCCCTCCCCATACCCCCGCTGCGCGACCTGTTGCCCCCGGCCGCCTTGCTGCCCCTGGGGCTTGATGATCTTGGCGACTAATTTAAAGTGGGCCCCTGCTCTCCCCCGGTGCCCAGGGACCGGTCCGGCTGCCGGAGGACGGGCGGCGTTTGTTCCTTGAACCTTCCATGGCCCACCCCACCCTTTCCTTAGTCCCTATGAGGAGTGACTTCCTCAGAGCCGCCCTGGTGTTTTCCGCTGGGCCGCTCCTGGACTGGAAAGGACCCTTTTGGCCCTGTTGGCCTCCTACTTACATGCTCCTCTCTCTGATCTCTGCCCTTTCTCTTGCTTTCCTCTCTTCTTTTTCTTTCCCTCTTTCTTCCGCTTACCTACCTGGACCTGGGGAGGGGAGTACGCCTCTAACGACCCAACCTACATCTTGTCTGCCATTTTTGGGCTCCACTGAAACCGTCCTTCGAACTCTGTGCATGGGTGGGGTCCCAAGCTGCTTGTACGCCCCACTATAGCCAATGCTCCGATTTGGGTCCACGACTCGGCCGGAGAGTGATGTGCCGATTTACGTCCCAGCCATTGCATGCCATTGAGAGTACCGATCAATGACGCAACTTAAATGTTTGTCCCTTAATGTCAAAGGCCTAAATGCCCCGAATAAGAGGAAACAAATTTGGCGGTATCTCCAACTCCAGGACCCCGATGTTATCTTCCTCCAGGAAACTCATCTTTTACGTGCTACTGTTCCCCGTATGTCCCACCCTAAATACCCCTTACAGTTCTGGGCCTCTGGGCCAACCAAGACGGCGGGGGTGGCTATCCTTTTTAGAGCGGGTCTTCCCGTGCATCTTAAGAGTACCGTGCGGGATAAGGAGGGTAGGTATCTTAAGCTCGTGCTGGAGCTGCGGGGTAAACCGCTTACCTTAATTAATGTATATGCCCCTAATCAGGCGCAGGATGCCTTTCTTCGCAACCTCCTTAAGGCTCTGCTCTCTCGGGAGTCTAACCCTATCATCCTTGGGGGGCCTTAATTTAGTGTGGGACCCTAATGTGGATCGCACCTCCTCCGCCTTTCAGGGGACTGGGGCTATGTCTGCCGCTCTCAAGCGTGCTTTTGATGATTTGGGCCTTATTGATGCGTGGCGATACAAGGAACCAGACACGCAGGACTACACTTTTTATTCTCCTGTCCACCGCTCACATTCCCGGATCGATTATTTTTTTTTATCCCACGCGCTAATTCGCTCTCTGGATACAGTGGGAATCTCAGACATCTCCGTCTCAGATCATGCCCATTTGGAAATAACCCTGACCGGTATGGGGCGTAGCCCAAACTCTGTCCCGCGGTGGCGTTTGCCCCTGCATGTTCTGCGTGACCAGGTGGACGTGGCCAAACTCCGGCAGGCCATACAATCATACTTTCAGGCCAATGATCTGCCTGAGACTCCTGTGCATATCTTATGGGACGCCTGCAAGGCCACGATTCGGGGCACCATCACCTCTATTTCAATAGCCCGCAGGCGGGAATCCCGCCTGGTGGAAGATACCCTTACCCGCGATATTAAAGCCCTGGAGCAATCCACCCGTAATGCACCTACTTTAGCCACGCGTAAGAGACTCGCTTCACTTCGTGGCCAGCTTAAGGCTCTCCGGGTGAATAAGGCAGAGCACTCTCTCTTGGCTCTCAAGCAAAATTCTATGGGGGAGGCAATAGAGTGGGCCCCATGCTGGCGCGTCGTCTTCGCCAGCAACTTTCTCGCGGCCACATTGCTAAGATTGCCTTGCCGACCGGGGGTTGGGCCACTTCGGAACAGGCTAAACAACGAGAATTCAGCACATTTTTACCGCCCTGTATAGCCCGGGTGCGACCTGTGGAGATCAGGTGGACGCCTTCTTGGCAGCGTGTCCCTGGGAGCCAATATCCCCCTTTTTAGGGAACAGATGGAAGAGCCTATCACCGCAGCAGAACTCCGAAAAGCACTCAACAGTATGCCAGTGGGCAAATCGCCAGGACCTGATGGCCTAACACTGGCCTTTTACCGCTTATTCCTTTCAGAGCTCCAGGCCCCTCTGTTGCGCCTTTTCAACTCCTTTGTGCAGTCCGGGACTGTAACCCAGACGATGGCGGAGATCGTCCTCATCCCCAAACCGGGGAAGGACCCTACTGTCTGCTCCTCTTTTCGACCTATTTCACTATTAAATGTAGACGTCAAGCTGTATACAAAAATTCTTGCCCTGCGACTGGCCCAGCACCTCCCCGGTCTCATTGACCCGGATCAGGTGGGTTTCATACGGGAACGCCAGGGAGCGGACAATATTCGTCGCGTGGCCCATCTGGTGCAAAAGGCCCAACATAATAAGATACCGACCTTCCTCCTTTCCCTCGACGCCGAGAAGGCATTCGATCGGGTGGATTGGGCCTTTCTTCGGGCGGTCTTGCGCCGTGTGGGCCTTGGGCCGAGCATGATTGCTCGAATCATGGCTCCGTACGCGACTCCCTCGGCGCGCATTCGGGTCAATGGCCTTCTTACCCCCTCCTTCTCCATCTGTAGGGGCACACGCCAGGGGTGCCCGCTCTCGCCTTTGTTTTTGCTCTCGTAGTGGAACCACTGGCGATTGCAATCCGGGGGTCGACGGATATCCGGGGCATTCGCGTAGGAGGGGTCGAACACAAACTAGCCCTCTTTGCTGATGATCTTCTTTTGACACTTACAGACCCTGCGTGTTCCCTCCCTGCGCTACTGGATATACTCTCACAATTTGAATTGGTGTCAGGTCTTAAGATCAACCTTTCCAAGTCGCAAGCACTCAATCTTACTCTCCCTCGTCAACAACTGGAGGCTCTGGGAAGCGTTAATCCCTTCCAATGGGCCCCACATTCCATCCGTTACCTTGGGCTAAATGTCACGGCTACCCTGGACACTTGGACGGGGGCGGGTTGGCCGGCCTGCAGGGCTGTTATCCGCACTGAACTTACTCGATGGAAGGCGCTCCCCATTTCGTGGCTAGGCCGACTTAACAGCGGTTAAAATGGCTATTTTACCAAAAGTTCTCTACCTTTTCCAGGTGCTCCCTACGCCGATTCCCCACAGGGACATTCTGAATCTCCAGCGGGACCTGATCACCTTTATTTGGGGAGATGAAGGCCGCGTTTTTCCGCGCGGGTCCTGATGTTGCCGCGAGACCGGGGGGGTTTGGCATGTCCCGACCTGCTAGTATACTACTGGGCCTCGCACTTGCGTTACATATCGGAGTGGACGGTCCGCGAAAGTGAAAAGCACTGGTTCCACATGGATAGGGCAGTGGCTTGTCGCCCGTTATGGGATCTGGCTTGGATACGGAGTGGCGCTAGACACCGCAGTGCCTATATTGCCATTCCGGCGAAGTCTGTCCTAGAAATCTGGGATAGGATCGCTGTCCCCCATGGTCTCACTACATTTCCCTCCCCCAACACATCGTTGGCGCTTAACCCGGACTTCCCGCCAGCTCTGGCCCCAACGTCTTTTTCGGCATGGTCGGCGGGCGAATGCCGGGTGATAGAACAACTGTTTGATGAAGGACTCTTTAAATCATTCGACCGGTGTAGACAGGATTTCAACCTCCCTAAAACTGCACACCTGGAGTACTTCCAGGTTCGTCATTGGCTCGAGCCCCCTCCTACACAGAGGGCGCTACGAGGCAACTTACGTCGTTCGAATCCCTGGTTCGAGCATTTGATGGGTCCCGTGGGTTGATCTCTCGGACGTACAAAGTCCTTCAGCATTCGCATGCGGTGCCCCCACACACCTATCAACGCCAATGGCAGGCGGACATTGCGGAGGATATCCTCCCAGAGCGCTGGGAACAGCTGTGGCAGGATATTCCACGCATCTTTAGAAGCATAGCCCAGCAGGAGTCAACATATAAAATCATGACCCGTTGGTACTATACTCCCTTGAGGCTCCAGAAGATGTTCCCTGGCTTCGCCCCCTTTGTTGGCGCTGTCAAGCGGCCCAGGGCTCCTTCCTGCACATATGGTGGACGTGCCCGCTCATCCTCACTTACTGGCGCGAGGTTTTGACTCACGTTGAGGAAGTATTGGGGTTCCCCTGCCAAGTGACCCGGGAGTGATCATTCTGGGACTTCGTCCAACCTCTCTTAAAGCATTGACGCATACAGATTGGCGCCTAGTCTTCCATATGCTTACTGCGGCGAAACAGGTTATCGCCCTCCATTGGAAAAAACCGTGCCCCCCTCGTCCTTGGTCTGGCTTACGCGACTTTGGCATGTTATGGCAATGGAACTTCTATCTCATAGGCTGGCATGTACTGACGCTAAATTTGAGCGCATCTGGCAGCCTTTGGTCACACATCTCTCCCGGCTGGAGCACGCACGGTCTGTTCCCCCCGCCTGAGGGCCCTTCAGCTTTTCGATGATCCTATACTTCCAAGGGGCGAAACTTACGACACCGAACCGTGATACGGTTATGGGGGTGTAACATTTAGCAACCTGCCTAATCCTGTGCAGATGCGGTTCCTTGCGGGTGGGGTACACCCTGCCCCCAGAGGCTGATCTATCATGCTCTCTTCCCCTCCCCTCTCCTTTCTTCTCCCCTTCTACTCTTTTTCTGTTCTCCTCTCTGAGCTTTCAATCTTTCTCTGGCTTTATCTTGGTTTTAGGGGCTTAGTGTTTCCCCTGGTTACAGGCCGTAGAGGTCGCTGTTACCGCCACAGATGAATGGCCATTATCGGAACCTGTACCATTGGCACATCACATCACTAGGGCAATCTATACGATTTCTTGCTGTCTTTCGCATGCGAGTTCTGCTGAGGCCCTTAAGCGTTATATAGCGGTACCCCAACTGGGTGTCTAGTGTTAGAGGACTTTGCTTTCTCATCCTTTGTCCCCACCATGCTATGAAACATGCTTAGAGACTTTGACTGTAGACACGCACATGATGTGAAAAGCCCGGCCTTTATTATGGCAGTGTCTTTGATTATTTGCTGGGAGCCATGCCTCCCTGTTGTGTGGCGTGTGATTGTTCTCCGGGGTTAAACCCGGTCTTTAGACTCTCTTAGCGGCTTCAGGCCCAAAGTTTCTTTTTTGGTTCATTGACGAATGTCATGTGCTATGTTCATTCTGTGTTTCCAAATGTTGCTTACAGTGTGGCGACTTCTATGGTGATTTTTTGGTTGTGTATAAAATCAATAAAAGAGATTTGAACAAAAAAAAAAAAAAAAGAAAAACAAACAATATTAAAAAGAAAAAAGAAATAAAAAACTAGTTAAGGACGGCGTAGTTACTCATGAAATTGGCAATAGGATACACTCATGGTCCCATCACCAGTGACTGAATTTAATAACTTTCAGATGCACAGAACATCACCAGAAGAAAACACAGTGGGTCTGATTCATAAAAGACTTCAATTGCAAATGCAGAATCCCATCAAATTAGCAGTGGGCTAAAGTATGCTGTGATTTCTAATCGCCATTGCGATTCACATTGCAATCCCTTGCAAGTCAAGAGAATAAGTGATCTTCCTCTCCCCTTCTATCTTGCACTGGTATGCACACATGCTTTGACTTTTTCCTGACTTGATACCAAGGGTGGGCTGTAACCATTAACAAAGTTAAAACTATCAATATCTGATGGCTTGCAGTATGCATGCAGATTTGGTACAGTAGGAGGCGCTGACAGGCTGCTGCATGCTGTCCCTAACATCAAATTCAATCCCTGCGCAGTTTGCATGATGCCATTGAGATCTGCTGTCCAATGATAGCCTTTTTCCCTAGTACTTGTTACAGGTTGCAAGGCTATTCAGGCCCCATAAGTAATAATAAACACGCGGTTTGTGCCTGTTTGCAAACAGTCACTTTGAATTAGATAAGTAGTTTCTTCACCGTTAATTCTTTTAAAACCCTTAATTCAATTAAACATTTTTTTAAAAAATAATAAATTGACATACCGCTGGAGCCCTATGGCACTTCTGTTTCATAGGATGCCTTTGCAAATATTTTGTGATTGAATAAATAACACAACCAATATTATTGATATGGATTAGAAATATGATTTAAATATATTATTTTTATTCATTGATAGTTTATATTTGGTGGGAAATGGAACAAAGGAAGAAATAGAAAATCCAGCTGTCTTTTCCGTTCACGGCATACAGAATCCATTGAATACTAAAAGCATGGTAGCTCATCCACACCTTGAGAAGTAATGGAGGGCCAAGCGTGGTTACTCAAGCTCTGCTTTATTGTTGGTGGAGGGCCAGCATATGAAAGGAATCACTTTGATGCCAGTGTGGCCTTCCTCGTGCGTACGTCCTCATTTTGAGTCCGGACTTGTAAGAGTTGTGAACTAATATCCCACTTCCATTGTTGGAATTCTCTTTGCCTAACATGCTGGATTGAAAAAAAAACACCTACTCAATTAATGAATATAAGAGATTGAAGAAGTTGCAGCCTTCGCAGCAGGATTTTCTAGATAAAATCGCACGTGAATTTACAGAGAGAGTCTGAAAATCCATGAAACATGATATGTTTGCATTTGCCAAAGGCCACTATGTTCTCAATTCTTACTTGAAAAACAAAATCTATTAGATCATCAAACCTGTTTTGACTGCAGCACCTTTATCTTCTTTTTATGGTCTTGCTAAAGACCGCTTTAGGTGATTGGCGACATCACATTTCAGCAAAACACACAATGTATACAAGCATTGGCATAGCCAACAGGTCTTGCCTTTGGGAGTTTATAAGTATTTAGCCAGAGCTATTGACTTTGCCAATGTCTTTAAGCTATGTTGTAGAGGAGTATGGCTGCTGAGCAGCAGGTTGAAAAGTTATGATAAAGTGATATAAGCATTTTTTTTACCTTATATATAACCAAGAAGCCATTATGTACAAATGAACGACCGTATAAGTGTTTAGCCATGCAACAGTTGATGTTATTGCACCAAGGATATTGTGCTGCAAAACTAAATACTTATAAGGTCCCAAAGGCGAGACCTATTGGCTATGCCAATGCTTGTTTATCTTTTCATTAATTACGGTTTTAGAGATTTCTTTGACGTATTTATAGCGATCTGTCTAGATTAGAACATCCATAACTTAAGTGCCTCATTAATTTAATATTTAGGAAACAGAAAGGTGTTTGGTGTGAGCCTTAAGCAGAGCTGAGCCTCCAGAATTCTAAGACGCCAGCAGAGTGTATTCCAGGTGGTTGTTGAGTGCACAGGAAAGAAACATACTAGGTAGCTCTGTGTTTGGAATGTTGGCCTTTGGAACAAAGCAGTGAGCTGGTGAAGGTTTCAGCTTCGAGTACAGAAATATGAGTGTTATACAATGGAAGCCATGATTGGTGTACGCACAGACACTGACTGTTCACTTTTATGTGCTGTCACCAATTTATCAATTCTATAATGGATAGCGGTAGCATTAAGGGCTATGCAAACCTCAAAATAAACATGTAAAGTACTTAATGTTTGATTACAATTAGGCCTTTGCTTAGCATAGAAGATGCCAAGTCAAAGTCACAACAGGTTCATCGTGACGTGTAAGAACATCTCATTAAGACACAGGAGATTTTTCAAGCACTAGGCCAAAGTTATGTAGAAACCAGCTCCAGATAACAAAGCAGCGGATGGGGAATGCACAGTCCACAAAACTGACCTGGTCTGAAGTCTCATAAGAAATCCCAGTCTTGACAAGATAATCTGCTGTAGGACAGCCTAGCTACTGGGAAAAAAAAAAGAATGATGCCTTGTCAATCTTGGAATTGGTACCTCACCTAAAGGACTGTCAACAATTTTAGACTCAAGATATTCTAGATTCTAAAAAGCGAGAGGATGATGTTATTATTCTATCTACTAGAAGGGTTATGGTGTAGAGAGTTACTCTCGGAAACTATATGACTATGTGTACGTTGACAGACTTGTTGACCATTTTCCTCATGAGTAGCAGCGCTATCTTCCAAGACAGACTGTGTTTTTGAAGGAGGGTATTATCAGGGGTCTTGGAAGACATGGTAGAAAAAAGGCTAAACATCCACCATCGTGAGATTTAGAACAAAGAGACACAATAAGTTATCAACATTGAGTAGGAGGTGCATAGTGTCTATGATAAAAAAATGTCCAATGCAAGTTATGTCTGTGATGGCTATTGATATTGGTTAACATTTGGGAAGATCAGAGCATGGCAGTTCCCACAGTGCAGCATGGAGGCTAATATATAGGGTCACGCGTATGAAGATTTGCTGATGGAACATCAGAGAGCGGAAGATTTGTGAAAATTTGTGTGGACTACTTTAAGGAAATATATTCATATTTTACAGACAAATCGGTCGAGGTTTGAATATTTGCTCACTAAGCATGTGCAACGGTGAATTACACTTTCTAAGCCAATGTAAAAAACTTGCAGAGCACACACTGTTGATGTTCAATAATGAAGACTGCTTCCGGGGTCGGCTCTATTCAAGGGGAAGTGGTTGTGAGTTGAATGCCTTGCAACGTGGACAGACTTGTCCGGGCGCTGGAGTGCTGATGCAGAGTGCTGCAGTTCTGGGATGAAGAGTTTCTTTAGCTAGAGAATTTAAGGTAAATCATCTATTCAGTGTAAGTTGATAGGCTTATTTGAGAGGCAGCTGCCAGTCCAAAGGACTATACGCTGACAAGGCATTTTGGCTCAAGAAAGTTTATTGCGTTTTAGGTAATAGCAGATACTTTGTCCTGTATGTTTGATATTGTAATATAAGATAGCAATTGTGTGGCTTTTGCTGTTGCAAGGAAAAATCTTGATGAAAGGGTTTTGGGTCTCACCAACCCAGGGCATTAACAACTTGGCGGGTGCTTGTTTGACAGAGAACCCTCCTTACAACTGTAGGCAGTCTACGTTTCCCGACACATATCCTCAGTCGCAGGATGTTTTTGATCCATATATTGGTTGTCCAAGTAGAAGCCAATCAATTATTCATGTATGAACTTTTCAGGATACTGAGAAAATAGACCGTTTTACATTTCTTCTAATAAGGAAACTTCCCTATTTAAAGGGACAAAATGTCTCGAAATCAAGAAGTACGTTATTTACCAGGCTCCGCAATTATATCAGCAGTGTTTCTTTTATGCACATTTGTTTCTAGTTTCCTCCTCTGCTACTGGTCTCTTGATCGCCTTGGCCTGGAACTTGTCAGACAATGTTTAACCCCAAACCATACCTAGTGTACTCCATTCCTCTGGTCACTGTGGGAATGTATGTGCATTTATAACATTTGTGTAATATTAACAATGTGTAGAATATGGATCTACGCTCGAATTTACACGTGTACATTTATCTGATGATATTGTTTTTGAAATACGGTAGCTGTAACCTGTTAAAGTGCCTTTTCTTGACTTATGAGAAACAGGTCTCAGCTAGGCCTCAACATCATCTCGTTCAAAATAGATGTCTCACCCTGCCGTTCACTGTTTATTATTTCTGCTGCACACAGCTAAGCAAAGACATATTTGTTTATTTCCAACTTTCCAACATAGGCACAGTAATGTTGCAAATTATCATGGTCTCTTCTACTGCATTCATTCACAATAATTCACTGTTGTTTTTTGTAACCAATTTGTTCTACCATCTCCAGATGACTTCAGCCCCTCTAGGGCTACTCATGTGGTGGAATAGTGCCTAGATAGTTAGGCAATATAACGTGTAATAAAACCATGTTCTGATTTGCTAAAATTGCTAAAATTGTAATTCTTTTGCTTACACCATGATGATTTAGCACTTTAAATGTCAGTCTATGAGAAGATTTCGCATATAAACCCTCAAATGTGGGGGGTTTGAGCCGTAGAACCATTGATGACTTTCCAACACTACTAGAGATGCTGCCCGGTTTATTATTGACTTTGCTGCTCATTTGGGACTTAGATTTGACTTTCCCTATTTTTTCTATATTGCCTTCATGGCAATGACTTTATGCATCTGATTTTGAAATGTTCTGTATCGTATCTCTGAATTTTGTAATAAATTTTTCCAAACTTTCTATTTCTGCCCTAGAACTTAACTATTGAATCTGTTGTTACTTACTTGATTCTATTTTTATATGTTGTGTGATGCCTTATCTTGTTAGCACATTGCCTCATGAAATTGAGATTTAAAAACACCGTCTCCGATTCATCCACCCATGGGCATGGTGTTAAGATACCATTTTGTGGAGTACAAATTTAGGGGTTCCCTGTGTCCATACCACAATACTTCAGAAAGCCCTAGCTGCAGCTAGTAAGTTCTTTGCCGGAGATGAAGATGCAAGACATCACCTCAATATCTGTCTGGTACATGATTATTTTTGTTCAAGTGCAAAAAAACCTTTCCAATGGTAGCCAAAAAATAACACACCCATCCATTTACTATGCAAGAGTGGTGTCTGATATTGCTCTCTTATTTTTACGGACATTGCATTCTTTATATGTTTGACTGTTTTGGATTTTGATGTACTGAATCTTGCAACCTCCTTTGGCCTCCCCATCTTAACGTCCTGCATGGTTCATGCCTGAGCTCGACCTCCAACAACCAATCGGTGACTGAGAGACCCCTGAAGTAGATTTTGTTAATTTCTCTGTGTGCAAATGCAGTGTGCAAGTGTATTGTATTGTATTGTAATTGCATTTATATTGCACTTACTACCCCTGACGAGGCGTCAAAGCGCTTTTTTGGCGAGTAGCACGCTACTCCGGAACCCATTAAGGATTAGTGTTGAATTAGTATAGTGAAATATGAAAGTAGCTTGAGTGGTGGATATTAGTCAATTATTTGGATTGAGAAGGGTAGCGGAGGGATAGAAGAGGGAAAAAGGTTTACATTTATTTAGCGCTTGTTACCCCTGATTGGGTGTTGAAGTGCTTTTTTGGCGAGTAGCACGCTGCTCTGGAACCCATAAAGGATTAGTGTTGAATTAGTATAGTGAAATATGAAAGTAATTTGAGTGGTGGATATGTTAGTCAGTTATTTGGATAAAGAAGGGTACCGGAGGGATAGAAGAAGGAAAAAAGGTTTGCATTTATATAGTGCTTGCTACCCTTGATGAGGTGTTGAAAAGTTTTTTCGGCGAGTAGCTCGCTACTCTGGAACCCATAAAGGATTATAAAGGATTAGTGGTGAATTAGTATAGAGAAATATGAAATTTTAGAAGTGGCCATGTTAGTCTGTTATTTTTATTGAAAAGGATAGTGGAGGGATAGAAGAGTGAAGGATTTAGACTTTTTTTTTTTGGAGGGCATAGCGGAAGGAGGAGGCTTGGGATGAGTAAAAAATGGATGTGGAGTGGAGAGGGAAGAGTTTAGAAAGCGTGCGGCCAGGGGAAGTTAACAAAAGAAAAAAGTTCCACACAAAAGCGAATGAACATAGTAATTTAGAAATGGAAACTAATAAAAGCCCCCGCTTAAGATATATTGAATACAAGAGATTTCAAAAGCACAGTGCAAGCACTGTGCAGGTGAAATCTAATCAAAAGCACAGCACAAGCACTGTGCAGGCAAAAGCTAAAAATAAATTGGGACAGAGCCTTCCATTAAATTCAGATTATAGCTATCGGATTACACACTTGCAACAGTCAGACAATTAGGGTGACCAGAATTTTAAAGCAAAAAACCGGGACATTTCCCAAAAATAGAAGGACTACAATTTTACTTCAACACAGTGCACAGAATGACAGTGATCCTTAGCAGAAAATTACAGAAAAGGCAGTAAGAAAATACATAAAATGCCATTTTTAAAGCCAGTTGCATGTCTGTTAATTAAATTGCTTTCCTACAACAGCTGCTAACTATCCCTGCTTTGCGAAACATAAAAAAATACCTCCCACCGTTTTCAGCCGACCCTCTCAAAAAACCGGGACATGAGCTTAATTTCCTGAAATCTCCTGAGACAGCTGTTGAAAAGCCGGGACTGTCCGGGCAAATCCGGGACACCTGGTCACCCTACAGACAATGCACATGGTGATACCAAAAATAAAAGGTTATTGGTACTACCCAAATCTGAATCCTCTAAACCAGTGATATTCAAAGTACGGCCCGGGGGCCGCTTACTGCCCTCCTGACCTTTCCATGCGGCCCCTTGGTGTAAAACAACACTGGTCTGCTGTTTACTTGACTCAGCACTAACATTCAGAATGGAAGAAAATAAGGCATCCTGCACCACTTAACTTTAGAAACACCTTCATTTTTAGGTCTCGCCTAGCGATGCAGCGCAAAGCGCTGCTCGCTATGCGAGATCTATTGTTGCCGACTTTTGCTCCGATGCGGGACAGGACAGGTGCACGCGTACGGCAAGTCCTGGACAGGAGATGTGCACGCGTATGGTGCGAGCAGAAGTTGTAACAATGCCGCAAGCCGTACGCGTGCACATAGACTGTCTGTGCTCAAACTTAACAGACAGGAGATGTGCACGCGTACGGCTCGCGTCTTTACAACTCCTGCTCGCACCATACGCGTGCACATGTCCTGTCCAGGCGCGGCGTCCAGCATGCCTCCCGCTCAACCCCACTCACCGGCTCTTGTGGGGACTCAGCGCTGAATCTTGCTCCGGCCGCACCATGCGGCATTCACGAAGGCGGGGTGGGCTCCCGCCTCACTCTTTCCAACACACGGGGCTCCCTCAGCTCACGGGAGCCCCGGACACCTCCGGCCGCGCGCTCCATGCGCCGCCCATGCGCCACGCAACTGACGTCGCTCAAAACGATTTCAGCTGCCCGGACAGCCGATGTGCACGCGCACGGCGTCTCTTGCTCACGGCGCACTCGACAGGGCTTGTTAATTTGGCTCGGTGTCTGTTATGGATGCTGGGCTAAGTGCGATTAACTTGCCTCGGTAAAAGCATTCATACGCTCGGGCTCGAGCGTGCACTCAGTAGTCCCCCGGGGCACAAGCAGGCATCCACTTCTGTGCTTCCTCTTTGCTTTATCGGGCTCGAGCGTGCACTCAGTAGTCCCCCGGGCACAAGCAGGCATCCACTTCAGTGCTTCCTCGTTGCTTTATCTTGCAGCTGACGGGGAGCACCCCTGCTGCCATTCTCGTTGGCCAAATTCAGCAGTACAGCATTGGAGGTGCCGCAGGGAGCTCTGGAAGGTGAATATTATGCTCAGGCTACTTGTTCGCTGTGGGCGAGGGTTTTTACATGTTCCACTGTCTCCCTGAGACAGGAAGCACGTGTGCGTGGAGAGAAAGGATGGGGGCCACTTAGTGCCTGTAAAGCCTCATGTGCCCCCGCGCCCCTGCGGAATAGCCCCCAGAGCTGCTTCGTGTCACCCGCCCCCCGAGGCAGCCTCGGTTTCCGGTGATTCACGGCTCCGTCTGCCAGAGACTCGTCCTCGCGGCCAGGTCTGTCACCGGAGTTCACATCAGCATAAGGACTGCTGCTGCACGCTCAAAAGCCCTCGCCCGCCTTTTTAAATAACAAGCCAAGTTTATAATTATCCATGCTTTTATCCAGGGAAGTCTGTGCCGTGTGTGAAGGCAGACATGCCGTGTGTGTGGGAATGTAAAAGGGACTCAGTATTTTCATCATTGTAGATAAAGAGTATATATATCCCGCCAAAACATATATTGGTGTTTTCCTGCATTCTGAAGAACAATAGATTTGAGTGAAACGGTTTAGACGCTTGAAGACGCGCTGATGGTATTTGAACATGTCCTGCAACACGTTTCCCTCTTCGGCTGCGATGTCGTGCACGCCGTGTACTCTGTGACAGTAGTGAGTGCACACGTGGCTGGTGGATGTCTGATGCCTGATGTATGATGATTGATGTCTGATGTCTGATGCCTGATGTCTGTGGATGTCTGATGCTTGTGGATGTCTGATGCCTGTTGCTTGTGGATGCCTGATGTCTGATGCTTGTGGATGCCTGATGCTTGTGGATGTCTGATGTCTGATGCTTGTGGATGTCTGATGGCTGATGCTTGTGGATGTCTGATGCTTGTGGATGTCTGATGCCTGATGCTTGTGGATGTCTGATGCCTGTCTGATGCCTGATGATTGTGGATGCCTGATGCTTGTGGATGTCTGATGCCTGATGCTTGTGGATGTCTGATGCCTGATGCTTGTGGATGTCTGATGCCTGATGTCTGATGCTTGTGGATGCCTGATGCTTGTGGATGCCTGATGCTTGTGGATGCCTGATGCTTGTGGATGCCTGATGCTTGTGGATGCCTGATGCTTGTGGATGCCTGATGCCTGTGGATGTCTGATGCCTGATGCTTGTGGATGTCTGATGCCTGATGCTTGTGGATGTCTGATGCCTGATGCTTGTGGATGTCTGATGGATGTCTGATGCTTGTGGATGTCTGATGTCTGTTGCTTGTGGATGTCTGATGCCTGATGCTTGTGGATGTCTGATGCCTGATGCTTGTGGATGTCTGATGCCTGATGATTGTGGATGTCTGATGCCTCATGTCTGATGCCTCAAGTCTGATGCCTGATGGATGTCTGATGCCTGATGGATGTCTGATGCCTGATGGATGTCTGATGCCTGATGGATGTCTGATGCCTGTGGATGTCTGATGCCTGTGGATGTCTGATGCCTGTGGATGTCTGATGCCTGTGGATGTCTGATGCCTGTGGATGTCTGATGCCTGTGGATGTCTGATGCTTGCGGATGTCTGATGCTTGCGGATGTCTGATGCTTGCGGATGTCTGATGCCTGATGCTGGTGGATGCCTGATGCTGGTGGATGTATGATGTCTGATGCTGGTGGATGTATGATGTCTGATGGCTGATGCTTGTGGATGTATGATGCCTGATGTCTGATGCTTGTGGATGTATGATGCCTGATGCTTGTGGATGTCTGATGGCTGATGCTTGTGGATGTCTGATGCTTGTGGATGTCTGATGCCTGATGCTTGTGGATGTCTGATGCCTGTCTGATGCCTGATGATTGTGGATGCCTGATGCTTGTGGATGTCTGATGCCTGATGCTTGTGGATGTCTGATGCCTGATGTCTGATGCTTGTGGATGCCTGATGCTTGTGGATGCCTGATGCTTGTGGATGCCTGATGTCTGATGCTTGTGGATGTCTGATGGCTGATGCTTGTGGATGTCTGATGCTTGTGGATGTCTGATGCCTGATGCTTGTGGATGTCTGATGCCTGTCTGATGCCTGATGATTGTGGATGCCTGATGCTTGTGGATGTCTGATGCCTGATGCTTGTGGATGTCTGATGCCTGATGTCTGATGCTTGTGGATGCCTGATGCTTGTGGATGCCTGATGCTTGTGGATGCCTGATGCTTGTGGATGCCTGATGCTTGTGGATGCCTGATGCTTGTGGATGCCTGATGCCTGTGGATGCCTGATGCTTGTGGATGTCTGATGCCTGATGCTTGTGGATGTCTGATGCCTGATGCTTGTGGATGTCTGATGGATGTCTGATGCTTGTGGATGTCTGATGTCTGTTGCTTGTGGATGTCTGATGCCTGATGCTTGTGGATGTCTGATGCCTGATGCTTGTGGATGTCTGATGCCTGATGATTGTGGATGTCTGATGCCTCATGTCTGATGCCTCAAGTCTGATGCCTGATGGATGTCTGATGCCTGATGGATGTCTGATGCCTGATGGATGTCTGATGCCTGATGGATGTCTGATGCCTGATGGATGTCTGATGCCTGATGGATGTCTGATGCCTGTGGATGTCTGATGCCTGTGGATGTCTGATGCCTGTGGATGTCTGATGCCTGTGGATGTCTGATGCCTGTGGATGTCTGATGCCTGTGGATGTCTGATGCTTGCGGATGTCTGATGCTTGCGGATGTCTGATGCCTGATGCTGGTGGATGCCTGATGCTGGTGGATGTATGATGTCTGATGCTGGTGGATGTATGATGTCTGATGGCTGATGCTTGTGGATGTATGATGCCTGATGTCTGATGCTTGTGGATGTATGATGCCTGATGCTTGTGGATGTCTGATGCCTGATGCTTGTGGATGTCTGATGCCTGATGCTTGTGGATGCCTGATGCTTGTGGATGTCTGATGCTTGTGGATGTCTGATGCTTGTGGATGCCTGATGCTTGTGGATGCCTGATGCTTGTGGATGCCTGATGCTTGTGGATGTCTGATGCTTGCGGATGTCTGATGCTTGCGGATGTCTGATGCTTGCGGATGTCTGATGCCTGATGCTGGTGGATGCCTGATGCTGGTGGATGTATGATGTCTGATGCTGGTGGATGTATGATGTCTGATAGCTGATGCTTGTGGATGTATGATGCCTGATGTCTGATGCTTGTGGATGTATGATGCCTGATGTCTGATGCTTGTGGATGTATGATGCCTGATGCTTGTGGATGTCTTATGCTTGTGGATGTCTGATGTTTGATGCTTGTGGATGCCTGATGTCTGATGCCTGTGGATGTCTGATGTCTGATGCTTGTGGATGTCTGATGCTTGTGGATGTCTGATGATGTCTGATGCCTGTGGATGTCTGATGCCTGTGGATGTCTGATGCCTGTGGATGTCTGATGCCTGTGGATGCCTGATGCCTGTGGATGCCTGATGCCTGTGGATGCCTGATGCCTGTGGATGCCTGATGCCTGTGGATGCCTGATGCCTGTGGATGCCTGATAATTGTGGATGCCTGATAATTGTGGATGCCTGTGGATGCCTGTGGATGCCTGTGGATGTCTGATGCTTGTGGATGTCTGATGCCTGTGGATGTCTGATGCCTGTGGATGTCTGATGCTTGTGGATGTATGATGCTTGTGGATGTATGATGCCTGTGGATGTATGATGCCTGATGCTGATGTCTGATGCCTGATGCTTGTGGATGTCTGATGCCTGATGCTTGTGGATGTCTGATGCCTGATGCTTGTGGATGTCTGATGCTTGTGGATGTCTGATGCTTGTGGATGTCTGATGCTTGTGGATGTCTGATGCTTGATGTCTGATGCTTGTGGATGTCTGATTCCTGATGTCTGATGCCTGTGGATGCCTGATGCTTGTGGATGTCTGATGCCTGATGCTTGTGGATGTCTGATGCCTGATGCTTGTGGATGTCTGATGCCTGATGCTTGTGGATGTCTGATGCTTGTAGATAACTGTGTGAGTGTGTGATGTGTGTGCCTGTGGCAGTTTTGATCCTTATACACATATAATGACTCCTGAAGCACAGATGATTTATAAGGGTGATATATCACATTCATAAAATGTGCTTAAGGTGTTACATGTGCACTGTTGGAACACCGTACAAGTGTCAAGTTGGTGCATTATATTTGCTTATTGCTTTACAATACAAGGGACTTTTTTATTATTAAGTGTCACCACTTTGCCAACTGCTCCTCACTGAAACTCTCCAATGCAGGGTGTCTCATACTTCAGGGTTAAATGTGAGTTTAAATGTCTAGGAATAAGTCCGTAACACAAACTACCAGTGGGATGTACTACACCCAGACTTCTCAAGTCACTATGTGTTCTGACACACCATCACCAAGTGGGGAGCGAGCTTAGAGTGCTCTTCCTAGGCTCCCTGCCCTACCTCCCTGGCTAGAAGAATCTGGAAGGGGGTGGCTTCCATTGCAGGAGGTACAGCTCCCGCCTCCTGGCACATCCTCTCCTGGTACATCAGCTGGTCTCTCCATTCAGGAACACTCAGTAGCTGCCCCCACAAGGTGCACTCTGGGGCAGTAATACTCCCTGCATTTTATCGGGGCTCTGCTGGCCCCCCAGATTACTTCAGAATGTCAAACTCCTCAGCGAGGGATGTCTAACATAGACCCAGGAGGGCCCCACCCAGTGCTTAATTTGAGGCAGTAGTTTACGGTGCTCGACACCAGCAATTAATTGTCAACATCGGCACTTATCACAGTCTGCCACATGGTGGCGCTGTTTGTGTGATTTAGAGATAAGCAGAACAATAGTTTTATTATTTCATTATACATTAAAAACAACAGATACCTGCAGCCCAAACCATTCTTATAGCTGTGGAGGCCTCTAACAGTCTGAATTGTCACACTGGTAGCAGTCTGATGATTAATAGTTGTGCAGGTAATGTAATGGCAATTTTGACAGGGGCAATGGGTGGTGCAAGCTGCAGTGGCCTCCTGGCGAGAGCCCTGGCAATTATTTCTTTACAAATTGAGCACTGGCCCACCCCTGTCACATTTTGGGGATAGCTACATAAGATAAATGTATACACAGTAAGTTAAAGTGCATTTATGGGATCAGCACTTACAGAGAAAATCTTGCAAAGATGCTACCCCTCCTGGACATACCTAGTACCCCTCTCAAACCCACCAGTCACTGTGACAATGTTGCACCTTTGCAAGCACTTTTTGGACAGGAAGCGAACAATGCTTCACAGTTGGGAGGGTGCGAATAAAACGTCCGGAGTGCATGTGGGAGCGGGACAACAAACTGGCACAGTGAAGAAACGAAACAGTATTTGGGGGCCTGCGAGGAGGAATCCTCCTGAAACAAGCATTTGCAAAGCAATAGGTCTCGCATTTACGCAAGTTTAAACTATTGGCATTGTAAATGACAATGCCTTTTATTTATGTTTTGGTTTGTACAACATAAATTAAAGGCATTGTCATTTACAATACCATTTACAATACCAATAGCTCCAAAACTCGCAGTTGCGAGACCTATTGCATTGCAAATGCTTGTTTAAAGACATCTTACAACAAACGTGTAAAAATATGATAAAGTCTCTTCAAAATAAAAAACATGTATTTCATTAACATGTAGACCCTTTCCACCATAGTACAGCCAATTATATCTCTGCATTGAGAGGTATTTATTATTATTTTTTTAAATGCTAGTTTTCAAACAAGAATTTAGAAACATTCATGCTTTCTCTGACCCTGACAGCAAAACCAATAGTGAACTAAGAGGCAAGTCAGTTGTCAGGTGCACCCTCTGTGTGGCCTGGGTTCCTATTATAAATGGAAAACATCATAGTTTATTAAATTGAACACAAATGAAGGAAAAGGAGACACAGTGGGGAAAAAACAATTGCCTTTGCTCACACAATTTGGTCAAGTGGAGATCCCAGGTTTTCTGGGTTCGCATTGTGCAATTCAGCTACCACATGTACATGCTTCACTTCCCCTACACCACCATACACACCCCATATCGTCTGACCGCCACCCTGCTGGCAGAAGTGCTGCCCTCGGTCACACCACAGACCATACTTTGAGACCCCTGGGAAAATGTTTGTAAGTACCCATGCTCTAAACCATTTAGTCATCAAACGATCTCTATCTTACAATAAATAAACAAAAAGCATAGCATACGTCTTTAGTATTTAACATTTTTATACTGCGCTCATACAAGTGTCAGTGAGCTTTCCATAGATTAGAGAATGCTACTACAATATCGTAGTAAGTTAAAGACCAAACAGTAAAACATAAGCAAGTACTGGGTTGGTGATATGCAACAGATGATTTCACTAGACGCCAGCAAAAGGTGAGTTTTTCCAGAAGAGACCAAATCAAATATTCAAATCTACACGAGTGCACACACTTACACAATGTATTTTTACAAAAATGAGATAGTTACAGTTTACAACTAACCAGAAGGAAAGCAGAAATAATTTGCCAGCCCTTTAAGTGAATACATTCTCCAACCAGTTAACAGGAGCTGGGCACCAAGCTTAATTTGTGTCTTCATCTCATGTCTGCCTATCCTCTGAGTCCAAAACAAAGGTTCCTCACCCTCAACAAAACCCCACAAATTCTAACCCAGGGCGAGTCATTAGAGTTGCCACCTAGTATCCCAGTTAGGTTAGCACCCTACAAACGAGAGTGTGAGATCAGCCACCGCTTGTAGGCCCACTTCTACGACTGGATGTGTGCCTGAATTCTGGGCACCATCTCTTTAACAGGAGTTATTTCCACTACTCATTTAGTAAAGCAGGTGTTATCAACTATCCCTGCCCAAGACTATTAGTTTAGTACATTGTGCAATGCTGTCACTTTGGTCACACAAACATTGCATTTTCCCTCATATAGAAAATATAATTGCTCAACAACAATATGTAGCCTACACCTGTACACTTCCCCTTCATTCCCATTTCTCAACCTTCTCATCACCTGCTGTTACCTTTGTGGTCCAATGTTATTGTATGTGACATGTCTGTGACCTTTTTTAAAAATCTAGTAATGGTTCTGCTTCCATCAATCTAGCTGATCCACTACTTCTAACCCTTGCTGTCCAGTAGGACAACATTGTCTTTGTTATGAACGCATTCTTCCTACAGTGATCCATTGGTTCTGTTGTGTTTCATATAGGTACATATCAAATCAAAAGGGGGAGAGTAGAGGCAGAAAAGATAGGGACTCGTCCTCCACGAGACTACATAAATAACCAAAAAGGGTCCCTTCTGTATTAGAAAAGGAAAGAGCACCTCTTTCAGGAACTTTCAAGAAAATTTTTTTTTTCTTTCAGATAACCCTCACCCACCCGGGTTTCCCCTTGGTGGCATGCTTCATCATAGGGTCCATCCCTGCCCTCTACTGACAGGGGCGTGCTACTACCAACAAATACAAGGGAGCACTTGATAGAAAAATAAGGGTGTCCCTATACACCTATGTGGTCTTTAAATGAAGATGGAGTGGGTTCTTTTTAAATTGTGAAAAGAATTAAAAATATCAAATTAGTGGGACAAAAACAACTTTATTTTCTACCCCTAAAATGATATACTAAAATCTGGGGATAAGCGGGAAAAAGCTCTAGGCGTGATTACCTACTGTTTCCCTGGTAGGTCAAATAGTTTCAAGCCCTACCCCAAGGCTTTTCGTCAGGACCTTAAAGGAGAAACAATGCTCCCACGCCTGATGTTGCTGTAAACATAATAACAGTGATGAACAAAAATACAAAAATAAATATACATTACCTAATTGGTCTGTTTCAAATATCAAAAATCCTACAGAGGTATGAAAAGAAAGGAAAAGGTTAAAAAATGCACGACCCTCGGGTCTACAATGGGTTAAAAACAGTTGTGATTCAGTGGTTGTGGTGGTAGATACACACCAAATCATGCGCCTTATGTGCGAAGATGCAGTGATAATGAGACTCACAAGACAATACACACATGTAACATATAATGGAGTTTGCTGGCACATCATCATGTTATCATAGTGATTATGAGGTTAATTACATACATAATACGGGACCATCATTAGGCCCCCTGAGTCCTTCGAGGAGTTGGAAGGGACGCCTGTAGTCACACCCTAAACGTTATTGCCAAAGGATGAGAGAACTCAGGAGTCAGAATATATTATAAAAATTGCCGCCAATACGAGCAAACGCTGTCGGAATGCATGACAATGCGCATTTACTTACTTCATCAAGGCTACTCCCTCTCGGTAAACCTGACTGTACTCACTCGTGGCTCCGACGTTACTGGAGCCGCAAGCGGGTTTCCTATTTAATCACGTGTGTCTCGAAGTGCCCTCGTGGGAGTGAGCGACTAGACCGCTGAACGCGGTGTCTGTCCTCACTTCCGGTTTGGGAGCCATCTCTCATGCGTGTTGGCAAGCGGGGAACAAGAAAGTTTTATTGAAACAATTGTGTTCCAGTCACTATGGTGATTATGCTTATTGCGCATCTGTGCAAGAAAGTTATTTTATTATAATGATGTATTTGAGACATGCGCATTATATGGGGTTATTATTATCTAAAAAACAAAGAGGGAGTATCCCCAGGACTCAGCGTCCTAGTTATTTTGAAGAATAGAGAGCAACAGTAAAAAAATTCTTTCTTTATTTTTGAAACCCCTCACTCACCCACCTAGTTGGTGACATGCTTCATCATCGGGGTCCACCCAAGTAGCCGAATGCCACTTAGGTGTGCTTCAACGCCTGAAATACAGCGGAGCTGGTTTTTTTGAATAATGTGAAGAACAATGTGTAAGTGAATTAAAATTGTCTTTGTTTAATTCCCTAAGATTTTTATTTGGAGCAACAAGACAAAATATAAAACCAAGTGAGATACTTAAAATGGCTCTATTGACCAAAAAGTACCAGTGTGTAAGTGAAAAAAATTGTCGGTCAACATGTTTCAACCACTTAATGTTAATATTGGGTTTTCGTCAGGACCAAAAGTGTAAACCGGGAGGTCTACGCACGCTAAGGCGCACCCATCTCTGGTTACACAAATCGCCAGACCGTGTACTTACGGTTAGGCAACGTTACAACCTTCGATGAAGGGGGAGGAAAATATTCTGGAAAAGATAGAGCAAAACACACAAATACAGTTATATACATTTTTACTGTGAGTATGCTACTCCATCCTTTTTAAATACACTCTCCATTCTTCAAGAAAGAGTGATCTTGAACCACACAAATGTGTATGTCATATTCATCATGACATAATTCCAATGCACTTTCCAGTGATGCGCTTTAGAGTAAGAGTCTAAGATGTATTCTTATCGTCCATACCCTCATTCATTCAAAAAATTGTAAGTGGGTGTCATACTGCTCTCTATGTCTTAGGAGCGTTTAAGTATAATCACTGACTCTATTTCTAGTCATGCATCACCTCTGCAGCTAAGTTATAAGCTCATTAGTGCCAATGGATAAAAAAACGACAAATAGACAATACGAAGAACCAAGGCTTAGAAATAAACTCACAGGAAACTAATTGTAGTTTCGCCCCATGGACACCGTGGGGGGGCAGGTCATAGATGCATTCTGTGGGTTTAAATTTGTGAAAATCAGAGATATATTTCATTACGAAGTGAAATAGATACATGAAAAAGTAGGCGGGGTAAAACACGCTAGTACTATTAGCAGAGTTCTTCAAATAGTCTTGACCTGCTAAAAGTAGAGCGGCAATCTACCAAGTAGTGTCTCCCTAATATAGCAGCTAGTACTCACAAACTGTGACCGTCGAGCCCGCCCGAGAACCTAGAGTGTGGCCTCACGGAATCCCGAAGATGTAGATGCTTGCCTGCCGGCGTCTTAAATGCCAAATTCAGTCCCTGATTGTTTCCGCACACGTGATGGGCGGTCCGGTCATGTGACCGCGTGTGCGTCAGTGAAGGGGCGGGGCTACGTGAGTTTACTCTCCTGGGATCGGGTCTAGTCACTCCGTAATTTCTGGAGTATGAAAACAATATTAATAGCTCCGATTATCAAAAAGAAGTGAGGACAAACAGTGGCACCTCATAAACTGTGCGAATTTAGAAAATGAAAATTACTACTCAATTAATACAAGATAGAAAAAGTATGTCAGAGTGTGTAAACTAAATGACTAATACTAATTAAGTTTTGTTAGTTGCAGTTGTAATTAGCTAGGATAATAAAATTAATCACCCCATTGTCTACTTGGAAAATAGAAACAGATCTTCACAATGCCACCCTAAACATATAAGTATTAGTATGTATGTTATGCAGTTTATGGGACAGAGGAAAGAACAAATCAGTTCAAAAGAACGGAGGCTACAATGTCGTATAGTAATGCTGATGTAGTGGCATCAAAGGAAGGGTTTATAACAGAAGGCTAGACCAGTGAGTTCGGAGCTATCCTGGTCACCTTTTCCTGACAGTGTTCCATGGAATATTATCGTTAAGGCCAATAATGTTAGTGGATAGCCTATAAACCCAACGTTGTTCCTTTTCAAACAAACGTTGTTATTATTATCTACTCATTAGATGAGAATGGAGTTGAAAGGTGAAAAGTGAAATAACCACCTCTTACGAAGTAAGGGTCAGTTATGCTGCATACATATGCGGGTGAAAGCCCACATGGCATAAGTGCTCGACTGGTGGGGGCTGGAAAGAAACGGGTATCTGAAGATGTCCAGGTGCCTGGGGATCACACACAAGGTTGGTTGCTAGAACAGGACATGACCGAGATTTTACGTTAAAATGAGGAACACCCATTCTGACGTAGACCTATTACTCATGGTGCTCAATAAGAGGGTTGTGTTTATACGAATTGGCCCCATGGTATATTCTCGTTCAGCCCTGTCTCATGTGATTTCAGTCTGTAAACCCACCTCTGCTCTTTCTCAAACAGATCGGATTCATTGCTGATTTGTTCAATCACTGTCCACCTCACATCCTTCAGTGTGTGTTTACGTTCTAAGTAATGAGATGTCATCTTGGTCGTTGCTCGTTGGCATCTTAAATTGCTCCTGTGTTCGCATATGCGTGTTTTGATTTTTCTGGTTGTCATACCCACGTAATGCAGGTCACACGGACAGGTGATCATATATATGACGCTCTTTGAGTCGTAATTGGTAAACCTGCGCTGTTTTCAAGTTGTTTTGTCATTAAAAGTGATTTTTTTACTGGTCTGTGTCATGTGGCACACGCTACAATTGCCACATGGATGGTGGCCACTGATGGGTGCTATGAAACCCTGATTTGGTGGATTGTCTCGGGGTATACGTGGTCATGTGTGAACCAACATGTCCTTCAGGTTGCGGTTCCTTCTATGTGAAAACATAGGTTTTGGTAGGGTGGTGGTACTTCCACTAAGAACTCGCCAGTGCTTGTTAATTATTTTTGTGACCATATTAGAGGCGCTGTTGAACGTAGTGATGCAGATAGGGCGTGTTTCCTCCGACACTCTGGTGGTGTGATCCAGTAGGGCTTGTCTGTCATTGTGTCTTGCCCTTTTCATTCCCCTTGCTATTATTTTGTCTGGGTAGTTGCGTGCTTTCAGTTTGGAACTCAGGTCAATTGCTTGTGATTTGAAGTCTTTAATTGCTGAACAATTCCGCCGTAGTCGCAAGAATTGCCCGAACGGCAGATTTTCCCTCAGGTGCCTGGGATGGTGACTATCAAAACTTAGGAGGCAGTTCTTTGCTGTGGCTTTAAAGTGTGTTGTGGTTTTCAAACCGGCTCCATTCGCGAAGATGTTGAGGTCCAGAAAAAAGTATATGTAAATTTGAGATACTGGTTTTGTTCATTAAGCCAAGTGATGAATGACTTGGCCGTGTCCTCATCGCCGTTCCAGATTACGAACACATCATCTATGTATCTCTTCCAGAGCCCTATATTGTTAACGTGTGGGTTGTTGGGCGAGAGGATCTTCTGTTGTTCAAGGTGGTGGATATATAGCCCCGCCACTCTAGGACACATGTATTCTGGTGATAAAACCAGCAGATAAGGGGGGTTCCAAACTAAGGAGGCATATCGTACTGAGTGTCTCCGCCTACTACACGACCAACGGAACTACGAACCACTAGGCAGCGACCCACCAGAAAGGATCAGAATACATGTGGGCAGCATGGTAGAGGAGGCCCTAGCCCACGATTGGCTTTCCAAGAGAGAAGGGGATTTCCTTATAAATAACAATCCTGTGACCCCGTATTTTTATACTATACCGAAGATACATAAAGATCTAAGGAAACCTCCGGGCTGTTCCATTGTTTCTGGGATAGGCTCCATTTTGGAACCCCTCTCAAAATTTGCTGACGCTTTCTTTCGACCCATCATCCAGGGCACCGAAACATACCTCAAAGACACCAAAGATATTCTACGGATCCTGAACAATCTATCTTTTGACGAACAGACGCAATGCCTCATCGGACTCGATATTGAGAGTCTGTATACCAGCCTCCCACACACAGAAACCTTGGAGATTTTAGAGGCGGTACTTTACAACACTGAATGGAAATACCAGACTCCACGCAATCTGGTGATGGAATGTTGTCACCTCGCCCTGACTGAAAATGTCTTTGCTTTTGAGGACCAACTGTTTCTACAGAAGCACGGCATCAGCATGGGGAGCACCTTTGCTCCCAGTGTGGCGGGGCTATATATCCACCACCTTGAACAACAGAAGATCCTCTCACCCAACAACCCACACGTTAACAATATAGGGCTCTGGAAGAGATACATAGATGATGTGTTCGCAATCTGGAACGGCGATGAGGACACGGCCAAGTCATTCATCACTCGGCTTAATGAACAAAACCAGTATCTCAAATTTACATATACTATCTCGAAGACCGAAATGGTTTTTCTGGACCTCAATATCTTCGCGAATGGAGCCGGATTGAAAACAACAACACACTTTAAAGCCACAGCAAAGACTGCCTCCTAAGTTTTGACAGTCACCACCCCAGGCACCTGAGGGAGAATCTGCCGTTCGCGCAATTCTTGCGACTACGGTGGAATTGTTCAGAAATTTAAGCCTTCAAATCACAAGCAATCGACCTGAGTTCCAAACTGAAACCACGCAACTACCCAGACAAAATAGTAGCAAGGGGAATGAAAAGGGCAAGAAACAATGACAGGCAAGCCCTACTGGATCACACCACCAGAGTGTCGGAGGAAACACGTCCCATCTGCATCAGTGCGTTCAACAGCGCCTCTAATATGGTCACAAAATTAATTAACAAGTACTGGCGAATTCTAACCAAAGCACTGGCGAATTCTACCAAAACCTATGTTTTCACATAAAAGGAACCGCAACCTGAAGGACATGTTGGTTCACACACGACAACGTATACCCCGAGACAATCCACCAAATCAGGGTTTCATAGCACCCATCAGTGGCCACCATCCATGTGGCAATTGTAGCGTGTGCCACATGACACAGACCAGTAAAAAAAATCACTTTTAATGACAAAACAACTTGAAAACAGTGCAGGTTTACCAATTGCGACTCAAAGAGCGTCATATATATGATCACCTGTCCGTGTGACCTGCATTACGTGGGTATGACAACCAGAAAAATCAAAACACGCATATGCGAACACAGGAGCAATTTAAGATGCCAACGAGCAACGATCAAGATGACATCTCATTACTTAGAACGTAAACACACACTGAAGGATGTGAGATGGACAGTGATTGAACACATCAGCAATGAATCCGATCTGTTTGAGAAAGAGCAGAGGTGGGTTTACAGACTGAAATCACATGAGACAGGGCTGAACAAGAATATACCATGGGGCCAATTCGTATAAACACAACCCTCTTATTGAGCACCATGAGTAATAGGTCTACGTCAGGATGGGTGTTCCTCATTTTAACCTAAAATCTCGTGCATGTCCTGTTCTAGCAACCAACCTTGTGTGCGATCCCCAGGCACCTGGACATCTTCAGATACCAGTTTCTTTCCAGCCCCCACCAGTCAAGCACTAATGCCATGTGGGCTTTCACCCGCATATGTGTGCAGCATAACCAACCCTTACTTCGTAAGAAGCGGTTATTTCACTTTTCACCTTTCAACTCCGTTCTCATCTAATGGGTAGATAATAATCACCCCTAATAATGCGCATGTCTCAAATACATCATTATAATAAAATAACTTTCTTGCACAGATGCGCAATAAGCATAATCACCATAGTGACTGGAACACAATTGTTTCAATAAAACTTTCTTGGTCCCCGCTTGCAAACAAGCATGAGAGATGGCACCCAAACCGGAAGTGAGGACAGACACCGCCTTCAGCAGTCTAGTCGCTCACTCCCAAGAGGGCACTTCGAGACACACGTGATTAAATAGGAAACCCGCTTGCGGCTCCAGTAACGTCAGAGCCACGAGTGAGTACAGTCAGGTTTACCGAGAGGGAGTAGCCTTGATGAAGTAAGTAAATGCGCATTGCCATGCATTCCGACAGCGTTTGCTCGTATTGGCGGCAATTTTTATAATATATTCTGACTCCTGAGTTCTCTCATCCTTTGGCAATAACTTTTAGGGTGTGACTACAGGCGTCCCTTCCAACTCCTGGAAGGACTCAGGGGGCCTAATGATGGTCCCGTATTGTGTATGTAATTAACCTCATAATCACTACGATAACATGATGATGTGCCAGCAAACTCCATTATATGTTACATGTGTGTATTGTCTTGTGAGTCTCATTATCACTGCATCTTCGCACATAAGGCGCATGGTTTGGTGTGTATCTACCACCACAACCACTGAATCACGACTGTTTTTAACCCATTGTAGACCCGAGGGTCGTGCATTTTTTAACCTTTTCCTTTCTTTTCATACCTCTGCAGGATTTTTGATATTTGAAACAGACCAATTAGGTGCTGTATATTTATTTTTGTATTTTTGTTAATCACTGTTATTATGTTTACAGCTATACTCAAAGGAGGGACTATGGGGCTTTTTCCTCTCTCAGCATAGAGGGAGGTCCAGCATATGTGCCCCTGTTGAAGTCTTGAGAAAGAAGGTTATGCTGTTCCTCAGTGAACGATGTCAGGACAAGGGAAAATGACCCGAGGGGTAGGTCGAGACGAGACGTGATATTTGCACAACATACATGAGGAACTCCTCGTGTTTTACCTACCGAGTACTGCTGATGCCTGGTTAGCTTACAGCTTTGGGTAGTTCTAGGTCTGACAGGTACACTAATAGGTAGTAGTTTGGTTGATGTGAGTATGATTCCATGTCACCACCCTAGAGTGTAGATAGTCTTCACAGTATTGGTCCTGACGAATCGCATGTAGACTTTACATTGAGCGAGAAACATGTTGACCTCTTTTCACCAATAGGGATGCTGAGACCTAAGACATAATACTTAGCGGAGCGCCTAATTGTTTGTTTTTACTTAGGGTAGGAGACCTATTGATTAAAGTTTGTTCTCACAGACACTGCGAGCCCTATTTTAAAATCACACACTCATTCCATACATCTACACACCTCTGGCCCCTTACCCCCACTTCACCATACGGCTATTGGAAGAAGATCTCCGCTAAAGTGCCCCTACTATAGGGAGCCCGTTGGGTATTGCACCGCCGACCCAACGAGGAGCAGCCCAGATGATGAAGCATGACACCCAACTGGGTGTGTGAGGGCATTACAATCCAATATATGGACTCCCAACTCTGAACCAAAGCGGTCAGGTTGGTGTCATTTTCCCTTGTCCTGACATCGTTCACTGAGGAACAGCATAACCTTCTTTCTCAAGACATTATGTTTACAGCAACATCAGGAGTGGGAGCATCATTTCTCCTTTAAGGTCCTGACGAAAAGCCTAGGGGTAGGGCTTGAAACTAGTTGACCTACCAGGGAAACAGTAGGTAATCATGCCTAGAGCTTTTTCCCGCTTATCCCCAGATTTTAGTATATCATTTTAGGGGTAGAAAATAAAGTTGTTTTTGTCCCACTAATTTGATATTTTTAATTCTTTTCACAATTTAAAAAGAACCCACTCCATTTTCATTTAAAGACCACATAGGTGTATAGGTGTATAGGGACACCCTTAGTTTTCTATCAAGTGCTCCCGCATATTCGTTGGTAGTAGCACGCCCCTGTCGGTAGAGGGCAGGGATGGACCCTATGATGAAGCATGCCACCAAGGGGAAACCCGGGTGGGTGAGGTTTATCTGAAAGAATATTTTTACTTTCTTGAAAGTTCCTGAAAGAGGTGCTCTTTCCTTTTCTAATACTGAAGGGACCCTTTTTGGTTATTTATGTTATTTCATATAGGTACCCCAATATAGGCTCAGGTAGCACCCTAACCTTTCACCTATATTCTCCCCTACCATTACACTACATAATGGTTCTTGGGACTGACCTTTTGCCTAGTTACGGTACTGCTTACAGGACATGGGGTTTTCCCTGAAAACTAGCCTCAGCCATTGTACATGAGGATTCTTGGAAACTCAGCAAGACTACCATCTCCTGCATAATAACTATTTATAAGGGTCATTCCTTCCGTCATCCTAAGTCTGACATGACACAGCAAGGTAGAACCCCTGAGAGTACCACTTTGGGTATATAAACACCATATCTTGCTGAGGCACACAAAGGATAAAAAGGACTTCCATGCTGACACACTGACGCGAGACGCTGAGGTTCCTGCACGCAGACACTCCAGCTCGCAGTGGTCTGACATCCCTCGCGGGGTGTCCATCTCGAGACTAAGATGGGTCCCACAGTCTCTCACTTCAGGTAATGGGGTTGACTTTATCCTAGAGGGATTCTTAGCTCCACACCTACATACATGCTAGGTACACTTAGGTACATCTAGTTAGGATCGCATCGTAGGAGTACGCATTTTTACTGTCATGTATTTTAATACCTGCCTTTATTCATTGTTTTAGCACTATGGTAGAAATCTACCATCCTTTTACTCTGTTGGTGCTTCTAATCATTTATATCTGTTTCTGTCTTTGGATTGTTTCAGCACACCTATTTTACACTAGAATGACGCTGGTTCAATAAATGCTTACTGAAAATGTCCCCACCGTTTATTCTGTGTATCTCTCTGAGACAAAGTGAGCACAAGTGACTGAGTGAAAAGTATTGCACTGTTTCCATGATTCCTTATGGGACAGAGTTGTCATGTTCGATAGTTGCCAAGAACTATTCTCTCCTTGGTAAGAGGGATTTCTAGTGGCACTGTGAGCTAGCTGGTATACAGGCAAACATACCCGGTGGGGGTGTCTAGAATCAGTCTGGACACCAATCCTACAGTCTATGTTGTCTAAACGCGCAGATCCTATATAGGTTTATATGAACTGCACAACATGGTAATTGAAACTTGCACCTCCTCCATGAACAATCCTTTGTTTCCCATAATGAGACCCGATAATTCATACCGTCTAGTTATAGACTACAGACATCTGAACACATGCACTAAAACATTTGCAGCACAGAATGCACGGAGTGCCGCATTAATGAATAACATTGTGCGGAAAAAATACAAAACAACACTAGATATCTCAAATGGATTTTACTTGTAAAATATAGCGCCTGAAAGCAGGTATTTGACAGCATTCTCAGCGCTAGGTTCCCAGCATCAATTTTGTCGACTCCCCCAAGGGTATAAGAATTAGCCCTGGGTTGTTCTCAGCTAGGGTGACTGAATTACTTCAGAATTTGGATGAAGAGGCATTGTCCTAGATGATATTTATCTGACGGATGATGATTTGAAGGATCACTTGACCAGGGTGAGCAACATAATTTGGGGGTTCGCCTCTGAGGGCTACAAATTCAACTTTAAAAAAATCGAAAATAGCCCACCTCAATGTCCTATTTTTGGGATATGAGCTTTCAAGTGAAGGGAAAAGCCCGGCAGCTAACTTTTTAGAAAAGTGTGCGCTGCTCCAACCTCCTAAATCGTTGTAAATCTTACAATCCATATTGGGATTCCTAAATTTTGGCAGAACATACATTTTGGATTACGCAGAAAAAGTAAAACCTTTCTACGACCTAATAAGACCTGATTTTTCAGTTAGGCAATGGACACAGGAACACACAGATATCCTTCGTTCCCTACAAGCTGACATGATAGCTTCCAAACACATACACACACGTGTAAACACCACAAATTTGGTGATCCGTGTTATAGTGGGTCAATCTGGGTATACTTACCTGACCCTCAATGAAGGCGAAACAGTACCCGTAGCATACAGATCACACTTGTACACAAACGCTGAAATGCATTTTGCTTCTACAGAAAAAATTCTGACAGCAATACAGAACACTGTAGTGAGAGAAAGAGCACTGGCTCAGGGGAAACGAATAATTGTTGTAACTCCAGTACCAGCCTTAGAGGCTGTTACAAAGGAAGCGTTCCAAATGCTAAAGCCTTACATCCAAGATGGATATAATGGGCTAATTCTCTCACTGCAACAGATGTAGATTACAAATTTGACTCTACACTAAAAACACAAGCATTCCTGCAATATGAACAAGAATATCCTCTCCCGAATGAAATAATGCCTCTAGATCAGTATGAATACATTATTTACACTGACGGTTCTGCTCAGCCGGCCATAGGCAGTAAACAACAATACAGCGCCGCATGTGCGATTGTGAAGGGTCGTATGCAGGAAGGCAAGTTCCATCCTAGCAGTACGAAGACACAGTCTCTAGGAGACTGCACGGCCCAGCTGGCAGAATTAAAAGCCCTGTTACTGGCACTAATAAATACGGATCGAGAATTCCCCACACTGATTGTGTGCGATTCTTTTTACTGTGTCCAGTCATACAATGAATATCTTCACTACTGGGGTCAGAATGGGTTTAAAGGCTCAAAAGGTTGCACAATTAAGCATAAAATGCTATGGAAACAGGTAGCTGAGTTGAAAAACGAACTACCAAGAGCTCACATGATACACACGCTGAGTCATCAACGTGATGGCGTTCACGTTGAAGGGAATTCATTGGCTGATGATGCTGCAAAAGGGGCAGTACAAACTGCTGCCGTAGCTGCAATCACTCGTTGAAAAACGAGAATAGACGGACAGATAATGGTAGCGGTCATTGCTTCACGTGAAAACAGCACAGCCTTACCGAAAGGCTTACCACTCAAGTACTCCTACAAGTTAGATGCAAAAAATATTCCGTATGCTCAGATTCCAGGAGTGGGGGATTGAGTAATACCAAACATAGATCGCAGATTAGGCTTAATACTAGCTGCACACGAGGGTCTAGGTTCTGCACACGCAGGAGTTACCGCGACAGTTTCTTTATTGAAACAACGCTATTGGTGGCCAGGACTAACTAAACAGACGAAGAATTTTGTCTTAAAGTGCGGCATCTGTCAGCAGATGAAGGGCTCCACCGTAGCTCGTCCAGCGCAGACACCATTGTTGATATCGGACAGACCACTCGCTTGTGTCTATTTGGACCACTGCGGCCCCCTACAATCGGATGGGGCTTACAAGTATATCTTGGTGGCAGTGGATTCATGCTCCAGATTCCTGTGGGTTTGGCCTCAGCGCTCGGCTGACGCTCGAACTGTTACAAAAGATTTGCGAGTCTTCATAGGGACATACGCAGTTGGTACATTGCATTCTGGCCATGGCCCCGCGTTTAGCTCTAGGGCTTACAAGGAAGTCATGGGAAGTTTAGGTGTTGCATTGCAGAACTCCTCTCCGTACCATCCCGAGGGAAATTCTGTCGTGGAGAGGAAAAACCGAGACTTAAAGCAATCTTTAACATCAAGGGTATTAGGTTCAGGTGGTAGTTGGGTCAATCACTTATATGGAGTCCAGAGGGCTCTCACCAATATGCCAAGAAGTTCCCTAGGCGGTGTCACTCCTTACAAAGTCCTATTTGGAATGAGAATGTGGGTACCTCATCTCGATTGTTAAAGCACAGTGGCGGATGAGAAACCATTTGACATCAATAAACGTTTGGCTGTTTTTGCAGGATCTCAATGAATTCCGGGCACTACAAAGCAACGTGCAAGTAAAACGTACCGCCACTGGGGAAGTCAAATCAGTCACGGCAAGACCTGCCTGGATCCCTAAAGTCGGGGATCTGGTCTGAGAACAGATTGTGGACAAGAAAGAATTTAGGCCATCATACAGAAAGCCTGTACCTGTCCTGGCTGTCGAGGGAACAAGAACAGTACTTCTTCCGCCTCTCGCCGGCAAAAAAGAAAAGAGATTCATCTCCATCGATCTGATCAAACCATACTATGTGGCCGATACTGAATAGTAGGCCTCTGGGGCTCCTGGAAAGCCGACGCTCTCCTCTCGCTACTATTCAGGAAGTTCAGACAGAAAGACTCATAACATTTGAAGAGTCGCCAATACAAAGCAATGGAATATCCAACAATGAAATCGAACTCGTTCCTCTTGAAGCAGAACATCAAAACACAAATGAAAGACGAATATCAATCCAGCCTAACACTGATGTCTACATAAATATGCCTCTACAAGAGGCGTCTGCCAGTTCAACAAAATCTGCTGAGCTACCAAAAATAGATCGAACTGCATCTGGCTACTTCATCGATTTTGATACCTTCTCTCTGGATCCCAGTAAACCCAAAACAACGCCAGCTCCAGTTTCCCGTAATCAACAAATTCATGACTTTTACATTTTTCTGAAAAAGACATGCCTAGTGTCACTTTGGCTCCAGCTCTGGATAATAACTGGAATACTGTTTTTCTGTTCTAGATTGGCCTAGTGACTGTCTTTTGCTTACTCATGAAGGGAAACTATCTCCCAGAACGCTCTGCAGTATCAAATGTGAACTTGCTCCTGAAACCTCATACATCATCTCATTGTGAACAAAGAGACCTGTCCTTTGTGAACATTACAGCTGTTCCAATTCCTGATGGTATAGTGTGGGACAAGGTTGATTATGATGCATTTGGTCCCACTGAACTCTTGAAAATTTCTCATATGTTCAAAATTTCTTTAAATTATATCATTACCCTACATTACATTTTCTGACGATTGCGATTTTGAAACTGTAAATAATATGTTGTCTGATTTGGAACAATCCGCTGCATTTTAAAGCACTGAAATGTTAGAGGACACATCTGATTTTGACACTATGTACTGTTATCAACATTATGGTCATCACTTTTTACACAAATCCAGTATCTCACATAATGTTTTTACATACCACCAATGGGAACACTGCCTGACACCACCAAAAGGTAGTTCGAAAACGTTCGCACAGAAATGTTCTTATTTTTCAGGGTTTAACACTTTTGACCCGACCTCATATTACTATAAGGTTGCACCTACAACTGCACAAAAAAAATGCTGACTAACACCAAACAGATTTATTCTGCATCCTTTATTTGCCAACTGTCTGAACAGGGTTTCAACTTATGGAAGGACACTATAGACATAAAATCAGTCTGGGATTCAAAGGAATGGCAAGTTCAGGGAACAGAAGCACTATTTCGAGCGTGCCTCATTCCACAGTAGATAAGATGTCTGAATGACACTGTGCAACAGACTTCCTGTCTTGGAATAGCCAAGAACAAGGATTTGAACACACCTCGGATTCAAACACCATCACACTTTGAGGGGTGGCAAAACTTTACATCACGTGGAGGGGATACAATAGATGACATCCTACAGTACAATTCATCAGACCACAATTGGAAGGGATGGTTAGTTTGGCCCACAGACACAAACAGATGTCAAACAAGATTCAGGGGTACCACTGAAGGATTTAGTATCCATAGGCCAGACCAATGCTATATACAAAGAGAACATCCGGGTGGTGACATCATACAGTGTTGGGAAGTTATGCCTCGATTGGATAAAAACCTCGACACTGTCCCAGGTGAAACAGCACTTATCCTTACTCTCAGATGAGGTGGATCTCAGGGATTTTTTATTAGGTCCCCGAAAGCCAGCCTTTCCTATCCGCTGTCTATAATGAAATCTGGGAAATCTCTCAACAAGAAGCTGCGGAGAGACTTTGTGAAATAGATGGAATTAACCTAGAAAAGGCGTTAGCTGTAGTTGACAATGATATGACTACATTAACATCCAGGATTTATTCACTGGGCAACATTGTATCTTCTGCTATAGATGTACTAGAACAGGATTTGTCCATACTACAACACGGACAATCTCAACTATGTTCTAGTATGTTATTAAGCTGGACACTGCAATCATTGCGCGCTGGTTATGACCCTTGGCTATTTAGCAACAGTACGTCCTTGTTCTCTGCATACAATGTAACTGAAAAACAGATAACGATGGCACAAAGGGGAGCTAAATATACAATGCTGTGTATTGAAAAACTGGACAAGTTACCTTTCACTGTGGCAGAGTCACCATCCACAGAATGGTTAATCCATGGCCATACAACATTGCCAGTCACAACTTTCCAGTTTCAGTATTGCCTAGAACAACAACAGGCAGGCAGATATGAAGCGATAGGTAGGGAATTCATCAAGGAATCTTGGGAATTACCATACAGATTTCTATGCAGGAGTGGGGACATGGAAGTGTTTCTAAGAGGTACAAACTGCAAGAACTCTTTAAGTGGATCTCTCATATGCCAGGATATCATGCTTCACTGGGCCTGTAATGGTTCAGTTGCAAACTTATCCTGTCACTTGAAAGGGTCCCCGGCTGCCGTGATTAATCCGGTATTCAGGTTGCTCTTGAATGGGAGCTACTTGATGCTGAATGATCAAGGTTGTTGTGGGATGCTTCCGGGCATCGCATAACTTGTCACTGTGAACTCCAGGGTTACTTGTTGTATGCAAGTATTGTTTCCACCGACCCACACAGTCAGGGAGGCGCCGTTATGGCCTTCGTTGAATGTTTCCTTTATACTGTTTGATACTCTGAGCCGAATGAAAGCCATGCTTTTACAGAAAACCATGCCCTTAACCTCCGCCCGAGAAACTTATGATCTTCAGGTCGCAAGGTCCTCAGCAGAGATACAGGCACTAGTACGAACGAACTGCCCTTTCCATTTCACAGAAATGGTGCAATGTATCTTTAACATGTCTGATACGACAGGTATAGTACACCTATTTAAGACCATAGGCTCTGGACTGTTAAGCACCTTTCAGACAGTCTTCGGAGTTATTCCCAACTTCATACATTCCGTATTCTGAAGCATTTTTGGAGGGCTTCCGCTGATCCTGTTCCTAATAACAGGTATCCTGATTGTCATTTTTCTGCTACGCAGTGGACGTCCCAGTCACCAAGGAGATGGGAAAAACGCTGTTGGAGCGCCTATACCGTGATCGCATGGTACTCCATCTGGGCACACCTCGCCTTCGCGAACTGAGCGAGTCTTGGTTCCTGTCATTTAGACCAGTTTAGATTGACTGTGTTCTGCCTGTCCTCCGATGCCTGTTCTGCGGACAAGAATGCGTGTTGGATCTCTGTCTAACACTTCCATCGGTTGCACCACCGAACGTTGATGCTTTACTGGACCCGATAACGGCCCATGTTCTGCTGTGTCCTCCGAGTATTCCCATGTTGATGTCTGCATTCTTAGAGCCACCACAGGATGCTTCAGCTCCTGTTGAAACGGATACCAGCTCCTCTACAAATACTCAGGCCTTGGATGTCACACAGGCTTCCCCAGCATCGGCTGTGGATAAAACAGAAGATCATCTGTGCTCGATTGACCTAATCTGTGAGGTGTTGCAGGGATCGTCGTCTGCGATGGCAAGCAACAGCGATGTTGCATCTCCCAGCCAGGTCACATAAATATTTGGCTCATCGTGTGCTGGGAAAAATTGGCCTTTTTTTCTAAATGACCAAATCTAGAATTTTAAACAATTGACACTTTTGCTGAACTGCGTGGCTTTCAGTCACTCATAGTTGTTCGGAATATATATACGAACATATTTTAGTAAAGACTTCTATCGCTTAAAATATAATTTTTAGAAATTTTTTGTCTTTTTACATTTTTACCTTCTATTTTTATGGATTTATTAGTTGTTTGCGTACAACGCCTAGCAATATGTTAGGATTTTAGTAGGTCGTCTAGTCGGATGAGGAGTGGGTGTTATGTTTCATATAGGTGCCCCAATATAGGCTCAGGTAGCACCCTAACCTTTCACCTATATTCTCCCCTACCATTACACTCAATAACGGTTCTTGGGACTGAACTTTTACCTAGTTACGGTGCTGCTTACAGGACGTGGAGTTTTCCCTGAAAACTAGCCTCATCCATTATATATGAGGATTCTTGGAAACTCAGCAGGACTACTATCTCCTGCATAATAACTATGTATAAGGGTCATTCCTTCCGTCATCCTAAGTCCGACATGACACAGCAAGGTAGAACCCCTGAGGGTACCACTTTGGGTATATAAACACCATATCTTGCTGAGGCAGGCAGAGGAGATAAAGGACTTCCATGCTGACGCGAGGCGCTGAGGTTCCTGCACGCAGACACTCCCGCTCGCAGTGGTCTGACATCCCTCGCTGGGTGTCAATCTCGAGACGAAGACGGGGTCCCACAGTCTCTCACTTCAGGTAATGGGGTTTACTTTATCTTAGAGGGATTATTGGCTCCACACCTACATACATGCTAGGTACACTTAGGTACATCTAGTTAGGGTCGCATCGTAGGAGTACGCATTTTTACTGTCATGTATTTTAATACCTGCCTGTATTTATTGTTTTAGCACTATGGTAGAAATCTACCATCCTTTTACTCTGTTGGTGCTTCTAATCATTTTTATCTGTTTCTGTCTTATGGTTGTTTCAGCACACCTATTTTACATTAGAATGACGCTGGTTCAATAAATGCTTATTGAAAACGTCCCCACCATTTATTCTGTGTATGTCTCTGAGACAAAGTGAACACGAGTGACTGAGTGAAAAGTATCGCACTGTTTCTACGATCCCTGATGGGACAGAGTTGTCATGTTCGATAGTTGCCAAGAACTATTCTCTCCTTGGTAAGAGGGGTTTCTAGTGGCACTGTGAGCTAGCTGGTATACAGGCAAACATACCCGGTGGGGGTGTCTAGAATCAGTCTGGACACCAATCCTACAGTCTATGTTGTCTAAATGCGCAGATCCTATATAGGTTTATTGGAGCTACACAACAGTTCCAGACCCATGCAAGATTTTCCCAAGAGATAGATTTACAAACACCCACTATAAATTTTGCTATCCTAAATGAGTCACAGGGATTGGCTGACCATGCACCAATGTTGGAGAAGGTTGAAACATCATCTCAGTCAGAAACATTCTACAATGTTTTTACAACCCTATTAAATTGTTCCAGTCCTCTCCCACTAAAAGTACTGGAGGGTGACTACAAGGGGGCAGGGCAATTCTACAAAAAGAACAAGTTACTTACCTTCGGTAACAATGTATCTCTAAGAGACATATGTAGTTATAGATTCCCCACCCCAGAACCCGTAAACACATTTAGAATATGGACCAGTGTGCCTGTCCACTGTCAGCGACCTGGCCAGAGAAGGCATGAAAGAGCTGAAAACAGATCATAAATTCAAAGCTATTCCGAACAGGGGCCCCCAAAATACTTTTGGCCAAGGGCCCTCAAAATCCTTAAGATGTCCCTGCCTTTACTTAGAACAGGAAAAGGAGATGAGCCATTCGTCTGGCCCACAGATAGCGTTGAGCCCTCACAGATGCAAGAAAACTATATGGGCGATTCCTTAGAGCAGATGAGATGAACTGTTAATTATAAGAATACAAAGAGATGGACCATTAATTTGGGCAAAAAAGGAGATGAACCATTCATTGGTTCTGTGTAAGGAAATGAGCACTTCGTTTGAACAGTAGAAGTGTTTAAGACATTTATTGGTGCCAGATTTGTTAGAAGTTAGTGCGAGGCTCGGGCAAAAACTTAAAGTGAGGCCCTCTAAATGCCTCTTCCATTTTGGCCAGGTGAACAGCTTCTGTTTCCAAGTATTTAAAAAAAAAAAAATGCACTTCTGGGAAAGAGAACGCATGGCGTTTGGCGCCATCTAATGGTCTGGCCAAGCAAGCTGCCATGTTATTGAGGCTTGCAATTAAAAATCTATAAACAAATGTTGCTGACAGGAAGTAAGGTACTGGAAAGGGAGGGGGATGAAGTCGACAGACGACGGAATAGGTATAATTAAATAAATCAATAACACCTATTCCGTCGTCTGTCAGCTTCCCCCCTGCCGTGCCCTGCTCCACCCCACCACGCTTATCTGTGCCGGCCGCCGCTGGCTTTCAGTGGCACACCCACCTCTACAGGCTATGCTGCATGCGCCCTATATTTAAGGCTCCCTGTTTTCCGTTTTTATGGATTTATACAGATAAATACAGACAGAAAACAATGTGTTTTCTGTCTGCATTTATTTTTTTAAAGTGGATAAATACAGAAAATTGTGCTTCTTTTAAGTGACTCTCCGTGCGGCCTTTCATGAATTATAGGCCAGCAGCAGAGCAGATGGACAGCATAGAAAATTTAAAAACAGGAAGCAATTTCTTTAAATAACGGCATATGTCAACATACATTTATGGTATAATGCTAACATTTACCAGTGGATGTATTATTGTGTAATATTTGGCAGCTTAAAGAGCTAAAACACGACAGACATCAAAGTATGAGCGCGCGTCTATCAGGTAAATAGATATGGAAATGTACAGTTTTACAAATTCATTTATACGCAAAACACGAAATAAATATGGATAAATACAGATTAAATGCCCCAAAATTAGATATGGATAAATACAGACGGAAATGGCCAAAAAATAAATACCATAAAACCGGGAGCCCTACTTATATTTTAAGGGCACGTGCTGACTGAGCCCCCGGGGTTTTACGGAGGATCCAGCAGCCACTGCGGTGCGCGGGGGAGGGGGTGTCCCCAGTCTTCCCCAGCCTTGGAGGGGCCCTCGCACACCTATCCAATGGCTGCACAAGCTTGCCAAATAATTAACAGTACCTGTTGCAATCTGGCTGCAGCCTCCTGAGTGCAAATGGAACTACGATGAATACAGAATTTGAAGGCATCTTTACTTATTGCCTGGACTTTGGCGACACAACAAACATCATTTCACGGCTTACTAGTGGGTTTGGAAAACACTGCTTTACTAGATTACTAAATCCAGAGCCTTTTGGTTTTTGCAACCTGTAGGCTGTGGGATGGCCCCGCCCTGTGAAGCATTGCGAAGGGGCAAGGGGGGAGAAGGTGAGACGTTGGTGAGGTAGGGGCTCCCTCATAATACCGTGCAGGCACTATGCAAGGTATTATTGCATAATCCTGCTCAGCCTTCACTGGTGTTTTCAGAGGAATCAACGACCCTGCAAAAGGAGGAACTATTAGCGCAGCACACGGAGCTTTCACTAATGCGCGAGAAAACAGCGAATACTGATTGGCAGCCCTCCTTAAGGCGGGGGACGCCGATCCTTTCATTATGCAGAAGGCAGAGCCCCGCCCCTCATTAGTCCAAGAGGCCGAGCTTGGACTGTTGGCGGAGCTGGCGGGAAGGAAGGGAGGGAGGCTCTTCCGTCAGAGAGAGGCTGCTGCTCCGCAGGCGACGCCTAGACAGAGACGGAGCAGCGCAGCGCGTGAGGCTGATGTGTGCTGACAGCGCCTTCTCGAGGAGGGCTGAGACCTGGACTTGTTCTGCTAGAAACAGCCGGGGTCTTTTATAGAACAAGGTTTGAGGAGAAAACCAACCTATTCTGCCTCTTTCACCCTAGCTCCCCCCTTCCTTTCTAATTCGTCTCACAAAATCAAATGACCATTAATTTCACCCCAAGCAGGACTGGCACAGGCTTTAGTGTGGAAAAGAAAAAAGTGATGGCTGGACTGCTTGAATTAATCTCAGCCAGTGGTAGAAGTGGATGAGCCAACAAATTAACGGGAAAACCGACCCAGAGCTGAGCCAACTGTGGGCTCTGGCTCTAAGAACCCGTCAACCAGTGGTTAATTTGTTAAATAAAAAGTGCCAGGGCTCTCCTCAGGAGGCAGCGCTAACAGGAGAAATGTGCTGGTGCATACTGTCTCCTGACTAGAGCCTAATGGCTAGAGCTGCCGATATACAGAGCTGAGGAACCGGGTTTGAGTCTCGGCGTGGCTCAACATCCTGTGATTATGGGGAAAATCACGTGCCTTCCAAATGAGTGTGTCCTTAATTGGTGCTATAAGCGCCGGTGCTGAGGATTAGGTGCCAGTGCTGAGCCCCGGAAAGCACCGGTTCAAATGAAGCACTGCCGTCAACGAGCCGAGTCCTGAAAATAGCTGGCATGTGTAAATCATGCAACAAGTCACACTAGAGTGTGATAGGTGGTTTCAAAATTGAAGAAAGTGTATTTCTTTAACACAGGTTAGCGATTCACATTAGTACATGAGATTGAGAAATATTTATTAAAATTGAGAGTTTTTAAAAATGAATTGAGAAACATTCCTGCCCCCGCCTTGGTGACAAAACTACTACTCAGGGCACAAGTCCTATGAAAAGAAGTGGGGGGACTGACCAAGTGACATCATGACGCATGCATTCACTGCACATGACGTCACGATAAGCGCTATAAAGAAAGAAACTAGTGCTATTTAAATTATTTGTGTAAATGCTGGGACAGACCACCCCCTCTGACAGTCTTAGTGTCTGCACTTATATACAGGGACAGAACAAAGGCAAAAGCATGCCGTCTCTTAAATACATGTGAAGAGATAGCAAGCTGTGTGCCTTTGTTTCCAGCCGCCTCCAGTCAAGATATAAACAAGCATTTGCAATGCAATAGGTCTCGCATTTGCTAGAGTTTAAGCTATTGACATTGTAAATGACAATGCTTTTTATTTATCTGTTTTAAAAACCAACAAATAAATAAAAAAGTGATTGTCACATACAATGCCAATAGCTCAAACTCTCGCAAATGCGAAACCTATTGCATTGCAAATGCTTGTTTAAATTTACCATAGTAGAGCGAGACAAACAAACAAAAACAGAGGAACTAATACAAACAAGCACTTCTCAAAATTGTAAAATATGCAGTACACGGTGCAATGTTAAGCACCCAGACGTAGCCAAACTTTTAAGGTTATTTGCAATCATCAGTTGCGAGGGCTACCTGGGAGTTGTTGAAAATAAACAAAAGAAAAAGGCATTGGTAACACAATGACCATAGGTACCGAAATACTACCCACTACTATTAAAAAAAAATAAAAAAATGGGAAAACAATAAAACGTGTAGTAATTGTAGAGGTGCCAGAAGATCCGAGCTAAAGAACATGCCTACGCGTTTCAGGTTAGAAAAGAGGGTATAAAACATGAACTCCGACGGCCACCAATAGGAAACGTTTAATTTATTGTGCCCGTTGTATTTTACTTAATAGTACCCATGGCATAGATACCATTATGTCATTTTGTGTTTCACCGGAGGTTCAGTGGTGGTAACAGCTTGTTGTGTAATCAGGCGGCTTCCTATAGAGGACAGGAGCGGTGGGCGTCCGTAGCTGTGGGTGATTGATAGTGATGGCCGAATATATTATGTCTACAAAGACCCAGCGAGGGTATTTCGCAGACTGTGTACTGTACAGTCTCCTCTCTTATCCTATGTGGCAAGGAAGAGTAACACACGTTGCTACCAACTCTCACATTAAAAAAAAGTAACCAATAACCCATTGATCCTTAAGTTCTCATATAGAAATTAAACCACCACTTTGATGACAGCGGACGTCAGTGTCCAACACCAATATTAGCCACACGGTTGCAGCTTGGAGACAGGCACCCATATGGCCAGCAGAATTAGGGGTGGCACTCTCCTTGGGTGTGTGCGGGGTATGGAAGAGCCGTAGCTTGAGGGAAAGTCTTGTGCGGGGTTGTCCCTAGGCAGTCGGGGATAGGGGAACCGGAGCCCTCCAGGGAGATCGGGTCGGGGAAGTGGCAGGGCCTCCAGCCCGCAGTGAGGAAGGAGATGAACCGCTTATGAAGCAGATCGGGGAGCCGTCCATAAAGTACCGGCCGAGAGACTTGACGGGCGAAGAGACTGCGGTCAGGAAGTAGTCGTGGGGGGATTTGACGAGGAGACAAAGCCTTCCTCCTCCCTGCAGTCAGACCTGCATATCTCTTCCTCCTCTGGGGCAAGCTCCTGCGCCCCGCCCCCGACACAGCACATAGTCTGACTCCTGGAAGGCCGAATCCTTGCCAACATAGAGCTTCCACTCGCCTCCAAATCTTGCAGCCCAGGTTACCTTATGTGCGTAATTGTGTCCGAGTAATGTTCATGTCTCTGGGCTACTATTTTCCAGAATGCTCTTGTCGAACTACTGGTTTGCCGAGAAGAGCCGCCATCTTGAAGTGACGCAGTTCCATCCATTTCACAAAGTGAACATCGTGAAGCAAAAAATAGAAATGTGTGTGGCCGCCACGCAGATCAAGCGTGGTGTGCTGCTGCATAACAAAGTATAATTTTAATTAAAAAATGATTTGGCAAGCCGCGTAATAAGAATTGCACGTGCCTGCCATAGTTCAAATGCGGCATGCCAGTATGCTTGAAAAAGTTTGTTGAGCCGCTATAACAAAACTAAAGAAAAAGGCAAGGCCGCCATTTGTAAAGGTGTAGCGGGCGTGATGCGCTGCTTTACTAAGAGATAGACAGTAAAAATGCTAATTCATAGTAATTACAAAAATAAAACAATCATAAAATCGGGCGCCGTGCTGAAACAAAGCGCGGCGCCCGGGGGCGGAACGGGGATGAGTGTCAGCTGCGCGTGAATGCCATTGTTGAGTGTGTAGATTGATTTGCGCATAACAAAACAAATGCGGGGCTGCCGTTCTCAAAGCGTGCCTTGTGCTCGAAAAAAGGAAATAAAGCCATAAAACCACGGTGCTTAAAAATATATATATTGTAGTGTGAGCAGTGTTAAAGTCACGGCCCCTATTCTCGAAGAAAAAAACATAAACATAAGAAAAGTGGGGCTACACTGCTTAAAACAAGCTGTCACCAATGCGCGAATGCAGCCGCGTGTTTATTTTTGCATCGCGCTTTCACTTTAACAATAGCAGTTAAAGTGAAAGCGCGATACAAAAATAAACCCGTGGCTGCCTTTGCAAAAGCAAAATGAAAAAAAAAAGTGCTTACAGACCTAATTGAAGGAGACTGTGACATGCCGCAAGCAAAAGATCCAGTCCGGATGGGCCGTCCCAAAAGGAGACAGGGCGGTAACCAAGAAGCCTCATTTTGAATCGGAGGCCAGCGTTTAGCATAAATGATGACGCCAGCCAATAGGAATGATGGGCGGGATTTCAAGTCCCCTTCTGAAATCGTATCGATTACAATAAGCCTCGCAGAGCGAGGAGCGCATGCGCGCTCCAGCGCTAGGTCTGCGAGACCTAAAAAAGGAGGCCTGATGGCTCCTTTACTTCGGCCCACCTGGAGGTGAAAAAAAGCCCCCTCGCTGCCTGCACGTTGCTGCTTGGAATGGAAAGTAGACAACGTGCAGGCGCTGCTGTACGTGTCCCGGTGCCTTACACTGGGACAAGTTCAACATATTTCTGTGGGGCCCAACTCCTTGGTAGAGTGGACGGCGTCCACCCTGTGAAAAAAGTGGGTGGACACCGTGTACCTGCGTGTACCCCCGACTCGTGCCCTGCTACTACTGAAGTAGGATGCAAGGCAGGAGTCCTGTGCACCTTATATATGGCCTAGATTCCTATTATAAATGGAGCAATGTTATAAGGTATTAAATCAAGCATAAGACAGATTTTTTTGTGCTGTGCACATCCTGAGTTCTCATATTTGAAGGTCCTCCCATACGTGATAAAGAACAATAAAGAGCAGTGGTGAAATAAATTATTTGCCTAGGATCACACAATTTGATCAAGGAATGAAGCTGGGATTGATCCCAGATTTTGCAGCTTCGCACTGCGCAATTCAGCCACAAGCTAGGTATCTCTTCCTGGCATCAAAGGTTAACGTTTTTTACTTAATTCTTGGAGGTTGAGAATTGAGTGTGGGTAACAGGCAAAATCCACATTTTATTTTGGGCATTTTTACATAAATCAAACATTGCCCGGTTTACAACCAACACACTTTTTGTTTTCAGCACAGGGAAATCTCACAGAACACTGAGTCGAGGCCGGATTTGAACTTTGTTCCCTAAAATACATAAGGCCATATTACAGAAAGTGTCCCAGGGGTGCTACTGGCATGTGCACCTGCTTTGTGCGCCCCCTGGGGTACTTTGTTATTACTGCGACCCCTTCTGTAAAACAGATATCTCTGGTGCACATGTAGGGCCAGCACTATCTCAAGAGGGTGTGCTCTCATTTGCATGAGGGCGTGGACCCATTCAAATTAGGGAATCTCTTTACCTCTGCACCCGTGCCATATTATGGACCTGGGCGCATAGGCAAAGAAGTTGTTAGGAGGGGGGAAAAGAGGTTCCTTGGACCCCCAGACATCCCCTTGCAGGCGGGTGCAGTCACTCACTGCACTCACCTGCAAAGGGATCTCTAATCCCTCTTTAAACTGCAGGTGGATTGCCACCTGCACAGTGAAATATGGAGTGGCTGAAGTAGCCGCTCTGTATTTCACTTGAATGTGCTGCCCCCAGCGCAGCATGAGTTCGCTGCTGCCCTGAGAGCACAGCATTCACTGTAATATGGCGCACTTTCCCTGTTTGCGCACAGCACACCTATTTGAAGGTGCACCATGGCACAAACAGGAAAAGTGCACCCTATGTGTAATAGGGCCCATGGTTTGCAGCTGCTAGCCCACATAGTCTCCGGTGAAATTTCAGCTCTTTTGGGCTTGAGGTTTTAAGAAGTCCTAGAGCAGAGCCAGGGCAAGGCATCAGGTTTGGGCCAGGCTCGAGCTTTAAGTGGCTCGCGCACCTCTAGCCACTGGTAATTACTCTGGGCTACAATTACTTTTGTTACCAGTTGTAATGAGGCCTGGTTTATAGCTGCAGGGGCAACCGTTTCCCGCGCTGCAAACACACTCCGATCCCAAAGGTCTACCCACGCCTCCACCACCCGGCTAGTCTCAAAAGTCTCTTTCTCCCTCAGGTGTGAACTGTCGGTATTATTGAGTTAAAAATTGGGGCGGACTATGTAACTTCCACAAACGTATATCATTTATTCAAGACCGCAGGTACTGCAACAGCTCAAATTGTGTTAATTTGATGCCAAAAAACAGTTCTAGAAATAGTCTATTGTATATGGTTTGGGACTCCTGTTTCCTTGTCCAATTCCAAGAGCCAGAGGTTAACGACACCCCTGCTGCCTCGTAGTACAGAGGAGCCCTGTCTTATTCCGATGCTTGATTCAGCAGCCTCTTCCCCTCACAGGGGTATCTTACACTGCAAGCAGACCAGACCCACTGCTACCAAAACTGGTTGTCTTGGGATGGCAGCAGACCCAGGGTCGTAACACAGTACCCTGTGGTACACGCCCCTCCAGGGGACTCCAGGGCACCCTCCAAACCTTCAGGGGACCCACACTCAACCCACAGCCAATGAATATCTGTGAGCTATGGGAGACTCAGGAGCTCCTCTTCACATGCTGAAGATAGGGCCCATCATTTGAAGGTCGAAGCCTACCAGACCAGACAACGCAGCTGTCTGGATTGCTAATAACATCTTGGGGACATTCAGAAAACTTCCCTGGGGATGCATTCCACCCATTGCTTTGTAGTCTGTAACTCACATTTGTTTGCTTTCCATTTGTTGGCTAAATTTGTTTTAGGCTGTCCCTCTTGAGCCCCTCCCTTCCCTTGTCCAAACCCTATTTACTGTATGATCTTCCCAGTACTGAATTTCTGTAAACAGGTCTTTAAATCTTGTCCTTATCTTGTCACATTTGCTGTGCATTCAAAGACAGAGGTCAAATGTCAGGCTCTGTCTTTCAGGGAGCTTGGTGTTTACTTTTCTTTCTCTGACTTCAAAGTGAGAGGATTCATATGGCAATCATGCTGGCTACTCGAGGTGTGATGTACAATGTTATTTTTTTATCTAGCACAAAATAAAATGTAAATGTCTGTAAATGAACTGTGTAGATAGTTCAGAATATGAAAAGCACAAATGAAGCACATTTTGGTAATTCTAAAGTGTGATGAAAACAATTATTTTAATACGATCAAAACAATTCAAAACACCAGGTGATGACATTTTCACACATTATCGTTTGTGCACTGTATACTTTTATCAGTAAAACTGTATGTCTGTGCAAATGTGATGGTCAAATCAATTGAAGATGTGCTGTCTGTAATGGCAGTGCACTACCACACCATGCATACTCCACTTTACCCCACTCCACTCTACTTTGCACCACTCCATGCCACTGCACTCTACTCTGCACCACTCTACACTACGCCACTCCACTCAATGCCCCTCTTCTCTACACCACTCCACTCTATGCCAATGCACTCTACCCCACGCTACTCTACTATGCACTACTGCACTGTAGTCTAAGTCACTCTAATCTACTCTGCACCACTGTACAATGGGAGAGGTGTGGCGCAGCGGCCAGGGCGACTGACTCCGGAGCACGGGGCTCATGGTTCGATCCCCAGCGCTGGAGGCAGATCAGCTCAGCATCATGTGACTCTGGGCACTAGCTCACTTAATCTCCTCGACGGCTCCCAGCGTCTTGAGACCCTCAGGGGTGACTAGTTTGCGCTTTACAAATACCGGCTTACTTACTTACATCTACGGCACTGCACTCTACGACACTCTACTCTATGCCCCTGCACTCTACACCACTTCACTCTATTCTGAAGCATTCTACTCTATGCCACTGCACTCTATGCCACTCTATTCCACTCTACGCCACGCCACTACAATCTACCCTGCGCCACTCAATGCTGCTGCACTCTACCCCACTGCACTCTGCACCCCTGCACTCTATGCCAATGCACTCTACTCCAATGCACTAAACACCACTTTACTCAAAACCAATACACTTTATACCACTGCACTCTACATTTATCTACTCTGCACCACTGCAAATTACACAACTATGCTCTACTCTACTCTGCAACACTGTACGCTACTGCACTGTACCCTACACCATTGCACTCTACGTCACTTTGCTCTTAACCACTCTACACCACTGCACTCTACACTAATGCACTCTATGCCACTCTACTCTACACCACTGCACTCTATGGCACTCTACTCTGCAACACTGCACTCTTTGCCACTGAACTCTATGCCACTCTACTCTGCACCACTCCACTCTACGCTACTGCAATATACGCCAATCCACTCTACGCGACTCTAACCTACTGTGCACCACTGCACTCTATGACACTGCACTCTATGCCACTTCACTCTACGCCTCTCTACTCTGCACCACTCTATGCCAGTGCACTCTACCATACTCTACTATGCACTACTGCACTCTTTGCCACTGCACCACTCGACTCTGCATCACTCCACTCTACGCCACTCTAATCAATTCTGCACCACTGCACGCCGCTGCACTCTACACCACTCTATTGTACTCTATGCCACTGCACTCTAGGCCACTCTACTCTACACCTCTGCACTCTACCTTGCACCACTCCACTCTGCCTCACTCGACTCCACCCTACACCACTGCACTTTACTCTTAAACAATCTACTCTATGCCACTGCACTCTACGCCACTTTAATCCACTCTGCGCCACTCCACTCTATGCCATTGCACTCTATGCCACTGTAATCTACTCGTTACCACTCTACGTAACTGCACTCTAAGCCAATGGATTCTATACCACTTTACTCAAAACCAATGCACTCTATGCCAGTCTACTCTGCACCACTATACTTTATGCCACTTTGCTCTAGTCCACTCTAAAACACTTCACTCCACGATACTCCCCTCTGTGACGCTCTACTCCATTAAACTCTACTCCACTCTATGACACTGTACTCGACTCTCCAATGCTCTACTCCACTATATGCCATTCTACAACACTACTCCACTCTACGATGCTCTACGCAACTCCCCCTACACCACTCCATGCCACTTTACTACACTCTATTCAACAACACACTACTCCACACCACTGCTCCACTCCACGCCACTCCACTCTATGTCACTCCACTCTACTCTATGCCACTCAACTCTACAACACTCTACTCCCATTCTATGTCATTCCACTCTCCTACACTACTCCACTCTGCCAGTCTACAACAATCTACTCTGCGTCACTCCACTCTACAACACTCTACTCCACTTTGACACTCTACTCCAGTCTATCCCACTCTACCCTAAACCCTTCCACTTTATTACACTCTACTCCCTCCACGACACTGCACAACACTCTACACTACTCCACTCTATGCCACTCCATGGCACTCCACTCCATGCCACTCAACTCCATGCCACTCAACTCTACTCTGCACCACTTTACGCCACTCCACGACACTCTATGTCACTCCACGATGATTTACGCCACTCCATAACACTCCACTCTACTCTACTGTACGACACTCTACTACACTCTCCTTTACCACACTAACTTTTAGCCATGCTGAACAGCAGCCAGTCTAGTGTACAACATGGCTAAAACATATTGTCAGAGCCAATAGCTCTTGCACAGGGGAGACCTATTGGCTTTGCCAATGTTTGCTCATTATGCCACTGACCAGACCAGAACTCCGTTTCGTGAAACTTGCACCGAAGACACCGGGAGCCAGGCAAGAAGCTGCTCTCTTTAAAGCTGAGGACACTTGTGGACTTTCTCCTTGGAGTAAAGTTAAACACTTAAATCGAATTTCCTGAAACCACGGACTCATGACCTAAGTGGGGGCGAGGATACCAATGCAGAGTCCTAATGCACCCAAGGCGGGAGCCCATTTAAACATGCGAGAACGTCACTGCCATTGAAATGAGGGCCCCGGCACAGGCAGCAGAACTTGGAAAGCATTTGAGAACCCCACTGTCATTGGAATGAGGGAAGCAACACAGGCAGCACAACTTGCCATGCGAAAACCCCACTTTTATTGAAATAAGGGATCCAACGCTGGCAGAATCCTTCTGCTTGCCTGAGACTTAGACAGCACACCAGAACTCTTCTATCAATGAAATGAGGGCTTACTCGCAAGGAACATGACAGAATCCTTCCAAGACTCAGACCCACTGTCATTAAACAGAGGGCACAGACAGTGTAAGAAGTCTAAATATGACCATGCCTATCCACAACTTGGCAATGTCCTTTACACTCATGACCCAGTTGACTACCTCACTATATCCATTAGCAATTGAGCGTGAATGTCAGAATATCATATGCAGGAAAATCGACTGACAGAAATATTGTCCTAATAACATTTACAACAATACCATCCCATTGGGTGAAAAAAAAATTCTAACCCCACCTTGGTGACAATTTTGTAGACAGTCTTTATCTCAGATGATATTTTGTTTACAATATTCTGGTGACAGTTCCCAACTTTGTAACCCTCCAGACACCCCAACTAAAAGCTAACCCCTTCCAAAAGAGCCTCTAATAGAAAAAGCACATATATTTTTGATACACTACTAGCATTACCATGAAACGTTAAAAAAAAATAAAGACCAAAACTCTCAAATCGATATCAATACTACATAATATATGACCTTAGAAACTCACTCTCTCCAAATCCACCCTCGAAAGTCCTCTTCACAGGACCAATCATCTACTGTTGCCTCAATCCCACTGAACTGTCAATAGATTCATACTTCACTCTTTACTTTGGACCCGATTAAAACTAATTGGCTTATTAGAATATGCAAAATGTATGCAACATAGCTGTAGTGTTTATCAACATTATCAAAATTATTGTGACCAAAATTGGAGATTATTCTCAATTCTTTCCCCAACTCATGTACCTCATAAAGAACTTAGAATACTTAAATCTTGAAGTTCACAATGAGTGATAGGCCTATAGCAAGGGACCTTCCTTCTCACACCAGCCAACTAATCCCTATCGTTCAAAATGGCATGTCTTCTAAATTGCAGAGCGTAGCCAGGCCAAAACACATCCCCAACAGAAAAATGACCACCAAATATCAGGATCACACTAAAGACTTGTAAAATACTAACGTCACTAAAAATACTATGGGGGAGTATGTCATAGCAACGAGTCTCATATGGTGGGCTGGGAGGACCTTCTGGCCACAGAATACTCCCAATCAATCAATCAATCACGGCATTTATAGAGCGCGCTACTCACCCGGGAGGGTCTCAAGGCGCTGGGGGAGGGGGTAAGTTACTGCTCGAACAGCCAGGTCTTGAGCTGCTTCCTGAAGGAGAGATGGTCCTGGGTTCGCCGAAGGTGAGTGGGGAGGGAGTTCCAGGTCTTGGCTGCCAGGTAGGAGAAGGATCTTCCTCCGGCGGTGGTTCTGCGGATGCGTGGTACGGTGGCGAGGGCGTGGCTGGTTGATCGTAGCTGGCGTGTGGGCGTGTAGAAGGTCATGCGGTCGTTGAGGTACTTTGGGCCCAGGTCGTGGAGGGCCTTGTGTGCGTGGGTGAGGAGTCTGAACGTGATTCTCTTGCTGACGGGGAGCCAGTGCAGGTCTTTCAGGTGTCCGGTGATGTGGCTGTGTCGGGGGATGTCCAGGATGAGTCGTGCGGAGGCGTTCTGGATGCGCTGGAGTCTTTTTGAAGTTTGGCTGTGGTTCCGGCGTAGAGGGTGTTCCCATAGTCCAGTCGGCTGGTGACGAGTGCCTGGGTGACGGTCTTCCTGGTTTCAGTGGGGATCCATCTGAAGATCTTGCGGAGCATGCGCAGGAGTGTTGAAGCATGAAGATGAGGCGGCGTTGACTTGTCTGGTCATCGACAGGGAGGAGTCCAGGATGAAGCCCAGGTTGCGTGCGTGGTCCGTTGGCTTGGGCGCGGTGCCCAGGGCCGGGGGCCACCAGGAGTCGTCCCAGGCGGAGGGTGATGAGCCCAGGATGAGGACTTCCGTCTTGTCTGAGTTCAGTTTAAGGCGGCTGTTCCTCATCCAGTCGGCGACGTCTCTCATCCCGTCGTGTAGGTTGGCTCTGGCGGTGGTGGGGTCGTTGGTGAGGGAGAGGATCAGCTGGGTGTCGTCGGCGTAGGAGATGATGTTGAGGTTGTGTTGGCGTGCGATGGCTGCGAGGGGCTCATGTAGACGTTGAAGAGGGTTGGGCTGAGTGAAGATCCTTGTGGAACGCCGCAGATGACTTCGGTGGCTTCGGATCTGAACGGGGGGAGGCGGACTCTCTGGGTTCTTCCGGCGAGGAACGAGATGATCCATTCCAGTGCTTTCTCTCGGATTCCGATGTTGCTGAGGCGCTTCACTAGGGTGCGGTGGCAGACGGTGTCGAACGCCGCGGAGAGGTCCAAGAGGATGAGGGCAGCTGTTTCCCGTTGTCGGTTAGGGTTCTGATGTCGTCGGTGGCTGCGATAAGGGCGGTCTCGGTGCTGTGGTTGGCCCGAAACCCGGACTGCGAGGGGTCGAGGGATCCATTCGTCTCGAGGAAGGCGGCAAGCTGTCTGTTGACGGTCTTCTCGATGACTTTGGCCGGAAACGGAAGGAGCGAGATGGGACGGTAGTTCTTGAGGTCGGTGGGGTCCGCCGTTGGTTTCTTCAGGAGGGCGGTAAGCTCGGCGTGCTTCCAGCTCTCCGGGAAGGTGGCGGTGTGGAAGGAGGAGTTGATGATGTCCCGGAGATGGGGTGCGATGGTGGCGTCGGCTTTGTTGAAGACGTGGTGTGGGCAGGGGTCGGTTGGTGATCCGGAGTGGATGGAGTTCATCGTGCGGGTGGTGTCTTCGGTGCTGATCGGGGTCCAGTTGCAGAGGGTGGTGGTGGCGGGCGTTGGTTCGGCGGTAGGGTGCGTGGTTTGTGCGTTGAAGCTGTTATGTATGTCGGTGATCTTGCGGTGGAAGAACGCGGAGAGTGAGTTGCAGAGGTCTTGCGAGGGGTGATGTCGTTGTTTCCGGCGCTGGGGTTGGAGAACTCTTTGACGATGCTGAAAAGTTCCTTGCTGTCATGGGCGTTGTTGTCCAGTCGTTCTTTGAGTGCCGACTTCTTGGTGGCACGGATCAGCTGGTGGTGTTTGCGGGTGGCGTGCTTGAGGGCGGTCCTGTTGTCTGTGGTCTGGTCGAGTCGCCAGGTTTTCTCGAGAGTGCGGCAGTTCTTCTTGGATTCCTTGAGTTCGTTGGTGAACCAAGGGGTTTCTTGCTTCCGGGTCTGCTGGGAGGGTTTTTAGTGGTGCGAGGTCGTCGGCGCAGGCGGTCAGCCACTTGGCGAGGTTGCTGGCTGCTTCGTTTGGGTCCGTTGTGTTGGTGGGTGTGTTCTGGCTGAGGGAGGCGGTGAGCTGCTCGGCGGTGATCTTGCTCCAGCTCCGGCGGGGAGCCTGTTGCGGGTGGTGGTGGGTCCCCAGTCATAAGCTGAATTAAGCATTATCAAATTGAAAATCAGCTACTGTTAGTGATCTGCCCATTACAGATATGATCTCTACATGATCTTGATGGAAACCTGGTTATCCCACTCCGCATATCCCGTAAATAAAGATAAGAGAGAGACACACAGGTGCCAAGCTGTACCAAGAGCTTACTAGAGTTTATACGCATTCAGAAGAAGATTGAGAGCAGAGTTCGGAATGGCTGGGGTGAAAAAGCAGAGACTGAAACCTGGGCCCTATAACTATGCAGGTTCGAGGTTTCAGTTTCATGCCCCAGCTTCGGAAGCAGAACAGGAGCAAGAGTCCAAATGTGACCTGCAGAAAGGTAAGTTAAAAAAAAAAGCTTTAAAGCTTTTAAATGTTGTCTGCTGTGCATAATGGTAAGAGTGAATGTTTGTTGGTAAGAGTGTGTCTGTGAGAGAGAGCATGTGCATGTGGGAGCATGTCTGTGTGTGTGTTTTTACGAGTGAAAGTGAAAGAATCAGTGGAGGCAGTCAGTGAGTGAGAATGAGTGATAGGAAGAGTGAGTAAGAGCGAGAATGAATAAAAGTGACAGACTGAGAATGACAGTGAGTGTAAATGAGTGTTACTATGTGTAAGACCAAGTGAGTCACAGTCTGATTCAGTCAGAATGAGTGAGACAGTGTAAGAATCAGTGAGACTGCGTGGGACTCAGTAGGAATGAGAGGGAATGATTGAGCCTTGGTGAGTTAGTGAGATTGAATGAATCAGAGCGAGATTGATTGACAGAGAATGAGTGGAAATGAGTGGGACTGATTGAGAATGAGTGAGACTGAATTAGTGAGTGAGTCACAATGTGAGTGAATCACAACATGGGTGGGATTTAGTGAAGTAGAACATAAGTGAGTCAGAATGAGTGGGGCTAAGTGCAAATGAGCGAGTCTGAGTGAGACTAGGGGAGTCAGAGTGAGATTGAGGGATAGGTGAGTCAGAACGAGATTGAATGAGTGAAAATGAGTGTGACTGAGTGAGAATAAATGAAATTGAGTGAGGCTGAGTTTGACTGACTGAGAATCAGTGAGACTACGTGAGTGAGTCAGAGTGAGAACGAGACAGAGTGAGACCGAGTGAGTCAGACTGGGAGTGAGATAGTAACCCCCCCTCCCTCAAAGAACTCACAGAGAATTTAGGCTCACTCACTGGAATTAAAGCCCTCCCCACGGCTTTTAAAGGTCACTGTCCTCCACTGTATTCAGGGCCCTCTTAAGTAGGCACTTGACTCCTATTCAGGTCCCAACAGGGTTTCCCATCATAAACACTTTCACATGCCTATGATGTAATATTCACATGTCAAAGACTTAGAGAATGAAAGCTACCCTCTTGTGTCACCAGCCAGTTCATAACAAAAGTGTCACTGAAGAAGTGATTAACCTCACTACCAACTCATACTAAGTTTCAGTGAGCAACTATATTTGGAAGTCTCGGTAACAGCGCTGTGTTGAAGATAAACAAACTAATAGAACTACCACTGAAACCTACTCACAACTTGGGACTACTTTAAACCTTGTTATTGCTAAACCTACAAGCTTAGATGTTGATAACCCCATCAAAATTCACTGGCTTTTACATCTATTACGATCCCAAAAATCACTCTGAAAATCCACATTAACACTGCATATGACTGGGCAAAGAATGCTAAAAACATCTCCCTAGAAGCTCTAAACTTCGCTGTCACTGCATTATTGTCTATAAACTGAAACACAGGAAAATGCATTTCTACTACTCGACTACTTGCATACTACGACTCTTTCAACCTGACATTCATGCATATACTGGCTCCCGAGTCCTCAGAAAGACTAAAAGCCAAACTTAAGACTGTTCACATCTTACCTACTCTCAGACAGGGCCGGACTGGTAATTCCGGGCACCGGGCAATCCCCCGGTAGGCTGGATGGGGTGGGGGCCGTTTTTTTGACAGGGGGCCGGTTTTGTTGCTGGGGCCGATTTTCGGTCCGTGACCGCGAGTGAGTCAGAGTCAGTTCAGTAGTCTGAAAAGAGTCCTTACAGTCACGCCTAGTAGAGTCTGACTCTCAGCTGTGACACTCACTGAAGTGCTGCCTAACTGTTAAGTATGGCAGCTGGCAGCGCGCAACCCGTGGCGTGCGAGTGCTGCTCCAGGCTTGTGCTAAGGCTGAGGCTGCTGGCAGGCCCATACTCGCACCTTAGTGCAACATTGTATCGTTCCTGTGATTTCCGGCGGAGTGGCGCCTGACGTCATTGAGGGCCCAGTCAGGTTGTGTCCATGCCGGCACTTCGGGGGACGTCACATCCTGCTGCTGAAGCAGGGAATTTAGTTTGTTGTGGATGAAGGCGGCTTCGCTACTGGTTTTGGGGCAGCGCCGCAATTTCAATCAGGGCTGTTAATTACCCCCGGTGAATTAAATTATTTTCGCAGCCGTGGGAGACCGTAGACGGAGGGAAGTCAGCGGCCGCCAGGACACTCTGTCACTGGACGGCCCTGCTTGGGACTCTCTCTGGACAGCCTGGACGAACGACTATCACTGGATGCAGGCCGGGCGGCAAACTCGAATTGCCACGCCCCGCGGTGGCTCCCGGCCTGCAGCCAGCCTTGCAGACTGAGTGTGAATGTCCTGCAATGAATTATTGGAGCGCCACCTTCCTCCGGACTCTCATCCGCGGCCCAAGTAAGTACCAGCCTGTATATATTAATACACACATGCTGGCAGCGCATGATCATGCAGCTGCGACACTTCCCGATGTTAGTTCCTCCCAGGTGACTGTCAGTTGCCAAGAACAATCACCCCAGGTCTCACAGGGGCGAGGGGCAAGAAGGGCACGCTGGAGAAAATACGTTTTTTTCAAGTGAGAGAAGAAAACATTTCTACATTTCATTTAAAAATGTGGACATTTCTTAATTTTAAACGGGCATATTTTATTCATTTCTATCAAATAAGCAAATGGAGTGCTACGAAAACAGTCATAGGCGCCTTTTTTGTAGTACATTCCTTACATGTAGAATTGTGTCTTAAGGCAGTCGCATGTTCCACGTGTTTGGAAAGGGAACGTTAGTGATTATCCCAACAGTCAGAAGAGACGTGGTGTAACTTAAGGCAGTCGTAAGTTATGCATGTTTTCTTAAGTCAGCCTTAAGTGCTCAACAGTAATACTAGCTCCAGGGTACTGTGGCCTCCATTGAATAGTGATTTGTTGGATGGTCCCTACCTCTCCCTTACTTGTGTCCCTGTTATGACCATTCCAGAATGGTTCCCTGTTATGTGTGTCATAGCAATACAAACGCACGTGAACTGTACATTTGCATGCATGTCACTCTGAACGAGCTAGGGAAATTCTCCTATAATATTATAGCTCCAGATACATCAGCTTGGTAAGGGGTCTCCTTGGGACCCCGCAGACCCTCTGCTGGGGTCAGAAAGATTACGTGGCCTTTACATTGGTAATTATGAAATTAACGACCTTTGCTGGCTCTGGCCACCCTTCACTTCTGCTCTCTGCTCGCACTTGCAGCATCGCTCAAGCGAAATGCCTCACATTTCTTCTACATGCCTGGGTCCTTCAGCAGTTTAATTTCCCCTCAGCAGCAGCTTACTGGCAGTGGACGTGGCCTCTTTTGTGGTCTTAGTATTTATGACTGCTTGTCAATAAGCTTTTTGTATAAATACCCAAATCTAGCATCTCACCAGCAACATGAGCGTGACCACTAGCAGCATCCGTAGCAGACATTGGAACCAGTGGCATGTTCCATGCCAAGGAGGTAGCCTTAATACCTGTACTCACAGGATGCATCTAGTCTGGACCTTGGAACTAGGTGTGAGCAAAATAGCAAAAAGAAGAAAAGTTGCACATTGTTGCGAACATGTATGTTAAATTTGGGGAGAAAGTGTCACTCATAGTCTTTGAATGTCACTCATAATTACACTGAAATTATGGAAATGTCACACATAAGCAATCTGAAACCTTGGCAGCTATGGGTCATCAGACAGACTACTGTACTACTCCCAGTCTCCTCACTCTGCTCTGTGCGGGGGAAAAAAAGCACAACTACCTGCATAAATAATGCTGCACCATCCGTGTCCGTGCAGGTGGATTTAATCATTTAATAATCAGAGGTGCAACGCGCAGATGACTCCGCCGCCGCGTCTGCGCAGTTCACCCTTAGGGTGGGGCTGGTGTCTGGTAATCATGCGCATTTGGGCTCGCGCAATAAAAGTGCGCGTGACTGGTGAGGCGAGGTCGAGGAGGCATCCCAGAGGCCAGAGAGACGACCCATAATTTAATTATTTCTAGTTTTAGCCCCCTGTCTGCCGCCCGCAGGTGGGTCTAGTGTCCGTCCTGCCAGTCGTTTGCATGCAATCATCATGGCACTGTCTGGGCGGGCTTCACGACCGGTCCGTGATTAAAAGCAAAAGGTATAGCCTTATAGGCCCCGGCCCGGTTCTGCGCAGCGGATTTGTGAGCAGGGCGGAGCGAGGTGGTGACACTGACACAGCCTCACTGAAGCACATCGTCGGTTAACCACACAACACACCCGGAGGAAGGTTCCGCCGCCTGCACTCGCAGCAAAATGAAGTATGTTAACACTGCACACAACCATAATCGTGATGATGTATCAAGTGCACACACAGCATCAAGCACACACGGAAGCACCACTGAGCTGGGTAACAATAATATACAGCCACACACAACAAGCACACACAGAGCACTGCTGAAGCACACACTGTAAGGCAACCTGGATAAAAACACACAATCTTAATCAGTGACACACGACCTCCATGTAAGGCACATAGTCTAAATTAAACACATACAGTCTCAACAAAAGACACCCACAGCTAAACACACATGAGCACACACACAGGCACACTCACACGCTCACGCACAATCAAACACATACATGCTGGACCTATCAAACCAACACACACATTACATTTTACAAACACATACACAATCTTAATCATAAGCATTCAGACGTTGTCAAGCAGACATTGCATCAAACACACAATCTAAAACACACACACACTACATGACTTAAATAAACACACACACGTAGGTAGCCTCATGCAGACTCTCACTCCAGACTTCATACAAGCACAACCTCCATCTGACTGATATTTCACAAGTTTCACTTACACACACATTTAAACTCACAGTCTGAATGAAGCATACAACCCCTCCGGACGCCTTCACACACAAGTTGTGTTACTACTTCACATTTTCATGCTATCCAAAAACCACCCTGCTGTGTTGCAATGGCCGGGATGCCCCTGTTGGGCAATGTTAGACTCGACCAGGAATGGCCCCTCTGTCAGCACCAGGTAGCATCCTTAGCAAGAAACTGTATATTCCAGATTAAAGAGAGGAGTTGTTAATAACGCCTACATTTCATGTGCATTATCTACAACTCAGCCAAGGAGAGCGCTTCCTCTTCAGGACAAGAGTGGCGCGTGTGTCTGGTGTTAGGTTGTGTGATTGTGAGTGCATGTGGGAGGGAGACTAGATGGGTGGGGCTTTTTCTTCAAATAATAAGCTTTCTTTTTTTCAGCATAGTTACATTTTTAGCATTTATTAGAGGCAGTGACATGTGCAAGGTTCCTCTGTTTCATAGTGTAATTCGTGGATTCTGTCCTGTTTTTGTCTTCATGAAAGAGTTATATGTGGTTGTTTGCAGAGAGGGCACAGCCAGACAAACTCAGAGAGTGTTACTCTTGGCTTCAGTGCTTGTCTAAGTGTCGGGGTCCAGATGTAAGTTGGTTTCTGGGGTCTCAGGTAAGTCTACCCTCTGGCGCAGTTTGACCCAAAGTATGAGTTTTGGATAATCTGTCCAAGCCCCGGCAAGAAGACCGTAGGCCCAAGGCGTGGTCAGTCTTAGAACCAATATTGTCTTGGTCACCCACATGTCCTTGCAATGCAGACAGCCAATGTCAGTCATGAAACCCGGCTAGGACACCATGCTCACGTTCAGTCTACGCACGATCACTAGACCTAGTTGATGTTAAGGCAGCGTTCTTCAGGGCATTATAAGCATCCCTCTCAGAATGAGTTACCATCAGAGTACTCAGTGGTATTGTCTGTTCGGGCTGGATGGCCTACACCGGAGGCTGGGCTCCATTTGTCCAGCGCCTTAACAAAGGTATTGAGACCAAGTGACACTTTTGAGGGACAGCTGGCGATGTTGGGGCCATGAGACCCGTACTTACAAATCAACATAGACTTGCCTCTCCCACCGAATAAGTCTGACTCCACTGTTACTTTATTTCACATTATGGCCACTGTTGAAGGTCACGTAGACCAGAAGGTTTTCAGGATGCCAGAGAATCCCAGAATTCAGAGAGATTAATGCTCTGTCGAAAAGCCGGGTTCCAAGGCTTTTGTAAAAGCTCTCACCAAGAGCATTGTACGTAGGTTTAAGGGCTATTGATTTAAAAGGATTTGAACCTGAAAATTTGTGCCCTCCTAGACAAGATTTCGATCAGCCTGGAATGGACAGCATGTAGAAAGAGGACAATCTGTAAGAGGGAGATAATGGCAAAGCATTTACGAATAAAAGCAGAAATGACCAAAGAGTGTTCGATTCATAATAATAATAAGTAAAAAAAATCCTATGCTCTATAACTGGGAGCCTATAAAGGACAGATATTAGGGTAGAAGCATGACTGGTGTGCCCTTTCTTCTGAGTGTCCTGGCTGGGAGCCCAAAGGGTAGAACTGGCTGTTGTTAGTCACTGATGAGCCGTGGTTTGTGTAACTCTCCCGGTAATGTCAATCTGAGACCCCATATCAGCCTGTCACTGCACTAGATTAAATATTCATATGCCGCCCTCGGTGCTATCCATGAGCCATGCGTAGCTGGGTAATGCTACACCACCTCACCCACATTCTTCCAGCTGAGCACGTCATAGTCATGTGAGGCAATCAGGCCATGTTTTGGCCTTTCTGTCTCCAAAATCTTCTTGGGGGAGAACCCCCAAACTCCCCTAGTAGTGGTTGCTCACTGCGCTTGCTCGCTACACACCATATGGGGGCTGGTCTCGCTTTTACTTTGTTCTCTCTGATTCACCTCTTGTGTCTATTTTTGGTGCTCTCTGTAAGAATGTCTATGGGTACACATATGACTGGGTGGGTAACCTGGTGCTCTTTAAGGTCATCATCTACTATTTACTGTGCTTTAAAAGTTGATACAATTGAATATGTAATGAAAAATGTGCTGTAAAATTCACCATTTTGGTCTGTCTTTTTCCAAAATTTTCTTGGGGGGAGAACCCCCCCAAACCCCCCTAGTAGTGGTCGGGCTCGCTCGCTACACGCCGGACGGGGGCTGGTCTGGCAAGATTTGCCAGGGCTGCTTTCAGCTCCCAGTCCGGCCCTGCTCTCAGAGAAATACTTATGTTATCTTCAATGAAAATGGAAAAAATGTCCTAAGCCCACCCTTGCAAAAACCTAAAACCATATAAATCTGCTACATTGCAAATCAAAGCCACTTCCTCCAAGATCAAATCAAGACAGCTAAAATTATACTCAGGAAAGTCTTTGACTTGGTAAGATCACAAACGACTGATACCTATGAATCTGCTCAACTAACTGAAAATTACGAAGCAAACATTTTACATGTGCTCTCTGATATTCACTATATTCATTATAAGAGTACCACCAACCCAGCTAACCTCAGCTTGTAAATCACCAATGCTTGCCCCAATATTGATGTGGACTGCCTGACATCATTCGACCCAATTATTTCTGATGCTCTGGAAGAAATAATGCACTCCACAAACCTGCCTTTTGCTTGCACCACTATCACCCACTCTAGAAAAATCTGTCAGCTCCTCTCCTTTTTTAGAAACATTTAGTTGTCAAGAACTACCACCCCATCCCTCTCGAGACGTCGAGAGGGATGGGGTGGTCGAAGGCCTGGAGAACAACAATCTTCTGGACACTTCCCATTTCGTATTCTGCACCAACCATAGCACCGAAACAGCCCTGATTGCAGCCACAGATGACATCAGATCCTTCCTTGACCGAGAAAAATCAGTGGCCCTGATCCTCCTTGACCTCTCAGCAGCGTTCAACACAGTATCACACCACACCCTGATCAAAAGGCTCCACAACATTGCAATCCAAGGAGACGTCCTCAAGTGGATCGCCTCCTTCCCCACCAGAAGAGCCCAGAGAATCAGCTTTCCTCCATTTACCTCGGAACCCAAGAGCACCATCTGCTGCATCCTTCAAGGTTCGTCCCTCAGCCCTACCCTGTTCAACACCTACATGACTCCCTTGGCCAACATCATCAGATCGCATGGACTGAACATCATATCCTACACCGATGATACCTAGCGCATCCTCTCACTCTCAAAAGACCCCTCAACCACGCTGACCAACTTCCACAGGTGCATGACGAGCATCGCCGACTGGATGAGAGACAACTGCCTACAACTCAACACAGACAAGACAGAAGTGTTGATCTTTAGGAACAACACATCCCCTTGGAACAATGCCTGGTGACCCCCAGAACTAGGACCCTCACCCACTCGGACCAACCACACCTGCAACCTTGGCATCATCCTGGACAGGAAGCTCTCCATGAAAAGACAGATCAACATAGTCTCAGCCGCCTGCTTCCTGACCCTTCTCATGCGCCACAAGATTTTCAAGTGGCTCCCCATCGATAGTAGAGGTGGGCGGTGAACTCTGCTCCACCGGCAGAGTTCGCAGAGTTTTGCAACTCGTGCGGAGTTCAGCGAAAACTCCACCATTCAAAGGAGGAGCAGAGTTTATCGGCGTGCACCACTTACCCCTACTTATTTCGATGGTTTAAGAAAGTCCAACTTGCGCCTCAGATTTACAAACTTTGCTAGTCATAAAAAAACGTGTTCATTATCCATAGTGTAACATGCCAATTGGCAGTAAAAGGAAGAGGCACCCCAGCAGGTAAAGATAACCTATGGCGGTTTTCTCCAGAACGTTTGATCTTGTGCATGTTTGCCAGACAGGGGCATGTTTTGGCTTTGCCAGCGGGCAAGCTCACCACCGCCCACATTTTGCCGAGTCATGCTCACCAAGAGGGTTGAGAGTCACACATATGCAAATTAGCCATGGAGCTGCACACAACTGTCCTCCCAGAATCCAGGCGTAAGCAATAAATCTAGTGCAACCGAACTTTCTTTTACGTTATAGGAGGAAAAGCTACAGCGCTCTTCCCAGATGAGCTGGTGAAAAGGACTACATTTTCATGTCACTCTGTTTTTATGTGATTGTGCGTTTGTTGTGATTCGGTTTAAAGTGAGCAGACAGAAGAATGTGCCTTTGTTACAGAGCCAGCCCTGAAAATGAAATCCTTTATGCATGCAGAGCCTTGTTCATCTGTGACTCTTCCAACTGAAAAAATAACATTTATGCAAGTTCTTGACCACGCTTTGCATTGCAGTATTACCAAGTGCTAGAACTCAGCCACCCTGTTGCATTCCCACAGAACAGATTCTTGTCCCCAGAATAGATGCTGAGGTCAAGAGGTCACGTGCTTCCAGAAGAGTGCGGGATATCTGGTCTGTGCTCGGCTAGGAAGTGGGTGTTGCAAGGCATGCCCCTGCTTACTTGGTGTAAACAGAAGGGCGTGGCCGGGTTAGGCATGCCCACAGGAGAGCGGGACCATGCATGCGCAGGCTCAAACTGCACCGAGTTGGGTGCGAGGCACTTGTTATTGGCAGTCTCCTTGAGGGGAACTAAAGAGGCGCCTGAGCTGGGAAGGGGGGAGTGGCATAGCAAGCTCGCTATGATTACTAATGGAAGGAAGCCCCTCTGAACTCCCAAACATAGGTTGTGGTTGGCTATTAAAAGGCACCCATAATTGAGGTGAAGTGGGTGCTCTAAGACCATGTTCCCTGATGGCCAGTAGCGTAGCAAGGGTTTCATGGGTCATCGTGCAAGCAACAAAAATGGAACCACATCCTTCCTTTGTCAGTTAAAAAGAAACATCCAAAGTTGGAGTGCCCTGATCCCCCCTCGAACCTCAGAGCCATAAGTTACTGCATCTGCTGCACGGTGCCATAGATACGCCCTGGGATCATCGCCTAGTGCTTCAGTGGGGAGGCTGTGGAGGTGGGGAAACAAGTGGGTGGATAGGGGAGGAACAGAGCCTGCCCAGTATATAAGCAAAAGTTATTATTAATATAGGGCATCTAACCCCTAATTCGCCCATTACTAGGCAACTAAATAACAGGGCGTGCGAAGACTACGCATCTGTATTGAGAGACCCTTTGTGTCCTTCTTGTTGGGCGCCACCAGTCCTTTTTGCTGACAGAACTTTGCATTCTGGGACTTGTAGTTTAATTTTTAAGACAGAATGCACAGACTATAAAGGCCCAGAGTGCGTCAGGACTGGCGGGATTTTTCAAACTTGATATAAAGCAACGTGATGACAAACTGTGCTGGGTGGATAGTGACGGTCTTTTGTGGATGGCAGGGCACTTGATGGGATCGTCATAGGTTTCTTCTTTGGAACCTAGAGGTGAACCCTCTTCTCCTGGGTTAGGCAGGTGCAGGCCTCAGTGCTGCGAAAAGAGGGCACCTGTGCGGCAAGTGAGGACAAGGCAAACTACCAGAGGAGAGCAGGTATAATGACAGCCAACCCGATGGTGGAGGGGCAGGCTCATTCCAGCCTCAGTGTAGCTTGAACTACCAGATATATACATTGAAACAATGAAACGCTCAAGGAAACCATTCTCACCTTGCAGTGCATGCCGGCCCGTCTCCTGCAGACATCATAGAAGACCTGCCTATTCAGATTCTGCGTTTCACACTGGTGCCTGTTACTTCTGAAAGCTAATCCCTGACTTTGGGGGCTGAACCACTATCAGCACCCCAAACATATCCACACATGCAGACCTCCTGACCCCTGGAAGTGCGCATTCAGTAGAGGCGACAGCAAGGCTGGCGATTCTGGTTGTTTGCCACTACTGCATTTCCCTCTGCTGGGCCAAGCACAGTCACAGAGTGGATGTTGGTAGGAGTATGGCTTCATGGATGAGCCTGCCATGCACTTTTATTTTGAGGAGGGCGGAGCACTTGTCGCCGGTGCTGCCAGTAGAGTCATCGTTTTGGAGGAGGAAGGCGTGGAGGAGCGGGTTGGATCTGCAGGCATTTGCTGAGTGTTTGACCGATGCTGACACTTGCACATCCAGAGAGCTGCCCACCATGACTGCCGGCAAAGGTAGGCGTGCTGTAGGCAGCACAGTAGGGCCACTGGGGACTTGTTTTGATTGACAGTAGGTAATTGGTAGTTCCTCTCCTCTTTAGGGGTGGACGAGCGATACTCTGCCCGCTCACGGAACCCAGCGGAATTCCGCTGAGTTTTTCTGTAACTCCGCAGAATTCCATGGAGTGAAATTCCGCAAGCTACACCCAGGCCTAATCAACACCAGAAGCACCGTCACACAAGCCCTGGTCACCAGGCGACTGGATGACGGCAACGCACTCTACATAGGAATCACCTCGCTCCTCCTCAAGAGACTTCAAACAATACAGAATTCAGTGGCCAGACTCATCCTAGACCTCCCTAAATCGAACCACATCACCCCCACCTCAACAAGCTCCACTGGCTCCGCATTCAGAAGAGATGCCGGTTCAAGATGTTGATCCACACCTTCAAAGCCCTCCACAACCATGGTCCAGTCTTTATTAACCACTGTCTGAACTTCCACCTTCCCTCCTGACACTTGCGCTCTGCTTTCCTCTGCCTCACCCACCATGCCCGCATCCACTGCAGCACCAGTGGAGGATGCTGCTTCTCCTACCTCACGGTGAAGTCCTGGAACAACCTCCCACTTCACCTATGGACTTCATCTTCTCTACTGGGATTCAGAAAAGGACTCAAGACCTGGCTGTTCGACTGAGCCCCCCTGCAGCAGTACACTCAGTGCCTGGATAACATACCGGGTGATTAGCCGCGCTATACAAATCCAGATTGATTGACTGATTGATTGATTGATTAAATATCTCCTTTCAACAAGATACTATTTACACTTTCTTAAATTATAAAGCCTACCCTAAAAACCCATGGCAGAGAATGAAATAGGAAAACAGCTGTCCTATCACTGATCTATGCTTTCTCACCAAAACTATGCAAAAATGTATGGCTCAAAATAAAATCAACACATGATGGAAAAGAAACTGTTAAATAACACTCATTAGAGCTTCAGAACAGATCATAGCACTGAATACAGACATGACAGAAAAGGGTACTCATGCCTATCTTTCTACCTGTTATTTAACCTATTGAACTATTTTTTTCTAGAAGTCTGACAGTGGAAAACTTTATATCTGGGGTAGCTTTTCACATGTAAGGTGTATCTGAGTGGTGAATGATGTATCTTCAGCTTCACTGACATCTACTAGGACTATCCAATACATAAAGTAAGAGATTTCCAGACAGCCAATGCCTCTGAAAGACGTATAGGACTGAGACAGTGTCAGCTACTCCCCAGGTACCCCTGATGCAGAGCTGTTCAGAAATGTCTGCATCAAAAGAACTATGGCATGAAATCCTAAACAGCAGTGCAAGATTCTTACATTGTCCACCACTTTCCTGCTCAGTAGCATGAGTTCAGGCTATACCCGTCCATTCCTCAGGCTCTGCTGAGACTGTCAGGAACTGTCAGTGCTTTGCCATTAAAGGAACAGCAGCCTTCTATGAAGTGTTGGTATTTCCTTTGCAGAGATGTGCCATTAAGGTTATTTCAGCCTGCTAGGAAGCACTGTTTGCTTGTCACACTGTCACTCTGTATCGTACATGCTCAAGAGGAGAGAAGGTGATTTGGGGCCACATTACCATTTTCCCAGCCCTTATCTCTCTTCCCCTCTCCTTTCTTTCTCTCTCCCTCTCCATCTGTCCATTCACTATCTTCACCCTCTCTGATCTGCTTCTCTCTTCCCCCTCTCTCTACCCCCCACCCCTCTCTCTGGCTCTGCATGCTGCTTTGGAAGACCTGCTGTCTGTATTCTGCTCTATTCCACGGTAAGTGTATATTTGTCTATTTACTATGTCCCTAATTTCAGTGTTGAATATAAAAACATCAAACGAAAGCAATAAAGTAAGAATGAAAACAAACACATGGGGTCGATTGCAAAAACAAGAACAATAGACACTATATTTACTTGTGTATAGGGGGCATAATGATTTTCCTATGAGATTTCTGGAAATATCCAGATTCTCATATATGCTTTTATCAATTTCTAAACATTAACACACTTAATGGATACAGTAACTTGTTTGTCCTAATCAATGCGGATTGGACCACCCTCTAGAAGAAGCCTGTTCTAGATCTTTGCTATATTGGTAATGTTTTGTTTCTTTTAGATACAATTTGAAGGGAGAATAATGTAGTAGAGGGTGTTTTCCATTGCTCTCAAACCTTGTTCTTTGGTCTCTGGCTTGTTGCCTCAATTCTGTCCACACGACATACGCTTTTGATTTTAGTGGTGTTTTGATTTCTAGTTAAACCACAGCCAACAGGACAGAATCTTATCAGCAGTTAAATCCATTTTCTGTGGTGTTTCTCAGAGGTCTGCACTTTCCCCAAACCTCTAAACATGTATGTGCAATGATTTGCAGAGGTAATCGCATTATACCGATGAAGTGAATTTCACCTGAATTATACCATTTTTTACTCTGGTAAGAAACATCAAAAGTAAATTTCAGATTGCCTGAGACAAGGACATTATTAGATGTAGGAAAACTATTGTACGGTAAAGGGGCAGAAACAAGATCTTAATCACTGTAGGATCAACTGACCACTCACGTCCTTTCCGTTGTCATCATGAAATGTGTGGAATCCCAAGCCCACCGGAAAAGTTTGGGGTTCTGGTTTGATCAGGATCTTTCTATTGAGTGGCAGATCTCAATCATCATGAAGTGCCAATTCCCAGTTGATAATGTTGAGAAGGGTCCTCCAACATATCCAAACAAAATGTTAAACTGAGCTCATAAGGGCTCTTTTTATGTCTCAGCTGGACTATTTCAGTGTGTGGTATGCCATAGATCCAAAAGGATCCAGAAACTACAGTGGATCCAAACATCAAGCAGCCAAACTATGCCTGAATCCAAAGAAATCAAATCATGGTACCCCAGCCCTAAAAGGGAGGACACATGTTCTGAGTGGAAGAAACAATTGCATTCAAGATTCTGCACTTTGTTCTCAGAACCCGTAAGACAGAAGGCTAAGAAGACGTGCAAAAGAATGTCCCCTACTTCATCCTTAGGTGTGTTTTAAGCTTGGGTAACTCAAATGTAATCCACCAACAGACTTTATAGTGGGAAAACGCATCAATGTCTGGGTCTCAGCCTTTGGAATCACCTTAGCGAATATCTGAAAGACTTACCCAAATTACCAGCACTTAAGGAACCCCTGCAGAAACATTTATTGAAAAAAACTTCTGGCTCGCCATTACACCATAAGAAAGCCATTGATCACATCAGTTACAGCTGATATTTTTGTTTGGCTGTAATTTTGGGAAACATATATGTTTTTGTCTCTTGTACACAGTGGGTGTCTTCATTATGGTGTTGCCAGATTGTTGTAGTTGGAGGGCAGGGTTTTCACACAACACTATGAGGCCACTCAGGTAGGAGGTAAGTTCTTTTTTCCAATTTAGACGCTTGGGTAACAGCCACAGCCTGACCTGGCAGTTACTGGTAGGGCTCTATTATCCTTCCAGTAATACTTAACTGCTAGGCATCACCCAGTGCCCAGACCCCCAACATCCCATGCAGCATCAAATTGTCACAGGGCCACTGGGCATGCTGTGGAATGTGGAGTTTGTGAGTTGTATGACTTGCTCCTCTGCCACTCCTTGGTGGACTCCTCAGAGCATATACAATGACTGGTTGTGCAATGGTACTTGTGGAGCCCTGGGTGGACTCCACAAGTACATACCATACTTGTTGGAAGATTCATTTCCCTAAGAGTACAACCACTTCTCTCTTACAGTGAGGTTTAAGTTGCAAAATTCAGACTTTTATCCAACATAGCATGGGTATGCACAGATTCCATTTTGCAGCGCCACCCTACGAGCAACAACTGCCAACAATACAAAAATATTATCCATATATATAATATGGTATTCAGGCACTTTCTCACAATCTATACACTAGCATCTAATGCTTAAACGCCCTAAGCCTCACTCCTTTAAGCTTTACTAGACACCTGAGTTCAGCAACAAAAAAAGATAAGAGCACAACTCTGGCACTCATGCATAACAATGAAACACTAGCTATACAGCCCACTTGACAGACTAACACTTTTCCACCCAAGGATACCCACTGAGTAGTATCTGGCTATCCACAAATGTGCTTTAGCCCTAATCAAGGATATGAGGCGATATATAAAGGACACTACAAGACAATACTCAAACTCTCAGTCCTGTTTGATGAAGGTGCTCAAGAATAGCTACTTAATACCCTATCTATCCATTGTGATGTGGATATAACAGTATTGAATTGGTTTGATTCATATCTAGAAGACTATCAAGCAAACACTCACTCACAACCTATAGCAACACAATTTGATGTTCCACTTTTATTAATATTGCCCCCATCCCATTACACTATAAGTGGAACCTCTATGACATTTCCTAAAAACTCTTGGTGTCTCCTACCACCAATATGCAGATGACGCACAGAGATACATAAAAACAAACAACAATCTAACTGTGGTATCCTGCTGTCATGTAGTGTCTACGGGAGACAGTGGGTGGAGTGCCAAGGTGCAGTATGGGATGCAGAAGGCTGAGCGTGAACGGTGATAGTTGGAGTAGAGGTTGGAGAGGGGACTCAGCAAGGCACAGTCTCTCCACAGTGTCTCTGGATAGTTAATTGACGGTAAACCAGTTCTACCTACTTCCACTGTGGTATGTGCTTTGTGTTCATCATCTGCCTCTGCGTGACCGACTTTCCACACTATCCACTGACAACATCAAAGATTGTCTATCTAATACCCGCAACTAGATGACTACTCGTCCACTAACCCTACATCAAAACAAAGTTACATTTTGTCAGTCATGACACTAATGTTGTCACTTGAAAAAATGATATTGCAATGTACTGTGACATTTGTATAGAAAAAGAAAAAAATATATATATATATATATATATCCAACAACACCTCTACTCCACAAAGGAAAGAGCACGCGCACGAGAGTAACTAGGTATACAGCCTTTTATTTCATCGAGCCTCCTCCGACCCGGCAAGCAAGACGCGTTTCGGCTGTCACAGCAGCCTTCCTCAATCTGGTAAGCGCCATTTTTTTTATAACTTAAATACCCAAGTTCAATCATAGACATGAAAGAGTTCTACAATCACAGATAATGCCGCATTACAATTCATTGCACATACGATAGCATACATGGTTGTCTAAATATCTAAACAGTGCATTACATAGAAAACCTTTATATCTGCCATTGAACATAAAAGCGCATAATGCGTTAACATTTTTTTCAAATAAGTGCCTAGTGCACAGACAGACCAATGTACAATGCACGTTGGCTCGAATATTCTTGGCCACGAAAGAACTGTAATGCCCAATATTGCTCTACGGCAGGTATTCATAATAAGTCAACTAGTTAAAACATAGCGCTCACCCTTGCTAATACCACTTATAAAAATCTTGATTCCTTAAGCATGCTGCATCTGAATATGGAGACAAGGGGGACCCGCTAGCATAACTTTACTTCCTTTATTGGTACAAGCAACACAGGACAATGTTCTAAATGCCTCTTTGGGATTTTCATTTGCCGTTGGAATTAAAAGTCATAATGTTCGATATCAGGTTTGAACTCAAAACAAACCCCATTGACGTCTCTTAATATTGGACACAATTAATGAGCTCAGCTCAGATACAAGCACAACTTTAAACACTCCTGATACACGTATTGGCCTGATGTCAGTCCCGACATTGCCTGATCAAGACTGCAGGGACTACTCCTCCCATAATGCCCCAGTGTGATACTTCAATGTGTGGCCCCGCCCGTTAGTAGGCAACGAAAGTTCGTATGTAAGTTCCTGTCCCGGGTATAATTAAATGAACAAATGTCACAACATATGAAGAAATCCGGTAATCCTGTAATGCAATAATGTGCAACAAAATCCCAGGATCGATGCATGTCTACACTCCGGACAGAGATTCCATTCGGGATATATATATATATATATATATATATATATATATATATATATATATATATATATATATATCCTTGTGCGTGAGGCCCTTAAGCTCTTGCCCGCGTGAGTAGCAATCTACACTATGTGAGGTATGTGGTTGGAAGAATGTTGTGTTTTGTTGTGAACTTATGTGGGAAGCATTTTGATGTTGTGCATGAGGGACAAGAGGGGTGCTCTTTCTTGTCTTGGGCTGTATCACTTAATATTGTAGTGATGGGAAGAAGTATGAGAGCTATAAAGTGCACAATTTACATTGACTCAACTTTTACGCACTCTTAAAGCAGCCAGGTTATATACCCCAGGCAGGGCCACCCAGAAGCAAACAACCACTGGAGTACTATCAAGCAACCTGGCGTAGTTATCTAATTTAGGGAGGAGAGGGACTGTAGGGGGAGTAAATCTTATAAGCAGCTACATCACACTATCATAGCCTGAGGGTCAGCAGTGTGCTGTGTATGTTTACATCAAAAGTGGAGCTGTCACAGAAACGAGATCATGTACAAGGCAGGGTTGCTGTCAACTGAGTAAAATAATGCAAAGTGGGTGAAATAAAAGTTGAAGCAGTAAAGGAAGCTGGTGATAAGTGCAGTAGCCATACCACTTGTAAAGCAGGGATAGTGCCTGCTGCTGTTCAAGTATACCCAAGTGAGGTAAGTGATGGAAGAACAATCAAGGTTGGCAACCTCAGCAGAAAAGGTACCATCATTAAAGGCCCAGACTCAATCTACTCCAACTAGGTTAAAAGAGGACAGATTCTTGAGCCCGGGTTCACGGACCAAACCCCTCTCGAGTTCAAAAAGTCTCCAAGAGGCAGATTAACCACTAATCTTGAGTCCAGAGTAGCGTGCTACTCGCCGTAAAGTGCTTCGACGTCTCGTCTGGGGTAGTAGGCGAAATATAATTACAATTACCTGTCTTAAGAGTCAAGCATCATTTCACTGCCATTTAAGCCCATGTTTTCGACACGGCTATGCTGCCTCTCACCACAAGATGGCAGGACAGCCCATCTAAAATATAGTTTGTACTTTTTCTGATCCCAGTGTAGTGCTTCACCGGAGCTTTCTCCATAAATGTTAATTTGCCAGAGGTTGTTCTTGTATGCATGTAGTGTAAAAATGATATCACAGTATCAAATTATATTGGGAATATATATTGGAAATCCTTGGTCGCAAGATATTGAAGAATAGGTTGATATTTTACATGTCTTTGAAGCACAGCAAATGTGACAAGATAAAATCAGAATTTAAAGGCATGTTCACCTTCTGAACTGCAGCATGGTTATTTTGGGGATCCTACAGCACCCTCTATACCCTTACTTCCAGCGCCTATGTATAGTGCTTACTACCCCTACATGGGTTGCTGATGTGCTTGCCTACATAGGTATCATGCTACACCATGTAGGGTGTGTAGTTGGAAGTGTCTTGTGTTAGTTTTGATTGCATGTGGGGAATATTTCCATGTCATGCATGAGGGCGACCGAGGTGCAGTTATGGTGTTATGGGGCACAGAGCTTAGCATTGTGATGGATGAAAAAGTGTGAGAGAAAAGCGCGCAGTTTATGGTTTTCAATAAGCTAGCATCTTTGAACAGCTCTGCAGGACCCATCGTGGTATTTCTTGTTGCCATAGTCTACATAGTTGACTACTGTGCTTGGATGTGCATTCTGAGATATTTTGTTTAAAGTTTGTGTTCCAGAGGAGATATAGTTTGTAGTGAGATGAGGTGGAGATTCCAGTCTGGTGGACTTTGCAATATCATCCTATATCTGAATGTCACTGTGAGATGTCAAGAAGTGGTCATAGTATGTAGCTTGTTGGAACCTGCAGTGGTGGACTAATTTAAAGTCCTCCATAGGCCACCATTGTATCATGATTTATCTTGTGCAATAAATACACACACCCTATTGTAGTGTGACTGCATGGTGCACTTGGCCCTGGGGGTTTTCTCCTTGCTGATCCCTCCAAGTATTACCTGGAATCATTTGCTCATGAAAACGATTTGAAAAGGGTAATCACATTTTACGACCTGGCAAAATTTAAACTGGCATATATATAGACAAGGTACGTAGATGTGAAGTTAAGTAAATCTATACTTCACTTTACACATCTACCTTCACAATATTCTGGTTGTGGATATTATGGCACAGCATTTTAGAATGTCAATATTTTTGTACTCTATATTGTGACATACAATAGATTTATCTCATAGATTCATAGGCTAAAATTATGAATTGTGCAGAGTGGAATTCCCATGTGGAGTTCCTCTTTGCACAATTACGAGTTGACTGGTGTTCCTGAACCTGATTTTTAGAGCAGGAACACCAGATCCAAATTTAGCAGCCACAAAATGTGGCAGGTATAACTGCTTGGGAAAGGCCTGCAATGTAGCCAGACCCATTCCCTGGCCCATGCCTGAGCATGTAAGGACATGTGATGCTCCCCCTGCTATCCAACATTCTCCCCTGCCCTCCTCCTCCCTTCCCACTGCTCTCCCAACAACCTTCCACCCTGCATAGGAATTCTTGCAGACATTTACCACATGCGCTAAGCTTCAGGTCAACCCTTCTCGCATTAACCCTCTTGTCCCTCTGGAATCATTAAAATGCCAAGCTCGCACAGTTATTTCCCATTCTGAGGGGTCTAACTCGTAATTGGAATGCAGAGATTCCAGCTGATATTGGAAATTGCAGCCGCCACAAACCTCAGCACAAAACGCCTTACATCTTGTAATGCGACCCGCAGAGTCTCTATTGTACCTGCACAGGCTAAGCATTCGTTGACTGAAATGAAATTTGTCAAAAACTGAGATGATCCTCTTGGGTCCTCAGTACATGGCCAACTCCCAGTGGCATAGACGAAGCCCCCCAACTCTTTTCAGAAATAGTAGGTTTTTGAAAACAAGGGTGAGGAATTTGTGGGTGCTCTAAGGTGCAGATCCTTCTAAGTACTCTCTGAGAGGGGCAGTAGTTGCAGGAGCTCTCATCAGTCTTCATCAGCTGCAAAGAGCATGGCCTTTTCTTCCTGTCGAGCACAACAACCTTGTGGCTGAAGCATCAGTATGCTAATACTATATATGTGGGCTTTGCTGCTTAACAGCTTTGTCACCTGCAGGTAGTTTAAAATGAGGTACACATCCCAAATTTGACAGAAAGAAAAGAAACACAGTGAGCCCCTTTATGGAGATCAATACTTTGGCTTGTTGTCATCAATGTATGGGAAGATAAATCAGCAGTGAAACCTTCCTTTACTAATGATCTATACAGTTGTGCCGTAAATGCGCAGCAAGCCGTCAAAGCGCCAACTGTGATTCACAGTTGGCGCTTTGACGGCTTGCTGCGCATTTGCAGCACAAATGACGGGCTATCAAACCTGTGGTCATTCGTATGGATCATTAATAAAGGCAGGTTTCACTGATGATTTATCTTCCCATACATAATGGAGTAACTTTATGAACATATCGTACAAAATATTGGGAATATTCCAACAATCGATTGATACTTGGAAAGCCCTGATGAAGTTCAAATTATCCATTTGAACGAAACACATTGGCTGGATGTTTTGTATGGAATTAAAAGATCAGAAAATAAAATAAAAAGGAACACCTATCCTTACGACTATTTGCTTCATTTTGGATAAGAAGATTACTGGTGCACCATTCCAAATCAAGTACAATTTTCTATTCTGCGTAGCAGTTGTACTGAACGACGGCAGGTACAGGAATTGTTGTGCACAAACGAGTTGATCAAAAGGAAACAGAGAGTGAAGTGAAGCATCTATAGTCCGCCGTAGTGGTTGCTTAAGTTTTGGTATGAATTCTAAGCTATGCCTATATGGCTGACAGGACATCCACCAAATTTTGGCAGATGCTCCACATCAACCAAACTCTAAATCTGGTCCTGTGTCTGACATAAAAGTGCTTGCATGAGTTTGTGCCTCACTATTTAAAGGATAATATCATACTATGGGCCACCTGCATCAAGCGTTTTTGCAGTCGCAAGCAGGCTGAATCGCAGAACCATTCAGTATTTGGAAGTGGTGTCTCTTTCAAATACCGAATTGGAATGATATGTATTAATGTTTTGCAACCGAATTCCGGTTACAAAACAGTCATAATTTACCCACTACTGAAGTTTAATGGTAAGGCATTCGCAAATGGGAAGGGGTCCCCTCGGGACCCCTTTCCATTTGTGAATGTAAAAAACTGTTTGTTTAAGAGAAGGCAGTGGTCCACGGGATCACTGCGTCTTGTTAAACAAACAAAATTAAGAAAAAGAAACTTTTCTTGTTGAACACATCCTGTTTTCTTTACGGACAACTTGTTGAATACAAAATAAAAAAACACTGCTTTACTTAAAATGCAATCACAGACATGGTGGTCTGCTGACCTCAGCAGGCCACCATCCTTGTGATGGTGTTGATTCCTAGTAGGTTGCAAATTGTGACATACCTACTTAATATTGATGAGGTAGGTCGATTTGTGACCCACTAGGAATCGCTAAATGAAACTCAATGAGTTTCATACATTAGGAATAGTGATTTCTTAATTTGCGATTCGCAGAAAATCGCAATTAGGTAATTGCTATTCCTAATATTGATGCATCTGGCCCCAAGTTCTCTGATACAAACACTTCAGTCAGCTAAGCAATATGTGCTGTTTGTCCTCCTATCAAAGACCGTAGCCTCAGTGAGGCGAAAATTCAAGGGCCTCAGTTGTGGAATGCACTCCCACTAGAAACTAGAAACATTCCCACATCGATGCTGTTTCGAAGAGTATGGAAAACCCTTCTGTTTGTTTCATTACTCTCTGGATGCAGTGATCTCTTAGCTTTCAGTGACGGCTGGCAGGGAACAGTGGGTGGATTGGTGGGGACAAAAAATAAATTTTAAAAAACACTTACCCTTTGCCAGCCGCCTTCTCTCCTCCGCTTCAGTCCCTTCTCACGCCGCCTTTTCCTCAGCTTTGGCGGAAGCAGGAAGCACACAGGCTCCCTCCCCTAAGCCAATACCAATGCTGCAATGCAGTGTTGTTATTGGTCTGAGCGATGTGGTTCGGCGCTCAGACGGGGAATAGGAGCCTGGGCATGTTCCTCACCAAGATGTGTAATGCAGTATGGTGAGGAACATGCAAAGTGCGCATGACTATTTGGCCTGCGCAAGACGGCCCGCCATATAGTCATGCGCTCTTAGAGTGTGCCACCACTCCTCAACCTGTGACCCCAGCCCCGCCCTGCCCTAACCTAGCCCCGTAGCGAAAAATAAAATGATAATAACGAGATTATTATTATTTTATTTTTCCTTTCTCCTGCTCTGAGAGCAGTGGGGCGACACTCCTCCGTCTTAGCGGAGAAGCCGCCCCTGTTAGCTTTAGAAATATGATGGTGTAAATATGTTCCAAGGTGTTTAAATCTGGTCATTTAAATTAGATATATTACAAAAAAAAACAATGTTCACGCATCTGGGGCTGAGTCAAAACCTGAATCACAATGATTGCATGTACATGCTAAGGAACAATGATATAATGAACTTGGGTCCTTGTCGCCAACCCTATCCTATGGGGGAAGGGTTAGTCTTCCAAGAATGACTTAGAAAAAATGTCAGTCTCAAGTCTTTTACTATGGGAAATGTTTACAAATCTGAGTCAATAGGGCGCCAGTGCTAGGCAGAATGGTACAATGTGCTACACGTGCTGTGATATAGCTGCCCTTTTTCTCAGAGGCCCCGGAGAAACAACCAAACGGTTTTGACCCAGATAATGGAGATGTTATCCGTACACCCACCATCCAAATTTAACAATAATTCCATCCACGTGACAGAGAATATGCTCAAGGTGCCAAATAACTAGTTTTCGAAGTCAAAAGAGCCTTTGTTTATGGTCGAAAGGGGACTATTAAGTAACTGGCAGACATTGTCCTTGGACATTGGGCACATTTTATGAGAAGCCAGGTAACAAGCCCTATTGTTCTTACAGCCAGTGCTCAATGCAAGGGGGATACTGGTGCAAGAGATGGGCTATCATCCAACCATAGCATGGGACAGGGGGCACCAGCTAGATCCATCTCTTCACCAGCTGAAAGAGGAGAACTAGGATTTACTGCCAGGGTAGAACCGTGTGTTTAGTACCCAAGCTCTCCATAACCCTTAAGGCTAGGAAGATCATTCAAACTGTTCCTTCTACCAACCCACCAGACACCTTTGATATTCATCCCATGCAAGAGCACATCTCCCTCACATCAAGAAAAACAGAAGCAGAGGTCAATCCCTCTCATACGTCACAGCCAAGACCTGGACCGACCTCCCAAAACACCTCAGAACCTCTCAAGACATGGTTCTTCCAGAAGAAACAGGCATGATCTCCTCCCCCCTCATGCCTGCCCTACACCTGGATACCCTCACGGGTGATTAGCCGCGCTCTACAATTTCACATAACACAATATAACATAACATGTCTCTGTTTTTTCTTCCAAGCCCCTTTCCCCCCATGAGAGCCTTATGGCTGAGTTGTAGGGGTGGGTGGAACTCGCCGAGTTTCACTACACGGAATTCCGCAGAGTTACATAAAAACTCTATGAGATTCCACGGAGTCCCTGAGAGGGTGGAATTTGGCTTGTTGCGCTGATTGTTAGCACCGGGAGTTTGCAGCATGAACTGCACCATGCAGCATGCCAGAGGGCGCTGCTTCTTTGCTGCTGCTCGAGTAGATTTTGTACTCTAGCTGCAACTTTCTCTCCGCGAATGGTAGCAACCGCCATCGTTGAGACATCTCGCCAGGTGCTGTTCTACCACCCGAAAATCGCACTAGGGGACGCAAATTCTAACTTGCTCTCCCCAACTTAACATTGGTGAGGCTCGCAAGAAAAAATTCTGCCAGGCAGAGGTTGGCGGAGTTTTGCCGGAACTCCGTGTTGCACGCAAAACGCGGAGTGGGCAAAACTCCGTGAACTCCACCAGCGGAGCGGAATTTATTGCCCACCTCTACTGAGTTGTAATATTCAGCCACATGTGAACATGGGAGAGCATCGGGAATTCAACAAGGTTAGTCCGATACCAGGCTACAAAAAAGCGATGGATACTTTAATTCCTTTTTCAACAGCAGATGTCTCAATTCATAAGAATGTAATCATGAGGAAAGCAGGTGACCTAGAAGATTAACAATTGCAAATTTGAGGCCATGCATAGCTGAAGTGCTGCCTTCAACTTCTGGAGAGCATAGTGTTAGCCCAGAATGAAGAAGCATGTTGCAAGTGCAGCAGCAGCACCCATCAGTGATAACACCATCGCTTGCACCAAACTTACAGCACTCTTCCAATATCTGAAATTAGTTGGTTTATCGATATAGCAGGACTTATATATTATGCACAGACAATGTGGAGACAACAAGTGTCAACAACAATGATACTTAAGAAGATTGTGCAAGACTATTTGTATTGCCCAACAGCGGTCTATGTGGATCAGGACCCATTGACCTGTTGGCATGAAGGAACAGTGGCCAGAACTAAGCAGGCTGGCAGTTATGTATCTGGCATATCTTTGAAGTGTCTGTTCATTCCAGCTGGGCTAATTGCCATGGTCAAAAGGACCAGTCTTTCTCCTCAAAACGTAGAGAGACTGATGATGATTACAATGAATAAACATTTCATACCCAAATATTATAAGGCTCCAGAAGACACAACCGTGGATGAGGGAAGACATCACAAGTGTGGCGAGTGATCACCATCAGACGTCCTTTGTGAACTTGATGATGAACTCTACTTTCCAGATTTAAAAAAGAAACAATAATGCAACAGAAATGTCTGCTATGTAAATGAAACACAAGAAAAAAACAATATTTTTGTATTGGTGTGTGGCAAATGTAAATAAACTTAACTACAAAAGTGTGCGTAGCCATGATAAACAATCAAGGACGATGCAGCTATATGGCCTTGTGACTGAGTGGCAACTGAGCCGTGATATAGAAAGAAAACAAATTCAACCTTACAGTCAACTGTAGACATTACAAAAGTCAACATGGACACTTCCAGACCATTTCCTGAAAAACAAGTAGCCTGCCTCCCATGCCCACCCTGCTTTCCCATGCTTAGTTGCAAAGGACTGCACTGCACAGCTTAAGTATGTCGTTTGTGTGGAAACAAGAGACGCATAGATAGGCAAATGGAGACTGCATTTGGAACAGGTAACATGCTTCAATGAATGCCAAATTTTCATTCATGTGATGGTTGTGATAGTCCTAGCTTAAGTAAACTTGGTATTTAATGCTTGGATGATGAGGATTTGATTCAGGATGAACACCAGGAATGTCACTTTAGGCATGGTGGATGTGGTGCCAGCATCGATTGTTACAAGGGGAGGTTAGAAATAATAGCTAAAATGTCCACATGATCCACCTTATCTAGACCAGAATGGGACATGCTAGTGCAGAGAATAAATTATAACAATGGTAGGACAAGGATAGACAGTGTGCACTTTTTCTTCCACAATTAACGCCCCATGAAGTATCAATCTACATGATGATTATACAAAAACTAGCATTCTGTGACTTGAATGATTATTACGCTTACTTTAGTAAATGAGACTAAAATGAGACTCCCTCTTTACACTATGCTGTTTGATTTATGCTAGTCTTTTTCTTAAATTTTCAACTTACTCTCTTTTCTCTGTTTATTTCATGTTGCAGAATGAGATTCCTTCTATGATCGTTCACCAAGCTCAATTCAGAATAAGAAGAACCTTGTTTTTCTTGTGACCGCTTCCCTGTTTGAGCCTGTTAGGGCCACTAGCATTTGGTCCCTGTGGAAAAACCCACACATCAACAGCGAACAAATTGATATAACTAATAATAACCATAATTATAACAAGCACTGTCAAAGACAATAGGTCTGGCATCATAAGCTAGCCTTTTAGCAATTCTTGTTTTGTTTTTTCATGGCTTTTGCAAAGCTTTATTGTTTGGGAAACTGCTGGGAGTTTGTCAATATAAAAAAATACATTGACTAAAGATGCCATAATTCATAGAGAAGTCAGCTTATGGCTGAAGTGGGGTGACATGTTGCCCCTTGATTCATGCTAGAGTCGGTTGGAGAAAAATGTGAATAGCACAACAACAGACAAATAGATGAAGTGTGGCTGAAAACCCTTATTGGTATCTATATCATAACCATAATTTAAGTACATTGACAAGGTCTTGCCTAAGACAGACCTATAATAAGCCAATTGTACTTCTCTGTCAGCCTCTTGCCTTCAAAAAAGAAGGAAAGAAAGCAGGAAATAAGGAAAGAAAGTTAAAAAAGAAGGCAAGAAAGAAAGAGGGATAGAAAGAAAGAAAGTAAGAAAGAAAGAAAGAAAACAACAAAGAATGAAAGAAGGAATGAAAGCAGCTGAGAAAGAGAGAGAAAGAATGAAAAATAAAGAGAAAGCAAGAAAGAAAGACAAAAGAGAAAGAGGGAAAGAAGGGTAAGAAAGAAAGAATGTAAGAAAGAATGAGTGTAACCAAGAAAGAATGAAAGAAGGCAAGAAAGAAGTAATGAAAGCAAGAAAGAAGAAATGAAAGAAAGAAGGAAAGGAAGTAGACAAGAAATAGACAGTGGGAAGAATGAATGCAAGATAAAGGAAAGCAAGAAAGAAGAAATAAAATAATGAAAGAAAAAAGAGAAGCAAGGAAGAAGGAATGAAAGAAAAAAAGGAAAGCAAGAAAGAAGGAATGAGAGAGTGAAAGAAATAGGAAAGAAAAATTAATGAAAGAATAAGGAAATAAGGCCTGACAGAAGAAAGGAAAGCAGGAAAGAAGGAATGAAAGAATGAAAAAAATGAAAGACGAATGAAAGAATGAGAGCAAGAAAGAAGAAAATAAGGAAAGAAAGACAGAAAGAAAGGAAGGAAGAAAGAAGGACAGGAAGAAGCAAAAGAAAGGAAGAAAAAGAAAGAAAGAAAGAGAAAAAGAAAGAAGGCAATAAAAATAAGTGCTGCAAATGAAACATGAAAAAAGGCTAGTTTCCTTCCTGGGCAAAGTTTATTGAAGAAAAGAACCATTGGTGAAATTGAGTCCAGAATAAATGTTCTGAATAATTGTCTGTTTATAAAGTCGCATGTATAATATTGAAGCTTTCAATAACTTAATACAGAAAAGTTTTAAAAGGACGCAATCTGTTAGGCTGTGAAATATCAACAGTCAAACCGTAAACAAAGGACACTCCAAATGGAATTCACAACAGCATTGGCAGGAGACAGGAACTGATAAAGCGTGGAATGTGGCGTCTGCACACATCTTGTATAAAGATTCCTGCTGTCACATCAGACTCTAAATACAAAGGCAATATCAAAGTAATACATTTTTTTTTAAAAACATTGGCAGAGAAGAAAACTAGCTTATGTGCGGATGCGCTCCTTGTGAAAGAGCAACATGCAGTCACTCAAAGTTAAGTTAACCAGTTACTGAAGTAGACTGAGCCCCCTGCATCATGCTGTATGCAGTATTGGACGGAAGCAAAACGCGACTGACACTCCAACAGACCAATGGATGAAGAAAACTGGCTGAAAGACGATTTAAATAAGTATACTGTACATATATATTTTTAAATAACAAAAGTCTTGGCTAGCACCAGACCTAATAATAATAATATTAATAATATTAACCTTAATAATAAATTTTGAAAATACATAAGGAGGAAAAAATAAAGTGCTAATTTTTATAAAAATAAAACCACCTACTTTTCCAGTTGTACATCCATCGGGCCTCACTGCTGCATTTTGGTGCCTTTGGGCCATGGTTTACTTACCTGTTGCTGCAACCTTACAATTTGCATAATTAAAGGGAGATGAACACAAAAGACAAGGTTGCCCACCACTGTTTTCCAATAAACTCAGTGTCCCATCATAGCTATATCATTGAAAATGTCATTCGGATTGAGTTGCTTCAGTCAGGTGTAGCTTGGTTCCAGTGGCATAGGGCACAAGGGAATGATGGGGGGAAAAGAATTATAGGTTGGAATGCTACTCCAAGCAATTGCCAGTGGTTAGACTTATATTGCAAGGATTCCTCCCATTAACTTTTGTGTTTTTCATGTAACACCTTACATGACCAAGACAATGGATAGACCTAGGTCCCTTGCTCATGTTACCACTGGGATCAAGCTGCACCCTACTGAAGAGACTCAATCAGGCCGAAACTCGTCCTGGGTTGCTTGTCGTCTGGTTTAGGGAGGATCTGGCTTGGCAGTTCAGGATGGACTGTTCCTGTTGGAGCAGGACCAGAGATGATTTGCATGTGGGTGGGTCTACACTGAGCTGGCATGGTGGACAAAGGAATGGTGGGTTGGAAAGCTATCCTGAGTGACTGCCAGTGGTTAGACAATTGCTAACATTCCTCCAATCACCTTTTGAGCCTTTCATATATATCTGTATACACATGCATACAAAGTTAGATTTCAACATTTTAAGCAAAACAAGTTGATGGACAAATTAAAGTGTGTGACAAGGTGCAGTGTCTATTTTATTTTTTATTTTGTGTTCTGTCACATTCAACAGCTCTGGTGGTGGGGAACAAGTGGGTGCCAGAACAAGCACAGCTAGGACACAGGACCCATCTGGCCCTTCTCTAGAGACACCAGTGAGCAAAGACAGTGCAAAACATGCATTTTGTTCTGAAAATAAATGTTGATTTTAAATGTCTGATATTAAGCTAATTGAGATAGGAAGTAAGAGAACCCTATGATACATTTCTCATACAACCAGTGAGAACCTACATGATGATAGGCAGAGATAAAGAGCAACTTTTACAGATGTCTTACTTATCCCTATTACAGGCAACTCACACTTCGTGAATCAAGAATGTCTCTGAAAAACATTCTTGGAGCAAATACAGGAAAAGGCACATCAGAAAACAAGACATGGAGCTCAAGATATTGGAAGATGCTAATATATTTGAAAAAGTGAATAGTCCCACCCTCTCTAAGATTGTGGCGACTAAAAATTTAAAGTAGCCAGGACCGGTGGGTCCCTTTTTGGAAATGTGGGGCGATGCTGTCATTTCCCGAGCCTTGCAGTTCACCCATTACATGGTGTTAGGAGACCTCAATATTCATTTTGACCAGGCTGACAACAAGGACTCACTTGACTGTCTGGATTCCCTACACCTGGCACAACTGTCGCAGTGGGTTAATCTACCTACGCACCAGGCAGGCCATATATTGGACCCTATCTGTACTAACTTTCCTACTTTGGTGGAGGATCCACATCCGGTTTCTTGGTCCGACCACTTCATAACATATTTTTCTTGGGAAGTTACTAATTGCGAGCCATTAGTACGTTCGTACAGCAAACCAGCCTTTGGTAAAACTAACCCTCTGGCGTTGAGCCAAGCCTTGGAAACCTCTAGGCCCATCCTCTCGGGGGATCTCGAAGGACGGCTTGCGGATTTCACTAACTGGGTCTACAGTGCTGTGGATTCACTTGCCCCGCCATCTTGCCCAAGACTTTCCAGGGACTCTCCATCCAAGCCCTGGTTCACCCCTGATCTCAAAGCTATTAAACATGAATGCAAGATCCTTGAGCGTGCTTGGCTCCGCAGTCAATACTGCCCGAGGGCCAAGCAGAGGCTCCGCCTCAAACATAAAATCTACTATGATGCAATAATTCAGGCCAAAAGGCAATTCTATGCCTCTCACATCGATTCAGCAAAAAACAACGCTAAAGAAATCTTCTCTATTGTACAGAGCTTCACGTCCCCTGCCGCCCTATCTAGGGAGTCTAGAACCACAGACATCTGGTGTGAGAGCCTGTCTAATTTCTTCCGGGATAAAATCCTCTCTATTCAGGCGGCGTTTGCCCCCTGTAAAACGGACACTAGGCAGCTATGGCATCACCACCTGCTGATCCAGATCATTCGCTGCACACCTTCAAGCACGTGACCCTTTCTGAGTCCCTTAAAAATCTCAAGGGCCTGAAGTCGGGCTCCCCTTCAGACCCCTGCCCGGCTAGAATGTTGGCAGCTGTTGCCGAGACCATCAATAACGAGGTTAATGGTATCATCAATCTGTCTCTTTTGGCTGCCTGCGTACCAGAGGCCTGGAAACAGGCCAAGATTGTGCCTCTTTTAAAAAAAAACGTCCCTTGACCCACTTACCCTAACGAATTACCGGCCCATCTCCCTGCTACCGAGCTTGGCCAAGGTATGCGAGAAGGTGGTGAATAGACAACTTACGGAGTTTGTTGAGAGAGAGGGCCTGCTGCATCCAGCCCAGTCAGGGTTTAGAGCCTCCCACAGCACCGAGTCTGCCCTGGTGGAGGTTTCGGAGTCAATTAGGGAGTGTCTGGACGCCGGCGGGAAAGCAGCATTAATTCTGCTTGACCTGTCAGCGGCGTTCAACACTGTCCCCCACTCCCTCCTCCTATCGTGTTTAACGGAGATTGGGGTGTCGGGTGCGGTGTGGGGATGGCTCAGATCCTTCTTGGAAGGACGGGTTCAACAGATATGGCTTCCACCGTCCTCTTCTTCCTCCCAGGTAGTGACCACAGGAGTTCCGCAGGGGTCCTCCCTTAGCCCCCTACTTTTCAACATCTATGTTACACCTCTGGTATACCTAGCAGAGGAACTTGGGGCTAAGGCCATGGCCTATGCTGATGATACCCAGCTCCTTCTCACTTGGGATAAGAATGTGGACTCGGTTTCCTCTGCTCAACACTGTCTGTCCTCTATTTTTCATTGGCTAGCCGCTGCACAACTCAAGTGCAATGAAGATAAATCAGAGATTCTCCTCTACGGAAAGTTTCCCCCGAACTTTAGAGATACTCCCTGGCCCCCCGAGTTCTCTAGCCCCACTTCTACAGGGAAGCCGGCTAAGAACCTAGGGGTGTGGTTTGAGGAAAATCTCTCCTTCGCCACACAGATTAAGAAACTTGCAGGGACATGCTTTGGTCTTTTGAAATCGTTGAGGAAATTTCTCCCTCTCCTACCTATGAAGGCGAAGGAGTCTGTCATTTGTGCCCTTATTTTGTCTCGACTGGACTACGCTAATGCCCTGTATGTGGGTATTCCGGGCTGTAGTGACCTGGAGACGGGCACTAGGACCCAGAGTGGACAGTGGGGACAAGGGAAACCGGACACCACATCCGGTCAGGGTGTGGGGACAAGGGGGCAGTACCAAGGAGCAGGGGAAGAGGATACACGTGTGTGGGCAGGGGAGCAGAGAGAGAATAAAGAGTAACCAACCTCTTACCTGTGTCCTGTGTACGTCTGTGGGGGACAGCGGGGACACGACAACTGGCGACGAGAGTGGGATCATCGTTATCCCAAGGAAGAAGGTTGAGGTCGACGACGGAGCCAGGAGCCCACCCTGGTGAAGAGAAATCCCAGTGGCATCGCCGAGAGCAGCCGGAGCGACGGAGCCAGGAGCCCACCCTGGTCCGCTGAAGAGAAATCGCCGTGCCGTGGCGTCGCCGAGAGCAGCTGGAGCGACGGAGCCAAGAGCCCACCCTGGTCCGCTGACAAAGAAAAAAAATCGCCGTGGCGTCCGGAGCTGAGAGGAAGAAGAACCGGAGCCAGGAGCCCACCCTGGTCCGAGTAGCCGAGAGCGATACCGTAACCGGAGCCAGGAGCCCACCCCGGTCCGAGTGGCCAAGAAAACACCGTTGCGGGAGCCCACCCCGACCGCAGGACAAGAGCGGTAAGCAAAAGTGACTGGAAAGCGAGTTAACGCTACTGACGCGCGAAGTTCAAACGAACTATCGTGAGAGTTGGCGGCCATCTTAAGGACAGGCGGGCCGGACCAATCAGGAGCCAGGAACAAGCGGTGGCCATCTTAGAAGGTCAGGCAAAGGCCCGAGAGGCTGAAATCTCGCGAGACTGCGGCGGCCATTTTGAAACCAGGCAAAATAAGCCAATCAGAGCACAGGAAAGCTCAGCGGCCATTTTGAAGTCAGGCAGCCTTTGAAATGCATGGAAAATAAAGAAAGAAGAAAAAAAAAAAAACATTGAAAATACAAAAAAATACAACGACCACAAAAGACTAAATAAAGGAAAGAAGCAAGAGAAGTACAAAAGCAAGAAAATGAGCGACACGGAGAAACAAAGCGCAAAAGCAATATTCCGCAGACCGTTACCATTTAGCCTGTCGGAACCGCAAGCAGGCATCAGATGGGAGAGATGGATCAGGCAATTTGAGCGCTACATGCGCGCCACGGACATCGTGGCAACCAAACAACTAGACCTGTTTCTAAATCTCGCAGGGGATGAAGTAGAAGATCTGCTCATCACCTTCCCCAGTGATAAGACAACGGACTACAAAGGAGTAATAAAGTGCCTCACCGAGAAGTTCGACCCTCAACGAAACGTTGACTTAGAGAGGTATACGTTCAACACTGCATGTCAGCAAGATGAAGAAAGCTTGGACGATTTTGCAACTAGACTGAGCTTCGGAATCTCATCGGCTGCGGAAATATTCCAAGAGACAATAAGGCAGGTGATAAGGCCGGTACAGAACAGCCTAAACTACAGTGATGACATCTTAGTGTTTGGAAAAACAGACCAAGAACATGACACTGCGTTGCGACAAGTGTGCACACAACTGGAACAAGCAGGACTAACGTTGAATGGAGACAAATGCGAGCTGGGAAGAAAGGAATTGGTGTTTTTCGGACACATTTTCTCCAAACAAGGAATGAGACCAGATCCCAGCAAAGTAGAGACACTGAAAACGCGAATCCTCCGACGGACGTCGCAGAAGTAAGATCATTTCTAGGACTTGCCAGCTACTGCGCCAGATACATACAGGATTTCGCCACAGTAAGCACACCACTAAGAGAACTGACCAAACAAGGACAGAAGTTCGTGTGGTCACCGAGTGCGACAAGGCATTCGAGGAAATCAGACATGCGGTGATGACCGTGGAACATCTTGCTTATTTTGACCCCATGCTCTGCACTGAACTGACTGTGGATGCCAGCCCAGTAGGACTAGGAGCGATACTAGCGCAGCATCTGCCAGGGAGAGATTCGCCAAGGAAAATCGTCGCGTACGCAAGCAAAAGCTTGACAGAGATTGAGAAGGCATACTCGCAACCGGAAAAGGAAAGCCTAGCGGTGGTATGGGCGTGTGAACATTATCACATGTTCATCTACGGGAAGCCATTCACCATCATAACTGACCACCAAGCGCTGGTAACAATCTATGGCAGCCCGTCGGCCAAAATGCCACCCAGGATTGAGCGCTGGGGCATAAGGCTGATGGACTACGATTTCAAGATTGTGCACAAGCCCGGGAAAGAGCACAATCCGGCAGACTACATGTCGAGACACCCACTGCCGCAGGCACAAGAGAAGAAATCGATGGCAGAAGAGTACCTCAACTTCGTGCTAAAACAAAACACACCGGCACCGATAACAGTAGTGGAGCTAAAAAGCGAGACCAAGAAGGATGCCACGTTGCAAATGGCCATGGAGACAATGAGAAAGCAGAGATGGAAACACATCAATAATAATTGCACCTGGGGAGAAGGAGTACGCAAAGAAGAAATGCTTGCCCTAAAGAAGATAAACGAAGAACTGTCAGAAACTGCAACAGAAATAATGATGCGAGGAACAAGAATAGTGATACCACGCTCACTGAGGCGACAACTGGTCGATCTGGCTCATGAGTCACACCGAGGAATAGTAGCGACAAAGAAACTACTAAGGGAGAAAGTATGGTTCCCTGGTTTAGACCGCGTGGTGGAAGACACAATCGCGACATGCCACCTCTGCCAAATGACAGGACCACCACCAAAACATGAACCATTACAAATGTCAGAACTCCCACGAGCGGTGTGGACAACACTAGCGGCTGATTTCTTTGGGCCACTAGACACAGGCAGCTATCTGCTTGTGGTCATTGATGAATACTCGCGATTCCCCATAGTGCGACAGGTATCATCGACGTCAGCGACAGCAACCCTACCGATATTAGATGACATCTTTGCGGCCTGGGGCTCACCAGAAACACTAAAAACAGACAACGGACCCCCATTCTCAGGAGAAGAATTCCGAAAATTCATGGCCTACCTGGGAATAAACCACAGGAAGAGTAACTCCAGTGTGGCCGCAAGCGAATGGAATGGTGGAGAGGTTCATGGGGAACATCAAAAAGGCGGTTCAAAGGGCAAAGTTGGCGCAGATATCAATTGGCCAGGCTCTATGCCAGGTGCTACGTGACTATAGAAACACGCCACATAACTCCACCGGAAAATGCCCTGCAGAGCTAGTACTGGGAAGGACAAGCAGAACAAGACTGCCACAAGTAGAAGCAACTATGACACCAGAACACAGCAGCATTGAGGCAAGAGACAAGGAGGCTAAAGAAAAAATGAAAAGATACGCAGATGCTAGGCGACACGCCGTCTCGTCGCACCTGAAAGAAGGGGACACTGTGGTAGTGCGTCAACGACAACAAAGGAAGTCTGACTGTACGTTCTCAACAGACCCGCTAACAGTAACTCAAGTGAAAGGCCCAATGATCACAGCGGAGTCAGAACACCGAAGGATAACACGGAACAGCTCACACTTCAAAGGACTGAAGGAGAAGAATGAAGAAGACCAAGAAGAGGACACAGCAGAAAGAGAATGGTCGGAACACGAGAGAAAGGGAACACACAAGGGGGAGGAGCCATCAGAAGAGCAACAGACGGAGGTCTGCCCAAAAGAATAAGCAGACGGCCGAAAAGACTAATAGAAGAAATGTAACAATGGGAGACGCATTCATCTCCATCTTATCTGTTCTTACCTCTATCGACACACCTCTGTGTTTCAACTGCTCGTCATTTCTTTGTGACAAAAGGGGAGATGTAGTGACCTGGAGACGGGCACTAGGACCCAGAGTGGACAGTGGGGACAAGGGAAACCGGACACCACATCCGGTCAGGGTGTGGGGACAAGGGGGCAGTACCAAGGAGCAGGGGAAGAGGATACACGTGTGTGGGCAGGGGAGCAGAGAGAGAATAAAGAGTAACCAACATCTTACCTGTGTCCTGCGTACGTCTGTGGGGGACAGCGGGGACACGACACGGGCTATCTGTTGAAAAAACTCCAGGTGGTCCAGAATGCGGCAGCCAGACTCCTTCTGGACATTCCAGCCAGGACTAGCATGAGACCTCACCTGCGCTCTCTGCACTGGCTCCCGGTGGCTGAACGGGTTAAATTCAAATCCCTGGTCATGGCTCATAGCGCTCTTCATGGGCTTGGTCCCATTTACTTACAGAAACGATTCGCTTTCTACACCCCAGCGCGTTATCTATGCTCACTGTCCCAGCGCCTCGCTCTGGTCCCCCGTTTCCAACGTCAGAGGCTTGGTGGCAGCTCTTTAGCGCGAAAAACTGCTGTTGCCTGGAACGCGCTCCCTCTCACCCTTCGGAATATCCAGGACCCACTGATCTTCAAGAAGAACTTTAAAACCTATCTTTTTGCCTAACTCTCTGATGGTTGCCTCTCTCTGCTCCGCGCCGGGACACTTACGAGTATCTGTGCGCGATACAAATTAAAATAACATAATCACTGACCTAATGTTCCACAGCTGGACCATCTCACAGTGGATACACACAACTTTAACAATTTATATTGTGCCAGATTGGAATGGCATGAAATCGTTTGCAAACCTTGATCTCAATGAAGGTCATATTTAGTTAGAACTGCATGAAATGTTGAGCTACATCACAATGTTCTGCACCCATGTAGCATGTGGGAGGCTGGGATAACATCCACTGCAGAGGTTTTTCAGAACACCATCTGTGTACTTCCTATGAGCAACCAACATCAGTGATGAAATGTATGCATTATCAGAAAAGGAACATCACAAGAGATTCCAGGCCACTCTCCAAAGGCTACGAGAATCTGGCTGAGTCGTCATCAAAAACAGCGAGAATTCATTACATTTCAACTACAAAGTTTGAATGCATGTTCAGGATCTTCAGCTGATGGTATTCCATATGTTCAAGCTACCTGTAAGGTCATAAATTACCTCCTCTAAAGCATGCAGACTCATTACACACAAGCACATTAAAGGCCTTTATTTTCACTCTCCCTGCATGACAAGACTATGTCAAGGCACTTGGAAACACACTTTATCCATATATTTGTGAACTGGAGTTATAATAGTAAATTATTCTGTCCTACAATATTTGTACATATTTCTGCCTACATGCTGACATTTGGAACCAAGAAGCGGGAGATTTAGGAAACAAATTGTGGAAACTTCATTAAAGTGGAGCAATTTCAATGTAGGAGAAAACTAAAATAAGGCAAACACAAGGAGATGATGGACGGAGCGCTGAAACTTTTCAGACACTCACCCCCAGTCACAGATCTGGGTTGAATCCATCATCATTCTTTAGCTCACTTCGCCACCTCAGTTCAGACACAGCTATATGCAAATCAGTCTTGACTCTGTGCCTGATGGGAACAGTCCAGCCCGAACTGCCAAGCCATGTCTTCCCTGGACCGGAAACAAGCATCCTGGGACCGGTTTCGGGCTAACAGCCCTCATCAGCCAGGTTAGCTTGAATCCAGTGGCAAAGTGAGCAAGGGACCCATGTTCGGGCATACCCTGCCAACTTAGGGCGAACAAAGCAAACACAAGGAGTTGATGGACGGAGCGCTGAAACTTTTCAGACACTCACCCCCAGTCACAGATCTGGGTTGAATCCATCATAAGTGAGCAAGGGACCTCTGTTCCTCTCTCGCTGCTCGCTCTGTGAGGCATGCTGTAGTAGGGTATGTTGTAGAAGTGCTGTGGAAGCCTCGCCCACTCTCCGCCCATATTTGTAATTGGCTGGTGTCAATGTCCTTGGTAAACGCTGGCTTCCGATTCATTATGAGGCTTGTTAGTCCTGCCTGGGTAATGCCCTGTCTCCATTTGTTGCCGTCCATAAGGACTGGACCTTTTACTTCGCTCCTAACATGGCATGCTTTATCTAGTAGGTGAGCACTATTTACTTTATTGACAATGGCGGCTGTCCTACTGCAGGAACAACGTGCTTTGGTGCCTTCTTTACTCCTCCCCTCCCTCCCTTGTTCGTGCCTCCTCCCCACCCCCATCCCTCCCGTTGTCGCCATGCCTACTGTGCCTTCGCACTCACGTTGGCCGTGCTGAATCCCCCCCCCTTTGTCCGTGATCACTACCATTTGCAAAGCAATTGTTCTCGCATAAATGCGAGTCCAATTGCATTGCAATTGCTTGTCTGCTAATTGCGCCTGATTAGCACCGCGTAACGAAGAGCCCCCAAATGCTGTTGAACATTAGCCGCGAGGGAGCTCCCTCTGGGAGCCGGCAGCAGGGCGCTCTCAGGGCCGCCGATATCGCACTGATATCTTAATAGAGTGAAATCTCAGCAGATAAGAGGGCTGCTGGGGAACGGCTCTTCGTGGTGATGGATAGAGCGGCAGATTGTAGCCTGGCAATCTCTACCAATTGACCCTTAAGTGGGGGGAGATGTTTCTGATATTGCAGGAAAAATGCGTGTAACCATGGCCGAGGTAACCAACTGCTGACTAGAGGGGCGTCGGGTGACTGGATGGCTGATTTCTAGGTATCGAAAGACGGATGAGGCGGATTTGCAGGGGCGCAATGCAGGCTGGCTGGCGGGCAGGCCCCAACCCTTCGTGGCCCCTATTCAACGGAAGGCTATGAGTATCTGTGAGAATGTGAGACATGGGAGTCTCAGGGCCCCTCGCCGTATTCTGCAGGGGACCCGGTGGGACATCATGCTTCGTTAGGGTTGTATGACGTTACAACGCATTCCGTTGCAACGCATGCCTTTACCACGCATGCGTTACAACGCAAATGCCATTCCCACGCATAACCTTTACCACGAATATTCCTTTACCACGCATACTTTTACAACGATTTTCGTTGTAAATTCATGCATGGTAAGGGCATACTCTTGGTAAAGGTTATTCCCCCACCCCTAAACCCTTCTTACAAATACCCCTCCCCTGCCCTTAACCCTAAAATCGGACCCCTGCTTTTTTTTTTAGTAAATTTAAATTTCCCCTTACCTCTCCACGTCGTCTCTTCTCTTTTTTTCTTCCGTGTTGACGTTGCACGTCGTATAGAGGAAACGGAAGTATTTTTCCGTTTCCTCTAACGACGCCGATTGCCTCCCGATTGCCTCCACATCCCTACTTTAATAGGTGCGCTTTCTTTTTTGGGGGGGAGAACCCCCCAAGCCCCCTTTTTTTTTTTTTTAGCCTTTAACACACATTCCTTTACTACTATTTCGTAGTAAAGGTATGCGTGGTAAAGGCTATTCGTGGTAACCACGCATGGTTAAGTTATGCGTGGAAACGGCTGCGTTGTAGTTTCTCGTTATCTCTCACTGCTGATTTGTACTTCTAAAAGACGCGCACAGTGATTATTTTCTTGTCACACTGAGCGGACAAACAGGAATGGATACTCCCTCCTGCCTGTTTATTTTTTTCAATTTTTATTAACCAGGTGTATGAAAAGCACTAATAACTCATATTTTACTCTGTCAAAAAAAGAAAAGTTATATTGTCAAATTGTAGCTACGATTTCAATTGAATGTACGGTAGGTAAAATAGGCGAGTTGGAAGCTGAGATTTGTGCATGATATAACCCATGCAGGGCCGTGTCCACCTTTCATCCTTTTGATGTGTTTAAAAAATACTTCCATCTTCGCTAGGGTGATAATGCGTGTATATTCATATGTTATGCTGGACTAGCAGTTTAGAGACATTTCAGCAGTTCTCAAGTCCATACATAACAGTACTCCCCCACCCCATAACCTTGACTCTTCACTAATGTAATGACTTGGTAGGATCCCAATTCGTGTGGGCAGCAGTAACTTGTGCTAAACCCACTGAGCTGCCTTGCCGTCCTTAGGCAGTATGAATCTAGATTTGTTTAGTGCACTGCAATTGGAAATTGGGGTTTTGCTTTAAGTGTGTTGGCAGAAAAGGGCACCGTTGTGTTTCTTTGTAAATGAGACCACCATTTGGTACAATAAAATGCATAGGTTGTGTGAGGCGTGAGGTGTGAAGCTGTAGCAGTGGCATGTGACATACTGGCTGTAGGCTCTGACAGGCCTTTTACTGCCGGGTCACGCTGGCTTCCATTCTGTTTCCTCAGGGCCAGGGACTACGTGAAGTGCCACGGATACAAAAGTAGCAGGCTACAAACATCAAATACCCACCCTGTTGCCTAAGTGTGAAAGCATTTTGTCCCTGCTGGACACTTGTGATGGGAGGCGGTGGGTCAGGCCAGTCTCGGACAGTGGTCCCATCCTGTAAAAATGTCATCACCCCATCTCAGAATGAAAACAGATTTTTCACTATTATTCTATAGAATTGGCAGCTCTCAACATTTTTAACAATTTAAACATTGCAATTTTGTTCAGGGATCCCTTTAAAAATGCAAATACATGGTTGCCAGCTCTGTTTGGGCAGCCTGGCATTCATAAATTGTAATCGTATCCACAGGGAGATTTTTTTTTTAACATAAATGGGGACTTTGAGGATTATTTGGAGTCTCTTCCCTTTTGGCACCGAATCCCAGCCAGGATAAAATATGTTGCTGATAATCCATTACAGAGTGATCACTGTCCTTCTGCATTTTCCAGTAAAAAAAAAATACAAAATGTTTTCAGTATGATGCTCCACTTGGCCAGTGTCTAGCAACTTCCCCCCCCCCCTTAGCCAACCCGAAGCAGGACCCCCACCCGAAGCCCCTCCCTGTTTGAAGGCCTCTGGCATAGAGTGCAGTGGTGTAGGGGTAGAAGAGAGTGGTGCAGAGTAGAGTAGAGTGGTGTAAAGTGCAGTGGCACAGAGCAGAGTGGTGTAAAGTGCAGTGGTGTAGAGTGGTGCAGAGCAGAGTGCAGTGGCATAGAGTAGAGGGGTGCAGAGTAAAGTGACAGAGTGCAGTGGCACACAGTTGAGTGGTGGAGAATGAAGTGGCGTAGAGTGGGTGGTGCAGTGGCGTAGAGTGCAGTGGTGTAGAATGCAGTGGCATAAAATAGAGTGGTGCAGAGTAGAGTAGACTGGCATAGAATGCAGTGGAATAGAGTGCAGTAGTGTAGAGTGGAGTGGCCTGGAGTGGAGTGGTGCAGAGTAGAGCGGTATAGAGTGCAGTCATTTAGAGTAGAGTGGTGCAGAGTAGAGTAGAGTGGCAAAGAGTGCAGTGGTGTGGAGTGCAGTTGTGTAGAGGGGCGAAGAGGGCAGTGGAGTAGAGTAGAGGGGTGCAGAGTAGAATAGAGTGGCATAAAGTGCAGTGTCATAGAATAGAGTGGTGCAGAGTAGATTACAGTGGCACAGAGTGCAGTGGTGCGGAGAAGACTAGAGTAGAGTAGAGTGGTATAGAGTGCAGTGCCATAGAGTGGTGCAGATAATAGTGCAGTGGTTTACAGTGCAGTGGCATTGAGTAGAGTGGTGCAGAGAAGAGTGGGGTAGAGTGCAGAGGTGCAAATTGGAGTGGTGTAGAGTGCAGTGGTGTAGAGTGGAGTGGTGCACAGTTGAGTGCAGTGGTGTAGATTGCTGTGGCATAGAGTGCAGTTGAATACAGTAGAGTTGAGCAGAGTGGCATAGTGTGGAGTGAGCTAGATTAAAGTGGCATAGAGTGGAGTGGTGTGTACTGGTGTAGAGTGGAGCAGAGTGGGATAGAGAAGAGTGGAGTGACATAGAGTGGTGTGAAGTGGTGTAGAGTGGTCTGGAGTTAAGTGGCATAGAGTGGAGTAGAGTTGCGTAGAATAAAGTGGCATATAATGAAGTGGAGTAGAGCGGCTTGAAGTGACGTAGAGTAGAGTGGCAGAGAGTGAAGTGGCAGAGAGTGAAGTGGTGTAGAGTGGCATACAGTAGAGTGGAACAGATGAGAGTGACATAGATTAGAGTGGCATTGTGTGTAGTTAAATGGGGTAGGGTGCCAAAAAGTGGCACTGTGTGGCGTGGAGTGGTGTGGCATAGAGTAGAGTGGCATAGTGCCATACAGTGGAGTGGCATAGAGTGGATGGCATAGAATGGGGTGGAGTGGAATAGAGTGGAGTGGCATACAGTAGAGTGGACTGGCGTAGAGTGCAGTGGCATAGAGTGCAGTAGTATAGAGTGACAGAGTGCAGTGGCATAGAGCAGAGTGGTGCAGAGTAGAGTAGAGTGGCATAGAGTGCTGTGGCTTAGAGTAGAGTGGCGCAGAGTAGATTAGAGTGGAGTAGAGTACAGTGGTGTAGAGTAGAGTGGTGCAGAGTACAGTACAGTGCCATAGAGTGCAATGAAGTAGAGTGCAGTGGCAGAGCGTAGAGTGGTGCAGAGTAGAGTGGCAGAAAGTGCAGTGTCACAGAGTGGTGCAGAGTATAGTGGTGTAGAGTGTTGTGGCGTACAGTGCAAAGGTGCAGAGTAGAGTGGTGTAAAGTGCAGTGGTGTAGAGTAGAGTGGTGCAGAGTATAGGGGTGTAGAGTGCAGTGGGGGAGAACACAGTGGTGCAGATTAGAGTAGAGTGGTGTAGAGTACAATGGAATAGAGTAGAGTGGTGCAGGGTAGAGAAGAGTGGCAAAGAGTGCAGTGGCCTAAAGTAGAGTGGTGCAGAGTAGAGTGCAGTGGCATATAGTGCAGAGGTGCAGAATGGAGTGGTGCAGAGTAGTGTGTCATAGAATGTAGTGGCATAATGTGTAGTGGTGTAAAGTGCAGTGGCGTAGAGTAGAATGGTGCAGAGCAGAGTGTGGAAGTGCAGTGGCATACAGTGCAGCGGCATACAGCGCAGTGGCGTACAGATCACTGGTGTAGAGTGCAGTGGCATAGAGTGAGGTGGCATAGAGTTGAGTAGAGTGGCGTTGAGTGGTGCAGAGTAGAGTGGACTATAGTGCAATGGCGTAGAGTGCAGTGGTGTAGAGTAGAGTGGTGCTGAGTAGAGAAGAGTGGCATAGAGTGCACTGGTATAGGGAGTTGGCTCTTTATATGATACACCAAAATGAGGTGTATCGTGCAAAGAGTCCAGGGTTTCCCTTATGGGTGTACAGAGACTTGCTCTAGCAATCCCAAGGTGCTTTTCTAGGGGGTAGTGTGGTCGAGCAGCCATTGGCTTATCAGAGAGGAGTGTTTGACATCTGCAAATACACACGAGTCAATAAATGATGCACACAACTCAATAAGGAGATCCACACCAATTTATAACAAGCATTTGTAATGTAATAGGTCTTGCATTTACGCGAGTTTAAGCTATTGGCATTGTAAATGACAATGCCTTTTAGTATGTTTTAACCCGTTGCGTGCGTCCATCGGCCAACGGCCGTCGCGAGCACTACCTCTGTAGTGCTGCGAACGTCCGTTGGCCGACGCGGCCCCGCCCACTCCGCTAAACCGCCGCACCGCGGCGGAATTGCCGCCACGGTTAAAAACAAAAACAAAAATAAAAGGCATTGTTATTTGCAATGTCAATAGCTCAAACTCGCGTAAATGCGAGACCTATTGCATTGCAAATGCTTGTTAAAAATGTTGACAAGCATAACAAAGCAGAGTCTTTGCCAACCGGGCCGCGTTTTGCCCTTTCACGTTCCTCAGTGCGGGGAGCCGGGCTCGGTGCAGCGCACTTTGACATGCTCTCTAAATTACGATCTGCAGGAAAACTGGCATTCTTGCACGTCCCTGTCCTGACATTCATTAGCAAATCCTTACTGTATTATTCAGAGCCCCTCGGCCCGGATCCCCTCAGGATGCTTAGGGCGGCTTGAGATGAACTTCAGCGGCAAATAAGGCTGGTGCAGCCGGCACGGGGGCCTGGCTGGCGCTTCCGCTGGTGTGCAGTTTGAGAGGGGGTGCGCGCCTCCCGGTGGAGGGCAGCAGTTGTGCTGCTATTTGGGGACCGCTGCAGTCTGTGTACACGTACAGTAAATGTGAAGATATGAGGAGGTGATAGCATCACGTGAGGGTGACTGCATCCCTAGGAATGCCGCTTCCCGTCTGCCTGCTGTTACGACTCAGCTGAGCTCATGGCATGTATCGTGATAGTGATAGAGATCTTAAATCGCAAAAGAGCTGCACTGCCCAGAAAGCAGGGGTTGCATCGGATGTGTAAAATGGAAAATCAATTGAATGGATCTTGCTTAATATTTGTCACTTACGTGGGCTTTCCTGCATTTTACAGCGTGGAACAGTTTTTAGGTCGAGCATTCGAGACCTCTTGTATATACTTTAGTATATACTTATTATATACTTATATGTGTATGTCCTTTGTGGGCTCTGGAGATCAGCCCTAGGACTTGTCTGCTTCCGCTTAGGGACTTTTTTTCTGTTCAACTGCCTCTATTTAACTGTTTTTATAGAAAACGACCAGCAGAGGTCAGTAAAATACCAGAATTGCTTTCTGCTGAGGGACTTTCTTTTTTTTCTTTTTGTGGCAACTGCCTCTATTTAACTTTCATGATAGAAAACGACCAGCAGAGGTCAGTAAAATACCAAAATCACTTAAGCATTCTCTAGATTCCAGTCCATAGAAATTGTCTTCCACGAGCACCCGTAGACAATTATATTTTTTTCAAATCTTGCATTTTCAGTGATGTGACCTGGGAAGGCCCTGATTTTATATTAAAAACAGAGCTTTGGACTATACCGTTTCCCGCTGGAAGGCAATATTTCTCTCCATGTGTTCCCATACCTGGCGTGTCACGCAGTTTGGTCCTTACTTTCCCTCCATGTTAAAGAGCAGTAGATGTTTCAGCACCCAGGCTAATGTGCTGCATAGCTAAATACATATAAGGTCCCAAAGGTGAGACCGATTGCATTACAAATGCTTGTTTGTTTAGTTAGCTTCCTGCTCCCCAGGCAGCGTAAAGCAGGATCTGCGCAGAAATCGAGTAATGCACAGATAACGTTTCCAGTGCCAAGACGCCCTAGAGTATGAGCGCGCTTTATAAATTATTTTCATTTGACAGCTGAAAAATGCAGATTTCAGCGTTTTTTTTTTTTTTTTAAAGTAGTTGTATTTGAAGTTTTGTGTTTTCAATAGAAAGAAAACAAATCTGTCATAGAATCTCAAAATAGCGCAATGATGCAGGTTTCTAGAATAATCCCTCTGTGTTTTTTACAGTGCACAATTCTGTAAGTGTAAGGAGTCATTTGTACATCTGGATAGAAAAGCGTTTTGTTCCTTCTCTTACGTGCAGAGGCATGATGCATTAATTTAGTGCGGCGTGGTATCGTGTAACACTGTTCTGAGGGAAGGGCAATGGTGTCAGCTATGCACAGGGCTTTAAGTGGGCCGGGTCTTACAGGTGCTCAGCACCTGCAGTTATAAAGAGTAGGTGCCGAAACGGGTCTATATCGGGCTCTCCATTTTTGCCCTCACCCTAGGGGTGAAAAAAAAATCTTAACTCTGCAGCAGTACCACCCTTCACTGCCTTTGAGATAACTTCAAAGAGACTCGTCTAGCTTGTTGTAGGTAATTTTACTTATTGTATTATGTATCTGGATGCAAGGACAGAAGCAGCAAAATGCCAGTCAGGCAGCACACTATGCTAAGCACAGATTTTTAGCTTATGCGTTTTAAGCCACGCCCTTAGCTGTATCGGCCATGCCCCTTTGAGAGACTCCAGTTTTTTCATCCCACTTAAAGCCCTGGTTATGCATATTCTGCAGTATGGCAAAGCAGAAAAACAATCACGAGGCTGTGTATAGAAACAATATGAGGAGAGCTACTTAGTTCAATGGATGTGCTTCTCAACCTTTGACTCTCCTAGTAGAGTGAGCGTAAATGGCTTTGGAGGGATATTTCTTTCTGTAAAATCAATGGTGATGCAAAAGTTTTTTGGCTGGTGAAGAGTGAGCCCATTGAAGTCTATGGGAAGTTATTTCTCTGGTTAGAACGAAGATGGTTCCAGGAGGGAGAGACCTTCCAAACGAAAGTGAGTTAAAAGGTAAGAAAATAATGCCAGGAGACCTATGCCTCTTTCACTTTTGTCACCATAACAAGGAAAGGAAATTCCGAAACTTCGGGTGCTGGTCATTTCCCGCCAAAGGGGATTACATGAAAATGCTAGACTTGGCTCTTATTGCACATCTTAAACAAGCATTTACAATCCAATAGGTCGCGCATTTGCGAGACTTTAAGCTATTGGCATGTTAAATGACAATGCATTTTATTTATCTGTTTTGAAAACCAATACATAAATAAAAGGCATTGTCATTTACAATGCCAATAGCTTAAACTCTCGCAAATGCGAGACCTATTGCATTGCAAATGCTTGTTTTTGATAAGCAGTGCATTGCGGGGGCGTGAGTTTTAGTTAGCTCAGCTAACTATAACTGCTGAATTTCACTGGTTTTGTACAAGTGAAACCTGAGCCTAACTATAACGTCCTTGTAACCTTTGTTTTTTTCAGTGAATATATATTAGGCCTGGGCAGAGTTCGCGGAGTTTGACTCAGCGGAATTCTGCGGAGTTACCAAAAAACTCCCCAAATTTCACAGCGCGCGCGCGAGTGGAGTATGTATGCTCGGCCACCCCTACTAAACATACTACTAGCTGACAATAAAATCAGCAATGCATTTACGGTCACTGTCTTGTGTCCAGCACTCTGCCCTGTTGAGAACACACAGCTATTACCAATATTGAGTTTTGTCAACAGCCAGGCTCAAAGTGTTGCTGCGCATAGTTTCCTATAGTGCTTCGTGCTCCCCCCGATAGACAGTGACCGGCAGACCTCGGCACACAGTGTGCTATAGTGCCTTGTGCTCCGTGACCAGCAGACCACAGCACACAGTTTCCTATAGCGCCTCGTGCTCCTGCTGCCATTGGGTGGACCGTGACTGGCAAACTACAGCACAGAGGAAGGCCATGGGCTGCAGCGGGTGCCTGCAGGGTGATTGGGACCAAGAGAGCCCTCACAGAGCAGTATAGTACATTTAACATGCAGGCGGTGCATCTTGCAGTAGTCACGGGTGTCACGTCTCATGCTTGCTTTCCCTACCTGTGTGAGGTGAGGCATCCGTCGGAGGAGCGCACCCTCGGTCAGGAGGCTGGGTTCAGGCCACACATCCTCCTCAGCCTTGGCTCTGCTCTGCAGCAGGACGACACATTCCAGGCTGAGCCGAGGCTCGAAGGGCAGTCACCTGACTGCGTATATCAGCCGTCCTCCTTGTCGCTGCTTTGGCTGGCCTTGGAGAACAGGGGGGCAAGGGAAACAAACTATTACATGGGAAGGGTCGAGAGTCGAGACAGAGATCTGAGTTGGGGATCCAGCCTGGCTTTAAGCCAAAACAAAGAAGAGCCGCGCGTGAAAGAATAATAAGGTGAGCAGTGCACCGGCTGGACTGATAAACTCCGCTCTGCCGACGGGTGGCAAATTCTGCACTCCAGCAGAGTTCACGGAGTGGCCATACTGCATCAACTCTGCTGGTGGAGCGGAGTTTGCTGCCCACCCCTATTTTAGGGGTGGGCAGCAAACTCCGCTCCACCGGTAGAGGTAGGGGTGGGCAGCAAACTCCGCTCCACCGGTGGAGTTGACGCAGTATGGCCACTCCGTGAACTCTGCTGGAGTGCAGAATTTGCCACCCGTCGGCAGAGCGGAGTTTATCACTCCAGCCGGTGCACTGCTCACCTTATCATTCTTCCACGCTCGGCTCTTCCTTGTTCTTTAATATAGGGGTGGGCAGCAAACTCCGCTCCACCGGTGGAGTTGACGCAGTATGGCCACTCCGTGAACTCTGCTGGAGTGCAGAATTTGCCACCAGTTGGCGGTCACCACTGGGTAGTGATAGTTAGGTCTGCATTTCCATAGGAAGAGCGTTGTTTGGTTTGCTCATAACTCAGTCACCATTTGATGAATCTTCACAAAACTTTCCCAAAAAATGTTCATCCATCTGGGCTCCTTCCTGGAAAGTTTTGGGGTGATTTGTCAAGCGGGAGCCGAGAAAAAAGGGGCGGGCCCCAAAACCAAATTTCCCCATCTATTTTGCATACACTATTTTAGGCAGCGCTAACACAAAAACTGCTGAATGGAATTACACCGAATTTGGGAAGAAGCAGAGCTTGGTCCAGAAAGCATTCTTTTTGTGATTTGGTGTAAATCCATTCACTAGTTTTTGAGAAATTAAGGATCAAAAATATTTATATATCTGGATGGTTGAGTTCGAGGGACTCTTGTAAGAGTCCCTCGAACCCAACTTAAAAAAATAGAGCGTTATGATTGGCCAAGGGCCTTTTTCCTTGGGTCAAATTGCTCCTGCAGGAGTAGGCTCCCCCGAGAGCAAGCACTTTGATTGTCTCCCTGCAAAATTAGGAAAAATGCTGTAGACAGCTGTTACAGGATGTGGGGACTTAGTGTAATAACAAAAAAATATATAATGGGCTCCTGGGCCCAAATTTCTTTTTTTAGAAAGCTGCAATCTTGCGGGAGTCTCATGAGATCACAGCATATTAAAAAAAAGAAAAAACACTGACCGTCATTTTATATTTTCACAAATTGACTCCCGGGTGGGTCAAGGCCAGGGGTCGTTATTAAACGTATTTGGACAGGGGAGTGAGTGGACCCCCATCCATAAGCTGCTATTGGGCCTCAGGGACCCCAACCCCCGGGACTGAGTAGATAATAATGGGGAGGGGCATGTGACTTCCCCAAACACCCATTGGGCCACAGGGACCCAATCCTCCAGGGCTCATGGTTATAAAACAGGAGAGGGGGAACGGCCTCCCTCCCTAATTCACTTTTGGGCCTCGGGACACTGTCCCCTCTGGCCAAAATACTTACAGAAGGTGAGGGAGCCATGCATCCCTCCCTGTGTAGATATTGGCTCTGGAGACCCCATCCCCTGGGGAGCGATAATGTACAGTAGTAGAAAGCAAGGATACCTTTCCTCATCATGCGTGTCCCCAAAAGTGACAGGTGCCACGCCCCCGTCGCTGTGTCCTTAAAAGTGACAGGTGCCACGCCCCCTCGCTGTGTCCTTAAAAGTGACAGGTGCCACGCCCCCCTCGCTGTGTCCTTAAAAGTGACAGGTGCCAAGCCCCTAGTTTTGTCCTTAAAAGTGTCAGGTGCCAAGCCCTTATAATAGATGTAGGTGCATAATTGACCCAAGGGGCGGTCTGCCATAGGGCGGGGGCTGCTTTTGGAGACAGCAGCGAATCAGAACCCTATGACGTTGGTTGTCCATGTTGTGATGTAGAGGTGTACTCCCCCCTTTTAGAGGCTATTTAGGATACATACAAGGCATCCTTAAGCGTCTTGTACAGCAAGCAGACGCCTGAATATGAAAAGGTGCCCACATCAAAATGAAGAGATACAGCCCGCTTGTGAAAAGACCATTGATGGGTGGGTCCCAGGCCCCTATCAATAGATATTACCGCAGCTTAACAACCTTGGTAATGGACGAGAATGCTCAACAAGAAACACCTAAGGATATGGGCTGCGACGTTACTGGTTTTGGCAATGGCCTTTGTCGGTCTATGGAAGAACTCAGTCTCAAGGATTGCATATACCGGATGTCCCCGATTAAGGGCGCCAGCAGTGAGAGAGAGGGCTCGTGTAGTGGCAGCGTGTATGCTGGCCTCAGTTTCGTGGACATGGAGGAAGATGAAGAATCGATAGTTCCACCTAACACACCCATCGATGAAGACATGAGCTTTCAGGCGGATACGGCGCCTGAGAAGGTAGCTGTGCAACAGCCAGCTACAAGCGTCGAAGATGACGGGGCCTCGCAGGACATTAGTGACTCGCAAGATTTCAGAGACGCCGCAGAGGGCGGTGAAAATGCCGAGGTTAGTAAAAATGTTATGCGCAGGCAGTTACAAAATGATGTATTTTATTTCTTCAACTAACGGCCGATCAATCTTTCTTCTTTTTGACCCCTAGAGAGCAACCCCAGCTGGATGTACCTATTTCATAATGCACTATGGTAAAAAAGATGTAGCACCTCCTAACACAACCGTCGATGAAGACATGGACCTTCAGGAGGATACGGCTGCTGAGAAGGTCATTGTGCAACAGCCAGGTACAAGCGTCGAAGATGACGGGGCATCGCAGGACATTAGCGACTCTCAAGAGTTTAGAGCCGTCGCAGAGGGCGGTGAAAATGCGGAGGTTAGTAGGAAAATGTTATGCGCAGGCAGCTACATAATGATGTATTTTATTTCTTCAACTAATGACCTGTCAATCTTTCTTCTTTTGAACCCTAGAGAGAAGCCCCAAAAAGGACAGCGGCAGAGTGGCAGCCTGCAAAAGCGAGCAATGTAATCTTCAATTGTCTGTGGTGTTCAAAACAGGCTGAAAGCCCCACATGCCAAAACATTGATGGGTGCGACAAATGTGTATGCGGCTCTAAGAACGGAGCGTGTGAAAAGGAAGATCCAGGATTGTCCGACATTGCCAGACAGTGTGTTAGGGGTTTCGCCGCGGCGGTGGTACTAAATGTGTCAAGCGTGACTATTACAGCCTTTGTCACGGCCATCAAATGAACGATCCTCAGCAGGCGGCGCACGAGTGTTTGTTCGAATCATACAGAACAAGAACAATACGATATATTTGTAGTTTGTTAGACCCGTACAAAGTGTATAAACTGATAAGGGTGGTGTACGGTCTGTACACTGAAAAGAAATATGTCCACCCTGAGATGGTGAGGATCTTGTCAGCGGCACTCAATGAGATCCGATACGCCCAGGAACCGAGCTTAAAACTACCATGTATGCAGGGTATGTGCACGACCTTTGATAGAAAGATGATAGAAAGACTCGTAGAAAGGCGTATGTGTAATCCTGTATAAAACAATTTGAAAAATAGGGTCTTTGGCCCCCCGAAGACTATTTTAAATAAGGTCTTATTTAGCGTTACATGATAGCATGTATTTAGAACAAAGTAGTGGAATGTTGTGCCATAAGGTGGCTATGTGTTAATCCGTCCTTACGACGCTTACTGTGAAAATGTAAAGTACCTTCTGTGTACGTTTTGTTAATATTCTTTATTTTTAATAAAATGTCCTTAAGCAAAGCAAGTGTCATTCATTGCCGGCGGTGTAGCGGATGATAACATGACGGGGGCCCTGTTAAGTAAACTTTATTACGATACAAGGGGAGTTGGCAGCTCGGGAAGCGCCGAAGCTCTGTATAGAGGGGCTGTAGATGAAAACGAACCTGTAAGCAGAGACCTGGTGAAGACATGGTTATCAGGAGAGGAGGCGTATTCACTCCATAAACCCGCCAGAAGACGCTTTAAGAGGCGCCCTACAATCGGTAATGCGCAAATAGATTATCAATGGCAGGCGGATATTATCAGCCTTCAAGATATAGCAAAACATAACAGCGACGCTCGTTATATATTAACCGTCATAGACGTCTTGTCCAAGTACGCCTACGCAGAAGCGCTACGCGATAAAAGTGGGGCTAGCGTCACGGCCGCTTTTAAAGCCATCTTCGAGAAGGGCCGAATTCCTCAAAAACTACAAACAGACGCCGGTAAAGAATTCATAAACAAGACATTTCAGAAATTATTAAAGAACCATGGGGTTCAACATTTTGTAAAACACACAGAGGTTAAAGCGGCGGTTGTAGAGCGGTTTAACAGAACTTTAAAGTCTAAGATGTGGAGCTATTTTATGGCCCACAACACCTACAGATACGTCGATGTTCTACAGGCTTTTTAGCTGTATATAATGCCACTTATCATAGGACCATCAAAACAGCGCCCATAGAGGTAACTCCTAGTAATTCTTTATCTGTTTGGAGAACGGTGTACGGACGTAATTTCGCTACAAAGGTGAAGAAGCCTATTTTTAAAAAAGGTGATCACGTAAGGATTTCAAAATTGAAAGGTGTCTTTACGAAGGGCTACCAACAGACTTTTAGCGACGAAATATTTATAGTGGAAAGTGTGGAGCTTAAAGAAGGGATGTATATTTACAGGTTAAAGGACTACGATGGGGAATCCGTGTCGGGGGTCTTTTACAAGGAAGAGTTACAAAGGATCCCCGACGATCCGCACAGGGTGTATAGGGTTGAAAAGATTCTGAAAAGGAAAGGTAGAGGTGCTAATAGTCAGGCATATGTCAAATGGCTGGATGGCCGGAGAAATTTAACAGTTGGGTGTTGGCAAGCTCCCTGAAGGGTGTGTGAGCTGAGGACCGACTAAAAGCTGCTGTTAAGATGGAGACAACACCCTTTTATATCACCCTGCCGTCCAACGCTTCTAAAGGCATGTTCCCCGACAACGAGATTTCTAATTATACCGTGAAACTGGCTAAGCCTGTGGACCTGAAAGGGGATTGGGAGGTAGCCCTAACCGAGATCCAATACCCTAGAACCTGGAATACATTTACACAGAGTGAGGCAAAGTTTTACATAAAGCGTGAGCAGGACCCTATGAGCATGCACGAGAGCATCCCATACGGGTACTACCCAACCGTTTTAAGTATTGTCGACGCCATCAACAAAGCCATAGGCAGCATCGAAACATATACGAATACTCATCTGTCGCTAGATAACGTCAGAAGGAAGGTGGTTCTTAAAGCCCCGAGTCGCACCACGACATTTAACTGTTCCGGTAAATTAAGAAGAGTTTTAGGCACAGTACAGAATGCGAAAAGTCCGATCGAGCAGGATCATACCTGCCTGAAACATACGGGGACCCGGCTATGTACAGGGACTATTACCGAAACCAGGCTGGCTATGGCTAATAGGCTTGTAGCGAAATTACGTCCGTACACCGTTCTCCAAACAGATAAAGAATTACTAGGAGTTACGTCTATGGGCGCTGTTTTGATGGTCCTATGATAAGTGGCATTATATACAGCTAAAAAAGCCTGTAGAACATTGACGTATCTGTAGGTGTTGTGGGCCGTAAAATAGCTCCACATCTTAGACTTTAAAGTTCTGTTAAACCGCTCTACAACCGCCGCTTTAACCTCTGTGTGTGTTACAAAATGTTGAACCCCATGGTTCTTTAATAATTTCTGAAATGTCTTGTTTATGAATTCTTTACCGGCGTCTGTTTGTAGTTTTTGAGGAATTCGGCCCTTCTCGAAGATGGCTTTAAATGCGGCCGTGCCGCTAGCCCCACTTTTATCGCGTAGCGCTTCTGCGTAGGCGTACTTGGACAAGACGTCTATGACGGTTAATATATAACAAGCGTCGCTGTTATGTTTTGCTATATCTTGAAGGCTGATAATATCCGCCTGCCATTGATAATCTATTTGCGCATTAACGATTGTAGGGCGCCTCTTAAAGCGTCTTCTGGCGGGTTTATGGAGTGAATACGCCTCCTCTCCTGATAACCATGTCTTCACCAGGTCTCTGCTTACAGGTTCGTTTTCATCTACAGCCCCTCTATACAGAGCTTCGGCGCTTCCCAAGCTGCCAACTCCCCTTGTATCGTAATAAAGTTTTCTTAACAGGACTCCCGTCATGTTATCATCCGCTACACATACAGCAATGAATGACACTTGCTTTGCGTAAGGACATTTTATTAAAAATAAAGAATATTAACAAAACATACACAGAAGGTACTTTACATTTTCACAGTAAGCGTCATAAGGACAGATTAACACATAGCCACCTTGTGGCACAACATTCCACTACTTTGTTCTAAATACATGCTATCATGTAACGCTAAATAAGACCTTATTTAAAATAGTCTTCGGGGGGCCAAAGACCCTATTTTTCTATTTTTTTTATACAGATTACACATACGCCTTTCTACGAGTCTTTCTATCATCTTTCTATCAAAGGTCGTGCACATACCCTGCATACATGGTAGTTTTAAGCTCGGTTCCTGGGCGTATCTGATCTCATTGAGTGCCGCTGACAAGATCCTCACCATCTCAGGGTGGACATATTTCTTTTCAGTGTACAGACCGTACACCACCCTTATCAGTTTATACACTTTGTACGGGTCTAACAAACTACAAATATATCGTATTGTTCTTGTTCTGTATGATTCGCACAAACACTCGTGTGCCGCCTGCTGAGGATCGTTCATTTGATGGCCGTGACAAAGGCTGTAATAGTCACGCTTGACACATTTTAGTACCACCGCCTCGGCGAAACCCCTAACACACTGTCTGGCAATGTCGGACAATCCTGGATCTTCCTTTTCACACGCTCCGTTCTTAGAGCCTCATACACATTTATCGCACCGATCACTGTTTTGGCAGGTGGGGCTTTCAGCCTGTTTTGAACACCACAGACAATTGAAGATTACATTGCTCGCTTTTGCAGGCCGCCACTCTGCCGCTGTCCTTTTTGGGGCTTCTCTCTAGGGTTCAAAAGAAGAAAGATTGACAGGCCATTAGTTGAAGAAATAAAATACATCATTATGTAGCTGCCTGCGCATAACATTTTCCTACTAACCTCCGCATTTTCACCGCCCTCTGCGACGGCTCTGAACTCTTGAGAGTCGCTAATGTCCTGCGATGCCCCGTCATCTTCGACGCTTGTACCTGGCTGTTGCACAATGACCTTCTCAGCAGCCGTATCCTCCTGAAGGTCCATGTCTTCATTGACGGTTGTGTTAGGAGGTGCTACATCTTCTTTACCATAGTGCATTATGAAGTAGGTACATCCAGCTGGGGTTGCTCTCTAGGGGTCAAAAGAAGAAAGATTGATCGGCCGTTAGTTGAAGAAATAAAATACATCATTTTGTAACTGCCTGCGCATAACATTTTTACTAACCTCGGCATTTTCACCGCCCTCTGCGGCGGCTCTGAAATCTTGCGAGTCACTAATGTCCTGCGAGGCCCCGTCATCTTCGACGCTTGTAGCTGGCTGTTGCACAGCTACCTTCTCAGGCGCCGTAACCGCCTGAAAGCTCATGTCTTCATCGATGGGTGTGTTAGGTGGAACTATCGATTCTTCATCTTCCTCCATGTCCACGAAACTGAGGCCAGCATACACGCTGCCACTACACGAGCCCTCACTCTCACTGCTGTCGCCCTTAATCGGGGACATCCGGTATATGCAATACTTGAGACTGAGTTCTTCCATAGACCGACAAAGGCCACTGCCAAAACCAGTAACGTCGCAGCCCATATCCTTAGGTGTTTCTTGTTGAGCATTCTCGTCCATTACCAAGCTTGTTAAGCTGCGGTAATATCTATTGATAGGGGCCTGGGACCCACCCATCAATGGTCTTTTCACAAGCGGGCTGTATCTCTTCATTTTGATGTGGGCACCTTTTCGTATTCAGGCGTCTGCTTGCTGTACAAGACGCTTAAGGATGCCTTATATGTATCCTAAATAGCCTCTAAAAGGGGGGCGTACACCTCTACATCACAACATGGACAACCAACGTCATAGGGTTCTGATTCGCTGCCGTCTCCAAAAGCAGCCCCTGCCCTATGGCAGACCGCCCTTTGGGTCAAATGGGCACCTACATCTATCATAAGGGCTTGGCACCTGACACTTTTAAGGACAAAACTAGGGGCTTGGCACCTGTCACTTTTAAGGACACAGCGAGGGGGGCGTGGCACCTGTCACTTTTAAGGACACAGCGAGGGGGCGTGGCACCTGTCACTTTTAAGGACACAGCTAGGGGGGCGTGGCACCTGTCACTTTTGGGGACACACATGATGAGGAAAGGTATCCTTGCTTTCTACTTACAGTGTCCCATGCCCGGGCCACTGTGCTTCCCTGCCCGGGAGAGGGTAGGCATACTTTGCCTGCACTCCCCTGGGCAGAGAACTCCATTTTGCTCCTGCTCGGCAGCAGCAGTTAAAAAATACTGCCACCCATGTGGGAACAAATGAATGGTGTCGGCTCCTGTGGGCAATCAGTATGGTCCTGGCTGGGGAGGCAGCTGGGGCTGCCGGGTCAGAGTTTCCATAGGAAGAGCGTTTTATTTTTTGTTAATAACTTTGGCTTCATTTGACGAGTCTTCCCAAAACTTCCCTCAAAAAAAGTTCATCCTCCTCAGCTCGTTTTAAAAATATATATTTTTATTGCCATTGCATTAGAAACAGAAAGAAGTATATAATTTGCAATACAAAGTACATCATAGTTGTCCAATGAACCATCCAATTATCCTCCACTCAATAATACAGTGTGTTCCATTGTCACATGTTTACAGGCCATTATTGTTGTTATAATACAACTACCATAACAAAGCAATGATCTACTAAACTGTCACTCAGCTCCTTCCTGGAAAGTTTTGGACAGATCTGTCAAGTGGGGGCCAAGAAAAAGGCAGGGTTCCAAAATGTAATTTCTCATATTAGTTCCCATAGGATATTGTGGGAAACTAAACTGAAAAACTGCTTAATGGATTTACACCAAATTTGGCAAAAACTTTAGAAATCTACTCAGAAAGCAGTTTTTTCTTTATTTGGTGTCAATCTATTAAGCCGTTTTGAAAATTTGTGTTTAAAGAAATGCTTGGATGGTCATGAAGGGTTTAAAATTATCATATCTGATTGGTTGGTCACGCAGGAGTCTGATGGTATCATAATTTAAAAAAATATAAGAGCCTCTGATTGGCTGAGGGAGCTTTTTCTTCCGTTGGGCTTTTCAGAACTGGTACCGTTTCGCGGTACTGAAAAATCTGATTGACTGGCCACAACGTGGAGAAAAATGTTACGCCCGCCATTACAGGACATGGGGACTTGGTCCTGAATTTGTTAAAAAGAAACACATAATAGGACAGGTTTGGCATGCCCTGATGCCCCAGCACTTGAGGTCAGAGAGACTCAGTGTGGAAAAAAAAATAGTGCACTGAGTACTGCAGTACTCATGCGCTACCCAGTGCGGTCCTCCTGTGAAGTTCAGTGTTACTCACACAGGAGGCGTACCGGCGGACCATGCAATCTTCCCTGAATGATGCTTGCACAGTCCTGCAGTAACATGGATGTAAAACTTGAGCTGCGATACTGCAAAAATCATCATGGTTTTTTAGGTCTTGCATACAGACAGCTGTGAGTTGTTGAAGACCTATGGTGAACAATACAGTACATGGCGTGGATTTTGAGACAGCCTATTGCTCATCTTTGGATAGCTTTTTTATCTATCTCAATTCGCTGCATCTTGATTTAATGTGTTTCTTCCCTATTCTTGTGTTTGACCTGCCATTAGAATATTGCTTCTCTGCCATCCTTATAATTGAGTGACTTGTACCCTTCCACTGCTGACATGAGAGAAGCACTTGTTCATGTGTTTCAGAACTCCATGGGAGCATATGACTTTTCTCACTCTCTCCCTTAAAACTCTTATCCTGCTGCTTACGAACCCACTACTCAAGCTCCTCGTATTTTTTATTAACTTTTATTCCATAGTGCTTTTGCAAAGGCCCAGGAGCTGCACACTGCTATCGGCGCTAGCTTCTAAACACGAGTTATTCCCCCATCTGCCCATTGCTCCTCGCCCTTCCCACGGTGCCCCCAGTTTCTTTTATTTTTGTTGTTTCTTTAATTATTTTTGTAAGGGCCCAGTAGCTGCATAGCACTACTGGGCCACTTGCTTCATTTAGATTATGCAGCATTCTGGGCAAACTTTCTTTTTTAATCAATTGTTAGAAAATGGTCATTGAACATCAAGCAACAGTATCGTAAAGTAAAAAAAATCCCAAACTACAAAGCCAGTAGCTCTATCTAATCCCTGCTACAAGAGGTGAGACTTATTTGTTTTGCCAATGCTTGTTGACTTAACCCAACCCAGCCGGGCTACCCACTGCCCCCTGGCTCCTGCCAACAGTCACCCACCCACTTACTTTCTGCTTCTTAAATAATGAATAGACCGCTGGGCGGTGTTATAAGGTTGTAGTTTTATTAGCAATATGTTACATGATAAATGTGAGTCATAAATCATCACAATAGTAATCGATCATTAATGTGCGCCATAAATCATGTACTGATGACAACTGAAAATCACTCAAATAATTGCAACTCAGTGGCACCTTAGATGCACCAGACCGTCAAACACCATAAATCACTTATTGACAGCACCATCATGCACATGTTCCTGTCTGTGTTCTGGGTGTGAGAGCTCACTGTGATGGAAGCCACAGTTTTTAGGCTTCCCTTGCTACCGATGTGTGGCATGAGGCCTTCTTCAGCCTTGCCTGGGCTGCAAGAGCCCTTTTTGCTCTATAACTCTCCTCTTAGACTCTTTCTGTTGCCCTCAGTGTCCCTACCATGAGGCATCACAAGGACTACCGTTCTGGTAACTTACCGTCCGCCGGCCTACCGGCTGCCCTACAGAGTTCTTGATGCAGGTTAAATGGTGCTGCTGGGTCTATGTGTTTACTTTCTTGCTTATGTGTTATTTTTATGTTGATTTATATCCATATTCTTCTTGTTCAGCACTCAGATGCCCTTAGGCCAAGTTCGCACTATATAAAGAGGCAAAAATAAATTTAAAAAAAAGTTAAGATGCTGGTGCACAATCAAATTTGATGGTGCTGCTTAAAGCCAAGTTCGATCTTAGGAACTTGGAAGGCAGGCATCAGTAAACAGAAACATCCTTCCTATTGCAACCAAAATCCCAAATACTCCATACACCACAACATTCACATCGGTAGTACAATGCATGCTCCATAATTGCAGATCAGCAACGAAACACAAGCTCGACATTTTGGGCACTATTACATATTGTAACCTTGACCTACTAATTATCACTAAGACCTGGTTTAATGACACATCCCACACCATATTCGACCTTCTTCTTCTTCCTAACTACCCCATCATCAGGAAGACAGAGAGTAGGGGGAGGCCATGCTACCATCTTCAGAGACTCCCTACAAAGCAAGGAGCTTCCCAATTGCCCTTTTTCCACACTCCAATGCCAAACCCTGGAACTACGAGTGCAACACAACTCCCCTTTGAAACTTAATGTCATCTATCACCCACCAGGTGACAACTCTGCCTTCTTCGAGGAATACATTGATCTTGCAGAACACAACACAACAACGTAGCCTTTTATGAGGTTTTTATCTTCCTTCGGGCAGCAGAGAAGATTCGGCAGTGAACCAGCTTGCCACCTTACTCTCCACAAACAATCTCATTCAACACAATCTTAAACCAACACACTTAGAAGGCTCTATACGTCACTAATAACCTGCAAATATGACATCCTCTCAGTCAATGAACCCATTCCGGTAGACTGGTCTGACCACTTTCTTATTCCTTTCTCATTTCAACTCTCTCACTTTTTGACTAAGGGCCAATCAAAAAGAGCAACTTCATGAGCATTGACATAACCACACTCAGCAAATCTGAAGGTACTTACCCACCCCCCCCCATTAATCCCGCTACAGATGTCAACATCTCAAATATCCACTGAATTGACAGTCTCTCTGTTTTGCTTGCCGAGGCAGCCCCACTCCAAAACAAAGACAAAAGACCAACTCCAACTGGTTCATGGTTTAATAAGCCCCTATACGAGGGGGAAAAAAACTTGAGATCTCTGTACAAAAAATGGAGACAGACCCATCCACCATGTGCATTATCACTATACCAAAGGCATATATTTTGTGACAAATCAAACCACCTTAGCCCTTTTGGTGCTTTCCTCGGCCAATGGCCGACGCAAGCACTACCTCCCTGGTGTGGCGCACGTTCAATGGCCGACACCAGGGAGGGCCCCATTTAATCCTCCGGTGCAAAGCACTGGAGGTTGTTTTTTTTTTTCCCCCTGGAAGAGAGGCGGAAGGCTTTCCGCGTGAGGCGGAAGGCTTTCCGCGTCTCCCCTCGCACCCCCTCCCGCCCATCTGTGACGTCAGCGCGCCGCGAGGCGCTCTGACGTCACTGATTTCCCCACCGGAGCCGAGGACAGCCGCAGGTAAGGCCACGCTCGACTCCGATGGGGAAATCAGGCCAAAAACGGCCTCCCCAGCTTTCAGGGAGGCCTCGTTTGAAAGGGGAGAGTCTCCCCTTTCAAACGAGGCCTTCCTGAAAGGGTTTCCTGGCCGTGGATCTTGGCAGCGCTGCGATCCATGGCCAGGAAACCCCACTAGACACCAGGGATGTCTTTGGGGGGGTTGGCCCTCGTGGGGATGGGCGACCCCCCCCCCCGGGGGGGGGGGCATATTTTTTTTATTTAATAACATCAGCTTTCCGTGGGAGGGTGCGATCACCCCACCTAAATGTAAAAAAAAAAAATATTTTGAAAAAAAAAAATGGCAGTGAAATTGGCAGGGGGTCGGGGCTCCTGCTCAGTGGACAACTCCTTGTGGAGGCAACATTTTTTTATAGTCATGTGCTTTCCGTGGGTGCCACAATCGGCCCCCAGGGAAGCCATAACTATAAAAAACAAATAGAGAAAGAGAGATCTCTCTCTATATATATATATATACATATATACATATATATATATATATTTGAAAAGGTTTGCCATCTTGTGAGATGCACTCCCAGGAAGTAAGCAGACACAGGAACTGGGATATTAAAACACACTGACCAGCAGTTTAATGCGACGCGTTTCAGGCTTACGCCCTTCTTCAAAGCCAACTGCTCTCCAGGACGGCCAAACATTACTGCCAGCATTTTCCCTCCATTTATTCAAGTCACGCCCCAAGTGGGCCTCAAGTCACGCCCCAAGTGGGCCGGCAAATCACATTGCCTGCAAAGCATGATGGGGCTGGTAGTTCCTTACCCATGTGGGTCTGTTTGTAGCCATCACTGGTTTTCAAAGTTCTTTAAATGGTGCTTTAAAATAAAGAAACACAGCTCTCTTTACAGGCCGCTCCTCCTGTTCCACCCGCAGTCAATATAAAACAGCAGGCGGCCCTGCTTGGGATCTTGCGGTGGTGCTTCTCTCGACCAAGGCGGGCCGAATTATTTATTTGAAAAGGTTTGCCATCTTGTGAGATGCACTCCCAGGAGGTAAGCAGACACAGGAACTGGGATATTCAAACACACTGACCAGCAGTTTAATGCGACGCGTTTCAGGCTTACGCCCTTCTTCAAAGCCAACTGCTCTCCAGGACGGCCAAACATTACTGCCAGCATTTTCCCTCCATTTATTCAAGTCACGCCCCAAGTGGGCCTCAAGTCACGCCCCAAGTGGGCCGGCAAATCACATTGCCTGCAAAGCATGATGGGGCTGGTAGTTCCTTACCCATGTGGGTCTGTTTGTAGCCATCACTGGTTTTCAAAGTTCTTTAAATGGCGCTTTAAAACAAAGAAACACAGCTCTCTTTACAGGCCGCTCCTCCTGTTCCACCCGCAGTCAATATAAAACAGCAGGCGGCCCGCTTGGGATCTTGCGGTGGTGCTTCTCTCGACCAAGGCGGGCCGAATTATTTATTTGAAAAGGTTTGCCAGTGATGGCTACAAACAGACCCACATGGGTAAGGAACTACCAGCCCCATCATGCTTTGCAGGCAATGTGATTTGCCGGCCCACTTAGGGCGTGACTTGAAGCCCACTTGGGGCGTGTCTTGAATAAATAGGGAAAATGCTGGCAGAAATGTTTGGCCGTCCTGGAGAGCAGTTGGCTTTGAAGAAGGGCGTAAGCCTGAAACGCGTCGCATTAAACTGCTGGTCAGTGTGTTTTAATATCCCAGTTCCTGTGTCTGCTTACTTCCTGGGAGTGCATCTCACAAGATGGCAAACCTTTTCAAATAAATAATTCGGCCCGCCTAGGTCGAGAGAAGCACCACCGCAAGATCCCAAGCGGGGCCGCCTGCTGTTTTATACTGACTGCGGGTGGAACAGGAGGAGCGGCCTGTCAAGAGAGCTGTGTTTCTTTGTTTTAAAGCACCATTTAAAGAACTTTGAAAACCAGTGATGGCTACAAACAGACCCACATGGGTAAGGAACTACCAGCCCCATCATGCTTTGCAGGCAATGTGATTTGCAGGCCCACTTAGGGCGTGACTTGAAGCCCACTTGGGGCGTGTCTTGAATAAATAGGGAAAATGCTGGCAGAAATGTTTGGCCGTCCTGGAGAGCAGTTGGCTTTGAAGAAGGGCGTAAGCCTGAAACGCGTCACATTAAACTGCTGGTCAGTGTGTTTTAATATCCCAGTTCCTGTGTCTGCTTACTTCCTGGGAGTGCATCTCACAAGATGGCAAACCTTTTCAAATAAATAATTCGGCCCGCCTAGGTCGAGAGAAGCACCACCGCAAGATCCTAAGCGGGGCCGCCTGCTGTTTTATACTGACTGCGGGTGGAACAGGAGGAGCGGCCTGTAAAGAGAGCTGTGTTTCTTTGTTTTAAAGCACCATTTAAAGAACTTTGAAAACCAGTGATGGCTACAAACAGACCCACATGGGTAAGGAACTACCAGCCCCATCAAGCTTTGCAGGCAATGTGATTTGCCGGCCCACTTAGGGCGTGACTTGAAGCCCACTTGGGGCGTGTCTTGAATAAAAAGGGAAAATGCTGGCAGAAATGTTTGGCCGTCCTGGAGAGCAGTTGGCTTTGAAGAAGGGCGTAAGCCTGAAACGCGTCGCATTAAACTGCTGGTCAGTGTGTTTTAATATCCCAGTTCCTGTGTCTGCTTACTTCCTGGGAGTGCATCTCACAAGATGGCAAACCTTTTCGAATAAATAATTCGGCCCGCCTAGGTCGAGAGAAGCACCACCGCAAGATCCCAAGCGGGGCCGCCTGCTGTTTTATACTGACTGCGGGTGGAACAGGAGGAGCGGCCTGTAAAGAGAGCTGTGTTTCTTTGTTTTAAAGCACCATTTAAAGAACTTTGAAAACCAGTGATGGCTACAAACAGACCCACATGGGTAAGGAACTACCAGCCCCATCATGCTTTGCAGGCAATGTGATTTGCCGGCCCACTTAGGGCGTGACTTGAAGCCCACTTGGGGCGTGTCTTGAATAAATAGGGAAAATGCTGGCAGAAATGTTTGGCCGTCCTGGAGAGCAGTTGGCTTTGAAGAAGGGCGTAAGCCTGAAACGCGTTGCATTAAACTGCTGGTCAGTGTGTTTTAATATCCCAGTTCCTGTGTCTGCTTAATTCCTGGGAGTGCATCTCACAAGATGGCACACCTTTTCAAATATATATATATATATATATATATATATATATATATATATATATTACCTACTGGCGGTCGCCAGTAGGTAGTTATAGTTAGGACCTAGTTTCCATAGGAAAACATTTTTTGATGTGCTACTAACTTTGGCGTCGTTTGACGAATCTTTACGAAATTTTCAAAAAAGTTCCTCTTTTTAGATCAGCTCCTATCTTGAAATTTTGGGGGTGATTCGTCAACGGGGGGCTGAGAAAAAAGGGGGTCCCAAAACGTGTTTTCTCCATGCAATTTCCATAGGAAACTTTAGACAAGGCTACAGGTCAAACTGCTGGACGGAATTACGCCAAATTTGGCAGGGAGAAAGGTCTTGGTCCAGAAAGCACGCTTTTGTTTAAATGGGGTAAATCCGTTCAGTAGTTGTTGTGAAATATCAAATTTTACAGATATCGATATTTGAGAATTCTGACATCTGATTGGCTGAGGCGTTACGAGCACGAGATTGCGGCTCATTGGCTGCGAACGGTTGAAACTAGGAAGTGTTGGCAGCCATTTTGTGACTCAGTTGAAAGGAGTAGGGGGGGAAAAAAAGAAAAATTGTATAAGAGGGTATAGTAGGAACATTGTGGACATATTTTAAGCAGTCTGTACGGTGCACAGACGGGTAGTGTGAATGTTGCGTAGGCCATGGAAATTACGTCCGCAAAACAACGATGCGCGGTATTGCGGCAATGTTCAGTAGGCTGTGGAAATCATGTTGGGAAAACAACAATGCGCCGTATTGTGGCCTACCTTTAATATAATGCGCAGTAATGTTTACTTATAATTAACCCTGGGCGTAGTTCGCGTAGTAGCGCTACGCGTAGCTACGCGAAGTGCACTTCGCACTACGCCAGCTACGCGAACTGCGCAGTGCACTGTGCAAAATGCTGTTCGCACTGATTGCACAGTGCCGGATGCTTGTCCGCACTGTGCAATCATTGCAAACCGCATCTTGCACAGTGCAAGCGGTCGTTTTCATCCGCTCGAGTAGATTTGTACTCGAGCGGCAGCTTTCTCAACGCGGACTGGTAGTTTCTCATCGCGAGCGGTCTCGAGCATACGCGACGACTCGCAATGAGAAACCTGACCTCCCCGCGTTGAGAATCTCGCCGGGAGGTTTATTTTCCACGCTCGCGATCTGCAACTTGATGTTGCTGATCGCGAACGAGGAAAAATTCTCACCGGGATGTTATTTTGCTCGCTCGCGGTCGCCAACTTGACGTTGAGGTCCGCGAGCAAGCAAAAAATGCCCGCTACGCGTTTTTGCACTGTGCTACGTGCAATTCGCGTAGCGCGTAGTTGCACAAACTACGCAAACTACGCGAGCATAGCGTAGTCCTACGCCCAGGGTTACTTATAATGCGGTCTTCACTTTTATCACGGATAGTGTCACTTTGTTAGAGAAAATTTAATATTATGTGGGAGGGCGTGTTCTCTCCCTGTGCGCGGAACAAAATTAACGTTTAATTGGCTGAGGTGTTCCAACAACGAGCTTAATGTTCATTGGCTGCGAACCATTGAAAGTAGAAGTGTTGCCAGCCATTCTCTCCCCCTCCGCGGAGTAGCAAGGACATCTGATTGGCTCACATGTTCCAAGCAGGACCTTCCAGAGCTTAATGTTCATTGGCTGCGAACCATTGAAAGTAGAAGTGTTGCCAGCCATTCCCTCCCCCTCCGTGGAGTAGCAGGGACATCTGATTGGCTGACGTGTTCCAAGCAGGACCTTCCCAAGCTTAATGTTGATTGGCTGTAAACCATTGAAAGTAGAAGTGTTGTCAGCGATTCCCTCCCCTCCGCGGAGTATCAGGGACATCTGATTGGGTAACGTGTTCCAAGCAGGACCTTCCGAAGCTTAATGTTCATTGGCTGTGAAGCATTAAAAGTAGAAGTGTTGGCAGCCATTCCTTCCCCCTCTGCGGAACACTATGGACATTTTATTGACTAAAGTGTTCCGAGTACAAGTTTGCTCCTTATTGGGTGGGAACGGTTCACTGTTGTCAGCCATTTTGTGACGCACTTCAAAGGAGTACAGGAAAAAAAAAGTAGTAGAGGGGAGGGTAGGAACACTATTAACTCTGTACAGTGGTCACAAGGTGGTGGACAGGGACTGTGAAGGTAAAAATTGTTTTTTATATACTTTAAGGGCCGTTTATATAATTTGCGTGGGGCCTACAAATCACGGCGGAAAAATAACAGAGTGTGTTGCGGTCTTCTTTTTATCAAGTCAGCGGGTGGGATACTTCCCAGGAGCAGTATTTACTTATAATATGGTGTTTACTTTTCTGACGGGAGTGCTACATCTTTGGAGGAAAAATTATAATATGGAGGAGGGGGTTGCAAAAAGAAAGCGCGCTGTTGCGGTCTTCATTTAAATAAGGTTCTGAGTAGGCTACTTCTCGGGAGCAATGTTTACTTATAATGTATAGTTATAGTGCGGTGCTTACTTCTGTCGCGGGGAGTGCTACTTCCTTGCAGCAAAATAGTAGGTGTGGTTGCGCTGCAAAAATTTCAGTCTAGGTTTGAAACAGTTTTTATTAAGCAATCACAAATATACTTTCTTAGGAAAGTGTAGCTGTATATATCAGAGGGGTGACAAATAAAAACGCAATTCATAAAATATCCCTCAAGCATGGCCACACCCTCCCTTTTTTTTGTCGTCTATAGTTTGTAAAAGTGTTGCCCCATATTCTTGTTAATATAAGAGGGCATCAGTTACTTTTAGATAAAGTAGAAAAGAAGTGCTACAAGAAACACTCCCGCACTACATCATCTCAAGTCACAACAACAATAACAAGTAAAAAACAGTTAAACACAAATGACGTCATATTACCTAGAAACGTACGCTTCATCAAAACATTAAATGAAGCACTATGTATATAATTTTTTTTTAGGGACTACTATTTTATAAAATATTAGCAGTGTTACAAACTGTGAAGTAGTAAGTTATCAACGGAAATAACTGTAGTATATGTTGTTAATGTCTCGCACAGATAGATCTCCAACCCCTTTGAAGTACTATAAACTCACAGTATTAAAATGTACAGGGTGCGGTAATAGTATTCCACAGGAGAAAAAGAATAAGGAGCACAACAAAAAAATCAAAATGTTTACAATTTCTATTCTGTAGAAGTCGGGAAAGTTTTGTCGTAGTGCTTAGAGGTCGCTTACTGCTCCGCTAACAGATCACGTACTCCTTTAAGAACATATAGGATAGTAGTAATATATACACTACTATTCCTATAAATTCTATAGGGAGAACGAGAATAGGAACCACAACAGAGAAAAAGAGAAATACCAAAATATCATTAAAAAATGTAGGGTTTATCAAAGGCATTCAGTAAGAAAGTGTCTATGCAAACAATCTTTTTTAAACTGCAATTTCGAAAAATATTGTCACTGTAAAAATATCTGATCAAGTAAGTTATAAAGGTCAGTAAGCTGTATTTGAGATGGTTTACTCCTGGCGGCGACAAATCTCCAATTCCTGTTGTGTGAAAATATGACACTCTACTACAATATAGAGAGTGACACTGATGCCACACAAAAAGGAAAAGGAAAATAAAGTCATGAACACAAAACAAGATCAATAACGAAATACTTTCCAGCGGTGAATATGTTCAGAGCTTCTTTTCTCCGGGACTTCGAAATCTTTCATCTTCGCGCCAACGGGTCATAAACTCCTCTGAGATCATAATGACTGTGAATATTACAATATACATATTCACACTATATGATCCCAAGGGGGAAACAGAGTAAGAACCAGAAGCTGCTGACGTTACTTATAAATCTTTAGTCTTCGCGCCCACAGTTCACCAACACCTCTGAGGTCAAGTATAGTGTCAATATTATAATATACAAAGTGACACTATATGAGCTCAAATGAGCCAGAAAAGGAATAGGGTTTCCTCTATTTTGTCTGTTTCTGAATACAAGCTGCTGACGTTGCATATAAATGGCAAAAACAACCAATAACATTTTTTTTCTAAACACAAATCTTTAAATATTCACAAATAGCTACGTATTATAAATATCTACTATGCCATAATCAAACAACTTACAACTCCGTAATATGTTTTGTTGTCGCAAAAGAAGAATCCGATGCTAGAAAACGGAATCTGCATCACAGAATGGACACGCGTAAATAACTCTCAAAAATGAAACTAATCGAACAACGGGTGTGGTTTATATACTTTTTGGTTATTGAGTAGTCTATAGAAGGAACATGCGGCTCCGCCCATTTAGATGTCACGTTTTACAGTTGACACGTGCTCACGTTTTCACTGTTTAACTTGTGCAGGTGTTGGGAAAAGTTACAAAATGTGAAGCGGTAAAGGTTTCGATTTCGATCCCCACACGTATAAGCTCCTTAATATGTACATACGTTGGAGACCTTAAAAACTGTTACCCGGTAAACCGTGTCATTTCCTTTCTCGTGACTAAAAACATCTATTAATTGCTGTAATTCTAAATAGAAGATATAAAAAAAATATCATTCACAATAGAAAAAAAAATACGTGCTAATATTTCTCATCACTATAGTTTTAAATTAAAAAAATGCCAGCATTTGTAAAGCGTACAGCTACCTCCAGAGAGGTGTCCCGGCGCTCGGGGCGTCAGGAAGATTAAGCAAGGTATTGCCCACAGTGACATAGTGGTGGGCTACCGTGCCGCCGGAGCCCGGAATCGAACTGTGAACGCTGTTGTTCGAAGTCAGGTATCATAGCTGCTGCGTCACACTTTTTCCACACTTATATGTTAATTAGTGCTAATTAAGTTTTAAACATTGTTAAATTATAACTTATAACAGACTACTGTTACAGTTAGTTTTTCACTACAAAAAGTATGCACGTCTTTTTAAAATTTACTTAAAAACAATATAGGTTTCAGGGACATTGTAGTTACAAATTAGCATTTAAAAAACCATTGAAATTCACTGAAAAAACCATAGGTTTCAGGCACGTTATAGTTAGAAATTAGCATTTAAAAAACCTTAGAAATTCACTGAAAAAACCATAGGTTTCAGGCACGTTATAGTTAGTTAGACATTTCACTCGTACAAAACTATAGAAATTCCACCGTTATAGTTAGTTCAGCTAACTATAACTCGCGCCCCCGCAATGCACTGCTGATGACGTCACATATTACATCATTCATGACATGGTCAGTGACATCACTGATGACATCACTGATGACATCTCAAATGACTTCACTGATGACATCACTGACGACATCATCCACGTGAAAATCTGATGCACCTCCTCACACTCTAATATAACCTTTGATACACCCACTGTAAAATACAGACTACCATTTTCTAGATCATTGACACACCAATACCAGTTACTACATACGCACTCACTGATTGCTAGGTCTACACACACATCCACTCATTCATCCATACAATAACTCATACATGCAGTCACTCATCAATACAACACTATCATATGCACTCATACACCTATACAGACAATCACATACCGCCACTCATCCATGCAGTTACTCACACACCTACTCAGTCATGCTAAGAATCTATCACACTCCCATTTACTCACTTATACAATTATACACACACCACCTCACTTATTCATACAGATACTAACGCATACTTACTGTGTTATATAATCAGTGATACAAGTACACACTGATCTATACAGCCAGTCTCACAATCACTGACTATCATGTAGAGTCCTTTATATACTTCAACTCTCACATACACTGCCTTTTACATATGTAGTTACTTGGACATGTACCACTGAGTCATTCATTCACTCACCAAGACACCGATACACACACTCACGCACCCATACAGCTGTTTCCACATGCACTCTTGAACCCATACACCCAGTGAATCAACCACTCACACATCTATGCACAGAGTCACACACCTCCCACCCACCCCGCACACACACTCAATCTCCCCCAAAAAATACTCAGACAACCAATCAATAACCTATATAGACACTCATGTAGCTACTGACCAACCCATGCAGCAGCTTGCACAACAACAGACAGACTGATACAGACATTCACACAGTTTAGTCACTAACCCATGCATTCAGTAAGACACATTTAATCACTCAATTATACAGTCAATCATGCACCTACTAAATCATCCATTCAGACACTCATACACCCACTCATTCTTCCATACACCTTGGAATATATATAAAACATATTTTAAAAATTACAGAAACACACAGTCACTGGATGATGTCGTCAGTGATGTCATCAGTGGTGTCATTTGAGATGTCATCAGTGATGTCATCAGTGATGTCACTGACCATGTCATGAATGATGTAATATGTGACGTCATCAGCAGTGCATTGCGGGGGCGCAAGTTATAGTTAGCTGAACTAACTATAACGGTGGAATTTCTATGGTTTTGTACGAGTAAAATGTCCAACTAACTATAACGTGCCTGAAACCTATGGTTTTTTCAGTGATTATTTATATATATATATATATATATATATATATATATATATATATATATATATATATATTCTGCTCCAATGGTTGTCCACCTGGTGAGCAGCACTCGATCAGCAGCTTTGTTTATGATAGGCAGGGACGAGGATCCGCTTGTAAAAACTGCTCCGTAATGGAAATGCCTGACGCGTTTCGAAGCTCCATATGCTTCTCTTCAGAGGCTTGAACGGAGACAGTGTGTGCAAACGCTGAACCCACTTCGTCATTTTCATATTGCACACCCACCAATGGGAAGCTCGAATGAGACTGTGCATTGTGGGAAATGTGGTCCGGATAGCACACAAATCTTGTCCTGCATGGACTCTGCAAGTGGACTCGTCCTCAATCCTGTTTGCGGCTGCTGGCCCACATAGCCGATATGATAGTTACCATGTCGGGTGGCCCCCATAACATTACGGGGTGGTGCACACTCCGCGGCATATATATATATAGAGAGAGGGAGAGTCTCTCTCTCTATAGATGATATATGTATATATATGTATCTATATACATATATATGTATATATATATATGTATATAGATACATATATATACATATATGTAGAGATAAAATCTGATATATATATACATATATATATATATATATATATATATACATATGTATATAGGTGTTGATATATATATATATGTATATATATATACACTGAAAAAACCATAGGTTTCAGGGACGTTATAGTTAGAAATTAGCATTTAAAAAACCTTAGAAATTCACTGAAAAAAACATAGGTTTCAGGGACGTTATAGTTGGAAATTAGCATTTAAAAAACCTTAGCAATTCACAAAAAAAAACATAGGTTTCAGGGACGTTATAGTTAGTTGGAAATTTCACTCATACAAAACCAGAGAAATTCGGCTGTTATAGTTTGTTGAGATAACTATAACTTGCGCCCCCGCAATGCACTGCTGATGACATCACATTTTACATCATTCATGACATGGTCAATGACATCACTGATGACATCACTGATGACATCTCAAATGACATCACTGATGACATCATCCACGTGATAATCTGATGCACCTCCTCACACCCTAATATAACCTTTGATACACCCACTCTAAAATACAGACTACCATTTTCGAAACCATAGACTCACGAATACTAGTTACTACATACCCACTCACTGATTCCTAGGTCTACACACACGTCCACTCATTCACCCATACAGTCACTCATACATCCAGTCACTTATCAATACAGCACTATCATTTGCACTCATACACCTATACAGACACTCACACATCGCCACTCATCCATAGTTACTCACACACCTAGTCAATCATGCAAAGAATCATTCACACTCCCATTGACTCACCTATGCAGTTTTGCACACACCACCTCACTTATTCATACAGATACTAACACATACTTACTCTCTTATACAATCACTGATACAAGCACACACTCATCCATACAGCCACTCTCACAATCACTCACTCTCACATATAGTGATTTATATACTCCAACACTCACATATACTGCCTTTCACATATGTAGTTACTCACACATGTACCACTGAGACATCCATTCACTCACCAACACACCCACACACACACACTCACCCACCCATACAGCCCTTCACAGATGCACTCTTGAACCCATACACCCGGTGAATTACCCACTCACACATCTATGCACAGAGTTACACACCCCCCACCCACCCACACAGACACTCAGGCACCCATACAGATACTCAGACAACCAATTAATAACCCATATAGACACTCATGTAGCTACTCACCAACCCATGCAGCCGCTTACACACCAACTGACAGACTGATACAGACATTTACACAGTTTAATCACTAACCCATGCATTCAGTAAAACACATTTAATCACTCACTTATACAGACAGTGACGTACCTACTAAATCATCCATTCAGACAGTTATACACCCACTCATTCTTCAATACACCTTGGCAGATATCTATATTAAACATATTTAAACTTTACAGAAACACATAGTCACTGGATGATGTCATCAGTGATGTCACTGGAGATGTCATCAGTGATGTCACTGACCATGTCATGAATGATGTAATATGTGACGTCATCAGCAGTGCATTGCGGGGGCGCGAGTTATAGTTAGCTCAACTACCTATAACAGCCGAATTTCTCTGGTTTTGTATGAGTGAAATTTCCAACTAACTATAACGTCCCTGAAACCTATGGTTTTTTTAGTGAATTTCTAAGGTTTTTTAAATGCTCATTTCTAACTATAACGTTCCTGAAACCTATGGTTTTTTCAGTGAATTTCTAAAGTTTTTTAAATGCTAATTTCTAACTATAATGTCCCTGAAACCTATGGTTTTTTCAGTTAATTTCTAAGGTTTTTTAAATGCTAATTTATAACTATAACGTCCCTGAAACCTGTGTTTTTTTTCCAGTGAATTACATAAATACATGCATACTTGTGTACTGAAACAATGACTGTAACAGTACTGTGTCATGACTCTTAATTCAGCCATGATTAAAACTTAGTTCGCACTGATCAAAATATTGAAGCATGGTGCTGCTAAATGTTTCCTATGTTTATTTCTATTTGTTGTATTCTGAACCATAGTTTATTCATATGTCTTGTATTGAGAATCATAGCAAGTGTGACGCGTTTTCAGTCACGAGGATGCAAATGAGACGCTTTGGCGGTTAACAGTTTTCAACCTCTACCAACGTGTGCACATGTCAAACAGTTAACACATGTGAGGATGCAAATGACAAGCTTTAGCGGTTAACAGTTTTCAACCTTTCCCAACATGTGCACCTGTCAAACAGTCAAAACGTGAGCACATCTTAATTGAAAACGTGATATCTAGATGCGTGGGGCAGCACGTTGCTTCCATAGACTACTTAGTAACCAAAGACTATATACACCACACCCCGCCCTTTCAGAATCCCTTACTTTCGTTTTTGCGACTCATTTACCTGTCTCCAGTCTGCGATACAGCTTCCTTTCTCCAGCGCCGGATTCTTCTTTTACGACAACAAAAGAGATTACGGACTTGTAAGTTGTTCGATTAAGGAATAGTAGATATGTATAATACGTGAGTATTTATCCAAATGATGGAATTAACCATTGTAATTGCTTCTTGTGCTCTAGGAAACAAGTAACTAAAAGTATTTCTTGAAAGAATAATATTTAGAAAAAAGTTTTTTTATATCTAGATATCGACACTTATCAAGATATCGAAACTTTAGCTATTCGTACAAAAGATGCTAAAAAGTTCAATGTGGTTTGATATTCAGTTGTTACATTATTTGTTTATTTGCATTTATATCCAACGTCACCAACTCCTGTTCACAATGAGACTGAAAGTGATGTTGCGGTGGCGATAGGGGCTTGTGAATATATGCCCCTAAATGTTAACACGAATCGTCGAGCAATGTAAATTGGTGCAATATGTAAGTTGCAACTGTGGGGCATATTAACAAGCCCCTATCGCCACCACAACTTACTTTCAGTGACGTTGTAGTGGCGATAGGAGCCTCGCCTTATTAACAAGGCAGCGTTAAGCCACTTAACGTGGCTTAACGCTGCCTTGTTAATAAAGGCCCCTTTCACAATGTGTTTAGTGTGAAAGGGGCGTGCAGTGGTTGTTGTGGTGGGCGTTCCACCACAACACCCATTGATTTTGACGCTGCCCCCTATTAACAACGGCAGCATTAAATAGGAGGCAGCGCCAAAATTAAGTCTAGGAAAACCCTGCTCTTAATTTGGCGAAAGGAGGAGAAATGCTTTATTTCTCCTCGTTTTTGCTTTTTCCATGTGTGCTGCCTTGTGCAGCACACATGGAAAAATCAACATGCCATGGTTTGTTTATATACAGGAAGGTGTCCCTTCCTGTACATAAACAAACCTTTTTTCAAAATGCCGTTTTGTAACTTACATGTGTGCTGCATGAAGCAGCACACACGTAAGTTACAAACTGGCATTTTAGGTTTGTTTATCAGCAGGAAGGGACGCCTTCCTGTACATAAAAAACCTCCCTGTTCGTAGACACCCTTGCACTCTGGTGCAAGGGTGCCACCTTCCGAGCTAAGTTGTGAAACTTAGCGCCATCGCAGTGGGAAACGCAAGGCTGCACCATATACTTGCTAATATGGTGCAGCCTCGCGTTTCCCAAGTGGCGCAGAGAGGCGTTAAGCCAAGAAGGCTAACGCCTCTCTCCGCCACTTCCTTCATAATATTCCCCTGTGTGCCACTTTTTTACATAGCACAGAAATCGATTATGACTTTCTCTCTGCCCGTCAGATGCCCCCAACAGCCCAGTGACGATCAACGCAATGGGCATCTGTTACCTTCCTTTTACAAACGACGACAGCAAAAACCGTTACAGAGAGGGAGGAAACAGGGGGGGGAGTGAGGGAGGGGGTATTGGCTCAAGGGACATGTCATTCCCAGTCTCTCGATCTCCCGCCCCTGTGATGTACGCAGGTTCAGCACGAGCACGAAGCTTGACAATACCTTAACTTATATTCACGCGTGCTTCACAAGTGTGCACAAACCAATGCACAAAGTGTGCAAACAACATTTCATTTTTTTCATCTCACTGAAGTTAATAAAGCATGTCCGTGTTAAAGCCCCCCCCCCCCAGTATTTTCCCACAAGCTTCAATCTGCAGAAGGCCATTTCTTGTAGATTACCCCGGCCGAATTTGGACCCCAATTCATCACTGTACCTTACACATAAGACCATGTAACCCTTGCAACATCACACATCATTTCACGAAAACACTTAAATATATACGGCTAACTTCAACAATACCTTCCCAAACACTCATACGAAGTACCATAATCACTAATCCCTTTACCACCATGTATTTCACCTCATCTGTCTTTTCATTCTTCATACTCAGCAACTACTAACAGTGTTGACTCTATCCAAATGCAAAGGAGAAACCCTTTTCATATCACAGTTGAGAGTGTCACCATATCACTGAAACCATATTCCATACGGAGCACACGGTCGGGCCCCTCCCCCATCGGCTCCATGGCGCTAGGTGCCCGCGTGTGTCTGGGGCTTCCTTCCAATTCCCGGCCCCTGGAGAATCTACCTGTATGGTCACATGCGCCCAGACAAACCTCCTAAAAGCGGTGAGGCAACCTCCCACCCGGCCTCTGCCAAAAGCACCATAAGTACTCTTCCTGCACCCATGACCCTAAAATGGCGGCTAATAGGCAGCAATGAGGAGTATCCTACTGAGACAGCCCAGGAGACACCTGAAGAAGCGGCGCAAATTACCCTTGAGGCCCCTGAGAATACAAAGGGGAAAGATAAAAATGGGGACCGGCCGAATGGAACACCAGGGGCAGAACCTCTTGCCTGACCCCAAGATGGCCGCCACAGTGGTCCTTTACCACGATGAGCTACTACTCTTGGACAAAATTGGACACCGTCTAGACCTCAAGCATATCCCCCATCCGGCTCACCCATCAGGACACTGAACCTGTGGTCGTGCCACCGACCTTTCAGACCTAGCATTTTGGCCAATGCCTGGTGGAGCTACCTTGCTAGCTATAGAGGAGATGGGCTGTTGACTTCCCCCTCGGCCGTCACCTACCCAGCCAGACTTTGGGCAGACTTTCCTTCGTCTCTCCGCCTTATCTCACTCCTACCCTTCTTCCTTACCCCCCTACCCTTCTACTCTCCACTTATCTCGTCTTCTATGCTCTTTAAATGTTTCTAGCAACAGATGTAACTTGTAACTGATGTAACTTTGTAACAATGTGGAACCTCATGTAAAGCGCTCTGATACCTCCGGGTCTAGCCAGTGCTATATAAAACTCAAATAAATAAATAAACCATGCGTACATGGACCTGTAGCTTTTCGTAATAGCACATACTTAAAGGAAACATACAAATACATATATACCACTGCTATATAATTATGGAATCTTCCGATGCATAACACATGTAAAAATACATATAGAAAGGGACGTGTGATTCTTAGTCTCTCGATCTGCCGGCCTTCTAATGTCTCCACATTCTGCATGGCCAGGGACTGTGACAGTTGCCTACACTTATGTACAAATATAGCTCACCAGTGTCAAAAGTTCGAGCACAACGTCTGCACGCAACATTTCTTTTTTTTTTATTTCCCTCAAGTTAATAAAACATTCCTCTTCTAACCCCCCCCCTCCCCACTATTTTTCGACAAGTAACAACTTGCAACATTTTCTTTATGTTGCCCGAATCCATTTTGGAAGCCAAATTAACCCTGTACCTCACTTTCAAAACCATAGACTCCTTTAAACATGACAAACTACACTTCTTCCTCCTCAAAAACTCCTAAATATATATGGGGTACTTCTTCAGCAACTACTCACACTCTATGCACATTTTGTAACAAATGTGACACACCACACTTCAGTAATACTATGTTTTTTACCAAATAAAAAAAAATGTCAAACTTAAAAATATCGTCTCAAACACTTAACCACTACTACACAATATATAACACACCTTATTAATTTTTTTTACTCACCTCTGTAGTTCGTATGCAGATTTCGAATTTCACAAACGCATGCAATATTTTCTTTCTCAGACAATAAATGTATAATTCTACACTCTCCTCAAGAATACAACCAGTAATGGCAAAATTCCCCTCTCTTTCCGCACAGATACATGTACATAACAAATAAAAATCCTTCCTTCATTATTTCAAATTGCAAAACACATTCCTATTGGTTACTCATATTAACCCTCTCTAACTCTCTTCTAAAACGCCCCAAACTGGTTCTCTTATTTTTTGGATTCCACACTCCCCCACACTGCCGCATCGCCATACAGCCCCGAACCCTTACAACAATTCAGAAGCCTATTTCTAATAATACTACCGCAAATTTTAAAGAACACTGGTGGTAGTGGTAGTGAAAATAAAGCAACTCTGAAACCTATCTCTGGAGTGCGGCATCCTTTGTGTTTCTGAATTTAAATATCGGGTAAGGATTCCACCCGTTGCTGCCTGCACCAGGTATTGAGCGCGCTGACATTGGGATTCAATTGCTTGTAATATATATTTACAGAGAGATTTCTCACTGCTGAAATTATGAGACTGTGAAAGAACTATAATGAGTCTCTTTGAAGTTACATGAAAGGCAGTAAAATGTGGTATTGCTGCAGAGTACAAAAACAAATTCATGCTAGATAGAGATATCTGACTTTTGTCTAGTGGCAGTTTTGATGCCATAAAGTAATGCAGAGGGCATGCTGGAAAGAACAGATCTGTATTATGTGGATAGCTAAGTGGATTAGTAAAGCCACACATTAGAAACACTTTGAAACAGATGAAATGTATGTGAGAGAGGGGCTTATAGGCCTGGGCGTAGTTCGCGGAGTTTTGCTACGCGGAACTCCGCGAAGTTACAAAAAACCTCTGCGAAGTTCCGCGAGTGGCGGAGTGCAGTGCGAACTGCAGTTTGTGCTGGTATTGCTGCCGCTCTGGTAGAAATTCTACCCGAGCGGCAGCTCGCGCTCGCGAAGTTACCGTTCGCGATCGTGAGCGAGGAAAAAAACTCGGCTGCACATCGCGAAGCAGAGTTTTCTGCACTCCGCGAGCTCTGCGAAGTGCAGAAAACTCTGCAAACTCCACGAACGGAGCGAAGTTCACCGCCAGGCCTACTATGGAGAGATGAGGGGCACGTTTGCTGGATGGTAGTGAGGGAATCAAAGGAGGTCATAGTGTGCAATTGTAAAGCACACTTTCACCCGTAGGCATCTTGGCGCTGAATAACAGATATTTATTGAAAGTCATGGGAGGGGAGGGCGCCAAAATGATTGTCGCACTGGCTTCCACCAGTGCTAAAGGCTGCGATGATGGGTATGTGGCAAGGTAAAGTAATACTGTCTTTTTTCTCTCTTTCGTAGTCTTTTTGGAGAGCGTACGGATTTTGCAAAGGAAAGGTAAGGTGACTTCGTCATCACTGACTGTTAAACACTTCACTCACGCACACACCCACCTACACTTTGAAACTAACAACCTATCTGCCTTCTACGTAGGATAGTGTTTTAAAAGGATAGTTTTAGGCACTAGCAGAGATGGCGTATCGTTGGATGAATGCTGCTCAGGCCCTAAGTCTGGTTCTGGAGTCCAGCTCTGAGGCAGGATCAGAGACTGAGACAGCAAATACTGAGACAGCATCTGAGGGAGAGGATAATGGAGCAGAATCTGGGAGTGATTTTTCAGTCGGCGCAATTCCATCCGACGACTATTCTTCCAGCGATTCTGAAGGAGACAATGTCAGTCGTGCTGTCCCTTTGCCAGCACAGTCTGTGCAGTGGGACACCAGTAGCAGGCTAGAGCAACCCAGAGAGCAGGCACGTGCGGGCGCAAGCACAGACGAAGCGCTATCTTGGCAGCCTCCCAATTTAGTTCAGCCCCAAATTCCGCCTTTCACTGGTGATGCTGGATGTAAAGTCGATACTGCTAATTTTTTGCCAATTGACTACGTCCATCTCTTTTTGGATGTTGACTTCCTTGCTGAAACTGTGCAGCAAACAAATTTGTGTGCTGAACAATTTCTGAGGGAGCATGGAGGCACACTTGGGCCTCATTCTAGGGCACACAAGTGGACTCCCACTTCTTTAGGGGAGTTGAAGATATTTTTGGGCCTCACGATTAAAATGGGGGTAGTGCATAAACCAACCTTGCTATCCTACTGGTATACTCACACGGTTTGGTTAACCCCCATCTTCGCACCATACATGAGCAGAGATCGTTTTTTGCTATTGCAACGAATGCTGCATTTCAATGACAATTCTGCTGCATTGCCCCGGGAACATCCAGACCATGACAGGTTGTTCAAAATTCGGCCTGTCGTGGAACATTTGTCTGCCAGGTTTCCAGAGGTTTATACTCTTGGAAAGAATATAGCCATTGATGAGTCCTTGATCTTGAATAAAGGGCGGCTGCTGTTCAGGCAGTACATTCCGAGCAAATGCGCTCGCTATGGCATCAAGCTGTACATGCTGTGTGAGAGCTCGACTGGCTATGTGTACAGCTTGAGAGTGTATACAGGAAAGGACCCAACTCTTAAACCCTGTAGGTTGCCCTCCCACGCTAGGGGTCACAGGAAAGATCGTATGGGCGCTTGTCCAGCCACTCTTTCACAAAGGTTATAACCCTTATGTGGACAATTTCTCTACAGGAGTAGAGCTGTTCAGTGAGCTCTACAAAGCTGGCACCTTGGCTTGTGGTACAATTCGTTGTCAACGCAAAGTATTCCCGCAGGAGCTTGTATGCAAGAAGCTCCAGAAATCCCAGAGTACCGTGTTGCGTTCCAACGAACTGCTCGCAGTCAAGTTCTCAGATAGGCGTGACGTGTACGTGCTCACTACAATTCATGCTGAGAGCACTTCCCCGTCACGGTTTGGGGTCAGATGGCTGAAGTCCACAAGCCCACCTGTATACTTGATTACAACAAGTACATGGGCGGAGTGGACAAGAACGACCAGGTTCTTCAGCCATACAATGCGAGTCGTAAAACTCGCACTTGGTATAAGCAACTGTTTGCTCACCTGATCCAGATGGCAACATACAATGCGTATGTTGTTTATCGTCAGACCACCACAGGAATACTCATGCCTTTCCTTGACTTTCAGTTGTCTGTGATTGAAAGTCTCACTGCTACAGAAGCAGCAGCCTCCACATCATGTGTTCTGGAGGACGTGGCAAGGCTGCAGGAGCAACACTTTGCTGATAAAATTCCTGCAACACCCGAAAAGGAGCGACCATGTCGTGGTTGTAAAGTGTGCTCAATGCAGGGAAAGAGGCAGGAGACTCGTGTTTACTGTCCCCAGAGTCCAAGTAAGCCTGCCTTCTGTTTTCCTACTTGCTTTATGTTGTATCATACTAAAGCAAAATACTGGGAAATTGACTGAGGTGGAGCTGCCAATAGGTAAACCTTTCAAGTGGTGTGAATGGATACCTACTGTCTGTGGGCCACTCCTTCACTACGCAAGCAGCTGCAGAATATTTGTTCCTCTACTTCAGGAAATCATGGACTTCTCAACACCTTTATCTGCTTTCAGAATGTGGTAATTGTTCTGTTCGCCAATTGACAAGTGCATTATAGTCCCGACACTGCACATACTGGTGGACAGAACATACGCCACGTTGTCACGGAGTACCATGTTTGGCAGAAAGTTAAAGGCTTGACTGGATTTTGAAGTGCTTGTTAGGGAACTTATGTATACTACACAAGGACCACCCTGATTGCCATTGAGAACCATAGTAAGTGTATTCATTCAAACAAATATCCAATGGGACTTCTTCACCAACATTTCTACTTGTTTTGAAAGTGTGCAAACTCAATTATTAACTTGTATCAGAACCATGTTATTGAAAAGGGATACAAGACACAATATCTTGTATGAAGATTCTTTTCACATCTCTAATTTAAGATGTGAATACAATCATCATACAAGATATTGTGTCCTGTACCCTTTCTCAATAACATTGTGTATGATGCAAGTTAGTAATTGAGTTTTCAAGCTGTCAAAGTAAAAGTGTCGGTGAATGAGACCCACATGACATTTGTTTGGCTTATTACTTTAGGGATCTTAGGCAATATACCCCAGCATGTTTGCCTTATTTTCAAAGGTAGATATGCTCGCTCAGTTCGAGATATGGCCTACTGGGATACTCAGACACCCCCCAACTTGCATCCACAAACTGGAAGGAGTTGGATTTAGCACAGTGAGAGCATTGATGGCACGTGACGGAAACGTTTTCTCAAGCTTCAAGTAGCTAGAATTGGAAGGCATTAGTATAGGGTCTCTTGACAATTAGACAGGATGAGTCAGGACTCTGATGAGGACAGACACACGAACGGGTTAGAACTGCTTACGGTAGGTGCGCTTTCCAAGGAATATTGCAAAGGTAGAAGGCAGATAGTAAAGGTAGTACAGATACACGTCATGACTTCATCTTCACCCATGGATTCAAATCCATTGCTGCCACTCTCGCACTGAATTTACTATAGTACTTATGGGTCAATGCTGCAGGCCTGGGCGTAGTTCGCGGAGTTTTACTAAGCGGAACTCCGCGAAGTTACAAAAAAACTCCACGAAGTTCCGCGAGTGGCGGAGTGCAGTTTGTGCTGGTATTCCTGCCGCTCGTGTAGAAATTCAACCCGAGCGGCAGCTCACGCTTGCGAACTTACCGTTCGCGATCGCGAGCGGGGAAAAAACTCTGCTGCACATCGCGAAGCGGAGTTTTCTGCACTGCGCGAGCTCTGCGGAGTGCAGAAAACTCTGCAAACTCCGCGAACGGAGCGAAGTTCACCGCCCAGGCCTACAATGCTGCTTGCCATGTTCATCCTCTGTTAGAACTTAGTAGATGGTCAGTTTGCTGTATGATAAGTGCATTACAGTCACTGCACATAACGGTGGATTGGACATATGCTACGTTGTCACGGACTACCTGTGTTTCACATTCAACCGTTCTTCATAGTTTATGACGTTCTCTTTAGAAAGCTTTTGAAAATTTCCAGCATGTTTGCCTTGGTTTCAAAGGTAGATATGCTTGCTCAGCTCGAGGAATGGCTTTGCGGCATACTCGGGCACCCCCCAACTTGCATCCACAAACTGGAAGGAGTTGGATTTAGCGCAGTGAGTGCGCTAAAGGCGCATGAAAGATATGTCTTCCTGAGCCTCATGTGGCTGTCATGGGAGCCATTAGTAAAAGTTCACTCGGCATGCGTTCAGTGACGTTCAGGAAGAAGGAGGCGGAGACTTGACAGTTAGTAAAATGTAGTCAAACTCATTATGTCTTGTGGCATATGAATGTGATGGGCCCTTGCATGGCGGCGGTATGTTTATGTGAGTGCAAGTGATCTGGTTGATGGGGCCCGTGGCTGGCGGTATGGAAGTCTTGTGTGTGGTGCGTGAATGGCGTGTGAATGGACTATAAAGTGGTTGGTGCAGTGAAGTGGCTTTATGGCTCCCCTTCAGAAGGCTTGGCTTAAATATTTATATACTTTGATAAGTATTTGTGCTTTAAAGCCAGCGTTTCTGGAGGTGCTAAAACCAACCAGTGTAAGTGGTGGATTAACTTTACCAAATGAGTGTCAGATTTATATTTGTGGCGGTTTAATGGCCTTTTTTTTGTTAATATGGGTAGCAGGGGACTTTGTGCCCTAGCTCAGTCGTCAGCTAGGCAAACCTTCACATTTTTGAGTAGTAGACAAGAAGGGAAGTACAGGGGTGAATGACTTGCCTGGCTCCCACTGGTTTTTTTTACCCAACATCCCCTGCAAACCTCAAATTTAGCTCAAATTCAAAATTTCTTCACATTTAAGTGATGGAAAGTTCAGGAATCTGTGGCGACCTACAAACTTCCATCTACCTAGTGTTTCCCCAGGTCTTCCGATAAAAATGGTACCTCACTCGTGTGGGTGGCCCAAGTACCCGCGACAGGCAAGGGCCCAAAACGTATTGAGGAGACATCAAAATTGCCCATCACAAAACGACCAGGTTTTGCAAGGGGGGTCACCTGGGTTTTTGGCCCGTGCTCGGCGGCCATCTAGGGAAACGTACCAAACCCACACATTTCTGAAAACTAGACACGTGGGGGAGTCCAGGGAGGTATTGCTTGCGTGGACCTCCCAATGTTTTCCTACCCAGAATCCCCTGCAAACCTCAAATTTAGCAGAAAGAAATCACTTTTTTAATCAAATTTCTGTGTGGGAAAGTTGTGGGATCACCGGGCTGACACAAATTTCCTACCATCCAGCATTCCCCCAGGTCTCCCTATAAAAATGGTACCTCACTCGTGTGGGTGGCCCAAGTACCCACGACAGGCAGGGGCCCAAATCGTATTGGGGAGACATCAAAATTGCCTATCACAAAACGACCTGGTTTTGCAAGGGGGGTCACCTGGGTTTTTGGCCCCGTGCTCGGCGTGTAAGGAAACTTACCAAACCCACACATTTATGAAAACTAGACACCCGGGGGAGTCCAGGGAGGTATGGCTTGCGTGGAGCCCCCAATGTTTTCTTACCCAGAATCCCCTGTAAACCTCAAATTTAGCTGAAAAAAATCACTTCTTCCACACATTTTTGTGTGGGGTCACCGTGCCGGCACAAGTGTCCTACCACCCAGCGTTCCCCTTCGTCTCCCGAGTAAAATGATACCTCACTTGTGTGGCTGTCTAATGCAGAATCGGCTAGAAGCGTATTTTTTTTTAAATGTAGCACTTAGAATTCGCTGTGCTATACCCTTAATCCCTATGTTTTTGGCTCTTCCCTGTCACAGGCCCTTGCCCACCCACACAAGTGAGGTATCATTTTACTCGGGAGACAAAGGGGAATGCTGGGTGGTAGGACATTTGTGCCGGCATAATGACACCGCACAAAAATGTGTGGAAAAAGTGATTTTTTTCTGCTAAATTTGAGGTTTGCAGGGGTTTCTGGGTAGGAAAACGTTGGGAGATCAACGCAAGCCATACCTCCCTGGACTCCCCGGGGTGTCTAGTTTTCAGAAATGTGTGGGTTTTGTAGGTTTCCCATGATGGCTGCTGAGCACAGGGCCAAAAACCCAGGTGACCCCCCTAGCAAAACCAGGTCGTTTTGTGATAGGCAATTTTGATGTCTCCTCAATAAATTTTGGGCCCTTGCCTGTCGCGGGTACTTGGGCCACCCACACGAGTGAGGTACCATTTTTATCGGGAGACCTGGGGGAACGCTGGGTGGTAGGAAATTTGTGTCAGCCCGGTGATCCCACAACTTTCCCACACAGAAATTTGAGAAAAAAATGTTTTTTCTGCTAAATTTGAGGTTTGCAGGGGATTCTGGGTAGGAAAATGTTGGGGGGTCCACGCAAGCAATACCTCCCTGGACTCCCCCTCATGTCTAGTTTTCAGAAATGTGTGGGTTTGGTAGGTTTCCCTAGATGGCCACCGAGCACGGGGCCAAAAACCCCGGTGACCCCCCTTGCAAAACCAGGTCGTTTTGTGATGAGCAATTTTGATGTCTCCTCAATACGTTTTGGGCCCTTGCCTGTCGTGAGTACTTGGGCCACTCACACGAGTGAGGTACCATTTTTATCGGAAGACCTGGGGAAACACTTGGGAAGAGTTGGGGGGTCCACGCAAGCCATACCTCCCTGGACTCCCCCGGGTGTATAGTTTTCAGAAATATATAGGTTTTCCAGGTTTCCCTAGGTGTCGGCAGAGCTAGGGTTAAAAATCTAGAGCTAGGCAGTTTGCAAAAAAAGGGTCTGTTTTGACTGTAAAAATGTGGTGTCTTCACGTTGCGTTTTGGGCCGTTTCCTGTCACGGGCACTATGCCTACCCACACAAGTGAGGTACCGTTTTTATCAAGAGACTTTGGGGAATGCGGGGTGGGTGGAATTTTGTGGATCCACGCAGATTCCAGAACTTTCCACCACAGAAATGTGAGGAAAATGTGTTTTTTTTGGACAAAATTTGAGGTTTGCAAGGGATTCTGGGTATCAGGACCTGGTGAGAGCCAGACACGTCACCCCATCCTGGATTCCCATGGGTGTCTAGTTTTCAAAAATGTATACGTTTGCTAGGTTTCCCTAGGTACCGGCAGAGCTACGGTTCAAAATCTACAGCTAGGCACTTTGCAAAAAAAGGGTCCGTTTTGACTGTAAAAATGTGGTGTCGCCACGTTGCGTTTTGGGCCGTTTCCTGTCACGGGCACTAGGCTACCCACACAAGTGAGGCACCATTTTTATCGAGAGACTTTGGGGAATACGGGATGGGTGGAATTTTTGGATCCACGCAGATTCCAGAACTTTCCACCACAGAAATGTGAGGACAATGTGTTTTTTTTTTACAAAGTTTGAGGTTTGCATGGGATTCTGGGTAACAGAACCTGGTGAGAGCCAGACAAGTCCTGCTATCCTGGATTCCCCTGGGTGTCTAGTTTTCAAAAATGTATAGGTTTGCTAGGTTTCCCTAGGTGCCGGCAGAGCTAGGGTTCAAAATCTACAGCTAGGCACTTTGCAAAAAAAGGGTCCGTTTTGACTGTAAAAATGTGGTGTCTCCATGTTGCGTTTTGGGCCGTTTCCTGTCGCGGACACTAGGCCTACCCACACAAGTGAGGTACCGTTTTTATCGAGAGACTTTGGGGACTGCGGGGTGGGTAGAATTTTGTGGATCCACACAGATTCCAGAACTTTCCACCACAGAAATGTGAGGAAAATGTGTTTTTTTGACAAAATTTTGAGGTTTGCAAGGGATTCTGGGTAACAGAACCTGGTGAGAGCCAGACAAGTCACCCCATCCTGGATTCCCCTGGGTGTCTAGTTTAAAAAAATGTATAGGTTTGCTAGGTTTCCCTAGGTGCCGGCAGAGCTAGGGTCCAAAAACCACAGCTAGGCACACTGCAAAAAAAGGGTGAATTTTCAGTGGAAAAATATGATGTGCCCACGTTGCATTTTGGGCCGTGTCTTGTCGCGGGCACTATGCCTACCCACACAAGTGAGGTACCATTTTTACCGGAAGACTTAGAGAAACACAGAATGGTAGAACAAGTGTTTTTGCCAATTGACTTTCTATGCATTTATCCCTTCCAAATGTAAGACAGTGTGTAAAAAAGAATTCGTTTTCAAAAATGCCCTGTCATTCACAATGGTGGTATAGGTACCCACATATACGGAGTTGTGCAAATAAACACTGCTTCTAAACTCCATATGTTGTTACCATTTCGGAAATACATAGTTTTCCTTGATACCTATTTTTCACACTTTTAATTTTACCAAGTGTATTGCTGTATACCCGGTACACCATGAAACACCATATCAAGGTGCAGCTTAGTTATTGGCTCGGGGCACTTCGGATTCTTGGTGAACCTACAAGTCCTATACACCCCTGCAACCATAAGGCTCCAGTGGACATAACGGTATATTGCTTGTAAAAATCTGTCATATGTAGAAGAAGTTACAGGTGAAAATGTAGACACAAATAGCAGTTTTTTTCAACCTATTTTCAATGTTTTAAATTGAACTATTACTTTCTATAGAAAAACCTTGAAGGAGCTACACAAATGACCCCTTGCTGAATTCAAAATGTTGTCTACATTTAAGAAATGTATAGATTTCTGGGATCCATTATTGGTTTTACATCAATTTCTAGCACTAACTGAAAGGAGGTTGAAAGCACAAAAAATCAAAAAAATAGGCTATCTCCCACTAAAATGCCAAAACTGTGTAGAAAATGTTGGTTTTCTAACAAAAGTCTGCCTGTTCCTAAAAGCTGGGAAAATGGTGATTGTATCACCGCAAATGCTCTATTGATACCATTTGCAGGGAAAAAAACAAATGCTTTCTTCTTCAGCACTTTTTCCCAATTTTTCACCAAAAACCCACAATTTAGCTATATTTTGGCTAATTTCTGGGTCCCCTCCCAGGGGAATCCACAAACCCTGGGTACCTTTAGAATCCTCAGGATGTTGAAAGAAAAGGACGCAAATTTGACGTGGATACCTTATGTGGACAAAAAGTTACAGGGGCCTAAGCACGAGCTACCCCAAATAGCCCAAAAAGGGCTCAGCACTAGGGGGGAAAAGGCCCAGCAGTTAAGGGGTTAGATACCTCCTTGACTCAGCCAAGAATCAATCTAAACAACTCTTTGATCCCATCAAAACAGCCAACAGTCCTTCCTTGCCTACTTCCATCAAATTTGATGACCCCCCCCAAGAAAGCAGAAGAGTTTGCACATTTTTTTTATTCCAAAGTGAAAATGCTGCTATGCCAAGATGAATGTCCTGCCCTCACCACGGTTTGAAAAGCCGGGGAGGAAATCTTACATAAAAACAAAATTAAATGCAGAGCCTCAAAATATTTTGCGGACCCTATTCTGAGTAACATTACCAAAGACCTTTACACACTCATGCTCCCTTATTGGACAAAACTGGTGAATCTCTCTCTCAGCCAAGGATCATTCCCTTACTCCCTCAAAACAGGTCAAGTCACCCCACTTCTCAAAAAAAAATGTCTGCGGATGCAAATGACTTCAAAAACGTTTGCCCTATCTCCAACCGACCTTTTCTTGCAAAAATCATCGAAAGATGTGTTGCGGAGCATCTCACCAACACACTAAAAACAACAACCTTCTGGACGAATTCCAATCTGGGCGTAGCACCGAAACAGCACTGCTCTGGTAGTTTATTATGCTCTTCGAGTCCTAGACTCTGGCAGCTCCAGCCTCCTGAGCCTTCTCGATCTGACAGCAGCTTTTGATACAGTAAATGACCATATACTTTTTGATTTGCTACAAAATCGGATAGGCATTGACAGTGTGGTCAAGTCTTAAATTGGTTTGCATCCTTTCTCATGGATAGGTCAAAGAGGATCAAAATTGATGACTGTCTCTCTTCACCAAAGGACATCAATCAAGGAGCCCTGTGTGGTTCTATCCTTGCTCCTACCCTGTTCAACCTTTATATCGAGCCTCTGGGAGTCCTGTCAAGAAAGGCAGGGATCCTCCTTCATCAGTATGCCGACGACACCTGTATGAGTGTGGAATATTATGTGGTATGGCTGTGAGGCCTTGCCATGTAATATTATCACAACACCCCAAAGATGGTCCTTGGATTCACACTAATAAATCCTTAGCTCAGTCTTGGTAGAGTAGCAAAGAGCAGTCAGGCTTTAATAGAGGAACAGGTGTTAAGCATTTCAGGTAGCAGGTACAGGAAAGAGTGGGCTGGACAGCCAGAACACAGTAAAGTTGGGGGCAACCAGAGGATAACCTCTAATGTGCCCTATGGGTGAATGCCACATCACCCAGGGCATAAGAATTGTGTCAGGGGTGAGAAGGCACATTGTTTGATACTAAACATTAACGTAGTTTAGTGGTACCATCACGGAGCTGACAATCTCGAGGGTACCCGGTTGCTAGCCCATGTTATCTTATGGACCACTAACACATATAGTGGTTTGCAATGGGGAACGCCACTAAAGGGACATATAGGCTTGCACTTACATGTCCACGCCTTAAATATAATGCACCTTGCCTCATGGACGGAGGAGGCCTTCCATAGGGGTCCTTACATATGTATGTGACTGCTGCACAACACAACTGTATCGACTTCGAGCAGTTTTCACTGCTCCTGCACTCTGTAAGGGAAGGCCTGCTATCAGTAGGTTGCATGGGTCGCCCAAGGTGGCACAAAGTTGTGCTGCAGCCCCGGGGACCCCTTTACCCCCAATGCCCTGGGAATATATGACGTTGCAACGCATGCGTTCACAATGCATGCCATTACAACGCGGTCGTTAGAATGACCGTTTTGTTACCATGCATGCCATTACATAGCAAGTTATATCAACGACTTGCTGTAAGGGGGGGCGCTGGACTTAGGAATAGTATTAATTACTATTCCTACTCCAGTTTGTGCAACAGCAGGGAAGGTGTTGGATTTAAAATCCAACACATTCCCTGGAGTTGCACGCCCCCTACAGCAAGTCGGTGATCGACTTGCGATGTAATGGCACCCGTGGTAACAATCATCAAAAAAAGAGGGAGAGAGGGGTCCTACTCACCAAAGGGACAGGACACCACGGACACCAAGTCAGAAACAAATTCCCTTTGGGATTCCTCAATAGCATACCATACTTTTCACTACCACATTCACACTATCAATCATTCATCTGAACAAATGTGGTAACAACGCAGTCGTTGTAACAACCGCATTGTGAAGCCATGCGTTGTGGAAACAGCATTGTAAACGCTGTTTCCCATGCCCTGGGTACCCCTGGTACCATATACTAGGGACATATAAGGGCAGCAGACTCTAGTGCCCTATCAGAGTCATAACCATCAGCATTTGGAGCAAAAAGTGGGGGTGACCATACAAAAGGGGGCACTTTCCTACAACACTCAACTCTACTGGTTTCATTCACTAACAACATCTCTCATCTTACCACCACTCTAAACTCCGTTCAAGGATGGAGGACTTCTCACAAACTAAAACTGACTCCTTCCAAAACTGAACTCCTCCTCATTTCCTCTTCAAATTCACCACTGCCTGTTCAAACCTGGATGGATACATTCAAAATGCTTGACAGCAAACCCATCATCATTGACAGTGCCAGATCCCTGGGAGTCTCTCTAGATAAAAGGCTCAATCTTCAGACCCAAATCAGCCCCATCAGGAATGCCCGGTACCAACTATGTCTTCTTAGGGGAATCCACCACTACATTCCTCAGCAGAATCTGAAATATCTTGTTCAATAACTGGTTCTCCCCAGAATTAACTATTGTAACTCTCTTCTGATAGGCCTCCCTAAGACTCACCTCATCCCTCTAAAATCAGTTCTACATGCTGCAACTCGTTTCATCGATGGGGTAAAAAGAAATTACCATATTTCACCTATGCTTGTCATTCTCTGCTGGCTCCCCATGGAGACCAGGGCGATTAATAAGTCTGCCTGTATCACCAACAAGGCCTAACATACGTCCACTCCTCGCTACCTAGCAAACAAACTGAAGCTATCCCGAGGTACCAGACCATCCTGAGACGCTGAAGCTTTATTGATAGAGCCTTCGACCTTTAAAAAGGAACGACTCATGGCACAATCTTTCTCTGGCAATGTGGCCAGAATAGGGAACTACTTACCCCCAAAATACTACCACTCCATTCTCGATCTTCAAAACGGAACTGAAAGTCCTTCTCCTACAAAATCACTTTGGACTGTTGTCCCCTTAGCCAACCTCCAAACATGCCAACCCTTCCGATTCAGGCGAGAGACTAACGATTTCAAGGAGAGTCTCTCGCCTCCCGATTCCTGCATGCAGAAACCTGATTTGGAGTCTTGTAAAACTGCCAAAAATGTTGATACCTGTCACGCATGCTCCATTCTCTCCCTCCAAGAATTACCTCTGACATCAAAGGTAATGCTTTGTCCTTAAATCTTGGAGGGGGAGATGAGAGCATGTGACATGCCATGACATTATATTTTTGGCAGTTTTACATAGCGCTAACAAAAAAAGAGTTTAGAACTGTTTTTGTTTACCAGAGTTTAGAACTCTGTTTTTGTTTGCGCTATGGTATTAAACTGCCAAAAATGGAATGCTGATTGTCTGCCACTATACATACCAATAAACCTTTTTCAGGCAGATTGCCTTAGCTCCAATACAAGTCAGTTGTTAAAATACATTGTCGAGCATATTTTTTTAGGTCGAGCCTGGACAGCACATGCACTGCTCTGCATGGCATGCTGTACTGAGGTTGTTACTTGAAGCTCCGCCCATGTCCCGTCTATCTTTTCAAGTGGCTCCTGTTAATGTCCTTTGGATATTGTGTCTTTTTATTGGTCAATAGGCTTAATTGTCCTGCCTTAGTACCGCCTTGTCTCATCTTGTAACCTCCCATGAGAACACCCCCAGTTACATGTGTAGTTACTCAGTCCATTTGAATTACTGCCTCGCAGCACTATTTTCTTGAATAGGTTTCTCCTGCCTGCTGTTGCAGGCAAGCCCCGCTCTCGTCCACGCAAGCCTTTTTTTCTGTTTATGTTTTTTTACTTTGCTTACAATGGCTGCACCTCCTCGTTAGGTTTAAACATCTAAAGCTAAAGCGCGGGTGCTGCGATTGCTTCAAAAGTAAAGAAATAGAAAAAAATGCACATTTTGTTTTTCTATTGCTTTACTCTTGAAGCAATCGCGGCACCCGCACTTTACATTCAGATGTTTAAATCTAAATCACGAGTGCCGCCATTGTAACATTGTATTTACACGGGTGCCGCTTTCACTTCACAGCATGGCGCCCACTTTCACGAATTCACTGGGTTGCAGCAACCGCCATCTTTCCCCACTTCCAATGGGTGGATCTTACCCGAGTTTTCTGTCCCCTTTCTGCCTCCATATGCCCTCCCACCCTCATCAGGGCCAGTCAGGGCATCATTGGCTGGAGATGGGGTCCTGCTTACATTGCCAATTAACTTTTATTTACATTGGCGCCGCTTTCACGTAACAGCACGGTGCCCGCTTTCATGGATTCACATAGTGCCAATATAGGCAACTCACCCAACATGAAGAGCATAGCATGCACATCAATAAATAAACACACAAGACATGTTTGTTGGGAAACATTTTGTTGCAGGTTTTATTTCATACCAGAAATATGCCAACGTGGTGGGTTAACTTACGGGCGATCCAAGGGCAGGCAGCGGTGACTAACCTAAGCTGCCCTGCCCGCCTGATGAGCCAGCTGCACCGTGGTCAACCCAATCGGTGCTACCAATTTGTGGGGGTTATCCCCCTTAAATACAGTGGACCTCCAGTCCATCCCTTTACTCAATGCTTTTTAGGGGTGGAGCGTGTCCAGGCAAGCCCCCGGTTGCTCAGGCTTATAACCAACTGAAGGACTAGCGGGGCGCCGTCGCTTTCCTCCAGGGTCCTGCCGTAAAGACACCTGGGGTTGTTTGGCTTCTGCACCCCTATTGTGCTCCTGAAGAGGGTACCCCTATGTACCATTCAGCCTCTGGATTGCCCTGTAACTCCGCCAAGCCCTGGATGTGGCCACCATCATATCCGGGCCCCCCCCCCCCACCATGGCAGGCTCCATAATCTCCTGCAACCTGCAGATATCAGTCCTACCAGCTGGACCAATTCCCTATCAGCCTCTGGCAAGTGTGCCCCGTCCCTCTCGGGGTACCCTGTTGTGTTTGCACTAACGAGGCCATGCCTAATTTACCAAGCCCTTCTTATTTTATTTTGAATTCGGGTTGAACCAAGCCCTCCTGCTTGGTGGGCTTGTACTTGGCTTAATTTACCTTTCTATAGGAAAGTTCGATGACCTACCCGGAAGTTGGGAACTACTGTTCACGTCTTTAACCAGTTCCAAAATATGTCCCTCTGTGCTACAGGGCCTTCTGATTAGGGGTTGCCTGGGCTCTGTATTTACCCCTCACTGCCCAGGCCCCAGCTTCAGGGTTCACTGTTAAGCATAGAGGTGTCTGCCTATGAGGCCACAAGTATGTTTGTTTAAACAAGTTAATGTTGTGGCCAACACCATACACCCATCTTTATCCACTGACCTCCCTATGTGTAGGAGGACAGCACCAGCCACGAATAGGACCCCTTGGGGATATAAAGCAGCTCTCTTCGTAACCACAGATCTATGTGATACAATCCATTGCGCACTGTGTGCAAATTTGTGCATTTCCATTGGGGGTTGGTTAACCCTTGGTTGCCCCCATTACTTGGATGATCCCAACCATCAGAGTTCAGGCTGATTACCAAGTGCCACGCCAGCAAGTGAACATGTAGACATGGATCGAATTTAAGCTGTGTCATGTCCTTACGAGGACGCCCGGTGAGCCTCCTCACCTAAGCCAAGACAAAGGTGGATATAACCACAGAAGGAAAAGCCTGAGGTCCCCTAATGGTACTCCTAATATTCTGCTACATTACATGTCCTTATTGCCTACGAAACCCATCAGTCTGACTGCGATCATGGATGCTGTGTCGCCATGCTGGTGTCCCCCACCCCGGCATATGTAGCCCATAAACAGCTTTTGCTAAAGGCATCTCAGAGTGCCAAAAGGTTAGCCAATGCTTTTGGATTTGAGGACATGGAGTAAAACATATGAACAAATATACCTGCACCTTCTTAAATATGAATGCAAATGTGTTCTGGTAATTGTCAGCATTTGTGCTCCAAACCCATATTTTTCAACACTATTGGAGAAACAGCACATATTTTGGAATGACAAAACTAACGCAACCCATCTGGTTGACTGGCGGCTTTAGCGTATGTAGCCCATAACCCGACTTTTGCTAGAGGTATACCAGTGTGCCAAACAGATGCCAACGCTTTTGGCTAGTGAGAACCTGGAGTAAAACATACAAACAAATTTGCCTGCACCTTCTTCACTAAAAATGCAAATTTTGTTAATGAATTGTCGGCATATGTGCTCCAAACCCATATTTCTCAACACTATTAACCCCACAGCGCACTTTTGGAATGATGAACTAGCGCAACCCACCTGGCTGAAGGGCTGCCGGGGTTTAAGATGAATTGCAGGAACCCTTTACCCACACTTATCTTTACAGTATCCTGCTTCATTTCATGTCATCATTGCCTGCAAGGCCGTCACCGTCCGACTGCGATCTTTAGATGCTGAGTCATCCTGCTGCTGTCCCCACCCTGGCGTGAGTAGCCCAGTGCCAAGCGTCTGCTAATGTTTACCAGACTGCAGACAAGGGATGAAAAGCTTTTGAATGGAGAGAACAGGAGTAGATCAGTATGTACAGAATCCAACCCTAGTCTAACTGCGGACTTTTGATGGATGCCGAACTGCCGTGCTGCTGCACCCACCCTGGCGTGGTTTGCCCAGCACCTGAATTCTGATACAGATATTACCAGGATGTAACTGAAAGCTTCAATCTTGCCTGCCCTCTCATAACTTATATAATTGTGAATTGCTTTAATACACTTTGACAGCCAATGTCCTCCACACAAGTGTTCCCCGCACCTTGAGCCCCTGCCCTCTTTCTAGGGCAACCACTCCTACACCACCTGGCAGTACCCGTCATAGGGCAGTCTCTAACTTTAAGCGAAGCGTCCTGTGGTACACTCTGGTTTTGCTGAGAGCTCATTCCCGTTAACTGGTGTTGGAAACGGGGTTACCGAGACCGTTATGGTAGCATGGCGCAAAGCGGGGAAAGGCACGCGAAGGCAATGTGTAAGGCAGTTGTGCAGCACACTCTCACATTAACTCAGAAATGCGACGCAATAACCGGACACCACACCAGGCTTAGTATAAGTAACAATCAGGTTCCTTTATCTTAATCAAGATGGCATTCAATTATTCAAATTATACATTCGGGTAACTAGTGCGCGTTCATTTAAAAAGACCCTTCACAATTCTGGCCACTAAAAGGCCGCATTAAAATCACAGCACCACTGCTCATTCGGGTGCTCTTTACCAACTAGGGCCTAGAACATGCGCAACACGGTTTATGCATCAACATATATACATTAGGCCTAGGTACTCTGTACAGCCTATGGTACACTAGGCGGGGGGGAATCCTAAAGGGAACCCCTCCACATGTCCAGCAGCTGGGGGCTTCCTATAAGGGGGGACTCCTTTATCTCCCCGGGGAGGTGAGGGTTACATTAGGCTAGGGTTACACCAGGTGCCTGGCCTATTATCAAATGTTATCAAAGGCCCCCTCCCTCCTTAATCCCTCTTCATGCGTGGCCCCCGGCCCCCAGGGGCTTAACCTAGAGCCCTAGGGGCCTCCTGGGCTCACCTGCGGTGTTGTGGCTGGCTGCGGGGGCCTCACGGCGGACTCTTCTCCGGGCCAGCCCTCTGTTGTGGGGGGCGGGGCCCGGCGTGAGTCTCACGGCCCTCCGGCCGGCGCTGTTTCTACTTCACGAGGCTACGGAGCCTCTCGCTGTGTTGCTGCGTCGTTGGGGGCCGGTATGCCACTCCTCCGGCCCCCGTGGAGTCAGGGGAGAGAGTGGGGACTCTGAGCGGGAGCCGGCAGTCCTTGCAGACGGCTCCGGCTTCCCGCGAAGGCACAGGAGGTTCGTCCTTACCTCCGGATCTGCTGGGCGGAGGCGGGCTCTTGACGGCGCCCAATCCTGGCGCGGCGGCGATTCTTCTTGGGGCTCCCGTTGGCAGTGGAGCCCCGTGGACGTCCTCTCGATTGGCTCCGGCTGGGCCAATCGCGTCGCGGTCTTCTCTTCTTCCGGGGGCTCCCGTTGGCAGTGGAGCCCCTCTGACGTCGTCTCGCTTGGCTCCGGCTGGGCCAATCGCGTCGCGGCCTTCGTTGGTTGCCAGGCGACGCCTCCCCTCTCCTTCTTCTCCGGCGATTGACTCCGGCGGGCCAATCCCGTCGCGGCCTTTTCGGGGGCGCGACCTGTGACGCGGTCAGCGTCCCCGGCCCCTCGGCAACAGCGTCCACGGGCCTGGAGGCCGCAGTAGGCCTCAGCTCACTTCACGCAGCCCTCGGGGGCTGCGACGGTGTTATTCTTGGCCGCGCTTGCAGCGGCAGGGGTCTCGGGCCCGGCGGTGACTTCTGGGGTTTCAGTGAGGGCGCGGACGGCGCCCCTCACCACAGTTAGGCACGGGGGAGAGGTCTTCCTGCCTCAGCTCCCTCTTCACGCAGCGGCGGCCGCGGCGGCGATCCGGTCACCAGGTCAGTGACGGAGGGGGAGGTCAAGTTCTCTCCTCACTTGGAGTTGCAGCGCAGGCGCGCTGACAGCCTTATGCACCGGGCTGTGTAAGGATGGTTCTTGGAGGACAGTCCAGCTGTCTGTATAGGTAGATAGGGGGTGGAGGCCTAGCGCTTAGGACGCAGCGCTTCGCCTCCTGATCCCCTCTCAATGGTTTTCACTTTAGGTTCTGCAGGTCATGGATTCAGCAAAGTCTCTTTATGAACAGGGGGGGGTAGTGAGTTGGTGATTCTTGGAGGGGTTGATGTGCCTCCTGGCACGCTGGAGATGGTTCCCTGGGTCCCCTCACACTGGGCAAGATCAGTGGGTGGTGGGCGTTCCTCATCTATCTTACGGCAGCAGGGCCTTGACCCTGTCAGCGGCAGTAGTGTAGGTCTCCCCCTAGGCCCTAAAGTCTGTACTCCAGCGCAGGTTCTCCCAGGTTCAGCGGTGCCTCAACCTAACTAACTCCAGGTTTTCCCTCCAAGCCTCTTATACCCCTAGGTCAGGTGACCCTCCCAAAGGCGGCAAAGTGTAACTCCTCCCACAGCCCGGAAGGTTCTGGAACCTTCCACCTACCTAGCTATGGGGCCCAGAGGCGGGGACGGGATGGCTACTGTATCCCTTGTCCCAGCCTGACTCTGGCGACTAGCGTGTATGTGTGGAAGGCCCTCTGCAGTAGCAGGGGCCTGTGGCAGCCATCTTTGGTGAGAGAGCACCTGCACCTCAGCACTGACCAGCAGTGGCAAGGCGCCCGGAGACCTAGGTCCAGTAAAAATATGGTGGCAAAAATGAGGCGCAGAAAGGGAAAAAAACAGGGTAAGACCACCCTAGGGCTGACAGGTCTAACACGCGTCCCCCCAGCCGAAAGAGGGGAGAGCTTCCCAACCTCTAGGGAGTTCTCTTCACTAAGGCGGAAAAACCGGGAGAGACCGTCAGCGTTGGCGTGGTCTACACCGGGTCGATGTTCCACCCGAAAGTCCATCCCCTGGAGGGAAATGGACCATCTCAACAATTTGGGATTTTCGCCTCTCATCTGCATGAGCCAGCGAAGGGGTCTGTGGTCGGTCTGGACCAAGAAGTGACAACCAAAAAGGTATGGCCTCAACTTCTTCACCGCCCAAACCACAGCAAAGGCTTCCCGCTCGATGGTACTCCACCGCTGTTCCCGGGGGAGTAGTCGTCGGGAGATAAAGGCCACTGGCTGGTCTTGGCCATCGTCATTCAGCTGCGAGAGCACAGCTCCTATGCCATGCTCAGAAGCGTCTGTCTGCACGATGAATTCCCGGCCGAAGTCGGGGGTCCGGAGCACCGGTGCGGTGCACATGGCACGTTTAAGAGTCTCAAAGGCATCTTGGCAGGCAGCCGTCCAGATTACTCTGCGTGGCTGCTTCTTGGAAGTCAATTCCGTCAATGGGCCCACGATGGTTCCATATCCCTTGACGAACCGGCGGTAGTATCCCGTGAGGCCGAGAAAAGCTCGGACCTCTGTTTGGGTCTTGGGGGGCTCCCAGGCCATGATGGTCTCAATCTTGGCTTGGAGGGGTTGCACCTTACCTCCGCCCACCAGATGTCCCAGGTACACGACAGATCCCTGTCCAATCTGGCACTTGCTGGCCTTGATGGTTAGACCAGCCCTTTGCAAAGCCTGCAGCACCTCCTGGAGATGCTGCAGATGGTCTTCCCAGCTGCTACTGAAGACAGCTATGTCATCCAGGTAGGCAGCAGAGAAGGCCTCTAGGCCAGACAGCACCTGGTTCACCAACCGCTGGAAAGTGGCGGGAGCATTTTTCAACCCGAAGGGCATCACCTGGAATTGAAAGTGGCCCTCGGGGGTGGAGAACGCAGTCTTCTCCCTTGCTCCTTCCGCCATGGCGATCTGCCAATATCCTGATGTTAAATCAATGGTACTCAAATACCGGGCTGCTCCCAGCCGGTCAATGAGCTCATCCGCCCGAGGGATCGGGTGAGCGTCGGTCTTGGTGACCGAGTTGAGTCCACGATAATCCACACAGAACCGAAGTTCTGGTGTGGTGCCCGGGGGGCCGCTTTCGGCACCAACACTACCGGACTAGCCCAAGGGCTACTGGAAGGCTCAATCACCCCCAGTTCTAGCATCTTTACCACCTCACTCTGGATACTAGCCTTGACCTTATCGGACAGCCGGTAAGACTTGTTCTTCACTGGCGGACTGTCCCCTGTGTCCACATCATGGGTACACAGGTGCGTGATTCCAGGCGTGAGGGAAAACAACGAGGCGTACTGCCCCAAAACCTGGCGGCAGTCCCTCTGTTGCTCTGGGGTCAAGGATGGGGCGAGGACTACTCCCTCTACCGAACCATCCTTCTCGTGGACCGCCAGAAGGTCTGGCAGAGGCTCACTCTCTTCCTCCTCACTCCCATCCGTTATCATCAAGAGAGTGAGCTCGGAACGCTCCTGGTGTGGCTTCAGGCGGTTGACGTGGAGCACCCTGTGGGGTTGACGGGGGGTCTTCATGTCGACGACATACGTGGTCTGGCCTTTTCGTTCTAAGATCTCAAACGGCCCAGTCCATCGGTCCTGGAGGGCGCTAAGCTCTCCTGGCTCCATGACCCACACCTTCTGTCCAGCGTCTAACTCTACCGTCCGCGCGTTCCGGTCATACCATTGCTTCATGACGGCCTGACTTGCCTCTAAGTTGTCCGAGGCCTCCTTCCACAGCTTGGCCACTTGGCTGCGGAACGCCAGCATATAGCTGACCACATCACGGGGAAGCTTCGAGGAAGACTTCTCCCACCCCTCTTTGACAAGACTGAGGGGCCCCCGAACGGGGTGGCCATAGAGCAGCTCAAAGGGGCTGAAACCGACCCCCTTCTGCGGCACCTCTCGGTAGGAGAAGAGCAGACAGGGTAAGAGGACGTCCCACTTTCTTCTCAAGTCCTCGGGTAGGCTCCTGATCATCCCCTTCAAGGTTTTGTTGAAGCGCTCCACGAGCCCGTTCGTCTGGGGGTGGTAAGGAGTGGAGAACCGGTAGGTCACTCCACACTCCTTCCACATGGCCTGCATGTAGGCCGACATGAAATTCGTGCCCCTATCTGACACCACGACCTTGGGGAATCCCACTCGGGTAAAAATCCCCATGAGGGCCCGCGCCACCACCGGTGCTGTGATGGTCCTCAGAGGGATTGCCTCTGGGTACCGGGTGGCGTGGTCTACTAGCACCAAAATGAACCTATGCCCAGCTGAAGTCGGCGGATCCAACGGCCCGACAATGTCAATCCCCACTCGCTCAAAAGGGGTATCGACCACTGGGAGAGGTTCTAGAGGGACCTTCACCTTAGTCCCTGTCTTGCCGCTTGCTTGGCAAGTGGTGCAGGTCTTGCAATAAGTGTCAGAAGTGACGCGCATCCTGGGCCAGTAAAAATGTGGGACCAAGCGCGCAAACGTCTTGTCCTGGCCCAGGTGTCCTGCTAGTGGTATCTCATGCGCCAACTCTAGCAGAAAGGCTCGGTGGCATTGGGGGACCACCACGGCCCTTGAGGACCCATGCACCGGAGCCTTAGGCTCACTGTAGAGGAGACCATCCTCCCAGTAGACATGGTAATTACCAGTCTCTGTTCCAGCTGCTTGGGCGTCGGCCTGTTGCCGTATGCCAACAAGCGTAGGGCACTCCCTCTGTGCCCTGCAAAATTCTTCCCGGGTAGGCCCTCCTTCCACCTGCCACTCTGCAGGGGTCGGCAGGTCCCCCACGGGAAAACCAACCACCTCAGCGGACTCCGGGGCCACCTCCGCGGGCTCCCCATCCATCTCACCGGGTGTTTCCTCCCGGACATCTCCTCGTCCAGCAGTGGGCTGGGCCCTTCTTTCAGGCTCCAACCCGGGCTGAGTTCCTTGTCGGGCAGCCATGGACCGCGTGACAACGCAAGTCCATCCTGGTAACCCCAACATCTCAGCATGGGCATTGAACTCTACCTCTCTCCAGGCAGTGTGTTCTAAGTCGTTGCCCAGCAGACAGTCAACCGGCATGGCAGGGCTCACCGCAACCTTCATCAGACCTGACACTCCTCCCCACTCAAAGGGAACTTGGGCCACGGGGTAATGACCCAGGCTATTATCAGCCATCACTACTGGGTGGAACTCCTCAGGAATCACCTGCTCTGGGGACACCAGCTGACGTCTCACCATCGTCATGCTGGCACCTGTGTCCCTCAGAGCCTCCACCTCCTCCCCGTTCACCAGGACCCTCTGCCGATACTTGGCAGTGTTCTCGGGTACCTGCACCCTTGGGATGATCTCCCTATCCCCCAGGGAAACTAAGGTCAAGCCTGTCCACTCACCTCCCCTACCTAGGGACAACTCCTCCCCAAGCGCTACACTGGCCACCCCGGGGGTCTTACCTCCTGTGGGGGCTGGGGCTCTCTTGCGACACTGGGCATCCCCCTTGTAGTGTCCAACCTCCCCGCACTCGTAGCACCGGACAGTTCTGGGCTGCTGACTCCTGTCAGGGTAAGTGGGTTTCTGGTATCCAGATTGGGATGGGAAACCTACCCCTCTCCCAGGCGGTCTATTTTGGGGACCTTTAAAGAACTCCCTCTTTTTATCTCCCCCTCTTTCTTCTGGGGGAACACCTGTCCACCCTTCGGGGGATCCGCCCCGGCTCCCTTGTGGGACACCCTAGTGCTGACCCACGTGTCTGCCTCCTCTGCAAGCTCCCTTGGGTTGGTCAGCTTGCGGTCCACCAAGTACTGGCGCAGCTCCGGAAAACATTTCTCGAGGAGGTGCTCTCTCAAAAATAGGTCGTACAGCCCAGTGTAATTGTCAACCTCGCTGCCACGCACCCAACCCTCTAATGCCTTCCGGGCATAATCATAAAAATCTACCCAGTTTTGTGTGGTGAGCTTGTGGCTGTTGCGAAACTTTTGGCGGTACTTCTCAGGGGTGAGGCCAAACTTCCTGAGCAGGGCCTCCCTCATGATAGGGTAGTTGGTTCGATCCCCCTTTTCTAAGGTTAGCAGTGTGTCCCTGACTAGTGGAGGTATGTATCTATAAAGTCCTCCTCCCCAGTAGCTCTCAGGAACTCTATGGGCCACCAAAGCTACCTCGTACGCCGTCAACCACTTGTCTATGTCATCACCCACACTAAAGCTGGCCATCACCTCCCTGGGTAGGTAAAATTTGGGCTCCTGTGGAACCCCAGTAGGTACGCTGCCACCATTTCCTTTGCCTTCCATTTCCATTTGCAAGGCTCGGAGCTCCAGTTCTTTCAGGCTAAGCTCATGTACAAGCCTTCTTTCCTCCATGGCTAGCCTTCCCTGTTCTCGCTCCCTTTCCATCTTAGCCAATTCTAATGTCAATTGCCTTTGCTGCCTTCTGTCCTCGAATTCCTCTGGTGACACACTCCCCCTGACGCACTACTGCCTGCCCTGGAACGTCTTCCTGGCAACACATTCTCGCTGACGTCAATGTTCAGTAGGCTCAGTTCTCCTGGGTCGTCTGTCTCCCTCTGCTCCTCCTCCTCCCCTCTTCCCTCCGGGTGGGCCATGACCCATGCCCTCAAAGCCTTCTGAAGTACCTCCTTCCTGGCACCTCGCTTGACGGCCACCCCCTCTCTAGGCAGAACTCCTTGAGCTGGTTCACCGTGTACCTCTCTAGGTCGGCTAGCTCAAACTCCATCCTCCTAGGTGGGGTCCCAGACAACTTAAGGAAGGGGTCCTAAATGGAAGGCAGCAGGTCTTAACACAGGACTAATACAACTGGCAATTTACAATAGAATTCCTCCTACTTATTATTTTCCTAGGTGTCCAATTGCGGCGCACACTGAGTCACTGTAGGGTGCTGCACAAATACCAGTCCTTATCCCACCGCTGAACACCAATGTTGGAAACGGGGTTACCGAGACCGTTATGGTAGCATGGCGCAAAGCGGGGAAAGGCACGCGAAGGCAATGTGTAAGGCAGTTGTGCAGCACACTCTCACATTAACTCAGAAATGCGACGCAATAACCGGACACCACACCAGGCTTAGTATAAGTAACAATCAGGTTCCTTTATCTTAATCAAGATGGCATTCAATTATTCAAATTATACATTCGGGTAACTAGTGCGCGTTCATTTAAAAAGACCCTTCACAATTCTGGCCACTAAAAGGCCGCATTAAAATCACAGCACCACTGCTCATTCGGGTGCTCTTTACCAACTAGGGCCTAGAACATGCGCAACACGGTTTATGCATCAACATATATACATTAGGCCTAGGTACTCTGTACAGCCTATGGTACACTAGGCGGGGGGAATCCTAAAGGGAACCCCTCAACATGTCCAGCAGCTGGGGGCTTCCTATAAGGGGGACTCCTTTATCTCCCCGGGGAGGTGAGGGTTACATTAGGCTAGGGTTACACCAGGTGCCTGGCCTATTATCAAATGTTATCAAAGGTCCCCTCCCTCCTTAATCCCTCTTCATGGGTGGCCCCCGGCCCCCAGGGGCTTAACCTAGAGCCCTAGGGGCCTCCTGGGCTCACCTGCGGTGTTGTGGCTGGCTGCGGGGGCCTCACGGCGGACTCTTCTCCGGGCCAGCCCTCTGTTGTGGGGGCGGGGCCCGGCGTGAGTCTCCACGGCCCTCCGGCCGGCGCTGTTTCTACTTCACGAGGCTACGGAGCCTCTCGCTGTGTTGCTGCGTCGTTGGGGGGCCGGTATGCCACTCCTCCGGCCCCCGTGGAGTCAGGGGAGAGAGTGGGGACTCTGAGCGGGAGCCGGCAGTCCTTGCAGACGGCTCCGGCTTCCCGCGAAGGCACAGGAGGTTCGTCCTTACCTCCGGATCTGCTGGGCGGAGGCGGGCTCTTGACGGCGCCCAATCCTGGCGCGGCGGCGATTCTTCTTGGGGCTCCCGTTGGCAGTGGAGCCCCGTGGACGTCCTCTCGATTGGCTCCGGCTGGGCCAATCGCGTCGCGGTCTTCTCTTCTTCCGGGGGCTCCCGTTGGCAGTGGAGCCCCTCTGACGTCGTCTCGCTTGGCTCCGGCTGGGCCAATCGCGTCGCGGCCTTCGTTGGTTGCCAGGCGACGCCTCCCCTCTCTTCTTCTCCGGCGATTGACTCCGGCGGGCCAATCCCGTCGCGGCCTTTTCGGGGCGCGACCTGTGACGCGGTCAGCGTCCCCGGCCCCTCGGCAACAGCGTCCACGGGCCTGGAGGCCGCAGTAGGCCTCAGCTCACTTCACGCAGCCCTCGGGGGCTGCGACGGTGTTATTCTTGGCCGCGCTTGCAGCGGCAGGGGTCTCGGGCCCGGCGGTGACTTCTGGGGTTTCAGTGAGGGCGCGGACGGCGCCCTCACCACAGTTATGCACGGGGGAGAGGTCTTCCTGCCTCAGCTCCCTCTTCACGCAGCGGCGGCCGCGGCGGCGATCCGGTCACCAGGTCAGTGACGGAGGGGGAGGTCAAGTTCTCTCCTCACTTGGAGTTGCAGCGCAGGCGCGCTGACAGCCTTATGCACCGGGCTGTGTAAGGATGGTTCTTGGAGGACAGTCCAGCTGTCTGTATAGGTAGATAGGGGGTGGAGGCCTAGCGCTTAGGACGCAGCGCTTCGCCTCCTGATCCCCTCTCAATGGTTTTCACTTTAGGTTCTGCAGGTCATGGATTCAGCAAAGTCTCTTTATGAACAGGGGGGGGTAGTGAGTTGGTGATTCTTGGAGGGGTTGATGTGCCTCCTGGCACGCTGGAGATGGTTCCCTGGGTCCCCTCACACTGGGCAAGATCAGTGGGTGGTGGGCGTTCCTCATCTATCTTACGGCAGCAGGGCCTTGACCCTGTCAGCGGCAGTAGTGTAGGTCTCCCCCTAGGCCCTAAAGTCTGTACTCCAGCGCAGGTTCTCCCAGGTTCAGCGGTGCCTCAACCTAACTAACTCCAGGTTTTCCCTCCAAGCCTCTTATACCCCTAGGTCAGGTGACCCTCCCAAAGGCGGCAAAGTGTAACTCCTCCCACAGCCCGGAAGGTTCTGGAACCTTCCACCTACCTAGCTATGGGGCCCAGAGGCGGGGACGGGATGGCTACTGTATCCCTTGTCCCAGCCTGACTCTGGCGACTAGCGTGTATGTGTGGAAGGCCCTCTGCAGTAGCAGGGGCCTGTGGCAGCCATCTTTGGTGAGAGAGCACCTGCACCTCAGCACTGACCAGCAGTGGCAAGGCGCCCGGAGACCTAGGTCCAGTAAAAATATGGTGGCAAAAATGAGGCGCAGAAAGGGAAAAAAACAGGGTAAGACCACCCTAGGGCTGACAGGTCTAACAACTGGTCACTAAGCTTTTGCACCTCAACCGTTTTATTGCTGCAACTCTATTGAACCAATATTGTGTCATATCCAGTATCAGTGGGTACTTGTGTTATGTGCCTCACCCAGTCAGTCCCTTGGTTAGTATAATCGTATTAAACTCTTGTGGTTTCTATACCCTTTCTTTTCCTTCTCAGACTGCACCATGGACGGAGTAGTGGCCCCAGTCCCAGTGTTGAGGTTAACTGAAATTAAAGCAGTATTTGTCTGGGCATGTCCTCCCATTTGACCTCTCCAGCTGGGGTACCTGACTTGATCTGCTACCTGTGATACCTAAATTCCTCCTTCTCAGTGGTTAGCTCCTATGACCATGGGGTCGAACGCACCACCGGACCCAGTAGATAAATCGGTCCCGGTTTTCTTTGCCGTTGCCATGAACCCTCCTGTGCCCATTGAACTCCCCCTTTAACCCGCAAGTGGCCATTTGGCTGACACCCCAATCGGGACGTGGCAGTCCTATTTAACCTTCTTATCCTTGCAGCAGAGCATCACTCACCGCTGCAGCTGCCTTGGTGCATGAGCCTCCGCTGGTCGCACTAGCTAATACAGAGATTATTTAACTTAATTTAATACAGTGTCTATGAATCAAACTATGCACGGGCAATTGAAAATTTCACACGTTCTGTAAATGTGACACATTTTGGACTTGTCTGTCAAAATTAAGCTAGTAGCCTTAGATCAATTTGTGTGAGCAGAGCGAGTACCTCAAACTTCTGACTGGACTTTTTTGAGTTGCGCCATCACCTTATAATTTTTCCAAATTCAGCAAGTCGTGAAGACTGCTTCATTTCACAATATGAACTCTTCTGACATAGGCACTCCGCAGTCGATTCGCCTGTACGAGACAAGAGTTAACTGCGGCGCTCCTCAATATCGCTCAACAATGATGATACTTGGAATTCAACTAAGGGTCTGAAAACCAGTCCTTTCACATTTCCTGATCACAAGTCATAACCCCAGCTGCGAGAAAGGGGCATCCCTTCTCGCCGGGCCCTCCTTGTCACAGCAGATTAACATTCTGCTCGATCTGTACAGTGGCAGCATTCCTCCCATAAAGTAAATAAAGACAAAGTGTGATCACCCGTGGTAGCAATCATCGAAGTGTCCGGTCACCAGGATAAAATAAACCGCAGTCCCCCTCTCCCAGCAGTATGCCCACCTGGCATGCGGCCTGAAGATTGGCTGAGACAGGGGGAGCATTCAAGGACATCTTAAGGATTTTGGGGGCCCTGGGCCAAACATATTTTGGGGGCCCCTGTTCAGAACAGCTTTGAATTTATGATCCAGTTTTAGCTCCTTCATGCCCTCTTTGGCAGGTCACTGATAGTGCACAGACACACTTGTCCAAATTCTAAGTGTGTTTACATCTTATATTCAGTGATAGTGACATGTGTTTTCAATATTGTAACACAGCAGCAGCTCCCCAATATTACTGCAAATATTCTCTGTGAGCCTAGCTATTTCGCACATGACGTCCTATTTTGATCTAAACGAAGCTTTTGTATGGATGCTGCATGAAACAAACACAATATTTCTCTCCAAAATCTCTAATCTGTAATAGACTCTCACACATCACCCACATTAAAATTAAATTAGAGGAACAGTATTTAAAACAATCTGGTTAAGAATTATTCAAGGTCAAAGTGCAAGACTCTCTGCAGGACAGAGCCAGCCCAATCGAGGCCCCCCCTGAAAGGCTGGGGCCCTAGGCCAGAGCCCACTTTGCCTTAAAATGTCTGAGAGCCTTGCAGCATAACTGTGTCTCTTCTCCCTGCTTGCAGCATTCCTAAATCACATATGTAGGCGACCAACTAACGCTGTTTCAATACTAAACGGAACCAGGTACTGCCTCAATTAACTCAGCCATCTGCCACAACCAACATCTCCAAGATACACTGGTTACCGATGGTTCAGACACCCTCTGAAAACTCCCGAAATCATGTTGAGAGGGAGTCTCTGGGAATATTGGTTATCTTGATATAATTCGTACCTCACCAAATATATCTTTGTGGCAAAATTCTCTAGGCATACCAGCACAAGACAAACCTCCACCTTGAGAGAGCCCCAGCGGGTGCACGACAGGCACTCACAGTTTTCATTTCTTGCTAACACGCTCTGCAACCATGCTCTGCAAATAACCCCTTTGTGCGTACGGCGAACCGGGTCCATCCCCCGGAGCACCGAGTCATCCCACACTTTGAACTGGGCAACAGCAAGCAAAACAGCAAACTAGTGTGCTGGCTGGCCCTTTAATGCATTGGAAAATGGCGCTGTGACATTTGCACACGTCACAAATGTAGATGTGCCTGTTTTATACTCTCTTCTGGAAGCAACATGGTCAAAACTTGCGCGCGCTGTCCTGCTAGGAGAAGTACTGCATTATTGGCCAAATAAATTATTCCTCCCTACTATATCAGGCTGGAATAATGGAATTCTCCCACCCTCTGGCCTGTCACGGACCCCAGACTTAATTCCAACAGCTTCCAGTACTAAAAAAATACTTAAAAGTGATGTGTCTGAGCCACCTGCAAGTCACGAATGAGGATGTGCATTGCCAAAAGTAAGATGGATTAGTTAATACTGGTGAGCCCAAGCATGGTCGGGCGCCCTTTGTTTCCCCACTTGTGACCACCAGTTGCATTTCCCAAGGGCACATGCCTTTTAGAAGCACAAGAGGATAAATGATTTGCCCCGGTTCGCAGGTTGGAGTGTTTGCGCAACGGGTGGCGTGGGTTTTTAAACCCCTCGCCTTTCTGCAGTGGCACAGCACACCCCAAATGGAAGCCACGCCTCCCGAGGCGAGTGACTGTACTGAAATGGACTTTTAACCTAGGGAGAGGGCGAGTGCTCCTGCCTCTATGTCCCTCTTTCTGCCCGAAGCGCAACTAGCGGCGCCCCCTGATGTGCAGGAGCGGGTGCTTGCCCTGTTTGTGCCTATTTTTGGTGGACCTAAATAGGAAGGCAAATACCATACCTGCATTGCAGATGCAGTCACACTTGAACCCGATGCCTCTGAAAGGTGTGAGCGAGACTTGGACACTGGGAGATAAGTGATTTTCCCCGAATCACAGGATGTTGAGCGGACGCTGAGCTCCTGGGTCAGACACGATCTTGGGTGCCCGCCTCCTGCTCTGACCTTCGCCGGCTCCTATATCCCGCCAGAGGTGCGGCCCACGCAAGGCCTCTCCCAGGGGTAAATTACATACATATACCCAGTCTTACATTTTCCAGTGCCTCCAGGAACTGAAAACAGGTTAAAGATAATGGACTTTCAGGAACCGGGGCGTCTCGCTGTCACGTGCCCGGCACCCAAAGCGTGGAAATGTGCCTAAAGGTGCGGGCTTCTGGCTCTGTTTGTAAACAATGGCCCTGAGCAGTGCAACCAACCTTGATGCCAAACAGGCGGGCCTGGTCATCTTCCAGTCCCCTTGAGTCAGTCGTGAGGTCTGGTGCAACACCCTTGCACTTGAGGAGCCACTTTCAACCACTGTCAAAACCAGTTACCCTATTGCAATGCATGTTGTTTATTATGTAGTGTATCAAACAAGTGGGAAACCCAATATACCCTTGGAGGCTTGGGCAATAAAATTGAAAATAAGTAAAGGATTGCCTACAAGGGATTTTGTTCCTGAACTTAGTTAAAAAAAAATTCTTGGATGTTCAACCCTGATTAGTGGTGAACTCAGACTTAATCTAAAATTGAAGTCTAAGGAAAATAAATCTAACGGGCAGACATATATCTTAAAACCCTGGATTAAGTAACACGGGGCTGGCTTTTCTTCAAAAAAACATATATTTAATATATACAAAACTGAGACCAAGGGAAATATACATGGAATCAACCAAACATAGTTTTGGAGGTATCACAAATTAACCTACACAAAAACTATGTATACATCTATTCGATCGATTAACAAAGGAAAGCAATCTGACAAAACTGCAAACAATTCCTTAAAATCAACAAATGTATGAAGAAATAGACGTTGTAGTCGACGTTTCGGTCTGTGTTGGCAGTAAGACCGTCAGACCATCTTCAGGACGTAGGGTTGATTATAAAACCAAACTGTATCCTTATAAAATTTCTTTGTAAGGAAATGGACCCAGAAGCATCAGGATATTGGGACGCGTACGTCGTCCAATTTAAACAATTTCTTCTATGTCTCGCTTCTAAGCAACTAATTCGTTGTCATCAGATAGGTAAACGGCAACGGTAATTTCATCCGATCGAGTACGCTTCTGTAAAGTGTACTCTCCCTGCGCAAAGTCTGCGTGTGACTCTGGACAATAGCTCACTTAATTTCCACTACGGCCCCCAGCGCCTTGAGACCCGTAAGGGTGAGTAGCTGCGCTATATAAAAACGGACTTACTTACTTACTCCCAAAAACTGTTACTGCACACATACAGGGAATGGAATGTCACCCAGCTGCTATCACAGCAGCGCACCCAGCAATCCAGGTCACATTGCAGTGCATTCAAAGCCCGAGATAAAATGTCACACTGTTTTCGGAGGGCGCCTGTTTACTCTTAATTGTCGGACTTCAAATTGTTGCTTGTTATATATCGGCTCAACACTACCAAGTTTACATAGCTCCGAAATGTCATGGCAATAGTGCTATGCAAATATCATCACTCCACTGCTTACAAAAACACAAAAGTAAAAAACATTGTCATTTTCATCACCAAGATGCGAGACCTATTTCATTGGAAATGCTTGTTTTTATCTCCCACTTGCCAGCTCTAAAACGTTGGCATGTATGCAACCTCCCCTATGATAATGTACTCTCCGAGACTGAGATTACTGCACTAACACCTCACTTGACATAACTGTGCTGCCACTACACCACACATGCCAATATTTTAGAAGGGGAAAGTGGGAGAATTGAAAAAATAATAATCGGGAGAATGTATTTCCACCATTGACTGTTATTGAAGCACTCGCAATTTCAGGCGGGAGACAGCCCAAAAAAAGGTTGTTTACTTGAAAAGCGGGAGTTTCCCGCCTCAATCGGGCGTATTGGCATGTATTTCCACCTACATCCTCTACAAATGTTAAGTCGATTCCTTTGCAAAAATCGAAACAAACAACTGTCCGTAGGGATCCCGTTACTTTGTGCCTTTTGTAAAGATCATAACAAGCAACTGTTTGTAAAAACTGTATTTCTTTTAATGAAACCTGTTTTATTGTGATGCGCTCTAACACATTTGGGTAATGTTCGTGCTATGCAAAAATGCATAAATGAACGAGAGAGCAAGCGAACTCGCCACTTCTCGGTCCAGGTGGAGACCAAAACGGAAACACTAACACTAAGCTGAAGGAGCAGGGCGGGTGTAGTATTGTGCTTATTGTGTGCTTTTTGGTAAGTCGTGGGTTAATGTTAGAATTTCACTTATGCTCTAGAATCATAGAATCGTATGATGTTGTGAGCATTCTCCTTGGAGTCTGTTCCGCTTGGCGACAGTTCGTGCTGGTTGTATCTACAACGCAGGGGTTGGAATAAAAGAAACCTACTTATATTCACTCTACGAGTCCCGTGTTTATTTGAAGATTACTACAGCCAGCGGGGTAAATAATAAAGAGCCATTCACATTGAGCGGCACAGAAGAGGGCGGAGTCCCGAAAGGAGTCGCAGATGGGAAATAGCACTGGGAAATGGCCTTAGTCCGTCTTTAAGTTTTACTACCGTGGGTTTTGCCTGTTTTCTCTTTCAATGCTCCCCATCCCCCTCAGTCTCAATTTTAGACTACATGTCTCACGTGTCTTCGCGGTACAACGCTGGTGTGCCATGCTTGTGCTGCCTGAGTTTAGTGCGTGGCCCATACCAGGACAACAAAGGGTAGGCCGAGGGAGGTCGGTGGGCAGGGGTCAAAGGGGACCGCCAAAGAGAGACCCCGGGGGGGGAGGGCAGAGAGGAAACTTCAGGACTTAGTAGGAGATGAGAGCTGAGAAGACATGGTGACTGAGAGGGGAGGAAAAAGGTAAGGAAAAAACGGGATTCGGGAATCAGGTGGGCAAAGAAGCTCACAACAAGGCACTGACAGAGAGCTTTAGGAGTGCTAGGGACTAGCAAAAGAGTTGAGTCAGAAAGCGAGAAGGCGGGATTGTGGACGGTAAAGAAAACAAAGAAAAGACGGCGAGAAATAAACAGACTGGCACTGCATGTGGTGCACTGTTGCGACACAGAGAAGGCTGCACTGACTGAATCTGAGACACGCAGAAGACCAAAGAGAGCGGGAGATGCACACGTGAGCAAGAAAGAGACAAACACCTGCAAGAGTTGGACATATTAAAGAAGCGTAGAAGAGGGACTGGCCGAAAGGTGGTCTGGGGGAGTGCTGTAGGGCAACAGGTGGGCTATTAAAAAGAGACAACAATAGCTAAATATTTTTTTACGAGGGAAATTGAAGAGACTTCTATAAGAGGCAGTTAGATATAGAAAATGTCCTTTAAGCTTATCGGACAGCGTACTTATGATATGTGGCAAAAGAGACAGCTGGGAAAAAGCAACGTAATGAAAACGCAGAGGAGGAACTGTTACAAATCTACCTGATACGCCACGCTAGAACGCTTAACATATGTTAGGGAAGCGCTCCAGAGAGAAGCCGAAGGAAAGAATACTCTGCTGGCATGAGTGTTGTGGAAAGACTGCACCACACACACAGCAACGAAAAGAACACACAGCCATCTGGAAAAATTATACAGCCAAATAGCGAAAGAGAACCAACCAGCGACACAAGGACATACATATACTGTAGTACTCTTCCTCTTCTAAGTGACTATGAAATATTGCCCTATGGAAAGAAGACAAAAATATAGATCGTAGTGAAAGAAACTAACCCGAGAAAGCCATTAAAAAGAAACAGAAGCAGGTCACCATTGTGAAGAACCCCATTTACAAGTGAAATTATCACGGAGAGTCCTACCTCTGCTGCTGTCGGACAAGGAAGGGTAAGTGTATTCGCTGGTTGGCTTCTGTGTAAGGGGTTCAGAGCTGCTTCATGCAGTGTCAGTGTTTGGCCATCATGCCACTTGAAGACTTTTCACCTCACCGATCGGCAAAATCCATTGACATTTCCTTTTCACTTAGTGCTGATATCGGCAACCCCCCCCCCCCCCTTAGCAATAATTAGACGTGCTGCACAAAATGAACAGGCCACACAAGTTTTGTTGGGAAAACAGATTGCTGCAGGTTTATTACATACAAGGAGTATGCCAAATTGGTGGGTTAACTTACGGGCGATCCAAGGGCAGGCAGCGGTGACTAACCTAAGCTGCCCTGCCCGCCTGATGAGCCAAACTGCACTGTGGCCAACCCAATCGGTGCTAGCATTTATGTGGGGGTTCTCCCCCTTACATACCATGGACCCCTAGTCCATAACTTTACTCACGCCTTTTTAAGGGCGGAGCTTATCCAGGCAAGCCCCCGGTTGCTCAGGCTTACAACTGCCCGAAGGACTAGCGGGGCGCCGTCGTTTTGAACCAGGATCCTGCCGTAAAGCCTCCTGGGATTTTGGCATAATGCACCCCTATTGAGCTCCTGAAAGGGTACCCCTCGTATCAATCAGCCTCCGGATCGCCCTGTTACTCTGCCAAAGCCCTGGATGTGGCCGCCGTCATATCCGGGGCCCCCCCACCATGGCAGGCTCCATAATCTCCTGCAACGTGCGGTTACCAGTCCTAGCCGGACAATTCCCATCTACCTCTGACAGTTTACCAGTCCTTCTAGCTGGACAATTCACATCAACCTCTGCAGGTGTTCCTTGTCTCTATCAGGGGAACCAAGTGGTGTTTGCACCATAGAGACCAAGCCCTTCTTATTTTATTTGATTTAAAATTAGTGTAGAACCCATTCCTCCTGCTTGATGGGCTTGTGCATGGCTTATTTACCAGGTGCGATGGCCTCCCTGATTTGGGAACAACTGTACACTACTTTAACCACAGTACATGGTGAAACCCTATAGTACCCTCTGTGCCAATCAGGGCCTTATTGTTAGGTGTTGCTGAGTTGTCTATTTACACATCACCGAATTGCCCTGATTTTAGGATACGCTTGTAAGCATCGTGGAGTTTGCCTCCAAAGCCAACAGTATATTTGTCAACAAGTTGTTGTTTGTGGCCAACACCCTACCTTTATCTCTGCCAGCTGACCTCATGCTTGTTTACCCTTTCTTAGGCAAGTTCGATTGCCTCCAATTAAATTGGGAACTACTGTTCTCTGTTTTAACCACAGCTTCATTTACCCCTCCGTAGGCATGTTCGATGGCCTCCCCAGAGTTGAGAACAACTGTTCTGTACTTTAGCCATAGTTCAGTGAAAAATCCCTACTGTGCCCTCTGTGCCAATAAGGGCCTTCTTGTTTGTGTTGCCAAGTCGTGTGCCTACCCATCACCGCCCAGTCCCTGGTGTCGGGATACGCTGGTAAGCATAGTGGAGTTCGCCTGAAAGGCCAACAGTATATTTGTGAACTTTATTGTTTGTGGCCAACACCATACCCTTATCTCTGCCAGCTGACCTCCACCTGTATGGGAGTACAACGCCGGCAAGAATTCTGACCCCATAGGGAATGCCAAACTACTGCTCTCCACGTAACCATAGTTCTGTCCTATTAAATCCATTGTGACCTGCGTGCATGTGCGCCTTACTTTCAGGATTTGACTAAGCCCGTGTTTACACCCCCTACATGGGTATTCCCAAATAGGGGTTCCAGCTCATAACCGTGTAACGCAACACCAAGTGGGAAATTTACCTGCTCCTTCTATATTTAAATGCACGCTGTGTTCTGGTAATTGTCAGCATTTGTGCCCTGAACCCTTCCTTTTCAACCGATTGGAGTCACTGCACACACTTTTTTTGGAATGACAACCTTGCGCAACCCACCTATTTAAAACCCACTTAGTTTGCGGGTTCCTGGCCTGTACCCTTCTACCTGGGTATGGGCAAATGTAACGCCTATAGCTTCGCGCCTGCACCCCCGCATTCTGCTTCATTACATGTCCATATTGCATGCCAGCCCCTCACCGTCTGACTGCGATACTTAGATGCTGTGTCACCATGCTGATGTCCCCACCCCAGCACAAGTCATCCACTTCCCAACTTCTGCTAATGTGTACCAGGGAGCCGACAAGTGGGTGAGAACAGGATGAGAACAATATGTATAGATACCTGCCCTTTCTTGACTAATGGGGATGCAAGTGTTCTTAATACACTGTAGCCTTTTTGTGCTCTAACCCATTCTCTTCCCAACTTTAGGAACTGCAGCACACTTGTTAGATGACAACTCCACAACCCGCCGAGCTGCCATGGCTATAGGGCGGGTGAATTTAGCTTCACTGAAGCAACCTGTAACATGTCCTCGTTTACAGCGCGCGCTTAGTTTGCTGATTTGACCAGACCTTTGAACAGGCAGTTTTATTGATAAACTATGGCGAACAAGTTAATGGTGTCAAATCTGGTTTCAGTGAGTGTTTGTCCATTATGCATCTGCTAGTGAGTACCTTGCTTTGTTTTGGCTGTGTTAAAATTGTTGGTTGCGTCACACTTCAGGATATAGAACTGTGCTAATTTTCTTGCTTTCTTCACTGCTGAGAGCTCAGTACATTCACAGGTATTTTCTTTACATTTTCGGTTTCTGACTGCAGAGTGCAATGAGATTGCAAGCACCAATCCCAGACAACTAAAATGTCACGTATTCTGTCAGGGGCCATGGCCTTGTTTTTGCCCTCTGAGAGGTGATCCAGACTGCTATGACAAGCGTCATGGGGCCTCAGCAATCACGTGCACCCGTCCATCCTGTGATACACCCGCTGTATGCGGATCCTCTAGAACCCCTCTGCCTAATGTGCGTGGCCTAGGTACATGGTTCAGCTCATTTGACACCCTTGCCTGTGGTTCAAGGCAAATTAGCCCCAGCTGGGCCTGCTGCCAGAGTCTTGCTGTTAAGGGTGGAAGAAGCATGTCAGACCTTTGCTGCTCCCGTTGATATAAAGTGTGTGTACCTGCCCTGACAAATTGACCTCCCAAGACCGTTAATTGGTGGTGCCTGTCCCCACTATTATACATAAAGGCACAACTTCTGGTGGGAAGGCCTTAATTATAGGATGTCCCTATACCCTGCTTGACTCAATTGTGCGATCCTAGGCAATTGTCTGAATTTTTCCTTGTACCTTCGTTTGACATAAGGGCACCCTGAAATGCATGTGGTCAGGACATCCACTGTATAAACTTTCTCTGGTAGTTAAATGTTGAGCTATACTGATCTTCATCTATCGTAACAACCCCGGGGGTTCCTGCTTGCTGCCTTCTGGGCGAGGCCAGTGATGCTCCACCGGTGGTTTGTTGACCACTTTGAGGTAATGACAATGACTTTACAATATCTTTGTAATAAAATTGGGGTAAATTTACTACCAGTGCTAGGGGCGGACTGGTGGGGTGCTGTGGATCCACTGACAACTAATCTGCCCAAGCTCCGTCTGGGCTTCCTGAGCACCAGTTTCACGCACCTCGTCATACCCCCTTAGATTAACAGAATTGACACACCCGATAGTTTCACCTCCACTTTGACTATCAACTCTGCAGTCCTACTGCCTGCACGAGGAAGGAATGATTAGAATCGGCACTCTACCATATCACTCACCAATGATATTGCTTGCAATTAACTAAATGTCTGAAACCGGTCCTTTCACATATCCTGGTCACAAACCTAACCCAAACTGTGACTAAGCTTACAGCCCTTCACGCTGGGCCCACCTGGCCACAGCGCTCTGTTATATACGTTAAGGAACAAGTCAGGCCCACTGTATTATTAAAGATGTTGCCCTAGGAGAGCGGAACCCCAAATGTGCGAGCTTGCCACAAACATCCAGCACGGCATGCCACAAACTAACCGTCTCCATCACCAGAGAGTCACGCAGCCACTCCTTGGCCTGAATACTAAACCAGGTTAAGCTTATGTGTGGCATCAAAAGACCCATCTCTCAGCGCATGCCTGTAATAAATTCAACTGCATCACCTTAGTCAGTTCGACCAAACGCAGAATAGCATGCAAAGCTTATCCTGCGAAGAATCGCCTGCCCCTGCGAGCAGACCAAGCATCACTTGCTCCCCGAGCCATCCGAACTGTCGATGATACCTATCAGCTGTTAGGCAACTCGCCCCCACCCAGCTTAGACAAGCTTGACATGACCCAGTTTCAACTCAAAGAATAATAGTCAAGGGCATGCCAGGGGTAGGCCAATCCTCCCTTCTGACTGAAACAAAGTATTGATTAAAAAAAGCATGTCGTCCCATTTTACTGGCACAAGGTGGACCTTAAGGAGTAATTATCCTGCACCATTATTACCTGTGCCATCTGCACGCTTAAAAGTACTTAGTAAAGCCACCCGGTGTCCTAATAATTCTGGCCCTAACCGCAAGGCTTTCTCTTGGCATTGGATTAAAACATTTAAACTGACATCTTTGCTTGGCATAGCGTGCCACATAGTTATGCTTCTTCCGCCATTGTGCCCATCTATTTACTCCTCCCGTAACATTGGACCTATAGCCAGCCAGGAATATTGACTGTCACCGGTTGGTGGTTGCATAAGGTAAATAAGCAACATCTATGGCTTCCTTGTAATACTATTGAAAATGCTTCAGTTCTGAAATGATGAGACTGTGCAAGATCTATAATGAGTTTCTTAGAAGTTACTTCAAAGTCACAAAACTAAACGCAACTACAACTTTGTCGCAGTGTTACTCCAGTGCGCGCATGCTGCACGTGGGCCACCGCCGGGTAATTGTCCTCGCAAAACACCGTCCTCTGCATTCATTTACTTAGTTATATATCTTTATCTAAAAAACAGTGCCCCCCAGTTGGCCTCAGTTGTATAGACAAGTGCCAGATTCTGCTTACTTGTTGGGCCGGAAACGTGCTCCTGGCCGTTGTCTGGGTGATTTATTGGACCTGATAAACAATTAAATCTTTAACATGATCCTCTGCCGGAAAGCACTTTGTACTTTTGCCGCCGGGAGTCGACCTAGATTACCCGGTCTCAGGGTAGGCTGCTCTACCTCTTCTGCCTGGAAGGAGGTGCTCTGTGCCAAGTGAGGCCTTGGTAATTATATAACTCTACAGAATGTGCTGTTATACATTGTATGAATGGGTCTGACCTGTTGAAAATTAGAAAGTTGCGAGAAGCTGTAGTTTCCCCCCTATCGATACAAGCTTCAAACTGAAACAAGATAAGAGAAAACCTGCGCTAATAGCCCTGACTTGTCATTTAAGATCAGCCAAGGCCGGTTCAAAATGACTACTGGCGACTTCCCTTAAAGTGGTACTTATGAAGCATGCCAGGGACTAGAGACTTAAAACGTGGACAGATGAGCAGTATTTTTCTTTAGGCTAGTTGGCAAACAAACCAAAAGCAGTTGCCCTGTGTATACCGCATGACCGGACAATGAGAGATGTTCCCCTGTGCCAGAAATGTTGGTAATGCTTAGGCAGAGGCTTTCCGAGTATAACATACCTCCAACCCACCAAACAACATGAGGGGCATGTTCAAACCGTTACCGAGTACAATTAAAACGTAACATTCCCTTTTGTTAACAGCATGGGGCACGTCCTCACGAAACGGGAGGAAAATAACCGACACTCCATCCTTACCATAGCACCCTCATCAAAAAAGAAATCAGCCTAACCACATTCATTTCTGATTCCACTGCTGTGACCTTGAGGCTGGCAACTCCTCCTCTTCCACGATTAATTTCCTGAGCACAATTTGCCGCGCTTGAACGCCACAACATGACTAGAGCTGAAATGCATTTCCACAAACCAAAGCGCGCTGACTCGACGTGTTGTCTAATTGTTTCTGTCCTGAGAGTGCGTTCAGCGACCGCCCCCAATTAAAGTCTTTGTATCCTGCTCTTTGTGACTGCTGCAGTGTGTGATCCTCGCCCTCCCCTCGGGCACTCGCACCGAGTCACGCCTTAGCCCCCTTGCACTCCAAGGTGCTGCCAGGCACCACGTCACCATTCAACCCAATTCCGAAACCTCGGCCCAGCAGCTGTCTCCATGGCAGTTCCAACCCGTGCCCCCTGCGCGCACACCGCAAAACAGGAAAGGGGCCTGCGTCGAGCAACCAGGAGGTCGGAGCCAAGGACAAAAGGGGAGGGAGGGTGGGGGGGGCAGACCATGCCCCCGGACTCACCGCAACCAAAACTGACGCACGCGGAGTCGCCAGACCAGGGCGCACGCGGAGTCGCCAGACCAGGGCACACGACGAGCCAGACAGCGTGTCCAGCGGGGAACAAAGAGGGTGGTCAGTGGGTGGGGGCAGGTATAAGTACCTGACCCCAGCCCACTGCGCACCAGAAAAGACGCCGCAGAGGCGCCGGACATAGAAGGGACTCCCTGAGGAGGGGGTCCCTGCGACAGGGTGCGGGGAGGTGCCTAATGCGGCACTAAGGGGGCCGCCCTCTTACAGGGCCCACTGCGTGCGCCGCGGGCAGCCGCAATCTACTCTGCAGGGACACGGTGTGGGATGGCAGGAGACAATGTGTTCCTTTTTAAGTACAAAATACCTGCCAGTTTGTGCAAGTTCTACACTTAATGAGCTGCACAGATCGTCTCTATTCATACAGGTACACCCCTCTCTCCCCAGCTCCTGTCCGATGTTTAAAGACTGCTGCAATAAAGAAAGGAAAGAGGAAAGTTTCTACAGCAGCCATATTGAAATGGTGGCTTACGTTTAATACGAAGAGATGATTTGCGCATTTTCATGTAATTCTGTTCAGGTGTCTGCGGCTTAAAACACTGTAATATAATTTAACATGAAGCAAAATAATGTATAGCCAGAGCTGCCAAAGTTTCAGATTGCTTATGTGTGACATTTTCATAATTTCAGTGTAATTATGAGTGACATTTCAACGACTATGAGTGACACTTTCTTGCGAGCAAAATCAAGCAATGAAGACAAGGGAAGCATATAAATATCAGATATTGCACCCATTTGAGCAATGAGAAACTCTAAGAAGATCTTAAAACTGCTGCAATTGACCTACGGCTTTGCTGTTACTCAATATTTGTGCCTGCTGTAATTTTTTCTGTAATGCTCTTTGTCTATCGTATATGGCCCAACACCATTGGGTAGTATCATTTATATGCCTTATATAATCTTTTTCATTTGGAACGCACTCTAACATTTTTCGGTCGCTCTCTCACAAACAGTTGAATGGTTTTATAGTGCTGCTTATACCAGAGCAGGGTGTCAGAGCACTTTACATCACACACACATTATACAGACACCATGACTCTTTCGTGGGTATTCCAGTTTAGCAAATGTTATTCGTAGCTCATCTCCCCTGATAATAGCTGAAGTGTTTTCATAGGTAGTTCATCCATCCAGCAATAGTCTGGGATGAAACTGAAGTGTTTTGCAGTGTTCACAAGCATTCTGCCTGGTGTACTGCAAGAAACCAGCATAGATTAGTAGTTGGGGGCCCAGGCCAGCAGGATATGTGAAATTGAAAATATCCCGCAGTGTTACCTTAGTACTAACACCGGCAGGCACCGACTGCAGGCTGCAACTGCCTGATCACGCGCTGCCATTCTTTGTGTAAAACACACAGAGGCTGGTGGCACGTACTTGGGCCGTGGCCGCAGAGTCCGGAGGAGTGTGGCAGTGGCGCTCCAAGTATTGCTGAGACAACGTCTCTCTGCAAGGCAGTGGCTGCAGGCTCACTTAGGCCGCGAGCCACTGCGGGCTGAGGTAATTCGGGTTTGACGGCTGCCTTAGTTAATAGTCGCGCTCCAGACTGGCTGTCCAGTGAGTCCCGGGCTGGCCCATCCAGTGACATGTTGCAGCAAACTCTGTCCTGGCGGCCGCTACAACCCGGGTCACTCTCGCAACTCCCTCGGGTCCAGCAGTATTGAATTTTGGGGTTTGGGGGGCAGAGTGTAAACAAAATGGCTGATAGCACATGGGGCCTGTGCGAGCTGCCTGCAGCAGACAGCGCGACGCTATAAGCGCCATAATTGAATACATTTGCAGAGCTGTGCCGAAAATACTAGCCAGCTGCCGCTTTCCTCCACAGACTTCCCAGACCCGCTCAAGCAGCAGGATGTGACGTTCCCCCGCGGCGCCAGCCAGAAGCACACAACGTGATTGGGCCGGCCGCTCTGCAGGGATTCACAGCGATACATTGTAGTAGTGTGAGTGTGAACCATCACCCTGCTAGCAGCTTTAATAGCTCAACTGCAAGAGCAGCCGGGGCACGGCACGCTGCCACACTTAACAGTTTTAACAGCCAGGCAGCACTTCAGTGACAGCTGTGAGACACTATGCATTATGTGTGACAATGCATTTCAGTGCGGTAATGCGGAGTACCACAATGAAATGCGTTAGTCTAACGCCTGATGCGTGGTACTTAGCAAACACAAGGAAATGATGGACGGAGTGCTGAAACTTTTCAGACACTCACCCCGTGTCACAGATCTGGGTTGAATCCATCATCGTTCTTTAGCTCACTTGGCCACCCCAGTTCAGACTCGGCTATATGCAAATCAGTCTTGACCCTGTGCCTCATGGGAACAGTCCAGCCCGAACTGCCAAGCCATGTCTTCCCTGGAACGGAAACAAGCATCCTGGGACCGGTTTCGGGCTAACAGCCCTCATCAGCCAGGCTAGCTTGTATCCAGTGGCAAAGTGAGCAAGGGACCCACGTCTGGGCATACCCTGCCAACGTAGGGCTAACAAAGCAAACACAAAGAGATGAAAAAGGCACCGCAATGGGAGCGCCAAAGCCCATTCCTGCATGGTATTGACTGTTAAGTCCATGCCGTGCAGGAAAAGGGGTGCATGTAGACGGGGGCACACCATGTGCCCACCTGCATGCATCCCATGGCCCTGAAGGAACAGGGGGCCCTGTAGAGCCCCCTAAGTATCCTTACCGCCACCCTTTACATGGCTGGCTCACCACCATGAAAAGGGATGTGAGGAAACTTGTAATATCAGGCCTCGAAAAATCATAAAAATGTTACTATACCTGCAGTGACTTAAATAATCTACTCAACCTATTTGTTATGCTCTTGACCCATAAACTGGTTTGAAATGATGTGATTGCGGGCAAGTAATTTAATTCATTGAGCCGCCATTTTCTTCATTATCACCTATGGGAGCCCCTTCAAATGTGCAAGTTCAGCATGTCTGCTGTACAAAAAACTCTTGTTTGATTTAATAGACAAAACTTGTTTTGTCCATATATAATACAAATCAAGCCAGATATAGGATACACATGACTCCTGACTTACCTCTTAGTTTATTAACAGCATTTTCATCAGGGCGGGGGCAGGAATGTTTCTCAAATCATGTTTAAAAACTGACTTTTAATAAATCCATAACTAGTTAGCATGTGTCTTGCTTCTTTTTTCTATTAACCAATTTTATTATAGTCTTATAGTCCGCTGTCCAAGGCTTCTCAGTTGGGGGAAGGGGGGGGGGGAGGGGGGAGGGGGAGGGGGAAATGTAGATGCAAGGTTTACATGGGCACAAGACTCAAAATTATGCTGAGCAACAGTAATAAATGAATGTCCAGCCAGATACTTTCCTTTATGAAAATAAGTTAGTATTTATATATGAACACAAAATGAAATAGTGCTTTGGGTACCCCTCCCAGCCTAACAAGATGCAAACCATCAGGCGGACCTAGGTCGTGAGAGAGAGAGACACACACACACACACACACTCACACTCACACTCACACTCTCTCTCTCTCTCTCTCTCTCTCTCACTCTCTCTCTCTCACACACACACTCTCACTCTCACACTCACTCTCTCTCTCTCACACTCTCTCTCTCTCACACTCTCTCTCTCTCTCACACTCACTCTCTCTCTCACACTCTCTCTCACACTCTCTCTCTCTCTCACACTCTCTCTCTCTCACACTCTCTCTCTCTCTCACACTCTCTCTCTCTCTCTCACACACACACTCTCTCTCTCACACACACACTCTCTCTCTCACACACACACTCTCTCTCTCTGTGTTCGCCCATGACCACAAATCTGTACCAAGGATTGAGGTAACGTTGCAGCGGGGGCACGTGGGGCAGGGGTACACGTCCGTCAGTCTGCAGGGGACTTTTCCATCCCAACTGGCACATATTCTGGATTTGGCCGAAGAGTCTCACAGTAAGGATGTGAATGTTGATGTTCAACTTTTGCGAGGTTAGAGTCGTCGTGCTGTGTGTTTTCTTGGCAATGCGAACACAGAAAAGAGATTGAGAGTGATGTTGATGAGGGTAAATCCCAAACTGGAAGCATTTCGCTAAAAGGGAATCTTCTGAATTTCTTAAAGAACTTATTTTTTTTAAGCTTTAGTGAAAGGAGTAGGAAAATGTCTTACAGCTTTGAATAAAGCACAGAGCTCACTGCAAAGAGTATTCTGTAGAAATAGTGTTTTTGTTTGGGGCAGAGCATGGGGGGCATTTCTCTTGCCGTATGTTATCAAGGTCCTACTACCAATTCTTTTTAGGTCTCGCCTGGCGTTGGAGCGCGCATGCGCTCCTCACCTGCGAGAGCAATAGTCATCCAGCAAGTTTCAAGAAGGGGTCTCGAAGCCCTGCCCCTCATTTTCATTGGGTAGCATCAGCGTGTATGTTAAACGCTGGCTTCCCATTGAAAAGGAGGGTTTTCGGTTGCCGCCCTTTCGCCTTTTTGGACGGCCCCCAAGGACTCGGTCGCCTGCATTACGGCTGTCGTGACGAAGTTTATTATCAGAAGCTTCGTCACGCTGCCTTGCACGCGCCAGTCCGGCTCTCTCATTGGGCGCTCTGAGAACGCTCGTCCTGTCTTAACAAGCTTCTTTTGGTAGGACTCCCGCATGTTTGGGCGTCTTCCCAAGGTGTGCATGGCTTGCGTAGCGGCTTGTTTGTGAGTTGTGGCCTCATGTAGACACCAACAGTACAGGCGAGGGGGCAGTCCCACAAACTTCTTTAAGTGGAGGGGCGAGAAAGGTGCTTGCGGTCAGCCGAGACTCGGGGATTCCGTGAATCCCAGGTAAGAGGCAGATAAGAGGTACTACTGCCAGCTCCGACTGACTCCCCGTGATGTGACAAGCCAGGGCGGCATTACGAGACGCGGCCTGCTGGGAGAATGACCATCTGTGGGGCTTGAAGAGTTTAGGTCAGTGAGTCGCCTGCAACACGAGCCTGTAATGTTGAATAGCTTCGGAGGCCTTCGCTATTGCCGCACAATCGCATGCCTGTAATTCCAAGAACAATGCACGCCAGGCTCTGGGCTCCTGCAAACGCCACATTCACTCCTCGCTCTGTGATTCTCTGGAAAAGCGCATGAGCCTCATGGCCTATTCAGATGCTGCAGTGAATACTCGCGCTACAACGGTATGCCAAAGAAAACAAGCATTTGCAATGCACTATACACTATACAATTGAACAATGTTGCATCATATCCTTCTGGTAAATTATAGTTTTATTTTAATTCGACGTTCTGCACTCAGGTTCTTTTGGTCCGACTCCCATCTCGCCAGCTAATTAGTCAATAAGCATGACAATACATTTAAATAGTGCTTTAATCAACATTCCCTCCGTGAAACACCCTCTTTGTTAGCGGAACAATGCAGAAAGCAGCTGCAAAACCCGCCAAAACTACAGAGATGCGCTTCACAAGTCAACGCGTCTTTGCTAATGTCCCAGCATTTGATAAAACTTAATTTAACATTTTTCTATTTTTCACTTAAAAAAAAAAACAGATAATAAGTCTGGTTATTAACCCCTTGATAAGTATTATTGTTCCATAGCACCGAATAGTGCACACCCTCCCTCCAAATATACTGTCCAGTTATCCAAGCGTGTAATAGAACTGATGGCAGGACAGGAAGTTTTATGGAATATGCTTTTACAATTTTAAATTCATGAAACGAAGTAACTGTCCTGTTCCGAGTTATTCGGCAGCCCTCTTTTTGTTTTCAATATCATTGTACAATTTGCATAAAATAAAAGTTTGTGTACGCCGCTTGTAAATTTATTGTGCTGCGCAGTGGTGGCCCAGGCAGTAAACACCGAATATAACGCAGCAGTTTTATTAGCCAGAGTAGACGCTTACAACACCGACTAGAGCTTTGCTTTAGCTGGTTCTAATTCCGTTTCTCATACAGCGCTCGCTTTCGCTGACTTTTTGGAATTTCGGCGCTATAAATAAAAGAGTGAGGATGTAAATCGACCTGAGAAGGGCGAACGACTAAGTGGACGCCACAGGTCTTGGTGGATAAGTTCATCTGTTGTGAATATTATTTTACTTCCCGGAGGAAAATGCTGAAAAAGTCCAAATAAAAAGTCTCCTGTTGCTGAACACTTTAATGCAATATTGTTTATAGATAGCGCCTTTTTAGTCACCGGCTGGAGTGACGGTGAGTGAAGGCAAAACCAAAGAAAGTAAAGCTTGTGCATAGGGTATCTCATTAAACTGACGGCGCCGCATCCACAGTGTACAGCGCGCGCAGCCAGGAGCCCAGGGTCACAGGCCTTCCACACTACTCCTTCTTTGTGCTTTGTTTGTGAATCGCTGTCCTGCGTCATCGCTGCCCCTCGGACCCACGACACTGCGCAGCAACTAGTAACACACACTATCCGTCAGCGTGGGTGACTTGACCCGACCTTCGCCCCGGGGGCACCAGAGCCGGTGACCAGCACTCTCTGCAGTCCAGGCACGGACGAGAGCCAGTGGCATTTTAATAGCCCCAGACTGGTGAATGTCCAACCCTTGATATTAAATCGACATATTTTGCTGTTTGCTCCCTTCTTTTAAAAAAAAAAAAAATGTTTGTTCTGGAATGCGCACACGTTTCCCATTGACATTTTGGGCCCAAATAATGTTTCATTTTACCTTAGGCAAGGAAGCGTGTTTTCCAATATCAAGTGTTATGCACATGAATATGTCTTTTATTCACGTTAGGACGGGCAGAAATATTGAAAACACATACATTTGGTATGCATGATGGTCCAGTGAGCCCCAGTTCCAAATGGTGGCAAGGAAGTCCGAAACACCCTTCAGAGGTGGGAAATTGGGTGCTACACATTGGGTAAAAGTAACGTCTCTTAAAGTGCTTAGACTAAAGCCTGTTACAGCGCTCAGAAACGGAAGAAATACAATATGAAGCGCTATGTAAAAACAAATTCTTGTGTAGCAAATTCCATCCCTCAATTGCGAGCAACAGTCATTGTATTGTACCCCATCGACGTTATGAAATACATGCATTGGCATGCAATCGGCACATGATTATACATTCCCAATTTTATTTTAATTTTCTCGCCAATTTCCAAGCATTTCCCCTTCCCATGCCGCACTGCCTGAGATCCTCTGTCACTTACTCTCTAACAGGGGACGAGTGCCCGCCCTCTGTTTGGTGTTGCATTAACCTGATTCATTCCGTGCTGTTGTGCCGAATACCATTGACGCCCTCCCCACACACACCTCCACCGCAGCCACTGTGCTGCTGTCCCGCTCTAAGATTTCTAGCACAGCCCGTCCTTTAACTCCGCACTGAGCTTCCCTTTTTAGTCACCGGCCCTTCTTGTGAACATGACCCGGGGCCATGTCCTGACACCTCCCGCCTCTCAGACGCCTATTTTCGGGCGCTGGACAGAGGCGTCTGTGGTGCCAAGAGCCAGCGCCTGACATGTCATCCGAACTCCCTGCACTGCCCCAGGCACCGCCAGTGCCCCACACCTCTCCTGGAGCAGTGTGTGTTTATTCCACAGACACACTGTGCAGTTTGCACCGTGCACTTCACTCGAGCTGGTACATTTTTTCAGACAACATTAATCCAGAGGGGTGGTGTTGAGGGGCTGGGAGCTCAGCAGTTCCTAGCAGTACTTTGTCAATGCAGGGATCTCACCCTGTTTCCATGTAGAGCCTTGCGTTGTGACCTAGTGGTGTTATGTATCAACAGGGCATTTTACTTTACTTTTTTAACTTTCAGATATGTTTTCCTTAATCGTTGTTTAGTGTAATTTTCTGAATTGCAAATCCTACTACATTTCAAAGAATGCAAGTACTAGAATGTAAAAAATAGGACTCTTTGAGGTATACTACAGGCCCTGGAAGTATTTTCTTAGGCCCAACAGCTTCCAGTGTTTCAGTCACTTCGCTTCTCCCAACTTCTTCTCTGGGGGATTAATATTCACACTTGCTTGCCCAAAAACACTTGTGGGTAACCAGGCATTTTGCAACAAGAAGCTGAGCCGTCATGGTCGGCCACCTCTGATGGTGGACAGAAAGATACTTGCTTTTTAGGTCTCGCCTAGCGTTGCAGCGCACACATGCGCTGCTCGCTCGGCGAGATTTATTGCTAACAAGGACTTTCAGAAGAGGGCTTTAAGCCCCACCCCTCATTTCCATTGGCTGGCGTCACCGTTTATGCTAAACGGTGGCCTGCCATTGGAAATTAGGGTTTTCGGTTGACCCCTTTCGCCTCGCAGCCGGACTGGGTTGCCTGCTTTGCTGCTGTCGCAAAGCACTTTCTTATCTTTATGGGGCCATGTGTTTCTCTAATTAGAAACACATGGCCCCATAAAGACAAGAGATCCCCATGCTCCGGCTGCAGCGCGGTCCTCTTTCATTTTCGGGACCGCGCTTGTTGCTTGGTTGTAAGCAGTATACATTGCACTGGCATGCCGTGAGCTGTGGCTTGGAATGACCCCCTCCCTGCTCCCCAGGACTGCCCCATCGCTCCGGGAATTTAGAAGCGATCTAAAGACCGGGATGTCGGAGTGTTCCAAACCTCCACGCAGCATCAGATAGCTCAAGCGCTACGAGGCCCCCACGAGTGATCTGCCGCACTTTAAACATGTTTGGATTGATTGGCGCCTGTTAACTCCTGGACTGCAGGTGACTGTCGGAAAAGGTTATTTTATTGTTCGCTGGTGTTACTTGCTATTGTACAAAAGTGCTTTGTTGTGTCTTGATGGACGTGTGTCGATGGTCAGAAAGTTGGTTATTTATTGCATTTTTTTATATAGCGCGGACTGTACCCAAAGGTGTCGGAGCGCTTTACAATAGAACCAAGTACGTTACATACGGAGAAAGTTGATTATTTATTGCATTTTTTATATAGCGCGGACTGTACCCAAAGGTGTCGGAGCGCTTTACAATAGAATCAAGTACGTTACATACGGAGATTGACGTAATTACACGTCACAAATACAATCGGGATAGTTAAAAAAGTAAAATAAAATAAAAGGTTCTCGCTGCCTCCATTTCGTTAGTGGCAGTCTGTTGAGCGACCCGTCTTGTGAGGGAGGGAGTGGCACGTTATTTGACATTACTACGATGCACACGTGTTTAATGAACACGTGTCCTTCTATGTGTTGTGCCGTTTCTATCCAAGGTGCCGAGCGCAGTCAACCAGTGTGTGGGTTTACTGCGTGCTGTTGTCGGTCATTACAGCTCGAAGGTGTCTGTCCAGTCTAGGTAAAAATGTGAAAAGACCTGTTACTACTCTTTATTTTATTTTTTTAAAGTGAAGTTCTTGGGTTGAAGCATAGTTCCGGGAAAGCGGGTTAAGCTGAGACAGGCAGAAGCTGCTAGACCGGGCTCTTGCACGTAACCTCCTCCTGGCCTCCACCTGAAGCAGGCAGTTTACTTCTTCCACCCATAGTCCAGTTACTCCACCGCCGCTCTGGGCATGTGACAGGAGGCGCCCGGCATTGCTGTCAGACTTCTTGTAACTACTGAAATGCGGCAGTGAATGTTTAGTGGCTGGTCTTCAGAGCTTCCTGAAATGGGGTGCTAGCTCAAAAATTTCAAATGTAACCTTCTTTGTGTTATGTTTTTTATGACCATGTCGCTCACAGTGTATGTTTAGATGAAAGTAAACCTGTACAGTAACTGTTCCAAGTTTCAGACATTCCCCACCTTGAGTATATTACTGATGAGTAACTGAGTTAAAGGTACAGTTTTGGCGAGCGCTAGGAAATCCTGGTGTATTAGCGGAACTTCATAATGGATGGTTGACGTATCCAGTCCCAGGCTGAACTCATGGCTGTCAGCAGAGGACGATTTGCATTATGTAGCAGAACATGAGAGAGGGACTAACCAATCAGAAAAGCATACATAATCAGTCCTGTCACATCCATGCTCATTATTGTTACCGATGCAGTACAGGTGGCATTCTTGTAACTGGTTCTAGAGCATCCTTAGATGCCTGTGGGTGAAGCTAAAGCACCCCTTAATATCCGTGGTTAGAGATGTAACCCAATTCATGTATGTCCTGGGAGATAAAGTCCAACTTCTTAGTGGTATCTTTATAAATGAGAAACCATTCACATTAAAACCAGCACTAGCAAACCCAATATGTCTGGCTCTCCTACCACCTTTTTGGCTGTCCGTGCTTGGTTTGTGTAGAACTTCTGTTTTGGGGGAGCTGTCAAGCATTCACTAATATAACAAGCATTCAAATGCAATAGGTCTCGCCTTTCATTAAGTTAAAGCCATTTGCTTTGCTATACAATACCATTAGCAAAGCAAATGGCTTTAACTTAATTAAAGGCGAGACCTATTGCATTTTCAATGCTTGTTAAGGGTACCCTCCAGGAGGTTCCAATTAGTGACAGGATTTATTCCCCAGAGGGGGACGTCTGGAAGTTGAAGGGCACGTGCCCTCTTGGTACAATTCAGCAACTTGGGACAATCCAGGGTTATTATGAGGATTTATTTTTATTTTTCCCATGAAAAGGTAGGGTAGAGAGTGAGGGAGTTCAGATAAAGTTGCGAAAACCTTACTGTTGCATGCGTGTTTGTGCAATCCTTCCATTGCGCTCACGCGTTTGTATTATTTGTATTGCAGCGCCGTTACGAGACTGACATGAGTGTGACATGTGGCGCTCGAAGTTGGTAACGAGCTTGCTCGTGGGGAGGTACGGGTTTTGAATGGGGGCTAACTGTCTATACATGGCAGCCGTGTGTCGGTTTGCCATTCAACTGTTGGATCTTGCCTGTTCGACCTCGCTGTCAATCTCATGAAATAAACCGGCAATTCTTTTGTATAAAAGACGCTGTTTTACCTGCGTATTATTTTACCAAGTTTTACTTGTGGAGTGCATCTTTTTGTACTCTGACGACAAGCGGGCAAAGCTACTTGTAGCGTTATTGTATTTTTGTGCTAATTAACTTTGCTAATTAACTGAATTTCAAAGTTTATATTAACACTGTCATGCATTCACCTGCCATGAATCATTTAGAGCTGCCTAGGGCCATCAGCGACGGAAGATGACTGATTTTTCTATCCGCCCCTTGTGCTACCTGCGCTCCTTTAGATTATGGATGCTATAATTTTAGAATAAAAAAAAATCATTTTTGCTTCACAGCAGTGAATTATGTTAATTTTATTGATGTCATTTGCGCAGTATTAGCTTAATTGATTAGTGCCTGTAGGCCACTTCTGTTGATGGTGTTCTCAGCAGAATCAAGTGCACTCACATGCAAGTTCAGGACCACTGGGGCATAGGCAGGGCCACAGGAAATATGCGATTCTGCAGCCTCGGCTTTTTTTTTGTGCATAATTATGGATTTGCCGCATTTGCCATATAATCTGTTGTGTGCTGTATAATCTGCAGATTTTAACAAAAATAATTTGTTTGTAGCTCAAATGGATAAAAAGTTACTAAAAACGTTGCGACACGTTCACATGCAATGGAAGGTCCTTTGCAAAGGTTAATGGTTTTCTTTCAGTTGCTAATTTCTGTATTTGGTTGTTAAACGTGTACTAATGAGATGAAATATTTGACCAGATAGTATTATGATGTGATAGAATAATGAAGTAATACTATCAAGAAATGTATTGCGTTATGCTGCATAACTTGTCTTTTCTTGCCACATAATTTAGTCAACACTGCCACAAAATTTGGTGCTCCACTGCCGCATAATTTCAGTGGCCATGGGCAAAGAAGACATGCCCACCGTGAAGAATGTGGGGCCAATAATGAAATGAACATGTAGGCTAAAGAATGGCATCCTGGCGTTTGCTGCAGTTTCAGTACTGGTCAGTTGGCTGATCTGGTCGGTGGCTTATTTTGATATTTGGAGGACGGAGTTTTTATTTTTCGTTGTGCAAAGAATGCCTAGATGCTAACTAGTTCATGTTTTGCCCTGGGTACGTTAAGACATGTGTTCAGTGTCCGGCATTTGGAGGAAAGGTGAGTCTGGTGAACTTTGTGTCTTTTCTGTAATCGTAATTTGGTGACTGTGGTCACAGGTGGCTGAGAGGAGCGCGTGCCCCCGACTCCGCGCTGGGTATTTGCCAGCAGTCGGTAGAGTGCAGCTCTGTTTTATGAGTCCTGACTCAGCTGATCCACAGGGGGAACAGCTACACAAATCCCTGGAGTGGAGAGGCAGGAGGGGCCGGGGCGGGATTACTTGCACTCCAGCAGGAGTTCAGTACATGTGCATGAAGGGGGTGTCTAAAGTCCATATGGGCTTCCACATTACGCCGATCCCCGAGGGTGTTGCAGCGACTCCCTGCTTCCGCAGGACCAGCGTTCAAAAGCAGAGACTCGGATCCAGACGCATGGAGCTGGCCTCGGCAGCCAAGATGTGGGCGACTCTCTGTCCTCGCTGAACGCTTCCTGCCCGGAGTGCAGACCCGAGTGAGTGTGTCTGTGACCTGCCTGCGGGCAGAGATATCTACTTTGATTTCCGTTCTGTTGAGGGTCCTCACAGTGGTCCCTGACTCCCCCACGCCCCTCATTGATGACGTCTGTGGTCCGCCAGTGCTGCCCTGATCGCCTGACCTCAGTGATGTTGATGGGTTAATCGATCCTGCTGTTCATTTCCACTGTCCTCCGTGCTGTCGATGGTTCCCTCTGTGCTCTGCACCCTTTCTGCTCTCGGCGTTGTGCTTATTTCCTCTCCTCGTGCTATTGAGGATTCCCTCTATGTAGTTGAAGGTTTAGTGTGCGTTTACCTGCCGATCTGACCCCTCCTCTTGTATTATTTTATTTATAGGTTTTTGCTGCGTGACCACTAGAACTGCAGTCATTTGAATGTGACCTCTCTGGAGCATGGTGGCTTCCGTAGGTTGTGTCTGCGCAATCGCTGGAATTTTCCTTTGGAGCTAGTGGAGGGGTGTAGGATTCCAGACAAAGGAGCCTTGTGTTTAAGGATGTCTCCAATATCTGTTGCTATCAAGCCTGTTCACTCCTAGGCGCAGGCAGGCTGACCTCAGGTGTCTGGCCTGGTTCCACTGGCCCAAGGCTTTGGCAAGGTAAACTTACACTCTTCCATATCGTGGCATGGGTACTATGCAGAGTGTCTTGAAATGGGATTTTTCTTTTGATCTGTAGCTGATGCAAGGCAAGCTGTGTGAGGGTGATGTCCAACCAGCAAGGCCCAAAGATGATGTGCGCCGCAGCCCGGCCCGTCACGTTCAACGATGGTTTTAGCAGGGAGTCAGGTTGTAATGGCATTGCGGTATCCAAGGTGCAATGTTGTGACTGTGATACCCCGAGAAGTCTTGTGAGTTGGGGTAAGGATTCCTCCATTAGTTGCGGCAGGTGAGGGAAGACATTTTGGTGAGAACTCTACTTTGAGATGAAAGTTAGAGGTTTCACGCTATTTGGATTGGTTCAGGGCGGCCTTTTATTGATAGTGGAGAGCTGAACGGAAGGAACGTGAGGTTGATGGGCGTGGACCAGGATCTCCATTTGGACGCGCTATGATGCAGTGTGTTGTGATGCTACTGTGTGTGAATGTATGTCGGGCAGGCTCTGATTGGTTGTGGAACCCTTGATCTTTTGGGCAGTTTTAAGTAGAACTGTGTTCATTTGGTGGTATTTTTTGTCTTTGACTTTTTCGTTGTCTTGCTTTCTAACACCCTACACCCCCACCCCTCAGGCTGTTGATTACCTCAGTGCTGTTCACATTTCCCCTATATCTTTGGTATTGTCCTGATTTACCATCATCAGTTCTGTCCTGACCCCCCACCCCTTTCTGAGTGCTATTGGTATTTTCCATTTGGTGGTATTTTTTGTCTTTGACTTTTTCGTTGTCTTGCTTTCTAACACCCTACACCCCCACCCCTCAGGCTGTTGATTACCTCAGTGCTGTTCACATTTCCCCTATATCTTTGGTATTGTCCTGATTTACCATCATCAGTTCTGTCCTGACCCCCCCCCTTTCTGAGTGCTATTGGTATTTTCCTTTGAGATCATCGGTGTTGTTAGATATGAAGATCCTTGTGTTGCCTTGTGTTCTACCATCTCCTACCTTCAATGCTGCTGGTGATTCCCCCGGGGCTGTCCTTATTGACGCCGCATCCTCCCTGCTGTTAGTAATTCCGTCTCTCCTCAGTTTAGCCGTAGTGATGGTTCTGTCTTAGGTGCTGTTCATTCTTGCTTCAGTGTCCTACATACCATGGTCTGTTCCCATGTCCAGTGCTGGTGGTGATCTTAGCGGATGCCCCTGATCTGTCTCCTTTGCCTCTCCACAAACCCCTGCCTTTGTGCTTTAAATACATCGACTTTAGAACCAGAATTAGTTTAAAACATTTTTTTTACACCCTTTATGCCAACATCTAAGTATTGACAATTCCCAGAGTATGATTACATGACTGGACTTTTGCAAAGAGAAATCTCCTTTCAGTCATTACAGTTCCAAGTAGAACCCAACAGTCAGTGAGGGCAGTGGTAATGTTTAAGTGCCCTACGTAAATGGTAACCGAGCCGCATTTTTAGGTCTTGTCTAGGCAGCGCATGCTCTGTTTCCAAGAGACTTGTTGTGTTCTATCTGCGGGTTTACTGCCCGCCCATCTCCTACCGTTGGTAAACTTCAGCGTCACTCTCATTTTCTTTGATGCCATTAGTTATGGCATTCGGGCGTAATACCCTCTTCTTGTATTTGGCCCTCCCATAGCGCATGGACCAAGTACATGTCTCCTTACACTGCTCTTGGTTTGCGGAGCAATTTTTTTCTTTGTTTTCAAGCACTCCATAGAAGTAGTTCCACATTTGTTCAGAAAGACCCCCGTCAACACCGAACAAGCATTGTCAAAACCAATAGATCTTGGCAAGGCCCGAGCTATTAGCCTTGTCAATGCGAATGTCTTTTAGCCATGTTGTCTAGCAGCACATCTGCTGTTCAGCATGGCTGAAAGTCACTGAAAAAAGCACCATGATGCGGCCACGCAGGCCACGTCATAGCACTTATTTGTGTTAGGAGTGGCAGGACTAAAAACTCAACATGTGGGAGGCGAATAGACTCTGTGTTGGCTCAACATCCTGTAATTCGGGGCTTTCAGTTACTTTCAGCCATGCTGAACAGCAGGTGTGCTGCTTGACAATATGGCTAAAAGACATTCACATTGAGAAGGCCAATAGCTCTGGCAGTGCCGAGACCTATTGGCTTTGCCAATGCTTTTCAGAATGCCGAAAAGGGCCGGTTCTTCTCCTTTGGGGTCAGACTGGCTACAGGGGCTATAACAAATGTGCCTCTGGGCAACAAATGGTCAGAAACCACTTTGCTTTTTCTTGTGGAAAAGGAGCCCAGGCCACCCCACAACAGATGTTTTTGGTACACTTATTCAGGCGTAATCAAGTTAAGCAATGCAGTTAACTCTATCAGACATAGTGGTGGATGCGCCGTCCAATCCAGGGTAACTCTACTGCTGCAATGTCTTGGAGAGTTGACTCTGAAAGTCTGCCCAGCTTTGCTGCTTTGGGTACATCGAGCATAAAGGCACTGACAATGTTGTCAAGAAACAGAAAGGTACGAAGTTCCTGTGTGTACTCTAGGTAGTGAGGAGGTGGGGAATACCTCCTGTTGGAACTGGGACCCTCACACACCCAGCGAGCTAGGTGTCATGCTTCATCATATGGGTCTGCTCCTCGTCGGGCCAGCGCTGCAATGCTCGACGGGCACACATAAAGGGGCTCTTTTTCGGAGATCTTTAGTTCCTTGCCGTATCGGTGCCGTGGGTGTGAGGGGCCTAGGTATGTGTAGATGTGGGATGTGAATGTAAAATAGGTGATGGGAACCTCTGTGATAAGTTTTATTTATTCTATACGGGTCCCAACCTAATTAAAAGGAATAGGGGGGGCGGCTGTTTTGTTATGATGTGACAAAAATTTCGCTCAACCCCCAAGTGGTCAACATGTTTCTCGCCACAATTAGTCACGCTAATGATCAACTGGCGATTCTTTAGGACCTAATTTCTATAAACTATCTACAATGTGTGGCAAGGTGCAATGCTACCTACCAAATGCTCTCCCCGTGGGTCATTACCCAGGAGAAATGAAGCAACCAACCTAGAGTACGAAAAAGAGAATAAAAACCATAAAATGTTGGAGGGTGATCTTCATAGAATACATACGAAATAACGCAATATACATATTCTAGAGTCAACATTAGAATCACACACTGCTGTCATGCAATTGATACTCTGTGTAACCTTTTATAAAAACCACTGTATACACGTGCCAAAACAGGATTGTGATTTCAATTAGGGTGGTGAGTAAAAAAGTGCTCACCTATTATAAGGTCTATGTTTGCCTCATCAATTAGCAGCGGAGTATATTGACACTCAATGTAGTGTCACTGTATAAAAAGAGAGATGAGACAGGAAGACAAGTTGTTTGAAGGCTATATGCACAATAGTTCGCTGCTTATTTGTTCACTATACCCCATACAATGGGGGAAGAGGAGAGAACAATGTGTGGGTCAGGATGCCAATAGCCCTGAAACAATGATGGTCCCAAGCCAATCTCACACTCCCCATTTTCTATTGAACGTTCCTACATAGCCGGTATAGCTAAAGGGAGCGCCGCCCGCAGTGTCCCCAGACCGGGTGCTCGGTGAGCTAATCCGGTGAAGCGGTACACAGTATAAACGCTCCCAGTGTCCCGGTCAAGAAGAGGGTTAGTGCTTTGGAGAACAGAGTATAATGGTACAAGCCTGGGGTTCAATATCTAAGCGCTCTTGGCGCCTGACCCCAATGTTTCTTACCTCCAATAGTTGATGTCAAAATACGCCTCAGAACGTAGTATGCCTACTTACCTGCTCCCATTAGGAGCTTCGTGGTTGACCTACCCGCTCCGCTGCCACCGGAAGGTATCAAGTAACAGGAACTGCCTGTTTAAATACCTGTTCCCGGGACCGCAGAGCTAGCCAAGTGTCCACAGCTGTGATCGAGATGGGCGTGTTAACAGGGATAAGTGATGTCATAGTGCGCAGACAACGTGGCGGCCATCTTGGAGGTTGTTTTGTTGTTAACCCACAGTATTGGTGGTAAATAGATTCAGTCTAAAAACATAAACAATATAACAATAGAACATAGAAGAGTGAGGAGAATTGGCAAGTGGGAATAGAAATTCCTCAGGGGGTATTATTTCTCAAACCTCGGTAATCTAGGTTGAAAGTGAGAATAGAGAGGGGGCCTAGACTTTACACCTATAGAAAATATGAGTAGGTGTTGCAAATGCTTGTAGGATTTCCTAAGGTTAAAGTGTGTTGACAAAATATGAATATAGTAGCAGTAACGCATTAGTTGCTAAAAGGTCGAAAAAGAGCAACTGAATGTTGGCCATCTAAGTAATGGTTCTCTCGTCAATGGCGGCCATCTTATAGGTGACTAGTTCCTTGATGGTGGCCATGATAAGGTAAGTGCCTTTAGCTATGATGCTCCGTGGAGGTATAAGAGGATGGTGTGGAAAACATTGGTAATACATAGGTCCCTCATAAAGGATCATATGAGGATTACTGTTAGTAATACCTAGTGATGAGTGGTTATCTCTTAACATGTATTATACTCCTATTGCATATTGCTGATAAGAATCATGTTTCAGTTAATGGTACTCCAAGGGATCTCATCATTAAGGCCCCCTTTGGCTGAGTCCAAACGAAACACCCATCTTTGTTCAATCCTGAACAGAGCTGTGTGTGTGATTTGTTGATGTGCTTCAAGGACAACCCAGCGTAGGCTTTCTGGGGAGTGTCTCAGTTCTGTAAAGTGGGTATATAGTTTCGTGTTTGTCTTAAGGCAACGAATGCTACTCTTATGTTCGGTTATTCTGGTTTTCACGGCTCTCATGGTCATACCAATATATCTTTTGTCACATGGGCATGTCAAAAAATACACACAACGTGATGTATTACAATTCGTGTGTTTATTGATCGTCCAAGTGAAAGTGTCAGATAGTTCCAGTTTTTTAGTTGGTTTGGTCTGTGGACAGACGGTACATGATCCGCATGGATAATGCCCTATGACAGGGGAGATCCCACAATTGTCTCTGGTTAGAGATATTCTTCTTCTTGGGTCTTGTGTGTACTAACATGTCCTTAAGGTTATTGAGTACGTTTAAGAGCAAATCTCGGTTTAGGTATTACCAGTGTTCCAGTATTAAGAATCTCCCAATGTTTATTTACAGCTTTTTTGATCAGTTTGGATCTCGGGGTGTATGTAGTTACACATGTCATCACATTCGAGGGTTCTTTTACATGTATATCTAAAAGACTTTCACGATGATTATTTTGTGCTCGTTTCATATATGAGTTGATTTGTTTTCTAGGATATTGTCTTTTCAAAAGGTTCCCTGACAGGATCTCAGCTTCAGTTTTGTAGTCATTTAATGAACTACAGTTCCTCCTAATCCTTAAAAATTGGCTGAAGGGTAAGTTGTCTTTCAAAGTCTTAGGATGATAACTATTGTATAGCAACAGACTGTTCCTGTCAGTGGGTTTTTTGTACATAGTTGTACTTAATTTTCCCTCTTGTAACCTAATGGTGAGGTCTAGAAAGGGGATTTCAGTTGATGAAATTGTATGAGTAAACCTCAGATATTGGTTCGTTGTGTTGATCCACTTACAAAATTCATTACATGTTTGTGTATCACCCTTCCAGAAGATGAGTATATCATCTATATACCGCTTCCATAGCCCCAGGTTTACTCCGAAGGGGTTGCTGGCATGTCGAATCACCTCTTGCTCAAAGGATGCCATGTAAAGACATGCTACGCTAGGAGCAAAGGTACTCCCCATCGAAGTGCCCTGAGACTGATGGAAGAGTTGGTTGTTAAACTCAAAAAAAAATTCTGTAAGTGCTAAGGTAGCACATTGCATAATGAACGGGATAGGGGTGGACGCAACCCATTCAGTTTCTGTTAATGCCGTTTCAATCACAGTGAGTGTCTCTCTCTGTGGAATATTAGTATATAATTGTTCCACATCCAGGGTGACTAGGAGGTTGATATCAGTGGTCTCTTCCAATTCCCCGATGATACGTAGGATATCTGTAGTGTCCCTGATGTAAGAGGGAGTCTTCCTGTGGAAGGGTGATACACAAACATGTAATGAATTTTGTAAGTGGATCAACACGACGAACCAATATCTGAGGTTTACTCATACAATTTCATCAACTGAAATCCCCTTTCTAGACCTCACCATTAGGTTACAAGAGGGAAAATTAAGTACAACTATGTACAAAAAACCCACTGACAGGAACAGTCTGTTGCTATACAATAGTTATCATCCTAAGACTTTGAAAGACAACTTACCCTTCAGCCAATTTTTAAGGATTAGGAGGAACTGTAGTTCATTAAATGACTACAAAACTGAAGCTGAGATCATGTCAGGGAACCTTTTGAAAAGACAATATCCTAGAAAACAAATCAACTCGTATGAAACGAGCACAAAATAATCCTCGTGAAAGTCTTTTAGATATACATGTAAAAGAACCCTCGAATGTGATGACATGTGTAACTACATACACCCCGAGATCCAATCTGATCAAAAAAGCTGTAAATAAACATTGGGAGATTCTTAATACTGGAACACTGGTAATACCTAAACCGAGATTTGCTCTTAAACGTACTAATAACCTTAAGGACATGTTAGTACACACAAGACCCAAGAAGAATAATATCTCTAACCAGAGACAATTGTGGGATCTCCCCCTGTCATAGGGCATTATCCATGCGGATCATGTACCGTCTGTCCACAGACCAAACCAACTAAAAACTGGAACTATCTGACACTTTCACTTGGACGATCAATAAACACACGAATTGTAATACATCACGTTGTGTGTATTTGTTGACATGCCCATGTGACAAAAGATATATTGGTATGACCATGAGAGCCGTGAAAACCAGAATAACCGAACATAAGAGTAGCATTCGTTGCCTTAAGACAAACACGAAACTATATACCCACTTTACAGAACTGAGACACTCCCCAGAAAGCCTACGCTGGGTTGTCCTTGAAGCACATCAACAAATCACACACACAGCTCTGTTCAGGATTGAACAAAGATGGGTGTTTCGTTTGGACTCAGCCAAAGGGGGCCTTAATGATGAGATCCCTTGGAGTACCATTAATTGAAACATGATTCTTATCAGCAATATGCAATAGGAGTATAATGCATATTAAGAGATAACCACTCATCACTAGGTATTACTAACAGTAATCCTCATATGATCCTTTATGAGGGACCTATGTATTACCAATGTTTTCCACACCATCCTCTTATACCTCCACGGAGCATCATAGCTAAAGGCACTTACCTTATCATGGCCACCATCAAGGAACTAGTCACCTATAAGATGGCCGCCATTGACGAGAGAACCATTACTTAGATGGCCAACATTCAGTTGCTCTTTTCGACCTTTTAGCAACTAATGCGTTACTGCTACTATATTCATATTTTGTCAACCCACTTTAACCTTAGGAAATCCTACAAGCATTCGCAACACCTACTCATATTTTCTATAGGTGTAAAGTCTAGGCCCCTCTCTATTCTCACTTTCAACCTAGATTACCGAGGTTTGAGAAATAATACCCCCTGAGGAATTCCTATTCCCACTTGCCAATTCTCCTCACTCTTCTATGTTCTATTGTTCTATTGTTTATGTTTTTAGACTGAATCTATTTACCACCAATACTGTGGGTTAACAACAAAACAACCTCCAAGATGGCCGCCACGTTGTCTGCGCACTATGACATCACTTATCCCTGTTAACACGCCCATCTCGATCACAGCTGTGGACACTTGGCTAGCTCTGCGGTCCCGGGAACAGGTATTTAAACAGGCAGTTCCTGTTACTTGATACCTTCCGGTGGCAGCGGAGCGGGTAGGTCAACCACGAAGCTCCTAATGGGAGCAGGTAAGTAGGCATACTACGTTCGGAGGCGTATTTTGACATCAACTATTGGAGGTAAGAAACATTGGGGTCAGGCGCCAAGAGCGCTTAGATATTGAACCCCAGGCTTGTACCATTATACTCTGTTCTCCAAAGCACTAACCTCTTCTTGACCGGGACACTGGGAGCGTTTATACTGTGTACCGCTTCACCGGATTAGCTCACCGAGCACCCGGTCTGGGGACACTGCGGGCGGCGCTCCCTTTAGCTATACCGGCTATGTAGGAACGTTCAATAGAAAATGGGGAGTGTGTGATTGGCTTGGGACCATCATTGTTTCAGGGCTATTGGCATCCTGACCCACACATTGTTCTCTCCTCTTCCCCCATGGTATGGGGTATAGTGAACAAATAAGCAGCAAACTATTGTGCATATAGCCTTCAAACAACTTGTCTTCCTGTCTCATCTCTCTTTTTATACAGTGACACTACATTGAGTGTCAATATACTCCGCTGCTAATTGATGAGGCAAACATAGACCTTATAATAGGTGAGCACTTTTTTACTCACCACCATAATTGAAATCACAATCCTGTTTTGGCACGTGTATACAGTGGTTTTTATAAAAGGTTACACAGAGTATCAATTGCATGACAGCACTGTGTGATTCTAATGTTGACTCTAGAATATGTATATTGCGTTATTTCGTATGTATTCTATGAAGATCACCCTCCAACATTTTATGGTTTTTATTCTCTTTTTCGTACTCTAGGTTGGTTGCTTCATTTCTCCTGGGTAATGACCCACGGGAGAGCATTTGGTAGGTAGCATTGCACCTTGCCACACATTGTAGATAGTTTATTGAAATTAGGTCCTGAAGAATCGCCAGTTGATCATTAGCGTGACTAATTGTGGCGAGAAACATGTTGACCACTTGGGGGTTGGAGCGAAATTTTTGTCACATCATAACAACAAACAGTCGCCCCCTATTCCTTTTAATTAGGTTGGGACCCGTATAGAATAAATAAAACTTATCACAGAGGTTCCCATCACCTATTTTACATTCACATCCCACATCTACACATACCTAGGCCCCTCACACCCACGGCACCGATACGGCAAGGAACTAAAGATCTCCGAAAAGAGCCCCTTATGGGTGCCCGTCGAGCATTGCAGCGCCGGCCCGACGAGGAGCAGACCCATATGATGAAGCATGACACCTAGCTCGCTGGGTGTGTGAGGGTCCCAGTTCCAACAGGAGGTATTCCCCACCTCCTCACTACCTAGAGTACACACAGGAACTTCGTACCTTTCTGTTTCTTGACTTAATTAGGGCACGTACGTTGGACCTTTACTAAGCCCTCTCTGTCCCTCCCTTTGTTGACTGACAATGTTGTCCCACTGACACTATCCAGAGTCTCAAGGAAGAATGAGTTGCACCCGTTTGTCTCCTCTCGCGAAACCCCTATCTAAAAAAAAAAAAAAAACCTTGTGTCAGGCATGGACATGAAAACCAAGTAGTTACAGGCAATTGCATCATGCCTGAAAGTGTGAAATCATTGTGCAGATTAGTAAGGATGAAAGGCTGACATGCCCTCTTATCTTTTGAGCATACTGATCTTTATAGATACTTTTATATGCCTCTCCTAAGATCTACTGTAACCATTACATTTTAGGATGAGGTATTACATGTTTCCTTAATGTAGAAATAAATCCATACCGTCAATTGCATCCATTCATGACGACAGCTACTGTCCCGAACATTCCAGTATGTGTATAAATAAAGGCACAGCTACAGGATTTTTACCAAAGATTGCTGAGCAGTTATCCGCTGCACACAAAGTCTAGTAGTTGTGTTATCCGGAATCGCACTGACCTGATTGACTCTCGCCACGTTGGTTGTTAAATCGTGTTTTCAGGATTTATTTTTTACATTGTCTTTGCTTATGCAATCACATCTCTCTTTGCTGTTTCAGTGTTTTAGTTGCCATATCTGGAATGGGAGACGGGAAGGTGCAGAGTCCATGTGCACATATTTGTTAAGTTGAGCTAAGGCCTCAAAGGGTGAACTGACCTTAGTACATGCTGTGTGAGCCCTGATAGTTATTATTTTCCCTGACTTTTCTTTGTTCTATAATCGTATTGAAACTGTCAGGTTAAGAAAGATTATTTATGTGACCATTGCCCTAAAGATGTTGTACATGCACCAGTGCACTATTTCACTAAATCCTTATACCATTTCTGTAGCCCCTAATGGTGCTTGTGCAACTTTAGCGATGAGTTATGGAGTATCCAGATTTGATGCTTCCAAGCTTGGTCTCCTCTACTGGACTCAGATTATGTACTTAACAGCAGCTGCTGCCAGGCAGGTCCAAGGGTAATGGGTGCATATTTTATCTTCCCAGTAGGAGGGCGCTGTAGCCTTGGAGTAACCGGACAGTCCGAGGATGGCTGTAGATGATGAGGACTCTGCTCCCCAGCTGCCACCTGCGTCGCCACCAGAGGAGCCAGTGCGTGATGTGGAAAGCAAACGCTGGAAGTTCCTAGCTTGCTACCTATGTTTCTATGGCTTCATGACGCAGCTGCGACCAGGAGAGAGCTTTATCACCCCGTACCTGCTGGGGCCTGATAAGAATTTCACCAAAGAGGAGGTAAGAAGAAGTTTGGAATTAGCCCACATTGTAGAACATTGAACCACTACAGCATTGCAGTCCACATAGACAATGCAATCCATTCTTTGTGTTGAGTCCAGAGGAAAGCGGCAACATGAATAAATGGATTTTTTTTTAAAGAGATTACTATATGGTGACCATCTTGTATGACTTACCTCACTTACAACCTTCGAGGTCTTACACTGCCTTGAGCTCTGTCATAAGCTGCCCTCTGCCCTAAGATTTACTAAACATCTCATGAACAGTTGATTTGCACATCGTTTGTCATATTAGTCTCATCGTTTACATCTTCAAATTTGTCGGAGGCTATTTTGTTGCATAGGTGAGCGTGTGCAGTAGGAGCTATGCATTTCCATGTGAGGAAGGTCTGAATTGTTTTCTAGCTTCTCCTGCAAGCCAGTGAGATGTTATCACGCAGTTGCGTTCCAACAAACCATTTTGCTTCCAAACAATGTGGAAAATTGAGAATAATGCAAATGATTCACTAATAGCACAGGGTTTCATATTTTATAAGATTGTATAAACAGCTGTATAAATTGCTAATATATAATATTCTTCAAGCAGTGGAAAAAAAAAAAACTATTCCCCTACTGGTATTGCAACAGTGCATTGGATGTTGTAGTCGGTCTATTGGCTGGTTCATCCTAAAACAACTTGTATGACCCTAGGCCGTGAGAGTCCTGTTCCTGCAGGGTTCATTAAATGGATATAATCTACTGCATGCTGTAACTCTCTTTTGAGAGTGTGCAGAATCAAGTGTCTCCTCTACTACACCATTGTTTTTCAGCGTGACAACTGCCCTGAGGGCCAGGGTTGGGTCCTGTGTCCGTGAACCTGTTTTTCTTATCAGCTTGTAAGTACTTTCGCTGAGGTTTAGACTCTGGTAAGAACTACAAACCTGTACTCTCCTAAGGTCCCTGAGTTCACCTGAATGCTATCCTGGTGAGATAACATTGTCCCTCAGGCTAATGTTCGTTGAAATCTAGGGTCTAGCCCAAAGGAGCTATAACGATATTTGAGGTCCTGTTTCGGCTTGAAAGTACTAAGGGCCTTCTGGAATATCTTAGTTTTACATTTTCTGTTTTATCTGTTTGTAAAATAAACTCTTTTTTTGTTTTCATAAAGTAAAGCACAGATTGCAAATTGATGTTTCCGATAGTTATTTACTATTCCATACTGAAGTTTAGTTTCTGGCCACCTCCTGGAGTGAGTGATGTGTTTCCACCCTCACTACCCTTAGCCTAAAGGGAGTGCGTAGGCTATCCAATACGAGTGCACAAGTATTGAGGTCTCTGGGTGCCATTGTTAAACAACAGTGCCCACAAAGAATGCTGCCAATTAACCACTGACCCTAAGAGAAGGCCTCACAGATTATCTTTTCCATTTCTGTTCAGAGTGTCCTTAAGCTTGTTGATACTGACTTGGAGTTAAACTTAATGGTTGTAGCTGCATAAGTGGAATGGCTGAATAGAGACTTGATCTCCAAGCTTGTATGTACAGAACTGCAGCTACAAACCTTGAGCCTGGAAGCTGGGAGTGGTCAGAACGAAGCTGAAGGCAAAGTGAAATGCAGTGAACACAGTGCAAGTGTAAGGCCTTTCTTGGTGTATTGGGTAAGATTATATTCATTTAATGCATGCTGCAGGAAGAGTACTCTCGCAGCTTAGGGACAAATATGTTGTTCTATGATGCACCAGCCAATAAATAGATTGACATCCAATGCACTGCTGCAATCCCAGTAGGGGAATAGATATTTGTATCCACTGCCTAATGAATACTATATACTAACACTTTATGCTGCTTTTTACACTCATGGAAAAGATAAATCCCTGTGCTATTGGTGAATCATTTGAACTATTTTCAATTTTCCAAATTGCGTGGAAGTAAAATGGTTACTAGGGCTATATCCTGTATGGGCACCGATACCCAAGGGACACCAATACTATTGCACTCTGAATAATAAGTTTATTTCCTGTAGGCAGTGGACTGTCCAGGCAGCCAGGTTTGTGGCAAGGGTTTAAACAAGCATTTGCAATGCAATAGGTCTCGCATTTACGCGAGTTTAATCTATTGGCATTGTAAATGGCAATGCCTTTTATTTATGTTTTAAAAACCATATCATAAAAAAAAGGCATTGTCATTTACAATGCCAATAGCTCAAACTTACATAAATGCGAGACCTATTGCATTGCAAATTCTTGTTAAAGAGATCCTAAAGAAAGATGCACGGAAATAGTTAACAGAGACCAGCACTGACACTCACAGCAGCTTCTCTAGACCATGGGCTATTAATTTAAAATATCTAAAATAACCCTTTAGGTTTTCATTTGAATTTTCAGCATTTTGCAGTTATTTGCAAAGCATTTACCTTATGACAGGAATTTATCAGCTGAGTCCCCAAAAGACATTGTACTTGTAGAAAAAGAGGGCAGATTATTGCTGCAAGCATATCTAACCTGCCTACAGTGCAAGCAAATTACCTTCCCACAATGCTTTGCTTCACAGGCCCACCACTAAGTATCCACATGAAATCCTTAGCAGGGCCAGATAAAGCCATCCAGCTTCACTAGGCTTGCCAGTTATGGTACCTCTCCTTCAGTGACAACCTTTAGCACTGCCAAAAATTAAGAGAGGTGATCAAGGACTTGCTCAAAATCTCCCATTCTACAGGTCGCACCTGTTTTTTATCAGTCACTTGCTCCCCACTAAAGAGCCTAAATGTCAGAAGCATTACCAGCACCAATACAGTGGACAAACACCACTTTGGAGGATCTTAAAAGGTTGTGGGCGGGGATTACTTAGGTGCTGGTGCCAAAAGGGGAATAAAGTCCTCTCTTCACATCCTATTTTAGAGGTGTCTTTTTTTTTTTTTACAACTGGCAAGCAATCACTGCGGTCTGCTTCAAGCATTCGCCTCATACTCTTAAAGGAAAAATCCCAGGTGTTTATCATTTGTTAGCCACTAATGTTTTCCTCAACCTTTTCCACATAAAAGTACTTTAACGTTGCCAAAGTCGGCTAAAAAAAGGTATTTGACATCTTTAAAGTAACAAGTTATGTACAATATACACTGTGGTAGAGAATATTTCTGTTCTGCCATCATGTTATATAAAAACTACAGAGATACTGTTTGTTTCAATGTGTGAATGTGTATGGATTTTGTACCTGTACTGTTGTCATATTTTACGAATTTTTGTAAACACCCGCCTGCACTTTTAAAATCAGCAAGTATCACTATGCAGCCTTTCAAAAGTCTAAAACTTGATTGTCTCAAATCTGCCTAAAAACACCAAGTTCATCCCCATAAGATGTAAGTACTTCACTGGATGTTGGTATTTTTGGTTTGCTTTATGATACTTTAAGTTTTTATTTTAGTACTATTGTATTACAGTTTTTAAATCCACAGTAGAGGCATCTTATACAAAGTTGCAGTCTGTGGGGGGAGTGAAATAATTGGATCTCACTGCTATTGCTCTATGGTACTGTATTTTGTCTCTTATGAAAAACACAAAAGAATTAGCCTAAGAAAATTAATGAATGAAAGGACACTCCCACAGGCTGAAGAATTCAAGCTTGCTTTCTCAGATTAAGGGTCTTGTTTGAAAAATACTAGATAGGGGCTCCACTGCTCCAATTGGAGCCCAACCTCTCTTGTTGCCCGTCTCTTTTATTTAACTGTATATTATTAGTTATTAGGCACTCTGAAGTACCCGAAAGGAAACACACATGGCTACAGGAAACTCGCTATAAATCAATAAATGTACTGGGAACGCCATAATTCAACAGATTAATCAGGACTGAAGCTCCTCGCACCGGACACGAGTCATCACAAAAAAGCAGGAGCCACTTTTACAGCACAAAAGTACCGGTTTACTTTTTAACCCTAATCAATCCAGTGGCTATGCTGTAAAGCTGGTCAGTGCCACGACTCCCGCTCATCCCCGGGACTTCAACCCGTACACAAATAAAATAAAGTGGATTCCCTCTCCTCGGATCAGCTAGTGTAAGAGTCCTTGTGCAGGTTAGGTGTGGCTTTCAGAGAAGCACAATAGCAATTAATTCACCGACATTGCACATCAGCGCACTCTAGACATCCTTGGGTGCCCGGGATAACTATGCACCTGCTCTCATGCTAGAGTTTTCAGCAAGAAAGGATCGGGTGCAGCATCATAAGGTACAAACGGGATAGCTTCAGAGCTCTGGGCCAGAGGCAGCACAAAAGGCAGCTGCTGTCTTAGTTCACTCCTTACCCGCTCCCCAGAAGCAACAGAGGACATGGGAACAAGGGACAGGGCGTGTGAGGGGACGAGGCGGGGTCCAAAGAGAGCCCAAGTGCAAGCTTTTGAACCTGTCCCTGAAGTTGAGGATACTAGAATTTAAATGTACTGGGGACTGAGTTCAGTCCGAGGCGGTGGTACATGCACGTGTTTAAAGGCAATTCATTATACTTGCCTAGGGGATACTGAAAACAAAATGTGCAGACCGTGCTGTTCACTCATTCTGTCTCGTGTGAATCACGTGCATTTTATTTTGAAGTGTTGCACAAAATACAAATGGGCTGTATGCATGTCTGTTGGTGCAACCGTTAGGTTGTGCATTCTTTTACACTGGTCGACGGTGGCTGAGCAGTAACGGGCTGGGTAGGGGTGACTCCTAACTCTGGTAGCCCAAGGCGGCGCATTCGCCCCTCAGGGGGGAAACAGGAGTGGGGCAATACAACATCAGCATCTCTCAAATCCTGGGGACCACTTAAGACAGGAACACTAGACACGCCCTTCAGGCGCACACTGTGGTAGCCCCGGTGTGGGGCTGTGCTGAAGCCTCACCTTCTGAGAGTCCATGGCGGCGGACACCGGGCTCCGCAGGATCCTCCAGTGACTTGGGTAAGTGACTTCAGCTGGGTGAGGACTGAGGAGCGGCGGTCGAGGGCCTGTCACCCCGCGCTCTGCTGCTGTCACCCAGTCCCTCCGCCCTCAGGGCCGGGAGCCAGGAACAGGAAAGAAGGACTATAGAGGCAGGCGAAGAGAGACTGGGTGGGGGGGAGGCGGGTCTCAATTCAGTTAAAGAACGCGGCCATTGCGAAAATCGTTTTTCTCAGTATAATCTGCCAAATCAAGGCAGCAAATCTGTAAAATATTAAGTTCGTCCGAAGTAATTACTATCACCGTTTCAGTTGCTAACTACTAATAAATATAGGTGGTCATAATATTCATCTTCTAAACGGTTAAGGCAAAATAAAGCAGCACTGTCCAGCAAGAGGAGGAGACAGGGCGCGCTGAATATCGGCACATTTTCAGCCGATCAGAACTAGGCGCGCGGCCGCTAATGTTAAAGTGCCACGTGCTGCCTTTGTGAAAGTAAAAGCGGAAGCACGCCGTGCCCGCACACCATACGCATGCACATCTACTGTAATGAAAGCAAAACGGGCCTCAGAGACAGGGAGGGAGGGAGCGAGCGAGCAGGAGTTGTGATAACGCCGCGAGCCGTACGCGTGCACATCTCCTGTCCTCCGAGTTGTGCTAACGCCGCCGTACGCGTGCACAACTCCTGTCCTCTGCACGCGTGCACATGTCCTGTCCCCCTTCCGACGAAAAACCGACAACAATAGATCTCGCCAAGGCGAGCAGCGCATGCGCTGCATCGCTAGGCGAGACCTAAAAATGGGTACAGCATGGCCTAATTTAATCCTTGGACGCAATGGGCAGTCTGTGCTATATTTTACAGCCTAGTGAAAGAATCTGTTAAAATTATACTCTTGAACTAAAATCTGGCAGCAGCTTACAAATACGTGACCCCCATACCTTTTATAGTGTTTATGCTATAGATGTCTGATTTTTAATAACAATGGTCCTGTGGCCAGAATTGTTCTAAGGGGCTGTTCTCGGGTCAGTTAATAGAACTGCAGGACTTTTTGGGTATCATTTTAAAAAAATATTTTTATAACGTTTACTTTGTTTGGGCTGTGAAAGTCAAGTCTGTGGATGGAGGTGGTGGACAAAAAGGCAATGTGGCAACCTTGCTATGATGTGTTTGGTCCTCAACTTAAATCACTCGTCGCTCTGGGTACAGATAGGGAACTCTGTTAAAGTCTCACCTCCAAAAATATGCCTGCCCAAACTCGCCAAACACCATTGGTCTCAGCGAATTAAAATCATTTGAAGTGTTTAACAAATACCATGAGTCTGTCAGTGGTGACATGGTGGTACAGAGCAAAACCACTTAAGGATCCAATTGTGTTTAAAAAATCTCAGTGTGGATATGTGCAGTAATGGATCACCAGCCATGGTGGCGTCCTCAAGGGGTTCCTTTTCCTAGCAGCTTTTACTGCCATGAACATTGGTCGACCTATACATTTTCCTGTGGCAATGGTGCCCAGTGCTCCCCTAGGTTTCCGCACTGGGAACTTGACTTCAGAATTTGTAACCAACTAACTATAGCTCGGAATGATATATTCTATGGCATTTTAATGACATTATTCAAACTGTTTGGAAATTAGGACACTCCGATCCAACCAACTGACCAATTGCCATATGCCTCCCCAATTGCCATATGACAAAGAGCAGCACAGGAGGGTCAGGGACAGCTTCACAAGAAAAAGGGGAACCTACTCTGAGGAAAGGGGTACACCTGGCAATGCCAAACAGGGACCTCTGCCACCTGAAGTAGATTTACTGTCTTATGCACGCATGACTACATGTCCTACCGAATACCACCCTTCACCAATGTGTCTCTAAAACATACATTCACAGCACTCTTTTGCCCCCCTGCATGTGACTCTGCTGAGGATGGGCAAGGGACCTGGTTGCGGGGAAGTGGGGTGGAGTTTTATAAGAGAGAGCAGATAGGAAGTCTCCCCACACTACTATAGGCAAAATGCTGCCCTCTGACTAGAACCACGCTACCTAGGATTGGCGGTCAGTAGCTACCTAGCTATGCTGACTAGCAACTGATCAAAAACATGAAGCACTTCCAAGGAACTTGCAATTGTTGAGGTAATTGATGGAAAAACATAGGGCAGGCCAGAAAAGCAAGACAACATCTTTTCCAGTCTGTTCAGGTGGCATTCGTCCAAAGAGTAAAAAAGAATCCTGGAGTGAAAAATCAAATGACCAGCAGAGTTGTTATGCAACATTCAGCTGCACATTCCTCAAGCCATTCCATCTGTATGCAAAGCCTGTACTCCCTGTTGTTTCCCGGCGCTGCTACTGTGAATTCATCGCATTTCAAGCTCAAATTAAAACCTTCAGGTTTGGTCAGTGTTGTATTCTTTGCAGACATAACTTGCAAAAACTCTTCGTCTCTGGATCAACATCCTCAAATCTGTCCATACAGTTTGAATGCGTGAGACCTGCTTAAAGCAATTCTGTTGTTCATTAGAGTGAAGAAAGTTTAAGGTCTTCAATTAATCTTTAGAAGTTGGGGTAGACAAGATCAGAAGAACGACTCTGTGTCAGACTACCTTAGGGAAGTGTGTTGGCTCTCTGCAGCAGGGCTCTGAGTCACTTTGTTTTAACACATATCTCAGTACGCAGATTTAGTATTTTCAGTCCCTCTCTCCCACATGTATAGCCCACGTCATGTGTGACACTCTTAGCAGGTTTTTTTTTATTTTTAGCCAACCGAATAGTACAATTTGTGAATTTTTGTTTTGCTCTAGCCATTACAAATAAATGCTTAAACCTGTGTAGTCTATTCATTCGGTCCCAGGGCAGTCAGAGGTTTACTGGTCCCCAATTATAATAATTGAGTTAATTTACCGCTGGTGTTCTGGGGCCAAAATATGAATGTATTCCGCCTCGATTACCAAAGGTTCTGCTTTTAGCACATGACTCGCAGGGTAGCCAGGTTCAGCAGCCAAGGCTTACTCAGTCAGATAGTGTGAGGTTGGACATTCAGAATGCAACTTGCCCAGCAGTATCAGTCAATAAGGTCAATGTTCAGTTGGCTGTTTACTTTTGAAAAGAAAAATATTTTAATACATAAATGTAAAATACGATGCACAAAATCAGGACTACCAACCAAAATCAGAATCTCCTGCATCTTCAAGCCAGAGATCAGCCTCCGAACAGTTATATAGTTAGAGTTAACATTGTGGCCTGTGGCTAATATTAGTTTGTGGCCCGTAAGAATCCACAGTTTAACCAAATCCATCCTTTGCAATGTTATGGGACCAAAATACAGTAGCAGTTTCACAGGGTACACTTCATAAGGCTAAAGTAATGGTGACCGGGTTTCAGTTGCAGTGTTTCAGTTTTGTTTTTTGTTTTATACCAAAGATTTTGTTTGCATTTGCAAAAGAGAATATCAATCAACAAGAACGCTTTCAAGCATTGCTGAGGATAATGTTGCAGTGTTTGTAGATGGACCAAGCTGACCTACATCTATTCTTTAGTTGTTTACGGTCGCGGTTCATTGTGGGTATTGTTCAGGAGTGAAAAAACCCCTCTATATTGTGACCATTTGTTCCACGTTTTGGATGTTTTTGTGAGCATCCACGTGCTTTGCATATGGGTGCCTCTAATGTATTGGTTTTTAAACCTGTTTGTGGACCCCTGGCGTTCCACAACGGTTTATTCACCTGCTATACAAGGCAAAATGGAAAATTTCAAAACACTCTGTAAAATGAATTTGGAATTGGAGGCTAAAAATTAAGTTGGTATGCTTACCTTGATTTCTCGGAGCAGCTTAAGTACTGCAAACAGTAGTATGAATGATTGGTGGCCTCATTTGCTAGTGTGCACCAGCAAAAAGCGAACATGCAATAAGGCCAAAAAACGGTAGTGATATGTAGAGTCTAGCATTTTGCTTTGTGTTTTAGGAATAAAATCCCAGTTTGAAAAACCATTTTCTTACATGTTAAGAAACCTAGGGCCTGATTTGGAGTTTGTCGGACAGAGGTTAAGCCATAACAAGGGTCCTTCAAACGTCAAATTTAGAGATGCCTGCTGGCCCAGCAGGCATCTCTTATCACTGTCAGGAAATGCTGTTACTGTGGTTCCTTTCAATGTATTAAATGTATTAAATGCTTGACGAATGGCTTCATTAACACCACTGTACTGTACGCCAAGTTTTTTTTTTTCTTTCAAAAACTCTTTTTATTGAAACAGTACTCCTCATACAGCATGATGGGAAGCAAAATCGGAGTATCACATGTCGTTTACAGCAGTAGAGATCTACATCTTCAAGGACAAAGAATATATACACTTCAAGGATGGCTCTTTTACGGCCTGTTACAGAGCACAGAACGTTCACCCCTAGCAGCTCAACCGGAGCAGTCTACTCAGCCCTTGTACCCCACCACCAAGCCTGCCTCCCATCCCCCAAAGACGCGCAAGGCCCCTCCCAATCTTTCCCATTTCTTGGGGCAGCCCCAACTCTGGTAGACTACCTGTTCCGCCCTCTGGCACCAATCGAGGTCCGACTCCCGATCCTCAATAGATGGAGGTGCTGCCTTACCCCACGCCCGTGCTAAATTATGCTTGGCCACTCCGACTGCCAACGGCAGCCAGATCTTTTGGTACCGGGGCCAGGTTTCCTCCCCTGTGATTAAGAAGGGCCATTTAGCATTCATGGGAACTTCCAGGGGCAAGAATTTAGACATTACTTCAGTGACCCCTTGCCAATTTTCCTGTATCACTGGACATTCCCACAGGATATGGAAAAATGTGCCCTCTTGTCTGCACCCCGGAGGTACTGTGCTGTCTCGGCTCTGCCTATCCTGTGCATCAAAGTCCTTGAGTAGTAAGACTTGTGCAGAATTCGGAGTTACACTAGCCGGAACCGGTAGCGAGTAGCTATTACCTTTTGGCTCCGTATGGTGCCTACCCACTCTTCGTCATCTATGTTGCCTAGATCTGCCGTCCAGTAGTCTCTCAGGGTCCCCAGTGGATAAGGGGAATTGTTGACTAGCTTCCTATATATTGTATAAAACCTCTTGTCGGGCATGGGCTCTGTAAACAAACGGTCCACCAGAGGTGACTCCTCTGGTAATTGTGCCCCTTCTAAGGTGTGTTTCCGTAGAACGTGGCCCAGCCGGCGGTACCTATACCACTATGTTTCCACCAGCTCATACTCCTGGCAAAGGACTTTGAATTATATCAAGGCCTGGTCTCTCCAGATGTCCCCCAGGTGATACCTATTGGCTCCCATCTCGAGAATCCCTTCAGACTCCCAACTTCATGTAGTAGGTCGCTATCCCATAATGGTGTCAAGTCGGTGAGCTGACCCTTCCAGCCCAGATAAGTTGTGGCCTCCCTCCAAGTCCTGAAAACCGTCTGAGTGTGTGCTGGCAAGACACGCTCCCTCTTCCTACTATACAGGATCGTCTTGTGTCACCCATGGCCTCTCTATCCACACGGTATCAGTTCCTGACGGTCCGAAAATACCCAGTCATTTATCACTAATAACTGTGCCACCCAGTAGTACTTCAGGATGTCGAGGATTGCCAGTACACTGTCATAGACGCCCCTCTGCAACCTTTTCAGCGCGGGCTTTGGGCCGAAATTCTGTGAATGGCACAGGCTTAGTGATTCCCTGGTCTGACTTCGTACTCGGTCTTCCGGAAGAACTCTGACGGGACTTTGAATGGCATGTTTTGAAGCACTTAAAAGAGGCATGGGAGGGCCATCATCTTGTAGTGAGCCACTCTGCCCATTAATGACAACAGCAGAGTCCAGCAGTGAACCACATCGCCCTGGAACCTGTCTAGTTGCGGGAGGACATTCCTGCGCAGGAATTCTTGCGGGTCGTGGGTGACATTGATACCCAGGTATTGAAACCCCCCAAGCACCACTGGCGCCATGCAGTCGGGAGGGAGTGTGGATGCCTCCCCCGACAAGGGGAAGACCACTGACTTGGCCCAGTTGATAAAACAGCCTGAGTAACTTCCAAAGATGTCAAAGACCTGCAGTATTCGGCCAACGGAAAGGGACGGCTGAGTGACGTACAGTAGGATATAGTCAGCGTAGCGGGAGATCTGCTCCTACCATCTTCTGTCTGCCCTCACTCCCCATAGCAAAGGGTTTTGGCAAACCCAGGCCGCCAGTGGTTCAAGCTCCAGTGCGAAGATCATGGGTGAGTGGGGCCACTTTCATGTTGCTTTTGTAAGGCAAAGATACTGGACTTCGCACCATTGACTCTCACCCTGGCCAGCCGTGCCTGGTATAGAAGCCTGGCCCATTCACAAAATTTCAGCCCAAAGCCCAGCCTGGCAAGCATAGCAAAGATGTAGTTCCATTCAATACTGTCATATGCCATGTTGGCATCAAGAGACAGCACCACAGCCAGTCTCGCTCGGGACAATCTGGTCATATGGAGTACTACGTATAGGCGTTTCAGGTTGAGGCGGGTACTCCTTTGCGGCATGAAACCCGACTGATCAGGGTGGACAATAGAGGTGATTACTTTGCGCAGCCTAGTTGCCAGCACCTTCGCCAACAACTTAGCCTCTGCATTCAGCAAGGATATGGGTCTGTATGAGCCACAGTCTGTCAGTGGCTTACCCTTTCCATATGCCAAGCTTCAACTTGTATTTTCAAAAACAGAAACCCAAAGCAGGATTTTGCTTTGAAAATACAAAAACGAATGCCATTCACACTATGGGAGTGGTCGCCCATAGTGTCGGTGGCACTTTGCAGTTTTCACTGCCCCTTACCTCCAGGTTTTAGCCGCCGGTGACAGACTGTGAAAACTGCCCATTCAACTGCCCACTGTAAATCTGTTGGGTGGTAGAATAGTCAATCCTCTGACGGCCCTTATTCCGTCAGGCAGTCGGAGGAGTATGTCAGAGACAGAAGAGTCTCTGCCGCTGACATACTTAAGGTCCGCCCATCTGTAAATCAGAGGGGTAATCTTCAGTTTGGCGAAAAGGGTAGTCTCTTGCCATTGTGGCGGAGGCCCCTCTCTGCCAAACTAAAAATCAGCCCTCTAGTTCCTCTTAGACATTCAGTAGTGCTATGTATAGGGTGAGGGTAATATGGCAGTGGAGTACTATTGCAAATAGTCCTACTGCTTTCCTCGAGGTTTGAATGATCCTGCAACTCCAGATTGTGTGGAGAAAATCTCCTACCTCTGAGTGGCATCTGTGACATGTAGGGGCTTAGCCCTTGTGCATGTGCCATAGGCCCTATTTCATACTATATTTGATGTAACTATTTCAGTTAGTTGAGCCTATATCTTGTTGAGTTGATGATAAGTTGGGCGGCGATGGGGGTGCTTTTCCAGTCCGCATCTTCCATGGGGCTCATCTCTCCCTCCCGCGCTTGAAATAATAAATGAAGTTCAATTTCTAAAGTACGGCAGCTGCCTCGTTAGAGGTGTCCCGGTTCTATTGTAAGAACAAAATTAAGAACTGAAAAGATGGGTTTTCAAAATGTTTTTTTTAAAGACCATCTGCGGGTATTTTCCTGAGTGAAGATTGTTCCAGAGATTGGCTACTAGCACAGAGCAGGAGCAATCACCTCTTCTGGCTTTGCAGATTGATGGAACGCCAAGATCTGTTGGGAGTGTAATACAGCAACCTATCTTAGGTATAGAGGGCATGACTGATAAAAGACTCTATAGGCAATAACCAACCCTTTAAAATGTATTTGTTTGGTTATAGGTAGCCACTGTATGTCCTTCAGGTGTGAGGAAGTGGCCCACCTAGCTGGAATCATTCAGGATCAGCCTGGCTTTTGCGTTCTGGACTATCTGTAGTCTATGCAGCAATTTCGCCAGTTAACCCAAGTAAACGGCATTGCCTTAGTCCAGTCTGGAGGTTATCAAGGCCTGCACAATAGTTCTTTTGGTGGAGTATGGAACCAAAGGAAGGAAATTCTTTATGGATTTGAGCAGAAAGAAGCAGCTCAGTGACACAAAGGAAATTTGTGAACAGAAAGAGAGATTAGTGTCAAATAGGACACCCAGATTTCTCGCAGTGGAGGTCTGCGCAGGGGTTGGCCCAATTCAGTGGGCCACCAGCTGTGAGGGTTGAGAGTATCCCTGCCCCCAAAGAACAACACATCCGTCTTGTCGGAATTACGTTTCAAGCAACTGACTTTCATTCAGTTTGCCAAAGCGGCTCAATAACGTTTGAACGAGTCTGTAGTGTTGCAGTCAAAGTGTTAGAAAGAGAATAGTAACTGCATATTGTTGACATAAGACTTCACTTTGAGGTCCTGATGACTCCATAAACTTGGCCAAAGGAGCCTTATAAATGTTAAACAATGTGGGGCTAAAGGCAGAGCCCTGAGGGACACCAAATCTCAAGGATTTGGCTAAGAAAGCATATGGCAGCAGATGAACTGCCTGGACGCTGTCAGATAGAAAAAAAAAAAGCCAGGAGGGATACAGACCATTGATCTCCTACCTCCTCCAGCCGATCCTGCAGAATTAAATGAGAGACAGTGTCCGATGCAATGGTGTTGTAGTGTAGCTCCTATTTCCCTAATAGGCTCTGCGCATTGGAATAATATCCCCTATAGGTTTGACATAGGACTAAGGTCAGTATGTCCCTATCGAGTATATTAAACTTAATTACTTGTGCCAGCTAGCTCAGAGGCCACTAGAAACTCCTTGACAAACAAGAAGGGAGTAGTTTCTGGCAGCCGCAAAACATGACAACTTTGTTTCCCTTTAGAATCAGAACGTGTCCCAGAGTCGTGGAAACAATAGATAACTATTTCACTCAGCTCAATCGTGCATGCTTAGTTTTCCTCAAAGTTACACAGAAAGAATAGACGGGCGTTTCAATTAAAGGTTTATTGAACAGTCTTGTTTCTGGTGTAAGTAAAATGTGCTGTTACGATCACAAGACAGTATGCAAGATAAATAATGTACAGCGTAAGCAGTAGAAATAAATAATACTGCGCTAGCATGATCTTTAGTAGATATTCATTTACATAAATAACATAGACTAAACAATGCGAGTACTCATACGATGCGTCTCTAAGCTAGTTCTACCCCAATGTACCTAACCTAGGTGTAGGGAGAGGTATGAAGTAGGTGAAGTATTCCTCACTATGGTATACTAAGAGTATGTTAAGTCTAGTATGCCAAGAGTCCCTCTAGGTTCTAGTCCGCTCCATACCTTAAGAATGAGAGAGGTGGGAATCTCTTGCCAGACTCGAGCTCCAACACCCCGTGAGGGAAGTCAGATCACTGGAAGCTGGACTCTCTGCGTGCAGGGATGACAGCGTCTTCTCAGTGCGTCAGGCCGGGAAACAGGCTCCTCTGAAGTTGAGGTCTCCTCTAGTTTACAAGGGCTAGGGAAGGTATATTTATACCTGAGAGGTACCTCAGAGTGTTAGCAGTGACGTGAATCGGACAGCGGAAGACGTCATGAATGAACCCCTAAGGTATAACGGTTCATGCATAATAGAGGAGTCCTTGAAGAAATCAATAGTCCTGTGCTAGGGAAACTCACGAAGCCTAAGGGTCTGTTCTTCAAGAACTCGTTGTGACGTTAGGGTGGACGGATGTCGGAGACCATGCCTGTATTTGGAGTGCACGGTTTAATGCCTAAATAAGGACTGGGATTTTATGCCTATATAAGGGCATGGCGAAATGTGCCTATATAAGGACATGATACAGGAAAACCTATATACGGATACCCTAAGAGGAATACAACACCCACTCCACTTTCGTGTGTACAATAATACTAAAATGCTAAACATTTAAAATGCTAAACATTAAATGGAGTACCGCATATCGCTAAAATATTTCATAAAACCATTTAAAAGGCATTTAAAAAACCTATTAGAATGCAAAAGGTACTGTACATTTTAAGCATTGCTTTTCATTTCAGGCATATATTTAAAATAAAATGCAATATGAATGAAATAAGCAGTAATATTTACATGTGACAAAAAAATGATCGATAAGTTTTTCCAAAATCAAAGTCATTTCATGTCATGGAAATTAATGAACTTTTTTAGACAAACAAGATGACTAAGTGTCTGTGGAAGTACCGCGAAGTCTGTACTATAAGGCTAGTTCTACTTTAAGCAGATTGAAGTGCCATTTTAGTTCGAAAAATGGGAAAAAGTTCAATTTTGGGAAGAGTTCCAAGGTTTTGAAGTATGAAGGCCAAATTGTTACTGCATCTCTGGTACACTGTAGGCTGAATCAGAGTCAGTTTACGGGTCTGGTGTAAACATGAGATCATCTATTTCTGTAGACAAAACATCGTCCACTGAAGTTGGTGTCAGTTGGAACACCTCGTGTAGTAGATTAATTGCACAGAGATGTGAAGCATCGCTTTCAGCATAGGATGCCGCAGCAATGTTCGCGTCCGTTGTTACCTGTGTGCCTGTAGATCTTTCTCGTACCTCAGCAGCAGCCGGAAGCGTCTGTGAGATCTCAATGAATGCTGTCATCAGGATTGGTAGCCTCTGGGGACAACACAGAGCATGGGCCGTTATCAGGACCAGCAGAGTATCGACATCCGTTGGCGTTTCTGATGGAAATGTTAGACAGGTGTCCAACACGCATTCTTCACCGCATAGCAGGCAGCGTAGAACAGGTAAGCTGCAATCTTGCCAGATTGGTCTGAATGACAGGAACCACGTGGTATTCAGGTCCCGTAGACGAGTCATGCCCAAGAGCTGTACTATTCGCTCACAGCACTTTCGTTCAAGGAGAGCTTTCTCCATTTCGCTCGGAGTGATGTCTGCGAATAGGCTGGCCATAGCGTAATAGCAGGAAGAGAAATAGAATGCCGGCAACAAGTGCTAGAATTAATGGTAAGCCACCAAACACCGAATGTGCAAAGTTCGGGATGATTCCGAGTATTGCCTGGAAAGGTGCTAACAGACCGGAGCAGATGCTCTTAAATACATGTACAATTCCGGTTGTATCAGACATGTTAAAGATACGTCCTATCATTTCCACGAAATGTATAGGGCAGTTTGTACGTATTAAAGTCTGTATCTCAGCCGAAGTCCTTGCTACTTGTAGATCATAGGTTTCTTTGGCCGAGGTCAAAGGCACTGTTTGCTGTAAAAACATGGCTTTCATTCTGCTCAAAGTATCAAATCTTATAAAAGAGACGTTCAGCGAAGGCCACAAAGGCGACTCCCTGACTGTGTCTATTGGGGCAAACAATACTTGCATACAGCAAGTGACCCTGGAGTTGACCGTTACTAGATATGGGATGCCTGGCAACATGCCGCAGCAACTCTGATCATTCAACATGAGGTAACTCCCATTAGAAAGTTGTCCAAACGTTGGATTAATCACAGCAGCTGGTGTACCCTGCTGATGGCAAGACAAATTTGCCACAGAACCATTGCAAGCCCCGTGTAAAGAAATGTCCTGACATATAAGTGAACCGCTCAGTGCACTTTTACAGTGTGTACCGCTCAAAAACACTTCACGATCCCCACTCCAACATCTATATGTATACGGTAAATCCCAAGATGTCTTAATGTATTCCTTACCCAACCTTTCATATTTGCCTGCTTGCATTTGTCTGAGGCAATACTGAAACTGAAAAGTAGTCACAGGTAATGTGATTTTGCCATGAATGAGCCATTCTGTAGCTGGTTTTTCTGCCACTGTGAATGGTAACTTTTCCAGTTTTTCAATGCTCAGCACTGTATACTTTGCTCTTCTTTGGGCTAGTTCGATCTGTTTATCAGTTAGATTGTATTCTGCAAACAGAGCTGACGTGTTGATAAAACGCCAAGGCACATAGCCCGCACGCAAAGATTGCAGCGTCCAGCTTAATAACACAATAGAACGTAATTGAGATTGGCCTTGTTGTAACATCGCCAAATCTTGTTCTAGTATGTCGATAGCAGAGGATACAATGCCATCCAATGAATATATTCTGGAGGACAAAGTTGTTAACCCATTGTCGACCACAGAGAGGGTTTTCTCTAAATTAATACGATCAAGTTCACGTATTCGTTCTGCGGCCTCCATCTGTGACACTTTCCATGCTTCATTATAGGCAGCATAAATGCCGGCATATATGAAACGTTTTTGACGCGGTTTTCTTGGTCCAAGCAAGAATTCCCTAAGGTCTGCGTCTTCTTTAAGTAAGGATAAGTGTTGTTTCACATCCTGTAGCGTAGATTTCTGAAGCCAATCGAGGCATAATTTACCTACACTGTATGTTGTTACTACCCCCGGATGCTGTCTTTGGACGTATCTTGGGTCTGGCCTATGAATAGTAAAGCCCTGAGTTTTATTCAGGAATCTTTCCTGACAGTTGTTCGTGTCTGTGGGCCAGATCAACCATTTTTTCCAATCGGGATTAGACCTGTTGAGTTGTAGTATATTGTCAACTGTCACCACTGCCTGTGTATTATTATCACTGGCAGGTGTTGGTACAGAAGGTGTCTTCATCTCTTTGATCTTGGCTAATCCAAGACAAGATGTTTGTTGGACAGTTTCATTCAAAAACATTATTTGTTCAGGGATGATACAGGCTCTAAATAAAGCTTCTATCCCCTGCACTTGCTAATCTTTAGTACCCCAGACAGTTTTTGTGCCTACTGTGTCTTTCCATAAGTCGAAACCCTGTCTAGACAGTTGGGCAATAAATGCTGCCGAGTAAATCTGTTTTGTATTAGTTAACATAATTTTCAGTCCTGTTTTGTTTACATTTTTATAGTAAAACGTTTCTGGATCAGATGTATTGTAACCTGAAAAATATGGAAACTTGTTAGCAAATGTTTTTGAACTACCTTGTGGTGGTGTAGGACAATGCTCCCATTGGTTAAACATAAACACATTTCTTGGGTATGCAGATTTATGCAAATAATGATGACCATAGTGGTTATAACAATACAGTTGTTCATAGTCTGATGAACCCTCTAAATATTCATTTTTAGAAAATGCAGCAGATTTTTCTAGGTCAAACATTATGTCGTTTACAGTCTCAAAGTCCCAATCATCAGAGTAGGTACTGGACGAAATTAGATCACTTAGTGAAATTTTAAACAAATGTGGAATGTTCAATTGTTCCGTCGGGCCGAAGATGTCAAAATCTGTTTTGTCCCACACTATACCATCCTGTACAGGAACGGCTGTGATGTTCACTGATGACAAGTCTCTTGCTTCATGATGGGAAGATTTATGAGGTTTCAAAAGTACGTTCACGTCTTTTCCTTCAGTATTCACATGGATGTATCTGCCACTTATAAGCATGCTCACAGTTGTAACCAAAGCTAGCCAGAGCAGGAAAACAAAAAGACCAGATGTAATCCAGAGTTCAATCCATGGTGAAACCAGATAAGTCTTTATCAGAAAGTGAAGAAAGTCTTGTACTTGCTGCTTGAATTTCAATGATGCTGGCGTCGTTTCAGGTTCACTCGGATCTTCTGAGAACGTATCAAAGTTGATGAAATAGCCAGAAGCAGTTCTGTCATTTGTTGGAATTGCATCAGGATTTTTAGAAATCGCTGGAACCAGTTGATCACTTGCCACGTTGGTGTAGACAGGTGTATTTGGACGAACTGTTACTTGGTTTTCAAGAGGGATGAGTTCCATTGCATGGTTGCTTAGTCCTTCATCTGTTACTGCTGAATTCTCGATGGTTATCAGTCTTTCAGTCTGAACCTCTTGGATAGTAGCGAGAGGAGGGCGTCTGCTACTAGGTCGGAGTCCACGAGGCCTACTATTTAGTATCGGCCACATACTGTGGTTTGATGAGGTCGATGGACACAAATCTTTTCTCCTTTCTTCCAGCAAGGGGCGGCAGAAGTACTGTTCTTGTTCCTTGAACTGTTAGGACAGGTACTGGTTGTCTGTAAGAAGGTCCAAATTCCTTCTTGTCCGCAATCTTTTCTCTGACTAGATCCCCAACTTTTGGAATCCAGACAGGCCTTGCTGGGACCGCCGGTTTTTCCCCAGTGGTGGTTGGCTGTAGGAATACGTTGCTTTGTTTCGTTCTTAACTCATTCAGTTCCTGTAAAACAGCCAAACGATCTTTGATATCAAACGTTTTATTTTCCACCACTGTGCCTACGTCATCGAGATCTGGTACCCTCATTCTTGTCCCAAATAGGACCTCATATGGAGTGTCTCCCCCCCTAGAGAACTTCTTGGCAGGTTATTCAATGAGCGTTGGACCCCATAAAGATGTTTGACCCACCCGTCACCCGAACCTAATACCCTACCTGTTATACACTGCTTTATGTCCCGGTTTTTCCTTTCCACAACCGAATTTCCCTCAGGATGGAATGGAGAGGAGTACCGCAATGCAACGCCCAGACTGGCCATGGCTTCTTTGTAAGCCCGAGAGCTAAACGCAGGGCCCTGGTCAGAATGTAGCGTGCCTATTGCGTATGTGCCGATAAAGACTCGCAAATCTTTTATAACAGTTCGAGCGTCAGCCGAGCGCTGAGGCCATATCCATAGGAACCTTGATTCAGTATTTGTGGGATTGCACTTGTCCAGTAGGACGCAGGCGCGTAGATAGTCTAATGCTGTCTAACAATGGTGTCTGTAATGGGCAGCTACATTCGTAGCATGGTGTCTGGTGGCTTTCTCGCTGTAATTTACAGTCTAAGCAGTTATTGATGAATATGTGTATTTCTGTATTCATTCCAGGCCACCAGTATATCTCTTTTAACGTCAAAATTGTTTTAGAGATCCCTTGATGTGACAGACCCTCCCCCAAATGTGCCTCATAAATCAAAGCTGCTCTATGTTCCATGTTTGGAATTACCTTATCCCAAAAGGAACGTTGTTCGCATCAATTACATAAGAGTACTTGAGTGGAAACTTTTTTGGTAACGCTGCACTGCTGCCCTTGCTTGAAGCATTGACAGCCAACATTATCTCCCCGTCTATTTTCGTTTTTGAACGAGTGATCGCAACTATGGAAGCTGTCTGAACAGCCCCCTTTGCGGCTTCGTCAGCCAATGAATTCCCTGCAACGTGAACGCCATCACGTTGATGACTCAGTGTGTGGATCACGTGAGCCTTTGGTAGTTCGTTTTTCAACTGAACTACTTGTTCCCAAAGCATTTTGTGCTTTATTGTGCCACCTTTCGCATCTTTGAAACCATTTTCAAGCCAGTTTTGTATATATTCATTATACGACTGAACACAGTAAAAGGAATCACACACTATCAGTGTGGGGAATTCTCGATCTGTACTTTCAAGTGCCAGTTTGAATGCTTGTAGTTCAGCTCGCTGAGCTGTACAATCTCCTAGAGATTGAGTTTTTGTGACAATAGGTCTGAAGATGCCATTTCGCATGCGACCTTTAACGATTGCACACGCTGCACTGTAAGCTTGCTTACTCCCTGTTGCGGGCTGTGCGGATCCGTCAGTGTAAATTATGAATTCGTACTGATCGAGAGGCAGAATTTCAGTGGGCAGAGGACATTCTTGTTCATATTGCAGGAATGCTTGTGTTTTTAAATCAGGATCAAAAACATATTCAACATCTGTTGCAGCAAGAGAATTAACCCATTGTATCCATCTTGGATGTAATGCTTTAGCATTTGGAATGCTTGCCTTCGTGACCGCTTCTAAAGCCGGAACTGGGGTTACGACAATAATGCGTTTCCCTTGGGCTAAGGCTCTTTCTTTTGCTACAGCGGTTTGAACTGTTGTCAGAATTTTTTCAGTTGAACTGAAGCGCATTTCCGCTTGTGTGTACAAATGAGATTTGTATGCGATTGGTATTTTCTCACCCTCATTGAAGGTTAAGTAGGTGAATCCGCATTGACCCGAAATTATTCGGATCACCAAATTGCGTTGACTTACGCGTGTTTGTAAGTGATTTGTTGCTAACATGTTAGCCTGGAGTGAACGCAAGATTTCTGTGTGTTCGTTTGTCCAATTTTTCATTGAAAAATCAGGTTTGATTAATGCATAGAGAGGTTTAACCCTTTCTGCGTAATTTAAAATGTATGTTCTTCCAAAATTGAGGAAACCCAGGATGGATTGTAAGTTTTTTAGCATTTTTGGAGGTTGGAGCAGCGCACACTTTTCTAAAAAGTTAGCTGCCAAGCTCTTGCCTTCACTTGAAAGCTCATATCCTAGAAACAGGACATTGAGATGGGCAATTCGGGATTTTTTAAAGTTGAACTTGTAGCCCTCAGAGGCGAAGCCCAGTATAATGGAGCTTACCCTGTTCAAGTGTTTGTCCAGGTCATCGTCTGTCAGATATATGTCATCAACATAGGACAATGCCTCATTGTCATAAATTTGTAGTAACTCCGTTACCCTCGCTGAGAATAAACCTGGGCTGTTCTTGAACCCTTGTGGGAGTCGACAAAAGTGACGCTGGGTCCCCATTATGGAGAATGCTGTTAAGTACCTGCTTTCAGGTGCTATGTTTTGACAAAAGAAACCATTTGAGATGTCTAATGTGGTTTTGTATTTTTTACGCACAATGTTATTCATTAATGCTGTGCTATGTGCATTTTGCACTGCAAAGGTTTTAGAACAAGTGTTTAGGTGTCTGTAATCCAAAACTAGACGATATGTATTGTCTGGTTTGGGACAGGAAACAAAGGATTGTTCATTGAGGAGGTGCATGTTTCAATCACCCCTTGGTATTCAAGTTGATCTAAGATCTCCCTCACCTGTTTTTTAGCTTCTTGCTTTATTGGATACTGTCTTTGTGCAGTTGGTTCATGTTTCAGATGTATTTTATGGTGAGGGGAGTCCTCATCCCATCCTGCATGATTTTTATATAATGCTGGGGCCTGGGCTACTGCCCATTTCCTGGCATATGTATATTTTAGGTGAATTGGAATATGGTTGGAGAAGGCAGGCATAATAATGTCCTCGCCGTGTGGGCACTCCCTGACAAATTGTGGTGGCCAGTCTTTTTCTGCTAGAAGTATGTCATAGCCCCTTGATAGTCTTTCCCAAAAAAGTGCTTTCACCTGTCTAGGTTTGTCTCCCTCCATCCGGAGTGTTATTTCATATAACTTTTGTAGAGTACTAACCCTAGTGTCTACAGTCTCAACTGTAATGTACTCATTCAAGTCCACTATCTCCAGAAGTTCCTTCAGGTTCTTGCGAGCTATTGTGACTTCTGCTGCACTGTCCAGCATTGTCTGAGCCCATTCTCTGTTCTTGAGTTGTGTTCTCAGTATTCTCGGCATGTCTGATCTTTAGACCTGCTACTTTCTTTTTGGAGAATTGAGGTTTTGTTTTATTTTTTGGAGCGTGTTTTTCTTCCTTGGATTTCACGCGTTCTTCTCTATGTTCTGACCGTCCTCTTCTTTCCGAAGTCTGTGATGAGATCTGAAAGGGACGAGAGAAACGTGTATCAGTATCTTGATACCTGTCAGGTTTTCTCAAATTATCCCTATTCCTGAGGTTATACCTCCTTTCAGAGGGCTCCTTTTGAGGAGACCTACCTCGGGATTGAGAACGTTTCTCGTTTGAATGTTGTTTATTAGTCTCCCACTTCTTTTTAGAAGATGTAGGAGTTTGTTTAATAGAGTCCTTCTCAGGATTTTCAGATAGTTTCGGCTTCACTGGTCTTCCACCCAAACTATCTCTGCCTAATTCTGCATATGATTGTTCAATTATTCTGGGTAGTTCAGTTTGATGTTCTGTAACATCGAATTCCCTTAATTTTTGGCGGATCGCCACTGCTGCTGCCTCTCCTTTAATATTAGATAATATTATTGTTGAGACCTGGTCGAAATTTTTCAGTAATTTCATACCTAAATTTAGAGCAGGCTCTGCCCCATATTAGTTTTGAATTTGTTTCAGGACACCAGGTATTACCACAATTGACGGAATGCCATGTGTTTTAGTATAGATGGCAGCAAAGACTGAGCCCCAAGTGGTGCAGTCTTCCAGTTGTGGTGTGATCCCCATCGGTAAACTGATAGTTAGGATTCTGTGTTTCTAATATGGGCTAGTATTTGGAAATACTGCTTCGATTTGAGTAATTTTTTGAGCTATCCAGAATGGAATTTGCTCACGTTTTGTGGGTATTTTACCCATGACTGCGTAGAGAGTCTGTGGTGTAATTTTTAGTGTATTCCCCTGTTGGGGAGTTGGATTTGGAAGTGTCAGTGGTTGTTGGACTGTGAAAGTCCGCATGACATATTGGACCAATTGTCTGTAGATTTTTATCAACTCTGTAAGTTGAGTAAGTAGTTCCTCGTCTGACATTTCTTCAATGTCGGGATGAGGTGTATAGCCGGCTAGAATCGGCCATGTTGCTTCTGGTCTACCTAGTGGACCGAGCCTGGTAATGTTTCTGTGATGTTTTAGGGCGCCTTTAAACCAGAGCTGATGCTCCTGGTATGTTAATGGAATTTCAATATCCTCGAAAGGAATGTATTCCTCTGGTGGATCATCTTCTTTGTAGAAGTGAAACACGTGTGTTACTGGATTGGATTCAGGAAATATTATCCATGAATAGACTACCTCTGTCTGAAAGGATTCGTGTGCCTCTATCACGAAAACTGCCCTACCGCCTCTTGGTGGTAGGCCGTGTTTTATAAGTTTTAGAGTGATGGCTCCTCTTAAGTTTTGAGGGATGTCTATAACACCCTCCTCGGTTTCAATAAAACCTGTAATGTTATAAGCTGTTACAGCTGGCTGATCCGCAGCTCCACCGTTTCCGGTCTCAGTGTCGGAGTCAGGCATTTTGTTGTTTGAAAAATGTAGAACAAGTTTCAAGGAAACAAAGATAAGGTGCACAATATTTTGGAAAACTGTATCCTTCAACGTTGAGCAAACCAAAACAGCTAATATATAGGGTACTTCCCTATGTAGCCGTGGCGGATACTTAACCCTGCCCACTCCAGACGTCTTTTGGAGTATATGGGTAGGGGTCTCAGAGAAAAAGCACGGCTGAGTTACTCAGTATCTAGCGTTAAATTACCGCCTTACCAAACGTTGGGTGCCATGTAGTGTAGCTCCTATTTCCCTAATAGGCTCTGCGCATTGGAATAATAACCCCTATAGGTTTGACATAGGACTAAGGTCAGTATGTCCCTATCGAGTATATTAAACTTAATTACTTGTGCCAGCTAGCTCAGAGGCCACTAGAAACTCCTTGACAAACAAGAAGGGAGTAGTTTCTGGCAGCCGCAAAACATGACAACTTTGTTTCCCTTTAGAATCAGAACGTGTCCCAGAGTCGTGGAAACAATAGATAACTATTTCACTCAGCTCAATCGTGCATGCTTAGTTTTCCTCAAAGTTACACAGAAAGAATAGACGGGCGTTTCAATAAAAGGTTTATTGAACAGTCTTGTTTCTGGTGTAAGTAAAATGTGCTGTTGTGATCACAAGACAGTATGCAAGATAAATAATGTACAGCGTAAGCAGTAGAAATAAATAATACTGCGCTAGCATGATCTTTAGTAGATATTCATTTACATAAATAACAGACTAAACAATGCGAGTACTCATACGATGCGTCTCTAAGCTAGTTCTACCCCAATGTACCTAACCTAACCTAGGTGTAGGGAGAGGTATGAAGTAGGTGAAGTATTCCTCACTATGGTATACTAAGAGTATGTTAAGTCTAGTATGCCTAGTATGCCAAGAGTCCCTCTAGGTTCTAGTCAGCTCCATACCTTAAGAATGAGAGAGGTGGGAATCTCTTGCCAAACTCGAGCTCCAACACCCCGCGAGGGAAGTCAGATCACTGGAAGCTGGACTCTCTGCGTGCAGGGATGACAGCGTCTTCTCAGTGCGTCAGGCCGGGAAACGGGCTCCTCTTAAGTCGAGGTCTCCTCTGATTTACAGGGGCTAGGGAAGGTATATTTATACCTGAGAGGTACCTCAGAGTGTTAGCATTGACGTGAATCGGACAGCGGAAGACGTCATGAATGAAACCCTAAGGTATAACGGTTCATGCATAATAGATGAGTCCTTGAAGAAATCAACAGTCCTGTGTTAGGGAAACTCCCGAAGCCTAAGGGTCTGTTCTTCAAGAACTCGTTGTGACGTTAGGGTGGACGGATGTCAGAGACCATGCCTGTATTTGGAGTGCACGGTTTAATGCCTAAATAAGGACTGGGATTTTATGCCTATATAAGGGCATGGCGAAATGTGCCTATATAAGGACATGATGCAGGAAAACCTATATACGGATACCCTAAGAGGAATACAACAGTGTCATATGCTGCCAACATATCTAGCAGGCCAACAATTGCAGTATGATCCTGATCAAGGTTCAGTTTGGCAAATTCAGACTTTTCCAGCAGGACAGATTCAGTACTGAACCACGGATGTAAGCCCTATTGTGACTCCTGGAACAACTTATTCTATTCAAGATAGCCAGACAGCTGTTGATTTATTACTTTTTCCTGCATTTTGGAGGTAGCCGGCAGAAGCGAAATTGATCTGAAATTTCTCTGTATGGAAGAGTCAGCTTAGGGCTTGTTTGAGTGGCATCAGGTGAGCCTTTTTCCAACATAGAAAGACCATAATCTAATCCAGTGACAAGTTAAACATATAATTAAGATGTGGGTTGATGACTGCATTTACCAATTTTAATACATAAAAGGACATAGGTCGGCCGTGGAGCCCAATCTAAATTAGTAATTGCTTGTGCTGAGTCTTCTAAAGAGATCTTGAAAAAGGTACGGGGTAGGGGTGAGACATGGTTGGGGGAGCTGCTGGATAACATCTTGTCTGGTGGTGGCTTGTTCTTGATCAAATTCACAGTAGATTAATTCTATTTTATCATGGAAACTGTTAAAGTTCACTACAGAGCTTAGCCTTGGGAGCAAATCTCCGTTGGCAGGCCACAGGCTGTAGAAAGGACTCCATAATGTTTAAAACACCTCTCACAGTATTTGAAGTCTTCTCAATACGGGCTGCAAAAATAGTGACTGAGCTTTCTGAATACATTTCCATAACCTTTATTGGGCCATCGCACTTGTTGGAGTTTGGGAATGGTGTCTGGCGTATTTATGACTAATTATCTGTAAATGTGAGCGTGTGTAGCACTAAAATATGAGTAGAATTGGTTCTGGAAAATGCCTATTGGAGACCTCTTTCTCTTGAAGGCTAAAAATGTCTTGGGCATTAATACTATGTGTTCCAGAGAAACAGCCCTAGCATTGAAGTGATGCCTTGAGATAGGAGTATTAAATCTTTAAGGGGAAATTATACAGGTTGTGAAGGGCCTCCGGCAATGCCCCATATTGACTGGCACTACCGTGACAATTATGGATAGGGGAGAAGACTCTCTTGTGCAATATCACTTCTCATGGATACTTCTACCTGCAGATTTCTCATCTGTTGAATAATCCAGATGTCAAACTGGGTCCGGAAAACTTCAAAGCTCTAGGACACAAGTAGGGGGAACTGGCTTCATATCAAAGCTGAAAGTGATGTCAGGAGACATCAGAGAAGCCATATAGTGCACGCCCGGGCACAATAACGCCAGTTCCCTTTTTTCCAAGCAGATTCGGATCTTGCTGTCTGAGAGGGAGCATTTGTGAAAATTCTTCACACTGTAAAACATTTTAAAGCAATGCTATATCTCCCCCGAGCGTTCATTTTTCGAGCCTTCCAGGTACTTTGAGGGCCATATGCCTGTCACTGACTCCCACTCTGTTTGCCTTTGATTCATTAAGCAGTGGCAAACATACTAGTCAATCAAAATAACTATTGATAAAGCCAGTAGGTCTCCTGTTTTGGACCTATTCGTTTTGCCACTGCTGTTTGTGGATGGGGTGGGGAGTTTCATGTGGGAAAGTACATGAGGGAGAGAGCAATATGGAGCACGTGGGGCTAGAGGGGGCACACAATGGAGAGAGCAATGTAGATTACAGTGGGGAAGATGTTTTGAGGGCAACACATGAGGGAGAGAGCTACACGGAGCATGGGGGTATGGGAAGACACGAGGGAGAGAGCAACATGGAGCACAGGAGAGAGAGGGTGTTTTCAAGGGGGAAAGCACATGCAGGGGAGAGCAACACTGAGTGCACTGGTGTTTTCCAGAGAGGAGAATTACACAGGGACGAGAGTGACGCGGAACACAGGCTGGAAGTGTTTTAAGGAATAGAAGCATGTGAAGTAGAACAACACGGAGCACGGGGTGATGGGAAGCTCACGAGGGAGAGAGCAACATTGCTCTCGGGCAGGGTGTTTGCAGGACGAAATGATTCATGGAGGAACGCAACATGGAGCGCAGGGATGTTTTGCAGCTTGGAGAAGTGCACAAAACGCAGAGTAACATGGAGCATGAGGGAAGAACACAAGAGAGAGAGCAACTCAAAGCTCAAGGCAGAGAAGATTGCAGGGGAAAAGCCCACAAGAGTGAGAGCTGGAAAATACATGGATTCTTGTGGAGTGCTTAACCAAAAAGTAAAAATGAGCAGTGGTAAGATACAAGTCCGCCAAACAATTAAATGGTAAAGAGGCTATACTCGGGGGAGGGGGAAGCACAAGATGGGACCAGGAAAACCATTGAATAAGAAAGAAAGAAAATAAAGGGGACTTATAAAACCAACCAGTGGTAAGCAGTGGATTGGCTGTTAGTCAACTGTAAGTTCACATTAGGTTGTTGCAACTAGACAGCTTGCACTGTCAGGATGGTGAGACCTAAAACCACTTTTGATGGAAACAGCATCTAAACCATAACTACAGTCACCATTTTCAGACAGTAAATTTTAGAGGCAGGTGCTCTTGGTTGTGATCAGGACCTAGAACTACGCATCCTCTCCATGCCGTCAAGATTTATGCTGGAGGAACGAAAGGTTAGGAGTCTTCTCAAACATTTTAGGACAGATACAGAGGTCTTCCATCTGGGTCCATGCTTCTATCCTCTACATTTACTGGCTCCTCCCGCCTTTAGCCAACTTGTGACATTTGCTCAATATATCTTTTACCTAGATCAGCATTTCCCAAACCAATTTTTGGGTGGGTCGTGAAAGTCCTGGATCTGTCCAATTTAAGCATGTTACTGCAGATTAACTACTGACCTATTTCTACGTCTTCACATCTCACCATCACTGAGAACACCATTCCATGGGGAATGTTCTCCTCGAAGATGGTATGATGTGAAGTCGTAGAAATAGGTCAGTCATTAATCTGCAGTAACATGATTAAATAGAACAATGTTGAGAACACATACATTACTGGGAACATGAGTGCATCTATATGTTGGTGTCATGTTGTATTCTCTTTGTAAACATGGTATTTTGACCTTTGGGGCTGGCGAGGAGGGAGTTAAAATCGCACGCAATCTTTAAATGTGACTGACCCAGCCCTACTGGCTTTCCAGCAGGACTGGCCTGCAAGTAATTATAATTGTCTACTTATCTTAGTTCCCCTCAGGCCCTGAAGAGAGGCCTGTGCTGCTACAAGACGTGGCAGGCTGCAGCCCCAAACTTAGGCCGTGACTATTGATTTGGAAAAACAACAGAAAAGCAGATGCTGCAAATTTGTAAAGTTCAGGATTATCCATGTATCATCTTCAAAGGAGCTTTATTTCAGCTTCTGCGCAAACATGGGTCAGAAGCCGTTTATAATTGTAAAGCTAGGTGGGTTGTGAAAGTTTGTTAAAATTGGGTTGTGATTCTAAAAAGTTTGCGGAGCACTATCCTAGATAAGTAAGCCTAATCGCCCTGTGAATACAGTGACTTTTTGGGCCTTTATCCCAATTAGACAACCTCACACTCCTTGATATCAAAAGTCTGTTATTGAAGTAATCAAAAATGCTCATTCAAGTAAGGTTGCCCAGTGGGATTATCAACTCCACAGAGGCCTTTGTTACAGGTGCTGATCCCAAGAGGACAGACCCATCCACTGCACCTGATAATGATGGCGCCTTATATTTGAGTATCCAAATGCGTTTAATCTGATAGAGACTAGCCACAGAATCCTCACCTTTTAAATATTACCCCAGGTGTCAGAGTGGATCCATAAACTTTTAAGCAATACTTCTGGACACCAATAGGTGGTGGTGTGCTGTTCCACACTAACGCTTTTCCACCCCGGAAATGACTTGCTGGGTGTATATAGGTGCCACTCCTGCGTCCTGATGTCAGCTCATTTCTTTCCGTGCCACCAGGCGTGGATCTGGAGGTACCTCTCGTCTCTTTGAGACCTTATCTCGAGCAAAAAACATATTTTTTCAGTATGTAGTAGACATGAAACAACAGTAACAACTGTCGCAGTCAAATGTGTGTGGCAGAGCCTCATCGAGGGGGTCCAGTCACAACTCTAAGGCCTGCTGTGTCTGTGCATTGGTGAAACCAGAGACTGCAAGGTGAAACTCTACATCGCCAAGCACCGGAAGACTCCGCATTAAGACCGGTCTCTTTTGAGATCTAGAAGTAGTAGGAGTCGTTCCAGAGGTCAATCTTTGTCTTGATCAAAATCCTCTGATAAGTTGAAGAAAAAAACACAAGAAATCTAAGCAGGACTCTGCCCCTTCATGCCATTCACTCTCCCCAGAGAAGGTGTAGGGAAGGCACCATCTGTCTCGATCTTGCTTCCAAAGTCATTTGACTTCGGGGCCCATCCTGCAACTTGTTCCAGCACAACCTGAGTTTCCTGGGCTGTCTGCTAATCTTCAACAGATCCAAGAGTTTAGCGCGGCCATGCTCCGACTCTTTGGATACTTATCAACTCCTTCTGGCATGCCTGCAGGCCCACAGAACTAAGAGGTTCTCCACCTGGATTACCACTGGTAGATTTGCCCTCGACGCCAGCTGGACCCTTCAAGCCATCACTGGGTCCGCCTTGGGCTCCACTACTGACTCCGCCCGCGGAAGTCCTTCAGCTAGGCAAACATTCACTTAGCCCTTCTTAACCTTTTAACAAGGCTGTTAAAAATACTTTGTTGGGGGTATGGGTCAAACCTTGCTCTGGCCCCCCAGTCAACCGCAAGATTGCACGGCGTCACCACCCTGCCCTGGACGACTCAACATTTCTGTCACTGCACCCCTCCCCTGAAAGCTTGGTGGTGCTGGCGTCTGCAAGCAAGTCTAACCCCAACATGTGCCTGACTACTCCCCCCGATAGGGAGTCAAGCAGCTGGACACTTTAGGGAAAAAAGTATTTTCGTCCACCAACCTGGTGCTTCGATCAGTAAATGCCAGCTGCCTTCTGGGTGCTTTTCCTAGGCCCGTTGGGATATGGTGGCTCAAGTCCTCCCAGATGTTCCTGATAACCTCCGACCTGTCCTCGCCCAGCTCATAGAGGAAGGTCGAGATTAGCTACGTTCACAATTCATTGCGGCCTTCACACAACCGGCTTCCATCAGACAGGCTCTTGGCAGCAGTGTCGTCATTCACCGCCCCACTTGTCTGCGGCCCACCGTTTTTTTAGGCGATGTCGAGTCATCCCTCATGGACTGCCTTTCTACGGGAGTCGCCTGTTTGGGGAAGAGGCAGACTCTGCTCTCGAGAGTCAAGGAGAGCGGGGCCATGGCACTCCCCCTGGGTTTTATCTGCCTCGCCAGCCGCATCAGCCCTATCGCTTTTGCGTCTTCGGCAGAGGTACTTCATACCGCCAGCTAATCCAACCTCCACAAAGCACTTAGCAGTTTCGCAGTCATGGCCGTGGAGCCCATAGCCCCTGCCGTCAAGGTCAACAGCCACCCAGTCCACTACCCCCCTCCCCTTTACCCCGCCTGCCAAACTGCTTTAGAGTGCTCTCGTGGCGCGCAGCCCCCTGGTGGGATGCAGGATCCAACGATTCTTGCCAGATGGGCCGGCCATAACATTGGAAAGATGGGTCCTGCAAATTGTTAGAAGCGGGGATGTGCCCTACCTTTCATTCTCTCACCTCTGTACCTTCCACCGTCTCCCCAGCGGCTGATGAAGGACCATCTCTCCATTTTGCGGCATAAAGGTGCAAGCCCTTTAGGCCAAATGGACTATCGGGAGAAGTAGGAAGTGATTGTCATTCTTGGGCACCAGAAAGTAGCGGGAATAACAGAGGCCTTCGTCCTATGTAGGAGCTGCACTCTCTCAAAGTCTTCCTCCAGAGGAAAAATTCAATGTGCTCACACTGGCCAAGGTCTTTTCTACCCTAAACCCTGTTGACTGGATGGTGACATTGAACTTCTATACATATGCCTATCCTGCTGTCCCGTTGGCGCTACCTGCGGTTTATAGTTGGCAGGAGCATTTCCAGTTCGCTGTGCTGCTCTTTTGTCTCACCAGTGCCCCTCGAGTGTTCATGAAAGTGATGTCGATGGTAGCAGCACAAGTTCGGAGGTCAGGAGTGCCAGTCTTCCTCTACCTTGATGACTTGCTTTGAAGGTGGACTCGCCCCATGCGGTTCGCAGCCACCCCCAGACTACGGAGAATCACCTGTCACCTTTGGGATTCACTATGAACCTGCCAAAGTCACACTTGACTCTTTCTTAGATGCTCCCCTTCATCGGAGCCATTCTGGACACAGGTCAGTTTTGTTTCATTCCTCGGAAACACAGAGGCTGGGACATTCAGGCTATGATCCCGATCTTTCAACCCCTGTCCTGGATTTCAGTGCGGTCGACTCTAAGGCTGCTGGACTGATGGCCCTAGTTGAGCACGTCCGGTATTTTATGCAGGCTCTGCATTGGAATCTGAAGTCTCAGTGGGCCCAACATCAAGGGGACCTCTCTGACCACGTTCAGATTTCAGAACATACTGCAAAAGATCTACAGTGGTGGTAACTGGATCGTGATTGGGTCAGCAGCAGTGGTGACCAATGCAGCGCTTCTGGGTTGGGGTGGTCATCTGGGAGAGGTGGAGATCAGAGGCCTCTGGTTTCCGGCAGAGACTTGGCTCCATGACAACATTCTGAAGCTGAGGGCCATCCGCTTGTCGTTTATAGCCTTTCTTCCATCCATCAAGGGGAGGCTGGTACAGGTGCTCCCGGACAACACGACTACCTTTGTGATACTGCAACAAGCAGGATGGGGTGGGGTCACAGACCCTATTCCAGGTGGCTATGCACCTCTGGACATGGCTGGACCAAGGAATTGTCCTCATTTTGAGCCACCGGGCAGGGTTGTTGAATGCTAAGGCACACAAGCTTTGCCGTCGGAGTCTAGCTGAGACTCATTCAACCTCAGTTGGAACTCTGGACTCCTGTGTGACTTTCCACCAATACCGCTCCTGCCCAGGGTCCTCAAGAAGACCAAGAACGACAGGGCCAAGTCATCCTTGTGGCTCCGGAATGGGCACAGAGGATATGGTATTCAGACTCCTGGGCTTGAGCATCTGTCTTCCTTTCAGACTGCCTCTCCCGCAGGATTTGCAGTCGCAGCAGCAAGGCAGGGTTTTGCACCCAGGCCATCGCAATCTCCACCTTCATGCTTGGAGATTGAGCTAACTGCCTTTGACCTTCCTCTGGAGGTGGTTGATGTCATCTTGGCAGCTAGGCATCCCATTGGCAAACAACTGTAAATGCCTGTCGTTGGGACAGATTTGTAGCTTAGTGTGGTGCTCAGCAGATAGATCCCTCTCCAGGAAAGTTGCCTGGTTTTGTTGTTTGTTTTGTCCTTGGCCCAGGAAGGCTTTGCTCTGGGTAAAGTCAAGGGGTACCTTTTGGACTTTTAATGGTTGCCGGATCAGCCCTAAATATTTAAGCCCCCAGTTATGCGCTTTACAACATTGTTTTCCTCCCTATCCCTTTGTTATGCCACAGTGGGACCTTAACTTGGCCCTCATGTTTCTGATGTGCACTTCCTTCGAGCCACTTCAGAGCTACTCCTTGCGGCTTCTCACCATCAAGACCGTGTTCCTTGTCGCATAACAGCGCAGCGTGTGAGTGAGCTTCAAGCCCTCTGTGTCAACCCGCCGTATACCACCTTCTTTCCAGACAAGTTGGTTTTGTGGGCACAGGCATTCTTCCTATCGAAAGTTGTGACACCATTCCTTGTCGGCCTGAATGTCACCCTCCCGGCATTCGATATTTGCCTCACCCCTCTAAGGTGGAGGGGAGACTCCATCGCTTGGACCCCAAGAGAGTGCTGAGCTTCTATATAGATTGTTCCAAAAGATATCCGAATTCTCTAATGTGAAAAAAGGCAAGGCTGTGTAATAGAGAAGCAGCTCCAGCTGGGTTGGACACTGCATTAACCGCTTAACCGCGGCGGCAATTCCGCCGCGGTGCAGCGGTTTAGCGGAGTGGGCGGGGCCGCGGCGGCCAACGGACGTTCGCAGCACTACAGAGGTAGTGCTCGCGACGGCCGTTGGCCGACGGGCGCACGCAACGGGTTAAGATCTGCTACGCACTGTCTAAAAAGCAGCCTTTAGAAGGACTGTATGCTCATTCTAACATGATGAAAACCTCTTCCACTGCACGCAGAGTCTCTGTTCTGGACATTTGCCAGGCTGCTACATGAGCATCTCTAACTGTAACAATCAAAAAGAGTCCCTCTGTTTTGCCAGAATAGTACATTATTTTTGTTTCCCAGCTAGGTGGTAATGATGTTTTTAAATATATAAGGAAAAGCACTGTGTTTTCCTTAAATAACCCTCACCCACCAGGGTTGCCCCTTAGTGGCATGCTTCATCAACGGGTTCTTCCCGTCCCGCTGCGGAACGGGGTGTGCTGCGACCTACGAAGACGTGGGAGCACCTTCAGTTTGTGGTATGTGTGGATGAAGTATGGAGGGTTTAATCAATACATCAAATAATCAAAATCACTAGAGTTGGTAAAGGTTTTAAAAATGTATTAAGCAAATCTTTTACTAGATCATCTTTATTGCAAATCACAAGTCAAATTCAGGTTAATCTCAATGGTCAATATATGACAGAAATATAAAATCAATTTTGGTTAATGAAATCAGTCAATAAATGAATCGAAAGCGCGTTCCCTAAAGGAAGGAATCCCTATTCTAAGAATTGAGGGAAAATTGGAGTTAGTCAGAACCCATAACGGTTTATAGTCTGAGAGAGTGAGAAAAGCTTGAAGCTTTAGCATTTAAATCAGCTCAAAAAGATTAAAAATGATCAAAGTAAAGAACTTCCCGTAAAGGGAGGTTCAGGAAATTCAGTAGTCTCTCAAAGCAATGTTAGCGAATGTCTGGGTAAATGGGCAAAAAAGTGATTCTCAAAAGGAAAGGGTCAGAAAGTGGTAACCTACTCTAGGAACACGCACTATTATAGACTACATATTTCCCGAAGCTTTTGCAACATGTTGCTCTTCTCATCTCCGTCAGCCAATCATTGCCTGATGCTTTCCTGGGAACAGGATCACTCATCTTCTCACACGGATACAATAGTCCTTAGACGTCAATGTTACGTTTGCAACTAAATGAAGTCAACTATGCTTTCACATTGAGTCTGCTTCATTCAGGCTTGCTTTCCCATAGATGTACGAAGTTTTAAACTTTATAATATCCGTTTTCTAACCAGTAAACTACGTAAAAGTCAAAACATCTGTGTTAATGAAAAGAAAATATTTCTGCAAGATCATCATTAAAGGGGTAAAACAAGTGGGTTAGAAAGTCAAATTCAGATGTTAAACTCTGCATTTCAATGAATAAACTCTTTACTACCCTATTAAACGACTAAATATTAGTTATGTGTATCAGTGATCTTTGTATGAGTGGAAACATTCTGTGAGAATACTTGAAACTATATAAGCAACTTATAAATTATTATGAAAACTGGTTCATGGAGTGCTCAAGAATCAAACTTTTTATATGCCTTCAGCATTTTTTATTCATGTTTGTTTGTCAAGCAGCATTACTTTAACCATTTTTTAGGCCTAGTACGAGTAAATAGAACAACTTACAGTTTTATGTATTCTGAGAACATTATTTTTATCAAAGCATGCACATTAATTCTGCACATATAATTTAAACCAATGTTATTTTCTTCTTAATTTTAAATCTGCTCTTTTTATTCATTTGTTCTACAATAATTGATGTTCAGAATTAGTATTCTTATTCATCTGTCACTTCTTTCATGCATGTTGTTGCTCTACTTCCTAAAGCAACCTTGTGAAATCAAAAAATAGAGGACCTCAATGCCCAGTAGCAAATCTGAATTCCGAAACCTAAACTGGAATACCAAATTGAGCTCAGTATCCAGCCAGAGTCGGATTGGGAAGTCGGGCATTGGCTGATGGTCCGGCGCCCAAGTGTCACCTATGTGCCATTTTTTTAAGCCTTCTGTCACCTGACCCACAGAACCTTGCTATCTTCACCAGCCCCCAGCCAGACCGCTGTATTGTAAAGCAGGCTGGCGGGCTGTCGTCGCAGACTTCAGCTTAGCCCCTGTGGGCCTGCACGTACACCCAAAAGCTGTGTTCCTTCTCCCCTGTTGGAATGTCAAACAGAGGGGGCGGGGGGAGGGGCGGGAATAGTAAAGCAGCCTCACTGGGGGTTCAGTGTCGGGTGATATGGCTGTTGGGCCATCTTCACTTCAGCCCCCATTGCCCTTCTCCCACCGCCGAGGCCAGCCCAGAAGCTTTGTTCTTTGCTTCCTTCCACCTCTGTTAGGCCATACATAGCCCTGAGGCTATAGTGGGCTGGGGAGCGGGTGAGTGGGAAGCGGCCTCCCTGTCGGCCAGTTGTTGCTCTGGCTGTAGGGTCATTCTCACCTCACCCCCTTGGGTTCGACTCAGCCCAACAGCACCGTCTTTACCCTGGCCCCTCCCCCACTGGACCATCACATCATACCCAGGCCTTGGTGGACGGAGAGGGAGAGAATATGCAGGGGCTTTGCTGGGTGCCAGCTGTTGCACCTCATCCCCAGTGTCTTTCTAGGCTGAATGTAAGGTGGGGGAGTGTGAAGGGGGCGACTGTGTGCATAGGCCTAGCTGTGATGCTGCCTTGACCAGAGCTGCCAACTTTAGAACTCGATAACTATGTTGGCGTCCCGGCGTTAGCTCAACATCCTGTGATTCTGGGCAAATCACTTAATATCCTGAGGCTGAAAAATAAAAACAAATTTGATCAACTCTAACACAACTGGTGCTCATGTAAATAGATCCAATGCCCTTGGGACTAGTTCATACTATATAAAACTACAAAAACATTTTTTTTTAAATAACTGGCCATTGTTCATGTTTTAAAATTCTGCAAACGCCAGCGCATGATAATTAAAGACGAATCTTTATATATTAATAAAACCTTATTTCTTTTTAACATGGCTTTTCTGCCTTTTTTAATTTGACGATCATTAAGACAGCTTTAGAAATCAATATAAAGTGCATTTGCCTTACGTTTACTGTTTAAAATACATACTGATTCGGGGAAAAATTGCCAGATTCGGGTGATTTTTGTCATTTTCATACAGGCCAGGATACTAAAATACCCATCAGATCAGGTGTTGTGGCCCTTGAACCATTATATTTCACCTTGCCCACCTGGCCAAAACTCAGTGGTTCTAGTTTTTACCCACATACTGGCTCTAAAAGCTATAAAATGTTAAAATTACCAAACATTTCTATAAACATGTGCCCAATGAGACTAATCAATTGGTGTTTCATGAAAGGGCACGATCCCGGAATGTGGGCCACTGTTGTTTTTAGGTGTGCCCGGCCCTAATTGTGATCCCAATCCGACTCGGTCCAGAACCCTAACCTACCTCTTGTATTTTTGCCGCACATTTCATTCCCAACTCCCATCCTGAAACTAAATACCTTTAGGATGGTCTTGAAGAGCTTACCATTTATGAAACTGGCAGACTGGGCATAGCACCAGTATCAGCAGTGCACCTCCACTACAGTTCACTAAGTTCATACTTAGATTATAATAAGCTCATACCATATAGCATAAAACCTGTGTTGCTATTTGTCGCTCTTGTTGTGTATGTATTATCACTTGCTATGATTCCTGTCTTGCTTACTCTTCCCCCTGACCCCCCCATGTACCCTCTCGCTTCTCTTGTGTGTGTGCACACTCACTGGTGAATTATGCTGCCTTTCCTTGTCTTGTGTATATGCACAGGCCTCAGTTGTGGCTTCTGGACTTTGACTTTCCTTTTTCCACTTTTGAGCACTAGCACCAATAGTTTATACATCTTTGACTTGTCCTGTACTGTGTTTTCTGTGTGCATAGAGCAAAGCTGTGCCACTTTTATTCTCCTGCGTCTCCTCTTTCCTATTTGATACACTGGCACTCTACTCTGTTTGATGTTCTTTCTCTGAAGCAACTCGGATATCTGGCTGTGCACAGTGGGCACTCAGTGGTCTGATTAATCTTGAAGAGAATGTCTTGATCTCCATGGAAACTTTGTTTATTACATTAATGTATTTTGCTTGATTAGAATTTAAACCGACTTAGGCTTTGCACACAATGCTCCTACTCACTGTAAGATTAATCCCTTTAGTGTTGGCAACAGTAAAATAATATTTGTATAGCATTCCACCTCCTTTGCAGCAGCTTTCATAAGGTGGTAAAGGCCTTAGGTTTTGCTATGGAGTACTCCCCTCTGCCGGTGTCAACCCGGAGCCAATCTATATGAAGTCACTTTTTTGGGCAATACTTTTACATTTTTGCACTTTGTTGTGACTCGTTACACTGACCACTTTTTCCGCTGATTTAATGGTAGTGATCATAAGTATATGCTGTCTGAATATACTTAAAATATACTTAACCTGTTTTCTGATGAATTTCTACAACTACATCCTACCTGGCTTTTTCGGATTTTTGTTCTTGTCTGTTGGTTTTATGGTTTATTAAGTGCATCAACTCCAGTGACAGGAATTGTTTATCTTTGATATAAAGAGATAACCTCATTGAAACACAGTTGGTATTAATATTTGTTTGACCTTCTTTCACAGAGGTAATAGTGCAGCTCCCTCTGTCTTTACCCCACATCTGTAGTAGGTCATGGGTACAGGCCTATGGTACTCCCTCGTTTGCATGGGATCATGCATCCATGGAAGTGAGGGAGTGCCGCCTGTAGATAGATTGGGTTTAAAATGTGCACCAGACCGAATTGGCCTTAAAGAAGCCACAAAGATACAGAACGTAGTGGGCGCAAAAACAGTTGCAGACGCCTGTCTTGCCTCAGGGCACTTCTATAATACAGCCCTTGGAGTTAAGTTGAACAGATTTGGTCGCAATATTAGGGCTCAATTAAAGTCATGCCTAGTTCAAGTGTCCACTCGCTCTATTTCTTGGATGTTTACCTTTCAGAAGATGGTGATGCTGCCAGCCTCCTATAGGCACAAGACCACAGCAAAAAATAAATGTGTAAAAAATGTTTGCTGAAACATTTAAAATGACTGATTTGGGCATTTCTTATTCTTTACATACTTATACACACAGTTGTTTGAGTTATCATTTTCAGGATGAGTCAAATGAATGAGGGAAGGGGTTGACTGGAGTGATTTTCGACAATGTGAGGATGTCCTAGATTAGGTTGGAATTATGTAAACCTGTTTGTGAAAGATCATTGTAAGCAAACAGACTTGATCAGTTGATGGATTCAATGGCGAAGGGGTGGCATTGACAAAGCCGAACTCCACAGCAAATGTAAATACCACTGATCAGCATCATTCTATGTCACACATTTATGTCACTAACTGAGCAGGCTACAAATACTCCTGGTGAGTACAAAGCGCTCACACTGATCACACAGAGGGAGTCGAATCATTTCACTCTGTTATTCGGAAACCACTGTGAATCAGAAACTGAGAACCTCCAATTTATGAAGGGATTCAGTGTTTAGCAACATATCCACATAAGGACTTCCTTTCCATTTGTTCTATTAAGTATTTCTTTTGATAAACCCTAACCATGCCATTTTTAGGTCTCGCCTAGCAGCGCGCATGCGCTGCTCTGCGAGACTTATTGTAAGGGGGCTTCAAAAAGCTGACCACACGCTCGTGCGTGTGTGCCCCTATTGCTTGCGGTTACCCGCACAGGCACCATCTGTTTTGAATTATCGTGCCGAGACGCGTGCGTGATAATTCAAAACAGATGTTGTGACGCGCGTGCCTCTAAACTTGTCTCAATAAGTGCCCTTGTTTGCCTGCGCCTTTAAATAGAAGCAGCACTGATCGGGGAAATTTTTTGCCATTTCTGCTGCGACCTCACCCCCCGTACCTGCAGCGGTACTTAATCTCCCGGTGGCGATCCCCAAGGGCAACAGTCAGTCACCACCACTGCTGGTATGGATTTATTCTAATCCGTAATGAGGCACTCACGGCGAGTTTCATATTGTAAACTTCTTCTATTATGGCATGCTTGTAGCCGGAATCATGCTGTTGTTTCCTGCAGGTGTGCTTTTGTACATTTTAACGTAGTTTATTCACACATTCATTTGCCTTTAGAACATTGAGTGGAAATCTCGTTCTAAATTTACACCGTTGAAGTTCGCTTCAAAACTAACGATGATAACTAGTGATTTCTTCTAAAATTAATTGGCTTCTCGGGCTCCGCTGACTGCTGGTGTTAAAGACTGAAAGAGGACATAGAGGAATGGACAAATTGGAGGACACTCCCTACATTTGGCAGAATTCCAATTACATATATTTTCAAACAGTTTTCATTGGCGCCTTTGGGACAGTACTTGTAGATGCTTCAGTAGTGATGTTCCTACTTTACGCTTTCGGTTCCAGAAAGATGCTGTTCTTTCTGCGATACAGAATCCCATCTTTATCCCAGCAAATGTAAATACCACTGATCAGCATCAGTCTGTGTCACAAATTTATGTCACTAACTGAGCAGGCTACACAATACTCCTAGTGAGTACAAAGCGCTCACACTGACCACACAGAGGGAGTCGAATCATTTCACTCTGTTATTCGGAAACCACTGTGAATCAGAAACGGAGAACCTCCAATTTATGAAGGGATTCAGTGTTTAGCAACATATCCACATAAGGACTTCCTTTCCATTTGTTCTATTAAGTATTTCTTTTGATAAACCCTAACCATGGCATTTTTAGGTCTCGCCTAGCAGCGCGCATGCGCTGCTCTGCGAGACTTATTGTAAGGGGGCTTCAAAAAGCTGACCACACGCTCGTGCGTGTGGCCTATTGCTTGCGGTTACCCGCACAGGCACCATCTGTTTTGAATTATCGTGCCCAGACGCGTGCGCGATAATTCAAAACAGATGTTGTGGCGTGCGCGCACCACTCGCGTGCTTCTAAACTTGTCTCAATAAGTGCCCTTGTTTGCCTGCGCCTTTAAATAGAAGCAGCACTGTGATCGGGGACATTTTTTGCCATTTTGCTGCCATTTCCACAGAATTCAAATATATATTAATCGTAGATTTTAGCTTTCTATTCCACAAAAAATTGAAACCATTTCCATACATTTATATATACTTTTCAGAAGATTTGGAGAGCCTCCCCTCATAAATATGGACAAACAGAGCATAAGGCTGTTGCCTTTCTTATATTATTGGTTATAGTGACAGTCGTATTTCTTTCACACCTGTAGGATGCTCAACTCATGTTTGTGGTTCAGTATGGCACATCTCTACACAGCTAAATACCTGAGTGTGCATAGTATACTACATACCCATATATGTCTGATAAACCGAGCATTCATAAGGCGCACGCAGTGCACATGCATATCTAAGTCTGAGTAGCACTTAAACTCTTGATGGGCCTGGTCTTCAGAGCTTGCCTCCCAGCGATGCTGCTGCGTGTGGGGCAACTGTAGGGGCCAGGGTCTCCAGTGCGGGAAGCTGTTTGTCACTACTCACCTCATCTGAGGATAAATCTAAGACAGCAGTGACCTGCTGGCATTACCACGCCTAACGCATAATTGGATTACTGCATTGCTAGTCATGGTGAATTTAGTAATTGCGGTAGAGGAGCCCAGCATTGCTGCAAGTGGTAGCACCATCTTTGGCTTCAGTACTGTCACTGCACTGCATCATTTCTGCTTTGAAACAGGCACTATGCACACTGCTCAATTTGAGACTGTGGTTGCAGGTGTAGCCCACCAGCACTCATTTTTTGGGAACCGTCATGCACCTTTACCCATCAAACGCTGACCCAGAGCAAGAGTAGTGGGGAAAAAGATGATGAATAAAGGCCAAAGCTGCCGATTTCGGAACTGAGGAATCTGGTTCAAGTCCCGGCCTAGTTTAACATCCTTTGATCTTGGGCAAATCACTTAATATCCACGCTTACAAAATAATGTAATCTAGTGCTCATGTTAAGCGCGCTAATTTCCGTGTGCAAATCTCAAGCTATATAAAACTGCACAAAATAAATGAGGAAAAAAACACCAGAGGAAGAGACAGCAGGGGTTGAAAAGTACCTTAAGAGTAAAATAAAGGGACAAAGAGTGTAATGTGGTGGAAGAAAGAGACATGAGGTGGAATCAAGCCAATGCAGCCTTTACATTCTTTGTTGCAGGCTTCTGAGAAAAACCTTGGACATATCCAGCACGTAAAACAAATGTGTCTACTGCCTCACCCCCTCTCATTTCTCACACTCCCTATCTCCTCTATACTGCCTGCTCACACATACTAAGCGCAGTTTCTTTCCCATGCCTTTCCAAGGTTTCCATCCTTCAAACCCATGGCATTCTCCTCTTCTTATGGTGTCTTCTGCATACACAGGTCCTCCCTCTTTATGCGTCTGTGGCCTACTCTCCCCTTATTTCTCTCTTTCTCACACACTTTCTGCTCCTCTGTCTCGAGTTCATCCACCACTTCCTGCACAAACTACCTATCCCTCTGTCTTCCCTTCTATCTATTCTACGCAGCTCTCACCTCTATCTATTCACCATGCCACATAGTTCCACCCCACACAATTCCAAAACTATTTCAATTCAACCCACAGAATTCCACACCTCATACATCCACTACACTCCAAACCAAAACACATAGGTAAAAGACTGTCATTTACAATGCCAATAGCTCTAACACTCCCAAATGCGAGACTTATTGCATTCCAAATGCTTGCTGTTTGGTTTCCTCACACAGAGCACTTCCCAATTACTGTTAATATTACGCTTCTGTGTTCATGTGTTCATTTGGCGACTATTTTGTTCTTTGATTCCTGCTCGTGTCACTGTTTGCTCGTCTTCGGAGGTTCACCTGCAGCGCCCATTACTTAATCTCCCCGTCCCTTTCAAATACCGAGACGCTTCAGACGCCGTTCTGAAATCACCTCTTTAATTTTCTCTGACTTCAAAGTGCAAGGATTTCCCCAAACCCCTCCCGCTTCGGTGCTTGCTTGTTGCTTTAGCGAGTCTCGGTCACCGGACCTTCAGCAGCCCAACCTTGCTGCACAGTTAAGGGCAAGGCTTGGGCAACTCCTGTCGTATTTTCTATGACGCTTGTTTATATAATGTGAACTCCAGCAACCCGAAGGTGTTGGAGCACTTGATTTGAGCGCTAGTAACATTACACTATGTCAGCTTAATTTTGGGGGGCATTTTTATTGAGCCTTGACTGACCCCAAGGTATTGAGGCGCTTTACAAAAGCGCCAGTTACATTACACAAGGTCAGGTTAAGTTTTTGTTTTTAGGTGTACGGAGATTAAGTGATGCTAACACTGCCCTTATTTATTTATTATTTCCCCTCTACCTGACAAGGGGAGCAGCATTTGTCCCTCCCACGTCGCTGCATGCCCGCCTCGCTGCCTCTTCTTGTCGTTCTCCTCCTATCAGAGTTCCAACTTCAAAGCACATTCACAGCAGCTCCCCTGGGACTGTGAGACATTTTTTATTATCTAATGTGAACTCCAGTGGCTCGAAGGTGTTGGAGCGCTTTACATGAGCCCAAGTAACATTGCACAAGGTCAGATTCGTTTTGGGGGGCATTTTTATAAAGCACGAACTCGACTGACCCAAAGGTATTTTATTTATTTATTTTTAGAGTTTTTTTATAGTGCGAACTTGACCCGAGGGTATCAGAGCACTTTACAACAGTTGAACAGACATCAAGTACTTTTACAAAGTATACACAGGAATAGTAGTAGGTTTACAGGTTTGTAGTATACAATAAAAGGAGATTAATTGTTACATTTTTCCGGAGGGAGGGATGGTGCACAGAACCAAGCTGGATCACTGACAGAACAGATTCTCATACGAAGAGTGGAAGTTGAGATTCTTTGTACATTACCTTGGACAACATGGAGGAGTTGGATTCTCTTCTCAGCGCCAAAGTGACACTATTGTGAGCAAACTTCACACACTTGCCTGTGAAACACAACTACAAATCCACGTATGGCGATGTGAGCGCTTTACAAAAGCGCCAGTTACATTACACAAGGTCAGGTTAATTCTTTTGTTTTTAGGTGCACAGACATTAAGTGATGCCGACACTGTCCCTGTTTATTCATTGTTTCCCTTCTACTTGACAAATAGGAGCATTTTGTTGTTGTTGCTATGTCCAGTGCTTCTATACTCTGGCTGCTGGGACAGAGGGTGGGGCCGGAGGCTTGCTGGTAAACGGATGATGCGAGCAGTGTTTTCAATGGAAAACTCTTGAGAAAGGTGCCTGGTAAATAGAGGCCTGGGGGAGGAATAATGTGATGTCGCCGCCATTGGAAAGTACACCACTGCTTTTTTTCATAGACTGTTCAATACTCTAGTGATGCAGTCACAGACAGAATGTTATAGAGCTGTTGACTTGCATCAAGGCACTTGTCTTACTGTCTGTGTGTTAAAAGGCCTTGGGATGTGTACATAAATGTTTCCTGAGGCAAGCATGTATTCCTGAATCACACTGCATGATCCAGTGTATAGGAATTGTATATCTTTTCAATTCCAGGCTTCACATCACCCAGGATAATGTGCTGCATGACTATACACTTATAAGGTCCCAAAGGCGAGACCTATTGGCTATGTCAATGCTTGTTGTCTTTGGGTGCTGTGCAAGTAAATCAGTGGGAACATTTTATGCTCTCAAATAGAGTAGATAAAGGTGCACTATGTGCACTGTACAAATGCTAACAATTAAATCAAAGAGGCGATTGGAAAGTGTTGAACATCTATGCAATATTCTTCACAAACTAAAACTGAAACAAGAGGATTTACTTAATTACTTTTTTCATACTGCCTTTATTGCACTGATGCACACCCTCACAATCACAAAGTTTGAATGAGTAATTGAATGAGTAATTCGAGGATGTGATCCACCTTGAAGCTGGGAAACCTGGTTCGAGCGGCGGCAGGGATGCGGAAGATGCTTAACATTCTTGATTCTGGGCAAATCACTTAATCTCTCCATGCCTAACAAAATAAATGTATCTGTCTGTAACGCAACTGGTGCTCATGTAAAGCGCTCTTATACCTTCGGGTCGAGTTTGCGATATATAAAACTTCCCAAAAATCATCCATCTTGAATAATTGTTGCTAGATGATGCACATACATGTTAGCCGGAGATCTTACAATTGACTTTTCATCCCTGCTTTAGCCCTAATATGACGAAGTGAACGAACAAAGTAACCCTATGTTTTGTGGTGGAATACATCTAACTCATCCTAATTTTAAAACCTATTGAGGTATGCCCACTTCATCAAACAAACACTCTATTGGCAACCTACCTTTTCCATGAATTAAAAAAGTGCCTCCGATAACCATTCGTCTACCTCAGGATGGGACACAAAGGATGAATTCACCTTCAAACCCACCAGTTCTGAAATTTAGTTTTTAGTACATCAAGGGTTGGAGTGTTGTAAGCAATGGGATGAGTAAGAGAGAGTCAGAGGAACAAAGATTACTGATAAGTGATCTGAGCATTATGTCTTCATCTACTTCGTGCTCCAGTCCTTGCTTGACAAAGGACGTACCTTAGCAGTATGTCTTCAGAAATGTGCTTGAACATCTATTTGTATGCACACAACGTTTATCTATTTCTATGCAACTCATCTGCTGCTTGGGATAGAGTACCGTGGAACCTTATACCACTCGTCCCTCACGCACACCCAATCAACAGTCCGAAATAAAAGTTTAAGATGCAGCCCATGAGGAGCCTCACAGGTGCCTGAGAGTGAAGCTCCCCCTGCATCATCTGAAGCTGTGACCATTCCCCTAGTAGACGTATCTTGCGATGCACTTGACAGGACCATCTCTCTCTTCTCATATGACAGGTAGGAATTAGTCTTAACTCACCGACTTGAAGGGGACAGGTTCATTCTGTTCTATTCACAAATACGTTTTCGCAGTGGTGGTAGGTAGTAGCAACACAATGTAGCTTTATTATCCACTGTTTTTGTGAATTGGGCAGATGAAGCCAGGAGTTGACTGTGTTCTGCAGAAAGAAAGTTGCCCATCTTCCACAAAGAGCTCACCTTCATGAGGCAGTCCGGGCCTAAACTGATAATCAGGTTGTCTGGGAAAACAGTTGTATTGGCTTATACCTCAGATCGCCTCTTTGCCTCAGGTGTCTTGCAGAGCTAATTGCTACGAAGAAACTTGTTTTTAGGCTAGAATACTTGACCAGTGCCTCTAGGAGCAGAGATCTTTGACAGAGGTTTGTGCCACAAAAAGATCCCATGCTGGAGACAGAGTAATTTTCTTTTTTTTATAAAAGGTGCAAAAGGTTTAGAGAATGACTGGCTGCTGGAAAACGAATAAAACATTGTGCAGTGATGGTCATAGGTTTGTAGTTTGTCTGAAGCCAGTTTGAGAATCCTGACTTGATCTTACTAAGAGCTGATGTCTGTCTTTAGACCCCTGTCCTCTCTATTGCTAGACCAGCAGCCTCAGTTGTCGCACCAAAAGGATTAAAGAACCAATTCTGCAGGTGAAGTACCTTGGAACGGTCAACACCAGGAACACTCCTAACTGGCAGAAAAGTGGAAATCAACCATTCCATTCTACTCTTGATGGACGCCATTGCTATTACCTGTAGATCCTCTCACTGTACCTGAGCCAGACTTTTGTGGATCAATATTAATGTCAAAAAACATGAAGAGGCCATTCTGGTCATGTAGTTGACCGTGCATTTATCCCAAATGTCCATGTATGGGTGTCTGGTTTTAGTGTGTGCATGAAGAATGCTGGACACACCCGTAAAAAGATCCAGCTTGTTCTCCCAAACATCCTGCCGATTACTGAGAAAAACATTGGCCACACACACGTCACGGGAAACTGAAACCCACATTTCCCCATCTCCATCTTCTGACTGTAGAGATAGAATAAGGTGTTGGCTTCCACCAAGGATCAAAAAAAGAAGTAGGCTAAAACCCAATAGTGTCAACAGACTGGAAACACTTGTGCAATCCTGATATAGTGACTTACTGAGCTGCTGCAAAAAGTGAGCAAGAGGATTTAGGTTACAGATAGGCACTTGAAAGACATGCAGTGTATTTGTTAGGACCTGCATATGCAACGCATCCAATACCTCAGGATCACCTAATCTGAGTTGTTCAGTCTCCTAGTGCAAAATACAGGAAAGAAGCCTTCTTACCAAGCTCAATGCACCCTGAGCATCTCTTTAGTTGAGACCCTCTCTTTCTGTGGAATGATGTGTTCGAGGCATGTGTGGCTGTAGATACACATGTTTGCAAGTTGTTTTTCATCGAAGAAGTCTTTTGAGTCACGAGGGAAGGGGACTCCTCATTTTGGTGATAATGCGCATGGGCATTGACTCCATTGTTAGATTGTTTTCTGTCCGTCGTCGGGTTCAGATGTGTATTACTGCACCCGGAGTCCATTTTCGGGATCCTTTCCGTGCGTAATTCACTCTTACCCTCGTCTGTATTATTGTTTCGAACGTGCTTTCTTTCTTGCGTATCTAAATTCGGAAGACTTTCATTCGTCGGATCGACATGCTCTGATCTCGGCCTTTGGGCCTAGTCTGTTCCGGCCATACTTTTACCCTCACTCAACTCCATAGATGACGCTCTGCTGATGGAACAGACTCCGTTTCGATTCCACCCCCAGTGCCACTCGAAGTACCCGCGGACCTACCTTCACCAGGTCTGCAATCTGTGCTTATCCCCTGAGCACACAGAAGAAGACTGTGAGGCCTGCCGATTTTTTTCGATCCAAAAGGACCCTGAGGGACCGACAGTCACGGCGCAGAGAAATGCAGAGACATGAAATCGAGGAGACGTCCGATATCTTCGAACAAAAAGAGGAAGAACTTGAGGCCATGGCGGCCAAAGAAGAGGGAACCTTTTCAGTACAAGATTCAGACTCCGAGTTGGAGATCGATCTGTAGATGCACTTTCAGCTGCTGGGTCAAGGAGCCGTGAGTACTCGAACTCCCCACCTGCCTCACTTTCAGTTTCCACCAAACAAAAGGCTTCCGGGCCACCACAGCCATCTGGCCATGGTCTGCACCAAACTGCAGCTTCGGCTACCCCACCCTCTGGCTCGGCACCAAAAGCATGCCCAAAGTCTTCCAGTTCCCCACAGAGCTGAGACTCCACCTTGTAGGCTCTGACCACTCTAGTTCCGAAAGCCAAAATCTGTTCAGCTCCGAAACCTTCGGTACAAAATCGGCTACGCGCTTAGAACCTATTTTGGAAACAATGCAGGAGAGACTCGACCCAAACAGAAACTGATCCATATTCATCCTATTACTGACCGCATTATTGCAAAGACTGCGTCAGTGCCGCCTTCTTCAAAGCGGCAATCTTCTTTTCAAGATGCCAATGATTTGCCACTGCCTATGAAGAAAAAGAAAAAAGACAAGGATACCAGTCCCCTGCACCCTATTCTTCCTTCTTCATCATCTCCCATACCTCCACCACCTGTACCTTCTACACCCCACTCACTACAGGATCCCTTAAATATTACACCTCCAGGATCTCCACATACAGACCCATGTGGGGATGGGGGGTAGGGGGGGAATGATGACACTTATAGCACCACAACCACCAGACCCCTGGCAGGATTATGACATAGACCCCCAGGGGATGCATATCCAGATCTATACCGTGCCACACCCTCACCTCCTGATGATACTACATCATATCAAGAGCTTATTGCTAGGGCAGCAGCATACCATGGGCTTACACTGCATAAAGAATCCATGGAAGAAGATTATTTGTTTGAGACGTGTACCACACCCAGAGTTTCCAATGCTTAAAGGTATGATGCATCAGGCAGATGATATCTTTAAGGATCCTGCATGGGCTTGCAGTATCACCCCTAGGGTAGATAAAAAAATATAAGGCCTTTCCATCTGGCCCAATTTTCATTCGAGGCCAGCTTCCACCTAACTCCCTAGTTGTCTCAAATGCTCGTAAATGGGCTAATTCACAAACTTCAGCTGACGTACAGCCTCCTGATAAGGAATCTAAACTTATTGATGCGTCAGGCAAACGTGTTACTGCACCGTCTGCTAATCATTTGCGGATTGCAAACAGGCTAGGGTTATTGGCTAGATACGATGGAGGAACTTCTCCAATATCTCCCAGAGGAACATAAGAAGAAAGGGCAGGAACTTGTTCAGGAAGGGAAGTTAATTTCCAATTCTTCCATTAGGTGCGCACTGGACTTTTCGGATACTGCTGCCAGAGGCATTAATACTAGTGTTCTCATACGCAGGCATGCCTGGCTGCATATCGCTGGGTTTAAACCAGAAGTCCAGCAGACTTTACTTAATGTCCTTTTTGATAAAGAGAACATTCGCAACAATGAAAAGGGACACTGAAGTGCCCCCGTGGATTTGGCAACTTCAAGCACCCGCTCCTCGTGGTTCCTTTAGTCACTCCTCCTATAGAGCAGGTTCCATCTACAGATGCCTCTGCATCTCCCTACAGATCACAAACTCGCACCTCTCCATCTAGAGGGTATTTCAGAGGTAACTACAGAGGTAACCACTTCAAAGGTCGGGGCGAAGGTACACCAACCCGTAATGCCACATCCAGTAACAAACAGTGTCTTCTCCATCTCCACGATCATTTTACACCTGTCGGGGGTCGATTGCAGTAGTTTCTTCACACCTGGCAGTCCATAATATCAGACCTGTGGGTGTTGGACATTATCCAACATGGTTATTGCCTGGAGCTCATCACCACTCCTCCCAGTATTCCACCTCGCACCCACCGACGCTCTCTGGAACATCAACAACTGATCAAACAAGAAGTGAAAGCTCTCTTACTCAAAGGAGGTATAGAAGCCAGTTCCTTTACATCATCAATTGTCAGGGGTTTACTCCCTGTACTTTCTTATTTCCAAAAAGGACGGCTCCCTACTGTCGATTGTAGATCTACCTCTAAATCACTACATACTATCAGAGCACTTCCATATGGTCACACTTCAACAGGTGCTACCACTCCTACAGCAAGTCGACTTCATGTCAGCGCTAGACTTGAAGGACGCATACTTTCACATCCCCATTCACCCAGCACATTGCAAATGCCTTTGATTTGTGATAGCTGGAAAACACTCCATTTAGAGTAACCACTGCACCCAGAGTGTTCACCAAATGCTTAGCAGTGGTAGCAGCGTATCTACTCAGACAAAACATTCATGTCTTCCTGTATCTAGATGACTGGCTTATCAAAGCCTGTACATACCTTCTGTGTTGTCAACACAGTCCTATTACCATAAACCATCATACACCAATTGGTGTTCACTATCAATGTCCAAAAGTCCCATCTCCAACCTTCACAGCTGCAGCCATATCTAGGGGCTATGCTCAATATTCAGCTAGGTTTAGCCTATCCAAATGCAGCCAGAATTCAACATTTTCAAACACTGCTACCACAATTTTAAGTCAATCAATACTTGATAGTCAACACTTTTATGCGTCTTTTGGGAATGATGGCATCATGCATCGCCATAGTGCCTCATGCAAGACTGAACATGCGTCCTCTACACAAATGTTTAGCACACCAGTGGACTCGGTCACAGGGTCGACTGGATGGTCTAATGTTAGTGGACAGCTGCACTTATCACTCTCTGCTGTGGTGGAACACACAAAACCTGTTAGAAGGGCGGCCGTTCATCGACCCTATTCCAAAGATTGTGCTAACAGACGCATCCCTCACAGGCTGGAGTGCTCACCTACAAGATCTAACAGTTCAGGGTCTCTGGGACACCAAACACCAGAATCTTCATATCAACTACCTAGAGCTTCAAGCTGCTCACCTAGAGTTGAAAGCTTTTCTACCTCACCTCATAGGCCAGGTTGTCGTAGTCCGTACGGACAATATGACAGCCATGTACAACAAGCATCTGCAATACAATAGGTCTCGCATTTACGCAAGTTTGAGCTATTGGCATTTATTTATGTTTTTGTTTTTAAAACGTAAATAAAGGCATTGTCACTTACAATGCCAATAGCTTAAACTCTAGCAAATGCAAGACCTATTGCATTGCAAATGCTTGTTTAAAAGTGTGTGTGTGTGTGGGGGGGTTGCAAACAGAAGGTAGCAGAAGGAATACAGACGGGGGAGGGTGTGGGGAAGCAAAACTGAGGGTGTGGGGAAGCAAAAATGATGGCGCGGTGGGGGAAGGGGCACAGAGGGCATAGGGAAGCAAATGATAGAGCAATGTGGCGGACGGGGAGGGGGAGAAAAGTAAATGAGCGAGAGCAACGTTAAGCTGAGGGTGAAAGTACTACCCTTTACAGGTAACCTGAGCCGAGGAGCAAAGTGCAGCGAGCTGCCACTTTGGAACTGGAGAACTGCTCAGTAAAGCGCTCCAATACCTTCCGGTCGGGTTCGCGGTTGCGGGAGAGTGTCCAAAGAGACATTTGCAGCCAAAGACTTTCTTTCTTTTTTGGATCCATTTCACAGAGGAACAAATTGAGAAAAGAGGGTAAGAGTCCTTTGTTGAAGTCATGGTTTTTAGCAAGTAAGCGGAGGAGCAAACCTAAAGCATATTCATGTTTAACATAAATGTTCGTTCAGAAAATAAACACGCCAGATCTAGCGGAATTTACATCACGCACCTTTGACCTGCCTAAAGGCATCACTGAGTTGCCCCCTTCTGTCTCCCATGGCCCCAGAAGAGCTCCCCGTTGGCTACGAGTTAAACAACTGCGCATGAGAGGCCCTCCTTTCAGTAAGAGAAACTCATTAAAGAAAATGGTGCTTACAGACTAAAGAAGACGTACCGTGTAACAACCAAAGTAAAAGGGCCAGTCCTCATGGGAGGTTACAAATGAAGACAAGGCGGTACTAAGGAGGGACTAAAAAGCCTAATAACGAATCAGAAGCCAGCATTTACGAAGGACAATGACACAAGCCAATGACAAATATGGTCGGAGAGTGGCGGGGCTTCAAGTACATACTCCAATACAGCTTGGCTCGCAGAGCATGCGCTGCCCAGGCTCGACCTAAAAACAGGGGGGCACACACTCTCTAGAGTTATTACACCTCTCTCAGACCATTTGGCATTGGGCAGTACATCACAAAATTCATCTGTTAGCAGAACATCTGCTGTATATGGGCAACGATTTTTCCGACCTCAGCAGGATCCGGCAAAAAGTCCACAAGTGGGAACTTCATCCCCAAGTCCTTCTCCCATACTGCCACAAATGGTGGTTTCCACAAATAGACCTCTGTGACCGCAAATGAATGCAAAATGCCCAAACTTTGCCTCCAGGTTCTCACACCCCCTATCCAAAGACAATGCACAATAGGTTGGTCAGGGATCTTTGCCTATGCTTTTCCGCCTCTCCCTCTTCTTCTGTTTCTGGTTCTGAAGCTCAGGCAAATGTCTCTCACACTCATTCTGGTGGCTCCCACATGGGCTTGTCAACCTTGGTTTACTTCACTACTCGAACTCTCAGTAGTTCCATACGAAAAGTTTCACCTTAACCCAGACCTTCTCACTCAAACCATGGCGAACGGAGCTAAACCTTGCGATTTGGCTTCTGAAGTCATAGAATTCGGGTACTTAAGTTTGCCACCAGTATCTGTGACCATTCTTAAGGAAGCATGTAAGCCTACTGCTAAAGCTTGTTATGCAGCCAAGTGGAAAAGATTTGTGTTTTTTTTTTTTTACTTTTGTAACCAAAATATTGATCCATTCAGTGCATCTGAGCAAAACATTATTTGTTACTTTTTGCATTTACATCGCTTTGGCTTTGCTTATACTTCCATACGTTTACATCTTGCAGCAGTAGCAGTCTGTCTACAAAACAGGCAACACTTATCATTGTTCAAAGTACCAGTTATTAAGGCTTTCATGGAAGGCCTTAGACAAATACCACCACCCAGAGTCCCACCTGCACCCACGTGGAATCTCAATATTGTTCTCACAGGACTTATGGGTCCACCCTTTGAACCATTACACAATTCGCCCTCCAATTTCTATCTTGGAAGGTTGCTTTCTTGATTGCCATCACTTCACTGAAGCGTGTCATTGAACTCCAGGCACTAACCTCAGAAGAACCTTTTTTCCAACTGCATAGGGATATGGTGGTTCTTCACCAACCCAGAATTCCTTCCAAAGTTGGTCTCCCCTTTCCAACTTAACCAATCAGTTGAACTACCAGTTTTGTTCCCTCAACCCAAGTCTGTGGCAGAAAGAGCTCTTCCTACATTAGATGTCAAAAGAGCATTAATGTATTATATTGACAGAACCAAAGAATTTAGCAAAACTAAATAACTGTTGCTTTTTCTCCCCCTCATAAAAGAAAGCCCTTTCTAAATCAGGTATTTCTAGATGGAGAGTTAAATGTATTCAGGCATGCTATATCAAAGGTAAAAACTTTGACTATACTCAACTCGCAAAATAGGAGCATCTGTCTTTCTTGGGCAACATCCCCTTAGCTGACATTTGTAAAGCAGCTGCATGGTCTACACCGCACACTTTTATTAAGCCATATTGTGTGGATGTTCTAGCACGCCAACAAGCTAATGTAGGACAGGCGGTGCTACCTACACTTTTTCGAACAAGTGCAACGCCCACTGGTTAGCCATCGCTTTTGGAGGGCACTGCTATACAGTCCAAGCAAGGCATGTGTATCTACAGCCACACATGCTTTGAACAGATTATGTTACTTACCTCCGCTAAGGCGGCAATGCGTCGCCCCACTGCTCATGGAGCAGTGTAAAAGAAAATAATAATACCTGAAGTTATCATTTTATTTTTTGTATCGTCCGGTTAGGGCAGGGCGTGACTTGCCTCCCCTGACGTCGAGGAGGAGGAGGAGGGGCTTCTGCATTCAGAAGTGCTCATGATGCTTTGGCCGGCCGTCTTGGCCTGGCCAAACCATCATGCGCACTTTGCATGTTCTCCACCCAGGCTGCAACAGCCTTGGTGGAGATCATGCTCCGGGTCCCTGTCTGAGAGCCGAACTACAGCGCTCAGACCAATCACACTGCCGCACTGCAGCAGTGTGATTGGCTTAGGGGAGCCTGGGTGCTTCCTGGAAGACGTGCGGAGGAGACACGACGTGGGAGAGACGGAGGAGAGAGACAGCGATCAGGTAAGTGATTTTTTTTTTCCCCCCAAGGCCCTCACACCTCCTCAGGGCCCCCCCGCCTCCTCTCCAATACCATACCGGCCGCCACTGTGTGTGACACTTGTCTTTTATACACAAAAAACCACAAAGGGGTGAAAATACATATCCAATCATGATGATACAGAAAAGGGTGATTTCTTCATTATTATGGACAAATACAGGGTGTGTTGCTAATCGGAAGATACAAGAATTACGCAAGCATTAAGCATATGACCAATCACAGTGCAGCAGCACCTCATGATACAAGGTGGATTACGACAAGTGGGATAGCCACATGCCGGCTGTTGAAACCACCCAGTGCATCACCAGACAGTATTTGTCCAATACCTGCCGCATTAAATGCAGACACTTGGCATTGGCTCTATGTGGTCATCAATATGTCGGGATGTTGCTGGGCGGGTGAAGCAGTGCATGTCACCTGAGGTTTTTTTGAGCAAGCCTTGTGTTACAAGATATCCAGCCAGGTACATTAGTTTATCTGAGGTTTGAGGTCATGTGACATTTTCTAGTCCTTGTCGTCTTCATTGAAAATCACAGGAGGTGAACAAGACAAGATGGACGCCACACAAAATAAAACCGGCTTCCACATCCCTTCCTCTGATATTAAAATCTTTATTGTCATTTTAACAAGTAATATCCATATACCACAGATATTGTAAGGACAAATGCAGAACATCCCTTCCGACCTACCCGTGCTCTACCTTTATTGTACCAATCCTAGTTAACAAGGTTGTAAATTGACTGTTAAGGACATTCTAGAATTCAAGCACATATTGTCATGGACACAAGCATTTTCCATCGTATACAGTCTAGGGTCTTAGGCACCTAACATATCAGCTGAGGCCGGACATCATGGTATCCCATCACAGTACACCATCACATTTTCCAAAACCCAGGTATCGGCAGTCGAGGGTGGTCTAGTGTTTGACGGATCAAGTAAGTCTGCCAGCATGGCAGCATACGTCTGTAAATCGTCCGCCATCTTTACATCCTTCCTACATTAACGCATTTGCCCCTCCTCAGCCACTGCACATTCAGTCACATCTGTCACTCACACCAGCACCTTGGGAGGGGTAGGGGAGAGCCGATGAATGGCAATTTGTCTTTTTGCCAGGACTAACCCTAGTACAAGGAATTTCCTACTCGGAGGTCCTTTTTTTTTTATGGACAGGTAGCAAACCCAGAAGACGTTGCTTAGGGTTCCTCGGGACCACCTAACCCATTGCCGTGTGCATCCAATCTGTCACAGTCTGCCAGTACGTGTTTAATGTCCTACATCCCCATACTCCCATCTCTGATAATCAATAATGACACAGTGTTCCTAATTCTCCTGGCACTGCCTCGTATCCATCAGTGTTTAGTTCAAGATGTTGTGTCTGGCAAATGAACTTTTGCTACCTTTTGTAATAATTACTATTGCTGGGTTGCATCATCATTAGTACATCTTGCTGTACTGGTCCAATTCTATGTTCTTATTTTTCTTTAAATACTCCTGCTATCGTGAGCAACTATTAGTATAAAGCCCTTGAGCAGATTCTATGGTCTCTTGTAGAAAAGATGGTACTGCATGGTTATTGAGACCCATGAGGGGCGATGCCCACTCCATTGTTGAAAATACAGTAGCTATCCTGAAAGCGTATTTCAAGATAATTTCACTCATACTGAACAAAGGATGTGGTAGGATGTCTCTGGAACTAGTTCTCAGAGCTCATACCCATGGATTACAAGAGGAAATCACATTCACATACATCTAGTATGCATTTAGCCCTGCACAATATTAGTAGGAAGCAGGAGGAGCTCTCTATCAAACCAACAGTCTGGGGACAAGATCTTTCAATACTAGTTGACCATAAGGTGTACATAATTGGCACAAGTATGAAGGTGTCTTCAGAGACAAAGGGGTGTTGTAGGTGCTGATTTTCAAGCGTCCTTGCCACCGAAATAAAGGAAACAGGAAAGTCCGATTTAGTTTAGTGCACAAACTCCCTTGCTTTCTGCCAGAGGCTCAGACTGAGGCAGGCGGGTGCGGCTGAATTCATGTGGAAAATTCTCAGAAATCCAGTCGGTAAAACACACACAAACACTTGCAAAAAGTGGTGAACCCTCTTCCAGTCAAATATTCATTCACATACCAGAAAGCAGGGAAACTGACACTAGTGGCCTGCGTGTGTCCAACCCACACACCAGAATTCCAAAGCCCTGTCCCGGGGAGCAGTGGGAGGGGATGACCATAATACCAAAAATTTGAAAACTGACCAGGTCACTGTGTTCTGTCAAAAAAATCTACAAGCACAGAAAAATAAATAAATAAGCAGTGTATTCCATGTGGCAATACTAAAAATGCTAAATAGTATGTGATATCTAAATTGTGGCAACGACATAATCAACTACTAATAAAACATGTAAATCAAAATCACCCTAAGCTCCTCTGGTCACCCTCCTCTTGTAACCAGGGTGTTCTGCCCCTTAGGCGCAACCGAAGACCCGCCAGGTGCCTGGAACCTAGAGAAAGACACCCCAGGCGCACCCTCGGCACAAGTGAATCACAAGTTAGTCATAGGAGATCAGTCAAAGCAGCGGAGCACTCACTGCTCCCCGCAATTCCAGAAGGACAATCACCTTCCTGTATTGGCCAATATAACTTCATAAACTCCTGTTATACCATAATCCTAAAAGTCATGCATAACCAACCATATGCATGCCTGCGCCTGATATAGGCCAGCGCTACTCTTAGTCAATTGCCTGGGACAGACCAGCACGAAATCGAAAACACCCTTCTCAGAGGACCAGGGGCTCACCCATGGACCAATCCTACACAGTAACCGTCCAGGCACCCACATGAAGGACCTTCGACCGTCAGGCACCTTAACGGTAAGTCACATTCTTCATGCACCAAGTGAGTGACACCCAGCTGTCGGACACCATCTCGGTACGAATTGCAGCACTTGGTACATGGATGTTAGTGCTTTAGGGAGGTGACATAATCCCAAAGAAACGTAAAAGAAACCACAGCAAGGAGATATTGAACAAAAGAAAATATTATAGAAGGCAGGATATCGTGAAGTAAAGCTGCGTATGAAACCCGCAATGTCAAAACATAATACAACAAAAAATACACTAAGCAAATCTCCAAGGGTCAGGATAAAGCCTAGGGCGATGAGGGTGGTGGAGGAAATACTTACAATTAGAGTTGTTCACTGTGGAGAAGTGCAGCGACTCAAAAGACAGTAATCTCACGTTGCACAGGTCGGAAGGGCAGAGCTGTCATCTCGGAGCTCAGGCGTCAGTCCACCTCTCCAATGCAAAGGCAGAAAAGTAGAGAAACTGAGAAGCCTCCACTGTCCACGCCACCTAGGACCGCATTCTCGCACCAAATGTAGAAGCTGAATTAAAGAAACATAGACACTTGTCAAGGTTCATACAGAGGTGTATACGTATTAAGGAGAACATGAGCTATGCAGCCACATGTCCAATTTGCGGAACTTCCACCAGGTCTTTTATACACAAAAAAACACAAAGGCGTGAAAATACATATCCAATCATGATACAGAAAAAGGTGATTTCTTCATTATTATGTACAAATACATGGCGTGTTTCTGATCACAAGATGCAAGAATTGCACAAGCATTAAGCTTATGACCAATCACAGTGCAACAACATCTCATGATGTTAGTGTGATACAAGGTGAATGGCGTGAAGCGTGAAACCCACATGCCGGCTTTTGAAACCACCAAGTGCGTCACCAGACAGTATTTTCCCAGTACCTGTCCCTTCAAATGCAGACTCTTGGGCTTGGCTCTATGTGGTCATCGATATGCCTGGCTGTTGCTGGGTAGGTGAAGCAATGCATGTCATAAGAGGTATTTTTGAGCAAGCCTTGTGTTACAAGATATCCAGCCGGGTACATTCGTCTATCTGATGTTTGTCTTGATGTCATCCGACATTTTGAAGGCTTTGTCATCATTGAATATCACAGGACATGAACAAGACAAGATGGACTCCACACACAATAAAACAGGCTTCCACATCACCATGTAAATTCACAAAGATGCTTGGCCTGGTTGGAAGTTAAGCCATACAAGGGCATGCACTTAGCTGGGCCAGCTCCTTATTTTTAGCATAATTCAACTCTGGCCCCACTAACACCTGAGCTTTGTCTGAAATAAGACACACTAAAAAGAAGGGCTGGCGTAGTCTCTCCCTTTTTGGTGGGCAAATGGCCTATTAGCAGGATTTTCTTTTTTTGGGGGGTGAAAAAGAAAGTGTGAATCTGAGTGCTTCTGTAGTTATGTGGATATACCTGTGATGTAAGGACTGGGCTGATGAGTATGTTAAGACAGTAATGGATATTTGCCTCATTTGAACTAGCAGTGGTGCATCACAGATGGAATGTCTACAACTTGGACTGCTTCAACTAATGTGCATATGGGTGGTCTTGCACCTGTAGTATTGACCCTGTTGTATTGTTGAGGTCAACTCAGAGGAATCTTCATGCCATATGTGAACCCTTCTGAAAGTTTCAGAGATGGCGAGAGAGCCAATTGAATAGACATCTTAAATTATTTGCTAACTAGAAATTGGTGCTTTAGTAGTTGTAGGATGTTCTACAGACTACAACATTATTTTTTATTTTCTTTCACAAGCAGAATGGTATTTTGTTAGTACTTTAGAGTCCACAAAGAATACACTAAAGGCAGCAGAAGTGAAATGACGGTCAACCTTCCTGAGTTAAAGTGACATATGATTGTAAGGGGCATTTTGGTAGTGTGTGGGCAGTTTTAAATGCCATGGTGAAATGTTGGCCTACATCCATCAATGCTATGTGAATATTGATTATACACATTATGGCAAGTATACTTGGTATTAAATAAACATCAGCATCATATTGGTTCTAATAAAAAGCAGTGATTTTTTAATAGTAAACACTGATTCTATGGCAGGACCAGAGGCGAGTATTATGCTCTTTTCTTATTTTTTCCACTCCAGCTGACTTCAACATTAAAAAACGAACTTTCCCAAAATGCACAGGGGAAAATTTCAAACAGTCCGCCAATCAATAGTGCTGAATGTCCATAACAACAGGAAACCCTCCAGATTCTTTCTCTTTCTTTTTGAGCTCTCCAGCAGTTAAGTGCACGTTTTCAGTTTCTTCGTTTTTGGGGGGATTTATGGCTATTCCGTGGTGCTAAGGTGTTTACTGCAGGTGGTTTAAGCTGCTTATTTTGTTTGTCGCTGGAGCGACACTCAGCGCTCCACTCGCGATGCCCCCTCAAGGCTCTGGAACGAGGCCGGTACGTCGCCAGAGGGCGCCAAAGAACTGCGTCTCGCTGCTCTGCGGGGGACACGCTGTCGTCAGTTCAGTGCGATCAGACGAGCTTGCGTCCCTGTGTATCCACTGTGCCTCGCCTGGAAGCCATGACGCCCACTCAGCGGGTCTGTAAAATGTTTCACTGGTGCACCCTGACGCCCGTCCTAGCAGGTCCATATTTGCTTTGTTAATTAGGCCTGACTTGTGCTCAACGTGCCTCATCTTGGCTGCATTAGGGGGCTGGGCCCAGGTGTTCCCGACACCCGCTTCATTTTCAGGGACGGTCGGCCCCCAGGGCAGAGACCCATTGACACCCGCTTTACACGCCTCAAATCCTTAGACTATTCCAGTTTCCAAATTGTGCCTTTAGGCCCACCAAACATTGCCTGATACGGCACCAGTTCCTTTTGGTTCTGAGCAGAGCTCCTGCTTTCATAGTGCTGGTTAACGATTACACTAGTCATTATCATTTTTTATACCTTAGTTGGTCAAAGGCCCATGGAAGAGAATACAAAGGAGGAGTCCCTCCAAGTCCTACCCTTGGACGATGAGTTTTGCGAGGCAGTAGACGCCTCGATCCATCAAGCGAACGCCGCCTGATGGAGATGACATATGCTTGCGTGGCCCCCTCAGACCATGCTAGATGATGCCCGCTTGCTGCTGGGTGCTCCCTCTGTGCTGCCATGTGCGCCTAAGTGTAAAATGTAATCAAGTATGGACCTCAGCGCTTTTGAGCACCTCAAGAAGGCTTTTCTTGCATGTCCGGCCCCTGTGGCTGTCATTTCCCCTCCTGAGCCCGTCATCGATCCAGTGGAGGACGATTCACAAGGGGAATCTAATATCAAGGCGGTCCCCTCCCAACCCTGGCGCCCACCGGCGCATTCAGACTCCCTAGATCACGCCTCCGGGGAACCCTCTGAATTAGTGGACCCAGAGGACCTTATACATACCCGTTCTGCGGAGTGGCCCACTTCGGACAAGATAGCGAAATATGTGGCAGGCCGCCTGAGGAAGCCCTTAGAGAAAGAGGTGAGGGCAAAGCTTAGAGCAGAATGTTCCCTCCCTCCCGGGAAAAGTAGCAACCCCGGAGGTTGATTCTCGCATGGCCCCTTTTCTGCAAAAATACGTAAGGGGCCTTAAGAAGAGTATTGATCGTTCCTGGAAATCCTGCCAGGATAACTTGATATTTGCCGCCCTCTCTCTAACATCCTGGACCTGGCAGAAGAGGCCAAAATCGCAGGTACTTCCCTTTTCCTGGAGTCAGTCTCAGAGTGAGTGCAGCGCGCTATAATCTTTCTGGGGAACCCCAAATTGCTCGCTTTCGATAGAGGTGCGTCATTCCCTTCTTTTGAAAGTGGAACCCAAACTGGGGGATTTGGCTGCTACGAAAGCTGGCGTGGTGGCACATGGTGGGCTTTTTGGCGAGCCATTTGTTAAAGAGCTGGGCAAATTTGCGGCCACCTCACCCCGGGCTTCAATCAAAATGTTCCAGCTTTGAATTTCTGTTGGGGCAGGCCATGGCAGAGGGCGCTCGGTCGGCTGCTTCTACACCCAAGGCCCTCCCAGAGCCTTCAATAAGTTCCAGACCAAGCAAGGGGAATTCTACCCCTCCAAAAGAGGTTCCCATGGCTCAGAGGGCAGATCCAAGCCCAAACAGGTGAGAGTTTACCCTTCCTGAATCAATCAATTAATCAATCAATCAATCACAGAATTTGTAAAGCGCACTACTTACCCGCGAGGGTCTCAAGGCGCTAGGGAGAAAAAAAAGGTGGGAGGCCGGTTGTCTCTGTTCAAAATTGGCAGCAGCTTACCTCTGACGCGTGGGTTCTCCATACTATCAGAGGTCCCCAGTCCAAGACGTGCGCCCGCGACCACTAGTTTTTGAGGAAGGTCGGGCCGCCCTGATCGACAGGGAGATGGCAGATCGCCTTTGGAAAGGAGCTATTGCCCCTTCTTCCCTCCACCCTTGGGGATTCTTAAGCAATCTCTTTTTGGTGGACTTGCAAGATGTTGGGCAACTACCGGTGATCAACTCCAGGGAGTTCAACGGCTGGTTGGTCTACCACCATTTCAAGATGGAAGGTATTCTTCTCTGACGAGATCTCCTTCAACCGGACGATTGAATGGTAAGACTAGAATTGAAGGATACATACCTAACGGTGCCCATATTTTCTCCCCACTGCTGATTTCTGCAATTTAGGCGGCAAGAGCAGGTTTATGAGTTTGTAACAATCCCATTCGACCTCTCTTCTGCCCCTTTGTGTTTCACCAAGATCCTCAAGCCTGTGGTGGAATCTCTCAGAGCTCTGGGGTTTTGTCTCCTAATCTACTTGGACGAGTGCCTGCTCTTGGATCAATGCCCAGAGCGCCTGACGGCGCACGTGCAACTACTGCGGACCTGCTGCAAAGTTTGGGCTTCGTTGTCAACGAAAGCAAATCCCTCTTGACTCCTTCCAAGCAGACAACCTTTTTAGGTTTTGTCATAGATTTAGTGCAGAAAACCTTGAGTCTTCCCTCTCAGAAGATAGTCAAGATCCGCAAGGAGTTACGGAGGACATTGTCCTGGCCTTCAACCTCCCTCAGACAAGTGGCCTGAATCATAGGCCTGCTGTCCTCCTTGATTCAGGCGATCTTCCCTGGCCCTGTAGTGAGGGTTCTCCAAAGACTCAAAGACTTTCCTCTTCGCAGGGGGCTCCAATACTTGGAGCAGATCCCTCTCACAGACGAAGTCAGAGTTGAGATGGTGGCTGGATCACATGGAGGCCTAGAACGGCCGGACTATATTAGATTCAGAACCCAATATAGTTATCGAGTCCGATGCAAGTAGATCCATCTGTGGAGCTCGCTGCTGGGACTCCTTTACAGGAAGAAAACAGTCTGCAGAAGAACAGCGACCTCACATCAGCTGCCTCAAATTTCTGGCCGAATCCTTCGCTGTCCAGTGTTAGACAAAGAGCCAGGTGGGCTGCAACGGCATCCTCAAGATTGACAATGTATCGGCAGTGAGATATATCAACCATCTATACAGCACCAAGCCCAAAGCCTTGGCGGATCTTGCCAAGGATTTCTGGACCTTCTGCCTCTCTCACAATGTGTCTGCGTAACACCTGCCAGGTGCCTCCAATGTGGTGGCAGACTGGTATTCCAGGGCATGGTCGGACATGAGTCTTTGACAGTTGCATCCAAGGATATTTCGGAGGCTGAACGCTCTGTGGGGTCCCTTTTCAGTGGATCTCTTTGCGTGCCAGTTGGACCACCAACTACCCAGATACTACAGTTGAAAAACAGATCCCGTAGCGGTGGCAACGGATGCCTTCCTTCAAGATTGGTCCTTGGATAGGGGTTGCGCCTTCCCACCATTTGCCATGATCTTTCGGTTAACAACTCCGGTCAGGAGACGGAGGACTAATGTCGTCTTGATCACTCCTTTCTGGAGGTCTCAAGTGTGGTTTCCAGTTCTTCTGGAACTTTCCTTGGATTCTCCAATCCTTCCATCCCACGTTCCGGATCTCCTTCGGGATCCACTGGGCAATCGCCATCCGTTATTCCTCCAGGGATGTATGGCTCTCATGGCCTGGCGGATTTGAGGCAATGCTGGAGAGTCTCTGGCCTTTCACAGGAGGCTGAGAGACTGCTGGCGCAGCATGGGCAGACTGAACAAACAAACAATACTGGTCTGCTTGGTCCAGATGGGTTCGTCGGTGTCTTCGAAGAGATCATGATTGCATGGGGTGCGAAGTGGTCTCTATCATGAATTTCTTGGCATCCTTTGCGTCCCAAGGGTTGGCGTATAGGACGATCAGTATTATAGATTGGTCATATCTACAGGTCACCGTCAAGTTCAGGGTTCTCCGGTGGGAGAGCATCCGTTGGTGTGTAAGTTAATGAGAGGAATCAGTTTGCAGCTTCCGCCAGAGCCCTGATACTCGTCCGAGTGGAATGTTAACAAGGTCTTACTCCTTTTCCGTTTTTGGCAATCAAATAGATACTTGTTGCGCAAGGAGTGGTCACTGAAGTTGGCCGTGCTTCTTTGCCTCTGTCCTGCAGGAGGGTGTTGGATGTGAGAGCCCTGGATATCTCGGGGAGGGTCTTTACACCGGGGGGAGTTACATTTCATATCTCTAGGTGTACGAAAATAGGTTCCAGGGTAGTGTCTTATCCAGCCTTCGACAAATCACCCAACCAATGTGTGGTTTGATGCCTTAAGGCTTATGAAAGCATGACGGAGTAGCTCCGGGGGAACACCAGCTGTTGATATTCCTCAGACAGCCTTTCAAAGCAGTTACTCCTGCCACCATAGCTCGCTGGATCCGATGGGTTATGCAAGAGGCAGGCATTGATGCCTCTCAGTTTGGCACTCATTGTGTCAGGGGTATGAAGGCATCTAAAGCCTTTTCTCTGGGGGTTCGTTTGGAGATCATTATCAGTGCTGCAGATTGCTCCTCGGACTTGATGTTCAAGAGGTTCTATTTCAAACCAATAATGGATACAGCGTCTTTGGTGGTGGATAAGCTTTGAATGAGCATAATCCTCTCCTCCGGTCCTGCCATAGAATGAAACATTTCCTAGTAAACATGAAGGAACGTTTAAATTCTGTTAAGGACTTTGAGACGAGAATTTAATCCCACCTGAGGCTTCTTTTGACCCATCCCTTTAGCTGAGGTTCCTTACTTGCTTTGTGCTATTATGGCTCCATGTTTTCTCATAAGGTAAAAGTATCCGTTTTCCTTTCTTACCAGATGTTGCATATTCTGTGTTATTACGCCGCCTTCTGAAATGACGTCCTGTATGTATAAGAATTTAAGTTTGTTCAAATTCAGGTTCATAGTTTGTTTGTTTTCTCTGGATGGTTTTAGGTTATGAAGGTTCCAAAACTGAATAAAGAAATTGGTGAAAGTTATCCTGTTGCAGTCAAGAAAGAGGACGAGTCTGGAGGGATTCCTGTTGTTATGGACATTTGGCACTGTTGATTGGCTGACTGTTTGACCTTTTCCCCTGTGCATTTTGGGAAAGTTCATTTTTTAATGTTAAAGTCTGCTGGAGTGGAGACGCTAGGGGGCGGGCTGACAAGATGGCCGCTCACTAGCGAGGCTCTGTCAGCCCTGGAAGACAATATCCATAATTTATCCTCAATCCGGTGACAATCATCGCCGGCTGCACCAGCAACTGCAACAGGAAACTGCCTGGCGACGACAAAACCCTGCTGGGGGCCATTGACGATAACGAGGGCCGCGCGGGCGGCGGTCCCTGCCTGGGAGGCGCGGAGGCGATTGAGCGACGGAGCGCGGCAGGGCCGCCGCAGCTGTGAGCGCTTGAAGCTCGCTGCCGACCCCGCTGGAACTGCTGGGCCGGGGTCCCCCTCCCGGCAGGCGCTCGGAGCGGGAGGCGGTTGTGGCCGGACGGGCCTGCGGGGAAGGCGGCGATGCTGTGGCGCGCTGGATGCGGGGAGCGGCCCGCACGAATAGGCAGAGGTGAGCGAGGTGGCGGGCGCATCTACGTGAGGCCGGGGATTGCAGCCAGCAGATGGAAGGTAGGCCGTGAAGACGCGCGGAGGCCCTCGCAGTTCCCGCGTTGGCGAGTGCGGCCCCCCCCCCCCCTCCCTTCGGCCAGACAGCAGTAAGCCTAGCGATATAGGAGAGGATTGCTTGGACGCTGCTCCCCCCTCATCACTGTAGAGTGTAGGACGATACGTGGAGACATTGCCGGTTGCCCCACACGAGACTGCCACAGATGCGGAGGTACTGGGAGGATCGGTGCCCTGGGGAGATCTGATAAAGGACGGAGCTGTGGGAAGAGGCCCCGGGGGGACAGACAAACATCCGTAGAGCAGGCCATGAACGAAGGAAACTGCTCACCATATAAGTGATCCGCTGAGGAGGCCTGAATACCTGTGTCACCCAAGCAATTTGTTTACGTCACAGTGAACTGCAGACACAAGAACTGACCTTCCTACATGCACATAACAGTAGGATTCCTGCGTGTATGGCTACCGGAGCCGCCCCTCCTCCTCCTCCCCCCCCCCCACTACGCACGAGGCCATACAAGAAACCCTACGCTGCTGATTTATGCAGTGCAGGCCGCTGCTACTAGAGGCTGCGTGTTGATTGGACTGGTGGGAGCGGAGGGCCCTTTAAGCTGGGGTGAGCAAATATCAGGAATATTGGAGTACCTGGGGGGAGCCTTGTCCCAGCACCAGGTTGACAGATAAGCAAGCGTGGACTGGACATCGCATCCGCCCATTGGAGGCACGGCATTAAGGAACAGGGCAAATACCGGCTGGGGCCTACGGAAAGTTATCCACTACGGGGAACGGCCCACGACGCCTGGGAAACACCGAGTTCATACCGCCACCCGCAGCATCCCTGGTCAGCCATCACCATGGGAAAACCGGACGGCAAACAGCCCAAACTTAACTTTGAGACACGCAAGACGCCCAGGGGACAACAGCCGGAGGCGGACTCAGAACTTCCTAGTCAGGAGGCCCACAGTCCAGAAGAAGTGGACATGAAGACTTTGTTCCACACAATGAAAACCAGTTTTGCCTCCGTAGAGAGTAAAATGGACACTATATGTGCCAGGATAGATCACATTACCCAAAAACTTGAAAAACAGGATGGCAGGATTAAGGAGGCTGAAACACGCATATCTACCCTAGAGGACGACCACGTGCAGGCATCGGGACACATCACCGAAATGGACAAATTGCTAAAAGTGATCGCAGCAAAGAATGAAGACATAGAAGCACGCTCACGGCGGAACAACATACGCGTGACGGGGATACCAGAGTCCACCAATACGGGCAGGATGGAGGAGTACATGGAACGACTGCTGACTACCTGCTTTGGTCAAGAGGCCTTCTCCAGACTGCTCATAGTCGAAAGAGCGCATCGCACGCTGGCACCCAGACCGCCGCCGGGGCACCGCCCAGACCCATAGTAGCAAGACTCCTTAACTACCGGGACAGGGACGCCGCTTTGCGCAAGGCACGAGAACTCAAAAATGTCGTCTTTGAAAATAATGCCATCTCAATCTTCCCGGATTTCACCTTGAATGTGCAAGAGGCGCGAAAGAAATTTGTCACCATAAAGAAAAAACTCCAGCAGGAAGGGGTGGAATACGCAATGCTCTATCCCGCCAGACTACGGATCACACACGACGGTCAACAACGTATTTTCGCCAACCCACAGCAGGCTGCGGACTTCCTTAAAAACACTGTAATGGCGGCAAAAAAAGCGGGAAACTCATCATCAACCGATAGAGAAGACCCGACACAAGTAGACGACGTCTGAAGATGATGGCACCCGGTGAATCAGGCCGTCCCAGACAGGTAGAACTGTTGTCGCAGGCCAGACCACACGTTTGTGGCAAACTGCAGGTACTGTTCATTGTGTTCAAAATATGCACTGCACCCTAGCAATGAGACTATGAGTCAAGATGGCGAGGGACCGCCGGACAGTGTACCGTAGTTCCAGGGCCCCCTCCCGCACCTGTCACTACGGCGTGGGAGGAGACGCCACGCCCCCTAGGGCACACGTCTCTACGGGAGTACCCCTTTACCTCATACGTGAGGTGTTTATTTCTTGTTGTCTTTAGTTGTAATCTTACCACGGGGATAGTGACATTGCAATTTAATAATGTCTGTACGTCAAGGGTTATAGTATACTCGCTAACACAAAGCATTTGCATAACACGCTATTGGACACCCTCAACAAAACCCAAGGCACTTGCTTCAGAATGCGAATGCACACAACGATCCCTGTGGGTAATGTTGATACGAATGTTCACATTGTTTTGTTTGGGTGGGAAATGGGGGGAGGGTATTATACACGGCAAGTTGGGGAAGCCGTTGTGGGAGGACTGTAACGGGGATAACGTGGGCATTACAGGAATGTTGCATCATGACAAAGACCTATTGTATTCCGAGCATCACATACTAACACAGACAGCCAGTGATACACACTTACTCAGGCCAGATGCACCTTCGGAGCTAAATGATGGGTGACGGGCAGGTAGATAATGGCATCACAGGAATGCGACTCATTACTTGGAACATACGAGGGTTGGGAGATCCCAGGAAGAAGCGACATATTTTAGCGTATTTGGATAGGCAGCAGGCTAGTATAGCCATGTTACAAGAAACGCATACACGGCCCCATGAGCAGCCACAGTTCGCCACAAGATGGGCTTCCCATAGATACTTTTCCTCGTACTCTGCCTACTCTAGGGGCACGGCTATACTTATTAGAAAGTCCGTACCCTACATTGAAGAGGGGTCCGCAATTGATCCGCAGGGCAGATATTGCGTCGCCTGGGGTAGGTTGGCATCGGCGTCAGTCACGCTGGTATGCAGTTACGGGCCCAATGTGGACGATGAGGACTACTTTGTCGCGCTGTGGGCACGCATAGTCAGTCTGGGCTCTACTCACATTATCTGGGGGGGGGACTTTAACCTCACGATACATCCCACAATGGATCGTTCCAACCCACTGCCGCACCACTACACTCGAGCGCAGCGCCAGTTACGGCAAATCCTTACTGACAATTTAATGGTAGACGTGTGGCGGCACCAACATCCAACGCGACTTGAGGGGACATTTCACTCAGCGGTGCACAACACATGGTCTAGATTGGACCTATGGCTGGTAACGCAAGATATTGCAGTGCGTGCCCTGGACTCCCGTCATTTGGCACGCACATATTCAGATCACTCCCCTGTGCTCATGACCATTGTACCTCCGGGATATTCTCCCCAGGCTCGACAGTGGCGCCTTCAGCCGACGTCTTTTCTTGATACGGTGTTCAGAACTGAAATGGGGGACACGTTGGACGAATTCCTGAAACTTAATGTGGGATCGGTGGAGCACCTAACCACGGTGTGGGAAGCCCTGAAAGTTACCATCCGGGGGCATTGTATGGCCAAGGCAGGGGAGTCCTCAGAGATATCCGCACTACCATCAATAACTTGGAGCGTCAGATCAGACAGTGGGAGACGGAGGCCCAAGGGATACACACTGGACCTATGCATGCAAAAATACGAGAGGCTATAACACAGTACCAGGCTGAAGCGGAAAGGGAATGTCTCTTCCTAGGGAAATACCATAGGGCGAGGAGATATGGAGAGGGAGAGCGCCCCGGTAGGGCGCTAGCCGAAACTATACGCCCCCTAGAACTGCTAATCACGTCCTGGTCATACGTGACAGCGAGGGGAGGGAGTGCAGAGATAAAGAGGCTATAACTGAAGTTTTCCTTGCACACTACCGTGCGTTATACACCTCACGCGCCCAGCGACAGGGGGAAACTCCGCAATATTTGCAGCAGGTGGAACTGGCCTGGCTCAGCGACCGGCAGAGGGAATTTTTAGCGGCAGATCTCGAACTTGATGAAATCCGAGAGGCAATAATGCAAATCAATAGCGGCAAAGCACCGGGACCAGATGGTATAGGAATAGAATTCTACAAAACTTATATAGATACGCTGGCTCCTTTTCTCAAGTCCGTCTTTGAAGAGGCGGCTCAAACAGGAATACTCCCACGCACTATGCGAGAAGCGATGTTGGTGTCATTGCTGAAGCCGGGAAAACCCTCTGATTCCACGGACTCATACCGGCCACTCTCTATGATCAACTGTGACGCCAAAATACTTGCGAAAATCCTGGCAAATCGGCTTACCCTCTTGATGGATGGATTAATTCGTCCAGATCAAGCAGGATTCATACCAGGTAGAGCGACTTCGCATAATTTGAGGACCCTCTTTTCCATCCTGCAAGGGATTGACCAGGATGAACAGGTGGTGACGGTCTTTCTAGACGCCACCAAAGCGTTTGATTCCTTGGAATGGGGATACCTAATTGCAGTATTAACGCACATGGGATTTCCTCCGGGATTCCTCCAATGGATTAAACTGTTATATAATCAACCGTGTGCTTCCCTATTATTGAATGGTGACCGCTCTCCCCCCTTTAATATCACGAGAGGTACGAGGCAGGGATGTCCACTCTCACCCCTGCTCTTCGCAATAGCTATGGAGCCGCTAGCCTCTATGCTTCGACAACATCATAAGCAATATGCACTGGACTACCCAACTAGGCCTGTGTTAATATCGCTTTATGCGGATGATATTACGTTATACATACGTAACCCGGCAGAGGGGTTAAACCCCATGATACGAGAAATTATAAGATTTGGGGCCTATTCAGGCATAACCATTAACTGGGGAAATCCCATATCATGCCACTGACGACCTGCACTAACCGGTTCCCCATGGACTATCCGCTTCTATGGAGTGATGACGAGATCAGATACCTGGGTATCACGGTCACCAGGGATAGAGATGAACTGCTGCGCACCAATTACGGAGTGACACTGGATAAGGTAGAGGACCTCATTACTAGATGGATAGCACTCCCACTCTCAATGGCCGGCCGAATAGCCTTAATGAAGATGGTCATCATGCCAAAATTCTTATATCTATTCACCAATATACCTTACTCCCCGGGACGCCCTTTCTTCACTAGACTTAAAAGTCAACTCATACGCAAAGCATGGGGAGGGAAACAATCACGAATTAAGTGGAGCACTCTTACACTCCCATTTACTCAGGGAGGGTTCGAGGCACCTGACCCGGAACTCTATTATCTTAGCGCTCAAGCACATTTCGCTGCGTTTTGGTTCAATCCTCCGCCCTTCATGACGCATTTGGCGGTGGAGCGGGGGTTCATGGAGCCATTGTCACTGGCGGGCTTTCTTGGGGCAGCGAGCGGGAATACTGAAGGTAGGGGTTCCACAGTGGCTTGTACAAATAACGCCTGGCGGGCTCTGGCCAAATGGTACCAAGTCACCGTGCTCTACTCCCCACTACTCCCTATCCAGGATCAACATAATTTGCCAGTAACGCAGGAAGGGATTTGTAAGCGCCTGCTTTTCCGCATGGGTATACACACATGGGGCGATATGTATCAGCAAGGGCAGTTTAAAGCGGAATCCGCATTTTTTAACAATATAACACCCACGGCATTAGACCGCTTCTTGTATGTCCGTTTGATGCACGCTGTGAGGGCGGCTACCCCCGCCTTCCCGGAAGAACCCCCCACATTACTTCCGCTGCATCACATAATACATGCAGGGGCTTCACACGCTGTCTCCCGCATCTACAAGGGGTCCATAGGGGCAGGGACACATAACACAGCGAAGGCGCGACTGGGATGGGAGGAGGAACTGGGGCACCCACTTACGGAGGACGTTTGGGAGTTCTGCTGTCAGCAGACAGAACGCATCACTGCTTGCAGCAGGTTTCGTATCATTCACTTTAAGTTCTTACACAGAATGTACTATACCCCTGTCAAGTTACACAGATTCAAACTCCGAGAGAATGACAGATGCGACAGATGCAGACAGGAAAGGGCAGGTTTTCTACATCTGGCGTGGGAATGTGGGCCTATAGTACAATATTGGACAGAGGTAGGGAAAGCCATAGGAGAAATGATTGAGACACCACTCACTATCACCCCCGAAATGGGTCTATTGGGATATCTCCCTACATATAGAGGTAATGTTAAAAGGTTCCTGGCGCTATGCTTCCTCCTGGCCAAACGTAGGATAGCATGCCGATGGGGGAGGGGCAGAGCCCCCAAATTTAAGGATGGGTTAAAGGATCTCATTTATAGCCAAGAGCAATATAATATTTACGTGGAGCTGTTGCCGCTGGTTTCCCGCCCCCGTGATTTATGGGACCCACTTACCAGGTATTTACTTAGAACGACGGCAGTGGAAGCGACGGCAGAGGATATGGTTCCATGAATCGCACAAAACACTGATAGGGATGGAGCGCGAGAGCTGTGGGGAGATGGGGACGACGGTGGTTGTAATGGGTCACAAACTATCCATGTCTATAAAGGTTGTGTTAAGCTGGATATTAATGTAAGTACAAGTTTGCAAAGTATCGCTAAGATGGAACTGTGGACTGCAATTGTAATGTATGTAACACTCTGCAACGATGGTAATGTAGTGTTGAAAATGCCAATAAACAGAGTTTAAAAATTTTTTTTTTTTTTTTAAAGTCTGCTGGAGTGGAAAAAAAAAAAAAAAGAGAGGATAATCCTTGCCTCAGAGTCCTTAATAGAAGTGAAACTTTTCTTCATGTTTACTAGGAAATTTTCAATTTTTCCTGCAATTAAAAATACTTTTCTTCTAACCGATTCTGACATTTCCATATCCATATACTTATGAAAATTGCGTAGCTTTGTCACACTTAGCACTCTTATTTGTTTCACCCTTTTTAACCGCCTAATATGCCATCCCATTAGACTTCACAGTAGTTTAATACAGGCAGGCCATCTCCCACAGTATAAAAGATACAAAGAAAGCAATACCTCAAGTGTACTCTCCCATTGTCTCTAATAGTGTTTATTTTGTGTTGTGCAGGTGACTAATGAGATAACGCCAGTCCTGCCGTACTCCTACATGGCGGTGCTGGTGCCAATTTTCCTCCTGACTGACTACCTACGCTACACACCCGTGCTGATCCTACAGAGTCTGAGCCACATATCCATATGGCTGCTGCTTATCTATGGCACGGACATCATTGCCATGCAGTTTATGGAGTTTTTCTATGGCATCACCATGGCTGCCCGGGTAGCCTATTCCTCCTATATATTCTCTCTGGTCAACCCTTCTAGATACCAGCGCATGGCCAGCTACTCGCGCTCTGCCGTGCTGATGGGTGTCTTTACCAGCTCTGTATTAGGCCAGATTTGTGTCTCCGTAGGGGGGCTACCCTTCGTTACCCTGAACTTCATCTCTTTGGGCTTCATGTGCTTGGGTTTGGTACTAACATTTTTGCTGAAGCGGCCCAAGCGTAGTCTCTTCTTTAACAGGGTATCTCAACCTGCATCTACAGTTCTGAATGGTGCCTCGCCCTCAGAGCTGGATAAAATGAACATAGCAGAGAGGAGTGAGAAGAAGCAGCAGCTTTGTGCGGACTGGAGAAATTCTGTTTTCATCCGCATGTTGAAGGAGCTGCAGAGCATTGTGAAACTGCCCCAGCTGCGCGTCTGGTCCCTCTGGTGGATATTTAATTCAGCCGGATACTACCTGATGCTTTACTATGTCCAGATCTTGTGGAATGAAATTTATCCTGCTGTTGACAATCGGAAGGTCTACAACGGCGGGGTGGAAGCAGCCTCCACTCTACTTGGTATGTACAAGTCTAGCTTTAACTGCTTTTCTTTTTGCGATCTGCAGTGAAATTATCACTGACTGAAAATAAATAAGCACAGTGTTTTTCTACATCTTTAGAACAATATCTCCATAGTAAGTTTCTCAGCTGTTTTGATTGCTTGTCAGGATAGGGGAACATACATGGGCCATGGTCTTAACGTGTTTGTCCTTGAGAGACTGGCTGGGAAATGTGAAATGTGCTGGAACAAGACTGCCCAAACCAAAGTCACTTGAAACTGTTTAATTGATTATCTGTGTGTGCCACTATTTCTGAATATTTGTTTTTAAAAATGCATAATCACGATGGGTTACTTGTGGTAGCTTGATGTGTGCTGGTCCTGATTTTTAAATTATTATTTTTTAACATTTTGTATTGAAAATATGAGAACTATCAACTTTAAGTTTCAGAAGAAAGTGAGCCCCAGAAAAAAAAAATGCAGCAGAAAAATCTCCCGCGTATGGACCAAATAATAAAAAACATAGACCTGCAACAATTCCTGATCATATTAATGATGCACATAATAAAGGAGTAAAAAGACACAAAACCATGCCTGACAAGACAAGTTTAGAAGGATCATGCATAGTTGCATTGTTTATATGCTATAAGGTATTGTTTATGTCGTGTTATTGTAGATCATATGCTGTGCACTCTTCTGCCCTGTACTACTGGGTCCAGAATATTTTAGTTTCTTTGTTTTCGGCTTTGAGCAAGTGCAGAATGACTCTGGATCGCGCCCTAAATCCTACACTGCACCATGACAAGAAATTTCACCAGCATTGTGTCATAAATTCAAGTGAATATAGACTGTTTGCCAAAGGTGTGAGTGAAGTTGGACTTACAATGCCACCAAGGAAAAAGAGGGAATTTAAGTCAGATAGCCCAGCGGAATTCTAAAGCGATGCTGCAAATAGCCCTTCTGGAGCAGTTGGCCTAGAGAAGGAGGATCAATTTGGAGTTGTCTGGTTACAAACATCTGTCCCAAGTTAAAGTTCCCTATAACACCACAGTCTGAAGGAAAGATATTCCATCTCAAATAGAACACACTATCGACTGACAAGACAAAGCTCAAATGTGAAGGATGACCTTGAAAAGTGGAAGGGCATTGAAAGTAGCATAGACTAAAAAGCACTGAGCACCCTCACCTAGATGATGGACTCAAGTCCAAACCTAGCAAGCAATTCCCTACATCAGAGCAAGGCCAAAGTGAAAACAAGAGTCTCGTAATATTCTCTCGAATTCACTCAGCATCAAAAAGAGGACTCGAAACCAAGTGAGCCAAGGAAAAATTGAAAAACACCTCCATCAGCACTGGGGGGAATGCAAGATTATCAACAAAAAAATATATATAGATCCTGACTGAGGCCATATTATGACCATTACACCAGAAATACTAGAAAAAGTAAGGGGCTAGTCATCTTTCACACAAGATACAGTGACACCTACCTGGAAGAGACAGATTACCTTCAGGGATGCACTTGTAAAGAAGTTGTGGTCCCCAAAATCACCAAAACGTCAAAAACAAAACCGTAAAGTAGCACTCCAAGCTGGGCACAGAACCTTACTGTCCTTCATTGCCAAAATATACTGACTCTGTTGAGAAGAGTCCTAGACCACTTGATGAGCATCATGCAGAGAGTATTGGTGATGATATACGCATACACACACCATAGATTCACATATTGAGGACTAGCTAGATCAGTACTCCGTATATGCTCCCCCTCCTGATGAGACATCTGCACAACATTTGATTATTCAGAAGGCTGCATGAGGTCAATAAGAAGTTGAGGAGAAAAGCTAGATTTTCTCACTGAGACAACCTCAGACTGAGAATGTCTATGTTGACGGCAGTGCTAAAAGCTACATAAAATTTCAAATATTTTGTTAAAACAATATTTTCACTCCAAGAATTGAACAAAATGAAGGCAGCACCGCAAGATCCCATCTATGTTAAGGGCCATCTTCTACCAGAATCTATTAATTTATAACGTTTTATAAAGCGCAAACATGACCTGTAAGGGTATCAGAGCGCTTTATAGAAGATCAGGACAAAATAAAAGAGAACAAGAAAATGAACAACATAATCATGAGGGGTACAAAACTGTAAGTTCACAAATTGAGACAGGTAATATTACTTGGACAAGTCGATTAGATAACGGGAAAGATCCGAAAGTCTAGTAATACTCCTGGGTGTAGATCATAAGTCGGGTTGTATGACCTAGGGCAGAAATTTGTTCATAAGTAGTAAAATTTAAAAAAAGAATTTATTGGCATTTATCAATATAAAACAGTGCAACAACATTAGCTATGAGGGGAAAAAAGGGAGAGGAGCATGGGGATGGGAGGAAGGAGAAGAGGAATCAACGAGGGAAGGCGAACATGAGCTTAGACACGGAGTAAACAATCCTGATCAGTACACGTGATGTAGCTCCTATTGCCTCACATGTGGAATAGCAAATGCACAGGCGCTTGGATGTCATTACAATGGTAACAAGGACACAGTGGGATAACGACCAGGCACAATGCAGAAAGAATGTTTGACAGACGGTTGAGCCTGTCATATAGGACCATAGTCAACATGACTGTGTCATGGCATGATGTGGCGTTCAAAGCATTGGATGGAGTGTCAGCGAGCCAATCCTTCTTGAGGCACTCCACCGCTGGCGAAGTGGAGTCCCTGTGGCTAAGAAAGGAAGTGAAAGCCTCCCATATATCTGGAGCTTATCGGGATTATCTCCCAATAATTGGTTAACTGCTTCTGTCACATCATTTAACCATGCTTTAATAGTTGGAGTGGATTTCTTGCCCCAGTGCATTGCCACCCTATGTTTATTTGGCCAGAAGAAGTAACATGGTGGTGAGACGGCGGTGAGTGTTGGGTGTGTCTTTTACGTATCCTAGCAGTCCTACCAATGGGGGCATAACTGGGTGCGTGTCTGGTGATCATATGTATGATCGTGTGTACCACCTCCCAAAAGGTCGCCATCTACGGACACTGCATGCAAGATGGATAAAGGAAGCCTGGGGCAAGTCGCTGCACTTGAGGGTCTGGGACAAGCCCCATTTTGAAAGGCTGAAGTGGGGTGTGATACAGGCGGTGTAACATTTTTAAATGTGTAAGACGCAGCCTATAGTTGGGGGAGAGAATCTTTCCAGTTGTCCACAACAGAAAAACCACTGCCCGTTCGTTAGGGCTGGATCTATGTCCTCCTCCCATTTCTTGTGCACCTTCGGGGAGGCAACCGGTGAGAAGATCTGAATGCTGTTGTATAGGCGAGTGATCAGTTTGCGTGGGAATGAGGAGGAAAAGATATGTTCTAATGCTGGGAGCGTCAGCGATGGGGATTGAAAGGTGTTGTGTAGTGTGCAGCAAGTGGCCCTTAATTGATAATATAGTAGGGTGTCCAGTATAGTGGGGGTCTGAAGTGTCACTACCTCAATCGTCGGAAGAAACTGGTCCTCAGGGTATATGTCTGAGAACAGTCTAATGTTGCACTTGTGTACATGTGCAATGGCGCCCTTGTCTAGAAGTGGTGATGTCATGGTATTGTTGACAAGTGGGATGGAGGAGTCGTGTTGGAGCGACAAACCTGCCCTCTTTCCCTAACCCTCCTAGGCCCATCGCACACGTTCGACTGTGTTTATCTACGCCCTTGGAGTTTTCTAAGGTAGATACAACTCTGTTGATATCAGCCACGGGTATGCACGGTCTGCCTCTATGGCTGTGTGGGGGTTGGAATGGTGTTGGGTAAAGCTAGTAATGAAGAAATTGGGCAAGGTCACAAAGTGCATACAGTGTCATGTCTGGTGCACCCAGTCCGCCTTGTGCAAGCGGTAAAGTAAGGAGCTCCCAGGAGACCCACGGTTGATTACCCCCCCCCCCATATCCGTGTAACCAACTTGTATTTCAAACGCTTGAAGAATTGAGCTGTAAGTAGGAGGGGAATATTGAGGAACAGGTAAAAGGAATTTAGGGAGAACAACCATTTTCGCTATTGCTATATGGCCAGCAATGGATAGGGGCAGTTTAGACCACGTTGGTACTCAGTCCTCCAACCAGGCAACAGCTCGACCATAATTGGTGCACCATAGTTCCTCCGGATCTCGGCTAAGCCATATGCCTAGATATCTAACTGGGTCCGCTGCCCATTTCAGAGGATGCTCAGTGGTGAATGGCTGCGTGTTATCCGTGAGTGCGAATAGAATAGATTTGACCCAATTTATTTGGATGCCTGAATAGCCACCAAACCGCACCACCTCATGTGTCAAAGGGGCCAGAATTTCCCGTGGGTTGCACGCGTAGAGGGTTATATCGTCCGCAGACATCAAGACCACCATACCCTGGGTGGTGAAGCCAATGCCCCTGTTTGCGTGACACTGCCGGAGTCATGCCGCTAAGGGCTCCATCGCGAAAAGGAGCAGCGACAGCGGACACCCCCTGCCGCATGTTGTGGGTGACAGGGAATCGATCGGAGGTTAACCCATTTAGGCACACTTGAGCAGTGGGAAGAGTGTAAAGGAGTTGTATTTGTTGAATGAATCACTGGTTAAAGCCGAGTCGCCTAGAAGTGGGAAGAGGTATGCCCCTTCCAGGAAATCAAACGCCTTAGTTATGTCCAAAAGGGCAGCTGTTGCGGAGACTTGGGGGTCAAGGTGGTGCATTACCGTGAAAATGGTGTGAAGGTTGTGTGATGTGGAACAGCCAGGAATAAAGCCTGATTTATCAGGCCTCACAATTATGGGCAGGAGTGGCAGCAAGCGGTTAGCAAGCACCTTTGAGTAGATTTTATTTTTCACTTTTCCTAATGAAAGGGGTCTGTATGAATCGCAGTGATGGGCCGGCTTGTCCGGTTTAAGAAGGGTAATAACTGCCTCTCTCAGCGAGGGTGGCAGGGAGCCTGTGTCAAGGGAGTCTGGGTACATCGCCAGGATATGTGGGGTCAACAGGGGGGCAAACTCCATATTAAAGGCAGTGGTTATCCCATCGAGTCCAAGCACCTAATCCCGCTGAAGGCTTCTGATGATCTGCTCAATTTCCTGTGTGTTAATACGTTAATCTAAATAGGCGTGGTGAGCCCACCCGAGCCAGAGCATTTGCATAGTGCCGAAGTATGCTGCCAGCTAAGCCGAGCCGAGTACCGGGGTAGCTGTATATAGCTGGGAATAGAGGGCAGACATTATGTTCAATAGCTCCGGCATGGAGGAAATTGGTTTGGATTATGCTTATAGGAGTTCAGCCACACAAGTGAAGGCATGCGGTTTGCGTAGCAACCCTTCCCAGGGTCTTGCCCGGACGGTCCCCCTCCCCATGACGGCTAGCTTGTGCATTGCGATGTAGGTAGTGAGTGTCATGGATGGCTTCCTCTTGGTACTCTGACAATTTGTCCTGGATACCAGCCAAGGTAGTAGCATCCTTGGAGTGGAAGTACAGAAGTACTCCAACTCTTGAATTTGGATATCCTGCTCAAGCCTGGCCTGTGTCCTGCGGATGGCTTTTAGGACTCTGATTATTTTGAATAAAGACACCCCGTATTATCTTAAATGCCTCTCAGAGTGTGGATGGTGATTGAATGGAGCCCACATTTTGTGCAAAGTAGTCTACCTTTTCCCTGCGGATCTCTTCACGGAATGCCACATCGCGTAGCGCTCCTGGTGGCCGTCACTAGGTAACGGTACGGGGGATCGCCTGAGGATCTGTAGCACCAGCAGGACCGGGGCATGGTCCAAGAAGGTGCCCCACAGGTAAGACACCGCAGTGGTCCATGTCTGAACATCCGTGGACACCAGCTAGAAGTCTATCCTGGACCATGCATTGTGATAATGCCAAAAGGCAGGTGCCTTCCAGTGTGTTCGAGAGTGAGAGTCGCCATATATCCTGTAAGCAGTTGTCTTTAATTATTGTGTTGAGTGTCAGTGTGACTTGAGGGTGCAAGCGCTTGGAGGTACCAGATCTATCTATCTGGGCCTCCAGAATAACATTGAAGTCACCATCCTATATGATAGATCGGGTTCCGAGGCCAGAGACCAGTCTCAAGATCCCAGAGAAAAACTCTGGGTCATCTGTATTTGGGTCATAGCCAATACCACTGGTTGTTTGTGCAGGGTGCCTGCTAAAGTGACGTAGCATCTGGCTGAGTCCTTGAGGGAGTGGGACTTCTGCCATGGAAGCACTTCGCGCAGCAGAACTGCGACGCCTCTTGCATACTTTGAATAAGCTGAGGAATAGGTTTCCCCATAACACCAGGTGCGCTGGTTAGGGGCTGTTTTACTTGTCATGTGGGTCTCCTGTAGGAAGCAGATGTCAATTTTGTGTCTGTTAAGGTAGGTGTCCTTTTCTATGATCGTTAACGCCGCAAATGTTCCAAGTGATGCATGTTGTGGTGGCCATGTTACCTAGGGGGGAAGGATAACTCACGTAAAAAGCCTGTGTTGTGCAGTGTGTAAAGCGCAAATGTGGGCAGGAGGACTGAGGTACTGTGGCAGGAACCTGAAAAGATAAAACAAGCAAAACATATCAGCAGACCAAATAAACAACCCATAACTCCCCCCTCCCACTCCAGCCCACCAAATTGGTTAGGTAATCCCACCCCAGCGAACCCCTGTCAATGTGGTATCAAAAGTGAGAATCATCCCTGGGAGTGGGGAAAAAACAGGCAGACAACCCTGGCAAGAACGGCTGGTGGGCCGAACAATGGGCCTCAAGGGCAACCCGTGCTAAATGAACTATTATGGCAGCTTACACAGGGTATGCAAAACAAACAGCAGAGTGTGAGCAGGTGTAGAGCGCCCTGCCAATTAAAGGTCATACTTAAGCAACAACAAAACCCCCAGAACTTGCAGAGAGGGCCAGGGACCGTAGCAACCTGAAGCGGCAGACATTCAGTCATTGTCGCTGAGTGGAATTCTTTCGGAGGCATGCAGTGATCCCCTGGAGGATTGTCTTCCCTTGTTAGCGTGTTTGACAAACTTTAGAGCGGATTTTGCATCTGTGAAAAAGTATTGTTTGCCCTCCAATGTGACCCGTAATTTGGCTGAGTACAGTAATGCGTAGGGTATTTCAGCTTTTTGGAGAAGCCTTTTGGCGAGCAAGAAGTCGCGACAAGCCGCCTACACTGACAACATAGTCCGGATAGAAAGAAATGTTATTTCCCTGGTATTGGATCAAACCACGCACACGTGCCAGCCGCAGGACCACATTGCGATCCCTGTATTTCAGAAGGTGGGTGACTATGGGACGGGACGGCGCACCTAGAGGCTGACGTGGGCCATGTGAGCGATGAGCACGCTCCATGATAAAGATCACTGACAAGCCTCCCCAAAAACGTCTTGAAGCAAAGACTCGGCGAAGTCTTCCATTCTGGTAATTGCAGTTGACTCTGGAATCCCCGTAATCCTAAAATTGCTATGCCTTGAACGCACTTCTTATTCTTCGTTTGTTTGAGAACCTTGTCCAGAACGTAGTAAATGTTCCTTGGAGTCTGCCTGTAGGTCGTCCACATCATAAACACGATTTTTCAGGTGATCTTGTATGTTTTCATGTTTATCGATGCGTTGTTTGACATAGACATAGTTTGGCATCTATGGCCTTCAGACTTTTCATGACCACCACGAGTTCCCCTAGGTTGATATCCTGTTGCCCATCGTATTCTGGGTGATCTAGTGATATCTCCGAGCGCTGGCCCTGTTCTGCCTGGCGGGAGAGGCATCTGCTCTTGAATGACAGTTTTGACTGTTTGGTGTTGTACTTGCCCATGGCCAGTGCAGCTAGTGTGGGTGACAGGTGTGCGAGCCTCTAGCAGAGAAAGTGGGTATGGTGTGTCAATTGCCGTCGGCTGAAGCAGTGGGGTGCGCCTGTCCGTCAGCCCCCAGGAATAGGAGCCCGATTTCAGCAGGTGGTAGTATGGAGCATGGCGTTTGCGGAGCCCCACCACGCCCTGGGCTGTTCTCCCTGCCAGGGGGCATGAGCAGCCTCAGAATCATGGCCGAACGTCCAGTTTCCTTGGTGATCTCGGCATTTAGCAGCTAATGGTGCATAGCAATGCTGCATGGACAAAGAACTCCGATCCTCCCCTATGCAGGGTGCGCCCCGAGAAGGGGAGTGAGTGGGGCTCTCCGGCCCTGAGAATATTCAAGGCACCAGGGCATTGGCAGTGGAGGTATTCTGCAAAGTAAGGATAGCCCAACCAGGGCTTACTGAAACAAGGGGACATGTGGGGGTTTGGGGTTCACATCTGTTTGGGGCCGTGATGCAGGTCTGCACAACAGCCATCTAAGGAGGACTACATTTACTGGCAGGGCCGGTATGGGCAGGGCCTCCGACGTTAAGCCTGCGAAGGCAGACTCCCCCTCTATCCACGCGGCAGGAGATTTCCTGGAGAGTGGTATGGCAGTAGGTTGGGCGGCTCCACAGCAGGGCAGCAGCAAGCGGCCCGGTGGTCTCCCGTGACCTCAGGGGAAGTGCAAAATGTATCCGACCTTGGTCCCCACTCAACGCCTCAAAATGATTTGGCACCTCAGTACGGCCTCTCCCTTATGCTATCGCGCCGCTGATGCAGTTGTGTGGTGCCCCTCGCAGGTGTGGGGAACACTGTCGGCCTCTCCCCGGTCCCCGATCCGGGGCGCTCCAAGAGTTCATGGGGCCATACCCCAGGGGTCAGATGCCAAGCCCACTGGCACCCCAGGACACAGGCTCAAAGAAACAGGGCAGGGGGAGCAGCAGCCCAGTTGCACTTTTGCCCCGGGACTAAGGCACTGCCGCCGGCCCCAGGGTAGCTCTCACCGCTCATAGCCTCCACGTGGGATAGGCCTCATTCAGATGTCCTGTAGGACTCTGCCTGCCTCTCATCGTTGCGGACTCTAAGGGTGGGCAAACTTTCCCAAATTTGGCCAGCAGGGCCCTGCTGTACGTTGTACAGGCTTTATTGGGGCTCCGGGGCCAACGTAGCTTGGTTGATTCTTGTGGATAGAATGTTCGGTGGCAGAGCCCTCTAATGAGAGTCCATCATGCAGCTAAGAATTCCCCCCACCCCGCCCCCTCCCCCAATATAAGTAGCAATTTAGCTTCCTTTTTTAAAGGTACCTTTGAGGGTATCAGTCTGATTTTGGGTGGTAATGTGTTCCAAATTCTCAGCGTAATACCTGAGAAAGCTCTGTTGCAAGTTTTCTTTTTAAGAAATTTCTGTGGTTTTCAGTACCAAAGTGGAGAGGATCTGCAGCCACCAGATAATTCTAGCTTTTGTGTCAAGTACCTAGGAGTGTTGTAATGAAGTGCTCTATGGGTCATGCAAGCAATGTTTAACTATATCCTTGCTCCGTAAGGGATCCCTTTTAGGGCTTTTAGATCAGGGGTGATGTTTGTTTCTTTTTGTTCCTGTGATGAGCCGCATTGAGAGATGTCCTTAGAGGTGCCAGCTTGGCTCTGAGAAGGCCACAGAGGGATGCACTTCCATAGTCCAACCTGGGGATGACTAGAGTTTGGACTGTTGATTTGAGGTCGTCCTGAGGGTGGAAGGGTTTTAATTTCCTTAAAATGTTAATTTGGTAGTTCGCTCCTTTGATGGTGGTGCTGGTGAGCTCCTACATGTTCAGGTTCTTCTTTTTTTTAAATTCTTTTTTATTAACAAAAGAATATGCAACACGTGACATATGTTGGTTGTACCACGAGCACTAATTGGTGTACATTTAGTCATAACTGATATCACAATTCTGATTAAGTTCTGTCTCTGACAGTTGATATAAGGAGGTTTGCGGGACAACCGTCTATTATACATATTAATAACAATGCCAGGTGGGTAAGGCAAGACATTCATCCTCCCCACTTTTATCATATCGTTAATACCTATGCTGTCGCATCGGAAGCTCCTGATCTCAGGGCGGTACATGGGCCACCTCTGTATGTATTCCATCTACCCCAAACCCTTTCCCATTTCTTTGGGCACCCCCTACTCTCGTATACAGATCTCTCCGCCACCATGCACCAATCCAGGTCTCCTTTCCAGTCGTTCAGGGATGGAATCGTCGCCGCCCCCCCTCCCCCCACATTTGTACTATGTTACGTTTAGCTACCATCATGCCTAGCGTGACCCACATTTGGTCTGCTCAAGTCAGGTCTGTGGCTTCCCATATGTTGAGCAGGCATAGTTTGGCTGATGATCCTATGGTAGTGCCGGTGACCACACTGATGCATGCTAATACCCCACTCCAGTATGTTTGGATGTTTGGGCATTCCCACAAAATGTGAAAAAAAGTCCCTACTTGGCCACATTTCCTAAGACCCCCCGTGTCTGCCCATTTTTGCCCGATTAGTGCAGGAGACATAGACTCTGTAGAATTTTTAACTGTACTAATTGAAAGCGAAGTCTAACGGCGACCTCTTGCGGGAAGGCGAGGGCTTCAACCCAGTCCTCCACCTGCAGGTCTTCGAAGTCTGTTTCCTAGCGTTGCCGGAGCTGGGCAAGAGTATCTGGGGAATTATTTAGGAGTTTACGGTACGTGAGTGAGGTTGCCTTGGTGGAGAGGCGTTCCTCCAACAATCTGTCTTCCAGAGGAGACGATTCTGGTAGGGCTTCATCGGAGGGAAATGCTTCCAGGATAGCATGCCGGGTTTGTAGGTATCGGAAGGCCTCTGTGGGGGCTAATTTTTATGTTTTTTGTAAGTCAGTGAATGAATTACCCCTCTGGTTGTGCATATGTCTCCCACCGTGGAGATCCCGATCAGATCCCACTTGTCAAAACCCTGTCTATATGCCATCGTGCTCAAGAGCTCTGCATACCATAAAGGGGTAGCACGTTTGATTCTCCTCTCCCACCCTAATTTGCGTAGGGTTGAGTGCCAGAGGGCGACTGTTAGGGCTGTGGTCCCTCTAGGGATAAATGGCATGGATTGGAATATAAGGCACGGCAGTAACCCCCTGTCTGGAAGACGAGATGACCCATGCAATAGGCCGGTTCCTCTCTGGGTTGGTGGGCTCAATAGTTGACAGTTGTAAGCTGGGCTGCTGTATACTACATTTGAAGATCGGGAAAGGCTATCCCTCCTTAATACCATCCCCGGGTCAATTTTGTCAAAGCTATACGAGGGAATCCTCCATCCCAGATCAGGTTCCAAAGTTTGCTCTTAACTACTTTGAAATAAATGTCTGGCACTGGAAAGGGGGAGTTCTGTTGGATATAAAGGAAACTGGGCAGCACTGTCATCTTAAATAGCGCTAACCGTCCCAAAAAGGAGAGTGGGAGGGATCTCCAGTGTCGAACATCACTTTTGAGGCGTGTCAAGAGGCACGTCAGGTTTTTGGCTATAAATATCTTGGGGACAGTGGTCACGTGGATACCTAGGTATCGAAAACTGTTCATGGCCACTCGGATCTTGCATCCAGGTGGAAGGTGGGACGTCGGACCGTGGAGGATGAACATCACCAATTTGGACCAATTAATTAGTTATTCCCAAAAATCGAAAGACTGTTCATTAGCCTGGGGACAGTGGACCTGGGAGAGGCAATGTACAGGAGAATGTTATCGGCATACAACAATAATCTATCCTCCCAGTCCTCCGTCCATCGCAAGCTCCGGATCAGGGGGTCCTCTCTGACCCATGTCGCTAGTGGCTCAAAGATCAGGGCAAAGATCAGGGGAGAGAGAGAGGGCAGCCGCGTCGCGTTCCTGTGTGGAGGGGAAAAACTCTCGACACCCTACCATTGACTACCACTCGTGCCAAGGGCTGCGAGTATAGTAGTCACAACCAGGAAAGAAAATTTGGGCCGAAGCCCATATGACGGAGCACAGCAAAAAGATATGGCCATTTAACAGTATCGAAGGCCATGCGCGTGCTTCAAGTGACAGACTCATCGCATCCTCTTTAATTCTATGTGCTCGCCCCAAGACTCCATGAAGTCGTTGTAGGTTTAGCATCGTGTTTCGGCTAGGAATGAACCCCGATTGATCAGGATCAATCAATAAATCAGGGGTTTGTTAAAGCGCAACTATTCACCCGTAAGGGTCTCGAGGCGCTAGAGGTGAGGGGGGGGGGTGCAGGTTCCATTCCATCAAGGAGGGGGTCTGTCGAAGAGCCAGGTTTTGAGGTTTCTTGCGAAGATGGGGAGCGATGTTGTCTGTCTGAGGTTGAGCGGAAGGGCGTTCCATGCTTTGGCCGCAAGGAATGAGAAGGAGCGGCCTCCCGATCTGGTCTTTCTGGTGCGGGGGACCACGGCGTAGGAGAGCTGGGCTGATCGTAGGGTCCTTTGGGGTGCGTGGAATTTGAGTCGGCTGTTCAGGTATGCTGGTCCGGTGCCGTGGAGGGCCTTGTGTGCGTGGGTGAGCATCTTGAAGGTGATTCTCGCCTCGACGGGGAGCCAGTGGAGTGTGCGCAGGTGCTGGGACATGTGGCAGTGTTTTGGCAGGTTGAGGACCAGTCTTGAGTCGGCGTTCTGGATGTTCTGTAGCTTGCGGATGAGGTTTTTGTTTATTCCGGCGTAGAGTGCGTTGCCGTAGTCGAGTCTGCTGGTGACCAGGGCGTGAGTGACGGTCTTTCGGTGTTCGAGGGGGATCCATTTGAAGGTCTTACGAAGGAGGCGGAGGAAGCAGGAAGACGAGACAGAGTTGATCTGGCGGTCCATTTTGAGCTCGGAGTCCAGGATGATTCCCAGGTTGCGTGCGTGGTCCGTGGGGGTTGGCGGGTTTCCGAGGGCGGGGGGCCACCAGGTGTCGCTCCAGGCGTCGGGGTTTGGGCCCATAATGAGTACTTCTGTTTTGTTGGTGTTTAGTTGTAGGCAGCTGTTTTTCAACCATTTGGCAACGGCTTCCATGCCTTCTCGAAAGTTGCGTCTGGCGGTGTTGGGCTCGTTGGATAGGGAGAGGATGAGCTGGGTGTCGTCTGCGTATGACACGATGTTGAGTCCGTAGGTTCTGACGATGGGGGCGAGTGGAGCCATGTAGACGTTGAAGAGCGTCGGGCTGAGGGAGGAGCCCTGGGGACTCCGCAGGTGGTAGGTGTGGGGTCCGAGAGGAAAGGGGGAGTCTGACCTGCTGTGTCCTGCCGGAGAGGAAGGAGTGGATCCAGTCGAGGGCCTTGTCCTGGATTCCTGCGTTGTAGAGTCTGCGTATTAGCGTGCAGTGGGAGACTGTGTCGAACGCCGCTGATAGGTCGAGGAGGATGAGGGCTACTGTTTCTCCTTTGTCCAGTAGGGTGCAGATATCGTCTGTTGCGGCGAGGAGGGCGGTTTCCGTACTGTGGTTTTTTCTGAAGCCGGATTGGGAGGAGTCGAGGATGTTGTGTTCTTCAGTGAATGTGGCGAGTTGGCTGTTGATGGATTTCTCGGTGACTTTCGCTGGGAACGGGAGCAGGGAGATGGGTCTGTAGTTTTTGAGGTCGGTAGGGTCCGCTGAGGGTTTCTTTAGGAGGGGGTTGACCTTGGCGTGTTTCCAGTCGTCGGGGAACGAGGCTGTCGCCAGGGAGCGGTTGATGGTGTGGCGGAGCATGGGTGCGATGGTGTCGGCGGCTCTGTTGAAGATGTGGTGGGGGCAGGGGTTTTTGGGGGCCCCTGAGTGAATTGACTTCATTGTCTTCAGTGTGTCTTCGGTGGTGAGGGCTGTCCAGTCGTCAATCGCTGGTTTCCGGGTGTCGGGGGTGGTTGGTGAGGGTTCAGTGTGTTGGTTGTCTTCGTCGAAGTTGTCGTAGATGCTCTTGATTTTGTGGTGGAAAAAGTGCTGAGTTTGTCGCAGAGGTCTTGTGAGGGAGGGATGTCGGTAGACTCGCTGGTGGGTTGGGCGAACTCCTTGATGATGCTGAAGAGTTCCTTGCTGTTGTGCGCGTGGGTGGAGATTCTGTCTTCAATCGCTTTTTCCTCGTTTCTCTGATGAGTTGATGGTGGCCGTTGGTGGCGGCTCTGAAGTTGTTGTGGGCTTCTGTGGATTTGGTGTTCCTCCAGGCCTTTTCGAGGCGGCGGCATGTGCGTCTGGACTCTCGAAGTTCGGTGGTAAACCATCTGGCTTTCTTGGCGCGGGTATTGTTGTTTTTCTTGAGGGGGTTATGGTGTTGGTGCTGTCCGATATCCATCTATGCAGGGTTCGGGCTGCGGTGTTGGGGTCGTCGTTTTCCGCGATGGTTGGGGTGGAGTTGTTGAGTGAGGAGGTGAGCTGGTCGTCGGTGATTTTGGTCCAGTTTCTTCGTGGAAGCAGGTGCTGGTGTCTGTGGATGATGGGTGTTCTGAAGGTGAAGTGGACATAACGATGGTCGGTCCATGGGAGTTCGGTGGTGTGGCTGAAGGTGATGGAGTTTCCTGTAGTGAAGAGGGGGTCGAGGGTGTGTCCTGCTGAGTGCGTGGGCTCGGTCACGATCTGGCGGAGTCCAATGTTGTGGAGGTTGTCCAGGAGGGATGTGGTGTTGGGGTCCAGTTGGTTGTCGAGGTGGAAGTTGAGGTCTCCCAGCAGGGTGTAGTTGGTGGATACGATGGCCTGCGGGGAGATAATGTCAGTGATGGAGTTGGCGAAAGGTCCGCGGGGTCCAGGGGGTCGGTAGATGAGGGCTCCTCGGGGTCCGCGGGGTCCAGGGGGTCGGTAGATGAGGGCTCCTCGGAGGGTGGCGGTGGGGCTGGCCAGTATCTTGAAGTGAAGGTGTTCCATCAGTTCTGTGGGCTCGTCGGGGAGTGTGCTCAGGCGGAGGTTGGATTTGTGGACGATGACGATTCCTCCTCCTGGGCGGGTGGGGCGGTCCTTCCTGGAGATCTTGTATCCTTGGGGGATGGCGATGGCGTTGTCCGGTCCCGAGGTGGTGTTGGTCCAGGTTTCGGTGAAGAACGCTACGTCCGGGGTGGTGCTGTCGAGGAGGTCCCAGATTTCTGTGGCGTGTTTGTGGAGGGATCGGACGTTGAGGAGGATGCATTGCAGGGTCTTCGGTTTGGTTGTGTTCTTGTGGGCGGGTTGTGCTGGATCCGTGTTCTTGGCGGTGCTGCAGGTGTGCCGGCAGCAGTGACAGCTGAAGGGTCGGTGGGTGTCAGCTGGTGATGCTAGCTTGCAGTTGTTGTTGCGGCCTGGGTTGAGTGCGTGGAGTGCTGCTGGGTCGTAGCGTTGGCGGGGCGTAGGTCCAGGGTTCCTGGCGCTGGTCGCGGTCGGGTCGCTGACGGGCGCAGACGGGCTTGCCTTTGACGCGCCTTCGGCACACCAGCGGCGCACTGGTGGCCGCTGTGCGGCCGTGCAGTGGCCGCCATTAAGAAGGGGTCGGGGAGGGCTGGACAGCTGGGAGGCGGGAGTGGGGAGGGGAGGGGCCGCAGGGGCAGCAGCGGCGGGGAAAGGTAAAGGGAGGAAATAAGGGATAAAGAAAAAAGGGAAAATAGGCAGAAATAAGGCACAAAAGAGCAGAGATGCAGAAAGGTGAAAGATAAAAGAGGGTAGAAAAACGAGTGAAAACGAGTGAAAGAGCAGAGCGAGAGGCAGGGAAAATGAGCAGAAATAAGGCACAAAAGAGCAGAGATGCAGAAAAGTGCAGAAAGGTGAAAGATAAAAAAGGGTAGAAAAACGAGTGAAAGAACAGAGTGAGAGGAAGGGGGAAGTTTCGTCATCAGCGGAGTCAAACGAAGTGCAAGGGTTTTGGCTAGTATTTTCAGCTCTACGTTGAGAAAGGATATGGGTCTATAGGAGGCGCATTGTTCAGGGGGGCCTACCTTCTTCATGAATTACTACCACTGAGGCCAGTCGCTGTTCCTCAGGAAGTGTGCTTACTTGTCTACTTTCCTCAAACATTTTCAGGAGATAAGGTCCTATCGTGGGTGTCGTACGTTTGTACAGTTCTACAGGAATATAGCATGTTACAACGCATGCTAATACATCACGTACTATTACAACGCGGTCTTACAACGACCGCCTTGTTAGTCCGCAATACCTTTACATCGCAAGTCATTACAGCGACTTGATGTAGGGGGCGCGCTGGACTTAGGAATAGTATTATTTACTATTCCTACTCCAGTTTACGCAACAGCAGGGAAGGTGTTGGATTCTATATCCAATACCTTTGCGCCCCCTACAGCGAGTCATTGTAATGACTTGCGATGTAAAGGTATTGCGTACTAAAAAGGCGGTCGTTGTAACAGTCGCGTTGTAATAGCATCGCGTTGTTTTAACAGCGTTGTAAACGCTGTTTCCCGTTCTACAGGCATGCCATTAGGTCCAACAGCCTTGCCCGGCTGTAGTGATCAGCAGCGGCGGTCCGTGCAGGTAAGTGGGGTGGGGAAGGGAAGTCGACAGACGGCGTAATAGGGATAATTAAATCAATAAATAATTTCTATTCCGTCTGTCTACATCCCTCCCGCTGCACCGTGCTTAACTGCACGGACCGCTGCTGGTGATCGGATGGCTTGTTTGATTTCCTCCTCCTTGAGGTCGCTTTCTAGAAGTGTCGCCTCATCTGGTGATAGGGTCGGAAGGGGTCTATCTGCAAGGAAAGTCAAAGAGTCTTGTTCCGAAGTCCATGCACCAGACAAATATATTTGTGAGCAGTAGGCGGCAAAAGTGCCTGCGATAGCTTGTGGGTCTTTCAGACGCTCTCCGTCAGGCGACTCCAGTTCTGCCACCCTTCTGTTAGCACGTTCTCGCCTATCTAGCCAGGCAAGCAGTTTTCCTGACCGGTCTCCCAGTTCATAAATCTTGTGTTGTGCGACTATATTTGATCCTAGCCGCATCTGTCACTTAAGTCCCTATATTCCTGCTGTTTCAGTCGCAGGCGGTGTTGTGTATTCGTTTGTACATTCTGTACCAACTGTTTCTCGAGCTGTAGGATCGCTTGTTCGAGCTTCTCCAACATGTTCAGGTTCTTGACAAGTGTTATTCCCAGAGATCTTGTGTAGTCAATAATGCGTGGTGAACAGTTGAGAGCGGTTGGATGATTCATCCATTGCGCGATATCGGGCGAGTGATTGAGTGGAATGATTAGGAGGAATTCCATTTTGATGCCATTAAGTTTGGGTGGTTGCAGGTTAGCCAGTTTTTGTCATCTAGTTAGAGGAGTTCAAGATTTCAGCTAGAAGCTCCATGAAAGATTGAAGAGTGTAGGTGAGAGAGAGGACCCTTGTGGGACACTTAACGTGACAGGTGTGGCATTGGACAGACACTAGTTAACATTTACTCTTTGAGTTCTGTTATGGAAAAATGAGGTGAACCAGTTTAGTACGGGCCCTGAGAGCCCCATCCTCCGTTCAAGTAAGTCTAGGAGATTGTCGTGTTTAACTGTTTCGAAGGCGAATGATAAATCTAGGAGGATCAGCAGGCATGATTCATTAAGATCCAACATTTTTAGCAAGTCGTCCATAATGTGCGTGAGAGCCGATTCATTGCTGAGACCTTGACGGAAGCCGGATTGGAGTTGGTCAAGAAGGTGGAAATGTTCTATATGGTTGCAAAGTTGGACCTGAATGCATTTTTCAATTAGTTTGGCTAAAGTTGGAATATTGAAAATAGGGCGGAAGTTGTGAGGGTCCGAGCGATCTGCAGTAGTTTGTTTCAGAATAGTGGTTACCTGTCCTACTTTTAGGCAGTCAGGCATAGTGCCTTGCTGAAGTGAGGCGTTTACTATCTTGGTCCAAAGTGGGACTAACGAGGATTTGACCTCCCTGAAGATATACAATGGTAACGGGTCGTTGAAGTGATTTGATGGTTTAAGCATTATAAGGATGTTGTGAATGTCGTTTTCACTGAAGGTTTTAAATGTATTCCAGGAGGCGTTGTTTTTAGGGGGGGTGCCCCGAGAGACCGGGTGGGTCAGCTACTTGTGAGGGAGGCACACTGGTGGAATAGCCAGAAGGAGTTCCCTTGCAGTCCCAGGTCCTTTTCGATTGTTTCAGTCTGTCCCATGAAGGAGGCAAATTCCTCACAATTTGGCAGTGGATTGGACCCAATTATTGCTGGGTTAGGTTAATTGTTCGATTGTTTGTCTAGTTCAAAGAGCTTTTTAGGTTGGTTTTTAGCTAGGTCTAACTGGGTTCTAAAGAAATTTGCTTTCGAACTTCTGATGCGTTTATTGTAGGAGTTCCTCACCAATGTTGGGCATTTTAGGTGTTCGATGGATGGTGAAAATCTCCATGCTAGTTCAGCTAGTCTTAGATTGCATCTTTCTGCGTTAGACTGTCATTGAATCATGGTGTTGACTCTTTGGTGGAAATTCTTTTTAGTTGTAAGATTGCAATCAAGTCTAGAATGTTCAGTATTGAATTATTGCACTGATCTGTAGAGACTTGGACGTCTATCATGTCAACCTGGGGAGGCTGGATATTTTTGCTGGTTTACATTCTGCAAGCTTCTTTTCCATAGTTGGGGCTTTTTTGTTGTCATTTTTGTACTAATAGCACTTGTGATGAGGAAGGTGATATGATGACGATCTTTCCAGTCGCAAGGAAAGATAGATAAAGAGTTGGATATTATCCCTCGCAATGATTAGGTCCAGGTCGCACCGTTGTGCCTGTCTCAGAATTGGGTCAGGTCGGGGTCTGCAAGAAAGGTTTTAAGGCTGTTCTCTGCAGTCATTCAGGTCATGCCAATGTAGGTTAAAGTCTCCCAGGAAAATCTGGGTAACCTGATGACCGGCGTGAGTTGTGATCGTTTCCATGATTTGCTCATTAAATGGAAAGTTGTCTCCTGGTGGGTGGTAGATCGTGGGAAGTTTACATATGGGTCTATTGTTATTTGCAAATTCAATGCATAGGTATTCCGAATGATAGGGCAACGTTTTGTGACTGTTTCACTAAACGCTTGTTAGGGTAGATGCAGGAGGTACCCCCACCAGGTCTGTTGGTTCTATCCAAACTGATGTCATGATTAGGGGGAACTAATAAGTCAAGTAGGGTAGCGGAGGAATCATTTAACCAAGTTAGCAAAGTCAAGCTCATGTGTAAGGATGATGTCAGAGATATCTGGTTCGTGTCTTACAGCCGGTCTGCAGTTGAGTAGCATGCATTGCAGGTGACAAATGGAATCCGCTGAAGGAGTCTGGGTGTTTAAGATTGTCTTTATTTACGGTTCTGGCAATGTGAATGGGTTCTCTGTGTGGGTTACCAGGAATAGTGTGTATTTGGTCCGACGGGTCAGAGACATCAGGGTTAGAATAGTTATAAGTGAGGAGTAGGGCTTGTATGTCCCTATCCACTAGTCGATCATTCAATCTGTTGGGCCGGGAGGGTGAGTTCGGGGAAGGTAAGATTCTCCATCCCTGGGAGAAGAGGAAGAGAGGTGGGAAGGAAGCCAAGAATCTATAGTAGTGCATATATCAATTAAGACTTTAAAATACCAGTGCAGACGGTGGTCCAGCATGTGATGGATAAAGTGATGTAGGAGAAGGAATTGCTATAGTGGCAACTGTGAACTCGTGCATTGCTGACTTTTTCACTGTGTTAATCTATTGTAACATATTAAAATGGGAGCACACCGAAGAGTTTTTACAACACTTACTGGAGGCCCCAAAGGCGCAGAAAATTGTATCAGAAGGAAATACTATTTCTGATGCAAGAATATGCTGTAGATGCTGCAGCAATCAACACCAGTTTCTTCTATGATAGTATTCTTGACAAAGGGACTCCAGTTTTAGACCAGTTGTGCCACAGCGTGTTCTAGATATCCTGTTGATTGTGAGCATTTGTTTGAGACAAAAGTGGATAAAATGGTAAGAGTGTAATACTGACGCTGCTGAATCTGTGAGTGCTTTAAAATATCAAAGGCCCTACAAGGAAAGGGGACCGCTGGGTTCTTGTATAGAACCGTACCAGATGCACCAGGCATTCCAACATTCCTCTTCAACTCAACAACAGCACGAGTTTCAAATCTGTCAATTCCAGGAAGGTAATTGTCATAGCAGTTCCAGATCCTGTGCAAGAGGACTTAAAGGAATAAGCTCCTCCACAACCAACCTATGTATTCTCATTTTTCCCCTGATTGTGAAAAACCCGTAGAGTGAAGGTTAAAGTGCTCCCCTCATAACTGGAGAGAAATAGCCACCAACAAATGGGTTCTATCCACTGTAGATAGAGGATATTGTTATCCAGTTCATTCAGATTTCTCCACATTGCCCCATGCAAACCTAAAACTAACATAAAATATTTGCCTCACTTGTGTAGAAGATGGCAGTAGTTCTCATCTAAGGGACTGCTAATGATGTCCACATACAGCAAAGATGTTTAGGAGTGTATTCAGTTAACTTCCTGATTCAAAATAAAGACTTTTCATTAAGACAGATTTGGAACTTAAGTATTTCTGAACACATACTTGAAAATAATTTACTTCAAGATGAGAATGCTTCAGGAAGACATCCAGCTTTTGCTGCATGGGATTTTACAATAATGTTCTAAAGGATGCCTAGTTCTACACCCTTATGCGTTCCAGACCATCCTCAGTGCTTCTTGTTTCTGGTAGAGAGAATGTTACCAATTCAGAGTGTTGCCTTTTAGGATAAAGTCAACCCTACTGGTATTTCCCAAATGCTTAGCAGTGGTGGCTGCCGTTAATGACATCAAACGGTTCGTGTATATTAAAAAACTGTTTGGTCAGGGGAAGGTGATCGCTATGTAACCAAGGGAGAAAGAGGTTAAGCTGTCCATCGTACTTCCTCTCAATCTAATGAACCTCAAAATAATTATGACGTTGTGTAGCAGTAGAGTTGTATAAAAATCTGCAACACTAGTCCTCTCTTAAGTGCTTGGGTAATCCTTTTTAGGTCTCGCGCCTATCGTTGCACTGGGCCGCAGTGCTCGCGCAGCGCGAGACATTTAGTAGGTGAAAAACGGGGATTCAGCACTGACCTAGGAATCGCACACGCTCGTGCGTGTGTGCGAATACCTTTTGTGCTACCCCATTGGCCTTTTCGTGCGTCTTTTTATAAAAGACTGCACGCAATTGGCCAAAAGCGGGCGCATTGCTCCGCCCATGGCCTATTGGTGTCTATTACGCGCTTGGTGCGCGTAATAGACACCAATAGGCCATGTGGTTTCAATTATCGTGCCCAGACACGGGCGTGATAATTGAAATCACATGCTTAGCTGTGGCGCGCGTGCGCGCACCACTTGTTTCTTCTTCTTCCGTCATTTGCTCTTCTCCCTCCCGAGGAGAGAGGTCGGGAATGCGCTCTGTCTGCGCCACCTTGGCATTGCACCCCCACCCGTGGTCTCTTCAGCGGAGGGAAGCCAGCCCCATATCGCGTAAACTGCCCCCACCCGCTGTCTTGAAATTGCGACTTTATCTCTTCTCGACGGAAGTATCGGAAGCTGACATCTGCTCCCATTGGGCGCTGGAAGCTGGACCTGCTGTCACGCACTTGGAAATGGTGATGAGGTTTTTTGTGTTGTTTTTTGTTCAATTAAATCAAATTATTTCCTTCTTTTAATCTTTTGTTCCCACTCATTTCCTATTTCTTATTGGAATGCTTCTTTTTGGGGTGCTGGGGTTCCCGTGTTCCTCTGTGTCGTTGTTATCCCCTCTCTTTTATTTTAAAGGATATGTAAAGCTTTTTCTGGGTTATATTTATATATACAGTTCCATAGATGTATGTCAAAAGCCAGTAAAGAGTGTATGCTTTTAACAAGCGACCCTACTGCGTGTCTAATCGCACCTCCGTTCGCGGGACACTGCATCTCCGAACCACAAGGCCCCGCTTCCCTTTAAAGAGACACTGTCATTTTGATCTCAACCGGTTTTGAATGGGTTGGGGGTGAGCGAGGGGGTAAGATTCTGTATCGGTTACTGGCGCTGTGCCATACGTGTTTCCCAACGTGTCAGTCCCAGAAAGACGTCGGTGTGTCATAATTTGTGATACCTATTTTCGGACCAAGTCAATGAGCTGGAGCCTGGTGTGGGTCAGAGGTGGGCTGGCACTGCTGCGGTGTGTGTAAGGTGACGGTGCGCGGGCCCCCCTGCTCGTCATTCACTTTCGAGACTCTGTCACTTCTCTAGGTTCGTGGAGTCGGGATTAAGAAGCCCCCTTCAACCCTCCCCTCTGCCTTCAGAGGTTCTTCGTTTGAGGCATTTTTAGCTCAGACTTTGGCTAAAAGCGTGTTTCCTGTTGGTAACTTGTTCATAACCAGTTCAGGAGGAAAGCTCTGCAAAGCGGTTTGGAACTTTTCACAGCAAATTACTTAAATAATTGATGTCAGATATAAGTAGATGGATAACGTAAATACAAAAACAAAGACAGACAGATGATAGACAGACAGACAGACGGATAGATAGTTAGATAGAGAGAGATAGATAGATAGATAGATAGATAGATTTCCCTGTTAGAAACAAACTCATCAAACCTAATCACAAACAAACATGAGTTCAGTTGTTCAGTCCAAATTGTATTGTTTTTAAGTACAATTAATTAGCTAGTAAAATGCATTAAAACATAATTTACAAACGGATAGGCAGTTTATTCTTGTGGCATTCCTCGTCCTCCCAGCTCCCTGCGCTCTTAAAGGGTATTGTTTTTGTAATATTTGCATAGCGCTTCATACCCCTGTTGTGGCCACAAAGCACTCAAAAGGAAGCGAGTAAATACCCCGGCAAAACAGGAGAGAGCGGGATGTTGAAACTCAAGCTTTACCTTCTGGCTGTGCTGCACTAAATCATCCGCACCGCGGCGGAATTGACGCCGCGGTCAACGGGTTAAACATAAATTGTGTCCTCAGCAATAAAAACAAGGGAAATTCTACTGCTTATAAATGATAGTACTTCCAACCAGTAAACACTAACGATTATTTTCAAGATGTAATTAGACATTACTCATTATCCATTCACTGTACGTCCCAAAACCTGTTATCAGCTGTATAACGTGGAAACTACTGGTACCGTGTCAACTGGAATTTCCAACAAGGTGCTCTTTTCACCCTAATCGGATTGTCATTCTTATATCTTTAGTGATCTTGGTTTACTCTACTGCCTGCCTGTATGTGGGCTTTCTGTTGGAAATAATGAGTTCATAGGTCTCCACCTTTCTTTTGAGAGCCTTAATTGCACTTAGTAAGAAACATCCACCTGATGGTTTTACATCTAGCATTGTTTACTGATTTGTTTAACTACAGCCTTCTCTTGCCAAAGCAATATAACCCTTTTATGTCCATATGAACTTTTTATATCTATCTATTATTATTATACGTACAGGTCTTCTTAGGGTTGCAAGTGTCAATGGTTGAGCTTGGATTGGTTAAGTGGCAGGAAGCACTGACAATTTGATGATTTATTTTGATGTATTGGAGCGAGTCGTTTGGGGCTATGTCCTCAGCCATGTCATCTGTGGCATTTCAGGATTTTTCTTCATTAAGGACTAGACATTTGCTCAGCAGTCTCATTTGTAGCAGCTCTTGCACCACCTGGAAGCACTTACCAGAGAAAATGCAGAGTAGAAACTTCTTTTTATATCTCTACGTCTATTTAGTTTCTTAGTGTTGTTTGGAAACATACATTGACCACATTCTTTGTTGCTAGTGGCAAGTAAATTCATATGGCCACTAACAAGGTGGATAGAGCCAATCCCAAAAGCAGCAACAATTCCTAAGACATGTTTTTGGGTTAAGGTCATAATTGAAGTCACTAACCCGAGATAGGGTGGGAAGGACATAGCAGTCAAAGAATGTAGAACTATCCTTCAAGTTTTTATCTTTCCTTCTCCTAGGTCAACTTTTGGGGACAACCAATGAGAGCCTTTTCAGTGTACAGTAGCGACATGCTGGGTCACGTAAACAACAGCCACCCCGAGAAAAGTTTGTAAACAAAAAATACATTTTAAATTTACTTCACATTGAGTTCATGAAACTAAATGAAATGTTCTCAAGCAAACGAAAGCCTGCTGACCACAGTCTTAATTCATCGAGGCATTGCAGATGTTTGGGAACTCTTGCTGGAGAGCTAAGTGGGGTGAGCCTTTTGTAGCAAAATTTCTGTACCCTCTATATGTTGCAGTGTGGTATAACACTAGTAATGTGGCTGGGTTGTTTTTAGGTCGAGCCTGGGCAACCCATGCGTTGCTCTGCGATGCATGCTGTATTCAGGTGTGGACTTGAAGCTCCGCCCATATTTTTAATTGGCTTGTGTCATTGTCCTTTGTAAACTGTGGCTTTTCATTAGTCAATAGGCTTAGTAGTCCATCCTTAGTACCGCTTTGTCTCATTTTGTAACCTCACATGAGGACACCCCATGTTATATGTGTTGTTACTCTGTAGGTTTTAATTACAACCTCCAAGCACTATTTTCCCAAATAGCTTTGTCTTGTGTGCTGTTGCAGGCAGGACACGCTCTCTTCTAACGCTTTAAAAAAAATCTTTATAGCACGGGCGCCGAACGCATTTGCAATGCAGTAGGTCTCGCATTTGTGAGAGTTTAAGCTGTTGGCATTGTAAATGACAATGCCTTTTATTTGTCTGTTTTAAAAACAACACATAAATAAAAGGCATTGTCATTTACAATGCCAATAGCTCAAACTCTTGTAAATGCGAGACCTATTGCATTGCAAATGCTTGTTCAGGATGCACTGACCTTTACCAGCCAAGATAGCATGATTCATCATCTGTTCCTTCTTGTTGGTTAGGGGTTGCAGTACCCAGCAGCCTCCTTGTGGATCTTTTTATAGAGATCTTTTATTGTATGTTTGTGGGTCACTAGGATGCACTGAAAAGATTTTTCTAAAAGAATGAGAAGAGTAGATTGGGCAAAGTGAGTTAAAATTATCTATGGTGCTCATTAATGAGAGTTCTTACTATAGTATTGGGATTCATGATATGGTTTAAAAACATAAAGAGACTTGCCGGACATAATTATCCAAGGAGCCACTAAAGGGTGGTCGACATGTTTCTTGCCTAAAGTAGCCTTGTATGAACTGTGGCATTCATCAGGACTAAGGTTTCACCCTAATCTAAATATTAATGAACCTGCAATCAGGGCATGTGTGGGAAACGGGTCTCTATCGAAGATCAATATACATCTAACAAAAGAATTTGAGGTTGAAGTCCATGTTTGAACTTATATATTCTTTTGACACTTTCTATAGGACTAGGAGCGACCGACAAATAAAATTGATGGTTACACTGTAGATATTAAATTACATATACGGTTAAACAGAAGATCCACATTGGCATGTGATAGTGGGCAAAGCAACCAATTTAAACTCATTGTGCCAGTGTATATTCCACACAACATGCATCAAGCAATAGTGCAGCATGCTGAACTCATTAGTGCTCTCAAGATCTGTTTCAGAAGTGCTTCCGACATCGCCCGTTTGGGCGGTCACATGCCATTTGTTTTGCCCTTAAAGTTTTTTAACCTGATCATAGATCCCAACACTAAGTATTAAAATCTTTTATTACTGGGCATCCATAGGTAATTTTAACTCACTTTGCCCAATATATTCTTCTCTTTCTTTTAGAAAAATCTTTTTCTGCAAGGGTGTGTTCAGTGCATCCTTGTGACCCAGGAACACACAATAAAAGATCTCCGTAAAGTGTTCAATAAGCCCATTGGGTAGTGCCCTGCCCCAGCCAACGAGGAGCCAAACCGTACTATCATACTACCTTGGTGGGTGAGGGTCGGAGCATCTTGAAAAAGGATTACCCCAGCACTTAAGAGTGGACTATGTTTTGCGGCTTCGTACAACTCTGCCACGGATTCTCATGCCTTATTTTGAAAGGGAACACACAGACAAATATGACTTTCAGGGATTTCCTTAAGTGTGAAGAAAATCTCCTTTCAGCTTTATACGATTCAGAATGGTCTTATCTCGGTTCTACGTTTAATGGAATGAGCTTATCCTATTGCGGAGTTTGTGCAGGCATTTCAGAGAGCGACTAGACTTTACCAGACATCTCAATCTATGGCAACAAGGAAACCAGTTAAACTGTGGAATTGTGGTGTCATGCTTAGCATTGGTATCTCATGCTTAACTTCAAACGTGTCTTTTACAGGAGTGCTTATCAAGTCAGTGCACTCATGCACCTGGGGCCTGGGACATGCTGTTGTCGCCCAGAGTAAGGTACAGGTTGCTGGTTGGAAGAAGGGAAAATTACCTGGTGGGTGGGCAATTTGGAAATCTAAGCTGTACCTAATACTTATAATGGATGTCTCTGTGACAGGCTGGGAACCATTCTTGTCTTGCCTAGCAGTATAAAGCTCTCACAGAATCCAAAAGCATATTGTGTTGGAGTTGATGGATGGCAGTATTTCTTGCCCTCACAGCATTTCAAGCACTGCTCCACGGAAATATTGTTTTTATTTGCACAAAAACTACATCACTGTACTACATATCAAAGCAGGGAGGTACACAATGCCTCAGCTATTCAAAATATCTCAGATGATTTGGTTTTGGCCTCTGTGTCGTGAAATCCACCTGTTAGTGGAACAGTTGCCATGGGTAGACCACAACTTTGTGGATCTGCTAAGCAGAGACAATCAGGACTCATTCACTTGGGAGAGCAAATTGAAAGTTTTAGAGTCATACACCACAGATAGGCTGTGGTGTCACCACACAAGCAAGTAATGCCAAAATTATGCTTACAGGTATTCTTACCCCAGTCTTTAAGAATGTTCTGTGGATAGATCGGTCAGGGGTATTTACTTATGTTTTTCCACCTCACCTACTCACTCCATAAGTGGGATGGAAAATGCCAATTACCTTGAGCCTTCTAGTTTCCAAGTAAGCAACGTATCGATGTCCATTCAACCTCCTTGCAAACTTCCGCCTTTTCCGGACTTATTAACGTAGTACAGAGCTCACATTTGGTGTCCTAGGTCGCAGTTGCTCTAGAACTTTGGCTACTGAGATCTTGGATATTTAGAATTATCTCAAGAATTAATGAGTATTCTCAAGGATGCCAGACATCCTACTACAAGAGCTTGTTTTGCCGCAAAATGGAAAATATTTGCAAACAACTCTGCAGTGTAACAGGCTAATCATCTCTGTCCTTCGGTAAAGGATATTTTTCAATATTTGCTCAAAGCCTAAAAAAGCTGGGTTAGTGTTTTTGTTTCTCCATTCGAATACATGAAAAAAACATGCACCTTTCTGTGTTCTAAATCCCTGTGATTAAAGAATTTATAGATTTTTTTTAAAAGAAAGTCATTTAACCAGGCACTATTAGCTGAACTTGGTTAGTGGGGCCAATATTTTTTAAACATTTACATTCCAACATCTTACAGGTCCTTGCGTGGAAAGTGGTCATTTTATTGGCTATCGCTTCCTTACACAGAGTCAGTGAATTAGAAGCACTTTGGGTTGAAGAACCTTGCGCTCAAGTCACAAGAATAGCGTGGTCTTGAGTGCTCACTTACGCTTTTTGCCTAAGTTAATGTTTCCATTTTCTACTAATAGGGCAACAAGTGGAATATTTATCCCAAATGCTCTTGCAATCTAAAAGGCCTTTGCATTCTCCGGATTGTAAGCATGCTCCAGTGTAATACAGTAACAGAACCAAGTCATTGGGCAAGACAAAACATTTGTTTGGAATCTTCATAAAGCCACATTCAGGCAAACCTATCTTCAAAACAGGACTTTCACGGTAGATTGCAAAACGTATTCAAGGTTTTTATACAACCGCAAAACACACACTTTGTTGTATTTTCAACTTGAAAGGGGGTGAGGGGGGTTGGCAAAGGGGAAGCAAAATGACCTTTCTAGGTGACATTCAACCATGGACATTGCGGAACTACAATGTGGACTTCAATTCATACATCTACATAGTATTATTGTGTTGATATGCAGGCAAGGAAAGAAGCGCAAATGCAATCGACTGTATTAAATACTTTTTTCTCCACTACTTCTGTCAGCCGCGGCCCTCAGAGGTAAAGGGATACTGCTTTACAGGCTATGCACAACATGTTACAAACGGAAAATGTTACATATCTGTAACATTCAATTTGCAGCTTGTAGTGTTGTAGAGTTACAAGCGACCCTTGCCTCTGACTGGAATGTACCAGGGGGTCATTTAATATGTATTACACGGCAAGAGGGGTGGTTCACATAATCAAAGATTCTGTATATTCTAGTGCATTATGGGTTTCACGGAGCATAATCAAGTCATTTGCGCACGCTTGAATCAAAGAAGAAAAACAAGTGGCAGTATTCTGAACTCAACACTAGGTGTCAGAAATGTCGATTGCATCTAAATTATATATGCTACGAATTGGTAAGTAGCATTTTACTTGTTTACGACCCCCTTTGAATCGAACTCCTTCATGTTTTGAAAGCAGGAAGTTTCTCATTCCGGCCCCCCACTGCGGGCGATTTTATTTGATCAATTTCCAGTTTTTAAAACTTAGTTTTCTACCAGCCATATCAGTGTGGCAAAGACAACCTCGCACTGGCCGAAACCCCGCGAATCCACAGAGCCAGAGCAGGCGGAAGATCCTTCTCTCACATTGCAGCCAAGACCTGGAACGAGTTACCGGCAGACATCAGACTTGCCCCCTCCCTGAACACCTTCAGGAAGACCCTCAAGACCTGGCTCTTCGGCTAAACAGATTTGCGGACCACTCCCCTCAGCGCCTTGAGACCCTCACGGGTGAGTAGCGCGCTTACAATTCCCTGATTGATTGATTGACATAGCTTTGTCCTTTCGTCAGCTTCAGCGATGATGGAAATCAGTTAAAGAAAAGAAATATTGTGATATTCGGCACAAGCAAGACATCCACTGCCTTTGACCAGAAAACCACCACCTTCCCACAGTTCCTTAGAATATGCCTTTTGGAAGTAGTTCTCTCCAGCATAAATCAAACATACACGAGCATTTTCATTGTTGTTGACAGCCATTAAAACCTTAATAAAAGTGTCTCCTGGAGGTAACATGAGACAAAATATTTATAGATAAGACCATCCAGTAACTGGAATCTCCAGTCTAGATGGTGATGTTACCATAAAATGTATGATTAGATGTATTCCCACAATCTGGTAAAAAATCAAAATATAGAGAACCGGTTGTCTTGATGGCATATCAAGTCTTTGGTTCTGCAAACAACATGTGCATTGTGTTTTCCCTGAGAGATTTCGGCTTCTGGTATCTTTTGTGTTCTTTGTTGTTTATATTGCATTTAAATGATACCAATGATCCTTGAATCCGGGCGTCCTTAATATCCACCGTCATTAAGAACCTTTTGCACAACCACTTGTTACTAAGCTGGAGATTGGGGTTCCACCGAAAGAAAGCATCCTCCTCACCATTTTGATAAGTTTGGCTGGATCCATCTAGTCATCTTGACGGTGGGTAGAGCCTTTTGTCCACTCAATAGGTTCTATGCTGTGGGTAATGAATTCAAGGTGAAAGGCCTGGCAGAGGTTACCTCTAAATGATACCATTCCATGGGAAAATGATTTGCTGGCTCCACACAACAGTAATCCACAAGCCACTTTTTTTCTCCCCACTCTGTGTAATAACTGTACATTTTTCAATCAGAATGAGTAATCTGAAAGAGACTATTAGTTATAGATTCCTTACCTTAGAATTACTCCCAGGCGTCAGACTGGATCCGGAGAATTTGTTTCTCAGCGGTACCCCTACGCATCCGTAAGTGGCGTCGGTCGACTCGTGACGTCGCGGTATCTACTTAGACGCCGCCCCTGCATGCTGACGTTAGTTCTTTATTTTTACGCGCCAGCCAGCGCAGATCCGGAGAGAGCGGTACCCTTAGTCAGTTTTTGACTAACTATTTTTCGACTTTTGTTGACATCTTTTTTCTGAGTCTTCCGACTCCTGGTGCACGCAGGGCTGTCCCGTCCTCGACGCGGCTTCAAGCCCTGTGACTCCTGTCACAAACTGATGTTGGTCACGGACCCGCACCTCGTCTGCCTTTGATGCCTGGAGCACGACCATGACCCGAGGTCATGCTCCGTCATCTTTGCGGGAGCAGTCCCGAAAGTTTCTGGAGGCCCGGCAGTCGGCTCCGCGCCGCTCGAGGTCTCCGTTGAGAAGGAGGTCGTGGGACCAGTTGCGGAGTCACCACCACCATTCATCGTCGAAGTCTTCGGATAAGTTGAAGCACAAGAAGAGGGCGAAGAAGCACCGTCGCTCTTCGCCTTCTCCCCGTCCGTCGGCTGAGACGACGCAGGTCGCGGAAAGTCGTCGTCCTTCGGCTCTGCCCGCGGGGCCAGCTGGGACGGCTCCGAGCTTCCCTCCCTTCCCGGGAGCCGAAGCTCTCCACTCCATCTTTGGGCAGCCTGACTCAGCCGGCGCACCTTCGGGCCCCGTGGACTCGGCTGGGGGCTCTAGGCTTTCGATGCCAGCAGCTTTGGCCATGGCCAGGGATTTAGGTCTGGATCGGCGCCGGTCGACCTTACAACACCTCCCCCGTCACCGATTCCACTGACGACACCTCCGTCGCTTCCACTGCCGGTCGTGTCCCCGGCCGGCGTCGACCCCGGCCTCCCCCTCGACATGGACATGGAGCCAGACCGGCGTCGACCGACGTCGGGGGGTACTTTTGTACCGTTGTTCATATCTGGCGTTCCCTTTCTCCCCGAGTGGCAGCCAGGAGAGGATGAGGAGGACTGGGAGGGGTCTGTTGACCCTTTGGCAGACCAGCTAGAAGAGCCGGACTGGAGAGAGGAGTTGGGTGACGCCAGTGGTCTGAATACATCCCCAGACCCTGGTATGCTTTCTCCCCCTACTGTGGCTACGGAGGAGGGAGCCTCCTATGCTGTGGTGCTGCGTAGGGCGTCTGAGACCTTGGGCCTTGAGCTTCCTACGGTGGCAGTCAGGACTAACCTCCTGATTGAGGTGCTTCAGCCAGCAGCAGCCTCTTCGGAGCCCCTGCTGCCTTTCAATGAAGCCCTCACAGACATCCTACTGGGCACTTGCTCCAAGCCTAGCACAGGGCCTCCTGTGGACAGGATGATTGCCCTACGCCACCGCCCGGCTCCGGGCGACCCACTTTTCCTCTCCCAACACCCTACCCCTGAGAGCTTGGTGGTCCAAGCCTCGACCTCAAAAGGCGCGTTCCCTACTGCTCCCCCAGATAGGGAATCCAAGAAGCTGGACCATCTTGGGAAGATGTTTTCTTCCGCCAGCTTAGGACTGCGGTTGGTGAACACCTCATGTCTCTTGGGCCTTTATTCCCACTCCGTGTGGGACACGGTTGCGCAAGTGCTGCCACAGTGCCCGGAGGAGGCCCGGACTGTACTTTCCCGTGCGCTTGTCGAGGGTAGAGGCGCAGCAAAGTTCGCCATCCGCTGTGGGCTGGAGACCGCCGACTCGCTAAGCAGGACGATTTTTACGTCAGTAGCCCTGAGTCGCTATGCCTGGCTGAGGTCCACTTGCTTCTCCAGGGATGTCCAATCAACACTTTTGGACATGGCCGTCGCCTGTTTGGCGACAAGGCAGACAGAGTGCTCGAGTGCTTTCAGGACTCTAGGGCTACGGCCAGATCCTTGGGCCTCGCTACCACCTCGCGCCGTGTGCAGTCTGCCTTTCGCCCTTTTCCTGGCTACGGAAGGGGTGCCCCACCACGTTTCCACCCAGGGCCACAGGCCGGCGCAAGCTGCTCAGCCTCTGCTTGGCCGGGGACGTGGAGGCCAGCGAGCGGGCCAGTCCACCAGTGCCCCCTCTGCAGCAGCCTACAAACCTTCCTAGTCCGACATTTCAGGGCCACCAGTTGCCAGTGGGCGGAAGGATAATCCATCACCTCCCCCACTGGCACATCACGTCGGACAGGTGGGTTTGGCAGATAGCCCAAAGGGGTTACTCCTTCCCCTTCGAGACTACCCCTCCATCCATGCCACCTACATTCCATCGAATGCCGGAGGATCACTTGGCCCTTCTCTGCCAGGAAGTCACGGCTCTCTTGGCCAAGGGAGCTATCGAGCGTGCCCCTGTCCCAGAAGTAGATCGTGGTTGCTACTCCCACTACTTTCTGGTGCCCAAGAAGGACAAAGGCCTGCGTCCTATCTTAGATCTCAGGGACGTCAACTGCTTCCTCCGTAAGGAAAAGTTCAAAATGTTGACATTGGCTCAGTTCCTGTCTGCCCTCGACCCTGGAGACTAGATGGTAGCGTTGGACTTGCAGGTCGCGTATTTTCACATCCCCGTCCTGCCTGCCCACCGGCGCTACCTACGGTTCACGGTAGGCCACGAGCATTTTCAGTTTATCGTGCTCCTCTTTGGCCTTACCAGTGCCCCTTGGTTGTTCACGGAAGTGATGGCGGCGGTCGCAGCTCATCTGCACCGATCAGGGGTTCCAGTCTTCCCCTACCTCGACAACTGGTTGTTGAAGGTGAGTTCGCCCCAGGCTGTCGTCGCCCACCTCCAGACTACGGCGGACCTCCTGCATTCGCTGGGGTTCACAGTCAACAAGCCGAAGTCGCATCTGAACCAGTCTCAGAAGCTCCTTCTCATCGGAGCAGTTCTGGACACGGCGCAGTTTCGGGCCTATCCTCCCGAACAGCGAGTCCGGGATATTTGGGCTATGATACCAATGTTCCAGCCTCTATCCCGGATTTCGGTGAGAATGACCCTGAGGCTGCTGGGCCTCATGGCCTCTTGCATCCTGCTGGTGGATCATGCGAGGTGGCATATGCAGGCTCTGCAGTGGGACCTGAAGTTCCAGTGGGCGCAGCATCAGGGAAATCGTTCCGATGTCGTCCAGATCTCGGCAGGGACTGCACATCAGTTGCAGTGGTGGCTCACGAACCAGGATTGGGTCAACAGCAGATCCCTCTCCCTTCCCCAACCAGAGTTCACAGTGGTGACAGACGCGTCACTCCTGGGATGGGGCGGCCACATGGGAGAGGCGGAGATCAGAGGCCTCTGGTCTCTGGCGGAGTCCGGGCTCCACATCAACCTTCTGGAGCTCCAGGCGATTCGTCTAGCACTGAAGGCATTCCTTCCTTCTGTCAAAGGAAGAGTAGTGCAGGTGTTCACAGACAACACTTCCGCCATGTGGTACTGCAACAAACAGGGCGGAGTGGGGTCGTGGACCCTCTTTCAGGAGGCCCTTTGCCTCTGGAAGTGGCTCGAACATCAGGGCATGTCCCTAGTGGTTCAACACCTGGCAGGTTCCCTGAACGCCAGGGCGGACGAACTCCGCCGCCGGTGCTTGATGGATCACGAATGGCGTCTTCACTCGGAGGTGGTGCAAGGTCTCTTTCAGCAATGGGGAGAGCCTTGGTTAGATCTATTTGCCACCGAAGAGAACGCGCAATGTCAGCAGTTCTGTGCGTTGGAGTTTCCAAGGCGGCACTCGCTAGACAATGCTTTTCGTTGCGAGTAGAGTTGCGGTCTTCTATACGCCTTTCTGCCTATACCACTTCTACCCAGAGTGCTGAAGAAGATCAAGCGTGACCGGGCCCAAGTCATTCTTGTGGCTCCGGACTGGGCACGAAAAGTCTGGTATCCCGAGCTCTTGAACATGGCCATTGATCCTCCGATCAGACTGCCCCTTCGGGAGGATCTTCTGTCGCAGCAGCAGGGGACGGTCCTCCACCCGAACCTGCCCAGCCTCCACCTCCCTGCGTGGAGATTGAGCGGCGACAGTTGACAGCCTTCGACCTTCCTCCTGAAGTCTGTAATGTTATCTTGGCAGCCAGGCGTCCCTCTACTAAAACAGTATACGCCTGTAGATGGAACAGATGTGGCATGGTGCGCAGCAAAGGCTGTGGATCCCCTTTCTGCCCCCCTTTCTGAGGTTCTCCTCTTCCTGCTTTCTTTGGCCCAGCAGGGCTCTGCTCTGGGCACACTTAAAGGCTATCTTTCGGCCATTTCGGCCTTTCTTCGCCTTCCTGATCAGCCTTCTCTTTTCAAGTCCCCTATTGTAAATTGTTTTCTTAAGGGCATTACTCACTTGTTTCCTCCTATTCCTTTCGTAATGTCCCAGTGGGACTTGAACCTTGTTCTGACTTATCTAATGTGCGCTCCCTTCGAGCAGCTACATAATTGTCCTCTAAGGCTTCTGACGCTTAAAACTGCCTTTCTGGTTGCTATCACCTCTACTCACAGGGTGAGTGAGCTTCAGGCTCTGTCTTCTAAACCTCCTTTTCTTGCTGTCCATCCGGACAAGGTTGTCCTCCGCACTAGGCCTTCTTTCCTGCCCAAAGTGGTTACCTCTTTCCACATAGGACAGACCATCACTTTGCCCACCTTCTTCCCGCCCCCGCAAACTTCCAAGGAAGTGGAGAGACTCCACCGTCTGGATCCAAAACTTGCGTTATCCTTTTATCTGGATCGCACAAAGCAATTCCGGGTGGACGATGAACTCTTTGGCTATGTGGGCGCCAAGAAAGGTCGGGCCGTGCAAAAACGGACCATCTCTCGATGGGTCGTTCTTTGTATCAAAATCTGCTATTCCTTCGCGAAAAAGGAACCTCCGGTAGGGCTGCACGCCCATTCCACCAGGGCGATGGCAGCCACTACTGCTTTGGGACGTGGAGTCCCCCTCAATGACATCTGCCAGGCAGCTACGTGGGCGTCACTGCACCCGTTTACTAAACATTATTGCCTGGATAGTCAGGTCCATATAGACTGCTTCTTTGGCCGTTCGGTTCTCCGGGACTTTCTGGTGTGAACTTGGTTCGCAGACCCTCCTCCGGGGTTGGTTTTGCTGGGGTATCTATTCTAAGGTAAGGAATCCATAACTAATAGTCTCTTTCAGATGAACAAGTTACTTACCTTCGGAAACAATATATCTGTAAGAGACATATATTAGTTATAGATTCCTTACCGCCCCACCCATCCTCCCCGTGCTGCGAACTGACTTCTAGCGTAAGGGACTCCCTTTCAGGGCCCTAGTTTTGTGCACCAGTGGTCTGTGTCTTGCATGGCTCTGCGCTTCTGGTTTGGAATGTTGTGTAAAAGACCTGACAGCGCGCAGGGGCGGCGTCCAAGTAGATACCACGACGTCGACCACGACCCAGACGACTAACGCGGAGTCGACAGACGCCACCTACCGACGCGCAGGGGTACTGCTGAGAAAGAATTCTCCGGATCCAATCTGACGCCTGGGGGTAATTCTAAGTTAAGGAATCTATAACTAATATATGTCTCTTACAGATATATCGTTACAGAAGGTAAGTAACTTGTTCTTCAAATCTCTAGGGAGCCTAACCCAAAGAAGCGAGGAGGAATAAATCACTATTGTTAAATTAGTTCCATGTGGATTGTAGGTGGACAATCTGCTGGACTCGGGGGAATTTATTTATTGCCTTTTTCCACAAATCCCACATGCGTTTTGTACAGATACCACAGGGTGTGATGTTTATCAGGTGTTGCACTCCCTGCTTGTTATTAGTTGTCTTTAGAATGAATGTAATTGCAATAATTGGTGTTTCTGCACTAATCTCCTTAAATAGTCCCACATTCCAACTGCTTTTTCTCAGATAACAATTGACAATTCAAAGGTGATGAAATGAGTACAGGGAAGAGCCCGGACATATGAGCTTTCCACCAAAAGTCGTACTGCCAATCCAGCCGTAAACTTGTGTTTGCAACCAAATAGGGATTTTCAGCAAATTAATAGGGGCGCCTCAGAAGTATTCATCTGTCCACAACTCCTCTGGTGTGTATGGTGCTGAATATAAGACAAGAACATTTACCTAGTGTGCTTGTTGTCCTCTAAAGATGAACAGAAAGTCTTTAATTCTGCTGTACATGTCTTGCTCCCTGCAGGAGCCATTGCTGCATTTGCAGCAGGATATGTGAAGATTCGCTGGGCTCTCTGGTCAGAGCTGGTTATTGGACTGATCACCGCCTTCCAAGCTGGTCTCCTCTTCCTTATGAACACCACAAGCAACATCTGGATCTGTTACGTGGCCTATATCTTCTTCAGAGGCAGCTATCAGTTCTTGGTACCAATTGCTATGTAAGTGTACAGGTATTTAACATGTTCTGTTTTCCAATTGTGTACCTTAAGAACGTTGTCATTTATTACCCCAGATGTGAGCGCGTTGGAAAGCTGTTGTGCTGCAAGTGAATACCATGGCAGTATCATCTGTTGGTCTGCATGCTAGTCCCTATGGCTCTGCATTAGAGTGCTAAGACTTTATCACCTTCAACTGTTTTGCTTAAGAGTACTAGGTCATCAGCTACTTGTGTGAGTACTTTGGCGAAATTGTCACTGCACTGTATTGGAAGTACTCTGGTATCCTCATCCTAGACTGGCATGCTTGTGATAATTTCAGCAGTATTATCCTCTTCTAGTTTGCATTCGACTACCCTGCCTCCATCCTTGTTTACTGCTCTGCATGGGACTAGTCGATCACTAAGTAGCCTTTGTCCGTGCAATGCATGCAAATATACGAACACTACCATCTACTGCTCTGTTTGTGAGTATCCAGCAATATCATCTCTGCTGCTCTGGCCTGTTCTCCCTATATTGTTGATTGATTGTTTGGAGAAACTATGGAAAAAATATCCTTTATGGCTGTTCCCTGGTACAAAAATAAGTTTTGCCTCTAGCAGCCCTTCACCTGCTTTGCTCCAGTAGATAATAAACAACTCCACATGCATTGTACTGTGAACATGTGTTTTAGATGGATAGAACCCATCTATCTATGTTCTTTCTGCATGTCTTACTTGAGATTCTATTGCCTTTTCTGCACCTAAGCCTTCCACTGCCCCTTCTAACTCCCCATCACTGATGCCCAGATCAGATCCACCCTACACCAGCTTTCCTGCAAGCGTGATGACCCTGAATAAATGGCCGCTGCCCATCACTTTGCCTGTGAAACAAGTGTAGTGCCCTGTTGAGAATATAGCACTGCACACTGCAATTCTCAGAGGTGTACTGTGCTAGAAAGGCTAAGCCCTGGAATGCACTGACTTGAAACAATGTATTTCCCATCCATGCAGATCTGTCCTTTGTGTTGATTTCATTAATATCATATGTTGTGGATGAGATCGTTCCTTTGGATTTTTTGGATACACTGCAATCTCTCAACTATCCCTTGTAAGTACTTTGGAATATTGTCTGCTACCACACTAGAGGACACTCCCATTACCATCCTTTCTTATGCACAGTGTTAATGCACCCATATCATCCTCCTCTCTGCTCTTAACTGTTTCTCCTTCAAAGACGCCCTTGAGTACTAGGCTCAATGATGTGTTATTGTGCTTGTGTGTAGTACATGTGTGTACATAGTATTTGGTGAAAGAGGTCATGGAGCAGGGAGGTTGGGTTAAGCACAAGATACACAATCTTGGTGAACAGAACTCTTTGAACATCTGCGTTTATATAGTTTGTGCAGATCTCTGGTATTTGTGTGTAGCGGCATATGTGCAGCTGTTGTCCGGCTCATTGTGGAAAAGATCTGCTGCCTAGTTTTTGTAAAGCGTCTCCTGCACAAGGTAAGGTGTGCACAGTACATGTTGCCTAGGGGAGTACACAGCTATAATGGTTGTAGATAATGTTGCACTACCTCTCTCATATATTTTTTATCACTTTTGTATTCACAATCTATCTGGCTGTGTTACAGTTTCCAGATTGCCACTTCTTTGTCGAAGGAGCTGTGCGCACTTGTGTTTGGGATTAACACTTTCTTGGCCACCATCCTGAAGACCATCATTACTATCATCATTGCAGACAAGAGGGGTCTGGCTCTATCTGTACATCCTCAGGTGGGTATCCAACAGCAATGAGTTTCTCTTTCCTGCATGCAATGTTAATCACAGGCTTCTCAGTGAAAATATTTCCCCTGATTTAAAAAAAACTGTCAATACAAAAATTCAGCCATACAACTCTATATTTAATTTATTTCCATCTTTATCCATTCCATTCTTGAACATTTCAACAATATCAGGTGCATAAATGCAGTTTATAAGCTCTTATACTTTTTAATTGCAAGCAAATACAAATAAGTTAAAAATGTAAATAATTTAAGTCCAGTGCCGTTTTAAAACTACATATATTTGTTGCAGTATTCTATACATTGTATCCAGAAATAGTATACTCAATTTTTCCTTTCATTCATTTTAAAGTGTTACCTCTGAGGTTATTTTGCAAACCATGTTATACTTTCATAAGATATACATGAAATAACTACATTTACAAATGGGAGAGGTGTGGTGCAGAGGCCAGAGCGGCTGACTCCAGAGCCGAGGGTTCGCAGTTCGATCGCCGGCTTCAGCTCAGTACAGCACCATGTGACTCTAGGCAATAACTCACTTAATCTCCCCACGGGCCCCCAGCGCCTTGAGAGCCTTAGAGCTGATTAGTTTGCGCTTTACAAATACCGTATACAGATACATACAAAGAAGGGTAATCTACAAAGCATAATAACATTTTAATTCCTCACATTAAAAAAAAAAAAAAGTCAAATACCAATTTGTGTTCCTTAATTACTTTTATTGTTTTAATTTTATTTTTAACGTTATTTTGTCAGGGATATTGCAGATTAATTTGTATCATCTGTAGTCTTTTGTTTGGAAGCTTGTGTATTGTAAACTCAAAAGATAAACAATGTATGCTAAGCTGTAATATGCAAAACTCTTGCAGCAGAAATATCCACTTTACATTTTGTTAACTTGGCTTTTTTCAAGGCATGATTTTTTACGTGGTCAGTAATAGATGTTACTCTTGCCATACAGCTGTTGCAGTTCACAAAGTTTATACTTAAAAGGGGCGCACCTTAATACTGCCACCCTCTGTGCATAAAACGTTGTTGTTAAGCAGGGTGGCATGTACGAGTCATTATTATTATCTAAACTTAGGGGGCGACTTACCCATGACTGGATCTTTATTGAATTATTATATCTAAATACTCGTACGTTTGCGAATGATCATGAAACACTTTGCTAAGAGATTTTTTAATAATTGTGTCTGTGATTGTAAAGGAATTTTTGGAAGATTGAGACCTGCAACTATATTTTAGTCTTTACTAAAAGGTGGAAAATGAAAGACCACTGGCAGATAGGTACTGGTCCTTGTGACAGGTATGCTAATGCAGTGCCTCAGAATGCAGTGCAGTGATTTTGGGTAATCAGTTGGTGTTTTCCTGTTCTCCTTCTTTTCTACACTCCGGAGACCACCAAGTCATCACAGTTTGTGAAATGATTTGGGAAGACCATAGCCTTTGTACTTAGTGTATTTTTCTGACATCTCCACAGTACTTTCTTCCCACAAAATGTTCAGCCAGGACCCTCTGGGACTGAGGCGTATGTGTGCTTTGAGTATCTTGAAGGTAATACCCCTTTTGACACTAATATAGAACTCCAACCAGCCACAAAAGACAAGTAGAGCCCCATTTTCACTTCATTGCTTTCTGTGATCCTTTTGGACCTCCCCCAGTGGAGCACAGAAGAACAGCATCAGTATTCCTGCCATTACAGTTCAGTTAAGGGAATTACTTATGAAGCAGTAGCAACACTGAGGACTTGGAAGGGGTCTTTAGCTGTCTGCCCACCGCCCACTGGAGCCACAGAGAGGAGCCGGAATCTGTATCACCATTCCAGCCTAAGTATTATGTTCTCAGGCCAGAGGTTGTTCTAGAGGCAAAGCCTACTCCACAACAAATGCCACTCCGAAAAGTAAGCACACTCTAGCAAGACAGAATATGTCAAGCAAAAGACACACTTATACAAAATAACAGCCAATGGTCGAGGCAAGACATGTCAAACAAAACACAAACTATAAAAAAGAACAGATAATTGTGATTCCTTGACCAACACCACCTGTACAGACACACACGCAAGACATTGTGGTGCTGATCAGATCTCGTATCAGTACTTAGGCCAAGATCATGCACCACAATTTCAGAGCCTGGCTTCTAAATATTAACAATGTGGCCGCTTGAACTTACCATCAGAATGCATAGACATGTTAAAATAGGAAAACCTGCATGCACCAGTTCCTCTTGTGCTTTGTTGCGGAAATAATGATCAAGCCCATGATATGCCAAAAAAGAGACGAGGCTGCCTTATCACCTCTGTTTGACTAATCCCAGTGGCAGGTCACCTATCTGCTAAAAGCCATCTACATGGTAATAGTCATGCCCCTGCCCTGAGTGCCCAACTGTATTAAAGTCTGGATCCCTAAGGCTGATTTTTATCATAGGCAGACATGGATCATGTGTGTTTGCCATGACATAGGCCTGTCTCACGGATTGCGTTGTTGTTGGACCGGGAGGGGCGCCCAAACGCCACCCTCCTTGTTAAGCAGCACAAGCGCGGTGGTGGCAGCATACCGTGTAGTGATCAGTAGGAGTGAACAGATCCTTTGTAACCTGTGTCACTGGAGTGTGGCCTGCAGGCTCAAGCACCTTTAAAGTTCTACTGCGTGCTTAACTCACCCTTGGCCTACATCGGGTTGGTGTGAAGTGCACGTTGCGCAAAGTAATGTATCTGCTCTGGGTGTATGTGTACCTGGGATGGGTACAGTTCAGGCATACTGCAGTGGTTGCATGGTAAATGCATGTGCTGGAGTTATATGTGCCTATTAGTGGCACAGTGCCTGGAGGATGTAGTGCGGTGCAGTGCGTGCATGATAAATGTATATGCTGGATGTAGGTATTCCTATGAGTGGTACAATACATGGGGGATACAGTACTGTGCAGTGCAGGGCACAAGTCCTAAAAAAGAAGTGGGGGGACGCTCCAAGTTAGGTGGTGTCACCGGAAGTGACGTCACGACAAGAAGTGACGTCACGAAAGGTGATGGGGGCAGGCATCACATGTTTCCCTCAGCAATCTATGCCTCGACCTTCCTCGGGGCCTTTATGTGCTTCTGAGTCTGAATGTAATGATAGAGAAATATAACGTTGTAGTGTCTTAGCAAACGGGACGCCGCACATCACCATTGGATATGTGTTTTTATTGTATGCTGGCCTGAAAGCGAGGACGCACAGTTTTCTACAATGTAGAGGGGTAAGTAAGCCTAGCTGCTAGTAATTGAAGACACGAGGGTTATGCTGCGTTTGATGTTAATTGGTCTTGGATCATGTCGGACAATAGTACACGCAGAGTTGCCGGAATGGGTTACAGAGTCCTTGACTTCCAGAGGATAAAAAAGTTTACTTTATGTTAAAGAGTAGCTGGACGCACAATGAGCCCGGCTGCCTGGGGCCGCTTTGGGACGTGGAAAGGGGTGTCCGGGGGAGGGGGGCTTCGCTGGCATCATTTCCCGATTCTTGTTCATGCCAATTGAAGCCCTCAAGGCGGCCAGCTTTTGGGCAGGGGGGATGGCGTCCACCCGGTAAAATAAGTGGGGGGACGCCGTCCACCCGCGTGGTACCCCGACTCGAGCCCTGGTGCAGTGCATGTATGCATGCGCTGGGTGTTTGTTTGCCTGTGAATTATGCATTACACGGAGGGCCCTGAATTCTATTTTGGGAGGCCCAGGTCTGCATAGTGAACACTGAGAGGAGGTAGAACGATCCTACTTCCCCCATGCACTTTTGTGTATTGCTGCATTCCTGTAAGCTGAGTGGGAGACACACTGGGGAGGGAAGGACCAGGCCTCCATTGTACACTTCAAAGGCTGCTCTTTGATTCAGTGATGGGTCACAAGGAAGGGGCCTGGACACATCTCAGGAAGGAGATGGGGCTGATAAGAGAATTGTAAAGAGTAGGGCTTGGGACCTGGACTAACCTTTTGAGGCACATATCACTGTGGCTATCCTCCAGGTGTGAACCTCAAGCCACTCCCACGGCCTGTGTTGTTGGGCTAGCAGCTTTGGAGACACTCCTGCTGTGACCGACTGCTTTTTCGGAGGAAGAAAGAGCAGAGGAGTAGGCACTTCAAAAGAAGCAGAACCCCAACATAAAAGTTGACAAAGGCTCGGGCCCTAAATCACAATTGGTGTCTGGAAATGGTCTACAAGAAGCGAAGTTTGAGACTCCAAAAATTGTCATCTGTTAAGCAGTCAGACGAGCTTTGTGAGAAGGGGAAGCTCTGCAAGACTTCTATCTGTGACCAGGACTGGGGCCCAACGCCTGCTAGACTCTTATGGATGAGGGGAAATTGCCCAAGGAATCCAAGACTACCTGCTTGCCAAGACCAGTGTGCCCTTTGAGGAAGAGGAGAGTGTTGGAGGGAGCAAGGTCCAGTGGGTAGCCCTTTCGAGTGGACTCCCTGTGCGAGTTGTGAGGAAATGGATTTGTACCGATAGTCTTTGCCTGAGTGAAGTTCAGAATCGGCAACCCCTTGTGTGCCATAAGAGGGCCGGCGTGAAATCAGGACACGCATAGTAGTGAGACAGTGACCCCATATGCCAGGAGGCACCGCAGTAAAAAAGACTGCCATGCTGTAAGGGCCGGAGCTTTGTGCCGTAGCGTGCCAGCGATCCCATATGCCAGGAAGGGTTGCCGTGGAGACCTTCACTCTGCTGATCAGGCCGAAGCCCAAGGAATGCAGTTTGTCCCCCTCCCACCGGAGAAGTGAGGGCGCCATTGGAGTACCTGTGCACTTTCACCCAGACAAGGAACCCAAGGCCGGATCGTTGTAGCTCCCCCCACATCAGGAGCTGAAGAAACACCCTACAGGAGGAGTTGCAGAACGCCTTTGATTGCTTCAGAGTGTGATTGCAAGTGAGTGAGTCTGCTCCCGCTGAGTGCAGCCGCCTGGCCTGGGTGCAGCCGAATTAGCTGAACTTGGCTGCAGCCGCTGCAAGCGCCCGCAGATGTAGTGCACTCAGGAACTCCGAAACCTTCAGACCTGCCCGTGCGTTTAAGACTGGTTTCAGGCCTGTCAGCCTTGGGGGGAACTTGCTGCTAGTAGCGCCGCAGCACTTGAAACACTGTTGACTTTAACTTCAAGTCAAAATGGACTCCTCAGACTCTGACTGCTACTAGATTTTATTAGTAGTGAATGGTGAATAACCACTATTGCGAGGAGGGAGTGGTACAGGTAATTGTCAAAGATACATTAGAGCCCCGCCCTAAAGGGGGATTGTGTAGTTGTTTGTGAAGGTCATATTTTTCCTTATGTGGCTAGCAGTAGAAAGTAAAATAGTCTTTTTTTCATGAAAATGAGAATTAGGCAGAACAATGACTTGTTGCTGTTGCTGAGTTCGTGTTGAGTTGTGAGCCCATGTTCACTATGCTGTAGCCACACCTTCTGCCAAGGCAGCCTGAGACCGCTCGGACCACACAACTCTGAGAGTCGAGTGCAGTAGGGGTACTTGGCCCAGTTACTCGGGATCCATAGTAATTTGGGCCCTAGGACATCAGGAGTGAAAGGCCTCAACCCTCCTGTTTGGGCCCAGTAACCTTTGTGTGCCCCATAGCGCCCTGAAAGGGGGGTCTAATATAAAGGATTTCATAGAATGCAGTAGAAAAATGATTCCTCCATTAGAAGGCCATCTCTCCCATGGAAGTTGAATATTGTCCTCTTAACAATGGATTTACCATTTGAACCTATGCACAAATCGGTATTTCATGAAAGGTTATATTCTTGGGGGCACAATTACATTTCACTCAAAATCAAAGGTACACATTGCACATACTTTAATTACAGTGACTCCAGGTACAATAATAGCGTGCAGTGTGCATCATTATGAGTTTGAAACTTTGGAGTGGAAAAACTTGTAAGAATTTTGCATAGATTCACTAGATTGGTGGTGCGCAACCGAAATTGCTCAGAAATTACCCTGGCAATTGGCTCCAGGTTTTATAAGCGGTATATTACAGCTGTAAACTCCTGCGTTAGGTGCCCAGCTTGTATTCGTCTTGCAATATATTAGAAAAGTGCATATAGGCAAGCATTGAAAAAAATGTTTTCTCATTGTGCACTCTGGAATCGCACAGTTAGGTGGATATTTTCAGTGGTTATGAATTTAATAAATATGTTCATGATGGAGAACTAGGATCAGTAACCTTTCAATGCATTCTTGGAGATCATTGGAATTTGCTTTTAGTCAGAAGGTGAGATTTGACTGTCCTCATTTACATATTAAATTTCTTTGCTTTTATTTCAAATTAAATGACCCAAAAACATGCTTCATCAGTTGTTGAGTAAAGGGTATGAATTCAGTGCTTAATTACAAGGCTGATGGGTAGCAGTAATCATTTGTCATTATGCTGATGTGCACTGTTGTTTTTGTATAAAATATTGAGAGGTGAAAAGTGTGCATTTTTGATGAACGATATCTTTAAGTCAGACTTCCCAAATGTGAGATCGTTTTATATTGGTATATACATCTATGTGCACTCTTATGGAAGTATAGACTAACCCTACTTTGTATAAGCGCAATAAGTAACAAATGATGTTTTCCACTGCGATTTCTACAGGTTACTTTTAAAGGTCAGAGCAGTGGTGATCAAATCCCCTTTTGTATGGATATATGAACATTTCTAACAGCATTGAGTAGCATGATTGCCTCGCCTGGTCAGCTGCTATGAGGTTGATACTCCTGGGTGCCTAACTCCTTTTCTTTACAACAATCGTATCAGAGCAGGGGCAGCTCCTCCATGTGGGCGGAGGAGCATCGCCCACCTCTTTCTCGCAGTGCGAGAAGCAGAAACATAAAATGGTATTATAAATACCATTTTATGTTTCTGCTTCTTGCACTGCGCAAAAGCAGAAGGGTTTGGTTGGGAGTCTGCTCGAGGGCAGGGGAGGCTTGCCCAATGTTGTGGGCCCTGACTGCTGAGGGCCGACCAAACCAGTCATGCGCACTCTCCCTTTTCTCCATGCAGGCTGCCTACATGGAGAAAATGGCCTCCCCATAGACGCCTGTGTCGTCGGCGTCCCAACCAATCACAACGCTGCCATTGCAGCGTTGTGATTGGCTTAGGGGAGGGAGGCTACCTGCGGAGGCAGGAAAGCAGGAGCAGACCGAGCATTGAAGACGCAGGACCGGGGAAAGGTAAGTTTTATTATTATTTAATACAACCCCCGCAACCCCGCCACTCCCCCTCTCCCCCCCACGCACGACCACGCACTGCAAGCTAGGCCTTTAATTGAATCCCTGCTGTAACTGTTGGGTGGTGTAGTTCTTGCACGAGTTTGGTGACATCTATTACATGGCTGCGCTCGTGCTCGCTGTATAAATGTCAATTGTCTAGGTTTGAAATGCTCACGAAGTACTGACTAGCGCGAGCGTGACTAGTGTTGTTGCGCGCTCACGCATTCGTCAAAGAATGCATTTTCATCCTTAACCGCTGGCAACATTATGTATGGGGGTGTTTACATTTCAGGGTTTTAGTGCGGGCTGCAAAGTGGTGGAGGGTTTTAAGGAAGGAGTCTGGTAACGTGGGGAGACTTGGGGACTGACATGTAACGCTCCAGTTGGAGAACAATAAATCCGGTACCTTTGCCTACTACTCAGTCTGGTGTTTTCCTTTGGAGTGCAACTGCGCTGTTGGACCCACTTTACAATAACAATATTTATAAGCTGAGTTATTAAACTGCTGCCGTCCACGTTTGCAGTACTACACGAACGTTCACTTGTAACTGCGCGGATTATTGCTTGGATAATATGTGGGAAAAAACACATAGGGTACTGTTAGAGTGCATTAACTCTGGTCAACCTGCTGCCTCCAAAGTGAGTCGCTCTCTGCATTGGCAGCGCACGATTTAATGGTATGCACCCGGTGTTGTGGCAGAAGCATGCTAGTAGGCACGTAGCGGTATCACGGATTCTTTTGTGCATTTGTTAGATGTGATTACCGCGCTGCCTCACCAGTTGGCATTGAGAGCAGCCGCCACTGTATCAGAGGTAGTAATGGAAGAGCATATGATTTATCCCCCGCCCAATTCATCCACAGTGCATTATCCAGGAACTGTGGGTTTGGGTATCTGAAGACGAAGCTAGGTCTTGTGGCATTTATGCATGCAACCTTTGCTGTCCTCCAGTTGTTGAATTATCATTCGAGTGCTTGTGTATTGATGTTCTATTTGTGTGTTTGTTGATGCATTTTGCTTAACCTATCTGCAAGCTGTTGCCCTCTCTGGGGTGGTGTAAGAAAGTGCCCTCTTTTTGCATGGTTGCCCCCACCTTTTGCCAAACTGCTGATGTACTTTGACTGAGTGTGCCCTGGGTTCCTGCCAAACAGGTGCCCAGGGCCTATGTTTTTTCCCCTAAAACTGCATTAAGACAAAACCCAATTGGCACTCTTTAGCCACAGGTCAGTCCCTTGTAAATGGTACCATAGGTACCAAGGGTACTGTCGCCAGGGAAGACCTCTAAGGGCTTCAGCACTTATTGTGCCACCCTTAGAGGCCCTGTACCTTTACACACACACTGTCATTGCAGGCTGCGTGTTTTGGTGCAGAACAAAGTGAAGAGTTGACATGGCACACATCCCTGTGTGCCATGCCTGCAACCCACTGCCCTGGCATAGGTCAGCCACCACTCTAGCTGGTTGCACTATACCAGTGGTGAGGGTACAGGTGCATGAGCCCTGTACCCCTACAGTGTCTAAGCCAATTCTTAGACATTGTAAGTGCAGTAATGCCATTAGGAGTATATGGTGCTGGGAGTTTGTCATAACAAACTCCCAAGGCACCATAATGGCTTTACTGAAAACTGAGAAGTTTGGTATCAAACTTCTCAGCACATTAAACCCACACTGATGTCAGTGTGGGATTTAATGAAAAATGCACTCATAGGGCATCTTACAGATGCCCCCTGAAAAACGACCTAAGTCTAGTGTCCTGGCTGAGTAGCTGCTCGCCAACTGCCACCACCAGACATGTTTCTGGACCCCTGGGTCAAGAGCCTGCCGCACTTGGGGTCCTGAAACAATGCACATCCTGGGACGAGGTGCCAAATCTCCCCCCCCAGGATGGGCGGCAGGGTCCATGAAGGGGAAGCTTCAAAGGCTTGCCGCCTTAGTGAGCAACCCCAGCCATTTGCTGCTTCCAAAACCAAAGGGGATGATGGACAGAGTGTTGAACATTGCAAGCACTCACCCCCAGTCAACTGATCTGGGTTTAATCCATCATCATTCTTTATCTCACTCCGCCACCCCAGTTCGGACATGGCCATATGCAAATCAGTCTGACCCTGTGCCTCATGGGAACAGTCCAGCCCGAACTGCCAAGCCATGTCTTCCCTGGACCGGAAACAAGCATCCTGGGACCGGTTTCGGGTTCATAACCCTCATCAGCAACTGGCCCCACCGGTTCTGATCCCCACTTTGGGCGGGAGAATCGGCGGGAAAACCATGAGAGGAAGACAGGTGTGCCCACCTTTGCCAACCCCACCCCTCAGGTGGGGGAGGCGAGGTGAAGCACAACTCTCAGTCCCCGCCATCTTGCAGATGGGGGTGACCCAGGCAACCAGAGAGGTATATGCCCCCCTCCCACTGGAGGGTGGCACAATAGGGGGTGTACCCACACCAAGGAATGGACCCATTGGTCCCGACCTTTACTTACCTATAACGCCCCTAAATCTAGTATTTAGGGGCAACCCTGAACCTTGCCTCCTCAGGCAAGAACCGACCAGAAGAAGAAGGACCGTAGAAGCCGTGCTGAACTAAGAAAAGGAGGACGCCCACTGACTTGGCCCCAGCCCTACCGGCCTGTCTGCACCTCGAACCTGCTCCAGCGAAATCCCGGTGTGTCCTGCAGCCAGCAGCCCTCAAGAACCCGAAGGACCTGCCCTGCCTTCCAAACCCAAGACTTTGTCTCCCGTGAGCACCAGATTTGCTCACCAACAGACTTTGGCCCAGGCCAAATCCACGAGTCTGCACCTGACGCCCACGGCCCGAGTTCGAGTGGCCCAACACCACGAGGAGGTCTCCCCAGCAATCCTGATCTGAGATCTGGTGATGTCTGACCTGCCTTGAATCTCCAATCGACGCCTGCAGCCCCTTTCTGGAGGATCCCCCTGACCGTGACCGGAGCTGGCAAAAAAAACCTGACACCTAAAGACACCCCTGCACCCGACGTCCCACGGCCTTGGGTGGCCCAACCGACGGTGTCCCAGCATCCCCAGGCATCCCAACTTACCACTTTAACCGATGGTCACCTCCAGAAGATCTTCGTCCCCGAGCCTGCAGTCTTTATTGCAACCAGAGAATCCCCATTGAAAACAGGGCACCCAACGCCAAAACAGCACCCTGCACCCAGCCGCCGCTGCGGGTGTACTTTGGGTGCTAACTCGGATCCCCCTTTGCCCTGAGCCTAAAACCAGGAGCTTTGCTCCCACAACCTTGTGGCCTGCTTGTAAGCAGCCACCAACCGGAGGCCCCTATGCCCCATTGGATAATATTGGGCCTCAGCACTCTGCACCCGGCCGCCCTAGTGCCACTGAGGGTGCTTTGAGAGTGCATCCTTGACCCTGGGGGACCCTCGTTCTAACCCCAGAAAACCAACTCCCAAACCCAAATACTTACCTTGAAACCGATAACCTCATGTTCGAGGCATGTGAGCTGTATATCACATGCTTTGCATATTCCTGCCATCTAGTGTTGGGTCCGGATGTTTGCAATTTGTTTTTCTTCGAAGAAGGGTTTTCCAGTCACAAGGTAGGTGACTCCTCCTTTCGGTCATAGCATGCATGGGCATCGACTCCATTGTTAGATTGTTTTTTTCCGTCACCGGGTTCGGACGTGAATTGCTGCGCTCTGGTTCGACACCGTTTCTCCAGTTCCCCTCTGTGCGCAATACACTCACCCTCGACGGTATTGTTTTCGATCGCGTAATTCCATTCTCCGCGTATCGTATTTACTGAAAAATCCCTCTTTCGATCGGGTAGCTCGTTGAAGGCCTTCGGGCCTACCCGGCTCGGTCCGCCTCGCAGTAGATGGAACGGACTCCATTTAAATTCTGCCCTCGGTGCCACGCGACGTTTCCGCGCACCGACTCACACGAAGTGTGCAACCTGTGCTTTCCGATCGAAGAAAACACTTCAAGACCGTCTGGCTCGACGTCGCGACATGCAGAGCCAACACACCGGTTCCATTCCGGACCTCTTCGGCGATGATTCGGAACAAGAGACCGGAGACGCCATGGGAGCCGAGAAAGAACACGACCCGATCTCCATCTCGAACTACGGCTCCGACAGGGACGAAGACATCCTGCAAGGGCAGCGTACCGTGAGTACAGATCCTCCCTTGCCCCAAAGTCCACCTCAGCCCAAGAAGAAGGCTCCGGTCCAACCCCCTCCTCCGAGTCACTGTCGGCACCGAGACCATGTTTCCGCCGCCCCGCCTTCCGGCTCGGCACCGAAACATACATCAAAGCCTTCCGGCTCCGAACAGAGGCGTTCGAAATCAGGCACCGAGCTGAAACCTTCGTGATCGAAGTCAAAATCTAGCTCCGCCCCACCCCCTTCGACGCCGAAAACACCTTCGGAGCCGAAATCCTCGGCATCCAAAACCCCGGCACCCAAAACACCGGCACCGAAGCCTTCGGCACTGAAACAAACAGATGTGCTGATTTCACCAAAAGAGCACCATTTCGATGTTCCGCCCTCCAAACCTGATCCGAAACAACGGGAGCCTCTTTATTCATCCAACAACTGGGCATATTGCCACCAAGGTGACAACAAAACACAAACCTGAGACTGAAGAGGCCTACCACATTCCTTTAAAAAGGAAAAATGTGGGTACTAACCCTTTCCTCCTCCTCTTCCATCACCTTCTTCTCCTCAGTTTCAACCCTTACTAATTTCACCTGAGAACTCACCACCACATACACCTGATAATCAGGATGATGGGGATGTTGCTGGGGACAATAAGCCAACACCTACAGACCCCTGGACAGATTACAACACCAATTCGCCCACAGGGAATGATCCTGATCTGTACCCTACCAAGCCTTCTCCACCGGACGACAGTGTAGGATACATAGAACTGTTGGGTAGAGCTGCTAACTACCATGGGGTTCAGTTGCATAAGGAATCCCTAGAAGAGGACTTTCTTTTCGAAACGCTCAGTAGTACTAAGTAAGTAAGTAAGTCCAGTATTTGTATAGCGCACGAATCACCCCCGAAGGGGTCTCTCGGCGCTGGGGGCCGTTGGGAAGATTAAGCGAGCTATTGCCCAGAGTCACATGGTGCTGGGCAGACCCCTGCCGCCGGAGCCAGGGATCGAACCGTGATCCCCAGCGTCAGTCGCCCTGGCTGCGGCGCCACACCTCTCCCCAGTACTCAAAAATCCTTGCACACACTCCCCATGCTCGAGGGTATGATCAGACACGTGGATGACATTTTTATTGATCCTGTCAGGGCACGTATAAGTATAAGCCGTCACCATCTGATCCAGCATACATAAGGGAGCAGTTACCATTGGATTTATTGGTAGTTTCCAACGCATGCAAAAGGGACAATTCCCAAACCACAGGAGATGCTCCACCCCAGACAAAGAATCTAAGTTGCTAGACGCTTCGGGGAAAAGAGCAGCCTCCCAGGCTGCAAACGTTTGGCGCATCTCCAATACCCAAGCACTTTTAGCTAGGTACGACAGGGCGCATTGGGATGAAATGGAGCAGTTGCTCCAATTTCTACCTGATGAGCACAAGTCCAAGGCGCAAGACCTAGTGCGGGAGGGACAGCTCATATCCAATAATTCAATCAGGTGCGCCCTAGATGCTGCGGACACTGTGGCCAAAGCTGTCAATACCAGCGTTCTTTTAAGAAGGCATGCCTGGTTACGCATTTCAGGTTTTAAACCAGAGGTTCAAACTTCTATCCTGAACACACCATTTGATAAGGAACACCTCTTTGTCCCTGTGGTAGATTCATCATTAGAAAAAATGGAGAAGGACATAGAGGTGGCCAAATCTATGGGAGCCCTCCAATTCACTGCAAGACGTGGTTCCTTTCGGCGCTCTTTCTATCGCAGAGGGTCCAAAAATACCTCCTCAGACGCTGCCTCTACCACCTATAAAGGCAACAATCAACCCTCTGCCTCTAAGGGTTGCTTCAGAGGGGGTTACAGAGGCAACAATGGCAAGGGTAGAGGTTCCAACACGCGCCTCCCCCTCCAATACCAAACAGTGACTTGCCTACACTCCCCCGACCATTTAACACCTGTCGGGGGGCGTCTTTCACATTTCCTACCGGTCTGGCAGTCGATAACTACAGGCAAATGGGTACTGGAAATTATCCGTTCTAGTTATTGCCTGGAGTTTACCAACAATCCTCCAAACATTCCTGCACGTTCACACAAACTGTCACCGGATCACTTACACCTCAAACAAGAGGTTCAGTCTCTCCTTTTAAAAGAGGCAATAGAGCCCGTACCACTACAATACCACGGGTTGGGCGCATACTCGGTTTATTTTCTCATACCCAAAAAGGATGGTTCTCTCAGGCCAATCTTGGACCTCAGAGAATTAAATCTTTACATACAGTCAGACCATTTTCACATGGTAACACTTCAACAAGTGCTCCCACTCCTGCAACAGGCTGACTTTCTGTCTACTCTAGACTTAAAGGACGCCTACTTCCATATTCCAATACATTCCGCTCATTGCAAATTTCTCAGATTTGTGATAGCGGGCCAACATTACCAGTTCAAGGTACTCCCCTTCGGAGTCACCACTGCTCCTAGAGTCTTTACAAAATGTCTGGCAGTAGTCGCTGCTCATCTTGGAAGACAACACATTCATGTCTTCCCCTACTTGGACGACTGGCTCATCAAAGCCAGTACGTATCCAAAGTTTCTCCAACATACTCACAGGACACTACAGTTACTGCACCAACTGAGGTTCACAGTCAATGTGTTGAAATCGCATCTCTAACCTTCCAACACTCAAAATTACCTAGGAGCCACTTTAGATGCTCAAAGGGCTCTGGCCTTTCCCAATGCAGCCAGAATTCGCAACATTCAGGCTCTAGTTCTCCAGTTTCAGTCCAATCACTCGCTTCCAGCTCGAATGTATATGCAACTACTGGGAATGATGGCATCTTGCATCATGCTCGTTCCCCATGCCAGGTTTCACATGCGTCCCCTACAGGAATGCTTAGCAAGTCAGTGGAACCAATCGCAGGGTCTGTTAACCGAACGAGTCAAGTTGGTAAGCGGCTGTACTCATTGCTCTCTGCAGTGGTGGAACACACAAGATGTATCAAAAGGCCAGCCCTTCATAGACCCAGTTCCACAGACAATGCTAACAGCGGACGCTTCCCTCACTGGTTGGGGGGCTCATCTTCAACACCACACAGCGCAAGGCCTGTGAAGTCAACAGCAAAAAAATCTCCACATAAACCATCTAGAGCTGCTTGCAGTGTTTCTAGCGCTCAAAGCATTTCAGACTCACCTGGTCGTCAAAGCTGTCCTAGTTCGTACCGACAACATGGCAGCTATGTATTACATACAAAAACAGGGGGGACATACTCTTGCCAACTGTTGCACTTGGCCCAAGACATTTGGAGGTGGGCCATTCACCACAAAATCTATCTCCTAGCGGAACACCTCCCAGGAGTGAACAATTAGATTGCCGATCTTCTCGGCAGACAGACAGCAAATACACGAATGGGGACTTCACCCTCAAGTTATCCTGCCATACTTTCAAAGTTGGGGAGTCCTTCAAATAGATCTTTTTGCCACACACCAAAATGTCCAAATTTCGCCTCCAGGTACCCACACCCACTCTCCAAAGGCAATGCACTATGGATGAACTGGACAGGGATATTTGCCTACGCTTTTCCGCCTCTCCCACTCATTCCATTAGTGGTTCGGAAACTCAAACAAACATCCCTCACACTGATCCTAGTAGCTCCTACATGGGCCCGTCAACCGTGGTTCAAAACCCTGTTGGAGCTGTCCCTAGTTCCACATCAAAAGCTACACCTCACATCCAGTCTCCTCACACAGAGCCATGGAGAAATCAGACACCCAGATCCCAAACAACTGAACCTCTTGATCTGGCTCCTGAAATCATAGAGTTTGGTTATCTAAATCTCCCACCAGACTGTATGAACATCATCAGAGAGGCCAGAAGGCATACTACAAGAGCCTGTTATGCAGCTAAATGGAAACGTTTTGTTATCTATTGCAATAACAACAACATTAATCCTCTTGATGCTTCAATACAAAATATCATTTGTTATCTGTTAGACTTGCAGCAGTCCGGATTAGCTTACACTTCAATCCGACTACATCTCGCTGCAATAGCTGCATATTTATAAAATAAATACATTTATCTCTTTTCAAAGTGCCAGTAATCAAAGCTTTCATGGAAGGACTTAAAAGAGTTATACCACCAAGACTTCCGCCTGCCCCAGTGTGGAATCTTAACATAGTACTCACAAGATTAATGGGACCACCTTTTGAACCCATGCATAAACGTGAGCCACAGTTTCTCTACTGGAAGACTGCTTTCCACATTGCAATCACTTCACTGAGGAGAGTGGGTGAACTACAGGCACTAACCATAAAAGAACCTTTTTTCCAACTTCACAGAGACAAAGTGGTTCTTCGTACTAACCCCAAGTTTCTACCTAAGGTAGTTTCTGCCTTTCATATCAATCAGTCGGTTGAATTACCAGTATTCTTTCCTCAACCTGATTCAGTGGCAGAACGAGCTCTACACACCTTAGATGTCAGAAGAGCCCTTTTATATTACATTGAAAGGACAAAATCATTTGGTAAAACCAAACAACTTTTTGTTGCTTTTGCACCACCACACAAGGGCAGTCCCTTATCCAAGTCAGGTATTGCCAGGTGGATTGTTAAATGCATTCAAACTTGTTATGCAAAAGCAAAAAGAACTTTAACTATACCCCCTAGAGCGCATTCCACTCGTAAAATAGGGGCTACTATGGCTTTCTTAGGAAACATCCCCTTAGTTGACATTTCTAAAGCTGCAACATGGTCTACACCGCACACATTCACCAAGCACTATTGTGTAGATGTGTTAGCGAGACAACAAGCTAATGTGGGCCAGACAGTACTTAGAACACTGTTTCAGACAACTCCAACAGCTACAGGTTAGCCACTACTTTGGGAGAATACTGCTGTATAATCTATCCAAAGCATGTGATCTACAGCTCACATGCCTCGAACGGATAATGTTACTTACCCAGTAAACCTCTGTTCTTGGAATGTACAGCTGTAGATTCACATGCCCGTCTTGGCCCATCATAGACCGGAGCCACCTCTCTTGGCCGTCGGCGAACTGAGGTTTGGTGTTCCGACAGATTTTGTGTCTATGGTGTCTTTTCAAAAGTCGAAACCCTGTACAGACAGCCGGGAAAGAAAGGAAGCAGAGTATATCAGCTTGGGACGCGCTTACCTTCACTCTGCCACAGCCGTGAGGGAAACGGCATTCACACATCTCTCCCCATTCCCTGCCAGCCGTGAGGGGAACGGCTCATCCATCTAAAGCGCCAGGGTTCTGCCGTGAGGAGAACGGCACAGGGACTACAACGCCCAGCTGCCAGTGCTGGACGCCAGCTGACGATGCCATCGTGACGCCCGGAGGCGCGTGAAAAAGCGAGACGGCCTCCCGCAGCACGGGACGCGCGCGGCCAGCACCCGGGCCAAGGGCAGGCCCGTCCTGCGCCCGTCATCGACAGGAAGAGGCAGGGCAGGGCCACCCTCCTGTCATCCAGCCGTCGGTTGGGGTCCAGGCCAAACAGGCAGACTATAATTGGACACGGTACTGTGCCATTTGACTTTATACTCGAATGGATCCTTTGGGATAGAGTGTGAGCCGCTACCCTAAACACTCAGTTTCCTTACCTGGCCGCCCGTATCTATACCCTACCAGACTTTATTGGCTTATATTGTGTTTTATGATTTTGTTACCTAGTTGTACTTAGGCCAGCACTAGCTAACCGTTTACATTGTTTTTATACTTCTAACCAAGTTTTCCTTCCTTGGAATATGGGTAAACAAAAAACTATGGCGGGTATACCGGTGGGAAGCAGTAGTAGTTGTGGAGCTGGGAAGGGGAAGAAAGCTAGAAAGGTCCAAAAACATGCAGCTGGCAACTGTGTCATCGATAGAATTGACACTCTTGTTAGCGAGTGTGAGGCCAACCTAGCATCCGACCAATCAGGGCCATGTATTAATGGCCAATTATCAACCATAGACACCAGCCCGCTACGTCTAACAACTATCCCCACAATGTTCCAGAAGCACCCCAAAAAGGGTAAACATGTTTATAGCACTACATCACTAGAGGTCAAAACTTTAGGGAAGGCGAAGGGACAGAAAGAGGTCGCTGCTATCACTGCATCCCCAGATCTCACTACTAGCGACTTAGAGTCTGAGCACTACTCTACTGTCCCCTGCTCCAATAGGTTTGCCCCTCTTGCCCCACAAGTCATTGCTGCTGATATCAATGACACCAGAGAGGTTCTCCAGCTGCCTAGTCCAATGTTAGCGCAGTGTAGCAACGATCAAATAAAGCTTGCTCCGTATGAAACTACCCAGTCCATCAATATTCTTAGGAGTGAGATAGTTATTATGAGGCGTATGATTGAGGACCTAACCACACTGGTTAAAACACTACTAACGAGTTTCATCCTGCCACTTGCATGCCATTCCGCCACCTAATGCAAACCAATCTACGGAAGTAATAAACTAGTTGCCACCAAATGAAAGGGGAAGATCAACTGATGCTGCTACTTCTGGTTCAGCACCCTTTACTAATTCTTGCCCCCAAACATCTAAAGCTGATTTTCGTAACAGGGCAAAGGCTTTAACTCCTAATGTTCCTTGCATCCTAAAGGCTTATGTGCCAGGAGACTCCTTGGCACCAGCCACTCCTACATCTTGGCTGGGGCAGGGAAGCTCCAGTCATACATCAATGTGCCCGTCCTATGCGCCAAAACTATCTCCCCAGGCCCAGCAATTACACACTGTGTCCTCCTCCCATGGCCAAAAAATTCTTATGACAAATGTCCCCAAGCTTGGTCCTAACAAAGCCCAGGAAAGCTACGACTCCCTAACCAACAAAGTGATCCACTGGATTCGACATAGTAGGGGCTGTCGTTCTGTGATACGTGAGGACATTATCGCCACTCGCAGATGTTCGTTCTCTGAGCGAGCGTTTGATCACATTGAACTCACGCTCGCTACTACTGATTTGGCGGAGAATCTACTCTCCCTGGAATATCGAACTTGCCCTCCCTCCAACTCAGCTATTCAATTCAGACGCATCCAATCATTTGCAGAGGCTGGAATTACAGATACCCAAGGTCGACTGACTAAAGACAGAACAGATCACAATCACTGACTCAGTCATCGCTATAGTGAACCCTATGAGAAACTCCCAAATCTGCTCTTTTTCCCCTGCAGTAGAAGAGACAGTCACAGCCATCTCCGGGCATATGGGACCAAGTTTCCCCTTTTGCTCTGCACAGAATAACCACAAAGTAGGACCCAGGACAGCACCAGGTCACCAAGTGCCACCATGCCCATTAGAGAGGCCAAGTTTGACAACAATGGGGAACGCTACACTGGTTACGGCTATAACAACTGCCAAGCTTAGGCTCATTTCTTGGAATGTAGCGGGCTTACAAAACAAACTCTTACTCCCACACTGGAATGAACACATAGAGGGTTTTGATTTATGCATCTTCCAGGAGACATGGAGTCTGGAGCCACTGTATAAATCTGGCTATGCTTGTTTTTGTGTACCAGCCACCAGTGTGGGGAGAGGGCGGCCCTCAGGCGGTCTGATTATCTAGGTGAAGATTGCTCTAGGACTTCGCATTCACACTCATACAACTGCAAGTCATGATATTTTGAGACTTCCTATTAAGGGCCCTAGAGAGGGAGATAGTTTGGATCTGTTCAATGTTTATATTAGAGGAACTAAGGGGGGGCGCTCGTCCCCTGCCATCGCAATTCTCGAGCAAGCTTTAACTAACCGTTTGTCTTGCTCGGGAATTGTGATCGCAGGCGACTTCAATTGCACTTTTGAGCCCCTGAGCTCGGACGACACACTTGAGCATGAGGGTTCTGACAGCAGATGGGCGGTCCCTCCACTTGATTTACCTCCTATTAAGAAATGGACCAATGTAGCAATCCAGATTAATGCTCTGATAAGAGTTTGATCTATGGGCAGTTAATGGTAGAACTCCCTCGAATAGGATGGAGGCCAACACTTTCAATAGAATCGGCTGCCAATCACGGATTGACTATATTTTAGTTGATTCAAAACTATGGGACGAGTCAATTGATATGCTTGTGGCCACTACGACTGATAGCGACCATAATCCTTTATGCATGACTATGAAGAACCCGTGGGTGCCGCAATCTATCCCAAAGATCAGCCGGGCAGTCTGTTTTGGCACTGACATTGTCCCCTCTAACTGCAAAAGGTACTTAAAATGGCACAAGGTCTCCTCACAAGGCTCAAACCTAGCAGCCATTCAAGACATCTTGACTAAGAATTCAGCAGAACTCCAGGCGGCAGTCGCAGACGCAGTGGAGTGGGATACAGTTTCTGCCATCCATTCTAGTACCACAAACTTGTTGTCTTCCTGCTTCGAAGCACCATGTAGACCTAATACTCCGGCTGGCATCAAAAAGAACCGGCACCCATGGTACTCCAAGAACTGTAAGCTAAAAAGACAGGCCCTGATTGAAGCAATTAGAACTAAAAATTGCCCCAGGGTCAAATCGGCTAGGAAGGATTACAAGGTCGCCCTGCACAAAGCTAAGATTGAGTGGGACGAACGGTATTGGCAGGAACTAAAGGACGCGTGCCTCGGGAAGAACAGGAATGAATTTTGGTCATTAGTTAGCCGGGGTAATTACAGAGCTTTAGACACTCTGCCCAACCATATCACCGACCACGAATGGCATGCCCATTTTGTCAACTTATATTCCAATACAGAGGATGGAGGTCTGGAGGAGCCATGTGGCTCCACAGACGTCTCTCCAGTAGGGGAAGTCTGTGACTATTTTTCGCGGGCCGAAATAGAGGCAGCGATTATGAAGTTGGTCCCTGTCAAAGCCCCAGGAATAGATGGTCTGCCGGGAGACTTATACCTTTCCGACCCCTCTAGGTGGTCGCTTTACCTCCAGCAACTGTTTAATGCCATAGCCGTTGGATGCCCTGTCCCAAAATCCTGGAAAGGTGCTGTAGTGGTCCCTATTTTCAAAAAAGGGGACAAAGAAGATCCCGCAAACTACAGGCCCATAAGCCTGATTGACGTCATGCAAAAGATCCTGGGCAGGGTTCTCCTGCAGAGAATTCAATCTTGGTGCAATGAGGAGGATATCCTCTCCCAATACCAGGTGGGGTTTAGGGCCAGTACTGGGACGATAGAGCAGGCATTCAGGTTATTGCTTATTTTTTGGAAGGTGGTCCTTATTGGAAAGGGCAGTCTCTACCTGGCGTTTATTGATCTTAAGACCGCATTCGATCTGGTACCTAGGTCCAGACTGTGGCAGACACTTGGTGATATGGGCATTCCAACCCTAATCTATTGATTCGTCTGCACGAGGGCAATCATCCCCAGGTGAGATGGAGAGCCCAAGGTGAACTGACGGAGGAGATTCCCGTTGGTAAGGGAGTCCGCCAGGGTTGTGTGATGGCCCCCACCCTGTTCTCCTTATACGTGAACGGGGTGGTGAGGTTTCTTCAGGAAGATCCAGCCGATGCCCCGATCCTGGCGGGCGAGAAAGTACAAACGCTTTTGTTCGCTGACGACACCTTATTGGTGTCTAAGACTCCATGTGGGCTGCAAAAACTAATGAACAATTACCAATCCTTCTGCGACTCACGAGGTCTAGTTATTAACACCACTAAGACGAAGCTCATGGCCTTCAACCCCCACAAATCCTTCAGAAATAATATCACCTTGAGTATCTGGGCATCCGACTCTCTGATAATATGCATTGGGGGCCACATCTCGCAAAAATGCTCTTGAACCACAAACGGGTAACCGGGGCAATAACTAAAGAACATCGCTCATCGTATAGCAGGCCGGTCGCCCCGGCTCTCGTAGTTTATGATGCCAAGGCTGTTAGCTCAGCCCTTTACGGAGCCGAGCTATGGGGGTATGAAAAGGTTGAAGAACTAAGCAGGTCTGAGCATAAGTTTTTGCGGGATTTGGTATCGCTTCCACGCAATACCCCGTTAACACCGCTAAAGTATGACATGGGCAGACGGTCGATAATGGACATTGTCAAGCTCCGCCCATTGTTATTCTGTGCTCGTATGAGGCGTACTCCTGAACTTGCTAGTTACGCTGCAGCCTTGACGGAGGTACTGAACTTAGATGTGGGCCATAGGATCAGGTGGTTATCCTATGTAAAGAAAACTATGATACAGCTTGGCCTTAAAGAGTCATGGGACACCCAAACCCCTCCGAGGAAGGAGGATCTCAAGCGTTACTATTGGGACTGGGTGGACAGTCGGGAGCATAGCAAGCCAAACAATGGGAGACTAACAGACGAATTCCTTATGGCCAAGCACACCAGAGGCCTAGAGCCTTTCTATGGACGTGATTCAAGTCCCACGAGATAGGGCTTTGTATATCCAGTTCAGGTTTGGCTCTCTCCCCATTAATGCTGTAACATCGAAGTGGGATCGTGCTGTTGACAGAACAGAAAGTTGCCCTTGCTGCGGTGCCTTGCTGGAGAGTGTCGCCCACGTCATGTTTGTTTGCCCAGCCTACAAGATTCAAATGGCTGAGACCTATCTGCAGTGGCATGGGCACACATGACCATCGGGTTGCTCTCCGCATTTTAAAATCTGAACCTAGTGTCCTTTTTTCGTGTGGGGTGGCCAAGTTTTTGAGCCACGCCTGGCTACTCAGGCGTAAAGCACTGAGAGGGGCGATTTTTCCGTAGGTCCTGTTCTATCCATGCAAAAGTCAAGAATGCTGTCTGACGTTCCATCCTATAACACTTCAGTCCAGCTAGTCCGGTCATTAACAACGTAGAACATCCCTCACCAAGGACACAACACCAGCACCCTATATGAATTGGCTGTGATGGATGTGTCACATTATCTTTTCCTCGCCGTTTTACATACTCAGCCTGGGTTTCTCAGAGGGCCTGAATTTGCTCTAACCTGCACACATTTCTAGGATATTATGTTCTTAATGTCACCTGTTTTATCCTTTGGTTTTAAAATGTTGTGTAATCATGTTTTACCGAGCCTGTTCCTGTATTCAAGGGTTTTTAATCTTGATCTTATGTTTTTAATTTTTTATAACAAAGGTCTAACAATGCTTTTATGACACAAGTTGTCGAAATAAAGCTAATGATGATGAGATTCACATGCGCCCACCCGCCTCCCCGGGTACCTGTAACTGTTGCAGCTCTCTATCTTATTCTACATACATACGCATGGACATCTCTATTCTTTACTTTCTAACTCCATTGTCACCCTCTGCGGGAAAACAATCTAACAATGGAGTCGATGCCCTTGCGCACTATCACCGAAATGAGTAGTCGCCTACCTCGTGACTGGAAAAGACTTCTTCGAAGAAAAACAAATTGCAAACATCCGGACCCAACACTAGATGGCAGGAGTATGCAAAGCATGTGAATCCATAGCTGTACATGCCAAGAACCAATGTTTACTGGGTAAGTAACATTATCCTTCCTCCCATAGGACTGCATTGACTGCTTTCTTGTGAAACTTGTTTAAAGAGTGGAGTTGGTTTTGTATGAGAACTTGAAAAACTACAAATGTCTAAAAACGGTGTTACTTACCATTTCTCTAGGAAATGTCGCAGTGTGATATCTAGGCATATCACACAGTAGAAAAGGTAATCCATAAAGTAATCAAAAGTAATCTAACAGTAATTTCAACTGTATTCAAAGTATTTATAAACCTGTAACAGTCATTTTCATTCAGCTTGCTTGTATTCAACCTGCCTTGAAAAGTACCATTTACACTTACCTGTGCCAGGCTTGCTTGGTTCTAAAAAAAATTATATAACTAAAATATTTTTATACAAATTGGTCTGAGTTCAGTCTTTGTGTGTGACATTTGCTGCCTGAGTGTGTACAGCAAATGCTTAACACTACCCTCTGATAAAGTCTTACTGCTCGCCCACACTACCACAAATGGAGAGTAAGGTCTTTCTACTTTTACCTCTGCCTACCTTTGGGGTTCCGCAGGACTCTGTGCACACTATACCTCATTTTGGTATAGTATATACAGAGCCAGCTTCCTATAGGTGGTGTTCTGCATGGAGAAGAATGTGGTCATGAATGGCCCAATGCCAGATCACCTGCGCTAGCTTGGAGAGCTGTGGTGAATCCGTGCCGCTTTGTTTTTGGATGTAAAACATCGTCCGGTTGTGTGTACAAATGAGGACTGTTCTGTTGTGAATTAGTTTGTAAAGCATCTGGAGCACTACATGGACTGCCATTAACTCCAGGAAATTGATATGTGCAGTTTGTTATTGTGAAGACCATTAGCAATGCCTAAATGTGCTCTCCTGCCCATAAGGGAGGTGTCTGTGGTGAAGGTCACCTGCAGGTGAGGGTCGAGAAACTATCTGCTCAATAGAACTTTTTTTGGTTCCACCATTGCAGTTTGTGCTAAATTCTGTGCTCCACCACCAACACTAGATCCTCCCACTGTACCCTGTCACCTGTAACCATGGTCTGGCAAGAAATTTTCCCTGAAGTGGGCAAATATGCAAGCGTGCATTTGGGGCTATCACAATATAATTTGCTAACATTCCTAACAGTTTCACAATTGCCCTCACAACTGTAGGACTTGATGTCTAGTAAATGAGAAGCTGCCTTTGAAATGTTAAACTCTCGTTGTTGGGGGAGGCTTTGCCTGAAATATTGGCAGTGTGCTTGCTAGGAGGATGGCGATGTGGAAATGGGCATCCTTGTGATCAAGGGTCGCCATCAAGGCCCCCCATGCAGACTCGATGGCAACACTTGCAGAGTTGTAATTCTGACTCGATGGCAACACTTGCAGAGTTGTAATTGTGAGATGATGTACTGGACTGAGAAGCAATAGATCGAGTATCAGTCGTTGTGTTCCATCTTTTTTGGGGATGAGGAAGTATAGTGAGTAAACTTCTTGTCCCTATTGATGTGCTGGGATTAGATTGATTGCTTCCTTTAGAAACCATGCTTGTACCTGCTTGTGAAGATGCCTTTGGTGGCCCTGAGTGATGTAATACCTGCGTGGTATGGAACTCTAAACCCTGCCCATGGACAAAGTTGGAGTGCATCTACTGGTTTTAAGTTATTTTTTCCCATTCCCAGAGGTACAACCTCAGTCTTTCGCCATCAGGTGTTTGGGGGTCGGGAGGAATCCATGGAAGGTCACTGTTTTTTGGCAGAGGTGCCCTTCCCTTGGGCGGCTCTTACTTTGCTGCTGCTGTGGCTCGGAAAACTTCCCCTGGACTGCTGCTTGAGTGAAGGACTTTACTGAAACATTTTATGCAACTGATAAAGTGGTTGTTGGGAGGTATAGAGGCATGAAAACCACCTATAGCCTGAATTGGTGCTCACAAAGGGGACATATATGTGTTAAGTTGTACCTCTGGTTTAAATTATGATTCCCTTAGTCAAGCATGATGTTTAAGGAGGATGTATGTATTTATCTCCATGGAGGCAGTGTCAAGTGCTTTCCTGCGCTAGTACCTTTCCAAACTTTCCATAAGCCTCGGGGAGATTGCCGATTAGCTGTTCCATCTCCTCCCAATGGTATCTGTCGTATCTTGATAGGAACCTCTCTGAGTTGGCTATAAATCATTGTGTGCTGATTCTTACAAAGACAGGTGGACGAGGAGATATTTCAAAGCTTTATTGTACACAGGAGCGGCCCCCGGTTGGCGACCTCTCATACAGCAACCGTCGCTTCAACTCCGGGAACACGTTCTCGAAGTAGAAGCACCTAAACATTCCACAAGGAACACTATGACACTAGCCATAACACATCTCCTCCTCCTCTTCTTAACAGAATAACATTTTGCATAAAATAATATCAACAAATTAAAACATAAAAACATGGGAGTACAGAATGATCAAGCATTACAGCAAACTAAACTAATTACATACGTATGATTCCAAATACTTGGGCTTAGATTTTTTTTTTTTTTAAGCAAACTTTGATTGTTACTTAATAACGACCATGTGTCCTATCAAGGACATTACAGCATTTCCGTTTTTCGGATTTTCAAATCGTGTACAAATCTCCAATTAGCACAGGTTAAGTAGCAGATTGCTTAATCAATACATCATACTATAGTCAACACGGAGATAATACAGTTGATCTGTACATACAAATGTGTCGGTATATCTCTGGAAAGAATTACATTTCACAATCATCAAAACATTCCCAATAACATGAGCCCTCCTTCCCACAACCCCCCCCCCCACCCTCCCTCCTGGTCTGTCCGTACTTGAGGACCTCCCATCCTGCCTCCTCTGTGAGATGTCAGAAGCTATCTACCATCACTGACCTGCTATTAGAGTCTAATCGCCGTGATTTCGGCGCGACCCCAGCTAACCATATCATCTTGCCATACAGACAACGGGGGGCACCTGGGTGATTTCCATCTCATGGTGATCGCCCTTATAGCTAATATAAGAGCCAGGTCTAAGAAACGGAGCTGCCACCCGCAAGGCGCCAGGTCTTCTTCGCAGACCCAGTAGGCACTCTATAGGGTTGTTATGAATTGTGAGGTGTGTAATCTCCCCAATTACGGATCGGACCGTATCCCAGTAATCCCTGAGGTGAGGGCAGGCCCAGAGCATATGGAGAAAACCAGCCTCATCTGTTTTGCATCGTGGACAACTGTGTTGGGCCTCGGGAAACATGTGCTGGATCCTCTTTGGGGTCAGGTAGGACCTGTGGAGTACCATGGTTTGTATAAATTTAAGTTTAGCATTGCGAGAGACTCGCTTGGGGTGTTCTAGTATGCTCTCCCAGGCTTTATCAGTGAGTTCCGGTTCTGAGGCTTCTGACCATTTTGTACGGAGGGCAGTGAGTGAAACAGCGGCCTGCACCCTGATGCCAGTGTACAGCCATTTAACTAGGTGGCCACCCTCCCCCATGTAATACAACATGTGCACTAGCTCGTGTCGTGAGGGTTCAGCGCGCTGGGGCGCCCACATCCTCTTGATGTAATAAGCTACCGCTGCATGCAATAAATACAGGCGATCTGGTGCGCCTGTGACCTGCACAAAGGTGTCGTGGTTTAGTAAGGTGCCATCGTTGAAAAACAAGCCAACCTCCTCCACCCCGGCCTCCTCCCAGTCTTGTAATCGAGTCCTAGTGAGTCTGCCCCCAGGGGCTGGAAGCCCCAGGAGGGGGATATTACCCACGTAGGGGACTGCATTTGGGGTGTAACGTAGCGCCTTCTTCCAGCACTGAAGTGCCGCTTTAAGCAGCGGGGGCCCGTCCGGGGGAATTGCCATTTTTGGGAGCAATAAGGTGTGAAGGGCCCCTCGGTCCAAGTCGTGGGGAGCATAGCCTATTTCCTGCAGGTTCCTGCCGGCCGTCCAGTAGGACAACCACTGGAGCTGACCAGCGTAATAATACGCCCGAAAGTCGGGGACACCCAAGCCCCCCTTATGGGGCTCAAGTTGTAGTTTCTTGAGGCCAATCCTACGTCTACCCTTCCCCCAGATGAGTTCCGAGAGAAGTGTGTCCAGGATGCGGAAAGTGGATTGTGGGACTAGTAGGGGGAGATTTACGAAAAAATAGAGGAGACGGGGCAGCATCACCATCTTAGAGACAGCGATCCGACCCATGACTGATAGGGGGAGAGATATCCAAAAGGCGATACTCGAGCGGAGGGCAGTGATTGCCCTCATGAGGTTTCCATCCAGTTGGTCAGACTGAGCCCGATATATGTGAAGCCCCAGGTATTTGAAAGTCTGATGTGCTACAGGCAAACTATAGGTGCCGAATTGGTATATATCTGGATGGGGCCCGTCCTGAAAAAAGAAAGCGTTAGATTTCCCCTCATTGATGGCAAGTCCCGAAATACGCTCAAAGGCGGAGAATATATTGGGGAGAGGCTCTGCCCCGACTGTGAGGTCACGTAAATAAATAAGAATGTCGTCGGCATATATGGAGATTAGATGTGCAGTGCCAGCTATTGGTAACCCGAGTCGTTTGCCCGACTGTCTCAAAGCTATGGCTAGCGGTTCTAACGACAGGACGAACAGTAGGGGCGAAAGGGGGCATCCCTGCCTCGTACCCCTGTGTATAGTATATTTACAGGAAATATGGTTCCCAGTGCGCGCCCTAGCAGTGGGGTTAGAGTGGAGCAGCCGTATCCATTGGATGTAGTCGGGAGGAAGGCCAAAGCGTTGTAAGGCCGCAAACATATAGCTCCAGGTTATGAAATCAAAAGCCTGTCGTAAGTCCAATGCCAAACAGCCGGCGCTCTCATACACCCCCGGGGTGGCCTGCATGACATGGTGTAGGCGTCTGATATTTAAGGAGGTACTGTGTGTAGGGAGGAATCCGCATTGGTCTTTATGTATGAGTGTATTTAAGACGGGGAGCAGTCGGTTAGCTAAAGCTTTACTAAGGATTTTGTATTCGGTCGCTAGCATGGACAAGGGCCTGTAATTGGATAGATCCGTACCGTCGCGTTCCGGTTTAGGGAGGGAGACCACCAGGGCTTGCATGGTGGAGTGTGGCAGGTGGCCGGAGGACAAAGCCGTCTTATAAAGTTCCTCCAGTTTTGGGACAAGAGTATCTGAATAAGTGGCATAAAATTCTGGGGGCAGGCCATCCAGACCTGGGGTTTTATTGCGGTTAAGGCCTTTAATCGCCGCTCGTATTTCATGCTGGGTAATGGAGCCCAAGAGGCCTTTCTGTTCGTCCGCTGTAAGGCAAGGGAATGTAAGGTCGTTAAGGAATTCGTCCATTAGCGCGTCTGTGGTGTGTGGCGGTGCAGCATATAGATCACTGAGGTAAGTGCAGAAGGTCTCATTAATTTCGAGTTGTGTGTGCACTAAGCCCCTAGTTGGGGAACGTATGCATGTAATGATAGGTGTTTCCGGGCTGTCACGCAGTATCCGGGCTAGCAAGGTACCTGATTTGTCTGCCTCAACATGCTTTCGTTGCGTGTAGGCCTGGTGATCTATAACTCGGAGTGTTTCTAGGGTCTCAGCGTGTCGGATACGGGTTTCGCGCAGTGAATCCCGTTTGTCTGGGTCCGTAACTGCTGCGTGTTCCAAGTCAGTCAGGAGGTTCTCTATGTTAATAAGGTTTTGATGGACTTCCTGTCTGGCCCCCACTATGGACCCAAGTGCAGAACCTCTCACCACCACCTTTAGCGCATCCCACTCAACGAGGTGGGAGGAAGCTGTTTTCCAATTTTCAGAAAAAAAATTTGTAATGGTCGTTGATAACGTGGCGCGGAACGGAGTAACCTCCAGGAGCTGGGGCCATAACCTCCACGTAGGGACCGGGGTGGGAACTCTACCCCATGACAGTGTAATTTCTAAGGGGTTGTGGTCTGAAAAGGTCTTGGCTAGATAGGTGGAGTGGTGTATCTGTGTGGTGACAGTGTGGGAGCATAAAAACCTATCAATCCGGGTGTGGAGCTGATGGACTGGTGAGTAAAATGAGTATTCTCTGTGTGTGGGGTGCAGCTCTCGCCATACGTCTCTTAGCCCCCAACCAGTCAGCCATGTGTTCAGGAGATCAGCTTCCTTTCGGGCACCTGCACTATGTAGGGGGGATGGGATCTGTCTAGTGCCACAACTAGTACGGCATTGCAATCGCCGCCCAGAATCCAGGGAATCTTGTCCCATCCTGTCAGAGCCACACTTAACCGTTGGAAAAACTTATCCTGATCGAAATTCGGAGCATAAATACTTCCCAGTACGACCGGTAGCCCATCAAGGGTACCCTTCAACAGTATATAACGGCCCTGATCGTCTACACGGCGGTCCAGTTCTGTGAACGGGACCCCGTGGCGAATCCATATGGTGGCCCCTAGTGCGAAAGCCGAATAATTAGTGGAGAACACGTCCCCTCCATTTTTTACGGGTCTTTAAAGCCTCCGACTCCATGAGGTGGGATTCCTGGAGGAAGACAATTTGTGCCTTCCGCCGAAGGTGTGCATGGACCCGGTGCCTTTTATGTACTGCCCCCAATCCTCTCGCGTTCCAGGTCAGCAGGTTATATGAGCCTAAGGTGGAGCGGTGGAGAGGCATGATTGGTCACTATAATTGGAGCTCCCCCTAAATCGGAGCCATGTGGGTGTTACAGACCAGGAGTACCCCATTCTCTTTGAACTAAAAATACTCGGCGCAGCCATTAAACTATGCTGTGCCAAACCAGAAACTTCAACAGTCAAAACCCATAATGGGGTGCGTTCGCTTTGTGGGGGAACGGAGCCGCCATTCATATTGTTAGGTACTTAATTACAGCGCTCCGGTGGCTCAACGGTACCCGGGGGGGTATAGAACACGGATTACAATATGCACAAGAGAAGATCGCCTTAGGTGTGAGCATTAGGGACTGAGCGAGTGGCGGGGAGCCCATGGGGTGACGATCAGAGTTCAATCGCCGTCTCCAGGGGCTCTAGACGCCTATATAATACAAACGGTGTTAAAACAGTGCAGAACATATACACGCTGCTGGGACATAACCGTATAGGCTACACACATGCATTGATAAAGATATGAGGGTGGCTGGTGGTCCAGCAACAAAGCGTGAGTGACCTCTCCAGTGGAAGATAGCGAAGTGGCAAATCCGGCCCTTTCAATTGTCCACCAAATCGTCCACGGTCTGAGGCGTCACTGAGGGGAAAAGATTAATGCTATCAGAGTCCGATTGGATGGTGCTGTCTTCCGAGTCAGTTGCAATCTTAGTGTGTCCATCCCTGAAGGATCCTGCCACGGCCAGCGCTGCTACTCTTTCCGACCTCTGCTGGTCATGTGTCTGACCAATTATGCCGGAGTCCTGCGTACCCGTCGTGCCCCGAAGGGCGCCGGGTGTCTTAGGCTTAGTAGAGCCGTGGCGTGACAAACTCGATGGCCGGTCCTGGCTCAATGCTGGCCCCATCACTTCCAGCCACTCTTCCGCATCATTTGGGCTGTCAAAGAAATAGGATTTCCGCTCGTAGAGTACTTTTAGCCGGGCCGGGAATAAGAGAGCGTATTTTAACTGTGCCTCTCGTAGTTTTTTCTTGACGACTTGGAAGGAGGTCCGTTGGCGCTGTACCCTGATGGAGTAATCGGGATAGAGCGAAATCCGCTGGTTTTCAAATTGGATCGGTGCTTGTTCCCTCGCTTTTTGTAAGAGCACATTGCGGTCCCTGTAATTTAAGATTTTAACAATCGGGGGTCGTGGGGGCGCCCCCGCTCTCGGCGCTCCCGTGGGTATCCTGTGCGCCCTCTCCACACAAAAGTAGGGGGAAAGACCCTCCTGGGCGACGTAGTCCCTAAACCAGGTTTCCATGAAGTCCACCGGCTTGGGGCCCTCGCTGTGTTCTGGAAGACCAATCACGCGGATGTTGTTCCGGCGATTCCTGCCCTCTGCGTCTTCAACTCTGTCCTGGAGGCCGTTGATTTGTTGCTGAAGTTGGGTTATCTGAGTGGTATGGTCCGTTAGTAGTGGTTCCATAGTGGTCAGGGCCTTCTCATGTTCTTGGACTTTGTCTGCGAGCTTACCATGGTCTGCTCGGAGGAGGGTGAGGCCACTCATAAGGGTTCCGATCTGCAGTTCTATCGCTCTGCGGGATTCTTTGACCTCTTTGAGGATTAGGTCCAGCTTATCCGGGGGGGTCTCAACGGACTCAGAGGAGGAAGCGTCCGGTGATCTGGGTCTGGCGGCGTTTTCAAACTCCCCAGAGGGCCCCCCCCCACACTGGAGTTGCTGTCCGTGGGCTTTCCCTTGGGTCTCCCCATATTCACCCCCTCGTCTATTAGGCAAGTTTGGTATAGGTAAAGTGAGGGGGTTCCTCCTGGTGTGCGCTTGGTTAAACTGGAGCGCAGTAGGGCAGTCTCTTCTGTAGGCGTGGGACCCGGCCAGGGGGACGTAGGCCGTTCAGGGACACAGACAACACCGACTCACCCCTCTCTCCAGTTCTTACAGCGGTGCAGAGGGCCTCCCAGGGGCGCCTTATGCCGAAGACGGTTCACTCCTACCTGCTATTCAGTGTAGTGCAAGGCTCAGGGGCACGTGGCAGCCGTCTCCCACTAGTCCAACTGTTCCACATCAGTGTCAGGATGTTAAGGGTCGGGGGGAGGGTCACGCCGACTGTGGTCCGGGTCGTTCAAGGCTGACCCCAGCCGCTCCGCACTAGGCCTCACTGCGCCCACTCAACAGCACCCCCTCCCGGCGTGCAGAGAGGCTCCAGGTCTGTGGGGTGTAGGAGACGCCGCCACGCGTCTGCCCGCTGCCGTTCCAAGATTTATCACTTCCACGGGGAGGGGGGGGGCGGCCCCCAGACACAGGGAGCCCACCGCCTTCGCTGGTATATGCGCGTGGGGGCCTCCCGCCAGCCACCGACTCCGTACACCGGGGCCCCCAGCAATGCCTTCCCTGGCGTCTTCACGGCTCGGCAAGGACGGGGGGGGGGAGTCCCGCAGTGTGCCGTTCAGGGAGGATCAGCCCGCCCAACCAAGCAGCACCGTCCACCCGGTGTCAGCAGTCCTCCCCCGCATGCAGCAGGATGTCTCGCCTTGCTGGCCCGCCCAGGCCGCTCTCCTCAGTAATCAGGTGGCAGGTGTGGCTGGAGAAAAGAGGGGAGAGGAGGCCCGCACTCGGCCCAGCCCCGCCGCGATGCACCTGCTCTCATCGTCGTCTGGTCTGCCGAGCCGCGGGCCGAGCAGTCCTGCCGATGCCGTCTGGGCTCCGCAGATCTTAACTCAGCCGGCACGTAATGCCGGCGCGGTACTCCCGGTCAGGCAGGGACCGCCGCCGACCGCATAGGGGGTCACCAGGCGCACCGACTCTCGAGAGCCGGCAAGGGCCGCAGCACACCAGGCCCAGCGGAGCGCCGCAGGCAGGCCGCACACCCCGCGGTCTCAGCTGAGTGCCGCCAATCGTCGTGCCGCCGCAGCTCCTCCGGGTCAGATCCCTCCGGGTCATCAGCAGCAGAGCCCGGGACCCCGTAGGCGGCGTGGGTGACTCGCAGGACGGCGATACTGCAGGATAAGTCCCCCAGGGTCCGGAGCCTCACCAGCTCGCGTCCGCCATCTTGGGCAGCTAGCCACGCCGCCCTACTTGGGCTTAGATATACATCGCAAACTTAGAGCTCTAAACATTTCCATGGGTCTGTTAAATCTTACAGGTTTGCTGGAGCTGCTACCACCACAATCCCTTTCCATGGATCTGCTGGAACTGTCACCACTCTCCTTCAACCACTCTCTACATTCCGCATCATTGCATTTGGCCACCTTTCTAGTGTTCCACCATCTACCATCATCCAACTTGACAACATTCCCTCTTACTTCCACAATCCTTTTTGGAATGGATAACTTTGAACAGCCTTTCTTTTGAAGATGATCGGAATGCACTCTGACCAACATGCCTTTGTGAAATGCAATACGTTCTTTTCTTACATTATCGTTGTGACTGAGTCTGTATCTTGTCTGATATTTGTCCACTTTGTCATGTAAAACTTTGTAATTAACATCAATAGTACCAGCCCTAGCCATCCATGCCGGAGCTGCAACAGTACATGGCACCCTGCCTTTCAGCAAACTAAAAGGGGTAACCCCAGTTGCAGAATGGGGTGTAACACGATAGTTCCATAACATCTATTTAGCTTGATCCTTCCAACACAAGCTACTGTGCCTGGCTAATTGAATACTCTCGCACAAAACAGGGTTAAAACGTTCAACCATCCCATTCCCCCTAGGGTGATAAACAGGAGTTCTGCAATGTTTAATACTCCATCTGCCCAGAAAGGTGTTGAACTCCTCAGATACAAATTGAGGACCATTGTCCGTTAACATTTCTGCAGGACACCCCTCACGCCAAAAAATATCCTCACAAAAAGCAATAATATTTTTGATTTAACCTCCTTTACAAAACCTACTTCAGGTCATTTGGAAAAGAAATCCATTAAAACTATTGCATATTTTTCCTCAGCACCTAAACCTTCAAAAGGGCCACAAATGTCCATGGCTAACCGTTCCCAAGGTTGTTTGGGAAACGAAACAGGACATATCGATGTTTCCTGAACCTTGTGGGACTTATCACTGCAAGCACAGGGAATGCAAACACGTACACACCTTTCTATCTGTTTGTCCATCCCTGGCTACCAAAAATCCATACGAGCTCTTTTCTTCATACCAGTCATGCCGCCATGCCTCTCATGGAGCAAACACATAATTCTCTCTCTCAAACCCATCGGAACAGCCAGTCTCTCACTCCTTTTGACGATTCCGTTAATGACTGATAATTCATCCCATACAAACTTGAAAGGTATCAACTCTTCATGCTTAATCCAACCATTGTGTTTGGGCAGAGCATCAATGACCCTAACTAAGGCAGGAGCTTCTAATACCGCCTCTTTCCATTCCTCTTCACCAATGGCGCGCCACCCCAGTCTTGTATGTCGGCCACCATCCACTCCTCATCACAGTTCTCATCATATTGTTCCAGCGGTAATCTAGACAAAATCCGCATTTATGTTCTGTACACCAGGTACATATTTTATGGTGAATACGTATTCTTGCAGACGGTATAACCATTATGCAATGCGAGGAGTAGCCTTACTAGCACCAGTTGTAGTAAATAAATCTAGTAAAGGTTTGTGGTCTATACGCACTTCAAATTCCACTCCCCAAACAAAAATTTGAAAGTGCTGAATGCTCCACCAACAAGCAAGTGCCTCTTTCTCGATAGTTGAATACGTACTTTCCGCCCCCTTCAAAGTACGCGAGGCAAATGCAACCACCCTTTCTTGACCTCCTGAACCTGCATGAGTACAGCCCCAAGACCACAATTACTAGCATCCGTCACAACAATGGTCTTGTCCTCAGGATTAAAGGGTTTTAAGTAAAACAGCATTTGCAATAGATAGTTTGACAAAATCAAATGCATGTTGATGCTTGTCAGACCAAACAAATTTGACCCCTTTTTTCATAATGTCTCTTAAAGGACTTACAATGTCTGTAAAATGGTGTACAAATTTGGCATACTACTCTGCCATGCCAAGGAACGATCTTAACTGATCTTTGTCTTTGAGTGGAGAAGCTTTTTCAATAGCCTCTACCAATTTAAGTTTAGGTTTAATACCATCAGCTGTGAGAGTGTGCCCCAAATACTCCACTTCTTCTGTGCAAAATTTGCATTTGTCCAAACCAATGGTTAACCCCGCACTCTCTAGCTTTTGCAATACTATTTTAAGAATGTCATCATGTTGGTTTACACTTTTACCCCAGATTAAAACATCGTCCTGAAATACCAGAACATTCGGCATGTCCTTCAGAATTCCTTGCATAACTCTCTGGAAAACTGCAGATGCCAGACCGAAGGGCATGCGAATGAATTGGTAAGCACCCTCTGGTGTTATAAATGAGGTTAAGTGCCTCGACCCTTCTTCCAACAGAATCTGATGGTAGGCGTTAAATAAATCTAGTGTAGTGAAATATTTACCTCCTCTCACACTGGCTAACATTTCGTTAATTCTAGGTAAAGGGTAACGATCGATCCAGATGCAGTTGTTCAGAGCCCTGAGGTCAACACACATCCTGATTTTGCCAATATGTTTTTTGGCGATGACAATGGGACTTAGCCATTCAGAAGCCTCAATAGGTTCGATTATCTTTTCATTACACAACTTTTGTAGTTCTTCCTTCAATAAACTCCTCATTGACAATGGAACATTCCTAACCTTGTGTATCTTTGGTACGGCACCTTGTTTTAGAATTATGCGGTGTACAAATTTAGAAAGGCAACCTAGCTCTTTCCTGAATAACCTGACGCAGTTACCAAAACTTGATTGGGATGATTAGGGTCGAGTATCATTCCTAATGCTTTTTGTTCCCTCCAACCTAATAGAGATCTCCCTTTTTCAACAGCATACACTTTGCATACCATTTCTATCCTGATTATGTTAATTCAGTTTAAAAAAACCTAAAACTGGTAACTTCTCACCACCGTATCCTTCAGGTTCAACATCGGAGACAGCTAATTTCACGCAACCTATTTTGTCCCATATATTCTTGTCAATTAATGTAAAGGAGAACATGAATCTGCCCACATTAATATTTCCAAACCATTGATGACATTGCACTTTGGTGGACGATATGAGCATGTATGTGGTTCATTATTGTCACAATCTACTACCATTACCTCAACACCATCATCATTGCTAATCTCATAATTAGGCATAGAATTATCATTGTTCACCATGTTCACAGTATTCCTGAATCTGGAATTTTGACCTTGTTTGCATACTCTGGAGAAATGGCAAATTTTCTTACTTTTGAAACAAGTGCTATTTGTTGCAGGACAATTGCTACGCTGAGCTGTATGTCTTGTATTACCACACCTGAAACACTGTCTGGTTTTGATATTGATAGCAGGTTTAGCTTTTGCACTAGATTCAAAATTGCTCTTATGAACTGGTTTTTTTTATAGCACAAACATCAGAAGACTTTTCTGCAATGGCATCATTTTTGGTGGTATCACCACTTAGTTCCTTAACATACAAGGAAGTATTTTCAATACGTTTGGCTATTTCCAAAGTTTTTTCCAAGGTAGGATCTTTGAGACTTGACAATTTTTCTTGTATCTTGTTATTACAAGTCCTGTTGATCATTTGATCACGAATAATCTCCTCTCTGAGCTCCCCAAATTTACAAGAGACAGCCAATCTCCTTAGTGCAGCTACAAACTGATCAATCGACTCACCCTGGTTCTGGGCACGGGAGAAAAATTTATGGCGCTCAACTACCACACTAACTTTTTTTCCAAAATGTATTTCCAATGCAGTTAAGGCATTTTCAAAAACATCTCCTTCCTCATCTGATTCAGCATCCACATCCCTGCCATCTATCGGTAGAGTCTTTAAAAATGTTCTACCTTCTACTCCAAGATTATGTTTCAAAATGGCTAGCTTCCTTTTCGATATATTATCATCACCACCAATAGCTTCTAAATAGGTGATAAAGTCTCTTTCCAGTCCTCCCATCCCATGCAAGGTTGGCCTGGATGTTCCAAAAGCGTAGGAGGTGCAGCAATGTTGTGGGAAGCCATTATGTAACTCAATTACAAGGATAGTCACCCAAAATAATTTGGCAAATAGATGAAAGGTGTGCCTATCACTGATTATAATAGGCTGAATGTTGAAATGCAACCCAAAGGTGAACGTGTCGCCAAGAAACTGACAAACAGGTGTGTATGTCACTGTGACACACCAAATATTGCACAAGAAACGGTGTGCACAAACTCGAACAGTACTTATCTGTGCGTATTACTGGCAGACGGTATGCAGGATGCAGCACGAAATGAGTGTTTCACCGGAAAGCAGTGCGCTGTTTGAACATTCAATTACAATCAGCAACTGTAAAACGTAGTATGTTAAAGCTGTGCCTGTCAGTGTGTGTGGCTGGCAGACAAAAAAATGAACAATGCGCAAATGCCGCTCAAAATGTGCCTATTTGTGACACAAAATGTTGAGCTGTGCGTATCAGCGCAGATCTTGGCAACGGTACACGGTAACTAACAAGCGTTGCTAGGATACGCCGATCCGACGTACACTTCAATGAAGGAAAAACAGTGTGTACGTCACTGGATCTCTGACGGCTGCACACAATGGCGAAAGGAATGAATCCTCGAATCTTCGAGGCAGCGCTCTCGTGGATAAGACGGTGAGGTCGCGAGCCGAGAAACTGTCAAGGCGTTTCTCTAATTATTTTTATAAATATGTGCCGGCTCGCAAACACGCAGCGCAACTTGCCTCTGTAAAGAAAATACCTCAGCACACGCAGGCAGAAGTTCCTGAACGACTCGGGGGCTGGGCTTCTCAAGCAGACTCCTCAGTAGACGCGAAAATGCTTCTTCACCAGATGGTTTCGATCCCGAATCGTCGCCAGCCTTACAAAGAAAGGTGGACGAGGAGAGATTTCAAAGCTTTATTGTACACAGGAGCGGCCCCGGTCTGCGACCTCTCATACAGCAACCGTCGCTCCAACTCCGGGAACACGTTCTCGAAGTAGAAGCACATAAACATTCCACAAGGAACATTATGACACTAGCCATAACACTGATGACCGCGGCTTACATGCTGCATCTGTTTTTACGTTTCTTGTCAGTAGGTGGTGATGTTCCTGTTCCTTGTGTGAAGACCCTTTTTAGGTCTCGCGCCTAGCGTTGCACTGCACAGCGCGAGACATTTAGTAGGTGAAAAACGGGGATTCAGCACTGACCTAGGAATCGCACACTCGTGCGTGTGCGATTCCTTTTGTGCTACCCCATTGGCCTTTTCGTGTGTCTTTGCATAAAAGACTGCACGCAATTGGCCAAAGGCGGGCGCATTGCTCCGCCCATGGCCTATTGGTGTCTATTACGCGCTTGGTGCGCGTAATAGACACCAATAGGCCATGGGAGGAGCAATGCTCCTCCCATGGCCTTTTGGTGTCTATTACGCGCTTGTTTTTTATGATTTTGGTGTGAATGAAAAAGCGATCTGATGATGGCTCTTGTAATGGAACCGATCAGCAAGTGGGCGCCCAAGCAAGTGGTGGACTGGATGAAAGGTAAGCAGATTCCGCTGTGATTCGACTGCCCTGCCTGCGCCCGCATGCTGTTGCCGATTACTGTACAATATCGTCATGCTGCCCTGCGCCCGACTTCTCGATTATAGCTATGAGCCGGTGAATTGGGAAGGGACCCCTGTGTCTGAAGAAACGGGGTTCTGTTGCAGCTGTGGTTGGGAGCGTGCTTCGGGGCAGATGTGAGCATGCCGTCTTTTGCTTCCTCATATGAGACCCCATTGGCTTCGAGGGTCCAGCGAGCAGCGTGTGCACCGCGTGTGATGCCAGTGGCGGCTCACACCCTGATCAGGTGTCTGACACGCGAGAATCGGGGAGTTGGTGGCAGGCTGAGGTGCAAGGCGCTTCCTAGCACGAGCTTGTCAGCGCCGCGGGCTCTCTGGGCTGTGGTTCCACGCGCGTTGCCGGCGTGCACAGACTCCGGGGGCAGGGCAGTCTTCTGTGTGTTTGGGATGTGCTGCAGGAAGTACGGACTATCTGCCGGCAGCAGAAGCATAGACTATTTCTCTAAATGGCGTGAGATGAATTTTTCTGTGGAGGAATATCCGGTTTTCCCGCACGTGAACTGTGGAGCGAATTTGATCTCGCTGTCCGGTTGACTTTGGGTGTAAAAATGAGGCTGACATTTTGGAATTGCCCATGCACGGCATTTTCCCTTTAACCTGCAAAAATGTGTTTTGTAATCAATAGTATATAGTGACCGTCTTCGAGCTCTCCCGACAATGCTGTCTTCTTTCTTCTGTACACCCCTCTCTCTCTCTCTCTCTCTCTCTCTCACACACACACACACTGTGACACACATCTGTATATATATATATACACACAGAAACACATACTGTACACACTCGTGCACATAAAATCCCATAAACACACAAGCAGCAGAAGCATATACATACTAAATCTATATAGACCCCCACAGAAACACACACTTAGAAGATGATATCCACACTCATGGAAAAAATGCAAAACGCACAGAGGGTGCGTGCACACACACTCAGATGTAAATATACACAAATGCAAACATGCCAGCACAAATATACATATGAACCCACACACTCCTAGATGGATATGGTACGCATAGCAAAATATATGCAGGTACCCACAGATGCACTTTTTCACACACACAAAGACATAGAAGCACAAACACACACAGATACATTCATGTTCACAAATATGCACACACTAGTCCACACATACAAATGAAGAGCGTTAGCACGCACACGCACTTGTAGTAAAACATCAGCAGGCAAGCACGAATTCACACACAATCCACACACGGACACCCAATCCAATTGTACGCACGCACGCATGGATGCTCACACGTGTAGAAGCGCGCATACGCTCACTCATGCATATATGCAAATACTAATCGCTTCTCATTTTTTCTGTCTAACGTCTTTCTCTTCCACCCCTGAGAGCATATTTACCCTCAATGTGCAATGGGTTAACGCCATGGTGGCGGCTCGTATGTTGGTTTGCAATAATGTAATTTCTTTATACTCCTTAGAGCCCAGAGCAGGGTCTGTATATTTACAAGCACTACAAATACGTCTGTGCAGAGGCATCCGACGGTGCTCAGCTGTTGTAAGTGTTTTTTTTTTTTTTTAAATTAAAAAGCACCTTATTGGTGGAATATTGGCAGAGGGGGCGGATGTGCAGGAATGCCTGGGACACGGGCAGCTGTCACTCTGGGAGGAAGGGGATGCTAACGATGACTCCACGCAGGTCACGCCAGATGTGACACGGGGGAGCGCATGGGATGGCTGCCGGAGGCATCATTCAAGAAATTGCTACTGGGATTTTTATATGGGAGGTGTGGGCTTGACCTCAATAATAATGTGGTCATTTTCCAACAGGAGCTACTAACGCGAACGGGCACCAGGGCACGTTTAAATGGAAACGCCGTGCCGTGTGGCACCGGTGCACTTGCAAGAAAATAACCATTGCTAAATCCATCAGGACCTTGGTCAGCTACAGCACACATGACTGCTCACCCCTGCATTGAAACTAGTTGTGTCCATTTTCTTCCAGAGGTGACGTGTTTCCACTAATCACGCAGGGCTCCTGCTGGTACTATAATGTGTATTTATTAAAGTTTATCAGCCCCTTCACCACCGAGCAACGAGGGCTTTCTCCTGCCAGCCAGCGCTATCTCTATATGTGCCCAAACAACCCGCGTTCGCTCTTAAAGCCGACGTCTTGCCACAGAAAACACAATGCTTCGCCATTGCAAACAAATAAACCACAATTGTGGTGCAAACGACAAGGGGTGAATTGCTGCGGGAGAGCCGCAGATACCTTCTCTGAATGACAGACGCAGAAACTATTTATTAAGAGCCCTTGCGTCGCTTGAAGCATATTGGCTTAGTCACGAGTGCAGCGATCGATAGGGCCTCATAAAACGGGCATGGTAGCTGTGCAGGGTGTCACAGAAATCGCACTGCGTGCCCTGTTCGCCTCTAGCGAGCACGGAGAAATTACTCCTTACTGTAGCCCAGGAATTGAGAGATGTCGGCATGAATCACAGGGACTCCCTCATTTGCAAGGATCTACCTTCTAATGTATTCCTGATGAGACAACCTCGCTAATTATGTTGTGACACATTCCGTAGGTCCTAGTCAATTGTTTTTGACAGACAAAATGTGATTTGGCATATTAGCTCGTCAATAAAGGGAGGTGGGATTTCAGAAGTTAGTTGTCCACAACATGGCCTCTTGCGCGCGCACACAGAGATGGTCAGTCCGGTCTCGCGCATTGGGGAGGGCCTGCGATTGGTGGTCCCTCATGGTGGTCATTTATATGCAAGCTTTCTGCTGATTATTTAATCTGGGCAGGTGGAAGGACGCCAATCAATTCGTTAGTACAGAGGCATGCCTCTAAATGGTAGATGTTGCATTACACGTGCCAACTTGTCGCCATTCGGGACTTCCCATTGCCTTCTTACGCACAACAATGGGTTTGGATAGTGTCTTTTTAGATTGCAGAGGTTCCTTTTTGCGTTTTAGGATTCAGCAAAATATAAGTCGTGGGGTGGAGCCAGGCCCCAATGCCTAAAAGATAATATCCTGTTTACAAGTAATTTCTTGAGTGCCTATGGTATCTGATATTTACAAATAATAATAGTTAGCATCGATATTATTGTGCTTAATGGTTATGGTCGCCTAAGTTCTGCTATGGCTATTGCAAGCAGGCGCATAAAGCCCATTGGGCTAAAAGGGCTTCAGCACCACCTCCATACCCCTACCTCGTCGTTTGTCTTAGCCTCGGCTGCTGTAGCTTCCAGGACACACTCTGTTCTTTAGCTGATGTGTGTTTAGCTGCACCGAAGATGAGTCCTCAATGACAGCCTCGTACAAAATACATTTAAAAAGTGCATAAAAAGGTATGGCAGCTGTGATTCTGAGTGCACTGGGGGCAGGTGGTCTGGCGACTAGGTCAGAGACGTGGCTAAAAAGAACAAAATATACTGCAGCTTTTTTGTTGGCCATTCACCTTTTGGTACATGCATATACAACACAACGTACACACCTTGAATGGAAATTAAGTGCAAGTTTAAAAAATCAGTGGAATTTGCATGCTTTTAAGTTATGGAAGCTCAATTAGTTAAAGCAATCACTGCAGATATCTGCATGTGAAACCAGACAATCAAAGAACTAAACCCTGATTAATGCACTGGGGAATGATGATTTGTATTTATAGCACTATGAAGATCCAGACTGCAACTGACACCACAATGAATATGCAAGTACATTTTTCAAAATTGTATTATACACGATATATGATAGGCTGCTGCACAATGCCCAAACAAATGAAAGCGGGCAATTTACTAAAATGTGACACAAGCCAGTACAGCAAGCAAAGATGCTGTGCTGCGTTGCATCAAAGGGAGAGTGAAAAACAGCGCCATATCAACTAATATGTAGTGCTTTATTCCTTCCCTCAATACTGGAGCACTTTAGGCCGCCAAGTACCAACAAACACACTCTTGCATTAGAGTGCAAGGATGTGTGCATTCTGTCAGTCATAGGTTTTGTACTGGAAGAGTAGCCTTTAATACTTTTCCCACTTGGAAGTGGAGTATACAATGCAGCACACATGCAAAGTTTGAAAAGTATGGAGAAATTAAAACATTTCTCCACTGTTAAGCCTTCCTCAAAGAAGAGTAAAGTTTTGGCGCACTGCTGCTAGTAGATAGGGATTTGCTTAAAAACCCATGGATGGTTGCATGGAAACCCCCCATGTACTACCCACGAAAGGCACCCATGACACCGAGCAGCGTATACTACTACTTTGCCTTACTTTGGCCAACTTTCCAACGCAAATCCTGATTTGAGTTGGAAAGTAAATACCACCTTAAAGCATTGCACAGTTTTTTTCACAAAAGTAACACAAATGTGGTAATAGATCAGGGCCTTAGTGTTTATGATAAAACACGTGTGTTAAAAATATATATTTTTAGCAATATGGATTTAAACCGTACCTACCTAGCACAATTTTGTTTTATAAGTTTCCATTAGAGAACACACTCTATAACTAATCTGATAGCACTCTTACATTACCTCTCAAAAAGAATAAATCTTTATCACAATGAAGCCTCACATAACTCCATCAATTAAAGCAATATACTGGCTCATAAGCAGTCTTGAGATTTGCTGATTAACCAATTGCAAACATTTACATTTCTTTCAGATAGCATGCACTCTGGTAAGAAGGCTTCTTTCTTTCACCGTCTGCTTCTCCCTTGGTTTCGCAGAAGAGGAGACCCTCTCCCTTCTCTTTCAGTCAGAGACACCTGAAGGTCTCATTTATTTATTCTGGAACTGTTGTTTTTTAAATCAAAAGTATGGGAACTGCCATTGCAAAATTAAAATAGATTGGGTATGTCATATCCAACAGATCTCTTCCGCTTCAACCACTGAGGTCTTCTAAAAGCCATTCATAGGAAGAAGCGGCTTCCTTTGTTTTTCATTGCTTCTTGAGTCTCATGATGTCTTTGCCTAATCAGCCCACTTGCAGGGAGCCCATAAAAGATATGGGCCTGACTGGGAACCGGGCAGGGAGCAATTCCCGGTGTTCCAGCACCTGGATTTACTGGGTACGGGAACAATGAGCCAGATTTTACTAGCTGGAAAATCCAGCAGGTAAAATCACTGTGGATAAATGGCTGCATTGTAGCTCGGACTCCTTCCATAACCTCTACTTGAACCTCAGACAATGCCCTGCTAGCCAACATTATCCACTCCTTCCTTCACTTTCCTCACCCTTACTGCTGCCCCACCTTATAACAGCCTCCTACACACTTTTATCACAGCCCTTTACACACTTTTTCTACCTGCTCAAACCCTAAGAACAAATGAATAATATGCAGACTACTGTGTGGTTAATCTAGGTCCTCACAGTAAATCCCCATTCTATGTGTAGTGAATTGTAATCACATGGTACTGGGTGGATTGTTACCACAAGGAGATGATGGACGGAGTGCTGAAACTTTTCAGACACTCACCCCCAGTCACAGATCTGGGTTGAATCCATCATCATTCTTTAGCTCACTTCGCCTCCCCAGTTCAGACACAGCTATATGCAAATCAGTCTTGACCCTGTGCCTCTTGGGAACAGTCCAGCCCGAACTGCCAAGCCATGTCTTCCCTGGACCGGAAACAAGCATCCTGGGACCGGTTTCGGGCTAACAGCCCTCATCAGCCAGGCTAGGTTGAATCCAGTGGCAAAGTGAGCAAGGGACCCACGTCTGGGCATACCCTGCCAACTTAGGGTGAACAAAGCAAACACAAGGAGATGATGGACGGAGTGCTGAAACTTTTCAGACACTCACCCCCAGTCACAGATCTGGGTTGAATCCATCATCCGCATTGTACTGGTAACTACTTGTTTGGACCCCACAAATACAAAAGGAGCAAAAGGGGGAATAAGGAGTCAGATCGCCCCCCACTCAAACGTTCAAAAAACACTACAAGATCTGACCCCAATCGAACAGACCAATTAATAATTTAGGACCTAAGGGAGCTTTTACTACATTTTTAAGGCTTCCCGAACAAGGCCTGCTCATAGCAAAAAGGCCTTCTGGTCCGTACTGTTCAGTTTAAACCAACGTCAATAGCCACAGCAGTGTATAATAACATTACTCCCTCACATAGTTGTGTATTAACAAATTAAAGACAAAAAATGTGTGAGCAAATTAAAGTTTGGACCCCACCAGTTCTGTGCAACTTATAATCGGGCCATGGTGGTGTACTTCAAATTAATAAACAAATTGAATCCACCCACAAGAGATTGGTGATAGAAGACAGATGGTCTTGGGTTGGATGTGTTTCCTACATGGGTGGGAAGCACATTATGTTCTTTAAATACCCCTCACACACCAAAAGGGCCCTTGGTGTCATGCTTCATCATAGGGGCTCTTCGCGCCCCTCTTCGGAACGCGGCGTGCTACAAACCAGGGAAAACGCGGGAGCACTGATGTAACCACTATGTGTAATGTGCGAGGGGCTGAGTGGTAGGGTCAGGAAAGGATAAATAAGTGAGTGTTAAAAAATACCTAGCATGTGAGGAATAAAAAGAATTTTAATAGGCCTCCGTGCCGGTATTGTTAAAAAGGTGAGGTGGAGGTGTGATGTATTAATGTACAAAACCTCCTGCGTGCGGCTCCCGCGGAGGGGACGATCGAACGAGGTAGTATCCTGACTGAAAGTGCAAATAGCACGGGGTCCCCACCGTTCTGAAGGCTCATGACGCCTCGGACTTTTGGATAATAAATTGATATAAAGGCATTACCTTGTCGCAGTACAACTGATCATAATAGGCATATTTTGCAACATTAATTCATTATTTCTACACATAATATGTCCTGTGTATAGACGGTATTATACTGTCCATGTGAGTAGGGTAGGGATCTGTGTACCCGTCCTGAAGAAGAAGCAGCACGCTTCGAAACATGTTGACACACGCAGGAGGTTTTGTACATTAATACATCACACCTCCACCTCACCTTTTTAACAATACCGGCACGGAGGCCTATTAAAATTCTTTTTATTCCTCACATGCTAGGTATTTTTTAACACTCACTTATTTATCCTTTCCTGACCCTACCACTCACCCCCTCGCACATTACACATAGTGGTTACATCAGTGCTCCCGCGTTTTCGCTGGTTAGTAGCACGCCGCGTTCCGAAGAGGGGCGCGAAGACCCCTATGATGAAGCATGACACCAAGGGCCCTTTTGGTGTGTGAGGGGTATTTAAAGAACATAATGTGCTTCCCACCCATGTAGGAAACACATCCAACCCAAGACCATCTGTCTTCTATCACCAATCTCTTGTGGGTGGATTCAATTTGTTTATTAATTATAGCTTGGGGAGGACGAATCCACTCCCTGTGTCCGTCCGGACACACTCTCTCCACTCCCTCCTTTGGTAGTTATGCTGTACTTAAAATGCCTGGAGACAAATCAAAAGTGCGAAAAACCCAGTTATCAGATCCCACCATATCCACACATACATCAGGGGTTCATCACACTGCTTTAACTTGAAGAAAAGACAGAAAATGCAGGATTCCATCAGACTGTAAACTAGAGAAGTAGTAATGTTGTATTGTATTGGCATTTGTATGGTATTTTCCTAATCATTGAGAGGCCCAAAGTGCATATAAATAGAAATCTTGATTTTTTATTTTTTTAATGCTTGCAACCCATTCATAACATCAGGCACAATTTGAACAAAAACTGAACAAAAAATATATATGGTGTCTTATTATCAATGATTGTAACTGGTGCCCTTGCCTTTCAAAGCCTGTCTGCTTCCCTGATCCCAGGTAATTGTTGCTTTAAGCGTGTAGTATTGTGGGTGATGTTGGCCCCACTGTTCTCTTCCTTCCACAGAGGCAGGTTTGGGGTTAATTGGATGCACACATGAGCTTTGTAACTGCATGAACTCCAGAGTTTGCACCTCCCAAGGGTAGCCCTCTTTATCTCTGTGCACCTCCTTAGCCCCTTATTCTATGCGTTTCGAACTGTATGCACACAGATCTCTCCATAGATGACAGGAATTAGCTTGTACAGCCATGTCCATCCTCACATGTATCTCCTACACACATTAGTAAGCACAGCTACACACTTTTTTATAGCACGGTTTCAGCAGTGTCAGCCACATACCCACACCAAAACACTTCAAACATAGATAAGCCTATACTCACACACTTCTGTCCGTCAGTTAGAGTTGAATGTGTAAACAACCCATATATCACTTATTTTCTCTTCCATTTCATGCAGATGCATAGCAACAAAACCTATTTAGAGCATGACTCTGTTCCTGATTCATGACATCAAAAATTTTCCGGCAGTTGTCAGCTCTGCTTTTGCTCTTGCATTATGATAGCATCATAGAGGATAGCTAAATAGATAACCAAGATTATGCATAGATGTCAATGCTATGCAAAGACCACCAGACTCACCTGATGTGTCAAATGCCCTTCCTACTTTAAGCTTGTGGACCATGCTTAGGGGGACATTTAGAACTTGGCGAACAGGTAGCAGCTCTGCTAGGGGGTTCAAACAATGACCTCCACCACTCAGGCAAAGGACCGTCCACCTTATTTAGAGATCCTCACCTGCCAGGCTGGGATTTCTGTGCTGTGAGGGCAGCAGCTGCCATTGGATTATCCCCTTTAGAGCACTGCTGGCTGCTGAGTGGACACCAATACTCTACAAACTTTTTTGTATTGGGAAAATAAACTCTCAAAGTGGGAGTTTGCATTCTCAATACAAAACACAGATGGGCTGACGCACAGGGCGCTAGCTTCCTGGGTGTGTGAGCTATGCCAGATTTCCGCTGCCTATATGCCATGACTCTGTTATGTTCCATCTCCTGTGCCCAGATATCGCAAGAATAAAAGGGTCACAGGAAAGGCACCATGTTGCTCCAAAAACCAAGTACCAGCATGCAGCCTATTAGAATAAACTCATTAATCCATTAACCACAAGCAAATACATGAAGCATCTGTCATCTGTGTTCTAAGTGATAAGTCAGAGAGCAGCACAAATACGCAATACATGGCTTGCTGACTGGACCATAGGTATTGGTTTGTGCATCGTTGGTGCAGCAGCTCTAACTTCTGAGTGCTGCTATCCACTGGAAGCCTGTGATGTCGGGGACAAGCACTGAGGCTGGAGATGCAAATACTGCTTCACATGCTGCGCTCAGGGCTACACTTCAAGAGAGTTGCATAGGTGGCACTGGTTGTGGGATGGAAACTGTCTGCCTCCGGTGTGGTGACTGACTTTAACTTAGGTGCTGGATGAACTGGCAGGCACAGATGTTTATTTAGCATGCGTGTCCATTCCAGCCCAGTTCAATAACTGAAAGTCAACTGGCAGCTGCTAGCTGCTTCTCTGGTCACATCAGTAATTCCTCATTCTAAGTCCTCTCGGCAGTGCTGCAGCTAGTTCTCATGTCCAGTCGGTATTTCCTCATTGTAAGTCCTCTAGACAGTGCTGCTAGCTGCTTATCTGGTATCATCAGTAATTCCTCATTCTAAATCCTCTCGGCAGTGCTGCAGCTGCATCTCTGTTCCCAGTGGTGATTCCTCATTCTAAGTCCTCTAGGCAGTACTACAGCTGAGTCTCTGTTCCCAATGGTAGTTCCCCCATTCCGAGCCCTCTAGACAGTGCTGCAGCTGCATCTCTGTTCATACATCCACTACACTCCAAAACAAAACACATAGGTAAAAGACATTGTCATTTACAACGCAAATAGCTCTAACTCTAAAAAATGCGAGACCTATTGCATTGCAAATGCTTGTTCTTGCTGTGCGTGCCAGTGAATCTGGAGGAAATCGTCCCCTAATGTACACAAGTTTTTCAGGTGCAGCCCTGTATTTCTTTTCAGTTCTGGGGCCACTGCTCTGGGTCCTACTTGGTCCTTAATGTTTTCTGTTGAACTGGACAGATCTTTCGGTTTTTGAAGAGCTTCCATTAGAAATCCCCTCTCTTCCTCTACAACATGAAGCTATACCTTGTGGTAATCAGCAACCCTTCGGATAACTGCATGGTGCACAGCAGTATTACACTGGGGTTCTGGTTTAACATGACAAGGCTCCTAAGACTGGTTGTGTTGTGGGCCCAAAAAACAATTATGCCGCAGTCGTCCTCTCTAATAGGTGTGCTAAGAGTGTAGATTGGTGAAAAATGTGAGAATAAAAATGACTAAGAGTAACCTATTAAGTGTTTATTGACACAATTGTCTTGCTTCGTGATGGTCGGACTATTTACAGCTAGCCTATATAAAATATCAATATCACCACCGTAGTTGGGCACTTATGCATGCTTGATTATCAACCCAATCAGTTGTAGATTAGGTTCATATGGTCATGAATAATTGCCTAGATCATTCATGACTTTCCAATAGCAAAAAACATGGTGATTCTTTGTTTTTAACCACATCCGTTGAGCTGTGAAGGGCCATTATCTTCTACACTGCAACATATTGGTTTAGTCATGACAAGAGATACCAGCTTAATGAACAGTTCATAGGTTACTCTTAGGCATTTCTCACCTTTTCGCCAGTCTATACTCTTAGCACTCTCACACATGACTCATCACGGGTAATAACCTCTTTAAAAGGTCTCTGGCAAAGAGCCTCCTCGAGGGGCCCGTTGGGCATTGCAGTGCCAGTCCAACCAGGAGCTGCCCGATGATGAAGCATGACACCCAATTGGGTGTGTGAGGGCTCTTGCGTCCGATTTATCAGACTCCTCTGACCTGTCATAACAATAGGGTTACCCCTTTTGTCATATTATAGCAATATTATAGATTGAGCCAGGGAGCTTAGTTGCACTCTGCAAGCTGCGCTATGGCATATCCCACTTGTGAAAAAGAAGCTATTATGGTTTTCCTTGGCATAATCCCAATTACAGACTTTTATTTAGCTGTTACATGGTCCACCAGTCTCACTTTTACCAAGCTCTATAGTTTGGGCATTCGTGCCTGCCAAGAGCAGAAGTTCTGCAAACTGGTATGAATTGAATGCTTGCCTCAATAATGCCGGTGCTTTAGAGGGAAGGGCAGTGCTTTTCAGTTTATATAAAGCATGTGATATACAGAAGCACAAGCAGAAAATGGAAGCATCCTTGCCATACACTAGATGACACGAATGTGCAAAGCATGTGAATCTACAGCACTGTAAGCTGCAAACTGATAGTTACAGGCCGCTTAGTCTCGATTTGGATATTCTTGTGTTTGTGTGAATACTGCCTTCATATGGAAAAAGGAAAAACAAAAAAGGGATGGATAGAATGACTTGAGCCACTGGATATTTCTCTGGACTACATTCCAGTCCATCTATGTTTTTGCTACCTGTAGCACTACAGACGAGGACTGACATAATGCAAATTAGCAGTGGTCCTGCTCCAAAACGAACAGTCAGGACCGAACTTCTAAGTCAGGTCCTCTCTTAACAGGAACTCAACTGCAAGACTGTTTCATCCTTGTTCGGCCTCATCAGTGTGGTGAAACTCGAGTTATGTGGTACAGTGAGCTACTACTACCCTTGTCTGGGCATGCCCATTGCTCTTGGGTCATCTGATAGAGAAAAACAAGTGATTGGTGGAATACTTCAATTAATCTTATCCACTGGTAATTACTTTTGTTGGCAGCAGCTTTTTAAAAAGTTGTTAAAGTGTTTAAAAAGGAAACTGAATTCTAGTTGAGGCAGTGGAACAATAAGCCCAGAATTATTTAAATAGTGTTATTAAATAAGAAGTGGATGGATGTACTGGGCATTGTTGTAATGATCTAATTTGGACTGATTAAATAGGAGTCAGAATTGTGGCTACATTTTGGACGGTCATTGCATCCTAGATCACGCAGACACGATGTGCCCACCGGGATCCAGAGCATAAACACCACTATTTTCACCCAGTCACCTAAGCAGCGCATTGATACCAACTCTTAGGGCAAGAATTGAGATCTTCTGACAGAGCTGTTCATGAATCTTTAAAACGTTGATCTTATCTGACTACAAGTCCCCACCTCTAGAGAAGCTACAACACAGGATCACACATGTGCACACACACACACCATAACCGCCTTTTTGCTCAATTGCTATGACAGGAATTTTGTCTCCCTGCACTCTTTCATTTTAAAAGAGACTAGCTTCTTTAAAAGTGGCTCAAATTTAACCTTTCCTGAACGTCTGAGGAAGCAGATCAGACCAGAAAGTGCAGCGTTTAATACAATTATTTATTTTATGGATAGCACTTACTACACACCCATGTTCACTCCCCGTTACCCCATTTTACTCTCCTAATTTCTCGAATACCCTGCCGTTCCCCTGCCCCCCTTCCCACACCATCCTTTTTCTCAACTCCCCTGTCTAGCTCATCTCGTAGTTCCACCTTCTGACCTTCAAAGAACCTGTGTTCAATATTAATTATTGACGCTCTCGGTGGTGGCGTGCATAAAAGTAATTAGAGTGGTTTTCTGTGGGAAATAAACTTAGATACACCGGACAGTGGCAGGTTTAATGCCAGATTATTATGTAAATGTAGGCCTTTTATGGCTTGTCAAACAGAGAGGCTGTCTTCTCCCTCAAGATCACAATCCCAGTTGAGTGAAACACTCCTCCTCACCCCATGCATTTCTCAGACAGGACGTTTTTTTACAGTCTCTCTCTGTACTTGACCAGTGGTGCTGCTTTAGAAGAGGACTAAATTGTATTGTAAAATCTTGGAGACGCTGCAGTGCTCATTTTGGCATGAATTGGCATCACCGCTATACAATTTGTGGTGGTTGACAAGCTTTTGTTTAAACTGAAAATAGTGGGAAGGTACCTAATTGTGTGTTTTTTTTTTTCCCTTCTAGTTTTATGTATACTTTGCATACTTCACATTTCTGGCAGTTGTGTTCCTGGGAGCATCGTTTTATGTGATTTTTAGATATAAACGTCAAGCAATGCAAGGTAGAGATCTGAATGACCAATTGGAGTCTTCTAAGGAGCTCTGCAGTCCAGTGGCGGAGACACCAACCGAGAAATGCTCCAAGAAGGAACTTCCTCTTGCTTGACACTGCCTTCTTGTTCTCAGATGGGGCTGATCAAGCAGAGAACAGGAAACAAGTGTACCTGTTGGGCAAAGGAATGCAGATTCTGATGCCGGAGATCCAGAAGCCAGTGAACCCCACTTGGCAAAGTTTCCTCCCGGATGGAGATCAAACAGTCACGGCCACAGGCTGGAGATATCCTGCCCTCACATAAAAGATCTGTCGTGACCAACTGGGCAGAAGCTGTGCTTGAAAAAAGAGCCGTCCGTCAGACAGATCCACAAGCAGATTCTAGCTGTACAGTGATATTTAGCAGCTAGTAACATGAGTTTCTTCACACAGGAGACATTGATGCAGAAAATTGTATCCAAGACTGACTTCGTTTCTTTAGTAGTGACGACTGGGCGAATAAGGCAAGTGTGTTCCCTATGTGCAGATTGTGTGTGGTACTCCCTACTAGCACATTGTCAGTTGAGAGCAGCCGTACTGACACACATAATAAGGGCTGCTGTAACTTTAATGAGACTGTACCATAGAACAAATTCTATACAAGATTTCTTTGTTTATTGATCCAATGCTGGGTGCAGACAGAAGTAGAGTGTCTAATCTGTCCTTGTTCGTTTTCTAGTGCAACAATATACTACTGTAAGTGGTGTCTGCGTATGAAAGTGGATAACTGTACTGCAGGAGTACTGTATCTGATGTGCAGCTTGAGCACTTATACACTGTAGGAACGGTCTATTGTTCACTGTATGGTAGGAATTGTTTATACACTGCTGTTGATGGGATGTGTTTAAATGGCTGGGCATAGTGTTTAATTGTACATTAAGACCTCTCAATACAATGCAGGGGGCAGAAACTAAATTTCTGGAAAACATAATAAATAATAATGAATAAAATTTCCTTTGTTACACTAGGTTAATGAAAGTTATTCAGTTACGTCAGTTGATGCGGCAGTCCTAGCTTCAGTTAGAGTATTGTAACACATTTTATTTTGGAGCCGAAGAACAATACCCTGCATACTTCATTGTATGAAAAGCATCAGAAAGCATGGTCACTGATCTGTCTTGACTGCTCTTCTCACTCTGCCTAATGTGATTATGTTCTGTGGTAGGTGTGGATTCTACTAGATCAGTCTTCCCCAAACTATGGGTCGCAAAAATCCAAGCAATAAATAATGAGTCCTTTAAACTATGTTTATCTCGTCACATTTGCTGCGCTTCAAAGGCAGAGGTCAAATGTAAGACTATTTCTTCTGACAAATTGCTGCTTATGATTTTAACATGGTGATTTGGTGTTTGCAAACTCCTCGCACTTTGCAGTCTGAGAAACAAAAGTAAAGTGAATTATGTGACATTCTTGCTTGGGTACAGGGCGTGTGACTGGAGAGTCTGTAGGATATAATTTTTGTAACACAATAAAATGTAAATACTTGTAAATGAACTGTACACACCCAGCTGCTAGAAAAGCGAAAATGAGGCACATTTTTTGTAATTCTGAAGTGTGATGGAAAAAGATATTAATAGGATCAAAACATTCAAGTCACTTGGTGATCCACAAATGATAAATATTCACTTAAACCCAATTTCCATACATTATCATTTTTGTGCAGTATAGTTCTATTAGTAACACTGTATTCCTGTGCAAAGTTAGTTGCTATTTCAATGTAAAATGTTCTGTCTGTAAATGACAATGCGCTACCACACGATGCTTAAGTTATAAAAAAAAAAAATGCCTGCCTCATGTCCATTAAAACTAGGTGGATCATAAAAGTTTGTGTTTTTAACAAGTGGGTCGTGGTTCTAAAAAGGTTGCTAAGCACTATACTAGATGGCTACCCTCAACCGTAATACTGTGCTAGCTACATCCGCTTGTACAGTGGAAATAAAAATGTGCTATGTGAACCCATGTTCCGTCTCAGATCTTTCTATATGCCTAACAATATCGAGAATCTTATGTGTAAATAGGTATTCCCATCCTGGAAGCAAAATTCTGGACAGACGACCAAGTTGTGGAACAAAAATATTATTCTCTATTTCAGATACCTCCTGAAATTTCACAGCTACAAGTGCTCTGATGACTTTCCACCCAGTTTGAAGTCCGATGTTATGGTGATAACCGCTGAATAAATAACATTTAATGTACAGTGAGCGGTGTCTCTGCACTGTGGACTACCGTATGCATTGGGGACACTGGGGGTGGATAAGTACTCTAGAGATGATGTCTATTAGGTTTGGTTGAACATTATCTGTACAAGTAAAATCTAACTTTAATGAAAAAGGATTCAGTATTTGTTAGCCACTGCTATTTTTTTAACGGATTGTTCATTTGTAAAGTGCCAAAATCTTAGTTTCCAGGCATCGTGAACAAAGAACCATACCAAGAGGAAACGTATTTCCAAAACTATAAATGTTTTTGCTTTACCCTTAAAGTTTTTTGTTTTTTTTAAAGAGCATTTATAGAGCAAGCAGCTTCTCAGAAAGTGTCCCGGCGCTAAAAAGACTCTATCAGACCCTCTGCAACCCCTAGAAGTGGCAGACCAGGAATTAGTTACGGAAAAGTCAGGTTTTAAGCATTTTCCTAAAAACGGCTACGTCGGTCACTGTTCTGAGAGTAAATGGGAGAAGGTACCAGGCGTGGGCTCCATGGAACCGAAAGGAATGGCCGCCCGATCGGGCGCGGCGTATCCTGGGGAAAGATGCCAGGCTCAATGTGGAGGACCTCAGGGTTCTTGGCGGCACATAGTGCGAAACTCTCCTTCTGAGATACTCTGCACTGCTTCCATGCAGGGCCTTGAAGAATAGCACCGGTGCCTTAAAACTGATCCTCTTTTTTACAGGGAGCCAGTGTAGAGCCTTGAGCTGCGGGTAGATATGAGTCCTAGGCTTAAGCAGAAGGACCGCTCTGGCGGCTGTATTCTGGACCACATGTAAGCGGTTGAGCAAATACTCCGGGAGGCCCAGACACAGGACATTGACATAGTCCAGTCTGGAGGTGATCAATGCCTAGACTACGGTCTTCCTGTGTTCAAGAGGCAAAAGGGGGAGACATTTCCTAAGCATCCGCAGAAGCCCAAAACAGGAGCCTGCTACCGACGACCTGAGATCTCATCGAGAGAGTGCCGTCCATCATGATGCCCAGCTTTTTGACAGAGTTTTGTGCAGAGAGAGGAGGTGACATATCCGCGGGCCACCAGTGTTTCCACTCGTCCGTGGGAGGGGAGCCAAAAAAGATGACTTCAGATTTCTCTGGGTTACATTTTAACTGGTTCTTCTTCAACCACGAGAACACCTTCGAGAGGCAGGTACTGATCTTCTCACCCTCAAAGTCAGCTCCCTTGTCACAGGTAAAAAGGAGCTGCGTGTCATCAGCGTAAGAAATAATTTTAGCGCCACAAGCCTCTGCCAGTGATGCCAAGGGGGATATATATAGGTTGAAAAGAGTAGGGCTCAGTGTAGAGCCCTGGGGGACTCCCACTTTCAGACTGGGGATGGGGGCCGCGAAGGGGGGGGGGGGTCCAGACTTCCTGGCTTCTGTCCTCTAGGAAGGCGGAAAACCATTTCAGGACGGTGCCGCCAGTCCACAGTCCTGTAGCCTGTCCAGGAGACTAGTGTGAGGGACGGTATCAAAGGCCGCAGAAAGGTCTAATAAAATCAAAATGGCTTTACCCTCCTGATTCAGCTTCTCCTTAATATGCTCCAAGACCTCTAGTAGAGCAGTCTCTGTACTATAGTTGCCTCTGAAACCCGACTGGCTCGGATGTAGGAGATTGTTTTTTTCAACGTAGTCAGAGATCACTGAATTGACATATTTCTCTAGGGCCTTGGAGAAAAACGGCAATAGTGAGATAGGTCTGTAATATGCTGACACTAAGGGGTCAGCAGAGGGCTCTTGAGCAGCAGGAGAATTTTTGCAATTTTCCAGATACCAGGCACATGGCCGGCCGTAAGGGAAGAATTAAGTACCTTATTTGCCACAGGGTTTAATGACGTGGCCACCATGGCCAACAGTTTATCTGTGCGCAGGGGTCAGTAGGGGACCCTGACTTCAGATTCTTGATGATATCAAGGGAAACTTCCGGTTGAAGCAGAGGAAACTGTGTAAGAGCCGGGCAGCCGATTGAGGCGGGTTGTGCCGCCGGGGCTAAGTGGTCAGCAGCCTCATGGTCCTCTGGAGACCCTCTAGAGAAGGAGTCTCGAATAGTCACAATTTTATCGTGAAAGAAGGTCGCTACTTGGTTAGTCCATTCAGGAGAGAGAGGTAAAGCCCTAGCAACAGATGTCGGGCGGAGAAGGCTTTCACGTTTTTAAAGATCTCCTTGCCTTTGTTGCAGGACGTCTCTATTTTAGCTTTCAGATAGCTTTTTTTGGCATCAAGGATTTTTGTATAATGGGCCTTCAAGGCCATTTTGTACTCAAGTTTATCGTCAAAATTAAAAAATTTACGCCACTTCCTTTCTAGGCGTTTGCAGGTGCTTTTGCTCAGTCTCAGTAGCTCATTAAACCATGGAGCAGAAAGTCTGGCTTTCTTGGGAGTACGGGTGGGCATAGGGGCTAGCGCATAGGCGCTGTGCTGCACCCAAGTCTCGAGTTGGAGAGCATCTCTCTCAGGATCACCTGATGGCAGAGGAATGGAGGTTTCCAATGCCTCTCCTAAAGCAGATGGAGAGACATGATGGAAAGGTCTTTGAGTGTTAACCCATTTCTTGACAGGGGTCAGACGGACCCTCCCAGACCTAGAAACCTTGAAACTGATAAGGCAGTGATCAGACCACACTAATGGAAGGGGCAGATCCACCTCGAGCTCTGAATTGGAGAAAATGTAGTCTAGGGTGTGGCCCTTATTGTACGTAGGGTGGGAAACATAAGGGAGCAGGTTAAAGACTGCAAGGCACTCGGTCAGGGAGATGACCTCGGGCTCAGTGGGTTTATCCAGATGGATATTGAGGTCACCTAGCACCAGAAAGTGACTATATCTGAGGACCTGGGGGGAGATTGCCTCATTAATGGATTTTAGGAAAGCACCCGCAGGACCGGGGGCCTGTATATCAGGGCACCAGCCAAGGATTGGTGGTCAGATCAGAAACAGTGAAAGCCAAGGCATTCTGCGTCTTCCAGCTCCCCAAGGGGAATAGTGTTACAGGCGTATTCTTGCTTAAAAATTATAGCTATTCCCCCTCCTTTACCTACTGGGTGATCTTTCGTAAGAATCTTATATCCGGGAGGGATAGCAGCGGCGATGGTGGGGTTAGAAAATTGAGTGAGCCAAGTTTCAGTGAGAAACATTAAATCCGGGAGTGAATCTTGCACCAGGTCTTCGTGTTTCTGCAGGGAGCGAGTGTTAAGTCCCAGAGCTTTGAACTCCCCCCCCCCCCCCATGATTGGTTTTAGCGTTGAGCAGATAGGCCAAATTTCTCATGACCAATGAGAGTTTATTCCACCCTCTGACCCACATAACTCTGAGTAGTTAAGGAAAGGTAGCAATTCATAATTGATGTACTGCGTGAAGATTCTCTAAGTTACCCTACAGGAATTCAGCGATATGATGGTGAGAAAAATGTTTTTGGCGGAATATTTCCATAACGAGCCAAACGTTGTGTTACCTTGCACAGACCTGGATATCATTTTAACAGTAGCACATTGTCTGAAATATTGTTGAGACGCTATGTGGTAATATTGCATATTTTGCATGGTTGGACTGGCCAATGGGGCAACCATGCAGTGCCTGAGAGGCGAGTCTGATAGGTCAGTATGTGGGCCGGTGTTTGAGGTTTGTGGTCCTGTTTTATTGTCTGGTGAGCTGGCGTTTACTGTTGATTTCCCTGATATTTTCACAAAGATTGCCTGCAGCAGGCACAAATGCATGCAGTCTCCTGTGCCTTGCAAAACAATGATACAGTGCATCTTTACAAGTTCAAAACTGCGCTGTCTGCAAATATGGGGCGCTTTTTCTTAGCTATCTGATTTGCTAATGGGGACCAATTTTATTTATTTGCCCATGCAGAATTTCTTCCCTAGTCCAACCCTGGTACTTTGGTGATCTAAGAATGGCTAAATGCTGGTAAGTGTCAGATGAGGTGGAGTGAGAGTTTCCCAGTAAGGATCCATAACAGTGCATAGACGCCATGTAACACATTTTATGTGAAGTATTTTCTGCGGTATTACACCAGGAGAACAAGGAGAAGAATTTCAGAATGCCATTTGAAATGATAAAACAGTTGTCATTTAGCTCTTGGAGAAGGAATGCCACTGAACCTGGTTTGAGCTACTTATATTATGTGACAATATGTTGAAGTGTGGCATCAGTTGGAGATGTCAAAATATGATGGAAGATTTGTTTTGGGTACATATACTTCCCAATGATATGCTGTAAGAATATGAATACCTTTTAAGGTGCAAGAATACATGATGCAGTTTCACGTTGAGCTTCCTGTACCTTAGTATACTCCATGAGTGGGAGTAATTTCAAGGTACCTCGAATGCCTTAGGACATTTGTCGTGTGAAACATCCTCCATGATGAGGCTACCGATTTAATGCAAGTGAATGTCCTCTAATATCTTACAAATAATTCCTAAACTTCTCAAGACATTATTAAATACTTGAATAACCCTTGTCCATTAAAGACAGAGATGGTATTACACATGTTGTGATATATATATATATATATATATATATATATATATATATATATATATATATATATAGTTTGCATCAATGTCCTCAAAATGAAAACGCACTCGTCTGCTGTTGAATATTAAAATCCCTTTATTCTTGAAGAAACCGGCAACTTGCATCCAGAAAACATTTCTGCTGCCTAACGCGTTTCGAAGCCAGCAGGCTTCTTGTTCACAGGCTGTTTGAAAGTGTTGCAGAGGCGCAGGAAACATACTTGTCTACAAGTTAATTAAACATCAATTGCCCTCCGGTGGGCCTCTCAGGTGAGTGTTACCTTGATGCATGTTGGGACTTGTAGTGTCCTGCGAAAAATGCATCCCCTTTGGTGGGGTCTGCGACATCTCCAATGATTATTTTCATTATTTACTGCCCTCCAGTGGGCCTCCAGATGCATTTTGCACAGTTAATTTCCAGTTTCCTTTATTTTGCAGCAGTCACCGCTTTGTAGGTCAGAAAGGTTCTGACCCTGCAGCCCCTCCTTTGCTTCGATGGTGGTGGTGCAGTTTTCTCTGGCAGGACAGCCAGTGTATATGTTTCCATCAATGTCCTCAAAATGAAAACGCACTCGTCTGCTGTTGAATATTAAATATTCAACAGCAGACAAGTGCGTTTTCATTTTGAGGACATTGATGGAAACATATATATATATATATATCATTTATTTTTTCCCCACCAATAGCCCAAAGGCATTCCTGGACGCACTCACTGCTGTTGTTAAAACCATACGGTTTCTTTAATCACTGCAAACAAACAGAATCATTCCGGTTTAAACTTCTTGTGCCGACGCGTTTCGAGGTATGAACCTCTTCTTCATGGGCAGCTTCACAAATGTCTGGCAGAGAACTCCCAATTAAACAAGCATTGGAAATGCAATAGGTCGCACATTTTTTTAAGTTAGAGCTATTGGCATTGTAAATGGCAATGTCTGTTACCTACTAAGGGAGGATGGAGGGAGCAGTTGGTGTCGGAGTGCCAAAATGCTCTGTTGGAGAGTGACTGGCCAAAAGTAATCGAAAGAAGCAGCGACTTTTAAAAAAACAAGTTTGAGCCATTAGCATTATAAATGACAATGCCTTTAATTTATGTTTTGGTTTTTAAAACATAAATAAAAGGCATTGTCATTTACATTGCCAATAGCTTAAACTCTCTCAAATGCGAGACCTATTGCATTCCAAATGCTTGAAGGCATCACTGAGTTGTCCCTTCTGTCTCCCATGGCCCCTGAAGAGCTCCCCCTTTGCTACGAGTGAAATAAACAAGCCGGTGGTCACAACTGCACACGAGAGACCGTCCTGCAGTAAGAGAAACTCATTAAAGAAAATAGTGCTTACACACTGAAGAAGACGTACCGTGTAACAACCGAAGTAAAAGGGCCAGTCCTCATGGGAGGTACAAATGAAAACAAGGCGGTACTAAGGAGGGATAAACAAGCCTAATAACGATTCAGAAGCCAGCATTTACGAAGGACAATGACACAAGCCAATGACAAATATGGGCGGAGAGTGGGAGGGGCTTCAAGTACATACTCCAATACAGCATGGCTCTCAGAGCAGCCCATGCGCTGCCCAGGCTCGACGTAAAAAATACATCACCTCCGACTCGGTTAATTAACCAGAGAGAAGCTCTGCTGTGCCCCTTTCCCTGCCCCAACCCACCAATCACATTCGAGTCCTCATCAAGGCACCAGTTGCTGGGAGGCAAAGGAGGAGAAAGAGATCAGGGACACACCCACTCCTTCATTATCATCAAAGGCTTGCCTTGCCCCCAGCCATTTAGTTTAATGGCAGTGTTTTCTTCCCGCCCTGGGCCATTTAAAAAATGCCCGGTATTCCCGCCCTGGGCCATTTAAAAAATGCCCGAAAGGGAAACTCATACGTGAAAATGAAAAATCTACCACGCCCCCCAGTTTGTCGTCACAGGCCTGGCTCATGCCTCTAGGGCGAGGAATACTTTGATCTGCCAGCACATGTGCAATGCTAAGGAAGCCTCAGGTCACATTCCCCACCCCCTTTTCCTCAGAAAAAAACAGGGATTAGCACCAGTTTATCACAGAGCAGCAACAGCAATTTATGTACAGCTGCTCGGTCTTTTCATCTTTTTCTTTTCCCTCAGGGTGGGAGGTCGACGTCCCTCACGCCCTTTAAAAGCAACCACCCGTGTATATGACACGTATGGAAAATATATATACCGCCTGTTGGAAACGGGGTTACCGAGACCGTTATGGTAGCATGGCGCAAAGCGGGGAAAGGCACGCGAAGGCAATGTGTAAGGCAGTTGTGCAGCACACTCTCACATTAACTCAGAAATGCGACGCAATAACCGGACACCACACCAGGCTTGTATAAGTAACAATCAGGTTCCTTTATATTGATCAAGATGGCATTCAATTATTCAAATTATACATTCGGGTAACTAGTGCGCGTTCATTTAAAAAGACCCTTCACAATTCTGGCCACTAAAAGGCCGCATTAAAATCACAGCACCACTGCTCATTCGGGTGCTCTTTACCAACTAGGGCCTAGAACAGGCGCAACACGGTTTATACATCAACATATATACAGTAGGCCTAGGTACTCTATACAGCCTATGATACACTAGGCGGGAGGGAATCCTACCGGGAACCCCTCAACATGTCCAGCAGCTGGGGGCTTCCAAAAAGGGGGAACTTCTTTATCTCCCCGGGGAGGCTAGGGTCATAGGATGTGCCTGGCCTGTAATCCCAAAGTCATTAAAGGCCCCCTCCCTCCGTGATCCCTCCTCAAGGGTGGCCCCCGGCCCCCAGGGGCTTAACCTAGAGCCCTAGGGGCCTCCTGGGCTCACCTGCGGTGTTCTTGCTGGCTGTGGGGCCTTACGGCGGACTCCTCTCTGGCCCGGCCCTCTGTGGTGGGGGCGGGGCCCGGCGCGAGTCTTGCGGCCCTCCGGCCGGTGCTGGTTGGCTTTCTCGAGGCTATGGAGCCTCTCGCGATGTTGTTCCCTTCGTTGGGGGGCCGGTATGCTCCTCCTCCGGCCCCCGTGGAGTCCAGGGAGTGAGTGGGGACTTGGTGCGGGAGCCGGCGGTCCTGCCAGTCGGCTCCGGCGTCCCGAGAGGTGAGGAGGTCCTTCCTTACCTCCCGGCGTGCTGGGCGGAGGCGGGCTCTTCACGGCGCCCAATCCGGGCGCGGCGGCGATTCTTCGCGGGGCTCCCGTTGGCAGTGGAGCCCCGGGGACGTCCTCCCGATTGGCTCCGGCTGAGCCAATCGCGTCGCGGCCTTCTCTTCCTCCGGGGGCTCCCGATGACAGTGGAGCCCCTCTGACGTCGATGTTCGGCTCTGCTGGGCCAATCACGTCGCGGCTTCTGGTGGTTGCCAGGCGACGCCCTCTTCTCCGGCGATTGGCTTTGGCGGGCCAATCCCGTCGCGGCCTTTTCGGGGCGCGACCTGTGACGCGGTCAGCGTCCCCGGCCCCTCGGCGACAGCGTCCACGGGCCGGGAGGCCGCAGCAGGCCTCAGTTCACTTCACGCGGCCCACGGGGCTGCGGCGGCGATATTCTTGGCCGCGCTGGCAGCGGCAGGGGTCTCGGGCCCGGCGGTGACTTTTGGGGATTTCGGTGAGGGCGCGGACGGCGCTCCTCACCACAGCTATGAATAGGGGCGAGATCTCCCGGCCTCAGTTCCCTTCTTCCAGCGGCGGCGGCCGCGGCGGTGATCCGGTCACCAGGTCAGTGACCGAGAGGGGGGGTCAAGTTCTCTCCGCACTTGGGGGTTGCAGCGCAGGCGCGCTGACAGCCTTATGCTCAGGCTGTGAAGGGATGGTTCTAGGGGGACAGTCCAGCTGTCTGTATAGGTAGATAGGGGGTGGAGGCCTAGCGCTTAGGACGCAGCGCTTCGCCTCCTGATCCCCTCTCAATGGTTTTCACTTGTAGTCCTGAAATTCTTGGATGCAGTAAAGTCTCTTTATGAACAGGGGGGGGTTGTGAGTTGGTGATTCTTGGAGGAGTTGATGTGCCTCCTGGCACGCTGGAGATGGTTCCCTGGGTCCCCTCACACTGGGCAAGATCAGTGGGTGGTGGGCGTTCCTCATCTATCTTACGGCAGCAGGGCCTTGACCCTGTCAGCGGCAGTAGTGTAGGTCTCCCCCTAGGCCCTAAAGTCTGTACTCCAGCGCAGGTTCTCCCAGGTTCAGCGGTGCCTCAACCTAACTAACTCCAGGTTTTCCCTCCAAGCCTCTTATACCCCTAGGTCAGGTGACCCTCCCAAAGGCGGCAAAGTGTAACTCCTCCCACAGCCCGGAAGGTTCTGGAACCTTCCACCTACCTAGCTATGGGGCCCAGAGGCGGGGACGGGATGGCTACTGTATCCCTTGTCCCAGCCTGACTCTGGCGACTAGCGTGTATGTGTGGAAGGCCCTCTGCAGTAGCAGGGGCCTGTGGCAGCCATCTTTGGTGAGAGAGCACCTGCACCTCAGCACTGACCAGCAGTGGCAAGGCGCCCGGAGACCTAGGTCCAGTAAAAATATGGTGGCAAAAATGAGGCGCAGAAAGGGAAAAAAACAGGGTAAGACCACCCTAGGGCTGACAGGTCTAACACACGTCCCCCCAGCCGAAAGAGGGGAGAGCTTCCCAACCTCTAGGGAGTTCTCTTCACTAAGGCGGAAAAACCGGGAGAGACCGTCAGCGTTGGCGTGGTCTACACCGGGTCGATGTTCCACCCGAAAGTCCATCCCCTGGAGGGAAATGGACCACCTCAACAATTTGGGATTTTCGCCTCTCATCTGCATGAGCCAGCGAAGGGGTCTGTGGTCGGTCTGGACCAAGAAGTGACAACCAAAAAGGTATGGCCTCAACTTCTTCACCGCCCAAACCACAGCAAAGGCTTCCCGCTCGATGGTACTCCACCGCTGTTCCCGGGGGAGTAGTCGTCGGGAGATAAAGGCCACTGGCTGGTCTTGGCCATCGTCATTCAGCTGCGAGAGCACAGCTCCTATGCCATGCTCAGAAGCGTCTGTCTGCACGATGAATTCCCGGCCGAAGTCGGGGTCCGGAGCACCGGTGCGGTGCACATGGCACGTTTAAGAGTCTCAAAGGCATCTTGGCAGGCAGCCGTCCAGATTACTCTGCGTGGCTGCTTCTTGGAAGTCAATTCCGTCAATGGGCCCACGATGGTTCCATATCCCTTGACGAACCGGCGGTAGTATCCCGTGAGGCCGAGAAAAGCTCGGACCTCTGTTTGGGTCTTGGGGGCTCCCAGGCCATGATGGTCTCAATCTTGGCTTGGAGGGGTTGCACCTTACCTCCGCCCACCAGATGTCCCAGGTACACGACAGATCCCTGTCCAATCTGGCACTTGCTGGCCTTGATGGTTAGACCAGCCCTTTGCAAAGCCTGCAGCACCTCCTGGAGATGCTGCAGATGGTCTTCCCAGCTGCTACTGAAGACAGCTATGTCATCCAGGTAGGCAGCAGAGAAGGCCTCTAGGCCAGACAGCACCTGGTTCACCAACCGCTGGAAAGTGGCGGGAGCATTTTTCAACCCGAAGGGCATCACCTGGAATTGAAAGTGGCCCTCGGGGGTGGAGAACGCAGTCTTCTCCCTTGCTCCTTCCGCCATGGCGATCTGCCAATATCCTGATGTTAAATCAATGGTACTCAAATACCGGGCTGCTCCCAGCCGGTCAATGAGCTCATCCGCCCGAGGGATCGGGTGAGCGTCGGTCTTGGTGACCGAATTGAGTCCACGATAATCCACACAGAACCGAAGTTCTGGTGTGGTGCCCGGGGGGCCGCTTTCGGCACCAACACTACCGGACTAGCCCAAGGGCTACTGGAAGGCTCAATCACCCCCAGTTCTAGCATCTTTACCACCTCACTCTGGATACTAGCCTTGACCTTATCGGACAGCCGGTAAGACTTGTTCTTCACTGGCGGACTGTCCCCTGTGTCCACATCATGGGTACACAGGTGCGTGATTCCAGGCGTGAGGGAAAACAACGAGGCGTACTGCCCCAAAACCTGGCGGCAGTCCCTCTGTTGCTCTGGGGTCAAGGATGGGGCGAGGACTACTCCCTCTACCGAACCATCCTTCTCGTGGACCGCCAGAAGGTCTGGCAGAGGCTCACTCTCTTCCTCCTCACTCCCATCCGTTATCATCAAGAGAGTGAGCTCGGAACGCTCCTGGTGTGGCTTCAGGCGGTTGACGTGGAGCACCCTGTGGGGTTGACGGGGGTCTTCATGTCGACGACATACGTGGTCTGGCCTTTTCGTTCTAAGATCTCAAACGGCCCAGTCCATCGGTCCTGGAGGGCGCTAAGCTCTCCTGGCTCCATGACCCACACCTTCTGTCCAGCGTCTAACTCTACCGTCCGCGCGTTCCGGTCATACCATTGCTTCATGACGGCCTGACTTGCCTCTAAGTTGTCCGAGGCCTCCTTCCACAGCTTGGCCACTTGGCTGCGGAACGCCAGCATATAGCTGACCACATCACGGGGAAGCTTCGAGGAAGACTTCTCCCACCCCTCTTTGACAAGACTGAGGGGCCCCCGAACGGGGTGGCCATAGAGCAGCTCAAAGGGGCTGAAACCGACCCCCTTCTGCGGCACCTCTCGGTAGGAGAAGAGCAGACAGGGTAAGAGGACGTCCCACTTTCTTCTCAAGTCCTCGGGTAGGCTCCTGATCATCCCCTTCAAGGTTTTGTTGAAGCGCTCCACGAGCCCGTTCGTCTGGGGGTGGTAAGGAGTGGAGAACCGGTAGGTCACTCCACACTCCTTCCACATGGCCTGCATGTAGGCCGACATGAAATTCGTGCCCCTATCTGACACCACGACCTTGGGGAATCCCACTCGGGTAAAAATCCCCATGAGGGCCCGCGCCACCACCGGTGCTGTGATGGTCCTCAGAGGGATTGCCTCTGGGTACCGGGTGGCGTGGTCTACTAGCACCAAAATGAACCTATGCCCAGCTGAAGTCGGCGGATCCAACGGCCCGACAATGTCAATCCCCACTCGCTCAAAAGGGGTATCGACCACTGGGAGAGGCTCTAGCGGGACCTTCACCTTAGTCCCTGTCTTGCCGCTTGCTTGGCAAGTGGTGCAGGTCTTGCAATAAGTGTCAGAAGTGACGCGCATCCTGGGCCAGTAAAAATGTGGGACCAAGCGCGCAAACGTCTTGTCCTGGCCCAGGTGTCCTGCTAGTGGTATCTCATGCGCCAACTCTAGCAGAAAGGCTCGGTGGCATTGGGGGACCACCACGGCCCTTGAGGACCCATGCACCGGAGCCTTAGGCTCACTGTAGAGGAGACCATCCTCCCAGTAGACATGGTAATTACCAGTCTCTGTTCCAGCTGCTTGGGCGTCGGCCTGTTGCCGTATGCCAACAAGCGTAGGGCACTCCCTCTGTGCCCGGCAAAATTCTTCCCGGGTAGGCCCTCCTTCCACCTGCCACTCTGCAGGGGTCGGCAGGTCCCCCACGGGAAAACCAACCACCTCAGCGGACTCCGGGGTCACCTCCGCGGGCTCCCCATCCATCTCACCGGGTGTTTCCTCCCGGACATCTCCTCGTCCAGCAGTGGGCTGGGCCCTTCTTTCAGGCTCCAACCCGGGCTGAGTTCCTTGTCGGGCAGCCATGGACCGCGTGATAACGCAAGTCCATCCTGGTAACCCCAACATCTCAGCATGGGCATTGAACTCTACCTCTCTCCAGGCAGTATGTTCTAAATCGTTGCCCAGCAGACAGTCAACTGGCATGGCAGGGCTCACCGCAACCTTCATCAGACCTGACACTCCTCCCCACTCAAAGGGAACTTGGGCCACGGGGTAATGACCCAGGCTATTATCTGCCATCACAACCGGGTGGAACTCCTCAGGAATCACCTGCTCTGGGGACACCAGCTGACGTTTCACCATTGTCATACTGGCACCTGTGTCCCTCAGAGCCTCCACCTCCTCCCCGTTCACCAGGACCCTCTGCCGATACTTGGCAGTGTTCTCGGGTACCTGCACCCTTGGGATGATCTCCCTATCCCCCAGGGAAACTAAGGTCAAGCCTGTCCACTCACCTCCCCTACCTAGGGACAACTCCTCCCCAAGCGCTACACTGGCCACCCCGGGGTCTTACCTCCTGTGGGGGCTGGGGCTCTCTTGCGACACTGGGCATCCCCCTTGTAGTGTCCAACCTCCCCGCACTCGTAGCACCGGACAGTTCTGGGCTGCTGACTCCTGTCAGGGTAAGTGGGTTTCTGGTATCCAGATTGGGATGGGAAACCTACCCCTCTCCCAGGCGGTCTATTTTGGGGACCTTTAAAGAACTCCCTCTTTTTATCTCCCCCTCTTTCTTCTGGGGGAACACCTGTCCACCCTTCGGGGGATCCGCCCCGGCTCCCTTGTGGGACACCCTAGTGCTGACCCACGTGTCTGCCTCCTCTGCAAGCTCCCTTGGGTTGGTCAGCTTGCGGTCCACCAAGTACTGGCGCAGCTCCGGAAAACATTTCTCGAGGAGGTGCTCTCTCAAAAATAGGTCGTACAGCCCAGTGTAATTGTCAACCTCGCTGCCACGCACCCAACCCTCTAATGCCTTCCGGGCATAATCATAAAAATCTACCCAGTTTTGTGTGGTGAGCTTGTGGCTGTTGCGAAACTTTTGGCGGTACTTCTCAGGGGTGAGGCCAAACTTCCTGAGCAGGGCCTCCCTCATGATAGGGTAGTTGGTTCGATCCCCCTTTTCTAAGGTTAGCAGTGTGTCCCTGACTAGTGGAGGTATGTATCTATAAAGTCCTCCTCCCCAGTAGCTCTCAGGAACTCTATGGGCCACCAAAGCTACCTCGTACGCCGTCAACCACTTGTCTATGTCATCACCCACACTAAAGCTGGCCATCACCTCCCTGGGTAGGTAAAATTTGGGCTCCTGTGGAACCCCAGTAGGTACGCTGCCACCATTTCCTTTGCCTTCCATTTCCATTTGCAAGGCTCGGAGCTCCAGTTCTTTCAGGCTAAGCTCATGTACAAGCCTTCTTTCCTCCATGGCTAGCCTTCCCTGTTCTCGCTCCCTTTCCATCTTAGCCAATTCTAATGTCAATTGCCTTTGCTGCCTTCTGTCCTCGAATTCCTCTGGTGACACACTCCCCCTGACGCACTACTGCCTGCCCTGGAACGTCTTCCTGGCAACACATTCTCGCTGACGTCAATGTTCAGTAGGCTCAGTTCTCCTGGGTCGTCTGTCTCCCTCTGCTCCTCCTCCTCCCCTCTTCCCTCCGGGTGGGCCATGACCCATGCCCTCAAAGCCTTCTGAAGTACCTCCTTCCTGGCACCTCGCTTGACGGCCACCCCCCTCTCTAGGCAGAACTCCTTGAGCTGGTTCACCGTGTACCTCTCTAGGTCGGCTAGCTCAAACTCCATCCTCCTAGGTGGGGTCCCAGACAACTTAAGGAAGGGGTCCTAAATGGAAGGCAGCAGGTCTTAACACAGGACTAATACAACTGGCAATTTACAATAGAATTCCTCCTACTTATTATTTTCCTAGGTGTCCAATTGCGGCGCACACTGAGTCACTGTAGGGTGCTGCACAAATACCAGTCCTTATCCCACCGCTGAACACCAATGTTGGAAACGGGGTTACCGAGACCGTTATGGTAGCATGGCGCAAAGCGGGGAAAGGCACGCGAAGGCAATGTGTAAGGCAGTTGTGCAGCACACTCTCACATTAACTCAGAAATGCGACGCAATAACCGGACACCACACCAGGCTTGTATAAGTAACAATCAGGTTCCTTTATATTGATCAAGATGGCATTCAATTATTCAAATTATACATTCGGGTAACTAGTGCGCGTTCATTTAAAAAGACCCTTCACAATTCTGGCCACTAAAAGGCCGCATTAAAATCACAGCACCACTGCTCATTCGGGTGCTCTTTACCAACTAGGGCCTAGAACAGGCGCAACACGGTTTATACATCAACATATATACAGTAGGCCTAGGTACTCTATACAGCCTATGATACACTAGGCGGGAGGGAATCCTACCGGGAACCCCTCAACATGTCCAGCAGCTGGGGGCTTCCAAAAAGGGGGAACTTCTTTATCTCCCCGGGGAGGCTAGGGTCATAGGATGTGCCTGGCCTGTAATCCCAAAGTCATTAAAGGCCCCCTCCCTCCGTGATCCCTCCTCAAGGGTGGCCCCCGGCCCCCAGGGGCTTAACCTAGAGCCCTAGGGGCCTCCTGGGCTCACCTGCGGTGTTCTTGCTGGCTGTGGGGCCTTACGGCGGACTCCTCTCTGGCCCGGCCCTCTGTGGTGGGGGCGGGGCCCGGCGCGAGTCTTGCGGCCCTCCGGCCGGTGCTGGTTGGCTTTCTCGAGGCTATGGAGCCTCTCGCGATGTTGTTCCCTTCGTTGGGGGGCCGGTATGCTCCTCCTCCGGCCCCCGTGGAGTCCAGGGAGTGAGTGGGGACTTGGTGCGGGAGCCGGCGGTCCTGCCAGTCGGCTCCGGCGTCCCGAGAGGTGAGGAGGTCCTTCCTTACCTCCCGGCGTGCTGGGCGGAGGCGGGCTCTTCACGGCGCCCAATCCGGGCGCGGCGGCGATTCTTCGCGGGGCTCCCGTTGGCAGTGGAGCCCCGGGGACGTCCTCCCGATTGGCTCCGGCTGAGCCAATCGCGTCGCGGCCTTCTCTTCCTCCGGGGGCTCCCGATGACAGTGGAGCCCCTCTGACGTCGATGTTCGGCTCTGCTGGGCCAATCACGTCGCGGCTTCTGGTGGTTGCCAGGCGACGCCCTCTTCTCCGGCGATTGGCTTTGGCGGGCCAATCCCGTCGCGGCCTTTTCGGGGCGCGACCTGTGACGCGGTCAGCGTCCCCGGCCCCTCGGCGACAGCGTCCACGGGCCGGGAGGCCGCAGCAGGCCTCAGTTCACTTCACGCGGCCCACGGGGCTGCGGCGGCGATATTCTTGGCCGCGCTGGCAGCGGCAGGGGTCTCGGGCCCGGCGGTGACTTTTGGGGATTTCGGTGAGGGCGCGGACGGCGCTCCTCACCACAGCTATGAATAGGGGCGAGATCTCCCGGCCTCAGTTCCCTTCTTCCAGCGGCGGCGGCCGCGGCGGTGATCCGGTCACCAGGTCAGTGACCGAGAGGGGGGGGGTCAAGTTCTCTCCGCACTTGGGGGTTGCAGCGCAGGCGCGCTGACAGCCTTATGCTCAGGCTGTGACGGGATGGTTCTAGGGGGACAGTCCAGCTGTCTGTATAGGTAGATAGGGGGTGGAGGCCTAGCGCTTAGGACGCAGCGCTTCGCCTCCTGATCCCCTCTCAATGGTTTTCACTTGTAGTCCTGAAATTCTTGGATGCAGTAAAGTCTCTTTATGAACAGGGGGGGTTGTGAGTTGGTGATTCTTGGAGGAGTTGATGTGCCTCCTGGCACGCTGGAGATGGTTCCCTGGGTCCCCTCACACTGGGCAAGATCAGTGGGTGGTGGGCGTTCCTCATCTATCTTACGGCAGCAGGGCCTTGACCCTGTCAGCGGCAGTAGTGTAGGTCTCCCCCTAGGCCCTAAAGTCTGTACTCCAGCGCAGGTTCTCCCAGGTTCAGCGGTGCCTCAACCTAACTAACTCCAGGTTTTCCCTCCAAGCCTCTTATACCCCTAGGTCAGGTGACCCTCCCAAAGGCGGCAAAGTGTAACTCCTCCCACAGCCCGGAAGGTTCTGGAACCTTCCACCTACCTAGCTATGGGGCCCAGAGGCGGGGACGGGATGGCTACTGTATCCCTTGTCCCAGCCTGACTCTGGCGACTAGCGTGTATGTGTGGAAGGCCCTCTGCAGTAGCAGGGGCCTGTGGCAGCCATCTTTGGTGAGAGAGCACCTGCACCTCAGCACTGACCAGCAGTGGCAAGGCGCCCGGAGACCTAGGTCCAGTAAAAATATGGTGGCAAAAATGAGGCGCAGAAAGGGAAAAAAACAGGGTAAGACCACCCTAGGGCTGACAGGTCTAACACCGCCACTGATAAATTTGGTTCTAAAACAAGACATGCAGAAAATGTGTTTGTATCATGCACACCATAGGCCAGGGCCAGTGGAATTATGTGGTTTTATGGCTGTGGCGTTTTCTGCAAAAATATGAATTTACTGCATTGGTCACATGATCTATCATCTACTGTATAATCTGCAGATTTTAGCAAAAAAAAAATTTCTACTGCAAACGGATCGAAAGTTACTAAAAAAAAAGCGGCAACATGTGTTATTGAGCAGTGAAAGGCCCTTTGCAAAGGTTTACTGGTCAACTTCTCTTCTTGCTATATTTAGGTGTTTAACTGGGACTAATGTGAACTGTACGCCCAAGCATGGTTAGGAAGTGTAAAAATAACAAAATGATCAAGTAGTACTATCACAAATTTTGCAGTGTTATGTCGCATAAAATGTTCATCTTCTTGTCGCATAATCTAGTCAACCTTTTAGCATAATTTTGTCCTCCCTTGCTGCATAATTCTAGTGGCCTATGTATACTTTGATGGTTTAAAGCAAAACAACCGAATAAAGTTATTCTAACCAGTAGTTGGGTTTCCAATTTAACTGCACAGATTCTGCTTTCATACTTCGGATCTGCAATGAACATAAAAGAGAAAGACTTCAAGGATTTAGACAATTTGTGGGAAGGCTGATGATATGACCATGTATTAGAAGGATTCAAATATCCTCTGCTCTACATTAACAAGCATTTGCAATGCAATAGGTCTCGCATTTACGCAAGTTTGAGCTCTTGGCATTGTAAATGACAATGCCTTTTATTTATGTTTTGGTTTTTAAAACATAAATAAAAGGCATTATCAGGCATGATTATCAAACTTTGGGGCATATGTACAAGCCCCTATCGCCACAGGAATGTCACTTTTTCCGACGTTCCTGTGGCGATAGGGGCTTTGCCTTATTTACAAGGCAGCGTTAAGCCACTTAACGTGGCTTAACGTTGCCTTGTAAATAAGGCCCCCTTTCAAGCTATACTTAGCGTGAAAGGGGTGGGCAGTGGGTGTTGCTGTGGGCGTTCCACCGCAACACCCATTGATTTTGATGCTGCCCCCTATTTACAAGGGTTACGTAAATAGGAGGCAGCGCCAAAATTAAGACCAGGGAAAACCTAGTCTTAACTTGGCGAAATGAGGAGAAATACTTTATTTCTCCTCGTTTTTGCTTTTTCCATGTGTGCTGCCTTGTGCAGCTCACATGGAAAAAGCAAAACGCCTTGGATTGTTTGTGTAGGAAGGTGTCCCTTCCTGCACATAAACAATCTTTTAAAAAAATGACATTTTGTAACTTCCATGTGTGCTGCATTAAGCAGCACACATTAGAAGTGACAAAACGGCATTTAAAGATTGTTTATGTGTAGGAAGGGACACCTTACTACACTTAACACCTTAACCGCGGCGGCAATTCTGCCGCGGTGCGGGGCGTTCTATTAAGTGGGCGGGGCCGCGTCGGCCAACGGACATGCGCAGCACTACCGAGGTAGTGCTCGCGACGGCCGTTGGCCGACGTGCGCACTTAAAGGGTTAAACAATCTTCCCCTGCACGCAGACACCCTTGCACTGTTGTGCAAGGGTGCCTGCGTTGGCGCTAGGCTGCTAAGTATAGTACCAGCACAGGGGGAAACGCAAGGCTGCATCATATTCTTGTAAATATGGTGCAGCCCTGTGTTTTTTTTCTGAAGAGGCATAGTGAGGCGTTAAGCCATGACGGCTAACGCCTCACTCTGCCACTTCTTTGAACATATGGCCCTTAGTCAGCTTCCCTTGGCTCACGTGGGATGCTGGTAATCCAGTATTTATGCAGGCAATTACAGCTTGCCAACACGTTGTGGCACAAACACTTTCTTGATGAATTAGTGGCAAAGCATGCAACTTTGCTCTAAAACGGGATAGAATGAGGCACCCACCTAGTGACTGAATTGCACAATATGAAACCAGAAAATCTGGGAACAATCCTGGCTTCCTCACTTTACCAAACAGTGTGATCCTAGGCAAATATTTTATTTCACCGAGCTTCCTTTTTCTTCATTATCACATGACAGCACCTTCAAATACGTGAGTTCAGGATGTGAGCTGCACAATAACCTCTTAAATTTGATTTAATAGACTAGAATGTTGCTCATGTATAACATGAATCTACGCCGCATACAGGATACACAGATAACGTGCTTCTTAGTGTACTAATGGAAGTGTTGTCACAGCAAGGGGTTAGGAATGTTTCAAATTTCATGTTTAAAAAAAATCACTTTTAATGCATACCTCACAATGCTGTGATATGATGTTATGTACTAAGGTGAAACGCTTTCACATGTTAAAGACATACACTTTTTCGAATTTTGAAGAAACTTTATCATATTTTAAATGATGTTGGGTGCATGATTAAATGGCAAATATTTTCACGGTTCGGCGCGTGCATGGGCTCTGACAGCCAATAGAGACATTTGGCTCGGCTCTCCCTGCTAGTCTGTTGGCTCGCATCTGTTGGCTCGCCCAGCCATAGCTATGAAGGATTGCTTGAAATCTCGTTGACTGAGGGCCCGTAAGGAAACTGCACCTAGGAAGCTGCTCACTCCGAAATCAATACACAAGTATATTTCTGTTTATTCCCCAGTATATAAAAACGTGTAAGGTGAAATCTATTCCATCATTCAACACCCTTCCACGGCGCTAGTCACAGTCTGCCTCCTTTTCTTTCTTCCGATTAAAAGAGCAATTTATTTTGCATTCTTATCTCTATCGCCCTGGGATCTCTCCATTTATCACTTGTCATGAACACAGCAGGGGAAAACAAACTAAAAATGATAAAATGCAATTAAATGTAATATAAGGCTAACCCGGTGACTTGAAGGAAACATATTGCCGGCCGCCAGGGAAATCGGAGTGTAGAAATATAGAGCCAGCTCAGTGCTTTTCACGGAGCTTGGGAGGTGGCCTGCCGGGCTGCGGGCTACAAGAGCACAAGTATGTGTGCTTGTGTATATGGACACTCCTGTCCGATTGCCTCTGTCTACTTAGCGCCTAGATGAGTGAAGCCTTGCGCCCGCCGCTCATTGTTAGTAGTTAATGCCTTGCAAGGATGTCCCAGCGCACTTTCCTGGACACCTTTCCTGCTCTACAAAAGAACTCTAAAATGAGAGCCTTTTTAGGTCGGGGATAAAATCTTCATGTGTACAAAGCGCAAGCAATCTTTCCACATTCCTTGAAACGTGAAACTCTTATCTCAGCGCAGCCAACTCCTGCTTTCCCCAAATTTAAAAAAAAGTTCAAAGTCTCCTTTCCACCAAACGCCAAGGCAGAATGCGCATTCCTCTCGTCTGCTTCACAGCCCTCTGAAGACTTTTCTTATCTGCTTGTTAAATAAACAAGCGGATAAGAAAAGCCGTCTGGGCTGAGTTAAAACAGATGTGCTTGTCGCGATGGGGCATTCCAAAACTGCAAGGGCGGTAACAAAAATGACTCCAGCAAATTGAAAGCCAGAATTGAACATAAATCAGGACGCGAGCGAATCATAAACGATTCGGACACAGGGGCGTGGATTTTAGTCCCCTTCTTTCTAGTGTTTACTATAGCTCTCGCAGGCGAGGAGCGCATGCGCTCCTACGCCAGGCCGAGACCTAAAAAGGATATTGCAAGTCACCTTGGAATTCCTTGTCCTAATAAAGGAACTTGTCCTTCAGATTCATTCCTCTATACGGCCACTGTACTCCTCAGTGACTTACAATATCCTTATAATGTACAGCACGGGGTACTTATCCCATATATGAGGGCCTGTAATTATGGTATGGTATGTGGGTGGCTGTCAAAATGCATGTGATGTTGCACCTCTAGTTCATATGGTTAGAGGACAAGTTGCCACCGCAAGATCCTTTCTAGTCCGCAGTTTCTCCACTTTATTACCACATATGTGGGTTTGATAGTTTAATTTCCTGACCTCGACTGGTAGGTCGCTCCCCCACCACACAGCTCCGTCTGTGTGCCCTGCTGCTGCCCCTGATTGTGCTTGTTTTTTCCTTTCTGTGCCCCCTTGCTGCCCCTGATTGTGATCGTTTTTTCCTTTCTGTGCCCCCTTGCTGCCCCTGATTGTGATCGTTTTTTCCTTTCTGTGCCCCCTTGCTGCCCCTGATTGTGATCGTTTTTCCTTTCTGTGCCCCCTTGCTGCCCCTGATTGTGATCGTTTTTTCCTTTCTGTGCCCCCTTGCTGCCCCTGATTGTGATCGTTTTTCCTTTCTGTGCCCCCTTGCTGCCCCTGATTGTGATCGTTTTTTCCTTTCTGTGCATGTTTCCCGCCGCTGCGCCCCTGCGGCCCCGCCCCCTCACTGCCCATTCGCTGCCCCATTCCCTGCTCCTCCCTCCCACCTCCCCATTTATGGCGGCCGCTGCGCGGCCGCGCCGCTGGCGCGCCAAAGGCGCGCCTAAGGCAAGCCCGTCTGCGTCCGCGCCCAGCGCCAGACCCCCTGGTCCGGGCATCCCCCGCGCCCGCCACATCAACAGACGCCGATACGACGCCAGCACCCTCCACGCACTCAACCCCGGAAAAGATCACGCCTGCTACCAGGCCACCCCGAAGCGCACCCAAGGGCCCTTCACCTGCCGGAACTGCAGCTTCGCCAGCACCCGCCCCGCCAAACCACCGCCCAGGAAAGAACCCAACTACCTCAGATGCATCCTCCTCAACACCCGCTCCACCCGCAAACACGCCATCGAACTCTGGGACCTTCTCGACTCAACCTCCCCAGACGTCGCATTCTTGACGGAGACCTGGCTGAATCCCGCTCAGCCCCCGACATCGCCATTGCCATCCCGGACGGATACAAGATCACCCGCAGGGACCGCACCAACGGAGTCGGAGGAGGCATCGCCATCGTCCACAGGAACACCCTCAGAGTCTCAACCAACACCGACGACACCCTCAGCACCGCCGAACACATGCACTTCCAGATCCACACCGATCCCAACACCACCCTCAGAGGAACCCTCATCTACAGACCCCCCGGACCCCGGCCACAGTTCAGCGATTCCATCGCTGACTTCGTCAGCACACACGCCATCGCCTCCACGGACTACATCCACCGCACCGAACAAATGCCTCGCCGCTGCTGGAGCAGAGTCACGGAAGTCCAGCTAACCACAACCCTCGCCCTGAGCCCACCCGCCGAACCCTCCGACCCCGACACCGCCGCCCGAAACCTCAGACAGTGGATCGACGACTGCGCCAACACCCTCGCCCCGCTCAAGAATCCGCCCAACAGCCACACCAGCAAGAAAGCCACCTGGTTCACCGAAGACCTCCAGGCCTCCAAACGAACATGCCGAAAACTGGAGAAGATCTGGCTCCACGAACGGACAGCGGACAGCTACGCCGCCCACAAGAGCGCCACCCGCAATCACCATCACCTCATCAGATCCGCCAAAAGGGCCTCACTCAAAGACCGCCTAGACAACAACGCACACAACAGCAAAGAGCTCTTCAACATTGTGAAGGAACTCTCCAACCCCAGCTCCAACACCAACGACATCCAGCCGTCGCAAGACCTGTGCGACTCACTGGCCACCTCCTTCCACCGCAAAATCGCCGACATCCACGACAGCTTCAACACCACGACCGCCCCGGCAACCACCGAGACCACTGCCCCCACAACCACCAACTGCCTGCTCTCCTGGACCAACATCAACGACGAGGACACCAGCGAGATCATGAACACCATCCACTCCGGTTCACCGCTAGACCCGTGCCCTCACCACATCTTCAACAAAGCCAGTACAGCCATCGCGCCCCATCTCCGGAAAATAATCAACATCTCCTTCGAGACCGCAACCTTCCCGGAAAGCTGGAAGCACGCCGAGATCACCGCCTTACTCAAGAAACCCAAGGCAGACCCCAAGGACCTCAAGAACTTCCGACCCATCTCTCTGCTCCCGTTCCCCGCGAAGGTCACCGAGAAAATCGTCAACAAACAACTGACCCACTACCTCGAGGAGAACAACATCCTGGACCCTTCCCAGTCCGGCTTCCGCAGCAACCACAGCACCGAAACCGCCCTCATCGCCGCCACCGATGACATCAGGACCCTGCTAGACAACGGAGAAACAGCAGCCCTCATCCTCCTGGACCTATCAGCCGCCTTCGACACGGTCTGCCACCACACACTACGAACACGCCTTCACGACGCCGGGATCCAAGAGAAGGCCCTGGACTGGACCACATCCTTCCTTTCCGGCAGAACACAAAGCGTCCGCCTCGCCCCTTCCGATCCAAGGCCACCAAGATCATCTGCGGCGTACCCCAAGGCTCCTCCCTCAGCCCAACGCTGTTCAACATCTACATGGCACCCCTCGCCCACGTCGCCCGACAGCACAACCTCAACATCATCTCCTACGCTGACGACACCCAGCTGATCCTCTCCTCACCAAAGACCCTCACACCGCCAAAGCCCACCTCCACGAAGGAATGAAGGCCGTCGCCGAATGGATGAGGACCAGCCGCCTGAAGCTGAACTCGGACAAGACGGAGGTCCTCATCCTTGGTTCCAACCCTTCAGCCTGGGACGACTCCTGGTGGCCAACATCACTGGGAACAGCCCCGCCACCCACCGACCACGTACGTAACCTAGGGGTCATCCCCGACCCCACCCTCTCCATGACTAAGCAGGTCAACGCCGTTTCCTCATCCTGCTTCAACATCCTCCGAATGCTCCGCAGGATCTTCAAGTGGATCCCCACCGAAACAAGAAAACAGTCACCCAGGCCCTCGTCACCAGCAGGCTGGACTACGGAAACGCCCTCTACGCAGGAACGACGGCTAAGCTCCTGGAGACGGCTGCTACGCATCCAGAACGCCTCTGCACGTCTTATCCTCGACATCCCCCGACGCAGCCACATCACACCCCACCTGAGAGACCTGCACTGGCTCCCTGTCAACAAGAGGATAACCTTCAAGATCCTCACCCACGCACACAAAGCACTCCACAACTCCGGACCAGCCTACCTCAACAGACGACTCAGCTTCTACACCCCCACCCGCCAGCTCCGCTCGACCAGCCTCGCCCTCGCCACAGTCCCCCGCATCCGGAAAACGACCGCCGGCGGCAGATCCTTCTCCCACCTCGCCGCCAAGACCTGGAACACCCTCCCCACCAACCTCCGACAGACCCAAGACCTACTGGCCTTCAGAAGACTCCTCAAGACCTGGCTCTTCGATCAGTAGCAGCACCACCCCCCTCTTCCCCCAGCGCCTTGAGACCCTCGCGGGTATGTAGTGCGCTTTATAAGTGACATGATTGATTGACACGTAGAACTGGAATCTTGAGTATTTGTTATTCTACGTGCACCATGGCAACAGCATCCGGCAACCACTGCTTGGGAATACAGTCTATTACATCAACCATTCACCCACAAGCCTTCCTTTTAAACAGAATTAAATATATGTGCACAAACAAACTAGTGCTACGAAGTGGCACTTGTCAAAAGCCAACGCTTTATAAAATCATTAAATAAATACATTAAATAAGTAGTTAGAAAATGGTGAAAACTCTACTTCCGGAGACACAGACAGCTGCAAGGTTGGTCCAGGCTTCAATGCTTGCATCTACATATTTTATTCAACTGAGAATGCATGTATTCCATCGAGGCCTTCAACGCCAGGTGTCTAAGTATTACATACTTTTCTCCATTTTATATTATTTGTAAATGCTAAACCGCGTTCTCTGGAAGGGAGAGCGCATATTATTTCTAATATAATTCACCCATATTGCATTTCTGAATTCGTTGGTAAGCATTGAGCATCTTCTTGAATTCAACAAATGAAAAGGGGGATTTGGGGGGCAGCTGAGCGCAGCGAGGTCTGCCCCCCGGGTAGATTGGGAGGGGGAGGGGCTAGACGGCGCTCGGCCATGTTGGGGGAGTTGGGCTACATTGGGAATAGCCCAATTGTAGCCCAATTTTTGAAGAGACAGCCCAAAGTATATTGGGCTGTTTCGCGCTTCACCAGCCACCATTTTAGGTTTGGTGACCTGGTGGCTGGGAGCGCTGTAGTGTAGGTTTTTTGTCAGGAGTAAGAGGTAGGCCAGTGTGGTGTTTTTAGGTTGTAGGGGCGTGGTAGTGACAGGGCAGGGTCAGCGTTACGATGTCGGGCGAAGACTATCGAGTCTTGGAGGCAGTTTGGTTGCTCAGCGAGGCTGGCCGGCTGGACATGTTGATGCCGGAGGCACCTGGGGGAGCACGCCCGGTGAGGCGCGCGTCTGCCGGGGTGGCGGCCGCCGTCGCGGCTTGTTTTCCCCCCCCCCCCGAGAGCAGCGAAAGCAAGGGGGAGGGGCCGCGCGGAGGTCAAGAGCGCGGCCCCAGGTAGCGTTGGGCATGCGGTTGGAGGGCGGGGGAGACGGGCGTCATGTGGCAGCAAGGCTGGAGGGCTCGGCGAGGGAGCGCGGACCGCGTCTCCCTGCCGTGTGTGGAAGTCGTTGGGGGCCGCTCGTGTACAGGGAGAGCGGCCCCGATAGTTGCAGGGCGGGGGCAGCGCCGACAGACCGAGCGCGGCCCCCATGATATGTAGCCATCAAGGAGGGCGCCTGGGAGATGCGCTGGGGGCGGATGGGAGGCCCCGGCGAGGGCGCGCATCGCGGGCCTCCCCGCCGAGGTCACAGAGGGAGAGGGGCCGCTCCGGTGTCAGGAGAGCGGCCCCAGATACCGTAAAAGGGGGGAGCTTGGTTTTGGGTGGAGGGCTGCGCGTGGGGGCCCAGGCCAGTCGTGTGTTGAGGAGCTGGGGGTGGGGCTTGGGTCTGGGAGGGTGGGGGGAAATGGAAGGGGTGGTGTTCTCAGGTGCAGGGAGAGAGGCACTAGGAGGCACACAGGCTGGGTTAGGCGCCGTGCAGGGGGGTCCAGGCATATGGGGAGGGAGGGTTTGTCGGGAGCGGTGGCATGCGAAGGGGTGGGGGCTTCAAGGGGGTAGGTGGTAGGGTTGGGGGCGTCCGGGAGGGGGAAGGGGGGTCAGTGGGGAAGCTGGGGGGGAGGGGTGGATGTCCCCTTTATTGTTGGACTCAGAAGGGAGTGAGAGGGACTGGGAGGGTTTGGACATTTTTGCTTCCTGGGCGGAGGAGGTTGGGTGGGTACATGGGGGGGGCCAGTCGGTAGGGGAGGGTGAGGAGTTGGCGGTGTCAGGCGCTAGTAGGGGGGTCATAGGGGAGCCGGGGGCGGGTGGGATACGGGAGGAGGCTGGGCCGAGTGGGGTAGGTGGGCAGGGGGCAACGGGTTTGGTGTGGAGCGACGAGGAGGGGGAGGATGAGGAGGTGGTCGACCTTAGTGCGGTGGGGCAGGCATGGTTGGCTAGCACCTTGTGGACAGGCAGCAAGAGGGGTTGGGATGGGAGAGAGAAGAGAGGTAGGCCCAGCACACCAGACCATACTTTTCTTTTACAGGTGAAGGAGCAACAGGCAGAGCATCGCGGGGTGCCAGACTTGGTAGGGCTGGGAGCGGCCCGGTGGCACCAAGGAGAAGGGAGGGTGGAGCCTTGGGCGGCGTACCCAGTACCGGCCGGGATCCCGTCGCGGCCGGCACAAGTAGGCCCAGGGCGGGCTCGCCGGCCCCAACACCCATTGGGCCTCAGCGGGCTGGGGTACAACGACAAAGACGGAGCGACGACAACGCGCATTTAGGTGTTGCAAGGAGGGTGCATTCCGCACCCCCAGCGGGGGCAGCCGGGGGCGCTAGGCAGGAAGAGTTGGATTATGATGAGGAGAGTATTGAAGAAGGAGAGTTGCGGGATGGGGAAGATGAGGGACAGGGGGGCCAAGTAATGCTGTGCATAGTTTTTTGCAGGTGTCACGACGCCAGGCGAGGCCCATGGGTCGGACATCACGTTGGGAGGAGAGGTCGGCCCCTTTGCCAGGACGCACAGTGGAGAGACTGGCGGAGTCCTTGGCGCTAGGTAAGCGTTCGGCGCGATTGCGGCCTGTGATGGTGTCGGTAGGGGTGGGGTGGACCTGATCGGGTGGAAGGGGTAGGGGGCAGGTTGCGCAAGGGTTCCTACGTAGTGGACATAGGGGTAGGAACGGAGGCCCCGGGCGAAGGGGCAGTGGGGGCGCAGGTAAGGCGTCATTAAGCTTGGGGACAGCGGGGCTGACAAGAAGGCGACGGTAGATACTCAGACAGGGGAGGGGAGACCATATTGGAAAGCAAGGAGTTGAAGATTAAACGGTTGCCATACATGGGTGTTACAAAGCCATTGGGAGCCCATTTGATGTTGTCCACCAAGGAACGCATATGGAAGGGGGAATATGTTGAAATACTTAAACTCCTCCACAGAGAGGTTCGGGCGAAAGAAGGGTCTAAAGAGGAAGAATTTGAACTGGCAAAAAGGCCAAAGGTGCCGTTGACAATTGAGAATTGGACCGCAGCATTCCTTATATATGCCAGCGTTTATTGCGAAAAATACCCTGAACGGTCAGTGGCCATGTTCAAATACATGGACGTGATTAGGAAAGCCCAGATTACTGGGGGTGGGTACGCCTGGGCTCAATATGATGAGGAGTTCAGGGCACGCATGGCTTGGGATGCGGAGGCAAAGTGGGGGAGCTAGATACGGATCTGTGGCAACACACTATGGGTTTAGCCGGGTCTGGAAAAACCATTTTACGGCCAGCGGGCTGCCTCTCGTATACAGGCCCTTTCGGGGCGGCCCCACCCGAGGTGCGGTGGGGGGAGCAGGGAGAGGACAGCCAGGTACAAAAGGGGCGTGTTGGGATTACAATAAGGGTTTGTGCACCAGAGAGTACTGCCGTTTCAGGCATGATTGCTCAGGGTGCGGAGGACGACATGCATTGGTCAATTGCTGGGGGGGGGGGCCAGGATCAGCAGCCAGGGACACAGCAGTGGCAGACAGGGGGGTTTAAGGCAGGGGGACAGCAGCAGCCGTTCCTGGGGGCGTGGTGCTAAGGGACCTGGGCCGAAAGGCTCATACTCCGGTTAATGTAAGAAAGTTGATAGCAGCCTTGCAAGGATATCCAGATGTGGCGGCTGCTATGTGTTTGCGGGTGGGGTTCTTGGAGGGTTTCAGGCTGGGGTACGACGGGCCGAGGGTAAGACGTTGGGCGGACAATTTGAAATCGGCAAAAGAGCACTCTAAGGTAGTGCAAGAAAAACTGGATAAAGAAGTGCGTGAGGGCCGCATGGCGGGACCCTTTGAGGATTGGCCTCTTCAGAATTTGATTGTGTCACCCATTGGAGTGGTGCCGAAAAAGGAGCAAGGACAGTTTCGCCTAATACAGCATTTGTCGTGGCCTGAAGGAATTTCGGTGAATGATTTTATTGACGAACAGGAGGCCACGGTGTCATACTCATCTGTTGACGTAGCCATGTCACTGGTAGTGACGGCGGGCGCAACGGCGATGATGGCAAAGTGCGACATAAAGTCGGCTTTCCGGCTGCTTCCAGTCCACCCAGATGGCTGGGACCTTTTGGGTATCCAGTTTGGGGGTCACTGGTACGTGGACAAAGCATTGCCGATGGGCTGCTCTATGTCATGCGCACTTTTTGAGTGTTTCAGCACGTTCCTACAATGGTTGTTCACGGAACGGACGGGTCACCAAGGAGTAACGCACTACCTGGATGACTTTTTCTTTGTGGGCACCTCAGGCTCAGCGGGCTGCCAGAAGGCACTGGACAGCTTTCAGGAGATCATGAGGGATTTGGGCATGCCGTTGGCACCGGAAAAGACTATGGGACCCTGTACGGCTCTGGCCTTTTTAGGTATTGAACTTGACTCTCATTTGATGGAGGCACGACTTCCGGCAGACAAAAAGCAGCAGATGTTGGGGCTGCTGGCAACAATGTTGGGAAAACTGAAGGTCACAGTGAAAGAGATTCAGGTGCTGTTGGGGCACCTCAACTTTGCATGTAGGGTGGTGAGAGTAGGGAGGACGTTTTGTAGACGACTGTGCAGGGCGCTGGCGGGACAGAGGCCCCTCATCATCATGTGCGTCTGTCAGCAGGGGTGCGGGAGGACTTGCGAATGTGGCAGTTTTTCCTACAAGATTTCAATGGCATCCCCTTGAGGAGGGAGGGCGACATGCTTTGGGAAGTGCAAATATTTTCTGATGCGGCTGGGAGTTCAGGTTTTGGCCTGTATTGGCAAGGAAAGTGGTGTGCTGAGCAGTGGCCCCCGGAGTGGGCAGATGGGGGCAGGAGTATAGCCTTTTTGGAATTCTTTCCGTTGGTGGTGGCGATCACCTTATGGGGGGATCAGCTGGCGCACAAGAGGGTAACTGTTAGACTTGGCATCTTTTGGCGTGTTTCCCCTGACTTTTTGCTTTCTGACCTCCCGGTTTTGACTCTGTTTTTGCTGGTGTGATGATTCTGCGCACTTTCCTCACTGCGGTCCAGTGGGAAAGTGCAAGTGCTCCTGTATAAAATGTGTTATGGATTGGTGTTTCCATGATTGGACTATTTGGTTGATGTGTCAGTCCCTTGTAAAGTGCACTGCGAGTGCCAGGGCCTATAGACCAAATGCTGTTGGTGGGCTGCAGCACTGGATTGTGCCACCCATGCAAACAGCCCGTAAAGTGTAACTCGGGCCTGCCATCGCAGAGCCTGTGCGCAGCCTGGGGCTACCATGTCGACTTGGCAAGTGCACACACTTGCAAGTCCCTAAACCTTCCCTTTGCTACATGTTAGTCACCCCTAAGGTAGGCCCAAGGTACCCCTGTGGGCAGGGTGCGGTGTATGCGAAAGGTAGGACATGCCCGGGTGTGAGCGGCATGTCCTGATAGTGAATTACAGCCTAGTACGTTTTTCACTATTGCAAGGCTACCTGTTCCCCCTAGGCCAGAACGGGCGGTTTTGATTATTACAGTATATAATCCTAACTGACCCCGGGAACATGGTAGAAATTCGAGTTTAGTATGCCTGGACTCAGAATGATAAAATGCAGCTTTTAGTAAGGTTGGTTTTACCATTCTGGGTTTGAAAATACCACTTTTAGAAAGTGGGTATTTTCTTGCCTAACCATCCAAGCCTGCCTCTGCGAGGTTGTGTATTCCGTGTCTGGAATGTGAGTGACAGGGGCTGGGGGATGCCAGGAGACAGGGTGAGTCAGCGCAGGGCTGAATAGCCAGATCGACCTGTAGATGGGTGGGAGGGGTCGCACCTGGGCCCTGAATAGGACAGTGCCTTCCCTCCACAATGCTGGCTCCACCTCCTGTGGTGCGTCTGATGTCCCTGGCCTACTCACTGAAAGAAGGGACGGAGACTTGTCAACAAAGTGCTCCAGAACTGGTTTGGACTAGGCGAAGGCCTCTCTGCCTTCAGAGAACAAAGGAATTTGGGATATAAATATTGGGGCCCTGACCCCATGAATTTAGATCTCGCTGGAATCAAGGAACCTGCCAAGACGAAGAGCTGGAAGAGCTGCCAGGAGGAGTACTGCCCCTTTGCTGTGTGTTGCTTTGTTGGGTTGGCCTGCAGCTGCTGCTTCTGCCTTGGGCAGTGAAAGGACTGGACTGAACTTTCTACAATCTTGTGCTGAGTATCTCCAAGGGCCAGGAACCGAGCTGGCCTCCTGTTAAGAAGTCTCAGGGACTGCAAAGACTTCACAAGCCTCTGGGTACCGCTTCTGGAACGCTGTTTCAGTTGCCACAGAGGAAGGGAACTGCAACCGACTCCGTCAACCGAATCCATCCCTGGCCGGTGACCTGTTTGCACCGCAGACCGCATCGCCCCGCTTCGCATCGCAACCCTGGTCTCACCGTGGGCGACGTCCGACGCCGCCAACATCGAGCCGCTGCTTGCACCGTGACCTGTGGGCACCGCAGTTCGCATCGCATCGCTTCACTGGGCCAGCCGGACCAGACCGACACTGTCGCTGCAACTGGCTCAAGAGTCGAGACCGCACCGCATTTGGGGCACCGCTCGCACGTCTGCGACGCACCGCTCCGACTCGCACCGCTGTCCGACGCCAGCTCCCGCACTCCGGCTAGGTCGCCTGCATCGCAACCTGTCAGCACCGCATCGAGCATCGTCTCGCCCTGCATCGCACGCCTTGGACTCACCGACTCCGCCTGCACGACGCTCATCGAGCCGCTGCCTGCACCGCATCGAGGGACACCGCACCTTGCATCGCTCCGTCTTGCACCGCAACCGCGACGAACGCCGACCGGCTCGTACACTCCGTACCAGCCACAACGAGAAAGGTACTGTAACCGAGTCTGTTCATGACTCTGCTGGCCCGTATCGACGCGGTCGGCTGGAACTGTTAGACTCTGTGGTTTTCAGCATCACGGTAGGCTCGGACGGAGCTACCGACTCGTACGAACTTTGCTTTTGTGCTATTCCCGCAAAGAAGAAGTTAACGTATCAAGTATTTATTCGTAAAGTATAGTATTGTGGATTTTTGTCGTAATTGGTCTTGTCTTGAGTATATAAAATATTGGTTATTTTTCTAAACTGGTGTGGTGTCCGTTTGTAGTGTTTACACTGTATTACTGTTGGTTATGTGCAAATGCTTTACACACTGCCTCTGAATTAAGCCTGACTGCTCGTGCCAAGCTACCACGAGGGTGAGCAGGGGTTACTTCACGAGTGTAACAACCCTTACCCTGACTAGGAAGAAGGGTCCCTACTTGGACAAAGGTGCAAGCCCTTGCCAACTAGAGATCCCATTTCTAACAGTAACCTTCAGAGTTGATAACATGGCGGTAGTCCAAATTGTGAACCGACAATCCGCACGGGATGAACAGGTTCTGAAGTTGCTGAGGGTGTTTGTGTTAGGCTGCTTGCGGCATGATATCGCCTTCCGCGCGGTGCATGTGCCGGGTGTGGACAATGACATAGCGGATGCTTTGTCTCGTTCACAGTGGGGGAGATTCCGTGGGCTCGCCAGGGATGCGGACGGATTTCCGACCAGAATGCCGGTGCATTTGTGGTACGTAGGCAACACAGGATGTTGCAGTTGGTTTTAGGTTCTCTGGCGCAATCTACCAAAGCAGCATACAAGACAGCATGGGGGAAATTTTTGCACTCTGGCGCGACGCGGAGGGATTCCCTTGAGCTTAGAGAGGAAGATGTACTTCAATTTATTTTGGATTTGATTGAGAGGGGTTTGACCAGGGTTACGATAGCGGGTAAGCTGGCGGGCATTGCTTTCGTTGGGAAATTGTTGTGGGGGAATGCCCCCTCCGCAGGGGTGCTGGGGAAGCGCATGTTGGAAGGTTGGGCGCGGGAGTGTGGGCGCGCATCTAGGGTTCGTAAGCCTCTGTCCTGGGAGTTGTTGGAAAGGGTGATTGGGATCTTGCCTGGGATATGTTATGGGGAGGTTGAAAACTGCCTCTTCTCCACTCTGATGTCATGGATGTTTTTCGGGCTTTTCGGGTGTCTGAGCTGTTAGGGAGTAAAGCGGGGCAGGGGGTACTTTGGAGTGAGGTTTCCTTTCGTCCGGATGGGGTCAGCATATGGCTGAGGAAGTCTAAAACAGATCAGAGGGGAGGGGGCACTTGGGTTCCTTTAAAAATGGAAGGAGTACAGCAGGCTTGCCCTTGCCGGTGGGGTTTGAAGTGGAGAACTTTGTCAAGGGATAAAGTGGGTCTAGTCTTCAGGCACAAGGATGAAAGGAGGGTAACGGCTGCGCAGCTTTTGGCGGTGCTGAGGAAGGCGTTGGGCAGGCTGGGAATTGACGGGAGGGATTTTGGTACGCACTCATTTAGGATTGGGGCGGCATCTGAAGCGAACAATCTAGGTTGGGGGCGAGGGGACATCATGCGTTTGGGAAGGTGGTCATCTGACTTATCAGCGGTATGTGCGCAGCGCAGACGGGGGGATATAGCGCGGTTAGTCCTATTTTCCTTTGGTTCATTCATGTTTCTCGTTGCAGGTTCGGTGATGGGTCCCCTCGCCAGGGAGATGTCCATTTGGATTGTGGGCCATTCCTTTGTGAAGTGGGCGCAAGTTCAGGCCCGTGCCAGTTATTTTGGGGAAAGCCTGGGTTTCAATAAAGAAATGTTTACAGTTTGTTGGAGGGGAAGGGGTGGTATGCGTTGGAAAGAGTTGCTGCAGGTGCTCAACGGAATCCTGGTGGCGGGTAGGTGCCCCGATGTATTGGTCCTTCATTTGGGGGGAAATGATATGGTGAGGGAAACTGGTTTGGCTTTGATGCGGTGTATGAAGCGGGATTTGGCGGTGATCAAGGGTCAGTGGGCCGGCTGCGCCATCATATGGACGGAGTTTGTTCCTAGGAGGGTTTGGAGGGGGGCAGCTAACCCGGGGGCAGTGGACAAGGCTAGGCGAAAGCTTAACACAGAGATGGTGCGTTTTTGCCGCCAAATGGGAATTTTAGGATTGCGCACAGGGACATCAGGTACGACACGCCGGATTTTTTCAGAGGCGATGGGGTCCATTTATCCCGGCTGGGCATGGACTTATATTTATTGGAGCTGAGGGAAGTTTTGGCCAGGTTGTTGGGAGTCCACAGGCGTTGAAGAAAATTTTTCCTAGGGGGGGGCAGGAAAACGGGGCGGCGGCGTCCCTGCCTACACTCCCGCCTTTTCCTGGGTGGCGGGGTTGGAAAAAGTTGGCCAGGATTGGCTGTAGTTTTTGGTTAAATGTTGGTAGTTGGGGAGCAGGAGCAGGAAAAGGGTAACCAGGTAGGCTAAGTTTAGATTAGAGGTTTCTTGGTTACAGTTGCAAAAAGGCAGGTAGGGATTTGGGTCATGGAAGGTTAGGATTGGTAAATGCTATATTGTGTAGGATTGTGTAATATGATTGTTATGGAATGTTATGTTGTATTTTGCGGGGTGGGGGATTTGATGTGGGGATCGTAGGGGTGGGGGGGGGGAAACAAGGGGTCAGGTAATTCATGTATAGTGAGGTTTAGTTTTGGAAGGCAGTTGCCAAGGTATAAAATGTGATATGCACCTGTTTCAATAAAGCGGCCTTTTTCACACACAAAAATTGGTCTTGTGCTGGTTTGCCCCCCTTCCCTCCCAAGGGGGATTTGGGGGGCAGCCGAGCGCAGCGAGGTCTGTCCCCCGGGTAGATTGGGTGGGGGAGGGGCTAGACTGCGCTCGGCCATGTTGGGGGAGTTGGGCTACATTGGGAATAGCCCAATTGTAGCCCAATTTTTGAAGAGACAGCCCAAAGTATATTGGGCTGTTTCGCGCTTCACCAGCCACCATTTTAGGTTTGGTGACCTGGTGGCTGGGAGCGCTGTAGTGTAGGTTTTTTGTCCCCTCCCTCCCTCCCTCGTTTTTTAGGTTTCTGGGGGCATTTTTAGTCCCCCAGGTGGGGGGGTGTTTTGGCGGTGGAGTTGGAACAGGTACATAGGGAATTTTGTGTAAATTGTATAGTTGTCGCTTGGAACAGGTGCTGGCCGGGTTGGAAAAAAGTTGGCCAGGATTGGCTGTAGTTTTTGGTTAAATGTTGGTAGTTGGGGAGCAGGAGCAGGAAAAGGGTAACCAGGTAGGCTAAGTTTAGATTAGAGGTTTCTTGGTTACAGTTGCAAAAAGGCAGGTAGGGATTTGGGTCATGGGAGGTTAGGATTGGTAAATGCTATATTGTGTAGGATTGTGTAATATGATTGTTATGGAATGTTATGTTGTATTTTGCGGGGTGGGGGATTTGATGTGGGGATCGTAGGGGTGGGGGGGGGAAACAAGGGGTCAGGTAATTCATGTATAGTGAGGTTTAGTTTTGGAAGGCAGTTGCCAAGGTATAAAATGTGATATGCACCTGTTTCAATAAAGCGGCCTTTTTCACACACAAAAATTGGTCTTGTGCTGGTTTGCCCCCCTTCCCTCCCAATAACGTTCCCCGCCTTCCACTCATCAGCTTGTTGAGATAGATACATGGAGACAGGAAGGCTTTCTAAGTGTATCCGGCACAGCTGACAAACACAACGCAGCTTAGGTTTAGGTGTTGGAAGCACGTGTCTCACAGTATCTATTTGTTACTAATTGGGCAACAGCTTCGACATGAGGCTTCGGACGGGAAAGAACTGCAGGGCAACTAATGACCCAAGCCCTGGGATTTTAACGGGCGGGCTTCTCTGCAGCAGCCAGTAATCATGAGGAACGGATTACAACATTCAAGAACTCCGAAATCTGCTCTAAACCGCAAGTGATCAGAAGGGACTTTCTTCTATTGCAGAAAGGTCGGAAGCCAGGCTACAAAGCAGTTCTTTTAAATAAAAAAAAAAAAGTTGCATTTTGATGTTTAATTCTGCCATCAATGCTTGTTGTATATTCAAGAACCTTAAGTGCATGCACTACGTGCTGCTAGACGCGGTAGATAGAGGTCACTCTGCCGCGAAAAAGCAGGGGCATTTTTAAACAAGGGAAGCGGTTACATACAAGAAACTTAAAAGTGCACGTTTTCATTTCAGGAAATACAGCCGTGCGACAGGAAATAAAGATTGACATTTGTTCAGACTAGAAAATCAGTTAGGCTTTCGCTACTTCCGTGTTTCAGTTTGTTGCGGTGCCGGGGAGGAGTTCCTTAACGGAGCCTTTTGGGCAAGGATGGCTGCTAATAATTCAGCCGCACACCAACAAAATACCACAAATTGACAATTTTTCCACCACGGAATCGAAACCTGTAGTGCGCATGCACCACAGAGGAGCCGAACGGGAATCGAAACTAGTGGTGCGCGCGCACCACAGAGGAGCGGGGGGGGGAGGGAGCACTGCAACGCTAGGCGCGAGACCTAAAAACTAATTACTGCATGCCGGTATTATGCCCGCCCATCGTGGGCGTTGCTAAGTGCTTGTTGGCTCCGCTTTTTGTTAATGGATGCTGGGATATACAGTCCATTTATGAGAGTGTTTTTTGAACCCTCAGTGGGTTCTGCAGGCATTCTTTGCAGCAAATACTCATGTCCTTTAATAGGCTTCCGGATAAAACGTTTGTTTCTTCATGCCACAACAGCTGTACTGTATGTCGGGTGTGGAATTGTTCCCACCACACAGCCTCTCCTTTCATTGTGAGATGCTGCAGTCCAGCGCGGCAAAGGCTGCTGCGTTAAAGTATTTTCCACCAATAGCCCAAAGCATTCCTGGACGCACTCACTGCTGCTTCTTCATGGGCAGCTTCACGAATGTCTGGCAGAGAACTCACAATTAAAAAACTAATTACTGCATGCTGGTATTATGCATTAACAAAAAGCGGAGCCAACAAGCACTTAGCAACGCCCACGATGGGCGGGCATAATACCGGCATGCCGTGACGCGTTTCAACCCCTATGGGGTTGAAACGCGTCACGGAGTGTTTATGGTGTGAATAAACCCCCTTTCTACATCTTGGATTGTGGGTTGGTTTTTTGTGTTAGCCCGAGAGCGCGATTGGAACTCCGCTTTTTATATATATATATATATATATAGGGACAATATCTATTTGTGTCAAAGTATGTTACCATTTATATAGGATTTTTCTAATAATAAAATCAGCTTTTGTATGGATAATAACGTACTAAAATAGGGCTATTGCTTTTTGCCAAAATATGGCTATCCCCGCCTGTTATATGGCAATGGCACATGTTATCTGTAGAAAATAAAGATTTTATCATTGTTTACAGAGAAGCAAAAAACATCTAGGTAGTGCTCACCTATTCATGTTTACTGGCCTTTTTCTGTTCCCAACCAGTAGCTACCTTTCTACTTGGGGGTGCACCATAAAACTGCTTCTCAGCGTTGTTCATCAATGTAGTCGGTGGCCAGTACCACAAATGGGTAAAAGTGTCCTATCAAGCGGTTCCTTGCTTTCACTGATGTGCACCCTGATCAGTTTCCTTTTCCTGTACCTGAGTGTACCAGGGCCTCCTTTTCTCACGCAATGTACACTCCAAGCAGCTTTCTAGCCTCTCCTGTATTCTTTCCTGTATCATTTTCTGTAAATATTTTCACTCCGGCAATCTGTATACTACAATACTAGATATTTGCATTGTGCTAAAGCATGCTGCAACTGTTGACTTGTAAAAGTATGGCTTTTTGCATTTGGATAATATCCACCAATTTTATGTCTAGATGGCCCCATCTTGCATAAGATGTTGAAACTTACGTTGCACGGGAAGAAGAAAAAAAAGTGTTTTTCGGAGATTTGTGATTGGACGCAGTATCTCACTTTTTTTAAAATTAGATTTCTGTCAAAGTGCATCCAAGCAAGAAAATGCACCAATACAACAACTGTAAATCTGGTCAGGGTTCATAAATTTCCCCTTCACGCTGTCGCTAGCGTAACCTGGCATAGCTATAACAATGAGAGTGCAGAGTTGTTACATATGTTCCCACTTCCTGAGGTCTCATTGTGTCACTTGTCACCCATGATCTCGGGTATGTGCATAATATGTTACTGGTGTCTCCTCTTTGCGTTTTCCTTGCCAGTGTAATCAACCAAACCCTTCTGTCTTGTCCCCCTTCAGATACATATCATGCGTTTCTCCCCTCTAGGTTGTCATTGCAGGAGTGAACCAATACATGTACATCAGGGGCCGCATTACAGACAAGGCGCACTTTCATTGTTTGCGCCGGGCGCACCTTTTAAAAGGTGCGCCTGGGGCAAACAATGAAAGTGTGCCCTATTATGATGAATACTCTGCCCCTAGGGCAGCTGCGAACTCGCGCTGCACTTAGGGCAGCGCATTCGGTGAAAAAAAAGGACTGTTTTCACAGTCCAGACAGCAACCTACCTGCACTTTTAAAGGGGATTAGCGATCCCCTTGCAGGCAGGTGCAGTCAGTGTCTGCACCCGCCTGCAAGGGGTTGTCTGGGGGGTCCATGGGACTGCCTTTACCCCAGCCAGAGGGCTGCTCTCAGGGGGCGCACTCCCGGCACCCCACCTTCTGGCTTCTTTGCCTCTGCTCCCGTGTCAGTAATACGGCGAGGGCGCAGAGACAAAGGGATTCCCTCTTTTGCATGGGGAACGCCCCCATCAACAGCCAGGACAATGAAGGCCAGACAGCGTTGCATTATGGTAAGCGATCATAGGGGGAGGAGGGTGTGCCTCACATTTTGTGAGCTGCCAGTAGTCCACAGCGACCCCTGAGTTGTCAGTGCAGGAAACAGGAAGACCGTTTTAATCAGCAGGGCGCACTGAAGAGAATAGCGTTGTCAGAGCTGGGGTTCAGAGACTGGTTCTTGCAGTGTGTGCAAAGCAGAAAGAGATGTCTTTTTGCCATGTCTTCGCTGTAGATTGAGCTGGCAGTGTGTGCCGCAGGGAGGGATCTTGGCTGTGAGAGCGAGCAGCACAGAAAGGGGCGCTGATCATGTTGGCTTAGTTGTGACTGCGCTTGGTGGAGGGCAGGGCTGGCAATCGCAGGTCTGGGGCGCTGGAAGCTTGGAGAGTGGCAGATGTTTTCAATCCTGGTATGACTGTGCCCATGAAGGGAGTTGAATACTAGGATGGCAACAATCATACCCGCTGAAACAAACTGCTGTTCATACTGTGCCTAAGCAGCAGACTTGTTGTGTTTGTTACTGCCATGACACAAACTAGCGCTGTAGAAGAGAAGGGGATGGTAAAGTTATATTCCACCTTGGGGAACAATCTCCAGACCCTAGAGGCAGTCCGAGTAAAGACATGGTAATGGAAGGACCTCCATCTAGTTAGACTCTGTCCTTCACTCTGTATAATGTAGACTGGATCCAACTGCCTGCCTTGCCAGCCCTTCTGCCCAGCTCATGAGTTACGGTTTTGGGCTGACAGCTGTCCCCATGGCAGCATCACTCCTGATTGCAGGCTGCACACATCCTGAACACATATGGGCTATAAATCTTGACATTGTTGATTAAACAGGATCTGGTGTAGGGGGAAAAGACGGACTGACAAGCAGAACTGTTACACCTCTTCCCCATCGTCCAACAGATTTACACTGTGCAAAGCACAACCAGACCCACCGGGGGGGTTCCAGCATAGTTTCAGAAGGGCAAAATCCATGCTAGGTTTTTGGGATAATCACTGATTGTATACATTCATTTAATTTACCTTTGTTGTATGTAAATTCATCTTATAATTAATAACCTGAAAATCTAACATGGATCTTGCCTTCCGAGGCATGTGTTGGACACTCTTGCATTTTACCATTAATTGGTGATTCCAGGTTAACGGGAGGACCCCTCACTGCTGCATTTACGTATTAGAAAGTCCAGTCAAAGGAGGAGATTGGAGCACTGAGGTTAAAATTGTCCAGACAGGTGGAAGCCAGGGCTGGTTTTGGAGAAAACCCAGTGGGGCGGTGGGGATGGTTTAGAGCTGCACCAGCCTGGATTCAGATAGCTCTACAAGCTTGGATCAGGTGCCCAGGGAAGTCCAGCATGCATGAGAAGGGCAGTTTGAGTTTTATGGCTAGACTAAGCCACAGACAAGGGGATGGATGGTTAGGAGGTGTGTTTTATCATAGTCTTGAGTAGCCCAGGCTGGACGGAGGGGTGACTGGGATTTCAAGCTTTAGAGTAAACTAGCTGTGGTGGACGGGGAGCGCTGGCTGCAGCTCTGAGGTAGACAAGGACTTACCGGATGAACAGGTTACTCACCTTTGGTAACACTCTTTCTGGTGGATGATCTAACTTCATATTCTTCACCTTTAAAATATCTGCAGGCGCCAGACTGGATCCGGTAGATTTAAACAGCATTGCTTCCATGCTGGTAGGTGGTGTCGCGCAGCTCTGCATCGACTTCGTTCCGCTCCAAAAGTGACGATAGAGCCACATGTAAGGGCCACCTCTGCATGTCGACATCCTTTTCTTGACTCTGTCCGTGCCCACCGACGCAGAGCCCAACAACAATTAGAGGTACCAGTGTGCCAATCTCTAATTTGGGCCCTTTTTAGTTAGAAAAATAGACTATTTCACAGTACAGGTAGATGGGAGGGTGGTGAGGAATCTGCGGTTAGAGTATCCACCAAAAAGATTGCTACCAAAGGTAAGTAACTTGTTATTCTGATTGATACTTCTAACCGCAGCTTCCTCACCTTTAGAATAGATACCAAAGTTGTACCTCCCAAAATGGTGGGTCTGTGGAATGGTTCGGAGTAAAAAGTCCTGTGGGACCAAACAGGGGAAGTACCCTTTTAATCGGACTTGGCTGTCAAGGAAGTAGTGCTTCATGAACGTGTGCACTGATGCACATGTCATGACCTGATAGATATCAAAAACAGGCCCTCTGTGTGCCAATGTCATGGCAGCAGCCTTGGCCCAGGTGGAATGGGTTGTCAGTCCTTCAGAAGGCTTCTTGTTGGCAATTGCATAGGAGATCCTAATGCAGAGGACTATACACCTTGACAAAGTCCTTTTCTGCCCTGCATGGTCTTTATTTGCCTCAGAGAACCCCACAAAAGCTAATCGTCCACCCAGTGGTCTTTGGTGCATTTGTAGTAAAAGATAAAGGTTCTCTTGGGGTCCAGCCAATAGAGTCTCTTCTCTTTCGAGGGGTGAGGTGGAGCAAAGCAGGAGAGTGATGGATTGCCCAATTTTGAAAGGAGTCAAGACATTTGGCAAAAAGGCCACATTGGTCCTGAACACCTCTTTATCTAAGAAAAAGTTGATATAAGGTGGCTGCAAAGAGAGAGCTTGGAGTTCACTCATGAGGTGAGCTAAAGTTATTAGACCAATAATTCAGTCTTCACTATGTCTGCTCACTCTGAACAGCTATACATCTACCTGTATGTTAAACAGTGCACCCCCAGCCGCCATTTTGTGTTAAGCCAGTGAAACCAGCCCCCCCCTGCCTTCCTTCCCTCCTCAGCAACAGGGATATTCTACATCAGAGGGTGCTTCTGTGAGCTGCTTAAACTGTGTTTAATAGGGACTGTGCACTTCGTTTTTTGGCCAGGAGAAGGAGTAAAGTTTTATTCAAACAGTAATGTTAGATTTCAAGTTTGTGAGGCCTTTACCTGCAGTAGTCCAAAGTGTGGATTGAGCCTGTCTTGTCTCCTAGGAGATTCTGAACCGGAGAAGCAGCTCCCCAGGCCAGCAGGCCTAGGAATGGGGATTGGCTATTCAGCTACCAGGCAACTCTGAGCCCTCCCCTCACACCTGCCCAGGCCCCTTAAGGCTTTGCTGGGTGCACCCCAAATCATTCTCCTCCATCTTGTGAGTTGCAGCCTACCTGTGCCCCAGATTGCAGTGAGCAGAGTCCAGGAAGTGGTAAGGAGGCAGACTAGTGCTGTCTCTCCCCCCCCCAAAAGTGTTTAAAAAAACGATTTTCCCTTTCTGTGATTACTGCCTGTGGTTGTTACAGTTTAAAATTGTAGTTTTAACCTGCCTGTGATTGCATATTTTATCACCTGTTTTGTGTTTTAAACTTGTGGTTTTCCTGCCCATGATTGCTTCCATTTAACGTGTTGAATTGTGGGATTTGCAGTCCAAAATCTGTAGTTTTTAACTCCCATTCCTGGTGACTATTCAGTTTTCCCTCCAAATTTCTCCTTTGCTCTGTGCTAAGACCTGTATGTTAAACAGTGCACCCCCAGCCACCATTTTGTGTTAACAAGCCAGTGAAACCAGCCCCCCCCCCCAGCAACAGGGATATTCTACATCAGAGGGTGCTTCTGTGAGCTGCTTAAACTGTGTTTAATAGGGACTGTGCACTTCGTTTTTTGGCCAGGAGAGGGAGTAAAGTTTTATTCAAACAGTAATGTTAGATTTCAAGTTTGTGAGGCCTTTACCTGCAGTAGTCCAAAGTGTGGATTGAGCCTGTCTGTCTCCTAGGAGATTCTGAACCGGAGAAGCAGCTTCCAACTCCCTGTCCAGCAAACCATGTCTGAGGTTGCTGGGACCTTATATAGTCTGCTAGTGGTTGGTACATGTATACACTGATTGGTGGTTGTATCTGATGTTTCTACTGGATTGGGTTAGTGTCCTCATTGGTTGGGTATTTGAGGGTTTTGATTGGTTTCTGGGTCTGTGATTCAATCAATCTAGGGTTGGGACTAGGGCTAGGGTTATGATGTCTATTGGAAGTAGGGACTAGGGCGTCCTGTGTTATTTGTTGTTGGGACTAGGGTGAAACTAGGGCTAGGGTTTAGCCTTTAATTGGAAGTAGCGATTAGGGCTTCTGGTGTGATTTGTTGCTGGACTAGGTGTGGGATTAAGAGTAGGGTTAGGCTTTCTATTGGAAGTAGGGACTAGGGCTTCCTGTCCCATTGGTTGCTTGGACTAGGGTTGGGACTACTGGTAGGGCTAGGGCCTCTATTGGACGTAGAGATCAGGGTTTTTTAACTGATTGGGTGCTTGGAATAGGGATAAGATTGGCTGTACGGTCCTGATCTCCTATTGGTTCTAGCTTTTAGGGCTAGTGTTGTGATTGGATAGTATTAGGGCTAGGGTTCCCATTGGCTGACGGGGTCACCTGATTAATAGGGCTATAAAAGGCCAGGGTTAGGGCGTCTCAGCCCGGGCGTCGAGGCTAAGGGCAGTTGCCTGTTTGAGCCTGTTAAGGGCGGAGAGGACAAGGGCAGTTGCCTGTTTGGGCCTGTTAAGGGCAGAGAGGACAAGGGCAGTTGCCTGTTGAGCCTGTTCGAGACTGGCTAGGGCCAGAAATGCTGCACATCTTCCCATTAATTATTGTGTCTGTTACTTTTCTCCTGAAAAAGCATATCCAATTCACTACCCTATTTCTCATCCGCTACCTCTATCAATATCTTTAATCTATATATACACTTACCTCCTTTATGCATCTATATACTTTCAATGTACTTATGGATCTATATATTTATCACTTTCTTCTAATTTAGCATTTCCAATGCACTACCCTATTTCTCAGCCTATACTTCCCTCAATATATCTCCTAGGCCAACTTTCTGACTCATCTCAAACTTCTTTCTACTACTCTTTCCAATTCACTACCCTATCTCACCCTATACATCTATCACTATATCCTCTACACCCACTCTCTCATTTATCCCAAACGCCATACCACTACTATGTTCCCCAAAATAACCCTTTCTTGACTCTCTCCTACTCTACCCCTCCTTGCATCTTCTGACACCTCCTTTACTTTACCGATCCCCAAAACAAACCTTTCTAAACTCTTCCCTCTGACTCTTCCACTCCAAAAACCCTTTTTTTACTCATCCAAAAGCCTCCTCCTACTGCTATGACCTAAAAAAAGAAATCCTTCACTCTTCTATCCCTCCACTATCCTTTTCAATCAAAATAACAGACTAGCATGTTCACTTCTCTAATTCCATATTCCACTATACTAATTCACCACTAATCCTTTATGGGTTCCAGAGTAGCGTGCTACTCGCCAACAAAGCGCTTCAACACCCATCAGGGGTAACAGGCGCTATATGAATGCAAACCTTTCTTTCCCTTCTATCCCTCCACTATCCTTCTCACTCCAAATAACTGACTAATATCCACCACTCAAATTACTTTCATATTTCACCATACTAATTCACCACTAATCCTTTATGGGTTCCAGAGTAGCGTGCTACTCGCCAAAAAAGCAATTCAACACCCCATCAGGGGTTAGAAGCGCTATATATAAATACAAACTGTCTTTCCTCTTCTATCCTTCTGCTATCCTTCCGAATCCAAATAACTGACTAACCTATCCACCACTTAAAATTTACTTGCATGTTTCACTATACTAATTCAACACTAATCCTCTATGGGTCCCGGAGTAGCGTGCTACTCGCCGAAAAAGCGCTTCGACGCCTCGTCAGGGGTAGTAAGCGCTATACAAATGCAATTACAATACAATACAATACAATACCTTGTCCCATATATAGCAAACAGTGAAGAGCACGTATGGCAGGCGTCACAGAAGACCCTTTCCCCTCAGCAATTCTGACAGTATTTCTCCATCTTGAGTGCCCCCTAGCAGCCTTTTTCCCCCCCAATATTCCTTGTCTAACCAATGTAATGCATGTTTCAGCTGTCATTCCATATTGTATTGTATTGTAATTGCATTTGTATAGCGCTTACTACCCCTGACGAGGTGCCGAAGCGCTTTTTTCAGCGAGTAGCACGCTACTCCGGGACCCTTAGAGGATTATTGTTGAATTAGTAAAGTGAAACATGCAAGTAAATTTTAAGTAGTGGATAGGTTAGTCAGTTATTTGGATTCGGAAGGATAGAAGAGGAAAAAAGGTTTGTATTTATATAGCGCTTGTTACCCCTGATGGGGTGTTGAAGCACGCTACTCCGGAAACCCATAAAGGATTAGTGGTGAAAATTAGTATAGTGAAATATGAAAGTAATTTGAGTGGTGGATATTAGTCAGTTATTTGGAGTGAGAAGGATAGCGGAGGGATAGAAGGGAAAGAAAGGTTTGCATTCATATAGCACCTGTTACCCCTGATGGGTGTTGAAGCGCTTTTCTGGCGAGTAGCACGCTCCTCCAGAACCCATAAGGATTAGTGTTGAAAATTAGTATAGTGAAATATGAAGTAATTTGAGTGGTGGATATGTTATTCAGTTATTTGGATAGAGAAGGGTAGGTGGCGGGATAGAAGAGGGAAAGAGGTTTGTACGCTACTCTGGAAACCAAAAATATTAATGTTGAATTTGTATGGTGAAACATGAAATTAATTTGAGTGGTGGATATGTTAGTCAGTTATTTGGATTGAGAAGGGTTGGGGAGGGGTAGAAAAGGGAAAAAAGGTTTGCATTTATATAGTGCTTGTTACCCAGATGGGGTGTTGAAACGTTTTATTGGCGAGTAGCACGTTACTGTGGAACCCATAAAGGATTAGTGGTGAGTTAGTATAGTGGAATATGAAATTTGAGAAGTGAACATGTTAGTATGTTATTTTGATTGAAAAGGATTATTAAGGGATAGAAGAGTGAAGGATTTTTTTTTTTTTAGGTCATAGCAGTAGGAGGAGGCTTTTGGATGAGTAAAAAGGGTTTTGGAGGGGAAGAGTCAGAGGGAAGAGTTTAGAGAGGTTTGTTTTGGGGGAATCGGTATAGTAAAAGAGGTGTCAGATGATGCAAGGAGGGGTAGAGTAGGAGAGAGTCTAGAAAGGGTTATTTTGGGGATCATAGTAGTGGTATGGGGTTTGGGATAAATGAGAGAGTAGATATATAGGGTGAGAGATAGGGTAGTGCATTGGAAAGAGTAGTAGAAAGTAGTTTGAGATGAGTCAGAAAGTTGGGCTAGAAGATATATTGAGAGAAGTAGAGCCTGAGAAATAGGGTAGTGCATTGGAAATGCCAAATTAGAAGAAAGTGATAGATATATAGATCCATAAGTACATTGAAAGTATATAGATGCATAAAGGAGGTAAGTATATGTAGATTAAAGATATTGATAGAGGTACAGGATGAGAAATAGGGTAGTGCATTGGATATGCTTTTTCAGGAGAAAAGTAACAGACCCACAGATCCAAGTACATGGAGGTACATAGATGCACAATGGAAGCAACATAATTATTGTACATGTTTATACAAAGCAATACACAAAGATAGGTGCATATCTATAGTGAAAATAAATGCTTATATAAGGAGGGATATGCTGTAAATTTCTGTTTGCGTATGGTGCTTATGTGGGCAAGAGCCAATTCTTGAGTAGTTTTCTGAAGATAAGGTGGTTGTCGGTGGATCTTATGTTGGGGGGGGGTAAAGAGTTCCATAGTTTGGCTGCTTGAACAGAGAAGGATGTGCCACCCATGGTTTTTTTCTTGTATCTTGGGATTTTGAGGCGAGCGGAGGTTCCTTTGTTGAATGTGTTTGGTGATTTTATTCCTGATGAAGAGCGGTCCCATTCCATGTATTGCTTTGTGGGTAATACAAAGTAGCTTGAACGTGGATCTTCTGGCAACCGGTAACCAATGCAGCGCTTTCAAGGCAGGTGAGATGTGGTCTCGCGTTTGATATGCAAGAGTAGTCTGGCAGCCGAGTTCTGAATCCGTTGTAGTCTTTTCATAGTTGTTAAAGGTGATCCACGGTAGAGGCTATTGGCGTAATCAGGTTTGGACAGAGCAAGGGAGATGGTAGCTTGGACTTTGTGTGGAAATCCCAGATGAGGGAAAATTCGTCGCAGCGTTTTTATAGTGACAAAGCTTGATCTTGCTAGTTTGTCCACTTGGGTATTCATCGACAGCTTGGAGTCCATGGTCATTCCAATGTTTCTTACTTCCTTCGATACTTTAGGCGGTGATCCCAATTCATCAGGCCAGGCGGCTAGCGGGTCATAATGTTTCCAATCGACACACGTGAGTATTTCTGTTTTGAAAGCATTCAATTTGAGATGGCTCCAAGTCATCCACTGATCCTCAGCTCTGAGACAACTGAAAATTGGGGATTTTCCAATGTCTTTGGGGCATTCCAGTTGAAGGAGTATTTGCGTGTCATCTGCATAGTTATAGCACGTGAGGTGAAATTGATTGATCAGTTCTGGTAATGACTTCATGTAGATGTTGAAAAGCATGGGCGAGATGATAGAGCCTTGAGGGACCCTTGCTTTTGTGGAGTATGGTTTGGACGAGAAAGGTGGGGTATGGATGACATTAGTTCTGTTTCGAAGGTAGGACGCAATCCAGTCTAGAGCAGTTCCCTCTATGCCGGCTTCATTGAGTCTTTGTTTCAGAGTGTCATGGTCAACCGTGTCAAAGGCAGCCGAGAGGTCCAAGAGGAGTAGCGCAGCAACCCCGTTGCGGTCTACTGTATTCTTCAGGTCATCCCAGATGGCAAGGAGGGCAGATTCAGTGCCTCTTCCCGGACGGAATCCTGTTTGGAAGTCTGAAAGTATATCATTCTCTTCAATGAATTGTGACATCTGGGCGAAAGCTGCTCTTTCTATCAGTTTGCCCAGGAAAGGTCCATTTGTAATAGGTCTGTAGTTGTCAGGGTTCAGCGGGTCCAAGTTTGATTTCTTCAGTAAAGGGCGTATGTGTGACTTTTTGAGTTCTTCTGGAAATATTCCGGAAGTTAAGGAATCGTTGATGATTCTTCTTACTGGAGTGGCAGCAGAGGTTGTTAAAAAAATTGTCTTGAAAGTTTGTGGTGGACAGGGGTCAGAAGGGCTGCCGGCAGGCCTGCTTGCTTTGACCAGGTCCATAAATTCATCGTGTGAGATGTGTTGGAAGGAACGGAGAGGCTGGATTAGAGTATTCTTGGATTGTTGCTTTGTTCAAGGGTTAGTGCTGGTGCTTTGTTTCTGTTTTAAGTACGAGTCCAATGTGTCTGCTTTGTCCATGTAAAGATTTGCCAGTTTGTCTGTGAAATCTTGAGTAACAGGATGAGTTCCTTCTAGGCAATTTGGTTTGCGAAATTCATTGAGTATTTTATAGAATTCTTTATTTGCACATTTAGCATTTTGAATTCTGTCAGAATAGTACCTTTTCTTAACTTTTTTGATAGCTGACTTGTATAATCTGTTAATTTTCTGTAGGTGAAGTTTGTCTTGTTTGGCATTTGTTTTGAGCCAGGTACGTTGCAGCTTTCTAATTTGTTGTTTTATGTCTTTTATTTCTATGTTTCTCCAAGGCGCTTTTTTTCTTTTGTTCTGTTGTGTGGTTTTGAGTGGTATCAGGATATCAAAAGCTTCCTGTAGCCACTCATATAGATTTTGAACAGAATTTATTGTTTCCAGATTTGTACTGGATGTTAGTTGTGTTTCTAAGTGTTCCAAATTGAGTTTGTTCCACGGCTGATAGGTGGATGGATGTAAGGTAGTTTTAGGTGAGTCGCTTAGTGTTGTTTTATGTTGGAAAGCAAGCAAGTGGTGGTCTGACCATGTGACAGGAGTTCTAGTTTGAAAGGTAACTAGTTCAGTATTAGCAAAAATGACATCTAGGATATGTCCAGCGATGTGTGTGGGTTTGTGGACAAGCTGATGCAGGATAATACCTTTCCATGTCAGGGACTTCCAATCCACCTTTTTCCCATTCATGTTTTAGTGTGTACAACTTGATTCTACTCCGTTTTCCTGCCCACACAAACACTACCAGCAATTGATTAAGGACCACAAAAACATGATAAGGAATAGGATATGTGGATCCCTGCAGGACACATAAGCATCTGGGGAGAAGTACCATTTTTGCCACTGTCGCTCTCCCCATAACTGAAAGCAAGATTGTATTCCAAAATGTCACAGAGGATTGCAGACCATTTATCACTCGTCACTTATTCAGTCTATGGCTGGCCTCATCTAATGTAATTCGGATGCCCAGGTACCTAAAGTCACCTGTGACCGAAGTTATATTCATCTTCGGTAGTTCTGCTGTGCTCGGGCATCCAAACCTTCCCATCGGAAATAGCTTTGACTTGTTGCAGTTTATACGTAAAAAAAAAAAAAGCGTAGAGACCTCCCAGAATTTTTTCAGGACTTACAACAGAATCCGTACCTAGTATATGGGTTATCTAAGGTGCACCAATGTGTCTTTTGCATGCAGGGACACCACATGCCTAGTCGTCTATATTTATCCCTCATAACTGGAGCACCTCCCGCAGTCGGCAGGCTAATGGTTCCATCACTAAGGCAAACAGTAATGGTGACAGGGGACAGCCCTGTCGCTTCCCACACTCCACTTCAAACCATTTCAATACCTACAGACGGGTTCTAGCTTGCAGTTGTGCATACAGCAGTTTAACCCATTTGATATGTCTGTCCCAGGCCCACTCTTTGTAACACAACCCACATGTTTTTCCAACTAACTGAGTCAAATGCTCATTCAATATCGAGAAGGCCGAGCACGTACTCCTCAGATGTTCCCACTGAGTGCAGTGCATGTGTCAATCTACGTATATTATCCAAAGTGCTCATTTGCAGTATAAAATCGCATTGGTCCTCATGCAGTAGGACCAGGAGTAACTTAAGCAATTTGTTTGCCAACACTATACTAAGAATCTTCGCCTCTACATTTATCATTAATAGGGGATTATACGGCGAGACTCTGTCAGGATCTCTGCCGAGCTTTGGAATAAGTTTGACTTGCTCCTCACTCATCGATTCGGGCAGTACCCTTTGCTCAAATGCACTGTGATAAACTAGCAGATGTTTTTCAGCCAGCAAATGCCTGCTGTGCTGGTGAAATTCTACTGGCAGGCTGTCCCCTCCCGGAGTTTTAGCCCTCTGCATGTCAATAATGGCTGTTATCAGTTCTTCCTTGCTCGGGAGCACTCAAATGATCCCTATCTTCTGGACACAGCCTATGTGACAGGAGTGCAGTCAAGTAGGGTTTAATACGATGTCAAACATACATTGAGTGAGGGTTACATTAATACCCTTTTGCGTGAGGACCACTCTGTCCGAGTCATCTCGAAGTCACATTATGGGGGAGTGTGCCCGTTCTCTCTTAATCAACCATGCAACTAATCTACTTGATTTATCCCCTTCTCTGTACAGCCTTTGTCGATACATTTTAGCAGTGAATTTAGCCTGTCCCATGTGGCCAGTAACACATTTTTTATGTTCACCGAAAAAGGGGCATTTTGCTGGGTAGTGGATAAAGAATTCTCCTTGTCTTTTAAATGCGTTTCCTACACTGTCAATGACTTTTCCGTCTCATTTTTTAATCTGAAAATTTTGGACATGGATTCACCCCTAATCACTACCTTCATTGCCTCCCACACTGTTGCTCTACTTTACTTTGCGTTCAAAATTGTCCAAAAGTAAGTTGACCAAGTGTCCGCCAACCATTTCAAAATAGCTTATCTTTTAAAACGTCCACCTGTAGATGCCAAAGGGAGACCATGGGCAAACCTTTATCTGCAATGTAGGATGCCATGAGGGGAGAGTGGTCTGATGGGTAACATACCAAGTAAGTCACTCCCTCAAATGGATGACTGTGGTTGACCTGTACTAGGAAGTAATCTAATCTGCTGTGTTTGTAGCTTGAGGAATGACAAGAGTGCACTCTAGCAGTCGGGTGTTGGGGTGTCCATAAATCAATCAACCCCATTCCCTTTATCACGTCAGCTAAATGTTGGTCAAGTTACATTTGGTTCCCATTTTTATGGAGCGCTAGCAAGATCTCCCTGTAAAACGTAATTAAAATCCCCCGCCCAGAGTTGGTTAGTCTGTATATAATGGATCAATACCCTAAAGAGTGTGGGAAAGAATTTGCTGTCAACATTCGATGCACGCACACTAACAATACTGATTCTCTGTGCATTTAACATGCCTAGAAGTACTAAATATCTCCCCTCCTCATCCACTATAATATTGTATAATTGGAACGATAGAGAGGGAGCCAGCCAAACCAGCACTGATATCGTCCCCACGGAGGTGCATCTCCTGTAGAAGCGCTATACTGATCCTGAAGCGTTTCAAGTAAGTGTAGACCCTGCAGTGTTTGGTAAAATTGAGAAGACCATAGACATTCCATGTAATTATCTTATACGAACTTCCCATATTGTATATTTGTTCTGCTTCTTACGGATAAAACACTCCATTGTACCTGGATCTATCCGTTCACTCTATGTAATGGAGCAACTGCGTAGGTATGCTGCTGGGATCTCAAATGTACTTCACTTGAGCAGTCTAACGTAACAATATGACCCCCCCAGCATTCAGCATCCACCCCAGAGTAGTGTTTCAGAAATGTACTATAACCCACAAGTCAAAAATTCAGTATGTTAACAGAAAAAAAGGTTGGTGCTACCCCCTACCAATCCCCCCTGAATACTCAATATAACCCCCCCATCCCCTCCCTCAACCTTGTGTTGCATTGCAGAGGACTGCCCCCTGGGCACTCCTGAACACTCCACCAATACTAAGGAAGGGCAACTGTGAACCCAGGAATGTATGTCACTCAGCCATGCAAGTCATCATATCAATTCAATACCTTCAACCATTGTGAAGAATTGTTCCTTCCCGGCTTGTTGAATGTGCAAAGGGTATAAAAGGCTGTACTGAATTTGTAGCTCCCTCAGCCTCCTCTTTACTGACATGAAGTATCTGAAAGAGACACGTTAGTGACAGATTCCTTACCTTAGAATATCCCCAGGCGTCAGGCTGGATCCGGAAAGTTTTTGCGTAGCAGTACCCTTGCGCGTCGGTAGGCGGCGTCGTGCGGCTCCGCGTCCGTCGTCGGCGTCGTGATCGCCGGGATGACGTCGCGGGCAGTACTTAGGCGCCGCCCCTGCGCGCTGACGTCAGTTCTTCTTTTTCCACGCCAGCAAGCGCAGATCCGGGAAGAGAAGTGCCCCAGTCATTTTTTGACGAACTTTTTTGGTGAATTTTTTTCACTGTTTTTCTATCGAATCGACTTCAAGGTGTCGTAGGGATGCCCGGGTTTAAGCGTTGCGGCGCCTGTGCTCGGATGATGTCCATCACAGACCCGCATCGGGAGTGTCTCTTCTGCCTCGGCCGAGGCCACGACACGGAGTCTTGTTCCGACTGCCGGGCCCTCAACCCGAAAGCTTTGCGAGAGCGGTCTCGAAAGCTCCTCGAGGCCCGGCATTCGGCTCCGCGCAAGCCCCGGTCGTGTGAGAGGTCCAGGGGTCGATCGCGGAGTACACACCGGTCGTCGGCATCGAAGTCTTCTTCGTCCGGTAAGTCCAAACACAAAAAGTCCAAAAAGCATCGTCGCTCTAGGACTTCGCTTCGCCGGTCTCGCGACTCGGCTGAGGCCCCTCCCGGCACCGTTCCCGCCCCCGCGGCCCCGGACATGCCTGTGGAGCCGCCCCCGCAATACCCGTCCTTCCCGGGTTCGGGGGCGGATCCGGCCCAAGTACAGGAATTCCTGTCGGCCATGGCCCACCTCTTCGGGCCTCCGGTGCGCCTTCGGGCCCCGCGGGCCCTGATGGGGTTGCTCCGGCGTCGCCGGCGGCTCCGGCCCCGGCGTCGCCCGTGCCTCCAGCCTCGATCCCGGCTCCGGCCCCGGCCTCGATCCCGGCTCCACAACCCCCATCGACGCCGGTCGACCTAACGACACCTCCGCCGGCGCCGATGTCTCCGGTGCCGTTCTCGACGCCGCCTGGGGCTCCGGGCGGCGTCGTTCCCCAGTTCCTTCCGGCTCCGGACATGGACCCGGACCGACGTCGCTCGGCACGCCGGTTCCGGCGCCGATGGGACCTTGGGTCCCAAATGTCCCTCCTCCTCCTTATTTTGAACCAGAGGAGGACCAGGAGGACTGGGAGGGGTCTGATGACCCTCTGACACAACAGTGTCAGTACGATGAGGACTGGACAGAGGGTCTAGGGGATGCCAGTGGTCTAGATACTTCCCCTGACACTGGCATGCTGTCTCCTCCCGTGGCTACGGAGGAGGGAGCCAATTTTGCAACGGTGTTGCGTAGGGCGGCTGGGGCCTTACGTCTCCAACTCCCTACTGTGGCGGTCAAGACTAACATCTTGACTGAGGTGCTTCAGCCGGCAGCCTCCTCTACGGAGACTGTGCTGCTGTTTAACGACGCCCTCACTGACGTGCTTTTGGGCGCCTGGTCCAAGCCCAACACAGGGGCTCCTGTGGATAGGAACGTGTCCCGACGCCATCGCCCAGCTCCGGGCGACCCCCTGTTTCTCTCTGTCCACCCCACTCCTGAGAGCTTGGTTGTCCAAGCCTCCGCTTCCCAAACCGCCTTCCCTACCACCCCTCCGGATAGGGAATCCAAACGCCTGGATCAATTTGGGAAGAAGGGTTTTCTTCCTCCAGTGCTGGCTTGCGGTCCATCAACACCGCTTGTCTTTTGGGCCGATATACCCACTCCTTGTGGGATTCGGTGGCGACTGTTTTGCCCCAGTGTTCTGAGGGAGGTCCAGACACTGCTTTCCCGCGCCATTGCGGAAGGAAGGGATGCGGCCAAATACACGATACGATGTGGCCTTGATACCGCCGACTCGCTGGGCAGGTCTATTGCAACGACGGTGGCGCTGCGACGCCACGCCTGGCTGAGAACCACTGGTTTTCAGGGGATGTCCAGAATACTCTCATGGACATGCCCTTTGATGGAGTCGGTCTTTTTGGGTCCAAAGCAGACCATGCGTTGGAGCGCTTTAAGGACTCACGGGCTACTGCCAAGTCCCTGGGCCTTTCTGCTACACGCCCTCCGCTGACTTCTGCTTTTCGCCCCTATCGTGGCCACGGTAGGGGCGCCCCTTCACGTCAGCAGCCCAGCCACCGGCCCGCGCAGCAGGCGTCTTCGCGTGGCCGAGGACGTGGATTCCGCCGTGGCGGATCGGGCAAACAGCGTGCGGGTCAGGCCACCACCTCCAACCCGTCCGCGGCCTCCAAGCCCTCCTAGTCCCTCCTTTCAGGTGCACAGCACGCCAGTAGGGGCAGGGTCCGCCATCACCTTCCCCACTGGCGTACTATCACCTCGGACAGGTGGGTCTTGGACATTGTCCGAAGGGGCTACTCCCTCCCCTTCGAGACCACCCCCCAGCCATGCCACCTCAATTCCACCGCATGTCAGGGGATCACTTGGTACTTCTGCAGAAGGAAGTCACGGCCCTCTTGGCCAAGAGGGCCATTGAGCATGTTCCGACCCCAGAAGTAGGGCGTGGTTGCTACTCCCACTACTTTCTGGTGCCCAAAAGGACAAGGAGGACATGCGTCCTATCTTGGACCTCCGGAACGTCAATCGCTTCCTCCGGAAGGAGAAGTTCAAGATGCTCACCCTAGCTCAGGTCTTGACTGCCCTCGACCCTGGAGACTGGTTGGTAGCGTTGGACTTGCAGGACGCATATTTCCACATCCCCGTCCTGCCGGCCCACCGGCGTTACCTTCGGTTCACGGTAGGCCCCGAGCATTTTCAGTTCACCGTGCTCCCTTTGGCCTTACCAGTGCCCCTCGGGTGTTCACGAAAGTGATGGCGGTGGTCGCAGCTCATCTGCGCCGGGCAGGGGTTTCAGTCTTCCCCTACCTCGACGACTGGCTGCTGAAGGCGGGCTCGTCCCAGGGAGTCGTCTCCCACCTCCAGACTACGGCCGAACTCCTGCACTCGCTGGGGTTCTCCATCAATGTGCCGAAGTCGCATCTGGTTCCTTCTCCACAGCTCCTTTTCATCGGAGCAGTTCTGGACACGACGCAGTTTCGGGCCTATCCTCCCGAACGGCGAGTCCGGGATATTCAGGCTATGATTCCGATCTTTCAGCCTTTATCCTGGGTTTCGGTACGGATGACCCTGAGGCTGCTGGGCCTCATGGCCTCCTGCATCCTGCTGGTCAATCATGCCAGATGGCATATGCGGGCTCTGCAGTGGGACCTGAAGTTCCAGTGGGCGCAGCACCAGGGCAACCTGTCCGATCACGTCCAGATCTCGGAGGGGACTGCAACACAGTTGCAGTGGTGGCTCTCGAACCGGCAATGGGTCATGGGCAGATCCCTCTCCCTTCCCCAGCCAGAGCATACAGTTGTGACGGACGCGTCCCTTCTGGGATGGGGCGGTCACATGGGAGAGGCGGAGATCAGAGGCCTCTGGTCTCCGGCGGAGTCCCGGCTCCATATCAACCTTCTGGAGCTCCGGGCGATCCGACTTGCACTCAAGGCATTCCTTCCCTCTGTCAAAGGGACGGTAGTGCAGGTGTTCACAGACAACACCACCGCCATGTGGTACTGCAACAAACAGGGCAGGGTGGGGTCTTGGACCCTTTGTCAGGAGGCTCTGCGCCTCTGGACATGGCTGGAACATCAGGGCATGTTCCTGATGGTTCAACACCTGGCAGGTTCCCTGAACGCCAGGGCGGACGAACTCAGCCGCAGGTGCATGATGGATCACGAATAGCGTCTTCACTCGGAAGTGGCGCAAGGACTCTTTCTACAGTGGGGAGAGCCTTGGTTAGATCTATTCGCCACCGAAGAGAACGCGCAATGTCATCAGTTCTGCGCGTTGGAATTTCCAAGGCTGCACTCGCTCGGCGACGCTTTTCGTCGCGAGTGGAGTTGCGGTCTGTTGTACGCCTTTCCGCCTATACCACTTCTACCCAGAGTGTTGAAGAAGATTCAGCACGACCGGGCCCAAGTCATTCTTGTGGCTCCGGACTGGGCTCGAAGAGTTTGGTATCCCGAGCTACTCAATATGAGCGTAGATCCCCCGATCCGTCTGCCTCTTCGGGAGGATCTTCTGTCGCAGCAGCAGGGGACGGTCCTCCACCCGAACCTGTCCAGCCTCCACCTGCTTGCGTGGAGATTGAGCGGCGGCAGTTGATTCCTTTCGACTTGCCTCCCGAAGTTTGTGATGTGATTCTGGCAGCCAGGCGTCCCTCCACTAAGGTGGTATACGCCTGCAGGTGGAACAAATTTGTGGCATGGTGCACAGCAAAGGCTGTGAATCCCCTTTCTGCCCCTCTTTCTGAGGTCCTTCTGTTCCTTCTCTCTCTGGCCCAACAGGGTTCTGCCCTGGGTACCGTCAAGGGTTATCTTTGTGCTATCTCGGCCTTCCTCAGGCTCCCTGATCAGCCCTCCCTTTTCAAGTCCCCTGTTGTTAACAGGTTCTTAAAAGGCATTACTCACCTCTTCCCTCCTGTTCCGTTTGTGATGCCTCAGTGGGACTTGAACTTGGTTCTTACCTTTTTAATGTGCGCTCCCTTTGAGCCTCTACATAACTGTCCTCTTCGTCTTCTGACTCTGAAGACAGCCTTTCTGGTGGCCATCACCTCCGCTCGGCGGGTGAGTGAGCTCCAGGCTCTATCTTGCAAACCTCCCTTTCTGTCTGTTCATCCAGACAAGGTTGTTCTTCGGACGCGTCCGTCCTTCTTGCCAAAGGTGGTTACTGCTTTCCACATTGGGCAGACCATCACTTTGCCCACCTTCTTTCCGCCTCCGCATCCTTCCAGAGAGGAAGAGAGGCTCCACCGTCTGGACCCAAAACGTGCGCTCTCTGTCTATATTGACCGCACAAAACACTTCCGGGTGGATGACCAGCTCTTTGTTGGCTACGTGGGCGCCAAAAAGGTCGGGCGGTGCAGAAGAGGACCATCTCCCCTGGGTTACCTTGTGCATCAAGACCTGCTATTCTTTCGCTAAGAAGGAGCCTCCTGTTGGGCTGCGTGCCCATTCCACCAGGGCAACGGCTGCTACCACGGCCTTGGGCCGCGGTGTTCCGCTGCCGGTTATCTGTCAGGCAGCTACGTGGGCCTCGCTGCACACGTTTACAAAGCATTACTGCCTTGACAGTCAGGTCCGGAGGGACGGCTTCTTTGGCCGTTCTGTCCTCCAGGACTTCCTTGTCTGATCTTTGTTCGCAGACCCACCACCGGGGTTGGTATTGCTGGGGTATCTATTCTAAGGTAAGGAATCTGTCACTAACGTGTCTCTTTCAGATGCACAAGTTACTAACTTGTGTAACGATATATCTGTAAGAGACAGTAGTTAGTGACAGATTCCTTACCGCCCCACCCATCCTCCCCGTTCTGCGAACTGATTTCTAGGGTTAAGGACATCCCTTTCAGGGCCCTAGTATTTTTCAGACACCTATGTCAGCTTCTTGCATGGCTCTGCGTTCCTGGCGCGGAAAGTCGTGTACAGAACTGACGTCAGCGCGCAGGGGCGGCGCCTAAGTACTACCCGCGACGTCATCCCGGCGATCACGACGCCGACGACGGACGCGGAGCCGCACGACGCCGCCTACCGACGCGCAAGGGTACTGCTACGCAAAAACTTTCCGGATCCAGCCTGACGCCTGGGGATATTCTAAGGTAAGGAATCTGTCACTAACTACTGTCTCTTACAGATATATCGTTACACAAGTTAGTAACTTGTGCATTTGCGCATTGCGTATTGGACTTCTCTTTTGTAATCCGGAAAGATTAGAATACTAAGAGTTTTCACATTGTATTGTCCAGTTTTGCGGTCGTGTTGTAGGATTGCGTCACGGTGTCTGTGGTTAACCATTCTGACAATCATTGCCCTGGGGGTGCCCCAAGCAGCGGAGGCGCAGCCACCAATCAATGGGCCATTCTATGGAGAAGAATTGAGACAGTCTCTGTAGCCTTAATGTGTCTGTGATCCATTCTTCCAAAAAAAAGTCAGCCGAAGGGCCCTCTACTCTCTAGCAGCATCCCACAAATCCCACCCCTCTGCGTCCTCGAGGCATCCCTTCAGCGTGTACGCCTTGGTTGTCAGTGCAGCCACCGTTGATTTCAGGGTTTCAAATTCGTGTCGCATTGTGCTGACATATCCCTTGTCTCAGATGCACGGTCTGTAATATAACGCATATCCACTCTTTGAAGATTCACGGAGACAGTCTCTATTTTTCCTTCTAGAGCCGCTTAAGTGTTCTGGATCACAGCCAAAATGTCTAATGAAGTCGGTTCAAGACCTTTCTCTTATTTCTCATCTATTCTCCCCCTACTGCAGAGTTTTACCACCTTTTGGTGCTACATAGTTCATTATTTTGTTGGCCTACACCGTCTTGCCGTTCTGTCCTTGCCCCTTGCAATACCCCTCTTGACACCAATCGGTGTTTACTCCACCACTTCCAGTTGGCGAACCTGGTGGTGTTCAATATTGATGAGGACAGAAGGGGTTACCCGCTCTCCGTTCACTCCACACCCTAACCCCACCCTTCCCTGGCCGCTTCTCCACCAGTGGCACCAAAGCTCAGGGGGTGTTCAGGGGCCACACACCTTTTTGCCAGAGGCACCTCCGCTTTCCCCAGACCACCTGAGAGAGGTTAGTCCCCTCCACTAGGAAGGAGAACTCTCGCAGAATTTTCAGAGGGCCTCCTCGTATGCACTGAATCAAATAGAAGGCTGCTCCGGGAGGGACAACTGCCGCTGGCCCTTCCCCTCAGTCGTTGCTCCTCTCGAGGGAAGTCGCACTGACTCTCATGCACTCCTCTCTCAATCCACCCACATCCAGGGGTCTTACAAGGCTTCGTGGAGCCCTGCGCCATTATGAGAGGGGAGGATCTCCCAACTCGTTTTCAGGCCCCTCAAGGAAGTTCGTCCTTCAGTGTAAATTTGTCATATTTTCTTGTACATTCCTCATCCTAGTTTGCTGTGTTTGTTCTTGTGTAATTGCCTTCTATGGTTTTACCTTACCTTCTTGCCTTCTGTTTATTTTTGTAACATTTTAATCTGTATTATTTTCCTCATGTAACGCAACTGGTTCTTCTATTGTACAGCGCTCTGACACCTTCGAGTAAAGTTTGCGCTATATAAACATGCATTAAATAAATAAATAAAACATGGGGCCGTCCCGTATGTTCCAATCCAGAGTAAAGGATGGGGCCCAGGCAGGGGCAGCTGCCGCAGTCTCTTCCACTCTGTCTCTGCCATACCCCTTCATCTCATCTCCTGAGACACGCCTCGGAACACACCAGGCTGTCGCTTCTTCTCAGGTAGAGCTCTCGTTTCTGGCAGCGTTTCTGCTAGCCATCAGCTCTGGCCGCCGCAACGCCGATACCAGGCTCACTGGGAGTATCCGTTGGTCTGGGATCGCCCATCCGCCAGCTGCACTTCGTAGCTGAACTCGCTCGTCCTGCTGGTCTGGGAGTGCCAGCCGGCCTCAAAGGCTCAGTGCAATAGTGAGGCTACACTGTGGAGTGTGCGTCAGCCTTGGCCCAGCAGTCAGCTCCCCGACGGAACCCACAAAGAAGCCTGTGGTGTGTGAAGTTACACCCCCCTCAATGAGGACAGGAACAGAGGGGTGCGCAAAGGTTGCTTTATTTACTTTAGGGACTCATATAGGGGAGAGCACGACCACTCGTCGCCGCGATCTACAATCGCCGACCGCGTCACGTCACTCCCACAATGCCTTGCGGCGAGTCACGTGACGTTGGAAGGCTAGACCGCAACGCTACACATCTTCCCCCTTAACAAACATCAGCAAATAAAACTGTAACTGGGTAACAGTGGACCTAGGAAGAGAGATAGAGAGAGAGAGAGATTTCACAATTGGAATTCACTGAATCTTTTCGGGAGCTTCACTGTACGACCCTTGCGGGTGTGCGTGACGGGTGCTCGGATCCCTTGCTCTCTTCTCCCATTGGATCCAGCCGCCTTCGTGCTCGCCTCCGGGTCTGTATCTTGCGCGTCGAAAGGTTCTCGCGAGGTACCCTCACTGTCTGTGTCCTGGTTGGGCGGACGCGGTGTTTGTCGCATGGCTGTCTGTCCTTCCGCACTTGCTGAGTTGCTGGCCTCGCTCCTGTTGGTAACATCCTTGTCCTCTCTCGCTGGTTCTGTGGTCGGTGCTTCTATCCCAGTGGCGCTGTTGCTTTCTTCGAGATCACTGTTGCTACTGTCCATGCCCCACTGAAGGATTTTGTTGCACTTGGCCATTCTGGATTGTGACCACACCTTGCCGTCGCTCAACAAAGCCGAACGTGTGTATGGCTCCACTACTCGCAGGGGCTCGCTGAATTTGCTGTCTCCTTTTTGTCCGGGGTGACCTTTTTTTACTCGGACCCAGTCACCCTCTGTCAGCGTAGCTTCACGCACATTGTGCCTCTTGTCATAATGTGCTCTGTAGATGCGTTGGGCTTTCTCAATATTTCTCCGGACGACGGCTGGAGACCATTTGCTTTGGAGTCTCATGGTCATCCAGGCTGTGTTGTCTTTGGTGAAGGGTTCCCTGCCTCTCCGGATTTTAAACGGGCTGTAGCCGGTAAGGGTGGGCGTGATGCGATACGCCCACACTGTGCTTTTTACTTCGGACTCCCAGTTCTTCCCGGCATTGATGGCTGCTTGGACTGAGCCCATGATCACCCGGTTGAAGCGTTCCACTTGGCCGTTGCCCGCCGGGTGGTAGACGGGTGTGTGTTTAGACGGGATGCCGTTGCGGTCCGTGAAGGCTGTCCATTTGGCTGACGTAAACTGGGGTCCATTGTCGCTTGTTATGGTTTTTGGAATGCCTTCCCTCAGGAAGATGTTGGTGAGGAAGGCGATGACGGTGTCGGTGTCCACAGATTCACTAATTTCGACCTCTGGCCACTTCGAGTATCGATCCACCAACACAATGAGGTGTTTGGGGTTGCCCCAGGAATCTAGGATGGGGCCTACGATGTCTATGGATAAGTCCTCCCACGGGTTGTTGGGCGTGTGGAACTCCCCCATGGGGGGTCTCATGGCGGTGAGTGTTTTGTCAGCTCTGGCACAGTGCTCGCATGCTCTCACGAATCTCTCTATGTGGTTGTCCATGGCCGGCCACCAGTATAGTAGTTTCATTCTTCTCTTCGCTTTTACGATGCCCAGGTGGCCTTCGTGGTTAATGTGGAGTAAACGGTCGAACAGTTCCTTCGGGGGCACCACTCTGTCGCCTCGTGGTAAGAATATCGAGTCGTCGCAAATAGAGAGTTCATCGCGGACCTCCCAGTACTTCCTGAAGCTGTCCTTTGTGTGCTTCTTCGCAGGCCAGCCGTGTGTGACGTACTGTTTGACCTGTGAGAGTTTGGTGTCCTGCGCATAAGCGTTCGCCCAGTCCTTGGCGCTGATGGTGTGTTCGTGATCTGTCATGAATGCGACGCTGTACTCGTCCCAGTCCGACTGTGTGAATGTTCCTTCCATGGCAGCTGCCCTGCTGAGGTAGTCCGCGACCCTGTTTTGTGGGCCGGGGATGTACTCCACGTCGTACACGAAGTCCAAAAGGCGCAGTGTCATCTTCGCGATGCGTGGGGTGGCCGTCACGTTGCCACTGGACGTGAGGACCTTGTTGAGGGGTTTGTGGTCGGTGCGGAGTGTGAATCGTGATCCCCATAGGTATTGTCGAAATGTTTCCATCGCCCAGATGGCTGCCAACATTTCCTTTTCGATCACGCTGTACTTCTCTTCACTGGGGGTGAGGGATCGCGAGGCAAACCCGACGGTGGTCTCCATGCCATCCGTTGCTGCCTGGGAGAGGACAGCTCCCAATCCTTTGTCGCTGGCGTCCGTGGTCAGAATGCTGGGGGCGGTGCCGTCAAAGGCATGTAAGGGGATCGTCCCACATATGTCCCTCTTGATGGCAGAGAATTCCGCTTCTAATTCGTCGGACCAGGCAAAGGCGTTCTTTTCTTTAACAGTTGGCGTAAGCAGTGCGTTTTGGTCGCAAAGTTCCTGACGAATTTGCTATAAAACTCCGCCAGGCCCAGGAAGGGGCGGACATCATCCTTGCTTTTTGGGGGGGGCGCGGACATAATGGCTTCCACATTAGCCGTTTTTGGGGAGATGCCTGTGTCGCTGATCTCGTGTCCCAAATAGATCACTTTGCGTAAGCCGAATTTGCATTTCCCAAGTTCCGCTGTGAGACCGTTGGCCGCAAGTGTGTGCAGTACGGTGTGCAGGATGTCATCGTGTTCGGCCTTGGTCTTCCCCATGACAAGGATGTCTTCCTGGAAGTAGAGGACCCCGTGGACGTCCTTGAAGAGTGTGTGCATGAGTTTTTGGAAGACGGCCGCTGCAGATGCGAAACCGAAGGGCAGCCGTCTGAACCTGTAGCAGCCGAAGGGCGTGATGAACGAGGTGAGTTTTCGGCACGATGGATGGAGCGACACTTGGTGGTATGCGGCTTTGAGGTCGATGGTGGAGAACCATTTGACCCCCTTGGTCTGGGCTAGCAGTTCGTTTATTTTGGGCAACGGAAACTTGTCAACGATGATGTTTGTGTTGAGTTCTCGGAGATCGATGCAAAGGTGTATCTTCCCGCTCTGTTTGCGCGCCACCACCAAGGGCGCGAGCCATTCGGCGCATTCTATCGGTTCGATGATGTCGTTGTCTTCCAACCGTTTAAGTTCTAGCTGTACCGCCTCTCTGCAGTTGAACGGGATGTTCCTGACCTTGTGGGAGACTGGCACCGCTCCTTCTTTAAGCATTATTTTGTGGGAGAACTTGGACATCTTCCCGATGTGATCGGTGAAGACTGAAGGAAACTCTGCTTTTAACGAGGCCGGCGTGGATGGGTCCTCCATCAGGAGAACTTGTGTGTCGCTGCCTGGGTTGAGTTGGATGCCCAGGGCTTCCTGGTCTGCCCACCCCTGAACTGAGGGGCCTTTCTGCGCGACATACAACTTCGCCGTCGTTTGTCTGCCTTTGAACTCGAACAGGAGCCGCCGGAACCCCACCATGGGGATTCGTTCCCCTGTATATGTGACTGGGTGGACGTCAGTGGGATGAAGGTGGTTCCCCACCACGTGAGCAAAGTCTTTGTCACATAGCTGTTTTTGGACGATGGTGTATGGCGAACCGGAATCCGCCACCATGGCGATCTGGACACCTCCAATTAATAACATGCAGGATGGCTTCTTCTTGGCGACGCCGCCGATGCCCAGGATGTGGTCCTTGATGCAGAGTATGCAATCTTGGTCGGATTGGTCTGCTCCATCTTGGTCGTCGGAGTCCTCTTGGATATATTTAACAGCGGTGCTTCTGGGCTTCCGTCTGCAGACTTTGCCAAAATGTCCTGTGACACCGCAGAAGGAGCACTTGACGTGGAATGCTGGGCACTTTCTATCATTCACCATGTGGGATTGGCTGCCGCATCTGTAGCAGGTGCCTTGCTTGTCCATGGGAGTGCGGCTGGGCCCCTTATGTCTAGACGTCAATTGCCTGTTGGAGGACGAGCCAGCATTCGTCGTAGGTTTTGTAGTCGTAATCCTCCTATCAGTCACTTTGCACACCGTGGGCGGTTGGGCAGGTTCCTTCTTTGCGGCGAGTGTGCATCGTTTGGATAGCTCGGCTCTCTTGACTATTGCGATGATCTCCAGGAGGGACGCTTCACCACTAACCCACAGCTTCTCCTGGACGCTTGAGTGGGTAGTGTGCATTATGATTTGGTCTCTAATAAGGTCATCGTGTAGTGTACCGAACTTGCAATTGATGGCTAGCTTTTTGAGGGCCACCACGTAGTCTTCCACTGATTCCGACTCGGTCTGTTTGCGCTGGAAAAAATTGTACCGGTCGATGGCTGTGCAGATTACCGGCTGGTAATGGTTGTCCAGGTCTTCCAGGGCATGTTGGAAAACGTCATTGTCCGTGGATGCCCTGGGCTTCTTCACCATATTTTCGTAGACGCGCAGGCCTTCTGGACCCAGATTATCTAGGAGTATTTTCTTTCGGCGTTTACTAGAGAACGCCTCCTCGCCTTCATCTTCCAGCGCCGACAAGTAGTTCAGGAAATACCCTTTCCAGTCGGCCCATTTCACGGCCGGTTCTCCTGGTTTCGGTAGGAAGGGTACTGCATTGGTCAGTAAGAAGGTTTGCGCGCACATGATGCGAGCGGTGTGGAGGGCGGTGCGCCTTGATGTGGTGCGAAGGCTCTAGAGGACGCTTGTGGCCTTGTAGAGGACGTGCCCGGTTGGGAGCAGGGTGCTCCTTGAGCCATTACGCCTGCAGGGCTGTGCTCTGGTGTGTCGCTGCCGCGTGATGGTGCACACGGTTCTGTGGATTGCGTGCCTCTCGCTGTGACGGCTCGTGGCAGGGGTGCCAGGCTAATGGTGCGGTTGTAGAGCACCTAATGCGAGGGTGCTGATGGGCTACGCAGCCCCCTTGGAGCGGGTAGAGCACTCAATGGTCGAGGACAAGGCGGGGTTGAGAGGCGCGCGCCTATGTGCACGCCGAGGATCTCTCCTGCTGTGAGCTGGTTGCCCCTCACCCACTGCTGTGCCTCGCAGAAGCTGGCGCAGGCAGCGCCCCCAGCAATGCAATTGCCGGCTCTCCCCTACCTTGACGGTGGCCAGGAAGTATATCGCGGGTTAACCGCCTCGTCGCCACTGTGGTGTGTGAAGTTACACCCCCCTCAATGAGGACAGGAACAGAGGGGTACGCAAAGGTTGCTTTATTTACTTTAGGGACTCATATAGGGGAGAGCACGACCACTCGTCTCCGCGCCGCGATCTACAATCGCCGACCGCGTCACGTCACTCCCACAATGCCTTGCGGCGAGTCATGTGACGTCGGAAAGCTAGACCGCGACACTACAAAGCCCAAAGTTCCCAAGACCAACACCGTCATCCTAGGCGGCCTGTATATAGTCAGTTGATCTGCTATGGCGCTTTGTTGAGCAGGATTCGGGCAGGATTTTTGCTTGTGTGGTGGAGCTATGGGGAAAACACTTCTTAGCTGCAATGTTAACAGGCCACGCCCCCGCATAATCTCACTTGATACCAAATTGATGCTTTTCTACCATAGTGCTGAGCTCTTTTTTTGCTATTTGGGGTACTTTGTGCTGATGCCTCCATTTCCTTAATTCCTAATAAGTTATCCATGCCAAATTTGAGTCCTTTTTTCCCCCAAACATCGTGTGGATTCTAAGGGTAACCGTTGTTTGCAAATTCCCTTGGAGGGGAGAAGAGAAAATAGCCAAAATACAGCTAGATTTTGTGTTTTTGGGGGATGGGGGAAATGTGGAAAAAAAATGCTGTGCAAGAAAGTGTCTGCTTTTCCCTGCAAATGACATCAGCGGAATGGCTGCTGTGCTAAAATCACCATTGTCACAGCTTGTAGGAACAAGCAGAGCTGTATCTTCTTTATTTTTCTTCACAGTTTTGATATAGAGAGCCCATTTTTCCTACTTTTTGCGCTTTTAGCCTACTTCCAGTTTGTGGTGGAAACTGGTGTGAAGCCCTTGGTTGATGCTGGAAAGCTATACATTTCGGTAAATTGGGCAAAATTCTGAATTCAGCCAGGGGTCGTTGGTGTACCTCCCTCAAGGTTTTCCCAAAGACACTAACCTCTAAAATAGAAAAAAAATGAAAATAAGTAGGAAAAAACAGCCATTTGTGACAACATTTTCATCTATAACTTCTTGTCACTATAGCTGATTTACAAAAGCAATATACTGTTATGTCCAATAGACCCTTTTAGTTCTGGAGTTATATAGGATTTGTTTGTTTACCAAGAACCTGAGGGACCCACAGCTGCACCTTATAATGGTTTTTCATTGGGTGGACTGTATAGACTGGTTCCCAAACTTTTGACTCCTGAGGACCCCCATTGAGTCACCACTGGAAGCCGGGGACCCCCAAGCAATCTGTATGATTTAAATTTCAAACATTAAAACAGTAATTAGAAAAAAATAAACACAGGTGTGCACACAAAACAAATAGTCAAATTACTAAGGATTTTTGTATTTTATATTGAAAGAATCTGCAAAAAACGAAAAACTTTATTGGGAAGGTTGGTGCTGCATCTCCGTGACTAACTTTTAAATGGTTGGTTTTATTTCGCAGTACAAGGCTCCTGTTCCTGCCAGGGCCAGACTGGAAACCCAAAGCAGTCCTGGCAAATGTTTTCAGACCAGTCCCCATACGGTGCACACCAAGGAACTCATTTATGAAAGGCGACCCATCGCTGTGTGAAAACAGCGATGCGTCACTTTTCATTACGCCCTCCTTGCGACACCAATGATGCGTCATATTTACAGTATGACGCATCATGTCGCAATGAGTTACAGATATGTCAGTATTTCTGACGTATCTGTAGGCGCAAAAATGATGCATTGCTAGAGTGTGTCACAAAAGTGACGCAACTCCATCAATGGGTCATTTCACATGGGCAAGTCCCATTTCAAATGTGCCTGTGTCAGTCTTACGCCTGCTGTGAGGCAGGCGTAAGATATTGACGCATTTGTGTCTTAAAAGTGACGCAGTGAAATCTCATAGATTTCACTGCGTCACTTCTACGAGGCTTACTTGCGTCAGAACGCCCACCCTGCATACATTATACCTGGCGCCGGTATAATGTGGCGCAGGGGTTTACAAAGTGACGCATCTACCTAGATGCGTCACTTTGTAAATATGACGTAACGTGGCGCATTTTTTACGATGCTGGTGCGTCACAAAAGATGACGCATCGGCGGCGCAAAAGTGACGCAAGGGCTCATAAATAAGCCCCCAAGTGCAGTGAGTGAGCCTAACCACTACAAAGGGGCTTTGGGAGGCTCTCCCCTCAAGAAAATTTAGGAAACAATGGTGCATTCTACAACACATTTATCATTAAATATTGAATTGTACATATCCCAGGACGACCCAGCATATCGCATGGATAGGCACCTCCTGGAGACTGCAGGGGTTATGGGAGCACTATACAATAGGGTCAAGAGGAACAACCTCACAGGTCCAACGGCGCACACTATCCAAATCTGGTTCGAGGCACAACGAGCGCTGGGTTGGGAGGGAGTAATAACACAGGCCATGCCATTATGGGACACAAAAAGATTAGGTACATTACGCAACACCAAAGGCTTTCGTCAGTGGGACCTGATAGGAATCTCAAGGGTGGGAGATCTGTGGAAGAAAGGAGAAATGGTCACATTTGCCCAATTACAGGTCACATATGGACTGGCGAAAACGGAAACATTTCGTTACATGCAGATCAGACACGCGCTCATGGCAATGATTCCACCGGGTACGCAGCTCGCAGAATCTTCATCACTAGAGGATAGGCTCCTGACAGATCACCTTAACAAAAAAGCCATCTCCCACACCTATTGGAAAATAATCAATAACCATCCAGACCCCACTGCAGTCCTTAAAACCAAATGGGAATCGGAAGTAGGTGAGTTAGATGACGCAGATTGGCAAGAGGCACTTGCGTCCCCTAAGGAGATAGGGATATCGTCTAAACTCTAGTTGGTACAATAAAAATCTTACATCGCATTTATTATACACGGACACTCCTACACAAAATTGACCGGACGGACACACCGCTCTGCCTTAGACAATGTGGTGCATCAGGCACACTCTTTCACACTCTCTGGCTCTGTCCAGAGATTGCACGTTACTGGAGGGCGGTAATGCGCACACTCTCGCAAGTTACGACGGTTACGATTCTCCCAGAACCAAAAAGATGCCTCCTTAATGTATGGGAGCCCACGGATCTCAACCATACGGCTCAGGACTGGGTGACACTAGGTATGACATTGGCGAAGCGTAATATTGCACAACGCTGGGGATCCCGACAAACTCCTACCCTTCACCAGTGGTGTAAAGACATGGACAACGCAATGATAGTGGAGAAATCCGTTTACGTTCACAGAGGGTGTCCCAAAAAATGGACACGGGTGTGGGGAGGGTGGAATACCTACTGAGGAAATATATGTGAACCCCCGCATGAGGATTCATTGTCAGAAATAAGTGAGTGACTGGACCAAAACAAAAAGAGGATACGAGATATCGTGCATCTTGATTGCCCGCTAGCTAATACCCGCACAGAGCATTTCCCACTGTTAAAGCCTGCCAGTGAACTATTGTATAGCTTTCTAAACCACTATGTATGTACCGTCAAATCTTACTGTACTGTATTCAATTGTTATATTACTAAAAATGCCAATAAAAATGTTTTTAAAAAAAAATATATTGAATTGTATTAGCTTTTAAAGAATAGTAAAATGATGACCATACTATGCACCAGGATACGACAATCTTTGTTGGGGTTCTTCCATGATTCCCTTATTATCACCCTCCAACAGTGCCTCTCAGCTCTCCATAGTCCCTCTGTCACATGTATTTCATTTGTTTTATAGCATCTCTCATACCATTATAGGATGTCAGAGCACTTTACAATACACACATATAGGGGCAGATTTGCAAGCCCCTTGCGCAACCGGTCCGTCACAAAAAGTGACGCTCCGGCGGCGCATTTTAGTGCCCCATATTTACACGGACAGGAAAAGCCACCCTGCGTGACTTTTCCTGTTCTTGTAAATATGGCCCCTTTGCACGCAGCACTTTGCGTGAAAGTTGCGTTCCATGGGTTTTGCTGTGAGTGTTCTCACGCAACACCCATGAAACCAGACACATTTCCAGATTTACGAGAAATCGTAAATCTGGAAATGCGTCTGAATGCTACGCCTCTCCAGGGGAGGCATAGGGAGGCGCAACGGGGAGAAATGCATTCATTTCTCCTCGTTTTTTTTCCTCTTTCTATGCGTGCTGCAGAATGCACGCATAGAAAGATGAAATCCCCTCTGGTGATTTTTTATGTGCAGAAAGGGAACCCTTACTGCACATAAACAATCTCCCCACAACGCAGGCATCCTTGCACCATGGTGCAAGGGTGCCTGTGCCGGCGCATGGTAGCAGTTTGTGCACCTGCGCAGGGGGAGCACAGGGATGCAACATATTGTTGTAAATATGTTGCATCCCTGTGTTTTGAGAGTGACTAAGTGCGGTGCAGCCAAATAGCTTGTGGCACTCACTGAGTCACTTTCCTTGTAAATCTGCCCCATAGAGACAATGAATCATACTTGTAAATCAGTGTAAAGAAAATGTTACATAAGGCAAAGGCGACTACAAGTTGTAGGATTCACATGTCATTCATACTGGTAGGCATTTTTAAAGAGTGCTTGGCTGGAGAAGCACAAACTCAGGATTCAGGACATAACACAGTGGTTAGCATTGACTTTACCAACAAAAATGTATTTCCACCCAAATAAACCTTTTTAGCAGCATCAGGATGATGAAAGACTGGGAAAAACATAAGTTACTAACTTGTACCATGCAGTTTGCAAGCAGCTTTTTGATGCCAGTTTATAGGTCACTGTGCTAGATCACGATTGTCACTTATAAACTGCAAAGTAACAAAAGAATCTCTGTGACAAAAGCAGTAACCCACTGATCTATGCAGATAAAACAGTTTTTAAAAATGCAATAGGCATATTAACCCTCTGTGCTACATTAGATAAGTCAAAGCTGCCACTGGACAAAACTCTCATCTCTCTCCAGCAGGAACATTAATCACTGGTGTTATCTTGACACTTTTATTGTTGCTCGAAAACTGCTAATTATACAAGGAACTTTGCAGTGCTTTTAAAACTGCTGCCTGAGGACCCCCTGGGAATGTGTCACGGACCCCTGGGGGTCCGCGGACCACAGTTTGGGAAACACTGATAGAGCAATTAATATGGTGTATATAGAGTATGGAATAAAGAGTGAAAAATAGGTATGAAGAAAACCTTTGTATTTCTGAAATGTACACAAGATACTCGGGGGCTTATTTACAAGCCCCTTGCGCCACCCGTACGTCACTTTTCCCATGTTAAAAATGGCGCAAAAGTGGCGCAAGGGGCTTGTAAATAAGCCCCTGAGTTTTGGAGCAGTGGTTATTTGCACATCCCTGAATTTGTGGGTACCCATACTTGCATGTGATTCAGATGACATTTTGAAAAGTATCTTGTGTCTTGCACACTGGCTTAAATTTGGAAGGAACAAATGCAGAGAAATCCAATTGGTAGTAACACGTGTTATATTAAGGTGTGATCCCATGTCTCCTGATAAAAATGTACCACACTGCAACACAAAGCGCACCAAAACGCGACCTGGAGGCATCATATTTCAGCCAACAGAAATCATTTGTTTTTTTAGATGTATTTTATTTACACAGTGTGGGTAGCTGCAGATTTTGTGCCCTAGCTCAGTTGCCGCACAGAATATCTACAATACCCAGGCGTTTTTAAAACTAGTCAACCGGAGGGATCCAGGGTGGTATAACTTGTATGATCCTAACAATATTTTCTTACCCAGAATCCCTCGCAAAACCTCAGTGTGTCTAAAATCACATGTTTTCCTCACATTTCTGTGAGAAAATAATCTGGGATCTTCAGGGATCCACACATTTGCCCCACATCTTCTGATAAAAATGGTACCTCATGTTTGAGTGGCCTTGCACCTGTGACCGGAAAGGGCCCAAACACAACATGGACAGAGCAAATTTTTTTCCACCCAAAAACAGACCCTTTTTTTTTGCAATGTTGGTAGCTGGGAATTTGTGTCCTAGCTCAGCCGACACCCATGGAAACCTACGTAGCCTGTGCATTTCTGAAAATTAGACATACAGTGGAGTCCAAGGTATTGTGACTTACAAGGCTCTCATAAGATTTTCTTACAGAGAAGTCCTTGCAAACCTCAAACTTTGGCTAAAAGCACATATTGTCTTCACATTTCTGTGAGGAAATGTGGAATCTGCGGGGAGACACAAATTTCCTACCATCAAGTGTTCCCCCCCCCTCCGCCTCTCCTGCCCCCCCCTCCTCCCACCCAAGCCTCCAGGTAAAAATGGTGCTTCACTTATGTGTGCAGACCTAATGCATACAACAGAAAAGGGTCCAAAACACAACATTGACAGATCACGTTTTTCCCCTGAAATCCGACCTGTTTTTTTGCAACTTGGCTAAAACGTTTCCTAAAAAAGATTATGCCCCTTTGGATTTTGGCCCTTGACTTAATTATCTTACATCCAAGTTAAAGTTGGCCGTGCTGACCCTGCATGAAGACAGTGCCGAAAAGGCCATGCAGAGCAGAGAACGCAGCGCTGTCTGCATCTTTGCAGAATTGTGAAACTCATTGGTGCGATTTTTGGGTCCTTTTTTTTACTGGCAGAAAGGGAAGGGGCAAGCAACAAAGGGGTCGGAGTGAGGGGCAAAAGGGGCTAGCAACAACAGGGGAGGGAGTGGGTTGGACCGGGCAAGTGGCAACACAGGAGGGGGTGGAAAGACTGGACAAGCAACAATGTGGGAGACCGGAAGGGGGTGTAAGTAAAAGGAAAAATGTACCTCTGAAAACGGTGAGCAGTGGAAGGAAACTGGGTAAGGAAAGCAGTACTTGGGCCATGCCACAAGGGTAGGGACAAGCACACAAGGAGGAATGAAGCCGGCACTTACTGACAAAAGAGAAGCAAGAAAATGGGTGACGATGAAGCCAATCAGTGATAAGCAATGGGAGGACTTTAAGACCCCTCTAAGTATAAAAAAAGTGATTTGCAAGCAACATTGCATGCTGAGCGAGAGAGCAGACTGTCAAAGAGGAGAAGGTACCCACCAAACATACTAAAGGGTGTAAAACAAACTACAATGTCCCCATAACATTTAGGGACACTAGGGTGAAGATAAGATGTAAAGGGAGGTAAGGGTGACTAGGGTTCAGGTGAATAGAGATAAAGGAAGGTAAGGGTGACCCTACAAAGTTCTCACTAAACCGCAATCAAGTTGTCTTCCAAACAAAACAAAACAATCAAGTTGTCTTGCAAACAAAAACAAAAGAAAAACCACCACAATCTGAGCGCAACCAGCACAGAAGAACACTAATGAAGAAATCAATCAGTACTTGGCCCATGCTCCAGGAAAGAAACAAATACATGTAGACAAACTGAGAACAAGAAAGGAAAATGCTACTTACCAGTATGCATCTGTTCTTGGCATGTAGAGCTGCAGATTCACACACTATGCATAGATCGCCATCTGATGTTGGGCCCGGATGTTTGCACTTTGTTGTTGTATTGGAATAAGTCTTTGGAAGTCACGAGATAGGTGACTCCTCCTTTGGACAATAGTGCGCATGGGCATCGACTCCATCCTCAGATTGTTTTTTCGCCAAGAAGTGAAATGATGAAGTTTTGTGAGAAACAGAAAGAAATGTCCATGTATGTTGTATCTAATTAAGATAATACTGGAACAGATAAAGGTAGCCGGGGAGGTGGGTGGGCGTGTGTGAATCTGCAGCTCTACATGCCAAGAACAGATGCATAATGGTAAGTAGCATTTTCCGTTCGAGGCATATGAGCTGCAGATCACACACTATACATAGATTGCATAGCAGTACTTTCCTTCAGCGGCGACCACCAGTATCTGTTGCAGTAGTCTGAAATAGTGTTTTGAGTTCAGCCTGGCCCACAATAGCTTGTTGTTTTGCCTGCACATCTACACAATAGTGTTTTGTGAATGTGTGCGGTGTAGACCATGTAGCTGCTTTGCAGATATCATCTAAGGGAATGTTCCCTAAAAATGCCATGGAAGCCCCTATATTGCGGGTAGAGTGGGCTTTAGGGGGAATAGATAGTGTACGTTTTGCTTTGTGATAGCAAATTTGTATACATTTGACAATCCACCTTGCAATCCCAGACTTTGATATAGGATTGCCTTTATGTGGTGGTGAGAAGGATACAAAAAGTTGTTTTGCGAAAAGGTTTTGTTCTGTCAATATAGTAAAGCAGTGCTCTTTTGATGTCTAGTGTATGAAGAGCTCTTTCTGCTACTGTTTGTGGTTGCGAGAAGAACACTGGCAACTCAACAGATTGGTTGAGATGGAAGGGAGAAATAACTTTAGGAAGGAATTTGGGATTTGTCCTGAGAACCACTTTGTTATGATGGAGTTGTAAAAATGGTTCTTGAATAGTTAGTGCCTGTAACTCGCTGACTCTTTTGAGAGATGCGATGGCCACAAGGAAAGCAACTTTCCATGTAAGAAATTGTAGCTCACATTTATGTAGAGGTTCGAATGGAGGACCCATTAATCTAGTGAGGACGATGTTTAGATTCCACACTGGAGAGGGTGGTACCCTGGGAGGAATTATTCTTTTGAGGCCTTCCATAAATGCTTTGATGGCAGGTACCTTGAACAATGACAAATGTCTATTTTGTAGGTAAGCTGCTATGGCAGCGAGATGTAATCTAATTGATGTGTATGCTAGATTACATCTTTGAAGATGCAGCAGGTAACATGATGTGTTGAATGGACGCATCTAGAGGATTGATTGTGTTATTGGTACAGTATATAACAAATCTTTTCCACTTGGCTGCATAGCAGGCTCTAGTGGTGGGGCGCCTAGCCTCTCTGATAACGTTCATACAATCAGGTGGAAGATTGAGGTAACCAAATTCTAGGACTTCAGGAGCCAGATCGCTAGATTGAGCTGTGCTGGATCTGGATGTCTGATCTTTCCATGGTTCTGTGTTAAGTGTTGTGGGGAGGGGTGTAGTTTTTGGTGCGGGACTACGGATAGTTCCAGCAATGTTGAGTACCATGGTTGTCTGGCCCATGTTGGAGCAACTAGAATCAGTGTTAGTGACTGTTGTTGCAGCTTGCGCACCACTAATGGAATGAGTGGGAGAGGCGGAAAAGCGTACGCAAATCTGCCTGACCAATTCATCCATATCGCATTGCCTTTGGACAATGGGTGTGGATATCTGGCGGCGAAGCTTGGGCATTTTGTGTTGTAATGTGTGGTGAAGAGATCTATCTCTGGATGCCCCCACATTTGGAAAAACGGTTGAAGAACTTGTGGGTGAAGTTCCCACTCGTGAATCTGTTGTGTTTGATGACTTAACAGATCTGCCATCTGATTCTGAATTCCTGGAAGATGTTGGGCTAAAAGGAATATGTTTTGAGGAATAGCCCACCTCCATATCCTCTGTGCTAGTTGCGAGAGCTGCAGAGAGTGCGTCTCCCCCTGTTTTTGTAAATAATACATTGCTGTGATATTGTCCGTCCGGACTAAGACAGCTTTGCCTGATATCTGTGTTCTGGAATGATTTTAATGCCAGAAAGATTGCTAGTAACTCCAAATGATTGATGTGGAGTAGCTTTTGCTGAGGTGTCCATGTGCCCTGTATGGTGTGATGTAGTAGATGAACTCCCCTTCCGGTGAGCGATGCGTCTGCTGTTAGCACAATCTGTGGAACCGGCTCTAGGAACGGTCGCCCTTTGGAAAGGTTTTGGGTGTTCCACCACTGCAGAGAGCGATGTGTGCGGCCGTCCACCAACACCAGACCTGTTAGCTGACCTAGAGCTTGGTTCCACTGACGTGCCAAGCATTCCTGTAAGGGGCGCATCTGGAGTCTTGCATGCGGTACTATGAATATACAAGAGGCCATCATCCCTATTAGTTGCATAAACACTTGAGCTGGAAGTGAGTGTTGCGGCTGGAATTTTGTTATAAGGGCTTGCATGCTTGCTATTCTGGCTGGATTGGGATATGCAAGGCTTTTTGAGGTGTCTATTGTGGCACCTAGATATTGTTGGATGTGGGACGGTTGGAGGTGAGACTTTGTGAGGTTTATTGTAAACCCTAAGTTGTGAAGTAGTTGGATTGTGGTGTGTGTGTGTGATTTACACACTGGGTATGCGACTTGGCTTTTATGAGCCAGTCGTCCAAGTATGGGAAGATGTGAATTTGTTATCTTCTTAAGTGGGCTGCTACCACTGCCAGACATTTTGTGAAGACTCTGGGTGCTGTGGTGACTCCGAATGGGAGAACCTTGAACTGATAATGCTGACCGTCCACTACAAATCGAAGATATTTCTTGTGAGCAGGGTGAATGGGAATGTGGAAGTAGGCGTCCTTGAGATCTAAGGTGGCAAGGAAATCGCCTTGTTTGAGTAGAGGAAGGACTTGTTGAAGAGTGACCATATGAAAATGGTCTGATTGTATGTAGAGGTTTAATGGTCTGAGGTCCAGGATGGGCCTCAGGGTTCCGTCCTTCTTTGGAATGAGAAAATACAGGGAGTAAACCCCTGTGTTTTGCTGATGCAGGGGAACTGGTTCTATTGCATGTTTTTGTAGGAGGGAAAGCACCTCTGTTTTTTTTTTTTTTTTTTTTTTTAATTTTCAAAAACCTTTATTGGCATTTGGCATAGTACAGCGTCACAAAGTGTATGTACATTATATTGCATTTGTTATTGTCTCTGGTGTTGCTTCCAAGGCATGACAATCGGAACATATATATCTAACAATCCCTCCCTCTGCTGCCCTCCTCCCACCCAGCACCCGCTCCCGCCCAGGTATCCCAGCATATTCAGCATATGGTACTTTTTAAGCATCTTCCAGTGTCTTAAAGCAAGAAATCAGAATCATATTAATCGCCTGAGTCAGTCATACATTGCTAATGTTACTTTCTGCTCTCATTGGGTTGTCCACTGCCACATTCTATGGTCCCTCTATTATGTCGCTCAGGTTCCTTAGCTCTATCCGCCCTGCTTTAAGGTGTTGCATCATTGTCGACGTATTCTCCCGATCTTTAAGTCGTTCCTCCCTCCCTTGTGTCCTCCTGTTCCCCCCGATCTCCCTCAGTGTCTGCCGTCTGCGCTAACAAGTAGGTGGTCAATGGCCCCCATATATCTTTAGGTCTGGACCTTATGGGCAGAAGGTCTGCATAATTGTGAAGCTGTTCCTGCCATGTGGTGAGGTCCCTCATCCAATCCTTGAATTTGGGCGCACGGCCCCTTCCCCACCTGCATGCCACCTGGCGCTTTGCTAGTAGTATGTCCATTGCTAAATACTTTTTGTGTACTGTTACTATAGGTGTAGTTAAGCCCAGGAGAGCTATTAATGGGGATGGAGTGATCTGTAGTCCTATCATGGCGGACATACCGGTGAATATGTCCTCCCAATATTGCGCCACCTGTGGGCATTGCCATGCCAGATGCATAAAGTCCGCCCCCCCCCTCCGCATCGTTCACACCTGTCATTATCTCTCAAGCGAAATTTAAGTAGCTTGGCCGGTGTATGGTACAGTCTATGTAGGAACTTGAAGTGGATTAGTCGTAATCTATTGCTGCCTGTCACTGCCTCTGTCTGCATGCAGCATTTTTCCCACTGTTCGTCCGTTAGAGCGATTCCTAAGTCCTTATCCCATTCCACTCTGGCCCTTAGGGGTTGGGAGGGGGCACCCCCCCGCACCTGTTTATATAGCTGGGATATAACATGTCTAGGTGCCTCAGCCTGTAGTAAAGTATGTATGGGCGCAAATGTGTCTGGTTCACATGGAAATGCTGGGTTTATGGCCTTCATGCTCTGCCGGAGTCGGATATACATGAATACATCCATATGCGTGGGTGTGCAGTCTCCGAAAAATTGTTCCTGAGTTCGAAATTGTCCTTCGACAAAGAGGTCCCCCCATTTGTTATAGTGGAGCTTGCCCATCAGTCTACGCCATAGTCCCTCATATGTAATCTGTAGCAATGGGGTATTCTTTAATGTCATATTGGGTGAATACATTAGTGGTGTTTTCATACTACGCGCCATCCATCTCCATGCAGCAACGGTACAGTCCACTGTAGTTGGATCCCGTCCCCGCTCTTTCACTGGCGTAAATATGTATCCCTCCAGATCTGTCGGAGTCATATACCCATCCTCCACTGCCAGATGCGGCATATAGGGAGGTGGATGGAACCAGTAAACAGCAAAGTGCGCCTGTGCACAATAGTAGTATTGCTCGAAATTAGGCACATCATATCCTCCCTGATGATATGGTAACATCAGCGTGGCTAGGTTGAGTCGTGCCTGTTTCCCCCCCCAGATGAGTCGTACTAGCTGCGTCCTAAGTGTATTGAAGAAGAATCTGCCTGGGTGATACGGTATATTAGTGAATAAGTATAAAAATGTTGGCAATATTGTCATCTTGATTAGTGATATTCGTCCCGCCATTGACAGAGGTAATCTTATCCACTTGGAAACGTTATCCGTCATTTTATCAATGGCCTTTCCATAATTTGTGCGCATTAATACCTCTTTGTCCCTAGTAATATGTATCCCTAAATATTTAAAATCATCTGCTTCCCAGGCCAGTGGGTAATCTAGTTGGTGCTGGGTGGTTGCACTCGTTAATGGGAACACTGCAGACTTATTCCAATTTATTTGTATTCCGGAGATGACACCGAATTTAGTGATCTCGCGCAGGGCAGGGTTGAGGTTGTCCTGAGGTTTTTTTATATATAATGTCATATCCGCGTATAGGGAGATGAGTAGTTGTCTAGACGGGTAAACCAGGGCGCTGTTTTTATGGTGTTGTCGCAGTTTCGCTGCTAATGGTTCGATTGCTAAGGCAAATAAGATTGGAGACAGTGGGCAGCCTTGCCTGGTTCCTCTAGAGATGGAAAATTTGGCAGATCTGTCCCCATTTAACAATACTGTGGCACGTGGTTGCCCATATAGCAACTTTACCCAATTCAAGAGGGTAGGTGGCATTCCCATGTGACCCAGGGTTCCTATCAGATAGTCCCACTCCACTGAATCAAACGCCTTGGTGGCGTCTAGGAAGACAGCCACCGCCGAACAGCTAGGATCTATGTCTTGCAGTACCGCCATCAATGTTCGGAGATTATGGGATGTCGCCCGGTTGGGGACAAAACCCGCCTGATCCGGCAATACTAGGCGCTCCATCAGGAGGTTAAGGCGGGTAGCTAGAACTTTTGCCAGGATTTTGGTATCACAATTGAGTAAAGATAGGGGTCGGTAGGACTCGCAGCTTGTCGGGGATTTGCCAGGTTTGAGTAAGGAGGTTATCTGGGCTTCTCTCATGGTTGTGGGTAGCCTACCCTCCTCTAAAGCCTCATAGAATACTGCTTTTAACATGGGAGCCAGTATCTGCACGTATGTTTTATAAAATTCCATCGGCAGCCCATCTGATCCCGGCGCCCGTCCCGATCGCATGTGCATTATTGCATCTGTAATCTCGTCCACCTCCAGGTCCAGACTCAAGAATTCACGTTGGTTATCCCCTAACCACGCCAGGGCCGTATCCTCGAAGTATTGCTGCAAGTCCAGAGGGGGACCCCTTTGGGAGGTGTATAACTTTTTGTAGTATTCTACAAACGTATGTATTTGGTCAGGTAAATTCCTATGCGTTTTTCCCTGTTCATCCTGTATTTCCGCAATATAATTAGCAAATTTAGGAGAGCGTACTGCATTCGCCAAGGCCTTCCCTGGTCTGTCTCCTTCTCCATATATTCACGCCATATGGGGCTTCTCCCGGAATCTACATTCTCGGTCCGCTGTGATCTCATATTCTGTCATTTTGTTGCGTAGTTCAGCTCTTATTGCCCCATCATCTGTGCCGGATGAGAGGTGTCTCTCAAGGGCCTTCATGTCCCCTTCTAGTGTCTGTAGGTCCCTGCGCAGTTCTTTAAGAATGCCTCCCCCCTTAGAGATGCACCAGCCCCTGGCAGTAACCTTGAATGCCTCCCACACTGTTGTTAAGCTCGATACAGAGTTTACATTTCGCTCAAAAAACTCTTGGATTTCCTGCTCTACTTCGGCTTTAAAAACTGGGTCTTGTAGCTGCAGGGGGTTAAGTCGCCAGTTCACATAGGGTGATCGGGTAGCCGGGGTCTGAAGGGTCACCACAACAGGCGAGTGGTCAGAGTACGTACGGGCAAGGTGGGTCACTTTTTCCAGCCAGTGTGCCATCCCTATAGAGACTAACATATAGTCTAATCGGGCCCATGACGAGTGTACTGCTGAGTAGTGTGTCCCCTCCTGCATCATAGGGTGTTTATACCTCCATGCGTCTAGTAGGTAGTTAGAGTCTATCATGTCTTTCAGTGTCCGTTGCATAGTTGTGTAGTGTGTGGGTGAGGCTCGGGAACGATCTAGTTGCGGGTTCACTACTGTATTGAAATCCCCCCCAGATGACATATGTAGTGCCTAATTCTTGAATTTTACTCCATACTAGGAGCAGGGCATGTGTGTCGTCGGTGTTGGGGCCGTAGTAGTTAGCTAGGGTTACATCATGCGAGTTCAATTTCCCCCAGATCAGGCAATATCTCCCAGCAGGGTCAGTGTCCGAGCCCCCCATTACAAATTTCACCCCTCTTCTGATGAGGATGGCCACTCCTCTAGAATACCCCGAATACGATGAAAAACAACGGTAAGACGCCCATTTCGCCGCGAATTGGGGAGTAACTCTGGGGTCTAGATGGGTTTCTTGCAGCAGGGCCACCCCAATGCGATGTCTATCTAGGTAACCTAGCACCTGTCTTTTTTTCCGTGGGTTATTCAATCCCCGTATGTTCCAAGATAATATATTAAGTTTATCTGTGTCTTTCGTGGTGTCAGCCATTCCCTCTGTGTGTGCTTGTTGTTTGTACCCATATGCCTTTTTCATTGATCAGCTGTACATTAAACGGTAACTTCCCCGGCAGTCCCCCTCCCCCCTCCCACTTTGGCATCCCCAACTTGCCCAGTATATGTACCCTCCCCCCAACGATATACAACTTCATTAACCTATCAACCCTCAGTAGAAGGAAATAAGGGGCTCGCCCTCGTGCGGGGGTCACTAGGGGCTCACAACTTGCCCACTCTCCTCCTCTATTTCACCCACCCGCTGCCTTACCCAAACAGGTAGACCGCTTTAGTGGGATGGAGGCGAGTGTCCGGGCGGAACTGAGTACATACTTGTTATTTTTTAGAATACATCACCCCCTTGGAGTAGTCCGTATATAGTCAATCGGCCATAGCCGTCATTCGACCAGCAACTGGATGCAAACTTTTCACTCCGTGTTCGCTGTCGGAGATCGAGATCCGGGGCGTCCGCGCGCCTCAGCCTCAGTGGATATCGCCTGGCGGGTCTGACGAAGGTAATTTTCTGCCTGCTGTGGGTTTGTGAAAAAATGTTGTTTCCCGCTATGGGTTATCCTCAGTTTTGCAGGATACATCATGGCGTATGGTATGTTCTGTGTCTGGAGCTTTTTTTTCACTGCTGCGAATTTGCGTCGTGCCTCCTGCACGGACTGAGTAAAATCGGGAAAGAACGCCAGAGTGGCATTCTCATAGCGTATTTGTTGCTTCTCTCGGGCCAGTCGTAGCACCGCGTCCCTGTCGCGGTAGTTTAAGAATCGCATTATTACTGGTCGTGGCGGTGCTCCTGGTGGTGGGCGTGCAGCTAGCGACCTGTGGGCCCTTTCCACCGTCAAATGTGCTGAAAAGGAGTCCCTCCCAAAGAGTTCAATGACCAGCGTCTCCATGAAGTCCTCCATACGGCCTGTGTTGGTTGATTCCGCCAGGCCAAGAACTCGGACGTTATTTCTTCTGGAGCGGGCCTCCAAATCCTCGTTTTTATCCGCGATTATTTTGAGCAGTTTGTCCATTTGGAGTACATGCTCCCTATTTGCTACCGCTCCGTCTTCTAACTCCGACACCCTAGTTTCAGCTTTGTTGATCTTCCGATCGTGTTGCTCCAGTTTATTTACCACAGAGTCCATCCTGGCATTCATGGAATCCATTTTCGCATCAATGGATGTGAGGCTTTGTTTCATACTGAGGAGCAGTGTTTTCCAGTCCTCCTCTTGGCGATCTGCTGTCGCGTCTGTCTGCTCCGCTGACTGTGAGCGGGGTGGCCTGCGGGAGTCGAATGACAGTTTCGCCTGCTTGGCATCGGTGTGCCCCATATTAGTTGTGCCGTGTTGCGCTTGGGCAAGATGCAGGGTTATATCCGGCCTCCGTCTTCTATCGTGTATTTGCCCACCTCTAGCTTTTGTCAGTCGCGCGTGGGCTCTGTACTTGAGAAGGATTTCCGATCCGGTGCGCTCTATTGTAATGGGCAGGCTTTAGCACCGGAGTCTTGCACACTGGGTCTCTAATAATTCATGCACCGTAGTTGGAAGTAGAGGTCTGCGGGTTAGCACTATCTTTGGGTTCCACTGGATGCGTCTTTACGGTTCCGACCCCAATGCTGAGCATACCTTCTCTCCCTCTTACGTGGCTGCAGGTGCCGCTGTATGGGTGGGGGGCAGTGCTCAGGTGAGCGAAAGTCACCGAATGTACAGTCAGCAGGCCTCTTGGCTGCCCTCCTCTTAGGCCCTGCGTATCAATGTTATGTCCGAGCAGTCCTGTGCTCTCAAAATGGCTGGCTAATTACGCAGGTAGCAGTAATGTCTCCTCGCTTCCTGGCTCGTCTTTCCCACGCCAGTGTTTCCTAGAGTCGGTATCTACTACCAGGCACTCCTCGTCCTAGGATTTAGGGATATTCCGGAGCGGGGGGGGCAGCCATCCGTCTCGTCCCCGCAGTTTCACTAAGGATCTAAGATGGCGGCCCTTCTTTACGGTCTCAGGGGTTACGGGGTCTATTCATATGGGCGCTCGCGTTTCTTTCCTCTTCTGCCTGCCCTGAGGATTTTCACTGCTCCCTGCTGTAGACTGCCGCAAGCCTGCCTTACTGGTGTTTCTTCATTCGCCTACGCCGCGAGTGCGGGGATCCGTGCCCCTCGAACCCCGGAGCCCGATCCCTCCACTCCTTCTGTTTTGTACCTTGCGTTGGTGCCGTGTCTCATCCGCTCCAGCTCCCCGTCGTTATCTTAGCGGCCTCAGGTATACGTTCCGGCTGCCCGCCAGCAGCCGCTCAATTCTCTCCCTCTCCGCCTCCGCAGCTCATGTAGGGCCCAGTCGTCCCCGGTCTTGCCTATCAGCGCGTCAGCGCCGCCTCGCACTCTGGACTCCGACTGTCTTTTCCTTCAGCGCTGCTAGGCACCTCAGTGGGTTTTTTGGGGTCGCTGGAATCAGCTGTCATTCCGTTCCTCGTTGGGACGTATGTAGGGTTTTTTAAACAATGTAGGATGGGGGTTAAGGATATTTTTCCGCCCGGTCTGGCTGGAGCCTTACTAATGCACGTCCATCTTTGTCGTGCGCCACCTAGCGCCCCGGAAAGCACCTCTGGTTTGAGAAGCGCTAAATGCTCTGTTGACATTGGACGCTGTTTGGGTGGTATGTTTGGGGGAGTTGAAGTGAGCTCTAGGCAATAACCGGATTGGATGATTTGTCTCACCCACCTGTCCGTGGTAATGGTGTTCCAGACAGGTAGGAACTGTAGCAATCTTCCCCCGACCGGAGTGTAATGTTCTGGGGGGAGTGGAGGGAAGTCATTGTTTGGAGGTGGAGGCAGTGCGAGTATTGATAGTTTTGCCTCTACCCTTGTTGTTATTGCCCCTGTAGCCTCCTCTGTAATAACCTCTGGTAGATGAGGTCTGGGTGGGACTTTTATAGGAGGTGGAGGAGTTATCAGTGGTAAAACCTCTAGCGGCGCCCCTATAAGAGGAGCGACGAAAGGAACTTCTGGGAGTTTGCGATTGCAAAGCTCCCATTGATTTGGCAGTATCAGTATCTTTTTTCATCTTCTCCAAAGATGAATCTACACTAGGCCCAAATAAATGTTCCTGGTCAAACGGTTGGTTTAGTATGGTAGTTTGAACCTCGGGTTTGTACACTGAAATACGCAGCCACGCATGTCTGCGCAAAAGGACACTGGTATTAATAGCTCGGGAGGCTGTGTCTGCAGCATCCAGAGCACATCGAATGGAGGTATTGGTTATAATTTTGCCTTCCTGGATGAGATCATTGGCCTTTGTTTTATATTGATCTGGAAGGTGTTGTAGTAGGGTCTCTAGTTCGTCATAGTGTACCCTATCGTACCTAGCCAGCAAAGCCTGTGTGTTGGCGATTCTCCATATGTTGGCTGCTTGGGACGCTGTTCTTTTACCAGATGCGTCCAACAGTTTTGACTCCTTATCAGGAGGTGGAGCGTCGCCTGAGATTTGGGAGTTAGCCCTTTTCCTGGCGTTGGAGACTACCAAGGAATCTAAGGGAAGCTGCCCTTTAATGTAAACAGGGTCAGCTGGGGCAGACTTGTATTTCTTTTCTACTCTGGGGTTAATGACTCTAGCCCTTACAGGATCCTTAAAGACTTCAGGAGCGTGTTTGATTACCCCTTTTAGCATTGGGAGAATGGAAGTGGACCTTTGAGACGGTGCAAAAGTGTCCATAAGGAAATCTTCTTCTATAGGGTCTGTGTGCAAATTTACACTGTGGTATTCTGCAGCTGTGTGTATGAGTTGAGTGAATCCTATAGTGTCCTCTGGAGGGGATGGTCTAGATGGGTAGATATCATCTTGTGGTGTATCAGGAACATCTGGTGTGCCATAATTGTCCCATGGGATATTTGGGATATTAGGATAACTAGGTTCTCCTAAAGGTTCATCATCCCCTTCGTCCCCAGAGGGGTCTTCATCATCCTGAGGTGGAGGAGATTGTGAGGGTACTGGAGATGGAATAGGAGAGTTGTGGTGTGGAGGAGGAGGTGGAGAAGGAATTTTTAAAGGAGAAGTGGCAATGTCTCTCTTCTTTAAAGGGAGTGGAGCTGGTGCAGGTTTGTCCATTTTCCTTTTCCTGGAAGGACTAATTATAAGTTGACCTGTCTTTGGGTCTATTTCGAGAGTTTTTTGGGTTGGATCAGGTCGAAAAAGCTCCTCCTCTGGAGTGTGTTGTTTCGTTGCCGATTTTTTTCGGGTCCGACTGTTTGTGTGGCACCAGTTTTGGAGTTGTTTTATGCTCCTTAGGTTTGGAATCAGGAGTTTTCCTGGGTTCCGTTGGGGTTTTCGGAACCGGTTGTCTGTTTGGTTCCGATGATTTTTTCGGCTCCGAAGGTTCAGAGCCAGTGGATTTCGGTGCCGAATGCGCCGATGTGGAACCAGGCTTCGGTGCGGGCGAAGACAGTGGTTTCTCTTTGGGCTTGTCTTTTGTTCTCGGTGCCGGGGATGGGGTTTCGGTACCGACGGTAGGCTGGCTCGATCCCGAGCGGCCTGAAGGCTTATGTGTTGACTTCTTTGCCGAGCCCGAAGGCGGGGCGTGGGAAGTTTTGTCCCGGTGTGCACCTAGACCCGAAGGTGAAGGTGTTACCGAATCCTTTTTAGGAATGGGTGAGGGGGAGGGGTCGACATCAGTACTTACGACCCGTTGCCCTGGAGTGATGTCTTCGACGTCGGAATCGTCGGCTTCGGAGGCGCTAATGTTGCCCTCTTCGATCTGCTCCTGCTCTGGTACATTGATGCCTTCTTGGAAGATATCGTCCGGTATCGATGTTGATGATCAAGCCATGCTTCTTCGAGCCCGACGTTCCCGTATTGTTTTCTTGGAGCGGAAAGAGGCACAAGCTGGACAGTCTTTGGCCTCGTGCTCGGGCGAAAGGCAGAGGTACACACCTCGTGAAGATCAGCATGGGGAAACTTGGATCCACATTGAGGACACTTTTTGAAACGAGTCCTTTCCATGAGCCAAAAGGCCTGATGGCGCAGCAAGGCCTGAAGGCCTGCGTCGACGACTGGAATTGAAGAATTGAAGTTTGTAGAGATGCGCGTCGAAAGTGAAACTCGATCGAAAACAAAACCGAAGAATGGGTGAAGGATTGCGCGTCGAAAGTTAGAACGGTAACGACATCGAACTGGAGCGCGACGAACACATCCGAGCCCGATGGCGGAAAAAAACAATCTGAGGATGGAGTCGATGCCCATGCGCACTATTGTCCAAAGGAGGAGTCACCTATCTCGTGACTTCCAAAGACTTATTCCAATACAACAACAAAGTGCAAACATCCGGGCCCAACACCAGATGGCGATCTATGCATAGTGTGTGATCTGCAGCTCATATGCCTCGAACATAAGAGTTACAATGAACCCAACAAATGGTAAGTAATGGGTGGGCCCAAATACATTTTTAGTTTTTCTTTTTAAGTAACAAATGATCTTTGCAAGCAACAGTACATGTGCTGTCTCAGCGAGACCTAAAAAAGTAATGGATGGAATACTTGAGTTCATTTCATTCACAAGTAATTACTCTGGGCCACATTCAAGTTCATAATTGTTTGTTGAGTGGACCACTCCTGACAGGGAGCAACCAGACGCAAGTAAACCATGGACCTGTTCCAGTAGGAACAGTCCAGCCCGAACTGTCACGTCCCCTCTGGATAGGGACACAAGCAAGCACAGACAAGTTTCAGCCTTATTGGGCCACTGGTAATTACTCTTGCTGATTGTCCCACTCTAGTTATGGCTCAACCATATGCAAATGAGCCAAGATTCTGCTCCATTGCGAACAGTCCAGCTCAAGTTACCAGACCACATGCCCTCTTGGAAGCACAAGCAACCTCAGACCAATTTCCGCCTTGTTGGGCCTTGTCTGTGATGTGTATGTTGAGTCCGGTGTCTCAGTGAGCTATAACACAGAACTCCGTGGGTAGTGGCTTTCCAGAATATATCCTTCCATCTGGAAGAGCAGTGGTTTTACGATATATATTCTTCTATTCCAGTGTATCAGCAGCATCAACAATACCTATATTTGTCATCTGGGACCAGCATTATCAACGCAGGGCACTCCTTTGATTGCAGTACAGTTCTTAGCGTAACTGCTGGCCAAGGGGTGGCCTTGTAGCTCCAAAATGTCCATTGCCATGCTTACCTGTCCGACTACCTACTGAGGCCACTCCCAATGTGTTCTCTCCTTCAGAAACTTTCCTTTCTAGGGTTCTTTGTGAGCTTTTTAAATTTGTGTTCGTTCCAACGATAACACAAGACAAGTGATGACCACATAGGAGAGTGACTCAACTCTCCTAGCCCAGTACAGTTATAAACTGGAGGCTTCAGATTGTCTTGGAGATCTCCAATGCAATGAGAAACAGGAGAATCCATACGTCTTCACCCTGTGGGTGGGCTATAAATATTTACTTGCTTGAGTTCCTCCTTTTTCAAATCCACCCACCCCACCCCTTTGACTGCACAAGCCGCAGTGTCACTTTCCTGAACTGAAGAGCTTGTTCATAAAGCAGCTGGGATAACGGACAATCTGATTGGCCAGAATAAAGTGGCCAGGTCGCATTCTTTACAGAATGCTTGTGTAGTGTGAGAACATCACTTAAGACTGGTTGCAATGAGTATCTTTTGTTTCACTCCACACAATAGGAATAAACCCCCTGGTGAGAATAGCTCTTTCAGCGAAGCTTTGTTGTAATTTATTTTCAATATCTACAAATGATGCATCTGTGTTAAACACTGGAAAGTTCAAAATATACAGCATTCTGTAGTGGACGACTCCTGTGCCACAAACCAGTTGTTTTTATTCAACCTGAATTCCTGTTAACTAACATAGTAGGCACTTTACCATGGCCTCATTCTGCCTCTAGTAGATGTCAAGAACATCTTATGCAACCAGGTTGACATTATAACACAATGGAATCCCTTCCTCCTTTAATTTTAGTTGAAAGACCTTTCCCTACAAAGCAGAGAAATCTCCCCCACTGACTGCTTACAAAAGGAGTAAGAAAGTATTCAAACCTCACCTGACCTCCATGTGAAATCTGGTTCTTCAGGCCTGTAGTTAAATGTGACCCATCATTCTCTACAACATTTCCCTGGCCTGCATCATAATCATTCCTACAGTCAACCAGGCTATCATTCCTTCGGTCAGCCAGGCTCCCTCAAACTGGAGACACAAATTTGACCATGCCCCTTGGTGCATTGAATAGATGAGAAATCTAAAGAGATCAACTTCAGTGCTGAGCAGAAATGGAGGAAAGCCTAATTCTTGGAAAATAGTATTCAATACCGATTTATAATTGCTTCATACAGTAAAGTCTTCCACATAGCTAGCATAAAGACTGGCACAGGTTGATTAGCAAAGCTAGGTTCTTCATTCAACTTGGTGAAGTATCCGATGCCTCTCTATCAAATATTTATTTACATAACTCCTCCTTTTCCAAAGCAGTATTGTGATATTGTCCAATATAAAAGGATAAGGATTGCTGCAACATTAATTTTAAGTGCATCTCTCTTACTTTGGCATATAGGTGCTCTCTTAAAATTGTCAGATGTGTCTTGCCTCCTCTTGGTAAAGGAAGACTACAACTTGTTACCAGAGTAAAATCTTGTTGATTTTTCTGTTTGCCCAGGATGGGTTGCAGTCTTCTGGCCACATACTCAAAGCTTTTATTGGTAGACCTCTATAATTGATGCTGAGACAATTCTAGCCTTCTCTGTAAACAGCAATGTCAGAACTAAAAAAAAAACATTCTGGGCTCAGTTACAGGTCTCTCTCTCTTTGCTACACCGTTGTCTGAAGCCCTTGAGAAATTGTGTTAAATACCTGCAGCCACATTAACAATACTGTTGCCTGGCACAAAATGTTCGAGGCTACAGACGGAACACAAATCGGTGTGTGCGTCATCTACTAGATCAGTATAGGGTGTTTGGTATACTGAAGCTAGTATTTTCTTAAACTGTCCCTCCCTCATATCTAGCCAGAGGATCACGAATTTCAGGGAAATTCCTTCATCATAGTGCAAACCTGACAGTATAAATCGATAATCAGAAATACAAACAAATCACTAATTTCTCACTCCTCCATCGGCTCAATGCATGTAGTTTCTACCCAATGCTTTACCTATTAAGTAGCTTAATTACCTTAAACATTTGGTAAGTTGCTACTTATAAGCCAGAGCCCATGTTTTCCAACACAGCAAACACGAGGAGATGATGTATGGAGCACTGAAACATTTTTTAGACACCCCCAGTCACAAATCTAGGTTGAATCCATCATTGTTCTTTAGCTCCGTCCATCATCTCGCTTTGTTTGGTTTGTTCACCATAAGTTGGCAGGTATGCTCAGACGTGGGTCCCTTGTTCACTTTTCCACTGGATTCAAGCTAGCCAGGCTGATGAGGGTTGCTACCCTGAAACCGGTTCCAGGATCCTTGTCCCGGTTCAGGGAAGACCTGGCTTGGCAGTTCGGGCTGGACTGTTCCCATGAGGAACAGTGTCAAGACTGATTTGCATATGGCTGGGTCTGAACTGGGGTGGCGAAGTGAGCTAAAGAACGATGATGGATACAACCCAGATCTGTGACAGGGGGCGAGTGGCTGAAAAGTTTCAGCGTTCTGTCCATCATCTCCTTATGTTTGCTTTGTTCGCCCTAAGGTGGCAGGGTATGCCTAGATGTAGGTCCCTTGCTCATTTTGCCACTGTATTCAAGCTAGCCTGGCTGATGAGGGGTGTTACCCCGAAACCGGTCTCAGGATGCTTGTATCCGGTCCAGGGAAGACCTGGCTTGGCAGTTCGGGCTGGACTGTTCCCATGAGGAGCAGGGTCAAGACTGATTTGCATATGGCTGGGTCTGAACTGAGGTGGCGAAAAAAGCTAACTAACGATGATGGATTCAACCCAGATCTGTGACTGGGGGTGAGTGTCTGTCAAGTTTTAGTGCTCAGTACATAATCTCCTTTTGTTGGCTTGTTTTACAACACAGCATCTCATTTGGTAAATTGGAAAAGACAATAACCTTTCCCCATACTTCACTGAAAATATGTTTTTTCTACTTCTGATGGTGTACGTCACCCTTTGCATCATAGCCAACCCTGAAAGACATATAATCCAATCATCCACATGTTTTGTTTCCATTTTCTAAGAATTATCTTTGTGAAGGATACTTCTTCACCTTAAGAATGTCCCCAGGTGCCAGACTGTGTCTGGAGCAATCTTCAGCAATGCTCCTATGCTCTGGTTGGTGGTGCTGTGTGGCTCCACTATGACTTCATACTGCCTAGGAAGTGATAGGGAGTGGGGGCGGAGGGTGGGGGGGGGGACAAATAAGTGCAACCGCTGAGCGCTAACGAAAGATCTTTTCTTTCCACGCCTTTCGATATAGATCCAGATGTCCACTCCCAACTTTGTTGTTCTCCTGACCGCTCCGAAAACTTTTCAGTGTGCTGGGAATGATGTGCAAACTGAAAATATCAGGGTTAAAGCTGCCCTGATACTGCAGAAAGCAGATGTTGGTCATGGTCCGGAACAAGGTATGTCTGTAGTGCTTGGGCTTTGAGTACGGATTTTACAATGTGCAGTAATTGTATCCTCATGCACCCCAAGGGGTTTCAGGATGCAGAAGCAAAACTCTTGCTAGGCAAATTACAAGAGGAGGTCATGAACGAATCATAGGTTCCACTCCAGAACGCGATCCTGTCGCAAGGCTGCTCTTGTGAAAAATAGACTTTTCAGTCTGTCTGCCTGTAATTCCAAGTCAAAGTCTTGACTCATGAACAAGAAAGCCAAGCGGGACTTGTCCTCATCCCACCAGTCGAAGTCTAGCGGGAATGCTTGAAGGTGCACTACAGATTGCACTCCTCCATGGGCTCCTGAACCCAAAGCAATCACACAATTAGCCCCAGCATGCCCGGAGTTCCCCAGGCCTAGGTTAATGGTATTCGTGCTAACATTGTATGTTGTGGGTTCTTAGATGCATTTTAACTGGTTTTATTTCTGCTTCTACTCGGTTTTATTCTAGGTTTGCCTAGTTTTACCAGGTTTTAGCGGGGATTGCACTGGTTTCTTTAGCTCTTTGGACCATTTACAATATGCACTGTAGAGGCGACTACGACTGTTTACTTTATGTAACACTCTGACTTTATTTAATCTAGTAAACAATTGCACTTTATGTCTGATTCCATCAAAAGTGATGTTTTACATATGAATCAAGGCGGCTTTTATTTCGTTTTTATCTCTGGTTTTTACTTGGTTTTACCTGGGTTCCCCGGTTTTACTAGGTTTTACAGAGTATTTTCCGGTTTTAGCTCCTTGGCTCACTTGTATAGTATTATAATATTGGCATTGATCAAGTATATATGACGCTTATTTGCACATCGATTGTTTACTTTACATTTCCTCTTTAGAGATCTTCTTGTATACATTAATGAACTATGTATTTCCGTATCTATTCAATAGATGAAAGCTCTGACTTTCTGCGCTTTTATGAAATATTTATAGTGCACTTGCACTTTATTCCGTATATTTTATATATTTATTTCAGGGTGTTTGTGTGAAGCTGCTATCTATTTATATTATTTATTTGACACTTTGCACTTTTTTCATGCACATTTTGCACTTGTACCATATTGAATGCGACTCATTTAAACACCAGTAAGTATATATAGGAAAGTCCGGTACTGCATTTGTACTTATATCGCATGATGATGTTCTTTGAGCACTATGCCATTATTAATCAATTTCATCTTGTGGTTTATGCACTTAGCGTAGTTATTAGGAAAGATAATAATTTTTTGTGCAGTCCATCTTAATGTATATATTTATATATTAATTTTACTCTCCTTACATGGTTGTATATTATTCCGTAAACATGAAATGATTTGACTGTCATTGTATGGTAATCTCGAAATTAGGATTTCTTCCATGTTTATCACTGGTATGAGCCTAATGCATTCTATCACGTGTCATCACTGTATCACTATATATTAGTTTTGATAGGTCCAGCGCGTCATGTGATCAAGACCGCGGAAACGCGGTCGAAACGCGTCAGGCTGGGCACTTGCTTGAACTATTACTTGATGCACTTAAATCTGCAATAAAAAGGATTTCCTAATCGCCACATGGTGGTCCGTACCTGTTTTTTGCTGGGAAAGGATGCGGCAAAAAGGACTGTGGTTATCGATGTATTTATATATATTTATGCATTTTTGGTATAAATATATATGCATATATATGTGCACATGTATATACTTATATATGTACATGTGTAAAGACAGATGTTTATGTATGCATATGTATGCATATGTATGCATAGATATATGTATATATATATTCCTATGGTTTATATATATATATATATATATATATATATATATATATATATATATGCATGTATATATGTGCATATATTTATGTAAACATAGGCGCATATGTGCATATGTATGCATATATCTATATGTATGCATGCATTTACTTTGTATTTATATAGATATGCATATGTATATATATATGCTTATATATGTATATATATTTATATATATATAGATTTTTGTAAATATAAATGCGTATATATATATATACTGGTATAGATATATGGATTTATAGTTATAAACATTTATATGCATATATATGTATGCATATTTATATGAATATATATGCATTGTGTATATATGTGCATACATATACACATATTTTTGCATATATGTGCATATAAATGCATATATGTATATATGTCTGCTTGTTATATATCGGCATTTTATAGATATGCAGATATATATGTTGATATATAGATATATATGCATATGTAAATGCATATATATGTATTTATATATAGGTGGATATATGAATATATATGTATGTAAATATATGTTTAAGGCTGATATATGCAGATATATGTATATATACATATTTGTATACATTTATATATATATGTATATTTATATGTATATGCATATATAGATCTGCATTTATATAGATATGCATATTTTTAGGTATGTAGATTTAAATATATATGTTTATATATGCAAAGATATAGACATATACCTATATAAATGCATATATATGTTTATATGTAGGTATACTAGATATGTATATATATTAAATACATGTATATGTATTTTATATATGTATATATATATTTTTGCATTTTTGTATGAATATATATGCATATATATGTGTACATGTATATACTTGTATATGTACATGTGTAAAGCTAGATGTTTATGTATGCATAGATATATGTATATATATATTCCTATGGTATATAGATATATATATATGCATATATGTATGCATGTATATTTGTGCATATATATATGTAAACATACGCGCATATATGCATATGTATGCATATATTTATATGTATGTATGCATTTATTTTGCATTTATAGATATGCATATGTATATATATGCTTATATATGTATAGATTTTTGCATATATAAATGCATTTATATACATATTGTGTATAGATATATGCATTTATGGTTATAAACATTTATATCCATATATATGTATGCATATTTATCTGAATATATATGGTTTGGTATGTATGTGCATACATATTTACATATATTTGCATATATGTGCATATATATGTATATATATGTATGCTTGTTATATATCTGCATTTTATAGATATGCAGATTTATATAGTTTTATATATGGATATATATGCATATGTAAATGCATTTATATTTATTTATATATAGGTGGACGTATGCATATAAATGTATGTATACATATTTTTATGGTTGACATGCAGATATATGTATATATGCATATTTGTATATATTTATATATATGTACATATATATGTATATTTATATGTATATGCATATATATGTTTATATAAATCGGCATTTATACAGATATGCAGATTTAAATATATATGCAAATATATATACAGCGTGTATATATAAGCTGCGTCAAAATGCACACCAAATGCGCCCCAAACAAACAAACGTAAAATTTTGCACAAAGCGAAAAGCCCATATATTTTAAAGTACATATAAACGAAATTAACAGCGAATGTTCCCGGTAAGCTGCGTAGTTCCAAGCTCATCAAACTCCGACAAGCAGGAAACAGCATTTCCGTTGCTATGACACCAAAATGCAAAATGGCATCGGGCTGTCCACAGTCCCTACGGATACGCGCATGCTGTCTGCTATGGACAAATGGCAAAAGCAGCCATGTTTGTCCATGCAGACGCGTGTACGAAAGCCCTCGGCAGAATCGACTCCAAAAGTTACTCGCAATAGCGAGAGCAAAACTCATCAAACTCTGACAAGCAGGCGAATGTTCCCGGCAAGCTGCGTCAAAATGCACACCAAATGCGCCCCAAACAAACAAACGTAACATTTTGCACAAAGCGAAAAGCCCATATATTTTAAAGTACATATAAACGAAATTAACAGCGAATGTTCCCGGCAAGCTGCGTAGTTCCAAGCTCATCAAACTCCGACAAGCAGGAAACAACATTTCCGTTGCTATGACACCAAAATGCAAAATGGCGTCGGGCTGTCCACAGTCCCTACGGACACGCGCATGCTGTCTGCTATGGACAAATGGCAAAAGCAGCCATGTTTGTCCATGCAGACGCGTGCACGAAAGCCCTCGGCAGAATCGATTCCAAAAAGTACTCGCAAGAGCGAGAGCAGCGCATGCGCTGCTTTCGCCAGGCGAGACCTAAAAATGACAGTGGCATGTCCTGAAATGGTTCTAAACCTGCCACCAATAAAAGAAAACGCTTTGTTGCAGTGGTGGTTTGGAGGGCAGCTGAAGCACTAGAATCGCAGTTGCCCACTGCAGAGGCAGGTAAAAACATGTATTGGCTGAGATTCTTCAACCAAGGCCAGCTTCATCTGACCCATTATTGCTATTTAATAAGGCCCTTATTGATGCCCTTGTGCCTACATGATCTAAGCCATGCTCATGTCCGCCAGTCATTCAACCTGTGTCTAGGCATCTTAGGCCGGTGCCTAATGACCTGGGGTTCCTGATAAGTACCCTACACCAGTGAGCATGATTTTTCAAGCTTCAATTAGTAAGGTTAATCCAAGTTCCTTTCCGACCAATCCTTCAGATAGGGAATTGATGCTTTTAGAAAGAGAATATTTTGTTCGGCCAGTCTTGTACTCAGATCTGTTAATACAGTTTGCCTTCTCGGGAGGTACACAGATACTACCTGCCATGGCCAATGATAGCAGGTACATGCTTTGAGCTGGCCGGGATACTATAGACTGCATCAGCCGAGCGATTAGCACCAGTGTTGTATTTAGAAGTCACACCTGTGGGAGATCAACCAGGTTTTCTCTGAGACGCAACGCGCAAGTGCCTTTAATGGATATTCCCTTCACTGATCTTGGCCATTTTGAGAAAAGACTGATTCTGTATTAAAACCATTAAAGGATGGCCTTTCCAGCATGATCTTTGATCAATAAATTCAGATGTGATTCCAGGGGCTAGTTTACAGACAGTGCCAGCCCTCCCAACCTGTATAGTAACAATCAACCAAGTACATTCAAGGACGTAGCACCTGCAGAAACCTTTCAATCCAGAAGGAACAGTGATCCTCAAGTTATTACCCTCCTCTGCTGCAGTGACTACCAATCTGCTTTAGTTTGCTCTCTTAAACTCATGTCTGTCCTTTTGGAGGCACAATACATCATTTGCTTTCCGTCTAAAGATCCATCAATTCGGACAGATGAATCTTACAAATTGTTCAAAGGGTGTATACTGCATCCTTCATTCCCCTCACCTTTCTCCCAGTAACGCTTTCAATTCACTGTGCTCCCTTTGGACCTACCTTGGCTCATCAAAGGAATGGCGGTAGTCTCTGCCCATCTTCGTAGGTCGGGAGTACACATTTTCCAATACCTCTGTGACTGGCTGGTAAAAGAGGCTCACCACAGTCAGTCGTAGACCCCCTTCGAAAAACAGAAACTCCTGACATTATATTACCGTCAACTAGCTGAAGTCCCACCTGTGCAGCGAATTTCAGTCACCAGGGCAATCTGGACACAGTGGCGTTCAAGACCTTTCCTCCGCTGCAGTGAGTGCAGGACATTCAGTATATGATCCTGATGCTTTACGGTTAATCCTGGTTTTCAGTGGGGATTGCTCTGAGGTTTCAGGGATGCATCTCCAATACCATTCAGATCTTGAAGACGATGGCACAGGATCTGTTGTAATGAATGCCAGCATGGCCTGTGCAGGCCACTCTCCCTTCCCCACCCAGAGTTCACGGAGGTAAACCGATGTGTCGCTGCAGGAGTGTGGGGGGTGGGGAGGGGCACTTCGGGAGAGGTGGAGATCAGAGGCCTATGGTCTCCGGCAGAGAGACCGTTCCATATCAGAACCATTCTGTTTCTAAAAGTCTACCTGCCATCCATCAAGTGGAGGCTGGTGCCGGCGCTCACGGCAACACAAACGTCATGGGGCCTTCCTACAAGCAGGGTAGAATGGGGACCTGGATGGTGTGCTGGGAGATGCTACGCCCAGGAGCGTTGCTCCACTACCGAAAGGCAGCAGATTCAAAATGAAAAAACTATTTTATCATTTTATTTTTAACTTTCTCCCCAGTTTGCCAAGTCGAGTGCTGGCGGGGCCAACCTGTCTATCCCTGCGGCGTCCGCTACGGAGGAGGTGTGCTAGGTGCACTTTAAGTGCGCATGTCTGTCTAGCCGGCCGTCTTAGACATGCACACTTAGCATTTCTCCACCTGGCTGTATTGCGCAGCCGGGTGGAGAACCAGCGCAGGCTCCCTGGCCATAACTGAGCTGCATTTCAACCCGCTCAGGCCAATCATGACAGCGTCTTGATTGGGTGGGGACGGGAGCAGAGGAGCACCTAGGCAGCATCCGGCAGCAGCAGCGGCAGGTAAGTTCTTTTATGTTTTTTGTTATTATTACCCCCATCCCTGCCGCCCAAAGTGTTATTAGCAGTAGCCGCCACCTGGTTACATGCACTTTGTGATCAGTCTAAGCAACTGTGCTGAACATATGAATGAGATTTTTTTGGGTGATTTGTACCCTTTGTTTTTATTTCCTAACAAAGTCATGGGCAAAATAAGGAAAGAAAATGCCAAGTTCATGGGAAACAGAAGGGCGTGTTCTGGCCAAGAAAGTACAGTGCAAGCTCAAACCTAGGCTAAAGTCTGCAGTGGAGAAAAAAATTTGAGAAAGACTCATAACATTGTAAAAGAGGGTAATTCATTTTATTCAGTGCGATTAGAAAATAGTTTACAGCACGCAAAATGAGAACTTGTATTTGAAATAGTAGGAGAGGTTGTTTACTGTGAAGGAGGTGGAATACCTCAAAGGTGAGGACATTTCCAGTCGAGTGGAGCTGGCTAGTGGTTCAGTTCTTTACAGTACATTAAAACAAGGGGAATAAGATAGACATTCAGAGCCGAGGGAATCCGAGTAGACAAAGTGGTTCTCGGGGAATCAACGTTGAGTTCATAGCATGATCATGCATTTCCTACCTGGAGTAAAGCCACCTTATGAACATCAGCTCCCTGGACGGAGAAAGAGGGTGAGACCACATTGGGAGACAATAGTTAAAAAAAGACAAAGGTCTCTGAAACAAGTGCAAAAATATTGTTTGCAGTTAAAGGCATTGCTAACAGTGCTCTTTGTACACAGTGTATCATTCCCATACTCGAGCTCGGCCTCCCTCCATCCTGAGTTGCAAATTGTCTAGCAGACTAAACTGGAAATGGTTAGGAACCCATATACTGGAGAAGACACGATCTGGTCTTGCAGCTTGAGGCAGGCCTCACCACCTCATTCCAGAGGAGAGTCCTGCGTTCCTTCTGAAGGGAGAAACTTGTACCTGTGCTAGGAAAGAGATCTTGCATCGCCTCTAGGAGGACTTATGCTTGCAAATCTGGGAGCCCTGACCTCCCTGTGGTTTGGATAGTGAAGATGCCATCAACGCAACAGAGTGTGAGAGGCCAACATTCTATTGCTGGGGGAGGGGGACAACCATTCTCTGGCAATGAGAGAAAAGAACCCACCCTCTCACATTGGGGGGGACCAAGACTTCTGTACTCCAAAAGAAACCTGTCCTCCCAGCAAGAAAGGGACCCAGCCTTATACACTGGGAGACCAAATTCCTGCACCATGTGACGGAAAGCCCTACAGGAGACCGATGGATGCCTTGGAGAAGTACCCTTGTTGCCTTTGGCAACGGTTGTGCTTTATGCCGAGGAAGAGATGGACATTGCCTAGCTCCCCTGAGTGAGATAGACAGACTAACAAAATCCGTGCCCTAGGAAAACAACTCTGTACTCTGGGAGAGTGGGACCTGATCTCTGTGCCTGAGAGCGCGAGTCCAGATTCCAGTGCTCTCAGAGATTGACCTATCTTCTGACCTGCGAGAGTGAAACCTGGCCCCCATGCTCTCGAGAATGAAACCCGACTCTAGTGTACAGCGCTAGTGCTTCCTGCCTTCCAGACCCTGGGAGAATGAGATGTATTTATGCCTTATGAGGTTGAAATCTAGCCACATCCCTTGACCGCTAGTCTATGCAGACCGGAAGAAGGACTTCACTGAGGAAGACCTAGTCTCTGGACCAGGGACAGTATGGCTTGGTCTCACTGTCCTGGAGTGACTTCTGGTCCCGTACCCTAGGAGGGAAGCTCCCCTATTCTCTGATTGGTGGACTCAGCTGGGCATTATCTGGCTCGGGTTCAAAGTCTCATGCAAAGAAATAAAGACCGTTCTGACATTAGATATTAGCACTTGACCTCTGACAGTCGAGACATGGTACAAAACAAACGTGGGGAAGGCGTAAAACGACACAATTATACATATATATATATATTTATATAATTATAACTAAAACAGGTTAAAATAGGAGGAAGATCTGTAAAATGTTCCCTATACACGGAAAGGTCGAGATTTGCCATGGACACCAAGTCAAAGGTCACGTTTCTTCTCTGGTCTCAGCTTTTCCATCCACCTACTGGTCCTTGGGAGGGTTGAAATTGCATTTACCATCAGATGAATATTAGAGAAGTGGGGGTGGCAATCCCCATGTTCACTGACGAGCGCGGTAGGAGAACCAGTTGGGCATTGCCTTGCCCTTTGCAACAGGCGGTAGGGAGGGATTTCGAAGGGGTACAGTCCCAATCTGCCAGTAGCTCTTTTTGAGCTCCCATAAAACTGAAACGCCGGCGGGGACCCTCGGATAGCCCCGAAGCAGGAGCCAGAACGCCAGCAATTTTCTTTCTTTTGTTGGACAATATGAACACTCTTTGGCTGTTTGGGTGACTCAGTACCATTTAGCATACTGGGAAATCTCTGGACCGGGGGCCACCCAGTCAGCTATTCCTGTGGTTTTCCTCACTTGTCCCCTGTCCCATCTCGTCCTTCCCTTCCCGAGAATTGTCTATTTCTTGGAGGACGACATGAAGCTGTTCTCTATGCAGAGCACAGTAAAGGCCTTGTTACAGCTCTGTGCTTTCTGCTCCAGGAGTTTGCCATTCAGGAGCGATGATGCCTGTCCTGTTACCACGCTGTCGTCTGTTCGCCAAGTTTCGCAGTAGCTCTCGGTCAGCCGTCGTCCCTTCGAGTCCGTGCCATGCCACAGCATCTTGTGAGGCCTATGGAGCAGAAAAGGTAAAGGTCACTTGAATGGCAAGGCATAATATCAAGGGGGGGGAGGGGGGTAGAGAACGAAGGAAGAGAAACACAACTCAAGGGATCATGGGATGCAAAAAATTGCAAGAGGAAGAAAAAGGGGAGTGGGGAAAGAAATGGTGGAGAAGGAAGCATGGACAAATGTCTAGGAGGCATACTGTGTCTAGTCTAGGAATCTTGTACTGTTCGAGCAGGTTATTAAAAATGCTTCTATTCAAAACATACATGCTTGTTGCAAGGCACTATTTAAATCTTGATCATCACTTATCAAACAACTTAGTAGAGGTCAGCAATATTGTTTGTGATAAAAATAATGCCCATGATCATTTTGCAGTGTGTTTAAACCAGATAGGTGGCGTTGTGCGGATCTGCATCAGCCACTTTCTGACCCAGAAAAGACAGTCGGGCCATATATCAGCGACACCCAGGCTCTCTAATGTCATTTTCTTTCTTGACACAGTCTGCATCCTTGGACGCGAAACCCAAAAATCAATTATCTGTGCCAATGTGCAGATCTATAATTTGGGACGTTTTAGATGGAAATAAGCCATTCCATAAAAATGGGAAAGTGGAACGGTGGTGTGGAATCTGCGGTTAGACATAATATCTACCAGAAAGAACGCTGAAGGTAAGTAAGTTGTTCTTCTGATGGATACTTCTAACCACACATTCCTCGCCTTTTGAATTGATAGCAAAGCAGTTTCCCCCATGAGATCGATGGACTGTGGAATGGTTCAAACAAAAAGATTTCGAGGATAAATTGGTAAAATGCCTTTCACGTCAGACCTGGCTGTCAAGGCAGAAGTGCTTTGTGAATGTATGCACGGACGTCCATGCTGCCTGACAAATGTCCAGGACAGGGACTCCACGTGCCAATGCAGTGGTAGCAGCCTTGTCCCTGGTGGAGTGGGCCTTCAGTCCTTCTGGAGATTGCTTCTTGGCAAATGCATAGCAGATCTTAACACAGAGGACTATCCATCTTGATAAGGTCCTTTTCTGCATCGCCTTGACTTTTTTGCCCCAGAGAATGCCATACAGAACTGATCGTCCATCTAATGGTCTTTGGTTTGCTTGATGTAAAAACTCAACGCTCTTTTGCGGTCCAAACAATGGAGTCTCTCCTCCTCTTTCATGGAGTGAGGTGGCGCAAAGGACGTCTAACGTGTGATGGATTGTCCAACATGAAAGAGTCACAACCTTAGGAAGAAATTCCTCAACACCAATATGTCCTGAAAGTAGGTGGTGTAAGGAGGCCAAACTGAAAGGCCAGATGCCCAGTAGGCGAGCTGAAGTTATCGCAACATGAAAGACTGTCTTCAGAGTCAGATGATATAGATGGCAGCTGTGCATCAGCTCAAAATCGGTGCACGTAAGGACCAAATTAAGATCCCTCTGTTGCATCACAAAGGGTTTAGAAGGAAACACAAGTCAAGCCTTCAACAAATTGCATCACAGTAGGTGATTTAAACAAGGACGGCTTGACCGGTAAACCCAAAGAGGCTGAAAGGCACAATATAAAATATTTAACAGTGCCCACTGCAAGTCCCTGCTGGGACAAAGAAATAACAAACAATACATCCAACAGTTTGTCCTGCAACGGGTCTGTATTATGGGTGCCACATTAAGCCACAAACTTGTCCCATCTTCCGGAGTAAACCGATTTAATAGAAGGATGCCCAACCCAGATTTAGCAGAAGGACGCCTGGCCTCAAGGATGACATCCACTACTAGGGAGATCAAATGCAGTCAACTACCCCTGCTCAATCTCCATGAATGGAGGTGTAGGTTGTCTAGGCCTGCATGTAAGACTCTGCCCTCTTGTTGCAACAGAAGATCATCGTGAAGCAGTAGCCTGATCAGAGTACAAATACTCATGCCTAGAACTTCAGGGTGCCACACACTAAGGCCCAATCTGCAGCCACTACGATGAATAGTCATCCCTTATCTTCTTTAGAACTAACAGCAGGAGAGTTAGTGGCAGGCAGGCAAACATGACTCCAGAGCTCCATCCTAGGTGAATGCATCTCTGAGGGAGAAAGGCTCCTGGAAAAACCAGAGTGCAAAACTGCTAATATTACCAGTTCTCTGCAGTGGCAAAGAAATCGAGCCAGGGTTCTCCCATTGCAGAAAGACACTCTGTGCCACCCCCTTGTGGAACTGCCATTTGTGATCCGCGAGGCATCGCTGGCTGAGTTTGTCCACCCTGGTGTTTAAAGATCCCTCCAGGTGGTGCACGATCAGAGAACTCCCCTGTTAAGTTAGCCTGTTCCTGAGGTGCAGGGCATCATGGAATAGGGCAAAGGACCCCACCTCACCGTGCTTGTTGCAATACCATGAGGCTGTCATGTTGTGAGAACCTGAGTCAGCCTCTTCTTGATGGACTGCAGGAAGACGTTAAACGCCAAGCAAATGGTCCGCAACTCCTACAGGTTGTTGTGGGTCTCCACTGGCAACCAGAGCGCTCTGATCTGCACCTCTCTCAGTTGATTTCCGGAACCCAACAGTGATGCGCCTGTCACCATCATCAGTTCTGGAGGGAGTAGGGCCTGCCGCTGGTCCACCTGCGGCTGAATAGCCACCACTGCAGACCTTTTGCAGTCTCCTCCAAAACCCAGATGGAATCTGACAGGTCCACTTGGGGCTGGAACCACTGAGATGTTAGATCCTACTGCAGAGGCTGCATATGCCATCTGGCATAGTTGATGAGCAGGATGTAGGAGGCCACTAGGCCAAGAACCCTCAAATACACTGTCACTGAGACCCAGGATAGAGGTTAAATCATCGAGATCATAGCACAAATGTCCTTGAGTCACTGATCTGCAAGGAAGGCGAGATAACGCTCTGTATTCAGGATGGCTCTGATGAAAGAGAGCCTGTGCGAAGGATTCAGGTGTGACTTCGATACATTGATAGTTAACCCCAACGACGTCAGAAGGTTCGTTGTCATCTGGAGGTGGTCTACAACTTACTGTGGCAAGCTCGCCTTCAACAGCCAGTCGTCGAGGTAGAGAAAGGCTGGTATACCTGACCTCCGAAGACGTACTGCGACTACCACCGTCACTCTCTTGAACACCCGAGGGGCACTGGGGAGGCAGAGGTGCAGCACTGCAAACAAAAAAATGCTCCTGCTCTACCTCGCACCACAAGTACCACCTCTAGGCTTATTTGTCCTTCCCTGTCAGATGTTGTGGCCTGTCACCCCTGGAGAAAATGACTGATTCTGCCTCCCATATGGTGGTCTCATACTGCTAAGGGCAAACTAAAGTGGCTTGGTGGTAATTGCCAGAGGGGCGGTGGACTGAAAGGTTTGCAGTCCCTGCAGGCCTTTACGTTATCTACTGGGTCCCTGACCCTAACCCAGAAAGGACTGGGCTGCCGGTTGCTGGTATGCAAAATCCCTGGTAAGGCCTCAAAAGGGGCAGACATTTTGGGGACACTGCCTTGTGGGGGCGCAGAGACTGAGAGGGTGCACTGTGGCTCTTCTTTCTTTGAAGTGCTCAACTGTGCAGTCAGCCTTATCACCAAACAGACAAAACCTTTCAAAAAGCATATCCAAGAGCGACACCTGACTATCACCCGAGAAGCCTGTGGATCTCATCCATGTGTGGGGCTGGAGCACCACTCTAGTCTCTACTGTTGTGTCTAAGCAATAGGTCATGTCCAATACTGACCTTTTAGCGTATTTGGCCCCATCCTGAATAGTCTGTACCAATTTGGCATGGAATTCCTATGGGACTGCCAGCAGGATCTCAGCAACCATTTCCCGTAATACCAGGGAGTACCTACCTAGTAAGTAGCTGGGGTTGACTGACGGAAGGAGCGAGGCTAGCCGAGGAGAACATTAGTTTTCCAAATGCCTCAATTCTCTTCGACACTGTCTGAGGGGGTTGTAGGCAATGATTGAGGTTAATCCTATGCTTGAACTATCAGGCTCTCAGTGGTGCACAAAAGCAGGGTCACCTGGACCAGGTCTGTAACATTGTGCTGTCTGCCTGTTCACAGGTAGGCAAGAAAAAGGCTCAGCTCAAGAGCCCATTAGAGTTTCAGCCAGAGTATCCCTGAATGACAGCAAGGGCTCAGGCGAAGGCTGCCCAGGCTGCAAAACTTCAGTGAGGACACTGGTTTTCACTTAAATAGATGGTAACTGTAATTCTAGGGCTTCAGCTGTTCATCTGATGACTACAGCAAAGGAGGATGTCTTTTCGGTAGAAGGGCCAGGGGGTGGGGAGGGACTCAATCCCATTGTAAAGGAAGTGTGCAACCCACTGACTTCTTGTAGGTCCAAATAGAAAGTCTCATCATTATTATGTGGGGGACATCATCGCCATCATCACCAAAAGCTGGTTGACTGTGGTCAGAGCCCAAGCCAAAGAGTTGTTGGAGCTCTGGAAGGTGGCTCCTATGTAAAGGTACTATTTTGTTAAAATCAGAATGAACTGGGGCTTGGAAAGCTGGAACTGTTTCAGGGTTTGACTTCATTTAAGGTCAGGACAAATTTGATTCAGAGTCGAACAGGACCATAGGAACAGAGTCCTCTTCGGGCATCGGCATGGCAGGAACCAGCATAGATCTTGCCACCAGGTATGGAGTCTGCTCCAGAGTCGAAGCTGAACCCGAAGAGGAGTAAGGAGACGCAGACAGTGCAGAGGATGGATCAGCAGGGTATCCTGAATGAAGGCCTCAGTGGATCCTTGGGTGCCAGAGGGAGCGGGCAAGATGCCAAAGATTCACAGCTTGGCTTTTTTGAAGGCCTCAACCTGTTTTGGCATTACACTCACAGCCCTGGAAATTTGAGGTGTATTGCAATAAGCTGCAGAATTGGCTCTTTGGAGGGGGACTGGACTGCGGGGGAGTGTGGGGGGGGTGGGGATTACTTTTACGTCCTTGCTACTTCTCAGAAAGAGAGGGGTGAGACTGGGACAAGTCCTGCTTGGCCTTCTTGTACTTCTTTTTGGACTTAAACGTACCCGAAGACTTAGACCACACTGAAGACCTGTCGCAGGAATGGCCCTAAGAGCAGGAACGGGTCCGTGCTCTCAATTTCAAGCGGAAGCCAGGCTCATGCGACTTTGTTCGGTGTTTGGCACATACTTTGACTTCATGATCTTGGATGGTCCTCAGATTTATAAGGGCACACTCCTTGCACAACTTAAACCTGTCGCCTAAACACCAGAGGCACACCTGGTGGGGATCTGCCACAGACATTTACTTGCGACAGTCCCTTCAAGGTCTAAACTCTCTAGTTTTAGGAGAGGATGTGATCCCTTGCTCACTGGAAAAGAATTTTGAGGAAAAAGCTAATCTACTGATGAGAAAAGTTAGTAGCCAGTTACAGATTCCGGTACAAAGGAGGAGAAACAAAGTAACAGATGTCTGCATGGCGCTTAAATGCGGCTCACACTGTCTCTTCCGGGGTGGAACGAGGTTGAGCCAAGCGATGCTACCTACTGATGTGCAGGAGCTATGTTGAATTTTTTTTCGGATCCAGTCTGGGTCCTGGGGATATTTTACAGGTGAAGAATCTGCAGTTAGATGTAACCATCAAATATCACATTTTTATAACTCTTTCAATATCTTATAGAGCTCAATGAGTATCTACTTCAGGTTGTGCTCAACCCACCCCCACTGTCTTCTTCAACAAGCTGATGCCATATACTACTACTTATGCATTCCTGGTTCTCCACCAAGAAATATTTCAAGAAACAACACTCGTCCCTGATCCCCATAAAGATTATACATTGCTGTTTTAAAAAAAAAAAATCTTTCTCTCCAGGCCAACCCCTACATAACTTCTATGATAAGGGCTTGGCAAAAGGAGGATTGATGAGCATGTTGGTCTGCTTGCTTTACAATCCTTCAGAGGGAGCTGAAACACATCACAACTGGTTGATCCCATGGTTCAAATACAAAGTACTTGTAGACGATCTCAGTGAAGGAAAGTGGCTTCCTGCTGATAAACTCAGCAAGGAGCATCCTAAATCAGCTACTCGTGGAACCAGAGATTGAGATTGCTAAATTAAACAAGCCTTTGATCTAAGTTCTCATGAGTAGAGCGTCCTTCTTCTAGCAAGTGAATGGGCACCTCCTCTCACCACTTCGGTGTGAAAAAAAAATGGATTCGCTTCTTTGGATTGGAGACTGTACAATATATGCTAAACCATCCCTTGACTTTCCAACAAGACCACCCATCCAAAATCGAGCTGCTCTATTGACCCAAATGCACCAGTCTCAAACTCGACCAATAACTGGGTACCTTGGAAGAGGCCGAAGGGCAACATCTTGAGCATGATATTAAAAACATAAATAAATATAAAAGTCAAGCCGCAATTTGTAAAACTATCATAGCCACTGGAGGCAAATTAAGCTAAGGCTAGTGGACGAGAAGACCAGCATACCCCAATGCTAGTATCCTTGCAAACAAGACATACATAGTATAGAACAGGATTGTAGCATTGGTATGGTGCTATAATACCCAGATAAGGCTGTGAAGAGCTCCAATTTTAATTGCCTTCCTTGGTGCCCTTCCGAGTGTGTGGCTGCACAGGTGTTAAGCGTAGGTTGTCTTATGAGGGAGATTGATTGGAACAGTATAGAAAGTCATCTAAACTTTCAGAAATATGCTCATTTATATGAAACCCAGACATAGGATACTGAGAAGTCAAATGGTAGCATTGGAAGAGATCGGATTCTCATGTTCACTTTTCTCATGCTTATACTATATACCCTGATCTTCTTGATGTTTTTGTCTTCAATATTTTGGTGACACAATATTTCTGTAGCTGATAAGTCAAATACAACCATCATAAGGTTACAGATAGATTTAAAGATCATTCTATGTAAACATCACCCTTTTCCTTAATGCATGTATCACAGGTGTCTGAAGTTATGAACTCACCAAGCAGAGTCCCGTAATATGTCCTTCCCATCGAATGAGAAAATGCGTGCTCCTGCTTTAAGCTGAGCTTCAGAGCCTGAGAAAAGAGACTCCCAGTTATCGAAAAGAACTTCATCCTAAGGGAGAAGAAAGAGAATACATGAATCTTGTCTTAAAGGAGCAAGATCGATTTAACAATAGATAAGGAAATATGTAAGGGAAGAACCATACCCTGAGGTTCACTATAGGGATGGTGTTTCTATCGGCTCTTCTGACGATGCTGTACAAGTCCTGTAGTCTGGAGGACAAGAATGCCCTGAATGTGCCTTTAAGCCCAGCTGCACGGGCTTGTTCAAAGCACTGGAGATCCACCCCACGAATGGAACGCATACTGCCACTCAGAGGGACATTTAGAGCAATGAGGTGAAGCTAAAGGAGGAAAAGAAATTAATAATAAGAAACAAGATCATATTAAAATACTGTCAGTTCAGCATTATCTTCCAACATAGCAAGAACAGCAACTCACACAATCTTGCCAGGAGCTGCAACATATGAAATAATTAATGCAAAGTGGCATGTCCACTCATGCTTAAAAAGTCAAGAGTTGCTTCCTCTTGGATTATGACACCACTGATAGCCAGATCTGAACTCAAAATAACACTAATAGTCAAATTGTATTAAAATTGAATATTACTGAAAGTCAATTAATCTCAAATCACAATATTGTCAACAATCACTTTGTCTTGAATTACAATATTGCATACAATCACTTCATCTCAACTTGTGATAATACCAACACCAGTCTACATAACCCCTATCCACCTTAACCTCAAATGTTGCTATCCTACAAATATGGTCTACTCACACATTCAGAACCTTTAGACTCAAAGATGCTTTCATCTTTGCAAATTAAGGAAATCATGTCCCCTAAAACTGCCTGCTGACAGTAAACGTTTCTGTCACACCCTCACCTCCTATTGTGTCTAAGCAAAGTGAGAATATATGCCAACTCTGTTCATTCTGCACTCCAGCCAAGCCACACCATGGAACCCATCCTATCTGGGAAAAGCATCACACAACTCTCATGTTCTGCTTCTCCTCCAGGTTCTAAAGCATTTGCCTAACCATCACATCCTTCTTCACTCTTCTGAATTACCTCAAATTACACTATCTCTATATCATAGAAGAACCCTGGAAAACTGAACACTCTGACATAGTGCACAGCATCTACTCTTGGAATGTATCTCAGAATTCTGTGGCGCTGAGTGATGTGGCTGAACAAACAACTCTTCTAAAATCTATGTCCCAAACTACTAGCATGACAGAAGCCAGAGCTCCAAACATCCACATCATCTTTTCACTAGCTTCAACTTTTTGTTTCTAAAAATGTTGTGCTCTGATTTTCCAGCAATGCGGCTACCACAAACACTCAATGTCTAGCAAGGGTTCAAATAATAAATCTGTCAGAATTTAAGGCTGTAAGAACAGCAGTGATGATATCAAGCAATCCAAACTCCACCAAGTGCTTCCATAGAAAATGCATCAAGGGCACCCTCACCGCGGGCTGGAAGTCCTGGTGTGTGTGCACAGCAGCAGGGTTGCTGTTTGGTCCTGAGATGGGATTGACGACTGGCTCCTTGTGTGGCTGTTCCCGGTGATGCTGGTCTTCTCGCCATGGTCTGCTTGTGGGATGTTGTGGGGGTTTTATGCTTTCTTGTGCAGGCTCGATGTAGCCAGTATTCCCATGAGGATACTGGATGATTGGTGGCTGTTCTACCGCAACCTCATTGCCCTTTTGAAAAAAGGTGATAAAGCATGAATCAATAGTTCTATCTTTATATTCCCCCCTCATGAGACTACCTGAAATACACATTATTAACAATCGCTCACCTGCCCCTCGCCATTCAAGGAGAAATATTGTCCAAGCTAAAAGGAAAAGAAAAATGAAATTTCCAAGTCAGAATGTAACAGGAGGGAAATGGAGTTTTAATCAGAGTTTTGAAAGAATAATAATTTGTTTCTATGTAGTATTTGTTAATTCAATGTATTAATTTCCTCATTGTACTTACTCAATGTATTAATCTAAAAAGGGCAAAAGGCTGAGACAGCCCAGTCAGGATTCAAAACGTGAACTGCAGGTCACATTGGGGGTGAGAGCTTAGCTCACTAATCTGTTGTAAGAGAAATGATTATATGGAATTTCTCCTGTTCAAAAAGTGCACTCATGTGAACACCACATTTTTATTTATTTGCTCCACACCACACCTGGGGGTGGGGTGAGGAGGTAGTGTACTTTATACTGTATAATTGAATGATCTTTGTGGACAAGGCCGATAGTACATCGGTCACTAAACACGTTTCGGCCCTGGAAAGTTTGTCTCATTAACTAATCTATAGTAAGACTGGGGATATTGTGATTGCATAGTAATTCTGGGTTGACTTTGAGTACCACTGCAACATTATAGTAAGAAGAGCCATAGCTTTGTACTTACTCACTGGTAACTTGAGATCACACTGGGGTTAGTGCAGGTACCACTGATCCATAGTAACAATCATATTTAGCGCTGAAGAGTATCACTGCCCTACCACGATACAGAGATGACTGTGAATACCACTGTTCTCCGGGTGATGGTGATTACCATTGCTATCTCGAAATGCAAGGCAATGATGACTAGTACTGCTCTCAAATAATACATGAGTACTTGTCAATACCACTACTCTATCAAAACAGAGTGTTGAATCACATCGCTCTACAGTAATACTGTGGTGAGTGGGTACCGCTGTTCTAAAGTAACAACGGGTAGATGATAGGCCTGGGCAGAATTTCAATTATGCCAGAGTAATCTCGTAATTATTGGTAAATCAGTGTCAAAGAGTAACGAGGAATTAAAGATAATTACAAGATTATTCCAGCTCGCATAATTAAGAGTAATTGGGGGGATAAAAATCCTACCGCAATGCACATTTAGTCAGTGTGAGCGACTGCTCACTATTCGTGTTCTGTTGGATTTAGTGCTATTTCTTAGCACAAAATGCATCCTTGTATCCATTTTGAATGCGAGGAGGCATTTTTGTGCTAAGAAATAGCTAAACGCAGAATTAATCTTATTGCGTAATTCAAGCATAATCTCGTGGAATCCTTAGGTAATTCCGCATGATAACACTACACAGAAGTATGTGAGTTAGTCCCACACCTATTAGATGGTTGGTTTAACGCTTTCTGTATTCTTGTCTAACAGCAGACAGAAGTAACCTACTGACTTGAATAAAGCAGACCCTTAACTCCAATACCACCACCAGTCAACAAATGATAACAATGGGTGATGGATCTGGCACTTCCATTGCTGCCAGTGTTGGCTTAATTCAATTAAATTAAATTCATGGCATTTCTAGAGCCTACAGCTACCTCCGGGGAGGCGTCCAGGCGCTAGCAGAAAGTTCAAAGAGGAGTAAGTCTAAAAACAGACAAGGGCCAATTAATCTAGCAGACCGGAGTCAAAAAGCCAAGTCTTGAGACTCTGTCAAACTTGTATTCTCCGTTACTGCCATATGTTATGCTTACACAGGTTTCTCAATGTGTGGAGTCATGACGTATGCTCACAATCCCAGATTTGAGTTTATATTTACCGAGGTCCCTGGGAACATGTCTTTTTATGATCATTCCCCTGTCCAACAAAGGCACTGGGCACACTGATTGCAGGTATTTCCCCCCCCCTCTCTTAACATTTTATGTAAGAGCTCATGAAATGATATCTAAAGAGAGTGGGATCTTTTGAGAGTTCAAGAGGTGCACCGCAAGACTCATGCTGCCTGCATCCCTAGGAGACTGTCCAGACAGAAGATCTGCTAATAGAACATTCCATGATCAATCAAATAAATCACACATGGCTCGATATTGTCATCTCATTGCCTAATAACCTTAGGCTCAATGAAAACGCGAGAACTTGGATGACGGCTGGGATGAGAACAGTGTTGCTGGAGAATGTCCTATGAGGATCTTATTATATCACAAATCTATTTGTTATTTAGGCATGGGAGTAATAATTCTAAATCGCTATATGTCATGTTATGTTGTTCACATTTATGTAGCACTGAATGTCATTGATATTACATTGTTTTGTACTTTCAATCTGGGAGCCCTTTTGTGCGGCTCTGGGAAGAGTATAAATGAAATGGACAAGTTATTGCCTGATAGCATCTGTGTTTTTTTGGTTTTTGTTGTATGAGGTTATTAGAGAGTTTGTCCAGTGTTTAAATTCCAAATGGTTTGTGTGAGTTAGTTTGAATGTAGGTTGACTTTTCAGCCCCAACTTCAAGATATGGAGAAGATTTAGAAACTTACCAAACGGAACAGGACGAGATTGAGAAGCTCAATCTACAGACCAGGAGACAATTTACAGCCACTGGCCATAGAATGGGAACATAAGAGGTCATACTTCTGAGTGAAAGGGTGAGTGTGTGCTGTGTCGCTTTAGGACATTGCGGGTTTAGTAGCTCACTCCCTGGCAGAAAGCGGTTCCTATGACCATGCATTACTGCATTGAAGTGCAAAGGGGAACTGAGTCCCTCAGAATTGGTTATAATATGGGCACAGGGCCTTCAGGATATCTGGCCATGTTAAGATAATATTAGAAAAACTAAGAACTCACTGAAGGTCCAGGCATTTCTGGAGGACTAGTGGATCCGAAGCCTTACCCTCTTGTCCCTTTATTCCAGACTACTTTGTTTTATGTGTATCTGTGAGTGTGCAGAAGGACTTTCCCTTTTGATCTTGATTGTCAACTATCCTTTGCTCAGCCAACATATAGTGTGGATGTGGGTGTGTCATGTTTAGACAAATGTTATCAGCATATTTCTGAGGTTTATGTTGGTGTTGTGTGTGACAATGCTGTTGATTTGGCCGTCCATTGCCAATTATATAACTTTTGAGCTGCATTGCATGCATGATGGTGAGGGTTACTGCTGTGTGTGCTTTATGAGTAGGACCATTTATAGGTGAGATCGGAAAAATTGCATATTGTGTAATTGTTACTTGTTTTTGGATGTTCGATGAAAGCCTAATTATAGGTAATCAAAGCTTTGTTGGTCACGTGTTGCAAGGGCTGTCTATAATTTATTGAATTTGGGTTGTGGATTGCTTTTGGGTTCTGACAGTGAGCTAGTTATTCTCCAAAACCAATAGATTTTAACAAGGTGTGAGTTTGGGGGGTGCTTTCAGAGGATGAGTAATCAGCCTTGGTTGTTCTATGGTAAAAGAAGCAAGGAGAGGCAATGCTATCTTCATAGTCAGAGATATACAAATCCACTGACTAAGCTGGGCTCATGGCCTTAATAAGCATTGAGCTAGGTTATTCCACTCTATTTGGTACTGATGAAGATGACTGCCTGTGCAAAGTAGGTTTACTGATGTACACCAGCAGTAACCCACCATTTCATGAGTCTCATACTCACAAGTATTTTTCTGAATCCATCTCGCACTCGCACAAAAAGCTCTGAGCGTTCCAGGACAAGGACAATGCCCCCCTCAGGCATTCGATGAGCCAAGCTCAGCATGGTTTGATATGTCTGCAGCACAGTCACCTAGTGGAGAAGAAGACATGTTATACAAGCACAGCATGGAAACGGCTGCATCCAATATAGGAAGCAGAGGAGAGAAATTGCAAATCAGACAAGAAAGAAGGAAAAGTGGAACAAGAGGAGGAACACATATTTCCTGAACTGCTACCCAAATGTGCAGTCCTAAAGCATATTGATAAGTACCTAATATGATGTATTACCCCAGTTCTGATAGTCAATCAATAGTCTAACATACTCGTAAAAAGCTTTACCTTAACACAATTCAGTATATTTTAATGGCGATGTAAGAAAATCTCTCAAAGCTGTAGCACAGTGCCTTTGATAGCATTATTCAAAACATGAGACCCCCTACAACAGAGGTGGGTAATAAAAGGCCAAAGCTGGGATCAGGTGGTTACTACTTCTACTGCCAGGAGTTTTAAATGGTGAGGCTGTCACCCGAAAGAGTATTCTGGTGTGGAGGGATTGCTGAAAAGCAGTAGGACCAGAGTCTTAAAAGTCAAGAGAAAAAAGCCAGGCTTTGAGGGCCTTGGTCAGAGATCAGTCAGCTGTTAAGTGGTAATGAGTTGCAATGATTATGTACAAAGTATGAGAAGGACCAACCACCCATTCCTTAACACTGGGTTTCTGAACATAAGGAGATGGATGGGTTGTAACTGTGCATACATTTGACCATAAGGTAATATTGTGCAGGGAAGAGTGTCATGGTGGGAAAATGAGTTTCTGTACTTTAGAGAATGCAGAATACATCATGCGTGCATTTAGTGCTGTAATTGAATGAAATCTCTTACCCCTGAAGATGCACCAGACACTCCAGGGATCCCAGGTGGGCCAGGTGGACCTGGGGGTCCAGGGATACTAATACCTGAAAGAAATATTTTTGAGAGGCAGATTACAATGGGATCCTGTAGGGCACACAAGGATCACACAACTTACTGAAGTAAATCAGGCCAATACTCACTTTGTCTGTGGGGTCCAGGAAACGAGGGAGACCCTGGTGGACCCGGGAGTCCTGGGGCACCAGGTGGGCCTTGCCGTCCTTCATATCCAATTCCTGGGGGGCCCTGTGGTCCTGGTGGTCCAGGAGGGCCTTGAACGCTGGGTCCCTAGAATTTAGCAATGGAAGACCAGATTAGTTATTATTCTTGGCACATGCCCAGTATGTCTAGCACTAGCCCCATCAAAGAGCACCATGATGACGCTAATGCAGTATTGTCAGTTCCATTGAGTACAGTTGACCATTAGTGCAAACAAATATATGTTTATATCCGATGAAGCAGTCAGAGATCAGCAGCTTGTCTCTCTGGGAAGGCAAAGCCACTCCACAGAGGCACAAGGAAAGACTTCCAGAACTGGCAGTCTATGCCCAGTCGATGCAAAGAATATGGCAAAGAGAGGTTCCCTAAGCTCACAGAGGGAACCTGTGTGGGTGTTAAGTTAGAATTAAATGAGGTAAAGAGGTGTTGAGTGGTCTGGCAACACTATCTCAGCTTATGATAGGTTGAAGAGGAGCTACTGATTTTTCTCATGTCACTTGTAGTCAGAAATAGAGCAGGGAAAAATAACTCAAGTGCACATTGGTCAACATGTGAAAGGCCTGAAGTGAGCAATTCTGAAGGATAATGGTGCAGGGTTTTGAGCAGGGAAGGAGTACATGAAATCATTCTATGAGAGACAATCATAGTTTTTGGAATGAGAGAGTGAAGCCATATATTTATATATTAAATAAGAAATTGGGCACTCCCAACAAAGAGCATGAGCCGATCCAAATTATGATCTTTACTCTGAAAATTTAGGTTGCGTAGCCTTTTTTCCATTGGGAGACCCAGAGATCATGAATTCCACACATACTCTAAAAGAGAAGGAGATTAGGGGCCACCATCCTCTATGAAAGGAGAGGATTCACAGCTCCAGTCTCTGTGGCATTCTCAGTCCCAACCTTAAGGTAAGGAGAGGATTTAGAAACTTGCTGGGCCTCAATTATGATGTTTTGGAGCAGGGCAGCACCGCAAGGAATCTTGCTGCGCTGCCCTGCGTCAAAAGAGAAGGGCAGGAATGCACCGAATCTATAAGATACGGTGAATTCTTGCCCTTTTCACCTGTGCTGGCGCACAATGGGCTGCCTTGCTCCAATGCAGGCACCCTTCCACCAGGGTGTAAGGGTGCCTGCGTTGCGGAGCTGATTGATGTTGTGAAGGAAAGGAAACCTTCCTGCACAAAATCAATCCATTCAGGCGATTTCCTCTTTCTATGTGGGCTGCAGAATCAAAACATTTCTCCTTGTTGCGCATCCCTAACGCCACCCCTGGGGTGGTTTTAGACTATGACGCATTCCCAGGTTTACGATTTCGCGCAAATCTTGGAATGTGTCTGATTACCTGGTTGTTGTGTGGGAACACCCACAGCAACACCCATGGAACGCCCCTTTCACGCAATGTTCTGCGTGGAAGGGCACATATTTACAAGGCCATGAAAAGCCACGTAAAGTGGTTTTACATGGCCTTGTAAGTATGCCGTGGCACATTGTGCCACCGGAACGTCACAAAAGTGACGTTCTGGCACCGCAAAAGTGGCGCAGGGGCCTCATAAATGAGGCCCTTGCTATGGAGAGCAGGAAGAGATTGAGAAGCTCAATCTACAGTACAGGAGAAAATTTACAGCTCCACTTGCCATGAATGGGGGAAAAAAGAGGTCATCCTTCCGAGTGTGTACTGTGTCACTCTAGGATATTATGGGTTGAGTGACTCACTCTCTGGCAGGGAGGGATTCCTAGGACCACTCATCACTACAATGAGGTGCTAAGGGGAACTGAGACTCTGATCACAGTACGTGAGGGATTTCAGTGCCCCACTCTCAAACCAGGAAAAGATTCTGAGTCCCTCACATTTGGTTATTCTATGGGCATAGCACCTTCAGGATAGTAGGTCATGTTTGGATAATAATAGAAAAATTAAGAACTCACTGGAGATCCAGGCCGCCCCGGAGGACCAGCGGGCCCAAAGCCACCATCCTCGTGGAAACCATTAGCCGGCTCACCCTTCTGTCCCTTTATTCCAGACTCATCCTGTAAAGAACCAGAGACACACAAGTGAGAAGAACTAAACCGAAAGACTCTCAGAAAAACATGAGGACAAGGCCAAAGGATAACTGGGACAAATCAGACAAATTAGATAGTGAGAGCTTACCAAAACGAAAGTCAGCAGAGGGAGAATGAGAGGCACAAGGAAGATATATACACATGCATATACACAAGAGAATGCAGAGAGATTGTCTACAGCATAGAGATTCATGTGGAGATATATCAGACAGCAGATACAATAAGAGAACAAAGACTTGTTTAACATCCTACAGGAAAATGACAGTAATATCTGGTTGAGTGAAAATTAGCAGAGCAGAGGACCACAAAAAAATGAGACCGATGGAAGAAAGAATTGCTCCCATGAATATGGATCACAGAGGACAAAAATATAATGATGAGATAGAGATAAAAGGCAATGCCTAGTCGCATTACCTGCAAAACCCCGCCCAATAGCACTGTGATAGTAATACTTCTTTATGGGCACCAACGTCCTTTCACAAAGTCAGCTCCTTCCTATAACACAACTGTTCTAATATAAACCATTATCTTCTAATAAGTAATGCCTTCCTAAACCACTTACCGGTCTATAATTTCGGGTCATTCAGCCTATGAATACGTAACAGTTCAAACCTCTCCCAATAAACATTTGCTCTCCTTCTATAAACACTACCTTCTATCTATAAACTCTACCTTTCATCCTTGAATACAATCTTCTGCTATAAACACTGCCCTGTAAACACTACCCCTTCCTATTCACACCTTCCTTCTCAAATGGAATAAACTTTCCTTGAAAAAGACTCTTTCTCTCAAAAATGCTCATTCTCACTCTCCCAAAGATATCTGACTCTTTATTGTAAGCGCATCTATCATAAGGCATATTAGGCACTACAAAAGATTACATGACGATACCTGGCCATAGACCATCCCTGTCACACTTACCCTTAATCTGGACACAAACGAGTTGAGATCAAATGGGAAGGAACCTGGAGAGAGGAGAAAAGCATGCCTGAAAAACTCAAACATCACAACATAACAAACATTCTGTTTTCCAACTCCCCTCAGAGCCGAATAGCTATCGCATCCAGAACCTTATTCACCAGGACAAATACAGCGATGACAGGCAACATCACTGTCTTGTGCCTGGGCCTTGAACTTATGAAAACGAATGCAAGAATTTTACTCACAAGCTCTTTGAATAGTGTACACAATAACTACAAAAATCCTATATCAGTTCATGTAGGCGCAGAAAATTTCTGAGCTAATCCAACTCGCAGCAAGTCACATAAGCCAAGCACAAAAGCCTGATGTGTGCTACCCAGCCTGCATCCATGGGTGGTAAAAGGGCGGTTAAAGAGTGCTTAATGGTCAATGATGTCTGATGCCACGGAGGGGTCTAATAAATGAGATCATTAACACAGACACCATCAACCATAAATCTAAGATCATCGGAAAGCATCACTGTGGTCAACACTGTGCTAAAGCCTATTGAAGAGATCTAAAAAGCCCCAGCCACCAATATACACTTAATTCATAATGTTCCTAAAACCTTTGCTAATAGGCAGATTGGTATGCAGTTCCTATAGAGGTAAGAGAAGGGGGAAGAGGGTTGTGTGGTGTTCTAACTGGCCAGATATATCGGAACCAGGAGGGTGGCTCCTTTTTGGAATCTGAGCCCTCACACACTCTTGCGAGTGTAATGCTTCATCAAAGGGCTTTGCTCCTCGTCGAGCCGGCGCTGCAATGCTCGACGGGCACCCTCCAGGGGGCTCTTTATCAGAGATCTTTATCCAGAGTCGTATGTGAAGTGCCTATGTGGTTCTAACCACTGTGATAAGAGATCTAACATACATGTGCCCTAAGTGGGGGGCCTACCTCAACCCACAAACTTGTCCCCTTCAATAAAGCAGTTTTGACACATGATGGCCAAATCTGCATATATTTAGAGGGGTTGTGATGCAACGCTCTGAAGTTCCCAGACAGACCAAACACCAGGTGGATTCACTTTTTTGGGTGGGTTTTGTGTTGGAGCACAATACTTGGGGCCACACATTACTCACACCTACACTCATGACTACGAGCCCACCCATGTTCACCATGAAAGGCTGCACTATTCTACCCCTATCCAGTGGAACAGGGAACTATGCTCTCTACAGTGGCCTTCATTTCACATGGTGGGTAGAAGCTATCAGGGGCGACAATATGGAAAGAGAAACTCATCATTTTGTGAAATAAAACATTGTGTTTTTAATTCTTCAAAAGTATAGGATACAATGAAATCCTATATTGTCTTCTATTGTTATCTTTGGTCACATTATCATGATCTAATGAGAAAGGGCAAAGTCTTTGCTAAGTCACTATTTGCTAATACACAACTTATCGAGGCCATGGGCAAAAGCATTGGCATAGATTTCTAGAACGCATTATAGTGGAGCGCACATATAGGAGATTTTTTAAGTTAAGCTGTGTATTTTATATTCCAATTGTTTATCTCGGTTCATAGAGGTAGGTCTCCTGGCCTGAGAAGGAAGTGATGAGCTAGTTTAGGGAGTGCTTCCAAGGAAAGTATACAGCAAGGAGTCGTTTTTTGGATAAGAGAACATCGGGGCATATTAGCAAGGGCTTTATCGCCGCTTTAGCGGCACTTTTTGCCGCTAAAGCGGCGATTTTTTAATCGCCCTATCAGCAAGCTGTCGCTAACAGGCGTTAGCGACATCTTTCTGGCGATAGCGGCCTGTTTTCCCATCGCCTTGCATGCCAGCGATAATTATCGCTAATGACATGCAAGGTAGACGTTCCCAACTAAAAGCGACTGAAAACAGTCGCTAACACAACTTCCCCCTATTAGCAACGCAGGCGAAGCGATAAAAAAATTTGCGCTAAGCGCGAATATCGCTAGAATTTAACACCTGCTAAAAACATGACTTACCTGTCTGTTGTATGGGAGGTGGATTGTCAGGCTAAGTCCCCCATGGCGTTAATGCGTGAATATCGCTGGATTTCCAGCGATATTCACGCACTTCGCCGCTTATCGCTGAATATTTTTATCGCATTGGAGATAAACGTTGCTAATAGCGTGTTATCTCCGCGATAATATCCAGCGATAGGCGGCGATAAAAAAAAACGCGCTAAGCGCAGTTTGCGATAATTATCGCAAGTTGTTGCTAATATCCCCCATCATCCTTTAAAACTGATGTATAAAGAAAACAGAGAACAACATGTGCTTCTCCCCAATTATTTCCACCGGTATTTACCTCCCGGCTATTAGTTTGACAGCACAACATTTTCTGCATTTACTGAATCGAACTATCACTTCACCCACATGCATAAGGAAAATTACATAAAAGGTAGAATTTAGTATGAGTTTAAAAAAATCACTTCTTTATCAGTAAATAATTTATATCAATGTTATTATGTTTAATATAGGGTTATGTTAGTATTAATGATAATTATTGTAATTACATTTCATTTACAAAAAGTGACTAGCACAATTAGGGTTAGTACTGAATTAAGTGGTTGAAATTTAAAGATAAATCTAAGTATTAAAATACAAGCTTAAGGTTAAGTTTAGCAGTAGGGTAATAATAGGTGAGTATGGTTGATAGTTATTTTGATTTAATTTAATATAAGGCATAAATACATACAATTGAATACAAGTTGATTTAAATAATTTAATTGTAATAATCAAAATATCAGTATTAATATATGTTCACTAAATTGTTCAATTTAAATAGAGCAAGAGTTAGTATAAGTGTGGTATAATACATTTAATTTAGGGTGAGGTAACATTAGCATTAGATTAAGTAAACATATCGTTTTAAATAATTACAAAAAAGGTAGGGTCAAGTTTAGCACTACTGAAATTCAATGTGACTCAATTAAAAATTAGGTTAAGGACATGGCTATCATTATGGTAAGTTTATGGATCGGGGATGACATAAATGTAGGACAAAGAAACAGCCATGGAGTGGAATTAAATTTTTGTAGATAGGTAGAAGAAGTGAATGTATGTCAAAGTAAAAGCGAGAAGTAAATATTGAGACAGTGGAAGGAAAGATATACAATCAAAAAATGATCTCCCTGTTCTCCCGCATCCAGTCACTGACTAGAAGGGATGGGTTTGCCTCGGAGGTGTCTTTATGTGCGTCCTCACAATTGGAATTTTATGAAGAGTTGTGGCTACTGACAAGCTCTGCCACAACGAGAGTGACATAAGTGAGGACATGTCAAACCCATGGGCTGAGCAAGGGAGGAGTTTAGTGAACCCACACGGTGACATGATCTGTGTTCCTGGCATAGTATGAGCTGTGGTCTGCAGTGTGCTGAACAGTTGGTTGGGTGCAGTTTCTTCTCGGGGCACATTGTGCAATGTACCAGATGGCAGTAGAGGACACATTCTGAAGCTCCAGTGTGCAGTCTATCAAAGAGCAGAGAACGTTTTAGAGACCTAATGTGGAGGGAATCAGATAGCAGGAAATATGTTTTGGGCGTACCTGAGAGCAAGCAACGCCTTACCTGGTGGACCTGCAGGTCCAATATCCCCTCGTTCACCTTTTGACCCAGGAAGGCCAGGGATTCCTCGATCACCCTTTTGGCCTAAAAGAAAGACAAGGATTATTTGCAGTCATAGCATAGTTTTGCGATAGAAAAGAGAAGGGCCTCTCACTACTACATTAAAAGATGTAACTCGGCCTCCTGATGACACAGACCAGGGCCTCTGACTCCTAAGATGCAGAAAAGGCCCTTCTTTCCTATTAAGCAACTTTGGAAAAGCCAATATGTCTGGCCTCAGTGAGCTGGTGCAATGATTAATGTTTTCTTTTTTTATTGTAAGCATATGCCACGAAAATAAAAATAAGAAAAGAGTGAAAACATGGAGCCATGTAAACATGATGGATATATGTTTACAATTAAAAAAATGTAATTACTAAAAGTTAACCATAATTTAAAAGAACAGTAGAGGTGCTTCCTAGCAGTTAGGTGTTTATAGAAACGGTATAGAAACCTTTTTTGTTTTAATGCACAAAGCAGGAAAATACGATTCTTGGTGGTTCAAAGGAAATACATTATAAGCCTCAAATAGTGTTTTAAAGCATGTTGGCTCGAAGGCCAAAGCTTTCGAGATAATTAAATACTTCCTGTGCAGCACGAGACACAATATTTTGTGTATAACAGAAAGGCTGTAGCATAGGAGGAAAACGTTTGTACTCCTCTATGAATAGTGCCCATGTCACACATGAGCTCCCTCTTGGTTTCAGCAGGAGGGGGATGCTGCATAAAAGCATTCATATCTCTTCCCTTGTTGGAACTAGAGACTTGTGAGACTGGCTCACTTAGAAACTTGGAAGCCCACGTAGGCCATAAAGTTACTAGGGAGATACATTTTAAGCTTTTCCTCCAGGATGATGTCAAAATGGCTGCCTTGCCTCTACCTTAGTAGCTTTTCACTCACCTGGTAGTCCTGGATATCCTGAGTCACGGTACCCCTAAAAATAAATAAATAGAGATTAGGTACCCATTCTCGGAGCCAAAACATTTTGACAACAACAGTCTACAATTTCCATGAAACTGCTCATTCTGACACATACCTTTTTCAGCTAACTTTGGTTATGCCTAAAGAAGACTCAGTGTAACTGTTTGGGAAGAAAAACATTAAATCCCGGACTATCCTCTGCTCAATCAAGGCCAAGGATAAGCGACTGTAGTACTGAAAGGAGGGATTACCGGTTCCCATACAAAGCTGATACCATGAGGTACTTCAGTGTCTTTCTTGTGCCTACCCTCTCTCTCACTTTCCCCTTGTACAAAACCTGATAACACCTATGCTGCACTATCTCGATCTGATAGCAGCAAGCGGTGCCATTTACAGACTAACTGTTGGTGAAGGACCCATCTGCTCGTTATGAGAAAACAAGGAGTTACAAAACTAAATCATAATAAGCAAAATTGAAGTCTGGTTATGTAACTCTGGGACAATAGTAGGTTGCTCCCTTTCCCTCAGCACTTGTTTTATCCTAACTGTATCAAAGGATCCTCTATCAAGGAGGGCTCATTTCACCCATGAACTTAAATTCACTAAATGGCAAGACCAAGCCATACCAAAGAGCAAGCCAGGAGTAGAAGCGGTTACCCCATGAAATACGAATTGACTTCTATGAATATATTCTCTTCCCCCCACACACGACGACAGAAGTGCTATCTTTCGGTACTGGATAGCAGGGTCTGAGAAAGTTGAAGTCAGTCAACACTGCACCATCCTTATTTTACCAGAAGAAATGGCCATGATTCGCATAGGTGTTATAGCATGTTCAGTCCAGGTTGACTGCGCTATACATCTCCATCCCAAAGGGTGAATTCCTTGTGTGAACTGGGATAGGTCAGGCCGCCCTGTGGACAATTATACTGCTCATGACACAGCTGTTGATACTATGGGCAGCACATTTTCTTCTTTTTTTCTTGTCAACTGTCCCAGCAGTGTGCACACTTACACCAATTTATTCTGTTGGCTCATAACCTTCTTTACCTACCTAAGATTGTTTTCCCCACCATCGTACCTTTTATGGGTTCAAAGGCAAAAATTATCAAGAAGTACATTTTTATTTGGCAATGTGGGAGATTGGGTCATCCTGTCTGCTCAGTTCCTTTAATTTAGCTTGACTCACTCACATGTCTGCTTTGGCTTCAGTATTTAGGCAACTATGCCTGGTGAAGGCGAGCAATGTTCCCTATACTATGATATTGGACTACAGGGTTGCAGTCCTAAATTTGCTCCCACTAAAAAGGGCATTGGCTTCTCCTAGTTATGTTGAACTTGATTTTTGGTAGCAGGCTTTTATAAAGAATAACGTGCTTGCACCAATACCCTCTTTAAATAGTGAATAGCCTGTATTTGGTTATCTTTTCCACAAATAAAATTTATATCAGCTGAATGCGTAGACTTTGGAGAAGTTGTATGCTTTGCTAAAAACACACTGAAGTGTTTCACTGCAGCTGGTGTTCATTCTAAAGGAATATGTCCAGTATCCCACTTGAACATAAGCTGGCTTTCTCAATTAGTTCAGCCATCTAAAGGTGAAGAGACTCAGAATTTGGGTGCTCTGCCATTCTCTAAGCCTATATTCTAACCTCACACTCACAGACCACAGGGAAGTCCACTAATTCCATTTCCGTGCTTAATCAAAACTTGTCCTTTGTTAGCAATTCAACACCACATATTACTAACAGACTAGGTAGACTATGTAGTTATGTCCACAATAAGGTGGCATCATATTTAAGCCTTTCCAACAAATCCATCCATAAATGTAAAATGGCATGAATCTGAGCCATCCACATCATCTATGGTCTCGGGAAACATTTATCACATTTATGCACAGAATACCAGTTGTCTTTGTTAACCATAGCACACTAAGTCCAACACACAGTGCTCTGTGTGATTTGAAAATGTTCTTTCTGAAAACCCCCAGTTACCTGCCAGACCTCTTCCATCTTCACTGCCCTGCCACTTCCCTGTGTTCCTGCATTGACCACAAATTGATAATCCCAAAATGTCTCTTGCCCAAATTTGGTGGCAGATCAGTAAAGGTGGCTGAGGGAAAACTGCAGACAAATCTCACCAAAGACCTAAGACATGAGAACATCTTCACCAACTTTAATAGTAACCTGAATCAACTACCACTCAAGTGGCAAGCATAAAAAACATCTGTAAAGCCTTGTTTATGAATTGCCCTTAGCCCTTCCATCCAATCCTAACTCATAATGCTAACGTTAAATATCTGGAGACTCCACTCAGTGTTGTAGCTCCACCAAAATCTTTTGTTAGGTACAATATTTACAGACCCAGCTATTAGATGACAGACTAATTCTAAATGTGAACCTAGAATAGGTTCATGCTGCAAAACCTGTTATTGCTTCTTTCAACTTTGCTATATTGTAATGTTTTTTTAACAATACACTGTATCCCTTTGTGTTACCTCTGTGACTTGCTAATGAACTGATTTATGTTTGTGTGGCTGTATGCTGTGCCTATCAGCTGTATCCCTCGAATTTGTCTGCGTGCTACAAATAATAAACAATACAATGCGTTTTCAAGAGGTCATTTAGGAAGATGTGTCTGATGAGACCACATGCATCCCACAACTTTATTTGCTTCTGCCAGCCCCTATTGTGTCACCCAGATGGGATTATACTGGAGAAATTACTACCCTCGAAAGCAAGTATAAAATCTGTCACCCTTCAAGAGAACTTGGCTTTGAGACCCACTTTTTTAGTGTATGCACATTTCTCACAGAATCAACTTTGGGCTTATTTAACATGTACCTATTTATGCCTAAAGTATATGAAGGCAAGATCTGTCCTGCTAATGGCTAGGTTACTGTCTAAGGCCTTCTCCCATTCCTGCTGAGGAGTAGGAGATCTCATTGCAATAGCATAAGTGATTGCATCAACCTTCACAGCCATTTTAAGTGTCATTTTGCTCCTGATGTGTAGAAGGTTGCAAGCTAGACTCTAAATATGCATGCAGACTGGGTGGTGAAAGCACAAAGAAATCCATGGGACATTTGTCATGGGAGAAAGAACACCTCATCCACTGACCTCATCCTGGCTAACCGGATGCACATTTTGAATTTTGTGTTCTTCCCAGTCTTACATAATACAGATGTGCAAAGCAGTTGTTGGGGTTCTTATTCATAGTCTTTTGTGCTAGCTCCCATAAGTGGAAGGTCTGTAGATCTTGGTTCGAGGAACTGCACGTTCCTTCCCAGCAAATAGAGCTGAAATGTTTACTCAAAGTTTGTAAGCCATGTCTGTAGGAAACTGGGCTTCTGTTGCAATGGTTCCCCCACTTTTTGCCCCCTTTTTAGCTAATAGATGCTGATTTTCGACTCTGACAGTCAAGTGAGGCCTGCTAACCAGAACTTAGTGCCAGTGCTCCTTCCCTAAAACAAGGTGAAGTCTTATTGTTCTACAATTGGCTAAGGACTTTAGCACCCCTGTAAGTCCCTAGTAAATGGTACCCCAGGTACCTAGGTCATGGGTGTTAAAGAGGGTCCCTAAGGGCTGCAACATATCTTATGCCACCCTAAAAGACCAACATACAAATTCCACATAGACTGCCATTGCAGGCTGCGTGACATGGTGCAAACAATGAGTAAAAACATGACATGACACACTTCTGTGTGTCAAGCCAAAATCACTGCATCTAATATATGTAAGTCACCTCTACAGCAGGCCTTTGAACCCTAAGGCAGGGTGCATTATATTTTATGCGAGGATATACCTGCATGAGCAGATAGACCCCTGTGATGTCTGGTTCTATTGCTACATATTGTGAGCAGGGAAGCCATCTTAAGGTATGTACTGGGCACTGGTCAAAACATGCATAATGGCTCCACTGAAACACATGGTGTTTGGTATCAAACACCTCATATTAATAAACCCTCACTGGTTCCAGTGATTGATTTATTAATACATGCACCCAGAGGGTACCTTAGAGATAGATACCCTCTGAACCCTATTAGCCTTCTAGTGTGCTGGCTGACTGGTCCAGTCCAGCCTGCCACCACAGATGAGTTTCTGACCCCCTAGGAGGTGAGAGCCCTACTCTCAGAGGACAGAAACAGTGTCTGCTCTAGGGAGAGGTGTTATCACCTCCTTACCCAGGAAGGCTGGTAAGTCAGCATATCAAGGCAGGAAGCTTCAAAGGCCTCTGCCACTTTTTATATGCAACCCAAGGCTTCCTCAAGGCTTCCCCAGACAGGGGAGATGCCACCCCCTGCCCTGGACCATCTGGCACCGGGACAGGTGGGAAAATTAGGTATGCAGGAGGTGTGTTACACTGCCAGGCTGGACACACCTCTAGGGTGAACAGCCTGGAGTAAATGCAAATTTAGAAATTCCACCATATTGTGTGTGGTGGAATTAGGAATTCTGGGACAAGGTGATGCCCACTCCCCAAAGGAAGTGGTCAACTAGGGGGTGCAGGGACCCCAGGGGTACACAGCTCATTGGCTACTACCCCTCACTCCTCTTAACGCCCCTAAATTGAGTATTTAGGTGACCCCTGATACTAGAACTTCAGATTTTGATGGACCCAAAAGAAGGAGTGGACAAAGAAAACTGCTGACCCTAGAACCGAGGAGCACGACTGACTTGATGCCAACCCTGCCAGCCTGCCTGCTGCACCCGACCCTCATGGAGCAACCGACTAGTCCTGCTGCTGTGCAGACTTCAAGAAGCCCAGAGAGCTGCCAGTGCTTCACAAATTGCCAAAGAAACTCCCTTGAAGTAGAGGAGCTACTCCCCTGTAGCCGCAGGCACCAAAGACGCAAGACCTGGTTCACCAACCTGCTGCTCACCGGGACTACAGATGGAGCAGCTGCCCAGGAAGCGATAGCAGTGCTCCTACAGGTCAGATCCGTCCTCCCTCCAAGTGTGGGGATGCCAGGACTGACCGGAGCTGCACAACACCGATACCTGGGGTACTGGACCCCTTGCAGCAACCAAGGCTTGTTGTGTCCAGACCGGACACCAATGCCAAGGAGAATCCACCTGCACGTCAAGGTACTTCAGGAGCAGTGAGACCCACATCGTGAGTGGCCCAGATATCCTGTTTGCCCCTCTGCAGCAGAAACCAAGACAAAGAGTGAGTCCTCGACCTCCGCCACCCAATGCCTCAAAGTACCTATGCACCCGCTCTCCAAAGCCCAAGTCCAAGGGAGGTGATGGTGCCAATGGGGTCCGCAGACTCACAGGAGCTAAACCCACCCTTGGGTTTGCCCAGACTGGACTTCCAGTCGCCGCTTGCAGCCTCTTTCATCCGGACTCTTTGCACAGTATACCTCTTTTTGTTCCAATATATAAAGGGCCAGCGTCCTACAACATCCACCAACTCTTGGACTTCCCTTACAGCTGTCTTGAGCAGGATTTGCTGAGCATTCATGTAGAACACCATAATCACATTGTCTACAGCTCCCTGATATATCGTTATTCTTTCATAGGAAAGAGAACCTGCACAGCTAGTCTTGCTTCGCTTAAGCCGAGGGTGTTGATGTGGAGCCTCTTCTCTTTGAGTGAACATCGACTTGTGATATATAAGCTGCTGTATTTGCCATAATTTCTCTGCAAATTCTCAGTCTGGCGATGGGGATTGCCCAGAAATGAGAATCTATGAAAGATACACTGCTGTGGAGCAAAGTAGCGTAATTTCTACGTGGAGGCACTGTTTATATGTGTGGCTCACTTTGAGACTCCAGTCCTGTTTGTTTTCCTAGCACCTACAAACAAGCAGTAATCTAAAAAAGTAGCTGTGATACATGTACATTTGAGAAACCCCATGCACTGAATCCTCACTTCTATAGCACACACGACGTTTTCTGGATATAGTGTCCTTTATGACTCAGTACAGAGTAAGCTCACAGCCACGCATCATTCACAAGCTTTTGTAAAATACCTCAGAAAGAAACACACACACGCGCACACACACACAATCTAGTATGAGTCACAAGTAATTTATAAGCCCATTAAATAATGATGTGAGATTCAAACAGAAGGCAAGCACATACAGAGACTCGCATGCATACTCAAACACTATTTTAAGATGTGTAGTTTTTTTGTAATTTTACTCACATTGTTGTCAAAGTTGTAGTTTGCAGGTGGGCCTGGTGGACCGGGGGGACCAGGAAGTCCAGGTAAGCCCTACAGGAAAAATCAACCTGATTAAAGTACTCTTGTTGCAAGGCAGTCTTAGTCCAACTCAAGGCATAAACGGAAGGCTCTCTCTCACAGCAAGAGAATCGGATACTGTCAGTGTCTCCACATCACAGCATTGGGATCAACACAATTTTGACAATTCGCATGCACACGTTGATCTGCTCCAGTGGACCATCCTTCAGAGCAGGGGCCTCCTCTCCCACTTTTGAAACTCCATGCCCATTCACATCAAAACCATTATTAGCAAGCAGCTACATTTCAGAAAGCTAATAGCGAACTTCTTTGCGTAGGCCATCTAAACCATTATCCATTTTTAAAGCATTGTCACTGCACAAATTGCACCTCTTCCCACTGTTCCATCATCAAAATCCCACGCTTCTGCATAAAACCCCCTGCACACCCCATGTCTGCACAGCAGGCCTGAGATTGTCCCCAAAAAATAGGCACCTATGTGCGACTATCAATATAAAATGAAGCTCCTCTCCATGCTGTTTTTGTTGTACCTATGCATACATCAACAAACTGTTGATGCACCAGGAAAATTGAGGAGATGCAAACTCCCAATGTGAAACTCCATCTTGAACAAAGCTTATAAACAATAAATTAATACAAATGTTTTAGTTGGTACTGTCAAACTGATGGATTCTGTGAGGGAGAGATATTCTGAGTTAGGTTTATTCTGTGACTGAGAAAAAGCAAGGGCTCCTCAGACATCTAATTTTGCACTGTCTTCATGGTCTCAGTGTCCTTTTTTATGCACTGTAGCGCTTCATCAACAGTGTTTACAAAGAGACTGTCACCGATGAATGGCATGTTGATTAGAGAAGCCTGCGCCTCATGTTGGAAAACTGACACCCTCAGCCAGGTGTGGCTCCTTAATGTTGTGGCTGCAGACAGTTGCCTCCTGGCAGTGTCTGTTGCATCTAATGCCAATTTGAGGCAAGTGTTGGCATTAGTCATACCCCCTTGGATAACTGTTATTTCTGGCAGATGCTGCAGGAGTTCTTTGACCTCGTCCCAGTGTTCATGAGTGTATCTGTTCAACAGTGCATTTGAATTTGCTATGCACCACTGCACTGCTGCTGACCTGTCCAGCTTTAGTCCCGTCATGTCCACCTGGTTAACTCTCCTTATCGAGAAGGGGTCCTGTTGAGGTGGGAGTATTTGCCCTCTTGCGTGGCATTACAAAGTTTAGTGAGTCTGCTGCCACATTGCCCTTGATGTAAGGGGGGGGGCGGGTGGGGAGTTACTTGTAGTGTATCTTTACTTTTTCTCTGCTCTTGGTGTGATTCCTTTGGCTGCTGAAGGTTCTTTCAATGCCTCTCGACCCTGGTCCAAGACACTGCGTAACATGGGCAGGAACTTGTTTCTTTTCTGATCATGTAATAGTGTCTCCAACAGGAAACATGATTCTGACTGCTCCTCTTTTAGCTGAACACCATAGGTGTCTGCTGACACCTACATTTTAACATTGTAGACAGTGATGTCATCAGGGTGTGATGGCTTTAATGGGTATGAATTTACTACTACTTGTGAATCTGTGTCCATCTCTGCATTTCCTTTACATTGAGAGTCTTGGACTGCAACGTAGCACAGGCAGGATCTGAAGATGGAGATTTCACTGAGTGCTTTCCAGGGCAGGCTTATAATGTCATTCAAGAAATGACCAACAGATTTATTAACAATCACACTGGCATACCCAGTTAAAATACATTAATACGACAAGCCGGGCATGTGGGAGGCTTAAGGGACAATGGAAAGGGAGAGGAGTGTGAATTGTTTCTAAGTGGCAGGAAATGCAATATTTTGTAAAACAACCAACCTTCTTGATGACCTTGAAATAGATGGGACGAGAGAGAGCATGAGAGAGAGAGTGTATGGGTGTGTGTCTTTTCTTCTTTGTGTGTATTTATAAATGCAGGTGAAATCCTACAGAGACCTCACAATAAACACCATACATGTGACTGAGAGCACATGTAACCAACTATTTACTTCAGAGTACATTTATTAGGGGCGGGGTGTAACACCTCAAACAACCCTCTTAAAGCTACGCCCCTGAGGAGGGTAGAAATCCTATCTGAATGATGAACTCATAAAATACCTGTACCTCAAATGATATCACATTTTTCCAGATATGCACATATATGACCCTGTTGCTCTCCTTTGATATCACGCAGCGGGTCAGACACAGAAAAAGAACCTGCTCCTCTGTGATACAACATGCAAAAGAAACAGTAGTCGGGCCCTAAATTCCAAACACTTGTCACTGACCCCCTCTCCCCCATCAACACCCTGCCTAGAAAGGTGCTATACAATGTCACACACCAGTCTATGTGGGAGAGTGTGCCAGAAACACTGTATTGAGGATAAAGATCATTGATCCCTCCTTGTCTGCTCTCACTGAAAGAGTGTGTCAAACACATGTCAAATTTGGATTTCTAGAGCACTGCGGCGGGACAACTTATAAAGTAATGAGATTTGAGAATTTCTGGAGCAGTGCAGGGTCAGTGGCTCGTCAAGAAGTGATAAGGGTATCAAACTGTATTGTGCCAGCGCTCAATCAAGATCAATGCCCTTACCATGGGGATGAAGATTGAATAGAATTCAATTCGAGAAATGATCAAGTTATCCCTACAAACAATACATTTAATTATTTTGGGCACACTTATCTTATCTTGGGGATAAATACTCTGTAGCATTTAATTTGAGAGGATGTCTAATTATTATTACTAACAACATATTGGATTAGTTTAGATGATTCTGAAGGACATTTTCTTCGTAACATTTGTTGCATGAACAAGACAATTGATTAATTAGCCCTGAAGAAATGGCTGTTGTCGCAAAATACTTGTTGGCTGGTTGTCAGGAATGAGGTTATGAAAATCAAGTTATATACACACATACATACACTGCCAGAGCTACACTGAGAGCATTTCAGGGACACCACAGAGCTTACATGCCTGTGGCATTGCGGAGTGAGCATTTCTGTAGACCTTCAAGGTGAGCCTGTCTGGAGCAATGAGAGGCGACCATTTCTGGAGCAATGCAAGGCTGAGCCTCTCTATAGAGCTGCAGGGTGAGCCCCTGTGAAGAGCTGCAGGACAAGCCCCTCTACAGTGCTTCGGAGTGGACCTCTTTGGAGTGTTACAGCAGGTGAGCCTCGCTGTAGCAGTCCAGAGTGTCTGCCCTGAAGTGCTGCAGTGAGAGCCTCTCTGGAGCACTGCAGGATGGGTCTCTATGTTGCTTTACAGGCTGAGCCTCTCTGGAGAGCTACAATGTGCACCATACTGGAGCACTAGCAGGGCCGGCTTTAGGGCAGTGTGACCGGTGCAGCCGCACTGGGCACTGACCTGGAAGGGGGGCACTGACCTCACGGGGGACGTTGTGTTAAGCAATAACGTATGATTTAAAAGCACCTGTTGCAGAGTCCCTTGTATGTCCAGCTATCAGACAGCAATAATGTCATCATAACTCTTGTGATTAATGTTCCTGCTAGAGATAGAGATCGGGGTTTTGTCTAGTGGCAGTTTTGATTCGCCATAAAGAAGCAGAAAGGGTTAATATGGCTGCTGCAAATAACAGATCTGTATTCTATGTGGATAGCTGAGTGGATTAGTAAAGCCAGCCTTTACCAGCGCTTTAAAACACATGAAATGTATTTGAGAAAGGGTCAAATGGAGATACGAGGGGCACTTTTGCCGGGTGGTAGTGAGGGAATCCGAGGAGGAGGTCATATGGGGGGGGGGGGGCAAGAAAAATGGGCGCACCGGGCACCACCAGCGCTAAAGCCGGACCTGAGCACTACAGATGTTCCTCTCTGTAATGCTGCTGAGTGAGCTGACCAGGAGCACTGCAGGGCGAGCCTCTCTGAAGCATTAAAAAGTGAGTCTCTTTGAAGCATTGATGAGTATGCATCTCTGTAGCAGTGCTCAATGAGCATGTCTAATGAGGAGTGAGCAGCTATTGAGGACGGCATTAAAAGACAATGGTAATCGTAAAATACTGGTGCAGACAGCTACTTACCCTGGCAGCAAGTATAGCACTTGGATCTGTGGGGTCTCCTTTCTCGCCCTTGACTCCATTCATCCCAGGACGACCCTAGAAGAAAGTAAGAACAGAGTAGTAACAACTAGTGGGGCTTCTACTCTACAGAAAGTAGTCTGTCTGAACTCAGCAGCTGAAGCACTCAGCATCAACTCTGAAAGAAATGTAGGGGTTGTGCAATCAAACACTCAACACTGGGCCACTCTACATGAAATGAACAGCAGGACAGTCCCAGTCATAGTAGAATGCCTAGGTCTACCCACATATGTAAGTATTATGTTTGGGAACTCTTACAATAAGTAGAACACTGAAGAACTTTCACAGTCTCCATTCTGACAGTTAACATAACACTGGGACAGTTCGCGGTCTGAATAACACTGGAGCATAATCTGGTAGAACAATGTGCCCTTCGCAGTCAGCATAACACAGGGACACTTGTTTTTGGGTCACATTAAGGCATTCGGAGAGTTAGAATACACATTTTTTTGCAGTCACCAGTAGACCATGGCATTGCCACAGTCAGCAAAATACCAGGAAGCTCACAGCCATGGACCACCACCGCGATGCCACTGGAAATCTCCAGAATCACAAGGACTTGGTGCAGTGGAGCACAGCAGGTCCAACACTCAGACATCACCATGAGATAGAGACATTGTGCAGAGGAGATCACAAAGATGGTGGTCAAAAATCATAGAGAGAAAAAAGGTTTTAGCTTGTACTAGAGACAAGGAATGAAATGTGTGTGAAGAGGAATGAGCTGGATAATGTGTTCAATGGCGTAGAGCAGAGGAGTAATATAATGAATGAAAGGAGTATAAACTGAGTAATAGTAGTACGAGTTTACTTAGGAAAGAAGTGGATTGGATGGGAGGATGAATGAGATGGGTAAGAGAATGAGTCCTGTTTTCATCAGGTGTAAAGAGAGGTGATGGAAGCAATAGGAAAAATACAATTAATCTAAAATCACAATAGTTGGGAAGATAAATGGGGGTATTTAAAATTTTAAATTTTCTTACAGGTCTTCCTGGAAACCCGATCTCTCCTTTCTGTCCAGAATGGCCATGTGGTCCCTAGAGAAGAAATTGAGACAGAATATAGCATGTAAAAATATTCCATAAACAATATTCCCACTGGGTTGCCATGATTATTCTCTGTTTATGCATGATGAACCATGGATAACCATGGTTTTTTCAGAGTTTTTAACAGCAAGTTTGATCGGGGTTAGTAGTAGCCTGAGGGGAAAGGAAAATGCTACTTACCCAGTATGCATCTGTTCTTGGCATATAGAGCTGTAGAGTCATAAGCTTGTGCATTGATCGCCGTCTAGTGTTGGGTCTGGATGTTTGCACTTTGTTTTTCTTCGAAGAAGTCTTTCCAGTCATGAGGTAGGTGACTCCTCCTTTCGGTGATAGTGCGCATGGGCATCAACTAGGGTGACCAGAATTGTAAAGCCAAAAACTGGGACATTTCACGAAAATAGAAGAAGGACTACAGTTTTACTTCAAGCGAGCGCACAGAATGATAGCGCTCCTCAGAAGAGAATTACAGAACAGGCAGTTAGAACATACATAAAATGCAATTTTTAAACCCAGAAGTTTGCCTGTTAATTAACTTGCTTTCTTGAAACAACTGCTAACTATCCCTGCTTTGTAAAACATAAAAAGCACATCCCACCGTTTTCAGTCAACCCTCTCTAAAAACCGGGACAGGAGCTAAATTTCCTGAAATCTGCCGGGACAGCTGGGGAAAAACCGGGACCGTCCGGGCAAATCCGGGACGCCTGGTCACCCTAGCATGGACTCCATTGTTAGATTGTTTTCCTGCAGAGGGTGATAATGGAGTTAGTAAGAGTAGTAAAAGGAGATGTCCATGAATGCATGTATCTAAGTAAGATATTACTGCAACAGGTATAGGTACCCGGGGAGGTGGGTGGGCGCATATGACTCTACAGCTCTATATGCCAAGAACAGATGCATACTGGGTAAGTAGCATTTTCCATTCGAGGCATATGAGCTGTAGATCATTTGCTTGTGCATAGTCTACATAGCAGTTATCTCCCAAAGCGGTGGCTAACCTGTAGCTGTTGCAGTGGTCTGAAATAGTGTACGTAAAACTGCCTGGCCCACACTAGCTTGCTGTCTTGCTAACACATCTACACAATAGTGTTTTGTGAATGTGTGTGGTGTAGACCATGTTGCAGCCCTGCAAATGTCATCTATGGGTATATTTCCTAAGAATGCCATAGAAGCCCCTATTTTGCATGTAGAATGCGCCCTAGGGGGAATTGTTAATGTGCGTTTAGCTTTAATGTAGCATATTTGAATGCACTTAACTATCCACCGTGCAATACATGATTTTGATATTGGATTGCCTTTATGTGGTGGAGCAAAAGCAACAAAAAGTTGCTTGGTTTTCCTGAAAGGTTTTGTTCTTTCGATATAGTATAGAAATGCTCTTTTGACATCTAAGGTGTGAAGAGCACATTCTGCCACTGAATCTGGTTGAGGGAAGAACACAGGCAACTCAACAGATTGGTTGATATGAAAAGCAGAAATGACTTTAGGTGAAAATTTGGGGTTAGTCCTTAGAACCACTTTGTTTTGATGTATTTGTAAAAATGGCTCTTCTATGGTTAGTGCCTGAAGCTCACCCACTCTCCTCAGAGATGTGATGGCTATGAGGAAGGCTACCTTCCAAGTGAGGAATTGTTGTTCACATTTGTGCAATGGTTCAAAAGGTGGACCCATGAGTCTTGTAAGAACTATGTTGAGATTCCACACTGGAGCAGGTGGAAGTCTGGGTGGAATGACTCTTAAGTCCTTCCATAAATGCTTTAATAGGAGGCACTCTAAAAGAGACAAATGCTGTCTATTTTGAAGATATGCAGCTATTGCAGCAAGATGTAAGCGTATAGATGTGTACGCTAAATTGGAACGCTGTAGATGTAGTAGATAGCAAATGATGTTTTGAATTGAAGCATCTAACGGATTGATTTTATTGTTGTTACAGTAAATGACAAACCGCTTCCACTTTGCTGCATAGCATGCTCTTGTGGTTGGGCGTCTAGCCTCTTTGATAATGTTTATGCAGTCTGGCGGAAGATTGAGATAACCAAACTCTAGGATTTCAGGTGCCAGATCGCAAGGTTGAGATGACTGGGATCTGGATGCCTTATCTCTCCACGGTTCTGAGTGAGAAGACTGGGAGTAAGGCATAGTTTTTGGTGAGGAACTACTGATAGCTCCAATAGGGTTGTGAACCAGGGTTGACCGGTCCATGTGGGAGCAACTAGGATTTTTTTTTTTATTAAATACTTTATTTGTAGTTTTCCAACAATGGAACAAATAAACTTGAGCAGTCATTTACAGAATCCTTCGAGACAGTTCTTATCGACACATTCTTTAGTTCACACATGAGAGTCCCATTACAGGTCATTGTACGTTCACACTTCCCGTGGCATAGCAGCGCTTTCAGTAACATAATACAAAAAAAACATCAGGGCTGACATAGGCACCTCACACACTGTTTTCCCCATCAGACCCACTAGACTGCTCACCGCCTGATTCCACTGCTGACAACAGTTCTCTGCTCAATTCTCTCCAACTTGTTATGTCCTTATCTAGCTGGAGCAACTAGGATTAGTGTCAGGGACTGCTCTCTGAGCTTCCAAACCACTAATGGAATGAGCGGGAAAGGCGGAAAAGCGTAAGCAAATATCCCTGACCAATTCATCCATAGCGCATTGCCTTTGGACAATGGGTGTGGATACCTGGATGCGAAGTTTGGGCATTATGCGTTTAGGTGGGTGGCGAACAGATCTATCTCTGGGAAGCCCCACATTTTAAAGAATGGGAGGAGAACTTGAGGGTGGAGTTCCCATTCGTGTATCTGCTGTCGTTGACGACTGAGCAGATCTGCAATCTGGTTGTTTAGTCCTGGGAGGTGTTCTGAAAGGAGATATATTTTTTGAGGTATGCCCCATCTCCAGATGCTCTGGGCTAGCTGTGAGAGCTGGATAGAGTGTGTCCCCCCCTGTTTTTGTATGTAGTACATTGCTGTCATGTCTGTGCGAATAAGGACAGCTTTGCCTACTAGATGAAGTTGAAATGCTTTCAACGCTAGAAAAATTGCTAGCAGTTCTAGATGGTTTATGTGTAGTTGCTTTTGATCGGGAGTCCACATGCCCTGAATGGTATGTTTTTGAAGATGAGCCTCCCAACTAGTGAGTGATGCGTCTGCTGTTAGCACTATCTGTGGAACCGGGTCGACGAATGGCCGCCCCTTGGAAAGGTTTTGTATGTTCCACCACTGCAGAGAGCGATGGGTGCGGCCATCCACCAACACTAGATCTGATAACTGACCTTGAGCCTGGTTCCACTGACGTGCTAAGCATTCTTGTAGGGGTTGCATTTGGAGTCTAGCATAAAGAACGATTAAAATGAAAAATGCCATCATTCCTAGCGATTGCATGAACACTCGAGCTGGTAGTGAGTGTTGAGGTTGAAACTGCGATATTAGAGCCTGCATGTTGCAGATCCTGACTGGGTTGAAATACGCCAGAACTTTTTGAGTGTCTATCGTGGCTCCTAGATACACTTGTGTGTTGAATGTTTGGAGATGAGACTTGGGGAGGTTTACAGTGAACCCGAGGTCGTGAAGCAGTTGGACTGTCTTTCGAGTGTGGCGTAGGCAGCTCTGTTGCGAGCTGGCTTTTATTAGCCAGTCGTCTATGTAGCGGAAGACGTGAATGTGCTGTCTTCTTAGATGAGCCGCGACTACTGCTAGACACTTTGTGAAAACCCTGGGTGCTGTAGTTACTCCAAATGGGAGAACTTTGAATTGATAATGTTGGCCATCTACCATAAACCTGAGGTATTTGCGGTGAGCAGGGTGAATGGGAATATGGAAATAGGCATCCTTTAGGAGCGGGAGAACCTGTTGAAGTGTGACCATGTGAAAGTGGTCTGATAGGATGTAGAGATTTAGTTGTCTGAGAACTAATATGGGTCTTAACGAGCCATCCTTTTTGGGAATTAAAAAGTATAGGGAGTATACCCCGGTCCCTTGGTATTGTAATGGGACTGGTTCTATAGCTTGTTTTCCTAGCTGAGAGAGAACCTCTTGCTTTAAGAGTGAGAGATGTTCCGGTGACATTGCATGTGGTCGTGGAAGGATATTTGGGGGGATTGGCTGTAAGTTCCAGGCAGTAACCATATTGGATAATTTGCAGTACCCATTTGTCTGAAGTGATGGAGTTGCAGACAGGGAGAAATTGGGAGAGACATCCCCCGACAGGAGTGGAATGATCGGGGGTACAGGAAGGAAGTCACTGTTTGTTGTTGGAGGGGGAAGAGCGTGTGGAGTTGCCTCTGCCTCTTCCCTTGCCATTGTTACCTCTAAAACCTCCTCTGAAATAACCCTTCGGTGAGGGGGATTGAGTATTACCCTTGTAAGAGGAGGAGGTAGTGTCGGTGGATATGTTTTTAGAGCCACCCCTGTAAAAGGAGCGGCGAAAGGAACCCCTATTGGAGGGTGACTGCAAAGCCCCCATGGACTTTGCGACCTCTGTATCTTTTTTCATTTTTTCCAGCGAGGTGTCAACTGCTGGTCCAAAGAGATGTTCCTTATCAAAGGGTTAGTTGAGGCTGGAGGTCTGCACCTCAGGTTTGAAACCTGAAATTGTCAACGAAGCATGCCTTCGTAAGAGTACACTGGTGTTAATTGTAAGGGCTGCTGTGTCTGCCGCATCCAGGGCACACGGTGGAGAAGTGTGGCTCAATGGTTAGAGCGGCAGACCCTGATGCAGAGATCTGGCCCGGGACCAGGGTTCAATTCCCGCCTCGGCGGGTCTTGGGCTCAATTTCCTCGGACCTGATAATTCTCGCCTCGGTGCCTATTCTAATCATGGGTCCCACTCTGCAACTCTGGGCAATAGCTTGCTTAATCTCCACAACGGCCCCAACAGCGCTGGGATGCCTGGCTTCACTCTGGGGGTGCCCAGGAGTGGACATTTCACAGGGAAAAGCCAGGAAGGGTTCCACAGCGGTATGCGTACAGCGCCTGGACACCCCTTTGGGGGTATGGGTGCGCTTTACAAGTACAAATTTCATTTCATTTCACCTGATAGAGGTATTTGTAATGAGTTTACCCTCTTGAATAAGGTCATTAGCCTTAGTCTTGTGTTCGTCGGGTAAGAACTGCATGAGTTTCTCTAACTCATCATAGTGAGCCCTGTCATAACGAGCTAACAAAGCTTGAGTATTGACAATACACCAATGGTTAGGTCATTAGCCTTAGTCTTGTGTTCTTCGGGTAAGAACTGCATGAGTTTCTCTAACTCATCATAGTGAGCCCTGTCATAACGAGCTAACAAAGCTTGAGTATTGGCAATACACCAATGGTTAGCTGCTTGTGAAGCTACTCTTTTGCCCGAGGCGTCAATGAGCTTGGACTCCTTATCTGGAGGAGGAGCTTCACCTGATGTTTGGGAATTGGCTCTCTTGCGAGCATTAGAAACTACCAGAGAGTCTAAAGGTAATTGACCTTTGATGTATGTAGGGTCGGTGGGTGCGGGCTTATATTTTTTCTCCACCCTAGGAGTAATAATTCTTGCCCTGAGAGGGTCTTTGAAAATGTCCTCAGTGTGCTTTAACCTGCCTTTGAGCATAGGCAATGTATGAGTGACTCTGTGAGAGGAACTAAGAGTATCAAAGAAGAAATCCTGCTCTAATGGTTCTGAATGTAACTCCACCCCATGTCAACGTATCCAATGTTATCATCTGGTGGGGAGAGCCTAGAGGGGTACAAATCTGGATCATTATCTGGATCTGGATCAGTGTGATAATCCTGCCAAGGATCAGTGTCTTGTGGGGGATCTTGGTTGTCATCCCCATCATCTTGTGGGTTAGGTGAAGTTAGTGGTGGTGGTGAATTTTCAGGTGAAATAAGTAAATTGGGATTAGTAGGAGAAGTAGGTGGGATGTAAAGAGGGGAAGAGTCAGTACCCACACTTTTCTTCTTTAGAGGAATGTGGTAGTCCTCTGGTAAGTCCAATTTCCTCTTTTTTGGTAAAGTAGCCTGAATATGGCCTGTATCAGGGTGAATCACCAACTTTTTCTGTTTCGGATCCGAAATGGAGTGATCGGACCGAGGCTCTTTCGACGGAGTCTCTTTTTCCTTGGTTGCCTGTTTCGGCGTTGAAGGTTTCGGCTCCGAGCCTTTCGGCGCCTGCGGTGTCGGCTTGGACTTGTGTTTCGGTGCCGAAGGTGTTGGGTCGGCACCGAGGCGAGGCCGGTTCGAGCCCGAACTGGAAGGCTTTTCTTAATGTTTCGGAGCCGGGCCCGAGGGCGGGGCATCGGAAACTTTTTGTCGGTGCCGACCTTGGCTCGGATGGCAGAGGAGGGACCAGAGCTTTTGTCTTAAGTTGTTGGGGGGGCAAGGGGTTGTCTTTACTCACTGTACACTGACCCGGAGTAACTTGCTCCTCTTCTTCGACGTCTGAGTCGGCCTCGGACACGGAGAAGGGTTCTTCTTCTTCGGTTCCTTGGGCATGATGTTCGAAGTCGGAATCTTCGCCGAAGATGTCCGGTGCGGAGCCGCTTTGCTGTTGCATCTCGTGACGTCGAGCCAGACGATCACGAAGAGTCTTTTTCGATCAGAAGGATCGGCACGCGTCGCAGCCTTTCTCGTCGTGTTCCGGGGACAGACAGAGGTGGCACACTTCGTGCAAGTCAGTGCATGGAAATTTAGCACGACACCCGGGACATAACTTGAAGGGAGTCCGTTCCATCGACTGCTAGAGCGGTCGGCGCGGGTAGGCCCGACGGCCTTAAACGAGTTTTCCGATCAAAGATTTTAAAATTGAAGCGATACGTGACGGATGGGGAACCGCAATCGATAACAATACCGTCGAAGGTATGGATTGCGCGTCGAAGGGGTCCGAGAAACGGTGCCGAACCAGAGCGCAGAAATACACATCCGAACCCGATGGCGGAAAAAAACAATCTAACAATGGAGTCGATGCCCATGCGCACTATCACCGAAAGGAGGAGTCACCTACCTCGTGACTGGAAAGACTTCTTCGAAGAAAAACAAAGTGCAAACATCCAGACCCAACACTAGATGGCGATCTATGCACAAGCATATGATCTACAGCTCATATGCCTCGAACACATTACTTACCTGTAATAATCCGTTAGAAGCTTACGGTACCGAAGATTCACATGCTGAGCACTGACACCCCATGAACTGTCATCTGAATGAACACACACCGGTGGCTCCATCAGCTTGAGAATAGAAGCAATGTTGTGAACTAGATAGGGAGAATTGATCCATTTGCGCCAGCTCTAATATAAAACCCTCATTGACATGTGTTCAATAGAGAGCCTCTATGAAGGAGTCTCTGATGAAATGAAGATTTGATGGCAAGTGCACGACACTTTATTTAAAAGCTGGCCAGTTTTATGCAAACAATGTTACCTCACATTTGACATGCACTTATGCTAACAAGTATTAATGATCTCAACAGAGCCAGTGTTGGTTATGGATTTTTGAACTGATGAATGGACCTGTATTTGTAACTGAATTAATCAGAATTGGGGTCTGGAAGTTGTAATCAAAGGAATATTTAAATATATGCCGCCCGGGCTGAGCCTGTAGTTGAGCTAGAGAGATGCTTGCAAGTCCACATGTGGAACACAGAAGATTGAGTCAAATTGCTGATCCCAAACTGCCAAAGAGAACACATATTATCAATAACAATAGGGGGTGCTGTGCCGTTATAGATCAAGTAGATTAAATTAGTTAGCACCCTTGATAACTTATGAATGGAGGCCAGGAAACAATGAGGTTGAACGTTTTGGATGAGAATAGTTTGAAAACACTCTTGGGTTGTGCTTAGAGTTGTCCTGCCGAGTTAACGGGCCTCCTGAAAGGCTTAACGAAGTCTCTAGATCAGTCTGACACAGCATCCCATGGAAACTGCAAATCACATAGTTCAACTGATCTTTTAAATCTCTTGAATTTAGGCAGCCCGCAACCAGCAAACTCTGAAAGTGAGCTTTGATTAATCGAGATTATGTGCAGCCCCCCTGAAAATGGCTTTTTGGTCCCTGCTGCTATTTTTAGGGCATGTCTTGAGGACTTTTAAATCTATTTGGTCTACACTTCCATCAATTCTCTTCTGCAAAGGAGGTAATTAAGCAGCTCCAGCTTCTTTACAAGCTCCTGTATCTCAAACAGACCATGAAAAAAGAAGGAGCATTAGAGTTTTCTTACAGATCAAATGCTCTTCTCTTCACTCCCTTCCCATGCCATGAGTCTACCCCAGTTATCCCATTGAAAGAGCAAAGGACTGTAGGGTTTAGAACACACATAATCCTATGCATGGGGTCCCATCTGGAATGTTCCATTACAGTGAAATGAATAGGGGTGTTCTGAAACATGTCAATAAACCCATGACCACTCTACTTCTCTGGGACAAAAGTCCCTTTTCCACCAACTTGCGTTCTCTATACTAATCATCGCTATGGATCTGATGCACCATGAAAGTGATAGCAGCTGCTGCATCCCATTTTGCGGCCCCTGGATGATTAAAAAGGCCCAAACGAAAGCACAACACTTTATTGCTGGTCAGGAACAAAAGATGAGGTAAGCAAGTACATCAGACGCTGATTTCTGAATCATCGCCAAATTACTGCTACTTAATTGTACAAGGTTTGTAAGCTTATGAATGTATGTAAGGTCACTGGTTTATGGAGAAATATGTCTGGCCTAATCTCAGGGAAGACAGAAGCAAGGGGTTTGTGGGCTATTACTTGTGGGGCAGCCCTGCAAAGCCTCAGCCCTGCCAAGCTGAGAATTCTGTCATTAACGGAGAATGGACTGGAGCCTCTGCAACCCAAAGACTGGTCAACATGGCACCAAGCTAGCTAATGCCACACCATGCAGATTCCCTGCGGCCATTTGTTACTGGTCCTGATGACAGCAGGACAAAGGTGCAGAGGACTGGCGGGGTCACTTGATCATGTACCCTCTTATTCCTGTGCAGTCAATACCAGAGTGATGCACTTTATGTCACCTCTTCTGGCCTACTAACCCAGGTGAGTGGTTTAGGAAGCTGGCTTCAGCACCACTTGAGTCACAAGGAAAAGAAACTGCAAATGACACTAGTCCATAGCCACTGGTGTTAGAATCATGCTTTCCCAAAGGGAATTCAAGGCACATTGACTGATTTAGAGTTTGGTGCCACAGGATATAATGCACTTGTAATAACACAAATGGGATATCCATCATATTTGTGACCGGGGTAACCCATCTGCCAAACTCTAAATCAGGTCATTATTGTGTTACTTAGGTGGACCTGAGAGAATTTAGGAAGGATTGGCCTCACACCTCCTTTCACTTAAATTTTACCACCTCTCCATTATCATGCCAGCACCAGAGTAGATGTAGGACATTTCTGGATAGTTAACACTAGGGAAGGTGGACTTGCCGCTGACCATTGTGAAAGATATTAATGTTACCTCAGGTGTGAATGAGAGTCACAAGAACTGATATATGAGAGGTATGGAGACTGAATTTCGATTGAGTGTTAGTCGTCAAAGTATGCATCCAGGCTACTGTGTCTGTGTTTTCGTTGCCACTGGACCCACATAACGAGGATGAAAGCAATTCAAAGAAGGAAATCTATGTGTTAAGAAACACCCACACACATATACAGACTCAAAACGTTAAGCTATAGATTTCTACTAGCATTAAAAGATAATCTTGTTATACAAGCAGACTACCTGGGTGATAGGATTACTGGAATTGTGCCTGCTGAGGGAGTCTTGGTTTCCCACATTTGCAGAAAGCCTGCCTCTATCCTAAATGTAAGGGATGATCTATATCTAAAGAGTTTCTTTTGGAAATGTGCCCTTTCAGCAGGGTCACACTGAATTTTTAGGCCTTTTTGCTCGAATCGTTTGGCCTGTTTGTTGAACCCGATTTTTGCTGACTTAAGAACTCTGTGCAAGTTACCCCTGCTAATCAGTGGTAAAGCGCTTGTGCACCTCCTGACAATATGGCAACATTGTCATACTCCCGATTGGCTTATTTAACTTACCTACAAGTCACAAGTATAAGGTACCCACAGTGTACCCAGGGCCTGTAAGTTAAAATTCACCAGTAGGCCGGAGCACTCATTGTGCCACCCAATGAATACAATGACAAGGCAAACATGACTACAGGCTTGTCATCAGTAGCCTGGCTGTGCAGATTTTAACTGCAGATTTGACCTGTTAAAACAACCACTTTTAACAGGCCGAAAACATTCCCTTTAAGTATTTATAAGTCACCCCTAAGTAAGACTTACTGCCCATTATGGCAGGGTGCATGGTATTTAAAAGAAGGGCATGTAAAGGTTAATGTTAAACATGTCCTTACAGTGACTAGTACCTCAAGTTATTTTCACTGTAGCAGGGTTGGCTGCTACAAATTGATTTTTGGACTTCTTGAATATTTATTACAAGCCTAATTCACTGGTGAAGTCAGATTTGTGATAAATATTGTGGAAAGATGACTTTTAAAAAATCACCTTTGCCCTGCCTAAAGTCCCTGAAAGCTCAATCTGCATTTTCCTCTCTCTTCTGCCAGGCAGTAATTAGTATTTCGATGGTGCAAATTAGGTGTGTACTTGCTCCCAGGACAGGGGCAAAGCCTTGGGTTTGGGGAGGTATTGTTGAGCCCTTGACAGGATGGCCTATGGGCTAGGACAAAGAACTTGATCAACTTCAAATAGGCCTACCCTATCACAAACAGATGTAGCTAACACCCATGCCTGCACCCTTCTTTTTTCCTTTCAGCCAGACCATCCTCCATCACAATGGGACTCTTGTTGACATCACAGTGTCAGATCCTGCTGGATTGCCAGACCAGCTTGACAGGTCTGCTGGGAATTTTCATATGCCGTTGGGTGCACACTTCAAACAAGGGAAACAAAATGCCCAAACTATTTGTGTGTATTCAATGTCTAGTTGCTGAAAGCTCACCTTTGTTATACCAGACTTCAGTCTCTGAGTTTGTTGAGGGTCAAAGACTGCCTAAACTAGATTTTAGTGTTAGATGTGGGAGGACACTAGGATAACCCAGTACACTCCCCACATACATCCCCAGCACTCAGAGCCGAAGGTTAGTGTGGCTGAAGCCTTCGGCCATCTTGAAAATGCCCAAAGTGGGTGGGATATCCACAGAAACCTTTACCATATTGGTTAGGGCATCCCTAGAGATCATTCCCATCCACAAACTGCTGCCAGACATAAATTTGGCATCTCCAGGCACTCACTTCAGAACACTAAGGACATGTGGAAGATCAGAAGAGAAGTAAACTTGCTGTCTTAGACCGGAGAAGAGCCTAGAAGACTGGACATGCTCTCCCTCTGGTACCTAGATCTCCAAGGTCATAAGGCTTACGTCCTGTTAAAGCTACATGAGGCCTTTTCCTGCAACTGCCCAGCTGAAAAGTGGCAACTGGACCTGGACTGAACCCTTCTGTGGGCCTCTGCCTGCCACAATTTTGCATTTCAATTTGACTACTGTTTCTGTATTGCATAAATACTTAACACATTCCTCTAAGTTAATTTTGTCTACTCTGTGCCATCGCTACCATGGGGTTTGCACTCAGATTTATTTAGTGACTTCAATGGTTCACTCTGACCAGGATTGCAATTATATGTACTTACACCCTCAACAACCAATATCCCAGTTTCGTATTGTATCACTCATACCCAATGGGAAGATCGTGTGTGCAGTCCACACATCATAAATGTCTTACATTGGATATATTTATTTTGTTGTTAATAATTCACGTCAGGCCCTGTTACTTACCATTGGTCCCATGGGTCCTGGAAATCCTGAATCACCCTGCAAGGAAAATAGGAGAAGGAATCAGAAATACTATATCCAAAACAAGAGAAGTTGTGGCTGTTCAGGTTATGGGTCACAGTCAGATCCCAAATGCTACAAAAAATGTAACTGAACTACTTGGGTATACGCTTCGGGCTGATTGAATATGGTTTGCGCTGTCTAGTAACGTCACAGTCAAGCTTAAAATGAAGGAATGTTGCTCTGACGGTGTATTTTCAGGAGAGAATGCTCAATGTTTCCAACACAATTTTTGTCATATAATGCAACCAGATACATGACAACATCTCATGTTCATCCAAATATGGTGCAGCCCCATAAAGCACCTGGGGCAGGTGGTTGAAGATCGTTATTAGGGTATTGGGTATAGTGAGATGCAACCCGACATCTAGAGCTATTGTGGGGGTGGAGGAAAGATTTAGGGGACAGTTTCATATATCATAATTTCTGCAGCAACAGAAAGAAGAAAAATACATCAGCATATCTGGAATGATAGGAAAATGTGTTAGGAAAGGTTATGGAGGCCACTGGTCTAATGCTGTTGCCATATGTACGAAGACTACTATAAGGTGGGTGCAGCGAGGTATTGGGGACTGCAAGATACAATAAGATACAGCATAAGGAACTGCAAGCAGAGTTGATACTGACACTTGTAGACTCTGAAACACCACAGACACTGCCAAACTGCAGCAGTGAGAATATTAACAAAGTGCACATACACCCAAACTCTGGAGCCAGAGAACTGAAGGGACACAGGAACGATCAGTCGCTCAATGATTTGGAGTGGGAATCCATGGATGGAAACCACAATTACAGATACCCCAAAATCTATAAGTCTGGGATTTGTGATAAAGAGCCCAATCACAATCATCTCAACATCTAAAACTGGGTGTTATTGGAAACAGTCATGATAAAAGACAATTCAATACATGGACGTGACTTCCTCGTTTAATGCTCACCTTCTCTCCTTTAGATGCCAAAGGCAGGACAGTTCCATCAGGGCCAAAGTACCCTACTGGCTCTCCCTTTTCACCCTGTAAGCATGTGAAGGATAAGAGTAGTTAAGGAGCGGAGAACAATATTTGAGTCCTTAGAATATTAAAACACAGCCTGTCCCAGTGGAAAGAAATCATCCATCATACACCACAGACAAGGAGAGGGGAAACCATTTTATATGGAGTGTTTAAGTAGCTGAACAACATTGATAATAAGCAACAAAAGTAGCATTCATTTAATATGTTAGGCAGAGGGAGGTGGGCCCGTGGTACATCAGAAACAGTATGAGAGGGACCAAGGTATGTTAATGGTTATTACAAGGGGGGGCTATGGTGTATCTTAAAGTAAAATGAAACCCACTGTATTTTGCAGACAATAAGAAATAATGTACCAACATGAAATCTCACTGATAACAATTACAAAAACAATGAATATCACAGGCATTAAGATCAAAATCAGTGAGAGGATTGTGATGTATAACAGGTGGTAAGGGAAGGCCAATGTGTATCAGCTAGCCAGAAGGGTCACAATACATCAAAGGCTGTAAGAGGAAATCCCATTTAATATTATTGACAGTATGAAGTAAGGCCATTTTATCTGCCAGACAATATGAGACGGGCGTGTGATATATCACAGACGATCAGAGAGGCAAAAGTACATAAAATAGTAAGAGATGTCTCATTATATGCTAGAGCCCATGGTATCTTGTAGACAGTAAGAGTGGGGCCCATGATATAACACAGAAAATAACAGCTGAGTGAACAGTATATCAGCAAATAAGACTGCGCACATGAGAGACACAGACACTGAAATAGGGGCCATTATACACCAGGGCCCAAAAGAAGTGGGCCCTTGATATATTATAGATAATAACACGTAGGCCAATAGTATATCTGGATGTAGAAGACAGTCTATCATGGACAACAGACAGTAAGAGGATGGCCCATAATAAATCAATAAGACATGGCAAATTATAAACGGCAAACCATAAGACTTTGGCTCATGATATGCAACAGGCAATAATAGCTTTCTAGCATTTTAAGTCAAACTTTGAATGGCTGACTCACTGAACCTATTTTCAATGCTGATATGTTGTGATAGGGGTCGTATGTTGTGAGTATAAGTGCTGTGGTGTTTGCGATACAAGTTTGCTTTAAAGCTATCTTTATGTATGTGACAGCCTAAATATAGTTTTTCCATCCAGGGGCCTTTTGATCATCTGTGATAGCTGGAGGAATCGCCATTCACATTCTCACAGAGCTTTGCTTGAGAAGAAAGGACTGGTCACCTGGGCATCTTGGTATTCAGATCTGCCAAGCCAGATGTCAGCAATGTGCCTGGGTAAACATAAATCCCGGTTTTTATCAGGGGGTCTTGCCCTTTCTTCTGAGTTTGATGCTGCCTGGAAACAAGAAAGGCACTGTGCCCTTGTAGGAAGCTGGCTCTGTATATACTATACCAAAGTAAGTTATAATGTGCACAGAGTCCATTGGAACCCCAAAGGTAGGCAGAGGTAAAAGTAGATAATACCTTAGTCTCTATTTGTGGTAGTGTGGGTGAGCAGTAAGGCTTTATCAGAGGGTAGTGTTAAGCATTTATTGTACACACTCAGGCAAGAAATGATGTCACACACTCAAAGACTGAACTCAGACCAATTTGTTTGTATAAAAATATTAGTTAGTTATTTTTTATTTCTAGAACCAAGCCAGGCCTGGTGCAGGTAAGTGTAATAACACTTTGCAAGAATAATGCAGTTAAATACAGTTTGAATGCAGTTTAATGCAATTGGATTGGTAACAGGTAAGTCATTTGTTTGTAACACAATTTGAATTACTTTTCAAGTTACTTTGCAGATTACTTTTAAAGTTACTTTTTCTACTCAGTGTGATATGCCTAGATATCACACTGGGACAGTTCCTAGAGAAAAGGTATGTAAAACAGTTTTTACACTTTTGCAGTTTCTTAGGGTTTCATACAAACCAACTCCACACTTAAAAGATTTTTCATAGAAAAGCAGTCCATGCAGTCCTATGGGAGGAAACAGTGTTATCGGTTTATCGGTAAGTATTTGGGTTTTGGAGTTTGTATTCTGGGGTTAGAACCAGGGTTCCCCCAGGGTCAAGGATGCACTCTCAAAGCACCCTCAGCGGCACTAGGGTGGCCGGGTGCTGAGGCCCAATGTTATCCAATGGGGGGTAGGCGGCCTCCGGTTGGTGGCTGCTTACGAGCAGGCCACAAGGTTGTGGGAGCAAAGCTCCTGGTGTTAGGCTCAGGGCAAAGGGGGATCCGATTTAGCACAATAGGTGCACCCACAGCGGCACAGGTGTGGCCGGGTGCAGAGTGCTGGTGTGGCGTCGGGTGCCTTGTTGTTTTCAATGGGAGTTGCCGGTTTTGGATTTTGGCTGCAGGCTCGGTCCAGGAAGACTTCCAGGAGGAACCAACAGCTGGGCAGGTAAGTTGGAGGGCTCGGGGACGTAGGTGCACCTCGGGTTCTTTTCTCCACGGCGCCAGGCGGCTGGATGCAGGGGTGTCTTTTGAGGTCGGATTTCAACTTACCGGGCCACTCGCAATGCAGTTGGGGGGGTCTCCATGCAGAGGCTGCAGGCGATGTTGGGGAGTCCTGGAGGGGCCAACCCACGGTGGACTCGGACTCTGGAGCGCTGGGGGACCTCACTGGGACCGGTGGGCCACCCAGATTCGGGCCGTAGGCGTCAGATGCAGTGGTGGTTTCAGGCGTCAGGTTTCTTTGTCCTCAGCAGGCTCAGAGTCTGTCTTGGGAGTTTCTTTTGAACAGAGCTGCTGGTCACAGGAGATCCGGTCTTTGTTGAAAGCTGTCAGTCCTCCCAAGGATTCTGGAGGTCGCTAGCTGCAGGACAAGGCGACTTTTGGCACAGGATCTCTGGAAACTGCAGAAGAGCCAGTAAGACTGGGGCCAGGTCAGTTCTTCTCTGCAGTCTCCTCTGCTGGGCCTTCTTCTTCGTAGGTTGCAGAATCTGCCTTCTTGGTTCAGGGCTGCCCCCTAATTACTGTATTTAGGGGGCGTTTTATGGGTCTTGAGGTCAGTAGCCAATGGGCTATTGACCTTACGGTGACTGCACCCTTGGTGTGCTCACCCCACATGGGGGATTGGGCACAAGACCTCACACTGATTGGAGAGGCGCTGAAGAGTGCGCTTCACCTCGCCTCCCCCACCTGAGGGGCTGGGTTGGCAGAGGTGGGCACACCTTCTGGGCTGTTCTAATTTTTCCCACCTGTCTTCCCACAGAAAAGGAGGGGAAACAGTAAGGGGCCTGCTCCTGAAAGCAGGAGAGGCTGGGGGTCGCGTTACAAAGACGGAAAGGCCTTTGAAGCTCCCATGCCACAGATGGCTCTTCCTGACCTGGGGGAGGTGTGACTACCTCCGCCCAGGAAAGGCTTTGTTTCTGGGTTCAGGGAGCGAAGGCTCCCTCCGCAGAGGTCCAGAAACATGTCTTGTGGTGGCAGGCTGGTGTTTACCCATCAGGGAACCCACCAGGGGCTGGTCGTTTTTCATGGGGCATTCCTAAGATGCCCTCTGAGTGCATGGTATAACAGATCCCACACTGGCATCAGTGTGGGTTTATTATGCTGAGAAGTGTGATACCAAACTTCCCAGAATTCAGTAAAGTTATTATGGTGCTGTGGAGTTCGTAATGTCAAACTCCCAGACCATATACTCTTTTATGGCTTTACTGCACTTATAATGTCTAAGAATGGACTTAGACACTGTAGGGGTACAGTGCTCATGCAACTGTACCCTCACCAGTGGTATAGTGCAACCAGCTAAATGGGTGTCTTACCTATACCATAGGCATTTGGTTGCAGGCATGGCACACATGTATGTGTGCCATGTCGACTTCACTTTTCTCTGCACTAAAACACGCAGTCTGCAATGGCAGTGTGTGTGTGTTAAGGTACAGGAACTCTAAGGGTGGCACAATATGTGCTGCAGTCCTTAGAGGTCTTCCCTGGTCACCGTGCCCTTGGTACCCATGGCACCTTTTACAAGGGACTAACATGTAGCCAGAGAGGTGCCAATTGGGGGGTACAGAGGTACAGTTTTGGGAAAGAACACAGGCCCTGAGAACCTGATTGGCAGGGACCCAGGGCACATCAAGTCAAAATGCATCAGAAATCTGGCAAACAGTTGGGGGGTTACTGCAACAGAAACCCAGCTTCCTGCAGTAGTCCATAGTAGTCATGTCAGATCAGGTCAGTTGATCTTTATAAAGACTCTCAGAGCTAGGTGAATGGTTAGCAGCTCCAGGTAGCTGATGTGGCAACCCTGTTGTTGAAAAAGCCACATTGTAGTAACTTGTCTGCAAAAGGCCTTCCATACAACAAACTGTTGCTTTCCACCATTGTAGAGAGCGATGCACATTGGCCTGTGTCAACACTAAATCCTCCCAGTGACCTTCAGCTTGGGATTATTGAACAGTGAGGTGCTCTTGGAGGGGCACATGTGAAGCCTTGCGTGCGGAACAATGATGATGCAGGAGGCCATCATTCCTAGAAGGTGGATGACAATATTCACTGTGAGCTGACTATCGGGCTGATAAAAAGGTAACAACTGCTGAAAAGCTGTGACTTTTCCCTGTTTGGATAAGCCTTTCCTGTGACTGCATCCAATAAGGACACAAGGAAGGGCTGGATTTGAAGAGGCTACACGTGGGACTTAGTGGCATGAACCCCAGGTTGTGGACCAGGGATGCAGCAGTCTGAGTTTTTGCTACACATTGCCACTGCAGCTTGCTGCTGCTCTTGATCAGGCAAGTGGCAACGTATGGAAAGAAGTAAATGCTCTCACTTCTACCACTGCTAGGCACTTTGGAAACACCCCTGGAGCTGTGGTGACCCCGAAAGGAAGTACTTTGACCTAGTAGTGTTTTCCACTTACCACAAAGTGAAGGTACTGTATATGAGCAGGGTGGGGATGTGGAAACTGGCATCCTTGAGATTGAGGGTCATCATGAAAGCACACATTTGGAGGAGGGGGATGACATCCTGCAGAGTTGTCATGCAGAAATGTTCTGATGAGATGTAGTGGTTGAGGGCCTCAGATCGAGGATAGGCCTGAAAGAACCGCCCTTTTTGGGTATGGGAAAATAGAGAGAGTAGAAGCGGCTCCATTGGTGTAGCGGGGGCACCCGCTCTAAAACACCCTTCTGTATGAGGACCAGCACTTTTACCTGAATGTTCTTTGCTGAGGGTGTGTTTATGTGACGGGATGTTGGGAAGGGTTATGAACAGTTTGAGGCAATAGCCGTGTTTGACCACAGCTAGAATGACCCACTTGTTAGGTGTGAGAGAGACAAAATCACGTATTCTCCCCCCCAACAGATGATGTGTGATCGGGGGGAGTCAGTGTTTGCTTGTGGCAGCTCCTTTGCTGGAGCCACCATTGCCCCTACTCTTGATGTTACCTCTGTAGAAGCCCCAATTGTATCACCCTCACAGCTTGCTGGTGGAAGGACTGCTGCTGCCTTTGGGAGAAGTGTGGTTGCTCGGGTGAGGTAGTCTTTCCCCCCCTTTTGGGCTGCTATGTGGTGTACTGTAGCTCCCCCATGGACTTTGCTGTCTCTGTATCTTTCTTGATTTTTTCCAGCATCTCTTCAATTCAGCCCCCCAAAAAGTGCTCCCTATCAAACAAGAGGGGGGTGAAAGGGTTGTGGAGATTGTGCTGGATCTCTGGCTGGGCGCGGTCCGTGCCTGGACCGCGCCCAGCGCCAGAACCCCTGGGCCGTGCGCCCCCGGCACCAGCCTCGAGGACCGATGCCGATACGATGCCACCACACTCCACGCTCTCAACCCCGGACGGACGCACAACTGCTTCAAGGCCGCCCCGAAACGCACCCATGGTCCCTTCACCTGCCGGAACTGCAGCTACACCAGCCTCAGAGCCACCGAGGCACCCGCCAAGAAGGACCTCAACCACCTCCGGTGCATCCTACTGAACACCCGCTCCGCACGCAAACACGCCGTCGAGCTCTGGGACCTGCTCGACACATCATCACCAGACGTCGCCTTCCTGACAGAGACCTGGATGAACGACTCCTCCGCCCCGACATCGCCAAAGCCATCCCAGACGGCTATAAGATCACCCGCAGAGACCGCGTCAACGCAGTAGGAGGAATCACCATCGTCCACAAGAACACCATCAGGGTCTCGACCAGCACCGACAACACTCTCAGCACCGCCGAACACATGCACTTCCAGATCCACACGGACCCCAACACCACCCTCAGAGGCACCCTCGTCTACAGACCCCCTGGGCCCCGACCTCAGTTCAGCGACTCCATCGCCGACTTCATCAGCACGCACGCCCTGACCTCTACCGACTACATCCTCCTCGGAGACCTGAATTTTCACCTGGAGAACAAGAACGACAGCAATTCCACCACCCTGATCGACAACCTCGCCAACCTCGGTCTGAGCCAGCTCGTCACAACACCGACCCATTGCGCCGGCCACACGCTCGACCCCATCTTCTCCTCCAGCTCCCACGTCTCCTTCAGCCACACCACGGAACTCCTCTGGACCGACCACCGCTGCATCCATTTCACCTTCCAGAAACCCACCACACACCACCGCACCCAACAGATCCCACGCCGCTGCTGGAGCAAAGTCACCGAAGACCAACTACGGGCAACCCTCGCTCTCAGCCCTCCCTCCGACCCATCCAACACCGACGACGCTGCCTGCAACCTCAGAAGATGGATGGACGACTGTGCCAACACCCTCGCCCCGCTGAAAAAACCCACCTACGCTGACACCACCAAAAGAGCCAGCTGGTTCACCTCGGAACTCCTAGCTTCCAAGCATACCTGCCGGAAACTAGAGAAGAAATGGCACAGTGATAAGACACCGGACAGCCACGCAGCCCACAAAGACGCCATCCGTAACCACCACCACCTCATCAAGTCCGCCAAGAGAATCTCCTTCAAAGACCGCCTCGACAACAACGCACACAACAGCAAGGAGCTTTTCAACATCATGAAGGAACTCTCCAACCCCAGCTCCAACACCAACGACATCCCACCGTCGCAACCCTGTGCGATTCCCTCGCCACCTTCTTCCACCGCAAGATCGCCGACATCCACGACAGCTTCAACACCCAGACAGCCCCAACTAAGATCGATGCACCAGACCCGCCGCACACCATCGACCACGATCCCCTGCCAGCCTGGGCTAGCGTGAACATCGAGGACACCATCAAGACCATGAGCACAATACACTCCGGCTCCCCGTCAGACCCCTTCCCGCACCACATCTTCAACAAAGCCAGCAGCTCCATCGCACCCCACCTGTGCAACATCATCAATCTCTCCTTCGAGACCGCGACCTTCCCAGAGAGCTGGAAACACGCAGAGATCAACGCCCTACTCAAAAAACCGAAGGCAGACCCGAGAGACCTCAAGAACTTCCGGCCCATCTCCCTGCTTCCGTTCCCAGCCAAGGTCATCGAGAAGATCGTCAACAAGCAGCTAACCCGATACCTCGAAGAAAACAGCATCCTGGACCCATCCCAATCGGGGTTCCGCAGCAACCACAGCACTGAGACTGCCCTCATCGCCGCCACCGACGACATCAGGATCCTGCTGGACAACGGTGAGACCGCAGCCCTCATCCTGCTGGACCTCTCCGCCGCCTTCGACACTGTCTGCCACCGCACTCTACGCGCTCGCCTCCACGACGCAGGGATCCGAGACAAGGCCCTGGAATGGGCCACCTCCTTCCTCGCCGGCAGAACCCAGAGAGTCCGCCTCCCACCATTCCGATCCGAAGCCTCCGAGATCATCTGCGGCGTACCCCAGGGATCGTCCCTCAGCCCAACACTGTTCAACATCTACATGGCCCCGCTCGCACGCATCGCCAGACAGCACGACATCAACATAATCTCCTACGCCGACGACACTCAACTGATCCTCTCCCTCACCAAGGACCCCCTCGCCGCCAAATCCAACCTCCGTGAAGGGATGAAGGCCTTCGCCGATTGGATGAAGATCAGCCGACTAAAACTGAACACGGAGAAGACAGAGGTCCTCATCCTCGGCTCCAACCCCTCAGCCTGGGATGACTCCTGGTGGCCAACGACGCTGGGAGCAGCCCCGACACCCACCGACCACGCACGCAACCTGGGAGTCATCCTCGACTCAACGCTCTCCATGGCCAAGCAAGTCAACGCAGTCTCATCCTCCTGCTTCAACACCCTCCGCATGCTTCGCAAGGTCTACAGGTGGATCCCGACAGACACGAGAAGAACAGTCACCCAGGCCCTCGTCAGCAGCAGACTCGACTATGGGAACGCCCTCTACGCGGGAGCCCGGCCAAGCTCATCAAGCGACTGCAACGCATACAAAACGCCTCCGCACGCCTGATCCTCGATGTACCACGCCACAGCCACATCACCCCCACCTGAGGAACCTGCACTGGCTCCCCGTCGACAGGAGAATCTCCTTCAAACTCCTCATCCACGCACACAAGGCACTCCACAAGACTGGCCCAGCCTACCTCAACAGACGACTCCTCTTCTACGTCCCCAACCGCCAACTCCGCTCCGCCGACCTCTCCCTCGCCACCGTCCCTCGCATTCGAAGAACCACCACCGGCGGCAGATCCTTCTCCCACCTCGCCGCCAAGACCTGGAACACCCTTCCACTAAGCCTACGACAGACCCAAGACCTGCTGACCTTCAGGAGGCTACTCAAGACCTGGTTGTTCGACCAGTAGCAGCACCCCCCCCCCTTTTTTTCTCCCCCAGCGCCTTGAGACCCTCGCGGGTAAGTAGTACGCTTTACAAATTCTGTGATTGATTGATTGATTGAAAGATATAGACCCATGTATGGCAGGAAAACATGATGCTGGTATTGATGCCTCTAGATGTTGTGTCTATCAACATCTGACGTGCAGCGATTGCTGGTGTTACAGATGATCTTGCACTCAGACACTATCTCTTATCCGTGGTTTCTGAATTTCTCTGGGAGATATTTTAGGAGCTCGTGCCTGTCCTTCCAACACTCCCTATCATACTATGACAGAAGTGCCACCGAATTGGCTAACGGGCAATGGGCTGCTGCTAAACTGCCGCCCTCTTGCCCTTAGCATTAATCTTTTTGCTCTGCATGTCTGGAGGAGGAGCATTTCTAATGGCCTGGGCAGAAGCATGCTTGCAGGTAGTGTGGACCAGAGAGTCGGGATTGAACCTGCCTGTTAATCAATATTGAGTCTGTAGGAAGTTCTGAACTTTTCTAGACCCTCTAGGTTACTACCCTCTCTTTAACATACGTCTTAAAATTGTAGGGAGTGGACAATTCAGTCCATGGAGAGCAGGTACCCCCTCTCTAACAACTCAGCTTGGAGCAGTCAAGGAGTGGCTAAGGGCCGCGACAGGAGTGTGCTGCCTGGACCTGGTCCTCAATTGACTGCGAGTGGCTTGGACTACCCCCGCTCCCCTCCACACCCCAACAAGCTGACTGTGGTGGGAAAATTGTAGAGCGCAGCCACAGTAGACCTGATGACATCAGCACCCATCTGCAATGCCAATGGTGGGGGGCCCCATGAACTGGCTGCCGGGGGGCCTTGCAGTGTGAGATGGGTGGCTTGATCTTCTTCCCTCATTCCCTCCAGCTGAGACTGCATAGCCCGTGACAGATGCACTTGGTGGAAGTGGTGAGCCGAGGTCTGGAGGGGCAGGGTGTGTGTGCCCCCCGCTCTGCTGTTTCTGTACCGTGCTTCCTGAGTGGGCCCTAGCCACCTGAGTGTCACGGACCAGGGGTGCAATGGATGGAGCTCGGACATCGGCGTAGCTCTCCATTCGTCGCTCTGCTGCCATTCAGAGACATATGGGCACTGGGACTCACTGAATTTGCGTCATTGATTTCCCCACACTAAAGTCCTCTGCCACCTCATAGCAAACTCTCTACCACAGACATGGTGAAACAACGTCCACTTAAAGGGGTTGCCGCCAATGGGGTGGTGAGCCCCAATCTACTGTTTCACAGCTTTTGCCAGAGGGGTTGACTGGAATTGACGGTCCGACAGCCAACTGAGAGAGGGGATGGTACACTAAACTGTTTCAGGCCATCAGAGACATGAAGAACACCTTAGAGCCTAAACTAGATGCCCCGTCAACTAATATGTAGCCACTGTGGGTGGATCAGGTCTAACTAAGAGATTGGGTGGAGTCCATGGAATCTACTCTGCTGGGCATGCACCCTTCTGTGCTGGATATGCAAGCCAGCATTAAGGCCCTTCAATTGGAGGTCTTGCTGCTGCGGGCCAAGGCTGAGAATGCCGAGGGCCAGTGCAATAATATTTGCAAAGGGGGCCTACAGGCGGGAGCAGAAGGTCTGCTGAGGCAAAATCATTCCTCTTTAATGTAAGACGGCTATCTGACCATGAGCGCGGCACCCTTCCACTCGTAGGGCCAGAGTGGAGGCTAGACACTTTTAAATATTTGAGGGTTAACGTCTGCCATTCCAACGAGGATCTGGTCCAGGGGAATTTTGGAATGGTGGTGGCCAGTGAGCATAGCTCTACACCATTCTGGAGTTCTCTTCAACTGTCCCTGGAGGGTAGAGTAGCTGTAGGTAAAATGTTGGTACTCACCAGACAGTTATACCATTTCTGAGCATTTCCAGTCACTTTGCTCAGGTGTTTTTTCACTGATTTAAACACAGTTCTCTCTGACCTGATTTGGATTGTAAGGGGGAAGAGAGGCACTTCACAAACTATAGGCACCAATGGACAGAGAAGGACTGGGATCTCTGCACTATGCCACCACCTACTATGCGGCTGCACAACTGCAGTGGCCCATGAAGTGGCACTCAGAAGCCTCCTCCCCTGAGAAGGTGACAGTTATGAGTTACATTAGTGGATGTCAGATAATGGGAGGTGGACCCTCACAGGGACGCCTCACTACCGGGACTCCTGGCCAGAATGGCCAATCATTGCTGGCACAAATATGTGCAACCCCAGAAGTACCCCATTATGAGCGCAGCAGCCTTTCACGAAGTGGCTGACAGGAACACTCTGAGGCCATGGACAGAGGTGGGCATTCTAACATTGGAAGACGTCTCCATGCACAACACCCTCTTGTCCTTCCCTGAGCTTAGGGTCAAGTACTAACTAAATGAGGGGCAAGTACTAACTAAATGACGGACAGTTCATAATTTACAATGCTCTAGTCTACCAGATTAGGACAGTTCGGTGTCCCATTTGGATGGATCCAAGGCATCCATGACATTGCAGCTACTGCTTAGCCACGGGTGGAAAAGAAAGGCAGCCAAGGTGCTCTATTGGGCGCTATTGTAAACCTGTGTTGTGCCCATGAAGGACCGAAAGAACAGATTAGCCGCCCTTATAGAACAAGACCTGACAGACAGGCAATGGACTTTAACATTGGAACAAGATTAAAAAGTGTCCAGAAATTCTGGTCTGAAATATACGCAATTCAATTACTTACATCAGACATATCTTACCCCTACATGGGTCCACCGGATGTTACCTGGAGTGATCCTAAAATGCCCAAAATGTACATGCCAAGAAGCGGACTTTTGTCACATAGTGTGGGCCTGCCTGGAGATCAGGTGACTTTGGACGGAGGCCATGACCATCCTGTCAGAAATCATAGGCCCACCCTTGTCTGTGGACCCGTTCACATGCTTACTGGGAATATTATCTCATACATGCAAGAATAAGTACTCTACAAAATGTATGAACCTAGCCTGTGTCCTACTCAAATGGCCCATAGTGATGACGTGGAAATCTTTGACTGCTTCACCCCTGTGATTCTGGCTGTATGACCTATCTAAATTTTGACAAGGTGCTCCCTGCCACTACGGCAAAGGGGGAACCCCCAGTGGGACATGTGGGACACATACATAGTCAAACTAATCACAAAAACAGATGAGAGACACCCTTGAGGATTCAAGCCACACCCCCCTGGCTAACATACTTGTCTATGGGGCTATTGGTTTAAGTTATGGTATTCCTCATATGAATAAGTGAGCCAAGAATAGATCAAGACACAATAGGAAAGTCGTTTGCACAGGCCCCCACCTGGACATAAGCATATGCACGAGATACCCACACCCTGACACGGGCTATTCACACAGGCCCATCCTAACAAGTGACAACCCATGACATGGAGAGAATATGCTCTATCAGACACAAATGCTTAGATTTGTTTCACAGGTAATACTAGACAGTTAAGCCCCTGTTGGGCATTGTTTTTTTCTCCAAGGATGGCACATGTGATATACCAAACATGCTGAGTAGATTATCAGTATTTATTTTTTTCCCCACTGCGTGCTGGAAATTAAGTATATGGGGCATATTAACAAGGGCCGGCGATAAATATCGCAAAGCGCGCTTAGCGCTTGCATATTTATCGCCGGCTATCTCTGGAATTTATCGCCCGGTTAGCGCGTTATCAACAACGCGGATCGCCGAGGCGATAAAAATTCCAGAGATAGTGTGGACTATCGCCGTTTTCCATGTTGGAAACGGCGATATCCTAGATGATAGGGCCTGTGGTCTTAGCCACAGAATCCACCCCCATGTTAAGTATGCCTTAGTCAGGAATTTAACAGGCGTTAAATTCCTGCGTTGATCATACTTAATGCGATTTAAAAAATCGCTACCCTTCCTTGTTAATATCGCGAAGCTGCCTTCGCGATATTTTCCCTGGTTGGTTTCACAGCCACGCCTACTTTGCATCTCATTAGCGATGCAAAGTTAGGCGATGCTGGAAAGCGGGCGCTAAGTCAGCAAAACACGCGATAGCGGATCTTTGCTGATAAGGCGATGAAATTATCGCCGCTTTTCGCCCGACAACGGACGCAAAAGCAGCGATAATTTCATAGCGCCGCCTTGATAATATGCCCCATGGTTGGGAACACTGATGCTATGCGAGACACACAAGCGTGTGTGCCCAGACTTTATTCACTCCTAAAGCAGTGTGAACATTATAACTGTTATATCGCAGCATTGTTACAAAACATGTTGTTGCCTTGTACGGTGCTTATGTACCTACTTATTGAAAAACTCAATAAAGAACCACTGAGGAAAAAAAAGGATTATCAGTGGGACCTTGTTCTAAGGGCTGGTTGTAAAGTTCAAACGGATGATAAGGGCAACCTGACTTTAAGTACGAAAGGGGGAACCCCGCTGGTGACTGGTGGAGGCAGTGCGGGTGGTGTGCAGGGGTGTGGTGGTGAGGAAGAGTGGACTGTGTGGCACAGGAAGGGTACTGGTGGCTCTGTGCATCCGTTTCTTTGGTGGTGACTTGGGAGACGGCGGCCTGGAAAAAGGTTCCTCCTCAACGGCCAATATCCTCTTTCGAAGAAGAGATTCCAGAGGTTGCTGTGGAGCTGATTTTGCTGTGAATTTGCCTGTAACTTGGGGGATGAACAGGCACTTCTTTCTGGTGTCCAGCTCTTGTTGGAGCCTTGAAGTCCTTGCTCTCAGCTTCGGCGTCAGAGAGGATTTTGGGTTCGAGGCTGAGTTTGACGTTGATGAGATCTTGTGCACCAGCTCTGACGGAGCATTGATTGTCAGCTTTGGATGAGACCAATGGTGATCAGTGACCTTGGAGCAGCTTGGCCTTGATGGCTGATGGGTTTAGTCACCCTTGGGTGGAGGCTTGCTCGGTTCCGTTACACTCTGCTGGTGCCAATTGGACCCTGAAGGCGGTGGTGGCCATTGGTTAGGTTTTTCTCTGCAACTGTGCTACGGGTTTGATTCCTGACTTTGTTGGGAGTGGTGCTCTTCCTCAGAGTGGGATCGATTTGGGGGCCCTGGCTTGGTGATATGGACCACAGGGGCAGAGGGTATACTCACAACCATGGGCATGGTTTTCATGCGAGCGCTTGTCTTTGGCCCGACTCAATCACCTCCTCTTGGTAGAACTCTTCTGAGGACACTGTCTCTGGATTGAGTTTCGGTTATAGAGCGAGGAGACCAGAAGAACTGGCTTCTTCCTGTTCTTTTACATCAAGGGGATCGTCTTTTCCATAGGTATCCCAGGTGCCCTGTTGGTACATCTTCCTGTGTGCTCAGCACGTTCCCTTCTGTCTTTTGTAATTGGAGTACTTTCTTGGATCTGAAGGTCAGGCACGAAGTACAGGAGGCGTCGCTGTGGTCTGGGGCCTGGCATAAGTTGCACATCTTGTGGTGATCTACCTATGGAAATTTCGAATGGCAGTGAGGGCAATTCTATCAGGGTGTCCATTCCATCAGCCATGCACCATTCCTTGGAGAATAAGACCTGTAGGTGGATTTGGGTCCCCGAGAGGCACAATGTCCTCGACGTCCCAGGCCTTGACTACCGGCTTCGGTTCCTGAAGGTGTTGGCGCATTAAGAGGGGGAAGTACCGGAGCCATAAACCAACACACTGGGATCAAAAAGAAACTGAATGGGGCTAGCGAGAATAATGTTCAGGACACGCTTAATTCAGAGCTTACACAGTGAAACACAATCTAACATGGAATTGGTGCTCATGCACAGTGTACACCAAGAGCAGGAATTACACCACATCTAATGACTGGAAAGACTTATTTGAACAAAAACAAGTTGCAAATGTCCAAGCACATAATTAGATGGCAGGAGTATGCTAAGCATGTGTATCTACAGCCATGCATGCGACAAACCAAATGTTTGTGATATAACAATATCTGAAAGAAGTCAAACAGATGGAACAATTTTCATTGTTACACAGCTGCGGTCCATGCAGTTAACAGCGGTGGGGCCGTGTAAGTGGGGATTTTGAGGGACGATGCCAAGGGAAAATTAATTATTTATTTAATTTTCTTTCTGCATCATCCCTCGAAATCCCCACTTACCCGGCACCACCGCCGTTACCTGCACGGACCGCGGCTGTTGTTACATAGATATTTAAACCTACAATAGAAATAATAATGTAGACAAAAGTACACAATCTTTAAATGTTAGACTATACCACAGTGAATATAGTCTTGAAATATTAGACTATACTAACCTTTGGCCCTGCCGGCCCAGAAAAGCCTGGAGTTCCGTGGTCTCCCTTAGGACCTCTTGGGCCCTGCATTAAAAACAAAGACAGGGATTTAAAACCTACCAGCCTAAAGGACTCCATCTCCACCACAAGTAGTATTGTAGATACTACAAAAATCAGCATAATAATACAATCCCTCTCCCCAAAACACTATTGGAACCTGTGTCATCTTCACAATGACACAATTACAAATTAAATCTTCTCATAAAGGACCAGTTTGATAGCATTGCCCTTCTTCACACAAATTCAAATTATTGACACATCAGTCTTCCAAACAAGATATCAGAGCGATACGGTATCCATCTTTCACACCAGACAGAGATTTTATAATGTGTCTCTTTTTCATGCAAGCAACCAATGTAATAACAAGTCCATCTTTCATGCCAGACCATTACATAATAAAATGGTTCTATTCAGCACCAGACATCTGCGTCATTACACTGCTATTCTTTACACAAGACATCCCCTTAATTTAATGTCTCTCCTTCATGCAAAATGCCTGAAAAATAACACATCCCTCGTCAACAGAAGACGCCAGCCCATTAAAACCCTTACTTCGAACACCAGCGCAATAACACTTAGGTCTCCCCACTGCAAACTGGAACAATGCCACCTTCTTGCCTGATACCAGACATCAGCGGGGTACCGCTCACCTACACCAGTCATCATTGACTAACAACCATACTCTACATCAGTGACTGTGTAATAACATACCTCTTTCTAACCCAGTCACTCTTCTATTGCTGCACTCCTTCACACCAGAGGAAGGAACAAATAATCACTCCTCTGCCCCAGAAGTTAGCAAAATAAAATATGCCCTCCCTGCACCACATAGTAGTGTTAACCACAATTCGAATAAAGCATACAAAGATACAAAGACAATCTTCATCACATGGAATCATTAGAATAACATATGCCAAAGCAATAAGAACAATTCTCGTATACCAGACACCAGTGTAGGACACATTCATATAGAGTCTAGACACTATGGAATATCAAATCTTTACGCACCAGACATCAGGTAATCACGCATTATTCATCTGCACAAAATACATACCAGCATGATACCTCCTGTCTGCACAGTGGGGAAACATACTCATCACTTCCATTCAGTGCTGTGATGACCCTAGCTGAACTGTGGTAATATCACTTTGTGGTACAGACAGGAAAGTTGCTCTTAACTCACCGGGAATCCAGCCGCTCCCTGCCGGCCCTGCAAAGGAAATGGAAAACCAGAATTTTGAAAAAGAATTGGTTTCTGGGTGAATGGGGAGGACCAGGACTTGGAAGCAAATCTCATGAGTCTGAAATGAGGGGAAAAGAGAGGAAATCCCCACAGGCTACACAGTTGAAAAATTCAAAGACAAAACAGTGAAGTGCAAAGTATGGTGAACGAAAAAACGAATAATGGTAAGCTCAACACAGACTGCAACATTTCCACATATGCTGTCCCCACTTCTGCATGCACCGATCCCGTGCACTGACAAAATGCCATGCTCAGCTTATAATTTATATTCTGCAGCGCCTGTTTAGTTTACATCACCCTGGAAATGCCACATACATCAAACTTTAACTTGTGAATGCCCGCTTGAATGCCATGCTGGTCTCACTGCGCCCTGGTGTGCCAAGCTCATCTCACTGTGCCCTGGATGTGCCATGCTTCTCTCACTGCATACTGAATGCCATTACTAGTTTGTGGTACCCTAGTATTGTCATGAGGGTGTCACATTGGGCCCATAAAGGACTTATTAAGTTTCTCTTGCCATGAAAATGGCACAATCATATTCACCCCTGGAGTGCCATGTTCTGTGAGTATGGTCACACTCAACTTCTTCTGCCCTTGGAATGCCATGCTCTACTCTACCATGAGAATATCTCCCTTCATTCCTGATGTACTTGTGCTGCATTCTAACAGAGTAGTATAATGACCAGCCCATCATTCACACCGCCGAGCCCTGGAAATGTAATTCTCAACTCTTCATGCCATGAATGAACTTTATGGTCCATGCTCAGCTCATCTACCCAGCAATGTATTTCCTCTGAGCTCAGTTCTCCCTGAGAATGTCATGGTCTGCCTTTCCTGCCCAGGGATGACAAGGCCACCCCACTCTCGCCTGACACTGCCATTCTCAACTACTATCAGGCTAAGCTTGGACTGCCTTGGGAAGCATATGCCAGCGTGGACTTGTGAATGTCATGCTCAGTTTCTTTGATCCTAGAAATGCCATGCCATGCTTGTTGTACTATACAGATGCCTTGCCCAGCTCATCTTACCTTCTGAATGTCATGCTTAGTTTTCCTTGGCAGGGAATGCTAAGCAGAGTCTAACCTTCACAGGGAATGCCTTGCTCAGTTATCTCGGTCTCACAGCATCAAGCATAGTTAGTCCTGAGCGCTTGTTTGCCTAAGGTATCACCATGCTCTGTTAATCCGGCCCTAGGAATGCCATACTCAGTGTATTCCGCCCTGCAACATCATGCTAAGCTCATCATCCCCTGAACATGCCATGCTTAACTGAAATATGCAACATCACTCCATGCAGGAGTCACATAGCATACATACCTCATAACCAGGTGAATCTACATCCACTGCCTGAAAGTAAAATGTACTTGTTTTACCTACTGGTGGTCAATTCACAGCTCCCAAATGCCTACAGCCAATCAGGCGCTAATCAGTAACCCACTCTGGATCCACCAGTAACTCACCTAAAACCTGTAGAGCAAATACTCACCTACGGTAAAACCAGCACTCACAGTGAAAAGGCTGCTATTACCAACAGGTCCCCATAGACTTTCTTGTGACAATGCCAGAATTTGTGTTTAACTGTGAAAAAGTATATGGTGCAGTGGGATGCACGGAGTGTCCCTCCTGTGCAGAGCTGTCTTTGACGTTCACATCACCTTCGCATCGCACCAGTGAATATGAAAAGCTGCCTGGCAGAAGTACTATTACAGCTCAGTCAGGGGTAGTGGATGGCCAGAGGTGGGACCAGAGCTCCTTTATTCCTCTACTTACACTACTCTACTTCTCAACCTATAGAGGAGACTGGGAAAAGGTGACAATTTAGGTCAAGCTTCGGGGAAGAGATTTGGGGACTGATTACAAGAGTTACTGGCCCCATTGAAATTTATAAGATTAATTTTAAATCCATGAATCCTGTGCATTTCATAGGGAATCTTTTGGCTGTGAAAAGACATCAAAATCTCCTGGTGAAATATTGAGGAGTAATGAGAAATAACCAGGAGAACGGGGACTGGAATTACGGATCACCTCGGTAATTCTTCATAACTAAGTGGATCTTTCGGTCCCCTCTATACTCCCCATTGACTCCACTCCCCTAATACAGCTAACTCTGTGGGGATGGACTTAATGGGTCTCACACTGCATATCAAAATGAGACCCAATTAAGGAATATCTGATTAAATTGAGCATCTACTCATGCACTTACATCTAAAGAAGTATTTAAAGAAGACAGAGCCACTGATGGAATGGATTCTCTTACAAGGAGAACCTAAAAACTTTATTGCTAGGTACATGTTCTGTGTAACTTTCAAGGAGCCCTGGAGTGCATGTGACTCCTTTGTGTGGGAAATGCAATGCCAACATCTCTAGGCATGTCTGATAGCCTGGCTCTGCATAGTGTTTCTTGAGCCCTAGAAGCAGGGGACTTAGGAAGGGAGCTAGTTGGATGAGAAGCAATATATACACATCACACAATTTGTACAGAAAAAAGCACATCAATAATAGAACGTCAGCAGAAAGTCATTTCTGGTCTTTTATTTCCAGATAAACTTGATATGCAATTGATGGAACCAGCCAACGCGTTTCGCCCAAACATGGGCTTCTTCAGGGCAATAAAAATAATATTATGAAACAGATCCTCAGTAGCTGGATCAAGAACGGGGAATGAAACCGTTCTAAAATTGTTATGGAGAATTCACGTAGTGGAGGACAGTTCTGTGTTAATGAAAAGTACCGTATCCTAAAGTTCGCCGTGAAATGAATCGGAGCCGTGTCCGGAACGCGTCCTGTAGCCAGCGTGGACACGCTGGCTACAGGACGCGTTCCGGACACGGCTCCGTTTCATTTCACGGCGAACTTTAGGATACGGTACTTTTCATTAACACAGAACTGTCCTCCACTACGTGAATTCTCCATAACAATTTTAGAGCGGTTTCATTCCGTTCTTGATCAGCTACTGAGGATCTGTTTCATAATATTATTTTTATTGCCCTGAAGAAGCCCATGTTTGGGCGAAAGCAGCGTAGCTGGTTCCATCAATTGCATATCAAGTTTATCTGGAAATAAAGACCAGAAATGACTTTCTGCTGACGTTCATTATTGATGTGCTTTCTGTACAAGTGTGATGATGTATATATTGCCTCTCATCCAACTAGCTCATATATTCATTTTCATGGTCTACAAGCGGCAGATCATTTAAGGTGGGCAATATAAAAAGAATTTTTTTTTTACTTTGTGACTAGTCCAGGTGGTGCAGTCTTCTAAGACCCAGCTGCTTTCTTCTTTTTTCTCCTTCGACTTAGGAAGGGAGATGTATAGAGATCCTGTTCAGATTGAAACTCTTCAAAATCCAAATTACTGCTTTGCCTTTCATTTGGTTCGCAGACTACAGGAAAAATATTAAAAACATTCTGTCTGGCAAAGTTTGCCAAAGGCTTCTGTCTTTTGTCGTAGTACTCACTCCCAAAATTGCAAGCATGATCAGGTTAAGGCATTTGAAGAAAGAAATAGTTTTGCCTTTAAAAATGTACTTTGCCAATTGAACTTTTCAAGACGTATGGGAATTGAGTCTATCTGTGCCTTGTTTTACCTGCAGGCTATGCAGGAGTTACAATATTATGCATGTTTTGGTATTTCTGATCTATTCCGTTTTCAAACTGTATATGTAGGGCCAGGGCCCAGAATGTACCATGAAAACCCAATAAAATATGTTATAAAAAAAAAAGTACTTTGCAATGTGAACTTTCATAAAGTTTGCTGGATATATTCAAGGAGGAACTTATCTAAAACGTTCCCAGTCGTACGGACAGCTTTAGTGGAAACTGCCAAGGAGTCTACCAGAGGAATGTCTTTCTGAACAAAATGACTGACACCTACCTGAACAAAATCAGTCCAAGAGAACACCAAATATCACTTTCAGGTAGCCTGCTCTGTAGTAAAACGACACTCAAGCTGATATAACCATGCACAGAATTAAGCATTTCTCTCAAAATACTTTAAGCAACTCATCATTAAGCTGCTCAGAACCAACCGGCAGACATCACAAAAACATTCTAGAAATGCATTCAGTAAGATATTGAGTTTTCCGTTAACGCATCATTTCCCCATCTCCATTCTTGACCTCCCCTCACATGTGCCTTAAAAGATCTCCCTGCCATCTCTTTCTCATTCCTCCTTCTCATTCCTCTTTAATCACTTTACCGAGTCTCAGCATGAACCTCTGGTGCTTGTAAACAGGACCACTGACAGCGTTTGTCCGGGAATACTGAGAAGCTGTTTGTGAATATGACATCCTCCCTCAAGTATAAGAAATAATACGACAGGTTGTACAATGGTCGCCAACCATGAATGCCTTTAAGAAAGATGGCGTAAAACACTGCAGTATCTGGGGAGCACCAACACACCCCACAGAAGGAAGCCTCTCAGATGCAAATGAGACATGAGAGTCAAGCAACGACCACATTAAGAACAAACGACAAGTAGAATAGACATAGTTCAGCTAGATGGCATTAGCAAAGGAAGCTCTACGGGCAGCCCCCAATAAAAGCTGAGAGGGTCAAACGGAGTGAGGGAAATGCCAGTACAAAACATGGAAGATCGCAAAGGCGCAAACGCTAAAAATCCAGCAAAGATGCAAATACTGAAAACCCAGCAATACAACAGTATGGAGTAGATTCCACACCACTTGAGCAAGCACCTCTCTCCTCGATTTTAAGAGCCCTATCCATAAACATGCCCAACGTTTCTCACAAGTCAAGACTTACGCACATGTGTGAAAGCTAAATAACGTCACTAATAAAAAGTAAAGGCATGAGAAGGCCCATTTGGCATATAACTCAAGAAATGGGTAAGCAGAAAACTCCCTTTTGGCTTTTATAACTGTAAAAACAATGGTAGTAAATGGCAACAAAACCAATCTTACACCATATCCATTGAATTTTTCAAAGATATGTTTATTAGCATTTTATCACTTATCACAAAATAAATTGGCACATTGTACATCCAGATATACTTAGACGGCTGAGCAAGTTACAGGATCAAAAAGCAACATGCATCTACCCCCCGTCATATCTCAGAAATCCTAAAGGAGTAAGTACAGTTTCTCCAAGAGCAAGAACGGGGAGCAGGTCTGTAGCATCTCAAAACATGTTGTACGTCTGTCTTACTTTTACGAGAGTAGTAATCTAGCCCCTCCAACTGGGAAGGTGTCCTATATCTGGAACAATCAAAACCAGACTTCCAAAAAACATGGAGAACAAACACCGCCTCCCCCCCCCCCCAACTGAACCCTGGCGGCGGCTACCCCAACCCAGCTAGGTTACAATCCTGGGCGTTTCAAGGAGGTTAAAATTGAAACAGGTACATAGCTCTGACTGATGCAGGGCAGACGGCTGACGGTAGTCCCTTTGTGAGAAAAGTTACTAGTGGGCCCCATCTATATTCGAAATTCTTATAATCATCCCTGCATATATCGGCCATCCTTTCAAGGCATAAAAGTTTCCAGAGTCTGGAATGCCATAATGAAATAGCGGGAGCTTCCTTTTCCTTCCATGCGGCCGCTATGGCCACTTTCGCAGCCCCAATGCAGGTCCACATGATGGCCTTATCTGCTTTAGTTTGGTGCTTGAGGGAGGTGTCGCGGAGGCCAAGGAGGGTGTTCGCCATGGAGGTCGGAATAGGGTACCCCAGCATATCCTTAATTTGTGCGAGGATTTCCTCCCAAAAAGGTCTTATCACTGGACAGTCCCACCAAATATGTTGAAAATCGCCTAACAGGCCACAGCCCCTCCAACACATATCAGCCGAGTTGGGAAATATCTTTTTGATCTTGGTAGGGTAGAGGTACCAGTCCAGCATTATTTTTAGGTGGGCCTCCCGCAATTCTATGGAATGGTTGAATTTTGGGATATCTGTTCAGAGCCCCGCCCACTCAATATCCTGAATATCCTGTTGTAATATGTTTTCCCACATGAACATGTAGCAAGGCCTCGGGGTGTGCATAGAGGTGAGGAGATAGTTATACAGAAAGGAGATCACACCTTTCATAGAGTCCACACTTTGTACATACTTCTCAAACTTCGTGAGGGGGCGAGTGGCTGCCTCGTGAATGTGGGGTGTAAGTGCCCAGTGTTTCAGTTGGAGATAGTGATAATATTCGGTATGTTCCAGCCCATAGTCCCTCTTGCAGCTATCAAAGGTGAGGATAAAAAAAAAATAATGCCACTCTTACCCAAAGAGGTGCAACAAACAGTGGTCACTGCGCTAATAATGTCAAGATTAGATTATTGCAATAGTCTGCTTCTCAAGATCCACAAAGGATCGCTGAACAAATTACAAATCCTTCAAAATGCTGCAGCCAGGCTTCTCACAGGCACACCAAAGTTTGAATCGATCTCAGCCAAAATAAAAAAGCTCCATTGGCTTCCGGTCAGGAAGCGTTCTCAGTTCAAGGCGCTATGTCTGGTCTTTAGAGCCCTGCATGGAACTGGGCCGGACTTTCTAAAACAAAGATTTCGCTGGTATACACCAAAAAGAGCTTTGCGGTCTTCTGATGCTAATCTCGCGGTGGTGCCCTGGGTGAAAAAGGTTAACTGGGGCGGCAGAAGCTTTGTTGACAATGCGGCCAAAGCATGGAATGACCTCCCACCTCAACTGAGAAACATGAACAACTCCTAGTTTTTCGTAAGGCACCAGAAACATGGCTTTTCTCAAAATAAACCTGCTTAGAACTACACCGACGTTTGTCTTCAGTCAGGACTTCACACAGCGCCAGGACACCTTCGGGTAACAGTTAGCGCTATATAAGTCCCAATAACATTAACATTAACATTAACATATCATGGTTATGGAAAAGGTGCGTCAATGCTCTGCCGCCTCCCTCTCTCCACTGGTCAAAGGGTCCTTCCTGTAAGGCCAGAGGGAAGGCTGAGTTAAAGTGTATTGGCGTATATGGCGACGGGAAAGTGGTCCACTGGGCGCTATGTGAAATAGAGTCCCATACTTTTAGGGCAGTCCGGGTAGACGTGCTAATGTATGCATTCTCTGGCCGATCCCTCTTGGGTCTCCATATGAGGTCCCAAATCGACCTCCCTGTCACTGCCCTATCCATATGGAGCCAATGCTTCTCCGACTCCCTCTTGGACCACTCGGTCACTACACGCAGCTGAGCTACCTTGAAATAAAGACCAAAGTCCGGAAGTCCCATCCCACCCTCCCCCCGTGGTCGTCTTAAAATGGAGAAGGAGAACCGAGCACGGCCCCCCTGCCAAACAAACCGCAGCACCATAGATTTTAATTTAGGGAGAAAGGCCTTTTCCAGCTCCACTGGGAGAGCTTGAAATAGATGCAAGAGTTTAGGAAGCACTGTCATTTTGACTGCATGAATGCGGCCAAGCCAAGAAATAAAAAGTGGTTTCCACCTTGTGAGATCTGCCTGGAGCCTCAAAAGAGAAGGTGGGAAGTTAGCTGCATATAGCTCCTCTACTCGGGGTGTCAACTGGATTCCCAGGTATTGAAGAGTCCGGGAAGTCCATTGGAGTTGGGTGTATGTCCGGAGGTTCGCAACCTCGGCAGCAGGGATTGTGAGGTTTAGTATGTAGGATTTATCTAAACTCACCTTAAAGCCTGCTACTGCTTCAAATCTTGTGAGTTCTGTTTGGAGTGCAGGTAGAGAGGTAGCTGGATCTGTGAGGGACAGGAGTACGTCATCAGCGAAAAGGGATATTTTATGCAGTTCTCCACTAAAAGGGATGCCCTTTATCTCAGGAGCGGCGCGGATGGCTATGGCTAGTGGTTCTATACTGAGAGCAAACAGGAGGGGTGACAGAGGGCACCCCTGGCGGGTACTCCTAGTCAGGGGGAAGGGAGGCGACAAAATCCCATTTACCTGTACTCTCGAGCGGGGTTGGACATAGTTAGCCCGTATCATATTGATAAATTTGCCCACGAAGCCAAAGGACTTGAGTGTAGTGAAGAGAAACGCCCAGTCCACCCTATCGAATGCCTTCTCGGCATCTAATCCCACCAATACTGCCGGGATGCGTTTTTTAGTAGCTTTTTCGATTAGGTGGACAATACGCCTGGTGTTATCATGAGTTTGGCGACCTTTGATAAAGCCAGATTGATCCGGGTGGATGAGAATCGGCATGAGGTCGTTCAGTCGGGCCGCGAGGATAGCTGAGTACAATTTCGCATCCAAATTGAGAAGGGCAATGGGACGATACGAAGTGCATATCTGAGGATCCTTCCCTGGTTTCGGAATCACTGTGATCACAGCTTCCGCCATCGAGGAAGTGACCGAGCCCGCCTCCGCTATGGCGTTAAAAAGGCGGGTGAAATGGGGAATGAGGTCAGGGGCAAAGGTTTTATAGAAATGGGCTGTATACCCATCAGGGCCTGGGGCTTTCTGTAGTTTGAGGGATTTAATGGCTGTAGCCACCTCCTCGGTCGTTATAGGAGCCATCAGTCTGTCATTCCAATCTTGGGAGACCTGAGGAAGTTGCAGTGTCTGTAGGTAATTACTTTGTGCCTCTAAGTCCCGTGGTTCCCCCGTATATAGGCGACCGTAAAAGGCGCCAAATATGTCGGCCTTCTCTGTGTCTTTGTGGGTCAGTTCCCCTTGTCCATCTCGTATGCCCCCTATATATTCCCGCTCCCGCTTTTCCTTCAGTTGTCGAGCTAAGTGTCTACCTATTTTGTTTCCTTGTGTGTAGGAGAGTTGTCGGAGTTTCAGGAGGGTGTGCTCCGCGCGGTTGTTATATATGGCCTTAAGTTTCCCCCTCAGCGCTGTGAGTGTGCGAAGAGTCAGTCTAGTGGGCTTGTTTTTATGGATTCTCTCTGTGGTAGATAGTTTGGCCTCTAGATCTGTTCGCTCTTTGACTCGGCGTTTGTTTAACTCAGAGTTAAGAGCAATACAGCGGCCTCTAAAAACTGCCTTAAAGGCATCCCAATTATTAAACATAGATGTGGCTTCAGGTGTATTCCTGATGAAGAAATCTGTGATTGTATCTCTCAGTTACGTACAGAGAACCCTGTCCCTCGTGAGGGAGACCGGGAAATACCATTTGGGGGATGTGGGTGGCAGATTGCCCCAGGACAGGCCAATCGAGACAAGACAGTGGTCAGATATGGAAAGCGGGAAGATCTTGGCCTCCCATAAGGCCCCCATTAGAGTTTGGCTAATGAAAATGTAATCGAGCCGGGAGTATGTGTGATGCACATGTGAGTAGAAGGTATAATCTCGTGTCTGGGGGTATAGGGTCCGCCAAGCGTCTCGAAAGCCCATGTCGTGCATCTGCTGTTTAGTCTCTGTGGGGAAGACGCTAGACTCTTGGCGATGGGTGTGTGTGCTATCTATGTCCGCCTGCCACGTGAGGTTAAAATCCCCTAAAAGGAGTGTCGGTCCCTCCGCGAAATCCTGAATCTTCCCTAGAAGCATTTGAAGGAAAGCGGCCTGCCCTGTGTTGGGTGCGTATGCCGAAATGAAGGTGCAGAGTTTACCCATCAGGGCACCTTTGACCATTATCCAACGTCCCTCCTTATCTGATTTGGTATCTGTGGGTTGGAATTTCGTTGAAGTATGAAAGAGGATCGCGGTCCCCCGGTGTTTGGTGAGTGCAGAAGCTCTATATATTAATGGGTAGCTTTTGTGGCGGAGACGGGACTCTTCTGCTCTTTGCAGATGTGTCTCTTGTAACGCTATTACGTCAAGGTGATGGTCAGCGATATATTTCCAGACTTTCTGCCGTTTGTGAGGCGAATTGAGGCCTTTGACATTCCAAGAGCCTACTGTTATTACCATTGGGTCTGCGTCACCCCTCCCAGCCTTCTCAGGCCATCTTGTGGCAACCCCTTGTGGACCGCAACATAGCCCCTACTTGAAAAGAGACAGAAGTGGACCTGATGTGTAACCCCCAACCCAATCCAAGCGCAGTTGTAGGAATGAGCGTTAAAAAGCCGCCACCAGACTCCCTCCCCCCACCATACCCCAGACCCCAAAACCCTAAACATAACAAAACATATACAACAATAACGTCCCAAGTGTCGGATCGATGGAAAGTCACCGGCTGCAGGTTACTGAACCCGCGTGTGTGGGTGGAGGTACGATAGGTCCGAGGTCCCGGCCCGCCCCTCCCCCGGACCTGTTAAGGAATGTCGGTCACCCCATCTGCTCAAGTTGAGGGCCTCGTCCAGGCCTAGCGGTCAAGTTCCTCCTGTTAGCACGGGGGAAGGGTCATGCTTGCGTGTGACTATGGACCGAGCCATGTGGCACGGTGTAGTGGGTGTCACTCCATCTTACTATTTTGGACTCCAGCAGTTCCTACCCATGTCTATGTATCTATGGGCGATCAGCGTATAGCAGCATTGAAGTCGTAAAGAGTCAACATGTGCTTGTAAAAATCCCAAAAGCAATGTGGAGCAGACAGGTGTGTCACCAGCTGAAGAATCTGGGCTCCCATTCGGCAACTGCACCTCCTTGGCCGAGTCAAAATCGTCCCTCTCATTCCGCCTTCCCAGTAGGAAAGGTGGCTGGTGTGGTAGTGAGGTCCCGGTTATTTGTGATTTCCTCGAGAGCTTGTAGACCACTGTGAGGTGAGGGAGCTGGTAGTCTGCGTGGTTCGTTGTTTGCCCTGCGGTTGTTCAGTGTCTTCTGTTGAAAGACCCAGTAAGTCTAATCCCTCCTTCAGATCCACCACATGTCTCTGCTTGTTGTGATATTCAAAGCTTAATCCAAAAGGATAGGTCCAGCGGTATCTAACCTTATCTTCACGTAGCTTGGAGGTGATGGGCCGAAATTGTTGTCGTCTGATCAGTGTTGCGGGAGCCAAATCCTGGTAGACGGAACAAGAGTAGTCCTGAAAAGACACTGTGCCTTTCTTACGGGCCGCAAGGAGTACCACCTCTTTCACCTTATAGGAGTGGAACTTTGCGAGAACATCTCTTGGTCGTTGTCGTCCTCCCGTCGTCAGGTTTCCGACCCGATGTACTCTCTCGAGTTTGATCTTGAGTGTCTGAGGGCTGAGGATCTCCGCAAAAAGGCCCTCCAAGAAAGCCTCGAGGTCTGGCCCCTCCGCCCCCTCCTTAAGGTCTCGAATCCGTATGTTGTCTCATCGCGCTCGGTTTTCCAGGTCTTCCGCTTTCAACTGGGCCTGGCGGAGCTGGTCTTGGAGGGTGAGTACAGTGTCATGCTTCTCGGAGGCGCGCTTGTCCGTTTCTTGGGCCCGTGTTTCCAGGTCGATCACTCTAGTGCCCACAGAGTCCACATCGCGTTGAAGATCTGTCATCCGTGTAGTAAGATCGGACTTCAGCTGATCCATTGAGGTTTGGATGTCTTGACTCAGCTCTTTGCGCAATTCCGCTTTAAAGTCTCGTAGTGAGGACATCAGATTTTCCTTGGTAAGGGACATGGTGGACGTCTCTATGTCGTGGTCGGAAGCCCGGTGTTTGTCAGCTGGCGGGAAGAAGCTCGAGACCTTGTTCGTCGCTCTGGCAGTCGTCTTTTTCGGCGGCATAGGAGCTGACCCTACCTGGTGTTTACTGGTGTGGCGGAGAAGGGTTGAATTGGTGGACCTGAATGATACCGCTGCTCGGGGGTGTACAGCAGCCACGTTTGACTAGACTCTGCTGAACTGTGGTCAATTTAGGGCGATTGTCCATATTGTAGCTAAAGGGTAGCAGACGGCGAGCTACGTGCGGTGGAGGCCCATCACATGATTCGCATAGCAGGGGATGGCACGAGTGAGACGACCTCTGGCATGATTGCGCCGCACTAGCTCAGTTCAGGCATCAGGTGCAGGTCTCCCCGGAAGGATGGCAGGCATGTCTGCATGTAGGGCCTGTAGTGGGGGCATTTCCGTTCCTCGCCTGACCGAAAGCCTCCCAGAATGTCCCCGTCCGGAGCTGAGGAGTAATGGAGCAGATGTACGTAGGCCTAGGTCGGCTCTGTTCGTTTTCAGCGGTAGGAAATGGCGCCTGCGTTAGTGATTGGCCGCCATTTTAGGGTCAGGCGCGTCGTGGCAAGAGTTTGCAAATGTCCGCCAGACGTTTTCTACCCCTCACCAGGTGCGGGTCCGCAAGTTATCGCCCCCGCTCAGGAGGGCGTCTCTCTGGGAAGCCTCCGAGAGACCGCACCGTCCCACTCCCGCACCCTCCCGGGAATCGGGAGTTCAGCGTATCGTCACTCCGTCTGCCGGGCTCCCCAGTGAACTGCTCACCTTAACTCCTGTATAACCGCAGGGGGGGTCTGGTCCTGATTGCGTGGGGTGTCTGGAGGCCTCTGTCGGGAGCGATCGTCACAGCTCACTGGTGAGTACGCCTGGGGAAATGGCGGCCGCCATGTTTCTTCGCGCCCAGGCCTCCACGCGCGATCGTCAAGCGGCGTTCAGGAACGATTCTGGAGATCGATCAACGGATCATCCTCCGCACCGGTCCCTCGTACAGCACAGGATCGCCTTCGATGTAGGTAAGGCTTTGATTTGCAGCAATTTCAGGTCCGGGACAGTAGCGGAGCTCGGGAGCCGAAACGGATTACGTCCGTTCGGCCATCTTGCCCGGCCACGCCCCCATCCATTGAATTTTTAAACAGACGCACAAGAACCCTTCTTTTGAATCATTTTCAACTTTAAGAAAAATTGTCTTTTTATTTTAAATTCTGGCATGGAAGCTGAACAATCTTACCTCATTATCAGATGATACATGGATGATCTTTCCAGGTGGACCAGGGGGGCCTGGTATCCCAATGCCATCACGCCCAGGCTCTCCCTATAAACAAAGGCAAGCATTCCATTATGAAAGGCATTTTGTTGTAACAACTACACTAAAAGGAATATAAATTCCACTTCCTGGTGGCCTATGCTACACTCCATTCGTTCATCCACAGTTTTAAAGCATTCTCATATAGCTGACCTGCTAACATTTCAGACAGGTCACAATGTAGGGAGCCACTCTGTGGAACAGAAAGATCAGATCTGGCTCGAATGCACACAAGTTGTAGAAAAGCCTCCATCATGCTTGTAGGAAGTCCAAAAAGGTGCATGTCCTGTCAGATAGTTCTAGCTAACTCTTCATGTAACTATGGAGATTTAAGACAGACTCCACAGGTATGCACACCACGTTAAGACGACCCTACATACACCCATTAGACACTCAATTTTCCCTTTCATGTACAACTTAATTTAACATAAGAATGTAATACTTGACCAAGTATTAGCATCACCATTGATGGTCATGTATTTTATTTTGTAGTACATTTCAGGAAATAGTAAATTTGTTAATTTCACCACAATGGCCATGGGTTTGAAATAATGCTGCCGCCCATACATTTTTGGTTTCAGGGGCCATATGTATTTACTCATTTTACAAAGTTCAAACATGCGGTAATTATGGAACGCTCTACCACCTGACAGTGTTGAGACTAAAAGATATGTATTAAGATGCAAGCATTACTCACCCGCTCACCCTGTTCTCCTTTCTGGCCCTGTGTACCGTATGAGAAAAATAAAATAATCAGCATATAGTAGGTTCACACAATTTTGCGACACAAAGATCATTTAAAGAGGCAGGAAAGAGAATCGACTTGTTTTATATGAAGCATTGCTTGCCCATCTCCACTGACACTGCTCAGAACTCCACTGCAGTGCACTGTGGGACGTGTTTGAAGTAGAGCTGGAGTGACGTTTCTGCATTATTGTTTGGGGGAAAATATCTTTATTGGTTTTTGTATTATCAACAGAGTCATGCAGAATATGTGCCAGAATAATAACATAGCAATAAAGAAAACATCAAAACATTGGTAATAGTCACTGGTAGGTGGGGCTATATGAGACATAGTACCTAGCAGGGGCACCCAACCCGCCTCGGTTTCAAGTGTGGAAATACCATATGTGGTGCTTTGCATGTGTGAAAAGAAACTATAACTAGAAAAGACCCAGATGTAGGTCGAGGGGAGTAACAACTATGGGCCCGATTCACAGAACTAACTTAAGACAAAATCCTAAACTTACTACCATTTTGGTATTCACAGAAGGCACTTACTCATTTTGGTATTCACAGAAGGCACTTACTTACTCATTTTGAGTAACTTACTCATTTTGTGTAACTTACTCATTTTGGTATTCACAGAAGGCACTTACTCATAAATGAGTAAGTGCCTTCTGTGAATACTAAAATGAGTAACTTACTCATTTTGTGTAACTTACTCATTTTGGTATTCACAGAAGGCACTTACTCATTAATGAGTAAGTGCCTTCTGTGAATACACAAATGAGTAAGTTACTCAAAATGAGTAAGTTACTCAAAATGAGTAAGTTACTCATTTTGGTATTCACAGAAGGCACTTACTCATTTATGAGTAAGTGCCTTCTGTGAATACCAAAATGAGTAAGTTACACAAAATGAGTAAGTTACTCATTTTGGTATTCACAGAAGGCACTTACTCATTTATGAGTAAGTGCCTTCTGTGAATACCAAAATGAGTAAGTTACACAAATGAGTAAGTTACTCAAAATGAGTAAGTAAGTGCCTTCTGTGAATACCAAAATGAGTAAGTGCCTTCTGTGTATACCAAAATAGTAGTAAGTTTAGGATTTTGTCTTAAGTTAGTTCTGTGAATCGGGCCCAAAGGGTTTGAGCGCTTCCATGCTGGTTGGGGCAGATAGTGTCGTGGATGTCCGGGTTCGGTGGAACGGTGAAAGGGAGAAGCGGAGAGCAGTCTCTGCCAAAGAGATACAGTGTCCTCAAGCAGGGAGGTTGGAAGCATAGGAATTTCAATTTCGAGAGATAGTCCATCAATGGTTGCCAGAAGGGAATCTTTTCTCAGTTTGGGAGAGTTTACGAGATAGATACTCCATCACCAGGATCTGCCAGAGTCGGTGGAACCAGGATGGCATTGGGGGGGAGTGGGGTTCCAAGCGCTTCCTGCATAGTGCGAGCAGCTGTTTAGCGGCCCAGTCATGCTGCATGTCAGTGCCCAATCTGCATGAGTCAACCATCTAGGCTGGTTATGTTATGTTAGTAAAACTTATTGAGCGCACAAATACTCGGAGGTGTCTTGGCGCTAGGACAGAGGTAAGCCCAAGAAGAAGGATCTAATTCTGAAATAGCCATGTTTTGAGACCCTTTCTGAAAGAGGTTAATGAGCTAGCATTTCTGATATCGATTGGAAGCGTATTCCATAGTTTTGCTGTGCCATAAGAGATACTTCGGCTTCCCCAGCATGCGGTTCGGATCCTTGGAACCCTCATAAGTCTGGCGCCGGAAGAGCGTAGCTGTCTGACCGGGTGCTACCAAGAAAAGAGATTTTTGAGAAACGTTGGTCCGGAGTTGTTCAGGGCCATGTAAGCTAAGCATAACGCCTTGAACTTAACACGATACGCTACCGGAAGCCAGTGGAGTCTTCGAATTCCCTTAGCTACTGACTCGTATTTAGGGACATTCAGTAGTAGTCTTGCGGCAGCGTTTTGTATCATCTGGAGTTTTTTAAGGCATTGCTTCTGCATATTCAGGTAGAGTCCGTTGCAGTAATCTAACTTAGACTACACGAGTGTGGTCACTACCGTTCTTTTGGAGTCGGCGGGTATATAAGGTAAGATCTTCTTCAATTTCTTAATCAGGAAATGGGAGGTGGACACAATAGCATTGGTCTGCTGAGATAAGGTGAGTTTATTATCAATTAGCACCCCCAGATTTTTCGCCTTATGAACAGGTTTTGGCAGTTCCCCCATTTCCACCGGCCACCAAAGGTTGTCCCAACTGGGTTGCATATTCCCAAAGATCACCACTTCGGTTTTCTCAGTGTTTAGTTTGAGACAATGCTTTCCCATCCACCTGTTTATTTCCATCATGCAGTTTTGAAACTGCAAGGATGGGGGGGCTTGATCTGTGTGCGCTGCCACCACAATCTGGGTGTCATCAGCGTATGACATGATACTAAAGCCGAAGTCTTGGATCAAAGGGGCGAGTTCTAATACATATACGTTGGAAAGTGCTGGGCTGAGTGACGAGCCCTGTGGGACTCTGCAAGGAAGGACATAAGGTGTTGATTGAAACTGGCCAAGCGTCACTGTTTGTCTTCTATTCTTCAGAAAGGAGGATAGGAAGGCCAGTGCCATACCCTTAACCCCTACCATTTCCAGATGCAGTTGCAGTAGGTTATGATCCACAGTGTCAAAAGCCGCCGACAGATCGAGGAGGATGAGAGCGGCAACGCCCCCTCTGTCCAGGGGGGGTTTTATGCCGAGAACCAGGGTAGCGGGGTCAACTGGGAGGGTGTTCGACCCGGCTTCCTGGGCACCAGGACACTCAGGGGTAACTGCTCTCCAATCGCAACAACTGGAGTGTTCCCCACTGGTGTCCTGGGGCCTCAGTACTAGTGGACCCAAAACTGGATAACCAAGTACTCCTCTCCAGCACTTGACTCTCTCAGGGTAGCGAGACAGAGCAGTCCAAGGCTTACTCAAGGAGGTGAGGTGGGGTTAGACATTCAGAATACAGTGCACACCGTACTACCAGCTGATAAACTCAATGTCCAGTCAATGCTTTACTTTTTATAAAAGAAAAGTACTTTAATACACACAGGATAATTATACTACACATAAAACTAGGATAAACAGTGAAATCTAGATGTCTCTACAACGCTCTGGGCCAGAGTTCTGACTCCAAACAGTATTATAGCACCTAGACGCCAAGCACTATAAAAACACAGTTAACATGAAAACACACAATTAGCATTGCATATTACAGACCATGTTTCACAGGGCCGCTCTCATTCGTTAGAGCCTTGATACCAATCTTTGGATTGAAAGGATATAGTTTCAGCATATGATGTGAAGTCAAAGGTTCTTGATCAGCCCCATAACCCCCACCCAAAGCAACAGAAGTGCCCTCCCGTCCAGAGTGAGGACACTGCTCTAGTGGCGTCAGGGATCTGACCACAGGTGCCTGATGTCTTGGCACAGTTTACTGGAGTCCCACTAGTTCAGTAGCCACTGGCTAGCTGTAGGAGGGTAGTGGCTGGACAGAGTGCCAGTTCACCCTGATACCCCCAGAGATCACAAAAAGAAAGGTGGGGGCCTGTTTCACTGGCCTCTATTCCCAGCTGCTGCTTGTACAGGCTCCCACAGTGCAGGGGAGGAGCTTAGAGGGAATTTGATCTCACCTTCAAGGACTAGAATCAAGCTTCCCCCTCTCTGGCTCCCTTGATGTGCTGCAAGCTTCCTTTCCACACCAGCTTCCTTGATGTGTCGCAAGCTTCCTTTCCACACCAGCTTCCTTGATGTGCCGCAAGCTTCCTTTCCACACCAACTCCCTTGATGTGCTGTAAGCTTCCTTTTCACACCTTGGGCAGCTGTCTGCAATTTCCTTGTTCAAAAGCGCACGCTCCACAAGTCTCACATAAATAGCTGGTCTTTTCCCATGCTGCTGATGCCCTGGATTCTCATTGAACTCTTGGCAGCAGACTCCATCCGTCACAGAGAAAACGTCCTTAAGTTCCAGAGGCAGTGAGCAGTGTCTTATCTCCTGCCTTCACACTGCGGGTTGCGCCTGGCTATCTTTAGACGGACCTGGTGTGGCCGCCTCTTCAGTCATAGACCAGTCTTGAACAACAGCTGACCACTCAGGCCAGACTTTTATCACCTCTGATTGATAGGCTCATCCAATCAGAGGGTCTGCTACTTTTGCATCCTGAATACACCTCCAATCACAAACCATTCATGGCATGTTCAATGCATGGCTAAAGCATGCACAATTACCCTCCATGTTTCCTGGTACCAGCCTGTGCAAATCCCTAAAGAGAAATTTTAATTAACTCCAGACCAGGAGGCACTGACCAGTGGGGGAGGGTCCTCTTAGCAGAGTTAGTGCAGCTAAACCCAGATAAGAGCTGAGTGTCTACCCCAGCCCACCAGGCCTTTCCAAGGAAATGGGGAGGGGCACGTGGGGAGCTGGGATGTCCAGCAGAACAGCTTGCATTCCTCACACTGGCTCAGCTCACCATTCTTCCCCAGTACACCCACAGGCTCTCAAACACGTCAGGTAGACAAAGGCAACAGGACCACAGGCATGGCAGACTGCACAGACTTGGTCAGGAGGGTGCCTAGGGACTCACCCCTCCTGACTATAGATTTATTGCTGCCACCACTGTCAGTCTACCCCAGCCTGGATAGAGAGGGCAGTAGCCACTCTCTGAAAAATAGGGGTGCACTAGGCATGCCCCCTCGACCTCAGAGCCAAGCTCTAGGGTCTCAATCCATGTAAACAGGGAGACCCTCAGTGGACATATATGATTGTCATGCTCACTGAGGTAGGGATCTAGAAACCATACAGTAGCTTTTGAGTGACTTGCCTGGAGATTAGCATAAGGCAGGGGAAGCACTCTCTCTAGAGACATGCAGGAGACTTCCCGTCCCAACAGAGGGGGTAGCCTAAGACTCTTTTGATGTGGCCTAGGATCTCCTTCCAGTATGTTTGACCACCAAATGTGCAGGAACGTGCCCGTAGCAGTGCAGCAGCGCCAACATGTCTAGGGGGTGGCTGGGTACATGCAGGAGAGCCTAACGGGGGTCAGGTACCATTTGGCCATGATCTTGAGGTCCAATTCTCTGTGGGGCATACTTCTGTGGATTCTGGGGATGTCTCTCCAAAGGCCGTCCCATTGTTTGTCTGTGAATGTGCATCCCAAGTCGTCCTCCCTGTGTGTTTGATACAGGTGTTAGATACAAGGTTTGGATTCCTGGATTGTGGCATAGGGTTGTGAGATTAGACCTTCGGTGCCCTCGAATGACCTGAGCAGCCTCTCGAACGAAGTGAGGGTTCGCGTGGCTGCTTGTGCATTGACGGGGTGGAGAGCCCAGTGGCGCAGCTGGTAATGTTGAAGGCGGGTAGTTTCTGGGATCTGGAAATCCTGTTTACACTGCTCAAAGGTTTTGATAGTTGGGCCTTGAAAGAGGTCGCTTACAATCCTACAGTCTCCTTGTGACCAGGTCTCGAATGACTTGGGGTCAAGTTCTTGGAAGAAATCTGGGTTGCCGACCAGGGGAGAGTTAGGTGAGGGGAAGGTGATGAGACCTTGCCTCACTGCTATGCAATCCCAAATTTCGAACACAGTCCTGGTTGGCATAGCTATGTATGCGCTGTGGAGGCGGCTCTGTTTTGGTAGCCATGTTAAGTCCCCAGCGACCTGCAGGCTACAGCGCTATCCATGTGTAGCCATGTCTTTTCCCTCTCTTGCACCACCCATCTCCTTTTGAGAAGGCGAGGTGCAGGAGCTTATTGGAGATGTGTGGTTTCACTCCACCCACATAAAGATGCACAATTTGTTTTGGAGAGCTTGAATGTCAGCCTCGGGTATCAAGGCTGGGAGGGACTGAAATAAGTAATGTGCCCGGGGCAGTACACATTTTGATCACGTTAATGCATCCTAGCCAGGAAATGTAAAGGGGTTTCCAACTCCTGAGGTCCTCCAGGATGTAGCAATATTGGGGCGGCCAGTTTGTTTTTGTCCAGTCTTCAAGTCGGGGTTATGGTGAGGCCCAGGTATCGAATGGAGTTGGGTGAAAGGAGGCCAACGACTGGAGGTGGGGGAGTTGGTCCCTGCCTCATGCTCCACTCTATCCTGAAGGAGGGGGGGGAGCATAGGCCGTTGAGGTGGATAAAAGCAGACGGTGGCAAATATGCTGCCATGATTCTATCGACATTTTTGGGCCTGAGTAGGAGTTTGTGGTAAACGTAATGGGGCAACCCGGTGTCCCTCAGAACCTGGGTATACGTATTATAAAGGAAAAAATGGTTCTGTCGGGGTATCAATTACTTCGGAAAAGTAGCAACAGCTTACTTATAACCAATATGAACGATTTACAAAGAAAACCAATAAAGATATAACACACACCAAAATTTTGAATCAATAATATATTAAGAAAAATCAAATAATAAAGGCTGTCGCAATTTACAATTTCAATTGCAATGTGAAGAAGGTGACTGTGGTGAAACAGTGACATGTGGTGTATTCATCACCATTCACCACATGTCACTGTTTCACCACAGTCACCTTCTTCACATTGCAATTGAAATTGTAAATTGCGACAGCCTTTATTATTTGATTTTTCTTAATATATTATTGATTCAAAAATTTTGGTGTGTGTTATATCTTTATTGGTTTTCTTTGTAAATCGTTCATATTGGTTATAAGTAAGCTGTTGCTACTTGTCCGAAGTAATTGATACCCCGACAGAACCATTTTTTCCTTTATAATGAGTAGGAGTTTGTGCAGTACCGCTGTTAGGAAGGCCCAGCTGACCTGGTCAAAGGCCTTTTCTGCACCTAAGGATAGGAGCAGGGAGGGAATGTTGTGTTTGTGTGCCTTTTCCATCACGTGAAGCAGGTCGTAAATGTTGTCTGATCCCTGGTGGCTGTGGATAAAGCATACTTGGTCGGGATCAATTAGGCTGGGAAGGAGATGTTCTAAGTGTTGAACAACAATTTAGGGGTCGATTCCGATCTTGGTCGGTAGGGCTCCGAACGCGATCCGTCCGGAAAAAGTACGAGCCGTACGCATGTTCTCCGACCGACTCGTACAGCTGTACGAGCGAGCAAGTACGATGCGAAGAATGCGAAATCGCCGACCGACTCGTTTCCGGGTTCGAACCGCTCCGTACGACTCGGTCGCAGACGAACCGTACCGCGCAATGGAGTCGATTTCCGACCGAGCCAGTACAATGCACGGTTCGGACAGCCGGATCGAGTCGGAGTCTCCGGGACGAAAAAGCTCCGGGAAGCGGACTTTGGGGGTCCGTGCCGGACCCCCTTCACCCGTAGCCTAACGAGTCGAACACAGGGGGGGACCCAAGGGTCCCCCCTACACATGCATGTACGGTGCGGATGGCACCAACGCGTACCCACTGCAGGGGGTGCCCTTTTGCGAGACGTACCTATTCAGCTTCTGCGAGGCCATGCACGCGTCGTATGACCGGCTCCCATTGACTTCAATGGGAATCCGACCGAGCCGAGTCCGTCAGCATGCGGCAGCATCGTACTCGCTCGGTCGGACTCCAGGGGTACGGCTCGGTCGGAAAACACTCCGGATCCGGCTCGGTCGGAGGGCTTTCCGACCCAGATCGGAATCGACCCCTTAGACTTTGCTATAAGGCAGTAGGAGGTGCATTTGGTGGTTTTTCTGCCAGGTTTGGGGATGAGTACCAATTCCGCCAGGCACATCATGAGAGTCAGGCTTGTGGCAGGGGTAAAAGGAGTTGAATAGTGGGGTGAGGTCTGAATTTTCTTGTATGGCGATCTTTTCAATTATAATTTATCAACTGTTTATTGTTAAGTAAATATCTCTAGCTAAATAATCATGACAAATTTAATATTTACTTACTTGTGCCACACAGTACATCACTCTACCCTTTGATCTGCTGCAAAATGTTACTCTGTTGTTGATTCTCTATCACAGGTGAACCAAAGGGGCTTCAGTGTCATATTTTCCTCAATAATAATGACTGCACAGTTGGTATTCGATTCTCTTGTAAGGTTAGTGATTAAGGTATTATTTTATGATGCATGGTTCGTGAATTTTGAGCATTATTTTCTTATGCATCTTTTGGGTGTGGAGAGGCACTACCAAGAATATATATTTTGTGTGTGTTGGGGCATTTCCCTGTAATCTGTAGTTAGTGTTTTATTGCATTCCATTCTCATAATATGGTTAGAAATAGTGTGTAGTAGTTTGTCACTGTCTTACATGACCAGGTCCAGGCGCAAGCAGGAGTTACTGGGCCCAACTGTAGAGGTGGAGGCCTTTTACTCCTAATGTCCCATGGAGCCTGGCTATTTATGTGCTCTGAGTAAATGGGCCATGTACTACCCTTTCAGGACTAGACTCAGTGGTAGCATCGGTCGAGCATTCCAAGGCTTCTTGGGGGAGGTAGGTGCAAGGTTTACACAGACAAAAGAATCAAAATGCGCTCAGCAACCCCAATAAATAAATGTCCTTCCAAATACTTGCTTTAATGAAAAAGTTAGTTTTTTGTATATGAACACAAAGTGAAATACCAATAATATACACAGTCTTCGTATGGCCGGCACTCTAGCGTTGCCCAGGCAAGATCCTGAGTCTTACTCTCCGGGTCACTAACTATGATTATTCCCCAGTCAAGCGAGGCAACATTCAGGCTAGGCCTGCTACGAGGTATGAGACTTAGAAGTTCCATGATGGCTTTCAAAGTCAAAGTGACTAACGGCTGTAGCACTATAGTCAGAGCAGGTTCCCCTGTGGGCTCTACGGCCCAGTGATCCGTCTTACCCGCTCCCCCTGGTGTTGCAACACGGAAGGCTTAAGAGCGTGTCAGCAGCCTGGAGGCGTCTGGTGATTTGGTTTCCCCATCGATGTGGGCAGGCGCTTGGTGATGAGCAAATGTCTCATTGCTACATGCAAGTCTGCTAAACGGTGCACAGACATAATATCGAGTTTTTTTTTTCGGAGTACAAAAATATCGAGTTGGAAATATCAAAGGGACTGAATATCGACATCAAGAATATCGGTGACCAGAATATCGACATGAAGGTAAGAAATATCGTTTTTGTTAATATCGAAGTCAGTAATATTGTTTGTAAAAATATCGTTGTTAATAATATCGATGTTTATATTAGTGTTATGTATTTTAGTATGTATTTTAAATGTATGTGTTCTATATTTTATGATAAGTATTGTATTTTTTTTTTTAATATATGTATTACATTTTTAGAAGTTATTAATGTTTTTAAACGTAAATTTTGCGTTTTAGTTCCGGAGCAGGTTGTGGGTTTATAGGGGAATAGGGTGGGAAGTAATTTAATTATAGTAAATTTTATAATAATTTTTAGAAATTATTAATTAATTTTAATTAAATTTTGCGTTTTAGTTCTGTAGCGGGTTGTGGGTTTATAGGGGAATAGGGTGGGAAGTAATTTAATTAGAGTAAATTTAATAATAATTTTTAGAAAATATTAATTATTTTTAATTAAATTTTGTGTTTTTATTCCGTAGCGGGTTGTGGGTTTATAGGGGAATAGGGTGGGAAGTAATTTAATTATAATAAAGTAATTATTAATTTTTATTTATTGGTATTGATAATTAATTTATTGTTAATTAATTATTAATTGGTAATTAATTCTTATCAATTGATTAATTGATAATTATATTAATTGTGTTAATTTTTTTAGGAGCGGGTTGTGGGTTTATAGGGGAATAGGGTGGGAAGTAATTTAATTTTAATAAAGTAATTATTAATTTTTATTTATTGTTATTGATCATTAATTTATTGTTAATTACTTATTAATTGGTAATTAATTTTTATCAATTGATTAATTGATAATTATATTAATTGTGTTAATTTTTTAGGAGCGGGTTGTGGGTTTATAGGGGAATAGAGTGGGAAGTAATTTAATTATAATGAAGTAATTATTATTTTTTTGTTATTATTTATAAATAGATTATTATAAACTAATTATTAATTGGTTATTTAATTAAAAAAATTATTTAATTGATAAGTATGTTAATTTAAACCCTCTGCTATCCAACACTTTCCCAACAGTTACACTCTCTGGAGTGGGAATAGTAATTTTTACCACTACGCTATCCAACACTTTCCCTACTGTTGCACTCTCTGGAGTGGGAATAGTAATTTTTACCACTACGCTATCCAACACTTTCCCTACTGTTGCACTCTCTGGAGTGGGAATAGTAATTTTAACCCCTTCACTATCCAACACTTTCTCTACTGTTGCACTCTCTGGAGTGGGAATAGTACTTTTTACCCCTACGCTATCCATCACTTTCCCTACTGTTGCACTCTCTGGAGTGGGAATAGTAATTTTTACCCCTTCGCTATCCAACACTTTCCCTACTGTTGCACTCTCTGGAGTGGGAATAGTAATTTTTACCCCTACGCTATCCAACAATTTCCCTACTGTTGCACCTACTGGAGTAGGAATAGTAATTTTTACCCCTACGCTATCCAACACTTTCCCTACTGTTGCACTCACTGGAGTGGGAATAGTAATTTTAACCCTACGCTATCCAACACTTTCCCTACTGTTGCACTCACTGGAGTGGGAATAGTAATTTTTACCCCTTCGCTATCCAACACTTTCCCTACTGTTGCACTCACTGGAGTTGGAATAGTAATTTTTACCCCTACGCTATCCAACACTTTCCCTACTGTTGCACTCACTGGAGTGGGAATAGTAATTTTTACCCCTACGCTATCCAACACTTTCCCTACTGTTGCACTCTCTGGAGTGGGAATAGTGATTTTATCCTCTCCGCTATCCAATATTTTCTCTACTGTTTTAGTTAATGTAGTGTATAATGTATTTTAAAAAGATTAAAAATATTAATTTTTTTTTATTTGTTATATATATTTTTATCTATATTATTGGTGTTTGTGTATATATATGTATTTATAATTTTTAATATGTTTTCTAACAATTTATAAGTTATTAAAATAATTATTTATAAATATTAATAAGTATATATATTATATTTTATATATATATGTTTAATTTATTTTTACATTATATGTATTATATATAATTTTAAACATTTTAAAATAATTTTAACTATGTTTCTTTTAATTATATGTATTATTTACTTTATTTTACATTATTTTTTAAACATTTAAAAAAACGATATTTTTAACAACGATATTTTTGACAACGATATTTTTTTTTCTGTATTTTTGTTCTTACCATTATGTAGATAGGGCTTCGATATTCTTGACATCGATATTTTTGTGTCGATATTTTTGTACCTCGATATTCTGACTGTCGATATCCTGTCAGTGATCCCTGCTGAACGTCCCCATCGGTTCTCTCGTTGGGCGGTATGTCCTCCTGATCCCGGCAGTAGGTCTTGGACGGCTTCTGGTCTCTGATGGCAAAGTAGATGTTCTGGTTACACGGGTTGCAACCAGCTATGCTGCACCTTTGCACACCGCACAAGAGCAATGGCCCTTTCTCTGGTCTGTGGGCCCCACTCATCACAGGTGCGTCGCAAACAGTGTAACACAGGGAGACCGACCTCTCAGGTCACAGCACTGCACAGGGTGATGGCCCTAATCGGTCACAGCAATGCACCAGCGAGACGGCCCTTAATCTTCAAGATAGCTCCACCTGGCATATGGGGTTGCCGATTTGCGCGGAACATGGACAGATCTTGAGTGGTGCTGCAGTCCCGACTACACTGTGAATGTCACACTTTGTTTAATGGGTCCACTTGACAGGATCCCCCTCCTCACAGGGTCCTCTGATCTCAGCAGGAAGGCAGGTGCTGGTGCTTCAGGCTCCAGGGAAGTGGTCTTCATTTTCCTGGGTGATGTCGGCTCACCCAGCTGGGAGGCTAGCAGACCTTTGTCCCCAGCCCTGGTCACAACAGGCAGAAGTTGTGCTGAGCTTCTCCAGAATGATGTATAGCCATAATTGGACTAGTTGACCATTTGATAACTAGGAAGACTCGAGCTCCCTTTTTCATAATCTGTTTCCAGACACAGTTGTGATTTCGCATCTCAATCTTTGAAATTTGAGCTGTGGATGATGCCTTCTTTGAAGTGCCAACGCCTCTGTCCTGCCATTTGACCAGGAAGCCATCTGTCACAGCAGGAGCGACTCCAACCTTGATAGCCCCAGAACACAAGCCATGGGAGTGACTAGAGGATCACACATGGATGTAAGCCTCACTAAATTATGCCTGATAAAAGGTTACAAAGGCCCCAGCCCCGTTGTTTATGATTCACTGTATCTGCAGTGTTTTCTTTATCAGCACTATCATTTCTCTTACAATGTGCCCTGGCCCCACTGACCTTTCCAGAATCAATGAGTCCTTTTAAAGTGCACAGGAGATCTCGGCTCTCCCTTCCTCCAGTAGTAGGAGTAGTGGTGGTGGTGGTGGTTTGTGGTGGTGGTGGCGGCAGCAGCGGTGGTGGTGGTGGTGTGTGTGTGTGTGTGTGTGTGTGTGTGTGTGTGTGTGTTCCAATTCTCAAGAATTCAGGCAAACAACACATATCTGTCTGTGATGGCTCACCTACCTCCATGTACCTTTCCAAGGCTCTGGGTTTCCAAAACTGAACCCAGAGGCCTCCATGTACTATACCACACACAAGCACACATTAACTACAGCCCATACGTGTAAACATGAGTGCTATACTGCGAACCATGGCAACATCGTGTAGGCCAAGGGCAAGTTAATTGCACAGCAGCAAAACCTTAAACAAGTGAGCCGGTAGGCCCCACTCCAGTGACACAGGTAAAAATGCCTGTTCACACTACTGATCAGTATTACAAAAATGGCATGCTGCCACCACCGCGCTTGTGCTTCTTAACTCTTGGTAGAGGCAGCAGCCCTTTACCACTACAAGGGGAGTGTGTTGTGTGCCCTCCAGTCTAACAAGACCACAATCTCTGAGACAGGCCTAGGGCATTGCACACAAGCTGGTGAACTCAGGGCAGGGGTGCACGTCCGTCATCTTGCAGGAAACTTTTTGTGCTAACAGAAGTAAAAAGAGAGGCTTGTTCCCTACTCATGTATGTCTGGAGAGTGTTCACAACTTCATATGTCAGATTGGTGAGGGTTGTGAAATCCGGTCCTCTTGCAAAGCAATGAGTATTGAGATGACCCGTTCTCATGTAAGGCCAATGAGTGTTGGCACGTTCTTTTCGCACTTGACACTGGTGAGGCCTGGTGCTTTCCCTTCTCAGGTAGCATTTATGGTTCCAGAGATACTCTTTTCTTATGTTAAGGCAATAAGCATTGAGGCGCTCCCTTCTAGTGTAAGGCAATAACTTTAGAGGTGCTCCCTTCTCCTGTGCAGGTAATAAGTGTGGAGGTGTTTACTTCTCACAAACAGGCAATAGGTGCATAGGTGTTCCCTTTTTTAATAAGGCATCAGGTGAACAGGCGCTCCCTACTCATGTAAAGATAATATGTGTAGAAGCTCTCCCTTCTCTTGTGCAGGCAATAAGTGTAGAGGTGCTCCCTCCTTATGTAAGGGAGTAAGTGTAGAGGCACTATTTTCTAATGTAAGGAAATAGATGTAGAAATGCTCCCTTCTTATGTAAGGAAATAAGTATAGAGGTGCTCCTTCTTATGTAAGCAAATAGGTGTAGAGGTGCTCCCTTCTTATGTAAGCAAATAGGTGTAGAGGTGCTCCCTTCTTATGTAAAGAAGTAAGGTAGAGGGGCTTCCTTCTTGTGTATGGACATAGGTGTAGAGGTGCTCCCTTCATATTAAAGGAAATAAGGGTAGAGGTTCTCTTTCTTATACAAGGCAGTAAGGGCAGAGTGTTCCCTTTCTATTATGTAAGGGCATAAGAGCAGAAGTGCTCCCTCCTTATGTAAGGAAATGGGTGTAGAGGTGTTCCCTTCTTATGTAAAGAAGTAAGGTAGAGGGGCTTCCTTCTTGTGTATGGACATAGGTGTAGAGGTGCTCCCTTCATATTAAAGGAAATAAGGGTAGAGGTTCTCTTTCTTATACAAGGCAGTAAGGGCAGAGTGTTCCCTTTCTATTATGTAAGGGCATAAGAGCAGAAGTGCTCCCTCCTTATGTAAGGAAATGGGTGTAGAGGTGTTCCCTTCTTATGTAAAGAAGTAAGGTAGAGGGGCTTCCTTCTTGTGTATGGACATAGGTGTAGAGGTGCTCCCTTCATATTAAAGGAAATAAGGGTAGAGGTTCTCTTTCTTATACAAGGCAGTAAGGGCAGAGTGTTCCCTTTCTATTATGTAAGGGCATAAGAGCAGAAGTGCTCCCTCCTTATGTAAGGAAATGGGTGTAGAGGTGTTCCCTTCTTATGTAAAGAAGTAAGGTAGAGGGGCTTCCTTCTTGTGTATGGACATAGGTGTAGAGGTGCTCCCTTCATATTAAAGGAAATAAGGGTAGAGGTTCTCTTTCTTATACAAGGCAGTAAGGGCAGAGTGTTCCCTTTCTATTATGTAAGGGCATAAGAGCAGAAGTGCTCCCTCCTTATGTGGAGAGGTGTGGTGCAAGTGGAGAGGTGTGGTGCAACGGCCAGGGCAGCTGACTTCGGAGCACAGGGTTCACGGTTCGATCCCCGGCTCCGGCGGCAGCTCAGCACCATGTGACTCTGGGCAATAGCTCACTTAATTTCCACGACGGCCCCCAGCGCCTTGAGACCCGTAAGGGTGAGTAGCTGCGCTATATAAAAAAAACGGACTTACATGTAAGGAAATGGGTGTAGAGGTGCTCCCTTCTTATGTAAAGAAGTAAGGTAGAGGGGCTTCCTTCTTGTGTATGGACATAGGTGTAGAGGTGCTCCCTTCATATTAAAGGAAATAAGGGTAGAGGTTCTCTTTCTTATACAAGGCAGTAAGGGCAGAGTGTTCCCTTTCTATTATGTAAGGGCATAAGAGCAGAAGTGCTCCCTCCTTATGTAAGGAAATGGGTGTAGAGGTGTTCCCTTCTTATGTAAAGAAGTAAGGTAGAGGGGCTTCCTTCTTGTGTATGGACATAGGTGTAGAGGTGCTCCCTTCATATTAAAGGAAATAAGGGTAGAGGTTCTCTTTCTTATACAAGGCAGTAAGGGCAGAGTGTTCCCTTTCTATTATGTAAGGGCATAAGAGCAGAAGTGCTCCTTCTTATGTAAGGAAACAAGTGTAGAGGCGGTCCCTTCTTATACAAAAGCAGTATGGGCAGAGTGTTTCCTTCTTATGTAAGGAAAAAAGTGTAGAGGCGGTCTCTTCTTACACAAGGCAGTAGGGCAGAGTGCTCTCTTCTTGTGTAAGTCAGTAAGTGAGGAGGTCGTCCCTTCTTGTGTAAGGCGATAAGTGCAGAGGTGATCCCTTCTAATTTAAAAGCAGTAAGTTTAGATGCGCTCCCTTCTTGTGTAAGACATTAAGTGCTCATCTGCTCCCTTCTTGTATAGAGGCAATAATTTAGAAGTTCTCACTTCTCATGCACAGACAATAAGCGTAGAAAGGCTCCCTCCTTGTGTAAAGCAATAAGTGTAGAATACTCCCTTCTTATGCACAGCAACAAGGGCAGAATGCTCTTTCTTATAAAAGGCAACAAGGGTAAAGTGCTCCCTTCTTGTACAAGTCAATAAAAGCGGAAAGGTCCCTTCTGATGTAAAAGCAGTAAATGTATTGTGGTTCCCATTTATTTTAAAAGCAATATGTGTAGTGGAACTCCCTTCTCAAGGCCTGCGGCAGAGGTTTGGACTGGTCCCATCCCATGTAAGCCCAATGAATGTTTAATGGTAAAAATTTAAATGTTAAGAGACTTATTTAAGGTTAAGGTTCATCGCAGCTATTGATCAGTGCTAGGAGGTTTGTGCATAGAAGACAATTATAGGATGATCATGGACTGGAGGTAAAAATATGGATATATTTAAACTTGTACGTAACCTACAGATTGATTAATCTCATTTTGTTACATTACTTTACAAATAATTATGTAGGTATCCTTATGCCACCTAAAACAAAAAGAATCTATTGTATGAAAATATAAAAATGACCTTTCAGGGAGAGACCGAGCATGGAATGTGAAAGATCTCTTGTGTCTCGTGTTTCCATGCTCTTAATTTAGTACATTACTTTTCAAGGTATATATATTAATGCAATGAAACCACAGTCAAAGTAGTTTAAACTGAAATTGGTGGATATGTGAGCTTCATGATCCACACATATTGTGATCTTTCTTCTCAAGTCTAGAAGGAGAAAACCCCAGTAGACATTTGGGTACTTACCGGGGGTCCGGGGAATCCATCCAACCCTGGCTGTCCATCTAGTCCTGGAATCCCATCTTTTCCCTGAAACAAAAAAGATGGTGAGATAGCAGGCTCTTCCCTGCTCACCTCCAGTCACAATGCTACTGCTAGTCGAGTAGCTTCATGTCCAACATGTGGGAATCTTCAGCTAGTATAAGACAAGCCAAAGTCTGTCTTCACTTTGTTAAAGTGTGAATTCAGTAAAACATAGTGCTTCGCTAATGTGTATATGCTGCCCACAAACATCACTTTCCGCTACGTCCCTCAACGATCAGTTCTAAAAGAAGCTCATAAAAAGCTCCACTATACACTGCAGGTTATTTGAAAACCAAAGTGGATTTGGTTAAAGATGCTAGGACTGCAATAGTTAATTACTCCTTACTCTTACATCTGGCTTTCTGTCACTCTCAACAGTGTATGTAGGGAGAAGGTGGGAGGAACAGCCCAGGAACTCATTGTGGGTCTTGACTATGGAGCTTGACTGTAAAGATTCTCTGGCCAAACTGAGAGTCAGTGATTGTTTGCAGATTGCAAAGTGTAGGCCCAGCATTACTACTCTACATATCCCAGAGAAAGGAACCAGCTTTTGGAAACCAACAAAAGCGTTCCTCTTCTGGTGTAGGAGTGAACTTGTAGCCCTCAGCAAGGTTGCCTCATTTATTGCTGTAGAAATAGGTAAAGCAATACACAATCCAGTGGGAAGTAGAGAACATAGGAGCTTGTATGCGAGCCACATTCCCCATAACACATTTTAAAACTAGCGCAATGTGTTTAGAAGAGAAATCTCTTGCTGTATAAGGAATGAAAGAACAACGGGTTGTAAAGCAATTTTTAAGAAGCATATTCTCTCTCAAATAACACTTGCAGCTGTGTATCTCAAAGGGGCAAGTAAAGCCCAAATAACAAACATTGTTAATAGATTTTCTGGATATTTAAGGTGTTTCCTAGGTACTTATACTATAACTCTGCCTGGTGCTATTTGGCTCAAGTTCTTACATTTTGGCCTGGCAGTCCAAATGCCCCCTAGTGAAAAAAAGAGCAACAACATTATAAAAAGAGATAAGCTCTGATGAAGTGGGTGAAGGAAGTGTTGGGGAGGTGTGGAATGTGGTCATGGGAGGACATACATATGTCAACAAGGATTTGGAAGACATTTCTGTAGACTTGGGCTCTGACAACACTTTTGAGGAATGGATGTTATTTGTGTTGTTAGGAAAGGGTTCATCGTGTGGGTATAAGATTAAACACCCTAGTTTCACAGGGAAATGTGGTTTGAGGTGGGCGCCAGCTCTGATAATCTCAGTAATGGAAGTGAGTGCTCTGAGAACCTCACTGCTGTAAGAGAGAGCTATCACAAATTCAGTTCTAAAGGTGCTAGAAAAGGTAGCGCTGGCATGTCTGTGTTGGGGGTGAGAGCTCTGATATGTTCTATGCTGGAGGTGGGAGCTCTGATCTCAGTTCTAGAGGTAGGAGCACTGACAAGTCTGTCCTGGAAATGGGAGCTCTCTCAGTTCTAGAGAGAGGAGCTCTAATTATGTCTGTGCTGGAGGTGGGGCCTCTGACATGTATGTGCTGGATATGGAAGCTTTATCCAAATCCAAGAGAAGGGGTTCTGATGATTTCATTGATGAAGGTGAGAGCCCTCAGAGTTTAGAACTTGCCTTGCAGGTGAGAGGAAGGTGAAGGTGATGTGCTAGTTCTCTGGGGATTTATACACCAAAGTTCCTGCCTTGCTCAAAGAATATAAATGTGGGGAGCAGAGGACAGACCATCTACAGACAATATCTTCACATTCTAAAGTGTGAACTAAACCACGGCACTGAAATCTAAAATGGAAACCTTATACAGACATGATTCTGTACTGACCAACAAAGACAAAGGAAATGTGTCTGGCTATAGGGACCAGTTATTGTTGTGCTGAGAATCACTGGTGAAAATGGAAATACTTGCCGTTCTGTGAAAATAAGTTACTATGCTTGGTTTGTCTGGTTGAGTATCATTAACAAGGCAGGAGTGATTGCATGAGTATGATATGGAGTATAAGATGTTAAGATAAGGTACATTTCTCAGTGTGTGATGTTGAGTATAGCAAGCTGGAATGAATGACATTTCTGAGACTACTTCATGCCACCCTCTGACAGAGGTAAGCATTTCGGAATTGAAATGATGCACCTGGAATTCTTACCGGTGTGCCATGAGAAATGATTGGAACCCCGGAACCTTCCATATCATCCTAGAGCAAGGAAACACAACATGAGTGAAATCCAAACAGGTGTGGCCTCTTGTATCGTCAGGGTGTTGAAGACGAGTGTGGCCTCTCTGACAATGAGAAGAAGAATGTAGTAGTGTAATGACATTTGAGGGTGTCCCCCCTGCAAAGTACACAGAGGGGACCCCCGCTCCCCAGCTCACCACTTTTGCTGAGGGGGCCCTCTGGAGCTCCGGGGCCTCCCTGCATTGCGGGAGCTGCGGGGCTTATGTTACGCCACTGGATGAATGGAGCATCATAGGAGTAAAGAGGGTATGCTTAGGGCCATATGTATCAAAATGTACATTTGCGATTCTCAAATAGCGATTTTTTTGCGAATCGCTATTTGAGAATCGCAAAACGCTATGTGTAAGAAAGTGGCTCTGTATATACTGGACCAAAGTAAGGTACAGTGTGCACAGAGTCCACAGTCCCCAGAGGTTTGGCAGAGGCTAAAGTTAGATATAACCTTACTCTCTAAAGTGGTAGCTTGGTCGAGCAGTAAGGCAGTATCAGAGGACAGTGTAAAGCATTTGTTGTACACACTCAGTCAGCAAATGAAGCCACACACTCAAGAACTGAACTCTAGGCCAATGGTTTGTATATAAAAAATATAGGCTTGTTTTATTTTAGAACCAACAATAGGAATCAAAATATACTTTCTCAGAATGAAATGCCTTGTTTAAACACTTTTCAAATAGGCAATAGTCTTTTTGATGACAGTAGTCACAGTTGTTGCAAGAGGCAACACAATTTCAATCACAATGCAACATTGAGCTCAATGGAAAGTTTTGGTTAAATGCAATTAATTACTTTGTGGATTACTTTTCTAACCACAGGACTGGATCTTGGATTCAGTCCCGGGACATCTCCTGTAAACAGTTAAGTAAAAGCGTTTTGGTTATAGTAGTAATTTTTGAGGAATATTATGGTATTTCAAAAGTTGACACTTAGAAACTTTTCTGGGTAAAAGTACCAATGTTATCCTATGGAAGGAAATACAGTTTGCAAGCAAAGTATGTTTACGTTACTTTTGTAATCCAGTGCTGGAGTCTCAGGTTCAGCACTGGGATATCTATCTAAAACAGGTAAGTAATTACGTTTGTATCGTTGGCACGATTTTTAAAGAATATTTGTAAGATTCAGAAATCGACACTTAGAAACTTTTTCAACAAAAAGCAGGCAATGATATCCTATGGAAGGAATTTCAAAGTACGGGTAAGTACGGTTAAAATTACTTTTCAGGGTCAGTACTGGTCTGAAAGATGCAGTGCTGAGGTCTCTCCTGATAGCAGGTGAGTAAATCGGAATTCGTTACTGTTGTGATTTTTAAGCAATATTTTGGTATTTCAAAAGTGGACACTTCGAAGAAATTTCACAGAAAACCAGTCAATGGATCCCTATGGAAGAAAATTGAGTTAGCGGTAAGTAACGTTGTGATTACTTTTCAGGGTCAGTGCTGGGCACCAAGATCCAGCACTGGGATCTCTCCTAATAGCAGGTGAGTATTTCTGTTTTCGTTACTCGGTTGATTTTAGGTGAATATTTTAAAGTTGGGAAACTCCACACTTAGAAGAATTTCCGAGTGAAACCAGTCAATGTTACCCTATGGAAGAAAAGTGGGTTATCGGCTTTTGGGTAAGTACTCGACTGGCAGAGTTAAGGTTCTGGGCATAGACTCAGGGGTCCCCCAGGGTCAGGTAAGTACAGTTGTTACACCCTCAGCGGCACAGGGGCGGCCGGGTGCAGAGTGAGTAGGCCCAATGTTATCCTATGGACGGCAGGGGGCTTTGGTTGGTGGCTGCTGGCTAGCAGGCCACTCGGCTGTGGGAGCAAAGCTCCTGGTCACTTGCTCAGGGCAAGTGGGGAAGTCGAACAGGGTAGTTGGTGCACCCTCAGCGGCACTGGGGCGGCCGGGTGCAGTGGGCTTTGGGCCGTCGGGCGCCCAATGGTTTTCAATGGTAAAGCTGCGTGACGAACAAAGACTGCAAACTCGGGGACGGTGATTCTTCAGGTGCGACCACCACTTTGAGAGGTAAGTTGGGAAGCTGTGGGAAGGGTAGGCACCCCGGAGTTGGGCACAGGAGGCCGTGGGGCATCGGGTGCAGGGGTGTCTTTAGGCGTCGGAAATCTTACCCTCGGCTGGTCGAGGTTGGAGGGGTCCCTGGTTCTGAGGCTGCAGGTGTCATCAGGAGCGTCGAGGAGGGTCCTTGGGTGCTGGATTCTGGGTCACAGTCGCCGGGGGGACGTCCTCTTGATATTTGCCCACTCAGGCACAGGCCGGGCTCGGCGGGTGCAGAGGGTGCAGGATTCGCGGTTCCCGGTTGGCACCCGGGGTTGGTCGCTTGCTTTGAGCAGTACCACTGCTCTTGGGAGTCCCAGGGGGTTGGAGTCACTAGGCAGTCAGGTCCCCCGGGGTTTGTGAGGGTGCTGACCACTGGAGACGCCAGGGTTTAGCAGGAGCCGGTTCGAGGGTCGACAGGCCGGTAGGGCTGGGGCCAAATCAGTTGGTGTCTTCCTCTTGTGAGCAGCTGCACGGAGGTCTTCTTGTTTCTTGTTCTTCTTTCTTGTTTTTGGAATCTGGAACTGAGGAAGGAAGGTTCAGGGAGCCCCTAAATACTGAATTTAGGGGTGGTTACAGGTAGGTAAGGGCAGGGACCAATGGGTCCCGTCCCTGGGGTGGGTACACCCCCTATTCTGCCACTCTCCAGTGGGAGGGGGCAGGAGCCTGTCCCTGGTTGGCTGGGTCCCCCCATCCTCAAGATGGCGGGGACTCGAGTTTGTGCTTCACCTCGCCTCCCCCACCTTAGGGGTGGAGTTGGCAGAGGTGGGCACAACCCATTTCCTGCCTCTGGTTTTCCCGCCGGTTCTCCCGCCAGAAGTGGGGGTAGAACCAGTGGGGACCAGTTTGCTGGGAGCAGCAAATGGTCTGGGGAAGCTCAAAAGGCGGCAGGCCTTTGAAGCTTCCCCTGCCCATCCTGGGGGAGGAGGCTTTGGAACCTCGCCCCAGGATGCGCATTGTTTCAGGCCCCTGAGAGCAGAGGCTCTCGACCCAGGGGTCCAGAAACATGTCTGGTGGTGGCAACCTGGGCAGCCACTCAGTCCGGACACTGGAGGTCGGGTTGGTTTCAGGGGGCATCTCTAAGATGCCCTCTGAGTGTGTTTTACATTAAATCCCACACTGGCATCAGTGTGGGTTTAATGTGCTGAGAAGTTTGATACCAAACTTCTTAGTTTTCAGTGGGGCCATTATGGTGCTGTGGAGTTCGTAATGACAGACTCCCAGCACCATATACTCTTAATGGCAGCACTGCACTTACAATGCCCAAGAATGGACTTGGGCACTGTAGGGGCACAGGGCTCATGCCTCTGTGCCCTCACCACTGGTATAGTGCACCCAGCTAGAGGGGTGGCTGACCTAGGCCAGGGCAGTGGCTTGTAGGCATGGCACACAGGGATGTGTGCCATGTCGACTCTTCACTTTTGTTCTGCACCAAGACACGCAGCCTGCAAAGGCAGTGTGTGTGTGTAAAGGTACAGGATCCCTAAGGGTGGCACAACAAGTGCTGCAGCCCTTAGGGGCCTTCCCTGGTCACAGTGCCCTGGGTACCCATGGTACCATTTACCAGGGGCTGACGTGTGGCCAGGGATGCCAATTGGGTGTAGGCATCAATGCAGTTTTAGGGAAGGAACACAGTCCCTGGGTACCTGGTTGGCAGGAGCCCAGGGCACACTCAGTCAAAGCACATCAGCAATTCAGCAAAAAGTGGGGGCATACCATGCAAGAAAGATGGCACTTTCTCACACAATGTATGTAGGATTTGCAAATAATTTTGCGAATCCTACATATTCCTTAATTGCGAATCGCAAATTGCGATTCGCAATCAAGGAATACCTCCCCATTCATCCCTATGGGCCTAGAGGCCCATAGGAATGAATGGGAAGACATTCTCAATTTGCGATTAGCAATTAGAGAATCGCAAGTTGAGAATGCAATTTCAAGGTTGCAAGGGTGTCAAAAGGACACCCTGTTGCACCCCTGAAATAAGCATGGGTGCACATGTGGCGCACATACATGCCCTAAGGTCATGTATGTGCGCCACTTTGCACTTTGAAAAATGCAAAAAAGTGAATTTTTTAAAGAAATCGCAAATTACCACCAACTTGAAGTTGGTGGTAATTTGCGATTCCTTAAGGCCAAATTGCACTTTTTTTGTGCTTCTTACATTGCATTTAAGGAATCGCAATTTGCGATTCCTTAAATGCAATCGCAAAATAGGGAATCGCAAATTTTGCGATTCCTTATTTTGCGAGGCAGTTTTTCATTCATACATACCACTGAGCCCAATTGCGATCGCAAAGGCCGAAATTCTGCGAATTTCGGCGTTTGCGATCGCAATTTGGAATGATACATATGGCCCTTAGTCTCTCACACTGAATGCGGTAGCGAGAACATGGGGTTATCTTACACTGAAGGGTAGAGAGAGTATGAGGGTCTCTTTCACACTAATTGTTTGCACCATTTCACTGTGGATGCTTGACTTCTGACAAAGAATTTACAAAAATGGCAGATGGGTCAACTTGCCTCATATATGTCCTCCTAACCCTATTTTACCTCACTTTGTAAATTTTATTTTTTTAATTCTACTTTTGCACATATATATCTAATGTCACTAGCTCTGATAATGAATTAAAAGTATTTTATCCTTGTTCTAGAGCAGCCTGCCTTTTACATTATTTGCAATTATTGCAGGTGAGTCTTTTAAATGTCAGCTTTATGTTTGATGCACCCATTTATTGTTTGTAAATGTTCTCACTAATGTAGCATCTGTGGTTAGGTCTTCCTGTGCTATAAAAAAAAACTCAAGGCAGGGAGGCCCATTTTCCAAAGTGGGTGCTTTTCTTCATATCACATCTTCTCAAACATCTCTGCACAATTAGGGGATGTCAGTAGAACATTCTAAAGGCTGGTGTCCTCCACGCATGACAACAGCGTACAGAGTAAGGTGCACGAAGACGACGTAACTGTGCACAAACATTATCTAGAACACAGACCCATGTAGAGAAAGCTGTAAAGATTGTTTTCTACTTACAAATCCAGCTCCAAATCCTGGTCCTGGAGGACCCGGGGGCCCAGGAAGGCCTGGAAGCCCCCGCGGTCCGATGGGTCCTGGGAGACCGGCCAACCCAGTTTCACCTGGATTCCCTGGTATTCCTGGGATTCCTGCATCCCCCTGCAAAGCAGCAAAGTGGACAGCAGAGGTTAGTGGGCAGCGGCAATGCTACTGAAGCCCTACATCTTTGGATTTATACTTCTAAAATAATCATATTCTAGTACAGGACAATACACACAGATGAAAGAGCCACTCAAACAAGCATATGAAGATCCCAGGATATGCCGCATTAGCATCTGCTCTACCTGTGGGACTTTGGTGCATGATTTATCTCAGTGGAAGAAAGCTGAATTGAATGAACTAGGTTGGTATAGTACCAGTCCTTTCCAAGACGGGCACTGAATTCAAAGCAGAAGGAAATGCAGTGAAAGTAAGAAACTCTTGGTAAACACGATTTGTGACAGAATGAGGATGCATCTGAGATTTGAGGGAGTGAAATTATTCTCTCTCTTTTGATCATAGGCTTCTTTCAGCCACTCAACAGTCGGACAACATTTTTGGCTTTTTCTCCCATTTTCACACTTATTTAGTTGGTGTTCTCGTAAAGCATTTCTAACCACCCTTCAATGGACTCAGAGCACTCTTGGGTACGGAGCATATAGAAGGGAGTGATGGATTGCAAAATAATTTATTGCAACAATCTGGTAATGGAGAGGCAGACGATCACCCGACACGAATGAAAAGTGTCAGCTGATAGCCAACATCATGACCGAGAGCCTTATTTAGATTTTGACGGACTGGTTTCTCCAGCACAACGGTGACGGATATCCCATCCGCCGAAAATATAATCTCATAGTATCCTATCGGATTTATATTTCGGCGGACGGGATATCTGTCATCGTTGTGACGGAGTAACCCGTCTGCCGAAATCTAAATCAGGACCAAAGTCTTGAAGAAGAGGAAAAATCCTTAGAGCCTGGGTTTTATGGCCCTGACAGGGATCTCAAACATCCACCTGTCTATAAAACAAAGGTGAAAAGATCCACATTACGGAATGTGATTTGATGCAGATGTAAGCATGATCTCCTCCCACAGCTGGAGATAGGAAACAGAAACAATCCTACTGGGTTCTAACGACCAGTAAGTCATGCAGGAAAAGAGGAGACATGCACACTCACTGCAGCCAACCAGATAGAACATGCTGAACAATCACACAACGTGCATGCAGGACTTTAAACACAATGTAAGCAGCATATTGAGCAAAGCCGGAAACTTCAGAGGTACCTAATGAAGGTACTGCAACTTCTGCAACAACTCAGGAAGAAAATTTGTATATTGCAGTGGCCCTGTAGCATGTACTACAATGTCTGCGACCCATATACTGCAGTTCTACTGCAGAATACACTGCAAAGTCTGCAGCCCCTGAGAAAGTAAATGCATATACTGAAGCGGCACCACGGCATGAGCAGCAACTTCTGCAGAACCTGATGAGATAAATGTATACACTGTAGCAGTGCAGCAGGATTTCCATGCATAAACTCCATAGCAGGACACACGGTTATCTTTCTGGCAGCAACGTCATGCAGATGCAAGCCATATACAAGTCCTTTACCTCGCCCCAGACCTCCCTCATGGGTGGGGAAGTAGTGTAGTGAGACAGAAGTTCTAACAGGTAGGAAGGGATAGGAGGCAGTTTGCGCTGATTAGACAGGGGAAAAAGTGAGTAGAAATGACAGCAGAGAAGAAAAAGTACAAAGCAGTATGAATGAGAGTGACGGAGAAGCGGGCAATCTTGCAATCAAACCACTTGTGGATCTAACTGAACAGATTTCACCAAAGAGCCTACAGGTTCTACATCATTAACCAAGCATTCCAAGGCTAACATAGTTTGTCAATTGCACCAGCTAGCCTTTGAGCTAATCAGGTCTCATAGTAGATCAGGATCGAGTCCAACCCAGTGGTCACTTTTACACTGTGGTTACTGTGATGGGCAGAGCACAATAAGCAATTGGGCTCTGCCCATCACAGTGGTCACTAGGGTAAAGAATCACTAGCATGGACTTGACCAACCAAGTGGTCACTTTTGTAAAGAATTGCTAGGAAAGCCCTGCCCACCACTCCAGTAAAGAATCATGAGAAAGGCTCTCCACCCCAGTGGTCAATACAACACAACATTAGCTGGGCCTGCTCTGTCAACTGAATCAGTGGAAGAAAGAGTGCAGTGCTCATGAGGTTCAGCATCCAAAGGTGCTGCACAACTTCTGCAGCTTTCTTGTTTACTGTGTGCACTGGACACAACTTCACTGCACAATGCACACTTGTTACAGTGTACAGAGAGGCTTAACTCAAGTGTAAAAGGCTCGCTGTGTAGTGGCATTACCAAGGCGCAATAGGTGAGAGAAAACCGAAATGCCTTAAGATAAAAGCCACAGTTTTGACATAAATACTTTGTTCATTGCACAACAATGCAAGTGGACTAAGGCAGAAAGGTATGTGATGTGTATATGAATGGAACACAACAATAAAACTTTGTAATACATGAGTACACAAAATATAACTATTGCAAAATGGCGGAAGAGATTGGTGGAGACAGAACTAAGTTTGCAGTCAAACCAGGCATCATAAACATCGAAAGAACTGAAGAGGTGAGTACTTTGTCCACTGGCAGAACACAATGACAATGCAAAGGCATGGCAGATCTGTTTATCAACAAAGCTGAACTGTGTGAAAAAGTGTGGGAGCACTGTGCGGGGAGTTGAATACTAGTAAAGAAGTGTAAGCTTTGTCCATGGTCAAAACCCAACAACAGTGAAAAAGGTGCCAAGATGCAATGCGAAGACAGAATTGCAGATTCAAGGAAAAGGGTGTGTTCTTTCATCATGCACCAATTCAAATAACAGTGAAAGGTGTGAGCGCTCTGTGCATGTACAGAATTGAACAAAGGTAAAACGTGGGAGAGTTTAGTGCCTGAGCAGAACTAAATAATAGGGAAAATATGTGCAAGATCCTTATGCGTGCAAAGAACTGAATGAACCATGATGAAAATGCACAATGTTTCTATTCATATGGAACTGAAAGATACTGATTGAGAGAAAGCTTTGTGCATGAACAGAAATTAACAATAAAATAGTGTGAATTTTGTGCATCAATAGAAGCTAACAACAGCCATTAGGTGTAAAAGCGCTTTATTGTATAGAACTAGTATTTAAAAGGCACAAGCTTTGTGCATGCACTGAACTAAATCATGGGGAAAATGTGTGAGCTTTGTGCAAACATAGTAGTAAACAAAAGTAAAAAGGTGTGAGCTTTATGCACATAATAAAAACAACAATAGTGAAAGGTTTTGAGTTTCGTTGCTCAACAGAACTGAATTTTAGTGAAAAACGATTGCTTTTTGTACAGACAACTGAATGGGAGTGAAAAGGGTATGCTGTAGGGAGGCAGAACTGAAAGACTGTGAAATGGTTGGCGCGTGTTGGGCATAGCAACTCATGAACAAAAGAGAAGTGTCGGATAAGCTTCATGTAATGGAAACAAGAGAACTTATTTTACCTTCTGTCCATTGGCTCCTGGGAGGCCGAGTTCACCGGGTTCGCCCTGTGACGGGAGGGAGAGAAGATTTGACTAATTAACATGTTGATGGAGGGATCTTACCTAGGTTCAGGCAACGCTTTGTGAGCAGAGGTAGCTGTGCACTTGGCCAGGGTCAGGCACTTGGATGCGAGCAATTCTCCCAATCCCAAAATCACACCATCGGGTGTGAGCAGATCCAGTTGTGCTCTCACTCCCAGCTTCAGAACTTCAGCTTTCTGCTTCCAGCATTAGCCCCTCAGGTTTGTGCAGAGCTATCTGTGCTCACACTCCCAGGATCACGCACCAGAGTGTGAATCGTGCCACTTGTACTCTCTCCTGGGATCAGACACTTTGGTTTGAACAGAGCCGCTTGTATCTCTACTCCTAAGATCAAACCTTCAAGTTCAAGTAGAAGCTGAGAATGACCACACTCTCGGGATGAGACCTTCAAGTGTCAGCAGACATGCCTCTGTTCCCACTCCCATGTTCAGACCTTCAAGGGTGAGCTGAGCTCCAAATGCTTTCAATCGCAGGATCACACAATCAGGCATGTGCAAAGCCATCTTTGCCGCACACCCAAAATAATGCACTCCATTTTGTGATTCACAAGGGCACCCACACTCCTGGTCAGACAGTCCAATGTGAGCAGAGCCACCTATTTAGCGAGAAGAGTGGTGGAGATGGGATATGTGTGTTCCTACCCACAGGATTACTGTCTTCTTTACCTAGAATGTCTCAAAAGTTCCACTTCAGAGATTTATCATCCACCCTTCTCCTTCTGCCATACATCTCCAAATATCATCCATACACTACTAAAACACATTCTGTGAACACTGTTGTGCCTTTTTCTCCATTCCACACAATGGCACCAGGCTGTAATTCTGTGTCAGGTGAGTTAAAGTAGCCCATTCTATCTCACAGATCTTCCCAGACCCTCTATTCAGCAACAGCAAGTGCATTCCACAGTAATGAGTTCTTAAATAGACTACCCCTGGTTATTAATGACCTCAATCCTCTATATGAGATAGAGAACCACTCTAGCACCATATACAAATCGCCTTGCAGGTTGGTCCATTTTCCTTGGATCCACTCCCCTTACTAATGAGTGCTCCTCACCTCCTGGATGCTAACCTCACTTGCTCCTGATTCTCATTCACACAAAGCACTCACACCCCAGCTGCAAAGTATTTTGTGGCTTGACCCCCACCTACACATGGTTTTCTGATTCTACACAGCAGATCCTCAAATGCCACATTCACCAGCTTCTTACCGCTGCTCCTGCTGGTCCTTGACTTCCTGGAACTCCATCTGCTCCTGGAGGACCTGGCGGACCCTGTAGAAGGAAGACAACACACATCAGGAGATGGCATTCTCCACCCAAATGAGAGCTATCTCCTCACCTATCCTGAATAAAGTTTGAGAAATACACTGCAAAGATGGAGGATCTGAAGCTCATTTCCTTGGACTCTTAGTTCTGGGTTGGTGATGGATACAACATAACCTAAGCTACAAAAGATGTTTACAGGGAGAAGAGACACATCTTCAGCCAGCTCTGAAACATACAATGTTTTTTTTACAATTAATTGTTCAAAGCAATGGAGTTCTAGAGGATGAGGATCTACCTCCTGTTAACTTTTATTAAACTGTAAAGTCTGAAGAGTCCAACCCGAAGAAGAACATATTTGGCATTGAGGACCACAGAGACATTGTTTTCATTTAGGAAAGTTGGGCCTATTTTAAAGAAAGCACTAGGTGTAATGAATGCACTGGGTGTAATATATAGCAAGTTTCACTCCTAAGAAAGTCAGCAAAGAGATGTACTTAGGACAATTTTAGGTTTCATTGAGCAGGCTGGCTGTCACATTTTGTTTTCTCTGCAGATGTGTAGGTATGTGACCATTGGTAGAGACTATATGTGTAGCTTGGATGCAATTATACCTAGTTACTGAATGCTTAGACCCTCTATGAGAAAAGCAAATGAATGAAGTTGTCAACTCAAAGCTGTAAATTTTTACATAACTAGCACTTTGACAAGTCAGGAAACAATTGCATCTGTGCCAAAATCTGTGGCGAGAGCTATGACTATAGCAGGACCAAAAGATTACCAGAGACTTTACACATTTAGAGAAGGAAGGAGTTCTCCATGTGCTCCCTGTCAGAGCGATATTGTACACATCACTCAGATCATGCAGGGCATCCTCGTCACCTGGATTGTTCTATCATTTTGATGGTGTTCTGAGAGCAGCTTTGAGCTCCAGACTTAAAGGGTGTTGTTGGTAGTACATAATTGAGCGTGGTACGAAGGATTTCAAACTTGGGCTTGTTCTTCTGTCAAGTGAATGGCATAAATTCAAGGAAAAGGGGACAGACAAACTTTATAAACAGCCCTTTCCAAGATGGTGATTTGACCATAGGATGTTATCCGAGATTTCCATCCAATGTGAAGTAGAGTCTTCCTGTGATGTCATTTTTTATTTGAATAAAGTATGCAATCACAAGAGGAAATTGCACCGCAATGCATTCGTTCATTGAATTTTCAGCTCATTCTTCATCCCTGATTTTTGCTTCTAGCAGTTGGGACTTCTAAACTACTAGGATTCTAATTCTGGGTATTATGTCTGGCTCTTTTATCCTCCCAGATGTCAGGGAGAGTTGGATGCCTTTCCATTCACTTTAGTACAGTGGCGCTGGAACAATATCTATAGTGGGGGTGTTGGAAAGCAACATCACCTGACCTGATTGCACTTTTCATGCTGCTATGTATTTTGAGATATGTTTAATGTTCTTTGTAAAGCAACTAGAACAACAAACAAGAATTCCCTTTTCCTCCGATTAAGAAAGCGAGAGGATTGTATCCTCTAACCCAATTGGTTAACTAAGTGAAAAAGAGGCCACACTCTAGGAAAATTATAAGACAAATTTACCAGGTTGCTAAATTTACATGCTGATATACCTTACAATACACAGTATAAACAATTTTTTTAATTAAACATACAAATTCAAAGGAATGTTCTATCAATCAATTTTTATTCAAAAATACATTTTTTTGTTGAATTGACAAATACAAGGTTAATAAGCATATTTAAAAACATATACTCATCACATTTTTTAAAATAGCAATATATATAATAAACAAACGAAGAACAACTGTCGACGCGGCGTTTCGGTGCTAAGGTGGATCGTCACCTTCTTCAGGACAATAGTTCAAGTGTTAAAAATCTGACTTTACAATGGACAAGCCCTTTCAATTATCTCCAAGAATGGTTGGGCATCTCATCTAATTTCCTCGATATCGGAAATACTGAGAAAGTACAATAAAATCCTCTTTTAAAGAGACCCCTGCTTTTGATTTACTCCTCTCTTTAGTGCTCTTAGGAATTCGTTCAAGGATTATTGTAATGCCTTGATCGTAAAAACTTTAGTAAGACCAATCGCAAGTGGCTTCTACACTATGGGATCCATCTTAGATCAAAATTGAATGATATGATCTCAAAATAAAACCTTATTTAATAAATCCACCCGTTATTTTCTTTAGGGTGCTGGTTCCAGCTATTTATAATTCTGGTCCAGGATATGTCAAGTGTTAATATCGGAAGCAAACATCTGTCTTGCCGGCCGATTCGAGTCTTATAATTTCCCTAGAGTGTGGCCTCTTTTTCACTTAGTTAACCAATTGGGTTAGAGGATACAATCCTCTCGCTTTCTTAAGCGGAGGAAAAGGGAATTCTTGTTTGTTGTTCTAGTATCTATACCCATCCCTTTTCCAAGAATAAGGGTATCTCCCGTAAATTTTTTGACTTTGTAAAGCAACTACATCTTTATTAGTGTATGTGTTAGAAAATCGGTGGAATACTGCAGACTACTCCTTTCAGCTGTGCCCCAGGAAGAGTGTCACTAGTTACAATTAAAAAATGCCCTTACATGCTATCAAAGAAAGTAATAGTAAATAGGTGTAGGCAAGAATTCCGCTCCGCTGGCAGAGTTCGCTGAGTTTTGCCCACTCTAATCAGAGTGCAGAGTTCTGAAAAACTTCGTTAAGCGATGCGGAGCAGACATTTTTCTCTCGCGCGGCTCACCAACGGTAAGTTGGCGAGCATGGAAAATTGCACCCTAGATCTCCTCCCAGTGATATTTCTCAACGCATGCAGTAGGTTGCGACCTCTTGCATTGAGAAATATGGCACTCGCGTTGAGGAAGCTGCCGCTTGGGAAGAATATGTACTTGAGCGGCAGAAAGAAGCAGCGCCCTTTGGCGTGATGCGTAGTGCCGTTCGCGCTGAATTTACAGCGTGGGACAAACTCCTGGTGCTAAAAATCAGCGAGCAGCAGGAAGTACCGCACTCCGCCGCTTGCGGAACTCCGCGTAGCACGGCAGAGTTTTTTGGGCACTTCGCGGAGTTCCGCATCGCAGAACTCAGCAAACTCCACAGCTCTTCATTTTAAAATAATTAGCAAGTTGTTAAACGAAAATGCCTGTCATGAGACAGTTTGTATTTCAACACATAATAAATGCTTCTAGACTAATAAATAATTGTCTCTACATTGTTAATTACCCATCCGAACTCCATCAAGGATTTATGAGGGTGCTGCAGCACACCCAACACCCCTACTTCCAGCGCCACTGATTTAGTTTTAATCTTCATCGCCAATCAAGTGCTACAAAATTGCCAAGGACGTTTTTTATCCTTTGTGTTCTTTCCTCCTAACTGGGTCTCTCTTAAGGAGGCGCTTGACACTTTTTAGGTCGAGCCTAGCGTTGCAGCGCATGCGCTGCTCGCTCTGCGAGGCATATTGTAGTAGGGACAGATGTGGAAGTGCTGTGGAAGCCCCGCCCATCTTTTTCATTGGCTGGCGTCATCGTCCATGGTAAATGCTGGCTTCCGATTGATAATGAGGCTTCTTAGTCCCTCCTTGTTACTGCCCTGTCTCCTTTTGTGACCACCCATCCGGACTGGATCTTTTACTTGCGGCGTTACACTGTCTCCTTCATAAGTCGGTAAGCACTGTTTTTTCAGTCAGTCGGCTTTCGTTGCCATCCACTCTCGTTGCCTCGTTTTCTCTCTCTCTCTGCTGTTCTGTTTCTGCGCACACGCCTTCTTCTCCCCAAGTGCCTACTTTTCAAGGACTGTCTCTCGCGCCTCTTCCCTGTCTCACTGATGGCCGGGCTGACATCTCACTTCAGGGGGAGAACTGCGCGCCACCCTGTGAGAGCACTTTTATGTTTGTTACTTTAGTTACAATTACGGCACTCGCGCTTTAGCTGTAAACATCGAAGGCTAAAGTGCAGGTGTAGCGATTGCTTCCAAAGTAAAGAAATAGAAAAAATCTATTTCTTTACTTTTTAAGCACTCGCGCTTTAGCTGACGATGTTTACAGCTAAAGCGCGAGTGCCACAAATTTATACCTATTTATAGGTTTTAAAACTGGAGAAATCCTACCACTTATTGGCCTAAGAATGTTGGCAGGTATGTTTATCTGGTAGGAATGGTTCGTATGCTGCAGCTTCTGTTCAGCAGCAACTGACCAACTCCATTTTACTTTGCACGATCTCCCTTAACTCTACTCCACAGTTCATTTCACAATATCTATTCTCGAGGCGAGCTGTTTGAGTATTTATATAATATATGCGGCAAATTCAATAGCATTTGGGTGTTTATTTGCTCATCTGATCAATGAGTTAACCTGAGCTTTCCAGTTTCCCAGGGATGTGCATGAGTAGCTCATTCGGACAAAGTTTTTTGTTTTGCTTTGCATTCTGGGACTTGAAGTCCTGATTTTCAAATGGAGTAAAGGGCTACACGTCCCATAATGCAAAGCTAAAACCTGGACTGGATAATTATCTTGTGCACGGACGACTTGAGTTTCAGAGAAAATGCGGAGAGGGTTAGAAAGGATGCACCTTCACAATTCGCAGGAAGCTGATGCTGCCGGCCGGGCCTTGGGTAAAGTGGAAGAGCGGTTTAAAGTTGAGGACCACGGTGGTTACAAAACAAAAGACTGATCTGGTCTGAGTACATAGCAGCGAAAGCTTCTTTACGCCGTGGCTTTCCGACTCACCCGTAAGTGCTTTGTTGGCTGCCCTTTTCAGTCCTGAGTGACTGTGGAGCAGTTGCATGGAGCCAAGGCATCGGGATGAGCTTCACTAAAACCAGAGAGCACATGCGCAGATCACTTACATAGGCAGCCTTTTTCTGAAGGAGAGTTTATTGAAACCTGACACAGGCAGCCTCGGGTGGGTGCAGAGCTGTGAGCCACGCCGTCTCGATACCACACAGTAACCTTTACAACCCGGAAGCGAGAGACATCAAGTGCAGCTGGCCTCTGTGCTGTTACGATGAAGACCCAGGAAGCATAGGTCGAACAGCAGGACCAGCAGCCCTCAGGCACAGGACTTCAGTCGGCTGTCACAGGTGAGGCTGAGAACATCAAAGTGCGACAGCCAGGGCTTTAAGTGGAATGAGAAAACTGGGTGGGGTCTGTCAGAGGGGCGTGGCAGATGGAATTGGGGCGTGGCTTAAAAAGTAAGCTAAAATCTGTGCTTAGTGTACTGCCCGACTGGTAATTTGCTGCTTCTGACATTGCATCCAGATATATAATAAAACAAGTAACATTACACCTAAAAAAAAGCCAGGACTATTGGCTTTGCCAATGGTTGTTAGTTGCATAAGATAAATCAGCAACAGCTATGGCTTCGTTAAATAGAATATTGAAAATGCTTCAGTTCTGAAATGATGAGACTGTGACAGAATTATAGCAAGTCTCTATAAAGTTAGTTACATGAAAGGCAGGGTAAGGGTGGTATTGCTGCAGAGTTAAGATTTTTAGGTTGAGCCTAGGGGCAGCTGCTCGCTCTGCGAAGCATGCTGTATGGACTATGACCTGGAAGCTCCGCCCACTCTACGCCCATATTTGTCATTGGCTTGTGTCATTGTCATTTGTAAATGCTGACTTCTGATTCATAAAAAGGCTTGTTGAGGCGTGGCCAAGATGGCGACCGAGTAGGACGTGCCTGCTCGTCGCTCCGATCCCGGGCCTGGGCCCACGCCACACAGCGGTGCATAGCGGACTCCCAGACATCACCCTGGATCTCACCTTGGTCCGGTGACAGCTACGGAGGCGGAATTCTGGAAGCGGTGCGGCGCGGACACATATTTAGACGGCTGGCGTCCCGCCCGACGCCGAGTGACCTGCGGCCTATCTAACGGCTGAGCGGAGGGGTGCCGCGGGTAGTGGCGCATACCTGCAGGGATCCTTCCAGCGGCCCCCGATGGGCTCGTAGCGAGTGCCGCAGCAGAGAGCAGACGCCGCAATCCGCCTCTGGCGGGGTCCGTGACCACACCAGCGTAGCGGCTCCGCCGGTGCAGTGAGAAAATGGCGGCTTGTGGCGGATGCTGATGGCGGAGCTGATCTCGCCGATCCCAGCAGGTGAGCCTGTACACAGCGGCAGCGGACCCACTGGCACTTATTGAAAGCAGCGATCTGCCCCCACTAGAGGACTTGGGAGCTGGGAGACCAGGCCTTGGCCCACGAGTCGGATTCTCTGGAGGGCGCCCTCCTCCCTCCTTCTGGCTGACGGAGTACCCTGGTTAAGGCCCTGTGGAGTGCTGGGCTGAAATTCACGTGGGCGCGAGGCCCAGCTCAGCGTGCGGGCCAGAGTGGGGGCCCTCTTGTGCATGGAGGGGTCCGGGAGCTGACCTGACTGGGGGGGCGACATAGTGGGCTGCTCTAGCGCCGCAGTCACAACCGCAGGGCCCAGAATCTGAGTGGGACAGCTCTGAGGCGTCTTCGTGTCTCTGAAAGAGCGCCTGGTGGAGAAGACCTGCGGAGTTGCCACAGCACTGCCCACGCGAGAGGTCTATCCGAGGGGACGCTGCGCAGGGAGCGGAGCGCAGAGGCATCGTTTCCCAGGACTCTTGCAGCATCACAGGCGGAAGAGCCAGCGTAACACTTTGGGTGCTAGTCTGCCAAGTCCCTGGTGCCTACGCCCTCGCCTTGGTATAGCTCTGTCTCCCCCTTGTAGACACAGGGAGTTAGACCCATCACGATGGCTACCACCAAATCCCGGAAGGACAGATCTGTGAAAGACCTCCTTCTCAAGGCTGGGACTGGAGGAGCTGAGGCGCCGGCGACACAAGGTGGCTCCCAGGCACGGCACGGCCTGGACGATCCAGAGGGTCCGGTCACACGCAGTGCTCTGGAATCCCTCTTTGCAGACCTCACGAGGGAATTCCACTCCATGAAAAAAGACCTGACCATAGAGATCCGAGAGATGCGAAGGGACTTGGACTCGGTGGGTGAGAGAGTCGATGACTTGGAAAATCAAACGGCCGCACGAGACGAGGAGATGTCTCAGCTTCAACAAGAGGTCCTGCGACTCCGGGACCAGCACTTGGATCTCCAATCCCATGCAGAGGACCTCGAGAATCGCTGCCGCCGGAACAACATCAGGATCTGGGCGGTCCCTCAGGGCTCGGAGGGGCAAGATATTGAGGCCTTTGTTGTGGAACTCTTTCATCATATCCTGGGGGATTCTCTGGAACCACGGATCAAGTTGGATCGCACACACCGCGTGGGGCCTAAGCGGCCTGCGACAGCTCCTCCTCCCGATATCTTGACCTGCGTACATGATTTTCAACTTAAAGAACGTATTCTGCGGGAAGCGCGGGCTAAGCATCCCATAGACTTTCGCTCCTGTCGGCCCCTTCTTTTTCAGGATCTGGGGGCCTCGACTCTGCAGAATCGACGAGTGTTCCGGCCTGTAACAGCGTTCCTGCGTTCCAAGGACATCTCCTACTCATGGAGTCACCCATTTCGGCTTATCTTTAAATGGGAGGGCAGGCTTCGCCAGCTCCGCTCTCTTGATGAGGCCACGTCACTTCTTCATCTACCGGGAGATGATCGCGGCACGCCAGAGAAAGATACCCCCGCTGGACGTCGCTCCAATTCAGCAAGATGGCAGCGCGTTGGGAACTCATCACAGCGGCTCCGTCCTGATCTGGAGACCATCGCCAAGGAACGTACGGCTGTGCTGCAATCTCTGTCAGAAGACTCGAATACTGCAGACTGAAATGCACCGCTCTTGGTAACGTTTGCTATAATGTTCTGGGATCCATATTGATTTGATTGGCTGGGCTCTGTGCGGGGTCGGGCGGCGGGGAGCTCCTGCTTTCATCTCACGTCTCTCCACAGGGCTGTTTGCCCGGGACACTTGTGGACTTCGACAATCATGTTTTCAGTTGTAAGTTCTTTGTTGTGGGTTTTAGGGTTCACGCCTCCTCCCCCCAGCCAAAATGGGTTGATGGTCTTTGCACCTGGCCCCTCATGTCTGCCTCTACAGAGCCAGTGGCACCTTCGTGTAGCTTACTTCGGGATCTCCCCTTATGCCGCCTGATATTAAGATCCTGTCTTAACGTTAAGGGGCTTAACAACCCCACCAAAAGGCGAGCAGTCCTGTCCTTTCTCGAAAACTCTGGGGCCCACATCTGCCTGCTTCAAGAAACACACCTTCTTCTGACAGACACGCATAGGCTGAGGTCCAGGGCCTTTCCCTTTCAATTGTTCTCTTCTCATTCCTCTAAAACAGCGGGGGTGGCGATCCTGGTCTCAGCTCAGTTCCCGGGTCTGATAGGCTGCAAACGGGCCGAGATCGAGGGTAGATTCTTGGCCCATACCTTCACCCTGGGCACACACACTCTTGCGGTAGCGACTGTATACGTTCCCAACAGAGGCCAGGAGAGATTCATCCGAGATGTAGTACATGAGCTCACAGGCCTCCCTGACAAAACTGTGATCCTAGGGGGGGATTTTAACCTGGCCTTTGATAGCACGTTGGACCGGTCGGGGCAGCGATGGGGGCAGACGGGGGCTCTTTCTGGGGACGGGAGACGCTTTCTGGCAGAGGCTGGGCTCACAAACATTTGGCGGCTGCGTCACCCTGGGTCCAGGGAATACACCTATTACTCCCACACCCACAAGACATATGCCAGAATTGATTACATGCTTACCTCTGACACATTGACCCAACAGACACAGGATGTTGAAATCCTTCCCTGCCCTTTATCAGACCACTCGACGGTGTGGATTTCTCTATCCTTGCATCAACCCCGGCCCTCACAGCGCTTTTGGCGCCTGCGCGAGACCATGCTACAGCGCCCTTCCGTGGTACAGCAAATTCAACAGTGCATAACTGACTACCTAGATCTCAATGACTCCCCTTCCATTTCTACAACGACTCTTTGGGAGGCCCTAAAGGCTGTAGTTAGAGGTGAATTCCTGGGTATAGCGGCAGCGGACAATAAGGATAGGAGAGAGAAAAGGGAGCGCTTATCCAGGGAAGTAGCTGAACTAGAGCGCATTCACCAATGGACGGGAGCTCCCAGAGTCTGGAAACAGCTTAAGACAGCTAGGGCGCAGCTAGCGGGGCTGGATGTTGACCGGGCTGAATACGCAGCCCTTCGCCTGAAACATGCCTTCTATGTGGGGGGGGACAGGTGTGGGAGGCTTCTTGCCAATAGGTTGCGCGTGCAGCGACAGGCGTCCCGTGTCACTATGATGCGAGACGACCAGGGGAGAGAGTACAATACCGATCATGAAATTGTGGATGAGTTTCGGCATTTTTATGAGACCCTGTATACGGCCCAGACTCTGCCTGATGAGGAGCCAGCCCGCTATCTGCAAGAGGTTGCTACCTCTAAACTTTTACCAAGCCAGGCGGAGGAGCTCGCAGCGCCTATCCGCTTAGAGGAAGTAATTTCCGCCATCTCTCGTTTGAAACTTCACAAGTCACCGGGACCGGATGGCTTCTCCTCCGTTTTTTATAAAAAGTTTTGCGCGCTGCTAGCCCCGCTGCTGGTGCGGGTCTACAACTCGATCGGGACTGCTCATGCCGCCTCTCTCCCACCCTCCATGCTGGAGGCATTGATCACGGTAATACCTAAACCGGGCAAGGACAGGCGCTTGTGTGGTTCCTTTCGCCCCATATCCCTCCTGAATGTGGATCTAAAGATTTTCACTGGGATCCTGGCGTGTCGGCTCGGGTTAATAGACCCGGACCAATCCGGGTTCATTCCCGGACGGCAGTGTTCTGACAACACCAAGCGGCTCCTACATCTGGTGGACAGTTCTGAACGCTTCCCGGTGGAACGCATGTTTTCTCTGTTGACGCTGAGAAAGCGTTCGAAAGGGTTCATTGGCCGTATCTCAATGCAACTCTGATTCACTTTGGCCTCCCATGCCGCTTCATTGACTGGGTATTCAGTAGCTACGCTGGCCCCACAGCCACAGTGCGGGTGAATGGGATAGCTTCGTCGGCCTTTCCCATTTGCAGGGGGATGAGACAGGGCTGTCCCCTGTCGCCGCTTCTGTTCGTCCTGTATATGGAACCTATGGCCCAACGGGTTCGAGATGATCCAAGTATCAGAGGGGCACGCTTCGGGGGGTCAGAGCACAAACTCTGTTTGTACGCGGATGATGTAGTAGCCACGCTGGAGCATCCCCGGGAATCTCTGCCCGCTTTCCTGGCTGAGCTAGACAGGTTTGCCCTGGCCTCAGGGTTCAAGATCAATGTACATAAATCTCAGGCCTTAGATCTTTCCTTGCAGCCTGAGACGCTGGGGCTCTTACAGCGCTCGTACCCGGTCCAGTGGGCCCGCGACTCAATTCCTTACTTAGGATTGCACGTCTCCGCTACTATACAAGCCACCAGAGTGATAAATTATGCAGCAATCTCCCGTCCGGTCCGAGACTCCCTCCGCAAGTGGAGACCACACTCTCTCTCCTGGCTGGGACTAATAGCTGCGGTGAAAATGGTGATATTGCCCCAGCTTCTTCATTTATTCCACACATTGCCACTTGTACCTCCACCTGGGGTCATACGTTCATTGCAACGGGACATAGAACATTTTATCTGGCGCGACCAAAGGGCTCGGTTACGTCGGGAGCTCACTTACAGGGACCCTGTTGAGGGAGGTCTAGGGATCCCTGATCTCCATGCTTACTGGCGGGCGGTCCAAATGAGAGCTCTGGTGGAGTGGTCTCGCCCAGAGTCTGAGAAACATTGGTTATTTATGGATCGGTCGCTTGCTGTTCAGCCCCTGTGGGGTGTCCCCTTCCTTGCACGTGCGGGTCGACCCCGAAACCTATACCTTTCTGAGGTGACTAGACCTACTCTATTGGCGTGGGACAAGGTTGCTGTCCCTCAAGGGCTTACGACCTTCCCGTCACCGATCACGCCTATAGTCCATAACTCCGACTTTACACCGGGACTTGATTCTGAGAATTTCTGACACAGGACCAAGGAATCATGTTGCTCCATAGGGCATCTTTTTGATCTCTCTGGACCCCGCTCCTTTACTGATCTTCGCAAGGAGCAGGCTATACCGGAAAAGGAGCGTTACCGCTATTTGCAGGTTCGCCACTGGGTGTTACATGGGGAGGTACGGGGGGTGCGGAGAGACATCTCACTCCGTTTGAGAAGTGGCTGCTTACACGCCACAATGATGCACACCTGACCTCAGACTTATATAGGTTTGCTAGGTGCACCTCAGATTTCGTGAAGACTCCTGGCCAGTTGCGTTGGGAGGGGGAGTTAGGTAGAGCCCTGACGCAGAAAGAGTGGCATGACATCTATTTTAGGGCCTGCCGCACAGCACGCAATGTGTCCTCCGTTGAGACGGCTACTAAAGTGGCCACCTATTGGTACCTTACTCCCGTACGACTTCATAGAGGTATCCCCTCACGTAGCCCGCAATGTTGGCGTGCCTGTGGCCAGTTGGGTACCCTAACTCATTTACTGTGGGACTGCCCTTCCCTGGGGACATATTGGCAGCAGATCCTTGACGACGTGGACTCCCACTTCGACACGCAGATCCCTCAATTCCCAGTGTATGTTCTTTTGGGCCTTCCTAACGCTATTACCTTTCCCCTCAGATCTCGAAGGGGCAAACAGATGGCACTTGCACTGGGGCGGCGGTTCAGAACATCCTCGCTCACTGGGGTACTAAGACAGTTCCAACCCGGCTGGGATGGCTTCATATGATGTGGGGCATCTTGGGAATGGAAAAGATTTCACTTTCTCTAACTCATCCTGGGGCCTCCTTTCATGACTTATGGGAACCTTTTCTCACACTGCTAACGTCCGAGTTTACGGAGCTTACTTGTCCCAAATATTTGCGACTCCTGCGACTTGCGGACCCTCCCAGGTTGCCAGCCTCAAACACCTCTGCTACCTAGTGTACTTTCCCTACGGGTCTTTCCTAGTTTGACCTTATTGTTACCATTTCCTGGAAGCATAGCTCGTAACTGGAGGGAGGGGGTGGGGTGGGTGGGGAGGGTGTTCTCTTTTTGCTATTTTTGTTATTTCTTTGGCCATATATGATGTTGCACTTGCCGGGTTGCATCCTGATGACCATAGAGCAAATTGGCTCGTTCGTTGTTTCCTTTGTCTTGGAAATTTATAAAAGAAATTTAAACAGAAGGCTTGTTAGTGCCTCCTTGGTACCGCCTTGTCTGCATTTGTTACCTCCCATAACGACTGGACCTTTTACTTGGCTTGTTACACGGTCTGCGTTATAAGGGGGAGAGCACTATTTTGTTTATTGACTAATGGGGACAATGGCGGCTGCTTTTTGTATTTGCAGCGCGCCCTCACAGGACAATGGCAGCTGCTTTTCGTATAGAGCGCTATGCCGCTCTAACTTTAAAAGTGGCTGTCCCCTACCCCCACAGCACTCAGTGGAATCAAGTGCTGTGGATCAGGTGTCGAGGAACAGGGAAAAGGCTTTGAAACCAGTACGAAGGATAGCTCTAAATAATTAAAGGTCACTACAGAGGAAACTGAAGAAACATGCGAATTAAACAGGATACAGGGTGGTTATTCAAAGCTGCAGGGGCAAACCGTGATATTTCAAAGGATTGAGGGTGCAGGAGAATGCCTGTAAGTAAAGAGGACAGAAAAAAGTACTGAGAATGCAGCAGACTACTCCAAGCTGCTGACAGGGCCACAGGGAATCTTTGCTCTAGGGACTTCTGCTGACATAGTCTAGCACTAATTTACAGGGACTTATGACTCTGAAAAATATTTCAAATAATCTCACAAGACAAGGCTCAATATTAGGAACTGACAATTTAGAAATGTATTATGCATTGAAAGTTAAGGGCAGAAAAGACATTGTGCAGATAATATCACAGATGAATATTAAAGCTCAAGGAGAAAAATAAGCCTAGAATGTTCTGGATTAAAATATAGAATTGATGGCGAACACGAACTATGAGGCCCAACAATCCAATGCACAGTTTTAAAGCCGTTCTGCAATGATGCCGGAGGTTGCTTTTGTCACAGAAGGCATAACTGACGTGTATGCGACCACGCCCATGTAGCTCACCCTCTTGGAATAGGACTTCCAGTGGATAGTATCTCTGCGTTTGGTGTGGAACTTCAAACACAAAACAAAATGGAAGCACCTAGCAACAGAGCCAGCCTATGAGATGCCTGAGAAGAAGGGAGACACTGCAAGTAACTCTTTTCGTAAACAATTGTTGGAGGTCATGTGGAGGATATAGGTCAGCTGAAATTAACAAGCAAGAGTGTGGTATTTCCTGTGCAAATACATTTCATCAGCACTGACAGCCGCTAACCTTTGAACATTGTGCTCCTATTCTAGATCCGCCCTACTGAGCCAGAATCCAGACTGGCACTCCACCGTTTTCTGGTCCTCTGTAATCAAAGAAATGTCTTTTGCTGGGTTAGTTTGCATTTTTATGTTTTTCTTATGATTCTGGTTTTGCACTGGTTAACAAGTGATACTGGGAGCAGGGTCATATCAATGGGACAATGGTGACCATTTCTTCCGACATCTATCTCTATATTTTTCAGGGGAGCTATATTGTCAGATGTGACCCACACCTTCATTTATACTCTTGAAGCATATCTCTGGGATGTCTCACCACTTTCAGCCAATGTTTCATTGGTTCTCTGCCTCTGTGTTGAACTTTTGTTTTCTTTCTAAGACTTCCATATGCCACTGTCAATAGGTGAGGAATGTGTTTATAAGCACAGTCTCACTACACGTTGAGGCCACTTAGTGTGGGAGAACGTGGGACCAAATCTGTGCAGCGAGATACATTATTATGACACACATCTCATGTCAAGACCTGCCTCTCTGCGGTATTTAGCTGGCTTGCGTCGGCTCAGTTAAAATGTAACGCAGACAAAACTGAGATTCTCTTCTTTGGGGAGTTTCCCCCTCTGTTTTGGCATTACTTTTGGCCGACTGAGTCCCCCTGTCCCTCCCCTTCTGGTCATCCTGTGAAAAATCTTGGCATCTGGTTTGATGAGAAATTAAGTTTTGGTAACCAGATTGGCAAACTTACTGGTATTTGCTTTGGTATTTTAAAACTTCTCCGTAGATTTCTGCCGCTATTGCCTCTCGCCACTAAAGAAACGGTCATCCGTGCTTTGGTCACTTCTCGCATAGATTATGCGAATGCACTCTATGCTGATTTGCCATGTTACCTTCTGGACAGACTTCAGGTGGTTCAGAATGCCGCCGCTCGTCTCCTACTTGATCTTCCTAAGCACTCCAGTGTTAGGCATCACTTACGTAATCTACACTGGTTGCCAGTAAAATCTAGGATAAAGTTTAAGGCTATTACCATTGCTCACGCTGCACTTTATGAGTATGGCCCTGCCTATTTTAGGAAACGTTTTCAGTTTTACACCCCTGGCAGGTGTCTGCGTTCCTCGAATATGCTCCTTGCGTCTGTCCCTAGGTTTCATCTGAAACGTAAAGGCGGCAGTTCCTTGTCTTATCTTGCAGCAACTTACTGGAATTCCCTTCCCCTGGATCTACGCAATCTGAAGAATCCCTCTCAGTTTAGGAAAAAGCTAAAAACCTTCCTGTTCAACTAAACTGTCCCTCTCTTACTCTGCTTTGGTTCCCTCTGATGCTTTGGCTTCGTGCCGGGACACTCTATTGAGTAGCTGTGCGCGCTATAAATCCCATAAAATAAATAAAAATAAAATAAGGTGCTTTTAGGCCAGATCAAAAGATATCTGTTCCTCTCACTATTTGCCTTATTTTCTCACACTTTGCATATTTCTATTTCTTTTGTGATTTTTAATACATTATTTGTGCTCTGGAATTGTGCGTCTATGTCTCATTTGATGCGCCTCCGACTACCTTATCCCTTTGTGTGTAGTCAGTGTCAACTCTGGTCTCTGTACTTACTGGGGGTCCATGCAGCCCAGGGGCACCGTCTCGCCCGGGGGGGCCTGGAAGCCCTGCTGAAGCACTGTGGTTTGTACCAAATTCACCTGGAATGCCTGGCAGTCCAGGGACACCTGGAGCTCCTGGGGGTCCTGGAATACCTGGAGGTCCCTGAGAAGAAAGCAAAAGAAAGAAGAATAGTACGCAACTGTTGAGCAATTTACTCTCAGAAGGCATGATGTGGCGGTCCTATTTGCACCTCCACAAACACTAGCCTGCATCAGGCTGATGGAACCCTACTACTCTTCACTCTCAGGAGTGCCATTCCTTCTATGTTCACAGAATACACTCTGCCTCTATGCAAATTCTTCTGATAGATTTGGTTTTCTCAAAAGCTACATGATTACTTGTTACTTCATCTTGTTCTATGTATTTCTTGAGACTATTGCCTTATAGTTGAAACTAAAGTGCACCTTGGGGTATAAAAACTCTATCTAAAAAATCCCTTTAGTGTTCAGGGTGTCCCTCACCACCCACACAGCCACTCATGTGTCAGAGCCCTAACCCCACCATTATTCCGTCCTTTGGTAGGAGTCAGCTCCCTGCACCCATGCAAGCGCTATATAAAAAACATCCCTTAGTGTTCACGGTGCCCCTCACCACCCACACAGCCACTCATGTTTCAGAGCCCTAACCCACCATTATACACTCCTGCGGTAGGGTCACCTCTCTGCCTCCATACAATTCCCTCAGTATTAGGGTCTCTCACTCTGCCCTCCAACAACCACCCTAGTATGATGAGATTCTGATAACCCACCAGTGGCAAGGCCCCTGGTCAGGCACCTTCACTACTTGTTTAGATTCAGTCAGACCCATTCTCTTTAGAGAGTCCATCCAGAATAATAGCCTCCATGTTGCACATCCTTTATCTCTCCAGAATTGGAATCCCTACCTTATTCCTAGGTTGTCCCTACTGTCCTGGACCCCACTCCATCCTCGAGCCCTACAGGGCTGTGACCCACCTCTGGCTCATATTACTATTTCAGTACCTAAGCCCCCTCCTTGCTCCATTCTCAATTCTGAAAGCATGATCTGGTCCCAACTACATACTTTACACACCCAACCAGTGTCAGTACTCCCACATCCTTTTCAGTTGTTGTAGTGCTCCAACCCACACAACTCATCCTGTGCAGCCGGCACATTCTCCACCCCAGTCAGTGCAGGGTCAGGAAATTGCAGCACACAGATCCTTTCCATTCCAGTGCTAATAGTTCTAGACATGCACCCCTGTAGTTACTGCACAGATCAGGGTGACTATCAGTACCACTGCAGTTTTCACACTGCACAGTTCACTGCCTCTCCCTCAGGACCTGAGGTAGCTGATCCATATGCCGTAAACATTGCTGGGGTGAACCTTTGGGTGTTATTCAAGAATCGCCTATATGTTCACCCTCAACTGCGAGGTCACGTCTTACATGCAGTTTTTGTATGATGTAATGAGACATTTTCTTTGGTCCAGTAAACAGAATAAATGTCCACTGCGCGCACTCATTAGACCCGTCACACTGCTATGATCTTTCATCACATTAATATGGTTAATATTGAGTGTAGACTGAACGCACTCACCCTGATACTCTCCAAATCTCCACCATAGCCAGAACCTTCCATGTCAATAAATGTCTGCAACCATAAAGTTGTGTGTTAGATCTGAGTAAACAGACAAAAAGTGCACAAACAGAACACGGCAAGAGGCAAACTACATAAACGCCAAGCAATCACCTGGTGTGGGATAAGCAGCGAGGGTGGAGGGATAAAATAGCGCAGACACTACTACAGCAGAAGAGAAAGAATAAAACCGGGGTGGAAATCCACTTCCTTGCATTGAAACAGACTTACCAATTTGTCTAGTTTAGAAGAAATTGCAGGGGGCCCTGGTGGTCCTGGAAGTCCTGGGGGGCCCCTGTCTCCAACGCCAGGATCTCCCTAAAGAGAGAAGGTGATCATAAGCAGCGTCAATACAAACAGCAGCACCTGTATCACACACACATCCAGCTCGGCCTTGCTCTTCTGATGCTCGTCATCATGGCCCACTGGCTAGGGTTGAAACTAATTGTCTGTGCGGTATTAAAAACACACAGTCCATAGGGTACAGTGACGTGGGCTGGATTATTTGGCAGTAGAGAGCAGAGACCTGACCTGCCCACCGAGGCGGAGAGCCCTGCAGCCTGGCCATTGATAGTTGCAAGACTGGATGGTGTGTGTGTGTGGGGGGGGAGATGGGGGTTGGTGGGGTGACATTCAGCCACCTCCTGGGAGTTTTAGGGTGTTGAACATTTGTTTACCAATATTTCTATATGTTATTTCTAACTTCCTCTATTATGATTAAGTGTATACTGTGGTTTAGGGTGGCTTACTCGGTTCCCGCAGACAGGTGAAAGAGTGAGATTTTGAAAGAAAATGGGTGAGGTGTTTCAGGGGGCGAGGCTGTGGCTCTTGTTACATGCAGGTTTATGTGATGCAGCGCATGTGTGCTGTCTACTATATAAACTATGTTGTTTTCGGTGACACACTATCCTAATAAATAATATTTGAAAAAAAAGAAAATAGGTGTCTAGTTCATACACAAAACTGTCCGAAGAAACGTGAGGAAAGACACTGTTATGTCCACCTCTGTAATGGATTTAATCAGATAACTCTAGAAACGTGTCTCCCCAATGACTCCAAGCCCATGTTCAGACTGAAATATCTTGCTTGTCTACTCGAAAGAAGATCCCCCTCCCCAATGGTAAGTCTGGTTTCCCGTCGACAATAAATAACAGTAACGTTTCAAACCACAAAACATGTCCATACAGAGGAGGTTACTTCAAGGTAATTTATTCCATAAACTTAAAACAGGTTTCAGATACATGTATAAAGATAGTGCCCCACCCGAAGCTGTTGTTCCCGCCTCAGCCCTTTTCCCCTCTAAGGTTCCCAGCAGCCTACAGGCAAAATCCACACAGGCTCTCATTCCAACTTACACCTCACACTCAGAGACCATTCACAAGATAACTACAGGACGTAGCATACGACCACAGAAGACACAACACAACAGACCTGATATTTACCAGTATCCCGAAAGACCCATACAGAGCAAGTCATCTTACCATTAGACAGTTGATGCACAATTTTTCGGGAGTTTGTGAGGGAAGAGAACACTTCTCTTAGACAAAATGTATTTGCGAAACACAACAAATATCCTAATCCTTTATCTGTAGAATTCACAGTGCAGAGAATGCACATTGTTAGGTAAAACAGACATATGTCTTACACACTACCCTTAACACCAAGTTGCAACCCACCCTCACCTTGAGAGCCCATTGCGCTTACTCGAAAACAATGTTCTAATGAAAGATCTCAAGGAATGTGTAGTAATAGGGAAAGAGTGACAGAAATGGAAGGGGCGGGATTCATCTTGGGAGTTCTGTTTAAGGGACTCTGGGGCATATCAGCAAGCGGCAGCGATAATTATCGCTGGCCGCTCTTAGCGAGAACTTTTGTATCGCCGTCTATCGCTGGCAATTATCGCCATGCTATCGCTGTATCAACAACGCATAGCGCAATGGCGATAATTTTCCAGCGATAGCGGTGTTTTCCATGGAACATCGCTGGTTTTCCAGCGATGTTCCATGGAAACGGCGATAACCTTGCTGATACGACCCTGTGGTCGTATCAGCATAATCCACCCCCATTGTCAGGTATAGGTAAGTCTGCATTTTTGCAGACGTTAGTTTTGGCGAAAACCGTGGTTTTCGCCAAAACTAACGTCTGCAAAAATGCATGGCCCTCCTTGTAAATATCGCGATGTACATTTCGCGATATTTTACAAGGTAGTCCGTCAGGGGACGCCCAGTGACGCCCACTTTGCATCTCATTAGAGATGCGAAGTTAGGCGTGCTGGAAACGGGCGCTAAGTCAAGGATACACGCGCTAGCGTGTCCTTGATGATATTGCGATAACATTATCGCCGCTTTTCGCCCGAAAACGGACGCTAAAGCGGCGATAATGTTATCGCCACCCCTTGTTAATATGCCCCTCTGACCTGCCCATCACCGGTTCGCACTGAGAATTGGTCTGTGGCATTACGGAGAAGTTTCCCGGCCTATCCATAACAGATGGATGGGAGAAGATTAGGAGCGTTTAGGAGAAAGCTACCCATTGAGCTTGAAGATGGTCATGGAGGCAGGTGGACCTGTGTCAAGGACACTCCCATCTCTTCAATAGGCATGTGTAGTTGATTCTATGAAGGGAGATGTACATATCCTCACAACCTTCTTTCTTTTCCGCAGAGCAACTACCTTAGGTTTATGGAAAATATTTGAGTAGGGCTCACCTGCTAAATTAATTGAGTTTTGGGGTGCTGCCAACTTCACATAGGATTTAATAAAGAGGTACAGAAAAAACGGATAGATCTCGGACTTTCTGATGTGCAAACGTCCGGAGAAAGTTACAAAGCTTTGCATTTCTGTGAATCAAAGCTATTTTGTAAATCATTGCAATGCGAGTTATTTTCCTTGTTTTGGAGAATAAGGTCCATAGGGTTCTGTCTGCTCGTCAATCATAGATCCACAAATATTTTCAAACTTTTACCTTTTCGCCCTTCATGCCAGTATCCCCTGGAGTGCCTGGAAATCCTTGAGGTCCCACATCACCCTGCAGCGGGAAGCAAAGAAGCCTGTAACCAAAGTGCTGAAGCCCGCCAGCTAAATCATAATGCCCCCAGACCAGACCACCACTTCTTCCCTCTTCCCTTTGCCTCTTCACACCTATCGAGTAGGACCACGGCTTGTGGCTTCCTGAAAGCTGAATGCCTTCCTTGATGGGTCCTAAGGCAAATGTTTGTATTTATGGAAGATGCCAGTGGTACCCACCTAGAGGCCACTGCCTCAAAAGCCAAAGTCTGAATGTCATCCTGTAACAAGATTGTTGACCAATCCTAACATGCTTTGGCCTATCCAGGTCTGACATCTAGCCCTAAATTGCCAACTCTCTATATGGCCAATCCCTTATATTGAAAACCCCCTACCAATGCCTGACCCCAGGTTCTGTTTTTCTCTCATGCTCTGGGTGAGCCCTTACATAGTGTATCCTCAGAACAGTGTATTCCATCAGGGTCTCTCTCTCTTTGCCTCACTCTTTTGTTCTCCAATTCACACCACTAGATGTATCCTTCATCTAAAACAAATTCCATTTCTCCCTGCCCCTCTTTCTCTCGTATCTTTCTCTAAGAAGTGGCCTTAGTGATCACCTGTGTTACAAAATAGTCATATGAAAGAAATACTTTGATAGTTTAGCAGATTTTAATCTACAAAAAACACTTACAGGTTTGCCATCTTCTCCAGGATCACCCTAAATAAAAAATAAAGAACGTTAAAAATAGAATAAAACTGAGAGCAAGAGAAGTGGTGACAGATATGGTAGACATATAATGGACAGAGAAAAAGATGGGCGGTGGAGAGAAAGGAAAGAGAAAGGCGAAGGAGACAGGAGAATATGGGATTGGGATAGAATGTCAGTGAGGCGCGCGGACCGAGGATGAACAGAGGCCTATAGAGAGAAAAGGTGAAGGATAATGAAAATAGAGGAAACAAACGAAAATTACAAAGTAGGGAATTCCAGGGGACCTTTTTTTTTTTTACCAAATATAGAAAAGAGGCCATATTTTGTAGATCAGAAATAATTATTCTGTAATTTTTTAGGGTCTAGAGGTTTATCCAGAGTTTGATAGTTAGTATGGGCTTCACCCAGAGCCGAGTGAATTTAGTGATTATCAAGACTGTATTGCCTCTGACATTAACTTAGGGCGAAGTGAATGTGCATTTTATGCTCAGTAGGTGATCCTGCACCTTAATCAAAGCTGAGAGTGTCTGAGTCTTAGCTAGAGTTCTTTATCAAGACCTCAGTGAGTGTGAATTGTACAAGAGCAGAGCGAACACTCATTTAAAAACTAACATTCACCACTAAACCGCACAAAGCTTTCTCAAAGAATATGAATTTAGACATTTGGGCTGCTCTTGTTGTATTTGAATATCATGTTACATGTATGCACTGGTTTACATGGTGGTCCCATTAACTTGGCTAAGACCACATTCAGCTCAGTTAAGATGTCCTTCAAGTCTTCCTGGAAGGCCTATATCGCTGAGCACCTAACACTGGGTCTTTCGGTGTGCCGCCAGTACACTTTAGTCGTAGTATACCTTTAGATGCAACAGGTAGGACGAGTTCTTTAATCTCTACATGTGAGGTTGAGTGGGATGGAATGGAAAGAGTATGCCTATGATTTGTAACTGCCTTTTCAAAGAGCATTCCCCTGGGAAGTCCCATCTGGATGGCAAATACTACATTTGTGAGCAGATCTTCTTATGACCGCCCAATTTATCACAGTCCGTCTGCCACCTGCTCGTTCAACCCAACTTTGTATCTTCTGAAAATCTCTGGCAAGTGTTTCTCTATTCCTCAAACATGCTTTGCAGCTTCATACATCTCCCAGTTTGTAGCACAGTCACTTAGTCTTGCTTGCCATTTGTTGGATCTGACCGTGCTTTGCATCACAAGTTGGTACACTGCGGTTTTATTATGTATTCTGACGTGAGCTACTTTATTCATCACTTATGGTGACTGACTGCTTCCTTCACTGCCCCAATTCAACCCCATAATCAACTTTGTTGGATGTCATGATTTGAGTTTGTAGTGTTTTAACAGCAGTTGCTATGTCTGCCTCTGATGCACTTGGATATGAAAGTGTGCATCCTTTAAATATATGAATGCCATGAAGCCTCCTTCCTGAAATAACAATAAGTTTTAATTTGTAGTCCTTTTGGAAGCCTGTCCTCAGATGCACTGGTCCAAATGACTTAGGTTCAGTGCGCAGTGGGGTAAACCATCCTTTCAGGAATTAGGAGCTACATGCAGACTACCTCCTCGTATGCTAGTGGTACCTACTCTATTTCCTGTTTCAGTGGAAGTGCCTTGAGGTGAATCTGAGTGTAACAAATGCAAGGACGGGTGGCTTCTGGGGTGACTACAGTATCAATTTAGCTGTTGGAATACAACTACTTACCGGCTCTCCGTCTTTTCCTGGAGGACCTTCCTTGCCTTCTGGTCCGGCGGGGCCTGGAGGTCCTTGGGGACCGGATACCTGCTCCACCACAGAGCCATCATTCTTCCGCACCACGGTGGCAGGAGACCCAGGGGGGCCTGCAGGCCCTGGAAGTCCCAGTTCCCCTTTTTGTCCTTTTGCACCAGGATATCCAAAGCCTGCACTGCCCTAAAGAAAGTCACAGACAAAAAGTGGTTAGAGGCACCTGTCACCACAAAAGCATATCACATGGGCAACTGTGCCTCCCCATCACCCACTGACAATGAATGCATACATCCCTCCGACAAATATGCTCCAACCTACATAGCCTGTGTCATCATCCTCTACCAGTGCGCACTACACCGATTAGACATGCTCCTCTCACATCACCATTACACACACATGAAACCTCATCCGTCGTCCCCACACAAATCACAAGAAATTATCACAGGTGCCTCCTCCTTTACAGACCCATCACACTATGACACAATGTTTACATTCAAATTACCACCAAAACAGCTACAACACACACAGGATACATTTACATTACATTCTGTAAAATGGGTACAACTACCATCACACAAGGATAACCTCACCCACCTCCCACAACCCCATTCATCAACAGCTTTGACATTGTCTGAAAACTCAGGGATGCCTGTGTATCTCCCACCAAACTCCAGATCACACAGAACACCACGAGCATCTCCTGATAATGAGATCTGAGCGCATTACGAATAAAAACACATGCACGCATTGTCTCATCTTCATCAAGAGACAACAGTGCCGCCCCTCACCAAACAAGCACTATACCAGCTTCCCTTGAAAGCTGGTAAACCCATCAAACATGGCACCCTCCAAGAACCAACCCCAAAACACCCAGGCTGTTTCATCATCATCCAGGAACAAATAGGTACAACCGTCATTATTGCATACTCTGCTTATATAAAGGTGTATAACTCCCATCAAATATGGCTGACAGTTCCTCTATCCATGACAGACACCATCAGGGAGCTTTTGCCAACGCATGCAACAAGACGCGCTAACCCATATCAGCACATATGATGAAACTCACCTTGATGCCAGGTTCACCTTTTTCACCCTGTGAAATAAAGGAACATGTCATTCAATAGTTTGATGCAGGAGCAAGACTGTTATGTCCATATATGATCCCTGGGTGACTGCATGTGATAAAGCAGAGATAATCATGGGTGACTGTATGTGATAATACAGAGATAATCATGGGTGACTGCATGTGATAATGTAGAGATAATCATGGGTGACTGTATTTGATAATGTAGAGATAATCATGGGGAACTGTAGGTAGCAGTACACAAATACCATTTTGTGTCCATAGATGATATCCTGGTTGCCAATGAGTAACAATACATTTATAGCAATAACAACAGCGGGATTATCCTGGGCAGACATGCCAATAGACCCGATTCATGCGCGAGTCTTCCGACTTCTTTTTAAACCCGAAATGCCTTTATTTTGACTGTCTCCCGTCAGAAACTGCATCTGCTTCAATAGAAGTCAATGGGGGAAATACATACTCCCAATTTTTTTTTTTTTTTTTTAATTTCCCGCTTTTCTCTTCTAGAAAGTTGGCATGCATGCCCGGGTGGTCGCAGGTGAAATGGACAGACCCCTGTAGTTGTGGCTCATGTCTCATGTAGGCAATTTGATTGCAGGGAATTTCTCTAGAGACCGTTTAAATTTGGTTTTGCAAAGTTTTTTTTGAGCTATTCAAAATCTAGCCACTAGATGGCAGGAATGTACAAATAAACCTAGATAGAATGTTCGAAATATTGGGTTTCATGCAAAAAGGTATTAATAGTGCATAAGAGTACTCTAATAGAACCCTGGGAGAAAATTAAATAACACTGGTGTAATTCGCGTAATTTTGGGATTTTTGCACCGCGCATATAATGCGAAATTCCCGACTTGGCACCCTTGTGCCACTTCGCGTAATCACGGGCCATTTGCTGTAAAAATGGGAACAGAAAGCGAATGGCTGTTTGCAGTGTTTTTATTATTTAAATGTGTCCTCACGCCAACGATTGATGTTAAGAAGAATTTAGCAGTAAATTATAGTGCAAAATGACAGATATGCAAATTCCCGTTATTTTGCCAAAATTTGACATGATTTATGTGAAAACTAATCACGTGAACTTCGAACACCCACACTCCTGTAGTACTCTTTAATGCACACTTACATCTAAAATGGGAAAACTTGTTTTATTCAGGGAACATCGATATACAGTTCGTACACAGAGAAAGGACTGTGCCTGTTTTGCACTTTTACTAACAGGAAGTTGGATGTCTAGGCCGATTCACAAAGACATGAAAGAGTGCATAAAACAATACTCCTGTAGTACTACTTCCTGTACTCATAAATGCTTTTGTGATTCTGCCACTTAAAGTTTGAATGGCCATAAATACAATAGCTGGCCCTCTTTATGACTGTCCCGGTAAAAGGGACAGGTAGTATGAAGTTGATATGAGGAAATCAGCGGTATCAATGATACGTCTTCCAGAATTACGGGCAGCCGTGGCCCGTACAGGTAAGAGCGGTGGGCCCGGGTGGGGGGGATTTCGACAAACGACGACGAGGGAAAATTGATTATTTCTTTAATTTTCCCTCCTCGTCCTCTGTCTAAATTTTCCCCCACCCGGCCCCACCGCTCTTACCTGCACGGGCCGCGGCTGATTACGGAGGTTGGGGGAAGTCACAAGTTGATGCAATATAGTGCCTTACAAAATGGAGAATAACCTGCTACTACACAGATTTCTTGCATATAAACCTGCAATTTCATTGCATTTACCGGTGACAAAGTCCTCCAGGTATGACCTGGAGGCTTGGTCCCCAGTAGAGCATGCATAATAATTGCACCCCTGAATACCAGGTGCGATAATACTGCACCACTTATGATTACTGAAGGGGCTAGTAACCTCCTGTTACTGGTCCATTGGTGAATTACAAGCCACCCAGAATTAGGGCATGAGTGATTGTCAGTTAGTTTGAAAGTAAAACATTCATTTTTTTCACATAATACATTTATGTTTTACCCTTTCTTGAACACACATTGATCTGCACCAAACCATAACCGAAAAGCTAACCCAAACTACTAACACGACTTCTGTCTCTACTCCTATTCCTACACCTCATCCTATACACAACGGACCTCTGAACCCTAGCCATAACCCCACCTCTAACTGGAACCCTTACCCACTCTCAACCTTTGGCAATAATTCTTACCTTAATCCAAATCCTTTTTCCTCACCCTAACTATAACCCCACCCACTATGCTTACTCAAACTAAAATCAAACAAACTAAAGCATTTCAACACACATGTCCTTTAATATTTTCTAACTTTATGCTCTCAAGTAGATACTTTTACATTGAGAATTTATGATCTTACTAACTACATAACTTATTGACCAAAATATCATTCAGAGCAGGTGGCTGTGCAACAGACTGATGCTGCAATGTGGTCATCACTCAGTGGGTGAGTACCTATTGAAGAAACATCCCTAGATGATAATGCAGGACTGACACTGGGCGATATACAGGTGATAGAATAGCACTGTTGCTTGGGGTTTACATATATTGTAGGATGCCTAAGGTCACCTAACGATGTCCCACTATATGGGTGTTGAAGAAAATTAAAGAATCGTCTATAGTGAATATACTTATTAAATGCAGCACACAGAACAAATATTCTCTTCAAGGGAAATTCTTACCTTTTCTCCTTTCCCGCCTGCTGCTGCCGGACCCACTGAGCTACCGCTGTCTCCTTTCATGCCAGGCACACCTTGTGCCCCCTTCTCACCATGCTCTCCCTTCGCACCTTTAGGGCCAGGCAGGGCTGTAACTGAAAGGTGTGGTTTACAGGTAGGGAAGGAAGGATGGGTACCAGACACTGTCCATTCAAGCATAAGGTCTACTGCCCGGCATCTACCATCTGTCTATCTTGGATCACAGACTGACCTAAACTGTGGCGTAGGCCTTTGGGCACATTTTTTGAGAATAGTTTTCTCAACAGAGGCACACATTGGTGTTAAATGGAAAGCTATGTTAGCAGGAACACAACATTGCACCATGCATTTGCTAGTAGGAAGAAAATAGTGCACCATGCATTTGTTAGCAAGAAGAAAACAGTGCACCATGCATTTATTAGCAAGAAGAAAATAGTGCACTGTGCATTTGTCAGCAATAAGAAAACAGTGCACCATGCATTTGTTAGCTGGAACAAAATAGTGCATCATGCATTTGTTACTAAGTTGGTAGAGATTTCCAGCCATAAGTAGGAAGTGGGGTGAAAGTGAGCCACGGGATGGTGATAAGAGATGGCGAGTGCCTCCATGTGTTGGTAGTGAAGATTGTTATGCACTGTTAGTAAAAGAGCACAGAGAGCAGAAGAGAGCATGTTGGCAGCAAGGGAAGGACGAGGAGATCCAACTCTGATGGTGAGTCTCTGTGAAGAGTTCCACAGATTGGTGCAGAGCAGGTGTTATTTGTTCTTCACCATTCAGAGTCAAAATGTGAAGAGAGGATCCATGGTATAGTAGTAAGAGGTGGGATGGTGATCTCTTTGTTGGTGTTGGGTGTAGTGGAGACCTAAGGGGGTGGGGAGACATTACATGCACTAAAGGTCCTATTACAGTCCTATTTGGTGGTGACAAGTTCCACTTAATGGTGGTGGAGCAGAGTAATTTTGTACTCCACTCAGTTATATGTATTTCATATACTCAATTTGTCTTTAACAATATTAATTTGGGTGCATTATATTAATCAAGAGTAGGAGGTGGCTCTATTTACCTTAATGAGAACCACCCATATATCTAGCAGAATTATAATCAATGCAGTTATATTAAATAGAACAATGAATACCTTTCTTAAATGTAATTCATGGATTTAGTAACTGGACTTGCTTGGAAGTCATTTTGATGTAAAGTTAGCCTAACTTGTAACCAGGCCAGAGTTATATGAATTTCATTTTATCAAATGCTTTACCAGTCTCTTGTTTTTCTCTCCTGTGCAGGTGTCTTATTGCATATCTCATTAGCTAGAATAGGCCTTCCTTTACTGTATTAGACTGATACTTATTTGGAATTTGGCTTTGGACGTGGAGAACGCATTGGTGGGCGAGATCCGTCTGTACCAGGCAGAGAGGACTGATGTTACATCCAAGTTCGCACAGATGGTTGCTTCTTTGTTCAGTGCTGGGAAACTGGGCAGTTTGTTTGCTCCCAGAGAACGGCCATTCTTGATTGGTCCGTTTGATAGGAACTGATATGGAAAGTCTTCCAGAAGTTTCTTTTCATGCTTTAATTATGTGTTTTTTAGAATAGGTTAGCAGATCCTGTCATGACTTTGCTGAGAGAAGAGCTCTTTTCTGTTGATCCCCTGCCTGAGAGTGTTGAGCGTCGTGCATGAGCTCTCATATTTTTTTCCCTGAACCCTAATCTTGGTTCATCTGATGCTGGCACCTTCCTCATAGTACTCTCCTTGCCACTTTATATGCTTTATTTAGAATCGGGAAGCCCCTTTCTAGAAACTGTTCATTTGATATTTTGCTTGCTGTATGTCATCATAGTTTGCATCATTTTCCCTCATACAAATTCAGATTGCATGATCATCTGAACATGTATGCTCTTACAATGTATTTACTACAATTCTGCTGATTGATTTAACTTGTAACCTGAACTAAATTGCCAGTAAAACCCTTGAGGTTTGGCAACATCCTTTCTGTTGTTTCCGTGGAATCACATTGTTTCCACTGTAATTGAAATGCATTGCTCATGGTAGCTTCTTCTTTACGCTTCAAGTCGACAATCAAAGGTCCATACGTCCAGAGGGGGGTTCTCTTTGCTGATTATATTAAGAGATTGAGATTCAAGGATCCTCGCTCTATCAGGGGTAAGGTGTAGTGCTTCATTTTTTGGTGGCATGAGGTGATGTTCTTATAGGGCACTGCAAAAGGATAATACACCATGTGCTGGCAGAAGTGGCCATGGAGGAGCTGAAGCAGTTAACACTGGGTTTTACAAGCCTTTGTATTTTTATAGAGGGGGCAGTGAGGAGCTGTAGGTGACAGTAAGGGGAGTTATGCCGCGTGTGTGCTGGTAGTAGGGTCCAGTGAGGAGCTGTAGGTGACGATAAGGTGGTAAGATGCAGTAAAGAATTGCAAGGAATTATAAGAGGTGGTAGGTTGCTTTTGCATAATGGTATGGGTGCAATAATTAGCTAAAGGTGATAGTAATCGGATGCATGGTGCCTTGTGTGTCTGTAGTAGAGGCAGTGAGGAGCTAAGGGTGATAGAAATGGGCTGTGTGGCATTTTCAGTGTAAGTATGACAGGCAGTGAGGAGATACAGGTGGTAGTAAGACGTGGTGTGAAATATTGAATGTTAGTAGGACAGGTAGCAAGGAGTGACAGGTGATAGTAAGGGCGGTATAGTACTTTGAATGTTGGTAGTACAGGCAACAAGGAGCTACAAGTGACAGTGTGGAGCGGTATGGAAATTTGATCGTTGGAAGCACAGGCAGCGAGGAGCTACAAGTGATAGTAAGGGGCAGTAAGGCGCTGTGAATGTTGGTAGTATACTCAGCGAGAACTACAGATGATAGTAAGGCACTGTACAACACTTTGAATGTTGGTAGCACAGGCAGCGAGGAGCTACAGGTGTTAGTAAGGGGCAGTATGGTACAGTGAGAAGCTAGAGGTGATGGTAAGGGCGGTATGATGCAGTGAGGAGCTATGGGTGACAGTAAGCGACAATATGAGGCAGAGGAGTTACAGGTACTAGTAAGGGGTGGGATAGTACTCGTTTAGTGGCTGTAGGAAAGAGTTGCTGGTGTTAGCAAGCAGTAGGAGGGGCTGCTAAGAGGAAAAGTGGAGTTCCATTCATAGTATATCAGGTGTTCGCTTATTATAAATGAGCAAATTAATAGTTATAATGCAAAAGATAAATAGATAGATAGATAGATAGATAGATAGATAGGCAAGTAGATAGCTAGCTAGACATACAGACAGATAGCTTATAATATGCTCTTTAGCACCATTGTTGAGTGTGGGGAAGGAACATGACTCACAAGAGGTGAAGCCTCGAGTGAGTCACGAGGTATCTCCCTAAACAATAGTAATAAATAGAATATCAAACTCTGTACATCGACATGTATGGTTTAAGCGATGGTATTTTTTCATGCATTTCATGTGTGCTTATTTTAACAAATAATGTATTAAACTGAAACCAGAAGCAGGAAGTTAAATTTGTGCAGTTTGGTAAAATCACATACATTGTCTATATTTATGCTATGGCAGTGAAAATACATATGGCCCATTAACACGTTATTTAGAGCCAAGGTACTGATAACACATACATTGACACATTTATTACCAGGGTGCTAATGTCACATTCTAGTTCATTAGCACAGTAGAGCAACACCGACAAGAGAAGAACACTGCCTTACAGAAACTGTTTCTTCACACATAGAAACAACTCTCCTAATAGTCACAAGACCTCGCCCACGTGCTTTTACCTTAATGCACACATTTAATGTCTTGCATCCTGGTTCTGGGTAACTATGTTTTTTAAGTGTACAGTGGTATTCACTATACATGCAGATTTGCAGCGTGCAATATGCGATTTGTTATCATTGTTGAGCGAGGTGAGGGGCATTATGACTCACTCACGGCTTTATATCTCGTGATTCAGGCCCCTCCCCACACTGAGCAACGGTAATGAATAGCATATTACACTCTGAACGTCCACACACACACACACACACACACACACACACACACACACACACACACAGGCGAGCGCGCACACACACACACACTCTTGTGTAGAGGTATTACTGGATGTAAGCACAATTACAAAGGTGGAATATGTTTTTACATCCTGCGCTTTATTCATACATTGGCGACCATCTTCCAGGCCCACTGCGCAGCTCCATCCTCTCCACAGCAGCATTACATTTCATAAACGAGCACTTACTTCTCTTGCACAAGGATCTTGACTCCTGTAGACTAACACATCACCCGAGCTCGTTCTCACACTAGAGGGCGCTCACTGCCCATAAGACACTAGCTTCAGTTTGCTGTCATAGACCATCTCGGCTTAACTGCAGGCCACTTAGGGAAATGTACTCCGTGTCTGTTCACAGAAGGGACAGAAAAGAATCAGACGAACAGCCAGGGCTTTAAGTGGGATGAAAAAACCGGGGGGTATCTCAAAGGGGCGTGGCCAATGTAATTAAGGGCATGGCTTAAAAACACGTAAGCTACAAATCTGAGCTTAGCATAGTGTGCCCCTCGACTTGTATTTTGCTGTTTCTGTCATCGCATCCAGATATATGATACAACAAGTAACATTGCACCTACAACAAGTCAGGACTATTGGCTTTGTCAATAGTTGTTAGTTGCATAAGATAAATAAGCAGCAACTATGGGTTGTATATAATACTGAAAAAGCTTCCACTTAAAGCCCTGGTGACACCACGACAATGTTGCTGCTCCTGAGTTTCAAAAAGAGAAGGGAAATCTAGAGAGAAAATGACTCTCTTTAAAGGATTTCCCTTCCTCTTACCTTGCATGACGTCATGCCGTAACTTCTCCACTAGTGAGAAGTGAGCAGTGTGAGCATGCGCCCATCGATGTGCCTGCTGTCACTGCAGTCTGGAAAATAAACGGACCGCCTGTGCCAGGGCACAAAACAGAGCCCGATAGAGACCCGTTTCAAGGCCCCCTTTAAACAAGCATTTGCAATGCAATAGGTCTCGCATTTGCATGAGTTTAAGCTATTGGCATTGCAAATGACAATGCCTTTTATTTATCTGTTTTGAAAACCAACACATAAATAAAAGGAATTGTCATTTACAATGCCAATAGCTCAATCTTTCGCAAATGCAAGACCTATTGCATTGCAAATGCTTTTTAATAAGTATTTTTGTTTACTGGATGTCCGTGCCTCTTGCTGCCTCACTCCAAGTACACGGTTAGGGTGATGGAAGACATTGGCTTGCAAAGGGCTGGGAATAAAGGTACCAGTGGGTGAAGAGCAAACACTGATCTGGGGCTCACTGCATTTGTAACCCACTGCTACAGGCCTGAATTTGGAACTGGTTTCAAAGACAGACGCGTCATAAATAACATTTATATAAAATGTATGGCTGCTTCCTACTGTTTTTGATATTGCTCTGGAGGTGGGGGGGGGGCAAAATGATGATAAACAAAATTGCAGCTCTGCAGCTGTTGGAGACATTATAGTTGCGTTCGCTAGCTTCTTTGTAACAAGCAGACTAATCACAGAATACAGTCCCCTCCCTCTCTCCCTGGTACTTTACCTTTACACCACTAAGAATACCCCTTCAAACAGCCCCCCTCCAGGCATGGCAACACGTATTTCCTTTCGGCCGCCAAGGTACGGTACGGTACGGTCTCACAAGGGCCTCCATTGGAAACACCTTCAGCACGCGGCATCACCCAGCTGAGCCGACGCTGCCTGACGCGACTATTTCCACCAGTAGCCATTTAGGGACACCAAGCAAGCAGCACACAAAACTGCCGGTTGTGGATTAACATTCACACTCAGGGAGCAGACACAAGAAGCTGCTTGAGTGCCGGGTAGGCGCTCCAGGCTCAGTATGCATGCCATCGGCCTTTCATCCTTCTGAGGCCGGTTGGGTTGGGGTAATGCTGGAATTCATGACGTGATTGGGGCGCGGGGGGACACAGGCCGGGGTCGGGCGCTGGCTGGGCCACTGCCAGCAGGGTTGATATGCAGCGTCGTAAAGTCTGGGCCTCGAGGGGGGGGGGGGAGTGAGTGCGCCCCGCTGCTCCGGCCGGTTGCTCCTGTGTGACCTGGCAACGCGAACCGCACGCACTGAGAGCCATGCTGTGTCGGTTTGAGAGAGCCTGGGGGGTCTGGTTTTCCATCTAGGAGGAGTGAGGTGCGAAGTTAGGATTAGTGAGCTACAGGAGACGTTACGGGAGGGGGTGGCGATCCATGCGTTAGCCGCCGGTGGACATATGCGCTATAAAGCAGGGGGCGTGATGAGCAGACATAGCAGTAGGTGGTACGGGGGGGCGGCACTACATCTCTGGCAGTGGAGGCTCGGGTCCGGCAGTGGGGTAGGGACAGTGGGTGGCACGCTCAAGGGACACACATGCAGCGGAGCGTTCATGGCCACGTCTGTTAGTGTGCAGGCGACGGGGGGGGCTGGATCTGCCCTTCATACTTCGAAGGCGGGTTGCGGGAATGGCGGTGAAATTGCGGATGACAGCGGGGCTTGTGGTGGCCCGGGGATGCGAGGGAGTTCGGAGGTGGTGTGCGGGGTGGAAGCCGGAGCAGGGAGGCGCCTACGAAAGCTTCTTAAAGAAACGTGTTTTTTCCAGATTACCTCACTGACAACTTAGTTCTCAGTTGACATTTATTTTGAAGGCACGCGGATTATACTTAAACTACTTTCTTTGTGTCACAATTCAAAATGTTTTCTGCATTTTGGAGCCCACTCCGCGTTTCGTCGCCGCAGCCCGAGCTGTTCTAGAAGCCTTCTCCGGGCCGCTCTCAGCGCGACCCGGAAGTCAGGCAACCTTGCCTGGGACATGGGCGGGGCATGGAGCGCGTGGCCGGAAGTGTCCGGGGCTCCCGTGAGCTGAGGGAGCCCCGCGTGTTGCAGCCCGCGTGTAGGAGAAGCGAGGCGGGAGCCCACCCCGCAGAGGGAAGTCCGGCGGGAGCCCACCCCGCCTTCGTGAATGCCGCATGGTGCGGCCGGAGCAGGATTTCAGGCGGGGCTCCTGTGAGCAAGACGGAGCCCCGCGTGTTGCTGCGCCAGTGACCCGGTGAAGAGGCGAGTCCCCCCTGCCATTGAGGAGACGAGCCGGGGAGCAGCGCAGAGTCCCCACAAGAGCCGGTGAGTGGGGTTGAGCGGGAGGCATGCTGTACGTGCCCACCGGCCGGCTGATATACATGCAGCAAAGGGCGCAGCGCCTGGACAGGACATGTGCACGCGTATGGTGCGAGCAAGAGTTGTGATAACGCCGCAAGACGTACGCGTGCACATCTCCTGTCTGTTAAGCTTCGGCACAGACAGTCGATGTGCACGCGTACGGCTTGCGGCGTTATTACAACTCCTGCTCGCACCATACGCGTGCACATCTCCTGTCCAGGACTTGCCATACGCGTGCACATGTCCTGTCCCCCTTCGCAAGCAAGTCGGCAACAATAGATCTCGCTTACGCAAGCAGCGCATGGCGCTGCATCGCTAGGCAAGACCTAAAAACTGCCGGTGTCAGCACCGGTGAGACCTGGCCCACTTAAAGCCCTGCGAACAGCACACGACTTACAGCATTTTATTGCGGTGTTCACCCCAGAACAGGAGTATAACTAACATTTTACAATGAGGAACACGCAGCTTATAGCCTCAGCGACCCTCTCACAAACTCAGAATGTCACACGACCCACTCACAAACTCAGGATGTTACAATTTAGGAACAGTAACACTTAACAAATGACTGCCAGCCAAATACCGACATCTCTCCAAGGTGTTCAACAATCACAGACGTGGTGGGTTATCGCGTTGTGTTCTGTTTGCCAGTGGCTGTTAGCTGCTACAGTACACTTTACAACCTCTTTCTCTTTCGGTCTCGTTGACTTTGTAAATACATCTTAACGTATATAGGATAAGGTCATATAATGCCCGCACACCCATCCTGTGGCCTAGACTAGCCCACTCACAACCTGCAGGTGTGCCAAACCTTCCTCAAATGACGAAACACACGCCTGGTGTCACAGACTGCCAAGGCTGGGCTACAGTCGTATGACAATATATCACGGTCGTTAATATCGACCCCTGGTGACATTGCATTGTATCCTCCACACCGACTTACCACTGCATTGTATAGCGCATATATGTTTCCTATTCTTAAATCCACCCTTATATATCGTGAGAGGTAAGCATAAGCAGACTTAAGATTGGTAAGTATCTGCTTACCTTATAATGTAGTGGACGATGGATACAGGGATGCTGTATTATTGGCATGCAATACATCACATGTGATATAGTGACTCCGCCCCACCTGGGCTAAGGATAACTGACCATCCAGATCAAACAGGAGTGGCACAGTCCTGCGGCACACCCATCAATACAAAGCAAACACAAGGAGATGATGGACGGAGCGCTGAAACTTTTTAGACACTCACCCCCAGTCACAGATCTGGGATAAATCCATCATCATTCTTTAGCTCACTTCGCAACCCCAGTTCAGACCCAGCCATTCAAGCAGGCCTGGCTGATAAGGGGAGTTACCTTGAAACCGGTCCCAGAATTCTTGTTTCTGGTCCAGGGAAGACCTGGCTTGGCAGTTCGGGCTGGACTGTTCCCATGAGGCACAGGGTCAAGACTGATTTGCCTATAGCTGGGTCTGAACTGAGGTGACGAAGTTAGCTAAAGAACGATGATGGATTCAACCCAGATCTGTGACTGGGGGTGATTGTCTGAAAAGTTTCAGTACTCCGTCCATCATCTCCTTGTGTTTGCTTTGAACGCCCTGAGTTGGCAGGGTATGCCCAGACGTGGGCCCCTTGCGCACTTTGCCCTGGATTCTAGCTAGCCTGGCTGATGAGGGGTGTTATCCTGAAACCAGTCCCAGGATGCTTGTTTCCAGTCAGGGAAGACCTGGCTTGGCAGTTCGGGCTGGACTGTTCCCATGATGAACTGGGTTAAGGCTGATTTGCATATAGCTGGGTCTGAACTGGGGGGGGGCGGCGTAGTTAGCTAAAGAACGACGATGGATTCAACCCAGATCTGTGACTGGGGGGTGAGTGTCTGAAAAGTTTCACCGCTCCGTCCATCATCTCCTTGTGTTTACTTTGATAGCCCTGACTTGGCGGGTATGCCCAGATGTGGGCCCCTTGCTCACTTTGCCACTGGATTAAAGCTAGCCTGGCTGATGAGGGGTGTTACCCTGAAACCGGTCCCAGGATGCTTGTTTCCGGTCTAGGGAATACCTGGCTTGGCAGTTCGGGATGGACTGTTCCCATGAGGCACAGGGTCAAGACTGATTTGCATATGGCTGAGTCTGAACTGGGGTGATGAAGTGAGCTAAAGAATGATGATGGATTCAACCCAGATCTGTGACTGGGGGTGAGTGTCTAAAAACGTTTCAGCACTCTGCCCATCATCTCCTTGTGTTTGCTTCACCCATACGTAAATACAGTGCACTACAAAGATCTCTAGATTTTACTTTCACCTGAATAGACCAGACAACTGACACATCTCTGTTAATATTGCACAACAAACATCTGTGCACAGCTAGCTGATTGACGGAAATCCCAAAGCAGGACAAAAGGGGCACTCGGATTAAGAAAACACTTTGGAGCTTTAATAATGATAGAGTGTGTTACACAATTGTGACTAACATAGCATAACACATAGAGCACTGCATGCACATTGTCACACACGCCCTATAGTGACTGTCACACTACAGGCTTGACCCAATTCCAGACATTCATTTGTGCCCAAAGTTGAAGCTGGTGGGAACTGACCCTCATTTCAGGACCCAGGACCTATTTTTCTTCATCAGACTTTGACCCAGAGCAGGACAGAGAAGGAAAAATGTACTTACTTGAAACAATCTGTTTGCAACCAAGAGAGAAAGAAGTAGGAAAAGGAAGGCAAAAAAGCTGTGGCAACGGAAGAAAGACAAGGATGTAGAATAACCCGCAAAAGGGAGATAAAGAGGCAGGAAGAGTAGTTGGTGGAATAAAGAGGCATGAAGTGGAATAAAGACTTGGCAATCAATGCTATTCGGCAGCATCGGTGGTGGGTTCCTTATAAAAACACCGGGCCCCTGCACCTATTGTTTTTTCTTTTACAAAGAAAGCATTGTCTGAATCACATAAAAAGAAGCCCTTTTGCACCAGTAGAAATACTCATATAAACGGGTGCAGATAAATTAATTTTTGGACTCACAGACACTGGCAGCAGTCAGTGTGGCTGGAAAGCTGTGCCAGTTGCGGGTTTCCAGGTGTGTTACTGGCAATGTCATGTGACTTTTTGGTTGGTTTAATTTCCCCAATGCAGAATTGTGCACAGAGTAGAAAACTGTACCAGGTAAAGGCAGCCCCGCTGAACAATTGAGCACGTGTTTTCTAGTTCTTTCATTCTACAGAGCAACAAAAAATTCTCATAGAGAAAATCCCCTACTCTACACCCCATGACGTTTTTGGGTGGATTTACTCCAGTCCTTTGTGGAAGCAAATCTCGGACTAATTCCAGTGTGGAAAGTGTCGGAGAGGAGTTTGTGCAGGCCCACATACTCTCAAATTTGTTGCTATTCACAAGTTCAAGGACTTGATCTGCCCACTCCGTATCCCTCGTGTGGGGTTTACTGTTGCTTAATTGTATGAGGTTCAGCCATATAACTTTGTGATACTAAACGCATGTTTGTGTGCTTCTTATCCTTAAATTGAGCCATTTTCAGCCATAAGTATAAATGTATGTCTAAAAATAGGTTTGCACTGCAGTTTGTACACATATATCTCAGCCTATCCAGACGGTCACGCCCGGAACAGCCAACAAACAGTAAATTTTAAACCACACATGCAGTTCCCCAAAGAAAGTCCCATCACATACAGCCTGCAATGACTATCACACCACACAAACCGTCGATACAGGCGGACACACAAACCACAATCAAGAATGACAAGCTCACACAGAAACACAGAGTCAATGCTGGTTGTTACATCGCCCACACTCAACGGTTACCGCCACACCACATACATAGTCACGCTGAACTCTGTGTTGTGACAGTCAAGCCACAAGGGCAGTGAGTGCAGGCTACCACATCATCACCGAGTCCACAGTCACTGTTCCTTCCGTTACAGACCGCACGCAGCCAGCCATAGCTTCATGGTCATCTCAGGGCCCGCCCCTCCAGACCCTCCATGCAGGCAGGTAGAGAGCTCCTTACCTGGGGGCAGGACCAGCGGTGGTTCCTTTTCCGTTTCGGTGACCTTCTGCGTCTTGGAGCTCTCGGCCGGCTGCAGGGGCCTCACGGCGATGGGCGGGGAGGTGACTGGCTGCTGCTCTGGGAGTTTGGCTGGGGCTGCGGTGACCTACGACACATGGGAGTAAGAAAAGCGAATCTGTGTCAGTCACAAGGCCCACCCTTACCTGATCCACTAGTCACAGACCCGCAAGCCTCCGCGGTGTGGGAAGCGGAAAAAGCCTTCAGGGGTGGGGATGAGAACAGCGGGACACCACTCCTCAAGTGTGAGTGAGACACTGGGACTCCACCCCTCAGGTGAGTGAGGACACTGAGACTCCACTGCCCAGGTGTGAGAGAAGACACTGGGACTTCACTCCTCAGGTGAGTGAGGACACTGGGACTTCACTCCTCAGGTGTGAGTGAGACACTAGGACTTCACTCCTCAAGTGTGAGTGAGACACTGGGACTCCACCCCTCAGGTGAGTGAGGACACTGAGACTCCACTGCCCAGGTGTGAGAGAAGACACTGGGACTTCACTCCTCAGGTGAGTGAGGACACTGGGACTTCACTCCTCAGGTGTGAGTCAGACACTAGGACTTCACTCCTCAGGTGAGTTAGGACACTGGGACTTCACTCCTAAAGTATGAGTGAGACACTAGGACTTCACTCCTCAGGTGAGTGAGGACACTGGGACTCCACCCCTCAGGTGAGTGAGGACACTGAAACTCCACTGCCCAGGTGTGAGAGAAGACACTGGGACTTCACTCCTCAGGTGTGAGTGAGGACACTGGGACTTCACTCCTCAGGTGTGAGTGAGACACTAGGACTTCACTCCTCAGCTGAGTGAGGACACTGGGAATTCTACTCCTCAGATGTGAGTGAGGACACCAGGACTTCACTCCTTAGGAGTGAGTGTGACACTGGGACTCCACTCCTCAGGTGTGAGAGAAGACACTTGAACTTCACTCCTCAGGTGTGAGTGAGACACTGGGACTCCACTCCTCAGGTGAGTGAGGACAGTGCACTGCCCAGGTGTGAGTGAGGACAATGGGAATTCTACTCCTCAGGTGTGAGTGAGGACACTGGGAATCCACTCCATGAGTGTGAGTGAGACACTGGGGCTCCAATCCTCAGGTGTGAGTGAGACACTGGGATTCCACTCCTCGGGTGAGTGAGGACAGTGACAGTGCACTGCCCAGGTGTGAGTGAGGACAATGGGAATTCTACTTCTCAGGTGTGAGTGAGACACTGGAACTTCACTCCTCGGGTGTGAGTGAGGACACAGGGACTTCACTCCTCAGGTGTGAGTGAGCACGCTGGGTCTTCACTTCTCAGGAGAGCGAGGACACCGGGACTTCACACCTCAGGTGTGAGTGAGGACACTGGGACTTCACTCCTCAGATGTGAATGAGAAAACTGGGACTCCGCTCCTCAGGTGCGAGTGAGGACACTGGGACTTCACTCCTCAGGTGTGGGTGAGAACACAGGGACTACAGTCCTCAGGTGAGAGAGGAGAGACTGGGACTTCACTTCTCAGGTGTGAGAGAATACACGGGGACTACACTGTCATGGAAAGGTGTACCCGCTACCAATGCCCCCATGTTTGGGTGCACCCCCCTGCCAAGCATCGTAGTGCAAAATCACTGGCACAGGTCGTGATCTAAAACCCATGCCATGTGACAGTATCCCCTGCCATGGCTAAGGGCGTTGTATCAAGTGAGGGTGCCCCCTGCAGCCATCCTCAGGCTGGACGCTCTGGGTCCTGTGAGAGGGTGGCCCACTCAATCCTCAGGGGGCCAAATCTACGGCCTGTGAGACAGCCTATCCCCCTAATCCTGAAAGTAACACTAATGCCATGGGAGTGTGTTCCCCCTGCCACCGGCAAGAAGTAATGCAGATGCCATGTAAAAGGAGGCCCCTGGCCAATAGCTATTGTATAATGCACGCCCCATGTGTAAGGGGTTCCTTCCAGATCCCAGGGTGTCATATCCACCAGCCACTTACCGATTCTCAGGGTGTGCAATCGGGGAGTGTGCCCTGTCCTCGTGACTAGAGTGTCATATTAATGTCTTGTATGAGCATGCCACATGCCAAACTTGTGAGTCATGGCCAATCAAGTGGGGCCAGGGTGGGCAATTGTTTTGGGCTTTAACAAGGCCTTTAATATGGACAATTGTTGTTTTTTGGTATTTGATTAATGCTTGAAAAGCACTTTTTATGGCCAGAGGCCTTAAAAACTGGAAGAGGACCGTGCATCTTTAGGCCTCTGATAGAATCCACACGAGTGTAATGTTAAGCCATGTGAGTGTGCCTTCTAGCCGCCCTTCGTGGGTATTATCCATGCCACAACTCTATACTCAGAGTGTTAAATCGGCGCCATGTCTGGGTGCATTCTCTGCCAATCTGCCTGTGTAACGCCTATGCCATGAGAGTGCAGTCCATGCCAATCGGCTGGTATCATACAAATGCCATGAGGGAGTGCATCCATGGCAATCCACTTGTGTAATACCCATCTCATGAGGGGCTGCACCATTGTCAGTCTGCTGATATAATAACCATGCCATGAGGGAGCCCACATCTGTTAACTCACTAGTGCAATACCCAGGCCACGAGGGAGTGCACCTCTGTCAATTCACTAGTGTAATACCCATGCCATGAGGGAGCCCACCCCTGTCATTTCACTAGTGTAACACCCAGACCATGCGGGAGCCCACCCCTGTCAATTCACTAGTGTAAAACCCCGGCCATGAGGGAGTGCACCCCTGTCAATTCACTAGTGTAAAACCCCGGCCATGAGGGAGTGCACCTCTGTCAATTCACTAGTGTAATACCCATCTCATGAGGGGCTGCACCCTTGTCAGTCCGCTGATATAATAACCATGCCATGAGGGAGTGCACCTGTCAATTCACTAGTGTAATACCCATGCCATGAGGGAGCCCACCCCTGTCAATTCACTAGTGTAATACCCCGGCCATGAGGGAGTGCACCCCTGTCCATTCACTAGTGTAATACCCAGACCATGAGGGAGTGCGTCCCTGTCAATTCACTAGTGTAATACCCTTCTCATGAGGGATTGCACCCTTGTCAGTCCGCTGATATAATGACCATGCCGTGAGGGAGCCAACCTCTGTCAACTCACTAGTGCAATACCCAGGCCACAAGGGAGTGCACCACTGTCAATTCACTAGTGTAAAACCCCTGGCCATGAGGGAGTGCAACCCTGTCAATTCCCTAGTGTAACACCCAGACCATGAGGGAGTGCACCCCTGTCAATTCACTAGTGTAATACCCTTCTCATGAGGGATTGGACCCTTGTCAGTCCGCTGATATAATGACCATGCCATGAGGGAGCCAACCTCTGTCAACTCACTAGTGCAATACCCAGGCCACGAGGGAGTGCACCACTGTCAATTCACTAGTGTAAACCCCGGCCATGAGGGAGCTCACCTCTGTCAATCCACTTGTGTAATATCCATCTCATGAGGGACTGCACCCTTGTCAGTCTGCTGATATAATAACCAGGCCATGAGGGAGCCAACCTCTGTCTATTCACTAGTGGAATACCCAGACCATGAGGGAGTGCACCCCCGTCAATTCACTAGTGCAATACCCATCTAATGAGGGATTGCACCCTTGTCAGTCCACTGATATAATGGCCATGAGGGAGCCCACATCTGTGAACTCACTAGTGCAATACCAAGGCCACGAGGGAGTGCACCCCTGTCAATTCACTAGTGTAATACCCAAGCCACGAGGGAGCCCACCTCTGTCAATTCACTGGTGTAACACCCAGGCCATGAGGGAGTAGACCCCAGTCAATTCACTAGTGTAACACCCAAGCCATGAGGAAGTGGACCCCTGTCAATTCACTAATGTAACACCCAGACCATGAGGGAGCGGACCTCAGTCAATTCACTAGTGTAACACCCAGGCCATGAGAGAGTAGACCCAGTCAATTCACTAGTGTAACACCCAGGCTATGAGGGAGTGGACCCCAGTCAATTCACTAGTGTAACACCCAGGCCATGAGGGAGTGGGCCCCAGTCAATTCACTAGTGTATTACCCATGCCATGAAGGAGCCCACCCCTGTCAATTCATTAGTGTAATACCCAGGCCACGAGGGAGCCCACCTCTGTCAATTCACTGGTGTAACACCCAGGCCATGAGGCAGTGGACCCCCTGTCAATTCACTAGTGTAACACCCAGGCAATGAGGGAGTGGACTCCTGTCAATTCACTAGTGTAACACCCAGGCCATGAGGGAGTGGACCCCAGTCAATTCACTAGTGCAACACCCAGGCCATAAGGGAGTGGACCCCAGTCAATTCACTAGTGTATTACCCATGCCATGAAGGAGCCCACCCCTGTCAATTCACTAGTGTAATACCCAGGCCATGAGGATGAGGGAGCCCACCTCTGTCAATTCACTAGTGTATTACCCAGGCCATGAGGGGGCACACCTTTGTCAATTCACTAGTGCAATACCCAGGGCATGAGGGAGTGGACCCCTGTCAGTTCACTAGTGTAATACCCGTGCCATGAGGGAGCCCACCTCTGTCAATTCACTAGTGTAATACCCAGGCCATGAGGCAGTGGACTCCAGTCAATTCACTTGTGTAACACCCAGGCCATGAGGGAGTGGACCCCAGTCAATTCACTAGTGCAACTCCCAGGCCATGAGGAGGTGGACCCCAGTCAATTCACTAGTGTAACACCCAGGCCATGAGGGAGTGGACCCCTGTCAATTCACTAGGGTATTACTGTCAATTCACTAGTGTATTACCCATGCCATGATGGAGCCCACCTCTGTAAATACACTAGTGTAACACCCAGGCTGTGAGGGAGTGTACCCCTGTCAATTCATTAGTGTAATACCCAGGCCATGAGGGAGTGCACCCCTGTCAATTCACTAGTGTAATACCCATTCTATGAGGGAGACCACCACTGTCAGTTCACTAGTGTGATACCCAGGCCATGAGAGAGTACACCCCTGCCAATTCACTAGTGCAATACCCAGGCCATGAGAGAGTGTACCGCCTGCTAACCTGCTTGTGTCAATACCCATGCCACGAGGGTTAGCACTAAAATCAACTAACAGAAACTTCATGTCCTACATATCGTTTACAAAAATATCGACCCATTGGGTGCAGATGTTCTACTATTAACAGGACAATATTTTTTAAAAGTGATATTTAGGACAGAATATGTCTGTAAGAAGATATTTCGGTTTTGATGTTCTGGTATATACTCTTGGTGGGGTTGGTAACTGTACTTACCTTTTCAATGACAATCTTTTTGCCAGCGTTGGGCTGCTCCCCCACTCCACTGCCGAAATCTCCCGAAATCTGAGGAAACAGAAACAATCGATGAAACTGTGCCCAGGCAGGCCGAGTGTCCTGTGTGTAGGCAGTGGTGTACTGTGCCTGCATGTGCTCGTGCACAGTGAAAGTGACTGTGCACTGGTCTCGGCGTGCATGGGCGATGAAGGACAGCTTGTGTGATTGTGGGCGAATTAAACAGCAGATGCGGCCTTTGTGGGATCCTTCTAGCAGAACATGGCTTCGTACTCACCACATCAGTGTCGTCCTCCTCGTCCTCACACTGCAGCTCTGCTGCTCGAGGGTCCCCCCTCAGTCTCAGCTCCGCGATCACCCCCTGGGAGGAAAGAAACATCACACACTCAGTGCCAGGAATGCCAACACGCACTGCTGCCAAAGAACCAGTGACCCCAGTGAAGCCAGGTTGGACGGTGCTCATATGAGTGGGTACAGGCAGGCGGCCATCGTCAGTGGGCACGAAAGCAAAGTCCTTCTGGGGTATCTTCTATACATAAAATGTTGGTGGGATTCTTAAAACTAATTATGGTTTCAATCAGTATAATCGCCTTTGACCTCTCCTTCCCAAAGCACAGATTTATAGCTCTTCCCAGATCACATCTTTCCGCAAACACAATCTCCAGATGCTGGCCTGTCCCCAAACCCCTCGCTGACGAGCGCAGCCAACAAACTCCCTTCTCAGGAGAAGTGTCCAAAATTAGGATGCGATTTCTGCCAAAATGGCAGTTTGCACTTTAGAAGGAGGGGGCTGGCTAAGTGCATGTATTGGATTAAGCGGAAGACAACAAGCACTTTAATACAAAAGGCAGAAAAAACTCTCCTGCCAGACCATGGGTTCTTAGGACCACTCTTCCTCTCAGAACTGACTCACAATAACTACTCATCCCCTTCCTTGTTGAACTACCCTGCCTTCTTCGCCCCTCTTCTTGAGTACCCCTCTCTCCCTTTCTCCTCTCTCCGTGTCCTTTCCCCTCATGGACCTAAAGTCCTCTCAACTCGCTTCCGATCTGGTCCACCCTACACTCCACCAACACCCTCGTTGTCTGGATTCATTTGTTCCACCGTCACCACTTTTTCCACCTCAATGGCAATAGCTCTCCTCGTCCTGCTCCATGTCTGGACTACTCCGCCTGCCCCCCTCATATATCTTGACCACCCGTATGTCCTTCCCATCAGAACTACTCATGATCTGACCCCTCTTGTCTTCGCCACGCTATAATTCATCGCCTTCAACTGCTCTGTCTAGACCAACTTGCCCTTCCCTCATATTCTTCTTTCCCTCTTCCCCCATCTGGCCTACTCTCTACTTTGTCACATCTCTCTCGCCTTACTCCGTTAGCCTTCATATCTGTAGCACCTTGCCCCAACTCACCCTCTGTAGGGCCATGCCCCAACTCACCCCCTGTAGGACCATGCCCCAACTCACCCCCTGTAGGACCATGCCCCAACTCACCCCCTGTAGCACCATGCCCCAACTCACCCCCTGTAGGACCATGCCCCAACCTGCCCCCTGTAGCACCATGCCCCAACTCACCCCCTGTAGGACCATGCCCCAATTCACTCCTTGTAGCACCATGCCCCAACTCACTCCCTGTAGCACCATGCCCCAACTCACCCCCTGTAGCACCATGCCCCAACTCACCCCCTGTAGCACCATGCCCCAACTCACCCCCTGTAGCACCATGCCCCAACTCACCCCCTGTAGCACCATGCCCCAACTCACCCCCTGGAGCACCATGCCCCAACTCACCCCCTGTAGGACCATGCCCCAACTCACCCCCTGTAGGACCATGCCCCAACTCACCCCCTGTAGGACCATGCCCCAACTCGCCCCCTGTAGCACCATGCCCCAACACACCCCCTGTAGGACCATGCCCCAACTCACTCCTTTTTAGCACCATGCCCCAACTCACTCCCTGTAGCACCATGCCCCAACTCACCCCCTTTAGCACCATGCCCCAACTCACCCCCTGTAGCACCATGCCCCAACTCACCCCCTGTAGCACCATGCCCCAACTCACCTCCTGTAGGACCATGCCCCAACTCACCCCCTGTAGGACCATGCCCCAACTCACCCCCTGTAGCACCATGCCCCAACTCACCCCCTGTAGCACCATGCCCCAACTCACCTCCTGTAGGACCATGCCCCAACTCACCCCCTGTAGGACCATGCCCCAACTCACCCCCTGTAGCACCATGCCCCAACTCACCCCCTGTAGCACCATGCCCCAACTCACCCCCTGTAGCACCATCCCCCAACTCACCCCCTGTAGCACCATGCCCCAACTCACCCCCTGTAGCACCATGCCCCAACTCACCCCCTTCCTTCTAGAGACCAACCTCTTCTCAACCCAACGGTCCAGAGTGCAGTGTCTTTCCCCTTATCATCCCTGACCAGCTGAACATCCTTCCCTTCCCCCTACCTTAGGACTGCCATGACCCCTTTACCGCACTCCCTTCTGGAAGATCCACGCCTTCATGGTATCATCCTTATCACAGTGGCCAAACGTTTCCCTGACAACTCTCCCTCCTCTAAGAGTCACTTACATCCTGACCATTCTGTTCTCCCCTTACTTTACCTTTCATCAATTTACTCTCTCTACTTACTGTAAATGTTCTTCTAGTCTTCCACATTAACTTCTCCTCTTTTCAGTCTACCAGCCTAGTCTTTGGATCTCGGAGGACTCATGCTCAGAAAGCGTACGTAGTGTCTTCTCAATTGCATGCCTGTCTACATGCTCCAGTCATCCCTCCTGGGACATTTGAATTTATTTTTAGAGTTCAGATGCTCTATAGTGGGATGTCAGAGTACATTACAGACAGATAAAAAGGAATATGCGCTTACATGGATACGGGTAAGCGACAAATCCATAAATACTTTCTTTGGCATCGGGGGAATGTACACATCTATTCAATGTGGGTACATGAGTGTACATCACATCCGGATTATCGGTAAAAGAGTGGCAGAGTGTGTAGTCTAGGACCACCAAATGAGGAGGGTAAGGTGAAAGAAACAGATAAGCGGGAATTGATGGGCAGGAAAGGAGAATGGTGGAAAAGATTCAGAGAAAGTTTACATAGAATGGAGGTGCTGTAGGAGGTGGTCTTAGAGACTGTTAGAGGGCGGTCAACAGGCAGGGAGATGGAAGTAAATGTTTGTTGTGTTAGTAGGTAGTATTCCAGCAGTTGGATTGTGTTGGATCGGTGTTAAAGCAAGTATGCTTTTGTTGGTCTCTGCATACAATGATACAAACAGGAACATGCCTACTGCCAACATTCTACCAATGCACCACACTCACAAGATGCGACGAAATGAGAATGATACCCAAAGAGATCAAAGGACGAATAGGTATGACCGAAAGACCTTTGTATGAATGTATTATGTATGCATCTTAAGTAAGGCTCCCTGTTTTCCGTTGTTACTGATTTTTACAGATAAACACAGACAGAAAAACATTTATTTTCTTGTCTGTATTTATTTTTAAATGTGGATAAAAACAGAAATGGTGTGCTTTTTGAGTGATTCTAAATATACCTTGCCATGGCTGCCAGGCCAATCACTGTGTGGATTGATAGGTAAGGGGGTTAAAAAATAAAGGAATTTTAGTAAAGAGGCTTAAACAGCAATAACTATGCACAAGGCTGATACTGAAATGTGCATATTTTCATATAAGTGCATTGATTTTTCTTCTGCAGGTGTTCATATCACTGAAACCTGGCAGGCATTCAAGCATGACTGCATATTTATTAGTTAAATTAATGTGGAAATATACCAGTTTCAGCTTTACTTTTTCACAAAACACATAATAAATATGGATAAATACAGATAAAGATGACAAAAAAATGTGGATAAATACAGACGGAAATGACCAAAAAATAAATACCATAAAACCGGGAGCCCTAATCTTAAGTATTACTTCTTTTGGAAAAATTGATTGGCAAGACTGCTAATGTAGTTTCTATGTCAGCTCTAAAATTTTTAGTATTTAGCTATTTGTTTGTGTTGCTCAATTCCATATTCTGTGGTGTACCAATGTATTTCAAAGGGTTCGTGCACCTCAAATTCGTAGTCATAGAGTGGTCTATGTCACTTCGTCTGCTTCAATTCATTTGAATAAGAAGTTGGGCCAAGTGCCCCCTTATGTATTTAAATGTTTTGTTCCTGGTACAAGAAGAGTGCACATCCGCCTTTGGTATGGGCTCTTACTACTGGAGGCCCAGGGATGTCTGTGTTGTAAAGTGCTGCAAAGCTCGCTAATGTCTCAGTGTTCTGGTTGTCGAAGGTTGATTTGTCGTGGGTGCGAAAGTGTATGTAAAGGATTGGTGTGACGCCTTTAGCAAGGATATTGGAAATGGGATCAGACATGTGGTCAGTTATGTGGTGGTGCTGAAGAGTGGTGCATTGCTATTGGTGTTATCTTGAGTACTGTTCTGGCTGAGCAGGGGTTGGGTACTGGTGTGTGTGGTGTACTATCTCGCACTAGCGAGGTTGTTAGAAAAGTCTCCAGCATCAGGTACCTGCTGCCCCATACCTGCCATTGTTTTCCTTTGTCTCAGAAATTATTCTGCAAGTTTCCTTTTTGGCTCAGCCTGAAATGCCCCTTTTCACAAACAACCCTTGTGCTCCACAAGGAGACTCTTGGTAGGCCCTGGAGTATGAGAGACCGTAAACTGGTCTCCTCAACTAATTCATCCTTTTTGGGTAGAGCCCTCTCCCCATCACCTGAGATCTTAGCTTGTGGCAGCCTTTCTATAGATTTAGGGTAGTGTCTGCTCTCAGAGGATACGCCTACTGCACCCAGGTTCAATTAAGTCCGGTGAACTCCAATAGCAGGATTGTTTTTAGTTTATTATTTATTTATTGAAAGTTTATGTTCAAAATCATTCCCTGGAATCAAAGCAATCACACTGAACACTGGAAGGAGTTCAGAAGTAAGCAAGATTGTGATCACCTTTGGTGCACCTTGCAAGAACTTTACCCTTAGATGACCTTCAACGTCTTTTTGTCTGAATTTTATTGAACTTCAAACAGAGAATTGGCTGCTTACCAAAATCCTCAGCCTCTTACTCCCCACGAGTTTCTTCTCTCTCTTATTTCTTTGTCCCAAGGGCCTTATTAGAGGGGAAGAGGCACAATTTCCCAGCAGAGCAACCCCTCGGTGCATACCTGCAGCTTCATTGACATCAGCCCCTACATTACATCCTTGGAACAAGGTAAGTCTTCTAAAGTGACCGATTCCTTGGATTAGGGAAACTTGTCCCAACCTGTTGGATGGTGTTTTTAACTGTAAAGATGCACCGGCAGTAACTGGAAGCTGGGGGCTGCCTAACTGCTAAAGACTTGAGTGCAGGTTGGTGCCCCATTCCAGCACTTAAAGAGTGACACCGACCTCCACGTGGAGGTTCCTGAATATGGCGCTGTGGTGGTGTCCATTTCCAGTGGGGTCGGTACCAAACCCTAAAAACTTTGTGAAGGTCTTCTTGCTGGGTTAGAAGTTCAAGAATTCAAAGAGTCCAAAAGTCCACAGTGTCCAGAAGCCCATCCTATCACTCGCCGGAAATGGGCTACACAAGAACCCCTGCAAATGCAGGTAAGTTGAGTAGTGACTAACTGGCAAGCACGCTTGCCCTGAACAATCGCCTGCCTGTTTCCAACTCTGTGGGACCTGCGCCACACACTGACGTTTCCTGCTACACACACCCGTCATGACCTTTAGCAGTCTTAGATGATGGAAGAAGGGCCTCCAACTCACACGTGGGGATCCCTTTACCTGCCTGGCAATGCAGAGATTCAGCGCCTTCTTAGCTTGCTTTCCAAGTGGACACAGAGCTCCATGAAGGCCATTGAAAGTCCATCGTGTGCCCACTTTTTTCCTTGGGGCTCACACCCCAAACTCATCCAAATGTCACAGCAATGCCAGGCCCTCACCCATTTACATCTGACTCTGCTCTACTGCGAATTAATGACCTGAGTACAAGCCTTACTGATTTCGAGGTATTCAACTTTTAATAACTGGGGCAACCCTAATCCTAGATCAGGAGACAGAAAAGGTTTCCAATTCCCACGCGCAATATCTCGTGAGCAAATACTAACATTACTGTGTCAATCCATTGTTCCGCTTGCCTAGGGTACTTTCATTATATTGTGTTTTTGCTTGCAGTTTTGCTATTGGGTGCTATCAGTTAGTGATCCACACTTGGCGGTGAGAGGATCAATAGTACGCATAATAAACAATTGTACTTTGGTTTCATTTAATGTTATGCTGGGATTTATATTACAATAAATCAATAAGATTTACAGATAGGGGTAGTACTAAAATAATTAAATTTTAATGTAAATACTGGTTTATGAAAAGAATGAATACAAAATACAATTAAAACAATATACAGTAATTTACTTTGATTTTAATAATTCAAATGGAATTAATTATAAGGTTGGAGCTAGCATTAGATTCAGGATTATAATCAAGGTTTTTTCAATAAATAGATGGAAAAAGGAGCAGAGTTAGAATTTGTAATAAATGCATATGAACCAAACATTATAGTGATTTAATTTAATTTGCAATTGTGACAACAGCTATAGTGTATCTGGTCTCAACCTTCAACCACCTCGACTGAGCTTGGACCCAAGTACTCGACTAAACAACTCAGAGAGTGAAAGAAGCTTTGGAGACCCAGATTGACCACCCGCATCCTGGTCGACAGGAGTCATAGGCAGTCTCACTTTTGCTACTACTAAGTCGTCCTTATGATTTCATAGCTCATGGAAGAGGCTCCGGTGAGTACTGCTCAACAGCTTTCGGCCACTGCCTGCTCCAGGACAGGATAGCAGTGTGTAGTGTCTTACGTTATAACAGTGGCGCTGAACAAGCACTTACCTCTTTGTGTGACACTGGCACTGTGATAGTTGCTTGCAGCTGGGGAGCATCTGTGCATGGTGGCACATGACATGCTGCTGGAGTTGAAGTCTGTCACTGTGCCATCAGCTCAGCCTTTTCACTGTGTCACCTGTTTAGAAGTGCATTGACATTTTGGGGGGGGTGATATTTTATGACAGAGCTGCTGTTGGGGATAGGTTGTTAGTTGGCGGGGACTTTCCACCTGTGTTAATCGTATGGCAATTCAGTGTCATAATGTGCATTTTAATATGTTCTACAAGAACTGCTGATGAGTGACTTTGCCAATGGAATGACATTCCTCGCTGTGTTCCCTTTGCTGAGGTATGGTGTGACAGGGTTTTTAATGGAACTGAGGGCAGCCTATTGGCAATAGGAGCCCTCTGGTACTGTGTTGGTTGCATGAATGTCTGGTGCTAGTGGGCAGCCTGATATGGTGTGTGAGGTGAGCAGCAGCATGTCTTGGGTATGGCTTGGTGCTCTGCGGGCTGGGCGGTGTCATCTGAAGTCCGTGGGGTCAGTGCAAACCGTGATCTGAGTGAGGATGGTGACCCTGAAATCTTGGTTGTGGAAATGGGAGAGAGGAGTATAAGGGCCCGAGAGGGCCCTGCTGTCTGTAGTTACAGTGGTAGTGCGCATCAGTTGTGAACCGGGAGAGCGTGTGATGTGGTCAGTCATTGGTTTGAGAGAGAGGATGAGGGTGGGTCTATGTGCGTGGTTGTGTCCATGCGAGTGTGGTTGTCTGATTGTCTCTGCCTCTTTAGTTGGTGTGTATAACATACGCTTGGTCAGGGTCAGTGCTTGATTTGTAATTGAATAAGTGCCGGGGCCCAAAGTATTACTCAGAAGTCCACAGATAGCACTGATTGCGAGTGCTGTGCATTCTTCATTTCACCTCATACCTCTTTCATCCACCACCAGACACTCGTTGCCCCTTTATCTCACTCTTTTAGGTTCTCTTTCGTCCCTACTTTATTTCTTTGTCAATGTTTTTCCGTCTTTCTCTTCTTCCTTCTTTCCCATTTGTGTGTTTTTCTTTCTCTTGGCCAAAGTCAGATGAGAAAAAATAAGTGCTGGTGGGTCCCACCTGCAACCACTGTCTCAAATTAAGCGCTGGTCAAGGTGAATGAGTGCTGAATGTGTGCTTCATTTATGTTTGCATGTACTGTCATCAGTGGCTGTAAGAGGTGCTTGCCTCTCTTTATGATGAAGCTGTGCAGTGTATGTGTGGTGCCTCCATACTGGGCGCTATCATATGCTGTTGAAGGAAATGCATGGGCGATGAAGGGGTCTGGGCCAGCAGACAGGACCTGCATGAGATGGTGAAATGCATGTGTGCTGTTTAGACCAGGGGTTTAGCTGCAGTCATTCAGGTCGCTTTAATGTAGGCAAAGGGGCATGCAGACCACTGCAGGGGGAGTTGGTTTGGCTTAAGGGTTGATGTATGTGTGTTCAAAGCAACACGTTGCAAGTGGGATGGTGGTGGTATTTAGCACTGTGGTACCTGAGGATCTGACTCTGGGGATAAACGGCTTGAAATAAGATTGAGGGAGAGTGCAGTGAGTGGCGTGCAGTGTGTGTGTGAGCGTCTGATGCTGAAAGCAGTGTTTTGGCAGGGGGAAGATTTTGGCACAGTGGTTATTCTAAAGTACGCAAAGGGACGTGCTGAGGCACATGCTTGGGTTGGGCTGAGCAAGTAGCAGACTTGAGGCTACATTTGCATGTTTTGTTCAGTAGCAAAAAGATTGCTGCAGGTTGCCCTGTGGTGGTGTGTTACCGGGAATTTGTACAGCGAAGAGTGTGCTAATGGCTGGCCTCTTTGCGCTGTGTGCAGACATTAGACAGCAGTTGCCATTTATCTAGAGAAGGTTCTCCACTGGGAGATTTTGTTCCCAAACAAGATTAGGGTGGGTGGGTAAATTAAGGGGTGCGTCATTTGGAAGTTCTGTAGAGTGGGGTGGCTCCTGCGACCTTCCGGGCATGTGAGTGTTGCGTGTGTAGTGGGTTGCGTCATTTGGAAGTTCTGTAGAGTGGGGTGGCTCCTGCGACCTTCCGGGCATGTGAGTGTTGAGTGTGTAGTGGGTTGTGTCATTTGGAAGTTCTGTAGAGTGGGGTGGCTCCTGCGACCTTCCGGGCATGTGAGTGTTGCCTGTGTAGTGGGTTGTGTCATTTGGAAGTTCTGTAGAGTGGGTGGCTCCTGCGACCTTTAGGGCATGTGATTGTTGCGTGTGTAGTGGGTTGTGTCATTGGGAAGTCCTGTAGAGTAGGGTGGCTCCTGCGACCTTTCGGGCATGTGAGTGTTGCGTGTGTAGTGTCATTGGGAAGTTCTGTAGAGTGGGGTGGCTCCTGCGACCTTCCCGGCATGTGAGTGTTGCGTGTGTAGTGGGTTGTGTCATTTGGAAGTTCTGTAGAGTGGGGTGGCTCCTGCGACCTTTCGGGCATCTGAGTCTTGCGTGTGTAGTGGGTTGTGTCATTTGGAAGTTCTCTAGAGTGGGGTGGCTCCTGCGACCTTTCGGGCATGTGAGTGTTGCGTGTGTAGTGGGTTGTGTCATTGGGAAGTTCTGTAGAGTGGGGTGGCTCCTGCGACCTTTCGGGCATGTGAGTGTTGCTTGTGTAGTGGGTTGTGTCATTGGGAAGTTCTGTAGAGTGGGGTGGCTCCTGCGACCTTTCGGGCATGTGAGTGTTGCTTGTGTAGTGGGTTGTGTCATTGGGAAGTTCTGTAGAGTGGGGTGGCTCCTGCGACCTTCCGGGTATGTGAGTGTTGCGTGTGTAGTGGGTTGCGTCATTTGGAAGTTCTATAGAGTGGGGTGGCTCCTGCGACCTTCCGGGCATGTGAGTATTGCGTGTGTAGTGGGTTGTGTCATTTGGGAGTTCTGTAGAGTGGGGTGGCTCCTGCGACCTTTCGGGCATGTGAGTGTTACGTGTGTAGTGGGTTGTGTCATTGGGAAGTCCTGTAGAGTGGGGTGGCTCCTGCGACCTTTCAGGCATGTGAGTGTTGCATGTGTAGTGGGTTGTGTCATTGGGAAGTTCTGTAGAGTGGGGTGGCTCCTGCGACCTTTCGGGCATGTGAGTGTTGCGTGTGTAGTGGATTGTGTCATTGGGAAGTCCTGTAGAGTGGGGTGGCTCCTGCGACCTTTCGGGCATGTGAGTGTTGCATGTGTAGTGGGTTGTATCATTTGGAAGTTCTGTAGAGTGGGGTGGCTCCTGCGACCTTTCGGGCATGTGAGTGTTGCGTGTGTAGTGGGTTGTGTCATTTGGAAGTTCTGTAGCGTGGGGTGGCTCCTGCGACCTTTCGGGCATGTGAGTGTTGCGTGTGTAGTGGGTTGTGTCATTGGGAAGTTCTGTAGAGTGGGGTGGCTCCTGCGACCTTTCGGGCATGTGAGTGTTGCGTGTGTAGTGGGTTGTGTCATTGGGAAGTCCTGTAGAGTGAGGTGGCTCCTGCGACCTTTCGGGCATGTGAGTGTTGTGTGTGTAGTGGGTTGTGTCATTGGGAAGTTCTGTAGAGTGGGGTGGCTCCTGCGACCTTCCGGGCATGTGAGTGTTGTGTGTGTAGTGGGTTGTGTCATTGGGAAGTTCTGTAGAGTGGGGTTGCTCCTGCGACCTTTCAGGCATGTGAGTGTTGCGTGTGTAGTGGGTTGTGTTATTTGGAAGTTCTGTAGAGTGGGGTGGCTCCTGCGACCTTCCGGGCACGTGAGTGTTGCGTGTGTAGTGGGTTGTGTCATTGGGAAGTTCTGTAGAGTGGGGTGGCTCCTGCGACCTTCCGGGCATGTGAGTGTTGCTTGTGTAGTGGGTTGTGTCATTGGGAAGTTCTGTAGAGTGGGGTGGCTCCTGCGACCTTCCAGGCAGGTGAGTGTTGCGTGTGTTGTGGGTTGTATCATTGGGAAGTCGTGTAGAGTGGGTTGGCTCCTGCGACCTTCCGGGCATGTGAGTGTTGCGTGTGTAGTGGGTTGTTGTCATTTGGAAGTACTGTATCATAGGGAGGCTCCTGCGACCTTCCGGGCATGTGAGTGTTGCGTGTGTGGTGGGTTGTGTCATTGGGAAGTTCAGTATAGTGGGGTGGCTCCTGCGACCATCCGGGCATGTGAGTGTTGCGCGTGTGGTGGGTTGTGTCATTGGGAAGTCCTGTAGAGTGGGGTGGCTCCTGCGACCTTTCGGGCATGTGAGTGTTGCACGTGTGGTGGGTTGTGTCATTGGGAAGTTCTGTAGAGTGGGGTGGCTCCTGCGACCTTCCGGGCAGGTGAGTGTTGCGTGTGCAGCGGGTTTGTGTCATTGGGAAGTTCTGCAGAGTGGGGTGGCTCCTGCGACCTTCCGGGCATGTGAGTGTTGTGTGTGTAGTGGGTTGTATCATTGGGAAGTCCTGTAGAGTGGGGTGCCTCCTGCGACCTTCCTGGCAGGTGAGTGTTGCGCTTGTGGTGGGTTGTATCATTGGGAAGTCCTGTAGAGTGAGGTGGTTGCTGCAACCTTCCTGGCAGGTGAGTGTTGAGCGTGTGGTGGGTTGTGTCATTGGGAAGTTCTGTAGAGTGGGGTGGCTCCTGCGACCTTCCTGGCAGGTGAGTGTTGAGCGTGTGGTGGGTTGTGTCATTGGGAAGTTCTGTAGAGTGTGGCCTTCGGGCATGTGAGTGCTGCGCGTGCAGCGGGTTGTGTCATTGGGAAGTTCTGTAGAGTGGGGTGGCTCCTGCGACCTTCCGTGCATGTGAGTGTTGCGCGTGCAGTGGGTTGTGTCATTGGGAAGTCCTGTAGAGTGGGGTGGCTCCTGCTACCTTCCGGGCATGTGAGTGTTGCGTGTGTAGTGGGTTGTGTCATTGGGAAGTTCTGTAGAGTGGGGTGGCTCCTCCGACCTTACGGGCATGTGAGTTTTGCGTGTGTAGAGGGTTGTGTCATTGGGAAGTCCTGTAGAGTGGGGTGGCTCCTGCGACCTTCCTGGCATGTGAGTGTTGCGTGTGTAGTGGGTTGTGTCATTGGAAAGTCCTGTAGAGTGGGGTGGCTCCTGCGACCTTCTGGGCATGTGAGTGTTGCGTGTGTAGTGGGTTGTATCATTGGGAAGTCCTGTAGAGTGGGGTAGCTCCTGCGACCTTCCGGGCATGTGAGTGTTGCGTGTGTAGTGGGTTGTTGTCATTTGGAAGTCCTGTATCATGGGGTGGCTCCTGCGACCTTTCGGGCATGTGAGTGTTGCGTGTGTAGTGGATTGTGTCATTGGGAAGTCCTGTAGAGTGGGGTGGCTCCTGCGACCTTTCGGGCATGTGAGTGTTGCGTGTGTAGTGGGTTGTATCATTTGGAAGTTCTGTAGAGTGGGGTGGCTCCTGCGACCTTTCTGGCATGTGAGTGTTGCGTGTGTAGTGGGTTGTGTCATTTGGAAGTTCTGTAGCGTGGGGTGGCTCCTGCGACCTTTCGGGCATGTGAGTGTTGCGTGTGTAGTGGGTTGTGTCATTGGGAAGTTCAGTATAGTGGGGTGGCTCCTGCGACCATCCGGGCATGTGAGTGTTGCGCGTGTGGTGGGTTGTGTCATTGGGAAGTCCTGTAGAGTGGGGTGGCTCCTGCGACCTTTCGGGCATGTGAGTGTTGCACGTGTGGTGGGTTGTGTCATTGGGAAGTTCTGTAGAGTGGGGTGGCTCCTGCGACCTTCCGGGCAGGTGAGTGTTGCGTGTGCAGCGGGTTGTGTCATTGGGAAGTTCTGCAGAGTGGGGTGGCTCCTGCGACCTTCCGGGCATGTGAGTGTTGTGTGTGTAGTGGGTTGTATCATTGGGAAGTCCTGTAGAGTGGGGTGCCTCCTGCGACCTTCCTGGCAGGTGAGTGTTGCGTGTGTGGTGGGTTGTATCATTGGGAAGTCCTGTAGAGTGAGGTGGTTGCTGCAACCTTCCTGGCAGGTGAGTGTTGTGCGTGTGGTGGGTTGTGTCATTGGGAAGTTCTGTAGAGTGGGGTGGCTCCTGCGACCTTCCTGGCAGGTGAGTGTTGAGCGTGTGGTGGGTTGTGTCATTGGGAAGTTCTGTAGAGTGTGGCCTTCGGGCATGTGAGTGCTGCGCGTGCAGCGGGTTGTGTCATTGGGAAGTTCTGTAGAGTGGGGTGGCTCCTGCGACCTTCCGTGCATGTGAGTGTTGCGCGTGCAGTGGGTTGTGTCATTGGGAAGTCCTGTAGAGTGGGGTGGCTCCTGCTACCTTCCGGGCATGTGAGTGTTGCGTGTGTAGTGGGTTGTGTCATTGGGAAGTTCTGTAGAGTGGGGTGGCTCCTCCGACCTTACGGGCATGTGAGTTTTGCGTGTGTAGAGGGTTGTGTCATTGGGAAGTCCTGTAGAGTGGGGTGGCTCCTGCGACCTTCCTGGCATGTGAGTGTTGCGTGTGTAGTGGGTTGTGTCATTGGAAAGTCCTGTAGAGTGGGGTGGCTCCTGCGACCTTCTGGGCATGTGAGTGTTGCGTGTGTAGTGGGTTGTATCATTGGGAAGTCCTGTAGAGTGGGGTAGCTCCTGCGACCTTCCGGGCATGTGAGTGTTGCGTGTGTAGTGGGTTGTTGTCATTTGGAAGTCCTGTATCATGGGGTGGCTCCTGCGACCTTTCGGGCATGTGAGTGTTGCGTGTGTAGTGGATTGTGTCATTGGGAAGTCCTGTAGAGTGGGGTGGCTCCTGCGACCTTTCGGGCATGTGAGTGTTGCGTGTGTAGTGGGTTGTATCATTTGGAAGTTCTGTAGAGTGGGGTGGCTCCTGCGACCTTTCTGGCATGTGAGTGTTGCGTGTGTAGTGGGTTGCATCATTTGGAAGTTCTGTAGCGTGGGGTGGCTCCTGCGACCTTTCGGGCATGTGAGTGTTGCGTGTGTAGTGGGTTGTGTCATTGGGAAGTTCTGTAGAGTGGGGTGGCTCCTGCGACCTTTCGGGCATGTGAGTGTTGCGTGTGTAGTGGGTTGTGTCATTGGGAAGTCCTGTAGAGTGAGGTGGCTCCTGCGACCTTTCGGGCATGTGAGTGTTGTGTGTGTAGTGGGTTGTGTCATTGGGAAGTTCTGTAGAGTGGGGTGGCTCCTGCGACCTTCCGGGCATGTGAGTGTTGTGTGTGTAGTGGGTTGTGTCATTGGGAAGTTCTGTAGAGTGGGGTTGCTCCTGCGACCTTTCAGGCATGTGAGTGTTGCGTGTGTAGTGGGTTGTGTCATTTGGAAGTTCTGTAGAGTGGGGTGGCTCCTGCGACCTTCCGGGCACGTGAGTGTTGCGTGTGTAGTGGGTTGTGTCATTGGGAAGTTCTGTAGAGTGGGGTGGCTCCTGCGACCCTTCGGGCATGTGAGTGTTGCTTGTGTAGTGGGTTGTGTCATTGGGAAGTTCTGTAGAATGGGGTGGCTCCTGCGACCTTCCAGGCAGGTGAGTGTTGCGTGTGTTGTGGGTTGTATCATTGGGAAGTCGTGTAGAGTGGGTTGGCTCCTGCGACCTTCCGGGCATGTGAGTGTTGCGTGTGTAGTGGGTTGTGTCATTTGGAAGTTCTGTAGAGTGGGGTGGCTCCTGCGACCTTCCGGGCACGTGAGTGTTGCGTGTGTAGTGGGTTGTTGTCATTTGGAAGTCCTGTATCATGGGGTGGCTCCTGCGACCTTCCGGGCATGTGAGTGTTGCGTCTGGGGTGGGTTGTGTCATTGGGAAGTTCAGTAGAGTGGGGTGGCTCCCGCGACCTTCCGGGCATGTGAGTGTTGCGCGTGTGGTGGGTTGTGTCATTGGGAAGTCCTGTAGAGTGGGGTGGCTCCTGCGACCTTTCGGGCATGTGAGTGTTGCGCGTGTGGTGGGTTGTGTCATTGGGAAGTCGTGTAGAGTGGGGTGGCTCCTGCGACCTTCCGGGCATGTGAGTGTTGCGTCTGGGGTGGGTTGTGTCATTGGGAAGTTCAGTAGAGTGGGGTGGCTCCCGCGACCTTCCGGGCATGTGAGTGTTGCGCGTGTGGTGGGTTGTGTCATTGGGAAGTCCTGTAGAGTGGGGTGGCTCCTGCGACCTTTCGGGCATGTGAGTGTTGCGTGTGTAGTGGGTTGTATCATTTGGAAGTTCTGTAGAGTGGGGTGGCTCCTGCGACCTTTCGGGCATGTGAGTGTTGCGTGTGTAGTGGGTTGTGTCATTTGGAAGTTTTGTAGCGTGGGGTGGCTCCTGCGACCTTTCGGGCATGTGAGTGTTGCGTGTGTAGTGGGTTGTGTCATTGGGAAGTTCTGTAGAGTGGGGTGGCTCCTGCGACCTTTCGGGCATGTGAGTGTTGCGTGTGTAGTGGGTTGTGTCATTGGGAAGTCCTGTAGAGTGAGGTGGCTCCTGCGACCTTTCGGGCATGTGAGTGTTGTGTGTGTAGTGGGTTGTGTCATTGGGAAGTTCTGTAGAGTGGGGTGGCTCCTGCGACCTTCCGGGCATGTGAGTGTTGTGTGTGTAGTGGGTTGTGTCATTGGGAAGTTCTGTAGAGTGGGGTTGCTCCTGCGACCTTTCAGGCATGTGAGTGTTGCGTGTGTAGTGGGTTGTGTCATTTGGAAGTTCTGTAGAGTGGGGTGGCTCCTGCGACCTTCCGGGCACGTGAGTGTTGCGTGTGTAGTGGGTTGTGTCATTGGGAAGTCATGTAGAGTGGGGTGGCTCCTGCGACCCTTCGGGCATGTGAGTGTTGCTTGTGTAGTGGGTTGTGTCATTGGGAAGTTCTGTAGAGTGGGGTGGCTCCTGCGACCTTCCAGGCAGGTGAGTGTTGCGTGTGTTGTGGGTTGTATCATTGGGAAGTCGTGTAGAGTGGGTTGGCTCCTGCGACCTTCCGGGCATGTGAGTGTTGCGTGTGTAGTGGGTTGTGTCATTTGGAAGTTCTGTAGAGTGGGGTGGCTCCTGCGACCTTCCGGGCACGTGAGTGTTGCGTGTGTAGTGGGTTGTTGTCATTTGGAAGTCCTGTATCATGGGGTGGCTCCTGCGACCTTCCGGGCATGTGAGTGTTGCGTCTGGGGTGGGTTGTGTCATTGGGAAGTTCAGTAGAGTGGGGTGGCTCCCGCGACCTTCCGGGCATGTGAGTGTTGCGCGTGTGGTGGGTTGTGTCATTGGGAAGTCCTGTAGAGTGGGGTGGCTCCTGCGACCTTTCGGGCATGTTAGTGTTGCGCGTGTGGTGGGTTGTGTCATTGGGAAGTTCTGTAGAGTGGGGTTGCTCCTGCGACCTTCCGGGCAGGTGAGTGTTGTGTGTGCAGCGGGTTGTGTCATTGGGAAGTTCTGTAGAGTGGGGTGGCTCCTGCGACCTTCCTGGCAGGTGAGTGTTGCGTGTGTGGTGAGTTGTATCATTGGGAAGTCCTGTAGAGTGGGGTGGCTCCTGCGACCTTCCTGGCAGGTGAGCGTTGCACGTGTGGTGGGTCGTGTCATTGGGAAGTTCTGTAGAGTGGGGTGGCTCCTGCGATCTTCCTGGCAGGTGAGTGTTGCGCGTGTGGTGGGTCGTGTCATTGGGAAGTTCTGTAGAGTGGGGTGGCTCCTGCGGCGCTCGGGCATGTGAGTGTTGCGCGTGTGGTGGGTTGTGTCACTGGGAAGTTCTGTAGAGTGGGGTGGCTCCTGCGACCTTCCGGGCATGTGAGTGTTGCGTGTGTAGTGGGTTGTATCATTGGGAAGTCCTGTAGAGTGGGGTGGCTCCTGCGACCTTCCTGGCAGGTGAGTGTGGCGCGTGAGGTGGGTTGTATCATTGGGAAGTCCTGTAGAGTGAGGTGGCTCCTGCGACCTTCCTGGCAGGTGAGTGTTGCGCGTGTGGTGGGTTGTGTCATTGGGAAGTTCTGTAGAGTGGGGTGGCTCCTGCGACCTTCCTGGCAGGTGAGTGTTGCGCGTGTGGTGGGTTGTGTCATTGGGAAGTTCTGTAGAGTGTGGTGGCTCCTGTGGCCTTCGGGCATGCGAGTGTTGCGTGTGTAGTGGGTTGTGTCATTGGGAAGTTCTGTAGAGTGGGGTGGCTCCTGCGACCTTTCGGTCATGTGAGTGTTGCGTGTGCAGTGGGTTGTGTCATTGGGAAGTTCTGTAGAGTGGGGTGGCTCCTGCGACCTTCCTGGCAGGTGAGTGTTGCGCGTGTGGTGGGTTGTATCATTGGGAAGTCCTGTAGAGTGAGGTGGCTCCTGCGACCTTCCTGGCAGGTGAGTGTTGCGCGTGTGGTGGGTTGTGTCATTGGTAAGTTCTGTAGAGTGGGGTGGTTCCTGCGACCTTCCTGGCAGGTGAGTGTTGCGCGTGTGGTGGGTTGTGTCATTGGGAAGTTCTGTAGAGTGTGGTGGCTCCTGCGACGCTCCGGGCATGTGAGTGTTGCGTGTGCAGTGGGTTGTGTCATTGGGAAGTTCTGTAGAGTGCGGTGGCTCTTGCGACCTTCGGGCATGTGAGTGTTGCGTGTGCAGTGGGTTGTGTCATTGGGAAGTCCTGTAGAGTGGGGTGGCTCCTGCGGCCTCGGGCATGTGAGTGCTGCGCGTGCAGCGGGTTGTGTCATTGGGAAGTTCTGTAGAGTGGGGTGGCTCCTGCGACCTTCCGTGCACGTGAGTGTTGCGCGTGCAGTGGGTTGTGTCATTGGGAAGTCCTGTAGAGTGGGGTGGCTCCTGCGACCTTCCGGGCATGTGAGTGTTGCGTGTGTAGTGGGTTGTTGTCATTTGGAAGTCCTGTATCATGGGGTGGCTCCTGCGACCTTCCGGGCATGTGAGTGTTGCGTGTGGGGTGGGTTGTGTCATTGGGAAGTTCAGTAGAGTGGGGTGGCTCCTGCGACCTTCCGGGCATGTGAGTGTTGTGCGTGTGGTGGGTTGTGTCATTGGGAAGTCCTGTAGAGTGGGGTGGCTCCTGCGACCTTTCGGGCATGTGAGTGTTGCTTGTGTAGGGGGTTGTGTCATTGGAAAGTTCTGTAGAGTGGGGTCTCTCCTGCGACCTTTCGGGCATGTGAGTTTTGCATGTGTAGTGGGTTGTGTCATTGGGAAGTTCTGTAGAGTGGGGTGGCTCCTGCGACCTTCCGGGCATGTGAGTGTTGCGTGTGTAGTGGGTTGCGTCATTTGGAAGTGCTGTAGAGTGGGGTGGCTCCTGCGACCTTCCGGGCATGTGAGTGTTGTGTGTGTAGTGGGTTGTGTCATTGGGAAGTCCTGTAGAGTGGGGTGGCTCCTGCGACCTTTCGGGCATGTGAGTGTTGCGTGTGTAGTGGGTTGTGTTATTTGGAAGTTCTGTAGAGTGGGGTGGCTCCTGCGACCTTCCGGGCACGTGAGTGTTGCGTGTGTAGTGGGTTGTGTCATTGGGAAGTTCTGTAGAGTGGGGTGGCTCCTGCGACCCTTCGGGCATGTGAGTGTTGCTTGTGTAGTGGGTTGTGTCATTGGGAAGTTCTGTAGAGTGGGGTGGCTCCTGCGACCTTCCAGGCAGGTGAGTGTTGCGTGTGTTGTGGGTTGTATCATTGGGAAGTCGTGTAGAGTGGGTTGGCTCCTGCGACCTTCCGGGCATGTGAGTGTTGCGTGTGTAGTGGGTTGTTGTCATTTGGAAGTACTGTATCATAGGGAGGCTCCTGCGACCTTCCGGGCATGTGAGTGTTGCGTGTGTGGTGGGTTGTGTCATTGGGAAGTTCAGTATAGTGGGGTGGCTCCTGCGACCATCCGGGCATGTGAGTGTTGCGCGTGTGGTGGGTTGTGTCATTGGGAAGTCCTGTAGAGTGGGGTGGCTCCTGCGACCTTTCGGGCATGTGAGTGTTGCACGTGTGGTGGGTTGTGTCATTGGGAAGTTCTGTAGAGTGGGGTGGCTCCTGCGACCTTCCGGGCAGGTGAGTGTTGCGTGTGCAGCGGGTTGTGTCATTGGGAAGTTCTGCAGAGTGGGGTGGCTCCTGCGACCTTCCGGGCATGTGAGTGTTGTGTGTGTAGTGGGTTGTATCATTGGGAAGTCCTGTAGAGTGGGGTGCCTCCTGCGACCTTCCTGGCAGGTGAGTGTTGCGCTTGTGGTGGGTTGTATCATTGGGAAGTCCTGTAGAGTGAGGTGGTTGCTGCAACCTTCCTGGCAGGTGAGTGTTGCGCGTGTGGTGGGTTGTGTCATTGGGAAGTTCTGTAGAGTGGGGTGGCTCCTGCGACCTTCCTGGCAGGTGAGTGTTGAGCGTGTGGTGGGTTGTGTCATTGGGAAGTTCTGTAGAGTGTGGCCTTCGGGCATGTGAGTGCTGCGCGTGCAGCGGGTTGTGTCATTGGGAAGTTCTGTAGAGTGGGGTGGCTCCTGCGACCTTCCGTGCATGTGAGTGTTGCGCGTGCAGTGGGTTGTGTCATTGGGAAGTCCTGTAGAGTGGGGTGGCTCCTGCTACCTTCCGGGCATGTGAGTGTTGCGTGTGTAGTGGGTTGTGTCATTGGGAAGTTCTGTAGAGTGGGGTGGCTCCTCCGACCTTACGGGCATGTGAGTTTGCGTGTGTAGAGGGTTGTGTCATTGGGAAGTCCTGTAGAGTGGGGTGGCTCCTGCGACCTTCCTGGCATGTGAGTGTTGCGTGTGTAGTGGGTTGTGTCATTGGAAAGTCCTGTAGAGTGGGGTGGCTCCTGCGACCTTCTGGGCATGTGAGTGTTGCGTGTGTAGTGGGTTGTATCATTGGGAAGTCCTGTAGAGTGGGGTAGCTCCTGCGACCTTCCGGGCATGTGAGTGTTGCGTGTGTAGTGGGTTGTTGTCATTTGGAAGTCCTGTATCATGGGGTGGCTCCTGCGACCTTTCGGGCATGTGAGTGTTGCGTGTGTAGTGGATTGTGTCATTGGGAAGTCCTGTAGAGTGGGGTGGCTCCTGCGACCTTTCGGGCATGTGAGTGTTGCGTGTGTAGTGGGTTGTATCATTTGGAAGTTCTGTAGAGTGGGGTGGCTCCTGCGACCTTTCTGGCATGTGAGTGTTGCGTGTGTAGTGGGTTGTGTCATTTGGAAGTTCTGTAGCGTGGGGTGGCTCCTGCGACCTTTCGGGCATGTGAGTGTTGCGTGTGTAGTGGGTTGTGTCATTGGGAAGTTCAGTATAGTGGGGTGGCTCCTGCGACCATCCGGGCATGTGAGTGTTGCGCGTGTGGTGGGTTGTGTCATTGGGAAGTCCTGTAGAGTGGGGTGGCTCCTGCGACCTTTCGGGCATGTGAGTGTTGCACGTGTGGTGGGTTGTGTCATTGGGAAGTTCTGTAGAGTGGGGTGGCTCCTGCGACCTTCCGGGCAGGTGAGTGTTGTGTGTGCAGCGGGTTGTGTCATTGGGAAGTTCTGCAGAGTGGGGTGGCTCCTGCGACCTTCCGGGCATGTGAGTGTTGTGTGTGTAGTGGGTTGTATCATTGGGAAGTCCTGTAGAGTGGGGTGCCTCCTGCGACCTTCCTGGCAGGTGAGTGTTGCGCTTGTGGTGGGTTGTATCATTGGGAAGTCCTGTAGAGTGAGGTGGTTGCTGCAACCTTCCTGGCAGGTGAGTGTTGCGCGTGTGGTGGGTTGTGTCATTGGGAAGTTCTGTAGAGTGGGGTGGCTCCTGCGACCTTCCTGGCAGGTGAGTGTTGAGCGTGTGGTGGGTTGTGTCATTGGGAAGTTCTGTAGAGTGTGGCCTTCGGGCATGTGAGTGCTGCGCGTGCAGCGGGTTGTGTCATTGGGAAGTTCTGTAGAGTGGGGTGGCTCCTGCGACCTTCCGTGCATGTGAGTGTTGCGCGTGCAGTGGGTTGTGTCATTGGGAAGTCCTGTAGAGTGGGGTGGCTCCTGCTACCTTCCGGGCATGTGAGTGTTGCGTGTGTAGTGGGTTGTGTCATTGGGAAGTTCTGTAGAGTGGGGTGGCTCCTCCGACCTTACGGGCATGTGAGTTTTGCGTGTGTAGAGGGTTGTGTCATTGGGAAGTCCTGTAGAGTGGGGTGGCTCCTGCGACCTTCCTGGCATGTGAGTGTTGCGTGTGTAGTGGGTTGTGTCATTGGAAAGTCCTGTAGAGTGGGGTGGCTCCTGCGACCTTCTGGGCATGTGAGTGTTGCGTGTGTAGTGGGTTGTATCATTGGGAAGTCCTGTAGAGTGGGGTAGCTCCTGCGACCTTCCGGGCATGTGAGTGTTGCGTGTGTAGTGGGTTGTTGTCATTTGGAAGTCCTGTATCATGGGGTGGCTCCTGCGACCTTTCGGGCATGTGAGTGTTGCGTGTGTAGTGGATTGTGTCATTGGGAAGTCCTGTAGAGTGGGGTGGCTCCTGCGACCTTTCGGGCATGTGAGTGTTGCGTGTGTAGTGGGTTGTATCATTTGGAAGTTCTGTAGAGTGGGGTGGCTCCTGCGACCTTTCTGGCATGTGAGTGTTGCGTGTGTAGTGGGTTGCATCATTTGGAAGTTCTGTAGCGTGGGGTGGCTCCTGCGACCTTTCGGGCATGTGAGTGTTGCGTGTGTAGTGGGTTGTGTCATTGGGAAGTTCTGTAGAGTGGGGTGGCTCCTGCGACCTTTCGGGCATGTGAGTGTTGCGTGTGTAGTGGGTTGTGTCATTGGGAAGTCCTGTAGAGTGAGGTGGCTCCTGCGACCTTTCGGGCATGTGAGTGTTGTGTGTGTAGTGGGTTGTGTCATTGGGAAGTTCTGTAGAGTGGGGTGGCTCCTGCGACCTTCCGGGCATGTGAGTGTTGTGTGTGTAGTGGGTTGTGTCATTGGGAAGTTCTGTAGAGTGGGGTTGCTCCTGCGACCTTTCAGGCATGTGAGTGTTGCGTGTGTAGTGGGTTGTGTCATTTGGAAGTTCTGTAGAGTGGGGTGGCTCCTGCGACCTTCCGGGCACGTGAGTGTTGCGTGTGTAGTGGGTTGTGTCATTGGGAAGTTCTGTAGAGTGGGGTGGCTCCTGCGACCCTTCGGGCATGTGAGTGTTGCTTGTGTAGTGGGTTGTGTCATTGGGAAGTTCTGTAGAATGGGGTGGCTCCTGCGACCTTCCAGGCAGGTGAGTGTTGCGTGTGTTGTGGGTTGTATCATTGGGAAGTCGTGTAGAGTGGGTTGGCTCCTGCGACCTTCCGGGCATGTGAGTGTTGCGTGTGTAGTGGGTTGTGTCATTTGGAAGTTCTGTAGAGTGGGGTGGCTCCTGCGACCTTCCGGGCACGTGAGTGTTGCGTGTGTAGTGGGTTGTTGTCATTTGGAAGTCCTGTATCATGGGGTGGCTCCTGCGACCTTCCGGGCATGTGAGTGTTGCGTCTGGGGTGGGTTGTGTCATTGGGAAGTTCAGTAGAGTGGGGTGGCTCCCGCGACCTTCCGGGCATGTGAGTGTTGCGCGTGTGGTGGGTTGTGTCATTGGGAAGTCCTGTAGAGTGGGGTGGCTCCTGCGACCTTTCGGGCATGTGAGTGTTGCGCGTGTGGTGGGTTGTGTCATTGGGAAGTCGTGTAGAGTGGGGTGGCTCCTGCGACCTTCCGGGCATGTGAGTGTTGCGTCTGGGGTGGGTTGTGTCATTGGGAAGTTCAGTAGAGTGGGGTGGCTCCCGCGACCTTCCGGGCATGTGAGTGTTGCGCGTGTGGTGGGTTGTGTCATTGGGAAGTCCTGTAGAGTGGGGTGGCTCCTGCGACCTTTCGGGCATGTGAGTGTTGCGTGTGTAGTGGGTTGTATCATTTGGAAGTTCTGTAGAGTGGGGTGGCTCCTGCGACCTTTCGGGCATGTGAGTGTTGCGTGTGTAGTGGGTTGTGTCATTTGGAAGTTTTGTAGCGTGGGGTGGCTCCTGCGACCTTTCGGGCATGTGAGTGTTGCGTGTGTAGTGGGTTGTGTCATTGGGAAGTTCTGTAGAGTGGGGTGGCTCCTGCGACCTTTCGGGCATGTGAGTGTTGCGTGTGTAGTGGGTTGTGTCATTGGGAAGTCCTGTAGAGTGAGGTGGCTCCTGCGACCTTTCGGGCATGTGAGTGTTGTGTGTGTAGTGGGTTGTGTCATTGGGAAGTTCTGTAGAGTGGGGTGGCTCCTGCGACCTTCCGGGCATGTGAGTGTTGTGTGTGTAGTGGGTTGTGTCATTGGGAAGTTCTGTAGAGTGGGGTTGCTCCTGCGACCTTTCAGGCATGTGAGTGTTGCGTGTGTAGTGGGTTGTGTCATTTGGAAGTTCTGTAGAGTGGGGTGGCTCCTGCGACCTTCCGGGCACGTGAGTGTTGCGTGTGTAGTGGGTTGTGTCATTGGGAAGTCATGTAGAGTGGGGTGGCTCCTGCGACCCTTCGGGCATGTGAGTGTTGCTTGTGTAGTGGGTTGTGTCATTGGGAAGTTCTGTAGAGTGGGGTGGCTCCTGCGACCTTCCAGGCAGGTGAGTGTTGCGTGTGTTGTGGGTTGTATCATTGGGAAGTCGTGTAGAGTGGGTTGGCTCCTGCGACCTTCCGGGCATGTGAGTGTTGCGTGTGTAGTGGGTTGTGTCATTTGGAAGTTCTGTAGAGTGGGGTGGCTCCTGCGACCTTCCGGGCACGTGAGTGTTGCGTGTGTAGTGGGTTGTTGTCATTTGGAAGTCCTGTATCATGGGGTGGCTCCTGCGACCTTCCGGGCATGTGAGTGTTGCGTCTGGGGTGGGTTGTGTCATTGGGAAGTTCAGTAGAGTGGGGTGGCTCCCGCGACCTTCCGGGCATGTGAGTGTTGCGCGTGTGGTGGGTTGTGTCATTGGGAAGTCCTGTAGAGTGGGGTGGCTCCTGCGACCTTTCGGGCATGTTAGTGTTGCGCGTGTGGTGGGTTGTGTCATTGGGAAGTTCTGTAGAGTGGGGTTGCTCCTGCGACCTTCCGGGCAGGTGAGTGTTGTGTGTGCAGCGGGTTGTGTCATTGGGAAGTTCTGTAGAGTGGGGTGGCTCCTGCGACCTTCCTGGCAGGTGAGTGTTGCGTGTGTGGTGAGTTGTATCATTGGGAAGTCCTGTAGAGTGGGGTGGCTCCTGCGACCTTCCTGGCAGGTGAGCGTTGCGCGTGTGGTGGGTTGTGTCATTGGGAAGTTCTGTAGAGTGGGGTGGCTCCTGCGATCTTCCTGGCAGGTGAGTGTTGCGCGTGTGGTGGGTCGTGTCATTGGGAAGTTCTGTAGAGTGGGGTGGCTCCTGCGGCCTTCGGGCATGTGAGTGTTGCGCGTGTGGTGGGTTGTGTCATTGGGAAGTTCTGTAGAGTGGGGTGGCTCCTGCGACCTTCCGGGCATGTGAGTGTTGCGTGTGTAGTGGGTTGTATCATTGGGAAGTCCTGTAGAGTGGGGTGGCTCCTGCGACCTTCCTGGCAGGTGAGTGTGGCGCGTGAGGTGGGTTGTATCATTGGGAAGTCCTGTAGAGTGAGGTGGCTCCTGCGACCTTCCTGGCAGGTGAGTGTTGCGCGTGTGGTGGGTTGTGTCATTGGGAAGTTCTGTAGAGTGGGGTGGCTCCTGCGACCTTCCTGGCAGGTGAGTGTTGCGCGTGTGGTGGGTTGTGTCATTGGGAAGTTCTGTAGAGTGTGGTGGCTCCTGTGGCCTTCGGGCATGCGAGTGTTGCGTGTGTAGTGGGTTGTGTCATTGGGAAGTTCTGTAGAGTGGGGTGGCTCCTGCGACCTTTCGGTCATGTGAGTGTTGCGTGTGCAGTGGGTTGTGTCATTGGGAAGTTCTGTAGAGTGGGGTGGCTCCTGCGACCTTCCTGGCAGGTGAGTGTTGCGCGTGTGGTGGGTTGTATCATTGGGAAGTCCTGTAGAGTGAGGTGGCTCCTGCGACCTTCCTGGCAGGTGAGTGTTGCGCGTGTGGTGGGTTGTGTCATTGGGAAGTTCTGTAGAGTGGGGTGGTTCCTGCGACCTTCCTGGCAGGTGAGTGTTGCGCGTGTGGTGGGTTGTGTCATTGGGAAGTTCTGTAGAGTGTGGTGGCTCCTGCGGCGCTCGGGCATGTGAGTGTTGCGTGTGCAGTGGGTTGTGTCATTGGGAAGTTCTGTAGAGTGCGGTGGCTCCTGCGACCTTCGGGCATGTGAGTGTTGCGTGTGCAGTGGGTTGTGTCATTGGGAAGTCCTGTAGAGTGGGGTGGCTCCTGCGGCGCCCGGGCATGTGAGTGCTGCGCGTGCAGCGGGTTGTGTCATTGGGAAGTTCTGTAGAGTGGGGTGGCTCCTGCGACCTTCCGTGCACGTGAGTGTTGCGCGTGCAGTGGGTTGTGTCATTGGGAAGTCCTGTAGAGTGGGGTGGCTCCTGCGACCTTCCGGGCATGTGAGTGTTGCGTGTGTAGTGGGTTGTTGTCATTTGGAAGTCCTGTATCATGGGGTGGCTCCTGCGACCTTCCGGGCATGTGAGTGTTGCGTGTGGGGTGGGTTGTGTCATTGGGAAGTTCAGTAGAGTGGGGTGGCTCCTGCGACCTTCCGGGCATGTGAGTGTTGTGCGTGTGGTGGGTTGTGTCATTGGGAAGTCCTGTAGAGTGGGGTGGCTCCTGCGACCTTTCGGGCATGTGAGTGTTGCTTGTGTAGGGGGTTGTGTCATTGGAAAGTTCTGTAGAGTGGGGTCTCTCCTGCGACCTTTCGGGCATGTGAGTTTTGCATGTGTAGTGGGTTGTGTCATTGGGAAGTTCTGTAGAGTGGGGTGGCTCCTGCGACCTTCCGGGCATGTGAGTGTTGCGTGTGTAGTGGGTTGCGTCATTTGGAAGTGCTGTAGAGTGGGGTGGCTCCTGCGACCTTCCGGGCATGTGAGTGTTGTGTGTGTAGTGGGTTGTGTCATTGGGAAGTCCTGTAGAGTGGGGTGGCTCCTGCGACCTTTCGGGCATGTGAGTGTTGCGTGTGTAGTGTGTTGTGTCATTGGGAAGTTCTGTAGAGTGGGGTGGCTCCTGCGACCTTCCGGGCATGTGAGTGTTGTGTGTGTAGTGGGTTGTATCATTTGGAAGTTCTGTAGAGTGGGGTGGCTCCTGCAACTTTTCGGGCATGTGAGTGTTGCGTGTGTAGTGGGTTGTGTCATTTGGAAGTTCTGTAGAGTGGGGTGGCTCCTGCGACCTTTCGGGCATGTGAGTGTTGCGTGTGTAGTGGGTTGTGTCATTGGGAAGTTCTGTAGAGTGGGGTGGATCCTGCGACCTTCCGGGCATGTGAGTGTTGTGTGTGTAGTGAGTTGTGTCATTTGGAAGTTCTGTAGAGTGGGGTGGCTCCTGGGACCTTTCGGGCATGTGAGTGTTGCGTGTGTAGTGGGTTGTGTCATTTGGAAGTTCTGTAGAGTGGGGTGGCTCCTGCGACCTTTCGGGCATGTGAGTGTTGCGTGTGTAGTGGGTTGTGTCATTGGGAAGTCCTGTAGAGTGGGGTGGCTCCTGCGACCTTCCTGGCAGGTGAGTGTTGCGCGTGTGGTGGGTTGTATCATTGGGAAGTCCTGTAGAGTGAGGTGGCTCCTGCGACCTTCCTGGCAGGTGAGTGTTGCGCGTGTGGTGGGTTGTGTCATTGGGAAGTTCTGTAGAGTGGGGTGGCTCCTGCGACCTTCCTGGCAGGTGAGTGTTGCGCTTGTGGTGGGTTGTGTCATTGGGAAGTCCTGTAGAGTGGGGTGGCTCCTGCGACCTTCCGGGCATGTGAGTGTTGCGTGTGTAGTGGGTTGTGTCATTGGGAAGTTCTGTAGAGTGGGGTGGCTCCTGCGACCTTCCGGGCATGTGAGTGTTCCGTGTGTAGTGGGTTGTGTCATTGGGAAGTCCTGTAGAGTGGAGTGGCTCCTGCGACCTTCCGGGCATGTGAGTGTTGCGTGTAGTGGGTTGTGTCATTGGGAAGTCCTGTAGAGTGGGGTGGCTCCTGCGACCTTCCGGGCATGTGAGTGTTGCGTGTGTAGTGGGTTGTGTCATTGGGAAGTCCTGTAGAGTGGGGTGGCTCCTGCGACCTTCCGGGCATGTGAGTGTTGCGTGTGTAGTGGGTTGTGTCATTGGGAAGTTCTGTAGAGTGGGGTGGCTCCTGCGACCTTCCGGGCATGTGAGTGTTGCGTGTGTAGTGGATTGTGTCATTGGGAAGTCCTGTAGAGTGGGGTGGCTCCTGCGACCTTCCGGGCATGTGAGTGTTGCGTGTGTAGTGGGTTGTGTCATTGGGAAGTCCTGTAGAGTGGGGTGGCTCCTGCGACCTTCCTGGCGGGTGAGTGTTGCGTGTGTGGTGGGTTGTATCATTGGGAAGTCCTGTAGAGTGAGGTGGCTGCTGCGACCTTCCTGGCAGGTGAGTGTTGCGCGTGTGGTGGGTTGTGTCATTGGGAAGTTCTGTAGAGTGGGGTGGCTCCTGCGACCTTCCTGGCAGGTGAGTGTTGCGCACGTGGTGGGTTGTGTCATTGGGAAGTTCTGTAGAGTGGGGTGGATCCTGCGACCTTCCGGGCATGTGAGTGTTGTGTGTGTAGTGGGTTGTGTCATTTGGAAGTTCTGTAGAGTGGGGTGGCTCCTGGGACCTTTCGGGCATGTGAGTGTTGCGTGTGTAGTGGGTTGTGTCATTTGGAAGTTCTGTAGAGTGGGGTGGCTCCTGCGACCTTTCGGGCATGTGAGTGTTGCGTGTGTAGTGGGTTGTGTCATTGGGAAGTCCTGTAGAGTGGGGTGGCCCCTGCGACCTTCCTGGCAGGTGAGTGTTGCGCGTGTGGTGGGTTGTATCATTGGGAAGTCCTGTAGAGTGAGGTGGCTCCTGCGACCTTCCTGGCAGGTGAGTGTTGCGCGTGTGGTGGGTTGTATCATTGGGAAGTCCTGTAGAGTGAGGTGGCTCCTGCAACCTTCCTGGCAGGTGAGTGTTGCACGTGTGGTGGGTTGTGTCATTGGGAAGTCCTGTAGAGTGTGGTGGCTCCTGCGGCCTTCCGGGCATGCGAGTGTTGCGTGTGTAGTGGGTTGTGTCATTGGGAAGTTCTGTAGAGTGGGGTGGCTCCTGCGACCTTTCGGTCATGTGAGTGTTGCGTGTGCAGTGGGTTGTGTCATTGGGAAGTTCTGTAGAGTGGGGTGGCTCCTGCGACCTTCCTGGCAGGTGAGTGTTGCGCGTGTGGTGGGTTGTATCATTGGGAAGTCCTGTAGAGTGAGGTGGCTCCTGCGACCTTCCTGGCAGGTGAGTGTTGCGCGTGTGGTGGGTTGTGTCATTGGGAAGTTCTGTAGAGTGGGGTGGTTCCTGCGACCTTCCTGGCAGGTGAGTGTTGCGCGTGTGGTGGGTTGTGTCATTGGGAAGTTCTGTAGAGTGTGGTGGCTCCTGCGGCGCTCCGGGCATGTGAGTGTTGCATGTGCAGTGGGTTGTGTCATTGGGAAGTTCTGTAGAGTGCGGTGGCTCCTGCGACCTTCGGGCATGTGAGTGTTGCGTGTGCAGTGGGTTGTGTCATTGGGAAGTTCTGTAGAGTGGGGTGGCTCATGCGACCTTCCTGGCAGGTGAGTGTTGCGCGTGCAGTGGGTTGTGTCATTGGGAAGTCCTGTAGAGTGGGGTGGCTCCTGCGACCTTCTGGGCATGTGAGTGTTGCGTGTGTAGTGGGTTGTATCATTGGGAAGTCCTGTAGAGTGGGGTAGCTCCTGCGACCTTCCGGGCATGTGAGTGTTGCGTGTGTAGTGGGTTGTTGTCATTTGGAAGTCCTGTATCATGGGGTGGCTCCTGCGACCTTTCGGGCATGTGAGTGTTGCGTGTGTAGTGGATTGTGTCATTGGGAAGTCCTGTAGAGTGGGGTGGCTCCTGCGACCTTTCGGGCATGTGAGTGTTGCGTGTGTAGTGGGTTGTATCATTTGGAAGTTCTGTAGAGTGGGGTGGCTCCTGCGACCTTTCGGGCATGTGAGTGTTGCGTGTGTAGTGGGTTGTGTCATTTGGAAGTTCTGTAGCGTGGGGTGGCTCCTGCGACCTTTCGGGCATGTGAGTGTTGCGTGTGTAGTGGGTTGTGTCATTGGGAAGTTCTGTAGAGTGGGGTGGCTCCTGCGACCTTTCGGGCATGTGAGTGTTGCGTGTGTAGTGGGTTGTGTCATTGGGAAGTCCTGTAGAGTGAGGTGGCTCCTGCGACCTTTCGGGCATGTGAGTGTTGTGTGTGTAGTGGGTTGTGTCATTGGGAAGTTCTGTAGAGTGGGGTGGCTCCTGCGACCTTCCGGGCATGTGAGTGTTGTGTGTGTAGTGGGTTGTGTCATTGGAAAGTTCTGTAGAGTGGGGTTGCTCCTGCGACCTTTCAGGCATGTGAGTGTTGCGTGTGTAGTGGGTTGTGTCATTTGGAAGTTCTGTAGAGTGGGGTGGCTCCTGCGACCTTCCGGGCACGTGAGTGTTGCGTGTGTAGTGGGTTGTGTCATTGGGAAGTTCTGTAGAGTGGGGTGGCTCCTGCGACCCTTCGGGCATGTGAGTGTTGCTTGTGTAGTGGGTTGTGTCATTGGGAAGTTCTGTAGAATGGGGTGGCTCCTGCGACCTTCCAGGCAGGAGAGTGTTGCGTGTGTTGTGGGTTGTATCATTGGGAAGTCGTGTAGAGTGGGTTGGCTCCTGCGACCTTCCGGGCATGTGAGTGTTGCGTGTGTAGTGGGTTGTGTCATTTGGAAGTTCTGTAGAGTGGGGTGGCTCCTGCGACCTTCCGGGCACGTGAGTGTTGCGTGTGTAGTGGGTTGTTGTCATTTGGAAGTCCTGTATCATGGGGTGGCTCCTGCGACCTTCCGGGCATGTGAGTGTTGCGTGTGGGTTGTGTCATTGGGAAGTTCAGTAGAGTGGGGTGGCTCCCGCGACCTTCCGGGCATGTGAGTGTTGCGCGTGTGGTGGGTTGTGTCATTGGGAAGTCCTGTAGAGTGGGGTGGCTACTGCGACCTTTCGGGCATGTGAGTGTTGCGCGTGTGGTGGGTTGTGTCATTGGGAAGTCGTGTAGAGTGGGGTGGCTCCTGCGACCTTGCGGGCATGTGAATGTTGCGTCTGGGGTGGGTTGTGTCATTGGGAAGTTCAGTAGAGTGGGGTGGCTCCCGCGACCTTCCGGGCATGTGAGTGTTGCGCGTGTAGTGGGTTGTGTCATTTGGAAGTTTTGTAGCGTGGGGTGGCTGCTGCGACCTTTCGGGCATGTGAGTGTTGCGTGTGTAGTGGGTTGTGTCATTGGGAAGTTCTGTAGAGTGGGGTGGCTCCTGCGACCTTTCGGGCATGTGAGTGTTGCGTGTGTAGTGGGTTGTGTCATTGGGAAGTCCTGAAGAGTGAGGTGGCTCCTGCGACCTTTCGGGCATGTGAGTGTTGTGTGTGTAGTGGGTTGTGTCATTGGGAAGCTCTGTAGAGTGGGGTGGCTCCTGCGACCTTCCGGGCATGTGAGTGTTGTGTGTGTAGTGGGTTGTGTCATTGGGAAGTTCTGTAGAGTGGGGTTGCTCCTGCGACCTTTCAGGCATGTGAGTGTTGCGTGTGTAGTGGGTTGTGTCATTTGGAAGTTCTGTAGAGTGGGGTGGCTCCTGCGACCTTCCGGGCACATGAGTGTTGCGTGTGTAGTGGGTTGTGTCATTGGGAAGTCATGTAGAGTGGGGTGGCTCCTGCGACCCTTCGGGCATGTGAGTGTTGCTTGTGTAGTGGGTTGTGTCATTGGGAAGTTCTGTAGAGTGGGGTGGCTCCTGCGACCTTCCAGGCAGGTGAGTGTTGCGTGTGTTGTGGGTTGTATCATTGGGAAGTCGTGTAGAGTGGGTTGGCTCCTGCGACCTTCCGGGCATGTGAGTGTTGCGTGTGTAGTGGGTTGTGTCATTTGGAAGTTCTGTAGAGTGGGGTGGCTCCTGCGACCTTCCGGGCACGTGAGTGTTGCGTGTGTAGTGGGTTGTTGTCATTTGGAAGTCCTGTATCATGGGGTGGCTCCTGCGACCTTCCGGGCATGTGAGTGTTGCGTCTGGGGTGGGTTGTGTCATTGGGAAGTTCAGTAGAGTGGGGTGGCTCCCGCGACCTTCCGGGCATGTGAGTGTTGCGCGTGTGGTGGGTTGTGTCATTGGGAAGTCCTGTAGAGTGGGGTGGCTCCTGCGACCTTTCGGGCATGTTAGTGTTGCGCGTGTGGTGGGTTGTGTCATTGGGAAGTTCTGTAGAGTGGGGTTGCTCCTGCGACCTTCCGGGCAGGTGAGTGTTGCGTGTGCAGCGGGTTGTGTCATTGGGAAGTTCTGTAGAGTGGGGTGGCTCCTGCGACCTTCCTGGCAGGTGAGTATTGCGTGTGTGGTGAGATGTATCATTGGGAAGTCCTGTAGAGTGGGGTGGCTCCTGCGACCTTCCTGGCAGGTGAGCGTTGCGCGTGTGGTGGGTTGTGTCATTGGGAAGTTCTGTAGAGTGGGGTGGCTCCTGCGATCTTCCTGGCAGGTGAGTGTTGCGCGTGTGGTGGGTCGTGTCATTGGGAAGTTCTGTAGAGTGGGGTGGCTCCTGCGGCGCTTCGGGCATGTGAGTGTTGCGCGTGTGGTGGGTTGTGTCATTGGGAAGTTCTGTAGAGTGGGGTGGCTCCTGCGACCTTCCGGGCATGTGAGTGTTGGGTGTGTAGTGGGTTGTATCATTGGGAAGTCCTGTAGAGGTGGGGTGGCTCCTGCGACCTTCCTGGCAGGTGAGTGTGGCGCGTGAGGTGGGTTGTATCATTGGGAAGTCCTGTAGAGTGAGGTGGCTCCTGCGACCTTCCTGGCAGGTGAGTGTTGCGCGTGTGGTGGGTTGTGTCATTGGGAAGTTCTGTAGAGTGGGGTGGCTCCTGCGACCTTCCTGGCAGGTGAGTGTTGCGCGTGTGGTGGGTTGTGTCATTGGGAAGTTCTGTAGAGTGTGGTGCCTCCTGTGGCCTTCGGGCATGCGAGTGTTGCGTGTGTAGTGGGTTGTGTCATTGGGAAGTTCTGTAGAGTGGGGTGGCTCCTGCGACCTTTCGGTCATGTGAGTGTTGCGTGTGCAGTGGGTTGTGTCATTGGGAAGTTCTGTAGAGTGGGGTGGCTCCTGCGACCTTCCTGGCAGGTGAGTGTTGCGCGTGTGGTGGGTTGTATCACTGGGAAGTCCTGTAGAGTGAGGTGGCTCCTGCGACCTTCCTGGCAGGTGAGTGTTGCGCGTGTGGTGGGTTGTGTCATTGGGAAGTTCTGTAGAGTGGGGTGGTTCCTGCGACCTTCCTGGCAGGTGAGTGTTGCGCGTGTGGTGGGTTGTGTCATTGGGAAGTTCTGTAGAGTGTGGTGGCTCCTGCGGCGCTCCGGGCATGTGAGTGTTGCGTGTGCAGTGGGTTGTGTCATTGGGAAGTTCTGTAGAGTGCGGTGGCTCCTGCGACCTTCGGGCATGTGAGTGTTGCGTGTGCAGTGGGTTGTGTCATTGGGAAGTCCTGTAGAGTGGGGTGGCTCCTGCGGCGCTTCGGGCATGTGAGTGCTGCGCGTGCAGCGGGTTGTGTCATTGGGAAGTTCTGTAGAGTGGAGTGGCTCCTGCGACCTTCCGTGCACGTGAGTGTTGCGCGTGCAGTGGGTTGTGTCATTGGGAAGTCCTGTAGAGTGGGGTGGCTCCTGCGACCTTCCGGGCATGTGAGTGTTGCGTGTGTAGTGGGTTGTTGTCATTTGGAAGTCCTGTATCATGGGGTGGCTCCTGCGACCTTCCGGGCATGTGAGTGTTGCGTGTGGGGTGGGTTGTGTCATTGGGAAGTTCAGTAGAGTGGGGTGGCTCCTGCGACCTTCCGGGCATGTGAGTGTTGCGCGTGTGGTGGGTTGTGTCATTGGGAAGTCCTGTAGAGTGGGGTGGCTCCTGCGACCTTTCGGGCATGTGAGTGTTGCTTGTGTAGGGGGTTGTGTCATTGGAAAGTTCTGTAGAGTGGGGTCTCTCCTGCGCCCTTTCGGGCATGTGAGTTTTGCATGTGTAGTGGGTTGTGTCATTGGAAAGTTCTGTAGAGTGGGGTGGCTCCTGCGACCTTCCGGGCATGTGAGTGTTGCGTGTGTAGTGGGTTGCGTCATTTGGAAGTTCTGTAGAGTGGGGTGGCTCCTGCGACCTTCCGGGCATGTGAGTGTTGCGTGTATAGTGGGTTGTGTCATTTGAGAGTTCTGTAGAGTGGGGTGGCTCCTGCGACCTTTCGGGCATGTGAGTGTTGCGTGTGTAGTGGGTTGTGTCATTGGGAAGTCCTGTAGAGTGGGGTGGCTCCTGCGACCTTTCGGGCATGTGAGTGTTGCGTGTGTAGTGGGTTGTGTCATTGGGAAGTTCTGTAGAGTGGGGTGGCTCCTGCGACCTTCCGGGCATGTGAGTGTTGTGTGTGTAGTGGGTTGTGTCATTTGGAAGTTCTGTAGAGTGGGGTGGCTCCTGCAACTTTTCGGGCATGTGAGTGTTGCGTGTGTAGTGGGTTGTGTCATTTGGAAGTTCTGTAGAGTGGGGTGGCTCCTGCGACCTTTCGGGCATGTGAGTGTTGCGTGTGTAGTGGGTTGTGTCATTGGGAAGTTCTGTAGAGTGGGGTGGCTCCTGCGACCTTTCGGGCATGTGAGTGTTGCGTGTGTAGTGGGTTGTGTCATTGGGAAGTTCTGTAGAGTGGGGTGGCTCCTGCGACCTTTCGGGCATGTGAGTGTTGCGTGTGTAGTGGGTTGTGTCATTGGGAAGTCCTGTAGAGTGGGGTGGCTCCTGCGACCTTTCGGGCATGTGAGTGTTGCGTGTGTAGTGGGTTATGTCATTGGGAAGTTCTGTAGAGTGGGGTGGATCCTGCGACCTTCCGGGCATGTGAGTGTTGTGTGTGTAGTGGGTTGTGTCATTTGGAAGTTCTGTAGAGTGGGGTGGCTCCTGGGACCTTTCGGGCATGTGAGTGTTGCGTGTGTAGTGGGTTGTGTCATTTGGAAGTTCTGTAGAGTGGGGTGGCTCCTGCGACCTTTCGGGCATGTGAGTGTTGCGTGTGTAGTGGGTTGTGTCATTGGGAAGTCCTGTAGAGTGGGGTGGCTCCTGCGATCTTCCTGGCAGGTGAGTGTTGCGCGTGTGGTGGGTTGTATCATTGGGAAGTCCTGTAGAGTGAGGTGGCTCCTGCGACCTTCCTGGCAGGTGAGTGTTGCGCGTGTGGTGGGTTGTGTCATTGGGAAGTTCTGTAGAGTGGGGTGGCTCCTGCGACCTTCCTGGCAGGTGAGTGTTGCGCGTGTGGTGGGTTGTGTCATTGGGAAGTCCTGTAGAGTGGGGTGGCTCCTGCGACCTTCCGGGCATGTGAGTGTTGCGTGTGTAGTGGGTTGTGTCATTGGGAAGTTCTGTAGAGTGGGGTGGCTCCTGCGACCTTCCGGGCATGTGAGTGTTCCGTGTGTAGTGGGTTGTGTCATTGGGAAGTCCTGTAGAGTGGAGTGGCTCCTGCGACCTTCCGGGCATGTGAGTGTTGCGTGTAGTGGGTTGTGTCATTGGGAAGTCCTGTAGAGTGGGGTGGCTCCTGCGACCTTCCGGGCATGTGAGTGTTGCGTGTGTAGTGGGTTGTGTCATTGGGAAGTCCTGTAGAGTGGGGTGGCTCCTACGACCTTCCGGGCATGTGAGTGTTGCGTGTGTAGTGGGTTGTGTCATTGGGAAGTTCTGTAGAGTGGGGTGGCTCCTGCGACCTTCCGGGCATGTGAGTGTTGCGTGTGTAGTGGATTGTGTCATTGGGAAGTCCTGTAGAGTGGGGTGGCTCCTGCGACCTTCCGGGCATGTGAGTGTTGCGTGTGTAGTGGGTTGTGTCATTGGGAAGTCCTGTAGAGTGGGGTGGCTCCTGCGACCTTCCTGGCAGGTGAGTGTTGCGTGTGTGGTGGGTTGTATCATTGGGAAGTCCTGTAGAGTGTGGTGGCTGCTGCGACCTTCCTGGCAGGTGAGTGTTGCGCGTGTGGTGGGTTGTGTCATTGGGAAGTTCTGTAGAGTGGGGTGGCTCCTGCGACCTTCCTGGCAGGTGAGTGTTGCGCACGTGGTGGGTTGTGTCATTGGGAAGTTCTGTAGAGTGGGGTGGATCCTGCGACCTTCCGGGCATGTGAGTGTTGTGTGTGTAGTGGGTTGTGTCATTTGGAAGTTCTGTAGAGTGGGGTGGCTCCTGCGACCTTTCGGGCATGTGAGTGTTGCGTGTGTAGTGGGTTGTGTCATTTGGAAGTTCTGTAGAGTGGGGTGGCTCCTGCGACCTTTCGGGCATGTGAGTGTTGCGCGTGTGGTGGGTTGTGTCATTGGGAAGTCGTGTAGAGTGGGGTGGCTCCTGCGACCTTCCGGGCATGTGAGTGTTGCGTCTGGGGTGGGTTGTGTCATTGGGAAGTTCAGTAGAGTGGGGTGGCTCCCGCGACCTTCCGGGCATGTGAGTGTTGCGCGTGTGGTGGGTTGTGTCATTGGGAAGTCCTGTAGAGTGGGGTGGCTCCTGCGACCTTTCGGGCATGTGAGTGTTGCGTGTGTAGTGGGTTGTATCATTTGGAAGTTCTGTAGAGTGGGGTGGCTCCTGCGACCTTTCGGGCATGTGAGTGTTGCGTGTGTAGTGGGTTGTGTCATTTGGAAGTTTTGTAGCGTGGGGTGGCTCCTGCGACCTTTCGGGCATGTGAGTGTTGCGTGTGTAGTGGGTTGTGTCATTGGGAAGTTCTGTAGAGTGGGGTGGCTACTGCGACCTTTCGGGCATGTGAGTGTTGCGTGTGTAGTGGGTTGTGTCATTGGGAAGTCCTGTAGAGTGAGGTGGCTCCTGCGACCTTTCGGGCATGTGAGTGTTGTGTGTGTAGTGGGTTGTGTCATTGGGAAGTTCTGTAGAGTGGGGTGGCTCCTGCGACCTTCCGGGCATGTGAGTGTTGTGTGTGTAGTGGGTTGTGTCATTGGGAAGTTCTGTAGAGTGGGGTTGCTCCTGCGACCTTTCAGGCATGTGAGTGTTGCGTGTGTAGTGGGTTGTGTCATTTGGAAGTTCTGTAGAGTGGGGTGGCTCCTGCGACCTTCCGGGCACGTGAGTGTTGCGTGTGTAGTGGGTTGTGTCATTGGGAAGTCATGTAGAGTGGGGTGGCTCCTGCGACCCTTCGGGCATGTGAGTGTTGCTTGTGTAGTGGGTTGTGTCATTGGGAAGTTCTGTAGAGTGGGGTGGCTCCTGCGACCTTCCAGGCAGGTGAGTGTTGCGTGTGTTGTGGGTTGTATCATTGGGAAGTCGTGTAGAGTGGGTTGGCTCCTGCGACCTTCCGGGCATGTGAGTGTTGCGTGTGTAGTGGGTTGTGTCATTTGGAAGTTCTGTGGGGTGGCTCCTGCGACCTTCCGGGCACGTGAGTGTTGCGTGTGTAGTGGGTTGTTGTCATTTGGAAGTCCTGTATCATGGGGTGGCTCCTGCGACCTTCCGGGCATGTGAGTGTTGCGTCTGGGGTGGGTTGTGTCATTGGGAAGTTCAGTAGAGTGGGGTGGCTCCCGCGACCTTCCGGGCATGTGAGTGTTGCGCGTGTGGTGGGTTGTGTCATTGGGAAGTCCTGTAGAGTGGGGTGGCTCCTGCGACCTTTCGGGCATGTTAGTGTTGCGCGTGTGGTGGGTTGTGTCATTGGGAAGTTCTGTAGAGTGGGGTTGCTCCTGCGACCTTCCGGGCAGGTGAGTGTTGCGTGTGCAGCGGGTTGTGTCATTGGGAAGTTCTGTAGAGTGGGGTGGCTCCTGCGACCTTCCTGGCAGGTGAGTGTTGCGTGTGTGGTGAGTTGTATCATTGGGAAGTCCTGTAGAGTGGGGTGGCTCCTGCGACCTTCCTGGCAGGTGAGCGTTGCGCGTGTGGTGGGTTGTGTCATTGGGAAGTTCTGTAGAGTGGGGTGGCTCCTGCGATCTTCCTGGCAGGTGAGTGTTGCGCGTGTGGTGGGTCGTGTCATTGGGAAGTTCTGTAGAGTGGGGTGGCTCCTGCGGCGTCCGGGCATGTGAGTGTTGCGCGTGTGGTGGGTTGTGTCATTGGGAAGTTCTGTAGAGTGGGGTGGCTCCTGCGACCTTCCGGGCATGTGAGTGTTGCGTGTGTAGTGGGTTGTATCATTGGGAAGTCCTGTAGAGTGGGGTGGCTCCTGCGACCTTCCTGGCAGGTGAGTGTGGCGCGTGAGGTGGGTTGTATCATTGGGAAGTCCTGTAGAGTGAGGTGGCTCCTGCGACCTTCCTGGCAGGTGAGTGTTGCGCGTGTGGTGGGTTGTGTCATTGGGAAGTTCTGTAGAGTGGGGTGGCTCCTGCGACCTTCCTGGCAGGTGAGTGTTGCGCGTGTGGTGGGTTGTGCCATTGGGAAGTTCTGTAGAGTGTGGTGGCTCCTGTGGCCTTCGGGCATGCGAGTGTTGCGTGTGTAGTGGGTTGTGTCATTGGGAAGTTCTGTAGAGTGGGGTGGCTCCTGCGACCTTTCGGTCATGTGAGTGTTGCGTGTGCAGTGGGTTGTGTCATTGGGAAGTTCTGTAGAGTGGGGTGGCTCCTGCGACCTTCCTGGCAGGTGAGTGTTGCGCGTGTGGTGGGTTGTATCATTGGGAAGTCCTGTAGAGTGAGGTGGCTCCTGCGACCTTCCTGGCAGGTGAGTGTTGCGCGTGTGGTGGGTTGTGTCATTGGGAAGTTCTGTAGAGTGGGGTGGTTCCTGCGACCTTCCTGGCAGGTGAGTGTTGCGCGTGTGGTGGGTTGTGTCATTGGGAAGTTCTGTAGAGTGTGGTGGCTCCTGCGGCGCTCCGGGCATGTGAGTGTTGCGTGTGCAGTGGGTTGTGTCATTGGGAAGTTCTGTAGAGTGCGGTGGCTCCTGCGACCTTCGGGCATGTGAGTGTTGCGTGTGCAGTGGGTTGTGTCATTGGGAAGTCCTGTAGAGTGGGGTGGCTCCTGCGGCCTTCGGGCATGTGAGTGCTGCGCGTGCAGCGGGTTGTGTCATTGGGAAGTTCTGTAGAGTGGGGTGGCTCCTGCGACCTTCCGTGCACGTGAGTGTTGCGCGTGCAGTGGGTTGTGTCATTGGGAAGTCCTGTAGAGTGGGGTGGCTCCTGCGACCTTCCGGGCATGTGAGTGTTGCGTGTGTAGTGGGTTGTTGTCATTTGGAAGTCCTGTATCATGGGGTGGCTCCTGCGACCTTCCGGGCATGTGAGTGTTGCGTGTGGGGTGGGTTGTGTCATTGGGAAGTTCAGTAGAGTGGGGTGGCTCCTGCGACCTTCCGGGCATGTGAGTGTTGCGCGTGTGGTGGGTTGTGTCATTGGGAAGTCCTGTAGAGTGGGGTGGCTCCTGCGACCTTTCGGGCATGTGAGTGTTGCTTGTGAATGGGGTTGTCTCATTGGAAAGTTCTGTAGAGTGGGGTCTCTCCTGCGACCTTTCGGGCATGTGAGTTTTGCATGTGTAGTGGGTTGTGTCATTGGGAAGTTCTGTAGAGTGGGGCGGCTCCTGCGACCTTCCGGGCATGTGAGTGTTGCGTGTGTAGTGGGTTGCGTCATTTGGAAGTTCTGTAGAGTGGGGTGGCTCCTGTGACCTTCCGGGCATGTGAGTGTTGCGTGTATAGTGGGTTGTGTCATTTGGGAGTTCTGTAGAGTGGGGTGGCTCCTGCGACCTTTCGGGCATGTGAGTGTTGCGTGTGTAGTGGGTTGTGTCATTGGGAAGTCCTGTAGAGTGGGGTGGCTCCTGCGACCTTTCGGGCATGTGAGTGTTGCGTGTGTAGTGGGTTGTGTCATTGGGAAGTTCTGTAGAGTGGGGTGGCTCCTGCGACCTTCCGGGCATGTGAGTGTTGTGTGTGTAGTGGGTTGTATCATTTGGAAGTTCTGTAGAGTGGGGTGGCTCCTGCAACTTTTCGGGCATGTGAGTGTTGCGTGTATAGTGGGTTGTGTCATTTGGAAGTTCTGTAGAGTGGGGTGGCTCCTGCGACCTTTCGGGCATGTGAGTGTTGCGTGTGTAGTGGGTTGTGTCATTGGGAAGTTCTGTAGAGTGGGGTGGCTCCTGCGACCTTTCGGGCATGTGAGTGTTGCGTGTGTAGTGGGTTGTGTCATTGGGAAGTCCTGTAGAGTGGGGTGGCTCCTGCGACCTTTCGGGCATGTGAGTGTTGCGTGTGTAGTGGGTTGTGTCATTGGGAAGTTCTGTAGAGTGGGGTGGATCCTGCGACCTTCCGGGCATGTGAGTGTTGTGTGTGTAGTGGGTTGTGTCATTTGGAAGTTCTGTAGAGTGGGGTGGCTCCTGGGACCTTTCGGGCATGTGAGTGTTGCGTGTGTAGTGGGTTGTGTCATTTGGAAGTTCTGTAGAGTGGGGTGGCTCCTGCGACCTTTCGGGCATGTGAGTGTTGCGTGTGTAGTGGGTTGTGTCATTGGGAAGTCCTGTAGAGTGGGGTGGCTCCTGCGACCTTCCTGGCAGGTGAGTGTTGCGCGTGTGGTGGGTTGTATCAATGGGAAGTCCTGTAGAGTGAGGTGGCTCCTGCGACCTTCCTGGCAGGTGAGTGTTGCGCGTGTGGTGGGTTGTGTCATTGGGAAGTTCTGTAGAGTGGGGTGGCTCCTGCGACCTTCCTGGCAGGTGAGTGTTGCGCGTGTGGTGGGTTGTGTCATTGGGAAGTCCTGTAGAGTGGGGTGGCTCCTGCGACCTTCCGGGCATGTGAGTGTTGCGTGTGTAGTGGGTTGTGTCATTGGGAAGTTCTGTAGAGTGGGGTGGCTCCTGCGACCTTCCGGGCATGTGAGTGTTCCGTGTGTAGTGGGTTGTGTCATTGGGAAGTCCTGTAGAGTGGAGTGGCTCCTGCGACCTTCCGGGCATGTGAGTGTTGCGTGTAGTGGGTTGTGTCATTGGGAAGTCCTGTAGAGTGGGGTGGCTCCTGCGACCTTCCGGGCATGTGAGTGTTGCGTGTGTAGTGGGTTGTGTCATTGGGAAGTCCTGTAGAGTGGGGTGGCTCCTGCGACCTTCCGGGCATGTGAGTGTTGCGTGTGTAGTGGGTTGTGTCATTGGGAAGTTCTGTAGAGTGGGGTGGCTCCTGCGACCTTCCGGGCATGTGAGTGTTGCGTGTGTAGTGGATTGTGTCATTGGGAAGTCCTGTAGAGTGGGGTGGCTCCTGCGACCTTCCGGGCATGTGAGTGTTGCGTGTGTAGTGGGTTGTGTCATTGGGAAGTCCTGTAGAGTGGGGTGGCTCCTGCGACCTTCCTGGCAGGTGAGTGTTGCGTGTGTGGTGGGTTGTATCATTGGGAAGTCCTGTAGAGTGAGGTGGCTGCTGCGACCTTCCTGGCAGGTGAGTGTTGCGCGTGTGGTGGGTTGTGTCATTGGGAAGTTCTGTAGAGTGGGGTGGCTCCTGCGACCTTCCTGGCAGGTGAGTGTTGCGCACGTGGTGGGTTGTGTCATTGGGAAGTTCTGTAGAGTGGGGTGGATCCTGCGACCTTCCGGGCATGTGAGTGTTGTGTGTGTAGTGGGTTGTGTCATTTGGAAGTTCTGTAGAGTGGGGTGGCTCCTGGGACCTTTCGGGCATGTGAGTGTTGCGTGTGTAGTGGGTTGTGTCATTTGGAAGTTCTGTAGAGTGGGGTGGCTCCTGCGACCTTTCGGGCATGTGAGTGTTGCGTATGTAGTGGGTTGTGTCATTGGGAAGTCCTGTAGAGTGAGGTGGCTCCTGCGACCTTCCTGGCAGGTGAGTGTTGCGCGTGTGGTGGGTTGTATCAATGGGAAGTCCTGTAGAGTGAGGTGGCTCCTGCGACCTTCCTGGCAGGTGAGTGTTGCACGTGTGGTGGGTTGTGTCATTGGGAAGTCCTGTAGAGTGTGGTGGCTCCTGCGGCCTTCGGGCATGCGAGTGTTGCGTGTGTAGTGGGTTGTGTCATTGGGAAGTTCTGTAGAGTGGGGTGGCTCCTGCGACCTTTCGGTCATGTGAGTGTTGCGTGTGCAGTGGGTTGTGTCATTGGGAAGTTCTGTAGAGTGGGGTGGCTCCTGCGACCTTCCTGGCAGGTGAGTGTTGCGCGTGTGGTGGGTTGTATCATTGGGAAGTCCTGTAGAGTGAGGTGGCTCCTGCGACCTTCCTGGCAGGTGAGTGTTGCGCGTGTGGTGGGTTGTGTCATTGGGAAGTTCTGTAGAGTGGGGTGGTACCTGCGACCTTCCTGGCAGGTGAGTGTTGCGCGTGTGGTGGGTTGTGTCATTGGGAAGTTCTGTAGAGTGTGGTGGCTCCTGCGGCCTCCGGGCATGTGAGTGTTGCGTGTGCAGTGGGTTGTGTCAATGGGAAGTTCTGTAGAGTGCGGTGGCTCCTGCGACCTTCGGGCATGTGAGTGTTGCGTGTGCAGTGGGTTGTGTCATTGGGAAGTCCTGTAGAGTGGGGTGGCTCCTGCGGCCTTCGGGCATGTGAGTGCTGCGCGTGCAGCGGGTTGTGTCATTGGGAAGTTCTGTAGAGTGGGGTGGCTCCTGCGACCTTCCGTGCACGTGAGTGTTGCGCGTGCAGTGGGTTGTGTCATTGGGAAGTCCTGTAGAGTGGGGTGGCTCCTGCGACCTTCCGGGCATGTGAGTGTTGCGTGTGGGGTGGGTTGTGTCATTGGGAAGTTCAGTAGAGTGGGGTGGCTCCTGCGACCTTCCGGGCATGTGAGTGTTGCGCGTGTGGTGGGTTGTGTCATTGGGAAGTCCTGTAGAGTGGGGTGGCTCCTGCGACCTTTCGGGCATGTGAGTGTTGCTTGTGTAGGGGGTTGTGTCATTGGAAAGTTCTGTAGAGTGGGGTCTCTCCTGCGACCTTTCGGGCATGTGAGTTTTGCATGTGTAGTGGGTTGTGTCATTGGGAAGTTCTGTAGAGTGGGGTGGCTCCTGCGACCTTCCGGGCATGTGAGTGTTGCGTGTGTAGTGGGTTGCGTCATTTGGAAGTTCTGTAGAGTGGAGTGGCTCCTGCGACCTTCCGGGCATGTGAGTGTTGCGTGTATAGTGGGTTGTGTCATTTGGGAGTTCTGTAGAGTGGGGTGGCTCCTGCGACCTTTGGGGCATGTGAGTGTTGCGTGTGTAGTGGGTTGTGTCATTGGGAAGTCCTGTAGAGTGGGGTGGCTCCTGTGACCTTTCGGGCATGTGAGTGTTGCGTGTGTAGTGGGTTGTGTCATTGGGAAGTTCTGTAGAGTGGGGTGGCTCCTGCGACCTTCCGGGCATGTGAGTGTTGTGTGTGTAGTGGGTTGTATCATTTGGAAGTTCTGTAGAGTGGGGTGGCTCCTGCAACTTTTAGGGCATGTGAGTGTTGCGTGTGTAGTGGGTTGTGTCATTTGGAAGTTCTGTAGAGTGGGGTGGCTCCTGCGACCTTTCGGGCATGTGAGTGTTGCGTGTGTAGTGGGTTGTGTCATTGGGAAGTTCTGTAGAGTGGGGTGGCTCCTGCGACCTTTCGGGCATGTGAGTGTTGCGTGTGTAGTGGGTTGTGTCATTGGGAAGTCCTGTAGAGTGGGGTGGCTCCTGCAACCTTTCGGGCATGTGAGTGTTGCGTGTGTAGTGGGTTGTGTCATTGGGAAGTTCTGTAGAGTGGGGTGGATCCTGCGACCTTCCGGGCATGTGAGTGTTGTGTGTGTAGTGGGTTGTGTCATTTGGAAGTTCTGTAGAGTGGGGTGGCTCCTGGGACCTTTCGGGCATGTGAGTGTTGCGTGTGTAGTGGGTTGTGTCATTTGGAAGTTCTGTAGAGTGGGGTGGCTCCTGCGACCTTTCGGGCATGTGAGTGTTGCGTGTGTAGTGGGTTGTGTCATTGGGAAGTCCTGTAGAGTGGGGTGGCTCCTGCGACCTTCCTGGCAGGTGAGTGTTGCGCGTGTGGTGGGTTGTATCATTGGGAAGTCCTGTAGAGTGAGGTGGCTCCTGCGACCTTCCTGGCAGGTGAGTGTTGCGCGTGTGGTGGGTTGTGTCATTGGGAAGTTCTGTAAAGTGGGGTGGCTCCTGCGACCTTCCTGGCAGGTGAGTGTTGCGCGTGTGGTGGGTTGTGTCATTGGGAAGTCCTGTAGAGTGGGGTGGCTCCTGCGACCTTCCGGGCATGTGAGTGTTGCGTGTGTAGTGGGTTGTGTCATTGGGAAGTTCTGTAGAGTGGGGTGGCTCCTGCGACCTTCCGGGCATGTGAGTGTTCCGTGTGTAGTGGGTTGTGTCATTGGGAAGTCCTGTAGAGTGGAGTGGCTCCTGCGACCTTCCGGGCATGTGAGTGTTGCGTGTAGTGGGTTGTGTCATTGGGAAGTCCTGTAGAGTGGGGTGGCTCCTGCGACCTTCCGGGCATGTGAGTGTTGCGTGTGTAGTGGTTTGTGTCATTGGGAAGTCCTGTAGAGTGGGGTGGCTCCTGCGACCTTCCGGGCATGTGAGTGTTGCGTGTGTAGTGGGTTGTGTCATTGGGAAGTTCTGTAGAGTGGGGTGGCTCCTGCGACCTTCCGGGCATGTGAGTGTTGCGTGTGTAGTGGATTGTGTCATTGGGAAGTCCTGTAGAGTGGGGTGGCTCCTGCGACCTTCCGGGCATGTGAGTGTTGCGTGTGTAGTGGGTTGTGTCATTGGGAAGTCCTGTAGAGTGGGGTGGCTCCTGCGACCTTCCTGGCAGGTGAGTGTTGCGTGTGTGGTGTATTGTATCATTGGGAAGTCCTGTAGAGTGAGGTGGCTGCTGCGACCTTCCTGGCAGGTGAGTGTTGCGCGTGTGGTGGGTTGTGTCATTGGGAAGTTCTGTAGAGTGGGGTGGCTCCTGCGACCTTCCTGGCAGGTGAGTGTTGCGCATGTGGTGGGTTGTGTCATTGGGAAGTTCTGTAGAGTGTGGTGGCTCCTGCGGCCTTCGGGCATGTGAGTGTTGCGTGTGTAGTGGGTTGTGTCATTGGGAAGTTCTGTAGAGTGCGGTGGCTCCTGCGACCTTCGGGCATGTGAGTGTTGCGTGTGCAGTGGGTTGTGTCATTGGGAAGTTCTGTAGAGTGGGGTGGCTCCTGCGGCCTTCGGGCATGTGAGTGCTGCGCGTGCAGCGGGTTGTGTAATTGGAAAGTTCTGTAGAGTGGGGTGGCTCCTGCGACCTTCCGTGCATGTGAGTGTTGCGCGTGCAGTGGGTTGTGTCATTGGGAAGTCCTGTAGAGTGGGGTGGCTCCTGCGACCTTCCGGGCATGTGAGTGTTGCGTGTGTAGTGGGTTGTGTCATTGGGAAGTTCTATAGAGTGGGGTGGCTCCTGCGACCTTCCGGGCATGTGAGTGTTCCGTGTGTAGTGGGTTGTGTCATTGGGAAGTCCTGTAGAGTGGGGTGGCTCCTGCGACCTTCCGGGCATGTGAGTGTTGCGCGTGTGGTGGGTTGTATCATTGGGAAGTCCTGTAGAGTGAGGTGGCTCCTGCGACCTTCCTGGCAGGTGAGTGTTGCGCGTGTGGTGGGTTGTGTCATTGGGAAGTTCTGTAGAGTGGGGTGGCTCCTGCGACCTTCCTGGCAGGTGAGTGTTGCGCGTGTGGTGGGTTGTGTCATTGGGAAGTTCTGTAGAGTGTGGTGGCTCCTGCGGCGCCCGGGCATGTGAGTGTTGCGTGTGTAGTGGGTTGTGTCATTGGGAAGTTCTGTAGAGTGCGGTGGCTCCTGCGACCTTCGGGCATGTGAGTGTTGCGTGTGCAGTGGGTTGTGTCATTGGGAAGTTCTGTAGAGTGGGGTGGCTCCTGCGGCCTTCGGGCATGTGAGAGCTGCGCGTGCAGCGGGTTGTGTCATTGGGAACTTCTGTAGAGTGGGGTGGCTCCTGCGACCTTCCGTGCATGTGAGTGTTGCACGTGCAGTGGGTTGTGTCATTGGGAAGTCCTGTAGAGTGGGGTGGCTCCTGCGACCTTCCGGGCATGTGAGTGTTGTGTGTGTAGTGGGTTGTGTCATTGGGAAGTTCTGTAGAGTGGGGTGGCTCCTGCGACCTTCCGGGCATGTGAGTGTTCCGTGTGTAGTGGGTTGTGTCATTGGGAAGTCCTGTAGAGTGGGGTGGCTCCTGCGACCTTCCGGGCATGTGAGTGTTGCGTGTGTAGTGGGTTGTGTCATTGGGAAGTCCTGTAGAGTGGGGTGGCGCCTGCGACCTTCCGGGCATGTGAGTGTTGCGTGTGTAGTGGGTTGTGTCATTGGGAAGTCCTGTAGAGTGGGGTGGCTCCTGCGACCTTCCTGGCAGGTGAGTGTTGCGCACGTGGTGGGTTGTGTCATTGGGAAGTTCTGTAGAGTGTGGTGGCTCCTGCGGCCTTCGGGCATGTGAGTGTTGCGTGTGTAGTGGGTTGTGTCATTGGGAAGTCCTGTAGAGTGGGGTGGCTCCTGCGACCTTCCTGGCAGGTGAGTGTTGCGTGTGTGGTGGGTTGTATCATTGGGAAGTCCTGTAGAGTGAGGTGGCTGCTGCGACCTTCCTGGCAGGTGAGTGTTGCGCGTGTGGTGGGTTGTGTCATTGGGAAGTTCTGTAGAGTGGGGTGGCTCCTGCGACCTTCCTGGCAGGTGAGTGTTGCGCATGTGGTGGGTTGTGTCATTGGGAAGTTCTGTAGAGTGGGGTGGGTCCTGCGACCTTCCGGGCATGTGAGTGTTGTGTGTGTAGTGGGTTGTGTCATTTGGAAGTTCTGTAGAGTGGGGTGGCTCCTGGGACCTTTCGGGCATGTGAGTGTTGCGTGTGTAGTGGGTTGTGTCATTTGGAAGTTCTTTAGAGTGGGGTGGCTCCTGCGACCTTTCGGGCATGTGAGTGTTGCGTGTGTAGTGGGTTGTGTCATTGGGAAGTCCTGTAGAGTGGGGTGGCTCCTGCGACCTTCCTGGCAGGTGAGTGTTGCGCGTGTGGTGGGTTGTATCATTCGGAAGTCCTGTAGAGTGAGGTGGCTCCTGCGACCTTCCTGGCAGGTGAGTGTTGCGCGTGTGGTGGGTTGTATCATTGGGAAGTCCTGTAGAGTGAGGTGGCTCCTGCGACCTTCCTGGCAGGTGAGTGTTGCACGTGTGGTGGGTTGTGTCATTGGGAAGTCCTGTAGAGTGTGGTGGCTCCTGCGGCCTTCGGGCATGCGAGTGTTGCGTGTGTAGTGGGTTGTGTCATTGGGAAGTTCTGTAGAGTGGGGTGGCTCCTGCGACCTTTCGGTCATGTGAGTGTTGCGTGTGCAGTGGGTTGTGTCATTGGGAAGTTCTGTAGAGTGGGGTGTCTCCTGCGACCTTCCTGGCAGGTGAGTGTTGCGCGTGTGGTGGGTTGTATCATTGGGAAGTCCTGTAGAGTGAGGTGGCTCCTGCGACCTTCCTGGCAGGTGAGTGTTGCGCGTGTGGTGGGTTGTGTCATTGGGAAGTTCTGTAGAGTGTGGTGGCTCCTGCGGCCTTCGGGCATGTGAGTGTTGCGTGTGCAGTGGGTTGTGTCATTGGGAAGTTCTGTAGAGTGCGGTGGCTCCTGCGACCTTCGGGCATGTGAGTGTTGCGTGTGCAGTGGGATGTGTCATTGGGAAGTCCTGTAGAGTGGGGTGGCTCCTGCGGCCTTCGGGCATGTGAGTGCTGCGCGTGCAGCGGGTTGTGTCATTGGGAAGTTCTGTAGAGTGGGGTGGCTCCTGCGACCTTCCGTGCACGTGAGTGTTGCGCGTGCAGTGGGTTGTGTCATTGGGAAGTCCTGTAGAGTGGGGTGGCTCCTGCGACCTTCCGGGCATGTGAGTGTTGCGTGTGTAGTGGGTTGTTGTCATTTGGAAGTCCTGTATCATGGGGTGGCTCCTGCGACCTTCCGGGCATGTGAGTGTTGCGTGTGGGGTGGGTTGTGTCACTGGGAAGTTCAGTAGAGTGGGGTGGCTCCTGCGACCTTCCGGGCATGTGAGTGTTGCGGGTGTGGTGGGTTGTGTCATTGGGAAGTCCTGTAGAGTGGGGTGGCTCCTGCGACCTTTCGGGCATGTGAGTGTTGCTTGTGTAGGGGGTTGTGTCATTGGTAAGTTCTGTAGAGTGGGGTCTCTCCTGCGACCTTTCGGGCATGTGAGTTTTGCATGTGTAGTGGGTTGTGTCATTGGGAAGTTCTGTAGAGTGGGGTGGCTCCTGCGACCTTCCGGGCATGTGAGTCTTGCGTGTGTAGTGGGTTGCGTCATTTGGAAGTTCTGTAGAGTGGGGTGGCTCCTGCGACCTTCCGGGCATGTGAGTGTTGCGTGTATAGTGGGTTGTGTCATTTGGGAGTTCTGTAAAGTGGGGTGGCTCCTGCGACCTTTCGGGCATGTGAGTGTTGCGTGTGTAGTGGGTTGTGTCATTGGGAAGTCCTGTAGAGTGGGGTGACTCCTGCGACCTTTCGGGCATGTGAGTGTTGCGTGTGTAGTGGGTTGTGTCATTGGGAAGTTCTGTAGAGTGGGGTGGCTCCTGCGACCTTCCGGGCATGTGAGTGTTGTGTGTGTAGTGGGTTGTATCATTTGGAAGTTCTGTAGAGTGGGGTGGCTCCTGCAACTTTTAGGGCATGTGAGTGTTGCGTGTGTAGTGGGTTGTGTCATTTGGAAGTTCTGTAGAGTGGGGTGGCTCCTGCGACCTTTCGGGCATGTGAGTGTTGCGTGTGTAGTGGGTTGTGTCATTGGGAAGTTCTGTAGAGTGGGGTGGCTCCTGCGACCTTTCGGGCATGTGAGTGTTGCGTGTGTAGTGGGTTGTGTCATTGGGAAGTCCTGTAGAGTGGGGTGGCTCCTGCGACCTTTCGGGCATGTGAGTGTTGCGTGTGTAGTGGGTTGTGTCATTGGGAAGTTCTGTAGAGTGGGGTGGATCCTGCGACCTTCCGGGCATGTGAGTGTTGTGTGTGTAGTGGGTTGTGTCATTTGGAAGTTCTGTAGAGTGGGGTGGCTCCTGGGACCTTTCGGGCATGTGAGTGTTGCGTGTGTAGTGGGTTGTGTCATTTGGAAGTTCTGTAGAGTGGGGTGGCTCCTGCGACCTTTCGGGCATGTGAGTGTTGCGTGTGTAGTGGGTTGTGTCATTGGGAAGTCCTGTAGAGTGGGGTGGCTCCTGCGACCTTCCTGGCAGGTGAGTGTTGCGCGTGTGGTGGGTTGTATCATTGGGAAGTCCTGTAGAGTGAGGTGGCTCCTGCGACCTTCCTGGCAGGTGAGTGTTGCGCGTGTGGTGGGTTGTGTCATTGGGAAGTTCTGTAGAGTGGGGTGGCTCCTGCGACCTTCCTGGCAGGTGAGTGTTGCACGTGTGGTGGGTTGTGTCATTGGGAAGTCCTGTAGAGTGGGGTGGCTCCTGCGACCTTCCGGGCATGTGAGTGTTGCGTGTGTAGTGGGTTGTGTCATTGGGAAGTTCTGTAGAGTGGGGTGGCTCCTGCGACCTTCCGGGCATGTGAGTGTTCCGTGTGTAGTGGGTTGTGTCATTGGGAAGTCCTGTAGAGTGGAGTGGCTCCTGCGACCTTCCGGGCATGTGAGTGTTGCGTGTAGTGGGTTGTGTCATTGGGAAGTCCTGTAGAGTGGGGTGGCTCCTGCGACCTTCCGGGCATGTGAGTGTTGCGTGTGTAGTGGGTTGTGTCATTGGGAAGTCCTGTAGAGTGGGGTGGCTCCTGCGGCCTTCGGGCATGTGAGTGTTGCGTGTGTAGTGGGTTGTGTCATTGGGAAGTTCTGTAGAGTGCGGTGGCTCCTGCGACCTTCGGGCATGTGAGTGTTGCGTGTGCAGTGGGTTGTGTCATTGGGAAGTTCTGTAGAGTGGGGTGGCTCCTGCGGCCTTCGGGCATGTGAGTGCTGCGCGTGCAGCGGGTTGTGTAATTGGAAAGTTCTGTAGAGTGGGGTGGCTCCTGCGACCTTCCGTGCATGTGAGTGTTGCGCGTGCAGTGGGTTGTGTCATTGGGAAGTCCTGTAGAGTGGGATTGGCTCCTGCGACCTTCCGGGCATGTGAGTGTTGCGTGTGTAGTGGGTTGTGTCATTGGGAAGTTCTGTAGAGTGTGGTGGCTCCTGCGGCCTTCGGGAATGTGAGTGTTGCGTGTGTAGTGGGTTGTGTCATTGGGAAGTTCTGTAGAGTGCGGTGGCTCCTGCGACCTTCGGGCATGTGAGTGTTGCGTGTGCAGTGGGTTGTGTCATTGGGAAGTTCTGTAGAGTGTGGTGGCTCCTGCGGCCTTCGGGCATGTGAGTGTTGCGTGTGCAGTGGGTTGTGTCATTGGGAAGTTCTGTAGAGTGCGGTGGCTCCTGCGACCTTCGGGCATGTGAGTGTTGCGTGTGCAGTGGGTTGTGTCATTGGGAAGTCCTGTAGAGTGGGGTGGCTCCTGCGGCGCCCGGGCATGTGAGTGCTGCGCGTGCAGCGGGTTGTGTCATTGGGAAGTTCTGTAGAGTGGGGTGGCTCCTGCGACCTTCCGTGCACGTGAGTGTTGCGCGTGCAGTGGGTTGTGTCATTGGGAAGTCCTGTAGAGTGGGGTGGCTCCTGCGACCTTCCGGGCATGTGAGTGTTGCGTGTGTAGTGGGTTGTTGTCATTTGGAAGTCCTGTATCATGGGGTGGCTCCTGCGACCTTCCGGGCATGTGAGTGTTGCGTGTGGGGTTGGTTGTGTCATTGGGAAGTTCAGTAGAGTGGGGTGGCTCCTGCGACCTTCCGGGCATGTGAGTGTTGCGCGTGTGGTGGGTTGTGTCATTGGGAAGTCCTGTAGAGTGGGGTGGCTCCTGCGACCTTTCGGGCATGTGAGTGTTGCTTGTGTAGGGGGTTGTGTCATTTGGGAGTTCTGTAGAGTGGGGTGGCTCCTGCGACCTTCCGGGCATGTGAGTGTTGCGTGTGTAGTGGGTTGCGTCATTTGGAAGTTCTGTAGAGTGGGGTGGCTCCTGCGACCTTCCGGGCATGTGAGTGTTGCGTGTATAGTGGGTTGTGTCATTTGGGAGTTCTGTAGAGTGGGGTGGCTCCTGCGACCTTTCGGGCATGTGAGTGTTGCGTGTGTAGTGGGTTGTGTCATTGGGAAGTCCTGTAGAGTGGGGTGGCTCCTGCGACCTTTCGGGCATGTGAGTGTTGCGTGTGTAGTGGGTTGTGTCATTGGGAAGTTCTGTAGAGTGGGGTGGCTCCTGCGACCTTCCGGGCATGTGAGTGTTGTGTGTGTAGTGGGTTGTATCATTTGGAAGTTCTGTAGAGTGGGGTGGCTCCTGCAACTTTTAGGGCATGTGAGTGTTGCGTGTGTAGTGGGTTGTGTCATTTGGAAGTTCTGTAGAGTGGGGTGGCTCCTGCGACCTTTCGGGCATGTGAGTGTTGCGTGTTTAGTGGGTTGTGTCATTGGGAAGTTCTGTAGAGTGGGGTGGCTCCTGCGACCTTTCGGGCATGTGAGTGTTGCGTGTGTAGTGGGTTGTGTCATTGGGAAGTCCTGTAGAGTGGGGTGGCTCCTGCGACCTTCCGGGCATGTGAGTGTTGCGTGTGTAGTGGGTTGTGTCATTGGGAAGTTCTGTAGAGTGGGGTGGATCCTGCGACCTTCCGGGCATGTGAGTGTTGTGTGTGTAGTGGGTTGTGTCATTTGGAAGTTCTGTAGAGTGGGGTGGCTCCTGGGACCTTTCGGGCATGTGAGTGTTGCGTGTGTAGTGGGTTGTGTCATTTGGAAGTTCTGTAGAGTGGGGTGGCTCCTGCGACCTTTCGGGCATGTGAGTGTTGCGTGTGTAGTGGGTTGTGTCATTGGGAAGTCCTGTAGAGTGGGGTGGCTCCTGCGACCTTCCTGGCAGGTGAGTGTTGCGCGTGTGGTGGGTTGTATCATTGGGAAGTCCTGTAGAGTGAGGTGGCTCCTGCGACCTTCCTGGCAGGTGAGTGTTGCGCGTGTGGTGGGTTGTGTCATTGGGAAGTTCTGTAGAGTGGGGTGGCTCCTGCGACCTTCCTGGCAGGTGAGTGTTGCGCGTGTGGTGGGTTGTGTCATTGGGAAGTCCTGTAGAGTGGGGTGGCTCCTGCGACCTTCCGGGCATGTGAGTGTTGCGTGTGTAGTGGGTTGTGTCATTGGGAAGTTCTGTAGAGTGCGGTGGCTCCTGCGACCTTCCGGGCATGTGAGTGTTCCGTGTGTAGTGGGTTGTGTCATTGGGAAGTCCTGTAGAGTGGAGTGGCTCCTGCGACCTTCCGGGCATGTGAGTGTTGCGTGTAGTGGGTTGTGTCATTGGGAAGTCCTGTAGAGTGGGGTGGCTCCTGCGACCTTCCGGGCATGTGAGTGTTGCGTGTGTAGTGGGTTGTGTCATTGGGAAGTCCTGTAGAGTGGGGTGGCTCCTGCGACCTTCCGGGCATGTGAGTGTTGCGTGTGTAGTGGGTTGTGTCATTGGGAAGTTCTGTAGAGTGGGGTGGCTCCTGCGACCTTCCGGGCATGTGAGTGTTGCGTGTGTAGTGGATTGTGTCATTGGGAAGTCCTGTAGAGTGGGGTGGCTCCTGCGACCTTCCGGGCATGTGAGTGTTGCGTGTGTAGTGGGTTGTGTCATTGGGAAGTTCTGTAGTGTGGGGTGGCTCCTGCGACCCTTCGGGCATGTGAGTGTTGCTTGTGTAGTGGGTTGTGTCATTGGGAAGTTCTGTAGAGTGGGGTGGCTCCTGCGACCTTTCGGGCATGTGAGTGTTGCTTGTGTAGTGGGTTGTGTCATTGGGAAGTTCTGTAGAGTGGGGTGGCTCCTGCGACCTTCCGGGCATGTGAGTGTTGCGTGTGTAGTGGGTTGTGTCATTGGGAAGTCCTGTAGAGTGGGGTGGCTCCTGCGACCTTCCGGGCATGTGAGTGTTGCGTGTGTAGTGGGTTGTGTCATTGGGAAGTCCTGTAGAGTGGGGTGGCTCCTGCGACCTTCCGGGCATGTGAGTGTTGCGTGTGTAGTGGGTTGTGTCATTGGGAAGTTCTGTAGAGTGGGGTGGCTCCTGCGACCTTCCAGGCATGTGAGTGTTGCGTGTGTAGTGGGTTGTGTCATTTGGAAGTTCTGTAGAGTGGGGTGGCTCCTGCGACCTTCCGGGCACGTGAGTGTTGCGTGTGTAGTGGGTTGTGTCATTGGGAAGTTCTGTAGAGTGGGGTGGCTCCTGCGACCCTTCGGGCATGTGAGTGTTGCTTGTGTAGTGGGTTGTGTCATTGGGAAGTTCTGTAGAATGGGGTGGCTCCTGCGACCTTCCAGGCAGGTGAGTGTTGCGTGTGTTGTGGGTTGTATCATTGGGAAGTCGTGTAGAGTGGGTTGGCTCCTGCGACCTTCCGGGCATGTGAGTGTTGCATGTGTAGTGGGTTGTGTCATTTGGAAGTTCTGTAGAGTGGGGTGGCTCCTGCGACCTTCCGGGCACGTGAGTGTTGCGTGTGTAGTGGGTTGTTGTCATTTGGAAGTCCTGTATCATGGGGTGGCTCCTGCGACCTTCCGGGCATGTGAGTGTTGCGTGTGTGGGTTGTGTCATTGGGAAGTTCAGTAGAGTGGGGTGGCTCCCGCGACCTTCCGGGCATGTGAGTGTTGCGCGTGTGGTGGGTTGTGTCATTGGGAAGTCCTGTAGAGTGGGGTGGCTCCTGCGACCTTTCGGGCATGTGAGTGTTGCGCGTGTGGTGGGTTGTGTCATTGGGAAGTCGTGTAGAGTGGGGTGGCTCCTGCGACCTTCCGGGCATGTGAGTGTTGCGTCTGGGGTGGGTTGTGTCATTGGGAAGTTCAGTAGAGTGGGGTGGCTCCTGCGACCTTCCGGGCATGTGAGTGTTGCGAGTGTAGTGGGTTGTGTCATTTGGAAGTTTTGTAGCGTGGGGTGGCTCCTGCGACCTTTCGGGCATGTGAGTGTTGCGTGTGTAGTGGGTTGTGTCATTGGGAAGTTCTGTAGAGTGGGGTGGCTCCTGCGACCTTTCGGGCATGTGAGTGTTGCGTGTGTAGTGGGTTGTGTCATTGGGAAGTCCTGTAGAGTGAGGTGGCTCCTGCGACCTTTCGGGCATGTGAGTGTTGTGTGTGTAGTGGGTTGTGTCATTGGGAAGTTCTGTAGAGTGGGGTGGCTCCTGCGACCTTCCGGGCATGTGAGTGTTGTGTGTGTAGTGGGTTGTGTCATTGGGAAGTTCTGTAGAGTGGGGTTGCTCCTGCGACCTTTCAGGCATGTGAGTGTTGCGTGTGTAGTGGGTTGTGTCATTTGGAAGTTCTGTAGAGTGGGGTGGCTCCTGCGACCTTCCGGGCATGTGAGTGTTGCGTGTGTAGTGGGTTGTGTCATTGGGAAGTCATGTAGAGTGGGGTGGCTCCTGCGACCCTTCGGGCATGTGAGTGTTGCTTGTGTAGTGGGTTGTGTCATTGGGAAGTTCTGTAGAGTGGGGTGGCTCCTGCGACCTTCCAGGCAGGTGAGTGTTGCGTGTGTTGTGGGTTGTATCATTGGGAAGTCGTGTAGAGTGGGGTTGGCTCCTGCGACCTTCCGGGCATGTGAGTGTTGCGTGTGTAGTGGGTTGTGTCATTTGGAAGTTCTGTAGAGTGGGGTGGCTCCTGCGACCTTCCGGGCACGTGAGTGTTGCGTGTGTAGTGGGTTGTTGTCATTTGGAAGTCCTGTATCATGGGGTGGCTCCTGCGACCTTCCGGGCATGTGAGTGTTGCGTCTGGGGTGGGTTGTGTCATTGGGAAGTTCAGTAGAGTGGGGTGGCTCCCGCGACCTTCCGGGCATGTGAGTGTTGCGCGTGTGGTGGGTTGTGTCATTGGGAAGTCCTGTAGAGTGGGGTGGCTCCCGCGACCTTCCGGGCATGTGAGTGTTGCGCGTGTGGTGGGTTGTGTCATTGGGAAGTCCTGTAGAGTGGGGTTGCTCCTGCGACCTTCCGGGCAGGTGAGTGTTGCGTGTGCAGCGGGTTGTGTCATTGGGAAGTTCTGTAGAGTGGGGTGGCTCCTGCGACCTTCCTGGCAGGTGAGTGTTGCGTGTGTGGTGAGTTGTATCATTGGGAAGTCCTGTAGAGTGGGGTGGCTCCTGCGACCTTCCTGGCAGGTGAGCGTTGCGCGTGTGGTGGGTTGTGTCATTGGGAAGTTCTGTAGAGTGGGGTGGCTCCTGCGATCTTCCTGGCAGGTGAGTGTTGCGCGTGTGGTGGGTCGTGTCATTGGGAAGTTCTGTAGAGTGGGGTGGCTCCTGCGGCCTTCCGGGCATGTGAGTGTTGCGCGTGTGGTGGGTTGTGTCATTGGGAAGTTCTGTAGAGTGGGGTGGCTCCTGCGACCTTCCGGGCATGTGAGTGTTGCGTGTGTAGTGGGTTGTATCATTGGGAAGTCCTGTAGAGTGGGGTGGCTCCTGCGACCTTCCTGGCAGGTGAGTGTTGCGCGTGAGGTGGGTTGTATCATTGGGAAGTCCTGTAGAGTGAGGTGGCTCCTGCGACCTTCCTGGCAGGTGAGTGTTGCGCGTGTGGTGGGTTGTGTCATTGGGAAGTTCTGTAGAGTGGGGTGGCTCCTGCGACCTTCCTGGCAGGTGAGTGTTGCGCGTGTGGTGGGTTGTGTCATTGGGAAGTTCTGTAGAGTGTGGTGGCTCCTGCGGCCTTCGGGCATGTGAGTGTTGCGTGTGTAGTGGGTTGTGTCATTGGGAAGTTCTGTAGAGTGGGGTGGCTCCTGCGACCTTTCGGTCATGTGAGTGTTGCGTGTGCAGTGGGTTGTGTCATTGGGAAGTTCTGTAGAGTGGGGTGGCTCCTGCGACCTTCCTGGCAGGTGAGTGTTGCGCGTGTGGTGGGTTGTATCATTGGGAAGTCCTGTAGAGTGAGGTGGCTCCTGCGACCTTCCTGGCAGGTGAGTGTTGCGCGTGTGGTGGGTTGTGTCATTGGGAAGTTCTGTAGAGTGGGGTGGTTCCTGCGACCTTCCTGGCAGGTGAGTGTTGCGCGTGTGGTGGGTTGTGTCATTGGGAAGTTCTGTAGAGTGTGGTGGCTCCTGCGGCGCTTCGGGCATGTGAGTGTTGCGTGTGCAGTGGGTTGTGTCATTGGGAAGTTCTGTAGAGTGCGGTGGCTCCTGCGACCTTCGGGCATGTGAGTGTTGCGTGTGCAGTGGGTTGTGTCATTGGGAAGTCCTGTAGAGTGGGGTGGCTCCTGCGACGCTTCGGGCATGTGAGTGCTGCGCGTGCAGCGGGTTGTGTCATTGGGAAGTTCTGTAGAGTGGGGTGGCTCCTGCGACCTTCCGTGCACGTGAGTGTTGCGCGTGCAGTGGGTTGTGTCATTGGGAAGTCCTGTAGAGTGGGGTGGCTCCTGCGACCTTCCGGGCATGTGAGTGTTGCGTGTGTAGTGGGTTGTTGTCATTTGGAAGTCCTGTATCAGTGGGGTGGCTCCTGCGACCTTCCGGGCATGTGAGTGTTGCGTGTGGGGTGGGTTGTGTCATTGGGAAGTTCAGTAGAGTGGGGTGGCTCCTGCGACCTTCCGGGCATGTGAGTGTTGCGCGTGTGGTGGGTTGTGTCATTGGGAAGTCCTGTAGAGTGGGGTGGCTCCTGCGACCTTTCGGGCATGTGAGTGTTGCTTGTGTAGGGGGTTGTGTCATTGGAAAGTTCTGTAGAGTGGGGTCTCTCCTGCGACCTTTCGGGCATGTGAGTTTTGCATGTGTAGTGGGTTGTGTCATTGGAAAGTTCTGTAGAGTGGGGTGGCTCCTGCGACCTTCCGGGCATGTGAGTGTTGCGTGTGTAGTGGGTTGTGTCATTTGGAAGTTCTGTAGAGTGGGGTGGCTCCTGCGACCTTCCGGGCATGTGAGTGTTGCGTGTATAGTGGGTTGTGTCATTTGGGAGTTCTGTAGAGTGGGGTGGCTCCTGCGACCTTTCGGGCATGTGAGTGTTGCGTGTGTAGTGGGTTGTGTCATTGGGAAGTCCTGTAGAGTGGGGTGGCTCCTGCGACCTTTCGGGCATGTGAGTGTTGCGTGTGTAGTGGGTTGTGTCATTGGGAAGTTCTGTAGAGTGGGGTGGCTCCTGCGACCTTCCGGGCATGTGAGTGTTGTGTGTGTAGTGGGTTGTGTCATTTGGAAGTTCTGTAGAGTGGGGTGGCTCCTGCAACTTTTCGGGCATGTGAGTGTTGCGTGTGTAGTGGGTTGTGTCATTTGGAAGTTCTGTAGAGTGGGGTGGCTCCTGCGACCTTTCGGGCATGTGAGTGTTGCGTGTGTAGTGGGTTGTGTCATTGGGAAGTTCTGTAGAGTGGGGTGGCTCCTGCGACCTTTCGGGCATGTGAGTGTTGCGTGTGTAGTGGGTTGTGTCATTGGGAAGTTCTGTAGAGTGGGGTGGCTCCTGCGACCTTTCGGGCATGTGAGTGTTGCGTGTGTAGTGGGTTGTGTCATTGGGAAGTCCTGTAGAGTGGGGTGGCTCCTGCGACCTTTCGGGCATGTGAGTGTTGCGTGTGTAGTGGGTTGTGTCATTGGGAAGTTCTGTAGAGTGGGGTGGATCCTGCGACCTTCCGGGCATGTGAGTGTTGTGTGTGTAGTGGGTTGTGTCATTTGGAAGTTCTGTAGAGTGGGGTGGCTCCTGGGACCTTTCGGGCATGTGAGTGTTGCGTGTGTAGTGGGTTGTGTCATTTGGAAGTTCTGTAGAGTGGGGTGGCTCCTGCGACCTTTCGGGCATGTGAGTGTTGCGTGTGTAGTGGGTTGTGTCATTGGGAAGTCCTGTAGAGTGGGGTGGCTCCTGCGACCTTCCTGGCAGGTGAGTGTTGCGCGTGTGGTGGGTTGTATCATTGGGAAGTCCTGTAGAGTGAGGTGGCTCCTGCGACCTTCCTGGCAGGTGAGTGTTGCGCGTGTGGTGGGTTGTGTCATTGGGAAGTTCTGTAGAGTGGGGTGGCTCCTGCGACCTTCCTGGCAGGTGAGTGTTGCGCGTGTGGTGGGTTGTGTCATTGGGAAGTCCTGTAGAGTGGGGTGGCTCCTGCGACCTTCCGGGCATGTGAGTGTTGCGTGTGTAGTGGGTTGTGTCATTGGGAAGTTCTGTAGAGTGGGGTGGCTCCTGCGACCTTCCGGGCATGTGAGTGTTCCGTGTGTAGTGGGTTGTGTCATTGGGAAGTCCTGTAGAGTGGAGTGGCTCCTGCGACCTTCCGGGCATGTGAGTGTTGCGTGTAGTGGGTTGTGTCATTGGGAAGTCCTGTAGAGTGGGGTGGCTCCTGCGACCTTCCGGGCATGTGAGTGTTGCGTGTGTAGTGGGTTGTGTCATTGGGAAGTCCTGTAGAGTGGGGTGGCTCCTGCGACCTTCCGGGCATGTGAGTGTTGCGTGTGTAGTGGGTTGTGTCATTGGGAAGTTCTGTAGAGTGGGGTGGCTCCTGCGACCTTCCGGGCATGTGAGTGTTGCGTGTGTAGTGGATTGTGTCATTGGGAAGTCCTGTAGAGTGGGGTGGCTCCTGCGACCTTCCGGGCATGTGAGTGTTGCGTGTGTAGTGGGTTGTGTCATTGGGAAGTCCTGTAGAGTGGGGTGGCTCCTGCGACCTTCCTGGCAGGTGAGTGTTGCGTGTGTGGTGGGTTGTATCATTGGGAAGTCCTGTAGAGTGAGGTGGCTGCTGCGACCTTCCTGGCAGGTGAGTGTTGCGCGTGTGGTGGGTTGTGTCATTGGGAAGTTCTGTAGAGTGGGGTGGCTCCTGCGACCTTCCTGGCAGGTGAGTGTTGCGCATGTGGTGGGTTGTGTCATTGGGAAGTTCTGTAGAGTGGGGTGGCTCCTGCGACCTTCCGGGCATGTGAGTGTTGTGTGTGTAGTGGGTTGTGTCATTTGGAAGTTCTGTAGAGTGGGGTGGCTCCTGCGACCTTTCGGGCATGTGAGTGTTGCGTGTGTAGTGGGTTGTGTCATTGGGAAGTTCTGTAGAGTGGGGTGGCTCCTGCGACCTTTCGGGCATGTGAGTGTTGCGCGTGTGGTGGGTTGTGTCATTGGGAAGTTCGTGTAGAGTGGGGTGGCTCCTGCGACCTTCCGGGCATGTGAGTGTTGCGTGTGGGGTGGGTTGTGTCATTGGGAAGTTCTGTAGAGTGGGGTAGCTCCTGCGACCTTCCGTGCATGTGAGTGTTGTGCGTGCAGTGGGTTGTGTCATTGGGAAGTCCTGTAGAGTGGGGTGGCTCCTGCGACCTTCCGGGCATGTGAGTGTTGCGTGTGTAGTGGGTTGTGTCATTGGGAAGTTCTGTAGAGTGGGGTGGCTCCTGCGACCTTTCGGGCATGTGAGTGTTGCGTGTGTAGTGGGTTGTGTCATTGGGAAGTTCTGTAGAGTGGGGTGGCTCCTGCGACCTTCCGGGCATGTGAGTGTTGCGTGTGTAGTGGGTTGTGTCATTGGGAAGTTCTGTAGAGTTGGGTGGCTCCTGCGACCTTTCGGGCATGTGAGTGTTGCGTGTGTAGTGGGTTGTGTCATTGGGAAGTCCTGTAGAGTGGGGTGGCTCCTGCGACCTTTCGGGCATGTGAGTGTTGCGTGTGTAGTGGGTTGTGTCATTGGGAAGTTCTGTAGAGTGGGGTGGCTCCTGCGACCTTCCGGGCATGTGAGTGTTGCGTGTGTAGTGGGTTGTGTCATTGGGAAGTTCTGTAGAGTGGGGTGGCTCCTGCGACCTTTCGGGCATGTGAGTGTTGCGTGTGTAGTGGGTTGTGTCATTGGGAAGTTCTGTAGAGTGGGGTGGCTCCTGCGACCTTCCGGGCATGTGAGTGTTGCGTGTGTAGTGGGTTGTGTCATTGGGAAGTCCTGTAGAGTGGGGTGGCTCCTGCGACTTTACGGGCATGTGAGTGTTGCTTGTGTAGTGGGTTGTGTCATTGGGAAGTTCTGTAGAGTGGGGTGGCTCCTGCGACCTTCCGGGCAGGTGAGTGTTGCGTGTGTTGTGGGTTGTGTCATTGGGAAGTCCTGTAGAGTGGGGTGGCTCCTGCGACCTTCCGGGCATGTGAGTGTTGCGTGTGTAGTGGGTTGTTGTCATTTGGAAGTTCAGTAGAGTGGGGTGGCTCCTGCGACCTTCCGGGCATGTGAGTGTTGCGTGTGTAGTGGGTTGTGTCATTGGGAAGTTCTGTAGAGTGGGGTGGCTCCTGCGACCTTCCGGGCATGTGAGTGTTGCGCGTGTGGTGGGTTGTGTCATTGGGAAGTCCTGTAGAGTGGGGTGGCTCATGCGACCTTTCGGGCATGTGAGTGTTGCGCGTGTGGTGGGTTGTGTCATTGGGAAGTCCTGTAGAGTGGGGTGGCTCCTGCGACCTTCCGGGCATGTGAGTGTTGCGTGTGTAGTGGGTTGTGTCATTGGGAAGTTCTGTAGAGTGGGGTGGCTCCTGCGACCTTCCTGGCAGGTGAGTGTTGCGTGTGTGGTGGGTTGTGTCATTGGGAAGTTCTGTAGAGTGGGGTGGCTCCTGCGACCTTCCTGGCAGGTGAGTGTTGCGCGTGCAGTGGGTTGTGTCATTGGGAAGTTGTGTAGAGTGGGGTGGCTCCTGCGACCTTCCGGGCATGTGAGTGTTGCGTGTGTAGTGGGTTGTGTCATTGGGAAGTTCTGTAGAGTGGGGTGGCTCCTGCGACCTTTCGGGCATGTGAGTGTTGCTTGTGTAGTGGGTTGTGTCATTGGGAAGTTCTGTAGAGTGGGGTGGCTCCTGCGACCTTCCGGGCATGTGAGTGTTGCGTGTGTAGTGGGTTGTGTCATTGGGAAGTCCTGTAGAGTGGGGTGGCTCCTGCGACCTTCCTGGCAGGTGAGTGTTGCGCGTGAGGTGGGTTGTATCATTGGGAAGTCCTGTAGAGTGAGGTGGCTCCTGCGACCTTCCTGGCAGGTGAGTGTTGCGCGTGTGGTGGGTTGTGTCATTGGGAAGTCCTGTAGAGTGGGGTGGCTCCTGCGACCTTCTTGGCAGGTGAGTGTTGCGCGTGTGGTGGGTTGTGTCATTGGGAAGTTCTGTAGAGTGTGGTGGCTCCTGCGGCCTTCCGGGCATGCGAGTGTTGCGTGTGTAGTGGGTTGTGTCATTGGGAAGTTCTGTAGAGTGGGGTGGCTCCTGCGACCTTTCGGTCATGTGAGTGTTGCGTGTGCAGTGGGTTGTGTCATTGGGAAGTTCTGTAGAGTGGGGTGGCTCCTGCGACCTTCCTGGCAGGTGAGTGTTGCGCGTGTGGTGGGTTGTATCATTGGGAAGTCCTGTAGAGTGAGGTGGCTCCTGCGACCTTCCTGGCAGGTGAGTGTTGCGCGTGTGGTGGGTTGTGTCATTGGGAAGTTCTGTAGAGTGGGGTGGTTCCTGCGACCTTCCTGGCAGGTGAGTGTTGCGCGTGTGGTGGGTTGTGTCATTGGGAAGTTCTGTAGAGTGTGGTGGCTCCTGCGGCCTTCGGGCATGTGAGTGTTGCGTGTGCAGTGGGTTGTGTCATTGGGAAGTTCTGTAGAGTGCGGTGGCTCCTGCGACCTTCGGGCATGTGAGTGTTGCGTGTGCAGTGGGTTGTGTCATTGGGAAGTCCTGTAGAGTGGGGTGGCTCCTGCGGCCTTCGGGCATGTGAGTGCTGCGCGTGCAGCGGGTTGTGTCATTGGGAAGTTCTGTAGAGTGGGGTGGCTCCTGCGACCTTCCGTGCACGTGAGTGTTGCGCGTGCAGTGGGTTGTGTCATTGGGAAGTCCTGTAGAGTGGGGTGGCTCCTGCGACCTTCCGGGCATGTGAGTGTTGCGTGTGTAGTGGGTTGTTGTCATTTGGAAGTCCTGTATCATGGGGTGGCTCCTGCGACCTTCCGGGCATGTGAGTGTTGCGTGTGGGGTGGGTTGTGTCATTGGGAAGTTCAGTAGAGTGGGGTGGCTCCTGCGACCTTCCGGGCATGTGAGTGTTGCGCGTGTGGTGGGTTGTGTCATTGGGAAGTCCTGTAGAGTGGGGTGGCTCCTGCGACCTTCCGGGCATGTGAGTGTTGCTTGTGTAGGGGGTTGTGTCATTGGGAAGTTCTGTAGAGTGGGGTCGCTCCTGCGACCTTCCGGGCATGTGAGTGTTGCGTGTGTAGTGGGTTGTGTCATTGGGAAGTTCTGTAGAGTGGGGTGGCTCCTGCGACCTTCCGGGCATGTGAGTGTTGCGTGTGTAGTGGGTTGTGTCATTTGGAAGTTCTGTAGAGTGGGGTGGCTCCTGCGACCTTTCGGGCATGTGAGTGTTGCGTGTGTAGTGGGTTGTGTCATTGGGAAGTCCTGTAGAGTGGGGTGGCTCCTGCGACCTTTCGGGCATGTGAGTGTTCCGTGTGTAGTGGGTTGTGTCATTGGGAAGTCCTGTAGAGTGGGGTGGCTCCTGCGACCTTCCGGGCATGTGAGTGTTGTGTGTGTAGTGGGTTGCGTCATTTGGAGGTTCTGTAGAGTGGGGTGGCTCCTGCGACCTTCCGGGCATGTGAGTGTTGCGTGTGTAGTGGGTTGTGTCATTTGGAAGTTCTGTAGCAGTGGGGTGGCTCCTGCGACCTTTCGGGCATGTGAGTGTTGCGTGTGTAGTGGGTTGTGTCATTGGGAAGTTCTGTAGAGTGGGGTGGCTCCTGCGACCTTCCGGGCATGTGAGTGTTGCGTGTGTAGTGGGTTGTGTCATTGGGAAGTCCTGTAGAGTGGGGTGGCTCCTGCGACCTTCCGGGCATGTGAGTGTTGCGTGTGTAGTGGGTTGTGTCATTGGGAAGTTCTGTAGAGTGGGGTGGCTCCTGCGACCTTCCGGGCATGTGAGTGTTGCGTGTGTAGTGGGTTGTGTCATTGGGAAGTCCTGTAGAGTGGGGTGGCTCCTGCGACCTTCCTGGCAGGTGAGTGTTGCGTGTGTGGTGGGTTGTGTCATTGGGAAGTTCTGTAGAGTGGGGTGGCTCCTGCGACCTTCCTGGCAGGTGAGTGTTGCGCGTGTGGTGGGTTGTGTCATTGGGAAGTTCTGTAGAGTGGGGTGGCTCCTGCGACCTTTCGGTCATGTGAGTGTTGCGTGTGTAGTGGGTTGTGTCATTGGGAAGTTCTGTAGAGTGGGGTGGCTCCTGCGACCTTCCGGGCATGTGAGTGTTGCGTGTGTAGTGGGTTGTGTCATTGGGAAGTCCTGTAGAGTGGGGTGGCTCCTGCGACCTTCCGGGCATGTGAGTGTTGCGCGTGTGGTGGGTTGTGTCATTGGGAAGTCCTGTAGAGTGGGGTGGCTCCTGCGACCTTCCGGGCATGTGAGTGTTGCGTGTGTAGTGGGTTGTGTCATTGGGAAGTCCTGTAGAGTGGGGTGGCTCCTGCGACCTTCCGGGCATGTGAGTGTTGCGTGTGTAGTGGGTTGTGTCATTGGGAAGTTCTGTAGAGTGGGGTGGCTCCTGCGACCTTCCGGGCATGTGAGTGTTGCGTGTGTAGTGGGTTGTGTCATTGGGAAGTTCTGTAGAGTGGGGTGGCTCCTGCGACCTTCCGGGCATGTGAGTGTTGCGTGTGTAGTGGGTTGTGTCATTGGGAAGTCCTGTAGAGTGGGGTGGCTCCTGCGACCTTCCTGGCATGTGAGTGTTGCGTGTGTGGTGGGTTGTATCATTGGGAAGTCCTGTAGAGTGAGGTGGCTGCTGCGACCTTCCTGGCAGGTGAGTGTTGCGCGTGTGGTGGGTTGTGTCATTGGGAAGTTCTGTAGAGTGGGGTGGCTCCTGCGACCTTCCTGGCAGGTGAGTGTTGCGCGTGTGGTGGGTTGTGTCATTGGGAAGTTCTGTAGAGTGTGGTGGCTCCTGCGGCCTTCGGGCATGTGAGTGTTGCGTGTGTAGTGGGTTGTGTCATTGGGAAGTTCTGTAGAGTGCGGTGGCTCCTGCGACCTTCGGGCATGTGAGTGTTGCGTGTGCAGTGGGTTGTGTCATTGGGAAGTTCTGTAGAGTGGGGTGGCTCCTGCGGCCTTCGGGCATGTGAGTGCTGCGCGTGCAGCGGGTTGTGTCATTGGGAAGTTCTGTAGAGTGGGGTGGCTCCTGCGACCTTCCGGGCATGTGAGTGTTGCGTGTGTAGTGGGTTGTGTCATTGGGAAGTCCTGTAGAGTGGGGTGGCTCCTGCGACCTTCCGGGCATGTGAGTGTTACGTGTGTAGTGGGTTGTTGTCATTGGGAAGTCCTGTATCAGTGGGGTGGCTCCTGCGACCTTCCGGGCATGTGAGTGTTGCGTGTGGGGTGGGTTGTGTCTTTGGGAAGTTCAGTAGAGTGGGGTGGCTCCTGCGACCTTCCGGGCATGTGAGTGTTGCGCGTGTGGTGGGTTGTGTCATTGGGAAGTCCTGTAGAGTGGGGTGGCTCCTGCGACCTTTCGGGCATGTGAGTGTTGCTTGTGTAGGGGGTTGTGTCATTGGGAAGTTCTGTAGAGTGGGGTGGCTCCTGCGACCTTTCGGGCATGTGAGTGTTGCTTGTGTAGTGGGTTGTGTCATTGGGAAGTTCTGTAGAGTGGGGTGGCTCCTGCGACCTTCCGGGCATGTGAGTGTTGCGTGTGTAGTGGGTTGCGTCATTTGGAAGTTCTGTAGAGTGGGGTGGCTCCTGCGACCTTCCGGGCATGTGAGTGTTGCGTGTATAGTGGGTTGTGTCATTTGGGAGTTCTGTAGAGTGGGGTGGCTCCTGCGACCTTTCGGGCATGTGAGTGTTGCGTGTGTAGTGGGTTGTGTCATTGGGAAGTCCTGTAGAGTGGGGTGGCTCCTGCGACCTTTCGGGCATGTGAGTGTTGCGTGTGTAGTGGGTTGTGTCATTGGGAAGTTCTGTAGAGTGGGGTGGCTCCTGCGACCTTCCGGGCATGTGAGTGTTGTGTGTGTAGTGGGTTGTATCATTTGGAAGTTCTGTAGAGTGGGGTGGCTCCTGCAACTTTTAGGGCATGTGAGTGTTGCGTGTGTAGTGGGTTGTGTCATTTGGAAGTTCTGTAGAGTGGGGTGGCTCCTGCGACCTTTCGGGCATGTGAGTGTTGCGTGTGTAGTGGGTTGTGTCATTGGGAAGTTCTGTAGAGTGGGGTGGCTCCTGCGACCTTTCGGGCATGTGA